>CM051823.1:139263457-141763457 GCA_028451465.1 Erethizon dorsatum | reverse complement strand
CTGAGCTACATCCTCGGCCTATAAATGTTAACATCTAATTTCAGAGAGCAAAAGGTCTGCTTTGTGGTATCTAATACAACTGTAAACATTTTCAGAATTCATTGCAAAACCAATTTTTAAAATTCCAAAAAGAATGTGAGCCTCAATAGGGAGTGATTAAAGTGATTAAGAAACAATACTTTTTTTTTAAATTGAGGATTGAACTGAGAGAGTACAGAGTTATTTTTATTTTTTATTTTGAGACAGGGTCTTGCTAAATCGATAACTTGCCCAGGCTGGGTTCGAACTTGTGATTCTTCTGCCTCAGTCTCCCCGAGTGCTGGGATTACAGTGTATATCACCTCGCCCAGTATGATACAATAGCTTTTACCTGAAAAGAAAACTCAAGCTTTCGCTCACGAAGGACTGAAAGGTAAGGTTTACCAGCTTGAAATAGTTTGATCTAGCTGCTCAGGGAATGATCTTACCCGGATATGAAAAGACTTTTACTTTTAGTTCTCAGCAGTGGGTGTCACAGGAAGCAGTCACACAGATCTGAATGAGGACAGCTGCTCCACATCGGTGACCTCAGAGCCCTCTCTTTCCTTGGTGATGTGAATGTGAACGACATCCAGACTTGGAGTCCGTTGGGCAGGGACAGTCATCCTGCAGGACACTGAAGCAGCAGGAGAGTGATCATCCTATGGCATGATGAAAAGTCAGCACCCAAGGTTCTGGCTCTGGGGTTTCTACCTGCCTGACTGCACCTCTTAGGAGCTGTCTGCTAGCCTCTCTGTTCCTTTATTTTCTTGCCTGAAATGGCCATAATAATTGCACCTCCCTCCTACAATAAGTACTAGATAAGAGGTGGGGAACATTTACAATAGGACTTGACAAAAATATTAGCTATTCTTATTATCATTACTGCTACTTCTGTTACTGTTATTACAACAGCAAAAGGAAACCGGAAGCTGTAGTGTCAAGCCTGGAGACATAATACAAGTGTCTGAATTTGTGGGAGTGTTTCGCAAGGATCATTAGCTTGGGCAAAGAGCATGTACTTGTCTTGCCTAGGGTTTTAAAAGCAAAAATATTTTTTAAAGCTTTTTGTGTTGTGACAAAAAACATACTTGCAGAAACACAAATAAGACACAAATTATAGTTTTATTCTAAAATTAACACTGTAAATTTAAGTTAGAATTGTTTTAAATATAACATCCATGTAAATCTCTCCCATATCAGAATAAAAGTAGAATAGCAAAAGGCCGGTATATGCCCTTCCCAAAGTCCTACTCCTCAAAAGTAACCACTATTCAGTAAAGTGTCTGTTCAATTCATGTGCCCATTTACTAACTGAGCTATTTGATTTTTTTGGTGTTAAGATTGTTGAGTTCTTTGTATATCCAGATATTAATCTTCTGTGAAAAGAGTAGATGGCAAGGATTTTCTCCATTTCTACAGGCTGTCTCTTCACTCTGTTAGCTTTTTCTCCTGCTGTGCAGAAACATTTTAATTTGATGCAGTCCCATTTGTTGATTCTTGCTGTTATTTCCTGTGCTATTGGAGTTCTATTCAGGAAGTCTTTCCTGTGCCTTCAGCTTCAAGTTTTTCCCCTGTGTTTTCTTTCAGCAGTGTCAAACTTTCAAATGTTATACCTAGGTCTTTCAAATTGGTTTCTGTACTGGATGAGAGATAGGATGTTACGGTGAGCAATAGGGATCTATTTTCAATCTTCTACAAGTGGAAGTTTGCCCAGGAACACTTATTAATGACGCTGTCTTTTCTCCAATGTATATTTTTTGATCTCTTTTATGGAATCGGATGGTTGTACTTTCATAGGGTTGTTTCTATGTCCTGAATTCAGTTCCATTGGTCTACATGTCTATTTTTGTGCCACCATGCTGTCTTAATTACTATGGCTTTGTAGTACAATTGGGTACTATGATACTACCTTTGCTTAGGATTACTTTGGCTATTCTGGGTCTTTTATGTTTCCATGTGATTTTTAGGACTGCCTTTTCCAGTTCTGTGAAGACCATCTTTGGTATTTTTGATAGGGATTGCATTCTATCTATGGATCACACTTGGCAATACGGCCATTTGATGGCTATCATCAAGAAATCAACCAATAACAAATGCTGGAGGGGCTGAGGGGAAAAAGGAACCCTTCTCCACTGTTGGTGGGAATGCAGACTGGTGGAACCACTGTGGAAATCACTATGGAGATTCCTTGAAAAACTAGGATTAGAGGTCCCATTCAACCCAGCTATTCCCCTTCTGGGTATCTTCCTGAAAGTATTAAAAACATCATACTACAGTGATATATGCACACCCATGTTTATAGCAGCACAATTTGTAATAGCTAAATCTTGGAAGCAACCCAAGTGACCATCAACCAAGGAATGGATAAAAAAGATGTGGTCATTTTATGCAATGGAGTACTATTCAGCCATAAAGAAGGATAAACTTTATACTTTTATAGGTAAATGGATGCTACTTTTTTTTTTTTTTTTTTTTTTTTTTTTTGTGGGTAACGGGGGGTCGACCTCAGGACCTCGCGCGCCAACAGGCGCCCGTGCCGCTGAGCGATATCACCGGCCCCTTTTTCATATGTGGGATCCGGGAGTCGAACTCGGGCCCTCGCGCTTGTCGGGCAGGCGCTTAAGCCACTGAGCCATCTCACCGGCCCAATGGATGCTACTTGAGACCATACTCATAAGTGAAATAAATCAGACTCACATGTGTAAACATTGTATTTCCTCCCTGGTGTGAGAAACTGAAAGAGTAAATAAGGTCCAAAATGTACAATAGATATTGTGAAATGGGAAGAAATTGTTCAAAAGAAAAAAGGAACTAGGATGGGAGAAAGGGGAAAGGAAGGAAGGGAAAAGGAAAAAATACATAGATAATTATACTACTAGTTTCTCTTAGTTCATTGAAAAGAAAGATTTGAGCTAATATTGTTGGGAGAAATTTTTATGCCCATATCTTGTACTCTGACTACTTTAAAGACAACAATACACAATGTATTAACTATTGTTATTCTCCTACTATATTGTTCTGAAATTTTGTTTTACTTTCTATCCATAAAAAATTATGGCCATTTGACTCTTCTGCCAATCTATGCACATGGAAGTTCTATCCATCTTCTGGTGTCTTCAGTTTCTTTCTTCAGTTCTCTGACATTTCCATCATAGCTATCTTTTACCTCTTTGGTCAGAATGATGCCTGAGGTTTCCTTTTTAAGCTATTGTGATATCTTTCTCAGGTAGGTCATTATCAGGGTATAGTAAAGCTATTGATAATTGAGTGTCGGTTTTATGTTCTGCTACTTTGATAAATTCATTTATCAGCTCTAAAAATTCAGGGTCTTCAAAGTAGAGAATCATATCATCTGCAAACAAGGATAGTTTGGCTTCTTTCCTATTTGTATCCTTTTTTTCTTTCTTTTGCATAATTGTTCTAGTTAAAATTTCAAGAACTATTTGAATAGTGAAAGTGGACATCCTTGCCTTGTTTCTATATATTCATGAACACATGTCTTGGTGTGCACTCAACATATTTCATATACCTTAAGTAGCACTACCTGATAACAGGAATGCAAATATTTAAATGTAGTTGACAATGCCAAGGTGGGTTTTGTTTTGTTTGGCTTTTTGAGGCAGAGCCTTGCTATGTACCCCAGGCTGTTCTTGAAGTCACAGTATAACCTAGATTGGCCTTGAACTCACCATTTTCCTGCTTCAGCCTCCTGAATACTGTAATTATTCAGGAGGCTGAATAATTCAGGCAACCCCATCCCCAGCTCAAGGTATTTTTAAAGATTGCTTTTGAGCAACATTCTCAGCTGTTCTCTAAGATACAGTTAAATACTCTAACCAACAACAATAGAGTTTGGCTGCTCTACCTTCCCACTCCACAGTGGTCTTGTTAGACTTTTTAATTTGGGCCATTCCAGTGGGAATAGAGTGGTTATCTCTTAATTACTTAATTACTAGTGAGGTGGTATTTTCTCAATATTTAATTGGCCATTTGGATATTCATGTCTCTTCCCCATTTTCTTTGAGGTTTTGTCTTTTTTTTTTTTTTCCAGTACTGGGGTTTGAACCCAAGGCATCTCTAGACCTTTTTTAATTTTTATTTTCTACTGTGAGACAAGGTCTCACTAAGTCACTAAGTTACTCAGGCCAGACTCAAATTTGCAGTCCTTCTGCCTCAGCCTCCCAGAGTGCTGGGATTACAGGCATGCACCATGATGCACAGTTGTCTTTTTCTTTTAAAGTATAACACAAGACCTGTCCTAGTTACTTTTCTCTCGTTGCTGGCTCAAAATACCCAACACACAAAGTTAAAGAGGGAAAGGTTTATTTAGCTTACAGTTGTGGAGGTTTCAGTCCATAATCAGCTGGCTCCAAGGCAGGGTGGCGTGGCACAGGGGCAACCGTTCAAGGCGGCAGAAGACAGCAAAGCAACAAGGGCAAAAAGGGGGAGAGCAAGTTGCTTTTCCTCCCTTATATTTGTAAGCAGACTACCACCCCCCAGGGTGGGTGTAGCACTCACACCATCTCCCTGCCCTCCTTTTGCATGGGATGAGGATGTTTACAAAGTGAGGACCTTGGCTCCCTGCTGAGTCGCTTAAACTTATAAACTTCTAAACTTCTCAAGGTGACACGTGTATCAACCATGACAAGACCTTTCCTATTACAAAATATGGCCTTGGCTTTCGCAGCTAGATTACATATATTATTGCAAGCGATGGGCCCTTTCCATGGTTTTTCGCCAGATGCAAGATTCTTCCTCTCAGTCATAGGTCAAAAATAAAATATTCAATTCCTGCCCAGAAAAAAATGTTAACCCAGTTATCAAACTCTTATCAAGTTTCAACAGATTTCAACCCTAGAAATAGTATATCATTTTCAGTGCTTAACCAAAATAGAAATAGATTTTTCATTATACTTTGTTTTAATGGGTCTCAAAGTTCTGTGACAAGTTTTTGTCAAGTTGTTTCTATTAAAAAATACTGTTTGACCTGAGCCCGGTGGTGCATGCCCATAATGTCAGCTACTTAGGAGGCTGAGACATGAGGATTCCAAATTCAAGTTCAGGTTCATCAATTTAGGGAAATCTTGTCCCAAAATATAAATAAATAAATAGGCTTAGTACCATCAAAAAAATCTGTTTGAGCCTGGTGGAGCAGCATGTGAAATCTCAGGTACTCAAGAGCCTGAGGTAGGAGAATCATGAATTTTAGGGCCAGCCTGGGCAGCTTAGTGAGACCCTCTCTTAAAAAAAAAAGAAAGAAAAACTGATTTTAAATACTAATAAAACTCTCTCTCACACACACATTCACACACACACATACACACAGAGTTTTCTCCTTTCCTTCTGAATACATTGTTATACTTAACCAGTCTTTTATTATGAAATTTAAATTGTACAATTGAGACAGATACTTTAGACCCCATTCTTCCACCACTGATTAAGACTGGAGTAGAAGCTGGGCGTGGTGACGCATGCCTGTAATCCCAGCACTTGGGAGGAAATATTTTTGTTTTCTACATAGAAATCTTGCATATATTTTTAGATTGTTAGATATTTGGTGTATCTTGATGTCATTATAAATTGTTTCTTTTTAAGATTTTGTTTTACACTCATTAGTTGCTGATAAATAGAAATACAATTGGGCTGGTGAGATGGCTCAGTGGCTTAAGCGCCTGCCCGGCAAGCGCGAGGGCCCGAGTTCGACTCCCGGAACCCACATACAAAAAAGGGGCCGGTGATATCGCTCAGCGGCACGGGCGCCTGGTGGCGCCCGAGGTCCTGAGGTCGAACCCCCGGTACCCACCAAAAAAAAAAAAAAAAATAGAAATACAATTGAGTTTTAAAAATTTGCCTTGTATCAGCAATCTTGCTAAACTCTCTTAACAGTTCTAATAACTTATCTGTAATTTAAGTTTTTTCTCTATGTAGGCAATAAGATAATCTGTGAAGGATTAGCTTATTTACTTATTCATTTAAGTTTTAATTCTGAGGAGCAAATCCAGGGCCTCGTGCATGCTAGGAAAGCAATCACCAAAAGCTATATCCCTAGCCCTATTTAATTTTTTTTCCATTTATCAATTTTCGTCCTTTTTTTAAACTATTTGCATTGGCTAAGATTTCTAGTATAGTGTTAATTAGAAATACTGGTAGTAGATAGCTTTTGCTTGTTCCTGGCCTCAAAGCAAAGCACTCATTTCACTTTGAACTCACTATGAAGTTCAGGCTGGCCTCAAACTCCCGGCGATCCTTCTGCCTCAGCCTCCCGAGTGCTGGGATTACAGGCGTGGGCCACTAAGCCTGGCTGTTTTGGTTGTTTTTATCTAGATATTAATTTCCAGTAATAAGCTTGGTGATAGGGATTTATAAAGCAAAAATTACCCAACAGCACTGCTATGCCTCCCAATGTCCAGAAGGTGGAGGCAGCGAGCCACTAAGAAGATTTCGGCGCCGCTGGTTTTCTGCGGCAAACACCCACTGTCCTTTTGGGTTATGCAGAGAAGCCGGCCTGTCTGGCATTTTATCCTCATTCAGTTCTTTCATGTGTAGCACTGCCAGGCAGAAGTAGTCCACTAAAGCAGCGTTATGGAAGGGGTGTTGCTTTCCTGGTCTTGATCTCCCTGGGCTGCAATCAATGCTCAGGTGGGGTCCGCTTACTTCATGTAAATATAGAGATACCCGGAGGGGCTCCTTAGCTTTGAACTAACAACAGGATTCATTTTAAATGATGAGCCCACGCCTGGAATGAATGCGTAAGCGGAGAGCTTCCCCACCACCTAGGGCTGCCCGGGCTGCCCTGACCTAATGCCCGGTCCCGGAGCTTCGCTAAGCGAAATGTAGCTCACAGCTCTGCAGTGTGGGAAGGCCAACATTAGGGGCGGCTGATCCAGCCCCTGGCGCGGGCCATCTTCCAGCTGTGTCCTCACAAGGTGGCGAGACAAAGCCAGCTCTCCGGCCTCTCTGGGGGAGCAGGTCTCCTGACAAGCACTTGGATTTGTTCTACAGACAGGTGTCCCTGTGGATCACCAATGCACTTCCTAGGGGCGTGAGGACGCACGAGAGACGCTGAGCAGTCCTTCACTCATCCATTGCTATTATTTTGATTGATTCCTTTTAAATTTTTAATTTTCCTGCTACTCCTACTATAGGTATTACCATAGTAATACCTATGGTGGCGGTGATGGTACTCAGAGTAATGTTAATAGTGGTAACAGCGGTTAACAAAGTTGAGGGGTTACCCTGCCACATGCTATGCTAAGCGCTTTACATAGCTAGTCCCATATGTATGTGAATTCAGAACGTTTTTAATTAGTAAGGTAATATGTTGCATATACTATGTAGAATGGAATACAATCAACAGGGTCCAGGTAACAATTTTTCTTTTTTCCTCTCTTTTCCTTTTTCCTTTTCTTTTCCTTTCCTTCCTTTCCCTTCCCTTCCTCCCTTCTTTTTTTTTAAATTTTTTGTGGGTACCGGGGTCGACCTCAGGACCTCGCGCGCCCACAGGCGCTCCTGCAGCTGAGCGATATCACTGGCGCTTTTTTCGTATGTGGGTTCCGGGAGTTGAACTCGGGCCCTCGCGCTTGCCAGGCAGGCGCTTATGCTGCTGAGCCATCTCACAGGCCTGCTTCTTTCTTTATTTACCTTTTTCTATGCCGGAGATTGAAGCCAGGACCTCACACTTGCCAGGCAAGCGATATACTGCTGAGGTCCATCCCCAGCACTTTCTAAAAAATTTTTGTTTTGAGGAGCTCTAGGGGCACAGTCAGCACGTGGTACATATAAAAATTTTTATTGTGAGACAGGGTCTCACTAAGTTGCTCAGATTGGCCTTGATTTTGTGATCCCCCTGCCTCGGCCTTCTAAGTAGCTGGCATGATAGGCATGTGGTCCTGCTTCCAACCTGGGTAATAACTTTTGACAAATAAATGTATGTATTTGCAGTAAAATGTTTAACCATATAAATCACATAGAAACAATAAGTACCTTTAAATCATTTCAGAACAGTTTTGTGACCAAATAAATTTAAGTAAAGTTGGATTTTGGCAACAAAAGATTTAGAGGAAAAATTTGAACTTTTTAGAGAATTTTGGATTTTGTAACTGTCTCGGTTACTTTTCTCTCGTTGCAGAGACAAAATACCTGACGCCCAAAATTAAGGAAGGAAAGGTTTATTTGGCTCACAGTTTGTGGAGGTTTCAGTCCATACTCGGCTGGCTCCAAGGCAGAGTGGCACATGGCAGAGGGCAATAGTTCACGGCGGTGGAAGGCAGCAAAAACACCAAGAGCAAAAGGGAGGAGTGCCAGCGCAAGAGCACGAGAGAGAGCAACCTCTTTCCCTCCCTTATATTACATGCAGGCTGCCCGCCCCAGGGTGGGTGCAGCACTCACACCCATAATCCCAGCATTAGACCATGAATCAGTCATAAACTCCAGAAGCCCGCCCCCATGACTGCATGAGGCTTTGGGGGGACATCTTGACACAAGCCATAACATTCCGCCCCTGGACCCCCAAAGACTCATGCACATCCCTTTATGCAAAAGGCATTTTGGTCCGTCTCTAAGAGTTGCCAAAGTCCTAACAGTTTACGCACTCCTGAAAAGTCCAAGTCCCAAGTCTCCTCCGAGACCTAAGGCAAACTTAGCTGTGAGCCACTCTGCTAATGAAAAGAAACTTAAACACTTCCAACATTCAATGGCACAAGATAGACATTACCATTCCAAAAGGTACAAACAGGGGGATACAAAGGAATGGGACCAAAGCAAGTCCAAAATCCAGCAGGGCAAATATTAAGTCCTGTGGTTCCATGTGGAACATCCGAAGCAATCTGTGATAAGTTGTGAGCTCCAAAGGGCTTGTGTGGCTCTGCCCCTATGGCACTTCCGGTGGTTGTAGCGCCCATGGCTTCTCTCTTAGGCCTGCTCAGCTCCCTCTTCGCAGGTTTCCTCAGATAATCCACGTTCCTGGCTTCTGCAAACTTCTGGGGTCTCCACTGCATCTTTGGCTTCACACTCCCAGCTTCACACAGTGCCCTCTCAGGGGCACCCTGCCTGGTCTCCCAGGCCTTCTTCTGAAAGCTAGGTGGAAGCCTTCTTAACCTCAGAACTCTTGCATTCTGCATGGGCCTAAAACTAGTGCCACGTGGATGATACCAAGGTCTGCTGCCAGCTGGAGCAGTAGCCAGGCTTTCTCTCTTGGCTGTAGGGTTCGAGTGCCTGGATCACTGAGCACGCTGAACCTGCTTGTGAGGAACAAATTCTCTCTGCTGCCGCCATTTTGGAACCTGGTGTGGCCGCCGCCATTCTGGGACATAGTGTGGCTGCCGCCATTCTGGAACATGGTGCTCTGAAGCTTTCTCCTCAGAGCAGGGTCTTTCACTTTTGCAGTTTTGAGGCTGCAATGGGTGGAGACTTGCTGCTTCTTGTGATGTCCTCAGGCCATCTTTTATATTCTCTGGTTCCTTCTCAACAATTGAGATCTTCTCAGCTCTATCTTTGCAGTCCACAGCTTTACTGGAGCTTCCTTTCTGGCCAAACTCACAACATTTTAAATCATTCTTCTGGGCTCCTTGCTCTTGATTCTCAACGTAAATCTGGCTAAAGGCCCCCAACAATAGCCGTGCCACTGCCTCAACATTAGACTGCCTTGAAATTTTTTCTGCCAGTTTACTTAGTCCGCTGCCATTAATCTTAGTCTCAGGCAAAGTCTCTGGACATGAGCAAAATGCAGACAAACTTTTTGCCAAGCCATAACACACATGTTCTGGTGTCCAGCAGCCAATGCAATCTTTCTTCCCAGCAGAAACCTCCCAAGCCTGATCTTTGCCGGCAGGATTCCTATCAGCCTTCTGGTGTCCCGAGCTCTGACCAGGATCTCCCACACAGAACAACCTAAGGCGTTCCAGTGCTACTCCTTCAGGCGACATCTCTGAACCTTTCCAAACTCTTCCCACAAGCCATTCCCAAAGGCTCTTGAGCCACATGGTCAGGTATAGTCACAGCAACGACCCCACTTCTCTGGTACCAAATTTTGTTGTAGTCAGGGTTTGCAAGGGAAACAATACAATACAGGACACATAATTTATAGAGTTATTTTGTAATAGTCACCCGAAGAGTCATATACAAAAGAGTGCAGGAAATCTGTCCACACACTAAAGACCCAAAGAATCCAGCTGAAGGCCTGGATTCTACAGCAGTGTCCTGCATGGGTCCAGCTGAAGACCTAGAGCCCATGGCAATGCCTCCATGAATCCAACTAGAGGCCCAGAGCCCACAACAATGTCTCATGCAAGGATATTTCATGGATCTGCACTGGGAAGGCCCAAAGGTCAGCAGTGGAAGCTAGAAAGTCTACACCAGTGGGATGAAGGACCTGTGCCAGCAGGCTGAGGGATCTACCCTGGAACCAGGAAGCGATGCTCAGAGTAAGGACTAGAGCTCCCCCGAAAGGCACCACAGCCATCCTCAGTGACAATGAGGTCCCGAGCTCCTCCAACGATGAGAACAGCCAAGTTCCTGTCAGGAAAGCCAGCGTGACAAGCTCCTCCCGGAGAACCAACAGCACTTCCTCTTCCTCTCCAGTTCTCCTTTTTATGTTGTTGGCAGCGGTCCTCAGGTGGGCCCTCCACACCACGCTGATTCAGTTCAGCTGGGTGTTACAAGTTGACCACCAGTTGTCAATCCACCACAGTAACCGTTGACAAGGTATGGACCTACAGCGTCATTATTCCATAGATGATAAAATTAAGACTACAGAAGGTTGGCAAAGATCAGGAAATAGCAGTAATCAAGATTTGTTTATTTTCTGTATGTGTATCCAGTTGGTCAGCACTACTTGTTCAAAAAGACTTTCTTTTCCTCCCCTTTTATTATCTTTTTTTTTTTTTTTTTTTTTTTTTTTGAGATAGGATCTCTCTATGTATTCCAGGCTGGCCTTGAACACCCTGTGTAACACAGGTTGACCTCAAACTCACAGTGATTCTCCTGCCTCGGCCTCCTGAATGTTGGGATTACAGGCATGTTCCATCACCACCACCCCCATGTCTTGGTGACTGTGAAAAGTCAATAGACCATGTATGTATGGGGCCATTTCTAGGCCATCTGTTCTGTTCCTTAATCTATCTGTCTGTCCTCACCCTAATATCACCCCATCATTACTCCTGGGGTTTGTAGTGACACCTGAAATCAGGTGGTTTCAATCTGCCACATTTGTTTTCCTCTTTGTTTTGCTTCTTCTAGGTTAATTACATTTTCATACAAATGTTATAATCAACTCAACAATTTCCCCAAAGAACCTTACTAGGTATTTGTAGATGATAAATGGTACAATGGAAAATCATAGAGAACCAGTGATTAAGTTAAATCAAATAATTAAATAGAATAATAGGTATACAATTAACATGTGGGAATCAGCCTACATATACATAAACAGTAACCAGCTAGAGATATAATGATTGAAAAAAATTATCATTATAATAGCAACAAAGATGATAAAATATTGGGAATACTTTATATAAGAAATGCTCAAATTTTCATGAGGACAACTTTAAAACTCTACTGAAAGAGACTATGTTAATTTTGACAAAAGAAAGGACACCTCTTATATCCGAATAGGATGGTCCACCATTCAAAAAATGTCAGTTTTCTAAATTAATTTATAAATGTAACTCTAACTCTCTGTATCCCCAAATTCTAGCTTTTTTATGAAGGTAGACAAATGATACTTCATATGGAAAAATGAACGTGCAAGAATAGAGAAACAGAAAGAAACAAAAAGAAACAAAGAGAGAAACAAAAAGAAAGAGAGAAAGAAAGAAAAGAAAGAAAAAGAAAAAAAGAAGAAAAGAGAGAGAAAGGACAAACTCTCTGGCCCTTTCAGGCTGAAAACACGCTATAAAACCTTTATAATGAAAGCGGTGTAGCAGCACACGATATCCAGGTACACCAGTGGAAAAGAAGAGGAAGTCCAGAAATGGATTAAGCTCCTATGAAACTTTAATATTATATGATAAAAGTGATGTTTCCTGTCACTGGGACCAAGATGGAATGTTAATAAACTTCTAGGACAACTGGTCAGTCATTTGGGAAAAGATAAAAAATTAGATTTATACTTCACGTCACATATAAGAATAAACTCCCAGTGGATCAAGAATCTAAATGTAAACAACAAAATTATACAACAACTAGAAGAAAATTTGAGTGACTTGATCTTTTCCTTGGGTACAGCAAAATGCATTCTGACTATGACCGAAAGTCCAGAGGCAGTAAAAGAAAAACGGACCCATTACATAAAGCTAAAAAACATATACATAGCAAAGTTGCCATTTAAAAAGTCAAAGACTGGCTGACAAACTGGGCAAAAATATTTGCAAGATATATAATAGTTAGAGGTCCAATATTTGTAATATATTAGAGACATTTTTAAAGGGACAACAAAAAAGATTATGAACATATGAAGAGACAATTGAGTTAATATATTGAACACACACACACACGCGCGCGCGCGCGCGCGCGTGCACCCGCACACAGCTCTCTGTCAAGTGGGAGGGGCCGAGGCCTGAGTCAGCAGGACTATTGTGTGGCCAGCTGGGCAAGGGCCCTAGAGCAGTGCTCCATCTGTTACTCCTCCTTCACAGAGAGCAAAGAGACTTTGCTGGTGGCAGTGGTCCATCTGGGTCACTGTCTTCTGGCCTTGGGCTGATGAGCGGATGCTTCCAACTTGAAGTGTGAAAGTGGTGGGGAAACGCTGCCCACGATCAGAAAGTGAAGCTTTCTTCCCTGAATGGAACACCACCATACCTGTCTTCCCACAGTGAATTCCACTGGTATTCTAAACAGTTTGTTTGTACTATGAAATTATTCTTACAGCCGTGTGACTTAGAATGAGCTGGAATTTGTGATTTGAACTACATGGCTAGGTTAAAATCCCTCAGTCTTTAAAGATTTCCCACTGTGCTTCAAAACTCCTCTCTTTAGTCTCAACACCCACTCCCAACCTCATAACACCAATGTTTTGTTTGTTTTGTACCGGAAATGGAATTCGTGACCTCGTGCTTGCCAGGCGGGCACTGTGCCACTGACTATGTCCCCAGCCGTAACAATAATCTTGCCAGTAATCTCTTACTGGAGAAATTCCAGTCCTCAAGGTCTCCCTACTGTACATTGCCTAGGGACACACACAACTGCCACTGCAAGTACTGATTTTTTTCCATTGTCAGATTCATCATATTCCTTTTACTAATATGACTATGATTCTATCTGTGAAATAATAGCCCTAGTAGCCTATTACATTAAAGAGCATTTGCCTCCTGAGCTTATATACAAGGTCATGCAATCAGCCAGCAATGGGTCTGTTAACAGTGGTTCTCACACTTGCACGTATATTACAGTCACTGGAGGGTTTATTAAATTGCGGAGGCTGGGCCTCATTCAGTAGTTCTATGCCGGAGCCTGAGAACTTACATATCTAACAAGTTCCCAGGTGATGATGCTACTGCACCTGGTCCAAAGACAATTTGCTCTATTAGAACTGCCTGGGCAATGGTGACATTCTTTCTCCAATGGAAGGAGGAAGGTCTGTCTTAACTCAGCTACTACATTTGTGAGTTACATTCAAAATACTACACAGTGTGGTTTGTAACTAGATGTCTACCAAGATCCTCATGTGGTCATAGATGGGGTTTTTGGAAAGTGTCTGGATTATGGGGGGTTATAGTTGACTCACTATTAGGAGATGGGGTCTGGCCAGAAGAGGTGGGTCACTGCGGGGGGCCTGGAAGGGCTTATCTGCCTCCCCAGCTCCTCCCTGGATCAGCTCTCCTTTCCATGCCCTTCTGCCATGCTGTCCTGCCCTGGAGCCGGCTGACTATGGATTAAAACCTCTACAAACTGTGAGGCAAAATAGCTGAGACAGATTGTGGTACCAGCGAAGTGGTGTTGTTGCTATGACTATCTGACCATGTGATTCAGAAGCCTTTGGAATTGGTTCTCAGGATTAGTTTAAAAAGGTTTGGAAATGTCTCCAGCAGAAGCCCGAGAATGTTGTAAGCCAAACTTTTTTTTTTTTTTTTTTGTGGGTACTGGGGGGTCGACCTCAGGACCACGCGCCAGCAGGCGCCCGTGCCACTGAGCGATATCACCGGCCCCTTTTTCGTATGTGGGTTCCGGGAGTCGAACTCGGGCCCTCGCGCTTGCCGGGCAGGTGCTTAAGCTGCTGAGCCATCTCACCGGCCCTGTAAGCCAAACTTGACAAGAGATTTTGATCAGAGCTCAAAAGATTAGAATACTGACAGTAATGCAGCTAGCTGATAAAAACCAGGCTCATGAGGTTTCATTTGGGAACAAGGATTCCATTAGCAGTTGGACTCCTGGCCGTGTGTGTTATGCTTTGGCAAAAAAATGTGTCTACATTTTATTCATGCCCAGAAACTTTGCAGGAGATTGAGGTTAAGGATGAGAGACTAATTAATCTGATGGAGAAAATTTCAAGGCAACCCAAGATTCAGCCTGTGGCATGGATACTGTTGGGGACTTTTAGCCAGGTTTATACTGAAGATCAAGAGCAGACAGCACAGCTGAATGATTTTAAGTTTTGAGTTTGGCCAGAAAGGAAGCTTTTGTAATGTTAAAGTCTGCAACAATAGAGCAGAGGAGAGCTTGGTTGCTGAAAAGATTAGCACTAAAAAGAGGCCAAATACTTTACAACCCTCCAATAGAAAACATGGCTTGAGGGTAAACAGGAACCCACAGGACCCCACCCTTCACAAGCTCAAAGTTGATTTTATTTTGAAAAAGCCCCAGGATACTCTGTCTGAGAGGGTTACCTAGGGACAATTCCCGAGGGATTCAGTTCACTGCGCTTAGCCATACAGGCATTTGGAGACTTCTGCAACCATGAGCAAGATGCAAAAGGGCTGAGCTACTCATCCAGCTGGCAGCAGACTTTGGCATCTTCCACGTGGTGCTAGTTTTCCAGGCATGCAGGATGTAAGAGTTGTGGGGTCAGCAAGGCTTCCACCTACATTTCATAAGGCCTGGGAGGCCAGACAGTGTGCCCCTGAGAGGGCAGTGTGTGAAGCTGTGAAAGTGAAGCTGTAAGTGCAGTGGAACCCTAGAAAGTTGGAGAAGCCAGAAACATGTGATGTCTGAGGGAAACCTCAAGGAGTGAGCAAAACAAGCCCAAGAGTGAATCCATGAGAGCTACAACCACTGGCAATGCCATAAGGAAAGGGCTGCCTAACCCCTTTGGAGTTCATGTCTTACCACAACTTGTCCCAGGTGCTGGACATGGAGCTACAGGATTTAACATTTGCCCCACTGGGTTTTGGTCTTGCTTTGTTCCCATTGGTTTCTATTCCCCATTTATCCCTTTTGGAATGGGAATGTTTATCCCCTACCACTGATGTCAGCAGTGTTTAGCTTTATTTTGATTTTTATAGGGCTTTACATCTAAGAGTTTGCTTGAGTCTCAGAGCCATGAGACTCAAAGAAACTTTAGACTTGGACTTTTCAGTAATATTGAAACTTGGGACTTCGGCAACTCTTACAGGTGAACTCAATGCATTTTGCAGAGGGGATGCACACGAGTCTTTTGGGAGCCAGGGGCAAAATGTTATGGTAAATGTCCCCTAAGAGCCTCATGTGCTAATTGGTGGGGATTTTGAAAAGTGATTGGATTATGGGGTATTATGGCTCACTTGCTAGGAGGAGATACGGTCTGGTCAAAAGAGGGTTTATTTCCCTCCCTGGCTCCTCCCTTTGCCCCTCTGCTTCTTATTTGCCATTTCATCCTGAACAGTCTCCTCTGCTATACCATCCTGCCTTGGAACTAGCTGACTATGGGCTGATACCTCTACAAACTGTAAGTCAAAATAAACCCTTCCTCCTTTAATTTGCTGGTGTTAGGCATTGTGTCCCAGTGATAAGAAAGTAACTAAGACATTGCACAATGGGATGTAACTCACCAGTACAGGGGTTAAGATACTAGGTTTGAAAACTACTGTTCCAAACTGCTTATTGAAAAGAGGGTATGGAATACCTTTCACGGAGGCAAAATACTGTCGACTGGGCAGATGCCAGCATTTTTTTCTTTCCCAACAGTGAATCAGATTCTTTTGAAGACCAGTTCTTGGAAATGGTCTTAAAGATGTTTCTTTAAATAGAACTGGAAAAATTAATTACTCCTTTACTTTTTCTGAGATATACAATGACAAAGAGTGACATTTCAATGAAATACAGATTGTAGAAGTTATGTGAAATGACCCTGAATTTCAATGAAATAATTTCATCTCTTTTATAAATGTACAATACTCCAACACTCATTTCTTCAAAGGTACCAACTTAACAATTCATTAATGAATATTTGTAGAATGAAGAATGAATAGGCAATATTATGAAATTGAATATAATCCTGCATAACCTTGTCAGCTAAGTAGAGATAGTGACAGAGGTGCCAGAAATTCCAATTTGCTGAGGGAAGGATAACAAAATGTTAGGTGTGCAGGAGGAAAGTGCAGTGAGTTTGCTGTGCCAAGGAACTTCTTGACCTCTGTGGTACCAGAATGAGTAGCCTAGGACTCAAATGGGGATAAGAACCAGTTTGATCTCTGGTCACCTGCTCGTCAAATCACATGTCTGAGTGTGGGACTACTACAACCCAGGGAAGGGCCGATTTGTTGCTCTCAAAGACATCTGATGAATTATCAGGAGGCCAAGTTACCTGAGTCTTGATTTTTCTGCAGGAGGCATTAGTTATCAGACAGCCTCTAAACATTGGGAGCATAATATAACTATTATTTTCACATGACAGTGCATCTATGGGACTCTTCCAGTAGACTTCCGAGAATTCTTGCTTACCATTCCATCAGCCAAGGACTACGATCTTCTTTCTTGAAAACTATTTGTGAACTTTGAGGTTCAGTTTTACTTTGTGGACTCAGGGATGTTATGAAGGCATAATAAATGATCCCCATAAGAATTCTACCCTACTTAACAACTAGAGCCTGACATTCAAATTTAATTTCATCTTTTTTAGCCCAAGGCATGTTGAAATAAAAAAGTAATTGTGAATTATTTTGCAGCTAGCCTATTGCTTTTAACACCCTGTGGTTGTGTAAGTCACAATTTGTAGTAAAGAACGCTGCATAGATTTTCTTAGCTGAGTCATTTCCCTCATTCTAAGATGTCTGGGAACAGGAAACATTGTCAATTTGGGCTGACTGAACAAAGGCCACAGACCGGGTGGTTTACAAACAAAGACAAATGTATTCCTTACAGTTCTGGAGCCTCGATGTCTGAGACTAAGGAGCCAAGATAATCAGTGTGTGGTGAGTGTCCTCTTCTGGATTGCAGACTGCTAGTTTCTGGTTGTTTCCTCACATGAAGGAAAGAGAGCTAACTTGCTCTCTAGGATTTTTTTAATGTGGGTACTGGGGGTCGACCTCAGGACCTCGCACTTGCCAGGCAGGCACTTATGCCGCTGAGCCATCTCACCGGCCCTAGGATTTACTTATAAGGACATTAATATCATTCATGACTGCTGTACCTGCAAGACCTAATTACCTCTCAGAGACTCTGCCTCCAAATACCATCATATTGGGGCTAGGGTTTCAACATATGAACTTGAGGGGTGTGTAAGGCTCAAATCTTCAGTTTGTTGCAGGAGTCTTGCCATATTTTTGGCATTATCATTTTCTCTAATATTTACAGTATAATCCCTGTTACATAGTAGAACTTCAGCAAATATTTATTGGATGAATAAAAAAAATCAATGATCCTTTTCTACTCTTCATTTAGTAAATTCAGGAAAATAATTGCACAAAATTATTCTCAAGGAGGATTAAATAAGAATTCTTTTATTTTATTTTATTTTATTTTATTTTTCATGAGACAGGGTCTTGCTAAGTTGCGCAGGCTGGCCTCAAACTTCTTATCTTCCTGTTTCAGCTTCCTGAATAGCTGGGATTCCAGGCATGCACTGCCATGCCAGGTTTTTGATTTCTGAGGTCTGATCTAGATGCTGGACACAATCAGTTCTCCACATCTTCAGATCTGCAGACATCTTATCACTTAGAATGAAAATTACTTCACAAAAATTTTATCATCACCATATGCTTCTATTATTTGACTCTTGGTGTATATATCTCAAATGGGCTTTATTATTTTCATTGCTTTTCCTCAATATTTTAGGAATTTTCTCTGGCACTATCCATGAAAATATATCTACCCCTTATATAGACCGATGGCTGACAAATGGAACTATATTTCCTAGTTCCTGTTGCATCAGTGTGGCCAGATTACTGGTCCATATAGAGAGCCCTTCCTGGTCCTCGTCACGGTCCAGGAAGTTAGATTTGTAAACCCAAAAGGAAGTTATTGGAATTCTACCGAGTTAATTCCAATCTACCACATCCAATGCAACCCACGGCGAGAATAAAGACACTAAGGCATATCTATAGTTGTGGGGAGCCAAGGGGTCCTAAGTCCCACCAAGATGGTGGCTACTGGGACAAAGGCCACGACCCAGGGCTGAACCCAGGTTTTATTAATTCTGAAGGAGGGGAGTGGCTCGCGGATGAGTGACTGTGAGAGTGGCGGGAATTACGTGAGTCTCGGGAAGTACGTGAGTCTGGTGAGCTGGGCTAGGCCTGAAGATCACCTTTGCAAATGCAGAGGGAAGTATATGCAAAAGGAGTAATCTGCATAACACAATTCAAGATAGTATCTAATGTTTTGGGGTCGGTGCTTCAGCTCTGATGTATAATCTTTTATGCCCTGGGAAGTCATAGCCTCTTTCTCAAGGCTCGATCCCAGCCAACAGCGTGGAGCACGGCTCTCCATCCCGCCAGGCTCAACCATGTATTGGGAGCAAAGGGCGGGGAAACACAGGCCTGTCGCTTTGCTTAAAAGACTACACATCAGGACCTTGGCTGGACCTATTTGCATTGCCTAAAGCCAATTAAAGAGATAAGGAAAAGTCCTAGCCAGCTCCGTACATATCAATAGGTGGAATTAGGGCCAGGTTCAGCCAAGGTGGAGATAGTTGCTTTTCTCTCAAGGACAGCCATCCAGGTGGTCCCCCACAGGTCCATACTAATAAAATGCAGTTGGACAATCTGCTACTTCTGGGTCAAACGTGTAAGAAGCATCTCCATGTTCTTTTCTCCTTTGTCAGCTAGTACACGGCTACATGAGGCCATACATGGGCATAACCTCATTTGCACCATTAAGTAAAGGTTCTCTAGAGGAACAGAATCAGTAGAAATATGTGTATAATTATGCAAAGAGATTTATGAGGTAGCTTACAGGATCAGAGGCAGAAGAGCCCATAATGGTGGTCTGCAGGATCAGAGGCAAGAGAATACAACAGCTGCTCAGCCACGAAGATGGAAGTTACAGAGCAAGCGGGATCACAGATATAGCACTAGTCCAACATCAGAGGCCTGGAAGCTCACTGGAGGGTCACTGGTGTGAATCTGCACCGAAGGCTGAAAAAACTGGAGACCAATGTCCAAAAGTGATAGCAACAAAGAATGAATCCTCCCAGAAAGACTGGAGTCCTTCAAAATGGGCTCCAGGCTTCCTTCTTCTTTCCCTCTTTTATCCTATCCAGGCTACCAGCCTATTGGTTGGTGCCACCCACATTTAGGGTGGGCCTTTCCCCCTCAGTTTGCTGACCTACATGATAATCATACAGACACACCCAGACCTGTGCTTTACTAATCTGCTAGGCATTTCTTAATCTACTGAAGTTGACATATCACAATTAATGGTCACAATCATGAATTCTTTTTCTGGGTATGGTCTAAGGATCAAACCCAGGGCCTCACACATTCAAGGCAAGTATTCTATCACTGAGCAACATCCCCAGCCCTTTTGATTTTTTTTTTTTTTTTTTTTTGTGGGTACCGGGGGGTCGACCTCAGGACCTCGCGCGCCAGCAGGCGCCCGTGCCTCTGAGCGATATCACCGGTCCCTTTTTCGTATGTGGGATCCGGGAGTCGAACTCGGACCCTCGCGCTTGCCAGGCAGGCGCTTAAGCCGCTGAGCCATCTCACCGGCCCAACCCTTTTGATTTTTGAGAAAAGGTCTCACTATGTTGCCTAGGCTGGCCTCAAACTTGTGATATTCCTTAGCCTCCTGAGTAGCTGGAATTTCATGTGTATGCTACCATGCCCAGCTTGTGCCACGGATCCTTTAGCACACTGAAGAAGCCTCTGGGTTCCACCTCAGAGTTATTTAAAATGTATAAAATAAAGTAATAGAATTATAAAGGAAAGTAATTATATTGAATTATGAAAATATTTAGAAAGTGATAATAGTAATATATGTACACATTAGTTATATATCTATCTATCTAATCTATCTATATCTAAAACTCCATAAAACTTAGTGGCTTAAAATAACTTTTTTTTTTGAGACAGAGACTCACTATGAAGTCCAGGATGGCCTTGAACTCCCTGCATAGACTAGGCTAGTCTTGAACCCATGATCTTCCTGCCTCAGCCTCCTAAATGCTGGGATTACAGGCATGTACCACCACACCTGGCAACACTTATTATCTTATGGTTTCTGTGGGTCAAGTATCTGGGAACAGCTTATTGGGAGGGTCTGGGTTATGGTCTCTCACAAGGCTACAGTCAAGGTGCCAACTGGATATGGAATCATCTGGAGGCTTAATTTGGCTCATTCAAATGGCTATTGGCAGGCTTCAGTCCTTTGTCATGTTGATCTTCCCACAGATGATTGTCATGACATGGTAGCTGGCTTCCCCCAGAGCAAGTGCTCAACAAGATGGTGTAGAAGCCACCAGAGTTTATAATCTAATCTCAGAAATGACATAATTTCTTCTATTTTCTATTCACTGGAAGAGAATTACACAAGGGTACAGGAAACTGGGATCACAGGGAGCTATCCTAAAAGTTGCCTACTATAGAATGCTTTTATGTATATATTAAAATATGGGATCTAGAAGCAAATCTAATACCTACTATAATTTTGAAAGGATGCTAAGTGTAAATTATTCTTTGAGAGATCTGTAAAAATAGTAATGATATTTTTAATCTGTGATTTCTATTTGTTACAAGTCACAAGAACTGCTAATACATCTGTGGTTTTGCCTGCCAGCATAATTAAACAATACGATACACTTTAGCTGAACATTAACAGGGAGGGGCTGGAGATATAGCTCAGTGGTAGAGTCTTGCCTAGAGTGCAAGAAAGAGGCCTTGGGTTTGATCCCCAGAAATGAAAGAAGAGTGCTGTTTTTGTTCAAGGTAAGAAAATAAATTAAAACCTTAAATACTTATTCTGGGTCTAGAGCCCCTAGTCTGTTCAGAAGAAAGTTGGTGATACATTAACTGTCTATGTTTTCATTCTCTATGAACCAGCTTTCAATACTTGTTATTGCAGAACAAAGATATTCATCTGAATTAGGGAGCAGCAACTTGAATTATCAGAAAGTGACTTCCTGAATTTCTCTTCAATATTGACCAGAGGCAAAGAAAATGTTTCTGAGCTGAATGATGGCAACACTACAGAACAAAGAAGAATGTGGAAAGGCACCAACGAAAACTTTTGCCCTCCCTACAAAAATTGTATAGCTAGATACCTCGTGGCCCTGACTCACCCAAGGAGACCCTAGGCATTAATTCCACAGAGGCTAAAGCCAAGCCAAGCCTACCAAAGCTAGGTTATAGAGAAGAAGGAGAAGGTAACCACAGAGAATGGTCCAAGCTTTGGCCAGGAGAAAAAAAGGAAAATCTCAAGACAATAAGGCAGTAGAGAGAAATGGAGAGGAAAAATTTATTCTCACCAGTGCAGAATTTGAGGAGGGTGTCCAGACTGTGCTATGCAAGTCCCTCAAGGAGTTCTTGGCCTTGATTTTGTTTTTTTTTTTTTTTTTTTTTTTTGTGGGTACCGGGGGGTCGACCTCAGGACCTCGCGCGCCAGCAGGCGCCCGTGCCACTGAGCGATATCACCGGCCCCTTTTTCGTATGTGGGATCCGGGAGTCGAACTCGGGCCCTCGCGCTTGCCGGGCAGGCGCTTAATTGGCCTTGATTTTGTAGAGACTTCCTATGCAGGCCTGTAGTACGTACCCAGTTAGACAGAGAGCCCAGAATTGCTTCTTCTGCTGCTAATGATAATGCCAGTCCCAAAAGGGTAATGCTACCTCACACTCAAGAGATTTCAGCTTCTCTAGAAGATGACGTTAACTCTGAGATAAAGGCATATGAGCCAGGCCAGGCAATTCCCGCACCTTCTGAGAAGAAACTTAATAGTCTCTCTTTAAGCAAAAGAAAGAAGGAAGCTCAGGATGAAAAAATGGAGAAAATCCAAAGTGGACATTGCATAGATAGAAAGATCAACCAAAGAAAATAATCCAGGGTCCTTCTCAGATGAGGGACCAGCAAAAGGGAAAGGAAAATGCTTTTGGTCAGTGTCTAGTCTGTCCAGTGTTCCTCTCCAACTGTGAATAATGGAGACAGCTGCATGGGAACACTGATCTCTCAGTTCTTCCAGATAGTTGGCACTGAGACCAGAACACGGACTTGGATTTTAATTGCTGTGATGTTCCTGAGAAGATCTGGGTGGGGCATGAGAATGAAGTGACCTACACCTCCTATGTCCCAGGATCAATCGTTTAGGCCAAGCAGTATGATTACCCCCGATGGCCAGGCATGGTAGAATCGGACCCTGATGGGGGGAATATTCTCTTTTTGCTTCTTATCTTGATTCTTTGCTGTGTAATCGTCACATGACTTTTCTTTTTTCTTTTCTTTTTTTTTTTGGAAACAGCTTCTCACATTTGGATCCCAGTCAATGTGCTAAAGAACTTCCAGGAGTTGTCCTTGACTCTAAAAGGAGTGAAAAAGTACAGGCACAAGGACCACAGCCAGAAACTGGGTGCAGCCATGACAACTGCTAACTGGCATTCAGCAGCAGGTAACTTGTTTGGTTTCTGCAGCCAGTACTGTGGATCTGACAGCAGTGGGGAAGGAAAAGACTTAATGCTGTCTGGGGCTAACAGCCCTGAGTCCTGCATGGAGAAACAGGAGGAAGAGGCCTTAGAGATGAAGGAGAGAGAGAAAAACGACCCAACTTTGTCTGGTCCCAAGTCAGCCATCATATAAACCAAAAAACACAAGCCAAGAGTCAGGTCAGATGGACAAAACAGGATCCTGAAAAAGAAAATAGCAAAGAGATCTCCGGACAGTGAATCTATAGCATTTACTGTACCCATAATGGGAAAGAAAGATTGGCAAAGGAATCCAAATCTGGACTATCCGGGACCTAAGAAAAAATTCCCCAGTGCAGGGCCTCAACAATCAGCCTGTATGAGAAGAAGTTAGAATGATGCTGGAGGGCCCGACCAGCTCATTATGGGCCTGTCCCTTGTGCAGAAAGAAGGTCTGAACCCCGGGAGCCACTAATGCAGGAGGCTGGAAGTGTCCTCCTTAAAGATGAAGCCTCCAGTAACCTGAACCTGGAACAAATCATGGAAGATATTGGAAGACAGAAGAAAGAGGAGACCTGCAAGAGTCGATGCAGAGGCATTCTGCTGGTCTTCTCTGATGAGCAATGGTGTGCTCCTGCCTTCTTCTTACTCTCTGGAGCAACAGGGAGAGCCTTTCAGTTTGGTCCCTGAGAAGTTCTCGAGTGTTTGAGTTGTTAATTGGCTACAGGTTCAAGTCAGAACTCTACTGTTTTTGTGTTAATAAAGCAGGTTTTATGTGTGGAAAAAGAAAAAAGAAAGAAAAAAAGGAAGAGGGAGCCACAAGATGGCTTAGATCACTGGATCATTGCATGGAGGAAATATTTACCAACCTACAAGAACTGCCTTAGACTGTGAGCCACTATATATTTTGGAGTCTATTTGTTACTACCTTTGCCAACACTGTGTACTTTTGCCAGTTAATTTCTCTCTTATTACTATTGTCTTAACTTTGTCCATCAACATACACTGTGCATGTGTGTGTGTGTGTGAGAGAGACAGAGAGAGAGAGAGAGAGAGAGAGAGAGAGAGAGAGAGAGAGAAGAGACTGGTGACTAAATGACTGAACCCAGGGGTACTCTATTACTGCACTACATCCCCAACCCTTTTTATTTTTTGAGGCAGTCTCACTAACTTGCCTAGGTTGCCCTCAAATTTGCAATCTTCCTGCCTCAACCTCCTGAGTAGCTTGCATTACAGGAGTGTGTGACCAATAATACAGCACAGGTGACAATATGTCATTACTGAGATTAGGTTATAAAAGACTGCAGCTTTTGCCTTGGGCTCTCTCTCGCTTTCTTCAGTGTTCATTGTGGGGGACGCCATTTACTATGCCAAGGGGACATTCAGGCGTCCTACAGAGCAGGCCATGTGGTGAGGAACTGAAGTGTCCAGGCAACAGCCAAAAAGGAACTAAGGCCTGCCAACAACCACGAGTGATCTTGGAGTGAATCTCACAGACTTCA
The DNA here is from genome assembly GCA_028451465.1 of Erethizon dorsatum. Taxonomy (NCBI): domain Eukaryota; kingdom Metazoa; phylum Chordata; class Mammalia; order Rodentia; family Erethizontidae; genus Erethizon; species Erethizon dorsatum. The sequence goes on along the minus strand of CM051823.1, from coordinate 141,738,982 downwards.
GATGACTACAGTGTCAGCGGACAGCCTGACCACAAGTTCATGAAAGATTCAAAACCAGAACCACCCACACAATTACTTTGAGATTTCTGACCCATAGAAGCTCTGAGATAAGAAATGCTGTTTTACACTGCTAAATTTTGGTGTTATGCAGCAATAAAAAACCAATACATTCAATTTCATTAGTTCCCTACTGGCTGTTCTTTTCAGATTCCTTTACTGACTCCTCCTCCTCTAACAAATCTCCAGATGTTGGGATTCTTTAGGGTCTAGTCCTTGGTTGTCTTCTCTTGGCCTGTGTTATAGTTTGTGTCTAGATGTCCCCTCAAAGCCTCATGCAGTCGTAGAGCTTTTTCAGACATGGCTGAATTTAGAGTGTGTGATGCTGGGATTAAGGGTGGCTGGTTAGTAAATCAGTCCACTGATTGGTTTGGTATAGTTCTGGGTAGGATTAAGGGGGTGAGTGCCACACCTGCCCTTAAATAGATAGCTGCATGCAATAGAAGGGACAGAAAGAATCTTCTTTCCCTCTTGCTGGCTTGCTTTTGCTGTCTTCTGCCGCCACGAACTGGTTCTCTTCTGCGTTGCCCCTCTGCCAAGCCACCCTGCCTTGGAGCCAGCCGATTATGGACTGAAACCTCTACAAACTGTGAGCTAAATAAACCTTTTCTCCTTTAACTTTGGGTGTTATTTTCTCTCAGCAACAAGAAAAGTAACTAAGACAGCCTGCTATAGTTCTCATCCTATGACTTTAAATATCATCTTTATGCTTTATCTCCAGGCCAGAACTCTCCTCTGACCTGTAGATGCACTCATCCAACTTCATACCGTACCTCTCTACTTAGAACAACTCAGATCTAACAGGTTCAAAATGTGATTCTTGATTTCCTTCCTTTTCCCCAATCTGTTCCATTCTTTTCTTCTCTACCACTCTCTCCAATCTCCCTGATTATAATAGCATTAAAATTTATCCAGTTAATCCATATAAGCAAAGTGTTCTTTATCTTTTAGGTCTTTGCCTAAATTTTGTATCCTCCCAAGGATGTTCCCTAAAGAAATGCTCTCTCTACAGCAACTCTTCCTCTTTTATTTTCTAATACTTCCTTATTGATATCAGACTTTGTAAATATCATGTCTGTTTACACTTGTTTTGTTTTTCTGTCCTTCAGAACAGTGTCAATTACACCCTATCTCTGCTACATTTTGAGTTCCAACAGAGAAGTAGAAAGGATGTCTTGTTTTGTGGTCCTATAATATCTAGATTATAGCTATTCAATAAATCAGTGGTTCTCAAACTTCAGTGGGTATGCCCACCCCTACAGGTTTTGCCTCAACAAGTATGTAATAAGACTCAGGACTCAGTGGTCTATTTTTAAGATAAGCGATGGGGTCATTCTCAGAGGTGAATCTTGTATCACTTTGAGGAAAAAATCCACCTGTATTAGGGCTGGTCAGTATCCACTGTTCTTGTAAAGTAGTAATTCATCATCCCTAGAGTGCTGGAGAGCAAAGGGTTACTGCAGCCCTCTTTTCTCCCTATGAGGCTTTGTAGTTCATTACTTTTGGATATCACCATTGGTTCAGCACTTTGCTTGTGTGGGTTTATCCTCTGCTTCTGAGATAAAAAAATTTTTAATTGTCTTAGGAGAACTGAGCTTTGGGGTTCTTAGCAGCCAGACAAATACTTGCTGGAAACCAGGTAACCGTTTTAAAGATGGAGATATTCTTTTTTTTTTTTTTGTGGGTACCGGGGGGTCGACCTCAGGACCTCGTGCGCCAACAGGCACCCCTGCCGCTGAGCGATATCACCGGTCCCTTTTTCGTATGTGGGTTCCGGGAGTCGAACTCGGGCCCTCGTGCTTGCAAGGCAGGCGCTTACGCCGCTGAGCCATCTCACCGGCCCTTTTTTTTTTTTTTTTCCTTTATGTGGGTGCCGGGAACTGAACTCAGGACTTCGTGCTTGCCAGGCAGGCACTTATGCTGCTGAGCTATATCACCGGCCCAGAGATATTCTTTTAAAACTTCTTTTAAGGAAGAAATGATTTATGGTGATGAATTTAATCATAATTCAATTATCTCACTTTAGGAAATTTTCCTCTCTTTTCTTTAGCAGTTACAATAAACAGCAAGCTGGCATAATTACTTGGAAAAGATTTCTTATGAAAACTTTGAAAGAATTTCATTTTCCATTTGTTGTGTTTATCTGTGTGAGAAAGATGCACATTAACCTTTGAGGAATTATGAATAATGGTTAATCTTTTGTGTATGCTGGGGATTGAACCCCTAAACCTCATACATACTAAGCACATGCTCTACTAATGAACTGTACTCCAGCATGTTACTGCTGTTTTATTTTTTCAAAAGGAGAGATGAAAACTAAGGAATAACATTGTAATACATAATTCATGACTAAATAATTTTTTTTTGTCATACTAGGATTGAATCTAGGGCCTTCAGACAAGAGCTACATCCCCAGCCCTTTTTCTGGACACAGGGTCTGAAGTGGTTAAACTGCTCATGCTGGGCACAAACTTCCAATTCTCCTGCCTCAGCCTCCTAGAGTGCTAGGATTGTAGACATGCAACACCATCCCTGGCATGAATAAACAATTTTATTGGTAATTTTAAATCTTGAAAAAGTAAAAACTCTACATTCAGGAATGAAGGTATACCATGTGGTAGAACATATGTGAGGTTCTGGGTCCCATCCCAGCACCAACACACACACACACACACACACACACACACACACACTCCAAAACAAACAAAAAAGAAACCTACTAAAACACAACAAAACCCTCTACGTTCTAATCAGGTAAAAGCGGATAAAGAGGGAAAAAACTCTAGTCAACTCGTGCTCACCAGCAGGAAATGAAATAGACTGGGCAAGAGGAGCCATTTGTTTCATTGGTATACAACTGAGAAAAAGCCAGGTCCTTTTGAAAATTGTCTTCTGTAAGTAAGATCTGCTTTTATTCAAAACTGACATGTTGTTCAGGGTTCTTGTTTGCAAGCAACAGAAACTGCCTCATCCAGAAATTTACTGGAAGTATTAGCTCAGAAAATCAATGCATATTTTACTACAATCAAGATTTTTAAAGAAAGTTGGGGGCAGGACCGGAGATGGCACTGAGGCAGAAAGACTGCGAGTTCAAGGTCAGCCTGGACTACAGAGCGAGACCGTGTGTGTGTGTGTGTGTGTGTGTGTGTGTGTGTGTGCGCGCGCGCGCGCGCGCGCGCGCCAGGGGAGGAATGACTCCACTTTCAACATATTTACAATTGCAAAGGGGGGCTTAAGATAATATCCTACCTTCTAAGCACTCCAGTCAGATGTTGGTGTATTTTGAATAAGTAGATTAACAGTTGTTAGCCCATACATGCAGATTAGCAGTTCTGTTGGGCCACCAATGATTATTTTTTTTTTTTATTTTTTTTTTTTGTGGGTACCGGGGGGACGACCTCAGGACCTCGCGCGCCAACAGGCACCCGTGCCGCTGAGCGATATCACCGGCCCCTTTTTCGTATGTGGGATCCGGGAGTCGAACTCGGGCCTTCGCGCTTGCAAGGCAGGCGCTTACGCCGCTGAGCCATCTCACCGGCCCTATTTTTTTCTTTTAACATATGAACTCAACAAATATTTAGAAAGCATCTAATTACTAGACGCTTTGGACCTATCAGTGTGCAACACCAACCAAAGATTCCAGCTTTTACTTCCTCAGGGTGCTGGTGGGGTGAGGGGCAATATGGACACAAAACAAAATTCCTACAATTCAGGCCATGCAGTGAGGTTCTTCTAGTTGAGCTGTGAGGAAAGAATACCCTAAGTAGTATTAATACTTAATTTAACTGACAGAAGACTGCTAATTATAACTTTGGAATCCTTCAAGGTAGTTAACATCCTAAGAGCTCAAAGTGATAACGGTTTTAGTTCCTCAGGAAGAAAGTGTGTCTAGGAGAAGTATTCATAGAAAATGTGCTCTTTTTTTTTTTGTAATTCGATTCAAATCTAACATGGCTGGTCTACTTGGGATTCGTAATTCTGACAGATAGATGGACACTGTGTCCCTCGCCAGTGCGAGTGGCCCGGTGGTTCCAGGCTGACAGCTTCACTGCTTCTGCACTTCTTTCTAATGCCTCCGCCAATCTCCCTAAAGCCAGAAGTAGAAAAAACGCTTTAGCAACGTCGTAAGAAGCATCCTACGACGCCAGCTGTCTAGGCGGCCCAAAGAGCTGCCCAGCACTGCGGCGTGAACTCCGACTTTTATCAGACGCCAGTCAGCAGAGGAACTGAGAAAGTGGTCATTTTCGTCTAAGTGCGTTTGGCACATTTAACAGCAAAGGAAGACGGGCGCTCCATCCAGGCGTCCCTAAAGAAACGCAGCGCTTCCGGGCGGAGGGAGACGCAAGTCTGCAACTGCAGCGGCCCCTGCACTTCCGGTCTTTTCCAGCGTAGGGGTCTTTTTGTTTCTCGCCTGGTGAAGGTTGGTCCCACAGAAGGAATGGGCCAGACTGCAGCAAAAAAGGGCGATAGTAAGGCCTAGATTGGGTCTCCTCACAACAAGTTAGTTACACCAACGAACCCCAAAGCCGAGCCGAGCGACCTCACCGCCCAGCAATATCACCCCTCCCCCTTCAGTCAGCGCCAGCGAGGCTGAAGCGGCCGTTACGGGCTAGAGGGCGGAGACGCAGCATCTTCGCGCGAGACCAGCCACGCGACTTCCCAGAAAGCCTCAGGCAACATTTTAGTAGCAGCTGGGGAGTCGGACTAGGGCGGAAGAGTGGGCGGGGCCTGCTAAGATATTTAGCGGCGCCCGAAGCCACGCCCTAAGCCGGAAGTGACGGAGGCGAGCTAGCGCGTCGAAGCTACCTCTATGGTTTTCCTCTCCTTCTTGAGTCGGGAAATGGCCGCTGTGTAGTTACGACGGAGCTTAATCCAGGGAGCCGTGGTTCGTCGTGTCAGGTAGGCCTTGCGCTACATTCAAGTTACTCAAGTAACCGTGAATAATGAGAACTAGTGAATATTGTTGACTCTTGTGGGTGGTGACGGATCGGTGTCGATAAGAGAACCCGGGAGGCGTTGCGCCGTTATTTGTGCGTTTTTATGTCCGCTTTTCTCAGTTTGCCAAGGCACCACGAGCCGAGAAGGTGGGGGATGGGGCAAGCCGTGCGAACGGCGCGCGCGCGTGGCTGCGAGCCTGGCTTGAGAGCCGGGGACCGCGCCGCCGCCTCTCGCGCTTGCGCAGATCTCCCTCATCCGCCCTTCCCCCATTTTTCGGCGCGGACCCCCTGCGCGCTCCCGACTGTACGCTGTGCGCACGCGCCCTCCTTTTTTCCTTTCCCCTTCCAGACTGGCAGCGGGCACCCGGCGAGGTCCCTCTTGTATCCGTCTCTTGCCTCTCGTTGGCTGTCTTCTTTCTAGCCTTCGGGGCTTTGATAAACTCAACTGCAGGACAGTGCACTGGGTAGGTTGACCTCCTTTTGCCTCATCTTTAAACTCCTTTCCGCAGCTGCATGCTACCTAAAGGTTTAGGCCTCATTTTTGTTACTCAGGTTAAGGATCCTGCAGTTCTTTGTAGCTGACTCCACCCTTCGTGTCGCGCGAAAGTTTTCTCCCGGGCTCAGCATTTCCGTCCCCCCGGAAACCACTCTGTTTTGAAACGAACTTGCACTCTTGACTCCAGCAGTCGGTGCCTAGCTGCTGTTTACTAGCGTGGGGATCCGTTCCTGCCATAACCGGCCCGAAAGAGCAGTTTTCCAATAGTGCAAGCGAAGCCATGTCCTTTCTGTGAGTGACTCATTAAGTCGTGTGAGAAAAGTTCCAGCCAAGATGGGTGTACAGCTAGTAGGGCAAATGGTTGGGAGTGGTGAGCTGAGGTTGTGGATTTAGGTCTCATTTAAAACCCTTATGTTGGCCCCTCCCTCACGAGATTGAACCCAGGGGCTGTGTACCACTTTGCCATTTTTATTTTTAAATAATTTTGAGACGGTCTCAAATTGCTTTGAAGTAGCTGCTTTCACAGGCGAAGGCCACCTCTCTTTAAGTTTTACCTGTCAGGGTCAACCAGCAATACCGGCAACTACTTTACTCCTTAAGAAAAATTTTTCTTGGTGTTTCAGAGTTGAAAAGTTAAACTGAAAGCAAATGTGGCTAAAACGGATGAAAAAATGATTAGCTATTTAAGACTTGTCTGTTATCACAGTCTTTACAGTATTTTCATATGAAAAAGATAAATTCTGTTTTCTTAGTGTGAATTCTCATTCCAGTTCGACTTTTATTTTAATTGGAAAGATTAGGTTACTGTTTAGGCAGTAAAGAACCTTTACATTGGAAAAACTGCTCTACAACTTTACGTGCTTTTTGCTGTGATCGTAACCAATTCAGGGTAATTTGATGGGAAGGATCACGTGTCTAAAGTAGCTCATGGTAAGCATAAAGCCTGTCTAGTGAGGGGTTGTAGCATCTTGTTTTAAGTCTTTCACACTTGCTTTGAGGTGTACCCTGGACTCCGGCTTAATTTAGATAATTAAAATGAGAGCTAAGGAGGCTGTTTCGCTAGAGCTGGATGGATTTCAAAGAACGGTAGTATTTTGGGACATGGCTGTAAATATGTAAAAGATGCTTCTCAGTAATAGGCTCAGAGCTACTTGAATTTATTGAACAACTTATGTGGGCAACAAGCTGTAGTAGATTAACTGTGTGATGAGAAGTCGTGCAGATTTTAAATGGAGAAATGTTTTTCACTTCTGCATAGTTCTTTGGAGAGTCCCAGAAACTACGTTCAAAACTATCAGTTGAACAGTAGCTGAATTCCAGAGTCATTGTTTTGCTATTTAACAGATAAGTAGATAAGGAAATGAAGAAAAGCATCCTATCTCTGGGTAGTAAAAGTTGAATTTATAGTTGTGGGTTCATTGTTCGACATCGGTATTTCTTCAGTCATAAGCATTTCGTATTTTGACTGTTCTCAAGACTGAAAACAGGCAGCCTACTGATACTAAGGTAATAATACTGGCCTAAATTTGTGTTATATTTTGGAGTTTTCAAATGCTTCAATTTCATTTGACCCAGTATTTCTCTATTTCTAGATGGAGACCAAGAAGGTAGAAACTTTTAAGGCCACATAAGCTAGGGAGTGGCACAACTTGATATTCTGATTTGCATTTCCATGCTCTTTTAGCAAGGTGTGACAACAAGCTGAACTAAGAACTAAAAATTTGTGACTAGTCCCTCTCTTAAGCTTTTAATTAGAGAATTTTTCAAGAAGGAAAATATAAATTGCTGGGTGGGGTGGTGCATACTAATCCCAGCACTTACCTGTAATCCCACCAGGCGAAGTTTTGGATTTAACAACTAGAATTTTGTCTTTTTTTTTTTTTTTTTTTTAAAAGACAGGGTCTCCGTAGTGCAGGCTTACCTTGAGCTCACTTTGTAGCTCAGGCTGGCCTTGAACTTGGGTGATCCTCTTGCTCAGCCTCCCAAATGCTGAGATTATAGGCTGCACCAAGCCCAGTTTTGCCAATCTCGTTTAATACTATTTGTTACTTTTTTTGTGGAGTACTATAGACAGTAAAAGACAGAATTCCAGAGTTTTTGTGTTTTTTAAGACAGGGCCTAACTACTGGTGCAGGCTGGCCTTGAACTCACTGTGTAGCTTGGGCTGCTCTCCAAACTCAGTGATACTCCTGCTTCAGCCTACTTAGTGCTGGGATTATTGGCATACCTGGCTGAAATTCTAGAGATTTTATTAAGTATTTCTGTAAAGACTTTTATATAATGCTGATTAATGCTATTACTGAAGAGAGTAATCTTACAAGAATCATTTGAAGTAAACTCAAACGGATAGCTTGCAGAAAGACTGTCACAAACAAGGTTTACCTTGGTAGTTATTGCTTGAGTAGTGTGTACCATATGCTGGACAGTGGCTTTTTTACATTCCTTAGTTTGTTTAATCTGACACCTATAAGTACGATTACCACTTTTATTTTCATACCTGCAGAAATGGAAACTGAAAGAGATTAAGTAACTTGTCTACTGTTGGGTTTCCGGGTACAAGGTGAGCCACGATTTGAAGCTAGTGTACTGGAGTGATGATCACTGGGTATTCTTTTAAGGATTTTGAAAGATGTGAATAACAGTGATATGTTTATAGGAATCTTTGGCCCAGATTCCTTGAGTATGCTGTAATGAAGATTTGGTTTAAATATATTTGAAAGAGTAAAACCTAAAAATCTATTTTGAGGAGCACTCAGAGACCGAGGCAGGAGGGTCTCAAGTGGGAGCCCAGACTGTGCAACTTGGCAACTGAGCAAAAAAAAGATCTGGGGGTGTAGTGTAGTGCGAGGGACCCTGGATTCAGTCCTTAGTAGGGGAGGGGGAAGAAATCTATTTTGTGGTACTTCCCCTTGAGTACTGTAGTTTCTTTAATCTCCTGTGTTCTAGCTGGTCATTAGGTATTCCATAAAAGACAGGCTTTTTAAAGATATTTATGCGCTTTATCTTTAAAATAAAGGGTGATTTATCCTGTGTTCCTCACTGGTTGGATAAATCATGGATAAAGATCCATGAGGCAGATTATTACCTATCTTTATTTACAAGGGGAATGTATTAATAATCATCTTGTAATAAAGGTAATAAAGGGAAGATAGATATGGCATTTTTGAATTCTGTACTTGGGTTTTGGCCACATTAGTGTACTATAAGGATATTACAGTATTTGGGTTCAGGAAATCGCAAATTCTGGATTAATTATTTACACTTTGTAATTTTGGCCCTTAAAAGGGCAAACACATTTCTTGTCCTTCCCCACCCCTGCCCTAACTTGCTCTTCTCCCAGAAGAGCCCAGAACTTAAAATTGAGGAATTCTCTCATGTTTCTTATTATCTCATGTTCCACATCCCCAGTAATATATGAGCAGGTCTTGTTGAAACCAGATCCTGGATTTGCCTGGTTTGTATATTCCTACCACTTTATCCAAGCATCTATAATGTTTAACTTTAATTTGTCTCCTTGCTTCCCTTGCCTTGCTCTTTATCCTGTACAAGCAACCATCTTAAAATGTAAGTCAGATGGTATGACTCTTCTAATCAGACCTTCTAGGAATTTTCCATTAGTTGGAGTAAAATCCAGACTCATTACTCTGGTCTTCTAGATGATATTTTGTTCTGGTGTAGTCTTTCTTTCCCTGCTTTGTCTTTTATCCTCAACTTCTTGATTACAGTGCCTCAACTTTCTACTACTTTTTCTGTCCTGAATTTGCAAAGCTTTGTATTCTTTGCCTAGAATGCTCTTGCCTCTGGATCTTTCGAGTGTTACTTGTTTTTAGTTTGTTACCTCCTTTAAAGAGGCCCAAGGACCCACCTTAGTGTTAGGTAAGTTATCCTCCTAATCATTCCTCCTAATGCAGCATCTTGTGATTCCCACCTCACCTATGTAGTACTTAGTCACTATTTGATGTTTTCTGGCCTTCCCTCACTGGAAGCTCCAAGACTAGTGAATTCTGAGGCATCTTTCATGATTGACTTCATGAGTATCTTTTTGTGACTGCTTCAGTGTCCTGAATTGAAAACATTATAGCAATTTCTGTCAAAACATAATGGACAGTTTCTGTCAAATAAAAACATTATTTTGGGTCTTCATTCACCTTATCTGGCACCATCTGACTTTTGACTCTTTCCCAAAGTCAGAATGACCTTAAGAGGTACATGTTTTGAATTGATTAAGTACATGGGGTGGCCCAGGATAGTACAACTAAAGACACTCATGAAAGGATTTGGAGAGCTTTTCAGAAAGTGGCAAGAATGATGGGTTAAGTGTGTTCAAAGTGAGGGAGAGGCCTTTTTTTTTATATGCGGGTACTGAGAGTCGAACTCAGGACCTCGTGCTTGCCAGGCAGGTGCTTATGCCGCTGAGCTATATCACCGGCCCGAGGGGGAGTCTTTTGAGGGGAATTAATGAGAATATGTCTCTTACTGTAATACATTTTTTCAAATATTTGAACATCTACTATATTTGATAATACTGTATACTTGAATATATTTATAGACTAGATAAGAATATATAGCCCTGGGTCCAACAACCTACAGTGTAAGTTTTCTATTTCTAGTGTATACATTCTTAGAACTTCAGAAAACTATCACTTAAAGAGACTTGGCAGTTGATTGTCTCCGGATGTGTAGAAATTAAAATTGGCCTTTTGGAATTGTTTAGGGGCTGTTTGCTGAAATGATCCTTGTACTACTTCCAGGGGTGAAATTGGTGATAGCGACTTCTAAGTCAGAATGAAGTTTCATAACAGTACAGTAATTTAGAAGATGAGCTTTTTTTCTCTGCCCTTTTGGGGGTTTTAATAATTTAAATATTAAACTTGAGTGTACTTTAGGAAACCTTTTCTGTACCCAGGTCTGCTTGGCTTTTGATGTTGCTGCTTTTTACTTTCGTACATATTAGTTGTAATTTACTAGGTTCCTACTTCATTTTCTAGACTTAACCTTAGATCTTTTTATTTTTTAAGTTTTTTTGAGGCTGGTCTGGGTATGTATTCAACACAGGCCTGGAACGCAAGATCCTCCTGCCTCATCATCCAGAGAGCTGGGTTTACAGGCATGTGCCACCACTCCCAGCTTTAACTGCAGATGTCTTAATCTCCCTATTTGTAGGCCCATGGTTATTTAGAGGTTACCATTCTTGATTGACTGAAGTTTAACCTCTTATTTTTTCTTTGTATTCCCATTACTGCATTTTTCTTCTCTCCTTTCCTTCTTTGCTTCCTTCCTTCTTTCATTCCTTCATTCCTTCTCCCTCTCTCCCTCTTTCTGTCCTTTCTTTCCTCCCTGTCTCTCCCCCCTTTTCTTTCTGCAGGTTCTTCCTGTGTAGTTCAGCCTGTCCTTGAACTTACTATGTAGCCCAGGCTGGCCTCCAACTCACAGCAGTCCTGCCTCAGCCTCCTGAGTGCTGGGACTACAGGTGTGCACCACCATACCTGGCCTGCATTTTTCAAATGGGATCGTTACTTAGTAAAATTCATAGGTTTTCTTGTAATATGTATTTTTTCTTGTTTAATCTTGTTTATGAATTCTTCGTGGACATACATCATGCTTGTATTTCCTAGTTTTAAGTTCTGCTTCCCTCATGGTCTTTGACCATCTTCTGTATGTAACGAGTATTTACAAAGCTAACTTTTTCAGTTTTGATAACTGCTTGATATTTTGAACCAAATTTATTTGCACACTAATGGTTAATTATATAGGAAGAGTATTGACTTTCAAAAGATGTTTCATTGCCTACTGTTACTTGAATGTACATGTATGAAAATGCTTTTAGGCATATGGTTTAGAGTTACTGTTATGGCTGTTATATCACCTTAAGTCAGTTTTTAGATGAAATTATGAAAGGAAGTGGTGATAGAATAAGTAGTGGAACATTAAACTGTCATTATTTTAGATGTTATAAACTCTAGCAGTATGAGTATTTATTACAGATTATGTGTTCACATGTGGCAAGATGGCATTATTAATTACTTAGGAATTTTCTGATAGGATGACAGCATATCTTTTGTTTTCTAAAGCCTAGATTTCTAAATTAAATTCAGGTATTTGAATTAAAATGTTAAGTTGCTGTCAGTTACATGATGTACTTCTGCACTGTGATTAAAAAAACATTTTTATGGTCCTCTTTTCTGACATCATTAGTGCCTTTGTTAGTTTATTGCAGTGCCCAATATATGTAAACAGTGGATAGTCAATTTAACATAAACTTGTTTTTTTTTTTTTTTTTTTTTTTTTCTTTTTATCTTTGTTAGGAATTTGAATTTAGAGTTTAATTTCTCAGAACATTCTCTCCAGGAAGAACTTTACAGTATTTTAAAGGCTTCACTGGCTTCTTGATCCTGTATAAGCCCAAGGTAAATAACACTCATTTTTGTGGTTTTCAGTTTTGACTGACTTGATTGAGATGGAGTGATTAAAAGTGCTGTGGTCTGAAGCTTTTTGGGGGGAGTGGCTTGAATGAAGTCAGATTTTAAGTTAGCTTTAGGAAAAAGATTCTTTTCATCTCTCCTGCTTCTAGGTGGTATATCTGCTTCTTCCACTTGTGTAAACACCTCTGCTAAGACTCAGAACATAACAAAGCCATTTTAAAACAAGACAAACGGCCCTGCTACTTAACCCATCTTCCCTAATGCAAACAAGAGGAGTTTCATAACTTAACTTTTTTCTCTCTACTTTGGTTTTTAAGGTAATTAAAATTAATTCTTTATTATGTGCAAACACTGTATTACATGAATTACATGTATTAACTCATTTAGTTCTCTACAACTGTTTGAATTAGGTGCTCTAGTTTTTTTCACTTTACAATTGAAACTGAAGCTCAGAGAGATTAAGGAATTGTGGAAGGTCACATAACTAAGAAAGTGTCTCAGCCTGGATTTGAACCAGGTAGTCTAAATGCAGAGGCTATATTTTTAGAGGAGGGCAGGAAAAACAACAATCCAAATTTCTTTTGGACTGGTAGGTATGGTTTTGTTTTGTTTTGCCTAGTTTTCTTTTTTTTTTTTAAATATGCGGGTACTGGGAGTTGAACTCAGGACCTCGCGCTTGCCAGGCAGGCGCTTATGCCGCTGAGCTGTATCACCAGCCCCCTAGTTTTTGCCTAGTTTTGAGACAGGCTTTTGCTGTGTAGTCCAGGCTGGCCTTGAACTTACCATATAGCCCAAGGTACCCTCAAACTCACTTAATCCTCCTGCATCAGCATTTTGAATACTGCGATTATAGGCATGCTTTCTTACCTCTTACTTTAAAGTTTCTTGTGTGTCCATTTAAAAATAAAGCCAAACAAGGAGTGGCAGCACATGCCTGTAATTCAGCTACTTGGGAGGCAGAGGCAGGAGGAGGATTACAAATTTGGAGCCAGCCTGGGCAGCTTAGTGAGATCCTGTCTCAGAGTAAAAGAAAAATCTGAGGACATAGCTCAGTGCTTTCTGGGTTCCATCCCCAGTACTCCAAACAAACAAAACTCAAAACTTTTTAATGAAAAGTAAGCTTGCTAGGTTCTGGGGAATGCATCCATTCAAGTGAGTTATGAGATAATACTGTGTTCATATGCTGTAAGTATGCTATATTTTGGAGATATATCATTGAATGAAAAAAGGCATTGTCTTTGACTTGAAAGTTTTCAGTCAGTGAATGGTCCATAGCTAATGGTGGCATGTATGATAATATTTTTAAAAGTACCTGCAGTCTTGGGTGGAGAGTCTATTTTCTTAAGTTAAGACTCTGTTAGTCTTCATTTTTTACTTCACACCAACTGAGATGTTCAGGGCTGGAAAAGCTTACAAAATTCCTGAATCACTTAGCAGAAATTACTATTAAAAACAAACAGGGCCGGTGAGATGGCTCAGCGGCTTAAGCGCCTGCCCGGCAAGCGCGAGGGCCCGAGTTCGACTCCCGGATCCCACATATGAAAAAGGGGCCGGTGATATCGCTCAGTGGCACGGGCGCCTGCTGGCGCGCGAGGTCCTGAGGTCGACCCCCCGGTACCCACAAAAAAAAAACAAACAAACAACAAACAACATCAAGGGCTAAGATCAGAGATTCTAGAGATACATACGTGGCACAGAACCTATGGCTCTTAATAAGTCCAAAATGTGTTCTACTCTAATGCCATGAAAATGGATCTTGCCATGTTGCTGGGATCTCCAAAATTATATGCAGCTCTGATTTTGTTATTTTTTACAATATTTATGATTATATTAGGGAGGAAAATCAGTTTCTTGAAATAAAACTAATCAGAATGACTGTAAATTACATATGTGTGTCCTTTAAAAAGTTTGAGGATAGTACAATATTTCAAAATCAAATATACCAGTCAGGTGTCACAATTTCCAGTGGTCTAGATTCCTTAGAGATTCTAAGTAATATTGTTTCCCAGTTTCACTATGTTGTTAAAATCACAGGATTTGCCAAGCCAAATTTAATTTGTGTTCCACTGGGTATTGAATATCTGTCAGTGCTAAATTTGTTTCATATATGTTGTGGAATTCTTAATTCCACCTTTTTGAACCCTGAACCTGTATTTTTTATTTTTGTCTTTATATATTTCTTGCTTACTTGGGATTGAGAAGAAGATGAGAATAGAAGGAAAAAGGTGATAGAGCATTCTATTTTTAAATAAGTATTTATCTGAACCTCTTGAAATTTTCATTTATATTCTTTGAAGAGGCAGTATTCAGACATTATTATTACTGCTTCCATAATTCATCTCAAAATACCATTGTCATACTGAGCAAAATGACTAGGTAGGTGAGAGTAAGTGCTGTCTGTCAGATATTTGGTTGTAGGAGATAGGATTTAAATGTATGAAAATTGCAGGATGTTAGGTTAGTAAGTTGATTCTTATGGGAATGATTTTTAGTAATAAGTTAGTCAAAATTTAGAAACAGTTATGCAGTTGACCCTTGAACAACACAGGTTTGAATTGCTTGGGTACACTTTTTATGGGAGATCAGTGACAACTTGTAGACAAACCAGATAGCCTGGAGATAATTTTTTTAAAAAAGGTATGTCATTCATGTGTAAGATACATGTAGACAATAGCCTGCCTTCCCCTGCCAAATATTGGGGATCAAACCTAGCACCTTTGCACTGAACTACATTTGTAGCCCTTTTCATTTTTTTATTGAGGCAGGGTCTTGCTAAGCCACTAGGTTGCTCAGGCTGGGCTTGAATTTGTGATCCTCCTATCTCAACCTCTTGAGTATTGGGATTATAGGTGTGCATTATAGACATGTGCCCCACCAGGCCTGGCTAGACGAGTCTTTTATTATTTACTACCATACAACATACACAAAACTTCATAAAAATTTACAGTTTATCAATATATACTTACTGTACATGGCTCCATTTTAATTAAGGAAAATATAAAGATGAAGCATCAAATCATACTTGCATAAAATTAAATATAGTACATAGTATATAACTTTCATAAACATCTTATGTTGCTATTGTGATAAGCTCAAGTGTTGAAAGTATTCATTTACTTGACACTAATATGTGACAGTTTTCCATGTGCACAGTTTCTCTAGTAAATTTCATATTTATGTTTTTTACTGTGTATAATGTAACAACACAGAATGTGTTGTTAATATTATTGGTGAAGCTTCTGGTCAGCAGCAGGCTATTGGCACGAGGGGAATCAAATATTATATAGTGTGCATGTTTTTGACTGTGTGGGTGTCAGTGCCCTTAACCCTTGGGATCAACTGTACACAGCAAAAATAAGCTTAGGAGGCTCAGACTGTTTAGTCTTAGGATTCATTGAAAAGTAGAAAATGTGGTATTTGGAATGTAGGCAGTGGTTTGCCATATGTATATGGCATATGTATGTGCATATACATCAGTTTTGTTACTGATTGCTATATTGAGTGAAGTCTAACTGTAGTACTAATATTGTGTGATATTTAGAAAAATTGAAATACTGGTGCCCATGTTTCTTTTTAAGATTGCAGTAATCTCTCTGATTTATGTTTTTCATCTTCTTACCAGAAAACCACAGGGCAAACTAGACATTGTCATATAAGTCCATTTTTATCTTGCAGTCATGACTACTGAGAGCAGAGCCATGGCTTCAGCTGTAAAGACTTAGTGACCTTTAATCTATTAGGAGACAATCCAGTACCACTCAGGCAGTATTGTATTTATGGAGTGGTCAGTTTAGTCTCATTTCAAGGCCATAAAGCACTTGATGTCAGTTTGGTAGATTTATTTTCCTTATTATCATGCCACTTTTTCTTTGTTTCAGTTTCTTTGTCTTTAATATTTTGGACTCATTTATCTTTTTTTTTAACAGAAGAGGCAGATATTTGTATTGGGCATGGAATAGTATCTGACTGTTCGCTGCAGTCTAATATTGCTCTTTCTGGCTTCCGCAGCTGCTGCCTTTTTGGATTAAGATACATAGGTGGGATAGTCCATAGAACTGTTCCGTTGTGTACATAATGTATAGCACCTGTCATGCAGAGAAAGCAGTTTTAGAGAGAGATAATTGCCTGTTTTCTAAATGCTTATTTGAAAAGAATGAGACTGACTTATAAAATTATATTGGTATATGAATATAAGTAAATAATAATGTGAGATTTGAATTGTGTTATGATTTTAACTTTTGCTTTTTAATTTGACTAGGAGAAAAGAAATGGGTCGCTCCAATTCTAGATCACATTCTTCAAGATCGAAGTCTAGATCACAGTCTAGTTCTCGATCAAGATCAAGATCACACTCTAGAAAGAAGAGATACAGGTGAATTAACATGCTTGTAATTCTTTTTAATAGTAATTAGCTGATATTTATTGAATGATTGCTATATCCAGACAAAGCACTAAGCCTATTAATATATTTCATTCTTAAATAACCCTATGAAATGGATCTATTATCATTTTAGAGTTGGAAAAATTGAAAATAGTCCAAGTTACAAGCTAATGAATGTCAGAGCTTAGATTTGAATGCAGACATTCCTTGTTTAACAAGAGTTAATGTTCCCTGTAGGATGGTTGTTAAATGAATTGGTCGCTAAATGAGGAATTGTGTGTAGTGTGTACATTACAATATTCAGAACAAAGGAATGATGAAGGGAAACTTCAGCTTGATGACTTTGCTATTATTTGCCTGTTACATGCAGTACTGTAATGTAAAACTAGTACTGTACAATCAGCAAAAATTATAGTACTGTATAAACAAGGTGTACTGTATCAAAAAAAAAAGACACCGAGGCTCTGTAAACAAGATGTACAGAACTGTACAAAAAAAAGAAAGGGGGTCCTGTGTCCTAACAGGTGCAAAATAGGTTGTTAAATGAGGAATATCTGTAGTGAGTTGATTGTTTAAAAATTATCAACTGGTTTTTTTCAAGTAGTGATATATAACGTAACACAGGAAGTAGAAACCACACAAAAAAATAAAAAAGGTGACCCATTTAGAATTAATACTACTTTCTGATCGTTCTGTGTTCTTTTTCTAGGCCTAACTTTACTGACTACCTTTTTCCACATTTACGGTACAAGGTGGCATCCCATTAAGTTTTCATTTACAGTGTCACTTTAAGTGCCAGCCTAGATGTACTGTAATTTGCTAATGTAGCTTATTGGAACTGCATTGATTTTTTTTTTTTTTCCCCCATGTTTTCTGTGCCTTTGTTCCTAAGGCCTTTAATTTATTCTGTTAATATTTTAGAAATTAAAAAAAAATTAGAAACAGTTAACTTGATTGAGTATGAATGAGATTTTTTAAAAACAGTACACATTTCTACCTTTGGTAATTTATGTTACCTTCATCCAGAAGTATTTAGAGTGGTAGGATGGAGTACTTTATTTTTCTTACATTGATATTTATTTTGTTTTTAGTTCTAGGTCTCGTTCCAGGACATATTCAAGATCTCGCAGTAGAGATCGTATTTATTCTAGAGATTATCGTCGAGATTACAGAAATAATAGAGGAATGAGACGACCTTATGGGTACAGAGGAAGGGGTAGAGGGTATTATCAAGGAGGAGGAGGTAGATATCATCGAGGTGGTTATAGACCTGTCTGGAATAGAAGGCACTCTAGGAGTCCTAGACGAGGTCGTTCACGTTCCAGGAGTCCAAAAAGAAGATCAGTTTCTTCTCAAAGATCCCGAAGCAGATCTCGCCGGTCATATAGATCCTCTAGGTCTCCAAGATCATCCTCATCTCGTTCTTCATCTCCATATAGCAAATCTCCTGTCTCTAAAAGACGAGGGTCTCAGGAAAAACAAACCAAAAAACCTGAAGGGGAACCCCAGGAAGAGAGTCCTTTAAAAAGTAAATCACAGGAAGAAGCGAAAGATACATTTGAACATGATCCATCTGAGTCTATTGATGAATTTAATAAATCAGCCACATCTGGTGATATTTGGCCTGGCCTTTCTGCCTACGATAATAGTCCCAGATCACCCCATAGTCCTTCACCTATTGCTACACCACCTAGTCAGAGTTCATCGTGCTCTGATGCCCCCATGCTTAGTACAGTCCACTCTGCAAAAAATACCCCCTCTCAGCATTCACATTCCATTCAGCATAGTCCTGAAAGATCTGGATCTGGTTCAATTGGAAATGGATCTAGTCGATACAGTCCTTCTCAGAATAGTCCAATTCATCATATCCCCTCACGAAGAAGCCCTGCAAAGACAATCACACCACAGAATGCTCCAAGAGATGAGTCTAGGGGACGTTCTTCATTTTATCCTGATGGAGGAGATCAGGAAACTGCAAAGACTGGAAAGTTCCTAAAAAGGTAAGAACCAAAGTAGAGAATTTACAGTATTAGTTCTTTCAATTCGGTTTAGAATTAAACTTTAAATTGTGATATGTATTTAGCTGTTGTTCATGGCTTCCTACTTCATGAGATAATTACAAGTTGTTACTTGCATATGGTAAATGTTGAAAGTTAAGTGTTTTGATAGAAACTAATTTATATTTTTCCTTTTAATTTTATTCATTTTCAGTCAGTCCAGAGCTAATACTACAAACGAGGACAAATTGAGTAGTGTAAGGCATAACCGATATATTAAGAACCATAAAAGCTAGAAATTAATTTTGTTAGAGAACTGATTGAAAGCTTTTTTGTTTCATTATTAGAATGTGATCTACATAAGTAATGCACTTATATTACACATTCTTATGTAGTAATATAGTCTGTCATTGTTTAATAAATTCTGCCTAACTTTAGAAGAGATGCTGGTATTTCTGACTCCAATAGTTTAAATAGTTACTTGCGGGCCGGTGAGATAGCTCAGTGGCGTAAGCGCCTGCCTGCCAAGCGCGAGGGCCCGAGTTTGACTCACAGATCCCACACACGAAAAAAGGGCCGGTGATATCGCTCAGCAGCACGGGCGCCTGCTGGTGCGCGAGGTCCTGAGGTTGACCCCCGGTACCCACACACACACAAAAAAATAGTTACTTGGTTTCAGGCATTGCTGAGAGTTGCTAATGAATTTAATGAAAATTGGTTACTAATGTATGAATTGACTTTATAAGTGAGAAAATGGAGCAAATACCTATTTATACTGTAGTATTGTACAATCTAGAATTGTTTTTCTGTTGAACTAATGCTTAGCTCCTATTATTGCCAGAGATTATTTTCTGAAGTTTGTATTTTACAATTTAGATAGAGTACTAAATAACTGATGTTACCAGCTGCGTTAAGTTCATTCGTGTGAGCTCTTTCTTATATTGTTAGAAAAGTAAGGGAAATAGCCTGAAATTTTGAGATAATTATAAGTAGAATAGAAACACATATTATCTGTTAGTGGTCTTTAGCTGCAAAAGTTGAATTTAGTCTGTGTTGTGTATTATAGGATTTCTGTAGAAATTTGGATTTGTTGGTGCAGAATTGTGGGGTGTGACCAAATAGAATAGGTGTGTGAGGATGGCTTTACTTTTTTTTTTTTTTTTTTTTTTTTTGTGGGTACCGGGGGGACGACCTCAGGACCTCGCGCGCCAACAGGCACCCGTGCCGCTGAGCGATATCACCGGCCCCTTTTTCGTATGTGGGATCCGGGAGTCGAACTCGGGCCTTCGCGCTTGCAAGGCAGGCGCTTATGCCGCTGAGCCATCTCACCGGCCCTGGATGGCTTTACTTTTAAACTTCAAGAAGTCTAATACGTGACTTTGTCTTAAAAGTCAGTATATAAGTTCTATATATGGATACTCAGTGATTTTCAAAAGTGGAATCTGAAGAGGTAGGATTATTTTCTCTCATTGCTGGCCCTGTGATATTGGCAACACATTTAAGTACGCAAGTGATCTACAATGAAGGCAATCCAGAGTTACTATCCTCTTCTTTGCTTATTCACAGGTTCACAGATGAAGAGTCTAGAGTATTCCTGCTTGGGGGTAATACCAGGGATAAAGAGGCTCCAAAGGAGAAAGGATCAGAGAAAGGGAGGGCAGAGGGAGAATGGGAAGATCAGGAAGCTCTAGATTACTTCAGTGATAAAGAGTCTGGAAAACAGAAGTTTAATGATTCAGAAGGGGATGACACAGAGGAGACAGAGGATTATAGACAGTTCAGAAAGTCAGTCCTCGCAGATCAGGGTAAAAATTTTGCTACTGCATCTCATCGGAATACTGAGGAGGAAGGATCCAAGTACAAGTCCAAAGTTTCTCTGAAAGGCAATAGAGAAAGCGATGGATTTAGAGAAGAAAAAAATTATAAACTTAAAGAGACTGGCTACGTAGTAGAAAGGCCAAGCACTGCAAAAGATAAGCACAAGGAAGAAGATAAAAGTTCTGAAAGAATAACAGTAAAGAAAGAAACACAGTCACCTGAGCAGGTAAAGTCTGAAAAGCTCAAAGACCTCTTTGATTACAGTCCCCCTCTACACAAGAATCTGGATGCACGAGAAAAGTCTACCTTCAGAGAGGAGAGTCCACTTAGGATCAAAATGATAGCCAGTGATTCTCACCGTCCTGAAGTCAAACTCAAAATGGCACCTGTTCCTCTTGATGATTCTAACAGGTAATTCCACATTGACACTCAGTAAGTAATCTATGGGCAATTAGTTATATTACAGTTAATTATTTTCTAAACATGCTTATATTCACATTCAAACCAATGGTATATTTTGTTTGTGTGTGTTACTGATATGTTCCAGACCTGCCTCCTTGACTAAAGACAGGCTACTTGCTAGTACACTTGTCCATTCTGTCAAGAAGGAGCAAGAATTCCGATCCATCTTTGACCACATAAAGTTGCCTCAGGCCAGCAAAAGCACTTCAGAGTCATTTATACAACACATTGTGTCCTTGGTCCATCATGTTAAAGGTATGCTTAACATGTTTAGTATTGTTATTAAATTTCTCTTGCATGCAAATGAATACTTACACTTAATAGTAGTGCACTCCAGAGCTAACAGATGTGCATTAATACTATGAAAAATTTGGAAAAATAGATTTGTGGAACAGATAATCAGTCTTGCTAGCATTGAGACTTATGAAGATATTTAATAAATGACCAAAATGGTAGAGCTACGTTCTAAAATACTGTATCATGTTAAAGTATGAAGTGAATTTATTTAATGTTAAAAATCTTTAAAAATGTGCCATTGAAGTGTGTTAGAAGTGAAGAATGCTTAAATATTATCTTACGGTATATGGCCATGACTTGTGATAATGTACTGTAGGCATGGCTTTGTAACAAAAGTAAGGCAGTATTGTTACTGTCACTCAGTTTTGGTTCAGTTTTTAAAGAAATCGAACTAGTGAAAAAACTTAATTTCATGTCTTTTTTGCTACTTAATTTGTTATATAAATGATAAATGAAAATTTATCAGGCTTTTTAAAGGGAGAAAGTTCAAGAAATTTAAAAGCATATTGGATAGTGAGTACATGAATAGTTACTAACTAGGATAATAGAACATTTCTTTAGGTCCTAAAGATGAAGATTTTCATTCCAACTAAAGTAATGATTTTCTGATTTCACCAGTATGTAATTCTAGTTTCATAGTTGCTACTAGTAATTTTCAAAGGTTTTAGTGTATGATGTTTTGGGCAGTTAGGTTAAATTTTGTTTTTGTGTTTAATAGGTTCTTTCCTAGGTAGGAACCTCCATGGCTGGTTGGTCTTAAGCCTTTTTTTTTTTTTGTTGTTGTTGTTAAGTTTGTCACAAAAACAACTCGTAATAGCTGAAACTTGTCACTAGCAATTCCTTTTGTGTGTGATAGTTCCAAGACAGTGAATAATTTCTTTTTGGCTGTAATTAAACATGGTAACAAGAGAGAGTTTTGCTGTTTTGCTATAAGTACATTCATAAACTAGTTTGTGACCATATTACTGTGGTACATAAAATATGAAACATTAACATTTTTTCATTTTTCACCCTTTTTTGACTTGTCTTCACATTTTACAATTTATTGCTGAATTTTGAGATGAGACTTTGATGAATTTTTCCTTTTTCATATCCTTTTTTCCTTTTTTAAAAGAACTGTAGTTATGTTTCATAATTGGTATTGTGCAACCGATCTGAACAGCTCTTTCTTAATATAGAGCTGAAAATGCCCAGTGATGTTTTCTTTTTCATTGTAACTAGGTCCTGGAATATGTTTTGAAATGGCAAAATCCATGTTTCAAAGTAAAATAGCTGTTGAAAGATACAGGCAAAGTTGAATCTTCTGTCTTCCTGGCAAAAATGGCATAAAAACTGAGTTGCTAGCTCAAATTCCTGGGTTTCATGGAATTAAGATTGAGGCACTACCCTTGTAGTGGCCGTTTCAAGTTTTAATGATTGGTTATGAGACATGTGCTGGATATTGGGCGGTAAGTTGACACAGATGTATGTTGACCTGTTAAGCAGATAGCTTGCTTCATAATGTAACATTTCATAGTTCATGACTTTATATGTCTTTTACATTTACAGCATATCTTGAATTGGTTTAAAAACATCAGTAGTAATAGTAGTAATTTTAAAGTTGTTTAAAGAAAGGCAAGACAACCATATCAAATGTGCTGTCAGGTTTGCCAAGATGCCAGAGTTTTGTAGTAATTAGTGAATGTAAATTGATTAAAATACATTTTTCCAGTTGAATGGCAGTGTTCATTCTTTACTTAAAGCCATTTCTTTTGATATGTCAATATAGTTCTTGATGAAATAATTTTGTTACTTTTCTCAATCCATCTTTGTAGTTATTTCTGTATATTTTGTTTTCTGTAAATGATTATTTGAAGTAGCTTCCTTCATTTATCAGTTGGCAAGGTATAAGGACATCCATGCGTTGTTTCTTTTTGTTTGAGGAAGTAGTGCGTTAGAATGGAGTTAGACTCTTGATTCAATATGGTTGTTCTTGGATTATATGTACTACTGACGGACCTGTGAGGAACTTTGAGATCACTTACTTGTTGAGGTACAGGAAGTAATAAGGAAAGGGTAGGAGTTTTTGTAACACTTGATTCTCTTCTGCTAGGTTCCTTGAGTATTTATTTTCTTCTCACCTGCTACATGCCCTTTTGTCACAGTTGAAAATCCCCTCTTAAAGTTAAGATTCCTAACTTGGCAGTATTTCTCCTAAATCAACAGAGCAATACTTCAAATCACCTGCAGTGACCCTAAACGAGCGGTTCACTTCGTATCAGAAAGCCACTGAAGAACATAGTACCCGGCAAAAGAGCCCTGAGATACACAGGTATGTGTAGTGTACTGAATTTTCAAATAAAATGTTGTTTTGATAGGAAGAAACTTTCAACAAGATTTATACAGGAAGTATACTATCATCATGATACAAGTAAACCAGTTTTCTTCCTTGTTTATCTTTGAAAAATGTATTTCCAAGTCTTAAAAGTTTTATAGTTTACTTGGTCTAAATTTATCATTAGAATTTAAAATACTCTTAACCACTTTGCAATGTGGAGTTTAAATAGTTGGGTTTTTTTGAGAGGGAGGTGAATGGAGACCTAGAGTAATCCTTGAATTTACTAAGTTTGTGAAATAAAAATGTGTTGGCTGGGAATGTAGCTCAGTGGTAGAGTGCTTGCCTAGCATGCTTTAAACCCTGGGTTCAACCGCAAGTGGCACAAAAATCAAAAACTTGATAAGAGGTAAAACTTTCATGACAAGAGCACCAATATTGAAGTCAAGGCAAATGTATAGTGCAGTAGTTCTGGCTCTGTCACTTCATTGCATTATTAGAACATGTTATTTAATTATTGGACATCAGTTTTATATCTGCAGAATAAAGATAATGTCTGATTTGCAGGATAGTGGTGACAAGTAGTGATACTGGTTATAAAGTATCTTAACTCAGTGCTTAGTACTCAGTTGGTATGGTTTTGATAGTGACTGCTAAAGAAGCATTGGGAATTTGCAGTTAATGTTAGCTTAAAAAGAGAAAGGTGCACAATAAAATCACAAGTGCACTAGAAGTATGGACTCTTTAGGAGCTAGGAATTGTGTTCAGGGAGGATATAGCTGTATTAAAATTACATGACGATCAGCTCTTAAACTATAGTATTCAATCAAAACATGATTTTCTATTTTTTTTTTTTTTTTTCTTTTTGTGGGTACTGGAGGTCGACCTCAGGACCTTGCATGCCAGCAGGCGCCCGTGCCGCTGAGTGGTATCACCGGCCCTTTTTTCATATGTGGGCTCCAGGAGTCGAACTCGGGCCCTGGTGCTTGCCAGGCAGGCGCTTATGCCGCTGAGCCGTCTCACCGGCCCTGATTTTCTATTTTTGCTGACTGAAATAAGTTTATCTCTGAAGCATTTTAAGTCATTCTTAATGGATATTTTTATTTTAAAATTGTTAGGAATTAAATTAATTAGTTGGTTAGGAGAGGAATTACTAGATAGGGAGAGAAATAACTGTCTGGTATCTCTCATGAAAATTGGATATACTGTGTAATCTTTTGAACCATAAAGTTAATACCATGACTACAAATACTTTATTTTTCATTAAGGAGAATTGACATCTCTCCAAGTGCACTGAGGAAGCATACCCGTTTAGCAGGAGAGGAGAGAGTTTTTAAAGAAGAAAATCAGAAGGTATGTTTTTTAGTTTCTTTTTATTCTGAGTTCAGTTTAATTGATGAAGTTGTGCTAAATGGAGTTCTCTAAAGGAATGTTCATAGACGTTTTCTGTTTTTAACTTGTAAACATACAATATTTATGGCATTGTGCATAGTGTTTCTCCTTAGAGAAGATTAAGATGACACTATAATGTGTTAAACCAAGAGTTTTTGAAAGTGCTTCATTGGAAATATTGGTCCTAAGAAAATGTAGTCTGTGGGTAGACTAAGGAAGATTGTAACGGCAAACGTATAAATTATATTATGGCATTATGGCTTCTATAAAGCTTTGAAGTAAGATGGATGAGCCAGAATTTGTCCCCATGTCTTTGGGCACTTTAGATATGGATTAAGAAATAAGCATTCTGATAACTGATTTACCACTGAAACTTTGGAAGAAAAAGTATTCATCACTATTGGAATATCTGTGGATTGGCTTTTACACTTGAGACATGGGGAAGGGCTTGTTGAGAATGGAATTCCGGGGATTCTTCATATATTTTGCTAATTCAGTTGACATTTACTAAGTAAACTAGCATATATGACAGGTCGTATAGTATCTGGTAGTAAAAATGTGCAGAAAAGGTAGGATGGGAGCAACTGTTTCGAAAAGATTAGAGCACCTTTGGAAATAGTACTTGGTTCTAATTCTGGCCATCAGTAAGTACTCTATATTTGGAAAAATTTAAATTGAACTTTAATTTTATAATAAAAATATGAGAATGCATCTGTTTTATATAGTTGTGGAATATTTGGGTTATTTTGAAATATTGATATTAGAAGCTTTAACAGTGATAGTATGCAAGTTTTTTTTTTTTAATAGGGCACGCTACTAACTGGGTGTGAAATTACTGTCTAAAAAAGTGATTTCTCTGATTTGGAAAAACACTTTGAGAAGTGAAATTTTTTTGTCCCTTTTTAAAAATTTCTTGGATTTTTTATTTTTTTTTTTTTTACTTCTAACTTCAGTACCATGGGTTCAGTGTTAATTTTGTTTTTGCAATAATTCAGTCTATCCTTGTGCTCTGGCAGTGAATATTTTCTCATTGCATATACCAGATTTTAATGTAGAAGAGGTAGGAGAAACAGATGAACAAGATGATATGACACTGGTTTTTGTCCTTTTGTATCTAGCTGAATGAGTAATTAACATGTTAATACTTAATTAACGTATATGTAGTTGGCAATTTAATAAAGTAGTTTCACTTATTATACTTGTGGACTTAAGCTAGGTGAATAGGAAGATTTTTATGCTGTTGATTAGATTTTTTTTTCTTTGTTATCTTAGGAGCAAATCTTTCAGAGAGATACTTTTTTTCTTTCAGTTTTATGAATGCCGATGATTATTATAGCTAGACTTCCCATGATAAATACTTCATGTTGTTGAATACTAGCAAGGATGTCCACATTGCTTAGCATCTTACTGATGTATAATTTCTCTTCATTCCTAGATGCCTCTTTCCATCTTCCTAAATTATGTAGTATTTGAAAAAGCAATGGAACAAGAAGGAGGTGAATTGTGACCCAGTTAAACTAATGTCCGTTGCAATACCTGAATTGACAAAGGGCAGTATATGGCCCAAGATACTGAGTACAGGATTGCGAATAATATCTTTCTGGCATTGTTTCGACCCTTGTTCAACCACAATTTGGTTTCATTAATCATATTCCACTTGCATGTTATGGAAATTACAGAATTCTTTTGAAGTGTTTTTTTTTTTTTTAATTGGGTTTGTCAACTTATTTGGGAAGAAGTTGATGATAATGAGGCTTAGTTAATGAGAACCATTACTTTAGGGTCCTTTAACTTTTTAGGCAGACATTTACAGCACCAGTATCGATTACAACTTTTATCATTGTTCAACTGTTTTAAAAAAGCAATTAGGATGGATGAGGGATAGTTAATGAGGATGTTTTGAGTGGAAAAATGTTTGTTAACATTTTACTGTACAAAAGTTTAGGCATTGCTTTGAATAAAAACTAAAGTTTTCAAGATAATCAGTTTTTAATAACTTCCAATCTCACTGCACTTGTACACAAATAGTAAAAATAATTGGGTGCTTACACTAAGGATGATGGGAGTACAGTACTTGATCCATTCTTTTCCGATACTAAAATGCCAATTTAGAAACTGGCGTAACTCTCATTATGTATCTTTCGTATTTCTTTTCTGAGATCTGTATTTTACATGTCTTTTATAGGGAGATAAAAAACTAAGGTGTGATTCTGCTGATCTTCGGCATGACATTGATCGCCGTAGAAAAGAAAGAAGTAAAGAACGGGGGGATTCCAAGGGCTCCAGGGAATCCAGTGGATCAAGAAAGCAGGAAAAAACTCCAAAGGATTACAAGGAATACAAATCTTACAAAGATGACAGGTAATTTTAAAAATTGTCTGTTAGGTTTTAGCTTCTAATTAGCCATAATAATTGTCAGCTTAATTGCTTTCAATTTTGATTGTGTAATCGAATGTTTAAATTTAAACAATTAAAATTATTTGTTTTACAGCAAAAATGTATTTGTCTTTTACACGGCTTATGGTGGATGAGGACAAAAACTTTGGAATAGCAAGCTAACACTGAAAAAAAAAATGACAAATTAATGTGTCCTATTATCCAGGCTACATCAGGAGGTTGGACTTCAATGCAGTGCATTTCTAGAAACAGTTTGTGTAAGAACTTTGGTTCGTTATGCTTGATTCCGCACTTTTTCAACTCATAACACCCAGAGTACAAGAATTTTAAACTGATTATCTAGTGGTTTAACATGGGAAAAATGGGGGGGAGGAAGGCCTAGAAATAGCAATGTGTATTAGTCTTTCAAAACAATGTTTCCATGGATACTTTTAGCAGTGGTAAGAGTTATTGCAGGTATGACCTTTTCGAGTTTTGTATTAGTATCATGTAAATTTGATTACCATAATAAATAATAGGAATACAAAGTATTATAGATAATCGTTTTTCTTGCTGTTCAGTAGGTAAATGGTGGATTTTACTTGTGTTTCTAAATTTATGACTGGTATTTATAATGTCATATGGTTTTCATTTTCTATAATGGTATTATGGCCCAAATCATACAAACTGTTCTCACCCAGTGTGTTACAAACTGCAGTTATTTTGAAACTTGGCCTTTTGAAATACTTTTTCCTACTGTTCTTTTCCTTTCATTAAAATAACAAAAGATTTTATAAGTTAATTTAAAAATATTGAAGAACTGAACCTCATTCTTGAAGTTTACAGATTACTAGCTTATAACTGGCAGGCCATAGCATGTTTTATACTAGTGATGTAAAACGAACAGACTTTGAAGGAGAATGGAGACAGACTGTGTCAAAGCTTAACACCCAATTTTTGCATATGTAATCTTAATAGGGGATAGTTTTTTGACTTAAAAAATATCCCTTTTATTATAAGATTCAGTAAGGTTCTTTATGTTTTTAAAAATAGCACTTTTTTGTTTTATTTTGCAGTAAACATAAAAGTAGAGAGCAAGATCATTCTCGGTCTTCGTCCTCTTCAGCATCACCTTCTTCTCCCAGTTCTCGAGAAGAAAAGGAGAGTAAGAAGGAACGAGAAGAAGAATTTAAAACCCACCATGAACTGAAAGAATACTCTGGCTTTGCAGGAGTTAGCCGACCACGAGGAACCTTTGTAAGTGATTAAAACTATCTTTGATCATTTGATAGGATTTTACCTTAGATTACTTACATAGGGAAATTCAAATATGATTTGGAGATTATCTGTTATGCACGTTATTATTCCTAACATCAGAATTAGTCTTGAAAAATGAAATGGTATTCAAAGTATTGCCTTCATTACGAAGTGCCGTTTTGAAGTCTTGAAGTGTCTGTGTACTTCCAGATCAGTATCGTAGTCCTTGAAGACTTAAGAGTAAGAAAAATTGAGATCTGTTTCTTTAATCAGTGTTTGAAAAGCTGTCTAAAACATTAAAAAATCCTTATGTTCGTCTCTGTTTTCATTTTTGCGTGTTTTCTTCAATTCCTTGTTTATATCAGTCATACAAATCATAACTTTCCTTTTTATTCTACCTAGAATACCCATTATCCCTGTTTCTGTAAAGTTGCTATAGCTATTTAGTGACTTCATAGTAGTACATCTTTTTGGCTCTTTAATTTCTAGTTTGATTCCTAGCTTGAGTTATATATAGTTGGGTATTTGTGTAGGGTGTATTAGGTCATTTGGAAAAAAAAGCTTTTCTCATGTGATAATAGATGTGGTTGAACAGTCGGGGCTCCTGTGATAATTCAAAGGGATTAGACTATTCTTTTGGCTTGGAAAAGTGGGGAAATCTTGATTATTTTAAATTTTTAGTTAAAGCCACGAAAGTGCAGTCTTCTACCACTTACATTGATTATTCATTTCTTAACCTACTCAGCTTTGAGTAGGCAGAATTTTTTTGCCTTTGGTATAAAATGGCCGTCCTTGTCCTCAGTGGCTGTAAAATTGAGATTTAGGTAGGATACGAGGGCATATATATTTTGTTTTGTTGTTCCTGCAGTAAAATTAGTGTTTGCATGTAACTAAATACCTTTGATTGTATTACTAAACAACTCTGTTAATGTTAATCAGTTTCGAATTAGAGGCAGAGGAAGAGCCAGAGGAGTTTTTGCTGGGACAAATACTGGTCCAAACAACTCAAATACTACTTTTCAAAAGAGACCGAAGGAAGAGGAATGGGATCCAGAATATACCCCAAAGAGCAAGAAGTACTTCTTGGTGGGTGTTAGAAATCTGTGTTTATGTGGTTTGCATTAAATTTCAAAACATATTAGTGACATTTGAGTACAGATAATCCACTATAAGGTAGAAGATTTCACCATAACATGGGGAGACCTTTTTAATAAATCATTATTCAGAGGTTTTAGAGTTTTGAAAATGTTGGTCCCTTCAGTCTTATTTATATAGTACTTTCTTGACATCATGTGTAGGCTGATCAGGGTGAACTAAAAATATACCTGATATGATGATCACATTTTGAGAGAACATTATATTCTAGTTAAGCTTAACATATGTTTCATATCTGTCCGTAAGACAGTGATAGTTGTAGAAACTTTTCATTGAGATGTTCCTTCTATCATCACAGCTGTTTTTTAAACAAAAGACAAACTTTTTCATAGTATTTACAATAAAGGATCTCAAAGCTGTCAGATTTTGTTGCAATAAAAGGAAGACACAAAATTATGTTTGGAAAAGTTGCAGGGTTCACTATTTGCTGTTTCCTTGTGATGGTGTGCTTTTTCCTCTGAAGTTGTTTTCCAAGGATAAAGCTAGAGATGGTGGGTTCCAAAGGATCTCTAGATAAAGGATAATTTTCTGTAGTTTGTCAGTGGATGTATCTTGCATTATAGAGACAAAGCAAAAATAGCAAAACTATTGGCAAGAGGTATTCATTTTTGTCATAGCTTTTCAGGGCAGTCATGTTTCAGAGCTTAGGTTGAAAATAAGTTGCTTAATGAGAGCAAGTAAGAAAATAGAAGTGGATTTAGAGGATTTTTGTCATTCATTCGACTTTATGAATATATTGGAGTAAACCTGAATGTTCATGGCAGATCTGCTTAATTAGATTAGAAAGTTGTATTTTGAAGTGACTCTGTTTTGTTTGGGAAATGAATATACTTTTCAAAAATTAACTTCCATTTGCTTCTTTTATGGTGTATTAAAGGACCCTGGAGTTTGAAAAAGTTACATAAATTTTTACAGAGGGCATTATTTTATTACTACTTGGAAGCAAAAATGCTAAGTTGTTTAATAATCTGGAAGGTAAAAACATTTGATTCAGTTATTGAAGGTTTTAAAAAATTATTTACTTTCTGATTTAAAAATTTATGAATTAATAGGCTACTGTTTATGCTAGGTACTAGGAATATAAATACAATTGTGAGAGTATTTCAATTCTTGGCTTAGACTAGTTGTGAGAGAAACTTTCCGAATGTATATAGTGCTTTTCCCAAATGAAAAAATGGTGGACTTTTGCAAAAGCGAGTGAAATTTGAATCTTGAATATGTAAAACATAGGCATATGTGTGCTACAGCTAGCAGAAGGGGTGAGGCAACATAGTATAGAGAACTCTAGTACTCAGGTGGTTAGGATAGTTGGTGTAAGTTTGGGAAGCAGCAGGAGTCAGATTGTGGAAGGCCATAATTCTTAGTAATAGATTTGGGTTTTAATTGGGGGTGTAGAAAATGCATGGTTGTTAGAAAATTGGAAAGGTACTGAGTGCCTGAGCTAATGGGCTACATTTGAGAAAAAATAAGCATTTATAGGGACCCTGTGGCCATGTAGTTGGGTTTTGGTAGTTAGAGGAAGGAATTTAAGATAGGGAATCTAGGTGGAAACTATGAGGAGGTTAAATTTTTTCTAGGAAATGTAGATGAAGATACCAAGAAGGTAATAAAATTCTGTTCTGGAGCGGTTGAATTTAAAGTAACTAGGAGAAATCAAGTGGAAGTGCCCACTGAATAGTTAATATTGCAGATTGAGACCAAAAACTCAGGAACCATCGTATTGGTCACTGCTAAAGCCAGGACAAGATCACCTAGTCAGAAAAGGAAAAAATTTTAAAGACCAGCATTTTAAAGTTGGGTTGAGAAATAGTATTAAAATGCCAGACAAGTAGACCAAGTGAGAAAGGTCAAAAAGGTAAGACAGAATGATAAGTGAATAGTTCCATAATACTTACCACTTTTAGTAATTTAGAAAAAACATTATTCAGTCCTTTGGCATTCTTTGAGAATCTGCTATCATAGATTTCATCCTAAACTGAGACATAGTTATTTTAGGTTGACCTAAAATTAGGCAGTATTATTAATGAGTGAGTTAAGAATTTACTTTTAAGCAACAGTAATGTTTTTCATGTTTCTATTTTGAGCTATATTTCCATATTCTGGTCTGTATATAAAATGTACCTATGTATGTATCACACAGTGATGTTCACTAAAATATTAAGTAAAATTAGCATATTAATAATTTTTTTCCTTATAAGTTATTTCTCAAAGTTAGTTATTTTGAAATGGCAACTTTGGGTTTTATGTGAATATTAGAATTTAAAATCCTTTGCATCTTATGTAAAGACGGCTTTTCAGACAGTGTTGAGAATAGAAATATAAAGAAAATTCAGAAAAAAAAGAGATTCAAAACCAAACATTCCCTTGAGTTCTGTTATAATAATCAACCAGCATAGAAGTTTTGCCCATGTTGATGAAACATTAATATGTACTTAGTGATAAGTAAGTAATATTTATTGGGCATTATGTATGAGAGCACATGCTGTTTTGAATGTTTTACATGTGTTAATTTAGTGTTTATAAAGTCCTTTTGAATTTGGGGCTATTTTTACAGATAAAACTACAGACATTGAGTAGCTAGTAGGAATGGGGTCAGGATTTGAACCTATGCATTGGCCTCTAGAGTTATGAAAGTACTATTGTGTTCTTTTGTGAAATTGCCTATCTCAAAACTTGAATTTATACGTAGATGTGGTAATTTTTCAGTAATTGGAGAGCCTGAAATTCCATGGAGGGTTGAGTGCAAAGTAGTAGCAAGTGAGGAAGTATTGAAGTGCACAAGTTTTCTGTGTTGAGTTGATGTGTTCTGAGGGAGAGAAAGTCCTTGGTGGGGGGAAGGGTGTGGTGGTGGTATGGGGTCAGGACAGGCGTTTTGGTAGCCATTCGAAACATTCTGTGGAGAAGTGATAGGATGCAGAAGGTCTTCTAATACAGACGCATTTGTTAACATTTTTGTGTAGGTATAAGCATCTAACTTCTGGCCCTTTGTCATCTCTGAAATAATTTAATTCCTAAAATTAGAATAAAATTGAAACCTTAGAGGTAAGAATTTCAGGAAAAAGTATGTTTGGTATCAAAAATCTCACGTAGGCTGTGTGTGGTAGTGCATGTCTGAAATTCCATCTGGTGGGGAGGCTGAGGCAGGAGGATGGCAATTTGAAGGCTAGCTTGGGGAACTTATAGAGCCCCTGTCTCAAAAATTCAGGAAAGGACCGGGGTGTACTTCAGTGGTGGAACACTTGTTTAGCATGCACAAGGCCCTGGGTTTAATCCCTGGTATTGGCAAAACAAGATCTAATTAGCTGCTGGGATACTCTGAAAGACACTCTTCCTTCTAAATGTTTCTTTACTAAGTTTCAGATGATTGTACATCTAAAAGGAATGACTAGTAGCCAGGTGTAGTGGCACATGTCAGTAATCTCAGCACCTTGGAGTCTGAGGCAGGAGAATCACCATGAGGCCTGGCTGAACTACATAGTTCAAGGCTAGCTGAAGTACATAGCAAGACCCTGTCTCAAAAAAAATCACCCAAAGAAGAAAGTTATGACTAACTCTGGTATTTAGCTTTGCCACTGCTTTTTCTATTTTTAACTCTGCTGTCAGGATTGGTTAGTTATTTATTGCCACTAGGATGCCTAGGAAATGTATGTTGTGGGTATGGTCATAAGGGGTATTAATTTCTTCGTGCCTTAATTTTTAAATCAAAACAAGTATAGTAACAGTATTTCAGAGAATTGTTGTGAGGATTAGATGAATAAGTACAATTAAAATACTTGGAACAATGCCTTACCCGTAGTATGCACTCTAGAAACATTGTCACTGCCATTCAGTGCTTCCTTGTCAGTTACTGGGTCAGGTACTTTTTTTTTTTTTTTTTTTTTTTTTTTTTTTAACCTATCTTCTGTGTTCCCTCAAGGGTATCTCCCTTTATTAAAATGAGGTAACAAATTCTTAGGCCACCCAAAGTTACAGTTTCTGTTAAGATTTAAGCCAGTGTTTTTACTCCAAAATGACTTGCATTTTCCTGCAAATTTACAGAATACTGTGTAAATACTACCACAAAACAAAACAAAACAAAACAAAACAAAACAAAACAAAAAAAATTCCCTGAAACTCTATTAAAGTTGGTGGTGTGTTAATGCCATGAGAATGAAATTGTGATTGACTAGATGTTATTTTGAATGCATGTTATTTTAAAATAGTTCTATTCTGGTTTACAGTTAAACTCTCAGTGATAAATTTGTATTTATACATTTGATAGTTCCAGATCATTCTTTCTGAGATCCTGTATACTCCTATCCTAATAGTCTTTCATTGGGCTTGATAGAAATAGATTAAGCATTTGGTAAGTGGTCTTTTATATTAGTCTGTTAATTACCTGTATAATCCCACCCTTCATTAATTATGCCTGTGGATAATCTGCATTAGATGAATATGGACAAAAGTAGATACTGTGTTTTGGAAAAGATACATCACATAATACTTACATTTTTAGTGACTTGGATAGTTGGTCACTTCCAGTACTCTGTAGCCTATGCAACATTTTCTGTATTATACCTGTTTCCTTGTTAAAAAGGCATCATTTTGCCATGATTCTCATATTATGGGGTAGAGATTTAAGAGTTAATAAGTAGAGGTGGCTGACAGTTAATTAACTTGCATAAAGAAGACTTTTTGCCTTTTGCTTTATTTTCGAATAATACCTCTCCTCATCTTAGAGTAACATACTTTTAAAGTTTATAGTTTTAATTAACAAAATTTAAGTTGGAAGATCTGTATTTGAATAGAGTTGATGAAAATGTTGCAATATGATAACTGCAGTATTTTAGGTTAGTGAAGGAGGTATATTGCTTAAGGGACTGTGTCGTGATTTGTCATTGAAACATCCTAGTCTGTGATATTGATACATATTTGTTGATTAGATTTAAATTCCCAACACTGTAGGATTTTAAAATCTGCTTTTTTATGTTAGGTATAAATCATACCACCTGTTTTATTCTATGAACGTTATTTATAGTATTGTGACATTTTTGACACATCGTTAAGGTAATTTTGTTGGGGGAAATTAATTTTTCTAATTGCATGCAGCATAATAATTAGACTTAGACTGAAGTAGGATGTAAACCAGAAAAGTCCAAATTTTGAAAATCTGTGGTAATTTAGTAGTTGAGATTCTCCAAACAATTGTTTGGGCAACGCTTGGTGCTTGGGTTACTAAGTAGTAAGATGTAATTATTCTCTTTGACAATGGAGTATGTTTTGGTTGAAAAACTAGTGTTACTTGTTTTGTGTTTTAGACACATTACCAATCTTATAATCTCTTTAGAAAATTACATGATTTATGTTTAGAGAATGATCATCTTTACAATAAAGACATGTTATTGATTTTATTTTATTTTTTAACCTTTTTGTAGCATGATGACAGAGATGATGGTGTGGATTATTGGGCCAAAAGAGGAAGAGGTCGTGGTACTTTCCAGCGTGGCAGAGGGCGCTTTAATTTCAAAAAATCAGGTAGCAGTCCAAAATGGACCCATGACAAGTACCAAGGGGATGGAATCGTTGAAGATGAAGAAGAGACTATGGAAAATAATGAAGACAAGAAGGACAGACGCAAAGAAGAAAAGGTAGAAAATTTCACCTTTTGATTCTGACAGATTTTCTTTGGTATGGGTTTGGTTGGCAATTTCTAATAATTAATTTTTGGGAACATATTACAATTCATTTTCACTGTAGACATCTATTAATAATTAATTTTTTTCTCTTTCAGGAATAGTAACTCTGAAGATTGCTACAGAGAGCAGAACTTGCACCCAACATTTTTTTTACCTGAATTTTGTTTTCAAATAAGAATGTAAGCATTTTACTTAAATTTTACTGTTTGCAAGTAGTCTATAGAAATTTTGTTTTAAGTCTTCAGATATCTTGAAAAATAGTAGACTGTATGTTGAAAATTGTATTGAAATAAAGTAGAAAATTGTTACGTACCATATTTGTAACTCTCAACTTTTAAAAAATACTTTTACTGTTTTTGTTACATGCGTTGTAATTCTGCTTTGTCTATAAGATATGGTTAAGTACAGCTCTGTGAAAGTTCTGATTCTCTTCCTTCCCTGTTTGTTAATGTTTATTCTGAAGTAAACGTTAGCTCTACATACAAATCCATGAGCAGAAATTGTTTATAGTGACCACACTAATTATTTTAACTGTATACATCTGTTTAACATCTTATGGTAATTCGAACACTACATCTGTAGGGTAACTAATTTTTGAAGTGTACCACAAAAGTTACTACTTCGATAAATTATTACTTTAACACTTCAGCAAATAAGAAGGAAAAGATGCTTTGCCAATAGCTTAAAAAGTACAAACTCTTAAAGGCTGGATTAAAAGGTTTGAGAAAACGTTATTTTTACTGAAAGCAAGCAGTGGCCTGTAAAAACCATTCTTAGGAGCCTTTGAGTTCAAAATTCAGTATTCTCTTTTGATTCTTATTTGGTAGCTTGAGTCATGGTCTTAGTAGCTGTTTAAGAGAAGGAGCTGGTTTATAATAACATAGCAAGTAGAATGTCCCACTCCCACAAAATATTTTAGTATTAAAAGGAAAGAAAGAAAAGAACAAAATCTGTAATCCTAATGTTGGTATGGAGAGGATTATCCTGCAGAATAAGTTGATGTGTCCAGTACCTGATTTCATAGGTTATATATTATTTGAGTTTTTGGATAGCTGAAAATTAGTAGTATAACCATAAGAAAAAATAGACAAATATAATTGTTCTTTAGTAACTATGTTCTAATCATCAATAAAAGGTTTTGTCAGGAAGCTTGTTGTAGCATTGATCTAACTTTTTTTTCCTTCCCCCTATTTCACTTGCAGTTTGTAAAACAGTGTTTTCTTTTTCTTTCCAAGGGTTCTTTCCTTCAGGTAGATAATCTTTCAAATGTGAATTACTTTTTATGTTTATAGTTCTTGAATGAAAATCTGAAATAGTAAACTTCGTATTTAAGTCTTACCTGTTTACTAACCATGTTTCATTTTAATTCAGCTGAATTAGTTGTATATTTTTGCATTTAAAGATAATGCTTATTCTATAAATGTGAACTTCTGAAGATCTGAAGTGTATGGTTCTTTCATCCTCATTTTTGATGCTTTGCAATGCATATAGCACCTTGATTACAGCCAGGGACATTTGCTAAGAGCTTTTGGAAACTAAACAAAACTAAAAGGAAAGTCAGTGTATTTGATACTTATTGCGTAAGGTCTTTAGTATTGCATTATTTCCTCTTATTTTATCTTTCTGAAATTACCTAGTAAAGCAGAGGAATGGTACTTGTCAAAGCAAGGATGTTTTGCATCAGTTAGGACATAAGTAATACCCTCCTATTCAGAATAATGCTTCTTTAAATTTCAGAGCAACATGGTTGAGCCCCCAACACAGTTTTCATACCATTCTATTTTATATGCATACACATTGCTTTTAACAGTTACTATTTGGTTAGATACAGAATTCCTATGCATGTCCATAATTGGTGTAGCTTTGCTTTTTTTTTTTCCACTGAAAGGCAAACGAGGAAAGGGGATTTGTTAAGAAATTATTCAACAGGGAGTTGGGAGTAAAGCTACTTAAGTCCTTTGGGCAAGTTAAACTTAAGTGCAAATGTATTGCTTTAACTTTGGTTACTTCTATTCTCATAAAGTTGAGGAAAGCATATCCTATCAGAATATAGTAGGATAAAGTGATTGTGAGAACTCTAGAATGGCATTGTGGATGTTATCTTTTTCAGAGCCAAGAATAATATAAAAAGTAGTCTGTATTTTTTTAAATCACAGTTTAACTCCACATTTTATGACATGTTACAAAAGCTAAACGGTTCCTTTTGGTAAGGATATTTGTTTACAAGTGCCAGGAAATAACTCTTTGATACTTGCATTAACAGACTTTCTTTTGCTTGGAAAAGGGAAATAAAGACCAACCAAAGGATATTTCCAGAAAAAATAAAACTGTTTAATAAGGCCATGACTCAGTTCTTAGGTGTGTATACTTTTTAACATCCTAGGAATTTAATGCAAAAAGCAGAAAGTTTTTTCAGTTGCAGTCTGCTTCAAGGAATTGCTCTTGTTCCTTTTTGTCATAGTTAAAATCAGTGTTGGGAATTAAATTATAATTTGAGAAAAAATATTACCCATAAGAATGAATGTAGATGGCTAAACGATTCTTACTCAGTGTGATGTATAATGCAACAGGGACCCTTGTAAATTGTCATATGCCAATAAAAATGTCATAAGTGGTAATAGTTGTTTTTTCACCTGATTGTGAGACTATTCCTGTGTCCTCTACAACTGATTTCTATGGCTGTTTCTAGATTTGAGACTTTAAACTCATTGGTTAGAAAACCTGGTGTGATGTAGCTTGATAAATACTTTCTCGCATTCCTCAAATTGTGTTTACTTTTTCTCCTGGGAAGACAGAAAATTTTATAATTGGTAAGTCTGAGCCATTATTAAAAGACAGAAGAACTGGGTGTGGTGGAGCGAGGTTGTAATCCCAGCTCTCCGGGAGGCGGAGGCAGGAGGATGTGTCACAGGTTTGAGCCCAGCCTGGGCAACCTAGTGACTTTCTGAGACCCTCTCTCAAAAAAGGAGGAGGGCTAGCGTTGCGGTTCAGTAATCTTAACCTTAACTCTAGGTTCAATCCCTATTATTGCACCAAAAGAAAAAAAAATCAAGGAATTCAGATTTATATTTTTGTCCTGTTCCTGTGTTAGGAACCTTATCCGCCATAATATTATGATGGAAATTACTCTTCCTTTCGAAAAATACAGTAGCTTAGTTAACTAAAAAGCAGTTGTTTTCTTAAGTTAGTCTTTTTTTCTCTTTAAAAATCTTGAGTAATTCTTAGTGTTCCTCAAAGGTGCTCATCACTCAACTGCTGCGATATTCTAACTTGGATCCCTGACTCATATTTCATCCTTCATATTGCCACCTCTGGAAGGGTTTTTTCAGCTGTGTAATCAGTGTCATTTTTAGGCTAAAAAGATTTCGATGCTCTCCTGTTGCTTAAACTTCAGTGATGATGAACATCTTTTTGCAGCACTGGGGATTGAACTTAGATCCTTTGCACTGAGCCACATCCCCAGTGCCACCGCCCCTCTTTATTTTGAGACAGGAGTTTGTGATGCCCAGGCTAGGCTCAGACTTGATACAGTCCCCTCCCTCATCCCCCCAGAGTGCTGGGATTGCAGACATGAGCTGCCACACTCGGCTCACTTACCTGTCTTAAAATCTTACCCTTTGCACAAAGTTACATTATTTCTGTCCTGGGATCACGTAATGTAACATTCAGGCTAGCACCTCATTTCACCTTAACTTCATTTTAACATTCCATAGTTATAAGATAGAACTAGAGTCAGTAGATAAAATTCATAAGCGCACACACAGAATTCATAAGCACAGACTGTTCAGCTCAATATGAGTTAATGGTTGATGTAATGCTTAAGAGGCAGTTAGCAAATAGAAATTTTTCTGTAGAAGCAGGCAGCCTGGATAGCTTGTCAGGAATGCTGTGTCACCTGATGTTGAACTTTTTTTCTATTCTGGATTACTTAAAATTAATGCTACCAACTATAATTTCCAATGATTAAGGAAAATCTAGCTGGGTGTGGTGGCACATGCCTGTTATCCCAGCACTTGGGAGCCTGAGGCAGGAGGATCTGCAAGTTCGAGGCCAGTCTGAATAGCAAGACCTGTCTCAACCAAAAACTAAGCAAAAGTTCATTCTGATCATGACAGGAAAATTTAACAATAAGGCTTTCTGTCATACCCTTTTTGCCATGTTAATCTTGGGTGATAACTTGTGTTAGCTGTAAGCAAAGTATGTAGAATTTTTGTGAAGGAAAACTTTAAAATTTGTCACTTGGACCATGATATTGAAAATTACTTGGGAGTAACTACAAGTGAAAAAGATGGAAACCACAAGACTGATGTATAGCTGGATGGGTCTGGGTGATATAGAAGCAAATAAAATTAGAACATTTTAAAACTTTTTCTTGTATATTTTAAGCAGGATATTTTTGATCAAATTACATACAAAGGCCTTTGGATGCAGACACTAAGCATAACCTAGACTTGTGTAAACCATTATGTTAGCTTCGTTGCTGTGACAGAATAGCTAAAAAAATGGGAGGGAGGATTTGTTTTTGCCTCATGGTGTCAGAGGTTGCAGTCTGTTCATTTGGCTTTGTTGCTCTTGGGTTTTCTGTGAGGCAGAAATGTAGTGGATGGGCATGGCAGAGGAAAGCTGCTTACCTCATGGTCAGGGAGTAGAGGGAGCTTGAGAGCGAGGAAAACCCTGAGGACAAGATACAGTCATTAAGGTCATGAGGTCATGTCCTCATGACCTAGTCCCTTCAACTAGGCTTTATTTCCTAATGGCCCATTGAGCTGTAACTCATCAGTGGATTAATTCGCTGATGGGATGAGCACCCTCATGATCCAGTCACCTCTCTAGGCCCCACCTCTGAGTATGGCTGCACTTGGGATCAAGCCTTCAATACCTGAGTCTTCGGAGGACCCTTCATATTTAAATCGTAACATCTATTATTTTAGGGTTCATACCAAAAAGTCCTTTCGTAAATTAAATATTTAGGTTTTGTGATTTTAATATATGTCTACAAGTAAATATAAATATGTAGTAGGTATCGGTATATAGGTATAATGTCTTGTTTCCACTTAGTCTGTTTTACTGGTAATGCAAAGCAGCAGAATTTTTTCAGGATAATTTGCAATGTTTTAATATCAAAGACTCGTTAAGTTTGCAGAAGCTACGGCCAACTTTTGCAGAATGTTATATTCTGCCCTTACCACACAAAATTTAAGGCTTGGGTCACAAGGCTAATGTGGTTCCACTGGGCTGTTGGTAAGATTGAGTATACTTATTTCTAGCTTTCATCTAAACCAGTCCTTAGTCTGTCTCCATTAATTAACTGAAAAACTGCCTGGCTTTTGGTGTAATAAGAGGAATAAAATCTGTCTGGTGTAGCCCATAGCATAATAGTTAGCTACAAGGAAATACATTATTAGTGGTTCTCAGAAAATCTTTGTAGCTAGATAGCAAAATCAAAGATTCATATGTAGCACTTGCAATAAAGCTAGGTGATACGCTGTTTTCATTAGTCCCCAAATACCAGCAGTTGGAGACAAATTAACCTGCCTAATGTTGATTTCTGAGAGTAGAAAGTGGGGCGGTGTTTGACAGGCGTTAGAACACCAGAATCCCGATTTAGGCAGTGCCTACTCACTGGGGAGCAGCTAAAATTTAGGATTTTATCTTTTTTTTTTTTGTGTGGGTACCGGGGGTCGACCTCAGGACCTCATGCGCCAGCAGGCACCTATGCTGCTGAGCGATATCACCGGCCCCTTTTTCTTATGTGGGTTCCGGGAGTCGAACTGGGGCCCTCATGCTTGCCAGACAGGCGCTTACGCTGCTAAGCCATCTCACCAGCCCTTATCTTTACTGACTGCATTTACCCAC
Source organism: Erethizon dorsatum (assembly GCA_028451465.1). NCBI lineage: Eukaryota > Metazoa > Chordata > Mammalia > Rodentia > Erethizontidae > Erethizon > Erethizon dorsatum. Next base: position 141,698,090 of record CM051823.1, on the reverse strand, counting down.
TGTATGGACTGGAGAAGCTTGAACCGTTTATCCCAGCAAACTGAAAACTGACAGGGCTCCTCATTGAGGAGAAAACACCGAAAATCATTTCAGCAGGATTAAGAAAAACACAAAATGAGAAGGATTGGATCAAGTTGGGAAGATGTGAACATGCCCAGGAAAATTTGAGAAAGTAAGCCACAATATTTCTGAACACTACTTGTGAGCCATGTCTCTTTTCTAAAAGTTTAGGAAAATTCAGTGTAAAGATGAGCAGTAGAAAATGCTAAGTCTTTTAACAGGTTATCAAAATGTAATATGGATGCTTTAATAAATAGATATAGGAAGGACCTGAAGAATTGAGGAAAAGGCATTCATGGACACGTTTGACTTGGGCCCACGTTGTTGCCTAAATCAGAGTTGGAATATTGAGCCATGTTAGTGCAACCAGAGCAGTAATGTTCCTTTTTTCATGTTCTTGGTCAGTTTCATTTTGCCCTTCTATATGCTGTGTTAGGTAAGAGCTTGGAAAGGGAGGAGGTTATAAAGTCATGATTTATTCATTTATGAGGGAAAAAGACAAGCCATTAAAAAAAAAATTGCAGTCATTCCTTGTAATGTTTCTGGTTCACTTGCCTTTTACTTCGACGTTTCCCATTACCTCTCCTTTCATCTTTTTCCAGTGAAGACTACTGGGTATATCACTTAAAATCACTGCCATCGTTCTGCCATGTTAGTCCCAAATAATTCTTGATCATGCTTTCTCTCATCCCTTATTCAATTATTTTCTTCAAGTAGACTGAATACCTGTTTTATACTAGGTACCATATTTTATAAGTGGTACTCAGAGAAAGCCTCTCAGACTCGTCCCACCACGTCACCTCCAGGAGGAAAAAGACCTGCATTTTCCTGAGCTTAGAATGGTGTCCGAAACAATAGACACCCAATATTAGTTGGAAAAAATGATAAGCACAAGTTAAACTTGCCCCCTTTTAAAAATTAGGTAAGTCAGTAAGCAGGCACAATTTTGTTTTTGTGATAGAATTCAGGCCGGCCTGGGAATCACTAGCTTAGGCTGGGCTCGAATTTTTCGATCCTGGTGTGTGCCACCACAGCCTTTACAAATGAATTTTCAAAATGGCAAAGCTGCAAACCTCTAGTCGCCTAGGTATTTAACAGAGTTCGCTGAATGACCAATAAATAAATTGCGACTCTTCGGGGCAGGTGAACTTTAGAGGGCGGGCCTGGTGTATGGCTGCATGGGCAAGACCCTTCATCGCCTACCTAGCCCAATTGTCCGTAGTGCTCGGGTAATACACCGATTTTTAACTGCCTCAGGGAAACCCTAAAAGCGCGTTCTGCGCGTGCGTCTGCGCAGACCCATCCCGCCCACCGGCTTCCTATTGGCTTCTATTGGTTGTCTCGCGGGAAGCCCGCCCTTTAGAAGGAGGAGAAGAAACCTGCTTGACATCACCCAATAGCCAGTCAGAAGGAGAAGTCTTCAGTTTTGTCCAATGGGATCGGGTTTGGGTCATGGCCCGCGGAGTTTAATTTTCCGTCCAGAAACGCGGAAGTAGTGAGCCGGTCCGGAGGCTGTTACGCTGGGAGAGTCGGCTCGGGACTTGGGGCTGCGCCTCCCGCGGAGTCACCCAGGCGGAGTGCGGTGCTCCAGGGTGGAGCCCCGGGCGGCCCAGGCCCTTCGCTGGGGACGTCGTTACCGCCTGTGACTTACAGGCCGAGGTGCGCGGGCGGCGCGGAGTTGATGTCCGTGCGCTTCCTCATCAGCACTCGCGCACGCTGGAATTCTTCAATCGAGGGTGAAGATTCGGAGACCCGCTTCTGTAACGCCCTCCGCTTCGTGATCCCATGGTTGCCGGAGGCTCGGTTCTGGAGGAAGGTGAGCAAGGCTATAGTGCGAGTGACGCATCCTGTTACCAGCTGGGTGACTTAAGCTGTGTCGTTTATCGGGTTCATGTTCATCCTTGTCTTTAAAACGAGCGCGGAGGGATGGTATTCTGCCCTGTTCCTGAGAAGATCATTTTGTTAAAGCTTTGAGTCAGGCCCCTGCCTTATTTTCCAGGTTCTGCTAAATTAACCTCTCACCTAAGAATCTCTGCCTAGAGCTTTCAGGACAGTAAGCCTCGCTGTCACACATTAACTTGAAACCTTCCCTGCCAGGCCTTTTTTGTAGACCTAGCTATCCTATAAGATTTTGATATAATTTAAAAGACAAATTAGTTTCCTTACCCCTCGCTCCCCACCGCCCGATTTCTCTTTGCTTCCTTCAGAGTAATGCCGGCCACGGGAAATTAGTTGATGGTGTAATGAATAATGAAAGATCTCTTCTAGGTTAATTAATATAATTTATGTGCACTTATTTGTCAGAGTAATATTTCCCAAAATTTTTCCCAAAGGTACGAAGAAACTGATGATGTTTCCCTAAATCTGCTTTACCAATGTCTCTCGTGTTGAATATCTTACGAGAAATGCTGGCATATTTTGGTGTTCCCATAGACCAGGTAAATGTCTTTTAATGGGTTTAGATGATTCTGCTTTCTTCTTGGGTCTCATTTTAAAAATGATTTATATGCATCTAAGGCCCAATTATTACTTCTCTTCAGGTGGGACAAAGGTTAGTTCTCAATATTATAGCTTTGATAATTTGAGGCAAGGGGTGGGAGGGATAAAGCATATCGTTGGTGGCACAAGCCTGTAATCACAGGACTCCAGGGGGCTGAGGCAAGAGAATGGAAAGTTGGAGCCCAGCCTGGACAATTTAGCACATTAGCGAGATCCTGTCTAAAAAAGAAAGAGGGCCGGTGAGATGGCTCAGCGGCGTAAGCGCCTGCCTGGCAAGCGCGAGGGCCTGAGTTCGACTCCCGGAACCCACATACGAAAAACGGGCCGGTGATATCGCTCAGCGGCACGGGCGCCTGCTGGCGCGCGAAGTCCTGAGGTCGACCCCCGGTACCCAAAAAAAAAAAAAAAAAAAGGGCTGGGGATGTAGTTCAGTGTAGAGGCCCTGGACTCAATCCCCAGACTGCAAAAAAAAGGTGTGTGTGTGAGGGTAAGATGCTTATTCACTTCCTAGGTCAAATGCCAACAGAAGATACAAAGGAAGCAAAATCAAAATATAGATGTGACCTTCACAGAAATAAATTTATTGCATAGATAAAACTTTAAGGTAATTTATGAACAAGTTTGGTGTTTGAACATAGAATAGTAACTTACACTCAATAAATCCAAAATAAATATGAGGGAGAGAGGATGATTTGGGCCTGAGAATTATAAACAAGTCCAGTTTTATCTACTTGTGTAGATGTAAGAAAGTATTCTTGGTTCTGCAGATGATAGAGGAGCAATGCTTGGTTTTTGTACTCATGAAGTTTAAAATAAGAGAGAAACAAATATAACTGTGAGAAACACAAAATAGTATGTGTGCTTACAAAATGGGCAAGTCATCTATTTGGTGAAGTGAATTAGAAGATAGTCAAACATAATGCGAAGATTTTAAACCAAAGTAAATTGAAGAATGATGATGCCATTACTATAGGCAACTCAGTATGAGCAATGAATTTGAGTAAGGAGGTAAGGTGAGCCAGAGGTGGTGTTGGAATATGTAAATAGAAATACCCCACAGACAATTAGATTACATGGTTAGGGAGGCTAGGGGAAAAAGAGATTCAGATTTGGTAGTTGTATGCATTGTTTTGGTATTTGAAGCCATAGACGTTGATGACGTAATGGGAGATGTCACTAGGTGTTATTGAAGCATTTTAAATTTCAGTAATAGGCTGGAGATGAGTACTGATTAGCAGTTGAAGATTTGCTTATCATTGTTGGATTATTGGTACTTTTATGAATTTCTACAGATGGAGTTGGGACTAAATTGGAGCAGTTTGAAGAATAGGAAAGGAAGCGGCATCAGCAATGTTCTTTGGAAAAGTTTGCTTGAGAAAAGAAATTAAGAGGCCGTCAACTCTTAAGGGGCAGCAGGGTTGAGCTTTTTTTCCCCTTTTAAATTATAGGTATCTTCAGCATGTTTGCAAACTCTGGGGGAAAAATTTAAGATACAAATGAGAGAGGATGTTTGAGCAATACTATGCTGAAGAGAATGTAGTTGAACAGGGAATCTAAATAAGTAGGCCTTGGGGAGAAGAGAGACAGTTGGGTTTTTTGTTTATTTTTGTTTTTGTTTTTTTGAGACGGGGTCTTGTGGTGTAGTTCAGGGTGGCCTTCAACTCACTGTAGCCCAGGCTGGCCTCAAACTCACAGCGATCCTCCTGCCTCGGCCTCTCGAGTACTGGGATTATAGGTGTGCGCCACCATGCCTGGTGAGAGACAGTTGTTTTTTGAAGAGCAGATAAAAGTGAGAGATGGTGTAGAGAGATTTTGAGTGGACAGAAATGAAGTTGAGGTATATCAAACTGAAGGCTTTGGTTTTCTCAAGCAGAAACAAGGTTCCTTGGAGGTCACAAAAGTGGTGACACTGGGGTTATCAAAGATTGGAGATAGCTTTGGGTGACACAGTGTAAGCAGATGTCATGAAAGGATTGCAGAATTCCTCTGAGGACCCAACTGCAGTCAACATGGATTTACAGCTTTTCTAAATATTGTCATTTTGTGATATTTTTCCTTTAGCTTTTAGTAGAGGAAATAAACAAATCAAAGTATGGAATACTTTAAATAAAAATACTCAGGATTCCAAAGATCCTGGTGTTAACAGATCTAGGATCACTATCGTCTAGATTTTGTTATTCAACATGGTCGCTACTGGCCATATACCATCTTTAAGTACTTCAAATATCTTTTTTTTTTTTTTTCTTGAGACAGGGTCTCACTATGCAGTTCAGGCTGTCCTTGAACTCACTAGGTAGCCCAGGTTGGCCTTGAACTCGTGCACTCCTCCTGCCTTTGCCTTCTGAGGGCTGGGATTACAGGTATCTGCCACCATGCCTGGCATCAACTGTCTCTAGTTTTCTCATGTGGCTACTAGAATATTTAATTTACATTTGTGGTTTATGTATTTCGTTTGGAAAGTGTCTCAGGTGATAGTAGTATGCCCATGGTTGAGAAATACTGCTCTCAAGGATTCAAATGGAAGAGTTTATATCTAATGGAGGAGAGAAAATGGCAAGTGAAATAAAGTCACATGTAATTATGTGGTACTCATCAAAACTAGTATAGAGCCAGGTGTAGTGGCTGTAATCCCAGCACTTGAGAGGCTGAGGCAAGAAGATCACAAGTTCAAGGCCAACCTGGACTACAGAGTGTGACCCTGTCTCAAAAATTAGAAAAGCTAGTTGAGAACTGAACTTAAGTAGAGGAAATGATCAAATTTGTAGAAGAATGTGAATAGCATAGTCAAAGACAGATGAAAACTGAACCAGCATTGAGCATTGAGGCTGGAGTTATATAGATTGGGGCCTACTAAGCACACTAGTGAATGTGTGGCAGTTAGGATAATATTGGCTTATTTTTGAGACAATTAAGAAAACTGCTTGACCCAGAAGAGCATGTGTTCTTGTTAGTGAATAGTTGGAAATTAAACCAGAGAGAAAGAATAGGACAAAGCAGCACAAGACCTTAAGGGGCGATTGAAGAATGAATGTGAAATGCTCAGAGTGTGTTGCGGAGACCGGGCTGGCAGAACTGATGAAAGATTGTAAGGTTGGTTGATGGAATCAGTATTCAATTTTAGACTCAAGTGTTTGGATTTGATCAGACAAATGTAGAAGTGTGGCCTTTTAAAAGTAGGGGAGCCAGGCGTGGTGGCATACGCCTGTAATCCCAGCATTTGGGAGGCTGAGACAGGAGGATCGCTGTGAGTTCGAGGCCAGTCTGTGCTACAAAGTGAGTTTAAGGCCAGCCTGAACTGCAGAGCAAGACCCTGTCTCAAAAAAACAAAAACAAACAAACAAACAAAAAAAAAAAAGGCAGAGGAATAGCATGACTTTGTACAGGAGGATTCTATGTGCTGATGACTTTCAAATCTTCTTCTCTAGTATTATCTAGTCCTATGGCTTCAAATTTTACTTATACAGTATCATGTATTCTGTAGCCTAATGAGTCCCAAGTCTGTTTCTCTAATCCTGGTTTTTCTCCTGAGCTTTAGTACTGTTTTTATCTACTGGCTCACTGGATGTACTACTTATTGAATCGTTTCATAAAGATGCTAATAGAATGATCTCTATATCTGTTGCACATAGTAAAGTTTGTACTTATTATAACATCTTAGGTAAAATGAAAAGTCCAATTTTTGATGCTTTGCAAAAGAGAGAAATCTTTTTGTGTTAAAATCTCTGCAAAAAATATCTTGACATGTTTTGGGGGGAGGGAGGTTTTTGTGGCAATAATTTACACCAATATGGGGAGCACTAGTGTGTTAGGCAGCTTTCTGTTGCTGTGACAAAATACCTAATGTGAGGAGTTTACGGAAGAAAAGGTATTTTGGGGCTCATGATTTTGGCGGTTTCAGTCCACGGTCATTGGCTTCATGGTAGAAAGGCATAGTGGAGGATGGCAGCTGGAAGTAGAGAAGAGACTGAGAGGGAGGGGCTAGGGACCAGATATGGTTCCAGAATCACACGCCCGTGATGCGCTCTTTTCAACTCAACCCCACCTCCTGTTTCCATCATTTCCCTGTAATGCAATCAAATTGTGATAATTGGTGGATTAATCCATGGACGAATTTAGAGTCTTCATTATCTAGTCACTTCCCTCACACCCATCAGCAAACAAGTCTTCAACACAGTGAGCCTTTTGGGGGGACATTTAAGGATCCCAACCATAATACCAAACAAAATGACTGAGTATCATTTAGGTTATATGGCACATTTCACTTCTAATGCTTTTTCAAGAGTTCCAGCATGTATATTCTACTGTATGTAAATAACTGTTTGAGTTGTCTTACAAGCTATTTATTCTGCTTTTTATTTCTTCTTTAAAGGAAATTGCAGAAGTATTCTCTCTTGCTTCGTCACTTGATACATTGAAATTGTCAGGTTTTGTTTTGATTTTTTTTGAGTCAGGCTCTTGCTGTATTGCCCAGGCTCATCATGAACTCCTGACTCAAGCGATCTTCTCACTTCAGTCTCCTGAGTAGCTGGGATGACACATGTGTGCCGCCATGGCTAGCTGAAATTGTCAGTTTTTTGGGGGTGTTGGGGGTACTGGGGCTTGAACCCAGGGCCTTTGCGGCGATTTACATCCCCAGTCCTTTTAAAATATTTTTTACTTTGAGATGTGTCTTGTTAAGTTGCCCCAGGCTGGGTTTAAGCTTGTAATTCTTTTGTCTTAGCCTCCCAGAATGCTGGCATTACAGATGTACATCACCACATGTGGCTGATAATGTCAGTTTTTGATTGGGTCAAAAGATGGAAATTTAAAGGGAAGGAAAGTAATTTTTCTGAATAAAATTCGTCAAGGTATTTGGACATTATCAGGAATAAAAGAAAATGAAGTGTGTTGCTTTCTTAAAAGATCATTCAGGAATGTATATATGTTCACTTTATTCTTCTTCTTTTTTTTTTTTTTCCAATGCTGAAGTTTGAATCAAGGACCTGTGCATGCTAGACAAGTGCTCTACCACTGAGTTAAACCTTACAACTTCATTGTTTTAAAAAAATAAATATTGGGCTGGTGAGATGGCTCAGCGGCATAAGCACCTGCCTGGCAAGCGTGAGGTCCTGAGTTCCGGTACCCACATACAAAAAAAGGGCCGGTGATATTGCTCAGCAGCATGGGCACTTGCTGGCACGCGAGGTCCTGAGTTTGATTCCCGGTACCCACATAAATGAAAAAAAGGGCTGGTGATATCGCTCAGCAGTACAAGCACCTGCTGGCAAGCACAAGGTCCTGAGGTTGACTCCCAGTACCCACATAAAAAAAAAAAAAAAAAAAGATAAATATTAATAAAGCTTAATTCTTTGAAGAAGATACTTAAGAGTATGCAGTACTATATTTTCTTTTAAAAAATATTATTACATCTCCTTTTTAGAAACATAAACATACTTTAATTGAAGTATATTTTAGATGAAGCCTTGTTTTTTAATAGATTTTGCTGATTTGGAAAAATAAGGACTATGGATCGTATCGGAGTATTGTCCGTATTATTGGGAAAATGCTTCCTTTAGAACCCTGTCGAAGACCTAATTTTGAGGTAGGTCAGTTACCATGCATTGTTTAAGTTGTTCGTAAAATAATCTAGGTATTCCTAGGGAGTTAGGCTATCTAACAGCAAAGAAAGAAATGTTTCCTGCAAGCTAAGAACTTTTAGTTTACCCCTGGAAACAAGTCACTGCACATATTTTTTTGTTTCTTTAAGTGTTTGTATTCAGAGGTGAATAGGTACAAGGTATACATGAGGAGCTTATTTTGTTTTAATTTTATTTCTGTTGGTAATGAGATTAAGGGAGAGAATATTGTTATGCACTTAGAATATCGGATAATGTTTTTCTCAGTTATTTTTTCTTGCTAACAGGTGCATATTTTTCTACTGAACATTATTTCCCTTCTCTCTCTTTTGGATTATTAACTTATTTAATGCCACGGGGCATGGGGCACATGTCTTCCCCTGACTTCCTACGGGGCTCTGACTTTTTTTCTTTTTTACTTTTAGTTGATCCCACCCTTGAACTCTGTAGCGTCTGATAATTGTGGCTCTATAGTTCCATCTTTTGCTGATATTTTGTCTGTGGCAAATGATGAAGAAGCCGGTTGTCTTAGATTTCGGTAATTTTTATGCTTATCTTGGGAAGTGGGGTATGGGCTGTGACCTGAATTCTTGCATTTGTTGAAGTTTGCTCCTATCGCTTGAGCTGTTTTGTTCTGTCTCTGTATGTGCTGTGTCATACTAATATCTCCCTAATAAGGGTGACTTTCTCATTTTTAAGCCAGTTTTTCTTACTGCACATTTAAACCTAACATTAGCCTTCAGGGCAGAGAGTTAAAGGGGCGTTATGGTCATTATTTTCATTCTGTGTTCTATACTAGAAAAAGCGGGGCAGGGATATAGCTCAGTGGCACAAGCACCCGCCTGGCAAGCACAAGGTCCTGAGTTCAATTCCCGGTTAAAAAAAGAAAAAAAAGAAAACATTGTTATTTCTATGAAATACTATAAATGTTACATTTATTTTATATATTTAGCCAAAATTTGCATAGGGCTTACTGTGCACTAGACAACGATGTTAAGTATACAGTAGGGCTTCCATATCTCTCAGAGTTCTGTATGGGCTCTATATCCATGGGCTCCACATTCATGGATTCAACCAACTGTGGATCAGAAATATTTAGAAAAAAATTCCAGAAGTTCCAAAGTGCAAACTTGAATTTTTTGTGCTCCAAGTACTACACTGAATCCACGAGAATGAAGTGGTGTGTACACATTATATTAGGAATTTTAAGTAATCTAGAGATGATTTAAAGTGTGCAGGAGGCTATATGTGGTTAAAAGCCGATGCTCCGCCATTTATATAAGGGATTTGAGCATTCTTGGATTTTGGTGTTGTGTGGGGAACCACCCTGGAACCAGTCCCCCATGGATGCTGAAGGACAACTGTCTCTCAACCTTTGACTGATACTCCTAGGGAGCACTAACTTCTGTGTGATCTTCAGTATATGCTATAAGAACAATGAGTGTCAAGTACTGAGATGTTCTGACTAAATGTATTATGTGTCAGACTGATTTGTCAATTTTCAAATTAGAAGACCATAAACTTACCCCTAGTTAACATAATCTTGAATGTAGAGCCTTTTAGTACCTTCTGTAGAATTTTTAAATAAATTTATATGATATTTAAAGTTAGTGGGTAGAACAGTTACAGGATAGTTACAGTATTTTTGTCTTAGAATCTGCGGGCAAGGCTTGTTCTCTCATTCCCTGGCCTCTCAGTATCATCTGTTGGAAGCTGCATTCTGTTCTGTATGTTGAGAACACAAAGCTAAATAAGATGTGTTTGTCCTCAATGAGTCTGAACAGACACAGGGAGTTGCTCTGATTTTATTTTGTCTTTTGTTTTTCATGAAAGATTTTATTTGTTTTCTGATTGAAAATTTCTCTCTTTCTCTGCCCCTCTTCCACCTATAGAAGTTGTATGTGGAAAAATGAAGAACAGGAGAAAATTAAAATTTTCCATCCTTCACAAGTAGCTTGGGATCCACTGTCATCTGCTCGAAGACAGAACAAACCAGTGAAAAATTATCTGCCTATAGATGAAGCTGCAATTAAAAAAATTACTGCCCTTGAAAATGAGTTAAGTCTTCTTCGCTCTCAGATTGCTGCAGTTGTGGAAATGCAGGAACGGAGAAATGGCGCAAAATGTGGTAAGCGACGTACTGGATTTCTTTTTCGGCTAGATGACACTCATCTGATGTTTAAGTCAGTGCAGTCCGAGAAGAGCCATGCACACATGTGTTTGATGTTTTTCCAAAGTAGATCAAGATACATTTATAGTAAAGGTGTTAGCTGTGGTGTAAAGAAGAGCTATGTTACTAAAGATTGTATTTTCATGGTATTAAAAAGTCTTGTCTTGTAGGTAAAAGCTTTTCTAGCTCTTCAGGAAAGCACTGGAGCACAAAGAGGAAAAATGCATTGGTTCGAAAGAGGAGAACAGGTTTAAGGTCTCATATGTATTTGTAGGTTTTAGTTAATTGCTGCCACACTTCCACTAATTTAAGAGAATAATATTTTCCAGTTGATCCTTTCTTATATTTTTACAGATATAATTTGCTTTAAACATAAAATTTTAAGCAATATAGGGACTGAACACTTTTCACAACAGATTTGGTCATGAGCTATATGTAAATATGTGAAAAAATTATATAATCCATAATCCATACACATGTAATTTATGCAACTAATATACAGTATATATTTAAAACATAAATTATATAATATGTAATGATTTATATAAATACCTAATAATGAAATGATATTATACACAATTTTTTTTTCTTAAGCATGGTAACCCACAGTTTTTCAGGAGCAAATCTGTTGTGAGGAAGTTAAATACCTTGTAGCCATCTTAAACTCTTGCCTAGAAAATAATATGCTTGTTTGTCTAGTGTCATTAGAGAGTGGATGCAGCAGTATGAGTATTTCTAACTACAAGTTGTTGACCATGTTTTAGCTTTTTAAAATGGAGAATGAGGGGGCCGGTGAGATGGTTCAGCGGCATAAGTGCCTCCCTGGCAAGCGCGAGGTCCTGAGTTCGATTCCTGGTACCCACATACGAAAAAAGGGCCGGTGATATCACTCAGTGGCATGGGCACCTGCTGGTGCGCGAGGTCCTGAGTTCGACCCCTGGTACCCACAAAAAAAAGAAATAGAGAATAAGGTTCAGATTTTATATGAATCACTGAAAAAATTCTTCATTCCCTCTTTAAAATACATGACGTTGTTAATACAGTATCTGGATGTCTCTTCAAAGGCCTTATGTGCTCAGAAATGGGGCTTTTGAAAGATGCTTGAATCAAGAGGACACTGCAGCTAGCTTGCTGTTAGAAGGTGGGGTCTGCCCAGAAGAGGTGGGGTCACTGACAGCTGCCAAGAGGCGAGCAGCTGTCTCCCAAGACAGGCCCTCCCCCCTTGCTGTTTCTGTGTTCAAGCCTGTGGGATGTGGCCTGAAGCCTCCGAAAAATGTGAGCGGAGCAAACCTCTCCTCCTCTAAGCTGTGGGTGCAGTGTGGGAATCATGTCCCAGTGACAGGAAAGTGACTGAGACATGGATTCTCCTCTCTCTGTGAGGGGCCTACACTGAGGATTTCTTTCCCTCCCTCCCTCCCTCCCTCTCTCTCTCTCTCTCTCTTTCTTTTTCTTTCTTTCTTTCTTTCTTTCTTTCTTTCTTTCTTTCTTTCTTTCTTTCTTTCTTTCTTTCTTTCTTTCGTTCTTTCTTTCGTTCTTTCTTTCGTTCGTTCTTTCTTTCGTTCTTTCTTTCGTTCTTTCTTTGTTTCTTATTTATTTATTTTTTGTGTTTTAAGAATTTTATTGGTTCATTTTAGATATGTGTACTGATCACACTCGTCATAGGGAATCTGTACTGTACATGATATATCTTGCTTCTTGTTTTCTTTCCCATTCACCTCCCCTCCCTTCAACCCCTCTTCCCCTCCTTATTTACAAAAGTTTTCCTGTTTTTTCCTTCTTTTTTTTTCTTGTCCCTTTTTTCCTTTCCCCCTCCCCCCTTCCTTGTTCCCCTTTACATTTGACCATTTTCTTCCCATTTCCCAGTATCTATTATACATTTTGGTCCTTATTTACACTTTTGGTTTCTCACACCAGAGAAACAATGTGGTATTTAAACATGGGTGTCTGATTTATTTCACTTCAGTGTATGGTCTCAAGGTGCATCCATTTAGCTATAAAAGTCTCAAGTTTATCCTTCTTTATGGCAGAGTAGTACTCCATTGTATAAAAAAAACCCCACCTCTTTATCCATTCATCAGTTAATGGGCATTTGGGCTGTTTCTAAGATTTAGCTATTACAAAGAGTGCCCCTATAAATGTGGATGTGCCTGTATTGCTGTGGTACGATGCTTTTAATTCTTTTGGGAAGATACCAAGGAGGGGAGTAGCTGGGTCAAATGGAACCTCTAGTTTTAATTTTTTGAGGAATCCCCACACTAATTTCCACTATCTACACTCGCACCAACAGTGGAGAAGGATTCCTTTTCCCCCACAGCCCCACCAGCATTTATTATTGGATGATTTCTTGATAATTGCCATTCTTTCTGGAATGAGATGGAATCTCAGCATTGTTTTAATTTGCATCTCTCAAATGACCAGTAATATTAAACATTTTTTCATATATTTATTTGCCATTTCTACTTCTTCATCTGAGAAGTGTCTATTCATTTCAGATGCCCATTTTCGGATTGGGTCTTTAGATTTGGAGGGTCTGATTTTTTTGAGTTCTTTATATATTCTAGATATTAGTACTTTGTCTGAGGAGCAGCTGGCAAATTTTTTTTCCTACTCTATGGGTTGTCTCTTCAGTCTTTTGGTGGTTTCTCTTGTTGTGCAAAAGCTTTTTAATAAGATGAGATCCCAGTTGTTGATTCTTTGTGATATTCCCTGTGTAATCAGGGTTTTGTTCATAAAGTCTTTGTCTACACCACTGTCTTTAAGAGTTCTACTTATCTTCCATCAGATTTTGTGTTTCTGTTTTAATATTTAGATCTTTGATCCATTTCAATTTTAGTTTAGTGCATGGTGAAAGATATGGATCTAGTTTTATTTATTTTTTATTTATTTATTTATTTATTTATTTATTTATTTATTTATTTATTTATGTGGGTACTGGGAGTCGACCTCGGGACCTCGCACTTGCCAGCAAGCGCTTGTGCTGCTGAGCTATATCACCAGCCCTTTTTTTCCTTTATGTGGGTTCTGGGAGTCAAACTCAGGGCCTCGCGCTTGCCGGGCAGGCGCTTATGCCGCTGAGCCATCTCACCAGCCCTGGATCTAGTTTTAATCTTTGGCATGTGGAAAGCTAGTTTTTCCAGCACCATTTATTAAAAGAGGCTATCTTTCTTCCAGTGAAGGTGTTTGACTCCTTTCTCAAAGATAAGATAGCTGAGTATGTTTGGAATTGTTTCTGCATCTTCTAATCTGTTCCACTGATCCTTGGGTCTGCTTTTTGTTGGTACCATGCAGTTTTGTTTTCTTTCCTTATCACAGTGGCTTTGTAGTGTAATTTCAAGTCAGGGATTGTGTTGCCTCCGCCTTGCCTTTGTTGCCCAGAATTGTATTTTTTTGTTCTAGGCCTCTTCCACTTCCAAATGAATTTTAGGATTATTTTCTCTAATTCTGTGAGATACTTTATTGGTATTTTGATCGGGATTGCATTAAATCTGTATAACAATTTTGGGAGTATGGCCATTTTCACTATATTGGTTCTTCCATCCAAGAACAAGGGATATCTTTCCATTTTCTGATATCCTCTTCAATCTACTTTTTCAGAGTACTGTAGTTTTCAATGTAAAAGGTCTTTTACTTCTTTCATTAGGTTGATTCCTAGGTATTTCATTTTTTTGGATGTTATTGTGAAAGGTGTGGTTTCCCTAATTTCTCTTTAAATGAGTTTGTTATTCATGTACAGGAATGCTATTGATTTTTGAGTGTTGATTTTGTTTCCAGCTATGTTACTGAATTTGGTTATTAAATCTGGAAGTCTTTTGGTGAAGTTTTTGGGGTCCTCTTTGTAGAGTATCATGTCATCCACAAGTAATGATAATTTAACTTCTTCCTTTCCTATCCTTATTCCTTTTATTTCTTTCTCTTTTCTAATTACTCTGGCTAATGTGTCCAGAACTATATTGAATAAGAGTAGTCACAGTGGACATCTTTGTCTTGTTCCTGTTTTTAGAGTGAAAACTTTCAGTTTTTATCCATTTAGTATGTTGGTTTGTCATAGAGGGCTTTTATCAGATTGAGATAAAGACCATTCCAATTTTTTTTTTTTTTTTGTGGGTACCGGGGGGTCGACCTCAGGACCTCGCGCGCCAGCAGGCGCCCGTGCCGCTGAGCGATATCACCGGCCCCTTTTTCGTATGTGAGTTCCGGGAGTCGAACTCGGGCCCTCGCGCTTGCCAGGCAGGCGCTTAAGCCGCTGAGCCATCTCACCGGCCCCCATTCCAATTTTCTATAGGGTTTTATCATGAATGGGTGCTTGACTTTGTCAAACGCTTTTTCTGCATCTATTGAGATGATCATATATATGGTTTTTGTCCTTGGCTCTGTTAATATGGTGTATTACATTTATTGATTTGTGTATGTTGAACCATCCCTGCATCCCTGGGATGAATCCTACTTGGTCATGATGTATAATCTTCTTGATGATTTGCTGCATTCTGTTTGCCAGTTTCTTATTGAGGATGTTTACATCTTTGTCCAATAGGGAGATTGGCCTGTGTTCTCTTTTTTGGTTTGATCCTTCTCTGGTTTTGGTATCAGGGTAATACTTGCTTCTAGGAATGAATCTGGGAGTATTGCTTCCCTTTTAATTTCATTAAAGAGTTGGAGAAGTAGTGGCATTAGGTCTTTTCTAAATTTCTTGTAGAATTCAGCAGTGAATCCATCAGGGCTTGGGCTTTTCTTTGTTGGTAGCTTTTTAATTACATTTTCAATTTCATTGACTAATATTGGTTAATTTAGAATTTTTATGTCTTCGTGATTCAGCTTTGGTAATTCACATGTATCTAGGAATCTGTCCATTTCTTCTGTGTTTTCTATCTTATTAGAATACAGGTTCTTAGGGCCGGTGAGATGGCTCAGCGGCGTAAGCGCCTGCTTAGCAAGCGCAAGGGCCCGAGTTCGACTCCCGGTACCCACATAAGAAAAAAGGGCCAGTGATATCGCTCAGAGCCACGGGTGCCTGCTGGCGCGCAAGGTCCTGAGGTCAATCCCCGGTACCCACAAAAAAAAAAAAAAAAAATAAAATAGAATACAGGTTCTTGAAGTAGGTATTGATCTTCTGGATTTCTGCAGGATCGTTGTGATTTTACCCTTTTCATTCCTAATTGCATGTATTTGAGTCTTTCCTTTTTCTGATAAGGTTGGCTAAGGGTTTGTCAATTTTATTTAATCTTTCAAAGAACCAACTCTTTGATTCATTGATTCATTGTATTGCTTTCTTAGTCTCCATTGCATTAATTTCTGCTCTGATTTTTATAATTTCCTCCCTCATATGAGCTTTGGGCTTGACTTGCTCCTCTTTTTCTAGAAGTTTGAGGTTCAACATTAGGTTGTTTATTTGAGCTTGCTCTGTTTTTCTGATGTGGGAATTCAACACTACAAATTTCCCTTGTAAGTCTGCTTTCATTGTGTTGTATAAGTTCTGGTATGTTGTATTGATATTATCATTTAATTGTAGAAACTTTCTGATTTCTTCTTTAATTTCACCTGTGACCCATTGGTTGTTCAGGAGGGTGTTTTTTTTTTTTTTTTTTTTTGTGGGTACCGGGGGGTCGACCTCAGGACCTCGCGCGCCAGCAGGCGCCCGTGCCGCTGAGCGATATCACCGGCCCCTTTTTCGTATGTGGGATCTGGGAGTCGAACTCAGGCCCTTGCGCTTGCTGGGCAGGCGCTTAAGCCGCTGAGCCATCTCACCGGCCCCGAGGAGGGTGTTTTTTAATTTTCATGTGTTTATGAAGTTCTTGTGGTTTCTTTTGCCATTGATGTCCAGTTTCATTGCACTATTGTTTGGTAATATGCATAGGATTATTTCAGTTCCTTTGCATTTACTTAAGCATGTTCAATGAGCTAGTATGTGGTCTATTTTGGAGAACGTCCCTTGTGCAGCTGAGAAGAATGTGTACTCTAATGTTGTGGGATAGAACACTCTGAAGACATCTACTAAGTCTTTGTTCAAGAGTTTGGTTCAATTCTGGTATTTCTTTGTTGTTTTTTTGTGTAGTTGATCTGTCTATTTTTGACAGTCGGGCATTGAGGTCCCTCATAATTGTATTAGTGCTTATTTGATTTTTCATGTTTCATTAATATTTGTTTTATATAGTTGGGTGTGCTGGTATTCGTTCATATATATTTATGATTGTTATCTCTTCCTCTTGGATTTTTCCCTTTACAAGGATGTAGTGACTTTCTTTGTTTCTCTTAATCAGTCTTGGCTTGAAATCCACTTCGTCTGCAAATAGAGTAGCTACCCTTGCTTTTTTTCTGGGCTCCTGTTGCATGGAATATTGTTTTCCATTCTTTGACTTTCAGTCTATGAATTTCTTTTTGAGTTAAATGTGTTTCTTGTATGCAACATATTGTTGGATCTTATTTCTTGATCCATTCTTCCAGTCTGTTTTGATTGGTGAATTGAGACCATTTACATTGATGGTTATAACTGATATGTGTTGACTTATCCTTGTCATGTTATTTTCCTGTTATTGGTTCCCTTTTCCCCCCCTCTGTTTAATTGCTTACCTTGCCTGATAGTGATATGGCTAAAGTGACTCTATTTTCTTTTTTAGATGCCAGTTTGTCTTTGCTTAATCCCTAAATACACTCACTCCCCAACCCTGTTAGATATTAAGGCACTAACCCATAGATAAACTCACTCCTCAGACCCCTTCCCAGTTAACCATAAAAACCCATAAAAGGAGAAACAAATGGTTTTACCACAAACAAGCGGTTTTATCACAGTCCTGCAGTCATAAATGAGAAACAAATGGTTTTAGCATAGGATGGTACCCGTTACCCCCATTCTGTGTGTTAATTATCCTGATGTTTGAGAGGGACCTTGTGAAATTCCAAAGAAATGATGTAGTAAAGAGTGCGGTCTCTATGGCAGCCAAGAAATTTTGTAAAACCCCTAAATGTGTATTTAAGGAGCTGTGACACAACGGCTCGGGGTCAGCAGAGTGGGCTCCTGCTGGCTGCTAGCTGGCTTCTCCAGTAAACTCACTTATCTCTAGATTCTCGTTTTCCTGTGAGTGAATCTTGTAATTTTGCCGTAACAATAGATTCATTCTGTTGGGAGTTCATGGAGTTATAGTCCTTGTTATCTCTTTCTAGAATGTTCTTCAGAACATTTCGGAGTGCTAGTTTGGTGGTCATGAATTTCTTCAGGTGTTCTTTGTCATGGAAGTATCTTATTTCTCCATCAATTTTGAAAGGTAGTTTTGTGGGGTACATCAATCTGGGTTGGAGGTTGTTTTCTTTTAGGGATTGGAATACTTCACTCCAAGCCCTCCTTGACTTGAGGGTTTGTGTTGAGAAGTCTGCTGTGATTCTGATGGGCTTTCCTTTACAGGTGATTTGTTTCTTTTTTCTAATAGCTTTTAATATCCTGTTCTTGTGTTGAATTTGTGGAATTTTGACTATTATATGCTTTGGTATAAATTTGTTTTGATCATGGCTAATTGGAGTTCTGTATACCTCACTTATCTGTATGTTCAATTCTTTTTCCATTTGGGAAGTTTTCGCCATTACTTCTGTGAACAGGTTTTTTATGTCATTTGCATTATTTCCTTTTTCATAGACTCTGATTGATCTTATATTCTTTGTATCATCTAGCTGTTGGATTGATTTTTCGTGGTCCCTTGCTATTTTCAAGAAATTTTTCTTTTCATGATCGCTAACTGTAATCCTGTCCTCTATGTCTCATATTCTGTACACACACTGATTCATTCTGTTGTGTATACTTTCTTTCTTTCTTTTTTTTTTTTTTGTGGGTACGGGGGGTTGATCTCAGGACCTCACGTGCCAGCAGGCGCCCGTGCCGCTGAGCGATATCACCGGCCCCTTTTTTGTATGTGGGTTCCAGGAGTCGAACTCGGGCCCTCACGCTTGCCAGGCAGGCGCTTAAGCCGCTGAGCCATCTCACTGGCCCTCTTGTGTATACTTTCAATGGAAATTTTAATCTGAATATCTGTTTGAATCTGTTTCATGGATTCCATTTCTTTCCTAGGTTGGGTGTTCATGATTTCTGGCATTTTCCTAAGCTCCTCTACTTTTTTTTTTATCTGTATCTGCTCTAGAGTCACTAACCATGTCTTTCATTATGGTTAACATCTCTGTAGTTATCTGAGAAATTATTTCTGATTTGATTTTTTTCTAGTGCCTCATTCATCTCCTTTGTTACTTCCACTGTTACCACTTCAGAGAGTCCAGGTGGGTGGCTTTTGTATTGTTCTACCTCGTTTCCCCCTGTATCTGCCTTTGGTGAGCTGGAATTCTGGGGTTGCATCTTCCTTAAGTGTTTTTTCATTTTCAATTTTTTTTTTTAGTTTAATTCCTTGGTTGATGCTTATAAATTATTTATGGCGAGTAGTTTTATTGCTTGTCTTTACAACCCTTAGGAAATGAACTTCTAAGGGATGTCTTCCAGGTGTAGCTGCCTTTTGTGTTTTGAGTCTGTTGCAAGATCCTACCTCTTCAGTATATTGGGGATGAGAAGTTGCTGCCTATTGGACCTAGCTCCTGGTTCTTTGGCACTGGCCTATAGTATTGTTTATGACCGTTAGGCAACCTCAGTCTTAGCATACTGAGAAGAACAGCTTATTAGAACAGTTATGTCACCTTGGCTAAAGTAGTACAATACACAAAACAATACCATCAAACACAGTATAGAAAATGATAAAGGGTGATAACTATTAATTTGCCATCTTTAACTGTATTAACTACATTTGTGGTTATGTAAAAAAATCTAAAACAAACCAGAAAATTGTATACAGTAAGTATGCCCTCAGTATGGTGATTTTACCCTCAGGGGAGAAAATTGAAAAGGGGTTGGGAGAAAAATAGAGAAATAGAAGAAGAGGAAGAGATTAGAAGCAAGGCTGGAAGACAAATTTACACAAACTTTGGGGAAGTGGTGAAGAAGACAGGTCGGGAAAGAGAGAAGGAAGAAATAAAAACAAGAATAGAACAGAAGGGCCGGTGAGATGGCTCAGCAGTGTAAGCACCTGCCTGGCAAGCGCGAGGGCCCGAGTTCGACTCCTGGATCCCACATACGAAAAAGGGGCCGGTGATATCGCTCAGCGGCACGAGCACCTGCTGGCGCGCAAGGTCCTAAGGTCGACCCCCAGTAGCCACAAAAAAAAACAAAACAAAACAACAATGACAACAAAAAAACTAGAAACAATGTTCACGCGCATATAAAAACAAGAACAAACAAGAAAAAAGAAAACAAGAAAAGAAGAAAAAAAGCTGTGCAAGGCGTGTCTCTGCTGTCGCTGGTAGACAGAGTGAGCAGACAGAGTCCAGACCTGTGTTCATTAATCCCAGCAAGCCCGCCGTAGATTTATGGTGCGGTATTAGGTAATCCCAGCAAACTGGCACCTTTAGTTCCATTGAAGTTCATGCCGGTTTTTCGCCGAGGTTAGAACCTGATTTGTTTAGCCTGCAATACTCTGCCTCCTGCTGGCTTGAACTCGGTTCCTTGACCTCCTGTCAACTTAAACTGGGTTCCGCCTCATCCTGACACTGGGAACTGCTAGATGGAGCCCTCTTGCAGCTGCTCTGTGTTCTGAGCTCAGTTGGCCCCTCTCCAAGATGGCTACCAGCCAATCGGAACCCAAATAATTCACCAGCCACTGCAGTCCGCTGTGTCCACTGCTCCATTCCACTGGTGTGTTTCTCCCTGGAGGCCTCTGGGGTTGCCAGTAGTCACCATGCGTCTGCAGGTTCAAAGCGCCCTCCTATGCAGAAAGTGCCTTGACCGCCTCCTCCTCCATTGAAGTCTCTCTCTTTGCTCTCCCTGTGGGCTTCAAGTCTTGCTTCAGATCCTTGCGGGTTCCAGGGACCCACTTTCCTCCTCCTCCTCTTCCTCACGTTGCTATATTCCAATGTCAGGACACCAAATCTCAGAGAAGCTCTTTCTCTGCTGTTCACCACTCTACCATCTGCCTAGAAGTCTGAGAATTTCTAATTAGAGTAAAATGAATTTACAGTTTTACTTGAGAAACAGTTAAGCAGACGGGATCATCTCTCCGTCCTGGCTAGCATATCACTATTGCAGCAGCATTACAGAGATTGTTTTCTTCTGGTTCTCACTGTGTTATGTATGATGCTAGAATTTTGCTTGTTTTTTTTCAACAAACAAGTTTCTTTTTAGGCTCCTTGGATTTGAACGACGTGCCCAGTGGTGTGGCACAAATTTCATCAGGGGTTGCTCAGCCATGTGTGGAACCAAATCCAAGCTTGGTGCCTTCTGCTCCTCCTCCACCACCACTGCCTCCTCAGTGTCCTCCTTTCCAGCCGTCGTGTTTCCTTCCCTTGCAACCAGCAGCTACAGTCAGGGATGTGGATAATCCAGCTACTGAAATGAAAAAGCAGCATCCAGGTGCTAGTAAGATGAATTACATTTGTTATTCAAAAAGCCGGAAAAATAAAGACGTTCCGAACATGTTAGATGTTCTGAAGGATCTGAGTAAAGTTAAACTTCGTGCTATTGAGCGGTATGTTGTCATAATTTGAGAAATAAACTGAAATTTTGTGTATGATTTTTTAAAAAAAATTATGTATATGAAAGCTGACAAAGATGTTTTCTTTCTTATTACTCCTCACTCCTAAATACCCTTCCCAGAGATAAGTCACTCTCAGTTCTTTTTGGCTATTTTTTCTATTGTTATATTTCCATAATTTTGAAACACCTCTTGTTATTTTTTATAATTGTATTTCTCCTCATTGTAGAATATTAGGAATACTGTAGTTCCCTTTATTGGCCATTTTATTTCCTGTAGTTTTAGTTATCCATGGTCAACTGTAGTCTGAAAATATTAATTAGAATTTCCAGAAATAATTTATAAGTTTTAAATTGTTTGCTGTTTTGAACAGTGTCATGAATAAGCATTCAGTGAAGATCAAATGAACGAATAATTGCATAAACAAACAATAGTCTTATGGTTTTCTTCTCATGATCTCTAGTTCTTTTGGAAGTTCTTAAATATTTCTTTAAAATTTTCTAGCCCCTGGAAAATTAGAAAAATAAAAATAAAGCTTTTCAGCATAGCAGCGTTCGAGGATTCCCAAGTCAGAGCAAGATTCTGGTAGAACCCCAACTCTCAAGATTTCTTGGTTTTCTGTTTCTGAAATCATTGTGCCTCTCAGATACCTTATTTCATGGCAGAAATCTCTTGAAGACTAATTATATTATAATATATTATGCTCGTGTGCTTGCTGTGCTTGTTGACAAGGTGCTAAAGTTACATCAGAGTTTTAATTTATTCCATTTTTTTTTTTTTTTTAAACAGATCACCTGGCGGTAGACCTGTTCATAAGAGGAAGAGACAGAGTTCACACTGGGATCCAGTGTCTATAATATCACAGGCACTTAAGCAGAAATTTGCATTTCAAGAAGATGATTCTTTTGACAAAGAAAATAGATCTTGGGAGTCGTCTCCATTTTCTAGTCCAGAAACTTCCAGGGTGAGCTATAGTGATATAACTAACTTTTAGGTTTTTCTCAGTTGTGCTTTTCCTGGTATTTTACATTCACGTTCTCTTGAAGTAATTATGCAGAATATAGTATAAAGTGTTGATACTATAGTAATCTTTCTGTTGTCAGTTTTCCATTCTCATTTTCACTTTTAGCTGATAATGAAATAAAACACTTGATTTGAGAAATATGTGTGCATGAGCTTATAATAGTTCATCCTAGAGAGTGCTAATTTGATGTTGTCTGCAGTGTAAACTGGGTGTCTGACACTGTGAGAGCACCAGGGAAGAATTATGCAATAGATTCAACCTAACTGTATCAAACGGACTACTCCAGTATTTCTCAGAGTTAAATGTGAAGACTTGGGATTATTTAGTTGAATAGAATGTTAACTCTGGGGCCATAGGTATTTCTAATGACAACACTTACTGGGTGGTTAAAAGGACACACATTTTAGAGGGTGATTTTCACATCTCATAATTTAGTTGAGGTTGAACATAAGAATAAGCCTTGGGAATCAGAGAATGGAAGGGCGGTGGCGTCTAAAGTCGGGTGGGTACCCCTGAGGAGTGACAGACACCAGCAGAGGCGGAGACTGGAAAACTGCAGTGCACACGGCCACTTGAGGAGCATAGCATAGTGGGAAAAATTGTCCCGGTTCCATTCCAGTGTGTGCTGGCTCTGAGGGTTGTGTGTCGTGTGTGTGTTGTGTATCTGAGGTTTAGTATGTTGATTCAGAAAATGATACTTAACTGTATACAAAAGTATGGAGTTTGCTTTAGAACTTTACCATAAAAAATGTAAATGTTTCTAAAATCAACATTTAATTCTAACATTTGAGTTCTAATGTATAACTTGCAAAGTACTTTTTATTTACTTTATTTGATCTTCATAGCAATATCCTGAAAGAGAAAAAAGAATGTTACTTGTTTTCTACACAAGGAAAATGAACCTCATGGTGCACACAATCCCTCCTCTGAGGAGTAAGCAGAGACTAGAGCTTGGTTTATTAAAATTCTAGAATGTCTGAAAACCCTCTGTTATTCCAAGAAATGCACTTAGGTGGACACACACTCCTTCTCAGTGATAATACAGCACCTGGTGTCATGCTGGTTACAGGGCCTCAGATCATCGTGGACGGGAGCTCAGTCTGCGCGGCTGCTCTTGCTTACTTCTGTGTCCTCGGCTCTGAGCTCAGTGCCTGACACAGCTGACTCTCGAGTCACTATTGGTTGTTGAATGAATTCAACCTCGAGGGGTCACCTGCTGTAGTCTTGCCATTCTTTTTTTACATTCCGGTAATTTCTGTGCTAACGTTTGCTTTGTTTCAGTTTGGGTATCCCATCTCACAGGCCGAGGAACAGTGATCCAAGTGGAGAACTGATAAGCATGAAAGTCATCGGCCAAGGTCACAAAAGCCATGTCTACACTTGGAAGGAAAGGTGCAGAAGCATGCTGGCCTGTCTTTCGCGGCCTTTCAGAGGATCCTGTCTTCTATTAAGTGAGATGGAATGCTGCTGCGGACTGGGAGATATCTGTGGCCAGCTTGAGGGAGACTCTTAAGCCAGTTTCTGGTTTTGGAAGATCCAGCAGTGAACTGGCTACTGAAAAGAGTTAGGTGTGTGGATCCCCCCCGCCATGTATGTTAGTGTCACTGAAAGCTGAATATGTACTTCAGTGATTTTCTTGAGCAATTATGACTTCCTAATTTAAGAATCTTTTAAACCTTTTAAATGGTTTATTTGGTCTCCAGTAACTTAGAGATTTTCAAATAGGATAAGATTATAATTTTTCATTAAGATAGTCACTGTTTTAATCCTATATGGTTGAGCATTCTAAAACTTACTCCTGAGGTAATAGTCTTAGAATTTGACTCTTAAGCACTATAAAAGTGTTGCCTGCATTTGCCGTATAAATACACATGGCTGACATTTCTGATTCCTTTGGTCCTTGATACATTTTTACTCTCTTCCTTTATAAATAGATTGTACAATAAATGTGCCTTTTCAACCTGTTTTTTATTTCGTTTTGTTTATATCTATTTGGTTTTTTATTTTTTTATTAGTTCATGTTTGCAGTATATAATGAATACTCAGCTTGTATTTTGTAGCAATTCAAATGCATATTTTTCTCACTATTTCATAAAGTCTGAGTGAGAGGGAATTCTGTAGTTAGAGTTTCTTGAGAAATACAAATGAAAAGCACATAAATTTGCAATAAGTAATGTGATACAGAAATTTACATGTTTCAGCGCATCAATGCAACAGCCAGGGAGTATGCAACCATCTAGTGGATCTGCACACACCCCTTTGCCCAAGCTCTTCATATTCAGAAAATACCAGGTTGGCCACAGTTTTCTTGTTGCTGTGGAAGAGGATTGGTTTCTGCCCCCACCTTCATTCCCAACTCCATTTTCCCTGCACCTTCCAGTTAGGACTGGCCATGCAGCAGTATGTGTGTGTGTGTGTGTGTGTGTGTATATATATATATATATATATATATATATATATATATAATATATATGATATATATATCATATATATATGATATATGTCATATATATATATAGTCTTTTTTTTTTTTTTCTTCAGTACTGAGCATCGAACCTAGAGCTTTTGCGTTGAGCTATGTCCCTAGACTTTTTGTTTGTGTTTTTGAGACAAGGTCTTGTTAAATTGCCCAGGCTGTGTTTGAACTTGTGATCCTTCTGCTTCCATCTCCCAGAGTGCTGGGATTACAGGTGTACAGCACCATGCAGCAGCTATGACCATGAGGGAGAAGTATTTAAGGCAGCTTACAAGGATATGTAAAGCACAGATAAATAGCTTCAACAAGAAACAGAAAAAATTTTAAAGATGAAGTTTTCTGTATTTACCACATGAGGGCAGTGTAACACCGAGCGCACCCAGGCTGATGACAATCTTTTACCACTTTTGGATGACAAGTTTTTAGAAATTACAGCAAAGCAAGATTGGATTAAATAGTAATTGCGAAAGCAGCTTACTATAAAGGATGTTTATCAGTTATATTAACTGATCTCCTTGATGGATCTGAAATTACTCATGTCAACAGGCTAATTCTATTCTTTCCCCAGCAAATAAATATCCTATAAAATTCAATGATGAAAGCAAGGGATGGTATTGTTTAATTGTTAAACTTCAAGATTGCAGTGGGATTTCACCAAGTTCTTCAGCTGAAGTACAACCATTTATTGCACTCCTAGAGAAAAGCACAAGGCTTATTTGTGCTTAAATGATTATAGTTTTTGCTTGTATCTTAGTAAAGATTGGTAGATTAAGGTGATGCAGTTTTTACTAGGTATCCCAAAACTTATACAGTACATGAAAATAAATGCTTCCAAAGATATTGTTACTGGTTAAAAGATCATCTTACCTGGATTTTTCCTCCCTCTGTGTTAGCCCAGCATCTTCCCAGAGATAAGCTAATACCCCTGATCATGACTTGGGGTATTAGCAGTTTCAGACCC
Organism: Erethizon dorsatum; assembly: GCA_028451465.1. NCBI lineage: Eukaryota > Metazoa > Chordata > Mammalia > Rodentia > Erethizontidae > Erethizon > Erethizon dorsatum. The sequence continues at coordinate 141,672,738 of CM051823.1, read as the reverse complement.
AGGTTACTGGAGCATGGCATTGTGGTGTGTGGCACCGGAACCAGTGTGGCAGGGATTATTTCCTGAGTGGGACCCCACTCTGCTTTGTGAGGTTTCAACCTTTGGCATCTGCCTGGTGCCCTCACTTTGGAACCCTCCGTTCTCCCCTCTGGGTTCAGGTTTCTAGCCTTGCCCTAAACAGCTGCTAGCAGGGAGTCTGTGCTGTGCCTGCTTATGCCAACCCTCCTCTCTGCTTTCTGCATTTTATAGTCTTGCTATCTGTGGTCAGATGATGGTAATTAACAGCTAAATTCATTAAACATTTGATTTGTGCTAGCCACGGTGCTAGGCACTTGACAGCGTTAATTTGTGAAGTATTCTTGGTAACCTATGACAGAGTTGCAATCATGCTCCCTTTTAACAGAAAAAACACGGAAAACTGAGAGGCAAGTACTTTCTCCAAGATTCCTAGGAAGCTCCTAAGCTGAAGCTCAAACCTAGGCTCCTCAGATAAGCCATGGCCTCCCAGGGGCTGCCCCCCTCCTCTGGCTTCAGAGGTGTCCCTCAAGTTCAGAGCCGGCCCCTGGCCTCCCCTCCTCAGAGCAACTTGCTGGCTTAACTCTGTGTCTTGAGGTTTGCTGTTTCCACCATGCGGGAAATCCTGCTCCTACTTCAAGATACAGTGTGAGGAGCTTCTTTCTCAGAAGCCTTTCCCTGGCCCTGCTCCCCCACAGCAGACAGGACGGCTCCCCACTTTCTTCTTCTAGAAGCACGTGCTGCTGTTACTGGGCCGATTGCACTGAACATTAGGTCTGGTCTGTCCCTCCCCACTGGGTTCTGAGCAACTTGAGGGTAGGAACTGGCGCTTACTCATTAAATTTCCTCACACCTCCAAACAAAAATCACAGCCAAAAGCTAGCGTGCACTTCAGTGTAAGAATGGTATTAAGTTCTAGCACCCTGGAAACTGAGGCAGGGGGATTTCAAGTTTGAGCCCAGCCTGTGCAACTTAGCAAGTCTCTGTCAAAGAAAAAAAAGCAGGGCCGGCGAGATGGCTCAGCGGCGTGAGCTCCTCCTGGCAAGCGCGACATCCTGAGCTCGACTCCTGGAACCCACATATGAAAAAAGGGCCGGTGATATCGCTCAGCGGCACAAGTGTCTGCTGGTGTGTGAGGTCCTGAGGTCCACCCCCGGTACCCACAAAAAAAAAAAAAAAAAAAAAAAAAAAAAGGGGATGTGGCTCAGTGTGAAAGGCCCTGGAAATCCCCAGTGATCCCCCCAATGATGCAAATATATAGTTTATCTCATCTCAGTTAAGCACAACCATTGGAAAAAGATATTATTATAGTAGCTGCAGCCTTCAGATGAAGACAAAGATGTGATAGCATCAGCTGGTCTAAGGTCAGTGCTGCCAAGTAGTGGAGCTGAGACAGGACCCAGGAACTGCTGACTTCTGCGCGAGTGTCTTTTAGACTCTGCGTCTTCTGTTGACACGTGGGATAGAAAGAGACTTGTCATAAGCATATTTAGATTAGAACGGCATCTATTATTAGTAACAGACTTTATCTAATAGCATAGAGAATAACACAGGTGAACCACTCAAGGTCACATGGCTAGAAGTTTTCAGAGCTGGGGTTTAACCCAGGCTGACTGAGGCCAGGGCCTTGCTCTCAGTACTCATGGCCTTGGTTTGAAGTGAAGGAGCTCCGGAAGGCCTGGCATCCTTAGCTAGGTTCCCTCAGCCTCGAACCATTGATGCCTGGACCGTCCAGTGGGTGGGATGGCTTGGTCAGCCCTGGGCTCTCACTACACTGTGGACCTGGTGAGGCCTCTGCTGGGCCTGGACTTTTCTTCCTCGATTAGGTCTGTGTCCCTGCATGTGTCATGAGAGAGCCTGCCCAACAATTGCCTGAGTCTTTGAGAAACTACTTCAGTAAGAGTAATTATTTCTCCTTTGAGCTTGAGTTTGATTTTGGAAATAGCCAAGTAATTACCAAACCTGAATGAGTGGATGATCAAACTGGATGATATCATGAGTGGTTACAAATGAGGTGTGACTTTCAAGTAATTCAAGTGATTTTCTTGCAAGCATCATAATCTGGTTCTGAAGGCATTTCCTAAAGACTGGCTCCAAAAATATTTTGTGCAATGAGTATGGTGGCTATGTTACTCAAAAACAATGCTTATTTTATTTTATTATTTTTTTGTGGTGCTTGGGATAAAACCCAGAGTCTCATGCATGCGGGGGAAGAGTTACATCCCTAGCCCACTGAGCTATATCCTCAGCCCATAATACGCATTTAAATGATAAAAATCTCATTAAGAGTGCTGTTAAAGCAATCACAGAATCTTAAAAATCACCAATATATTTTATGATTTATATTATCCGGACAGTGTTTGGACTCAAGAGTTAAAGTTAGTCTTAATAGATAATCGGGTAAAATTTTGGATGAAGATAAAAATATTTTTGGCTGGTTAGGTCAAAAGCAGGCTAGTTTAACAAAAGCTACTGAAGTATTGCATAATAAACAGCAGTTTTCACACATTTGTTAAGAAGTACATGAGACTTTTATACCCATCTGTTATTTTCTAATCAATGTTACAACCAAATGTAGTCACTAAAAAAGCAAGCGCAAGGTTTGCACATTCATTTCTCTTCCTTTAATGGCACATTCTTGCTGCTGGGAATCCTTAATCCCATAAATTTTTTTTTTTTGTGGGTACCAGGTCTTGACCTCAAGACCTCACGTGCCAGCAGGCGCCCGTGCTGCTGAGTGATATCACCGGCCCTTTTCTCATATGTGGGTTCTGGGAGTCGAACTCGGGACCTCAAGCTTGCCAGGCAGGCGCATACGCCGCTGAGCCATCTCACCGGCCCAGTCCCATAAATTGTTGATGCTGCTGACAATTGGTGTGAGCTGAGTGATAGATCTTGCTGGCTTTTCCAGTCTTTGAGGATTTTGCCTAGTAGCTGCTTTGTTGAACATTAGACTCATGGTTTTTAGTGTGACTTTATTTTACAGGAATTCTCACGTTTGCCTCCTTCAACTTGATTTTAGACCTAGAGTTTTAGGCAAGAGTATTAAAATGACGTCATATTCTTTTTATTGTAGCTGTTTGTCTCCTTTTCTCCTGTCCAGAAGTCACAGGGAGAGGCTGAGTGAGAACACAGATGGGCGAGGGCACCTGGACAGCCAAACCCTGAGCTGACCCTCTACTGGGCTGGCTTAGTCATGCCTTTCACTGCCGTGGGCTTCAATTTCCTCCTATTAGGTGATGTCTTTGAAAAAAACCCAATACTTACAGGATATAAATATGTGTATGTTTTTTTTCCTGTGGGTACCAGGAGTCGAACTCAGGACCTCGCGCTTGCCAGGCAGGTGCTTATGCCACTGAGCTATCTCACCAGCCCTAAAAATGTGTGTTTTCATGGCTTTTGAGACAAGGTCTCACTATGTAGCCTAGGCTGACCTCAAACTCGCAATCCTCCTGCCTCAGTCTCCTGAGCGCTTGGTTAATTCATAAAATATCAATGATCCCTCAAGGACAATAAGCCATGAAACACTTTATTTCATAATTATGCCTGTAACATCATAATTTTTGTTCTTTTTGGTGGAAAATGAGGGCAAAACGTGAATTTGTATTTTGGCATCTATGAATTTATTGATACGCACCAACACCGCACGGATCTTTACAAGAGTAAGTGCAGGTGTCACCTGTGGGTATGTAGGTATGACACTGGGTGAACTTTACTTACAGGAGTGTCTCTGGCATCTGAAAAAAGCCTAATTCCAAAATATCTGCTGTGTTCTAGTAACAACACTAGATATAAAATAAAACATCTTTAAATCTCACCCATACTGCTGCTCTAACATTGGCTTATGATTATCAAATAATTAGTTAAGACTTTTTTATTTAAAATATACCCCATTGAGTTGGTTCAGAACCTGATCTTTTTTCTTATTGTTTTCTGCTCCAAGACACCGAGCTAGTCTATATTTTGAAGATCAAAAATGATCTTCGCTTTGACTGCATAGTATTTTTCAGACATTTCCTCTTCTTTGCAAAGATTTGTGACTTATTTAAAAAATACTTTGTAGTAAGATGCATGTAGTTCTTTTCTCTTTGACTGTGAGGAATGTAAGCATGCTGACTTTAAAGGAAAATGTTAGGATGGTTTCTGGAAATTTTAAAGGGAAATTTATTCTGATAATTATGTTAATCCAAACTATAAAGGAACAAGCTTGATATACACCAGGAGAGATGAAGATTTCTAAACCAACACCCCCTCTCAAAACAGACAAACAGATAATAAAATGTATAGAAATTGAGGTTATAAAAACAGAAGTAGGACCTGCACATGAGAGGAGTTCCATGGTGCATTGAACAGCTTAGAGTATAGACTAGTGTATCCACTTGGGAATACACATAGAAATCGGCAACAGAGAAGTTTAACCAGGATGTTAAGGGAGTCAATATGTATTTCATGAGAAGTTGATACCATTCAATGTATTTGATTTGGAAGAAGAGATGGATGGGAAATGAGGTAGTTCTTCCCATTCTGAGAGGGTTGGGTCTTAGGTATTACTTCCATTACTAATGGAAGCATTAGGTTTGTGGGTGGAAAGCCGCTGGAGGCTCAGAGTTAGGAAGGGGTCAGCCTGGAGCTAGAAGCGTTGTAGGCTGTGAACTTCTTGTCTGGATCTTCCTGAGTAGTCCTTTGCTGCCCAAAGACTAAATATGTGCTCGATGAAGAAGAGGAGCAGAGTGACTAAGGTAGGTCTGTGGCCCATGACCGAGGGGCTTTGGCTGCAACCTCATAGCCCCATGACTTGGTTTTGACATTAATTTGTGTCTTGTTTGGAATATTCATTTACAATTGATTAACACTAATTTATAATAGTAATGATAAGGTATAGTGGTTCATTATTTAACATCATTGCACTTATTCAATATAATGAAAAATAAAGGTAAACTTAGAAAAAATACTTCTATCTAGAAAAGTCAAAGGACAAGAGGAAATACAATAGTACCCTCTCATCTGCAAGTTTCCTTTCTATGGTTTCAGTTGTCCAAGACTAACTCTGATTTGAAAATATTAAATGGAAAATTCCAGAAGTAAATGAGTCAAAAATTTAAAATAACTTTTATTACAGCATATTGTTATAATTATCCTATTTTATTTATAGTCACTATTGTTTATCTCTCACTGTGCCTAATTCATAAATTAAACTTTCTTATAGGTATGTATAGGAAAAACTGTATGTACAGAGTTCGGTGCTATTTTTGTTTTTGGGTATCCACTGGGGGTCTTGAAACAAATCCTTTGAGGGTACAGGGAGACTAAGTGTACTCTGATTATCCTGAACTTTTGGAGTGCTGTTGATGAGGTTTTCATTTAATAAAATAAAAAAGAAAAGGTTGAGGGTATAGTTTAACACTCCCTGGGTTTTTTTTTGCCATTACTGCAAAACAAAACAAAAACAAACAAATTTAAGCAGTGATAAAATCACATTACCCTACGGACATGGTGGCACACACCTGTAATCCCAGCACTCTGGGAGACTGAGGCAGGAGGATTGCGAGTTTGAGCTCAGCCTGGGCAACCTAGTGACTTAGTAGCAAAATAAAAAAGGCTGGGGATGTAATTTAGTGTCAAGTCCCTAGGTTCAAGCCCCAGACCCCAAATGAAAAAGAAATCATATTACCCAAGATCAAGAAATGAAAATAACATTGGGGAACTTCTTGCTAATATGACTACTTACCAGTTTACTACGGTATTTTGACCTTTCTTTACTTTTTCCTTTGTGTGTGAGATAACCTAGAGTCAGTGGCCTCCTGCCTTTTTATGCAGAATCCATTCACTCTAATGTGTCATGAGCAAGCAAAGCAGAAATTACAGACACTTTCCTTGGGGATTTGGAGAAGGGCTCAGTTTCTGCCCCAAAAGGCTTACTGGACCATCTTCCCAACAAAAGTAGGCCCTCATTCTAGTTGCCAAGAGAAAAGAGTTTTCTTATCATTGTGGCTGTAATCACCCCATACAAACAGTTCGATATTTTACTTTCATTGATGTTATAATCTAAACATTTTCACTTGTTACTACACAGTGTCCATGCCTATAGCTTTTAGTGATTATTCACTGAAGCTATGTCCTTTTATGTATCTATTCATCCCTAAATGTTTAGGATTTTTTTTTTTACCAGTTTTAAATGTCACGCCTAGTATCCTCAGTTTATTTTAAAATTTCAATTTTAAATTTTATTATTTTTTTAGAGCTACACTGAATTCACAGGCACATGCAAAAATGCAAATATAACAAGATTTATAGCTGCAACCCCCCCCCCCCGTCCACTCCTCAGAGGCCATTGTGGTTATAAGGTGCCCATGTTTCTTTCTGGGCGTGGTCTAGGCATGCGCTGTGTGGACATATGTGTGTCTCTTTCTTTATTTTTGTGGTGTGGGAACTCACTGCGAAGCTATAGGGCTACTGCCTTGCCTGGGTCTGCTGCTGCTTAGCAGCAAAAGTATGTTTTCTTCTCACCAAGGTGCTACCCACTTGCTTAGCCATGTGCCCTCAGAGCTGTGAGGAGTCAGCTTTATAGACTCAGGCCGTGTGTGGCTACCAGGAAATGAATCTAAATAGCTGCCTGTTGATGGAAATGTGGGTTATTCCTGTACAGACTACAACCATGCATGGGTAACTGCAGCAACAATTGTATATTAAATCCCTGGAAGTGAAACTGTGGGTGGAACGCACATGTGCACATTCATACTGGTGAACTTAGTGGCAGAGCTGGCTGGAGTGCACAGTTGCCTGCTTTGAAGGTATCTAAGCGGAAGGGACTGTCGGGGAGCGTTGGAAAGGACATACAGCACTGTCAGGCTCTCCAGCGTTGTCTCACCTGGTTTCACTGACTCTGACAATGGTGATTTAATCCTTTAGTTCTCATGTTTTTTTAATACAGAAATTGGAAAAAATAACAGTTCTCTCTGCATGAGGTTTTTTTCATTCCATTTAACCAGCCCATCTTGTCTAAGCATCCCACAGTGTTTATTCAAGAATAAGAGGGCCAGGAGCAGCTCTTTCTCCCTATAATTTCTCTTCCTTACTCCAAAGGTCAGCGGTGTTTGACAGAGTATGGGGGCAGGCACTGCAGAAAGCAGCAACTCTGGGGCTGGGAGTATAGCTCAGTGGGATAGCACTTGCTTAGCATGGGTAAGGCCATGGCTTTGATCCCTGGTACCTCGAAATAAAATGCAGCAAAAAAACTAACTCGTTTTCTTTTGCCATGTCTCTGGTTTTTTTTTTTTTTTTTTTTTTTTTTGTGGATACCGGGGGTCGACCTCAGGACCTTGTGTGCCAGTAGGCGCCTGTGCTGCTGAGCGATATCACCGGCCCTTTTTTCGTATGTGGGTTCCGGGAGTCGAACTCGGGCCCTCGCGCTTGCCAGGCAGGCGCTTACGCTGCTGAGCCATCTCACCAGCCCCTCTCTGGTTTTTTAATACATGGAAAACTCTTAAGAAGCTGCATTCGTTATTGCTGAATAAAGATTCATGCCTATCTTCTTCCTCTTCCTCATCAAGTAACTGGAGTTCTGGGAACCTTGTGAGGGCCACGAAGTTCATCTTGCAGTCCCTTTAGATGTAGGCAGCAGGTCGGGCGGGTGATTTCAGCAGTGGACAGGTATTTGTGGTGAGTTCTCACTCTGCTTCCCTGTGTCATTTGCTGCTAACATTTGAGACCCCTTTGTGTTCTGCTGTTTCCTTTGTCTGGAGTTCTTTGCCTCCTACTGAGATCAGTGTGGAGTTGTGTATGTGTGTATGTGCATACACGCGCATGTGTGTGTGTTCTGTGTACTGTAGTTGTCTGCCCCATTCTCTGGATAGCCCACAGCCAAGCTCCAGTTGCCAGGACCTTGCCAGTGTACCGCCGCTGGCAAGCAAGTGACGGGAAGGAGGAGCAGGTGTCCCACTAACTGACTAATTGGCCTGGCACTAGACCTCATTTTCCATGTTCTGAAAGGGTTTTGGCAGCAGTAGTAGCTCCCAAAGTTATTTGAGTACTGAATGTGTATAAAAGAGTTGGCCCTTTGGCAATTCAGAAAAGTTTCTTTTCCTAAAGGCGATGACAATTTTCTATGTTATAAAGGGAATGAAGGCATTATTTTCAAATTAATGCAGTGGTATTGAGTCATATAAGTGTAATTTAAACAGCAGAGATGAGCTGCTGTTGTCCACATGGAGATGGTGGCTGTCACTGTGTTCTCATTACAGTGTGGCCGGCTTTACTAACTTGCTCAAGGCTCCGGATTCTGTTTGTATCTTTTCCGTTATTTTTGCAAAATGAGCATGAGTGTGTGAAGCAGCCAGATTTTTTAGGAGCTCTGTACTTGTTATAGATAGCTTGTCAAGGTTCTGTGAAGTCAGAGCAGGTTCAAGCAGCTGCCTCTGGCCAAAGAGGCCCATTCCAATTGCTTTAAATGGCTCTCCTTGTCTGAGCTCACCTCTGGCACCGAATACAGATGGTGCCCTTTCTGCAGGCCTCTCACTTCTTGCTCCTTCCCTTCCTTTCCTTTTTCTTTTTAGGGAATGGGCAGGGAAAGTGAGAGCTCTGTGCTCCTTTCTGAGTGTCTCTGGTTATGTATGAGACAGCTGCAGTGTCATTACATTTCCAGCCCAATTCTTTACACAAATCCTTCCAGGTGGCACAAAGTTAATACAGTTTCCAGCAATCGAGGGTCTCATTTCTTTACATTTCCCAATATTTCTCAATGGCCTAAGCAGGGCCATATCTGTTGTCAGCTTCCAGTTTCACTAGTCTTTTCATGAAAGTATTTATTTATTTCCATTTCATTACATATATCAAGTGCAATTTTAGAAATGGGTTCTTTTTTTTTAATGTATCAGTTATTTAATTAGGTTCTCAGTAAGAAATTTAGAACACCAATTTGCAAGGGTAAATTCTATTTGTCAGGGCAAAAACGGATTGCATGTAGCCGGGGAGCTGAGGAACAGCTTTGATTTTTGGTTAAATCTGCGAGTCCACTGCTTTCTGATCGACCTTGAACTGCTCTGAAATCTGGCATCTCTCCTTCTCGGGGTCAAAGATCTCATCCTCCTGGTGTCTGGGCTTCTGCAGCTGCTGCTTCTTTTTTTTTTTTTTTTTTTTTTTTTTTTTTTTGTGGGTACCGGGGGTCGACCTCAGGACCTTGCACGCCAGCAGGCGCCCGTGCCACTGAGTGATATCACCGGCCCCTTTTTTGTATGTGGGTTCCGGGAGTCGAACTCGGGCCCTCGCGCTTGCAAGGCAGGCGCTTAAACCGCTGAGCCATCTCACCAGCCCCCTGCTGCTTCTTGAAGTAAGCATCAGTGAGGTATTTGGGGATTTTCACATTGCTGATATCAATCTTTGTGGAGGTAGCAATGACAGATTCCTAATGTGTTCTACGCAGAGGAACTTGATTAAGTTTAGAGGCCCAGTCACAAGTAGTAAGCCACTGGCTGGCTGCTTCAGGAAAACCACTCTCTTCCCTCTGTGTCACCCAGTGAGGATGATCAAGATGGTCCCAAGAGTGATGCTGGCTCGCAGTTTCCTCATGTGCTGACTGAAGGTTTTTTTTTTTTTTTTTTTGCCACGGCTCAACAGCTTTCGGGGCACACCTTCAGTAGGGTAGTATCTAGGCATTTCGTGAAGCTTAACCACCCGGTACCATCATTCTTGTCAGCACCAATTGGTTTTGTGACAGTAACAATGACCTTCTTTTTCTTCTCAACCTTGAATTTAGCAGCTGAGTACTTCCTCTTGTGCAAAGCCTTTCTGGAATACCTCTACTGATTCTTCTAACCAGGACAGGGTTTCAGCTGCAGTGGGGCTGCCCCTTCTTGGACTTCTTAGCTTTCACATTACCTTTTTTAACCGTGCCAGTGGCACCAGCCTTCTTGGCTTCGTGTTTCTTCTCCTTAGTATCTGGCTTCTCAGCTTTTCTCTCCACTATCTTGCAAGATGGGAACGAGAACTAAGTTCCCAGCTTCCCTGGGCTCTTGTTTTAAGAGCAAACCAGATGTCAGAAACTTCAGTTTTGTAGTTTTGCTCTACGGCTGTTTGGTAGACATCAGAATGACCATGAATCTAGAGTAGTAAAAAATTTTACATGAGAAAATTTAAAAGCAGGATGATTTTCCCAGAAGTCTTAAAAATATTGCAAAACAAGGACTCCCCAGTGAGTACGGCTCCTGGTCACTGAGCCCTGTCTATTTTGCAATTGACAAAAAAGAGTCATTTCATAATGAAAGAATAGCACTATAATGGTTCATGTTTATAAGTACTATTTATAAGTATTTTCCTAGACACAATCTCATTTGTCTTCCTGACTGCACTATGAAGTAGTGTTAGGTGGAATCATAACAACATAATAATGATATGTGTCCTTTTGACAAAAAAAGGCAGTTTCAAAAAGGTCAACTAAATAGAAGAGGCTGGTACTAATGAACCACTCCATTTTCACACCACAACTAAGAGAGTGTCTTAGCTACTTTCCCATCTCTGGGACAGAATACCCAACACCCACGGCTGAAGGAAGGAGGGGCTCATAATTTCAGTCCATGGTAATCTGGCGCCAAGGCAGAAACAGAAACAGGATGAGAGAGGGGCATGGTGGAGGAAATGTGCTCAACCGGTGGCAGGGTAAAGAGAAAGAGAGAGATGCTCCAGCCAGGCCCTACCTCCTAGCAGCACATTCAGCTACTGAACTCATTAGCAGATGAATCCACAGAAAACATATCATGCCCCATGGCCCAATCACTTTCCAAACATGAGACTTTTGGGGCCATTTTAGATCTAAACTATTACAGAGGGTGAAGCTGGCTCACAGAAACTCACAGAGGCTTTCACACGACTTAGTTCACTCTGAAACCTCGAACTTCTCTCTGGAAGCCAGAGCTTCTGCTCACCCCAGGGCTACCAATATTCTAGTCTGTCTGAAACTGAGGGACTTCCCAGGACACAAGATCTTCTCTTTTAAAATGGGGACAGGCAGGGGAAAACTAGGATGAGTTGGTCACCCCATCTTTTCCTGTTGCCCCAAGGGACACCTGGTGACTGAGGCTTCTGTTGATCTGTTTGTCCTTGCAGACTTGTCTTCTAACATGGGGCACCGAGCTGTAGTCCTACAAGGTTGCTCCCCGGCCCCTCACTTGCTTCCATTTTCTATTTTTATACAGTGAAGCTTCAGTTAGAGAGGCCTCCTGTTACAGGAAGGAGAACTGAAGTAGAAATCAGAAATCCAGACCCTGCTTCATGTTTTAGTCTCTTTGGGACCTGAAGAAAGTAATTTACTAATGACTCAGTTTCCCAGTTTTCTGGGACATAAAGTGGGGATCATTTTGAGGTGCCAGTGAAATAATCCACTATAGTTTGGATATGTTTTGTTCCCCAAAGTTTTCTATGCTGGAAACATGGTCCCTTGTGTGGCTATGTTGAGGAGATGGAAACTTTAAGAGGCACCTAGAGGGAATCTGCCCTCAGAGGGATTTTATTCTTGGGGGACCCTGGTTAGTTACTGAGAAAGTGGGTTGTTATGAAGAGAGAGACCTGAATGTCTCTGGCTTCCTGTCTCACCGTGTGCTCTCTTCCTGTACACAGCCATTTCCTTTTCTTCTCCTCTTCCATGTTGGGCTATAGCCAAGGGGGCCCTCACCAGAGGCCAAACAGATAAGGCTCCCTGATCTTGAACTTTCAGCCTCCAAAATGGGGAACTAAATAACAGCACTTTTCTCTTTATGAAGTACCAAGCCTCAAGTATTTTGTTGTAGCAACAGAAAATAGACTAATATGTAACATATGTGAAAGCACACAGTGAAAAATGCTAAATAAGCATAACGAGACAAGCTAACTCATTTACCAGTTTGGAATAAACATCCTATATTAGTAGACTTAGGGTACCTGTCTGTGCTTGCCAGCCTTGAATCTGTCAATATGGATTTGCCAGTTTTCCTCCGGTGCCTTTCATATTTGCCAGATGCCCTGGAGCTTGTCCTGCTCCAGTGACCAGCTGTCTGCTATTTCCTGGCGTGGCAATGAGGAGGCACTGCTGTATTTGAAAAGCTCAGCTTTACGTCTTGTCCCGATGTAGCATCAAAGCCCTCCTTCATTACTGTCTGACAACTTCAGACTCTCAGTTTCTAAGAGTCATTATTACTAACGATCTAATTTTGTTTCTTTTTCTTTTTCTTTTTTTTTTTTTTGTGGGTACTGGGAGTCGACCTCAGGACTTCGCACTTGCCAGCAGGCGCTTGTGCCACTGAGCGATATCACCGGCCCTTTTTTTTCCTTTATGTGGGTTCCGGGAGTTGAATTCGGGACCTCGCGCTTGCTGGACAGGCGCTTATGCCACTGAGCCATCTCACCGGCCCCTAATTTTCTTGATTATATAATAATGCATTATTTCTCTTAGGCAGGTATTTTCCATAAATACACTCCCTTCCGCTGAATTAGTATTCCTCTACTTGGATATTTCCTCTGTGCTGCCCTAACCTCTGCCACCTGGGCTCTGTCTTGTTGATCTCCTCCATCAGCTGCTGAGACTTCAGCAATGAGGGCTCCTTGAAGATGAAACATTTCAATGTTCCCACTTCTGTTCTTACATTACTATGGCAACAGCAATTTGTGATTATTCTCTTTTTCCTTTAACTTTCAGGAGGTTTGGGGGTTAGTTACTCAGTCAACACCATTTCCCTTATTTAGGCATTCAAGGTCTTGAACATTTGGGTCTGTTATAGTTTCTTTCTTTCTTTCTTTCTTTCTTTCTTTCTTTCTTTCTTTCTTTTTCTTTCTTCTTTCCTTTCTTCTTTCTTTTTATTTTTTTGGGTTGGCCCTACAGTCCTGTTCTTGCTTTTAGCTTTATCTGGTTGATGGCCTCACCACCAGGTGGACATGATGGAAAATATTGGCTCTTACTTGTAATAAGGCTATTTTTCATGCTTTGGAGTCTATTTCTTCCTTGTCCCTGCCAGTCTCATTTAGATCTCCCTTAAAGTCAATGCCAAGACCCTCTGTGAAATCTTTTTCTGACTTAGATCAAGGCAAGTCCCCTGTGAAGTCCTCGTCAAATGTCATCTTGCAGGTCAGCTTTCAGAAGGCAATGGTTATGTCTTATTCTTTTTAGGCTACTGAACATTTCTTGGTGTTTACTTACTTCCTCAGCTGACCTAGGGTCAAAGACAGTCAAACGATGATTGCTTTATTCATTCAACAAACAATCGAACAGGGTTTTGTAAAAATTGTCCTCATGACATATTTATGAGGTTGTAGATATTTTTAACCTAAATTTCTTCACATTTCTTTTCATACTATGGGAACCTCACTATCATTACTCTGGAAACTCCTCTAGCTCTTAAAAGGTGGAGAAAACGTAGAAACATCAACTTTAGGGAATAAAGCTCATAAAACCATTTAGAGCCAGACCATCTGATTTCCAGGTTTTGAATAATTTGCCCATAGGTTATCCACTCATTTTTTCATCCAACCAGCTTTTATCGAGCCCTGTTGTTTTAGGTATTATATAACACATGAGTTGTATTCTCCAGTTATTCGAAGTCCAATCAGAGAAACATACACATAACCATTGATGAAAGGAACAAATAAGTGCTATGTGAGGGGATGCTATAGTTGACCATAAGATGACAGCCGAATTCAACAGAGGCATCGTTATTTGAATTAGAAAGGTCTAGAAAGGATAAGCTGGGGATAAACATTCCTAGTAGAGGCAATATTTGGTGGGAAGGGTCATAGGTGGGAAATAGTTGAAGTTCAGGCAATCTACCCGTAACCATTCCTCCATGCTGCCTTTCCACTGATTCCTGCTAGAAATCACTGGTTAATTGTAACTAATAATCTGTATTAGAGTAGAAAGAACAAGTGACCTCTAAAATGTTTAATTATTTTGGTGAAAAGTCTTCGAGAAGTTCTAGTAACCACCAAAAACCTCTCAGAAGGAGGTCACTTACTACTAACTGTCTTTGATATTGGTAATGGGAAATGGGATCAGTGTCTCCCTCACATCTTACTGCCACCAGTATTCTATTAGGCCATTAGTCTTCTACCCTTGTTGAGAGATTTAAAAAAATCCAAAAACTTTTTCTTGGGGGGGTTCTTTCCATGAAGCAGTATTGCCTCCAGGTTTCTGTCATTATTTGATATTCTGTTCCCTCCACTTCATTTACTGGAGAAGTTGCAGGGTTCTTCTCACCCTAAGTCTTGCCAACATTCTGCGTAACATCAGTAGTGAGGTGGATAACTCATCTGCCATCATGTCCTTTTGTTTCCTTAACTACAATAACCTTCTCTTCCATTCTCCATGGTCAAACCTCCAAGACCTGTCCTTACCTCAAATTGTTTTGTCTCTAAAATGATCAAGCTTTTGACCATGGACTGCTAAGTTTCTACATCTCTTTCCTTCCCATGAAACTTCTCCACAGTTCCTCGGATTCTACCTTCAAATATACAAAAAAATCCTATTGCAAACCTGAAACTATCGTTCAGATCCCATACATGAGTGAGATCACACAGTACTTGTTTTCCATGCTGGCTTCATTCATTTATCACAGTGTCCTCCATTGCCATCCATATTGTCCCAAATGACAGAATTTCATTCTTTTTTCTGAATGAATTATATTCCAATGTGTATATGTAGTACATTTCATTATCCATGCAACAGTTGATGGACACTTAGGCTGATACCATATCTCAGCAGGTGAAAGCTGAAAGATCTCTCTCTCTCTCTCTCTCTCTCTCACACACACACACACACACACACACACACACACACACACACACACACACAGACAGCATGTAAGAACAGTGATAGCTGAATAAAATCTCTGGATTTTATCAATATTGATTTTCTGGTTGTGATATGATATTGTAGTATAGTTATACAAGATGTTAACCACTGGAGAAAATTGGGTGATGGGTTTCCAGGATATTTTGGTATTATTTCTTACATTGGCATGTAAGTCAACAATCATCTTTCAGTAAACAATTTTAAAAAATTGGACAGGTGTGTATACTGTGTTTGTGTGTGTGTATAAATGGAAAATCAAATGGGTTGATTGAGTGAAGAAGGTCAAGGTATATTTGGCTGAATAGTGTTCCTCAAAGTTCACATCCATCCGGAACTTCAGAATATAACATTATTTTTTTTTTAATTAATTTATTGGTACACTTTTGATATACATAAAGATCACATGCATCATAGGGAATTTGTACCTGTACATAATATATCTTGATTCTTCTTTTTTTCCCTAATTCCCTCTCCTCCCTTCAACTTTTCTTCCCCTCTTTATTTATAAAAGCTTTGTTTCCATTTTTTCCTTCTATTCTCTTTTTTTCTCCTTTTCCCTTTGGTCTCTCCCCCTTTCCCCTACATTATTTGTAAATTGGGTCTTTACAGATGTAATTAGTTCAGGGAGGTCATATAGGATTAAGATGGACCTTTATCCCATATCCCATAGTGGCTGTGCTTTTAAGAAATGAAAACGCCCTTGTCTCATACCTGATTTTGGAGGGAATGCTTTCAGTTTCCCCCACTGAGTATGATGTTGGCTGTGGGTTTGTCATATATGGCTTTTATCAGTTTGAGGTAAGGTCTTTCCTTGCCTGTTTCATCAGAGTTTTTCATCATGAAGGGACACTGGCTTTTATCAAAAGCTTTTTCTGCATCTGTTGAGATGATCATGTGATTTTTATCCTTGATTCTCTTTATGTGGCATATGACATTTATTGATTTACATATGTTGTGGCATCTTTGCATCCCTGGGATAAAGCCAACTACATTGTAGGTGGGAATGTAAACGAGTACAACCACTATGTAAATCTGTATGAAGATTCCTAAAACAAAACAACAACAACAACAGAAAATCCAAAAACTAAAAGTAGAAATTCCATTTGACCCAGCTGTACCTCTTCTGGGTATATTCTTGAAAGAGTTAAAGACATTCTACTGTAATGATACATACAACTGAAAATCATATGAGGAACTCCCATACTGTTTTCTACAATGCTTGTTTTAATTTAGATTCCCACCAACAGTGCATAAGCATTCCCTTTTTTCCACATACTTCCAGCACTTGTTATCTTTCATCTTTTTTAAGAGCAGCTATTCTTACTGGAATCAGGTGATATTTATTGTGGCACCATTCACAATTGCTGAGATATGGTATCAGCCTAAGTGTCCAATAACTGTTGAATGGATAATGAAAATGTACTACATATACACACTGGAATATAATTCACTCAGAAAAAAGAACGAAATTCTGTCATTTGGGAAAACATGGATGGCAATGGAGGACACTGTGATAAATGAATGAAGTCAGCATGGAAAAACAAGTACTGCATGATCTCACACATGTGTTGGATCTGAATAAGTTGATCTCAGAAGTTGAGAGTAGGGTGGAGGTTTTGGAGGCTGGGGAAAGCAGGGTGGTGGGAGGGGCACAGGCGGGGCCATGGTACTGAGTCACAGTTAGGTGGGAGCAGAGCAGGAAGTCTGGGTGTTCTGCTGCACAGCTGGGTGACCATTAATAACAACTATGCACTGTATATCTCAGAAAGTTAGAAGAATGAATTTTGAATGTTTTTACTATAAAGAAATGCTGTTTGAGGAGATAAATATATTTTAATGTATCTGATTTAATCACTATACAATATATACACATGTAAAAACATCCCATGGTACCCCATTAATATGTAGTTTTTATATATCAGTTAAAATAAATACATTTAATTAATAAAAAATTTAAAATGCAAAATTTGAGTGGAAATCTGTAATACAACTACATTTATTTTAATAAAAATATTTTTCTTCTAGAAAAGGAACAAGAAATCTGCTGTTAAAAGATGATCAGAATGAAAAAAATCTCTACCTTCCCATTAGAGTTTAGCATAAAGAAAGCTTCAGATGCAAAGGGTAATGCAACACATTTTAAGGATTAAAATCAGTAGATACTTCTAAGAAATATCTCAGAGCATATTATACAGCCTAAATACTGAAAAATCTATCGAAACTTTTGTTCCCATCTCAACAATGTTAACACTTGACAGTTTTTAATTATAAAGCAGAATTTTCACTTATATTATTATATAACACTGTGGGTATTTTGTTTTCATTTATGTCATTTTTCTTCAAATGTGGACTAAGATGTTTGTCTAAGATATGGACTAAAATGAATGTCCATTGAAATGCAATGCCTGACTCTCCTGTTAAGGAAGAGTAAAACTAAAATGAAGCTGTGGGAAGTATGAAGAGATAAACAACTCTCCAAACTGATCGTACATTTTAGTCCACTTGGTTTACCTTACTGATGACTTTTAAAATGCACAAATAACTGTTTATTTGGAAGAACAGTGCATGGAGGTAGATTATTTGTAATCTGAAGAGTTTCAACAAGACAAAATAAGAGACATACCTGCTACTCCAGGTTTTTTTAAAAGATAAGTATTCCCCAGGATGATTGTGATTATTGTGTATTATAAACAATACAAATAAAAATATGTATAAGCGGTGAGCAGTGGAACTTGTCTGTCTTTTCTTGGGTTGTGCACTACAATGGGGAAGTTGTGTAAGCCTCACAAAGGAAGCGATTCAGTGGGACTTCTGTAGGCTTTTTTTTTTCCCAGTTGGATAGAAAAAAATCTAGAGATGTTTGGGAATCAGGCCACCAGGGGAACTATTCCAGCCCTCACCACTCAGAAGCATATGCTTATAAACTGGAGGGAGAAAATTATTATCTTCCTAAACAATGATCCTCGAAATACTAAGTCTATCAGGTAGTAATGGCGGACCTGAATTCAGTTGTTGGGATGTTTATTGTTACAACTGGGTTTTATTTGTTTGGATTTAAATATAAATGTATTATTTTGATATGATTTTCAATGTATTAACAAAACATGGGTTCTTTAAGAATTATTTATTCAGTACCTTCTGTATCATGAATGGAGAACAAACAAACAGAAAGGATAGTTACCCCTGTTTTCAAGGATCTTACAAATCATGTTCGTGAAGGGGATGTGACTGTGGGGCAGATGTTTGCTTTAGCCAACACTTAGTGGAATGAGTTTTTTTTTTTTTTTTTTTTCTGTGTACTAGGCATTGTCCAAAGTGCTTTACACATTTGAACTATTTCAATCTTCAAAAACTCTATGTAATAGGTCATATTTTCTTAAATCACCATTTTACACATGGAAAAGCTGAGGCACAGGACGTTTGGAAACTGGTCCAATCTTAGTAAGTGGTAAAGCCAAGCCACAAACTCAGGCAAGTGAATTACATTGTTACTTGAGATCTCAAGTTGGGTAGAACACACAGGTATACATCAGTAATAGTTATAAAAATAACTAATAGTTGCTAACAGTACTAAGGCAGGAAAGTGATAAAGAGCAATAATCTGGGATTAGGAGAGTTAAGGAAGTCTTCATGGTCTGAAAAAAAGTAGGGCCAAACAAATGTTGTCATCTGCATTATCTTGGTGGAGAGAGTACATGAGACTTCTGAGAAGATACAGGAGAGAAACCTATGTGCTTAATCCATTGTTTTGCAAACTTCCTTGGCTGTGAAGCTATTTTATCCCCCTGAGAACAGTTCACATACATCTTTTGGTACATACTTTTTTTTTTTTTGGTACCGGGAATCAAACTCACGACCTCACGCTTGCCAGGCAGGCACTGTGCCACTGAGCTGTATCCCCGGCTTGGTACATACATTTTTATGCAATCTTGGATATGTTAATTTTAGGAGAACAAAGTCTATTTCTGATCTATCTATTTATAGAGACAACCTGAGGCCCCTTGTTGCTATGAATGGTCACAAAGGATCTGAAGAAGCTAGAAAGAGAAGGGCTACTGAAAATCTTGACGTGTAGGGTTTGAGTGGAATTCACAAACACTTGGCAGGTTATCAAATTTATTTATTTCACTATACCTTCTCTCTAGCCAGAGAGAACTTGTCAACTTGTCAACTTTAGGAAAGTGTTAGATCAACCACACTGGTGCTCTCTGGCTGGGATGAGGAGTATTTACTTTAAAATCGAAAAAGAGGGCCGGTGAGACGGCTCAGCGGCTTAAGCTCCTGCCTTGCAAGCGCGAAGGCCCGAGTTCGACTCCCGGAACCCACATACGAAAAAGGGGCCGGTGATATCGCTCAGCGGCACAGGTGCCTGTTGGCGCGTGAGGTCCTGAGGTCGTCCCCCCGGTACCCACAAAAAAAAAAAAAAAAAAAAAAAAAAAAAAAAAATCGAAAAAGATAGTTTCTTATTTGTTTCTGCTCTTTTATCAGTGTGTCCTAAGTGTCCCAGGAACGCGGTCTTCTTTCTCCAATAATGTTTGACAGCTTTTTGTCTATAACTTCATGTTAATATTTATGTTTAATCTTTATGACTATTTTATGGCCAACCTAGCCACTTGTAGATAAAATCACACTCCATGTTCATTAATGGGTCTTATGTTTTCACTGGCACAAAAGTTGTTACAATGTATAGAAAGATGCATCCCAACTTCCACTTTATAGACTTTTTTTCTAAAATGGTGTAGGGATTTGTTGAGTACCCCTGTGTTGGTCAACTTTCTGTCACTGTGACAAAATACCTGAGATAATTAGCTTACAGAGGAAAGCTTTATTTCAGCTCAAAGTTTTGGAGGTCAGTTAGCCCCATTGCATTTGGGCCCATGGTGAGGCAGCACATCATGGCAGGGGTGCATGGTGGAGGAAACTATTTACCGTACGGAGGCTGGAAAATGAAAGAGAGAGACAGAAAAGGGCCAGGGCCCAACATTTGCTTCAAAGGTACACATCTAATTACATAGCATCCTTCCAGTAGGCTCCATCTCTGACAGATCCCACCACCCCTCAATAGCACCAAGCCAAGGACCAACTCTAACACAAGAGCCTTCAGGGCACAGTCCAGAAGCAAACTATAATAACCCCCTTCCCTCTAGAAATTGTGTTATAAGTGCAATGCATGCTGTTTGCTTTTAATCTCACAGCTACCCCAGGGGATAGGTCTTACTATCATTTCATACATGAAGAGGCAGAGGCTCAGGGCCATTAAATTATTTGCCTAGTGATGAGAAATTTGAAATTCTGGTCTGTCTGACTCAAAGTTCATACTTTTGAAGCTACCACATTGTTTCCTCCAAAGGCAAAAAATACTGAAGATCCAATCAGTCCTTGTAATATTAGAATTTGAAGAATTTTGGACAATCGAGTCAATGGTACATCATGGCTTGGACAACCAAGATAAGTTAAAACAAAAATTTTTCAATAATCTCTCTGAATTAACTGAAAATAAAAAGTCTATTATGTACTGTTTTATAGCTAAGCTTGCCTTCTTTAGCCGTTACTCAAATGTTTATTCATTCCACTTCCATGGAGGCAGGAAGGGAGTCCTCGCTCTTCTCCGACTGATGTTAAGATATGGCTCTGCTTTGTGACCTGTTGTGGGACATTGCTTTATATCTAAATATTCCCACAAAGCCTCATGTGATCATAGCCAGGGCTTTGAGGAGGTAGTTGGATCACGAGATGGTAGAGCTGGCTTGCTATTGAGAGGTGAGGTCCGGGTGGAGGAGGCAGGTCATCAGGGGCATGGCCTGGAACGGTCTATCTTGACCCCGGGCTCCTCCTTTCATGCTCTGCTTCCTGGACATCAAGATGTGAGCAGATCTCCTCCACCATGCCTGTCTGCCATGCTGTTTCTTCTTTGAAGCCTGCCAACCATGGACTGAAACGTAAGTCCAAATAAACCTTTCCTCCTTTAAGTTCTGGGTGTCGGGTGTTGTGTCTCAGCAAGGAGAGAGTGACCAAGACAGACAATAAGGAAGAGGTGGAATATATCTGGAAATGTGTGAGTGGTGTGAACTGAGGGAATCCTGGGAGTGCAAACCCATGGCCACTCCTTGCAAAAAGCCCTACAAACCTTCATGGCTGAGACATAGGACCAGAGCTATACTAGCCAGAATTGGAGCTTTGGTGGGATAGATAGAAGGGAGATAAACAACTCATTTTGTTTTTATGACTTGTTTCCTTCACTGCCATTTCTGTAGAAATGCAAAGAGAAGATACACTGTCCTTTACACTAGATTCTGGGGGACTAACCAGAAAAACAGGTCGGGCAGATCTTGCTTTGGGCAACAGATTGAAGGAGTTATCTTTTTATTCAACTTTTCAAATAAACAAGTATGTAAGTTAACTGTGTGTCAAAAACTGTAAAAATGTGTTTGATTTCTTAATAGGAAATCACCAGAACTTATTTACTCTATTTCTCCCTTAATTCTCCCTGTTCTTACCTACATGTGAACAATTATTTGCCAAGTTTTTTGTTGTTTGAGAGGAGAGATACTCCATCTATCAAAAGTCTACCACACACCAGAGATGCTTCGTGCTTTTTGTAGGCAATCTCTTAATTGCCACAATACTGTAGAAGGCATTATTAGTTGGAAATAACTTTATAGTGGTTTTGATAACTCCCCTCAAGTCACAGACTAAGTTAGTGACAGAAAAGGATTGGGACCCACTTTTATCTTGGAAGCTTATCTACTTTCTATTATGTTGTACTAGATATAAGAGGGAGATTTGGCTGCAAGTGTT
The DNA here is from genome assembly GCA_028451465.1 of Erethizon dorsatum. NCBI lineage: Eukaryota > Metazoa > Chordata > Mammalia > Rodentia > Erethizontidae > Erethizon > Erethizon dorsatum. Next base: position 141,651,119 of record CM051823.1, on the reverse strand, counting down.
TCTCAAATTCTCTAGGAAGCAATCACTGCTAATGCCAGTCATTGACACAAGATTGAATGCTCCTGGGGGAACTGAGTCATTTCATATCTCAATATCCAGCACATCTGGAACATAATGAAGCTTCCATCAGTATCTGCTTAATTGAAATTTAACTGTTTATGTAGGTTTCCTCTACTTGACAAAGTTTCAGCTAGGCTTCCACGTACATTTGAAAATCATGTTGGATCTTTAGTGGCGATACCACTGGGGTCTCTGTTGATTTTTGACTTTATGATCTAGGGCATCCACACATACAAATGTGGCTTTGCATTCAGATGTGATGAGGCATTAAAAAAATCAGAGGGATTCTGAATAAAAATCTTAATGAAATGGATATGGGGAATATGTAAAGATATAAGGATGTTTCTGGGAAACATGAGTGGTACCTTTTCTCATTTATTTAAAGATATATGTAGGGCATTCAGTTGTCCTGCCCTGAACTGTTTTACTGTTCTACATGGTTTCCAATCCTGAAAAGTGAGACTGTATTTTTCGCAAATAATTATCTCATTGAGATTGATATGTTTTCATAACCTAAAACATTGTACCTTATTCTCATTAATGTATGAGTTTGAAAAATGTGAATCGAGAAAACTATCAGAACCCTGGAGAAATGTAGAGCTCAAGGTTGGCCCATTTCCCTAACTTGGTGCTAACTGGCAAGTGATGTCATCAACCTCATGGGTGTGTCTATAGTCCCCGGATGGAATGAGTCATGTGGACTGTGTTTGCACCTCTGCTCTTTCCTTGAACATTCCTCTCATAAATGTTTCCAGTTGGTTGGCTGTTAACATGTTACTTGGTAAGAATGAGGATATTTTCATATCGTGATATTTTTAAGAAATTATCTTTATTTTTAATTGTTCATTTAGACATGCCAATGGATATTTAGGCCACATTTTGAGCAAAATTCACAATTTTTTTCCCCAAAACCTTACATGTGTACACAAAAATGACACAATTTTAAGGGTTTGCTTAAAGGAACAAAGCACGAGAAATACAGTGGGTTACAAGCTCATAGCCAAATCCAAACCAGTGAGCATTATCTGATTCAACATGAGAAAAGATTACAAAATAAGTCTATGTTTTATAGGAAGAACTACCTGAAGACAGGGTTGCCAGACACACTCCAAGGCCCTTTGTGGGAAGCCATAAGTGGGAGAAATAGAGCCAGTTTTCATTTAGTTTAGCAGGGAGCTATTGGGTAGACCAGGGTTTCATGAGTCAGGTCTGACTTTTCATTGTTGCTTTTACTACGAGACCTGGCAGTGATGTATACTTACTTTCTTAATTTGATTTTAACTTTACCTTTAGCTTACTAAAAATAGCCCTTTGTGTCCTTTCTTCTCAAGCAATGAAAGAATTAAACTTGGTAAGTCAATGATTGATGACCCATGGGCTAGCAGAATAAGATTATAAAGATAAAAATCCATGGATGATCCAATAGTTATGTCAACTTGTAATTGGACTCCTGTTGAAGTATTACAAGAAAGCCACTACTAGGCAAGAAGAAAAGAGTTTTCACATTATTTTTCCTTCTTTCTTTTTCTTTCTTTCTTTCTTTCTTTCTTTCTTTCTTTTCTTTTCTTTTCTTTTTTTTTTTTTTTTTTGCCAACAAAGAAGAACTTAAATCTCCAGGCAGTTGAATGACAAAAACAAATGCACCTAGTTTTGGATCATGTCTCATTTTACATCAGATTTTTATTGTATTAGCTGATACCTCATGGGATTAACCACTGGATGTTTTGGTAGTTTTATCTTTAAAAACTAAATTGTAACAGGAACACTTTTGCCCTATAAACTTGAGGCTACTAAGGCCACCTTTGATCTTCTTTATTTAAGTCATGATATAATTTAAACAAAATCCACTTCTTAAACTCAAGGTAGATGTTCCATTAGCTAAAACAATGTCTTCTTTCCTATCTCTACTTTCCCATTCCCAGCAATTGCTTTGCCTGATTTGATCTCATATACATTAAAAACAGACTACTCCATAGCACTCTGAATCATCTAACCAAGAAGAAAGGTTTGGAAGCAGGAATCCATCCAAAAGATTCTCTTTTGGGGCCTCATCAAGCCGAGAGTTTCAGAACATTTAAGTGATCAGGAAACGTGTCAGTTAATAGTAACTACAGAAAGCAAAAGTTAGTGCTTTCTAAGTTTACACCACTTCCCTTTTTACCTATATCAGTAATTTCAATTTATCATCCACCCATTACATAAGATTTTCACACTTTCATTAGCACCATCTGACAATCTCACCTTCTTTAATGAAAATAAAAACAACTTTCCAAAATTTCCCCCAAACCTTACCTCTACAAGCCTCAGTCTCTCTATAGGAACTTATTATAGGCCAGTCGAGTTTCTAAGGTTTCATTTTTATGTTAGAAAAAAGAAAAACCAAACCCATTGCACTTAGGAATTGAGACCTGGCTCTCTTTCTACAAGCTTGAGAAACAGCTTGGTTATGGCAGAAATGATTATTCTTCCACTACCACATTGTTTAAGGTAAAGAGAAATGGGCATCAGCAATTTTCGTGGAGCATTAATTATGTTAGAATGTCTAAAGAAAAGATTCGATGAACAGAGTTTAGCAGACTAGGGAAAAATGCTGTAATAAATTGGATTTTGCAGCCAATGTCTGCAGAGAAAAAGGGCAACAAAATTCCGAAATGTTTCTACTAGCTCCAGCCATGATTAACCACAGTGACTTGCCAGGAAGGTAAAATCTGTCATAAAACTGAAATAGTTTCTTTACTTAAATAATGTTAACTTCAGCTAAACAGTGGGTATTTGTTTACACGAAATTAAGGGAAAAGAAAAATCCAGTTACTATTAACACCAAGGAAACACACACCAACCATAGACCAAAGATACTTTGGTACTGTAGCCATAACAGACAAATATGTGGGATGGGAGCAGGGAATTCCCTGATGGTTGGATGACAGGGTCATGGGAGGTTTCCAAGACCTGCTATGTCTTCTGTGAGGCTGACGCACCACCATGTTCCATAACAAGTCACATAAACACAAGCTTATCAGCCGGCTTGTTAAAACAGAGTGTGCAATATCACTGTGTTGAAAAGTGGCTTCAGGCTTGCTGAAGGGTCTCATTAAACTGAGGAAATGATGCTTGGTGCCATAGATTAAACACTATGGTCTCAAGCGGAATGCACGTGAAGTTTCCATGAAAACGTTTCCCCCGTGCTGTTTTCAGTTTTGGTTTGTGATGGAAAGTGTCATGATGGAGTTGGGCAGGCAGTTCAGAAAGACGTCTGTGAGGATTTAAGTTGGGCAGCTTTCAGAAGATGAAAGATGTTTAAAGTTAAGGCCTTTATCTGCAAACAATAGTATATTAATAAACTCTATACCATATTTACAAATGCATTCTCTCGTATTAAAACTAACAGTATTCTGTTCACAGTGCCATTGTTTATACAGGTAGCAATCCCATAATACTCATGTATTTTGGCATGGGAATCAGTAGCGCTTGGTATTTACAGAAAATGTACATGTGTGAATATAAACAGGTCACTGAATCCATAAAAGACAGATTGGCTAATGGTGCAAAGGAATGAACTGTACGGCACCTCCCCCAGATCAGAAGGAAACGTGGTTCTTAAATTGAGAAGACGCCAAATCGCTGACCCAAAGTGGCGTAAAGTCAATAGCAAAACAATGAACCCCCTGTTCAAGTTTGGGTACACTGAATAATCGTAGTCCAGAGTTTTAGATCCATTGTCTAGTGCATAAAATATAAAAGTTAAAAAGATTTATTATTATTCTCATAATAATAATTATTATTAAAATAGAAGGTACTTTCACGCTCTCGTTTGTGCTCTCGCACTTAAGACCAACATCCTCCAAGTTCCAAGTATGCTGGTGTTTTTGTCCTGCAGATCAGCAGTCAGATGGCGAACCCCAAAACGCTCTGGACCTCGGGGCTGCTGCTTGTTACAGTGTGACCCAGGGCCAGAGGGGACATGGCAGAAGCACCTCTTTCTCACTCCTGTCTTCTCCTTGAGGGCGGGGGGCAGCCTGCCTGGAATCAGCTCCCGCGTGACTGAATGGAGTTGCTCATTTCGGCAGCAAATGCTGAGGTGACAAATGGCTTCTGTACACTTGGAAAAAGGGAGGCAGGTAGGTGGGAGGAGGGTGACGTTCGAAAGAGCCCGGGACAAAACCCAGGAGCGCCGGGCTGCTGGCAAGAGGCCCCTCAGGGCTGGCGTCCCCCGGAGGCTTCTCTGGCGGAGACCCAGGGTCGCCCTGCAGGGCGCTAGGGCGCGGCGTCGCCTCCGGCCGCAGTCTGCGCCTCGCTCTCAGTCCCCGGGCCCTCGTGGTCCGCGCCAGTGACACTGGCCTTGCGCCTGTGCTGCTGGGACAGCAGGCTCTTCCACTGGGCTTTGTTGTGGGCGAGATGGCTCAGCATGTTCTCAGACAGCGAGCTGTTTCCGGTGAAGCGGGCCCACTCGCGGAAGAGCGGCTCCACGATGTAGGTCATGAAACCTGCAACAGGCAAGTCCACGCCGGTCACGCGAGGTATCACTGCGCCCTCCTTCCCAAGCGCACGGGACCCAAGTGTACCCGGCAGGGGACAGGGCCCCCAACAAGGTGTCCCTTAGTGTAGGACCGTGAGGTGTGTTGCTGTGGGCCTGTCACTTAACTTCGCTGTGCCTCAGTTTCCTCTTTTGTGCAAAGGAGCTAAGAAGAATAGCAACCAAACCCACAGCCAAGCCCACTGGCTTGAGATCATAATTTAAGAGCATTATTAGGAGGTGGTGGAGCGAATCATGAATGAATGACCTTGGGTCCCGCTCTGGCTCTTCCCTTCTCTGCATTCTGATGGGCATGAGGTGAGCTGTGTTTCCACCCTGCCTTCTGCTATGGTATTTCTGCCTCCCCACAGGCCTAAAAGCAATGGAGCCAGCTGACCATGCACTAAAACCTCTGGAACCATGAACCAAAATAAACCTATCCTCCTTTAAACTGATTTTCTCAGAAAGTTGTCACAGTGATGAAAAGCTAACTAACATAACATGTAAAATGCTTAACAGCTCCTGGCACAAAATAAGCCCTGGGTAAATAGGGGCTGTTATTATTTGCAGAGGGAGAAAGACCTGAAAGAGGAAGGGAAAAAGAGTATGTGCTGGAACTAAGGAAAGCAGGTTGGGAGGGGACGAAAGGGCAAATGACTCAGGAAGGGATGCTTTATGGCTTCATACATTTACCATGTACAATATGTTTTTCAAGATTGTCTTTCTTTGGCTCTTGCTTTCAATTGTGTTAAGCAAGCCCATTCATTTTAAGTACAGACTTTTAGCTGCAAAACACTCCCACTTTAATGACTACAGAAGATCTTTGATATTAACTTCTCTGTTTGCATGTCTGTTCTCTTAATGACTGAAGACTTGATGCTTCCTAATTGTGTTTTGATGTTAATGTGTTTTCCATATTAAACATGATTTGTTAAGCAAAGATAACTTTCAGTCTAGGCTAGAATTCTTGGCATCATCACAAACTGGGATTTATTTAGGTTTCATTGTTTTTCCTCGAAATGTAAATGTGGAAAGAAGAGACAAATGTTTTACAGCATAACAATAGTTTCCAGCAACTAAGCCTGTGTATTTATGGGCATATGAATTATGTCTTGATTTGGTAATCATTTTACTAGACAAGCAGTAGACATTTGGCCTTTGAGGATGCTAGAAAGATAGAAAAAGGCTACAACAATGTGAAATGTTACTGTATATTTCTGCATTATCTCGTCTTATACAAAATATGATTTAAATACAGTGTGATCATTTTAGATAACCTGAATACAAGGAAAGAAGTTAAACCAAGTAGCTTTATGTCTGTATTGGGCCTTTTGATAAGGTCATATAGTCAGTCAGCAAATAAGGATTTCCCATTTTGCTTGCCCTTCCTTCCTTCCTTTCTTCCTTCTTAACTTTCCTTTCTTCCCTCCCTCACTCTCCCTCTTCTTCCTTCCCTTTCTTCTCTCCCTCTTTCTTTTCTTCCTTCCTTTCTTCCTCTTTCTTTCTTTCTTTCTTTTTCTTTCTCTCTCTCTCTTTATTCTTTCTTTCTTTCTTCCTATCTCTCTCCTTCCCCCTTACCTTCCCTCTCTCTCTCCCCCTCTCTCTCTCCCCCTGCTCCTCCCTTCCCTTCCCTTCTCTTCCCTTTCTTTCTCCTTTCTTTCTTTCTTTCTCTTTCTTTCTTTCTTTCTTTCTTTCTTTCTTTCTTTCTTTCTTTCTTTCTTTCTTTCTTTCTTTCTTTCTTGTGCTGGGGATTGAACTCAGGGTTGCTGTACCACTGAGATGCACCTTCATCTCTTTTGATTTTTTGTTTTGAGACCCTGTCTTGATAAATTGCCCAGGCTGGCTTTGAACTTTGCCATCCTCCTGCTGAGTAGCTGGCATAACAGATGTGTGCCACTGTGCTTGCTATTCTTGAATTTTTTTCATCTCCTTTCTACTTTCTAATATTTTTTACTTAAAAATTAAATATTAGATATCTAAAAAGATAGTTTGTAAAGTGATGCTACTCTATTGTTCAAAGTATGAATACCCATATTTACACTTATCAGATATACAGAGCTCTTACACTAGGCAGGAAAGTGACTTTAAAGTCTGAATGGACACCACGAGGCAGTTTTTCATATAAAGGAAAGCTACATGGGAGCCTGCTGTGCCACTGTGTCTTCCCTGGGATAGGCTGACATTGCTGGAGTACTGTCCTCCTGGAGGGGTGGGAGTGGGAGAAGGGAGGAATGGTGGCCAATCAGATATTCATTTAATTTAATACCTTCCTTATAAATACTGAATTTGGTAGAGAGAGGAGGAAGTGTTGGTGGTGTTAGGAGGGAATACTATGCCCCGGTTTCATGTGGGTAAATTTGAATTACTTAAATAGAAAAAGCAGATCTAAGCCTGATTGAGACCTGCACTTACAAAATTCTCATTTTGGATTGGGACTGAAAAAGAGAAGGGATATTTCAGACAGAAGGGAGTCAGGGCAGAGGAAAGAGCTGCATTACATAGGACCCAGTGGGAAAATCATTGCTGGTTGGGGCTCAGGGGACAGAAAGGCTGGAGCCTGCAGCATCCTTAGACTCTGTTCAGCGGTTTGGGCTTTTCCGGTTTAGCCTGATCTCCCTGTATCACATTTCCCAGCTCTGAACCCATATGAGCTGGACATATGGAACAAGAAAGGGGAAGATTTATGAATTGAGAGTCATTTTACAATCACCTTCTCTTTCTCGTTATTATTGGTGCACTGGTGTATCCACGGGATTTCCCTATTCACTCAACCTCCACCCCATTTTTAAAAGAGGTATCTATGGTAACCACAATTTCCTTAGCTGAAAATCAGAACATATGATCTGACAAAATAAATGTGTTCTCATGACAACAACCGGACGGAAGCTCTGAAATCAGGGCTGCCTTGCAAATCCAGGTTGTGTGTTCAGAAGGGTGAATGTTTTTATTGTGTGTCTGTGTGTTTCCAAATATCATTAACAGTTGCCTGGAAATTTTTTTTCCTAGCCAGAGCTTAACATATGTTTTGGGATTAGGAATCTTATCTGTGGAACCTCCACGACAGGACACAACTGTATCCGAGGAGGCTGAGGCTGTATTTCTGTCATTGATGTTGTCATCTGCCCTGGGTTCCATATTTTTATTACTCTTCCCCCATTTTTGTTTGGAGGCATCAGTTTAATTATCAAAAACAACATAATTATATTAAGAGCAATTTGGAAAGAGATGGCTCATCCTTACTGTCCTAATTTCAACATGCCCATTTGAATATTTGTATGTTCCATTCATATCTTCGTAGCTGAGTTCACCTGGTTTTTATTTCCTGAGGATGACTTTATGAGTCCTTTGAGGGTTGGATTTGACACACAGGGATTGTCAGCATATCATTCGAACGTGCTCTGATTTTCTTCACTTTCAGCTGGTCTTTCCAGATACCCCTTTCCCTACCAATGCCAAGGCATTAAACTTTGAGCCTTGCCATGGCCTATGGCCCTATGAATGTGTTAAGCTGCCTGAGGTCTGTGGGCACAGTAAAAAAAAACATGAACTGCTATATTTCAGGGCCAGAGCTATAAGAAAAAGAATGAAAGTTCTATGTTTGGTTTTAAAGGAAGGAAACTGCAAGGAAAAGAAAAGGCTCGCTTTGCATATAGATGGAACTGGCGTTTTAAGGTGTGATAGAAATTCTTACTGGAGCAAAACTATTTTCTTCACTTAAGGGAAGAAAGTAAAATTTCCATCATTTGCTGTGGTTAATGGTCTTAAGCATAATACAATTAGATAAAGTAACAATTATTTTGGATGACCCCACATCACCCATTAGCAGTTTACTGACACTTGAAAAGAGAGTGTGGTTTTAAGAAAATGAGCTTGAGAATGTGAGTTGAAATGGGGGACAGAGAAATGTGGGACCCTAGGCCACAAGAGGACAACAGGGCTCTTAGTGTCTTAGGCCTGGGGACTGTGCCTTTGGGAATGAGTGTTTAGGATGGGAGTAGGACCCACACTGGAAGGGTCCTGAAGCCCAATTTGGCTGACTCCTCACCTTTAAAACTTTGGAGCATGAGTAGCTGATTCTTGTTACTCTCCTTCTACTTGATTTGATTTTAATTCTATTCTGAACCACAAAGTTAAAATGATAAGTTAGCATTACGTTAGTTAAAGGCTTATGCTTTTCTCCCGTTTTTCATAATTTCTCAGTTGAGAATTATCTAGTAGATCAGTAATGAAGAAGATGTTTATTTGAACTCAGCCATTCTGACCTCTAGCACTGAACTTTGGAAAGCTGCGTGTGTGTCGTTTTTTCTTTTTCTTTTTTTTTGTGACCCCTGGCAGAGGTGTCAAACTATTAATTTCAGACTGCCATGGAATTCAACTCACCAATTTGTATACTAGGGATTGAATCTTTCTGTTGATTACAAAGAGGACTGATTTCCAGTTCAAATTTTTGTTCAAGGTCACCTAAGAGAAAAAAAAAGAAGAAACACATTGGTAATCCAGAATTTGTAAAACCTGTGGCAATAGTTTTAAGGACCCTGTTGGAAGAAGTTATTCTGGGGCTCACTGTTCTTGGCTTGTTATCATTAGGAACCCGTTAGAAATGACCTCCTCTGCCTTGCTGTGGTGGCTTGCTTGGAAATTTTAAATATCAAGGTGTGAATGACCACTTATAATGGGCTCATTGTAAATAGGTGTGGTCTGGGATTAGAGTAAACTTTCAAAGAAGATGTATGCAAACAAAACAACAAATGGGCAATTTTCTAACATGAATGAAAAGTTCTGGCTTTAAGTTACAGGTTAAGAAAATAAACCCCACCCCCTCCCCTGCCTTCATGCTTCCTGACCCAAGTCTGGTTTTACCAGAGGACAGCCAGGAACAATAGGTAGGAAATGGGTAGAAGGACTAGAAAGATCTCATCTGAGCAGCAGCTTAGTCTGAAGCTACAAAATTAATCAGAACAAAGGCAGGGCAGTATTCAGTATTAAAATGAATTTTCCTAAATCCAGCTCCCCTCCTTACCTCCACATTTCTATTTATAGTGATTTTTTCAGTCACATTGCTGGTTATTATTTTGAGGGTACAAAAGCCAAAAAACAAAACAAAACAAAAAACCCCAAACAAAAATAATTAACAATACTTTTTTGTATCAATTGTAATGTTGTTAGTGGGGCTTTGTTCATAGGAAAATCGCAGTTTTGCTAAAAATTACACAAGGCTGGAAGTAGATGTTTGATAAAAGCTTTTGGGATACTAGGTTGACTGAGGACATATCAATATGTAGTCACAACAGGACAGAAATTCTACTTTCTTAAAGGTATGGAGAAGTGGGGAGGGAGGTACAAGGTGTTTGGAATCCTAGTGTCTGCGCTGTGGCTCTAACAGTTTTCGTAATTCACAGGAGCTCATTTTTTGTCCTCCTGCGCCTTCAACCTTGATTTTGAGGGTTTTCCTTTGGTCAGCATCATTGATCACATTAACCCCCTCAGTGTAGAGTGACTTCCAGTACCTCAAAAAAATCAATTTGGAGGACAGTCAGTTTGGGTAACCAGAGTCTGGTCTTTTCAAAACAGGCAAAACTTTTTTTTTTGTGGGTACCGGAGGTTGACCTCAGGACCTTGCATGCCAGCAGGCGCCCGTGCCACTGAGCGATATCACCGGCCCTTTTTACGTATGTGGGTTCCGGGAGTCAAACTCAGGACCTCGTGCTTACCAGGCAGGTGCTCATGCCACTGAGCCATCTCACCGGCCTAAACAGGCAAAACTTCTGAAGACCATAAAGCATTAGATAAAAAGGACTGGCTCTGCCCTCTCTGTCTCTTCCTTTGTCAGGGTACACGCCAGAGCAAAGTGTGTGAAAGCTCAACTTTATTGATCAGCGTTACAAATATTCCAGGTTTTTTCTTTTTATAGTGCTGTATGTGCATATATTTTAGAACCAATTTTGCAAAGAGATACTGTAGGGTACCTTACTTGATTGATGCCATTTATTCACTTAGTTAATGACTTTGTTGCACTAACTCTATGAGGCTTACTCTCTGCCCAAGTGACATGGTCCTGGCCCCAAGCTGCTGAATCTAAATAAGGTGCTACACAAGCAAATAAAAGGGTTAAACCACAGTTGACGGCCAAGAGTGGCACATGATTGAATCAAAACCAAATGGGACAGAACAGAATTTTTTCTGTTCCATTGTTTGATGGAGATCCTAGTTCCCATTTCACTGCTATTTCAGTAGTTTATATATCACATGAATAAAGAAAGTACTTATCTTACTTAATCTAAAACCTCTTTGCGCCAATTTCATCATATTTCCTTTTGTTTTGCCCTCAGTGGAGATTTTATATCATGGGCAAGTAGAACTGAGCTTTTGATTTCTAAGCATGCACACTCAATTCAAGTGAAATTACAGAGTTGTAGGAGCTGCATAAGGACTTTTATTCTGAGAGAAAGCCTGATGAGTGAAGCCTTCTGGCCCCACATGAACTCGATTCTTCTTTGTCTTCTGTCTTTGGGGCCATCACAATGTCATTGACACATCTTTCAGTGGAGGCTTCTCCAAAAGGCTCTCTGTCGCTATTTGACCTCCCCACAGAGCTGGTATGTGGGACAGTTCAAGTTTTATTTGTTCTCAGCCTCAAACCTGATCCTGTCACTAGTGTGAAGCCACTGCTGGTGCCTGAACAAACATCCGGAACACTGAAACCAAGCCTGAAGAAACAAGGCTGTGTTCAAAGGCCGATATCCCACCCAGCATCAAGGTCCTGCTTGCTAGTTCATGGCCTTAGTTCTGAAGAAAGGTAATCTTTCAAAAATTATACCCTAACTCAGGGCCACTCATCTTTCCCCCAAACCCATTCATATTTTTCACAGCAAAAATTTTCTACTTCAGTGTTGAAACTATATTTGAAGGGATGAACTCATTCATCTGGCAGCCCTGTTCTATTTCATTATGAACTTTAAGAAAGCAAGGGGAAGGCAGACAAAAAGATCTGACTCCTCTGTGAGAGTAGAAGACATTGACCCAAAATGGTACTTAGCCTTTTGACTGTGCTCAGCTCATTAAAATGAAGGTCAGGGTAAACATCAAACTGCTCCCCACCTTATTAGATAGAGATAGATAGATACATTAGATAGATACATTATCTATCATCTATCTCTATCTGTGTATTTATATATATCTTCCACTTTCACTCTTTTTTTGTGTGTCTCATTCCTACTTGTTTTCATAGAAGTCAACATTATTCATTAAAAAAATTTTTTTTAAACAAAGGAGTTGGATGGTTTGCAAGAGAGTTAATGAGAAAAGTTAGGATAATACAAGTTGATGGGAGAACAAATGTCACGATAGATCAGTCATTTCCTGTTTTAGTAGGATAAATGCCTAAAAGGAGAAAGGGCGATGGAATCTCTGCTGCTGGATCGCTACTAACCTTGCCTATAGAATTCTTCACAGACCCTTTCACTCCATTGCTTGCTCATCTCCCAGATTCTACAAGGATTGCAAATGTCAGCACACTTCAAGGCGATCTGAAAAATGACAAGGCAGGGAGAGACTGTCAGAGGACAACCCTTCCGTTGCAAATATTCCCTAAGCCAAGGGCACCGTTAAGCCTGCTGGTCTACTGCATGGTCCCAGGCTTATATTTACAGAGGGCCTCCCTGACTGGCCCCTTCAGGAAACAGCCGTTATTCACAACTACACAAAACCCTTCATTTATAACTCCTGCTTTATAGAGGCCAGAAGGAGAGAAGAGCCACAGTTGAAGGACACGGAGCTTCCTGGAGGAGACTTGGGGTAGGCAGGCCAAGGAAAGCCATGGCCCCGCTCCTTCTATTGCCCCGCCTCTTACAGGCAGTGAGGCTGCAGGAACCCTGGCCAGGCTCAAGTGAGATCATGTGGGACTCACTGTCCTGTTGACCCAATCCATACAGCACTTAAATTATGTGTCTTTGCATTTCTATACCTGTGTCTGCATGTGTAAGTGAACTCTGGTTGACAGCCCCAGTGCTGAGTTATATCAAACCTAGGAGTGCTATGTTTGCACAGCTAACTCTGGCCCTTCCAGGCTTGCTCACACTGGTCTGCATCAGGAATGCCAGCTTTTGTCAGTGATGATGACCCTAGGGATGTCACTTTGAATTTCCAGTCTGGTAGATTCTCTCTTATGACCATTACCTGCTGAGAGACTGCTGCTGAGAGCCTTGCCCACCACTAGTGTCCATTGTTTTGACCCACTTCCTTGGTATCTGGGAGAGTCTTGGGTCACAGTAAGTTGCAAATTTGGTTGTTTATCTATCTCCTGATTGGTGGTGGCATTGGTACATGTTGGCGTAGGTAAGGCGTAGACGCCCCCCCCCAGGTTCTGCCTTTTAGAGATTCATTTGAGTTAGTAAGTCTTCCTTTGGAAATGTGAGTGTTCAGGCCAAATCTTCTTGCTATTCATAACTTTGCTTGAGTCACTTGAATCAAGCATGTTTCATCTTTGAGCACTCGGGTACCAGAGGACTGGCTTGGGAAGAAGGCAGGAGGGAGGCACAGCTCTACAGCTGGGAGTAGGGTACTTCCTGGCTACGAAGGAACACTTTGGATAGCTATAGAGCACAGCATGAGGACCTGAACAAAAAATTAGATGCTTCAGTATTTAGCTCCCTGATTAAAGTTGAGTTCATGGTCCATGTATTCAGACTTTTATGCCAAGAGGGTAGAAGGAAGATAAGAGAATATTAAGGATCAAGAAGAAGGCTCTGGTTTGGATATCAGGTCTCACTGCTACTTCCCAGGTCAACTCTGCCCTCATTGTCATGTCACAAATGGGTTCTTGTCATGGAGTAAGGCAGAAAGGGTTGGGCTTGATCCAATTCACTTCAACTGAGTTAAACTTAAAATAGTTTACTTATTGGTGTCTAAAAATGGTATGCCTCAGATGAAAAGAACAGGTTAGATAGTAAAGCAAAACCCATTTGAACAGATTTTAGGTAAAGAAAAGCCTCTTGCTTTTCAACCTTTGATGGTACTGTAATTAACAATATACTTAGGGCCGGTGAGACGGCTCAGCGGCGTAAGCGCCTGCCTTGCAAGCGCGAAGGCCCGAGTTCGACTCCCGGAACCCACATACGAAAAAGGGGCCGGTGATATCGCTCAGTGTCACGGGCGCCTGCTGGCGCGCGAGATCCTGAGGTCGTCCCCCCGGTACCCACAAAAAAAAAAAACCAAAAAAAAAAAACCAATATACTTTTATGCTACAGAAATAGCCATTTAAAACTGCACACGTATCATATGGGTCAGTTTTATATCAAGCCACAAAATCACAAAATGTGGTAAACACTTGGGCTGAGGGTGTAGCTCAGTGGTAGAATGCTTGTCTAGCATTCACAGGTTTTATCCCAGAACTTCAAAAACAAACACAAAAGCAATAAAACAACCCTTATTGTATGTGTGCAACCTTCTAGTGGGGCTACTTTGTGGTGAAGTAGTTACAGAACAAGGAAAAGTGAGATATTATCAATTTATTGATGTGAGACCTAGATTTCGCTTGGAAACCACTTAACAATTCATGTGTCTCAAAGCTTTTAAAAAAGTAGGTCACTAGTCTAACTTATACCATGGGAGATAACTCCTTCTCAAATGTGCTAAAATCATTGATCATGCCCCTAAGTGTTTTGACTGAGCAAGGCCAGTGGCTTTTGTTGCTGTTTACCTGAAGCATGAAGTGTCTGTCCTGGGCATCCTCCAGTCTTAAGTCCTTGTTGTGGAGGTGAGCTTTCAGCTGGGTCAGAAATTCATTCTGCCTGTTGATGTCTGTTGCCAAGATCAGGGAGCCCAGCTGCTGTTCAATATCCTGTCTGCATCCATAGAACGAAAGAGAAAAACACACACACAAAGCAAATCCCTTTGAGGAGGATGATTGATTTCCTCATCCTCAGGTGCCTTGTGGCCTCACTTCTGCCTTTCATTCTCTTTCTTACACCGAGTCCCAGGACCCCCAGCCCAAGAGCAAGTCTCCTATCCTCGGACAGGAGGTCAGAGCTGTACAGAGTGACTGAAACCTTAGTGAACACCTGTGGGAGTTCATACATCTCCATGGTTCCCATGAGGGAAAACCGAAAGCCAAATGGACATGCATGCTTTAAGGGGGACACAACAGCACCAGCAGAATCACAGGAGTTTGGGCTGTGCTTCTAAAAATTCACTCTAGTTCAAACGTTAGGATTTTCACGGACAGAGTAAAGGGCCTAAGTGCAATAACAAGAAGAGAGTAATAGTGACTGGTATTAGGAGACAGAAAATTCTAGCAACAGCATAAAGCAGAACAGAAAGACATAATCAAATGTACAGAAAAAAAGGGTGATTAAGACACCATAAAAACTAGTGGGCAAGAGCTATATTAGTTGACAAATGATATAGAGGAAATGGGATATTTAGTAAAAATAATAGCATATTAGAGATTTATTTCAAATGTAGAAGTAATTAGTGGAAGGAAGGGTTAATAACTGTTTTTATTTAAAAAAATATTTTTTTGGATTTTTGAGATAGGGCTTTGTAGTGCAGGCTGGCCTTGAACTCACTATGTAGCCCAGGCTGGCCTGGATCTTGCAGCCATCCTCCTGCCTCGGCTTCTCAAGTGCTGGGATTACAGGTGTGCACCACCATGCCTGGCTTGTAACTGTTTTTAAAATTCACCTTTAGAAATGAAATATGTAATATGTAATACCATGCCCTTCTCAACCCAAATCCTTAGAAATGAAATATGTAATATGTAATATCATGCCCTTCGCAACCCAAATCCAAAGTAATCACCCTCTTAGTCTTTGTGGTAGTGGTTTTCTTGCTACTTATAATAATTTTACCACTTTGTGCATGCATGTTTAAATGATATGGTTTAATTTTACCCCTTTTAAACTTCAAGTTATATGGTACTGTATATATTAATCCATGTCTTGTTTCTTTAGTTTAAAATCATGTATTTGAAATTCATCCATGTTGATGTAGAGGCCGTAGTTTTCATTATATTGTATCCCAGTGTAGGAATATAACAATGTGTTATCGATGGCCACTTGAGTTGCTTCTAGTTTTTGACTACTAGTAAAAGTGACACATTAAATATCCTTGTGTACGTCCACCCATGCACGTGCAGAACTTCTCTAAGGTCTACACCTAGGAAGGAAATGACTGGATCACAGGGTGCGCTCATTGCTGATGTATTGCCAATTATTTTTAAAATGATGGTCTAAATTTTCACTTTCAGCAGTAATAGATGAGATTCTCATTGCTCTACATTCTTACCCTTTGCATTTTTTTTCCTATTTGATGAGTATATCATGCAACTCATTGTAGTTTTAATTTGAATTCCCCTGATTTTGCTACCGAGGCTGGACATATTTTCATGGGTTTATTGGCAGTTTTTATTTCTTTTTTTGATTTTTCTATTCTAGTTTTTATTTTTCAATTGGTTCATCTCCCATTTTCTTATTGAATCTAAGAGTCACATATTTTAAATACTAACCCTTTTTGAGTTATGTATTGGAAATATTTCCTCTCACTCTATGGCTTGTGTTTCTGCTTTCTTTATGATAATTATTGATGAAGTTTTAATTTTTAATGCAGCTTAATCTATAAATCTTTTTATTGATTGTTAGGTTTTATCTCCTGTTTAAGAAGTCATTCACAATTCTAATGAAAAATTCCCCTACTTATATTCTAATAGCTTTGTAGTTCCACCATTCACATTTTAAAATAAGCAACATATATATCTTTAATCTATTCCTGAACATTAATCATTTGAAACAGGTAATTCACAAAAAATGCAAAATGCCCCCCAAATAGGAAGTGATATTATTTTTAGTATAATAAAAAGCAGATTAAAACATCTACGTGATACTATTTTACCCATCTGTATTGGTGAAGGTTAAAAGTAACAGCTAAATAATTTGCTGAATTAACAATGTTTCTGGAGGGTAGTTTAGGAATTAGTGTTAACAGCATTTGATGGTAGAAATAATTTGACAGTTCATCTACAAATTTTTATGAACATGTTAGGTTGTAATTAGTCAAGTAACAAGTTACGTGGATATGTATTCTATTGTTTAGATTAATGAAACATTTTAAGGAGAAAAAAATCACAAATATTCATAAACAGGAGATTAGTTAAACCCTGGTACATTAATACTATGCAATTATTAAATATGATGATGTGTAGCTATAATTATTGATATGGAAAATGTCATGTTTTATTGTTACATTAAAAAGTAGGATACAAAGCATGTAAAGTGAGTGTGATTTTCATGGTCACAAAAAAGAATCTGGAAAGATATAGTGTGATTATGGTTGATCTTCATTTTCTTCTTTATGTTAACACTCTATGGATTCTTTTAAAATGTGAATATTTATTATATTTATAATTAGAAAATAAAAATATTTTAGATATGTTTTGTGAATCAAAATAAAAGACAAACTAAAAACCTCAATATTTACAGCACATATGGTTACTATAGTTAATATACAAAGAGTTCTTACAAATGAATAAATCTGATAGGAAAATAGGAAAAGACCAAATACAAAAATTTGCTTTCTGAATAAACAGCAATCGCCAATAAATACACAAAAAATTTCAGTGTCATTCAATTAGCAAGTATCAAAAGATACTTGCTAATTGAATGAAAATCTCTCTTTATCTCCCAAACATATAAACACATATATGTGTATATATTCATATGTGTGTGTCAAGTTTGCAAATATTATAAAAATATAAAGATAAAGCTTGATTTTGGTGATGGTGCATTGGTAGATTATAACTCACAAATGGAAATATTGGTAGATATAGCTTTTTGGAAAAAGAATTTGATAATATGCAAGAAGAACACTGAAAGTTCAAACTTTCTGGCCAATAATTTCTATTCACAAATATTCTGAGAAAATAGTGTATCAGCATTTGAGATAAAAACATATGCTTAAGAATGCTCATTGAGTATTATTGATAATGACAAAACATTGGAAACAATCTAAGTTCCAAACAGTAGTCAACAATTACGTTGATTTGGACACCTTTTTGATGAATAACCAATTAAATAATTTTAATTTAACAGGTTTAATGATATGGGGGAAAAAGCCTTGATAGTAAGTGAAAAATATCAGGACATAAATTCAAAACTAAGTCCTTTATTTTATGGTTGTATTGAAAGTGGACTAAAAGGAAATATGACAACCTAACATTAACTAGTCCCAGATGCCAGGATTGCCAGTAACTTCAAATTTCTTCTTTATATCAGGATAAGCCAACTAAAATTGCCAATATTCCACTGTTTTTTGATCCTAAAAAAGCAACTTCATGTAGTTCAAACTACTTTTCTTAATTTACCTTAGTCTCTACAGTTTACCTGTCTTGCTTTAAAAGTAAGAAAAATGACTTTAAACATTTGCATAAGGCTATGAGTAATAATGGTGATTATGATGATAACTTTTATTATAAAGTCCTTTCACATATACTGTTGCATAACAATTATTCTCTTGCAAAAGCAACATGGTGTCTTCCAATGATGCATATATACGTGACATTTGTATGTGAAATCCGTGAGGATGAGAGGGAGTAGCTAAGAAGTTAATGCTAATTGAGCAACAAGCGAGATGGATGCAGGTGTTATCTCAGATAACACTGTTCAACCTGGGTCCTTTCCTGTCTTCTTTTCCCTTTCATTTTATTCTTTCCTGTTCCTTTCCACTTACCTTTTCTTTTCTCCCCTTCTCCTTCTTGATTTCTTGTTCAGTTTTTGGTTCATTTTGCATTTAGATTTTTTGGTGTTGCAATTTATCATTCTGATAAAAGGCATATGTTTTTATACCATGCATGTGGGCTGGTTTTATTTAGTTCAAGGGGATAAAACATTATCAAGATTGAGATTCCTCCTGCAAATTCCACATTCCTCTGGATACCAGGAAATAGCATGAGATAGTGTCAGAGGGCCGGAGCATGCTACCAGTCCTCTGGGGAAATGCTACTTGCTCCTTGACCTCAAGCTATGGGCTTGTCATTAAGGAGGGTGCAGCCATCTATTTTTACCACTCAGTTAGTTCCCCTGGGTTCTGCACACTGTCATCTAACAGATCAGAATTAGTGGTGTCCTTGGAAGACAGTATAGCAGCTAACTTGGAACAAATAGGAAAATGAGGCAACAGCCTCGGATTTAGTAAGATTTGGCCTCCATATGGAGGCTAACAAACAATAGACCAGGAAACTAGTATTTCCTCTTCTGTTTAAAACTCAAGAGCCATTAGACAAATTAATGGTGAAAAAGTTGTTGGGGGCCAATTCATTTACTTACTGAAAGACATTTTAGAAAAGAATTTTTGATTACTATTTTTGCTAAGACTGGCAATTAAAAAACACACTCAAGCCGGTCCTAAATCTAGCTTGGAAATTCCTGTGTTTCTTCTTGACAAATATTTATTCTTTGGATTTAAACGGGAGGACAATTTTGCTAACATAAAGGACAGGAATTTGGCAAAGCACAGTGTTGATGCTGGAGTGTGAAAGCTGAGAGCTGTTTATTGTCTGTTTTTCTGACTTCAGGTCATAGAGCATCCAGGGCCCTTTCAAAGTGTGCAGGGAGAATCTGGCTTCTGGGTTGCGTTAACTGACACTGCATCTCTTCTGATAGACAACCAAGAGCAGGCAGGAAGCACAGCACTGACTCCCCACCCTTCACACAGGGGGTCCAAAGCTGGCACACCCCAGAAAAGGCGCTTATCTTTCCTGTATGCACATCTTTACTGTGTGCACATCAGTCTGTTTCATCTCGGCAGCACTTACGTCATTTCCTTTGGCAAGTGAGCCAGAAGCCTTGATTCTCGAAGCATGCCAATTGTAGATCGCCAATGGTGATTCTCCAGCACAGACATATTCTAGAAAGAAAGAAAACAAAAGCTATAAATGAGGGAGAAGCCAGATATTGATCTTTTCTGTGAACACAGCTCCACAGAGGCCAACATTTTCTCTCCTGCTGGTTTGTATCTGATGACACAGAGGCAGACCAGAAAGAAACACAAAGTAGAACCATCACGAGGCCTATCCTCGAGGCTATGGTGGCAGAGGGACAGGCCTAGCAGGTCCTCCACTTCAGGGTTGAATGAGGCTCTGTGAACAGCATCATTCATTTCTGCCTCTGCCTCTGGTCTCAATAGCTTGGTCAGGGAACACAACCATAGGGGAGAAAGTGAAGCAGTTAAAACAGGTAGCAATGGATACCACAGTACACTGGTCATAACATAATCCAAGATTATCCTACCAAACTGAGCAGAGGCCAGCCCCACAACTTGCAGTCCAACCTACTGCATGCACCACTGTTTCTCAGTTGACAGTTACCTCCTGTGTTGGAACCCCGGGGGCAGCAGGTGAGCACTCAGACTTCTGAGTCCCAGTCAACACTGTTTCGATCCACTAGGCTTGTGGTGATTCATTCTTATGTACACTAAAGTTTGAAAACCACTGTCATAGGAACAGCTCCGTCAATTACCTTCATGACCAGAATATTGATATTTAGCCCATTAGGTCTATGAGTTAAAGTCTACAATTGCTTCCTTGTTCAGTTATCTTGGTATTTCTTGTTTTGTAGGAACCTCTACTATTTTCACTCTCTC
Organism: Erethizon dorsatum; assembly: GCA_028451465.1. NCBI lineage: Eukaryota > Metazoa > Chordata > Mammalia > Rodentia > Erethizontidae > Erethizon > Erethizon dorsatum. The sequence continues at coordinate 141,630,916 of CM051823.1, read as the reverse complement.
CTTTAGCTTATTGTTACTTTAAGTGTGCTTTTCTTGTGAACATTTAACTAACCATATAAATAACGATCTTATAATCCACCGTTTTGTTCTAATTAGCAAACATTATATCCTTATCACTGACTTCATAAGAATAGAAACTTTCTTAACCCAGGCAGTCTTTTTGCTTTATTGTCTTAATTGTTTATTCATTATTCATCTCATTTCAAGAGAGGATATAAATTTACAACAACAACAACAACAACAACAAAGAAAATAGCATTGATTAAAAGTGAGGGAAACTGTACAATTCTATTTATATAAGGTACCTAAGAGTAGTCATAATCCTAGAGACAAGAAGTAGAATGGTAGTTGCCAGAGGCTAAAGGGAGAAAGGAATGGGGAGTTATTGTTTAAAGGGTGCAAAGTTTCTGTTTTGCAAGATGAAAATGTTTTATAGCTATGTGGTGGAGATGATTGCACATTATGACTGTGCTTACTACCACTGAATTACTTCAAATAGTTAAGGCGATAAATTTAAGGTCATATCTATTTTACTGCAATTAAAAAAAAAAAGCAAAAGAAAATAAGCAAAGAAAATAGTATGGACAGTATATGGAACCAGGAGTGAGACTGAGAACCGCCCCATCATGATGCCTCTCCCATGCCACCCATGTAATCCTCAGCTTTTCAGCAAATGGAAAAAGAGAACCTCCGTGAATGACACAATCCAGGGTCCATTAGGAAAACACAAGCTTAAGAAAACTGGAGCTATTCCTGGTTCTAAAGTCAGACAAGAATTTCTCCCCCAGACTTTGTAATAACGAATTTCACAAGGCTGAGCCTTCCACCCGTCCAGGCTGTTATATCGCTGTTTATTTCTCTCCTTGCCAAGGAGTCATTATTCTTTATTCATCACTTGACCATGTTTGAACCAGTGATGAGATTTTATTACTTTCATCCACTGGTCTATTATCTCCTTTTGGGCATGAGCCACACGTGAAAAAAGAGAATGTTTGTTAGACATAACATGCTAGACTAATTTGTTTTGATTGTAAAGATTTATGAGTGTGGAGAGTGATAGGTTAGTGTGATGTAACAGATGTTCAATCGTGTAGTGACATTTAATTCAGTCGCTTGTAAGTTCACTTGCAAGAGTAATTTAAGTAGATGTGGACATGCATGCCCTCACATGAATTTTTTAAGGGGCCAGAAAACTAAGAAAACCTAATAATAAATGACACAGTGTCCCTGTTGAGTGGAACAAAAGTGTGTAGAGGATGGCCTTAAGCATGGTTATTAATGCCAGTCTGACTTAATGTCTTCATTAATAATCTTCCTGAAGATGGACTACAAGGACATTTGAGAGATTTGCTGGTGAAACCATAGTTGGTGAACATCAGGAAAATGGAAGGAAATTGAGTGGGCTTGGAAGCTGACACAGAAGAAAAGACAACAGAGTATATCGTTGCAAATACACCATTTTGTGGAAGTCTTTATACAAAAAGAGTGTATTAGGCAGAACTGTGTTGGAAGCAGGGCCACTTCAGTGGCTTCCAGAGAGAAAGAAAAGAAGAGCAGTGCAGGGAGGAAAGTATCAAGCTGGGATTTGAACTTAGGGCCTCGCATCCTTTGGGCACACATTCTACTACTGAGCTACACTCCCAGCCCTGGAATTTACATTTTCATTCCATCTCCACCACAGAATTTTATCTTAATGGAATACGTATCTTTATGTATGAAAATCTTTTGTTACCCTATCATATTCCTCTGCAACAAAAATATTTAAATTTGAAATTTTAATTTAAAATGTCTTCTTAACATTAGGCTCTAAGTATTATTTTTCAAGCTTGAGTTTATCATGCAGCTGTTACCAGTGACTAGTTGATCATAATCCATTTGTATTGAAAAATTGGAAAAACGCCTATGCTTGAGAGTAAAAATTTATTGGTGATACAGCAGTTTTTGAGATGGAGGAGGGAGTTATGATGCCTCAGGTATACAAGACTTCTTTTGACATTTCCAATGGTTCCTTTGGTGTTTTTACACCCAGGGTAATGTGCAGTGTGACTCAGAATGGGTAAGAGGTATACCTGTCTTCTGTAAAGTGGAAGCAGGGTGGTTGCGAAAACGTGAGTGAAAACGTAGAGCTGGTTTGGCTGCTCTGCAAGCCATTCCAGGCAGGTCAGTTTAAGGACCTGAAAATGGATTCTGTTAACACTACTCATGCCTGTGTACCTCTTGGAAGGTCTTCAGTGTCCCCATGGTATACATATTCTGTTTGAAAACGGCTGTCATCCATGACTGCTTTGGGGAACAAGGAGCATGTCTTACTTGTCTTTGTCCCATAGTATGTGGCACAGTGCCACCTAAGTAAGTAAATATTTGTTGCGAAAGTTCAAAGAACCTTTAAAAGAAAGAGTCTGATTTGAATTTTTGGTTAAGATCTGGTAGAAGCCAGATTGGGGCTTTTACGTGGTGAAATCCTTAGACACATGCCACGGAAATTTTTAAATTATTATGGCAATTGGCTCTTCCAGTTATTCATTCACAGACAATCGGGATCAGGTAAAAGACTACAAAAATAGGCTATACCAGGTAGCATTTGTCAATTACAAGATGCAAATGAAAAGATCATTAGAAAGAATTGTCTCTACTCATTCTGCGTGGTGTCTCTGAGTGCTGTCTTAGAACAGAATAATCAGCAGGAGGAGCTGCTGAACGCTGGGCCCGTGCTGCATGCTGAGGGAAAAACTCGAATGAGTAGGCGCTCAGAGACTCGCTGGACATCTGGAAGATGGGTGTCTAATCAAGCGATGGCGACTTACATTGATGAATACTGGGTAAGGGAAGCGATAGAAGACTGTGAATTCATGTAGGAGGGACACGGAAGATGGATTTCAGGGAAAAAGAAGGCTTTCAGGAGAAAGGCATGGCCCAGTTGAGAACAAAGGGATGAATGAGTTAGAAAGAGCTCAGTATAGGCAATATATTCTATTATATATTTAATTTGAACAAAATATACTATGCAATAGTATATTCAATTAAAATAAGCAGAAAAGCATGTGTCAAGGTCTGTAAGCAGGAGGGACACTATACATTTCTTCTCTATTTTATTGTTACCTTGTAATCACTAGAAATTATCCCTTTCTAATATATACGTATTTTATTAATTTTGTTTCCTCTAGGATAATCCAGGAATTTTATTTGTTTTGTCCATCTTCTGTGTTCCTCGTACCTGGCATGTACTAAGTACTCCATAAACATTTGTTGAATGACTGACATATTTGGGAGACGGAAAGTAGTTCTGACTTGATGATGTGCAGGAGGCTTGGAGGGAGATGGGGGAAAGGATGGGAGGGACAATAGGGGCCAGGTCACATGGGGCTGGTACACTGTGTCTGGCCATTTGCACATAATCCCAAGGAGCACTGGGATTTTTGAGCAGGAATTCATGTGGTCACATTTGAGTTTCAGAAGACTCCTTCTGGCTACAAAGTGGGAGAAAGGAGTGAATCCAGGCAAGGCTGCTGAGCATATGTAGATGTGAGAAGGAAGGAAAATGGGGTTCCCTGAACTAGGGAGAGGCAAGGGCTAGGGAGCAGGCCTGAATTTCCTGGTGTTTTCTAGTGAACTGCTGGGGATGATAAGGCCATGTCCTCCCTAGTGTGGAGGAGCTCTGCTGTGACAGACTCATCTGGCTGTCACAACTCTGACCACAGTCAGCAAAATGTAGATCGAGAAAAGGAAAAAAAAACGTCAGAAATGGCCACAGAGGTGAACATATGGGGAGATGATTTCACCTTAATATCCTCTGAAATCCAAGCTGGTCTTGGGATACACATTAGGCACCACATCTGTCTCCCTTGAAGAAGCATTAGCTCAGCAATTTTACATTACCACAATGGGTGCATGTTCTCCTGTCCCAGACTGCATATTGCAGATTTAAGAATAACCTCCATCTTGAAGTTGAAAGAGCAAACCTCCATTTTTGTGGCCACAGGATCTGATACAATTTTAATTTGGAAAAAACAAAACCCTTGCAATGTTGAAGGCAAAAATTTGATTTTCTTCTTTGTCCGAATTATCAAATATGATCCACTCTAGGAACAAAACAGTATCTCCGTTGGAGAATAGTGACATGTCTGGCATTTAATAAACCACCAACACAGGTTTTCAGTTTAAATCAAGAGGCTATTTAACAAAGAGACTCTGCAGAGCTGCTGTCATACAAGGCAGCTTTAAACTGGCTTCTCCCCTATTTATGGGACTCTTTTTTTGGTTAAAATACTGAGAGTGTTGTTGATTATCCAAGTCTGGCATACAACAGGAATCAAAAGTAATTACACTTTTTAAATCCAGAGGATATAAGAAGAAAACAACAGGAGCGTAGTCTGTGTTTTCATTTTTAATTGCTCATGAAACAAGATGCAAAACTCTGAGAAATAATGGATGCTGCAGAGCTCTCCCCCAGCAAGGCAAGAGGTCTTGGTGACACACCAAGAGCCCAGCCCAGGTGTTAGAGGAAGAGAAGCATCTTGAGTCTGGGTCAAGACCTTGGTCCTTCAAGAACTTATGGCCTTGTCTTGTTTAATGCTTGTTTGCAGATGTCTTTCTCTCATTTCATCTGCATCTACTCAAGACATGGGTCTCGGAGCGAGGAATGTGGACGTTACTTACTGTCCACTGGGCAGGACTGTGTTCATATCAGGGCCCACAGAAACTGGATGAAACAGAAAATCGAACTTGAGCCTCTCTTCTAAAATTTTGACACCGTGTGCCCAGAACACCTTTTGTCTTGTAGGATATGTGAGATAATGCACATATTTTGCACATGTTTGTTTGAGGCAAGGTCATGGGACCATGTGGAAGGAAAATTCCTCCTGGCTCTGTTTCATGTTTGTGATTCAGAATTGTTAAAAATAAAAAGTAGTTAAAAATGCTTAACTCTTTCAGTGCCTGCAGCAAATGATTAAGAAAAATATATAAACTTGTACAAGATACTGTAGAATATAAAATAATGTTTTATGAAACAATGAATTATTTATTACTTTATTCATATAGTGTGCTGTCACTCATTAATATGTTGGTGGATTTTATAAAAAAGAATCAAATTTTGCTTATTTAACTTTTTATGTTTATTGTACACAATGATTACATTCATCATGGGGAGTTGGTAGATACACATAACACATCTTAATTCTTTTTACTTCCCTTTGCCCTTCCCTCCTTCTCACCTTCCTTTATCTCTAAATCCTCTTTCCAATTGCAAAAGAGCTATCTCCCTAGTTCATATTAGCTATGTCTTATCTTACTCTTTAAATTATTTCTATTTTGGGTTTCTCATACAAGAGAAACCATGTGATATTTATGCTTCCGGGTCTGATTTATTTCACTTAGCATTATGGTCTCAAGGTGCATTCATTTTCCTATACATGACTCAAATTTATCATTCCAAAAGCAGTCACATCTTAAATAGAACTGACAAGATTCCTTTTACAGTTATGGTAACTAATATTTTGTCTGCTTTAATACTTCCTTTATGAATTGTTGAGCCCACCCTTACTTTTGTGTTTGTGGGGTTGGAGGTGAAGGGATCGAAAGTAAATTCTGCTCTTATCTCTCACATGGCCCTTTCCCTCCGGGTCCACCCTGACACCTGGACTGCATCCAGTCTGATGAGCGAGGTGCCAGGTGAAAGTGCCTGCAGTGCCCTTCAGTTGAACTCGGTTGGCAGTTCAGCTGGGGGGTGGCCCGGAGGGTAGACAAAGGGAGGAGGGAGCCCTCTGACCTGGCCTTCACTCTCGCTGCCCAGCTCTCTCTTTATCTCAGGGCAGAGGCACACGTGGAGCATTATGCAATAATCTTCTTATTTTTCAGAACTAAAAAAGTACAGCCAACAAAAGGAGGGAGAGGAAGCCCTCTTCCATTTTATCTCATTTATAGTAAGTCTGGATTGTAACAAAGTCACGCACAGGGTGTTCTCAAAGCCACGTATTTCCTGGCACACTGTCTCCAAGGTATTCTTGTTGACTAAATTGTGTGTGTGTGTGTGTGTGTGTGTATACATACATATATATAATCATTTGTTGCCACAGTTCTTAATGTTTCATGAATCTATAATTTATTTTAAAACTTGATGATGAAACTTATAGGTCTTCTCCCCAAAATGCATAGGTATATCTCATGAATATTTGCATATAGTTTTGTGAAAGCCCATTCGTGTCTCAACTGACAGGGTCTTGATAGGCTAAAAACCTATCCATGATTTAAAAATGTGTTATTTATGGACTTGTTCAATTTATATATTACATAACAATGATTTTTTTCTTCAAATTGAAAACCTGAAAAATTATGTAAGTTACTCTTCTATAACTCAATGCAGAGTGAAGTCTTCTTGACCTAAGTTATGTCCTTTTTTTTGTGGGTACCGGGGGTCGACCTCAGGACCTTGCGTGCCAGCAGGCGCCAGTGCCGCTGAGCGATATCACCGGCCCTTTTTCCGTATGTGGGTTCCAGGAGTTGAACTTGGGCCCTCGTGCTTGCCAGGCAGGCGCTTACGCTGCTGAGCCATCTCACCGGCCCTAAGTCATGTCTTTACAAGGAACTTGCAATTTCTACTAGAGAATAGAAACAATTGTATATGCTTAAGACACAGATCTGAAAAAAAAAAAAAAAAAAAAAAAAAAAAAAAGACACAGATCTGAGCACAGAGGACCTTGATGGCAGGGCTATGCTCAGCTGGGGGCCATGGGACATTCTATTTTTAGTTACTCTGAGATGTCAGTTTTTAATCTCAAAAGTATACCAGCTCATGCTGCTTGTAATGTCCTCTTTATCTCAGCTATTTGTAATGTTATTCACATTGGGAGGCTCAGTTTACATTATTCTTCCTCTGTGATTTTTCTAACACCATTGGCAGATCAGTTTCTCTTTCCCTTCTGTCTTCTCATCATGTTTGTTTGTAGCTATGTACTTTGAAGTACTTATCAAAGTCTGTAACCCTTTGTTTCCCACACTAAAAGAGGAGGTCCTGGAGGAGAACGCTTAGTTTCTTGCGGATAATAGGACATCAATGAGTTTTACAGGCAGTATGTGTAGTGTTTAGGTAGTTTGGCTGTTGGAAAAATGTGGGTGGGTTTAATTAGCTGTTTATTTTCAGGAAAAAACCCTTAAATTTCCCAACTATTAATTTTCCTCTTTCTGGAAAATAGGTATGATAATAATACCCACTGTACTGGGCTATTGTGAAGATGAAATAATATACTGTAATACATAAAAACATTTAGCATAGTGCTTTGATTATAATAAATGTTGAATAAAGATTAGTTCTATAATTTGTTGAGCAGTATTTTTGTCTTTATTATTATTATTATTATTATTATTTTTTTTTTTTTGTGGGTACCGGGGGGTTGACCTCAGGACCTCGCGCGCCAGCAGGCGCCCGTGCCGCTGAGCGATATCACCGGCCCCTTTTTCGTATGTGGGTTCCGGGAGTCGAACTCGGGCCCTCGCACTTGCCGGGCAGGCGCTTAAGCCGCTGAGCCATCTCACCGGCCCTATTATTTTTATTTATCTTCTGATTGGCATAATTATATGTATTTATGGAATTCGATATGATGATATGATTCATGTATACATTGTGAATGATAAAATCAGGGTAATTAGCATATCCACCACCTTAAAACTTTTATCATGTCTTTATGGTGAGTGTATTCCAAACCCTGTCTTCTAGCTATTTGGAGATATACACTACTGAGAATTCTATTCATCTGACTGTGTAAAGCAGCACCAAAACTTACTCCTATCTATGACAGCATACCTGCTGACCAGCCTTCTTCCCTCCCCGCTTCACCCCTACTCTCCCTAATTTTGATAGCAACTGTTCTACTCTCAACATCTCTGGGATTAACTTTTAAAAATTCCATATATGAATGAGATCATGCTGTATTTGTCTTTCTGAACAGAGTTTTGTATAAGGAATTATCTTTATCTCTTTACAATTGTGTAATATAGCTAATAAATAAATGCAGCCTAATGTGATGAAGACATCACACACTTTTAGAAAATATTAAAATCTCCTATTATTTTTAGGCCCTTTTAAATAATTTTTCCTTTCAATCTGTAAAGTCTCAATTTGGCTGATAAAGTTTCAGCTATTCTAGCCAGCTCTAGGCCACTGAGAATGTCTTTATGATACTATGTGACATTGATTTGCTTCTAACACTGTCCCTAAACTGAAAGACACAGATCTCTAACTTCTAAGAGATTCTAAGACCAGTTAAGCAGATGACTCATGAAAATAGTATCCTTTCATTTGTTTATTTTGTTTTTTGAGATAGGGTCTTGTTACATATACTGGGCTGGCCTTGAACTCTACGTAGCCCAGGCTGGCCTGGTGCTGGCAGCAATCTTCCTGCTTTAGTTCGTCAAGTGCTGGGATTATACAGGTGTGGCCCACCATACCCAGCAAAAATAGTACCTTTTAAACATGGGTTTTGAGCCCTCTACTTGAAATTCTCTCTCACCATTATCCTTCTCTTTCCTACCAGGAATCAGGCCAGTCATTTCAGGTGGATAAATTTCCTTCTGAAAAAACAGTGGCTCACTGTACTGTAGCAACTAACATCTGTTTTTTCTTTTTTTGTGGGTACCGGGGGTTGACCTCAGGACCTTGTGCGCCAGTAGGTGCCCGTGCCGCTGAGTGATGTCACCAGCCCGCAACTAACATCTTTGCGTGCAAAGAACAAGCACAGGTTTTAACTTGTTAAAGATAAAAAAATTATATCTGAATGTGTGCCTTTAGCTAACTCCTCAAGTCCCTTTCAAACTAGTGTTAAGTTCATTTGGATTTTGCTCATTTTGAGCACCTGAGTTTGAACAAATGCTTAAGGGCAGAGATGGTGTTTTATTCCTTTTGATGCTCCTAGATTCAGGTATTTTGACTGATATATGCAATAACTAATTAGTGATTAAAAATATACAAGGTTATGTTGAATTCCAAAAAAAAATAGAATTTGGTTGTACTGGAATGTTTATTTTTATTTTTATTTTATTTATTTATTTTTTTTATGTGGGTACCGGGAATCGACCTCAGACCTCGTGCTTGCCAGCAAGCGCTTGTGCCACTGAACGGTATCACCAGCCCTTTTTTTCCTTTATGTAGGTTCCGGGAGTCGAACTCAGGACCTTGCGCACCAGCAGGCGCCTGTGCCGCTGAGTGATATCACTGGCCCTTTTTTCGTATGTGGGTTCCGGGAGTCGAACTCAGGACCTTGCGCTTGCTGGGCACGCGCTTATGCCGCTGAGCCATCTCACTGGCCCTGGAATGTTTATTTTTAGTAAAGAAATTGAAATAAAAATTATTAAAGATTATCTGGACTTCAAATTTGAGTTAGGAATCCATTTTTTTCTGAGGAAATCTTCTAGTGTCTGCATCAGATAGATTAGAGCAACTTTCTTTTGAGAATCCATTTTTTGTTAATTATCAATGAGAACTTAATTCTTCACTATTAATAATATTCCACATTTATTTTCTTGGTTTTAATGTCTTTAACATCTGGCATACTTCCTTCTGACTTCCTGTCTAAATGAGAATTCATTATGTGTCTTTTTATATGCTACATGTGAAAGCAGTTTCATGACTCCTATTTTTTTATGTACGAATCAGTCAGCAGCAGTAGATATTCTTTTAACATTTCATTGACATGATTTATTTGATAACAAGAAATTAGAACTATGTAAGCATTTACGTAACATGGGAATGAATCAAATAGAAAACCTTGTTGACTGATTCCCCTTCTCTAATAACAGATTTGAAGAAGTCAGGAATTGAAATCTACTTGGGGCTTTTAGGATACTCATTCATTTCTCCCTGGTCCTATGCCTATGTTTTATTTAAGCAATACATTCAGCTTCTGAGAGGGTTTGGAAAAAAATTAGCTTTTGTTTTGTATTTCTTGTTGTTTAATGTTTAGTCCAATATAAAAGGCTTTTTTTGTTCTGCCACCCTGCCCCTGTCCCTGGGCATGTCCGTCCCAGCTTTAGGTGCTGGTTGACATTCAGGTGGACTTGTAAACGTGGAATGCTAATTCCTACCTGTGCCAGAAGCCAATCTGTTGGACAGAGAAAGGCTTTTATTCACGTTCCAGCTCTACTTTACTGGAAATAAAGGCATCCTAGGTTGCAGAATCTTGTTTAATGCAGTTGTTCTACAGGGATCCATTAGGAATTCTTGGCAGCCCATTTTATTTTTAAAAGATCTACTAAAATTGAGATAGATGATTCCCTCATATGAAATGATTTTGTTAATGACAACTGAAGGTATCCAGAGAACCACATTAAAATTCTGAGAGCAATTCATTTATGATATAGAGCCTAATATCTGAAATGATGTCATAGACAAGAGTTCCTCAGACCAAACTATTCATGCTGCTGAACTAGTTTCTAAAAACAAAGTATGCCTTTTGTCTTTGATAATATAATTCTGGTTCAGAGGCCAATAACGTTTAGAAAGGGCCCTAGAGATTCAAGCCTGAATTAGGATTACATCTGGGAAGGACCTACAGAAGCTCGGCAAGAACTGACTTCAGCTGGTCATTACGTGCAAGCCAGTCTCCACTGAGATAGCATACATAGTCCATCATCAGAGGGTAGGTTCAGGGATCTTGACGTAAGACAATGTCAAACCTGCTTTGGAGTGAATCGAATTCCTTGGATATTCTTGTACATCAGTTTAATCTCCTTTGGGGGAGATGCTGGATCTATATCAAATCCATGTGCTTTGAATGTGGGCTCCATAACTGAGATTGACCTCGAATGAAGGTTGTCTCCAAGCGCAAGACCAGTTCCAAGCCCTAGGCCTAAAACAAGGGACTGTACTGTGTCTGGCCCCATGTTGGGCTCCTTACCTGATACAGGTTGGCAAGGTGGTGGTTTGTTTTGATCAAAAATGGCTGGTTCACCCCTGGGTGGTCAACATCATGTGCTGCTGCAGCCAGTAGTCCAAGCATGATGTCCAGAGGTGTGAGGAAGCTGGCCAGCTGTTAAAAAAAATCAAACCGAGAGGTTGGTGTGCTTCCACAAATAGGGTGACATTTGTTCGGGCTAAATAAAATAGAATGAAGCATTGTTTAGGCCTGTCAGCCAGACCTTTACTCTCTGAGGAATTCAACAAGGTAATATGCACATGGAATTGCAGGAAAAGACAGAAGGGCTGTAAGGAAGGTAACTGAGTAAACCCCAATTGTGTAGGTCACTCAGGTACCCTCCTCTTCTTACTGCCAATCTATTTTGTTTTGTTGTAATGGCATTGCTTATTAGAAACTCTGCTATCTGGTAGGCAGGGAGAAGACCAGGACTGAAATCAGCCTTGCTCCTAGAGAAAGTTGTAAATGAAGGAAAAAGTTGAAACCAAAAAGATGGACACAGTTTAAAGAATCATTTTTGCATTTCAACTAATATATCTTGGCCACTTCTTTGAAAGAAGTGGGCTGAACTGCAAAATTTGCATACTTCATTAATAAGTAATAAACAGTGGGGGAATGTGTGAGAATCTTTTGTTTTTTGGTTAGCTAGGAGAATAAGTAAGGAAATGGGAGTCCAATACTAATAAAAATACAACTATGTGATGTTACAACTTTTGGACTTTTTAGAGGTTAAAAAGCCAAACCATTAATATTTTTGGGATATTTTATAGGTATGAGATATCTACCTAGCTTTGTCCTAAGAATGCTTATTTGACATATGTAGATTTATGTTTGACATTAAAGCATCTTTATATTTAGTGGGTTGGTAAAATTGATTGAACAAAACAGAGCCTTGGACTGGAATATCATTTTCCAAAAACTATAGGAAAACTCTTCCTGTACATTGTACCAGAAACCTAAATTTTAGCCAGATGCAGTGGTGCACACTTGTAATCCCAGACACTCAGGAGGCTGAGGCAGGAGGATCACAAGTTTGAGGCCAGCCTAGGCTACAGAGCAAGACTCTGTCTCAAAATAAAAACAATAAAATGGGTTGGAGATATAGCTCAGTGCTCCTTGGGTTCCATCCCAAGTACTACAAAATGAAAACAACAAAAATAAACCCCTTAAATTTTATATAGCTAAGAATTGCTTTAGATTGTGAGTAATGAACATTATCATTATATTTTTATTTTTAATTTTGGGTGGTTTATTTTGTCAGAATATGATTGTTAATAGGTCTTTGATATACATAAGTTTTCATGGGCCCTGAATTCAGGATATCCAGTTGGCCAAGTAGGAAATGAAACTTGATGTATTTAATGGGTTTTGATTCTATTTGTTGATCAAAAACCATGAGGTGAAAAACTTTTTCAGTAAAGTTCAATGCCAGTGCTGTTTGTGGTAAAGGTCCAAGGCAAAAGAGCTTGTTCTTGGGACCACTGAAAATATCTAAGAGGTAGATTGCCATAGAGAATGTTGTCTTTGTCCTAATGCAGCCTTTAAAATATAAAAGGAAACCTCAGAAAATTCATATCCTTTTTCATGAATATTATAAGATTTTTAGCACTGATATGGGAACTTTAATATAAATAATTTTGCATTCATATTGTGAATGACTCCTAACATAGTTGTTTGGATATGTTGGGTAATTTGGAAGCTAGCAGGCAGTTTACTTGGCATTTCTAGATGGCTAAGAGGTTAGCTGGGTCTTGCTTTACCTTTGGCTCCTTCAAGTAGCAATGCATGGCCTGGGTGACATCGGCGGCATGAACGGCATTGTGATATGGGTTTTGGCCATGGTAATCTTCTTGAACCATGACTAGGAGGTAAACAGATAACTCAGTTAGCTAAAACCAAAACAAGAATGACATACTAGACCAGATTATTGAGGGTGCTTTTTGTCTAAAAATATTAGTCCCTCCAAAATGTACAGCCTGGGGATCCTTTAAAAAATGAAAGTGGTTTGCAAGCTTGGCAGTTTTACTGGGCTGCTTGGAGTGGAGAGGAGGGGGAGAGTCGAGGGGAGAAAGGCCAAAAGGATTTGTGAGGCCCTTGGGATTTCTCACCTCCTTCATAAATCACCCCTTTCTGGCATTCATGAAGGCCCTCGTTCATAGAAAAAATAAATATGTAGGAAAAGGACAACTTTATTTCACACCACAGTTTAATTATTTAAGTTTGCTGCCATTTATGAATAATACACCATAAATGAAGCTTCCTTTCAGAACCCTGGTAGCATCAGATTCCTAATACCCAGTAATTGGATTACCACTTGAATAATAAATACTGACCCAAGAGGATCTGGGGCTTCTTCAGGTAGAAATTCAAAGTACTGCATTGATCCAAATGAAACCTTCTTGGCTTTATTTCTACCTTATTCAAGGTCAGATGTCATCTTTCATGCCCCTCCAATGTAATGCAAGGCTCAGAGTGCTCTTGGAACCAAGTTGAATGGTAGCTGAGGCAATTTTGGTTTGCCGTTTACAGAAGCCACTGGCCTGCTACAGCTCATAATCAAGTCAGTGCATAGGATGTGATACATTCGGCATGGGTAGTGTGTTCAGATTTGCAAGTGTGGCCACATTCTCTCAGCCTGTGCTATGAATCCGGCTCTGGATTCTGGTGTTAATTCAGTTACTGAGCCTGCATTTAAAAATGTTCTCTTGGCACATACATGTGTCCAAAGAATCTGTACCTATATCTTCTCCTTTAGACAAATCAAAGTTATTTGGCCCTATTCATGGCCATTACTTTGTTCAAACAATTAAAATGCAATCAGCTTGAAGTTCTTTATGTTTCTGGCAAGAACCCATGTTTTGTCTGGTTTCAGATATTTCTCTTTGCCACATATACTTTTATTCAGCAGCTTTATTTTACAATTATATTTAAACCTTGGCTCTATCACTTATTATCTGTAGTGAGCAAATTACTTAGTTACCAGTTTCCTCAGATTCTTTCTCTTTAAAATGGGGATAACAGCAGTTCTGAGCTCAAGGTGTTGCTGTGAGGATTCGATGTGTTAATACACGCACATCCTTGGAATAGGTCCCAGATGTGAGCACCATGTAAGCCTGGCTCTTGAGGCTGTTGTTATTTTACTCCTGATGACAATAACTCGGCTTCCAAATTCAGAGCGCAGCCATGTGGCAAGCTAAAGAAGCCAGAAACATGCTAAGTAGCAGAGGGAAGCCATTTGGTGATTAGAATCTTCCCTGGATAATTCACTGACAGATAAATAAGAATATGAACAAAATCAAAGAAGAACCAGGACTGCTTTTTGATTAAAAGTGATGGGCCAATTGAGTGGAAACATCTCAGACTTTCAAGTTAGACAGGTCTCAGTGTGAACTGAGGTCCTGCCACTTCTTAGCAACTGGCCTTGGGAAAGTAATGGAACCCCTTATTACCTCTCTTTAACTGTGGGCCAGAGGGTGACGATAATGTCCAACCTGCAGATTTGTTGGAATGATTAGAAATAACTTATCTAAAGTACCCTGCCCATAGTGGGTGCTACATAATAGTAGTTATTATAATCATTTTTTAAAAAATTGCCTATTGAAGATTTCCAACAATTTATGTGCTGATTAGAATTAGTTGAGAATACCCTGCTGGGGTTTTTGTTGATACAAGAGCAGATTAGAGTCTTCTTTGACAGCTGTATGTTTCTTGATGGTTTTGTTTATAAAGCTTTAATCTATTGTAAAGATAACTAATCAAGTGGACAATTTATCAATGACTTAAGCTAGGTAAACCATGTTTTAAAACTAGCATTTGATCATTTAAAATTAATTTGAGGGCTTTATTCACCATGCTATGGTTCTTGCCACTTTATATGAAGAGTATTAGGCACTGTTATTATTCATGGGGATGGGGTAAAGAGTATGGAAATGAGGACTTACCTAAAAACCTGTGCAAGGTCACCATATCCAACTTGAAATGGTGAATGAGTCCATGGGCATTGAAGAGGTGGCACAGCAGCGTTACCAGGCTGTTTCCTGGAGGAGAATGGTTATCTGTTTTAACTAACTTTTATCACCACTAAAATATCAAGACTGAAAATAAAGATCCAGAGTCTCCCTGTAATAAGGCTTCTTTGACAGAACATCCCCTGCCCCCTTTGGATCTGAAAGTATTCAAGCATAGAGAATATTGTTACTATGATCTGGCCTAGATTTTCTCTTATTCTACAAATAAAGTTAGCTCAGATTGTCTCCCTATAATAAAGAAAATAAAAATATTAGAACAAGGAATGTGCCTACAGTAGTGTCAAGGACACACACATGTATGGGTATATAAATATATGTCCATATTTAAAAAAACCACAGTTAATGGCTTGAAATGTAACATTTCCAGTGAACTTTAATTTGCAGGTGTATCTAAACCATGGTATTACTGAACAGTTTTAGCCTATTTTTCTTCCTATGAAAAATCTCTTGAGAGATTTGACTATGAGATATTTTAGAATGCAAGCCAGCAGAGTTACAAACTTGAAGCTATAATAACTTGTAAGCATTCAAGAGCAATTGTTTATTTAAGAATAATGATTTTGAATTTTAAAAACCCTAAAGAGTTTATTTAAGACTTTGAAATGGACCAGCCTGGGTGTCTTGAATGGAAAAGTAGGAATTCCCTAATCACACTCTTTCAGGACACCTCATTCAATAAGTCTCTTCAAATGTATTGTCTTTGAATTGCTTCACAAGTTAGAAATAGCAAATAGCATCGCAAATGATCTTTGCCCATAGACTTACAAATGAAATTGATCCAATAGAAATATAACTGATTTCCCCCACTTGATTTTGCCACTACTTATAAATTAATTTCAGCATTTCTTACTGCATATAGGTACGTGGTTCTTTGAATTCTCTTTTGGTACAAATGATAGCATCTTACTGGATTTCTAATTAATTGAGTTAAGATCTTTGATATATGTTCATTTCATATTTTGATGACAATCATAATTATATTCTCTTTTAAATAAATACTATTGGACAAATTCTTTTGTCAACAGTTAAGTTCATTTGTCAGTATCCATTTCTCAGTTGTTGTGAGCAAAATGAAATGCAAGATTATGGGATCCATCCCCTTATGGTCCAGTTTTCTTTCCATGGTGTAAAGATCCATTTATGACCTTAACTGCACATTGTTTGCTGAGTAATAGAATGATGACAAAACCATCTGTAACGATGTAAAGTACAAGTTTGGTAGATGATAAGACATATTAACATCAGCATTAAATCTAACATCTTTCATTAGGTCCCTAAGTTTATCCATGTTTGTTTAATGGATAGATGAAAATATATTAAGATGTTATTATTTTCTTAAGGAAGGCTTTTATGGGCCCCAAAACTTAAAAAGTGAAACCAACAGGAATGTTTATTTTTCTCTTCAGCTGCAGCCTAGGCTTTTTACATTTTATTCTTCCTTTTTTTTTTTAATGTGGGTACTGGGTGTCGAACTCAGGACCTTGCACTTGCCAGCAGGCGCTAATGCCACTGAGTCATCTCACCGGCCCTACATTCTATTCTTAGCAATTGTTTTCTTTTGATGTTGGCAAACATATTTGAGCAATACCTGCAGTAGGGCAGACTCGGATCACTTTAAAAAACTGCACAGCCTGCCCTGTGAGTCAGGACCGATGAGATACGCTTTTATGTTTCCAGTTTTCATCAACTAACAATGAACTTTCTACTTTTGGATGTGGCCAAAGTATTTTTGCAAAGAAGGAATCTAATCTGTGGTTTCCTAATTCCTTTGGGATTATCAAGGTCAGAAGGAAACTGTCCTAAGATTCTGGGGCTAAATTCAGTCCTCACTCTTCATCTAACTTATTTTTCCCTTGGTCTGGTCCTTCTTGAGTGACTATAGATTTATGAAAGTGGGGAAAGAAGAAAAAAAAGACTAACATGTTAAAAATAAATTTTGTTTCTCATGAAATGAATCCCACTTTATGGTGTGTATTTTAGTGAGAATTCTTTTGGGTAACTTACCATTTGTCAAACGATCAAACAAGAAAATGTCAAAGTCCCACATTCCCACTTTGGAGAGCATATGCTGAAAAGGCAAACAAAAAATAGCACCCAAATGAATCACACTGAGAACCAAACATTTACTTTGAGACTAGTGAATTAAACAATTAAAAAGTTGGAAATAGCACACTATTCTCTGTGTACAACTGGTTTGGAGTAAATCAAATCTTACTCTACTTTCTAATGACAGTTTACGGGACAAGCTCTGGAGTTTAACTGCTTGATCCATTGTTACCTGTATCTCTTCCTGGTAGTGGGACCTTGGCTACAACCCTTAACTTCTCTGTGCTCCAGTTTCTTCATTTGGAAAATGTGGCTGATGCTTTCGACTTCCGAGGATCGACTACAGTAATACTGTAAAGTGCCTGGTGTGGTGCTCATTCATGAGGAGCCCACATGTTGGTGTCTGTTAAACTGTGGTTCAGTAAAATGTCTATATCACAAGCTACTAGATACTGAAGAAAGAAGGATTACAAAAAATGAAGTGAAAATGATTGTTGAACACATTATTCTGCTAATGTGGCCTGAATGTGAAATTAACCACTGGATAGGAAACTGAAGAGTAGATAATTGAAAATATTGGATAATTTAAAGGTTTATTGTCCAATGCACACTTATTATTATATTTTTCTTTTTAAAAAATATCCCATGCTTAGAATTAGATGTTGACACAAAAGCCACGGTTGTAGATTCTATCCTCTCTATAGCTCCTGAAACTGCACGCACCTCTTTTCACACAGCTATATTTGAGGGGAAAGTCCAGAGGTGTTAAGTAACTAACCCAGAGTCATAGAGGTCCTTAGAAGCAGAGTAGGACTCAGACCCAGGTGTTGTCAGCTGAGGACAGGCTCTGGGCCACGGGCTACTGAAGGGAGGCACAGGGGTGACTGGCTTACCCTGGCTTGTCCAAGGTAGTCTTCATCCAGCAGGTGGAGAGGGGCTTGTGGTATAATGCCACGGATCAGCCTCGATGCATAGAAGTATCTTTGGAAACTTAACAGTCTTTTCACCTTTTTCTTGGTGCCAATTTCCCCTGAGTGTGTTGTATCTGTGGAAAGTAACCAAATGCAGAAATTGAAATATTTAAAAGACAGCTTATTTTATCCACTGTATAAAAAATAATGTATTAAAAGGAGAGAAATTTAAAAAATGATTTCAATACTTTTAGAGCTATCATGAGTTAAATATAGTCTATCAAATGCTATATTGGAAATTGTTCTACAACATAAATTTTATTTCTTTATACGACATTTATTAAAATGTCAAGATATTTATGAATGTACTTTTGGAAGACACAGAATATATGAATTAAAATTTCATTTTTTTTGCTGGAATGTGAAATCTATACACTTCTGCATGCATTTGAAATGAGCATTTTTTTTCCTGTTGTATTGGAACCGGGGCTCAAAAATTTAGACCAAATTCTCACCCCGTACTTTCTCCGTTCTGATGAACTCTTCCACTTGAGTGGGAAGAGCTGCGAGGAAAATGTCTCTTAACGAGAAGCAGACAGGATGCTTGGCTTCTCGGGGAGTATATCCTCTTTCACTGGTAGCCGTCAATGTCTGATTTGGTAGTAGAAATATTTTAGTACTCATGTCACTTGACTGTGACTTCATGGTGGTTGTACAGAAATGTGCTGGGCACATTATATGAATGTCTGTCGAGGTATGTCAAATTTCAGCTGAAGTTTTATGAGTCACTCTAGGGCCACATAGGTGACATCTGCTGCTGCTTTTGGACATAGAGATAATTTAACAATCTAGTAGGAAAATGTACAGCTCACATATAAAGTAATTTTGGTTTCTGTCATTGCTTCTTCCATCTCTCCTTTCCCCTTTGGAACCGAAAATCAGAACAAATGCCAGAAACAGAGGAAACAATGGGCATTCTTGATGGCAGTGAGTGATTAGTATCCATTCATTACTTAGGTTGTATTATGCACGCAAATGCACAATTCAGGACTGGCAAGACCTACCGTTTTCTGGAAATGCTGCCTGATTAAACTTATTTTTATTTTAATATAGATCTAAATTTCATCCATGAAAAGAGGCAAACACACATGGGGGTAAGTGGAGTATGACTGAAGTGTTTAAGCATAGTTCAGCAATAAAAATGGTATATTTGGACTCCATTCTGCTGGCGAGTTCTCACTCATTTGCATGATTTTATTAAATCAAAGTACAGGATAAAATGATTCATTCATTTATTTTAAAAAATGAATGCCTCCTTTGGAGCACGCACTGTTCTAGAGCCTTTGTGAGATCATTCAGTTCTAGACACTTCAGTAAGAAAAACCAATATCTCTTCCCTCACGGAGTTTACATATTGGCAGAGAAAGATAATATACAACATAAAAATAAACAAATTAGAAAACATGTTAGAAGGTGGTAAGGGTAGTGAGGACAAAAAGTAAAACGGAGAACAGGGGATCAGAGGTTTGTAGGGGACATAGTCAGCGATGGCTACGTGAGGGTACAATTTAATGCAAACTTGAAGGTGATGCAGTTGGTCAAGCAGGCATCTGGGGAAGCACCTTCCACACAGAAACTAGCAGGAGTGGGAGATGCCTGGTCCAGGCATGCAGAAGCAACGGCAGATGTTCTGTGTGAGCGGAGAGGAGAGAAAAGAGGAGAGAGGGAGAGAGGGAGAATGAGAGCGAGAGCGAGAGCGAGTGAGAGAGAGGTGGAGGAGGAGGAGGAGGAGAAGGGGGAAGGAGAAGGGATGGAGAAGAATAGGGAAAATCATAGGAGCCAGAGAAGGATCATCACATGAGGAAAACAAACAAACAAACAAACAAAATATTTTCTTGGAACCCTAGTGAAGAAACACATCAAGGAGGAAAGTGTGCTCCCAACTATCAAATGCTGCTAAAGGCTCAGATATGATGAAGACTTAGAGCTCATCATGAGCTATACACTTCAAAAGGGCACATTTTATTGTATGTCTACAAGCAATATCATCCTGAAAGCAATGAGCACGTCTAGCACCCAGGTTTTGGTTTTTAAATACAATTTCTTGCTAAAAGGAATCAGATCATGTTGGTGACATGGCCAATTCTAGGACTGAGACAGGAAAGGTATGAGATGAATGGTAACATTTTGTTAGGCCAGAAAATAAAGGAGAGTTTGAAAAATGATAAGCTCATTCAAAAATGACAGAGGAGACAACTTTTAAGGTGTCCCTCTGAACAAGTATGGGAAAATTTGTGCCTCGGAATAAATAATGAAAGAATAGATTATAAACCACTGACTAAAATAGGAATTAATAAATCCACATCATAGTAAGCAAGTGAGTAAATAAATTATAAAGGAAAGCTCTTCTTTGTAGAACATGCCAACCAATACATATAAAAGAAATGATAAAGTTGGAAAATTATCATATTGCAGCCATCATAGTAATAACCGAATCAGGCCAGAATCCTTAACAGATACTAAAATTATAAAGGAAAACTTAAAAGGCTGCAAGATTATTACATAATATCATAACATTTCCCTGCAGATGACTTACTCGGGGAGGGAAAAATGGGCAGTTGTTAGTGATAAATGTATAGGGTGCCCCCATCTTCACTAAGGATTCAGTGCTCACCGGAAAGAGAAACTGACATTTTGCACTTTCTCTTATAACTCATGAATTGTAGTGCTCCTGCCCAAAAATGCACATCTGACTCCAATAATGAGGAAACATCAGAAAAACCCAGCTTGAAGGACACCCTATGCAACAATCAGCCTGTGCACTTAAAAAAAGTCAATGTCATGAAACGATGATAACATCAGGTATTGTTTCATAGTACATCTCCCAGAGATAGTACACTAAATGAAATACCTGATCCTCCACTGGACCCTGGATCAGAGAAAAATTTACATAA
The DNA here is from genome assembly GCA_028451465.1 of Erethizon dorsatum. Lineage (NCBI taxonomy): Eukaryota > Metazoa > Chordata > Mammalia > Rodentia > Erethizontidae > Erethizon > Erethizon dorsatum. Next base: position 141,610,073 of record CM051823.1, on the reverse strand, counting down.
ATAACATTATTAGGATAATTTGTGAAACTTGGATATGGACCTATATACGAGATAGTAACATTATATTTATGAATTTCTTGAATGTGATAGTGGAACTACACAAAGGAATACCCTTGCTTTTTGAGAAACACAGGTTGAAATATTTAGAGATAAAGGGACATGATGTATACAACAAATTCTCAAGTGGTTAAGAAAAGAATCGATAGCAGTAACGCAAATATTGCAAAATGTAACAATGATGCATATGGAAAAATGTATATGGCTTGTTCAGTTCTTGAAAATTTTATATAAATTTTAAGTTATTTAATGTTAAAAAGTGTAAGAGAGAAAGTGGGAAGAAAGAAATTTGAAGCATCAAGTACAGACAACTCTCAAGGAATTTTACTGCCTAGGAGTATAGGAAATGTGATGATAATTCCATATAGAATGAAATCAGTTCCCTGAATGAATAAATGAAATCAATTACTTCTATGTTATGTAGAAGGCAAAACTAAAGGGAAATATTCACTCAATGATCCATTGCTTTTTTTATAGTCTATGAAAATTCCCATGTTCTAAAATACTACAGGAAAATTCCATTGTAATTGACAATATGCCTGTACTTTCATAAGAGAATCAGAAGCCAACAAGACAACCTTGAATGATGGATATATGCCACAAATATAGCAAATTGAGATTACGGATGATTTCTTTTTAATCTTCTATTGAGTTTTCCAAGTAGTATGACACTTTAAACTTATTCATAGTTAAGATAATTGTATTTTTTTTTTTTGTGGGTACCGGGGGTCGACCTCAGGACCTCGCGCGCCAACAGGCACCCGTGCCGCTGAGCGATATCACCGGCCCCTTTTTCGTATGTGGGTTCCGGGAGTCGAACTCGGGCCCTCGCGCTTGCCAGGCAGGCACTTATGCCGCTGAGCCATCTCACCGGCCCAAGATAATTGTATTTAAATTAAGTTACATTTGGTAAATGTAGAAGACAGGACATAATGGCTACTATTCACTAAAATTTCTGTTTGGACAAAAACACTGTATTATTGAACCAATGATCATGTGAGCTGGAGATATTAAGGTTGGAGCCATTTTTATCCTTAAACCAAACAAGAAAACAGAAAGAGTCTCACCTTTCTCATCTATTTTTTTTAAACTGTTAGTCAAATATCCATCAACATGACAGAATGTAGATCTTTTTTGATTTTTATTTACATTTTTGATATTTTATTTCTCATGGAATTTTTGGTGTTAATTTTTATTTTTAAAAATACTGCATAAAGATATCTTTCCTGATTGATTCCTGAGTTATTTGGTTGCCTCTTAAATTTAGAACCTCAGCGTGCTTCTTTACTGCCTCCCCCCCTGGTCCTGGCCTGGCCTGTATCTTTGAAGTACAGCATAAGCTCAGATAATGTAAAAAATATACACTAATTAAATAAATCTAGCCAATAAGTCTTTACGCAGTTAATTTTTATGCCAGCCTGTGGGTTTAAAATGTAGTGCATAAAGGTATTCACCATGAGAGTATTCAAAGTTTGACAACAAATTGGTTATCATGATGCCTTTTCTTTATTTGTGCACTTTCAAACTTGATGTCTGAGATGGGCAAGGAGACATCTGTCAAATTGCTGTATTAATTGATGGCCAATGTTTTCTAAAATACCAATGACTATGCCATTTGGCACCTCTATGTAAGTTATTTAGTCAACACGAAAATGATTCAGAAGTGATGCCACATAGCTATTTATGAAAATAATAGTGCTTCATTTTCTTTCTTGAGGAGATAGATAAAGCTAAATGAAAAAAAAATTCTGAACTTAGCCCTGTAAAGTTTCACGCAATAGTGCAAGAAAGTAAAATTGTTTAAATCAATATTCATTACTTATCAATCGTCATTTAAGAAGCATTTTGTGCTAGGTGAGATAATGAAAAACCAAGATATTAAGAGCTGAATATACAATTGGGAAAAAAATTCCATATGAGAAACTATCTGTAAATGAATCCCTATTCTGTATAATAATACCAGGTACTACTTTCTCAAATGTGTTATGCAACTACTGAATAAGTTCTGACACTTTCGTTTCCAAAAATACTTTCAATGGATACCTAACATATTTACTATGATAATTAGGAGATGATGACATACATTTCTGGATAGAAATTTAAATGATTAGCTCTGCTAATTGGTCTTACAAACTGCTCAGCTAAGTTCAGATTAGGAAAATCTATGGAACCTTGATGTACTTAGTGACGAAATGCTAAATTTATTTAAGACGTTTATATAATAAAAGTCATTCTTTAAAAGCATTGACAGTTATTTTAATGCATCATTGTTTGGATTTTATTGTTTCAGGGTTGTCATTTGGAATATATACACAATCTTATATAAGCACTGACCTTAAATTCATTTTCTGTTCACTTGCTCCTTTCTGAATATTACAAATATGTATGTATTAACACATTTTTGCACTACTCTGGTACTAATTTTAGGGTTATGAAATTTGTATTGGCACTGCCGGTATGGTAATTTAAAAATTTCACAAGTTGGGGTTGGCTTAATGCAAAAAATGTTAATAAAAATTATTTTCATTTTTGAGGACCTTCTCTGTAACATATTTTCGTTGTAAAGGTTGATGAATGTTTATACTAGGAGAAGCGGAGAAAGATTGAACCTCATATAAATATAGTATCTGTGATAAAAAAGTTCTAAGTATGCCCATAGGATGAGGCTTTCTGTCAGCTGTGTACCTGGCTCCCTGAACAAGGTATATGTCAACTGTCCCCAGAAGCTGAGCAGTTCGTAATTGGTGCCAGAGTCACTGAGGTGATACCAAGGACAAAGAAAGTCTGTTGTTTAAATGAGCAGAACTGGCTGCAAGCAGACATGGAGATCCAACTACATAAACCTAATATTAGCACTTTAGAGGATTAGTCCAATGGAATATCTTATTAATATTTTAACAAATGCTCTATGCTTCTAATTATTATACTCATTACTATAATGAAACTCTTTGCTGGGTTAGTGGCTATTCATAGCCTTTTAAAAAAATTTTTAGGACTTTTAATATATTTTGTACCTTAGAGTTATTGGTATAAATGACTGATTATACCTAAGGTCAGAAACCATTTAATCAAATTTATAACCAATGGTATCTAGTGCATAATCTTATACATAATGGAAGCAGTAAAAAAAGTTAGCATTTCCTCGTTCTTATCATTTTTATATTCAGAGCCTTTGTTCTCCTTTCTTCCAGATTTTCTTTAATTGATAATAGATTGCTGTAAACTATAGTCATCTCACTGTATACATGTGTTGAAATATCACATTGTACCCCATTAATACAGTCAACTATTACTTGTAATAAAAAACAATAAATTCAATTACTTCACAGCAAATGCCCTTTTAAAGTAATAAGCCAATTCATAAAAGGCAAAATGATAAAACTCATGAATTAGTTTTTGAAATAATTTTTTAAATGAACCCTGAAGTAGTGTTGCAGGGCCCAGGTTTTCCTGTCACAACCCTTTGCTTTAATTGACCTCTGTTCTAACACTCAGTTGTATCCAGTTTGGTGCAAAGTTTGCTCTTATTCACAGGTCTGGTTTTCTTATTAGACTATAAATTCTTGGAGACCAGATTCCTGTTAGTTTTCCACAATGTCCTGCAAGTTATAGGTGTGAAATACATGTTGATCGAATTAAATTACTTTCCTGATGTGTGTGCTCCAGGCTAAGTTCAAGAATGCTGAACCCTGGAGAGATCGGGGTGAATTTTCAGTTTTCAATATTCAGCTTTTAAAAAAGATGAGACAAAATTAATTACTTTAAGTGTCCCAAAGCACAAGCAAGCAGGTTTATAGAATAGCTCTTTCTCCCTTTTACACATTCTGTTAGGTCAGGGTTCGTGATATTGTCCAGGATTGCACATTTCTTGAATGCAGACACAAGAGATTCTAAGATTGAAGCAACCTAGACTAAGATGCAGTTGTCCTGTAGAAATAATTTTTAAGTAGTCTACTTTAAGAAGTGAAAAAAATAATAAGGAACACTGTGTGTATAAAACAGTATTGATAAGTTTCCAGAATTTACAGTGGAGACTTGTAGTTTTTTTTTTTTTTTTTTTTTTTTTTTCTTTTTTGATGAGGTGTTAAAGATGTGAGTCTCTAATGAGGCTGGTGCTCATTTCAAATTATTAAACACTTTGATTCATTTTCATGTGTTCTGACCAAATTTCATAATTTATGCTTAGCTATAATTACTTCAGTATTCAAATCTCCCCCTCACAGCTTACCATCTTTAAAGTTTCCATTTATTCATAAAAGAACCAGCTGCCAAAAAATCTTTTTTTTTTTTTTAATGTGGGTACTGGGAGTCGACCTCAGAACCTCGCGCTTGCCAGCAGGCTCCTGTGCCACTGAGCAATATCACCAGCCCTTTTTTTCCTTTATGTGGGTTCCGGGAGTCGAACTCAGGACCTCGCGCTTGCCAGGCAGGCGCTTGTGCTGCTGAGCCATCTCACTGGCCCCCAAAAATCTTTTAAAATAAAATACTATGACTCCTTTGACCTCTCAGAAATCATCCAGTGGTCATAAGTGGCCATATTTTGTTTGTTTCTCCCTGTGCATATTCTCAGAGTCAAAATACGGCGAGTAAACACTGATGACAACCAATTATATTATGTGGTCCATAACATCATCAAGTGTGGAGATTTTCTCTCATGGGTGGACATATTCTTAAGACAAAGTCATTGCCAGTGACTTCTGACATCCTGAGCAATGTGATTGTGATAAAGCATAAATTAAATTCTTTAATAGCAAGAGTATTTGCTTGGCTCAGACATTAACAGAAAAGTAAGAAAACCAGTTATGAATATTAAAAAAATAAAAATATACAGAACATAACATCAACAGTAATAACAAAGCACCAAAAAAAAAAAAAATAAGGGAGTGTGAACAAGAAAAGAAAAGAAAGGAAAGAAAAGAAAAGAAAGAAACCTAAACAAAAATAAAACACATGATCACTTTAACATTTAACTTGAAGTTGGAAACTGAGTTTAAAGGATCTAAGATGTTATTTTAAGTTCTCCACATGCAGGTCTTGAATAGAATGTATTAAAGCCCTGTGACATTAGTTCTTCTGTGTATAAAAAGCACTCACGACTTCTTGATGGCTGTCACTAGGAGAACAGCTTTGCTTCAACACCACCACAGAGTGGGAGGAGGGGGAGGAGGAAGAGGAAAGTCTTTTCTCAGGCAGGGTAAAACTGTTTCTCTAGATCTAACTTTTTAACATTTAAGTTTTTTTTCAATTGCTATTTTTTCTTTCATGTTCTTGACAGTGACAAGAAAACCAACATGGCTGATTTGAGTCACAGAACAGCAGGGATTTCTCCTCCTCCAGATGTCTGTGTCCACACCTGCTGCATCAGCGGAAGGGAAGTGTTCAAGAGGGTCAGATGCGTGTCTTCTTCAACCACACAGCACACTAATTTTTTGGCAAAATCTGTTTTTAGCCTATTATTTTGCCTACCATAAAAATCCATTCCAACCAATGGAGAGTATGACTCTAACTTCCGGGGTCAGGAATAGTTGCAAAACGATTGTTTCCTCTTTGTAAAGAGGGAAAAAGTCAGTAAGCTCTTAAGGCTTCTTTGGGCAGTAAGGTTTCTCAAAATCCCAGTTTGAATGAATTTAAACGAATTAGTAAGAAGCAGATCAAATTTCCTCGGTCCCAAAGAAGAAATACGTGCCAGGCACAATGTGGTTTTATGGAGCCCTCCGCTTCTGAGTTTGAAATGTTTAGCAAATCCAGAGTTTTGAGGGTGATGGTTTGTGGTAAGCAAATTGAGGCAGCGAACTTTTAGTTGATTCTATGTCTCCAGAGGTTAAAAACTGCTGCCTTAACTCCCTAGTTCTCAGCATATATTTAAAATAAATGTGGTCTATTATCCGAGATATATGTTTGGACTGTTAAGCCTCACTACACGAATTCCAGATGTATGTTGTAATGGATTTCTGCTTCTCTCCTTTTCTGTCTGCCACTTCACAGCTTCATCCTAGAATACTGGGCTAACCCTTTACCTCTAGTCATGCACTCCTAACCATCTCACACACTACTGACAGATTTATTCCTCAGGTACAACTCCTACCATGTCAGCCCTCTGCTCCAAATCCTACAATGGCTCCCTAGTATCTACTTAATTAAGTTTACATTATTTACTCTGGCATTTGTGGCCTTCCACAAGATGATGCCAACTTATTTTTCCATTTTTATCTCCCACTGGTCTCCTGTAGACAAATAAGTCTTTGCTCTTATTGTCCCCCATGATTTTCTGCTTCAGTATGCAATCAGATACTATCTCCACCTGTGAAAACAACATCCCTCCTTCAGCAGCCCACCTCACGACTGCCTCCTCACCTCTGGGTCAGATGCTTCTGTGAGTCCTAATGCTTTGCAGTTGGCATTCTGGTAACTTGGCTTGCCTTAGTAAGGAGAGGCTGCACACTCTTGTAAGAGCTGCTGGGCAGGGCCAATTCTTATTTATTAGGGTGCCTGGTTAAAAAGTTTTGACTGAAAGAAGGGGTAAAGGAATGAGGTGATTATTGATTGAAGTTTAAATGTGTTTCCTAACTACCATAGCACATTACCTGACTACCTCATACTTGTTAAACTGAATTCTCCAGGGTAGTTATGATTCATTTATCAAACACAACAGATAACAGGTAATCCTCAGGAGAGGAACTTGAACTACTCCTTTTTTAATTTGTTGGATTTTCTGAATGATTATAAGAACATTTTTAGAATGGTGGTAGGTTTGTACTGGATTAACTTTAGTAGGTGCCTGGGTATGAATCCTTAAGCACTTGCAGAAAAGGATCTCTTATGCTATATTCTTTGGAAAGAAAGTGCATTGTATAAGTGCATGTTTCCTTGTAGGTTGGTTCCTTGAATTATATTTCATTTAAGTGGATCCTCTGACTTAAGGTATTACACGTGGTTAGAGTATAATAGTTTACATGTAAATACCCACCCTTAGTTCAACAGAGAACTCCAGCTGTTTACCTGTGCATCAAGACTGGCCTCTTATGGCCCACGGTTTTGTTTGGAACATAGCAGCACCTTAGTAATCACATCTATAGCTCTTGGTGTAGGTCACACTTAGGGAACAAGGTCTCACGAATACGTTATCAGGCCATGGAAAGCTATACGTCTTTACACTGAAGTAGATCAGAGACAAGAAAGACTTGTTTTAGATGATTAATGTGGTGTCCACCTGGATGAGTGCCTGAGCTGACACCAAAGACAAACAGATGTACTTGATCTAGAACAGACACAACTGGCTATTTCACGTATTCAATCATAGCAAGAATAGGACTTGGGACTAGGGGTGATGTAACTACAAAATATTGAGCACCTACAGGGTGATTTACGTTTGTCATCTTATTTAATTTTTATAAAAGTGAGTATTGTGAAGTTGGAATTAAAAAGTACATTTTACAAATGAAGAAATGGACTCAGAAAGGATTAGTAATTTATCCAAAGTCACAGTTTAGTAAGTAGCAGAGTAGGGGCTGGAACTTGGGTTTGTAAAATCTTGAAGATGATTCTCTGTTCATTATATCTTGGTCTTCACAGGAAAAGGAAAAGAGTAGGGAACATGTGACAGTTTAGCACAGGAGCCTATTTTCTCTGGGGCACAGTGATGTGTTAGTATTTAAGAGATTTCAACCTTTTTTCATTTAAAAATTATAGTTAAGTAGCTAAACTCACAAAAGCAGGAAGTGGGATGGTGGTTGTTATGGGATGGGAGAAATGGAAACGGGAAATTGTTCAGTGGGTATAAAGTTTTGAAAGTGTAAGATTAAAAAATTCTAGACATCTGATATAGAACATTGTACTTATAGGTAACAAGATGGTAAGAAATTGAAGAGGATAGATCTCCTATGTTATTTTCTACACTAAATACTAAAACAGAGCCAATGAAAGGCAGTTTCAATATAACTCATAAGTACAAGCCTTTTAAAATAAATAAAAATTTAATTAAAGGTTGAAGATTAAAATGGGTATCATTGAACAGGAATGTCAGAGTGAGAAATATTGAAATGCTAATCTTGAAAAACAACTTATAAAATAACTAGAAAACAACCAGAGAAATCACTTCATGGCAAAATTTGGACGTGATTCTATGTATGTAACTTTCCTGTGTCACTAAATGTACAAATGTAATATTAGGAAATGAATAATAAATCACTTGTGGGTTTTAAAATTGAAAACACATGTCTTACTGACACCGACTTAATGTGATTTGATTATTATGTTGTTACCCAAAGAAAGTCACAGACATTGGTTGGTGCCTGCAGCTTTGGACAAGACAAACATTTTTGTTGTGTACACAGAGCAGAGTGGCGGCTTGTGGGGAAGGGAAAGAGTGGGAGGTACTTGGGCAAACAGGCCGCTCCAAATAAAACTCTGACGGGATGTGCATAGCTCTCTCGTTTAACCATTTTGGAGTCTGAAAGTCACCTACAATTGTACCTGAGGGGCTATCTGCCGATTGAGGCAATGTCTTAGAGCCTAATCTTATTTGTGTTACACGGCTCATGATCTTCTTTCCTTCTTTCTAGAAAACACACATGTTCTTTATGTGTTATCTAAATATTTCTGGCCACCTTTGTAATGATAAATAACGTTCTAGTCAGGAGTGTTAGTATATCTGTAATATTCTTCAGTAGTTGTCACTGCATGAAATGGAAACATGCGAGGAATAAAGTGAGTTTGTCCTTAGCTATGTGGAAATGCTCGGCCAACAAATACCCATTGAGAGCACGTGTGAGAGACCCTGAAGTACTTGAGTATACAGAACATGCAAGACAGGGCTTCTGCCCTCAACCACCCGTAGGGATGTGATAGGATGGGCTGTTTATTCTTTTCACTACTTTTTACTTCTACATTAGCTGTGATGGATATGAGAGGTTTTTAGTATAAAATACCTAGAAATTACAATACAAGGTGAACAATATGAGCGAGAAGAAATTATTTGTCTAGTGAGTGCTCCACTGTCAGAAATGGGAAAATTCACTTTGTTTTCACCCTTGACGGAGTCAGAATCCTGTCTTTCTTATGTGGAAAAGAGGCAAGGTGGTGCCTGGTATATATTTGGGGCATGTAGCAGGGTGCAGAGAGTGAGGGGACAGCGCAGTTGAAAAGGAATGAGAAAAGGGAGATCAAAAGAGAAGGGACATTCAAGTACCTGTTGGAGGTGGCTTTAGTGGAAGACAGTCTGCCCAGTGTGTGTGCTGAGGTTTCCCTCACTTCTTCCTCCCCTGACTCATTAGTGCTGGACTTCTCAGAACATAGAGTGTAATCGCTGTGTGTGAATAAGGAGGCGCAGAGGAGGGGGAGGCACAGACGTGACAGTTATAGGACAAATGCAGGTAAGGACTTGCAGAGTGACCAAAGGGAAGAGTTGTGCTCATAGCTCACGCTTCCCTTCCTTTCCCTTGTCTTCTGCAGACATTAACTGAGGGTTTCCTTTGCTCACACACTGGGCTGGGTGTTGGTGAAACAAAGATTTGGAAGATGCAGCCTCTACCTTCAGCTAGGTCCCTGTCAAGAGGGGACACTCACTCCTCTTTCTCCATGGCAGTTAACAGCTGAAGGCAGTGGCCATGGGGAAATCTCTGCACCCTCCTGGGACCTCCAGTTACCTTCCTTTTCTGCTGCTATTACAGAAACCATAGGCTGGGTGGTTTCTAAAGAGCAGAAATTTATTTCTTACAATACTTGAGGTTAGAAAGTCCAAGGTTAAGGAGCCTGCATCTGACGAGTGTCTTTTTACTACATCATAACATGTCCAAAGGTGAGAAGGTGAGGGATAACCTCAGAAGAGAGTGCAGAAGGGGCCTGAATTCATCACTTAAGTCAGGGGCCCACTCTCATGAAAAGGAAAATGACAACCGTATTAACCCATTCACGAGGGTAGAGCTTCTAATGACCTCATCACCTCTGAAACATCCCACCTTTCAACACTGTTGCATTGGGAATTAAACTTTGAACATGTGCACTTTGTGGGACACACTCAAACCATAGTAAGGTGGAACAAAAACGTGTTATTTTAGCCAGGTGTGGCCATGCCTGCTTATAATCCCAGCACTCTGGGAGGCTGAGGCAGAAAAATCACAAGTTCAAGCCCAGCCTGGGCAACTTAGCAACTTATGAGCTCCAGTCTCAAAATAAAATGTAAAAGAGTTGGGGATGTAGTTCAACACGAAGACCCTAAATTCAATCCCTATACCCCAGCCCCTGCCGAAGTGTAATTTTGAGGACATTTGGCCTAGAATGAGGTTCAAGTGTTGGTTCTTCCACTCACTACTCTTTTGGGTAAAAGAACTGAAATTAACCCACCCGGTGCATTAGGACAGCTTGTGCGTAAGGACAGCTCCAGTCAGAATGCAAACAGCATCTGGAAAAATTTACTTAATAAATAAATGAACACCTTAGCTTGAATTTGTTTGTAACTAGGCAGGCAATGCCAGATGGGTAGGTTCTGATGGAGGGGGCTGAAGGAACAGCCTGAAGCTTGGGGTTCTGTCTCAGAAGGGAAGTCATGGGGAGGCTGGGCTTTGGGATGAGTGGGAAAGTGGGATGAAAGGACCCTGGGAAGAGAAAGATGGTGTTTGGGTGGAGTCTTCCTGGTCCTTCTCAGTAACTGGGGTTCTGTGCTGGGCACCCCACAGCACTGCCACCTCATTCATGTCCAGTAAAAGCAGTTATTCATGGACAATTGGATGGCCCTACAATTCTTGTCTCTTTTACCTATTAAACTGTTTGCTCCTTGAGAGCAGGGGCTATACTTTAACTTTTAATTCCCAGCAGTTAACACAGCGGAATGACTAAAGAAGGTGTGAAAATCAAAGAAAAATGTCATCAATTTGGTAATTTTGCCCAGGATCCTAGTTCTTACAGTAATAATCTGAACTACTAATACCTATCATTATTTCAGGTTTAGAAGCAGAGAAGCAGAGTACCAAAAGCTAAGAAACTCAGGGAAAAATTTATAACGAGTAGGACAGGCATTAAAACAGTTCCCATGCCTTTAATGAACTGATACTTTCTCTGTCACATGCCCTAGAACTAACTTAAAAAATCAGGGTCTACCTGAAACAGAAGTGAGTGTTTTAGGCTTCCCACCTTTGCAAGTCAAGCCTGGTTAGTTATTTTGAGGGTCAGTTTTCTTGTAGGAATTAAGGGGACGAATGTCAAATCATCAGTCTGTTGACTCGTATGAGGCATATTTGATTCACACATCCGTGCTAAACCAGCTTTCCAAATGAGTAGAGTCTTTTTCTCCAAATGCCAGCCCTTAAAAGCAAGACCTGCCCAAGACCTTCTCAGCGTCCCCGAGAACACTCTCAGTAATGACAAGTGGCAGTCTGTCCTCTTGATGACCTGGTGGGTGACAGACCTCACACTGATGCAGAACGCAAAGTGAGCAGTGTGCTCTTTGGAGATCATTCACAACTCTTCTTCCAGGTGTCAGAAGCATCACAACAGGGTGCGAAGGTCGGGAGTTCAATTAAGTTTAAGGTCCTTCACTTTGGAAAGTTTTCATTAATTTTTTTCTCTTTCTTGTACATCCTAGTGAATGCTGCAGTTGCAAATTTCTCAGCATGACTTGGTCAAAACCCACTCAATATTATGCCAAGGATCTGCTTTCAAAACTACGCTGTCAAAATTTGCAGCCCTATTATCAAGAAATCAACTAATAACAAATGCTGGAGGGCTGTGGGGAAAAAGGAACCCTTCTCCACTGTTGGTGGGAGTGTCGACTGGTACAGCCACTGTGGAAATCAGTGTGGAGATTCCTCAAAAAACTAGGGTTGGAGGTCCCATTGGACCCAGCTATTCCCCTTCTGGGCATCTTCCCAGAAGAATTAAAAACATCGTACCACAGCGATATATGTGCACCCATGTTTATAGCAGCACAATTTGTAATAGCCAGATCTTGGAAACAACCCAAATGCCCATCAACTGAGGAATGGATAAAAAAGATGTGGTATTTTTATACAATGGAGTACTATTCAGCCATAAAGAAGGATAAACTGGAGACTTTTATAGGTAAATAGATGCAACTCGAGAAAATACTCATAAGTGAAATAAACCAGACGCACATGTGTAAGCATCGTATTGTCTCCCTAATATGAGAAACTGAAAGAGTAAATAAGATCCAAAATGTACAGTAGATATGGTGAATCAAAAAGAAACTGGTCAAAAGGAAAGAGAGACTGGGATGGGGGAATGGGGAAAAGAAAGAAGGGAAAAGAAAAAAATTGTATTTATATATAAGATGGTTAAGATAAATACACTACTAATTTTACTTAGTTCATTGAAGAGTAAGGTTTGTGCCAGTAATGTTTGGACAATTGAATGCTGATATCTTCTACCCTGAATAACTAACTTCAAGATAACAATACTTAATGTATTAACCATTGTTACCCTCCTATTATGTTGTTTTGAAATTTTGTTCTTTTTTGATTTGATTTGTTTTGTTTTTTCTTCTCTTTAAAACAAAACAAAACAAAACCAAAAAACAAAATTTGCAGCCTCGAGAGGCTTAGATCATTTAAAAGGTATCTGATTTGCAGTTACAAGATTTTTAGTTATACTGAATTTCAGATTCTTTCAGGAGCCCCAACTGTGAAATATTTTTCTTAAGACCAACCAAACTTTCTGAAATTTAAGAATATTTATTCTTCACCAGCTTTAAGAGAAACTTCATGGTTAACAAGCCATAGACAATAAAACATCAACAACAATAATAATAAATAGAATATTATAATAACTTTAGAAGCTGTATTTTATGTTTAAGATACTTTAAAACCAAAAAATATCACTGATAAATAAAAATCCTAAAGTGGCTTCATAACTATTGAATAACTTAAGGCATAAATGAAACTAAGACTGGTTTTGGGATTTATGAATTCAATATGGGAGGCCTTGCTCCATAAGAGGCATTTGGGAAATGTTGGGCAGCATGTTTGGCTGTGAAAATGATGGAAAGGGCCAGAATGGAATTTAGTGGAAGGGAGTTGGGTATGTTCCACACAACAAAGAATTGTCCTTGGGCCAGTGAGATGGCTCAGCGGCTTAAGCGCCTGCCCGGCAAGCGTGAGGACCCGAGTTCGACTCCCGGATCCCACATACGAAAAAGGGGCCGGTGATATCGCTCAGCGGCACGGGCGCCTGCTGGCGCGCGAGGTCCTGAGGTCGACCCCCCGGTACCCACAAAAAAAAAAAAAAAAAAAAGAATTGTCCTGCATCTTCTTGAATTTTTCAGAGGCCGAGCAGGTATTTGTGTAGGTGAAAAGCCTGTTTATAATAATCTGAACCTGGAACCTAACTTTTTCTGTTTTATGTATAAGCATAAAGTATTCCTCTGCACAGTACTGACTTTTCAGGAATGCCCCTACTATGTAAATTAAGGGAAGAACATAATTTTCTCAAGGGTGGGGAGTAGGGCTTAGAGAGGAGGAAGAGGAAAAGGAGGAGGAAGAGCGAGATGAGGAGGAGGAGGAGAAGGAAAAGGGGGGAGGAGGAAGAGGAGCGGGGAGGGATGGAGGTGGTGGACAGAACTTTTCCAGGCGCTGTTCTCCATCTTTGGAAATGACCAGTGGCAAGACTGCTTATGATATTTGACAGTGTTTCCAACATAACACACCTGTAATTGGTAGCTGCTATGTTTATGTATGTGCAGGTATTCTACATGTAGCTGCAAAAACGTCGCCATCATTATACCTTCTAGGGTGGTTGTGCCCACGCATTTGCACATTAAAAACATTATTTAAGGCATAAATTACTTTTCTTGTATATTTGCTTTTTAATACAGCTAGGGTTTTATATATTTTTGAACTTAGGTGAATAAACAGGCTACAGATTTCCTTAAAAGACAATAAAAGCTGTCATAAAAAATGTGATAAAAAGGAGGTATTGGGTCTGAGAGGGTTAAAAGCCATTTTACTGGATAAAAACTTAGCTTATGGGGTTTTGAAGTAGTAGGCTCCTGTCTGAACCACAGAAAGACCCTTACAGAATACAGCGTTTGCTCCGAGTGGCCTAGTTCCAAGTGAGAGCTAGCTCAAGTTCCTTCACCCACATTACTATTTTTTCTTTAAAAATCTAATGAATTAATTATCACTTTTATGTATCTTACATAAACTTGGTATCAATAAAACATATAAAATGTGCTAACTATATTTTTCCTAGTAGTACATAATCAAAATTAATATGTAATGATTAAAGCAAAAGAAAAAAGTTGTCCTGTAACAAAAATACCACCTTGTAGAGCCTTTAGTATGTGTACCACACTTTGGGAAATGGTGCCATAAAAGTTTAAAGGTTTGGAAAATAAGACTGAAGGACAAAGAATGATCCAGTCATCCTCCTTAATTTTCTTTGATCTTTAGAAAGGATGTGTTCTTTTACTAAAAAAGGTATCCTAAAATTATATTTTAAAATACTGTTTGATTATAAATACAAATAACATAAAAGTAGAATGGCATAGATGTGATAATCCAGTAATAGCTACATCATGTCATATTGATCATCTTCATGGAGACACTTCCTGTGACTTGGACATGAGTTGAGTATGTTCCCCCAAGGTTAAGGTGGGGGAATCTTGGTCCCAGTGTAGCAATTTGATGAAGTGATAGGACCTTTAAGGCATGCGCCTAGTGGAAGGTCATTACTATCAGCGGTACTGTGCTCAGAAGGGATTAAGGTAGTTCTGATGGGACCCTGGTGAGTTATTATAAAAAAGAGCAAGACCGGCCTCTCCCCATCCTCTCTGGTTTCCTTCCTGTGCCACAGTATGATTGCTGTCGCCTGCATGCACCCCTGTTGTGATGCCATTCATCATGTGACACAGCTAAGTGACCCCTCTTCAGAACTGAGCAGAGCTTTTGAACCTCCAATGCTGTGAGATAAATCAGCCCCTTTTATTTATAAAGAATTCAGTTTAGTTATTTTGTTATAGCAACAGAAAGCAGATTGACACAATACCCTTTACTGAGCTCATCTTTGAAAGATTTCTTGTTATAGGGCAAACTCTGCAGCCACAATTGTCAGCAAGTTATGTATAATGGAGTAAGACATCCATAGCGACAGATCTTTTTGAATGAACAACTTAATTTGTGTATTCATTCAATAATATTTGTCATGGCCTCACTAGGTAAAAAGCTTTGCTTTGGGTCCTAAGATATAGCAGTGAACACAATAAAGTCGTATTCTTTGTGGAAGTTACACTTCATCAACATAATCTAATAATGAAAGCAAAATTGATTTTCATTGCTATTGAGAAGGAAATAGGGATCCGACATTAAACTTTATATCAGTTAGGTGGCTACAGATTAGTATCAGCGGATGTGCATAGCAGATCTTGTCATTTGGCATTAATTTTATATACAGTACTGAAGTTATTTTAATGTCTGCTTGCATAGCTTTTCTAACAATATACTATTTTGTTGATGCTTTGTATGTATTTCTCAGTCCCATTTAGTATTACATTCCATAATTTAAGGAACAGAATTTAAGAATTTCTTAATTCTTCAGCCCAAGTTTTGGTGTTTCATATACAATTTAAATTGTCCTTAAATCACATCTGAGTCATCCTTTCCTATTCTTTATGCCATTAATATCATTGATAAATGGTTGCCAGAGCCTCTTAATTATTATTTTAAAAAGTATAGGTATTCTTTTTCTTAGTCTTCTCTACTTAAGACACTTAGAAATAATCTTGAAAGGTGATTTAAGGTAGTGAGAACTATTCAGTTAGAGAGTTCAAAAATACTCTAAGACAATCATTCCTGTCATCAGGCTCTGGTGACACACCTTATTATTAATTTCCATCTAGTGAATATTTCTTACATATCCAGCTACTAACATTAGATGAAATTCACCCATTATCTTCTTCTGTCAGTCATTTCCAAAGCGCTGAAATAAAAACCCACTGCTTTAGATTATTTTCAAAATCTCGGGAGGCACCACTGGTCTTTATCTGTTCAGCAAGTGGAAATTTTAGCAGTAAGAAACTCAACTCTTCACAAAGTTTGTTTTGAAGTTTGAGTTAATAATTGCTGTTAAAAATAATTGACTCTGAAGTAGTCTAAGATTATGAGGAGTCATGAGTCACCAAAAAGAAACTAAGCTATGCCCCCAATAGTGGTTTTTTCCCTTGGTTAGGAGATTTGAGTTATGCTATAATTCTTTCAAAACAAGTTATCCATGTTTAGCAATTATCAATTAAGGGAACATTCAACTGACTAGGACTTGCTTGACTTTCAATATATTAAGCAACCTTTATCTTTTAAGACATTTCCCGCTGAGGCATCACTATTTTCTGTGAAAATGATTCTTTATGTGAATACGAAGATATTTTGGCAGTGGGCTGGGCATGGTGCTGTACATCTGGAATCCCAGCTACTTGAGAGGATGAGGCAGAAAGACTACAAGTTTGAGGCCAGCCTGTTCAACTTAGCAAGACCCTGTCTTAAAGAAAGAGAAAAGGGCTGGGATGTAGCTCAGTGTGTAGGCTTTAGGTTTAATTCCTAGTAACACACACACACACACACACACACACACATTTTGTCATTGGTATGAAGAAAAATGCTGAAAATTTGGAGACTTAATATTACCTCTTAAAGAATATTGCAAATGGGAAGGGGATCTAGAAATAGAGGGAAGAGGGAAGGAGGGGAAGGGAAAGGAAATAAAAAGATTTCATGTATGTTAAGTACATATACCTACTCCCTAAGATGAACGTAAACACTATGTACTGTAAACATGCTAAAAATAAATAAAAATGGAAATGGAAAAAATAAAATGTAACAGAGAAAAAAGAATAATTATTGCTATAATCAAGAGGAATAAATGTGATAGAAAAAACATCGTAAGAGATGAGAGCTTTTAAAGGAAGGAACTTTTGTTTCCTTAGCACTGCTCGAGCTAAGCAATAACAGTGCCTGACACACAGTAGGTGCTCAGTAAAAATCTACCACAGAGTAAATGAATGGACAGGAATAGCTCAGCACCCCTGCTGGAGGAGTGGCCACCTGCAGGGAGGGTGGCAGAGAGATTGCAGGGCGGAGTGACAGAGGATCTCTAGAGCCCGTGGGGGAGGCTTTGTCACCGGCCAAGCCCCACAGGGCTACACTAGTTCTGTATTTGATGACTTGAAGTCTCTGGTGTCAACAGAGCATTGTGATAATTAATGAACCTACCACGTTTTCAAGAAGAATAAATAAGGCTATGGATATAACGTGCTTAGCACATAGGACATCTTCAGTAAGTATTAGTTAATTTAGAGTTACAATATTCAATTGTACAATTGTACATTCTATATTGCTACCAGATTTAGATCCTGGATTTTCTATGCCACCCATTTGAAAGAGAATTAAATATTGAGAGGAATATATGTGTTTTTCTTTAAATTGCTAAAGAAGTGTTGCTTTTAGGATGGATGGTTGGGGTAGTGTGTTAAGATAGAATGCATTTTCTTGGAACACTCAAGAATAACTGGCCACTTCTTTGTAACTTACTTTTAATATTAAGTAGAAGGAAACACTTGCTACGAAAGATTCGAGGGAGAGAAAATGTGTTTTTTTTTTTTTTTTTTTTTTTTCCTCACAAGCCTTCAGAAATTCACCTTTCTATTTTTACTCAGTACTGGGGATTGAACCCGCGATGTTTGCAATGAGCTACATTCCTGGCCCCTTTTACATTTTTTAAAAATCTGCGACAGGGTCTTGATAAGTCGTTAAATTGGGATTGATTACAGGTGTGTACCACCGCATCCAGGTTCCATTTTTTTTACAGTGTAAGTTACAAACTCACTCAAGAAGTTCTCTGGTCTGGTTCTAATCAAATTTTTGTTTTCATAAAGGTTTCAGCCTGATTTTACATCAACTTGATTACCTTCCCTGAAACCATCCAACTTCCTTCCCTCAACACTACACATTCACTGTAGGAGCCGAAGGCAGTCATTCTTTGAATGAACCCAGCATTTCCCCGCTGCTGGTCTTTATTTTGAATGCACTTTTAAAAACTTCCACTTAGGGCCGGTGAGATGGCTCAGCGGAGTAAGCGCCTGCCTGGCAAGTGCGAGGGTTTGAGTTTGACTCCCGGATCCCACATACGAAAAAAGGGCCGGTGATATCGCTCAGTGGCACGGGTGCCTGCTGGCACGCGAGGTCCTGAGGTCGACCCCCGGTACCCACAAAAACAAAAACAAAACCAAAAAACTTCCAGTTACAAAAATCTAATCATTGTCCAATGCCACTCTTTCCACGAGGTCCCTCACTAGAATGTCCGGTGCTTTTTCTGCTGGGACCCTCACGGCACCCACCGTTTTTTTCTGGTGTTCTAGTGAGTTGTGTAGCACCCTTTTCCTAAGAAGTTTTGTTTGTCTTTTGTATTGTCTAGCTTTTACTCTGGCATGTAGTAGTTGCTCAATAAATGGAAATTGTTTAGTTTGTCTTTTCTCCTTAAAAAAGAAAAGGAGAGGGTGCACATATATTGCTGTGGTATGATGATTTTTAACTCTTCCAGGAATATACCCAGAAAGGGAATACCTGGGTCAAATGGGACCTCAATCCTAGTTTTCTGAGGAATCTGCACTCTGATTTCTACAGTGGTTGCACCAGTCTGCACTCCCACCAATAGTGGAGAAGGGTTCCTTTTTCTTCATCTGAGAAGTGCGTATTCATCTCAGATGCCCATTTTTGGATTGGGTCTTTGAATTTGGGGGGTCTGATTTTTTTCAGTTCTTTGTATGAAGATAACAATACGTAATGTATTAACTACTATTATTCTCCTATCATTTTGTTTTGAAAATTTGTTTTATTTTTTTCCATAAAATAAAAAAAATAGGTAAATTAAAAAGTATGCAAAAAAGTGAGGGGAATTTATTTTAGGCCTTCCAGGGAAGATTTTATTTCCTTTTTTTTCTTTTTTTGTGGTGCTGGAGATCAAACACAGGGGTTTACACATGGTAGGCAAGTGCTCAACTGCAGAATTACATCCCTAGCCTCCAAGTTTCTGGGGTGTTTGTGTGTGTGTGTGTGTGTGTGTGTGTGTGTGTGTTAGGAATGTCCTAGAGATTGACCTCATGGCTTTGGACTGAGCTACATCCTCTTTTTATTTTTTATTCTTCTTATTTTGAGACAGGGTCTTACTAAGTTGCCCAGGCTAGATTCAAACTTTTGATCCTCCTGCCTCGTCCTACAGAGTGCTGGGATTATAGGCATGCACCATATCTGGCTCAAGGGAAGATTTTTTTGGATAGAGTTTCTTTCTTTTTTTTTTTTTCTTTCTTTCTTCCTTTCTTTTTTCTTTCTTTCTCTCTTTTTTTTTTCCCAAGAATTGTGCCCAAAATAGAAGATAAAGCTGATATGGTAGGGCACAAGATGAAAGAATGAGAAAAGGAGAAGAGAGGAGATGGGGCATTCTCCTTCCTCAGGTAGCAAGGATTGTCAAAAATAGTGAGTGGGAGAGGGAAAGGGGATCCTAGGGCTTGCAACTTCTGCTAAGGTCAGTATGTCCACTTGCCTAATTTCTTGATGCTTCTTGGAGAGAAGACACTAGAATAGTGGGATTCAGAGCCACTGGGGACAGAAGAGCAGAAGGGAACATCTCCCAAGGAATGAGCTAGCTGTGGCTACAGCTGTCTTCCTACGGCTGATCCCCAGCTGTGGATAGAGTGGGACGGGTGTGCACAGATGCAGATGTTGGGGACAGGTGGAACTTGTGCTCGTTCTTGTGTGTCCCTGATAGATTCTATCACCCACAGAGCACAGATGGGCATATGAGAACGTGGAGTCACAAGGCTGGCTCCTGACCTGGGGGAGCACGGGAGGCAGGAAGGGCGGCAGGCTCGTCTGCTCCGGCCCCAGGGTGAGCACAAAGCTGAAGGCAATGGCAGAGACTTAGCTGGGAAAGGCCACCACATTGTCGATGGAATTTCCCTTTTCCTGGTGCCGTGTAGTGATACTCTGATGACTCATTGCTGGTGGCCAGCTCTCTCTCTGGGCCACATTGAGAAAAAGTGCCAATAATGCATGCCCACCAACTTCTGGTGCCCCTGAGGCTGTCCACTCACCAGCACTCTCTACCTGGCTTGCTGCTTCACAAAGAAGCTAGAAGTCATTGGGTGGGAACTTTCTTACCTTTCTGTTCCCAAACCTACAAAACTGTCTCCGCCCCACGCTTCCGTCCTCCCCCCTGGTTCTGTTAGGAGAGCCGCCTCTTTTCCTGTGGCCCGTCTTCCCCTCCAGTCTACTCAGGATACTTTATTCTCAGTTTCATCCTTTTGCTCCCATGGACTCCATTGTTCTTTCTCAGTTCTCTGTCACCATAATTTCAGCCTTGCTACATGCGCCTCTTGCCAAAACAAAAAAAGACCCACTTCCCTAACTCTTCTTTTCCACTATCATTCAGTCTCTCTAATGCTTGATTTATAATCATGCATTGGAAAGAGATGTGTCTGGATTATAAGGGACACTCAACGAATATTAGTTGAAAAAAATGGAAAATGGAAAATGGAAAAGGGGTAATCATTCACTCTCAATAGAAGTCAAGTGCTTTATATTGTTGTATATTATATATCCTTCTAAGCACTTCTGCATATAGTAATGGCTAAATGGGAACACTAATATCAGCAATAAAATAAGCCTGCACTTACTAGGAGTTTATGTGGCAGCAGGTGCTGTGATAGACCTCCACACACAATCACTATCTAGCACAACAATCCCATGGGGAGGGGGTGCACCCCTGAAGCCACCTTTTCTATTGTAGGATCTGAAGCACTGAGGAATCCAAGTCCTTTAGCCACTGCTGCCAGAATCCAAGTCCAGGTATCCCACTTTCCAGGGATTCCTGGTATTAACTTTTCTCTCATTGTAAGTAGTAATTATTTTTTATCTTTAGAGTAAGGCTTGAAAAAGAGAGGCCATATGGCTGAGTGGAAAGAATGAATGACAAATAGCTGAGCACTGGATCTTAATTTCTCACTATGTTGTAGTGAGTTATCAGCCGGTTTTATTTTTTGTGGGCCTAATGATCTTGCACTTGTGGTGGTTAATCTTCCTTGTCACCTTGATTGGATTGAGAAATGCCTAAGAAATTAGCCATACCTCCAGGTGTATCTGTGAGGGTGTTTCTAGAGATGACCAGCATGTAGATCAGCAAACTGAAGGAGACCCATGCTGAATGAGGGTGGCAACAAACAATAGGCTGGAGGTTCAAATGATACAAAAGGTATGAGAAAGAGGAAGCCCACAAGCACATGCACAGTCTATCTGTCTGTTCATCCCTCCCCCACTACCTCCCTCCCTCCTTCCCTTCCTCCCTGGCTGCTGTGAGGTGAGCAGCTTTCTTCTGCCATGCTCTACTGCCACAATGTTTCTGCCTTGCTACAAGTTTAAAAGCAATGAAGCCAGGTGACCATGAACTGAAACCTCTGAAACCATGAGCCAAAATAAACCTTCCCTCCTTTAAGTTGTTATTCTCAGGTGTTTCATCACAGTGATGGAAAGCTAACACAGCCTTCACTGAAGAGTTTTATCAAGTATGTAAAGTCCTGTCTCAATGTAAAAACTTTGATTTCATGCTCATTGAATAAACTGCATCTTTACACGACAAGACATCATTACAAAGTAGCATATATAACTTTTGATAATCACCCAACTTCACAATTTCCAACTGGTTTTTCTTTTTTTTTTCTTTTTTGTGGGTACCGGGGGTCGACCTCAGGACCTCGCGCGCCAACAGGCACCCGTGCCGCTGAGCGATATCACCGGCCCCTTTTTCGTATGTGGGATCCGGGGGTCGAACTCGGGTCCTCGCGCTTGCAAGGCAGGCGCTTACGCCGCTGAGCCATCTCACCGGTCCTCCAACTGGTTTTTCAATGTGGCCTATTAAATAAGGTTTGTTGGTTGCAACTTTATTTTCTGTTTTGATATTATTTTAAGGAAAACAGTTTATTTCTGAAGGACACTGAGCTTTTTAAAAATAAAATCTCATTTTTTTCTGATTATAAGAGAAATACATGCTAACGGTAAAAAGAAATAGAAAAATAAGGATCTCAAAGAAATGAGTCATGTTCCAATTTTGGCATATTTTTATAAACATACTAAGATCTTATTTATAGACATAGAACTTTGTATTTTGCTTCTTTTTATTTAATATATTATAAACATTTTGATAAACGGTTTCTTTCAGTGATGCACAGTTTGCATGACAGGAAATAACTAACTCTCCCTTGAGAAAAATTAAAGCAACTGGTGGCAGACAGAAATCTGACTTTAATTTGTCACAATAGTGATTCCATTTCCTTTTTCTTTGGGGACAGCTCAAGTATTCTCAGTTGTCACCACCACACCCTTCTCTTTCTTATCAAAGAACATAATGTTGGGCAGTGAAATCTGTCATTTGGAACTTTCTGCCAGGGCAGCAGGAACATTGAAAAATCTAGTTGAATTGTTGGAAAATCTAATATCTTAGATGTTTAATCATATATTTTCACATTAAGTTATAGAAATATTTGTTCAAAGATATTAAAGTAGTTTAATATCAAAAAGGAAATGGTCTGAATGTACTATAAAAATAATTATAACATGAAAAATATTAAAAAGATTAATAAATTAATAAATATTAAAAGGATTGTAACAGGTAACAGGCTCCATATGCGCATTACCTTTGTACATTAAATTCATATATAAAATAGAAATATATTGCACTGTCATTAAAAGCATATGCTCTGAAATTATATTTTGGGAGTTTGAATTCTAGGTTATAAGCTGATGACCTTGGGTGAGTTATATTTCTCCTTTGTGGATCTCAGTTTCCTCATTTTATTTTATTTTTATTTATTTATTTATTTTTGTGGGTACCGGGGGTCAACCTCAGGACCTCACACACCAGCAGGCGCCTGTGCCGCTGAGCGACATCACTGGCCCTTTTTCCGTATGTGGGTTCCGGGAGTTGAACTCGGGCCGTCGCACTTGCCAGGCAGGTGCTTACGCCGCTGAGCCATCTCACTGGCCCTAGTTTCCTCATTTTAAATGTTTGTGTCTACTTTACAGGGATTTATGGGGATTAAATGAACCAATGTGTGCAAAGCACATAAGGTGGTATGTAGCACCTAAGGGCTTCATATTTGCTATTATTATTATTTGTTAGGGTATGTATATGGTATAATTAACATGTATCAGTGGTTCCTAAAAACTCAGGGAAAGTTCAGAGCCAGGTTTGTTGCATTGGATGGCCTCAGGATATTTCACAAATACTGGGCTATACCAGAGGTTCAGGTTCCATGAATTTGAAGTTACAATGTGATGATGCCTTGCTGGAGATGGGGTGGGAGCACAGAGAGCATAATCAGTTAGACCTTTGGGAGAAGGCTTCGCCAAGCTCATGATGTCAGGGCCAGGGCTCAAGGGTGAAAAGACGCTTTCTAGGAGAAGAGGTGGCTGGGAAGATGTACACTCAACAGGGAGAGAAGAAACATACCGAGTTCAATTACATTTATTATGGGCCTATTAGAAGAAAGATGAGCTGCTGGACATATTTATCTCATATACTTCTCAGCACAACCCATTAAGAGTGGCATTATAATCTCTTTCCAACATGTAGACACATTAAGTAGTTTGGCATTTTCCCTAAACTCACAAAAGAAGTGGATTTGAACCCAGTTTAGATTTCAAAGCTCATAATATTGCTGTCTGCTTCCTCTACTAACAATGGTTTAGCACGCGCAGGGGGCTGCAAGAGCTCAGTGCGCTCATAGTAGTGGGTGGCACAGCCATGCTAGAAGAGGCGGGGAGGTAGCCTTTGGTTGGGTTGCCAAGGGCCTCTTTGTTATTTCTCATGTGCACAGCAATCCTCCTGCACTTTGAGGCCTTCCAGACACCCGCAGTCTGAGAGGGCTCTGCCGAAGAGGGACGCACACCCAGCCTGGTGCATCCTGTGCCTGGGATTAAGCTCCTCTCATCTTCATGCTATTGTGGTGGCTGTTGTTAGGAGCATGGCATTGGCCACCTTCCTCTTGGGACTTTCCTCTGTAATTGCTGCCATCCCTCCCTCCCAAGGTTACCGAGGTGCCCCAAGGCAATTTGGTTTGCTAGTTACAAAGAAAACAAGATCTTGTTGATTATGTGTGTTAACCCTCACTTTGGAAACACACGAAAGATATTAAGGAAAGGGATGTTCTCTACTTTTCCTTATGTTTAGAAGAATGGGGGCCATGGTGAATTAGATCTTCTGAAACTTTGAGGAAATAACCCCTCATTTTGTTTATGATGAAGTCAGGAGAGATAAGCTCTGCCTATTCTGGGTAGGAGGTTGAATTTAGTTTTATTGAACAAACAAGCCATTCTGGCTCAGTGACTCATAGGGTAACTTCGGTCCTGCTCTCCTTTACTCCTGCTCTCCTCTGTATTTTATTGTCTCCAGAAATCCACAGAGGCCAGTGTACCAGAAGTAAGCAGGCTCAGGTTTTGCTCAGGGAAGTGCTGCGGTAGAAAATTGCTATTCCTCTGTGCTGTGTGCAGGCGAGTCAGGTCTGACACAGCCACTCGTGTACTAGGTGGGATTCATCATGGGAGGATGGTGAAGTGGTAACCCTACTGCCTAGAGAGTTTCTTACACGAAAATCAGTTGTTGCTGAAGCTCCCTTCTCTGCGAGCTTTTATTATTGAAAGTTTTGTAGTGCTTTTCTAAATCAAGTTTATCATAAACGAAAAAGCTAAGGGCTCTTGAACAAATTAGTTGTTGACTTTGAGATACGTGTGGTGACCATACGGCTCATTGTTTGATCATGATTCCTAAGGAGGAGTTCCAAAACAGGACCCTTCATCTGCACCCTTGTCCTTTGTTTCCAACTGTCCAAATGTCAGGACATTTCCATCTGACCTTTCTGCAAATTCACCCTGCCCCAGCTGAGCTTACCATCTTTTCCCCAACTCATCCTCCAACTTTCCTTACTGTTGACATCATCTTCTTTTTCTTTTTTTAGACGGCCAGGCCACCTCCTAGAGCTCCTAATATTCAGTATTCAAGGTTTATTTCCTCTTTCATACAACAGCTATGATTTGTACTTTTATTTCTGCTGCCTTAATAGTCTGCCACCTGACTACATTTCCCTTGATTCGTTGTCTGTCCCTCCTACATATGTCTTGTTCAACTTTTTCTCAAAATGCTCTAGTGATCCTCTTTGCTTACTAAGTCAAGTTCAAATTCTTTATTCCTAACATCCCAAGACTTTCATTTTCTCTCTAGTTCACATATATTAGTATTCTTTAGACCTTCTTTATATTGATGACTTTGGTTCCCATATGTCAGATTGAATTTACCTGTAGGTAATTCTTCAACCTGTCAACACTAGTTTGTGTATTTCAGGGTTCAGCAAGTGGCCATAAAGCTGAACTTCTCTTGTTCAAGAGAGTTCAGTAATCTCTAGTCTCTGATTTATGATTTATGTCAGTTATTTTAGAATTATTTATTCTCTTGCATGTTCCTTGATATAATGTATATTTGTCTTGTCCTTGAAATGAAACTGTTAGCTCTTTGAGAATAGAGGAATACCGTAGGTTCCCTTTCAGCTCTCAGAACCTCAGTGCAGAATAGCACATACAGTAGTTGGTTCTATCCCTTTTTACCAGTTCTTGTCAACTTGAAGGAATTGTGTAGATAGTTTTTGTTCACTGTATCTAGTAGGCCACAGCCCCTGCTGTCTGAGGCAGAAGCTACCCATCTTTAGAAGGTGGTCTTAGTCCTGTGGCTGTTGGTGTGGCTCGGGGGACCCTGGCCCCATCCTTCTTCGCATACTGTGATTCTCTGTAGGTGGCATGAATGAATGATAATTGAGAGGAAATATTGGTCTCCCTGGTTCGATTTTCTGTTTTTCATCACTCAGATGAAAAGCAGATCCACTTGCCAGGCATAGTGGGGCACGCCTGTAATATCAGCACCTGGGAGGCAGAGGAGGAGGACAGCCATGAGTTTGAGGCTAGCTTGGGCTACATAGTGAGTTCGAGGCCAGTCTGGACTACATAGTGAGAACCTGTCTCAAAACAACAACAAAAATGTAAATTCACTACATGACGTCAGCCAGGTTAGCAGAAGGCAAGGGCTGTTTTCAGTTCTTATTTTAGAAGGTAAAGGCTCTTTTTCAAAAATATGGTTTTGCTTTGACAGTCAAGTTGTTGTTTTTTTTTTTGTAAATTGTTGGCAACTCTTCTACTTTTGTAAGTCTTGAAGCATATTTTAGAATGTCACTAAAAGTTGGCCTCAGCATGCGGCTTTCCTTTACTTCACTGTAATCCACAGGCAGCTTTCCCTGATGTCCCAAGACACCAAAACAGAGTTAATTATTCCCTTTTCTAACCCCTCTGAATCACACACAATGTATATATTTCTTGTGCTACATATAGTCTTATTATAATGCACATATTATTAGAGGTATTACATTATATTGAGTCTCCTTTTTTTGCTAAAGGCTCTGTAAATTCCTCAAGGGCAGTGCTATGACGGAAGTGTCCTTTGTCTTTGCATCTCTGGTCTGTGGCATGCAGCCTATCTTAGGAGGTGTCCCATTGATGTTCACTGATGGAATGAATAGTGATGGGGAATGAGTGAAACATTTAGGACACTTCAACTCTTTCTTTTGCAATGAAGTGGCATTTTGGTGGCTAACCATCCTACCAGCCTGGCACTTCCGCAGCTGAAGTGCTAGGGAGCTGGTGGCCAGAAGCTCTTAGTGCACACCATGGAACACCGTCCAGCTGAGCCAGGGAGCACCACAAACACAACTGGGGCTTTGCCTTTCTTCTACAGGAAGGTAAATATTGAACTTTGAAATTGTGGGGTGCTATGTTGGCACTCACAAGGTGAGAGGTCTGAAGGAATCCCAGTTGATGCCTCCCTTCTCCACTTGGGGAGCACAGGGTTTGGGCTGGGGTGGGATGGCTTCCTTTTGGAAAGACTGCTTTCAGATTGCACTGGACATTTCACTCAGGTCCTTTACATTTTGTGTGGTTCTTATTGTTGATGACATGGGCTATCTCTAAGAAGATCACTGAGAGGCTGTCACCATCTGCTAGGAATTCTCTCTGAGACAAGGGACTTTGTAGGTGAATTGCTCCTCCACCTATAAGATAGGGCTATCGCTTAGTGCCAGATAGATTATAACACCCTGGGTGGCTTTTGATAGACAGACCTTCAGAGAATGTATTTCATGTGTCAAAGAACAAATGGCTGTAGGGTATAAATGTAGACGGTAGATTTTTAAAAAGGCATCTGAGTATTTGAGTCATTTCTTAATAAAAAAATTAAAAATGTATATGTTTGTTCTACTTTGGAAATAGTAAGCAAAGGAAAATATTTTTATAGTTCTATTAAAATGATCTAATTTTTTTTTTGGCACTGGGAATCGAACTCAGGGCCTCGCGCTTGCCAGGCAGGCGCTGTGCCGCTGAGCTACATCCCCGGCCCACTGAGCTCATTCTTGAGCAGCTGAAATGGCCCCACCTGGAGAGGCGAGTCTAGAGGAATAGGGTTTAAAGATCAAGATTAACAAATTCACAGGCAGGAAAAGCCAAATAGCCAGTTAACCTACTACTGCAAAGCGCGGCGGCTGGGCTGGAGCCCCAGGCTCTCTGTGCCAGCTGAAGTTTGTGCCCTGATGTCTCCAGGTGAAGTGCTGCCTTCCCTACTGCTCCTCAGTCCCTGGGAATATTTTCTTCATATGTCACTTCCTCCGCTGAGCGGGCGTGGAAATCACTTTGTGTTGTTATGAGATGGTTGCCAGGGGAACATCTCAACCTAGTCATTAACTACTCAGGCTACTGATTATATTAAGTCAGGAGACAGAGCTGTGCAGGGGGCAGCAGGAGCTGCCTGCTCTCAGAGGACTCTAACTCTTTCTCACCTGTGTCCCCATCTGTGCATACTCTTCTCCACAATCTCTCTCCTGTTACCCCTCAACAGAGTTAGTAAATGAAATACATCCCAAGGAAGTCAGCATTGGGATAATAGCACTGTTATGCACTAGCACTGATAATAGCACTCCTAGCCTCCAGTTGTGTTTTAGCACCTTTTCTGGAATAAAAATAATTGCCACACTTTTCTCTCACTCTTCTGTCCCTTCATGCTTGGGTGTAAAGGCAACTCTCTTTGTTAAAGGTCTGTGTTTCTCGTGTCCCACACAATGGTATTTGAACCATGATTCCCTACTATATTTCCAGAGGAGCTTCTAGAGACTAACATAGATGCTGCTTTTCTAAACTGTGTGACACAGAAACAATAAAACTGGGTTTTATTTATTTATTTTTTTTGTGGGTTCCGGGAGTCGAACTCGGGCCCTCGCGCTTGCCAGGCAGGCGCTTACGCCGCTGAGCCATCTCACCGGCCCAAAACTGGCTTTTAACAAGTAGGTTTGTTTCATGTATTTCTATTGACCTGGACAATCTCTTACGATGATCTCTTCTAATGTTTATTCCTGGGATGCATATGCTTCATTATTTTTTTTATTGACAAATAAAAGTATACATATTTATGGTATGTAAGATGATGTTTTAAACTAAGTATATGTTATTGAATGACTTAATCAAGTAATTAACATGTGCATTATCTCACACATTTAGTTCTTTGTGGTGAGAACACTTAAAATCTATTCTCAGAGCAATTTTCAAGTATGCTATTCATTTATTGTTTACTGTAATCATTATGTTGGACAGAGTCTCCTGAACTTATTCTTGAATGTGATCTTTGAGAGGCATTGTACTGAAGTACCATTTTGTGGAAAATCTTTATAAGCAGTTGGCCTATACTTTGTTGTCTAAACCAAGACACATCAGGGGGAATGAAAGATGGCATCATTAGTAAGTATGCCTGACAACAGGTACAAACTAGGACTATGCCAGGTAACCCAGGTATATAACCATCTTACTGGTAGACAATAGGTACCAGGTGGGGGGCAGGATAGTATTTTGTTCCTCCCTTTCCCAAATATGTGGAAAGGGACATCTCTTCCATAAGAATGCTTGTGCAATTGGAAATTATCATTCTAAATTGGAATTTTAAATCTAGACGCATAAGAGAGGTTCATTTTCTGTTCATACTTCCATCTGATGTGTACTTAGTCAATGTTAAATCCATGCTTGAAAGTAAAACAATGGTACTGTCTTAGTTTCTTTTCTCTCGTTGCTGGGACAAAATACCCAATACCCAAAATTAAGGAAGGAAAGGGTTATTTAGCTCACAGTTTGTGGAGGTTTCAGTCCATAATCAGCTGGCTCCAAGGCAGGGTGGCTTGGCACAGAGGCAACAGTTCATGGCGGCGGAAGACAGCAAAAGCAATAAGAGCAAAAAGGGAGGAGCGAGAGCAGACTCTTTCTGTCCCTTATACTGTATGCAGGCTCCCTCCCTAGGGCGGGTGTAGCACTCACACCCACAATCCCAGCAGTAGACAATGAATCAAGCACAAACTCTAGATTCAGCTGCCTCTGAAAAGCAACCCCCTACACGACTGCAGGAGGCTTTGGGGGACATCCAGACACAAACCATAACATTCTGCCCCAGGACCCCCAAAGACTCATACACATCCTTTATGCAAAAGGCATTTAGTCCATCTCTAAGAGTTGCCAAAATCCTAACAGTTTCAGCATTACTGAAAAGTCCAAGTCCCAAGTCTCCTCCAACACGTAAGGCAAACTCTTAGCTGTGAGCCCCTGTACAAATGAAAAGTTAAACGCTTCCAACATTCAATGACACAAGATAGACATTAACATTCCAAAAGGTACAAATTGGAATGCAAAGGAATGGGATCAAAGCAAGTCCAACATCCAGAAGGGCAAACATTTGGTCCTATATTTCCATGTGTAATATCCAAAGCAATCTGTGGCAAGTTGTGAACTCCAAAGGGCTTGCATGACTCCATCCCTATGGCACTTCTGGTGGTTGCAGCTCCCATGGCTTCTCTCTTAGGCCTGCTCTCCTCCCTCCTTGCAGGTTTCCTCAGACAATCCACATTCCTGGCTTCTCCAACCTTCAGGGGTCTCCACTGCACCTTTGGCTTCACACTCATAGCTTCACACATTGCCCTCTCTGGGGCACACTGCCTGGCCTCTCAGGCCTTCTGAAATCTGGGTGGAAGCCTTTTTAATCTCAGAACTCTTGCATTCTGTATGCGCCTAAAACCAGTGCCATGTGGATGATGCCAAGGTCTGCTGCCAGCTGGAGCAGTAGCCAGGCTTTCTTCTCTCTTGGCTGTAGGGATCGAGTACTTGGATCACTGAGCACTCTGAACCTGATTCTGAGGAACAAATTCTCTATTACGCCGCCATTCTGGAACCTGGTGCAGCTGCTGCCATTTTGGAACTTGGTGCAGCTGCTGCTGCCATTCTGGCACATGGTGCTCTGTGGCTTTCTCCTCAAAGCAAACTTTCACTTTTGCAGTTTTGAGGCTGCAATGGGTGGAGACTTGCTGCTTCTTGTGATGCCCTCAGGCCGTCTTTCATATTCTCCTGTTCCTTCTCAGCAATCAAGATCTCCTCAGCTATATCTTTGCAGTCCACAGCTTTACTGGAGCTTCCTTTCTGGCCAAACTCACAGTGTTTTAAATCTGTCTGCTGTGCTCTTTGCTTCTTGATCCTCAACATAAATCTGGCTAAAGGCCCCCAACAATAGCCATGCCACTGCCTCAGCATTTGACTTT
Organism: Erethizon dorsatum; assembly: GCA_028451465.1. Classification (NCBI taxonomy): domain Eukaryota; kingdom Metazoa; phylum Chordata; class Mammalia; order Rodentia; family Erethizontidae; genus Erethizon; species Erethizon dorsatum. The sequence continues at coordinate 141,579,316 of CM051823.1, read as the reverse complement.
CTTGAAATTTTTTCTGCTGGTTTAATTAGCCTGCCATCCTTAATCCTAGTCTCAGGCAAAGTCTCTAGACATGAGCAAAATGCAGACAAACTTTTTGCCAAGCCATAACACATATGGTCTGGAGTCCAACAACCAATGCAGTCCTTCTTCCCAGCAGAAACTCCCAAGCCTGGTCTTTACGTAGTAGCAGGATTTCTATCAGCCTTCTGGTCTTCTGAGCTCTGACCAGAATCTCCCATACAGAACAGGCTAAGGCGTTCCAGCTCTGCTCTTTCAGGTGGCATCTCTGAACCTTTCCAAATTCTTCCCACAAGCCATTCCCAAAGGCTCTTGAGCCACATGGTCAGGTATACTCACAACAATGACCCCACTTCTCTGGTACCAAATTCTATCTTGGTTACTTTTCTCTCATTGCTGAGACAAAATACCTGACACCTAAAATTAAGGAAGGAAAGGTTTATTTAGCTCACAGTTTGTGGAGGTTTTAGTCCATAATCAGCTGGTTCCAAGGCAGGGTGGCATGGCACAGAGGCAACAGTTCATGGCGGTGGAAGACAGCAAAAGCAACAAGAGCAAAAAGGGAGGAGCGAGAGCAGACTCTTTCTGTCCCTTATATTGTATGTAGACGCCCACCCTAGGGTGGGCATAGCACTCACACCCACAATCTCAGCATTGGACCATGAATCAGTCACAAACTCTAGTAGCCCACCCCCATGACCTCATGCGGCTTTGGGGCAACATCCAGACACAAACCATAACAGGTACTAAGAAGTGAAAGGAAAAAATGACATTAAGAAAGGAAAATAGATTCAACTGAATGTATCTATGCAAATGTCATAAAACACTTCTAAATCTGTTTATGAAAATCTGAATTAGGGGTTGGCAACGTTTTTCTATGAAGGGCAATGTAGTATTTCTGACTTTGTTGATCACACGGCCTCTGTTGTGACTACTCTGCCACTGTGGTATGAAAGCAGCCCTAGATGACAGACGCAGATATAAAGGGGCATAGAAGTGTTTCAGTTAAACTTTATTTACCAAAACATGCAGGGGTAGGGAGACAAATTTAGAGTATGGGCTGTCGTCTGTTCCCTTCTGTTCCAGGTATCTCTTTCAATACTTAAAAACTTTGTTCTAAGGGAAGACAAGATATTTTTGATATTAATTCTGTTGTCCCTGTCTGCTGTGACAGATTAGGACTATGGCTAATAGGCCTAATGGAGAAATGCTATAGGCCTTATTATTTAATATACATTTTTGCTTACACATTTTCCAGTAATTCAAGACAGTGATTGAAGTGGTTGATGGAGGGGAAACAGCCAGGGGCATTTTAGATGGGGAATGGCAGTTGTGTGTGTTTCACTAAGCATTTTAGAAGGTTGCAGGAATACAGAACTTGGAAATGGAGGCTATAGAGCTTGGTTTTTTCCTGTAATAATGTTTTTAAAAGTTCTAGATTGTCTTTTACCTTGGGAGAGAGAATAAAACTGTGAACACTTGAGGAAATGTAGACTTCAGTCTGCATCCATCCTTGGAAGAAACTGACTCAAAATTAAGGTAAATGATATAAAGAATCACTTTGGTACTTATGTGTAGGATTGGAATCAGTGGGTACAAATGAAAAATTTAGAACAACACCAAATGTTTCCCATTTAGGCATAAAGCACACATTAGTAATTCAGGCAAATCTCAAAAAGGACATGAATGTGATTAAAGAGAATTAAATAGATGGTCGACCATATAATGTAGTAGATGTGATGTGTACAATATGTCTTATGTGGCTGTATTTTACACAGATATCCACATACCTACTGCTACTTGGTGACAACTGGCCATAATTGCTAAGTTAGGAAACTGGAGAGTGATCAAAGTGATGAATAGGTTCTAGTTTCAAATCACTGACAGGGTAAATGCAGGCACTAGAAAGATGGTGGACAGTTTAACAAATAAAGGAAAATCTCGGAGTTCTTCAGTCTGATCTGTACCATCAAGTTAAGTGTAGTGGAAGACTTACATTTGTAACTATTTACTATAATCTTTTTATGGGGATCCTTTAATCCACTTGGTAACTTAACTATATAGTTACGGAGTGACCAATAGCTATGAAGACACTGATCTTTAGGATCTTGCAACCTATTTAGGGACGTGTTTTACATATCTAGGGAAAAAATCAAGACCACTCAGAAAATCAAATACAGTGAAGGTAAATTAGTATTGCCTTAGCATGTATTATAAATAAAGGGACATGAGTGGAAGAGTTATCCAGAATGGAGTGCTGAGAAAAATGGAAAGGGAATTTCAGGATGGAGGGTCAACACAGTCATTCCATGAGTGGAGGGTGAAAAGCAACAGCGGGGGAGTAATGGGGGAGGAAGGTGGGCAGCCTCCAGGGCCAGGAAAGGAGGCTGGATGGAGTCCAGGCCCCAAGAAGGTCCTGGAGGATTACCAAGGAGGGGTGACAGTATGGCGGCTGCTTATAGGTGATATTTCATATGGTAACTGGTATGGCAATGAAATACTACCTGCAATGAGTTTCTCTTTAAAATTTTATATATTTTTGCAGTTTTTTCAAATTAAGAAAGAAAAAGAAGCAAACGATTTTTGAAAAATGCAAGTGTTTTTACATCCAGAAGTGCATGATGCAGACAATTAAATATTACATACTTCCACCTACAAAGATCACAAGTAGAATGATGTTGCTTAATAGCACTGGGATTAAATTAAATAAAAAGTATCATTTGGAACCTTGAATTATAAAGATAGATATCTCCTATTTTCCTAATTTGCTAATGGCTTATATTAGAAACCATAAAATAACATTTGCTATTTTTTTTTTTTTTTTGAGACAGGGTCTCCCTGTGAAGCCCAGGCTGGCTTTGAACTCGTGGTGATCCTCTTGCCTCAGGCTCCCAGGTGCTTGGATTGCAGGCGTGTGCCACCATACCAGGCTAACATCTGATATTGAAAAGAGACTTTTTGGTTATTTTCTCCCTCTGACTTTCAAAATGTGATGCCACTAGAGAATTATGATCTAATAAAATAGTGAACTGGGTCCTTTGCTCATCTGTGTCATGCTTGGTGGACCATCTGACTGGAACCTAGAAATCCATCTAGTGTAGACTGAGAAAGGTGCAGTCTCCATGGGTAGTTGAAACAGCCCATTTCAGGTCATGAGGAGGGGTCAGAGATACCACTGGAGCCCCGACTGGCTGTGTCCAATATTGCTTTGGTCTAGTGGCTCAATTCTGAATTCTAAAATGGATTTTGTGGGGAGGGTGGGGAAGACTGTGTCTAGTATAGTTACTTCAAACTTCTGTATCATTGAAAGAGCTAAAAAACCAAAACTGCACATTGATGTGAGAGGTTAACAAGCCAGGAGAAATACGAACATGTCTATCTCCTACTGGACTTTCAAGGCTTAAGGATCAGAAATAGCAAGTTATAATTTCACCTAGTAATTTCCAGGGGTCGAGGTAAATCAAATTACTTCTTGATCTGAGTTTGTTTATGTCAAAGGAAAATAATACTCTGTGGATGCAATCCAGCACTTTGAAATTTATAGATGGGGAGTGATGTGAGAACCAAACACTGAAAACCTTGGAGCACATTGTGAAATGTATCCGTGGTCCCCAGCCACCACCACCCACCACAAGCCCAAGGTGAAGGATGATTATGATAGAAGATATGAAAGCTAGAGGGATGACTGGTCCCTGGTTTGGGTTTCCAGTGAAACTTAATGTTAAGAGAATTCTGAATCAATGTTTGAGCAAAACTCCACATGAAGAGTGGTAATGGAAGGAAAAATAGAAATAAGAGCATTTCTGAGGTAATGATAAGGGAGGAAACTTCACGTGCAATTAAAAGAACTTCATCGTAATGAAGAATTTGACTGGGAATGCAATAATAGATCTCAAGGGCTTATTAGACAAAGAAGGAAGAATTAGGTAATGGTGAGTTTCTAAGGGCAACTGTAGATCGGTTTCCCTGTGAGGTTTTAAAAATAGAATAGAATCTCATCTAGTCTAGTTCTGGCTGAAGGTAGAAAGAATGTGCTGAAAAATGAAAATAATACCTTTCTTGTATAATGTTTCAGCATTTTAAAGATTTACATTGTTAAGGCTGATGTCCAGTGAGGACTGGGCCCTCACTACAGCCCTGAAAGGTAGGGTAGGGGCCAGAATTTCTTCAGAGTGAGGAAATGGAAAGACAAAGGTTCAAGTTCAGCTGGGAGATGGAGGAAGGCAGGCAGACATGGAAAGATTTTGAAGTTCAGAGGGAAATTAGGATTTTTTTTTCTTTTTGAAGAAAGCGTTTGTTCCTTTCCAGGTACAGTCGATTACTCACTGTTAAGTAGGCGGAAGTCAATGAATGGGTAGGAGCCGCGGCGTTCAGCAGGAACCCCCGTCTGACCCCTCAGTCGTACATCTCCTAGAAAACAGAAAATCCAAACAAACGTTTGAAGACGTTGCCAAGTGTATTCACTTTTCCTCTGTAAATCCTCTAAGCAGTAATGTCAACGGAACCAAAACCAGATGTCACCAAGAAAATGATTCCTTTCACCTTACTTCAGAGAGCACTAGGTGGGAAGGGCTGTTTAATTAGTGCTGGTGTAATGGGTTGGCAATACACTGAAAAATGAACCACTGCTCTCTGGCATTTACCTGGTCTATGAAGATGACTGCAACTTGCGAAGTTGTCATAGTTTTTATACTTCCCAGGGCCATAAAGACAAGCATCCAAACTTGGAAGGACAAATGGTGTGTTGGGATTGTAGCTTTTGTTCTTAAATTTAATCACTCACAGTGCCATTTCTCTTGTTTGCAGTTCATGTGCTTTCAGACTGGCTCCCACCCTCCTCTTCCCAAGGCTGTGTCACTGAGCTGTGTTAGAATCTGTTCTCAGGCCAGCTGAGCTCCAGGTACTTTAGCCTCTGAGCCACCCTTGCACCTAGGATCCCTGGAGAGTTCCTAGAGTTTATAGTACTTATTTATTTGCAGGCTTCTTTTTTTTTTTTTTTTTTTTTTTTTTATTGTGGGTACCGGGGGGTCGACCTCAGGACCTCGCACGCCAGCAGGCGCCCGTGCCGCTGAGCGATATCACCGGCCCCTTTTTCGTATGTGGGATCCGGGAGTTGAACTCGGGCCCTCGCGCTTGCAAGGCAGGCGCTTATGCCGCTGAGCCATCTCACCGGCCCCTAGGCTTCTTTTAATAATCGTAATCCTTTTCATTTTTGGTGTGTGTGTTCTGCCTTCCCAATCAAGGGAAGTGATGAAATAGAGTGGAAAGTGCACGGGCTTTAGAAGAGAGCAGGCCTAGGAGAAATCTGGCTCAGATACTTGCTACCTGTGGGATCTTGGGAAATTTATTTCTCTCAGCTTCAGGTGCCTCATTTATAAAATGAAAATGACTTGGGTCAAAATGCCATTGTCAGAGTATCTAAAGCAATCTAAAGCCTGGCAATAAATGCTGGTTTAGTCCTTCTCAACTCCTGCAAAGCAGGGATCGTGTATATTATAGTATCTGCATTTGTGTGCTTTGTGTGGAACATGGTGGCCTCTAAGTGAATGTCTTCTGTTGACAGGAGCAAAAAACCAGATTTTCCAGTTATTATTATTTGGAATCATGAAGGGGGAGAAATACAAGAGAATTAGTGTGTTTCTGGAAGAACCAAATTTGGGAAGGTTTCAATACCAGGAGCATTAATTCCAGGTGCAGTGGAGCACCTCCCATAAACCACTTTTTCCCAGGCCTAACATAGCACTGGGACCTTAGCCTGGAACAGAGATGGGGAACAGTCTTCTCCTCTCTCCCTAACTCCTGGTGAAATCTTCATCTGCTGAAACCCACACAATTGACAATGCTTGAAATGCCCTTCACAGATGGGTCTCACGTGTACTTTGGGTTACAAAGTACAAGCTGTGAGTTCTTTTTTTTTTGTCTGTGGGTACTGGGAGTCAACCTCAGGACCTCGTGCACCAGTAGGCGCCCGTGCCGCTGAGCGATATCATTGGCTCTTTTTTCGTACGTGAGTTCTGGGAGTCAAACTCAGGACCTTGCACTTGCCAGGCAGGTGCTTATGCTGCTGAGCTATCTGACCGGCCCCAAGCTGTGAGTTCTTGAACTATTCTCAGCTTTGAATTTTATATTGGTGCCTTATTTATTAAGTTTTGTAGAGTCTGATATGGTATTGTGATATTGGTATCAAAGTATGTTACCATTTATGGAATAAAAAGAAATGAATTGATTAAAAATGATTAAAAAGAGATAAAGTGAGAGGAGGAAAGAAGAGATGAAAAAGTACATTTAAAATATAAATATAATCTGATATCAAAGAAGCAAATCCTGTTAGCTTGGTAAGTGTGTGGGATGGCTGGTCAATAGTTGAAGGAAAGCCACCCAAAAGAGTTGAAATTTTCTCTCCTTGTAGTTTTCTTGAGCACCCTGTGGTTATAATGCTCCAGAGTTTACGAAGCACTTCCAAAAACATCACAGTGGATTTATTGTTGGGTTATCTCTCATTGGATGTTCACAGAGTCTTGAGAGGAAAGGTTCTGTTATTTTCCTTATTTTGTAAGTGAGAAAATAGTGGCTCAGGGAAGGACAGCTCAAAGACTGCTATTTTCCCCGAGGCCCCAGCAAAGGACTCCAGCCCTTTAAAGACACTCATGAAAAATCTATCGACTTTCCTTGAGCTTCCTGAATTGATGGTTCTTTAAGCCTATAATGAGCAGAAGTAGAGTTAAACTCAGGTTGTTAGATTCCATAGGCACTGCTCTCTTCTCAATACCATCAGTATCCACCCTTATGGAGTGTGTAGACGTTGTTTTCCAAATGAAACAAAACAACAACAGAACAAAACTTCAGACCCACCCCTCTATGACAGAATTCATACTTCTCAAATCCACTGAGGAAACATAGCATGTTAAAATGATAAAACAGAGTCAGTGTTGACTGCAAATGAGTTTATATTTTACATTTATAATGGTAAGATAGGCTTATACTTTGAAAACCTATGCATAGATGAAAATGTTTGGTCAGTGAAGATTTGTGACTTGTTGCTATAATCTCTTAGGCTTCTTCCAGGAGCCTTAAGTTTGCCATTTGGAATTCACTTTTCTTTTAGTAGTCTCTTTTTAGTATTGTCAAACAGTAGCTTTTGACTTTGTAGCTGTGAGGGTTACCATTTTCCCATAAAAGACCTATGTAATATTGGTGTAGGTTTTAAAGACTCTCACAAGATTTATTCCTGTTGTCCATCTGAGTGTGAGGCAGAGAGACCATCATCAGGTGAGACTTTAGATTTAAGGAAACAGGAGAGGTAGCACTATAGGGCAGAATGGCTGGGGCTGGGGCATAAGAGTAGGAGGGCACCAAGGACTCAGGAATCCTTTTCTATACTGAAGACCAGCATTTTGCCTTATTGAATAACCTTGGACAAACCAATAACCACTATGAGATCTAGTTTTCTAATATTTAAATTGCATATTTATAGCAATTTTGCCTACTTCACAGGGTTGATGTGAGGAAATTCTAATGTGTATGAAAAATACAATTAACATTTATTGAATACTTACACTGTGCTGAGCATTCTATATCTATTATCTCATATCATCAATCTAATAATCCAAAGTTGGTATTAATAAATTTATTAGACAATTGCATAGTTGAGGAAATTAAAGCCAATGGAAATTTGGTAATTTATCCAAACCCATGGAGCTCGTGAGAGGTTGTGCTTAAATTCAATATTAACTCCAAACTAATGTTCTTAACTTTTCCGATATCATCAACAAAAAATTTCATAGTTGACCATTAAGCTTTTCTTTTCCAATGTATGTTCTGATTGCTGTCTACCAATAAACAAAGATATATAGTCATCATAATTCCTAAAAACTGAATACCAAGGGAGCTTATTGCCTTGATGAATTCAAAATTCAGTCAGACAGATGTTTATTCAAAGAGTACTGCAGTGGAAAAGGGCTGTATGAATAAGATAATTGAATACTGTTCTGGATCAACAAGGAATCCATTACTTTCAAGTACAAAATGGAAAGCAATTATTAAAAATATTATTCAGCAGAACTGAAATTAGCTGGCAATTAATTTACTTAAGTTCTAAATGAAACAGAATTTTCATTATGCACCTCACTTTGGGGGAAAAAGAAACAACCATCAAGCAAGTTGATAGCAAGAATATCTAAACAAGCAAGACACACAAATCGGCAGCAACAACCAACAAAATCAAACAGGAAAGATTCAGCTTCAGTGCTTGTTCTGTCTTTAACTACACTTTCAGTCTCAGAAGTGGATCACTCATAAACCTCATGATAGCTCTTAGAGGTAGTAAATAATTATTTAAAAAGTGGATTAAGTTATGTTAAAAATACTAGTAAGGCAGGAGGCAAGACGACTGTAAGTGGACTAACTGCATTTTAGAAATTTTCAACTTGAAAAATGTTAAGATATAAGCAAACTACATTTTCCGTATTTTGGGCATTCTGTTTAATTGAAGCTCTAATGTAGTAAGATGAAAGCTATAAGCATATATTTTAATATAGGAAGTTCTTTTCTTTCTCCCTATTTTCCTGAGCTTGTGCCAATGCTAAATTGCCTCAGTGTGCTGGTGAGAAGAGAAATAGCTCAGTAACAACCGACCTTGGAGGAGGCCACTGGGCCCTTGTCCGAAGGACAGCACAAGTGGTGTCCTACCGAGCTGCTTTTACTGGCCCCTGGCCCCCAGCAATCATCTATTTACCTAAGGCCTTATATCCAAGTTAAACAATTATTTTGACTATTCATTAAGCTCTTGTTTAACTTCAGCAGGTTTTTTTTTCCTGGCAGAGGAAAAGAGATGTGGAAGCCGGGGAGGAAGCGTTGACAGCCCAGAGTCATGTCCTCAGTCTGTTCTCATTGTGTTCCAAGAGGAAACAAACAGCAAGGGAATTCTTATTTTTGAAAAGGCTGCTGCTCTTTTGCTTCTTCAGGCTGAAAACATAACATGTTGTCCTTGGTACTGAAGGCTGCAAATACAGGCAGGGAGCTGAGCTGATTCGCTCTGGGAGTCAAGACCTGGAGACAGTCCCTCGCCCTCCCCGGGGATGTGGCTCCGGATGGACCTCTTGCCCACTTGGCCTCTTGCACGGTGTCTGTTTAATAAAAGCTTGCACTAGGGACCAGACATTTATGTGGCCTCTTATGTAACTGGCAAGGGGGGTGGAGACTCTGACAGTGATGACAACTTACAGTGGCTGAAACATGGGCCTTGTGACGAGAAACAGATTCTGGCCCTGAGAATGGGGTGTCGAGGTCATTTCGGGGTGGACAGCAGGTCTCAGACAGGGACAGAACCATAGCTACTGTGCTTCTATTGCATCTGAGATGACTGAAGGAGATGCTGAAGTTCTTGATATAAAAGGGCTGTGGGGGATGGAATGGGGATGCACGGTGGTGGTGTCTCTCAGGAACAAAGAGGATGAGATGGTGTGGTGTCAGACACAGGAAATCACAGAACAAACATGATGAGGAAGGAGAAGCTCCGTGGTTAGGCTTCCTAGGCACATTCCTCATTTGTGTCACTGCCGCCTCTTGCAAAATGAAAACAGAGGGAACCAGATCCCCAAATTTCAGACTTGAGCATTTACCCCCCTGCACCGTTTCAACTGTGGGCTTTATTTCAGATGACTACACTCAGAATTAGTTAAGAGAATGATTTTCCCTAGGACGTTTATCTAGCCTGACAAAGGGGAGGAGGGCTGAACAATTTTATCACTTCATAGATTTATGAAATAGTACAAACAGCCAGTTTAGAGAATTCAGACAGAGATTACGTCCTGAGTACTGTGATCTCCCACGAGAGATCCAGCGCGACTCTTACACCCAAATCTCCCTTGTGAGAGTTTAACTTTCCACTTTCTTTTTTTCTTTTTCTTTTTCTTTTTTTTAATGTGGGTACCGGGAATTGACCTCAGGACCTCGCGCTTGCCAGCAAGCACTTATGCCACTGAGCGATATCACCAGCCCTTTTTTCATATGTGGGTACCGGGAGTCGAACTCAGGACCTCGCGCTTGCCGGGCAGGCGCTTATGCCGCTGAGTCATCTCACCGGCCCCCAACTTTCCACTTTCTTGAGTGAGGCTGGTCCAGTCTATCATCAAAGACTACGTGTTGAATTGGTCCCTTGATTGGTCTGTCTCACTAGCTATGTACCCTGGGCTACTGTTGAGAGAGATTTTTAGGTAGGAAAGAGAGAAATGAAGTTTTTCAGAAACCACACTTTTGGCAAAAGGAATAAAATAAAGTTTTCTTTGCACATGAAAAAGTTCTTTCTTCTCTTTTTAAAAATCTTGATCCTTATATCAAAACCAGAAAAAAAATGGATTTTTTTTCCCGAACAGTACTGTACTACTTTGCAACTTTTGCTTAGGGTTTTAGACACACTGTGACAAATGTGTATTTTGGGATTTGAATGGAGGGAAAGTGAATGTGTAAATAGTAGTGCTTTATTTCCCAAAGCAGGTGAGGCAGGTTTTAACTCGGACTAGTAGCAACAGGAGCTATCTTCATTCTTCAGCTTGATAGTGTTTCAGGGGAAAAATGAGAAAAAAAAAATGTTTCAATTACTGGGAACACAGGAGCCTAATAAAAAAGATATTGAACGAGAAGCAGCAGGAATGCCTAAGGAAAATTCCAAGAAGCTGTAAAGGAACAGAAAAGAACACAAAGAACAGATGAGCAGATCTTCTCACAAAAGACTGAGAGGGAGAATAATCTGAGGGGTCACCTGAGGGACAACACGGTTGGGGTCTGCCTCACTAAGATAGCCCCCAGGCAGGCTTGCGCACCATTCTCTTGCATCTGGGATAATACTTTTTATCTCAGAATCTCCCCAGAGCCAAGTTTGTTGTTGTTTTAATAAATGCCCAACATTGTGCCACACTCCAGTTCTCAGCATGCAGACGGCCATTTTGGATTCTTCCACCTCTGGGACTCTTCCCATTCTAATCCTGTAAGCCTACTTAATAAACTCCTTGCATAATTATACATATATTTTATATTGATTCTATTCTTTTGTTACTGTTCTGATATTCTGGGGTCCTCACCCACCCTTGTGACATTATTTAGGAGGATTTCCTAAGTGTCTGGCACTGGTTGAAGGACTTCACATGTCTGAGCTCTTTTAGGCCTCAGAAACTCCCCCTGGACAGCTTGCACTGGGATGGCTTGGGAGCCCTTGCCCTCTGCCACCTGCACAAGTTCGGTATCTCCATTTTCCAGAGCAATTATCCATGGTTTCCTTTGATCTTCCCAGGCTGGACATGTCAGAGTTAATAATAGCGAGTATGAAACCTGTGTCATGAAGGTGGAGTGTGTATTATGGTGCTTCATCAAGGCAGCATAAGAAGCCCAGGATAACAAGTGCTGTGGACCATGGCTTGGGAACCCTGAGCCCCTGCTGGTGCAGGTTAGTGGCAAGGAAATGCAGATTACACTGGAGATGTAGGTAGCTTGCAGGTTAGTAGAACTTTTAGGCCATGCGAGTCCTCAAAAGGCCAGTTCCAGGATAGGTTCAGAGAGGTATCCTAGGCTAATTTAGTTCGTTTCAACAAATGACTATGCAAAACATTATACAAAATATTGGAAAGTAGGTGGGGAAATGTTGAAAAGTAAGGAGAAAAAGGATATTCAAAAGTACATAAGATAGGGTCGGTGAGATGGCTCAGTGGCGTAAGCGCCTGCCTTGCAAGCGCGAGGGCCCGAGTTTGGCTCCCGGAACCCACATATGAAAAAGGGGCTGGTGATATCGCTCAGCGGCACGGGTGCCTGTTGGCGCATGAGGTCCTGAGGTCGAGCCCCCGGTACCCACACACACACACAAAAAAGTACATAAGATAGCCTCTTGACACTCAGATAATACACAGTCCAGAAGAGAGTTGTATAAAGGAGTGAAATAGCACACAGGGGAAAATAACTTGATGCTGGAATATCTGGGTTGGCTACCTCTCTCAGAAGCATCCTGAGACTTTATGATTTTATACGACTAAATATCTTGGAAACATTTGCGTTTTAAACAACTTCTTACTAGTCCTGTAAAATGTTTCATTTAGAACTGAAAGCGAAACATTTGCTGTTCAATATTAAAATTAAATAGAAATTTTCAATTTAAAATACCTTTATGTTTTAGAACAATGGTTGAAGCTATGATTTGTACTCTTAAAGCAGGTCTCTAGCAACCAGATTTCTGTGAACGCAGGCAAACACTTTAAATTAACAATCATATTTTCAGAAATAACTTGTAACTTTTAGGAAGAGCTGTCTTTTGGTATTTGATGAGTATATTAGCCTTATGCAAAGAAATATATATAGAGAGATGGGGCAGAAGAAGGAGAAAAGAAAGAGCCCAAGAGAGAAAAGGAGGAGGAAGAAAGGAGCCTACAAAGAAAATGGGTATAGGGAGGAATTATTCAAATACTGGGGGTGAGGGAGAGGCAGGTGTCAAGGGTAATTGTAGATTTGTGTCTTGCATAACTGGATGGCTGATTGTGCCAATCACAGAAAAGGAGAATTTTTAAAGAGAAGTGATTTCATATAAGTGACATTACGGTACATGAGTCTGTGGCAGGCAGGTACATCGATGAGGAAACGTGAAAACTTACTGTCTCATGGAGGGGACACATGGAACCATCCTTTGCATGAACATACAGTGTGGTGTTGGCTAGTGGAACAGAAGAGAGGTGTACTGTGCTGTGAAAGTTACAAAGACTTCGCTTTGCTAGGGAGGCTGTTATGAGCTTCCTTTAAGAATCTATATGTGATTTGAGATCTGGTAAATAAGTAGGAGTTAACTGAAGGTGAATATATGACCCATTTGCCCTATAGGGTCCTGATCTATGCCTATTGCCTACTGTAACTAGTAACGGTGCCCCCTTTCACACTCAGAAGTATTCTGATTTGGACCACATATTACATGGACATTCCCAGTGCAGTAATCCAGACAAAAAGAGTGCATGTTCAAAGGTCCTGTGGCAGAAGAATGGCATATCTGAGATGCCGTAACAAAGCCAAGTGTGTCCTGGCAAAGAAAACAAAGTGAATGGGGTGGGGCATGGTGCAAATTGGGCCAGCTGTCAGGACTTTGTAGGATCGGCTGGAGAGTACGACTTTAGCCCAAGAACATTAGAAAGCCAGAGAATGATTTTAATGGAAAAGTGACGTGTTCACAGATGTGCACATTGAAAAACAGTTTTGGATGCAGTATAGAGAATGGATCGGAGGGAACAAGGTGACTGGGTAGATCACTGTAATAGTCCATGTGAGAAAAGATGGTCGTTTTGAGAAGGGTGTGCTGGTAGAGAGGAGTGAGACGATTTTGGAGATATTCACTTGGTAACTTTGATACAATGTGGTGAGGAACCGAATATGAGGGCCAAAGGAAAGGGAAATGTCAAGGATAATTCTTAGATTTTTTTGTTTGCATAACTAAGTGATTGATTGTGTAATCACAGAAAAAGGGAGTTCTAGAGGGACCCAGCTTTAGGGGAGAAATTATTGCCTTTACATTTGGCTGCATTGAGTGTGCTGTTGTAATTTTAAAGAAAGATGTCAAGTAGGCAGTTGGACATATGGACCAGGGGCTCAGTGAGAATGTTTTGGATGGAGATATAAATGTGTAAAGAAAGAAAGCCATGTGTATATGTGAAGTTGTCCAGGAAATGGAGTGACAAGGGAATAGGGCTGGCATCCAGACTTAACAACTAACATTTAATGTCTTGCTAGAAAAGGAGGAGTCTATAAAGAAGGTACAGCCACAAAAATGGGAGGAAAATCAGAACTTGTATCCTGGAGGCGAGTGCTTCAAGAGGGAAGAAATGATTTTCTCATAGATTTTGCTGAAAAGGCAGGACAATGATTGAAAAACTCACTGCATTTAGTTGAGTGACTACAGTGACACAAAGAAGTAGAATCCCTTGCACAACACGTGGAGTTGAGGAATCGGGAAGGTTTTAGTAAGAAGCTGATACTTAGATTTTGAAAGATAAGTGGATCTTGAAATGCTAAGTAAAATTTTGAAAAGCAGCACTTTCTAGAATTACTTGTAATTGGTCCAAATATGATGATTGAAATGATGGGATTTTAAGGAATAATATACTGCCAATCTTTAGAAAAGTAGTAATTCCTAAGAAAAATAAAATATAATTTGAAAATTTATCTGCGGGTACAACAGTCCAGGTCATAAAAATACCTGTAAATTTTTGTGGAATGTAGTGATAACCTGTCTTAATGACTTCCCATACTTAACTATACTTCAAGAAAAAAACAGTCTAATGGAAATCATTGCCAAGAAAAGTATTCACTGGGAAGGAAAACATGGCACATCAATGAGAATGAATATAATTAGTAATGTAAAATGGTAACCAAGTCCTTATATTGCTGAATAATTTCTTGTTTTGTTCTGAACTTTGACTAATTGGAGAGAAGTGTTTTTATGTATTGTTTGTTTTCATGTGCTTCTGAACTTCCTGATTCTGGCCGGGAACAAGAACAAACTTGCCAAAATACTGCAAGAAAAGATGTTGCCGATCACGGATAGGAAATACTCCAAGCCCCAGGAGATGCTCCGTTCTTAGGAGACTTCCACACTGAGTCCGCTGTCCTGAGAGGGACCGTGAGGCCACCACAGGCACAGCTAGCGCCGGTTCAGCACCAGGAAGCATTTGGTAGTTCTTCATTCCAGCCGTCAGTGCCAACACAACACTTGGGATTCTTGTAACCTCCAAGCATTGTTCAGTTTTTGTTTGTTTTTCAGAAGAGAAACAGATGGCAAAAACTAGACTTGGTAGGGAAATGCTTGAATTCATTAGATTATACCCATGTCATAGAATGTTATGTTGTTATTAAAAACAGTAACATATTTCTATATAATAGCTAACACTTATTGAGCCATTAGTGTGTGCTAGGGAATGTTTGAAGCACTTTCCATGAACCAACGCATTTAATCCTCATAATAACCCCCTTAGATAAGTGCTATTATTAGTATCATGCTCTGGGAGACAGAGATGTTGAATTACTTTGCCCATGACATGGATGATGAGTGTGAAACTAGACTTGAAACCAAGGTGACTGGGTCCACAGCCTGTGCCCTTAATTGAATGTGATACAATCCTTGCTCAAAGATGTCTTGGCTTGAAGCGAAAGAGGTATGATCTATTGTTAAGGGAGGATGGGTATTATATAGTATTTAAAACTGTATCATGAAGGAAATAAATCAATAGCAGGGAAAGCTATTTATTATCTTTGTGAACTTGCTAAGTCTTACCCATTCCGGATGTCATTAAATTTTCTCTTTTGTTAAGTAAGGATAGTAATGTCTGCCCCTTATGCATCACAGAAGGTAGGAATCAAGCGAAATCAAGTGGATAAAAATGTTTTATCAATCTCATTGTAATAAAGTTATTTTTTTAAGAGCAGGAAAATTTATTGGAGAAAAGGAATGGGGAAGAGGAATAGCTCCTGAGAGACAGGAGGGGTCCTGAATTGGTTACCAATGAGCACCTCTCAAAGGAAGTTTTATAGAGCAAAATCATGAGGTGGGTTCAACGTGGGTCAAAATTATGATCAACCAATAACATTACAAGTATAGTTGATTAGGTAATTGTAATAAAGTTTTAATATCAAGAATATTTTTGTTGGTATTTCCATATAAATATTTAAACATATACAGCATCTATATAAATATTATATAGCTTTATTGTACTTTTATATAAATACTATTGATGTTATGACAGAGTAAAAGTAGGTTTAAGGGAGGAACATTTTTTGATATACAATTAAGATTTATGTATTAAGGAGAGTTATAATCAAATGTATTGGGGAAACACGAGTATTTAACAAAATCAATCTTTTTTTTTGAACAGTAAGATGTCCCAGATGCTTCAGTAATGTGCACTGTGTATATCCCAGCAAACGAGATCATACAGCGTTCCCTACACACATTTGTCCATGAAACATATTTTCCAAGTATCTTCCAAAATGAATGTTTTGGGGAAAATAATAGCGTATATACTGCTGTCTATGAAGTGTGTATGTATGCGTGTGTGCATGTGTGTGTGTGTGATATGCTTAGATCAAAATCTTAGCACTGGAAGGAGCTTAGAGACCTCCATCTCCACTTCTCTGGTACCCTCCTCCCTTTCCTCCTTGTCCTGTATGACTAAACTTACACCTCTGGTTTTATTTTTATTTATTTATTTATTTTTTATTTTAAAGAGAAGAAAAAACAAAACAAATCAAAAGAAGAACAAATTTTCAAAGCAACGTAATAGGAGGGTAACAATGGTTAATACATTATGTATTACTATCTTTAAGTTAGTTATTCAGGATACCAGACATTAGCATTCAATTGTCCAAACATTATTGGCTCAAACCTTACTCTTCAATGAACTAAGTAAAATTGGTAGTGTATCTATCTTAACCATCTTATATATATATATACAATGTTTTTCCCTTTCCCTTCTTTCTTTTCCCTATTCCAGTCTCTCTTTCTTATTGACCAATTTCTTTTTGATTCACCATGTCTATTGTACATTTTGGATCTTATTTACTCTTTCAGTTTCTCATACTAGAGAGACAATACGATGCTTACACATGTGCTTCTGGTTTATTTCACTTATGAGTATTTTCTCGAGTTGCATCCATTTACCTATAAGTCTCGGGCCGGTGAGATGGCTCAGTGGCGTAAGCGCCTGCCTTGCAAGCGCGAGGGCCGAGTTCGACTCCCGGATCCCACATACGAAAACGGGGCCGGTGATATCGCTCAGCGGAACGGGTGCCTGTTGGTGCACGAGGTCCTGAGGTCGACCCCCCGGTACCCACAAAAAAAAAAAAAAAAAGTCTCCAGTTTATCCTTCTTTATGGCTGAATAGTACTCCATTGTATAAAAATACCACATCTTTCTTATCCATTCCTCAGTTGATGGGCATTTGGGTTGTTTCCAAGATCTGGCTATTACAAATTGTGCTGCTATAAACATGGGTGCACATATATCACTGTGGTACGATGTTTTTAATTCTTCTGGGAAGATGCCCAGAAGGGGAATAGCTGGGTCAAATGGGACCTCCAACCCTAGTTTTTTGAGGAATCTCCACACTGACTTCCACAGTGGCTGTACCAGTCGACACTCCCACCAACAGTGAAGAAGGGTTCCTTTTTCCCCACAGCCCCTCCAGCATTTGTTATTAGTTGATTTCTTTATAGTAGCCATTCTTTCTGGGGTGAGATGGTATCTCAGTGTTGTTTTAATTTGCATCTCTCGAATGACTAGTGATGTTGCACATTTTTTTGTATATTTATTTGCCATTAGTATTTCTTCATCTGAGAAATGTGTATTCATCTCAGATGCCCATTTTTGGAGTACACCTCTGGTTTTAATGCGGGGGGTGGCTGCAGACCAATCAGATGTTTATTTATTTATTTCTCAAACATATTTTTGAGTATTTACTATGTGTCAGGCCCTGTTTTAGACTCTGGAAATATAGCAGCCAACAGAACAAAACACATCTGTCCATGTGAGGTTGAAATTCTAGGAATCCAGGGGAAGACAGACCATGGACAAAATCAGTAAATTACTTCCTACGGGGAAGTAATGTAAGTGGTCTGAGATGAAATCGAGCAGGAGAAGGATGAGAGAGTGCATAGTGCATTCCAATGGGCTTGGGAGGAGTAGGGCCATGGTTTATATAGGGCAGGGCCAGGAAAGGCCGCCCTACGTGACTTGGAGCAAAGTCTTGAATGAAGTGTGGGCAAGCCATGAAAATATCTGGGAGGAGCACTTCCTGCTCAGGGAACAGTGAGCACAAGACTATAAGGAACATACTGGTGTATTCCAGAAACAGAAAGCAGGCCAGCATGCTGGAGCAGAGAGAGAGAGGAAATTGGGGAGGGGTGAATCAGAAGAAATAAAGGCAGAGAGAAGAGAAGTAAGGAGGGCAAGAAGCACTAAGTCTCAGTTTGTTTCTTCAAAACTCATGTTGAGACCTCATTCCCATGGCGGTGGTATTAAGAAGTGGGTCTCTCTGGGAAATGACTAAGTCTTGTGGGCTTTGCCTACATGGATCAAATTAGTGCTTTTATAAAAGAAGTTGAAGGGAGCTGTCTTGCCTCTTGCGGCATGTGAGGACACACAGCAGGCACCGTCTTAAGAGGCAGAGTTCAAACTTTCAACAGAAACAGAATCTGCTGGCACCTGCGACTTCCCAGCCTCTCGAACATTGAGAAACAAATTACCCAGTCTCAGGTATTTTGTAGGAGTGTCCTGAATGGATTAAACCAGGAGGGGAGTGCCAGATAATTTAAGGACTCAAGAGTGAGACAGAAAGTACGGGAGAATTCTGAATGAGAGGAACATGATCAGACTCAAATTTTTAAAGGATCAAACAGGCTGCTCTGTTGAGAATAAACTGTCAGAGTGTCTTATACGTTTAATAGATCCCCAAATGAAGGTGTTATCTTTTCCCTACAACCTAGGTCGCATTTTGGATTTCCATTCCAGTTTTGGCAAATCTGGTCAGTCAGCAAGGCTCATTACTGTGGCCCCTTCTCTCTCCGCTCCCTGTCCCTCTGGGGTGGTTTCCTCACGCAGTGCTCTAGATGCACTGGGGCCTGTGTGTGCAGAGGTCTCTCCACTTCCTGTGAACTGCACCACACTGCTTCCCTCTTTATGATAAAACCTAGAGAAGTAGTTCTTCAAATCCAAATCCAATTACATGATTTTATTCTGTTTGAATTTGAGAACTGGAATAGAAGAACAATTCCAAATAAATTGAAATAATTATTTTGGAAATGATAAATACACATATTGTTTATTCTCAGTCTATGTTCATTGAGTTCCTATTGTAAGTCTGTTATATTCATGTAATATTATATTACGGATCACTGTGACTGAGCAATATATAATATAATGACAATGCTTTTTATGCTACTAGATGTTATCAGGGGGAAAATTTCTTTTAGTATTAATGGCTTAGTTTTTTCACATCTGATATCTGCTGTTTATGGCTTTACTTCTGTGCGTATAACTGTAGGATGGATTTATGTGGATATACAATTTTTTTCTACACTAAGTACATTATCATTTCAGACACTGAAGAGTCTACAAGCTGTATCTCTTCAGGGATTCCCTGCGTTTGCACTCTATAATACACATAAATATAACATTTAATTGCCCACTGGGTTAAGTGTATCTGGTTGCTCATGTCCAGAGGTTTTTAGATGGGATCTTGGCTGGTCACCCTGGGGGTCAAAGGTATTCAATTTTCAGCACATTGGGAACCCATTCACAGAACATTGGTTAGGAAACTTTGATCTATACAATTAGGACAACACTACTTGAAAACAATCCTTAAATATAACTTATCATGTGCTTGATTTGTTAAAATATATGCTTCTTGAGATCAACACACTTCATGGATGGAGTAAGAAACCATCAAAGCTGAAGGCTTTCTCTTAAAGATCTGGACCAAGACAAGGATGCCCACTTCTCACTACTTTTATTCAGCAGGGTCCTGGTGAGAGCAATTAGGGATGAAAAGAAATAACAAGCATCCAAATTGGAAAAGAGGAAGTTAAACTATCATTGCTTGCAGATAATCATATGTAAAAAACCCTAAAGACTCCACTAAAAAACTATTAAAACTGATAATCAACATACAAAACCCAGTAGCATTGCTATATAGCAATACCAAATTATCTGAAAAAGAAATCAAGAGAGCAATCTTATTTGTAATAACTAATTAAAATACATAAGAGTAAAGTTTACCAAGGACATGAAAGAGCTCTACAAAAGAAGCATTGTATGAGAGAAAATATTGATGAAATCAACTGAAGACACACAAAAAAATAGATATCCTTTGCTCATGGATTGCAAGAGTGAATGTTGTTAAAATGTCCATACTACCCAAAGCAATATACAGTTTTAATGAAATCAAAATAACAATATTTGTCACAGATCTAGAAAAAGACAATCCTAAAATTTGTATGGAATGAGCTACAAAAAACCCCGAAGAGTCAAATCGATATGGAGCAAAGGAAGAAACCTTACACTACCTGATTTAAAATATGCTACAAAGCTATAGTCACTAAAACAACATGGAATTGGTATAAAAAGAACATCAGGCAATAGAAGAGAATAAAAGATCTACAAATCTATAGTCAATCAATCTTTGACAAAGGTGTTAAGAATATGCACTGGAGAAAAGAGAGTCATTTCAATAAATGGTGCTGGGGAAATCAGATATCTATATACAGAAGAATAAAGGTGGATCCCTACCTCTCACTGTATACAAAAATCAATTAAAATGGACTAAAAATGTAAATGTAAGATCTGCAACTATTAGGAGAAATTAATAAATGGTGCTAGGAAAATTGGCTATCTACATGCAAAAGATTGAATCTAGACCCGGATACCTCACTATGCACTAAACTAAAATCAAAATGGACCAAAGATCTAACTGTTAAAACAAACAATCTGCTAGAAGATAAAATAGGTAAAACTCTTGAAGACATAGGCATAGGCAAGGACTTTCTGAACAGAACCCCAGTGGCACAAGAAATAGTACCAAGAACCAACAAATGGAATCGTATTAAATAAAAACTTCTGCACAGTAAAAGAAACAACCAGCAAATGGGAAAATATTTTTGTTGTCTAGTCCTCAGACAGAGGATTAATATCTAGAATATATAAAGAGATAAAAAAGTTAGACCCTCCAAAATAAAAGGCCCACTAAAGAAATGGGCAAGTGAAATGAATAGAAAAAGTACAAATGACCAATAAATATGTGAAAAAATGTGCAACATTGCTGGGCATTAGAGAAATGTAAATTAAAATAACACTGAGATTCCATCTTACTTCAGAAAGAATGGCCATCCTAAAAAATCAAATAATAATAAATGCTGACGAGGGTATGGAGAAAAGGAAACTCTTCTACATTGTTGGTGGGAATGTAAACTATTACCAACTCTATGGAAATCAGTATGGAGATTCCTCAAAAAACTAAAAATAGAAATTCATTTGTCTCAGCCATTTCCCTTCTAGGTAACTTTTCCAAAGAGTTAAAGGTATCCTATTAGTGATACATGCACACCCATGTTTATAGCAGCACAATTCATAACAACTAAATTTTGGAAGTGGTTGTTCTGTTCACCAACAAATGAATGGATAAAGTAAATACATTTATACACAATGGAGTACTACTCTGTCACAAAGAAGGATAAACTTGAGTCATTTGTAGGAAAATGGATGTACCTTGAGAACACACATTAAGTGAAATAAATCAGCTTAAATACATAAATCAGTTTAAATACATAAGCAAGCTTAAATATCCCATAGTTTCTCTTATATGAGAAACCCAAAACATAAAGAGCAAAATAAAAGATAATAGGAAGTAAGGAGATAGATTTTTTTCAAATGGGAAAGAAATCAAGAGATGGAGGAAGGGGGAGAGAGGAGTGGGAAAGGGGATAAAAAAGGAATTGAGATGTGTTATATACATGTACCAACTCTCCATCAAGAGTATAATCACTATGTAATGCAAACATGTACTAATAAAAACAAAGATTGAAAAAGAAAAAACAAAACATAGGTATAGTGCTTCAAGACATTGGAATTGGCAGGGAGTTTTTTGGGATAACAACTCAAAGCACAGGAAACAAAAGCAAAAAGTAGATAAATGGGATTACATTAAACTAAAAACTTCTGCACAGCCAGGCATTCTAGGAGGCTGAGACAGGAGGATCACAAGTTCTAGACCAAACTGGGCAACTTAGTGAGAGAGACCCTGTCTTGAAACAACAAAAAAAGCTGGGGATGTAGTTCAGTGCAAAGGCCCTGGCCTTAATTCCCAGTACTGGGAAAAAAAAAAAAAGTGCTTTTGCGCAACAAAAGAAAGAGTTAACAGAATGAGAAACCAACCTACAGAGTGGGAGTAAATATCCGCAAACTATACATCTGACAAGAAGTTGATATCCAGAATATATGAAGAACTTGACAGCAAGGATATAAAAGACAAAACAAAAGACTCAGACCAAACCAAACAGCAACCAAACTCCAAACAGATTAACAAAAGGGCAATAGTTCTAAATTGACAATTCTCAAACAATGACATACAAATGGACAGTAAGTATATGAAAAGATGCCTAACATCACCATCAAGGAAATGTGAATCAAAACTGCAAGGAATATCACCTCACTCCAGTAAGGATAGCTACTGTCAAAAAGACTAAAAATAACAAGGGCTAGAGAAAAGGGAACATTTACACATTGTTGGTAGCAATGTAAATTAGTACAGTCATTATGGAAATCAGTATGGACATACATCAAAAACTTAAAAACCTAACTAACATACGATCCAGCAATACCTACAGGGTATATATCCAAAGGAAATAAATGTTGAAGAAACATCTATACTTCGACATTTACTGAAGCACTATTCCCAATAGGCAAGAAATAAAAACAAAAATGTTCATCAACTGATGAATGGATAAAGAAAATGTGCACCCCTACAAAGGGCGGTCAGAATATACAGTGAATATTTAAATTAAAAAAATATTCCAGCAAAAGACACATTGACATTAATTTCCCTCAAATACTCCCACTCCCTTTGAACACACATCCCATTATTCTTAAGTCTTCCATTGTGCGTGTCTTTACGAGGTGTGATAAAAAATATGGTGAATGCTACTGCACAGTGCCATCTAATGGAAAAGCAGGCTTGTAAAAATATTATAGTGTGTCCTAATCCACCTTATTTCCTGGATCTGGCACTGTGCAACTTCTGGCTCTTCTCCAAAGTCAAAATGAGCCTGAAAAGTAAATGTTTTGGATCAATTCAGGACATTCATGGAGCCATGACAGCACAACTAAAGATGCTCAGAAAAGAAGAATCCCAGAACTGCTTCGGAAAGTAGCAAGAATGATGGAGTAAGTGTGTTTGAAGCTTGAAGTGAGAGGGAGTATTTTGAGGGGGATTGATGGCAATGTGTCTTTAACTGTAATAAGGTAAAAACATAAAGATTCACTATAGTTTTCAATCACACTGGGTACACGGTGGAATACTATTCAGCCATAAAAAGGATAAAATCTTGTCATTTGCAATAATGTGTGTGGAATTTGAGACCATTATGTTTAGTGAGATAAAACAGGCATAGAAAAACAAATATTGCATGATCTCACTCACATGGAATCTAAAAATGTTGATTTCAGAAAGAGGGAAATAGTGGTCACTAAAGAGTCTGGGGAAAAGGTGGAATTAGGAAAGTCTAATCAATGGGTGTTGAAGTTACAGTTAGGAGAAATAGTTCTGGTGTGCTGTTGCCTAATAGGGTGACTATAAGGTTGTTGAATGATTTTTACCACAAAGAAACAAACAGGTGAGATAGCTCAGCAGCATAAGCACCTGCCTGGCAAGCGCAAGGTCCTGAGTTTGACTCCTGGTACCCACATAAAGGAAAGGAAAAAAGGGGCTGGTGATATCGCTCAGTGGCACAAGCACTTGCTGGCAAGCGCGAGGCCCTGAGGTTGACTCCCGGTACCCATATTAAAAAAAAAAAAAAAGAAACAATAAACAAGGAGTAGATATGTTCAACCTGATTTGAACATTACGGATATGTACGATATTTATGTGTCAATTAAAATAAATTAAAAAAAGAAGAGATTCGCCATTTAAAGCAAATGTTTTTACTTCTCCTGACTGCCATGAAGTGATTTAGAAAAAGAATCTTTTATATACCTTTAGCTTTCTAATCATATGATTTAGCAGTTTTGAATCTGCAACCAGACTATAATCTTTTTTTTTTTTTTTTCTTTCTTTTGAGACAGGGTCTTGCTTTGTAGTGCAGGCTGGCCTTGAGCTCACTATGTAGCCCAGGCTGGCCTTGAACTTGAGGTGATCCTCCTGCCTCAACCTCCCAGGTGCTGGGATTATAGCCGTGCACCACCACACCCAGCCCAGACCATATTCTTTTTTTTTTTTTTTTTTTGTGGGTACCGGGGGTCGACCTCAGGACCTCGCACGCCAGCAGGTGCCCGTGCCGCTGAGCGATATCACCGGCCCTTTTTTCGTATGTGGGATCCGGGAGTCGAACTCAGGCCCTCGCACTTGCCAGGCAGGCGCTTATGCCGCTGAGCCATCTCACCGGCCCCAGACCATATTCTTGCATATTTTTTCCACTATACATATTTCAAAGTAGTCGGGATTTTCTCCTTTTTCTCTAGGATAGGAGGAAAAGGGAAATAGCCTAATGTATTACTCACCTTCACAACCATCTACAATCAGTTGTTTTTTTTTTTGTATGTGGGTACCAGGAGTCGAACTCAGGACCTTGTGCTTGCCAGGCAGGCACTTATGCCACTGAGCTATATCACCGGCCCCAATCAGTTGTTTTTAACCAAGCATTCTGATTTAATTGGTCAAGGGTGAATATGAGCATATTTTTACAGTTCCCCTTCAGTGGGCATACATTGTTGAGAACCACGGATGGGCATCCCACTTTGTCACTGAACACACATGTTAAAGGACATGCCCCTTAGTGCAATCATCCAACAAAACAGAATACATGAGGCAAAAGGAAAGAGGGCAGAAAGCACGTATTGATAATACGCACTGTGTCTGGGCATTTCTGATTGTGTCTTGCTAGAGTTTGGGCACTGTAGTTGGAGGAACTGGTTCTCACTGCTCTGGTGAGTTAGGGGAAGCTTGGTGGGACAAATTGACTTGTAGAATATTTTGGGAAGGAAAAGGTGACGAAAAATTAGAGTGTTCTTATAGGTGACTAAAAAGAAGAGCCAGAGCAGTCAACAGAGAAGCAGGTGCTGGAGTGGTTTGTTTGGTGAGAGGGAATTTGGGGAGGGGACGGAGGATTGGGAGAGAGACAGAAATGTCAGGTCCCTGTCATGAAAGAAAAACTCTTGGTCCTACAAGAAGTTGCTGATTTGTTGAGCAAAATCCAGGCCCCTCCACACATGGCCTGGCTCCTATTTGGTGTGCAATGGGCACAGCTTTTCTTGGCCACATCAGAGTTGAGGAAAGACTTGGACAACAATCATACAACGAAACTATAACAAAGAAACTAAAAAGTACTACTGTTGAAAAAATATTTACTCCAAAGATTATGCCAAGATAAAATACACTTCTTTCTGGGTCTTTTCTAGAATGGTTATCAGAGTTTCCCCCCCAAACCTCGTTCCCCCCCCACACGTTCAGCTTTTCTCAGAGCCTTGGGAAGGGACCGACCCAGTGGAAAGGTACCGTCTCTGACAGTACCTCCAGTGACACAAAATGAAGAGTCACTTCTCGGTCATTCAAGACTAACATTAGTACAGGAATTTTTGAGTTAGTTTTAAAAAAATCTCATAGGTGTCTTGCAGTATCTGAGAGGACCTCCATGAACAGCAGCAATCACTAAGTATAAGGTGGACAATTTGGAAAGAGATGGCCAGGGGCTGGTAGGTTGTCCTGCACTTGTCGTTGGGCAGAATGTTTGCAGCTCCTACCAAAGGGCTAAACGCGCTTTTTCTGAGTGCCAGAGACAGAAAATAAGGAAGAGGGAAACACAGACACACACAAAATATTTCAAACGTAAGTTCTTGAGGGGAAGGGTTCTGCTTAAATGGAATAAACGTATGTCATAAATTTCAAATGTTCAATAAATATTTTGTTATTTTATTTTATCCAAGTATATTTTTTTCCACTTGGGAATATGCCCTATATAAAGATGCATAAAATGTTCACTTTGGCAAACTCATTTCCACTCCTGTCTTGTTTTTCGGCATTCAGAAAATCTACAACAGTGTCCATATAACATTCTGATTATGTTTTTCAACTTCTCCATTCATTTACTTGGCTTTATACAAAAATAATATTCAAAAGATGGCCCCAAAGAAAATATGCTGGGTACCAGGGTCATCAAGTGAACAATTGCATCTTTCTCTGGGAAGGAGCTGGGGAAATGGACCAAATTGCAGGAGGTAGAAGCACTTGTTTGTAGTCTTCTCTTTTCTCCATTTTTAATAGCATGGAACCATTTATTTATTGACTGCTTGAAATAAATTCAAATAGGAGAGCTTTGTAAATGCTCTAGTCTCAGGTAAGACCTGCCTGTTGCCAATCTTTCTTCCTCTTTCTTTCTTTTTCTTTCTTTCTTTTTTTCTTTCTTGTTATTTGAGACGATCTCAGGCAGTTTGAAAGTTCTCTTTCATCCAAAAGTTTGTGTTGTTGTGTGCAAAAGCCCTTTTGTCTGTAAAAGAAGCTACACAATAATTCACCAGCTTGTAATTCTCCTGGGGCTGAGCTGGACTCAAGTCTCACATTTAAGTGGGCCCCGAATGTGGTAGGAAATGAGGCACCTGTGTTCTCTCGAGTGTTTGACTTGTGTTTTGCTGTTTCTAGGTGAGCAGGGATATTTTACAATTCCCTGTTTTGTTTCTTGTGAGTAGGTGGGGAAGGAGGGGATGCTGGGGCCAGGGGCCGGGGAAGAAGATCCACTCCTGAAGTATTTATTGCTTCTTCCATTTAGTTGGCTTTTTTCCCTCCAAATTTTATTGCTTCACATTTTTCAATGACAGCTTTATTGAGATATAATTTACATACCCACACAATTCACCCATTTAAAGTGTACAATTCAGTGGTTTTTAGTATATTCACAGGCATGTGCACCCAGTACCACAGTCAATTTAGAACATTTTCATCACCTCCAAGAGAAACTGTACTCTTAAGTTGTTACTTTCCTAGCCCTCCATCCTACAATTCATGGCCCTAAGCAACCACAGTTCTACCTTCTGTCTGTAGAATTCCCTATCCTGGCCAAATCAATAAATGGAATTATGTAATATGTGGTCTTTGGTTCAGTGGCTTTTAATCCCATTTTGCCTATGGCATTTGTGGTAATGTTGTCTTGCATTGTGCCTTGAAAACTTTTTATGTGTCCCCCCCCTTTTCTTCTCATATGGCTTATCCTTTCCCTGAGTCAGGCTACCCAGCTCAGTACAACTCATACAGCACTCTTCAAATAGTGTTTGTGAGTTTTTGAACTAGTGGCTGTCGTTTTGCAGAAGTTGTTCTATAATGTCTCTCTGAAGAACATCACACTGCTTCCCTCCCACATCACGGGGAGCCTCTTTTCTCTCTCCCTTCTCCACTGTAATAACAGGCTGGAACCTGCATCCTGAAATGACTTGGGTTTTCGTTCCCTGTGCTGAGCCTTGATTACACCAATCTCCATCTGTTTCTGTCGCCATTCTGTCCAATTTTCAGGAATGCTCCTTAGTGACCTATTTGTTTGGTTTGAATCCAACCCTGGTAAGAGAAATACTCGAAGTGAAATTGAACTTTAAGGTTTCGGGGTCACTGGTGTATTGGCAATGGGGCAGATGTTCCCACAGAATTGCCACTGATTGTCCACTGTGCCTTATGTGATTTAGAGCAAAGACGTTCTCCCACTGCTACTGACTAGTTGAAACCATGGAAAATATAATTGTTTTGCTTATTTATCTGTTTAAATTGTGGGGCCAGTTCTCAGAGTAAAAGATTTCCCAATTTCAATTGTAGTACATAACTTTGCTTGCTACATATCTATGCTGCATTACAACTCTAAATAAACACAGAAGAACAAAATTGCTCTCAAACCAAGACTATAGATATAGGAGAAGCTTTCTCTACCTCTTTACCTTCCTTTTGGAGAAGACTGTGCTTTTAATAGGAAGCTTTGCAGGTTGTAGAAAAGTGAGGTCACAAAGCTATTGTTTTCTAATCACTTCTCTAGGTGAATGCTTTTAGACTGAAACATGGTAACAATAACAAACCAAAATTGTTTATATACAGCCGAAGTGAAAGTTAACTAAGGCTCATTTGTATGGAATTAAATTCCAAGTTAGAATAAATATAAGGGGGAAACATCTCTTGTTTTTCCTACTTTGTGGTAAACAAAATTAAGGAAAAATGTTTTTTCCCCCTCTATCTGCTTGGAGGTAACAAAGTTTCTTTGAAATATTTTGAGGTACTATATTTTTGGTTGGCAAAATTTCTGGTTCCTAGGTAAAGAGCTTTGGGAATTTGACCGACCCATATAGGATGGTGACTTGGTCACCTCTACTTTTATTTGCTCATGTCGGCACCATTAATCAACATAAGATGCCAAGCCTTGCCACAATCAACCTTTAAGCCGTAAAATTATTTGTTATAAAATGTGTAAAGTGAAAGTAAAAGGTGTCTCCTCAGAGGGCTTTCTTTCTCATTCCAGCCTATGAAGGGAGAATGAGTGACTAACGAGAGCAGAGTACATAAGTAATTGCCGATATAATTTGAACCCATGGAAACAACAAGGCCCTTTTCTGGTTGGCATGTGAAGGCGCTCCTTCCCCAGACTCTGGCACATGTTCTCTGCAGTTTGGGTGGTGACTGGCACCTTCTCATGCCAATGGGAATAACAGCTGGCTTCTCAATATTCTTCCCAAGCAGTTGCTCCATCTACCTTGGCACTGTACGCACACAGCTTTGGTTGCTGACATTCTCAAGCTGTTGCCAAGTTTCTAATGACAGTATTTTCCATTTTACATTTTTTATTCTGAGTAAAATATCTGCATCTTTAACCCATAGGCAAAGGGGGTGTAATTAAAAGTCACTCTGGGGAGAAAGGCACACTCGCACGCAGATGGGCATCAAGGCTTTGTGAATTATTGTGGATGCATTGGTGGGGAAAGCAGAGACTGGATTCCTGCATGCACCAGTAGTGGGATATGTCTCTTTTTGAAAAATTTCAATACGGGGCCAAAGTAGCACAAAAGTAGGAGAATGGAGGAAAAAAATCAGACAACATAAAGAAATATTTAAAATCTATTAAGAAAAGAATTAGAATCCCGAAATTGTAAGTAGCTTCACATTAGAATTGGAAAGAAATACTAATCTAGGAGTAGATGCAAATGAAAGGTACAGATGATTCAGAATGGGGTAGAGTACTAGACCATTGCCTAAGCACAGGAGTTAACCCCACTTTCCCAGACACACAATCCAAAAATAGAAAACAAAATGATGAGGACAGTTCTTCGGCAAGAGCAATTTAGGTGGGAGCTGGTAGAAAGTACTGCAGAGTAACTACCTGTTACTCTGGTTAAAAATACTTAGGTACAAAAGCAGTCACAAGCTGACATGAAATTGTAAAACTCAGCTGGTAAATTACAGCCATAAAAGCCCGATAGACGAACATTCTGAGAATTAGCGATCCAAAGAACTCACAGAGCTGAGAGCCAAATAATCACCGGAAGGTGTCCTGTGTTATAAAATACTCATGTCTGCAGCACTGACCTACGCTCCTAAATCATCCTCTAATCTGTGTCGCCAGTGAGTTAGGGTATTATGAAGCCAGACATTAAAGACGGGGCAAAGACATGTAGTTAATATGACACCTAACATCAGCTTGCCTGGATTAAAAGTGGTGCTGCCCTGAAAAAACAGCGGGAGCTTTGTTAATTTTCTTTACTTTTCAGTATTGACATTTCTTTTTCCTACTTTGCCTTTCTCTTTCTTTTCAGCGCTGCTTCCCCTGGATAGCCAGCAGCCCAGTGATGAAAGTCAAGATTTCCATATCTGCCTGGGGTTGTTAACTGACTCTGTCAACCAAAAATCAGCCAGGCTCAGAGCTGCTTCTCTGAACCCTCAGTCTCCCTGCATGCTACAAAAGCAAGACAAGCAGGGCTATGAGGCTCAGAAGTTTTTGTCTTTGCTTTGCAGAAATCCCTATCAATTTCAAAACAGATTAGTACAGGGACAGGACTTTGGGAATAAGTATGCAAAAGCCAAAGCACGAAAAAGAATTTCCTGACTCATTTTCTATGCAGAATTTCTAACAAAAATCATAATTCTTTTTTGTCCTGCCGCTGAGAAGTGAGTGACAGCGGCAGTGAGGGTGGTAGACCTATTTTTCTTTTCTTGTTTCAGAGCCGGGATGCTAAATCAGGCTGTGCAATAACGTGCTAAGCAATAAAATGATCTGGTATATTGAGTGCATCAGTGATCACATTTAGAACCTCTAAAATGTTTAATACAATACTGTATTTTTGAAAAGGCTCAGTAGTGTTGCAAAAACAGTGGAACATTCATCTCCAGGGTGGTGCCCATCCCATCCCACCCAGCTGTCTTGCAGTGCCGGAACGAAGCCACAGGGACCCACTGTCAGCTGAAAGCCAAGGACCAGCAGGGAAAGAGGGGTAGAGAGGAAGGGGGGTAGTGATGGGTATTTTGGAGACAAAAGGAGACCATGGAGAGTTTCTGGAGTTTTTTCCTACCTCCTGGAAATTTAAAATGAAATTTACCCCCTAAATTATCTAGGATCAATTCCATTCCTAGACTAGATTTATTAAAGCACAATAAATATTTCTCCCTCAAGGGAGAGCATAAAGACTTGTGCAGTTTAGGTGCTCTGGCCCTAAAAATGATTCTCCGACCCAGCTGAAATACAATAGGATTTAAGAGCTGTGAGATGGTATCTGGCTATTTGCTTTTTACAACTAATACTTATAGAATACTGTATACTTATAAAATGTTCCACAGCCACTTTTCTCTTAGCTAAGCCATAATTAATCCTTTACACAGAGAATATTAGTATTTACTTCACAGAAACATGAAATTTCCTCCAGCTACATGACATATTAATCATTGAAACAACAACGTTGATCTCTTTTCCTGGTATCAGGCTATGTAGAATTTTTCTTCCTTTACCTTCTTTTCCCTCACTGACCTTCTTTCTCTTCTCTTTCTGGAAATTTGATCTCCAAGTTCAAGCTGGAAATACATTTCTGGTAAAGTTCTCCGGATATTTCAGATGAAAGTGGGTTTCAATCCGTATTACCTAGTACTTTCCCAAGGTATCAACTGATTTGAGATGGCATAGACTTGGTCAGTACAGTGTTTTGTATTAGGGAAAGGCACTTGATTACATGAAGATTCATCTAACTTTTAATAAACTGGGGTATTTGGGTTTGGACCCCTCTCAGAGAGGATCTTGAGGCTTCTTGATTTCAAGTGGTTAAATAACTTGGAGATTTATGCATTTAAATGATTCCTAGAGTCCTTGAAAAAATGTCTCGGTAGCATTGAAAGAGGAGTATTTACTGTTTAATTTTTAAGTGAAATAAAATTGTTACATAGGAAAGTTTTTCACACTTAGAACCATTGTTGAAGGTGTGATTCATACTCTCATACCAGGTCTCCAGTAAGCAAATTCCAGTGAATATAAACAAACAATTTAAATTAACAACAATAACACTACTTTCAGAAACCATTTGTTATTGAAAGATGTGTCTCCTGTATCTTTTTCAGAGAAAGGAAAAAGTGGATGTGGGAAGAGAGAGAAAGAGAGAGGAGAAAGGGGAGGAGGAGGTGAGGAGGCCCCAAGAAAAATGGTTAGTGAAGGAGAGCCAATCATAATCTGGCTGTTCCAAGCCAACCAAAGCATCTGGTTTCTTTAATTTAGTACACTTCATACTAAAAGGCCAGTTTGTTTACACTGTATATTTTGAGTTATTTGAAACATCTCTTCCAAACCGTTGGGTTTGCAACTTCAGGGGAGGCTTTTCAAATGTGGCTGAAAAGTATCCCATCAGTGTCACATGGAATGAATGATATGGAAAAAAGGAGAAGAGCTACAGACATTTTAATAGTAGTTAGCATGCCATTTCAGACTACTTTATTATGCCTTTCTGAGAGAACTGAAAATGCCCCCAATTCAACCTCTAAAATATACAGCGAAGGCAGTTTTTCTATACAGGTGGACACATACGCAAGCGGTCGGGGGCACACGCTCAGGCACCTGGGAAATTCTCCAGGGCAAGATGATATCGTGCTCTAGCAATACCACTTACACTTTAGCTGAAACACTAACCTAAAAATATACAGAGGTATCAAATCCAAGATGAACCCTTCTGGAAGGAATATTAGGACCTATTCTTTAATTATCTGACTGTTCTTTCATGGGCCCACTCACAGGGCTGCAGTTTTTAATTCTAAGTGATAGCCAAGTAGGGGTCTCCCAACACTATTCCCTAAGCCACCTTCTCACCAAACTCCATACCTGGATTTCAAAATATTTCAAAACACTTCTACTTTGCTGTCCCACTATCATCTGGATATTCAAAGGAAACTCAGCCCTTTATATAAACCAATCCCTCCTCAATCTTGTTATTTATATAGCTTCCCTTCTCCTGATCAAAAGAGGTAGAAACCTGAGAGTTATTTCATTTTAGCTATTTTTTTTTCTTGTCTCATTAAGCCCCTCATTGGAGAAACCAAGTCTTTTACTATTTGTTTTACAATATTCTTTAAATTTTTTCCTTCTTTCCACTCTCATTTCTCTCTTGATATTTGAATTGCCTGTTTGGTTTTCCCATGTGTGAAATTACAAAATTTATATGTGATGGTAAAGACCAGAAAAAACTCTTGAATATTATAAATAAATGAAAGGAACTTTTCTCTGCCTACAAGAGATCACAATTTCAAATCATGCACAAGAAAACAAACTTATAGGCAAAGCAACTGACAAGCCATTAAATTCCCTGTGCTATTTTTTTTTTTTTTTTTTTTGTGGGTACCGGGGGGACGACCTCAGGACCTCGTGCGCCAACAGGCGCCCGTGCCGCTGAGCGATATCACCGGCCCCTTTTTTTGTATGTGGGTTCCGGGAGTCGAACTCGGGCCCTCGCGCTTGCAAGGCAGGCGCTTAAGCCGCTGAGCCGTCTCACCGGCCCTCCCTGTGCTATTTTAAGGCAGTTTCTTACCCATTTATCTTTATTGTGGTCCAGGCTAACTGCATGACTGGCCCAGAGCTGACCATTGCAGCCTTCGCAGCATCTGTTAAAGTGTGGTAAATCTCGCGACCCTCTCAAGATGATTAGGTGATCAGTATATTCATCTTTGACTTTTAAGCTCAGGTAGAGTAACAGAAGTTCAAACGGAGGAACATTTGCTCTCGGTCCACAAAGCTTTCCAGCTGGGACTGTTTGACCTCATCAGAAGCTGTAACTGCAGCAACTCATGAGGAAACAGCAACAGCGATGCCCAAGGGGGAATACAACTGAAACACAGGAGACAAAAGTGACGTGGTGAGTGGCTGGTTGTAAACACTTAGGGCCTCAGCATGACACCTCTGTGGCCTGTGTAATTCCCACTGACGTTAATTCCATGTTATGGATACTGTAGGACTGCAGGAAAGAACCTGACATTGCTTCACAGAGAACTCTCACTCAGTGATGTAAAGTAATGGCTCTCAGAGTGGGGCCCTCAGACCAGCAGTCTTGGCAGCACCCGAGATTGCTACAAATGCAAGTTCATGGGCTCTATCCTGGGGTTAGGACCCTAGAGGCTATAACTTAACAAGGTCATTCTTATCTATGCTACAGTTTGAGGACCACTGCTGTAAAGTGGGATAATAATAACTAGAAATAAGCAAACAAAACAAAAATATAAATGCATAAAGAAAATGGGCTAACGAAGAATGTGTATATAGATTTTACTCTTCTTGTACTTACAGTGGTCAGCACAGAATAAATCTCAGGAAACACTAGTGACTAAATGGCTGAAGTGTCTTATACAGAATTATGTCCAAATCCAAAATATTCTACCTAACAAAAGGTCCTTATATTTCTTTGGCTGGTTGCTTTCGAGAGGATCACTGAAGTCTGAAAAATGAACATCATGTGAGGGGCAAATCTTCCTGGGACAATAAGAATTAGTTGTGACGTACAAAGAAAAGCCACCTTTTTCCCTGTCTCAAGAATGTTGATAGATATTTCAGAGGCTAGGGCAGATGTCCTATTAATACCAACCCCCCTCTCAAAGTGAATATTAAACGAAGAATTTAGTTTTTAATCACTTGGTTGTCTTTTAAAACCATTCTAACTTCTTCTCATTTATCCAGTTGGTAATCAAATTTTGATAATTTTACTTTATAATATTTCCTTAATTAATTTTATTTGGCACTTTTTACATCTAGAATACCCCCTTAGTTTAAGATTTGCTAAAGTTTTTCCTTTTAGACACTGCAGTTATCATCTACGTGGCGTTTCTTGCCCTCTCCTCATGTGTATCTCCCTTTCATTGATTCCTTACAATCATGTCACATTAATCTATCTGAAATGACGACCCTCTCCTGTCATTTTATGTTTAGAGCCCTTCAAAGGCTTTAAATCACCTTCAGGATGAAACAGAGCCCCTCTCTCTCTGAGCCTGCCTATTCTCCAGTCTCATTGCTTGCCAGTCGGCTGTACCATCGGTGTTAATTTATTTGCCTGTCTACAAACACTGTACCATCCTGCCCCTTCCCTGTGCTGAGGTATTCCTCCCCATCCTCATCATGTAGCTAATTTGTAGCTATCCTGCAAGACTCCATTCAAGTACTTCCTCCTGGAGGGAGGTATCTGGGACCCCTTGTCACTCACCAATTTTGTAGGGTTACAGTTTGGGTCTACAATGTCCCCCAAAGGCTCACGTGTTGGAAGGTTTGGCCCTCAGTGGCAGCCGCTGTTGGCAGGGGGTGGAGACTTTAAAAGGTGGGGTGTGGTTGGAAGAGGAGAGTCACTGGGGGGCATGTTTTTGAAAGGTATAGCTTGTCCCTGGACCCTTCTTCTCTCAGTCTCTGCTTCCCAGCCACCCCAAAGTGAGCAGCTTTCCTCCACTGCATCCTTTCTGGCATGAGGTTTGGGCTCATTTCAGGCCCAATGCAATGGGGCCAAGCAACAATATTCCATGAACCTCTGCAAATGTGAACCAAAATAAATCTTTCTTCCAAGTCGATTTTCTCAGGTATTTTGTCACAGTGTTGGAAAGTTGACTGACACTGTGCCCCCTCTATGTGGCACTCCATCCTAGCATTCACCACCATTATTGTGCTTTTCTTTCCCCTTAGAGCTCCTTAAGGACAGGAGCCATTTCTTATTAATGTTTGTAAACACAGCACTTAGTTCTGCCCCTAGAACATAACAGCTGCTCAGCAAGTGTTTATTAAGCAGAGAAACGAACAAATTAAAAATAAAGGAAACAGTCCTTCCAGAGGCTGTTCCTGAGGATAGAGTTGGATTGATCTCTGTGACAAATGGGTACCCACTGAAGAAAGAAGGCTTCTAAGCGGAGATAAGACAATTTACAACAATTGAGCAAGAACTCCAAGTCTTCCTCCAGACCTCAAACTGAACCACTTTGAGAATCTGTAGAAATTGAAAATCCCTTTTCATGCTGTTAATTTCTTTTGGTCTTATTTCCATACTCCTATTAGGATTGGAGGAAGACTTGTTGAAATGAAAGCCCTAAGGGCTATTTTTGAGGAAGTTAAAATTTAAGTGGAAGAATGAAGGATAAGAAATCTGTGAGAATATTTGTTTTTGCTGCCAAATTTTCAGCCTCCAGAGATTTTGGGGGGTGGGGTGGGAAGACTTGTATGAGATTGGAGAGCATGTAACTTTAGGTGCTTATTCAAACTGAACATAAATGCTAAAAAAATTGGAAGTTTATCTTCTCAAGTTATTGGAACAAGCCTGAAATTTAACTTTCTGTTCCCTTCTCTAGAGACACAGGGACCCGAAAACAGGGGAGGGTTATTTGCTCAGCTTGAGAATATAATACTCAGCACATGGAGTTTTCTTTCCCCCATTTTTTTCTCCTCTCGTTGTATGGGTGTTAAGATCCAGGGAAATGGCAGGTGGGTGGTTGGCTTGGATCCAGGTCCTAGACCTTTCCCCTCTTTAATTCTTTAATTGCTCTTGTTTTATTTATATTCTGATATTTGGAGTGATTTTCCCATGCTGATGTAGGATGGACCCCAGTCTACTGGGGGAATCTATCCTTTAACTCGCACGCTCATTCTCAGTGAGCAAGAGCCATGTCATCCCAAGGGAACACGGTGTTAAGGAGAGTTGTGCTGGTCACCAAAGAAGCCAAAAGCTATGCTCTTTGAGAATCACTGCAAACAATGGGAAAGTCTTTCTTTTAGCCTTTGTTGTCCAAATAGCTGATCTCTGAGTGTGATTTCTGGTTGCTACAGTTGAGATTTAACCCTGTATGAGGCAGAGTCGAAAGTCAAAGTGCTTGGAAAATTCAGGGGTGTAAATAAAGCCTTAGCCTTCCACTAGCCCATATCTGAAGAATATCTGGTTCCAGCACAGCCTCATCCAGTAGAGTGTTCTGTGTTGAGGTGACTGTTCTGTCCTGTCCTGTCCTGTAGCTGCCAGCCACATGTATTACTGAGGCCTTCAGAAGTGGTCAGTTCAATCCAGGAACTGAATTTTTAATTTTGTTCAAGTTTTGTTAATTTAAATTTAAATGATGACACATAAATAATGGCTATTTTATTGGGCAATGCAGTTTGGAGACACAGTCTTAATGTGTAAAACTGAGATACTGCACGTACAAAGTGAGTTTTTTAAAATCAGAATAAAAAGCCAGACTACTTCTGTGCTGCATGGAAGTTTATCTAATCATTTAAGTGTTTATAGATCTCCAGGTTAGACTACAGGCTAAAGTTTATGATTCCATTTAAATAAAATTATGTGTGTCCATAGAGAGATGTCTGAAAAGGTATCAGTAAAATAAGTTTTCCCTGAATGATACAATTAGGGCCAATTTTTACTTTGTACCTTTCTGTTTGTAAAATATTTATAAGTGCATACAAGTTTATAAAAATTATGAGCCTGTTTTGATAGTGTACACTTTTCAACAGTTTTGTTTAAAATGTATATGGATTTTCTAAACATAACTTCAACTACCCTTATTATATATTCTGCACTGCCCAAAGAAGGATATTTGGAAGTTGGGGTAGGTTTTGCACTGGGGTAGGTGTGTACTTCTTGCTAACCAAAAAATCTAATAAAAAAACCTCTTTTGTCTCCTTTATGTACCAGATCTCTCTCTTTCTTTCTTTCTTTTTTTTTTTTTTTGGTAGGATATTTAAAATTTTCATAACTATTTGGATTCCAATGTGACTTTGTGGTATCATCATCCATCTGGAACTAGGATGCTCAGATACCAAAGTCTATTTTAACACTGAGATTTTTCAGAGAATTAATTAAGTTGGGATTAAAATGGATCTGGCAGAGTAAATGGGGAAGGGGACAATATCTGGTCCTCAAAGTTGCCAGGTAATCATTATTGTCCAATTTTCTTAAGTCACGTGTGTTCTGAAGGATGATTATTTCTTAAAACTTGAAAAGACACTCTGAGGACATAATTATTCATCAAATATATCCAAGGATGAAAGTAGCTTACATTCAGCTCTCACTGGCATGAGGATTCTTTTTTCTGATTAGTTGGTTTCTTGAATGATATCTTCTACAGAGCAAAGTTACATCTTTTTTTCAGTCGACCTACAACTTTTTGCTCAATATTTCTGGAGAAGAGGCCCAGGTGCCAGTGCTAAGATGTCAGCCTCCTCTCATCTCTCTTCAATTTATCACCTGACACCCTGGAGCACTCAGCTCCCATGTAGCTTGGCACTAGTTAACATTCAACAGAGCTGAACATTCCATCCAGTAGCTAACCTCAATTCACCCTGGATGAGATTAGAATCAGGACGCCTAGCCAGGTTTGAATCAGCGATGGGTGACTCCATAGGATTTCAAATGATCACGGACACCTGTGTGCATCCAGACTGGACCTCCAGACACATTTATGTTCATTATCAAGTAGCTCAGCTTTCCAATAAACAACAAAAGAAAATGTACCATATACTTGAATAATAAAAATTCAGACTGCAGGACTCTCCTTAATGAATGTAAGTATAGGAATATTATGTAATTCCATTCTAATTGTCAAGACTTAATTTTGTAAAATTCTGCCTTGTGGAAGACCTCAAAGCTTTTAAGATTAATATTCTTTAAAATACCTTTTCATATAAAAATACATATTTAGACTTTGTATTTGAAATTTAATTTTAAATTTTTTAGCTAATTAATATCATAAGTAGTTATTTTTGTTTTGTTTCTGTTTTTTAAGATAGGATGTTGCTATGTTGTCCAGGCTGGTTTCAAATTCCTGAGCACAAGTGATCTTTCTGCCTCAGCCTCCTGAGTAGCAGGGACTACTGGGACATTTCACTGTGCCTGGTCCATACATAGTTTAAAAACTCAACTATGTGATACTAAAAGACTTATGACAACCACAACCAGTTCCCTTTTGTCATCACTACTCCCACACTTTCCATTTCCTAGTTGTTACAATTTGGGGTTAAATCATATTCACTATGATAGCCTCAATATTTCACAGCTGAAGAATACTGAATGCTATATTTACATTTTTACTTATTGTACATAATTTTATTTTTCTTTTGCTCAGTCTTCTGTATATCTGAAATAATGGTAGACACAGCAATATGTCAAGCATAACAGGTTTGAAATTTGTCTTAATAGATCCATTCTGCTTCTAGACTTCTTTCCTGTAGCTATTTGCCACTATCCTGCAGATCATTCTCTTTCCTTCTTTCCAATGATGGATTTTCTATTTTCACTGTCCCCCACCCCCATGTCCCCCTTTTCCCTTCTCCCTCGTGTGTATATACTGATTTTGGTGGAACATAACCTCTAGAAGCTTCCTGACAAAGGGGACGTGAGAAGACAGAAGCTAACAGATTGCTTATCTGAGTATGGTTTATTCTGCCTTCACTAATTGTTGGGGATGGAGAGGAATTGGCCATTTTTTCTAGGGAACTCTAAGTGTGAATAACTTCAGCTCTTTTTCTTGGGTGGCCACTTCCCACAGAGAAGGGATTCAGGTGCTGCCATTTTAAGGACAGATTCTGCTTCCATCTCAAGGACCTCAGAATGGTGCCTCCCTCCTTGGCTTGGAGTTCCCATGTTCCCTTGGTTCAGAGAGGTGTACTCTCCTCAGAGAATAAGACTAGTCTGGCAAGGACTATTTGATTGGAAATGTGGGGTGGAGGAAGAGATCTGGGAGTCCCGTATAGACTTGGGGCCAATTCTCCTCTTTTTGGCATTCTCTTACTTCCCTTGCTGCCTGTCTTTATAGTTCCCTGCTGCCTTCAATTCCTGAGACTTTGAGGTGTTGGGTGCAAATAAGCTTACTTTGTGCAGGCTTCTCCCTTATGTGGGCACTTAATGGTACAAAGAAGGAAACAACTCAGAGATTACTGGCCTACCCACTTCCCATCCTCCAAACATATTTCTTGCTTGTTGATGTTTCCATTTTCACTTGTTGAACTGGTGGATTTATTCTTATTTTTTTATTGCTGCTCTATCCTGGGCTTTTGGGATAAACAAGTGGTTTCAACCTACCACATTTATCTACCCTCTAAAAAATAAAGATAAAACATGTCATCACTGCATTGATGCAGAAATTGAGACCCAGAAAATAAGATACATAATCTTACAAAAGATACAAAATGTTAGATAAAAGAGTGACGTGGTTAGGGCTAGTTTGCTGTCTTTGCCTCTGAGCCACACGTCCTCCTGAGGCACTGTTCCATGAGGCTTTATGTTGCCAGGTAATTCTTAACAGTGAGAACCATGCTCAGCTGTCACTGTAATAGGTGCACCAAAAAGAAGGAAAGGATAAGCGGGAAGGAGCAGTTAGGGAGGAAAAAATGTCATCAAGCCAAAAGATTGGCATCAATCAAAATGCATGTAGACACTCTGAACTGCAATATGCAGCCACACTTTGCCCAGAGTTAGGTTTTTTTTTAAATGAGAAAGCCATGCTGTTGCACATTCAAACATGCAAACTTCAGACCCTAGTTGAGCTAGAGATGGGACAAACTGATTCTTGGTGGATTGGGGCTGACATGGAGGAGCATCATGTTCTGGAGTGTGTCACAGCTATGTGTCACCTTTGAACCATCTCATTTAGTACGTACAAAGTGAATCCATGAACAGTTCCATGCTGAGTAATTCCATATGCAGTGTAATTCCATATTCCATACTCTTTTAGTGAGAAGCTGCAGGGGGTGGGGGAGGGCTGGCATAACTCTGTCATCTTGGTACATTAGTTAGATTTTACATAGCTGTCAGAGAAGAGCAAGATGATTTTCTTTTTTTTTTTTTTTTTTTTTTTGCAAGATGATTTTCTGATTCCCCCTTTCCTTTAATGCTTTGAACAATTCAAGTTTAAAAGCTTCTGAAATATGCTCTTGCTATGGCTAAAGAGAAGCACTTGGGAGAAGAAAAAGAGCGAGATTGTGTCTTGAAAACATTTAATTCAACAACAAAAATGTTGATTTTGTGACGTTCTTTTAGAACATTTTCCTAATTAGAGTTAACAACTGAATGATTTTGTACGGAAGAAAAAAAAAACACCTAGTTTTGCCCAAATTCCTTTTTTTTTTGCCATAGAAATGAGATAGTAATGAATTCTTCCTTAAGGAATTAAGTCTATTGGGAGGAACAGGAATTTTCATTGTATTGGATATGGGATTTCTGGTGAAATTTCACTTTTGTGATTTGCATTCTATTTTTATAACAAGTTTTCATAAAGTGTGTTGAGATTCTAAGTTGAAAGGATCCACATGATCACCATCTTGACCACTTATATTCTGATGCCTTTTGATGATATAATCCTAGATTCATACTACATGTGACTATAAAAAGTTTTTATGAGCCAACTTTTGTCCCCTCAAAATTTGTGTGTTTGAGTCTGAAACACTTACACTTCGGAATGTGACCTATTTGGAGACAGGGTCTTTAAGAAATAATTAAGTGAACCTGAGGACTTCAGAGTATGCTCTAACCCAGTACAACTGATGTCCTTATAAGAAAAGGAAATTTGGACACAGACAGACACAGAAGGAAGATCATTTGCAGAGCCAGAAAGACAACAACTATTTAAAGCCAAGGAGAGAATTGTCCAAATGAAAAGAACCCCAGAAACCTTGAGCTTGGACTTCCAGACTCTAGGATGGTGAGAAAATAAATGCTGTTGTTTAAGTCATCTAATTTGTGTTATTTTATTATGATAGCCCCAGCAAACTAATACAGGTGCCCTTAATTTTGTGACTCAGGAAAGTAAATGTTCACCTTTGTTTAATTAATGACATCTTTTGTACATAAAGGGAGCCCTGGAGCTGGCACAGTGCACGGTGGGCAGAAGCTCTTGGATATTTGTACTGGGTTGTACACCCCCACCCCGACATCATTCACAGGCAGGTTGATGGACCTGGTTGTGTGATGTCAAGAAGATATGGAAATGACAGCTGTGATCTGGATTGTGAGATAGCAATGCTACTCCCCGGGGTTTCTCCAAAAAGAGAAGGGCATGTTGAGTGGCTCTTAGCTGTTCCTACCAGAATGTACAGGTGAGCCAATAAAAACCCCATGGCCAGCTTTATGGAGAGCTGCTGACAAGCCTGAGAGATCCCAAACAGACACCTGACCCATGTCTATTGTCAGGACATTATCCACCATGGCAACCAGGCAGGCTTCCACCACACTAGATGGCCTACTGCTCAACTGAAGAGGGTCAAGAAAGTCAGGGTCCTAAATATCAATAGCATCGCTCTGTCAAAAGCTCTCCTGTGACCTTTCTCCGAAAAGGAAATGTAATGACAGGTTGAAAGGTAGCCAGGCCTTC
The DNA here is from genome assembly GCA_028451465.1 of Erethizon dorsatum. Classification (NCBI taxonomy): domain Eukaryota; kingdom Metazoa; phylum Chordata; class Mammalia; order Rodentia; family Erethizontidae; genus Erethizon; species Erethizon dorsatum. The sequence continues at coordinate 141,537,722 of CM051823.1, read as the reverse complement.
CATATCCAGAAAAGCTGTCAGTGGTACAGCATCTGTCTGAAATACTCTGTCCTATGTGGTGGCCACAGTCTTTTCAAAGGGTACACAAGTGCTATAAAACTTACATTAAAACTGACTAAGGTGAAATGCAGAAATTAGAAGTTATCTTTTTCTTTCCTAAGATCAGTAGAGAAACAGAAAAGCAAAAGGAATGTCAGCTAATGCCATGAGCTATCCAAACTCTATCCTGCTGTTCCCTATCACTAAACCCTGTTAGAACTTTCTCCGCACTTAGGACAATTCTGATCTCTCTCCCACTCTGTGTCTTTTCCTTTCTCTCGTCTTATTTTCTATTTCCCCATCAAGATTGTAGCCTCTATGGTGATATTCATTATATTCACCAATGTACTGCATATTCAAGACCCATTATAGGGTTTGCCACATAATTGATATTCAATAGATACTTGTCAAATAACTGACTAAACAGAAAACTATTAACGGAACCAAGGAAAGGCACTAAAATAGATTTAGTTCTTATTGTGCTATGTACCTTGTAAGGCACTGTCATATGCTTACCTTGCTTAATCCTTAAAACATTAGAGTTACGTTTCCTTAATGTCATTTTTCCAAGGAGAAAACTGAAAACCAGAGAAGTTATGGTTTCATGATGTTTCTGATATTATAGTAGAATGAACATTTCTCTGTTCTCCTTTCTAGCATTTTGAAAACAAGATTCCCAATACTTTGCAAATTGAATTTTATCCTGTGTATTTTTTTCCTATTTTACTTTTTTTTTTTTTTTTTGGCTGTGTTGGGGATGGAACGCAGGTCCTCATGAATGCTAGACAAGTGCTCTATCACTGAGCTACACTCCCAGCCCTACTTTTCCTCTGTCCAACCTTTCTGATGGTTTAGTGATTCTGAACTTTGCACAACTTCACACTGAAGTGAAGGCTGAGGTTGGCTGAAGAGACCATGGCAGTTGAGCTACAAAGCAGTCTCTGTAATTTTGTTTTCACTGGTTATTTTCAATGTATTTATTAGGCTGTTAAACTGAACCATCTTGACCGGCACCGGCCAAGTTTCTTACAGGGTCAATGGCACATTAACTATGCAGCTATAATGAAAGAAGTCAGTACTCCTAGGTGAGCATTTCAAGCTGAAATACAGAGGAGCAAGTCAGGAGGGGGTCGAAGGTTCAGTGAAATCTTTTCCAAACCTCTCTGGTTTGGAAATCAAACTAGAAACCTCCTGGGGTCAAGGCTTCTGATGAGATTCCTAGAGCTTCTTGGTCCAGGCGTGGGCTTGGAATACTTGGGAAATGGCCGACCACAAGGATCTCAGGCCTCCTCATTCTGGCTCGGTTTGGAAGTGCTGAGCTGAGTGAAAAGTAGGACACTTGAGGGGGTGGAGGAGACATTTTAAAACCTCAACAAGAATTTCGATTGTTCGTTTTGGGCAAGAGTTTGGGGTTGGTTCCTATGTAAATCCAAAGAGCTTGTTTTCTACTGACTTCAGGTTTTTTTTTTTTCTTTTAATTCAACTCTTTAGTGTTCAAGTAATACCATCATATAGGAAAAGTAATCCATTATAGTAATCTAGGTTGAGTATAATAAAGAGTGAAATTGTTGCAAATTAAAAATAAAGCCAGAGGGCTGGTGAGATGGCTCAGTGGCATAAGCGCTTGCTCGGCAAGCGCGGGGTCCTGAGTTCAACCCCCGGTACCCACACAAAGGAAAAAAAGGGCCGGTGATATCGCTCAGTGGCACAAGCACCTGCTGGCAAGCCGCAAGGTCCTGAGGCCGACCCCTGGTACCCACATAAAAAATAAGTACAATAAAAAAATAAAGCCAAAGTGCCATTTAAAATGACCAGAGTGTGCTTTTAAGTATCTTAAAATATACAACAAATTCAGTGTTTTTACAATTAAACGACTCAAGGCACAAATGAATGTCTAATAGGTTATCCAGATCATCATTGATCTTTTAAAATAAAAAAGTAAATTAGAGTACAATAATTTTTTTCTTTCAATAATATTGTTATTCATGAGATGTGATTATATCAACACTGATTATTTTTTTTTTTTTTTTTTTTTTTTTTTTTTTTTTTGTGGGTACCGGGGGGACGACCTCAGGACCTCACGTGCCAACAGGCACCCGTGCCGCTGAGCGATATCACCGGCCCCTTTTTCGTATGTGGGATCCGGGAGTCGAACTCGGGCCTTCGCGCTTGCAAGGCAGGCGCTTAAGCCGCTGAGCCGTCTCACCGGCCCAACACTGATTATTTTGAGAAGGACGTCTGAATTTGATCATATAAGAAATGTGAAAAATATAGGTCTGAAAACAAATTGGGTGAGTATTCAGAAAGATTAATAAATAATCTAACTGGGTACCAATGTGAAATTACAAATAATTTGTCCTAATACTACACATAGCTTCTAACTCAAGGGAATTAAAATGTAATAGGCTTTCTCTCCTGTTCAATTGGGATCAATCTACTTTTTATTAAACTTCCTGGGGTCACATCAAAATGTTATGCTTATCAACCAGTTTTGAGTTTCAATTAGCTATTTCTTAAAATTTGTTTTAAATCGTGCTTCTTTTTAGGCTTTCATTCTTTAAAATATAGTGCCTGTATTCAACTGATAACTCAATTCCCGTGAACTAAGTATGTATGCTAGGAAAGAAATGACCAATGGGGAAATTTCTAATTTTTTGATATTTATCAGTTTAATATCCTTTAAGTTTTGGGATCTTTAGGGCTCACTGTAGTCCAGATTTGCTGTTTGAATGACACTTTTTCTATAAGGGTGATTCAGGTTAGGGATAGACGGATGGGAAAAGACATAAACTACTTCTAATCCTTTAAGTACTTTATTTGCCACTTTGAAATTTTTAAACATTAAATTTTATAATATTTTTATTAAGGCATTCATCTCTGGGTTATTTCTTGATGAACAAATATATTGTGATTTTTTAACACAGGAATTAAAACAAACAAAATTAAAGATAATTTTTGTACGTATTATTGTATATTATGGAACTATATTTTCCAAATATTGAGAATGGTTCATTTGAAAGATACAGTTTGTTTTAATTGGCTAGATATCAATTTAAAACATTTATGATAGGCAACATACTAGTTGCACTCTTGAATGCCATCAAAACTCTGTAGGTTCATATCATTAATTTTTTGAAAATACCATATACAAGTCTTGCATTTCTGAGACAATTTTAAATTGTACCCCATTTTAATGACTGGCATTGAGGAGGAAAATAACAGCTCATTTTCTGAGGACATGTTCACTACTGATCATTCTCTAACTCCTCCATGGTTTTGATCAATCTGGTCGCACATGTCCATATTTACACACAAATGTGCAGTCATGTTGTCTTTCAAGTGGTGTAGATTGATTCACGTCACAGCGAGGCTGCTATGTTCCCTCTTGTGATTTATCTTTGCCTTCTCATTGGTTCCAGTTCCTCAGCCTTTAAAGTGTCATAGATTTCATATTTTAAAGTTATTTCAAAATTATTTTTCCTTTGCTATGTAGATTAATGGGATATGGGTAACTAATAACTGAACTGTTTTTAGGATTAAAACATTAACTACAAATTTTCCTTTCAGATTGCATTTCCATTTTTGCTTCTCCAGGAGAAAATCAAGAACCAGAAATTCACTTCCTTCTAAATTAGTTAGACAATTGTTTGCTGCCTTTCCTCTTCTCGACCTTCTCTTTTCATTGACTCTGGAAAGGAAATGTGTGCTCCACTCATTTCAAAGGAATGTGCACAATTTGGCAGTAGATTATGCAAACTCCAATCAGTCGTCCACAAGGTGTTGAGAAAACAGGACCCTGACGTGTGGGAAATACTTGGTGGCTCCCTTCCAGCAACTTGAAAAGCACCGTCCTTGCTTGGATGTGAAGCCGTATCTCTATCAACATGAACTGCTGGGCAAAATCACATCTGCAGCAGGTGAATAAAACAACCCCTAAATACTTTAATTCTAGGCGTGCTTTGTACGTAGCAGTCCTCACATGATGCTACTCAAATCTTGATTAGAATGTGTTAGATAGCTTTAGATTTTCTAATTTAAATAGCATTCATTTTTCATTAATTTATTTCAATAATAAATGTGTATGCTAGGCTCTGGGTGTTCCGGTCTTCATAAAGTCTAGTGGGAGGACAGAGAGAGGGCAGAGAAGCTAACAACAAAGGCAGACAGAGCTGAGAAACAGAAATAAACTTGGTAAGATCTGACTTAGAATTGGGATTATTTCATTTGGAGAAAAAATGGGTAAACTATCAATATGAAGATGCCTTAAACTGAAAAATTTTACATGCGTACCTCATTTTGTTACCCAGTTCATTTCTATTTCTATGAATAAGGAGAAAGACATATTCCCATTTTGTGAAGGAATTCCTATAGAAACAAAAAGTAGTTGTCCAAAAGAATACTCAGAAGGTCCTTGACGGAGATCCAGAATTCACAGTTCTCTAGCTTCAGATTTGCACTCTGTCTCATCTCTTCTGCTTTGGTTGCTAAGTGATTTTGTACAACTTTTTAAAAGGAATATTTATTAGAGTACTTTTTATGTAACAAAATATATTGCACATTTGACAATTAAAAAATCCCTTCGTACTTTAGATAGCTGTTACCCTAAGTGGTTTGTACCTGTACAGAAAACTGAAAGATCTATTCTTTTTCAGTTGCACGGGAAGTACCTAGCCCATTAATTTATCCAAGGTGTGATATTTTTCAACAGCTCAGTATTTCTTGTAATTTCTGGATGCTGTAGGAAAATGATGGCTTTCCAAATGAGCATCAACAAGGTTTCATTTCTGTTCAGAATTCATTTTGGACTCCCCACCTCTGCCAGCTACTCTGCAACCTTCTGAATGGACCAAGCTAAACCTAAACAGCCGTAAAAGGAACCCAATGGACACCTTTGCTTTTGGGCTCAGTCTTCCTGGGAGAGCCAAGTTTCCCTGACCTCAGAATGAATGCCCTGGTGCAGTTTCATGCAGCTGCGCAATGGAGGTGGGAGGGCTTGTGTTGTCTTGCAGGTACAGGAGTCCTTCTTTCTGGATTGCTGCTAAGTCACTGACTAAAAATAAGAAAAAAGTCACATATGGACCTGCCTGGGTAAAAACCTCAGAAACAGAAAGAAAGAAAAATTTTTATGGAAACCAATGGAATGTGAGAATCTTAGAAGAAGTCCTTGGAAGTGATGTGTAAAATTGATGACCTGACTGTAAACCCCCAGCTAGAACTTTGAACATTATGGAGGGTAGGGAGTGGGGGATATTACTTTCATACTGTTATTAAGAACTGAAAAAACATAAGAACTGGTTCAAATCTAAAATACTAATTGTTCAATGATAGCTGCTATTCTAGAAAACTGAGATTTCTGAAACTTATGCCTAATTAGACATTTTTATAGAAAATAAAATACTTAGATAAAAATATCACATAACCACTATTCAACTGAATCTGATATACTTAAAGATGCAATTTAAAATTACTTAATATACAGTTGTGTGCTTTAGATTTCTTGTTTGCTGTTTGGGTTTGGTTTGGTTCTTTTGGAAAGCAGCATGTGTGGCCTCAGGCTATGTGCGAAGAGTGGGGTGACTGTGAACAGAGTCCTGTGACACTTTTGAAAGCGGAGTTAGGGTAGCCATGTTCTGGCTAGCCCGGAATAAGTCAGATGCTTGTCAGAACCCCCATGCCCTGACACCAGAACAGGACTAACTTACAAAATAGTTAAATCTAGCACAACTCCCGTAAGGGTTAGCATGACTTCTCATATAAGGGGTGATAATTTCACTTTTTCACACCAATCTACTCTTTGACAGCCTGAAAGGTAGTTTTGCAAAGTAATTATTTACTTTGATAAACTTATTGGTAAGTGTATTGGAGAAATGGTTAATAACATGATTATATGATACCTTCATAGCAAACTGAGAACATTCTACAAGCCCAGGCTGCAGTAGCAATTGCAGGTAGCTATTGTCAGGTCCTCTGGGTCCCAAATGAATTCAAATAGTTATCTTTTCCATGAACTTTTAGGCACGCCTGACATAGTACTTTGTGGTGCTTGGACAGTGAATAGTTTGTAATGCAGTTGCACATACACAAGCGCATGCTACCTTTGTAAACCTACAAATTGTTAGACTCTGCTTTTATTTATTCATTCATTCACAAAAGTATTGATAAAATATCTACCATTTGGCAAGTATAAAGCAGTAGTATAGTTTTTTGCTCTTAGGGGAATTATAGTATTTTTGGGGTGAAGAAATTAAACATCTAGTCATAAATATCATGAAGAAGAATGAAGGGTGCAATAGGAGCATGCAAAGTGTCCTAGAGCATCAGGAAATTTCCTCCAAAAAGAGTGACAACTGAGTGAATGATGGTGGGAACAATACTTCATGGGCCATGGAAATGGACTGGCTTTTAGAAGGAAGGATAATGAGTGGAGCTGAGTCGTACCTCTATTATAAAGGTTTTGGTGAAGGATGTAGACATGCAGATGGTGATAACTATGTGACGTAGTTGAAGAAGGGGTAGGGTGGGCCAAGGGAATAACATAAGACTTAACCTGAGACCCTCAGGCTTAAAGAGAAGAATGGTCCATGAACGGCCCCCACTTTGGGGGAACCTCGGTAACTGCTAAGTGTCCCATTGCTGATTCTTTGGAGCAGCTCGTGTCCAGCCTGGCATTCAGTGAACTTGCCACCAACAAAGTAGAAAGTGGGTGGCTTTTGCATTTATGACATAGAAAACTCAAAGGAATTTTTCTTTTGACTACTGTTTGCTAATTTGTGTCTCCTTGAAGACAGCAAGTAATTTAGTTTGTTTTTCTTCTTTTAAAGCACTTGGTTGACCTGTCCATGCTTTTCTGTAGTGTTGATGCAGCTGCACTTTCAGAGAAAGTTTAACTACTAATAGTCTTCCATTGCACATCACACCAAATTTTGAGTAAAACCTGCTCATTTAAGAGGTAGTGAACATTTTAAGTTTTATCATATATTAATAGAATCTGAAACCAGATGGTATTCCACATATTGTATTAAAATGAAATACATTCTTCATTCAATATTATGAATTAATTAAATACATTTCAATGAGTATCTGGTTTAGACTGGGTAAGTAGGTGTTGGAAGGGAATTTATCATGTAGTCAAGGAGACAAGAAATATACAAAAATGTCTATAGTACATCTAGAAGGGGAAAAGGATGATGCTGTGGGTATGAGGTGGGCACTACTTATTCCTGGGACACCAGAGAAGACTTCTTAAAGGGGGTGATAGAGTCAATTCTTGAAGGTTAAGGAAATTTGGAAATTAGAGGGTTGGGTATAAGGCAAGAGTGCTCTGGGAGGACAACTTTGAGTAAATGTCCAGAGGTGGGAAGTAAGAGTGAGCAGTTGAAACATGAGCTGTAGTGTTTGGTTGGTGTGTAGGGAAAATGAGGTAGAGAAATGGAAAGCAAGGAGTGGGGTAGCGTCCTGGTTGTCTTGAATGCCAGGTTGGTGGGGAGCCACTGGAAGATTTTGAGGAAATGGAATAAGTAGAGTTATGCCTTGGAAGGACTAATCTGTATTTGGGATGGATTCCTCTTTAGGCCTGTTGAAGCTACAGACGTCAGTATGCTAGGCATAAAATAAGGAGGCCCTGACCTACCAGGGAAGTGGGAGAAATGGACAGGAGGATATGGATGACAGAAATATTAGTGAGTGTATATGGTTGCTTTGATTGTGTGAGATATTTGTGGTTATTTTGTAATCTCAAAATATCCAATTGTGGTTTTTAAGTGGTATGTAGCTATCAGTCTTCCCAACTTCCAAGCCAGACACCACATGCATCCACGTTCACATGCTATTTCCTCAAGTAAGTTCTACTTACTCCTCTAGGTCTGTGGTGACAATTCTGTAAGTCCTTGCATAAGTATTTCCCCATCTTTACTCGAAATCCTTTCCCCATGTATTATTTTGGAGGCAGGGTAATTTTTATTGGCCTCATTTTAAAGAAAAGTCCCTCAGGGTCATAACAAATGTTCTTTTCACTATTTCTTATTGTCTCTCAGTCTGTCTCAATTTTCAGGGTTTAAAACCATCCTAAGACCTTGAGAGTCTAGAATGGTCACAGGAAATCTAAACTTATTCTAGTGTCACCAGTCTTTCCTCCTTGCTTCCTCTTCCACCAATTTGGAGTTTCTAGTGCATGCCATGGACTCCCTCAGCCTTCGGTTTAGTCTGAGGCCTTGGAAATTACTTTAGATCCAGAGGGATTTGAATTTTGACATTGGGCCAGAGCCTAATTGGACATTGAAGGTGGCATGAGTAAGGGAGGATCTTTCAAGACTCCAGAGCAGTTATTCTCTTGCCTGAAGTGGTCTTCCATCTTGTTTACTTGGTAACTTGCTGATCCTCTTAAAAACTTCCTTGAAAAGAGGGTATGTGCCATCTTTGCTAACAGTGTGGATCCTAGAGACCCTAATGGCAAGTTCAAATTCTGCCTCTGTCACCTAGTTGTTGTGTGGCCTTAGACAAATGTCCTTACCTTTCAATACCTTAGTTTTCTTATCCACAAGTAGGATAATAGTGTACAAGCTTTCTTATAAAATGAACAAATTCTTGTGACTGAATGTCTCCATTTGGCGACTCTATTAATATGAATGTGTTGTATAGTTGGAATTTGCTAAGAGAGTGGATCCTAAGTATTCTCATCACCACAAAATAAAGGTATATGAGGTGATTGATATATTAACTACTTTGACTGAGGCAATTATTTCAATATATATCATAAAATCATGCTATATTATAAATGCATACCATTTTTATTTGTCAATTATGTCTCAATAAAAGTGGATTTTTTTCTTTTTGGTGGTGCTGAGGATGGAATCCAGGGCCTTAACTATTTCAGGCAAGCATTTTACCCTGAGGTACATGAAAAGCTATGAGTCACAGAAAAGCTATTTTTAAAAGACTAATAATATTTGCCTTTGCTGTGGAGATTGTATGTAAAACATTAGAAAACAGTTTAGTTTGCAACTACTACATACCTCAGATGCAGCCAGGTCTCCATACCTTGGCCTTCTCATTGACCCTTGCCCTATTATATCTCAGTAAGTGTTGTGCAATATTTTACTGTTTACATCTCTCTCTTTCACTAGACTTTGAGCTTCTTAAGGGTGAGTGCACACACTAATATCATATTCATGAATCCTGGCAATGTTGCAGAAACTGTGTTAAGTTACATATGAGAAGACTGAGGTGTGAGATATTCTATAGTTTGCCCAGAACCACGCATGCTTCAAGGGATGGACTAAGATTCAGAGCTGGGTATGCTGAGCTCCATTTTAATCCCTGCTCTATAGGATCTTAGTAGTAGGCATCTCTGTATGCCCCCACCCCACTGCAGGCCTGGTGCAACGCCCAGCATGGATTACATGCTCATTTGATTCTTTTTTTTTTTTTTTTTTTTTTTTTTGTGGGTACCGGGGGGACGACCTCAGGACCTCACGCGCCAACAGGCACCCGTGCCGCTGAGCGATATCACCGGCCCCTTTTTCGTATGTGGGTTCCGGGAGTCGAACTCGGGCCTTCGCGCTTGCAAGGCAGGCGCTTAAGCCGCTGAGCCGTCTCACCGGCCCGCTCATTTGATTCTTGATGAACAGGTTTGGTGGATTTTACCCTGTGGGTGGTTGAGTTTGAACACATCTCCTATAATCTGTGTAAGGTATTGTTAAGTAGGTAAAAGCATTGACAGGTATCATTGCCCAAATTTTTACACTTCTTTGACTTTTATATTTGGCAGGTAATTCTATCTTTTTTGATACAGAAGTGGGGAGAGGAAGAAGAATCTTTAAAGGATAAGTTAATTGCCTAAGAATTCTTGATCCCAGACTAGTCCTCAAACCTGTAATCAAAACAACTCTCCACGAATTGACACCAGATTTCCTTTTAAATTTTCTTTGTTAGCATTCAAATATATATTTAATTTTAAAGAAAGTGTTTAATTCATAAATAAGAATTCCAAACAATGTATCTAGTGAACCAAATATAACTACATCAATATTTTTAAAAGAATTGAAGAAGTAAAGACAATATATTAGTCAGATGATAAAAGTTCAACACACACGTGAAGAATGTTTTATACTCTCTGGTTAGATACTATTGCAAACAATGCCCTTGACACTAATACTGATTTATTTGGAAATAAAGCCTTTTGTTTTGCTATCAGATAATAATTCAATTTACTTAAAAGTGGATTAAAACAGAGGGTGGTATTCAGCTCCCTAGCATTCTTCTCACTCATTTACATTCATTCATTCCACAGATAATTACTGAGTGTCTATTGCACAGCAGCCAGTATGCACAGCGTAGTCTTCTAGGAAACAGTATGATGATCCTCTTACTGGGGTTTGCCCTGAAAGAGCAACCAAAACAACTCAAAGGAGTTTCCTTTTTTTTTTTTTAAGGAGGTGGAATGTATCAAAGGACATAAAGCGAAAAGAATGTTAACCTTAGAATCAGAAGCAAACGATAAGAATCTCAGCCCTGCTACATAAGGGAGAAAACATGGAATTGACTTAGCACATGCTCAGAAGCTGGTATCATGTAAAGCTTTCTCTTTTAATATGTTACTATGGTAGCTATGTGATCTTGGAAAAGACACTTATGTAACATGGGCCTCAGTTTCTCATTTGTAAGGCGCAGTAAAATTTTTGTCTCTACTTTGTGGGGCTTGTTACAAGACTTGAAGGAAGTAGTGTATATCTGAAAGCTCCCCACATACTCTAAATTGCTATCTCATGTAATTGGTTATAGTCAAGCTGGTGTTTGTATTACCACAATTTAGATTTTCTTATAATTTGTAGTTTTTTCTCTACTTATCACATTTTTAGTCTATTAATAATATGATTTTAGTTATCATTTGCATGCTTTTTTGGTAAATCCAATATATAATAACTTGGGTATTTATTTATAAATATGAATTTTAATATATTATATTATTTTCTTAAAGTAGGCAGCAAAGAAGAGATGGCTGGAAGAAAGATGGAGAAGAAAGCAAGAGAGGAAAAATGATGTAAATTGAATGAAAGCAAAAAGAATCACTCCTTTTCTCTATAAGGTCAGGAACAGGGTGAAGGTCTGGAACTATGACCCAGATTTAGAAATAACTCTTATTCAGGAAAAAAAGCTTTGCAAAGTACTGATCAGCTAAGGAAGAAGTAGGGATAAATTAGATATTCATTTTTGCCGACTAGATTTAAAATAATTATGCATTTTGGTTCTGATGTACGTGTTTTCTAATTTTTCAGACTAGTATTCTTCATCAGAATACATGGGTTTGAATTGCTACTAAATATTTCATGCTTGATTCCTCAGTTCAAAAATGGATCATAAATTTTCTAAGAGAGAGGTTATAGTTATATTTCCTCCTATCCCTTTCCAAGCATGGCAGAGTTCAAGTACATTGGGAATGATTGGCAAATACTTTCTGTAAAGTGATGTTCAATGTTTCTACCATCATCACCACTGTTTTCCTAACTGTAAGATTATTAGTCTTTAATTTGTGGAAGCAGTCCATTTATTTCAACTGCTAGGAGGTGAGAGCTAAAACTCTGAATGTGAAATGGTTATGCAAACAGAACAGCACACTTTTGGGGAAATTAATCAAGTGAACATTAGGATAGTATTCAAGTAGCTACTATGTCCTCAGAGTTTGCATAATTAAAACTTAGAAATTTATGCTTACTGTCTAACCTTATCCTGCTCAAATGCAAAGAAGCTGCCCCCACCTCCCCCACCTTGCCAAAATTGTCATTCTGAGCTTAAATCAAATGTGGGCTCTGTTTCAAGTGACTGTGCCTTCCTGGCAGGGTTCCACCACGTCTTGGATCTCCAGGGCCCCCAGTTTGGCTGGCTCTGGTGCAGAGAGAAGGAAAGTTTACATCTGCATAGCAAGTAGGAAGGTGCTTTTTAATTCAGTGTCCAGGGATTTGATTAATTCTGTATAATTGCACTGAGGAACTATTGAGGAACTGGAGCCAGGGATGGAGTCTGCATTCATCCTTCCCTTTCTCTCTGCCTCAGGAACGAATCACTTTAACTCCCTCTGTAAGGCAACAGTTGACCACCCTAGTCCAAAGATAGGTCAACATGACGTGTCAACTCTGCTCATGCTGAACAACTGTGCAGAGTGGCTCATTCATAATTCATGCATCTAAAAAGTGGATTATGTGTATTTAGGTTGTTAACTTTCCAATCCTTTTTTTGATATTTCCATAGAAGGACCTAAAAGATTTATTTTCTATTAAAGCTACTCCTTATATAAATCACTCTTTTCCCTTTCGGATCATTATCTTCAGTGGAATTCATTTTGGTCGAGTCGTCATTCAAAGTAAAGAGCCATGGAAGACTATTTTTAGCCCTAAATTCTGTAAAGTACCTTCTATTAAATTCCCCCTTCCTCATCCCCTCATGTCCACCTTTCCTAGATCCACATGTTTTACAGTATTGGAGGGTACCAGTCAACACTTGTGTTGATAAGAAGAGACTTACAGATAAGCCTCCTGAAACCCCATTGTTTAAAATAGGGATTCCCAAACCCTATGTAGGTCTGTGGCCCTCACGAACCAGGTTGCACATCAGGAGGTGCATGGCTGGAGAGCAAGGAAGCTTCATGTGTGTTTACAGCCACTCCCCGTCTCTAGCATTACTGACTGAGCTCTGCCTCTTGTCAGATCACCAGCAGCATTGGATTCTCATAGGAGCGCGAACCCTACTGTGAATTGCACCTGTGAGGGCTCCAGGTTTTGAGCTCTTTTGAATCATCCAGAAACCAGCCTCCTCAATCCCTTCCCCCTTTTTCAGGGGTGGGTTGTCTTTCATGAAACTGGTCCCTGGTGCCAAAAATGTTGGGGATTTCTGATTTAAAACATTGTAATATCATACACTAGGGCTGCCAATGAGTAGTATGTCCAAAACTGGAATAATTTTTACTAGTCCTATTCCCCTAAAAGCAGTTAATCAGATATTCTTAATTCCTTTTGATTACTGTTTCCACTCTGGTGCTGATTTTCTGGGAAATAGACTTTGAAGGTGAGATGGAGACATAGTCCTTGTCCAGCAAACATGCTGGCAGTTCTAAATATTTTCAAGCTGCTTTGGACATTTCTGGGTTTTCAGGGAGTCCTTTGTTTCCAATTTAAGATAATTTAAACTTTGAAGTCTCATGAGGAAATCAAATGGTTTCCCTTAAACATTGCTAGAAGACACTGAACCTTGCCAGGTTCATTAGGAAATAAGCTATTGTGCTGATCTTCTTAGAAAATCCTTGGTTTTTGAGAAGTTTGTTCCATTATGGTGCTTTGGAAAGACCTGCTACTTGCCAGGAGTGATCAATCTTAATTTCCAAACAGCTGTGTCTGGAATTCTAATTGCAACATGTTATGAATTGGCTTTTTGCAGTAATTTTTAAGTAGATATTGTCCTAACAAAATCATAATCTAGAGGTCAGATTCAAATAAAAACTTTTTGTGATTAAGTTTTTGATTTTAAGTAGCCATTCAGATAATGTATAATTGACTACTTAAAAATAACACAAATCTCTCATATTTTAATTTATTTTGACTAAGGATTTAGTTGACAACAAAATATTGGCAAATTCAATATGCTTTTAGAAAATGACTCTTTCATATAATTTGACCCAACCAAGCCTTACTCCTTCTCTATCCTAAATTCTTCAGAGTATTCTGGCAATTGTATGATTAGATGTATTAAGCTTTCACTGTACATAATGGTACATAGTGGGTGAAAGTTTGATGAAAAATTAGAAGTAAAGGTTACTTTCAATATTTACCACAGAATTGCAAATATAATTAAGCCAGAATTCTTTTCTATGACTTTTCTGCCCACTATTTATGACTCAGAGTAATGAACCTTGGATGAGGGAATGTAAATTAGTTAGTGCTCTTTGCTATTCAAGGATAAGTGAAAAAGTCAGCTTGATATTTCTAGGTAATTATTAGAAATTAGAATGGTGTGGGATAATAATCATTATTGGCACTGAGTACTTATAACACATCAGGGCTGTGTTCTTTGTGTGGATTTTATGATTTAATGCTCACAGCAGTGCCATGATGATATTCCTTTTGTTACTTCCATTTTATAGATGAAAAACGGAAGTTCAAAGAATCTGGTGAAGATGCAAGCCACTTTGGCTCCAGAGCCCATATTTTAACTGTAATAATTAATTAAAGAGACGATGCCCAAAGATAGAGCCAATTGTTGGGGCTAGGTGAGCAAGAGGCTATTAATCTTTCACAAGAGTTTTTAAAAAAATAAGAACATAAAGTGGAGCCAAGAGCCCTATAAAATTGTAGTCTATTTCCAAAGGAACTGAAGGCTTCCTGAAAATTGCAGCTCTTTAAATCCTCTCACTCATGGTTTTGTACGGAAGTTGCAAACAACGAGCACAGAAAGATCCCAGTAACCTCTCAGGTGGCCGGGCAAGCCTTGAAAACACATGAACCCAGCTGAAAGTCATTGTGCTGTACTAAGTATGGAGCACATTAGGGTCCGATGCATCTTGGCTGCAGGAATCCGGCCTGGTTTCCAAAGAAAGGGCAAGGTTATTCAAGTTGGTTAGCGATGGGAGCTAAGACAGATGATATGAATGCATAGCAGCTGTTGATAGTTCAGGGCTCACCTTGACCTTGGTGAGCTTTCAGGAATAAGAGCAGCTCAACTTTAAGAAGACACTCAATATGTAGCAAGTCTTCCTGATGCCTTCCAGAATCTTCCTCCTCCTTCCATACTTCCCTCTGTTTCCGTGCACCTTTGGCATGCTCTGTATCTGTCCTTCTTTTTTCCTTTCTAAACTCCGTTATTCCTTTCAGAGAGCAGGTGTTACTCTGCCCAATCATACTTCTTCACATCTTTTAATCTTTCACTCAACTCCTTACTCATTTCGCAGGATCTCAGTCCATTATATTGTACTTAGACAAAGCAAGATTCTTGTTTTCTTTCTGCAATTGACCTCCTTCATTTAGGCCATGCTCTTTGCTTGTACCACACTGGTAGCCTGCTTCAGTAAGTTGACTTGGAGGTGACTTCAGAGAATGTCTAGACTCTAGCTCTTAATATGCTTAAGACCCGTCTGCTCTTCTTTTGTTTTGTACTGAATAAGTTCATTTATTTCCATACTCACTGTATTTTCTTCAGTGTAATATTTGTCTTTTAATCTAAACATATATATATATATATATATATATATATATATATATATATGTTTTCAGCTTTTTTGAACATTTGGCAAGTATTAAAAGGATTTTTACTGGGCAGAATTTAGGTGAAGTATGGGAAATGGGCTCAAGCAAAATGAAAAAAAATAATTCAGATAGTTACTATGAGCTTTGAATACAGCCTACATTTCTGAAAGCCTACGTCTACATGTGTTCATATGCTGAGGGAAAAATCAGTGAGGCAAAGGACTTAGTGCTACTATTCAAGGTAAAGAATATCAGGTGAAAAGCCAGGTAAAGACTTACAACTCACGTATGAGTTAATTAGAACAATGTCTTTAAAATTAGAGCCAAATGTCTGGCATAGACCAAAGGAAATATAAACACATTTTTCTATTATCTACTATCTTGTTTCTTGGTTCTTCTCTTTTTGTTTTAGAGTATAATGGCAGGTATATCCATTATGGGATGAGCAGAACCATGTGAGTTGGACATTCCCAAGGGCTGTGCTCTAACTTCATACACTCAAGAGCTGAACTCTGCAGAGACTTGCACTGCCCTTACAAGGCTACACTTCTCCATGCTCATGCCCCGCCATTATGTAAATGCTCCTATTCCCTCATCTCAGACCACTCCAAAGCCACAAGCTGGGGCCCCGTCTCCTTTTGCTCCCCATTAAGTGGTCTCTCAGGAATCTTTTTCCACTGTAAGGGTCTGTTAACTCTCCCCAGGTGGCACACCTGCACATCTTAAATTCCTTGGAAGGACACCCTACATTACCATAAAAGGAACCCTCATCAAAATTGCTTGATTTATCCAAAGCCAGGAAAAATGTTTTCTTTGCCAGATAATTTTCCTTGAGGTAATGAATGTTATCATGTCTGTCTCCCCTTCACCCTGTCTGCTTGGAAGTTCAGATCTCAGTTTTGCTCAGTGTAATTCTTTTCCTCCTCTCCTATTTTACATATGGCTTTTGTCACTGATCTTGACAGAATGGCTTTATGTCTTTGTGTGGTTAGGTTTTATTGCAAGCTTTTTATAAACTGACAGATCTTTTTGGAAATACAGTGAGTCCCCAACTTATGAACAAGTTCTGTTCTAAGAGAATTGTTTGTAAGTCAGATTTGTTCATAAGCCTACAATGTGAGTCTTAAACTGTACATACGGTATACCCGCGAAAGTTCGCAACTCGATAGTTTGTAAGTTGGGTCCTTACTGTAGGTAGATACACAAATAAATTCTTGTCCTTAGTTTAAAAAAATTTAAATTTACATGTAATGCAATATCTGTTTAAATCTTGATTTAGACCCTTACCTCATCCTCTGAATAGCCCATAAATAATGCCTCTGCTTTGTATATAATGGTTAAGTTCCATAGTTCTCGTTCCGAAGCTAGGAAAACTACTCAGAGGGAAGAGTATTCTTCATATCACTTATATTTTATCAACCTCGAAATGTTTTGCTGTGATGGGCAATGAAGGTGGTAGTAGCCAAGGAAAGGTAAAAATAATGAAGGCATTACTACATATTTTGGATATGGTAATGTATCTTTTAGCATTTTGCCAAAGAAATTACATAGCCACAGATTATTTGCTAAGATTGGGAAAGTTAAACTTTAGGAAGCAAACTCCTTTTGAGATGAACCAGATTTAGTTTTCCTATGTCTTATAAACAGTTAGCTTCATCCAGGGATTATAATGCATCCAGCAAGATGAATTGGTCATAAGACCAATTTAGAAGCTCTGTGTAATGTCTTTGAACACCTTAATGTTGACACTAAATCCATAATTCACAATTTCAGGATGTGCTTCTTGGGGAAAAGAGAGGAGAGCTGGGGCTAAACAACAATGTGAGAGTTCAAAAGGGTTGAAGATGCACTTTGAGTATTTGGATTGGCACTCCAGCGCCTGCGGATGCTTGTGATTGCTTATCTGACTTATCTAAACTGCTGACGTCAAAAGAATTAGGCTAGAAATCTTATGATTACAGCTTTTCTTGTGATCTTTTCTGGTATTTCCTGTTTCCTGTCAGGCCAAATATACTTCGAGAGAGGGTTATTTTATGGCATTTCACTGTTTTCTGCCTCAGCTAGGGCCAGAGGTACAGGGAGCATGAAATAAAAATAATTAAGAACAACATGGCAAAGGTCTGGCCGCCCCCACTCTCCTTGCTCACTGGCATTTCTTTTTAAGCATCAAAAAAAAGTTTCTGCAGTGCCTCAGAGTAGGGTTGTACTTTTAATGAAGCAAGGTCTATTGTTCATGAAACAGAAGCCACCTTGATTGTATTTTTAACTATGAGCTTATTTGGGTGGTAATGCACGAGCAGACTGTGAGCGGCATAAGGCAGGCATCTGAGAAAGATTCTGAGAGGAGGGAGAGAGCATTTCAGAGGAAAGGAGGAAAACTGGCTACCACAGGTTATATATATATATTTTTCCCTGCGGCCACAGACACTTATAGCAGGAAAGAAAAGAAAGTGGCTGGAGATGGACTTGTCCAGTTTATAAAATCTTGTCGAAATGTTGCTAAATCTTCAACTTGCAACGTGCTCAACACCGTGTTTGTAAAGAGATCCTGAGGCATTGAGAGGCTAATCCTCGGTGGTTTATGGGCAAATGTACGACAGGCCCACAATTCTACAGTCGTCACACTGGCCTGCCTGGCCTATCCTGAAACTCTACATCCAGGAAATAGTGCAGAAAAAAACAGAACTATGGACACAATCAGGGGGCCATTTCACTTATTATGGCCAAGGAACCAGCAGATTCCACCTATATCTATTACTCTTATGCAGAACTTCCTTTAACCCCGCAGTCCTGGTGAAACACTCACCTCTGTCATTCCGTTGTGAATAACTACCTTTTAGTGCATGGCAGGCCATCTAGATGGGAAAATTCACGAAGAGAGAACTTGGAATTTTTCCAAATTACAATCTAAGTTTGAAGATAAGAAAAAGACGTGCTTACAAATGCATGCACATATTTTATTACATGTACAGGTAGGGCATCCCTTACCCAAAATGCTTGGGACAGGAAATGTTTCGGATTTTGGAGTGTCTTCGAATATTTGCATATACTTAATGATATACTTCGGGGGTGAGACCTAAGTCAAAACATGAAATTCATTTATGTTTCATATACACCTTCTACACATAGCCTGAAGGTAATTTTATATTGTATTTTTAGTCCATCTGCATTTGGACTATGACCTATCACATGAAGTTTAGGTATGGAATTTTCTACTTGTGGCATTGTGTCAGTGCTCAAAAAGATCCAGATCTGAGAGCATTTTTTGTGTTTCAGGTTTTCAGATTAGAGATGCTTAACCTATACACATATAATTCTCATGTAAAGATATGGACACAAGCTTATATAACACGATCATGGAGATGTTAAGTACTTGGAAGTGAAAAGAATAGAAAATTGGATTTAGAGAGATTAGGATGTAGAGAAGCTTTTTTGGAGTTGAAAGGCTTTAGGGTTTGACCACAACAAAGAACGGCTGAGTCAATGTGTGGCTAGATGTCAAGGGAACCTCAGTTGGCCCTTGTGCAGTCAATTATCAGCTCTGTGACCTTGAATATGTTACATAACCTTTTCGGGAAGGTCTCAGTTTTCTAATTTTGAAGAAATGCAATGGCTTAACTAGATGATCTCCAAGACCTAATTTCCACTGTAGAATTTAAAAATCCTCTCTGTCTTATCACTTAGTCATTTTCAATAGGCTGCAAGAATTAAGGTTAGGGTTAGAGTTTGGGTTAAAGCCAAAGCATGAGACCTGCTTTTGTGCTTCCTTGGACAGCAGCACATATCTCACCTAAATCTACAGACGCATGTAATGAGCACCCCAGAAAACCCAAAGACATGTGCATCTAGAGGGTTTGGGACAACATTTTCAAAGATGTAGGAGAATTTGCTAAGAGGATTTAGAAAGAGAAGAGAAAGGACTAGGTAGGGAACCAGATACTGAGCACCCAGAGGAAGGAACTGAGATGAAATCACTACAGGAACTGGTCTCAAATGTAAAAAAGTATAGTCAAAAACCAAAGAAATGAGAAGAAAACAGACACTGTTTTAACCACTTGCAACAGAGATTTCAGAATTCCACACTCAGTTGTGTAATAAAATATAGCCAGTTTCTCTCCAACCCATCAAATCTTGCTCTTAAGCCCACCCTAATGGGGTAGAAAATTTAAACATTCCAGTGAACAGCATGGTGGCCAGTCTTTTCTGGATTAAACTATTTCTTTTGAATATAAGTGGTGATCAAAATATATGCTGAATATTTAATTAAAAAAAATCTTATAGTAAAAGACACTTTGCCATTAGTGCCCTTCTCACTTTGAACACACTTATCCCATCATTCAGGCCATTTCCTGAAGCAGTCCTCAATTTATATCTTTATGGGGTGTGATAAAAAAAATTCAGTGAATGCTGCTGTCAAATGCCTTTGCCTAGTGCCATTCAATAGAAAGGCAGGCTCATAAAAATGCTACCGTGTGTCCTAATCCGCCTTATTCACCGGATCTGGTACTGTGAAACTTCTGGCTTTTCCTAATGTCAAAATGACCATGAAAGGTAAACACTGAATTGATAGAGGACATTGACACAACCATGGTAGCACAACTAAAGACACTCAGGAAATAGGATTTCCAGAACTGTTTCATAAATAACAAGAATGACGGGATAAGTGTATTCAAAGCAGGGGCAAGTATTTTGAGGATGATTAATGGCAATGTGGCTTTTACTGTAATACATTTTGTTTTAATTTAATTTTGTTTTAATTTAAACATTCATTTTAGGATCACATTTCATAATACTTTCTTTCTTCTTGCTCCTCTCCAAAATGGCACCCGGGGGAATGGGTACCCTGGATTTAGAGGGTACCTATCTGAATGTACCTATCTGAATGTTTCCACCACACACACCCTCAAGGTGCCAACCTTGAGAGACAGAACCATAGGCTGCTCTTCTGCCATTGCCTCAGCCTTGAACTCTTTTCACATAATTCCCCAGGGTACCAGGATTAGACTCTGTTCCTCACCTCTTTGAACATGGCCTTCCGCTGTGACATATCCTCTTTCCTCATAGAAGGGAATCTTGGTGTAGAAACATACTCATGGGCCTACCTCTCAGTATGTTAAGCAGATCTTAAATATAGTAAAGTATAAAAGAATGAAGGGAATCCCTTTGTCTTTCCACAGAGAGCAGTCCTTAAAGGTATCATACCACAAAACAAATGAACCACAAAACCCTGTTACTCTGAAAGACAAATTTCAACTTCCTCTTCTCATTTTGGGTATAACATTCCTAATCATCCCCAGTGGATACTTCTGCTAGAGAAGAAGAGAGTAAGACCAAAATAATGCCAAAAACAAAGACGGGGGGGGGCGGAGAGAGAGAGAGAGAGAATGGAAGAGGAAAACAGAAAGAGAGAACAAACACAGATATCTATCAACAAATTTTACCTTGATTACATTGAGCTGCTGCTATATTCTGGGCCCTACACCTGAGTGTTGCATATACAATGTGACTTGTTTTAGTCACATTACCATGTATAACTCAATTACTCTGACTTTTCTATTCTCTCTCTATGTTTTTATTTTATTTTATTTATTCATTTATTTATTTTGAGACAGGGTCTCCCTATGCAGTTCAGACTGGCCTTGAACTCACTTATGTAGCCCAGGCTGGCCTTGAACTCACGGCAATCCTCCTGCCTCAGCCTCCCGAGTGCTGGGATTACAGGCGTGCACCACCACACCTGGCTTCTCTCTCTTTAAATATACACATGTAGCTGGGTGTAGAGGCTAAAGCAGGAGGATCACCACAAGTTCAAAGCCAGCCTGGACTACATAGTGAGTTCAAGGCCAGCCTAAACTACATAGCAAAACTCTGTGTCAAAAAAAAAAACAAAACCAAAATAAATAAACAATAAATAAAATACACACATGCCTTTCAACAACCATCTTAGGATTTAGGGTTTGACGCTGGAAAGTTCAGCTGAGTAAGTATAACCCAGGAAACAGGATGTATCCAAATCAGACCTTTCTGGTTGGTTTCTACATTGAAAGCTGAGGTCTTAAGCTGCTACTAATTGGAACTGTGATCATAATTATACAGTGCATTGTACTCTGGTTGGGTCAGATACAGTCTCATTGTTTGAATGTGCTAATGGCCGTTCTCATTTCTCTGCCCTGGCCTCTAGGGATGGGAAGCACTGGGGAGGGAAGAGTGAACTCTAGTAGCCATTGTAGCCAGGATCATTATTGCCTCTTCCAAGATGGCTGACAGGAACAAACTGTGTGTTTTCCCTGTCCTGTTCTCTATAACTCACTGCACCCCTATCTCCTTTGAATATAGAGCTCCACACTGTTTTTCCTGGACCAGTCCCTAATTCTATAGGAGAAGGAAAGGAAATATTTCCTTGTCAATTATGTTGGTGTATAAAAAGAAATTGTAAATTCACCAGATTTTTAAACTCTATAGCAAATTTTTTCTACCCTCACTATTGTTTGACTTGGTGATAAATACACTGCAGAATATGACTTTAGACTTTGGACTAGAACAAATTTTGTATATAAAAAGTCTCAAATCCTCCAAAAATAATTAGAAACATTTTAGGTGGTCCCAGAATGGAGAATAGTGCTTTAATACTACATGCTTATGTTTAGTTTCTTATACTACATGATACTATCAATTAGATAGAGATTTATTCCCATCTTAGATGAAACTGAGATCTATACCTGCTGGTTATTTACTCAAGGTATTCAGAAAAAGAAATTATTGTTTATAAAGAAAAATAGTTTTTTTTCCTTTCTTTTTTAAAATGAATTTTATTGGTACACTTTTGATATACATAAAGATCACATTCATAGGGAATTAGTACCTGTACATAATGTATCTTGACTTTCCTTTTTTCTCCACTCCCCTCCCATACCTTCAATCCTTCTTCCCCTCCTTATTTACAAAAACATTGTTTCCATTTTTTCCTTCTATTCTCTTTGTTTTCCTTTTCCCTTCCTTCCCTTCCTCTTCCCCTTCCCTTGTTCCCTTTCCCATTTGAACATTTTCTTCCTACTTCCAAACATCTATCATGCATTTTGGTCCTATTTGTGCTTTAGGTTTTTCACACAAGAGAAACAATGCAGTACTTAAATATATGTATCCCACTTATTTTACTTAAAAATATGGCCTTAAGTTGCATACATTTACCTAAAAATGTCTCAAGTTTATCCTTCTTTATGGCAGACTAGTACTCTATTGTATCTAAAAACCACATTTTCTTTATCAATTCACCTGATAATGGGCATGTGGGCTGTTTCCAAGATTTAGCTATTACAAATTATGCTGCTATAAACATAGGTGTGCATATACTGCTGTGGTATGATGCTTTTGGAAGATACCAAGAAGGGGAATAGCTAGTCAAATGGAATCTCTAGTTTCAGTTTTTTGAGGAATCTCCATACTGATTGCCACAGTGGTTGCACCAGTCTACACTCTCACCAACAGTGGAGAAGGGTTCCTTTTTCCCCACAGCCTCGCCAGCATTTGTTCCATCAGATTTTTTGATGATAGCCATTCTTTTTGGAGTGAGATGGAATCTCAGTGTTGTTTTAATTTGCATCTCTCTAATGACCAGTGGTGTTGAACATTTTGTCATATATTTATTTGCTGCTTGTACTTCTTCATCTAAGAAGTGTCTATTCATTTCAGATACCCAGTTTTGGATTGGGTCTTTAAATTTGGGGGGGTCTGATATTTTTGAGTCAGAAAGAGAAATTAAAAATTTAAATTTCTAGTTTTTCTTTCAAAACAATTCAATTAATCATTATCCTTTGAGCTTCTTTTCAGTGCATAGCTTTGTGTTATACTCCCGAGAAGAAGATGGAAGGGAACGAGGTTGTGGCTTGTTAGACCCTTATACAAGCAACTCAGTGATATCAAGGTAGAATGGCATATGTTTTATGATACAGTAGAAATAATATTCCCTGGGAATATGAGGAAAGAGCAAGAGTGTTTATTCAACTAAATTTACTTAGTGGCCACCACTAACCACTCTTTGGTTCTGCAGAAAATAAAAGTGAATCAAAAACAATGAGGTGGATGGATGGGTGGGTAGGTGGATGGGTGGATGGTTGGATGGAAAACAGATAAGTAGATAAATAGATAGGAACTATGATTTACTAAATTCACATACTTAGCCCCCATAAACTGTCAACACATGACAAAATGATTAATTGTCTGTATGATGGGTGCTAAAAATCACAAAGCAGGGCCGGTGAGATGGCTCAGCGGTGTAAGCGCCTGCCTTGCAAGCGCGAGGGCCCGAGTTCGACTCCCGGATCCCACATATGAAAAAGGGGCCAGTGATATCGCTCAGCAGCACGGGTGCCTGTTGGTGCGCGAGGTCCTGAGGTCGACCCCCCGGTACCCACCAAAAAAAAAATAAATAAAATTAAAAAAATAAAAAAATAAAAAAAATAAAAATCACAAAGCAGGTGATTTTTTGAAATACCATTCAAGGGAAATTGCATTTCTGCAAATGAAGAAGAGGTCCTCTTCTGGGCAACGAGAAAGCTTCAAGTAATTTTAGTGGGAAGTGATGAGATAAATTTTCCACTTCAAAAAGGTCACTCTTGCAACAGTAGCTCTTAAAAAGATAAACTTGGGGCAACAATACTGATAAATTCATAACTGTAAGTTTGGTACACCATATTTGAATATATTTGGTAGATGCTGAGAATTTTGAGATAATAATATTTTGTTTTCAATTTATAAGTCAAATTTCCCAAGTGCCATAGTACTCCACACAAAACCACAAGAACTACTGTATAAATTATCAAGCCAAAGCCCTTTACCACCTGATACCTCCTATACTCATTGACTTCTCTTCTTGATTCTTCCATCCAGAGCTGCCATTCCAAGCGTGCTCATCTTTTTCTCAAATTCAAGACACAATTCTGAATCTACATCTCAGAAACTGAGAACAATTTTTCCTTCCTGCTTTGCCAAGTCACGTTTCTTCTTGTTTTGAGGCTGACATTTTTCTTAAGCAAACGTGTCTTTCAAGGCTAGGTGCCACAGAGTAGATAAGAAATAAATAATAACACGATTTTAATGTAGCTTACAATGCAGTGAGTTAGATAAAATGATACAAATAAATCAAGTGTGATAGGTACTCCCTGAATACTGGGCATTAACTGGCCCTTTTGGGGGTGACCCAGGAAGGCTTTGTTTTGAACTGACCATAAAGCTATGTTTTTGAAATGGTTAAAGTCTCAACCAAATGTGAGAAAGTGACCCTCTGGTAAAGGAATTAATCTGAACATAGATACAAAGGCAGAAAAGTACAAGAAATTACTGGGAATGGAGATTGGTCAGTTATCTTGATACAATGTTGAGTGAAGAACAGTGGCAATACAGAATGACATTAGAGGGATGCAACTGGAAAAGTTCTAGCTATTGCATTATATGTGTCTTACTTCCCTTGACTATTTAATTTTCCTATTCAATTGCATGACTGAAGATTTTACACTCATCCCCATTGTAACTCTCATCTTGACTGCATTTTAGTTTTCTGGCTCTTACACCTTTCAGGTTCTAAGTTACCAAGTTCAAGCAACTACTACCCAATCTCTCTTGAAATTTGTTCTTTGCTCTTTAAGGATTTAATTTCTCTGCAGTAAGTTTAATCCTCTGGACTCAAGCCCATTCATAACTAAACCCTGCTTTGTCTTTTAATTGCACACAAGGCTGACTTTTAAGTTTTATCTTGTCACTAATGATAAGGATGTGATCTGCAGGTTCTAGCACTCCCTCAGCATTTCTGTGACAGCTGATGAACTAACAAAATGCTCAGGACAGGGACTTGGTTTATAATCTAGAAAATATATGCCATGTGGAATTTTTAAGTGAGAAGTGCTTTGAAGGAAGGGTATGATAAGTTTGTAGTTCAAGGAAATTTAAGACAAGTGCAAAGATTAAAAACTCATCTCTTGGAGCAGTCTCAGCATTTTAGAGACTGATGTCAATTCCAAAGAGAAATTTATGGAAATGTAGAGAGGGATAAATGGTAAAAGGAAGAATAAAATTTATGCTGTGTGTATATTTGGACTACGACATCATATTAAATCACAAGTACTGTGAATTTTGCTTAGTATTTTTGATATGGTGAGATGTACCTGCTATGCATTATGAAGTGTATTGATAATTAATGAAAGAAAAAATAGATAGTAGAGAAGGACACACCATGTCAGTTGCTTCTGTGAATTAAAACAAAAATAACTCGAGCTTTTGGTCTTTTTAATAATAAAACTGTTACTGTTCTTCTTCCAAGAATTAGTCCAAAGCAAAAGTCAGTGCTTCACTGTTTACATAAACCAGCCTTTTTTTTTTTTTTTTTTTTTTTTTGGAGGAAAAAAAAAGAAAGAAAAAAAAAAAAAAGAAAAAAGAAATAGCTCCAAGGCAAAGATCAGAGGACCTGGGTATAGCATTTTCAAATCAGCTTCTTTCTCTCAAAAGCTCCTTGCAGGGCTGGGTAAACACATACCTTCTCTACTCTATTTTTAAAATTATGTTGAGGAGTATACAGACTGTTATCTAAAAAAGAAGCAGCTTTGGAAACTTTATGTAAATCATTTCAAGATGCGTGAACAGAGCAATTACTTTAAAAGTATAGAAATACATGCATAATTTGCATGCATTTTCTCTAAAATTTTATAATTATCAGTAAATTACAACTTTCTATATGAAGAGAGAACTGTCTTATATTAGTTTCGAGTTCTGAAAGTCACTCTTGTGTATTCTTTTATTTTAAAAGCTATAATGACTCATCCTGATCTTCTGCTAGAATATGTTTAAAAATGATTCCATTAAATGGAAGAAGTAGAATTCATGTTTCTTGAATAATCTGTCCTGAGAAAAAAATATTCATTCACGTACTTAATGGCAATTTTTAAATGATTTTATTCCTTCTGACAATTTTCTTTTCTTGTCTTGTCTTTTTTTACATATCAAAATGTATTGAGTGGCTGACATGTGAAAAATATTAGGGAGAATACAAAGAAAATAGAAATGTTCTTCAGACTCTCAAAAAGCAGGGAACTGAAAAGAGAAGGAAGCAAATGTACACTAAATTAAACAAAATAAAGCAATTTGACTGTGAAATGAATACAAAGAAAGTTCTGTGAGACTTCAGGAAAGGAAAATACAGTCATCTCCGCTTATCCGGGGAGGGCTGTTGGTGCCAAGGCTTCACGTGGATACCAATCCACTAACGCTCAAGCCCCGTATGCATGAAGGTGTGATGTTTGTATATAACTCGTGCACAATCTCCATATGCTTTAATTCATTTCTATATTACTTATAATACTTCTAATACCTGGTACAGTGTAAATGCTATATAGATATTTGTTAAAGAAATGACAAGAAAAAAAGTCTACATCTTCAGTACAGACACATTTTGCTTATTACTATGATTTTTGATCCACAGTTGTTTGAATCCTTGGATGTAGAACCCTTAGCTATGAAGGGACAACCAACTGTATTTTTCTTCATTAATCTCAGGAAGGCTTTGTGAAGGGACCAGCAAACCAGGGTGATTTGAAGGAATGAGAAAAATAGGGGACATGGAGGAAAGTCATTTTAAGTATTGGGAACTATGAGTAGAAAGCAAATAGGAAGCCGTGGGTTGCTTGTCTTGTCTGGGTAGAAGCTAAGGGCTCAGAGGTCAATAATGACAAATAAGAAAAGTGAGTTTGTTCCAAAGAGTGGAGAACTTTGAATGTAGGATGAAGAATTTGGATTTTTTTCTGCAGATGTTGGAAAATCATTGAAGGATTTTGATGAGGAGTGAGAGAATTCTGTTTTTTCTTTTTTAGCATTGTTGATCTAAATCTCAGAGTAGAAGAGGGCTAGAGAGCATAATGTAATTGGAGGCTACCGTAAGATTACAGATAAAATAACATGAGGTTTTAGAAGAGCCATATGACTTAACAGAGAGGAGGAAAAGACTATGAGACAATAAAACCAGCACCTATAATTACAAGTTCTGCTTACCATTTAATTAAGAAGATAGTAAGGCTTGGCTCTGTCTAGGCATTTTGGAGGGGGTATTATCCCTTTCAAGCATCATAAAAACCTTATGTGAAGGTGCTATTATTGTTATTTCCTTTTCATAGAAGGTAAATAAAGGCACCAAGAGGGGTCGTAACTTGCCCAGGGTCACACAGTTCAGTATGGAATACAGGACATAAAAACTTATAAATCTCAACATTGCAACTACAGTCTGGCACTCGGAGCCTCTTATGGATTTAGACCAAGTAGAACTGGGGAGCTGGGAAAAACCATTCTAATCCTGGGTTTCTGTCATTCAAATCAAATGAAAGAAAAGTTTTGGGTCAAGGTGAGATGGTATGCTCCAGTTTTGACTCAGTTTTGCTTCTCATTTAAAAGATGGATTAAATTGTCAATGATTATTATCCAGTTTAGCTACACACTGAATACAGCCTAATGTCTACAAGCTGTAGTTTTAGAAAAATGTTATGAATTAATATCAGGTTACCTGCCACTGAGGCTAATTGATTCATTTCTCAAAGCAATTTGTTCTGCATTAGATGAAATCACTAGGCATAGATAAATATTTGAAAATATATGTGGATTTTTACTAGTGGTTTTGAATTTTACCAGTTTTACAGTCAATATTTGAGTGGACAGAGAAGTTTTTTTTTTTTTTCTTTTTTTGAGACAGGTTCTCATTATGTAGTCCAGGCTGGCCTTGCATTCATGGTAATACTCCTGCCTCAGCTTCCTGAGTGTAGGGATTACAGGCATGCACTACCATGCCCAGCCAAAGGCAGAGAAATTAATACAAACAAGTACTTGTTTTCACACTGAAGCTGTAGACTGCTCTGAATTACAAATACATAATTGTTCTCTCATTAAAGTTTTGATTTATCTCTAAGCCTGTGTTGCCTACCATAGTATACACTAAGTATCTGATAAATGCTCTTTGAATTACAACAATCGAAGAGTTCAGTCTTCAACATATTAAATTTATATCATGTCTGACATGAGACTTTTTTTAAAAAAATTGTACCTTAAATGTCAATTTGAATTGTAAAGTTCTGGAATCAGAATTCTTTCAGAGATTTTCTTGTCTGACATTGTTTGATATTCAGGGCTAGGTATAAAGCAAATTTCAGATATTTGTGTTCTCCTTAAAATGTGGGACAAGTTACAATGGCTATGGGGAAATGGGCTGTGTGATTATTTTTGGAGAGAGTTGTGTGTTTTTATATTTTTCTGGAACCAAAGGCTATTGAAATGGGAATAAGCTTAATAAATAAGTAAACTATAATGTAAAATTTAGACCAGAGACACCAAAAGAAAATCAAATTCCAAAGCTGTAGAGTTTGCAGTGATTTGCTTGAATTTCAAAATCAAATTATTTATTTAACTAGGAACAAGTCCTGCTAGGGGATGTCTAGTCTTAAACCGGCTGCTGACTAGAATCGTAATTAGGATAATATTTGCACTCACAGCTTTTGAGAAACCACCCGTGTGGCTCTCATCCTCCTGCCCTTTCCTCAC
This sequence comes from Erethizon dorsatum, assembly GCA_028451465.1. Lineage (NCBI taxonomy): Eukaryota > Metazoa > Chordata > Mammalia > Rodentia > Erethizontidae > Erethizon > Erethizon dorsatum. The sequence continues at coordinate 141,508,890 of CM051823.1, read as the reverse complement.
CCCCACTCCAGGGCATTCTCTCATCATTGCACTACGTGCCTGCTTGCTATTGAGAACAGATGAGGATTTTTCTCCTGGACTTTTCCAGCATTTGAAGCTTGAGCCTGAGACTAATGGCCACAAATAAATAGAAAAATGTGAAGGAGGCATGGTCCTTTGACTTACTGTGTATGATACTATTATTTTTTCTGGTTTCACTGAGGTTTGCATCAAGAATTCTCATGTTATCTCATCAATTTATAATCAATAAAGCCATGTCTTTTGTGCGGGGGGTTGTACTGAACTCAAGGCCTTGTGCATGCTAAGCAATGCTCTCCCACTGAGCTATTCCCCCAGCCCCCATGTCTTGTTTTAAATATACATTTAAATGACCCAGCTCATGCCCTGACTATTTGTGAAGCAGATTTGGGCAATGGAGATCCTGGTCCGATTCTGACACATTTTCAATGTGTGATTTTGTACAAATTGTTTAATCCCTCTGAACGATTTGCCTCCTTTCTAAAATACGGTGGTGACTAGATAACTAGATGATCCTTTGCTTCAAAAAGAGAATAAAATGTATTCATTTAATTAAGTAATAGAGTACAATTCAATGAACTGCACTGAATTCTGACTTCAACTATGCCAACGACTTCCAGCTTGGGGGCACTCTGCGATCTCATGTACTCCAATACATAAAAGTGACCAGTCCCTCTTCCTCCTGCCATCTCCCATTCCTACCTCAAGCCTATTGCTTAAAATGGCCACCCAACACTCTCTGGTGCACGCTGATCTGAAGATGGTGAGAAATATCCACATGTACCATCTTTTCCCTAGCATTTCTTTGTTTTCTTCAGATGAGGATTGCTCTCCTTTGCCCTCTGTCACTTACAATTCATATTTGTGTATTTACTTTCCCACAAATTCTTTTATCCTCTCCCTTTGTTAACTAAATAAAATCTCAAAACATTTTTCTATTTCACTTGTGAAGAACAAATTTCCAGTATTGTCTATTCAGGATAGATAAAAATATTGATGCCCTTCAAGAAGGAAAAGGAAAGCCAGAACTTTTAAGGTTACATTCAACTTACTAAAAACCAATGACACTTGTTTCTAGAGTCCTCTGAAGTGACCACTGGTTCTATTCAGAGTTTCTGTGATTCATGGCTTTTATACCTATTCATCTGTTATCAAAAGAAAAATATCAATATACAGAATTGGTAATATTTAGTTTTCCTGTTTTCAGTTACTGGCATGGGAAAAATGTTATGCGCTATGCAAGCAACATAGTAAATGGCTACTGGTAAAGAGAACAAAGAGGAGGGAATGCATAACTGTTGGGAAGGTAGGCGCTGGAATGCTGGAACTGGATTTTGGAGATTGAATAGAACAGTTTCAGTTGGCTGAGCCAAAGAAAGACATCCAAGCACGGGGCATGGCTTAGAGGCAAGGCGCCATTAATGCACAGTGAGTTGCTTAAGAATATCTAAGGCACTTTCTATCATAAACCCCCATACATTACTGAAAACAGTTTAAACCATCACTTTTTTTTTTTTCCTTTATGTGGGTACTGGGAACCGAACTCAGGACCTTGCACTTGCCAGGAAGGCGCTTATGCCGCGGAGCTATATCACCAGCCCACCATCACTTTCTAAATTTGGAAAAATCCCAGATGTTTTGGAAATATTCTCCATGTGTTCCTAAGGCCCCTGCTGTGGCGCTCCAGGGACGATGGCGCCACTGAAAAGCATGTGATGCTGGGAGGGAACGCAACACCGGGGACAGGGTGAGCATGGAAGAAGCAGGAGACAATTTGCAAAGTAAAGCAACTCCTTCATGGGGCTCAGCATGTAGCCCTGTGCTGCGGAGGTGGGTGAGATGGTTTTAGGCCCACCCCAGAAAGGAGCGCTCCTCCTCTCTTTACAATGGAAGCTGGGAAGGAGGCAAGCTGATATCCTTTGGGGAGCTGTTGAAATACATCCTCCTTCCTTGCAGGCAGGGTGACCGGGACAGAAGGCGGGAGTAGCTTTCTTTCCAAGTGGCTGCTGAGACGCGCCCCCACCATGGCAAGCGAGGCAGTGGTAGGGAGGTGTGCTGAGATTCAACTAGTTCTCCTTTGTAACATCTAAAAAATGTAACTTGTTAGGTACTACAGTTATAGGAGCCCTGTTTTTTCTGTCTATTGCTTGTTCATGAATCAGATGTCCACTAACTATGATAATAATCACACCTATCCACACAGACTTGCTAACACCTATTGAATTAGGTAGTTTTATCAAAGGGTGCTATTTGAAATAAAAATTTTAATCATTTAATTTAATAAAACAAACCAAGAGTGGTAACAGTTGAAATGTCATAGTTAAATTTTCTGCCCAGGTGGCTTTTTCCATTTTTTTGCCCTATTCACATGAAATATGGGATGGTTTTTGCATTACCTCATTTCTTCTGACCAAGATCCATTTCCCTGGGCTTCCATCTCCCAAATGCCACATAAACCTCAGGCTGATTGGTTTCCTTCTCTTTTCTGAGTACTCAAGTACTCATTGTTTACTAGAGACCAACATTGGGTTTCTTTTCCTTCCTTCCAAATCTTTTCTTTGCCCAGATTATTACTTTTTAATAATATGCATAGATTGTTAGACAGCTTTTAAAAAGTTCATGTTATAAGTTATTGAAAACAAAATGAGGCAAGTTTTTATTTTCTCGTCTTCACAAGAAAGAGAAAGGTAATTTTTGGTTTGTCTTTTCTGACCCATTTCTCCCCTCCAATGGCATGTCAGAATTCCACTGCACAAGGCTAGCCAAGACTTCAAATGCATAAACACACACTCATATTCTTTCTTCTCAAGTGAACCCACCACTTTCCAAACATTTACCAACATATTCCCAAAGGAGGAGAGTACCCTGCACTCAGTTTTGGCATTTGTCATTTATGGACCCCCTTGGGGTCCTTCACAGGGACCCGAGGCATCTTTGTGTTCTTGTGTCCACTGTTAGAAACATAGCAAAGTTCCTCCATGACTGTCCCCAACGCAGCACATTCTTATGCCATGACAAAACCTCCATGAATCATCTTTTCCACATTCGTTGATTTTTCAACGAGTTGAGTTTTCCTCATATCAAAGAGGGTGTTTTAATTATTGTCACTTGTTAAAGGAGCAAATGAGGCAAGAAAGTTTACCAACTTGCCCAGGACATAAAAAACATACAGGCCAAACTCACTCCAGGGAACATTATACATACTGTACTTGTATATGTATAATCAAAAATCAGAGATCAATTTTACTTTATATGAAAAGTTACAGAAAGCAACTCAGAGAGAAATCTTCTTTTGGAGACATCTCTAACTTGTCGACAAGAAATGTCAAAGGCAGGATGGACAGTAAAGAGCATCCAATTCTACTCTTTCCTCTTGTGGACTGAAACTCAGGAAATTTGACTTAAGCCCATAGGACAAGCCTGTGGCACACTGAGCCCAGAACCCAGGTTTCTGGGTTTCCACTCTAATGCTCCTCCTACTGTAGCACTCTTAATTTTAAGATGCATTTCTTTCTACTACAGAGCAGACATCTGTAAGTCACAGCTGTCAGACCCTATACTACACACCTTGTCTTCCTTCCTCTTTCCATGCTTATGGCTTGGGCTCTCTGAGGAAGACAGTAAGTGGCCCCTGTTACCTCCTGCACCCCACAGTCGATTTACCTGTAAAGCTGTGGAGAGCATCTTCATTTTCCAGAATGCCTCTCTGTCTGGTTGCCTGCAGCTCACTTTTGGATTTCCAAACCAGCTTTACCATTCTGATCATCTCTGGCAAGTCCCAGGGCAGCGGCCCCTGCTGGTACCCCGGCCGGCTGCCCAGGGAGGAGGGCAGCACACCTTCTGGGGCCGGCCACCTCCTGCCTAGCTCTGCCGAGTGGAAATACCGCTCTAGCACAGGCATTCTGCCCTGTTCCCCAGCAGAGGAGGTAGGGCTGCTGCCACGGCTGCTGCTGCTGCTGCTGTGTCCGCGGCTGCTGCTACCAGAGGGGAAATTCTTCCCAGGCACGGGTAGGCGAACCCCCGTGAAATCCTCTCCAGCCTTGGAAAGACAAGCCTCCTCCAGCCTGGCACAGCCCCCTGGCTCTCCAGTCCCTGCACAAACACTGGCGACGAGAGCGATGCACTTCCCAAGGTTTCTCACTGGTGAGAAACTGTTACTGTACTCCTCCTTCCTTAGAGATAGAACGCAGTTTTTTCCTTCTCTCTCAGGCACTGAGTTCACGGCACTTAATTAATCCCAGGCTACAGCTGGAACGACAGCGGGAGGGAGGGGAAAGAAAGCCATCGAGGTTTCAGCATTTGCTTTTCCTCTTCTTCCTCCCAGTTTATTTGTTTTCAATTCGCTTTTGGTGTTTGTCAAAGTTTGTCAGATGGCTTAGCTATGAAGGACTTCAGGCAAAGAAATGGGGCTTCCTCTCTGCCAGCCTCTGTTAGAGGGGTCCCCAGAGGCCACTTATCTGGAGGTGGCAAGTGAGAAGTCACCCCCACTGGTGCAGGAAGCCTAGAAGTTTCCCGGGTTCTGGTCCTGTGAACTCCAAGGAGCTCTCAGAAAAGCAAGGGAAGCTGACCTCCTGCTTCCGTCTGGAAGGCGGGGTGTGTGTGTGCGTGTTTGATGACAGGGACATTGCCAGTCCACGGTGGCCCTACACTGTGATGGGGAGAACCTCAAGACTTCGGTTCAAACACTCTGCTTCCTTCTCCACACCCTCCCCCTTTGCCGTCACTTGGTTCTCACCAAACCTGAGTTTTGGCCTTTTAGTCAAATCCCTTTGTGACCTCAGCTGCCCTTCAGCTGGAAGGGAAATAACACTGCACCACATCCCAAAGCTGCCTCCGAAAGATGTGAATTAGGGAGGCAGCAAGATCCCCTTGTGCACGTGCAGAAGGTTTGTACAGTGTAGGCGCATGGCTAGAGATGGTTAAAAACCATTTTCAAAGGAAAGTAATCATTTTAAAAGATGTCATGGGGTGGGGGGGATAAATAGCAAGGAAAATAAAGGAAAGAATGTGTGGAAGACTCTGGAGAGAGAGCAGTGTGGGCTTAATATCTGGGCCATGGACTACTCTGTCCCCACCTGAGAGCAGCTGAATTGAGGACAACTGTGACCAGGCCTCTTGTTTCCTGAGGCTCAGAGATGAAGGCGCTCACCCTGGAAATCAGAGCGGACACAGCGGCAAGAGGCCCCCTGTTGCTTATGTGAAAGGCCCCGGTCGTAAATGAAAGTGGGGTTGTATTATGCTTGGCAATTTTGCCAGCAAATTGGGTCTGTAGGAACAATTCAAATTTGAACATTCACACGGAGACCCCCTGTTTTCTTGGAGGACACCGCCGCAGTCCTGCTTCCCCTCCTCTTCGCAGCTCTGCCTTGCAAAGGGCTCCGTTTTGCTTGGCACTTTATTTTGCTGCTGTACAACCTGTTGCTCCTGCTCTACCTTCCTTTCAGGGCTGGCTGATCACACAATCATTTGATGTTTCTTTAGGGGAGCACAGAGGAGACTTGTGGGAGCGGAGAAAGACCATTGTAGAGTAAGTTTTATTTTTATTGCTCTCACCTCACTTTTTGAAAGTTGAAAGCAGCAAAGGCTACTGCAATTTTCTTGTTATTATTATTCCTTCAAATCCATAGTTAATAAGTGTGGTTTTCCACACTGAATTAAGTGATCTATCTTTTTTTTTTTTTTCCTGGATGGAAAAGTATACCAGGAAACCTATTTTCTTTCCTAATAGGTGAAAAAAGACTAAGAGCCTTTGAGAGTATGAAAGAACAATGAAAGACATTGAAGACGCTACTTTTCGTGAATTTCATTATTAAACCATTGATTAAACAGCCCTTTCTATAACAATCAGATATTCATAAACCAAGTGAAGGAATAATTAGTTGTCTGTTTTATCAGAAAGATAGCTTTTTCTTTATTTTTCTTTCTTAAAAGACGAAAGGATTTATGCACCAGCTTGCTGCACGTGCCACTCTGACAGCCCTTCCGTTCTTATCTCACCTTTCCTTTCCATCGGACTGGGGATATCAAGGCTCTTTAGAATTGAGATGATTTTATTTAATAAGGACACGTAGGCCCCTGCACTCTATTACCATACTTCCTGAATAATGTCTTAAAGTCACTCCTCAGTCACAAACTTCCTTGACAGAACAACTAAAGAGTTTCCTAAGGGTTTGACTTTTTATTTTTGTTCAGTTATTTTGCAATAGTACTTAGCATCAGGATATCCTGACCCTTGGAACAAAGGGGTTAAGAACAAAGAAAACAAATATATGATATAATAATATATCATATACACTAATATATTAAGAACACAACTCTGCATTGTACATTTCTTCAGTGATGCCGTTTTTAAAAAGCTAAGAATATAAGTTTCCATTGTATACTGTTTTACATATTTCCTCACAAAAATATTTTAGGGAAGTTAAAAAAAAGTTGGAGTATTGAACATGAATACTTCCTATGGGAGATAAATTAGGGCCAAGCAAACACAATTTCAATTTTTCATTCCTGAGGGGGAACTTATTTCATCTCATGGTCTGAAAGTTGAAAATGTTTGCACAATTTAAAAAATTTTGCCCAGTATGGGATTATGTTCATCCCAGAGTAGAAGTGCCAAAATACCACAAGAAAGGTCGCTCTCATGGTATTTCTGGCTCATATAGAAACAGGAAAGACAGGAAATCTTGCGAGAAACCTTGGCACAAGAGATTTTTGGCTCAACTGCAGGCTCAAAGAGACTGGGAGAAGCTATGTGATGCCAGCATTCTCTGGACTGAAATCTCTTGGCAACTCTATTTCCCTGAAAGATGCTTTTGTTACTTTTTGCAGCGAGCGCCTCACAGGCTGCGATCCCCTTGGTCTTTCAGGCAGTTGCGTTAGAACAGCATGCCCCTAAAGCTCTGAGTTTTTTCTTTACTCAGTGAGCATCATTCACTTGAGATGGTACCCATGGCCAGAAGTCTGAATCCTGGGTATGGGGAAAAGGTGGAAATGTTCTGTGCTCAGAGGAGTCACAGAGCACAGTCTTTATCTATCTGAATTGTAAGAATTCTTACAAATGTTAATACCAGTTATTAACGTGTTATAGACAGGACATTTTAAGACAGGCTTTCGAAATAACCAAGATCTTTTTTTCAGGCATTGTGAGTCAAACTAATATTCCATTAAGAGAAAAACAGAGGCATTCTCTTCTTGGGTGAAAGAAATGTAATGAGAACTATCAAAATCAAAACAGCTTGTTCCAATGGAAACCTAATTTGATCAAAAATACTTGCTGTGTGGTTGCAGCTATAAAGGAAAGAAATTGATAACCCAAATACTAAAGTATATGGCAAAGGAAGGTGTTAAAGACATGGTTGATTTGATCCCTGAATTATTTTGAAGAATTTTCAATGTTCTGATGGTTATATAAATCTTGTAGAATGTGAGTGCTCTAGTTATTAGGCAGGTAAATCTTTATTGTGTATAATTTAAAAAATAAAATATTAACAATTAAGTATTTCTAATCAGACTAGAGAATGTACCTTTAAAATGCAAATGTAAGACTTTATTTATTGCTATTTTTTTTCTTTTGAGTCTCTCAATAGATTCTCACACAAGTTTTTCTTAATAAAAATCTCACTTGGATATTTTATAAGTACTTTATATCCCTATTGATATACCTGTCTTTTAGAAAAAATTTCAAACTATTGAGGGAGGTTATTTATTTTGTCCTGGATTTTTCATCAGTTCAGTTAAATATGAATCTGTGAACACACACACACACACACATACACACACACGCATGCACACACAAATTGTATGACTACCATGATTTCAGAAATGCAATTGAAATGCAATCCAAAATGAGCAGGGAAGGAAAAACAGGTCTTTCAACTTTGTTTATTGTAGTCTAAGTAGAAGAAGCTCAAACAATTTACAGTGTCCTTCAGGAGAAACAGAAATATAATAGCTTTGGCCTTAGCTAATCTGAAGGATCCATGCCAGCAAGTAGGGAAAAGGTCTTGTTCGACCATACAAGGCAGCACATATTTCCATCATTATGTGGGAAAGGAGGAGTGCAGGCAAGATGAAGAGATGAGGTTGGGGAAGGAAGGAGGGATTGAGCTGATAGATTCAGTTTGATTTCACAGCAGGTATCTAAACTATACTCATTCTCTTACTCTACAAATATGTATTACTTTCGACAACAGCAGAAGGAGAACTCCCTATGGAGCCCCTGGGTCCTTTTTCAGGTACTGGGACCTGTCTGACTTTACTCCCTAGATCTTGATTTTCCCAGAGCTATCTCTTGTTCTGGTATTATTGTTATTTTTATACATCTGCAGACAGAAACCAGGATTCCAGCTGGCATCCAGTCTTTAGCTTGGCTCTTAGATATCCTTTTTTTTTTTTTTTTTTTGTGGGTACCGGGGGGTCAACCTCAGGACCGCGCGCGCCAGCAGGCGCCCGTGCCGCTGAGCGATATCACCGGCCCCTTTTTCGTATGTGGGATCCGGGAGTCGAACTCGGGCCCTCGCGCTTGCAAGGCAGGCGCTTACGCCGCTGAGCCATCTCACCGGCCCGGCTCTTAGATATCTTAAGCGATGTTACATTTACTGTCTCTGAGAGTTTTTTTAGCAGCTAATGAGTTCAGTAACGAAAGGGTTGAGATCAAAGAGGCAGAAAGACTTGCTTTTCCCTCCATGGCACCTCCCTGCTGGTGAGCATGCTGCCTGTTTTCGCCCATTGCTGAATACCCATTGCTGAATACATACACTATGGTGTATGACCCTGGACTCCTCTGTCTATAATATTTTCAGGACTTTCTGATTGTGAAAGATCATAAGTGGTGGTAGAAGACACTTCTCATAATTTCATATTTGAGTATGTCTACGTCTAAAAAAAAGCTACAATAATGAAATCTCTAAAGTAACCCTCCAAGACTACTTATCTTAGGTTTATAAAAACTGGGTTTCAGTCTGTACTCTCCATTAAGCTTTGCCCCAAACTTAGTGCCTTATCTATAAATGGGTATGAGAGCAATAGAAACTTTATCCCTCATACTCTAATCTTGTAAGAATCAAAGAAGACTAAAATGTGAGCTATGTTAAACCATAATGTGCTAGAAATTCTAGTATGATTATTTTTAAACTATAAAAAATCACACTGGGCCAGGGATATAGCTCAGCAGCACAGCACCTGCCTAGCAAGCTCAAGGTCCTGAGTTTGATTCCCAATACCAAAAAAAAAAAAAAAAAAAAAAAAAAAAACCACTTCGCAATTTATGTAAACTCAAATTTTAGCTACATTTTCCAGGGATCTATAGTACTAGAAAACTGAAAATCCAAACCAACCACCATTAAAGTTAGTCCCACTTTGGAAATTCATAATTCATACTCCCCATGAAAATGCAGGAGTGGAGGAAATCAAAGATAGAGGTAGTGGGTGGAGGGAGAGAGAGTGAGGGATTTAATGGTGGAAAGTCAGGGTAAGGTAGGCAAAATCATTGACATGTGAATGAGCGCAGTTAGATAAAGGTCAATGTATGTGCTTATAGAAGGCTCACTAGGATAAATATTCCTTGTTGGTGCATTTCGGAGGTTATAACAGCCTATGAATCATGTCCAGGATTAAACCTGCATGATCTCCACCATGGGTTATTTAGTGCTCTAGTTAATATTGTATAAGTTCTCTCAATGGGAATTGTGTTTCTGTTTTCAATGACTAATGGACGTGTTTGATGTTCACAAGCTGTGTAGATTTGTGTCATACGCTCTGGTAGTGAGCATGTGTCTTCAGGCTGCCTGCTGACCTCATTTCCCTAGACAAATTTATGGGAGTCTCATTTTTTTTTTTTTAGCCTAGGGTCTTTATTTCTTAAACATTTTTAGAATTTTGATTGATCTTAACTGATCTCAACTTACTAGTGTGTGAAAAGAAGTGTGCTGTGCAAAACTATACATAATGTTTAAAAAGTGGCCTAAACAAAGCCTGAAATATGTTTCTTTTCTTCTTTTTGGACAAGTCAGATGCATGACTTTTGAAAGTTCTCAAGAATGGGGCTGGGCTCAGAAGACCCCAAGGATAGCAGAGGAGTGACTGTCTTCAAAGAACTGCTGGAAAATGCCAGGATGAGGGATTTTACTCTTAATATAATAAAAATAAACCAGGGCATTAATAAGACATAGATTATTGAAACAAACAACGTAACAAAAGGAAAAGAAGAAAATGGTGAGGAAAAAAGCCTTCTAAACAGGACATATGTTTGCTCTTGATGTTCACTGTGTTCATGAGTAGAGTTCAAAGTCAATTTGGTCATTTCAACTGTTCCATGTGTTTGAAGTGCAATCCTACTGCTTTAAACGATTCTTTATTTTTCCCTCTCTCATTTATTACCTCAGTGGTTTTGAATAACATAAATACCTATGTCAAAAAGTGTCTCTCAGATGCTATTTTGGAACACAGTTTCTCTGGATAACCAGAAAACTCATTAAAATGCATATTCCAATTTGGCAGTTCTGGGTAGGAACCCAAGTCTCTACATTTCTAACAAATTCCCTGAAGATGACAAGGCTGTTGGTCTGTGACCACATCCTGAGTGACAAGGCTAAAGGGCTACCATGTGACAGCTATTTTCTGCCTGTTTCCTATCAGTTATTTATGACAGCAAATGCAGCAGAAGTCCACTCTTTACAGACACACCTATTAGGACTTTTGAAAACAATCTCCCTGGCTTGGGCCAAGAACTCCCCAGGGAAAGAAGCAACCAGAAGTGTCACGTAAGGTCCGGGGCTGTGTCCAGGGACTTCCATGACATTGAATCATGGCTTGGCTTTTCAATTTTGTTTCATTCATTTCTTTTCTCTCATGGGTTAAATTTAAAGATAAAGTTGATTATTATGTATAAGTCACCGTGAGGAATGCATATGATGGAGCCTTAATAACCCCATAACCAAATGCTACTTTTGAAAGTCTATTCTCAACAAATGACAAACAAAACTTAGACCAATTTTGCTATCTCTCCTTCTCTCCAGCATTTTCTTGTACCCTTATCCCTATTTTCAGCACAGTTGGGATACAGGCAAGGCTCTGAGTCTTTGATCTCTGCCACTGGAGGTACTCTCACCAAGACCAGCTCCTCCATGTGATTTATTAAGAATTTATGCAAAGTGATCTTTGGATTAAGCCTGGTAATCTTTCTCACTGTAATATTCCAGGCATGGCGAAAGAAAAACAGCGCTGGACACTCGTGCTCCGGACAGGGCAGCGCGGGGCCTCTCAGGCCCACGAAAGTGTGCTGAGGTCGGCAGGCTAATGAGACTGGTCTCTCAGCCACACCTGTCCCGCGCCAGAGAGCGACTGGCCCGGCGCCATTGTGGGGGGCGTGGTGAAAATCAGAGCGGCAGGAAACCAGTGCAGGGAACCCGTGCTCCGGACAGCGCGCTGCGCCTCTCAGGCCCAGGGATAGTGAAAGGGCACTGAGAGGGGCAGGCGAGCTAGACTGGTCTCTGCCTGAAAGTACGGGCCTCTGCTCACCGCCTGCCAGAGGGCGCTCCTGGCTTACTGGGACCGACCTGCATGGAACAGGACTCTGTCACCACACGGTGCCTGCCTACAGCAGAGTCAACACCTGGAACTGATTCTTTTTATTTTATTTTTTTTTATTTTTATTTTTCTCACTCATTTGTTTTTTGTTCTGGCGAAGGGTTTTTTTTTTTTTTTGGTGGGGTTTTATTTTTGTTTTGTCTGTTTTATTGTTTTTATCTTCGTTTTTGTTTCTGTATGTGTATTTGCTCTTTCCTTCATTATTCTCTCTGGTTTTTTATATGAGTGTAAACAGCGCCTCTAACTTCTTTGTGATTGTGGTTGTGATCTGTTCTTCCTTTTATCCCTTCCTTCTCTTTTTACCACCAGTCCTCTGCACCAGTGTCCCAATTTTAGTGGGATCCCTCTTGGTCCTCTAACCTTACATCTAATTCCTTCCTATTCTCCCAACACTCTATTTCCTCCTTAACTCATTTTAAATTTAAACTCCTCAGGGAAAAATTGACATACATAGGACTTGTATACTGCATATAATTTTTCTGGTGTGTTTTAGATTTTGTTATATAACCACAACTCTATACAGCTAAAAGTGGTAAATAACTGGTTAGCTCAGTCTGTCATTTTCTAGGCTGTGTTTGATGCTTTAGTTAACATTATAGCCAAATATGAAATAATTGTTCTAAACATCTTTCCTTCCTGATATTTCATGATTGAGATTGACTAAGGGACACAGAAAATACAGTGGCACAGTACCAAAGAATCAAGGCCTGGGCCAAACAGGTAGCAACTTCGCATACCCAACGAATTGAAGAGGTAGGATCTGGCAGAAAGCTCAAAACCCAAAAGCAAGCTCCACTTGGAAGATACTGCAGAGAAGTAGTCATCTTCTAAAGATCTTAAACACTAGCAATAAAGTAACCTACCATAGGTAATTTGCAAACATCACCCCAGGAATTAAAGAAAGAAAAAATGAGACGACACTTAAACAAGATGCAACCCCACACATCCAATTCACCAAAGGCAAACCTAGGGGGCAACGAGGTGGGACAATCCGAAAGCCACCCACCTGGCCTATCTGAAGTGGTAACAACAAAGCAACTGAATGAGGCTCTGGAAAAAATTAAAACAGAAATAATCTCACAGATAACTGCAGAGATAATGTCCACATTGAAGACCATGCTTAAGGACACTATAGCTGATACAGACAAAAAAATAGATGAGCTTAAGAAAACTATAGAAACCATGAATGCTCAGCATAGGAAAGAAATGGAATCCATAAGGCAGATTCAAGTAGATATCCAAGAGAACAAAAATTCCATTGAAAGTATTTGTAGCAGATTAAGCCAATGCGAGGACAGGATCTCAGATATAGAAGACAGGCTTGCAATTAGTGATCATGAAAAGGAAGAATTCTTAAAAACATCAAGGGACCATGAAAAATCAATTCAGCAGCTGCTAGATGACTCAAAGATAAACAACTTAAGAATAATTGGAATAAATGAAAAAGCAGGAGATAGCATCAATGACATTAAAACCTTGTTCAAAGACATAATCAGGGAGAACTTTCCTGGAAGAGAAAAGGAATTTGACGCCCCTATAAGTGAAGCTTTTAGAACACCAACTAGACATGATCAAAAAAAACTTCAGCCAGACATATTATAGTCAAGATCCCAGAAATTCAACAGAAGGGCAGAATCTTAAAAGCTGTTAGGGAGAAGAGACAAATCACCTATAAAGGAAAACCCATCAGAATCACAGCTGACTTTTCAGCACAAACCCTCAATTCAAGAAGAGCTTGGAATGATGTATTTCAAGCTCTAAAGGAAAATAATTTTCAACCCAGATTGATGTACCCTGCAAAACTATCTTTCAAAATTGATGGAGAAATGGGCCGGTGAGATGGCTCAGCGGCATAAGCGCCTGCCTTGCAAGCGCGAGGGCCCGAGTTCGACTCCCAGATCCCACATACGAAAAAGGGGCCGGTGATATCGCTCAGCGGCACGGGTGCCTGTTGGCGCGCGAGGTCCTGAGGTCGACCCCCCGGTACCCACAAAAAAAAAAAAAATTGATGGAGAAATAAAATACTTTCATGACAAAGAACATCTGAGAAAATTTATGACCACCAAACCAGCACTCCAAAATGTTTTGAAAGACATTCTAGAAAGAGATAGGAACCCCAACAGAAGGAATCCACCAGGCAGGGCAGATAATTAAATAGCAGGAAAGGGGAAAAACAAGGAGTGGGAACCAACAACAGGAAAATATCATGACAAGTATAAGTCAATACATATCAGTTTTAACCATCAATGTTAACGGTCTCAATTCACCAATCAAAAGGCACAGACTGGCGAAATGGATCAAGAAGCAAGATCCAACAATATGCTGTATACAAGAAACACATTTAATTCAGAAAGAAATTCATAGACTGAAAGTCAAAGGATGGAAAACAATACTCCATGCAACAGGAACCCAGAAAAAAGCAGGGGTAGCTATTCTTTTTGCAGACAAAGTGAACTTCAAGCCAAGAAGGATTCAGAGAGATAAAGACGGTCATTACATCCTTGTAAAGGGAACAATCCAAGAGGAAAAGATAACGATCATAAATATATATGCGTCAAATACCAATGCACCCAGCTATATAAAACAAGTACTAAAGGACATGAAAAATCAAATAAGCACTAATACAATTATATTGGGAGATCTCAATACTCCACTGTCACAAAAAGACAGATCAACTGGACAGAAAATCAATAATGAAATAGTAGAACTGAACCAAACTTTTGAACAAATGGACTTAGTAGATGTCTACAGAGTGTTCCATCCCACAATATCAGAATACACATTTTTCTCAGCTGCACATGGGACGTTCTCCAAAATAGACCACATACTAGCTCATAAAACCTGCTTAAGTAAATGCAAAGGAATTGAAATTATCCCATGCATATTATCAGACCATAGTGCAATGAAATTGGAAATCAATGGCAAAAGATCTCACAAAAACTCTCTAAACACATGGAAATTAAACAGCACCCTCCTGAACAACCAATGGGTCACAGATGAAATTAAAGAAGAAATTAGACACTTTCTACAACTGAATGATAATGACAGTACAACATACCGGAACTTATGGTATACAATAAAAGCAGTCCTAAGAGGGAAATTTATAGCATTAAATACTTATATCAGGAAAATAGAGCAAGTGCAAATAAACAACTTAAGGGTGAACCTCAAGCTTCTAGAAAAAGAAGAGCAGGTTAAGCCAAAAGCCTGTACAAGGGAGGAAATTATAAAGATCAGGGCAGAAATTAACGTATTGGAGACTAAAAAAGCAATACAAAGAATCAATGAAGCAAAAAGTTGGTTCTTTGAAAGAATAAATAAGATTGACAAAACCTTATCCAACCTTATTAAAAAAAGAAAAGAAAAGACTCAAATCCATGCAATTGAAAATGAAAAGGGTGATATCACAACAGACCCTGCAGAAATCCAGAAGATCATCTATACCTATTTTGAAAATTTATATTCTACTAAGATGGAAAATGCAGAAGAAATGGACAGATTCCTAGATTCGTATGAATTACCAAAGCTGAATCAAGAAGATATAAAAATCCTAAATAAACCAATATCAACCAATGAAATTGAAGATGTAATTAAAAACCTCCCAACAAAGAAAAGCCCAGGCC
The DNA here is from genome assembly GCA_028451465.1 of Erethizon dorsatum. Lineage (NCBI taxonomy): Eukaryota > Metazoa > Chordata > Mammalia > Rodentia > Erethizontidae > Erethizon > Erethizon dorsatum. Next base: position 141,493,663 of record CM051823.1, on the reverse strand, counting down.
CTGATGGATTCACTGCCGAATTCTACAAGAAATTTAGAGAAGACCTAACGCCCCTACTTCTCAAACTTTTCAATGAAATTGAAAGGGAAGCAATACTCCCAAATTCATTCCTGGAAGCAAGCATTACCCTGATACCAAAACCAGAGAAGGACCCAATTAAGAAAGAGAACTACAGGCCAATCTCCCTAATGAACATAGATGCAAAAATCCTTAATAAGATACTGGCAAACAGAATCCAACAAATCATCAAGAAGATTATACACCATGACCAAGTTGGATTCATCCCAGGGATGCAGGGATGGTTCAACATACGTAAATCAATAAATGTAATACAGCATATTAACAGAACCAAAGACAAAAATCACATGATCATCTCAATAGATGCAGAAAAAGCTTTTGACAAAGTCCAGCACCTTTTCATGATAAAAACCCTACAGAAAATTGGAATAGAGGGTCTTTATCTCAATCTGGTAAAAGCTATCTATGACAAACCAACAGCCAATATTATACTAAATGGCCAAAAACTGAAAGCCTTCCCTCTAAAATCAGGAACAAGACAAGGATGTCCACTGTCCCCACTCTTATTCAACATAGTTCTGGAAACTTTAGCCAGAGCAATTAGACAAGAGAAAGAAATAAAAGGAATAATGATTGGAAAGGAAGAAGTTAAATTATCATTATTTGCAGATGACATGATACTCTACACAGAAGACCCCCAAAACTCCACTAAAAAACTGCTAGATTTAATAAGCAAATTCAGTAGTGTAGCTGGATACAAAGTCAATACTCAAAAGTCAATAGCCTTCCTGTACACAAATAACAAACTTACTGAAAGAGAAATTAGGGAAACAATACCTTTCACAATAACATCCAAAAAAAATGAAATACCTAGGAATCAACCTCACAAAGGATGTAAAAGACCTCTATACTGAAAACTACAGTACTCTGAAAAAGGAGATTGAAGAGGATATCAGAAAATGGAAAGATATCCCTTGCTCCTGGATAGGAAGAACCAATATAGTGAAAATGGCCATACTTCCAAAATTGTTATACAGATTTAATGCAATTCCAATCAAAATTCCAACAGCATATCTCACAGAATTAGAGAAAACAATCCTAAAATTCATTTGGAATCAGAAGAGACCTAGAATAGCAGAGGCAATTCTGGGCAACAAACGCAAGGCAGGGGGCATCACAATCCCTGACTTGAAATTATACTATAAAGCTACTGTGATTAAAACAGTGTGGTACTGGCAAAAAAACAGACCTGAAGATCAATGGAACGGATTAGAAGATGCTGAAATAACCCCAGACATACTAAGCCACCTTACCTTGGACAAAGGTGCCAAACATATTCGCTGGAAGAAAGATAGCCTCTTTAATAAATGGTGCTGGAAAAACTGGCTCTACACATGCCGAGGATTAAAACTAGACCCATATCTTTCACCATGCACTAAACTAAATTCAAAATGGATCAATAAAATATTAAAACAGAAACATTAAATCTGCTGGAAGGTAGGATAGGTAAAACCCTTGGAGACATTGGTGTAGGCAAAGACTTTATGAATAAAAACTCAACCGCACGGGAACTATCCCAAAGAATCAATAACTGGGATCTCATCTTATTAAAAAGCTTTTGCACAGCAAGAGAAACCACCAACAGAGTGAAGAGACAACCCACAATGTGGGAAAAAATGTTTGCCAGCTGTTCCTCAGACAAAGGATTACTATCAAGAACATATAAAGAACTCAAAAAGATCAGACCTCCCAAATTTAAAGACCCACTCCAAAAATGGGCATCTGAGATGAATACACATTTCTCAGATGAAGAAATACTAATGGCAAATAAATATACAAAAAAATGTGCAACATCACTAGTCATTCGAGAGATGCAAATTAAAACAACACTGAGATACCATCTCACCCCAGAAAGAATGGCTACTATAAAGAAATCAACTAATAACAAATGCTGGAGGGGCTGTGGGGAAAAAGGAACCCTTCTTCACTGTTGGTGGGAGTGTCGACTGGTACAGCCACTGTGGAAATCAGTGTGGAGATTCCTCAAAAAACTAGGGTTGGCGGTCCCATTTGACCCAGCTATTCCCCTTCTGGGCATCTTCCCAGAAGAATTAAAAACATCGTACCACAGCGATATATGTGCACCCATGTTTATAGCAGCACAATTTGTAATAGCCAGATCTTGGAAACAACCCAAATGCCCATCAACTGAGGAATGGATAAGAAAGATGTGGTATTTTTATACAATGGAGTACTATTCAGCCATAAAGAAGGATAAACTGGAGACTTTTATAGGTAAATGGATGCAACTCGAGAAAATACTCGTAAGTGAAATAAACCAGAAGCACATGTGTAAGCATCATATTGTCTCTCTAGTATGAGAAACTGAAAGAGTAAATAAGATCCAAAATGTACAATAGACATGGTGAATCAAAAAGAAACTGGTCAAAAGGAAAGAGAGACTGGAATAGGGAAAAGAAAGAAGGGAAAGGGAAAAAAAATTGTATATATATATAAGATGGTTAAGATAGATACACTACCAATTTTACTTAGTTCATTGAAGAGTAAGGTTTGTGCCAATAATGTTTGGACAATTGAATACTAATGCCTGGTATCCTGAATAACTAACTTAAAGATAGTAATACGTAATGTATTAACCATTGTTACCCTCCTATCATGTTGTTTTGAAAATTTGTTCTTCTTTTGATTTGTTTTGTTTTTTTTTCTCTTTAAAATAAAAAAAAAAATATTCCAGGCATGAACGAATGGTGACCAGATGATTCCACAAAGAAATAAAGAAGGGGGAAAAAAAAAAGAGAGAAAACAGGCATTCATGGTATTATAGCCAGTGGCCAATTGTGCTGCTGACTCAGAGAAATGTATCACAGTGCCATTTCTAATTTTTGCCTTAGCAATACACACACACACACACACTCACGTGTGATAAATAAAAAAATTCTATAACAGGCTGCATTTCTTAACGGATATCTCCTGGAATTCATATAGCCCCAGACATAGTATCTGTGAAAAAGCAATGCCAGAAGCCAGAGGCATGTGAAGTGAACTGGAAGACAAGGGTAATAGAGAGCATGAGGCTGCAATACCACCACATTTATATGATTAAAAATTTGTACAGTTAACTAAACAAGAGCGCTTAGAATAAATGAAAGCATCTGTTGCTAATTGAAAACACATTTTGCTGTATTTTTTCCATTGTCTTTCTTGGTTCTTTCTAAGGCTAAGTGCTCTGTTATAGTTATGAACACCTATATTTCCTGCCATCCAGGGAAAAAGCTAAAAAACAAAAAAGAGAGAGCTGGAAGATGCTATATTAACCACTAATGTGTATTATGGTTATTATCTAGTTAACTTCAGAAGTTGTCCACTGTATGGCAGGAGAATTGAGGGTGAAAATAAAGGGAAAGCCGTTTAACATGTAGTATGTACAAGACACTCTACAAAGTATGGTGCAGACATTCCTAATAAATCATTTATTTTTGATATGTAGCTAGAAGAGTAACAGCACCAAACTTAAGGAAAGAAAGCCTAGTGCACTAGAATATTTCACAGCATATTTATAAGTGCCTATCATCAAAAAATTCTGTAAGAGGTTTCTTCTGGTAATTTTCTTTTCCATCCCCATCCAAACTCTAGGTGTATTTTGCTCCTTTTAGTCTGTAAATTACCTAAAATGATTTTGTACCTTTCTGTCTCTCAGATATGGATACTAGCTGGTCCCTCTCTGTTTTATTTAGTTCTCTGGATATGCCTAGTCTGTGTTCTCCACGATCTTCTCCCTGAATCCATTCTGTTCTTGCATTCTTTGTTTTCTGACACAGTTCACATTCGACATCAACAACCTGTTGCCCAGTTAGGTGCAAGGGAAAGCAGACCTGGCTTTGACTTGCAAACATCCACACACTTTGGTTCTTATGTTCGTGTGTCTCAGTTAGAGTATCAGGGCTCAATTTCAGAACCAAATCACTAGCATTTAATCAAGGCCTTTTCAATACTGTTATTATTATTTTTTTCCTGCTTCCAAACTCCAAGGAGGCAGTTGATCAAACTACTATTAAGTTTTCTTCAAGTCCTTCATCGATCGTGTATTTTAAAAGTTCAGTTAAGTCTTTTGTATCTTCAATAGTTGTCGTATTGTGGGTTGGACATAACATAATAGTGTCATTTTATTTTATTTTATTTTTTATTTATTTTATTTTTTTTTGGTGGGTACCGGGGGGTCGACCTCAGGACCTCGTGCGCCAGCAGGTGCCCGTGCCGCTGAGCGATATCACCGGCCCCTTTCTCGTATGTGGGTTCCGGGAGTCGAACTCGGGCCCTTGCGCTTGCCGGGCAGGCGCTTAAGCCGCTGAGCCATCTCACCGGCCCAATAGTGTCATTTTAAAATATGTAACTTATGCAAAGTGATGGCAACTACTGGTATTAATTTGACACAAAGAGAATTATTACTTATGAAAGAGTCCATACTTCCATATCCCTTTGTGGGGTATTCCATGCTTCAAAAATAGCTCCATTTACCTACTCCTATAAACTTCTCAAATATACGTTGAATACACACAATTTCTGTGGAAATCATATTGCTGTCCAAACATGCCACATGCATTCTGTATTATGCTCAGTAGGTAAAAAATGGCCTCTCAAGATGCCCACATCCTAATACCAGGGATTTGTAAATATGTTAAGTTTGTTCTTCTCGATTGTCTCCCTGAATCCATTCTGTTCTTTTTTTTTTTTTTTTTTTGTGGGTACCAGGGGTCGACCTCAGGACCTCGCGCGCCAGCAGGCGCCCGTGCCGCTGAGCGATATCACCGGCCCCTTTTTCGTATGTGGGTTCCGGGAGTCGAACTCGGGCCCTCGCGCTTGCCAGGCAGGCGCTTACGCCGCTGAGCCATCTCACTGGCCCTCCATTCTGTTCTTGAATTCTTTGTTTTCTGATATAGTTTGTATTTGACATTAACATTTGGTTGCCTATTTAAGTACAAAGAAGTAAGGTAGCTGATGGAATTTAGTTTGCTAATCAGCTGGCATTGGAATAGGGAAAATATCCTAAGTTATCTAGTGGGACCCAGCGCACTCACCAGGGTTGCTCCTTGTGAGAGAGCGAGGCAGGAGGGTCAGTGTGAGAGAGATGGGCTAGGAGGAGGACTCCACCAGCCATTGCCGGCTTTGAAGATGGACCAGTACTGACAGCCAAGGGACACAGGCCACCTCTAAAAGATGGAAAGGACAAGACAATGAAGTCTTCCTTAGAGCCTCCTGAAAGGGACACAGACCTGTGAAACCTTGATTTTAGCCCAGAGGGATCTATTTCAGACCTCTGTCCTCCAGAACTATAAGATAATAAATGTGTGGTGATCTGTTACAGCAGCAATCAGAAACCAATTGTGTTATTGCTCATATTGTTCCCCTTGTTGGGAAATAGTTTTCAATTAGTCTAATCCAAATAAGGTCCCATTTTCTTCATGAAGTCTTGATGCTCCACCTTAAAACTGACTCTTCTATTTAAACAAAGGGCACATCTTATCCATTTTATTGATCTGTAATACAACTTCACTTATATCACTACCTGCCTTTGATGCTCTGGCCTGTCTTTCAGATTAGAGTTTTATACTTTGTAACTTAAAATCCGAGACTATCATTCATTCATTCATTTGTTCATTCATTCATTCAACATGTATTATTATCGTGCCTGCTTCACACTAAGCATTTGGTATATAAAAACATGGTCCTTGACCTTAAAATTGTTTACAAATTTAATGGGCAGCCAGACACATGTACAGCAAATTATCAGGCACAGTGAATTGTAATGCTATAAAATAAATGTGGACACAAATAGTCTCAATTAGTGTTGTTATTAATAATGATAATAACCAACGTTTTTCATCAAATCTTTTTCCATAACTTGACAAGACAATGACTTAGAAATTTCTAGTTAAAACTTTTACAAATTATGAACTATATAATATGGAGACTGTCCATACTAAGGAAAATATGGGTGGTTAATTATATTATTGTTGATTTTATTTTATAGAATTTTAAAAAGTTTAACTCATGCTTTTAGAACTTCAAGATCATTTTTTCTACCTTTCTCAGGTGAGCTTACACTGTGTTCCTAGCAGACTGGTAGCTTAGGAAAAGTTTTTATTCCAACAGAACAAAGAAAGAGGAATCATACAATGCTAGAGTTTTAAGAGACTTTAGAGATAAAATCATTACTTCCATAAGATTATAGCTTAGTCATCTTGCTATATCAAAACATCATGGACTGGGTGGCTTAAGTAACAGAATTTTTTTTTTTTTTTGAGACAAGTTCTTGTTATGTAGTTCAGGCTGGCCTTGAGTTCACTAGGTAGCCCAGGCTGGCCTCGAACTTACAGTGATCCTCCTGCCTCAGCCTCCTGAGTGCTGAAATTACAGGCATGTGCCACCATGAGGAAATTGTCCAGAAATTCATTTTTTACAGTTCTGGAGGCTGAAAAGTCCAAGATCAGAGAGTCAGCGTGGTCTGGTTCTGGGGAGGGCTCTCTTTTCTGGCTAGGCAGTGTTTACCTTTTGCTGTATTCTCACATGGCAGGTAAAGAGAAGAAACTAGTCCTCTGTGGCTTCTTCTTGTAAGGGCACTAATTATGTTAACAAGCACTCCATCCTCATACTCTAATTACTTCCCAAAGACCCCACCTACAAATATCACCACATTGTGGATTAGGGCTTCAACGTATGAATTTTGGGAAGATACAAACATTCAGTTGTCAGTAGATCATTTTCGCATTTTGCCAATAATGAAGCATGATGCAGACGGTGTAACCTTTGGAATCCCACAGACTGAGCTCACATACTTCCTTTGAATGCTTATTTACCAGATATAGTAGCATTGCCCATGCAATTCCTTATGTAATCCTTACAAAAACTCAAAAGAGGTAGGCACCAACACGACCCTCCGTTTATTCCTCAAGATTCAGATACTATGAAGCTTTAGAAAGGTGTTAATCCCACACTCCTAACACTCCGCTACACTGTCTGTTTTCCTGGGGTATTGTATAAAGCAGAAGGAACACTGCTTGATTTATAACTTTTAAATTTGTCTAGCCATATCATAAACATTTATTGAAGACAACTCAGAAGAAAAAAAATAATTATGATGTCACAGCACATTTCCTACAGATTAGACCTTATGTTCCTCAAGCCAGTGTGACAGACTCATGACCATGATTGCTACCGTTAGAATGGACTGCAGATCTTTGTCACAACTTTCACCAAGAAAGTGCAGAAGGAAGTAAACTCTCAGCACGGCCAGAGAAAAACAATAAGCTGCACATGGTTCACATGAACATTTAAAAAATTAGGTGAACATCTGGTCTCTCTCCCATGGTGGGGTGAGTTCTTCAAACGAAGCCCTGTGCCATGTATGACTTCATCTCTTATGGAAAGTAACCTGGTTGGCACACACTGTCACTGTGATTGCCACTGCTGTATTGCTGGAACTTTTGGGGTTAGTGAGGGAGGGTCATCAGAGCAATTTTTATGTTATGTAGATAAAATTGCAGTGGCAATTCCTCTGTCTCTGACCTTAATTCCTGGGTCTGAAGAAGCAGGGAATGATGACATGGAATTGGTAAATGGAGTCCACAGAGCTACGCGAGATACTGAACAGATCCTTTCCTTTTGGAGGCATTTGCTAAGGCAGCTCACCATACCACAATGCCAGCTGCATCTGTGCTTTCTAAACAGCTTGGCCAGAGATGGAAAGAAAAGAGCCTTAATTGTTTCCAGGTGTTAAGGAAATGACTTGGGTCACTTTTTGCATGGACAACAGTCCATGTGGGCAACTTGGATCTGGCCCCCAGCTGGTGTCTGTCCTGGGGTGGTAGATGCAGAGATGAAGCTGAGGACAGTCGTGTGTCTAGAGGGTCAGATATCTGTTTTCTGCCTTAGGTACTTTTTTAGGCTTTACTCTCACGTGGTAAATCTAGTTACCTAGTCATTTATACTTACAGTCCTTTCAGTAGAAAATTAAATCTGTAAATTCTCCATCACCTTTAGATAGCATCTTCTTTTTAAAGGTGTTATAGAACAATCAAAGGGCTTAGCTCTTAAGAAATTTCCCCAAGGGAAGGAAAGAATAAACCCCAAGCAAGTTATTCTGACATTCATTCTGACTCAATTACTTTTTGTATTCTTACTTCCTGTCCTCAATAATAACTTATTAATCAATTCATTCAATTATTTGAAGTAATAAATATTTTAACTCTTTGCCCAACTAAACTTAATGAAGATTAATTGTTCTCTCTCTACACTTATTAAACACATCATTTGTGGCTTGTCTTACTTACCATTTGTTTCTATTTTGCAAATTTTGCACTTAATTTTTGTGAAATTTCATTTTAAGAGTACAGGTATTTGTTTCTCAGATACCTTCTTTAGAGGTCCCCACCCCCAAACTGGTCTAGATTACAGTGTGTCCTGAATTAGCGCTATTGTTCCTGTGGTGAAAGTATGGAGAGAGCTGTGTGTGTGATAGCCACAGAATTTTTGGGAAACCTCAGAAGGGATATTTGGTGTTGCAAAATCAAGTACTCCTTTTGACCTAAACCATATTCTGGTTTTCTTGAAATTATTGAAGGGTTAGACCTTTTCCTCCATGAACATGATTGGTAAAGTCACGTTTTCCCCTGAGAGTACAAACGTGCAAAAAAGATCAGCTACAGAAATCTACTTGAGGTTTTACTCAGGATTAACCTCGTTGTTGCATCTTCCTTATTTCTGACCTATTGGCTAAACTTGTCACTTCCATCTGTGTTCTTCAAGTTGGCGTTGTTGGGGATTTTTTGGACATAGTAGTCAGAATCAAAATGTAATAAAATAAAAGAGGTTTTATTCTTCAGTAGAACTAGGGCATCTGATGAACTGAGTTATTAGGACAATAAAGAAGATTAATGGAGAGCACACATACTCAGGCTAGGCACAAAGTAGGCACTCAATAAAATCCAGCTATTCTCATCTCTTGAAAATCACCCCTTCAGCCCCAGGCACCATCTGCAGAGCCAGCAGCCACGAGGTGCAGGTGATATATGAAAAGGAAAAAGAGAGGAGAGATAGCAATAAGGAAAAGTAAAGGGTAGATATTTAGGGTGGAGTGGTCAAGGGGCTGAAAGAAAAAGAAGATGAAGGGGAAAAAGTATTGATTTTCACTAGCTGTGATTTTGAAGATTACTCCAGGATCCTGGAGGCCATAGATGGCTGGACCCTTTACTTCAATATTGGTGTACCGAACTCTCTTTTCCTCATGGTCTAAATTTTAAAATATGTTTCAGATAATCTGGAAGTCTGTCCAGATCCAGGTCCATAAACTATGAGTAAAAATTATTATTTTTGCTTTTTCTAGTGTGATCTAAATAGCCATAAACACTGAAAGATGAACTAATTTCTCCCTAAATCTCTAGAACTCTATTATAATACAATTATTCCTTGAGGAGAATTTTTTAAAATGCCCTTCTTGCCTAGTCCTCCATCGAAGGATGCAGCTACTGAATCATTAAGGCTTTCATGGTGAGGCCTGGGCACCTGTGAGCCAGAGCCTTAAGGACATTGCAAGAAGCCTTCTCCTATCTGGTAAGTAAAATGTCCTGGAAAACTTCTTACCTTTTTAGGCCTGAAAACATTATTTAGGGCATTAAAGTAGCAATTTTCTAAATGATGTCTTTGTGGCCTGAAAAAAGTAAGCTGATTCCAAAAAGTACAGTATTCCATTATTTTTGCCAATGGATGGCTCTGTAATGACAGAATTCAGGTTTCTTATAAGAATGTTATCTGATTTGGAAACTGGAAGAGATTATAAAAGCTGGAAGGGTCAAAAAAAGTGAAAAATGCCTCTGTTCCCCGTGGTGAGGAGAGCAGCACAGGGAAAGACGGTCCTTGGGTTAGGAGACAGAGGGGAGCTGCAGTTCTCCATTGAGCAGTGAAAAGTTGTTGGTGAGGTGAGTGTGGTGTGGCCTAAGTGACCATCAGATTCAGTGCCCTGTGTCCTACACGGAGAGTTTCCATAGAATGGTCTGAAACGCTGAGTTCTCTTTAGGGCTCTGCCCAACTAGTAGAGGCAAGTTTCTAGTTTGGGGGTCATGGGGTGTCTCTGGACTTGTCACAACTAGCGGTGTTCTGCTTTCTGGACAGTTTTGGATCTTTTGCACTGAGAGATGAGTGTGGACAAAGAGCGCTACGCTATCCGAGCAAGTTATTTATTAGATGTAGGGGGGAGCTGTTCAATGTCTGAATGGCCATGAGCCCTGAGTAGCATCGTAAAAACAGACCCATCATTTGGGAAACGAGCAGAAGTCTCACCATGGCCCAATGGAAACTCAGCCAATGTGGAACTGCATAACAAATAACTAATTGGAAGAAAAGAGAAAGCTTTCAGAGTCCTCTAACAGAGGGGTAAAATGAGAAAGTGGGAGCGACCCTAAGCGAGAACTAGACTGCTATGTCTGAACTGTGAAGAAAGGCAGAATGATAGAGACTCTGAGCAAGGGAGGGGGTGACAAAAGTTAAGGTTCCAGACCAGCTTATGTTGGGTTCTGAGGAGTGGAAAATGATTTTGTCATTTGAGTATGATGACAAGCTGCTAGAAGGTTTCAGGAGAAGAATGATGTAATCTAATAGAGTTTTCATAGGACCACACTGGTAGCTCTGTCAAAAGGGATGATATAGGAACAAGAGTAGAAGCAGAAACTAATCAAGAGGCTAATAACAGTCAAGAAATGAAGAGTGGGCTGGTGAGATAGCTCAGCGGCGTAAGCGCCTGCCTTGTAAGCGCGAGGGCCCGAGTTCGACTCCCGGAACCCACATACGAAAAAGGGGCCGGTGATATCGCTCAGCAGCACGGGTGCCTGTTGGCGCGCGAGGTCCTGAGGTCGACCCCCCGGTACCCACAAAAAAAAAAAAAAAAGAAATGAAGAGTGAGGGCTTGACTAGAGCAGTAGCAGTGAGACCAGTGGAAAAATAAACAGCTTCAGAAAATATTTTGGATGTAGGGTTTCTAGATCATCCCCATGTTAGGGGAAGAGAACGGTGAGGTCCTAGTGTTATTTTCTGGAACGAGAAGAAATATATTCAGGTATATTGAGTTAAGCACTTGGTTGGATATTTTAGGTCTGGGGTGGCTTTTAGAAATCCAAGCAGATGACAAGTAGGCAGTCTGAGTGTGAACTGCAGAGTCCTTAGATATTAGTTTGGGAATTATCGGCATACCGTGTTTCTTTTTTTTAATGTGGGTACCGGGAGTCGAACTCAGGACCTCATGCTTGCCAGCAGGCACTTGTGCCACTAAGCGATATCACCGGCCCTTTTCTTCCTTTATATGGATACCGGGAGTCGAACTCAAGACCTCACACTTGCCAGGCAGGCACTTATGCCGCTGAGCTATCTCACCGGCCCCATACTGAGGTTTTTAAATAAAGGAAAATGAAACATTTTGATAGCTCAGTCCAATCTCACCTACCCCAAATTAACACATTAGAACTAGATACTGTAACTGTTAAGGATAAAAAGATGGGAAAGAGATTGCTTTTCTACTGTTAGGAACTATTACTAGAGGGCAAGGGAGACCGTGTTACTATTGTTATCATGCAGTGGTAAAATGGGGGTGAGTACATAGATAAAGAAAGCTGTGACAAATAGTTACGTGGGGATTTGTCAGGGACAGCAGAGACAAGGGGTGACCTGAAACGTAGTTATTTGATAGGAAGAATTTTCTCGTGAGCCCTTTGCTCTTAATGTGGGTGCTTAGAAACCATGGCAAGCAGATGGGGTTGAGTGCAGAAGTATCACATGGACAAGAAAATTTCAGGTTTTGGAAACTCTTTGACCTCAGCCTCAGTCTGAAACGCAGTGTTGCCCTCTGTGAACAGAGGGGCTTGGATTTAACCAGAAGTCTTCTGTCTCAGAAAGATGGTAAGAGTAAGAGATCAAGGCCCGTGAGAATAGTTTTTCAATATATTTATGGGCTATGTTTTATTATCATACACATTTCACTCTATTAAGTGGCTGAATATGTACATATACACATATTTAAAAATATATATGTAAATACATATATCTAAAAGTCTAGTAGAGATGAAACAGCTTTGATAAGATTTTATAGATTGTAAAAAATGTCACATACTTTGTTTTATTTTTAATTATATCATCTCAGCTGGAAGGTGAAGCAAGATAGTGGAATAGGACTCTCCAGCAATCTTCCCCCCTACAGACTTATCAATTTGACCAACTATCCACACACAAAAATACCTTCATGGGAACTAAGGAAACTAGGTAAGAGATCACAGTACCTGTTTATAGCACAATAGTAGGAAAAGACACATTACAGAGGCTGATTATATCAACTCAACGAAGTAATATTGCTAATTCTTTGTTGAACAAAAGCTCCAGTTAATTATGGTTAAGAAAGAAGAAAAAGGAAAAACAAAATAATTGCTGCCAAATTAATGCAGTTCATAGACAAAATATTTCAAACCATGAAGTACATTGGAGAACAAAAATGGTAAAAACACATTTGGTGGTACCTGGATATTTATAGGGTCAAAGACATCCCTAACAGATTGGCTTTAATACTGTGATGGTTTCTCCCTCTTTTTCTTCCCCATTTTCAGCTGTACTAGCTGTTCAATTCCTTATTGCTTCTTTTCACTATTTATAAAACTAAAAAGAAATTTGCTTTCAGGGAATCAATTTCTTACTCACATGAAACAATGCAATTTTTACGAATCACCCTGTAATTTGCTAGAAGAAAATTGGCTATCTTTACTTTTGTTCATCTTAATTGGTTGAACAATTTATTCCCAGAGAATCATTTATTAACCTTAGAAGCAGATCAATGTTAATAACAGTACTTTGCATTTCTGTAGTATTTATTTCCAGAATTATACTTTACAGAATCCACATATCAATATACATTTCAACTCTATGAAGTGGATAAAAGCAGAAATTAATTTCTATAACATGGAGAATAAGCGAGGTGGGTAGACATGGGACATTTCTAGGCTTGGGGCTAGGGAGAGGGAAACCCAGGCAAACATCGCTGGAAGTGAGAGATACATGGCCACAACAATCAGTTAATGCATAGGCTAAGTTCATATTTAGAGGATCAATGAGACATGGTCACTCAGATTTTTAAAATAAGGATTTGGCTTTGGAGTTACTTATCTCCACATATCTGGAAATAACTATCTTAAGAAATATCAGAACTTTGTTGGAATTTTACAGTAACATAAGATTTCACATTGTTTTGTTTTGACTTACCTATAGTGAGGATGCACCGTGTTCTTGTTATTGCTTGTTTTTTGTCTTTTTTTAATGTGGGTACCGGGAGTTGACCTCAGGACTTCGCACTTGCCAGCAAGCGCTTGTGCCGCTGAGTGATATCACCGGCCCTTTTTTTCCTTTATATGGATTCCGGGAGTCGAACTCAGGACCTCGCACTTGCCAGGCAGGCGCTTATGTCGCTGAGCCATCTCACCAGCCCCTTGAGTTTTTAAAGGTTCTTCTTTGACCTTGAATGTCATGATGGCAAGACCCAGATAAATGTTGGCCTTCTTTATCTTGACTGAGTTGGATTCACGATAGTTTGCAATGTTGAGGAGTCAATCTCATTTCTATTAAGGTTAACACGAATGTGTGTGTGCTAAGTCCACTGGATGGTATCTGTATATGTCCAAGAACATCTAGGAGAAGGACTAAAATGTCAAATCAAAAAGAGAAATCAGTACATCTCTCAGGTGCAATTTCATCTAGCTCTTGTTTTAAGGGATGTCCAAGGACTGGCCAGGTCCCTGGAGGTTAAGGTATGCCTTCCTGGCTTGTATTGGATTCAGTAATCTGTAAGTGGGACAGAATGTCTCATTGTTCTGTCCTCGAATCTCACTGAGATGGGATTCCTGTGGGTTTCAAATGATTTTCACCAAGATGCATGAAAAACTAGAAAGAGAAGTCAGAAGACAACTATGACTTTTAAAATACCAAATTACTGTTTAATACTGTTGACCTTTTCCTTAGGTACCTTATCTACTGCCATCATGGTCTCTAATTTCCTAGGGCTGTGAAACTCGCACTGTAAAATTCTGCTGAAATATCATACATTCAGCAAGCAATGTTTGAGGTAAGAATACTTAAGGGTATGTGTACGTTTGTGTGCTTCCAGAAAATGTGTTGATTTTCTTCTTGACCATATTTAGGTGAAAATTTCAGTGATAAAATGAAAATTTGCTAACTCCTTCTTAAGCCAAGGAAGAGAACATTTCCCATGTTAATCGGAGATGTTTGAATGCTTAATTTTATGTCTAATATAACACTTGTCATTGGTATAATTTTGATTACCTAATTCAAAATATATATGATAGAAAAAAGACTAGCAAAGCCAAAGTTTAAAGTTTATATGATTACATTTTCAGGGTTAATGATAAAGAAATTAATTTTATCATAACCCTTTAGCTATAGGAAACACTTTATTTAATGAGTTTTCTTTTTCACAGATATTGCCTACTTGTCATTGAACTTGGAAAAGAATATTTCAATGAAATTTGTTTTGTATGTGCAACGTATAATATACTTCTGATATAGGGGAAATATAACTCCCAACTTGCTAGATGTCAGATATACCGAGTTCGCGTCCCCCCAATCGAAGAATGAATTCTAAGGAACAACGGAGGTTGCGAGATAGCTCCTGAGAGACAGGAGGGGACCCAAAAGAGGGTTGCCACAGAAGCCACTTCTCGAAGAATGTCTTATAGAGCAAAATCACAAAGTGGGTACAAAATCACAAGGTGAGTACAATGTGGGTCAAACTATAATTCCACCGATAAGATTACAAGTATAGCAGCTTCACTAATATTGATCCAATAGGGAACCAGGTAGGTAGCAAGAGTATACAGAAGGAACAAAGGCATTTTTAGGAAGGGGTGGGTCCAGATGCTCTGGTCATCCACCTGGATGACTGATATCTATCTGGGCTGTACTGGACCAGGTGATACCAGTTGTAATATAATCTCAGTTACGGCTTATCCCTCCGAGAGGCACGTAGGCCTGGTAAATCCATCCTTATCCTGAGGCCTGGCCTTTGACAGATGCGCCTCCAGCCACAGTCGTGATACGTTCTCATCTTCTGCACTGGCTCCCCCGAGACCTAACTCTGTCTGACTGCCTATAATATTACTACCTAATTTAGCTGCCTATAGTACTTCTGTTTTAACAACTTAAATAACTTCATGATAATTGTCATATATGTTGGGTATAAAAATGGCTATTTCAGGCTGTTTGCTCCTCTGCTTAATGATTTCAGACTACTATGGTTTTTAGAGTTTTATGTTAGCATTTGATATGTTTTCAGGTCACTTTTATTGTTTTCAATGTAATTGGCTATAGCAACCTGTCCTTGCCTTCAATTCTACTCATTTGAATCTTCTAGAGGCTTTGTAAGCAGATAGCCAGCTAGTTAATGGTATCTCTGAAGTTCATTGTTCATGTCAATAACTAGGCTTAGAGCTACTAGGCTACATCTAGCTTAGAAATTGCATTATCTATCCATGAGAGAATTTATTGCAGAGTGCACAGAAAGGATGGGGGGCTACTTTCTCTCTCTCTCTTTCTCTTTCTCAGAAGTCCTTTTTTGGCTTGCTTCTGACTACCCTGTTTTGTCCCAGATGCTTGGACTTGCCTGAGGCCTGATTGCCTTATACTCTATAGAAATGTGGCATGCCATAGTGGAGAGGCCAGGAACTCTGGAGCTGAACTCAGTGACAGTTTTGGCTCTGTCACCATCCTGCTGTGTGACACTGGGTAAGTTACTTTACCTCCCAAGACTTGGTTTAATCAACTGGAAGGTGAAAAGGAAAATAAACACTCGGGTTATTTTGAGGATAAAGCGAAGTGTGTGGTATAATATCTAACATTTATTGAGTACTTGTTATGTGCCGTGAATTTAGTTAGCATTCATAAATGGCAGGACATACATGCTATGTCCTGTAGACATAGTTGGCTTTGCCCCTACTACTTGAACTTCATACAATTCATCAATGAAGTCCTCACACATTTTTCAAATGCTATGGAGAATAATCATAAGGTAGAAGGGAATGAATCAGAAAGAATCTACCAGGTACAGATAATGAGTTAGGGATTTTACTTATATTGTATTATCTAATCATTTCAGCAACTTTCTGAAATAGGATCTATTTTACTTATTGTATAGATGAGAAAAATAAAGCCCAGATAGATTGTTATATATTTTTCTCCATATCAGAGAAAGCAGCAAGATGGATAGAACAAATTTAGTACAATTGAAAACTTAATTTTGTAAAAGTAAATTATAACATAGACATTAATAATGTAGTCAATTACTTATTTACTAGCAATCATCAATTATATTTTTATAGAGTTAAAATAATAAAGCAAAAATATCTTTTTACACATTAAAAATAGAGATATCAAATTCTTTTTATTCAACTTAACATGGATGTTCTCATAGATCCTTGCTTGAGTTAAAGGCTACATTATTTTGTTTCAGTCATAATACATACTGAGGCTTGTTTTTGCTGCCAAAACTGTTCTTTGGTTTAGAAAATTTCCCCTAGGTCATTTAGAAGTATTCCCAGAAAAGATGAAAATGCCAAAAACCTGGTCAAATTTTTTTTCAAGTATTGCACCAAGAATGGAAGGAATCCGGGAATCAAGAATGTATATTTATCTGGTCACAAGGAGAATAGGGGTTATCTGCATGCCAGGGCCTCAGCGTGTGTCACTTTCTTTCATAGTTGACAATTTCCACCTCATTCTCTTGCTAACCTCATGTATTGTGTGGTCAATCTTCCTATTTCTCTCTTATTTTCAATGCCATCACTTATTATCCAGAGGAAAAGGCACTTGAGAAAAATTTCATGTTGGGCTCCACCTTTTCAAAGGAAGGCGCAAATTAGTTGTCGCAAATTTGTAAATCTACTTCCATCATTAAAAAGAAATATCACTCAGGCATCAGTCTGCCCTGGCACCTTGAATCAGAAAACGGCTCCATCTGGTTTGTTTAGTTTTTGATAGCTCACACTTCAAAGAAAGGCAAGGGTTACATCCGCTGACAATTGTGTAAGACTGTACAAGCAAAAATAAAATTCTCCCCTGACCCCTGCAGGGATCAGTAGATATATCCTGAAGCAGGAGAGGTCTGATGACGTCTGTTGCGGTTTGCTGCCCCCCAGCAGGCTTGATTCTGCAAGCTTGACTCAGGAAAAAAATCCCACCAGCTTCTAGCAAAATCGTGACCAAGAAAAGATTACAAACACAAATATTGTGAAACTGGCTCCAGTGTTACTGTTGGTCTTAAAATTCTGTTTTTGCACACGTGCACATATATGTATATTTTAACTTCAATGTCCATGTTCAATGTCAATTTTAAAAATTTCTTGTAACTCGAATTTCATATTTAAGCTTTCAGGCAAAATTCTGGCAGCAACCTGTCACATGCAACTGGCTTAACTTTCCATGGGTATCCATGTGGACTCTCCAACATCAGATTTGGTTCTTAATTCATGAAAAATAACACAGGACTAATGTACTTTATGCATTATCATTTCAAAGAGATGAGGCTTTGAATAGAGATACAAATCACTAATATTTAATTTTACCTGTAGTTTTTATTCTAACTACTTTCAAAATAACCCCAGTTCTATTTCTAGCCCTGCCTCTGTTATACGACACTGTGGTTTGGATGCCCCATCTGCAGTGCAGGGGTAATAATCCTGGTCACCTATGTCATATCACAGTGGTATTTTAATACTAATGAACAGAGGACTGAAGGAGCCCCAAGCTCTTTGACTATACCTAACAAATGATTTTCAACAGGGATAAAAACTACACACTAGCTAGAGTTCTATGAAAACTTGCAAACTAAAGTGTGTTCAAAAACAATGTAACTAAAACGATTTTTTAAGTGAATAGAGTACATATCTATATATGTATACACAAAAAGAAGAAATGCACCCAAGTTATTTAAATATTTATTACGAAACATTTCCATGGAAAATTTTAGAGAAGCATTTGCCTACTTTACACAAGTTAATATTGACAATGCTTGTAACCAATGTCGGTGTGGTGAACGATTTTATTTTTTCCTATATAGCTTTCCTATATAATCCACGCTTCCTAAAATGAAGATGAGGTTTTCCAAAATTCAAGAAAATAATCTCAATAACTATCTTTTAAAAAGTTAACTGTATAAGTGAGAAATTACTTAGAATATAAATGTCAGAGCTTTGAAGAAAAATTCCTCTGAACTATAAAAGAGCAAGTATAGGGTGAGACATAAATGAAGTAAATAAGTTAGTCCAAGTTAGTGCCCGTTCTAACTAGGTCTGAACCCAGTTTGTAGTAGGAAAAACAACTCAGAGAAAACCTATCATTTAAAAATGTTTAAAGTCTTTGCCAATATCTGAAGTCTTTATTTTTACCCACAAGTCTGTTCGGTATGTCAGCAGTAAGAGCTAGTCTTGTCTATGTGACCTAGAACACCACTGAGTATCAAAAATGAATTCAGTGTATCCAAAATGTACAAAAGGAAGATTTTAATAGATAATAAAGCCCCTATTCTCCATTACTCCTCTCACACTGGGTTTCTTTTGAGTTTTAACTTGCTGCAGGCTTTTACCTCATCACCAAGTTTTCTAAAGTCTTGTTCCACCTTTCTGGAACATTCCTTAACCAAGCTAATTCCTCCAACATGTTTTCAAGATGAATTTTTCTCTCACCTCTTCCATAAATCATATGATGGCCTCATTGTGGCTTCACATATTCACTCCTGACAGCAGAATACTTTATCTATTACTTTGGGTCTGAAGGTCGCCTGAGGGAAGAGACTTTTGTTCCTGGCACATAGCAAGTGGGATTTCTGTGGGAGTCCAGAATTCTGCGACTCCTCACAATCCAACAACTATCCAGGTGACAGGGTTTGGGAAGGAAGAGGAAGACCTTTGTCTGGCCATTATCATTATGCATGTGTTTTTCTCTCATCAAAGAACTGACGAAAAAAGGAAGAAACTTTTAAGATTTATTATGAGGAAATTTTAATTTAACTTACTGCATAAGTTATTTAGTCAAATTTGTTATTCATAAAAAACACCTTGGCCTGCCTTAGAGAAGTGACTACATGCACATTGGAATTTTAAAATAAAAAAGATGAAAAAGATTTTTTTTTTCCCACTGACTATTGTAATTTTCAACAGCAAACATTTGTGTTACTTCTACACATGTTACATCAAAGATAACATGATTTGTGCTTCTTCTTTGAAAATGTTCCTTCAGCTGTAAGCTATTAGCTTTTTTCCTGCTCTTTTGTTATATTGGAAGAGATCTTTGAATACTTTATGTCTCAATTTTTCTAACTGTAGAATGGGGCTAATTCTGTTTTCCAAAGTGGAGGATAATGTTAGAAAAAAGTTCATGCTAGAATCTAGATGTTACCTTGCTATTAATTAAGGTGAGGAAAATTGCTTTCACATTATAGTTTGTCAGAACACTCTCTTTAACCAAGGGAATTATATCCTTTTTTCTGATATGTTTAATTGTCTACTTCTAGACTTTAACACTTTCCTTTCTCAATTTGGATATAAAATGATTCAAATGCTGAAATCCTTAGTATTGTTGAAAGGTAATTCTACAAGTACTTCCAAGAAAATGGAAATTACATTAAACACATACTCTTCATTCTTAAACTTTCTATACCACAATTCTCAAACTGTATTTGGCCTCTGTATCTGCTAGTTCTGCACCTGTAGATTCAACCAGCTGTGTATGGAAAACGTTTGAAAAACTTGAGTCATTGGTAGGAAAATGGATGAGACCATAATTTTAAGTAAAATAAATCAGACACACAAGCTTAAATATTGCGTGCTTTTGCTTATATGACAGACTCCAAATATAAAAGAGAAAAAGAAAAGATAGATAATAGAAAATAGGGAGATAGATCTTTCTCAAATGGGAAGGGAACCAAGAAATAGAGGAAGTGGGGGAGGAAGGGGATAATAAAAGGAATTAAGGCATGTGATGTACATGCCCCACTCCACAAAAGGATCGTAAACATTATGAACTGCAAACACATATTAATAAAAATTAAATTTTAAAAATTTGGGCCGGTGAGATAGCTCAGCGGCATAAGTGCCTGCCTGGCAAGTGTGAGGTCCTGAGTTTGACTCCTGGTACCCACATATGAAAAAAGGGCCGGTGATATCACTCAGCGGCACGGGCGCCTACTGGTGTGAGAGGTCCTGAGTTTGACCCCCAGTACCCACAAAAAAAAAAAGTTAAAAATTTGAGGAAAAAATCATGTCTGTACTGAACATATACATACATTTTTTTTGTCATTTTCCCCTAAACAATACAGAATAACAACTATCTACACAGCATTTGCATTTTGTTCAGTATTATAAGTAACCTAGAGATGATTTGAAGTACATGGGAGGATTTATGTAGGTTGTATGAAAAATATTATGCTGTTTTATACCATGGAGTTGAGCATTCATGGATTTTACTGTCTGTGGGGGTCCTGGAACTCATTCCCACGGACTGTATTTGCAAGCAGACATATTAATCAATAAGTTAGGGCAAAGGGAGCTGTTACGCAAACTAGTCTGGTCTCATCATTAGGCTAAGTCAATATGTCTATCTCGGACATCGCTGATAAGGAGTATGATCTGAAATCAGATCAAGAGAACAAACAAGCAGGGACACCTCCATGAAGGGAGCCCTAGCAAAAAAGTGGCCTTGAGGCTAGTTTTGCTGACTGTGGCTCTGCGGGAGCAATCTGACAGTGGGAAGACGACCTGTGGGCAGTGGACTGGAAAGACAGCAGACAATCTCAAGGAGGGGGTTGAAGAAGAGGAGTGAAGTTGCGCCATTTAAGTCACTGTAGGTGAAACAAGGAAGTCAAAGGCATGGCCAAAGTACTTTTGGAGGAGCACATTTTTCTTTTATTAAATTGTCACAAATTTGTTCTTGACTTGGAATTGAATCTTCTAACTCATAAACTGCACATACACAAAACAAAGGCCCTAAAGTTTCGTCCAGGGGAGATGGATAACAATATTGTTTTAAAATAAAATAAAACAAAAAAATAAATATATTTATTAAGTATATATGTATTTAATGTTTAAACATTTATTTTAAAAATTTTATTTTGTGGTGCTAAGGATCAAATCCAGAACATCTCCAATGCTAGGCAAGCACGCTACCACTGAGATGTATCCTCAGCCCTAGGAAACTGTATTCTAAATTATAATCATTTCCCCAAACTCCAATTCCCCAATTTTAATGAAACTTACACTCCTAAACTTGTTTTTAAGTGAAAATCTGACAACAGATGCCTGCATGGCTTATGATTCTAAGCCAATCACTCTGGATAATGCCTGAGATGAGGACTTAAGTGAGGCTGTTTCATCAGACTGGTAGCTCTGCCTGGTGCCCATTGCGCTGCGACGCTTCCATACTGATCAGGAAACCTCGGCTGAGTCAAGATAGATAAGTTTGGGTAAAATACGGGAACATGACTGAAAAGTCCAAGATCCGCATTTGGTTACAGGGATACTGCGGTCCTACAAAAGAGAGCCCAAGGTCAGGCAGCCTGAACAACTGTTAATAGAAAAGATTTATTGTGAAATGAAAATTATATTTTCCATAAGTTTGGCTATAGAATTCAATAGATCCTGTCATGTTTCAAGAAAATAGTGATAAAGGGGCCCACAGTGACTCAGGTCAGTCCTACTCTGAGGAGAAAGATCCTCCAGGATCCTCACATTCGCTTGAGTAGGACGGTGGCTTCATCCCGGTGGACACTGAGTATTACCATCTGGATAGTAGAGCAGCCTGATACTGCAGGTGAATTCTATCTGCATCTTTACTGGCAAGGCGAGGCGGGGCGGAGCAGGCAGGGCAGGGCAGGGCAGGGCAGGGCAAGGCAAATAAGAGCATTTTGAGAGGCTTTTTTTTGAAGGGGCGCTGTAGGAAGTGAAAACTCACTCTTAGGATGAATCTCTTTCTCCATCAAACATCTGAGGAAGTAAAACAAAGAAATGAATGCTACCTGTGATTAGGTCTGGGATGTACACCTCCAGGCGAAGGGCTTTGGTAATGCCAACTTTTGACCGGAAGGCAGGCGGTCTTACACATGCTGTGGCCTGTCACCCAGGGTGAATGAACCTTCTGCGCAGTAAATCTGGGAACACCACATGCAGCCTTCATGTACGACTCACCTCTTACTGGTTTCTCTGTCCTGACCTTGTTCCAGCCCTGGAACCAGGACAGCAATCATTTCTCCTTAACTTCCTAACAATGGCCTCTTCTGTCTCCGTGATCTCAGCAAATCCAGTTCTCGTCCCTGTACTTCTGACCTTATTTTCCATTTGCAGCTTCTTGTTTTCTTTGATTCAGCTTACAAATGAGAAGCTGACTTCAAGTCTTATTCACTTTGTGTAAGTCTCTGCTAACTCTGGCATGCTTCTTCTAGAAGACAGAAAAAATCTAGAATGTAAACTGAAAGAAGGGCCTAATCATGGCATTAGGTCCAATGTCTAGCCAATGTCTCTATGTGTTAGAAGTTCCTAAACCATGGTACAGATTGCTTAAAGGGTTGACTTCCAAAAGCAAACTGAGATTCTATAGTTTTTGAAGCCTACTTTTTATCACTTGGTTGTGAAAGTTTTCAGAAATATCTCTCAAGATACATAACATTAATGCTCTTCTCAAAATAGACAGAGCCACAGACAAATTACTGGCCAAAATCTTCTGTTCCTCTAAGGCTGAGGGAACATTACTTCTTTCTTTACCTATGGTCTATGGCAGAGAAAAGGTGGTATGTTCACCATTCTGTTTCTTCTTCTTCAGCATATAGAAAAATTATATTTCCCAATCTCCATTGCAGTGATTTTGAAAGCCTGGCTTGTTGCCTCCCTCCCTCCCTTCCCCCCTTCCTTCCTTCCTTCCCCCTCCTTTCCTCCTACCATTTAAGTCAGTGAGTAAAAAGGAATAATAATTATAATATCCTAGTATTACTTTATAAGGTTTTAAAAATCATGGTTTTCAATTTAAAAGCAAGATTGAAAAATAATTCAAGATACTTAAACTGAAACACATTGACTATAAAATAATTTGCTACACACATATATCATAAATACATATGTGTATATATATATATATACATATATATACATCATAAATATATATACCATATATACATTTACTTAGTGTCTAGTAATGGAGAAGCACAATGTGTTACATCAAAGTTTACAAATTTCCTTCATTTCATGGTGGTCAGAATTCCAATCGGTGGCAGAAAGAATGACAACAAATTTTCATTTTTACTGTGTAGGCAGACCTGAAAAAAACTATGAATATCCTCCTCTTCTGAATGATATTGCTAAATAATTATACAGGATTTTTCCTATTAAAAAGCTACACTTACATCAGCTAATTCTAGCAGCCTTATGTGGTAATATTGCCATATTCTGTCAATATACTTGCCTAATATCATAGCGCTTAAAATAGAATGCAAGCATATTTAAAACAGCTTGAAAAATAAGTTTTTTGACTCTATTTCTAGTGGGATGTGTGGTTTATGTATGTGTGTGTGTGTATGTCTATTATGTAAAATCTAATAACTACTCCTAGTAAGTGAACAAAAGAACAGTATTAGAAAGAAAATAATCATGCATCCCCCCCACTGACAATTGTTAACATTCTCTGTTGTCTTCCCTATGTTATCCCTAAGCACATATTACATGGATGATGTTGTATCATTTAGGCTATTTTGTGTTCTTTTTTTTATTCAACATGGTAAGAGAAACAGTTCTATTTTCCATTAAAACTTGGCTACACGATGTTTCAACATATGCTTGCATGATAATTAATCTCTTCTTATTTTTTAGCCATGTAGATTGTTATTAAATTTTTAGCTCATATAAATAATGCTGCCAAAACATCTCTGTAGAAATAGCTTTTTTTTTGTATTTTAGATTGTCTTAGGATAGATTCCTATTAGTAGAATTTCACATGAATCATTAATATGCTCTTTTTACTGTAAGAACTGCTTTTTAGAGTTACTTGTTTTTTGAAATTATCATATGGACAGTAAAACACTAACTAAATACCAGAAACATCCAAAACCAGACTACCTCAGAAATAAAGTAACAAGTTTAAACTAAATGGTGGCCTCCAGCTTTTTTCAAGCATTGCTTCAGGACAAGTGGGTGATGGCCTCTGTGTTTCTTATTAGACTTAACCTATTTCCAGTGTGCTGTAATGCAAATTTAATGTAACTAATTTTCTCTGCACCCCTGTGCTCTAGGTGGGGATTGCTATTTCTCTGAGAGGGGAAAACTACAAACAGTATATTTACTGTAATCTGCCCTGGACTCTTCCCATGAGTGCTGGGCACCTGAGAAAAAATTACGGTCACTAGATGGATTTTTCTCCTCAGTATTGGATCACACAACCAAGACAAGATAAAGGCTATATTTTCAATCAAATAAGCGTATTTCTGCTGTTTAACTTTCTACAATGTGACAGAAAAAAAGAGTTAAAAGGGGGAGAGGTCACTGTCCTCTGAGCATGAAGCTGAATTGTTCAAGTGGCTTCATCAACAGAAGGCAAACTTACAAAACACTCTTCCTTGTCCTAGATTGATAAAAATCTGCACTTTTGTCTCCGCCATTTTCCTGTCTTTTTTAGTGATAGGAAACTAACATGATACCATTGTCTTTTTTTATTACTTTGGAGTCTGTGTCATACATAACTTAAAGGGACTCTAAATATATAAAGTGGCTGGTTGCTGAATTACTTGATAAATCAGTAGGTTTCTGAGTGAGGTTCAATGTTGCTCAAAAATATTTGTGACTGGGCCGGTGAGATGGCTCAGTGGCGTAAGCGCCTGCCTGGCAAGCGCGAGGGCCCGAGTTCGACTCCTGGAACCCACATACGAAAAAAGGGCCGGTGATATCGCTCAGCGGCACGGGCGCCTGCTGGCACGCGAGGTCCTGAGGTCGACCCCCGGTACCCACACAAAAAAAAAAATTTGTGACTCAAATAAGAACAAGTATCTTTGCTTAATTTATTTGAATAAAGAAACCTGGAAATCTAGACAAGCTGGTTTGAAAGACATGCTGGCTTATAAGTGGGCCAATAATTATGCTAAAATGTAGTCACGATTTTGAAATTAGAAAATTCTATACTATTATTCTAATATATTTATTTAGATTGACCTATTTGACGTGATGCACTTTGTGCCCTCCTGGTAAGGGACATTGTGGATATTTTGTCCCACCCAAGGGTAAACTTTACATGAGATTTGATCTCTCTTGGAAAAGTATTGTTTTAAAAAAACTCTCTTTCTTCATGGATATATAATAATTACAGATATTACTAGTGCTTATTAATAATTAATTAAAAATGACTCTTGGGGCAAAGAATATAGTTCAGTGGTAGAGCATTTGCCTAGCATGTACAAGCCCTGGGTTAAATCCCTAGCACCCCAAACAAACAAACAAGCCCCAACCATTCCTACATTATAGTTTCTTAATGAAAACCAAATTCTAAGTTTACTTTAGTTCCCTTTTCACTAATTTTTAATATGATCCCAGTTATTTCCCTGACAAATAAGTTTAGATTGTTTCTTTATGACTTACTCAAATTGTCTTTTGATAAAAAGCTTTACAGATTGCAGATGTGGCCAAGGCTTTGAGCTAGTGTCAATCAACTAATCAGGACAGAAGGTAACTTATTTTGTACATAGCTGAGATTACAGGGGTGTTTTAAGAACTTCACTATGGCTGTCTTTTTCTAAGAAGAAGGAATAATTTTCTCATCTCCTCAGAAAAGACCAAATTTCCATTTGTTTTCCTTTTCTGCGTTGATCCTTAGGGCTGATTAAACAAGAGTTAGAGATTTGTTCACACAAAACAAACAAAAACAAAATCAACCCACAAACAAAAAACAAAAACAAAACAAAAAAGTAGTGTATCTCTTTCAGAATTGGACCTTCAAAATAAAACTTTTTCAGGATCTTTAATGTTTCTAAGATAGTGCAATTCAGATACATTGCTACTGCCGCAAACTTCCTTTTGTAGGCTTTGTCACAGGAAGGTGCCTAGGTTTTGGCTGGATTTGACTGGAGAAGTAGAAAGGGCTCAGGGCTGCGTGTGTATAGAGGCTGGCGGGTTTGGGAAGTAGACTGGGATGGCCAGAAGACCCGAGGACCTTAAGGACTCACATGGTCCCTGGTGGGGATAGAGGGTTACAAAGCAGCATGAAGAGGGGAATGACCACAGAACACACAGTTGGGAGGCAACATGAAGCATTGGAGTCTGATTCTCAATCGTCTTTGATTCTAGGGAAGTCAGTAGTTACTACTCATGGAAGAACTGCTTTAGGATAATTTGTTACAAGGAGGAGAGATTGAAATGGTTCCATCCAACTTTGTTGTGCACCCTTCTTGCTGCTAATAGCATTGTTTCTATTCCATTTGGAGTGTGTGCGTGTGTGTGTGTGTGTGTGTAGTAGCATAGATTTAAGTGAGATCTTTAATATATGCAATCTTACATAACAATTTTTAGCACTCTATAGCTTTTAATGTCTTATAGTTGTTATGAGAAGATAATATATTATTTTTTACTTTCAATTTTGCTAAACCCATGCTAGATCCTCAATAAGTGCTAGTTGAATATAATTGAGTGAATGAAATTCTTGACGCTTCTAATATAATAAAAGCAAGTTTTTGAGTTCTCCACCAACAGGCTTTTTGGGTGTACTGTGGAGATATTTATATTCATGACTTCTATAAGCGATGGAGACATTTCAGTTGGCTTTGAGTGCTTTAATAGTTTTCCGATTACATGTTCATTTATGCACATGTTTAACTGCAAAAGATTCAATAACAATTAGATATGCTCTTACACCAGGTGGGATGGGGTCAAATGTATCTTTCTTGAAATAGGAACTTCAGGGCCGGTGAGATGGCTCAGCGGCGTAAGCGCCTGCCTTGCAAGTGTGAGGGCCCGAGTTCGACTCCCGGAACCCACATATGAAAAAGGGGCCGGTGATATTGCTCAGCAGCACGGGTGCCTGTTGGCACATGAGGTCCTGAGGTCGATCCCCCAGTACCCACAAAAAAAAAAAAAAAAGAAATAGGAACTTCAGGGGCTGGCATAGCACCTGCCTGACAAGTGCAAGGTCCTGAGTTAGATTCCTGATACCTGCCCCCCCCCAAAAAAAGAAAGGAACTTTAGATTACGTTAGTGTATCTCAAACCTGTTAAGGAGCACCATACTGTTTTTTCTCCTCTAGAAATGTGACATTGAATGATATATTCATCTCTTAGATTTTACAAGTGTAAAATAACTCACTCACTTTAACAAATGTATTTATTCTTAAGTGTTTCTTCAATGGGACTCACAGGACAGGATCTCAGTGGGAATGAGGTAAATATCCTCCCCTTCTCCTCTCCCTCCCTAACACACACACACACACGAATCTAATATGAGGAGGAGAAACTTTGGCCATTGATGTAATTTCTAGGGTGTCTTTATACAGGAGATTATTCAAGAAAAGGGTAGTTTAAGGACAGAACCCAGTCCCTCTTAGATTTCTAGAAGCTGTTTTTCAGGCTGCTGTTTACTTCTTTGCTTACTCAAGTTAATTATACCTCTCCTCCTATGTCTGTCTGGATAGACCCAAGTTTTTATAAGGATTGGTCCATTCACTCCTCACCAGTAAAGGAAAGAAAGAATCTTTTTCATTACCATCAGTCCTTGTCTTATGAAAGATAGGAAACTTGCAGTTGAACTTGAAATCTGCACCTCCACATTGGTCACTTTGTTAATCTGCCCGATTTCTGAGGTTGAATCTGCCTTAATACTCACCATTAATTCAGTCCATCAGTTAACCATAAACCCTTTAATAATATCCCACAGGAATTTTCTGGTAGACACAACTTTTTGGCTTGCTTTGAAATTAAACAAGGCCTCCACATAGAAATGATTAGAACTTTCAACAGACATGCTCTTTTTACTTTATTTTGAGGGGGGGAAAAAAAGGCTGTTTCTATGCCAGGTTATAACAAACTTGCTCCCATTCCAGCTGTATCAGTGGAGCTCAGCCATAGCTCCATATTAGAGTCATCAAGGGAGTTTTCAGAATGCTTGAGCTCCA
Source organism: Erethizon dorsatum (assembly GCA_028451465.1). Lineage (NCBI taxonomy): Eukaryota > Metazoa > Chordata > Mammalia > Rodentia > Erethizontidae > Erethizon > Erethizon dorsatum. The sequence goes on along the minus strand of CM051823.1, from coordinate 141,465,409 downwards.
TGCTAGATTTATTGAAGGGAGAGACTGGAACATTTGACATCTTAAAAATCTTCCCAAGTGATTCTAAGGGTTAGCCAAAATTGAAAACCACTGAGTTTAGGACCAAGAAGATAACTTCGATAAAAGATGACACAGTTGATAACTTCAGCTCTATGTATTGTACTAACATTTTTGCTACGATGATGATGATGATGATAATGATGGTGATGTTAATGATTCTGTGGTACTGGAAATTGAATCCAGAGCCTTTGGCATGGTAGGCAAGTACTCAACCCTAAGCTACACTCCCAGACTAAGACTAGACTTTAAATGCCTACTTTTAAAGTCAGAAACGGGATAACTCCCGCCCCTCTCCAACAATACAGGTATCGAAGAGTTCTCTCCTTTTTTTTTTTTTAATGCCACCTATTGAAATGTGATGTGGTTCAATGTAGTGGAGGTTGACTAGATTTCAAAATCAGGGAAGCTCAGTTCATGTTGAGGACGGAAGAGAAAGCGAAATATGGTCACAGGAGTGTTTAGACCAACAATTGATTTCACAGCTCCCTGTGACATTGTGTAAGTCACTGAATATTCCTGGACTGTTTCTGCAGCCCAGGAAATAAGAGGTAAGAACCATGCTTACTTCACCAGGCTGTGGGAAGGGTCACATGCAATTGTTTACTTGAAAACACTTCATAAACTGTAAAAGTTTACACTTCATGGAAGTTGCTATTTTCATTTGTGTAACAACAGTTATTTTGGAGTTTCTTAACTGTGTTCTCTCCATGAGCCAAACACTGGAAAATAATATTATAATATCTATGGATAAAACATGAAGAGAGATGTAGCACATATTTTGAGTCATATTTTCCTTCATTTGTTTTCATTTATCCTGATTATAAACCAACCACAAACTCTAGCTACAGGGAAAAATGAAGTAAAAAGGAAAGCTAATCCGTTTATTCTAGTATTTCACAGCTTGAACAGAGAAAATGTCCAGTATCATCAGAAATGTCATTAAATGTTTATTGCTCATGACTATGAGGTAGGTATGATGCAGTTCAGGCTTGATTTGAACTTTAAGAGATTATAAACTAAAAATAATCTGAAATGTAAGTCAGTGATACATATTTGAAACCCAAAATGAACCAGAATCACTACTTTTGAGTCTGAAGTTGAATGAGTCTAAGAGACTGTGATAGTAAAGGATTCTAGACTAATTAATATTTGTGGGAAGAAATGGAGATACAGTCACCTTCAACCTTGGCTTTGATTTATTGTAGTGATGACAAAGATGGAAAAACTCTTGATTGCAGTGACATTTTGTTAAGGAAGCTCTTTTGTGGATTAAACATCAACTAAAACAAACTAAAAATCTTCAAGAATCATACAAAACAGAACAACTTCATTTTGTAGTTATGGGAAAGAAATCTCTCTTCAAAAATGTCTTCTCAGTCAATATTTATGTTGAAGTAACTTAAGGCCTGACTGAAAAGTCTCGAATGTTTACAATGTCTTTTCTCCTTCCGACAGCTCCCTGATCACCCTCAACTTTGGGACTCCTTTCTTCCTGCCTTTAGCTAGTATTCTCTTGTCTGTCATGACGGTTACAAAGCAATTGTTTTGCATGACTACAAAACATTCATGGGAATTAGTACCTCATTAGTAGTATATTGTAAATATATTAACATATTCATATATAACAAGATTAGTGTAATTGATGATCCAAAAGCTTTTCTCCTAGTGGAAGGAATTTTAGGCATCAACAAGCAGGAAGTAGTCCCTTGAGGACAATTTTCTTGTATTGGTGGATGTGAGGGTAGGGAGTAGAGTAGGGAGAAGGCACAGGGATAAATAGAAGAATAATCTTTATCCTTTTTTTTTTTTTTTTTTTTTGAGACAATGTCTCACCATGTAATTCAAACTTGCCTTGAACTCCTCCCAAGTGCAGGGGTTACAGGTGTGCACAAGCATGGACTGAATGCTTGCTTGGTCTTGCTCAAACTCATCTGTGGCCTGCAGGTGATACAGCACAATCACGAATGGCATGCCCATGGCTGCAGAGCTTGGGTCTAGCAGTAACTGTACAGGGGAATCTCCTAGTCTTCCAATCTAGGTGCCACACCATTCATCTCAGAAGTCACAGGCCTGCAACCAGCGGAGCATCACACTCCATACAGAATCTTTAGGGCTTTTGCCTCAAATTCCTCTGAAATAGCATCGCCCTATTTTGCCATTGCCCCAGAGGAGCTTCATGAAATTCTGGCTGGTTTTCATCTGAGTTGAAAATACTAGATCCTGAATTATTTAAAAAGGGCTAAATTCTGATGTCATTATTGTCATCCATTTATTATTAGCAAAATCTGTCATAAAGTTAAGGCTCACTTTGTTGTTTGGGGAGAAAGTTTTAGTTACTTGTGAAGATAATTTATTCTGGATAAGAATATTACTTTAAAGACAGTAGGTCTGTGCACTCTTTCCTTCGGCTATGGAGAGAAGAGCATTGGCTAGATCAGCATAATTCTCTTCCTGGACAGGACTCAAGACTCTCTTGTTGTTTGTACTAGGGAGGAAATGTACAAACAACAGTCCAGTGTCTCCTTGCTCTTTCTGCTCCACAAGGAGCGAGTCTATATCTAGGACGGGGCTGGCTACACAATGGGAATACCCAAAAGTGTGATCAACATCATCATGTTCTTGGTCTGGGTAGATTGAAACTTAGGAAGGAGAATAACTGACTATCCTAGTCAGAACATTTTTCTTTCGTAATAGCCCTTTCTGAAAGGAAACTCTGATATGTATATATTAGAGTATATATACTATACATATTTACTGGGTACCATATGATGTTTAAATACATATGCATATTGTGAAGTGTTCAAATCAGGGTAAGCATATCTTTCTCTTCAAATGCTTATCATTTGAAAGAAAACCTGAAGAAAATGTCACTAATATGGGTTCATCACATAAAAGAGATTCAGAAAAAGTAAGCAGGTAAAAAATTGGGATTACTTCTTTCTCTTTTTTCTCATATCTGTGCTTTTCAGACCTGGCACATCAGCCTGTCTGTCACAATTTAGTGCCAACATATGAACGAAGGACCTGGGTCATCTTGCTGTGGGCTGTTAAGTTAGGATACCCACACAGAAAACATAACTATATTTTAACTTCCAAATCATCATACTGTTCCATTTCTGTAAGCAAAATTGGATTGAGTTTTCTTAGGGTTTATTTTGCAAAAAGCTTGCTTAATCAGGTGGCTATTATGCTTTTCTACATGTTTTCCTCTCAATAAACCATATTAATAGGTTTTGTAAAGGCCACCATTTCGCAGTATTCAAAAGGAACATTTTTGTTTGTTTCGACATTCCCACACAAAGCACTGGGAGGAGAGGTCTAAAAGGCAAATGTCCTGACCTCGATTTACTGAAATTACTCTGATTTCAGAGATGTTTTGGTAAACAAGTCAAGACAGTTCATACGTATCATGAATGAGCCTTACCTATGTATACTCCAAAACGGTGTGCTGTGTGTTTCCTATACATTCAGTAACGTGAAAGCGCCGGTGAATGTAAGCAGACACTGAACACAGCTCTGACCGCAGGGTCTCTGGCGCAGAGTGGGTACCTTCCACGAACGCAGGGCTGAAATCTCTGCTAGAGAACTCACTGCACCATAATTGGATCCCACGAGTTTTCTTAGCAGTGGGAGGGAAGCGAAGCTCATCACCAGGCGTCTGGGCAACGAGTTTCACAAACACCTTGCTATTAGGGATCTGGGGATGGAAAGAAATGTTCTCAAGGGCTTGGTGGCCCCTAAATGCTTCCACCCTGGTGAAACTATCAAAGCCTGTGCTCCTCTAGGCTACAGACTTGCCAGTGAGTCAAGGAAGGTTCCAGTTATCTGAAATGCGTGGAATTAAGCCCAGCGTGAGCCATCTGAAAGAACCCAGTCTACTTTTCCTATATTTGTGGTTCTCCCACAGAATAGAACAACTTTTGAGTAATTCCAACTATGGATATTTGTCCCCTTATCTATTTTTGCAAGACATGTGGCGAAACAAACTAAAGTTTTTCACAGTGTAGGATTATGATGCAGCAACTTTGCCAAAGTGGAGTCTGTTTCCAAAGAAATCGCTCCCTTTTTAGATGAGAAAGGTAATTTTTGGACTGACTAATCTTCCTGCTCTTTCTCAGTTCCCTTCCCTCACACCCATTTTAATTTTCTACTTGTGTAGAAAAAATGGTAGAAAACTTGTGCAGAAAAATGGGTTCCCGGAGAAGCAGCATTCCTGGGACAGTCCAGAGGCCTCTCGTCACCTGTCTTGCCCAGCTTCACGAGGCTGTCTCGGAGGGCCTCTGGGGCTCCCAACAGCTCTGTTCAGCTCAGCTGTAGGGACAGATGGTGTTACAGGACAGTTATGGCTCAGTGGCGGAATCAGAACAATTTAGAGGCCTTTGTTTTTTTCCCAGTTGGATTTCCCTCTGAATTTGTGGAAAATGCAGTAACATGACACTCCCTTTCCTTTCGAGAATAGTCACAGAATAGTCTCAGAGAAAGGAACGCAAATGTAATCAAAGAGTAAAGTCCCGGGTCTGACCACTGTTAGCCTGGTGATAAAGGGCAGGTGAGAGAAAGACATTAATTTCATCCCATTACATCTAAGGGGATGACAATGTTCCTAGAAAGTTCTCCAAATTTCCTTCTTCCTCCCTCTCATGTAAATTTTGCATTATTTTTTTCTGTTCTCTTTTTTTTTTAGGATAGGTGAAGATTAGGTCAAGATGGTGGGTGGGGTCAGAGAAGGGTGGCGACAGCCTTAGAGGTCCCAGCACCTGTCCTTGTATGGACTCTGCAGACATCACTGATGGGGTCTCAGCTCACCCTCATGGCCGCCATTTCCGTACTGCAGGTCAGGAGCCCAGCACATTGTACACAGGACTTCTTTTCATAGCAGTTTGAGTTTATGCATGATTCCAGAATCCACTGCGTATAACCACCACAGTATAGAATCATCTTTACTCTTCTCAACGTTTTCATATTAAATCCCAGTTTAAATATTACTTTCTACAGGAAAATTTAATATATACCTATTTTTGCCTGGGCTCACCCTAGAACGAATCTGTGTAAGACCTACCTCTTAATTGGCCCTCTTAATTGGAAGATTAGTACAAGTATCAACAAATCAATTTCTGTAACTGGGGATATGTATTAACTGCTCAACTTGAAAATGCCTATATTCTTCAGATAAGATGAAAATGCTTCAGAAGGTTAATACAAATATGAACCGGAAGTTCAAAATTAGCAGTATCCTGAATATGCACTATTGCTGAATGACACTGGCTTTTAAAAAAAACTGGGAGACTTCAGTTTACTTTCAGGTCCTGTGATGAATAACTTTGATGTCTTAGGCAGAGACTCCAATATGCGTCACTCCAAACTCAAGCTGACTCTTTTATCAAGAGCCGTGGCTGATGAAAAATCTTCCTGTAATTGTTGTATTATTATTCAAAGCATTCCTCTTTTCCCCATTTTGGCTGATCTAATAGGTGGGTGAAAGAATTGCCAAATACGTATTATAGGCCAAGCTGATTTACTTCATCCTTGTTTCTTCAGAATTTGAAGTAAATTGAGGAAGTCTCTTTTGTCAGAGTTTACTAATGATGGGAGAAAATGCTCCTGGCTTGGCATGCAAGCACACACATGTGGGAAATGAAGAAACCTGAGTAAACACTGAGCTTTGCTGGCAGCAACTAACATCTTCCAAGATTTTCACCCCAGTGGGTACAAGAGGCAACAAGATCCTGTAGTACTTTGAAGTGGATTCTGGGTGATTATATAGAAGATCAATACATCTTTATCTTTAGGAATCGATGACACCTTACATAGTCTACAGAGAATCACTTGCTTGGGAAGACTTAGAGAAATGCCTGTAGGATGTTAGGGAAATATTTTCATTAAAATGCTCATATAGGATTCAGGAAAAAGCAGTACTTCCTTAGAACACTTTGGTGTTCTGATCAACTTAGATTGGATTAAAACAACTTTTAAAAAAATTAATTAAGTTTATTGGTACATTTTAGATATATATAATGATCACATTCATCATGGGGAATTTGTACCTGTACATGATATATCTTGAGTCTTCTTTTTTTTCCCATTCTCCTCCCCTCCCCTTAACCCTTTCCCCTCCTTATTTACAAAAGCAGCCAAATCGACAATTCTTAGTCTTGAATCTTATTTAAATTTCCTAGGCTGTTTTAATTTGAAGGCTTGGTGTGCCCTTTAGCCTTCTGTCAACATTTCTCACTTTGTTATCTCAGAGAGAGGCCCCACATTCTGTGTAAGGTAGTATAGAAAGGCTCCCCGTCCTTGGAGAAATTCAAATGTGCACACGTTCTTGTCTGTAATGACTGCCCAAAGACAGCAGGGAAGTGGCAGGATTTGGGAGTTTAAGTCTTTCATGGAAGGTTCTGGTCATCTTTACTTTCCCCAAAGCTCATACTCTTCTAAGTAGAAAGGAAGTACAGCTGATGGAAGGACAGGAGAGTGGCTAAGGGAAGTGAAGAGAATCTCTAAAGCAGAGGTTGCACAATGCTGGCCTGGTGGACTTGGCTGCATTGTATTTAAAAGAGAGAAAGAAAAAATGACTTTAGCTGCCAACACTTACAAATCAGCATATTTTACGCAGACCTCTGAATTTCCAGATCTTCTTGAAAAACATTAGTGGTCATGAGCCACATGGAGCCCCCCCCCCCGCCCCATGCCATTCTGTGACAACAGCTGAGTAACAGCTGATTGTGTAGGTGGGGCATGTGTTTTCCAGGTGGTGGTCCTAGTGCCACCACTGTCCTATATAACAAGCCCAGTTAGGAGTACCTTGTACGGCACCTTTCTGGCTCCTGGAGACACTGAATTGCCTGATGTCCAGGAGAAGCCCCAGGTAGGAGGAACACTTGGAGATTTGCAAATGCACTCACAGAATCACCAGTAGCACCTTGGAAATAATAAGTACGTAGCATAGCACATGCTCACTGAATTGATGCTATTTTGAATCTGTACAAGGAAAGGTTAGAGGAGCACCAAGAGGATTATAGACTTGCATGATAATGGTGATTGTACAGCTGTAAAGAAAGCTATAAACCTGATTGAGTTCAAGTATGAGTAGTGTCTTGTCATATATTCCTGATGTTGAGAGTATACTTTCTGAGAATAAAGTGCCTATTTATTTGATAAAAAATGCTGTTTAAAAATGACACATGCCTTGCAATTGCCCAGCCTGTAAAAGAGAGTCAGAGAAATGCATGAGCATGTTGGATATTCCTAAATTCTTGTATATGACTCATTTGGGGAGAAATAGTTTACTTTCCTTCACTTGAACCTGCTACATATAGTAACATTTCAGCCTTTGAATATAAATCGTTTAAATTTTCTGATGTAATTGGTTGGTTGTTAGGATCAGTTGGTGTCTGAGGGCATACATAATATACCAATAAAATGAAAAGAAGAAAAGTCTAGAATTTTGAAGCTAAGTAGAATGAATTTTATACACATGCACATTTGGTTCATTGAAATGAGGTAAAATTCATAGCATTTAGAATGTTACAGGGCTATTTTGAGGATTAATGAAGTAACGTATGGGAAGCACGTAGCCCTGTCCGATGACCACATGTGACTAGTAACTGTTACTTATTGTTACAGGTGATCGGTTACTGGAGTGTAGCAGGAGACTCACCTTGCTCTAGGCATCTGAAAATAATGTATTTGGAACACTGAATTACCAGACGTAAGAAACGGTTTAGTCTTGTTCATTGATTAGTGTCATTCACCAGCATGCAATCACTGAGTCTCAATGGAGAGAAAGAGGACCCTTTGGCCATGGAGAATGAACTGTCTCCCTGCTCTTATGAGTGGGGGTGCAAACAGCCAAGGCAGCATAGGGAGCTGGCGGGGCCTCAGCTTGGTCACTGCTCTCTACCAGGAAACTGAGGTATCTATTGGGCATCTTCCAAAACATAATCTGTTACAGAGAAAGGGACAATATTTAATGTATTAAATAAGCTTCAAGGCACATACAAATAGCCAGTGGGTAAATGTTTGATGTCACTAATGAATTGGAAAATGTAAATCAAAGTCACAAGGAGATATCACCTTATACCTGTCAGTAGGTGTTAGTGAGTATACAAAGAAACTGGAACTCTATATACTGGTGAGAACGCAAAATGGTGCAGTAAAGGCAGTATAGACATTCCTCAAAATGTTAAAAATATAACTACCATGTGATCAAGCAATCTCACTCTTGAATATTTATCCGAAAGGACTAAAATCAGGGTCTCAAAAACATATGAGCACTCATGTTCATTGCAGCACTATTCACAACGACCATGATGTGGAAACTACCTAAATGTCAATCGACAGATGAATGGATACAGAAAATGTGGTAGATACATACAATGGACTGCTTGCTACCCAGTCTTTATAAGGAAAGAAATTCTGCAATATGTGACAATATGGATGAAACTTGAGGACATTGTGCTAAGTGAAATAAGCCAGTCACAGAAAATCAAACATTGCATGATTTCACTTATTGAATGACGTATTTAAAACAGTCAAAATTACAAAATCAAAGAAAGGAATGGAGGTTATGAAGGCCTCGGAAAGGGAAAATTTGAAGTAACTAATCACTGAGCATCAAATTTCAGCCCCAAAGATGATGAATAAGCTTAACAATACTGTAACACTTAAAAAACTTTTAAAAGTTTAGAATATCTCTTAAGTGTTTTTACCATAATGAAATAAAATTAAATTACAACACATTACAAAAATTATATAATAACATATATATATATATATATATATATTTATTTCCCAAACTTTTGGGAGTTGGAAAATTGTTTTAAAGGCGATATTCCCCCTTCTTCGCCTATACACATTCCCATACCAGTTTAGCTATTCCAAGAACATTGTAGCTGTCATCTGTCTGCCTTAGTTTTCCTTTCTTTTTAGTCCATCATCAAGGATCAGAAAAGGCTTTTGGTTATTTCAGTAAGCTACACAATTTGATGTAGCAGTGGTAGCTAAGATAGTTTGCTTTTGACTGACTGCATACTGATTTATAGTCAGACACTGAACTTATTATTTTTTTAAATAAAAATCCTGGAAAAAGAATAATACTTCCTGTCCAAACAGTTCTAAGAAACATAATGCAATGTGTATGTAGGGGGAGGGAGGTGGATTAGCAAATAAACACACTAACTTCAAAGGTTTCCATCTTGTTTTCATATAACCTAAATGAGATTAGATGACTTGTGATTTATGCTACCACAGTCTTCCGTTGCTTCCCACTTTAAATAAAAGTATGATTATAATTAAGATCACATGAACTTGGACTTTTTAGCTTCTAAAAAATAGGATAGGGCCGGTGAGATGGCTCAGCGGCTTAAGCGCCTGCCCGGCAAGAGCGAGGGCCCGAGTTCGACTCCCAGAACCCACATACGAAAAAGGGGCCGGTGATATCGCTCAGCGGCACGGGCGCCTGCTGGCGCGCGAGGTCCTGAGGTCGACCCCCCGGTACCCACAAAAAAAAATAAAAAAAAAAAAATAAAAAATAGGATGGATGGCTTGATGATTGCCAAAACCAACTTTCAAGTATATTCATAACATCAAGCATCTCAGCCCTCCAGTTGCACATCTGGTTAGTACTACACACATTTACTGCACTGCAGCATCTTACCTATTGTGGCTGAAACAACAGCAGCAGCAGCATTGAGAATAACAAAACAACTGTTCCAACTAACATTTGCACAAGATTTTATATTTTGAAAAGTACTTTGACTTGGATATTTATTTTATTTGGATCTCCTGGCAGCCTGCCTGGTGGGGTAGGTGCCATGGGAACACTTGTTACCATTTATGATGAGGAAGCTAAGGCTCAGCGATCAAAAGGTCTTGTTATACATCATAAGACTAAAAAATGGCAGAGCTAGAACTTACACCAATGATTTTCAATTCTAGTCCAGTGATATTTTTACTCAAACACTCCAACTCAATATTGTCACTACTTTCTGGGCCCCAAATAAAAATTTGATTCTATGCTATCTGTTCCCAAGAGCTTCTACACATGCTTAGGTGTTGTTCTTTCTCCTTGGGAGGCTCATTCCCCAGATTACTAAAATCCACTTCTTCTTGGAGAGTGTCTGCCTAACAGAGCAGCCCCTGTCCTCCCACTGTACAGCCAATCCTCTGCATCCTTGGACTGAACTAACTGCAGATCCAAAGTATTAGGGAAAAATTACACCTGTCCTGGACACCTAACAGGATTTTTTTCTTCATCATTATTTCCTGAACAATACAGTAGAACAATCATTTCCATAGCATTTACATTGTATTAGGTGTTATTAATAATGTAGAGAAAATTTAAAGTTTATGAGAGGATGTGTGTAGGATGTATTCAAATGCCATGGAATTTTATATAAGGGACTTGAGCATCCAAAGATTTTGCTACCCTTGAGGGGGGTCCTGAACCAATCCCCAAAGGATACTGAGAGATAATTGTATATGTCTAGTGTGTCTAAATTTCCTCCTAAAAAGATAAAGACAGTAATCATATTGTATTTGGGTTTACTCCAATGGTTTCACATCAACTTGATGACTTCTGTGAAGACATTATCTCCAAATGAATCACATTCTGAGGTAACTGGGGCTTAGAATTTGAATGTGTGACTCTCAAGGGGGCATAATTCAATCCACAACAACCAATCTGCTGCCATGTTATCCTGTAGCCACTATCGTCCTGTCCCCATTTCAATTAATGGTATCAGTGTCTATTCAGTTACTTAGGCCAAATATTCACGGTTCTCCTTTATCTTCTATTTATTACATCCAATTCAGCAGCAAGTGCTATCAGTTCTACCTTCAAAATATTGCCTGATTCCCAATGTCTCACTGCCCTCTTTTTTTATTTTATGGAAAAAATAAAATATCAAAACAAAATAATAGGAGAATAACAATAGTTAATATATTGCATGTTGTTATCTTCAAAGTAGTTACTCGCAGTACAAGGTATGGGCATAAAAAATTCTCCAAACGACATTAGCACAAACCTTTCTTTTCAATGAACTAAGAGAAACTAGTAGTATAACTATCTTGTATTTTTTTTCTTTTTCCCTTTCTTCCTTTCCCTCTTCCCCCATGCTAGTTCCTCTTTCCTTTTGAACAGTTTCTTCTCATTTCACAATATCTATTGTACATTTTGGACCTCATTTACTCTTTTAGTTTCTCACACCAGGGAGACAATATGATGTTTACACATGTGAGTCTGATTTATTTCACTTATGAATATGGTCTCAAGTTGCATCCATTTACCTATAAAAGTCTCAAGTTTATCCTTCTTTATGGCTGAGTAGTACTCCATTGTATAAAAAGACCACATCTTTTTTATCCATTCCTCAGTTGACAGGCATTTGGGTTGTTTCCAAGATTTAGCTATTACAAGATTTAGCTATTATTGTGCTGCTATGCATCTGGGATGAATACACACTTCTCAGATGAAGAAATACAAGTGGCAAATAAATATATGAAAAAATGTTCAACATCACTGGTCATTCGAGAGATGCAAATGAAAACAACACTGAGATTTCATCTCACCCCAGAAAGAATGGCTATCGTCAAGAAATCAACCAATAACAAATGCTGGAGGAATTGCGGAGAGAAAGAAACATTTCTCCACTGTTGGTGGGAGTGTCGACTGGTGCGACCACTGTGGAAATCAGCGTGGAGATTCCTCAATAAACTAGAATTAGAGGCTCCATCCGACCCAGCTATTCCCCTCCTGGGTATCTTCCTGGAAGAATTAAAAACATCGTACAGTGATATATGTGCACGCATTGCCCTCTTACAGTCTTTCTACTCCAAACCATTAATTTCCTGCTCAGACTAATGTCATCGTTCCTGTCCAGTGCTCACACGCAGATGGCATTTGCCACGCAGAAGTATGATCTTTTTAAAAGATAAAGACACCACTGCCTCTTCAAAGCGCTGCATTTGGAACAGAATCTAAACTCTAGATTATGTATTAGGGACCTGCTATTCAAAGTGTCCTGGGGACCAGCAGTGTCAGAGCAAATAGGAGCTTGTTAGGTGTGCAGAATCTTGGGGGCCCATTTCAAACTTCCTAAATCAAAATCAGCAAATCATTAACATCCCCAGGTGATTTGTGTGCATGTTAGAGCTTGAGAAGTGCTTTGCTTAGGGGACCCTGCATGATCTCACCCACCTGAATCTTTGAACTCATTTCCTTCCAACCATGCTTCCTCTTGTTCATCTGTTTCCTGCTCCAGCCCCCTTGCTATTCCTATCATTCTCATCCCTTGTTGTTCTTTCTGCCTGGAAAGTCTTCTTTGCCACCACCCTCTCTAAAAGAGCTACCTCCCCTCATTGTGTCATTCTTTATACCCTTAACCTGTTTTTTTCTTCTGCATAGTCTTCATTATTACCTGAAATTATAATTTGTCTTTTATTTGTCTCTACCAGTGAAATGTAAACTTCATAAGGTTCAAGGAATCTTAATTCATTCACTGCTATTTCCTCCTATGCAGAAAAGAATGGATGGCACATAGAGGGGGCTAATAAATATTCACTGAAAGAATATCTGGTCTTTTGGCACAAAGTAGGCCTTTTTTCCCCCCATTAAGTCACTTGTTTTCTCTAGCAAAACACTCTTAGCCTATTGTTGACTATGGCATGGCATTTTACTAGTTCAACACTGCCTTTGTAATTTCCCTCCTGGGACTTTTTCCCTTCCCGTTTTACCCCATCTCAGTCTCTCTGCCCAGGAATAGCCATGGGATTCTTTTCTGTTGTATAGCACATTGCAAATGGCTCAGAATGAGGTGATGAGAAGTTTCCATTCAACTTTCCAAAGCATTATGAAATCATATAGGCTTATTAATAATTTTATTGTATGGCAGGTAACCTCTGGAGCATCTGGACTTGAAGTTCTTCATGATCAAAGAGAATTGAAAAACTCCAACCTTACTACAAAAGAGTGGCAGTCAACTCTACCCAGATGGTGACAACATTTCAAGCTTTGCTTAGGAGCTAGTGACCTTATCCCTTCATCTATGAGGCCTGTGCTTTCTTTTTTTTTTTTTTGTGGGTACCGGGGGGACGACCTCAGGACCTCACGTGCCAACAGGCACCCGTGCCGCTGAGCGATATCACCGGCCCCTTTTTCGTATGTGGGTTCCGGGAGTCGAACTCGGGTCTTCGCGCTTGCAAGGCAGGCGCTTAAGCCGCTGAGCCGTCTCACCGGCCCTAGGCCTGTGCTTTCTAAGGTGCCAAGGAATATTCTGAAATCTGATTACATGCCAACGAACTCAGACTAGTTCCTCACTGGAGAACATTTCTTTTCAAAAGATCTCCCTAGAAGTACACACACACACACACACACACACACACACACACGCTATGTAGTATATGACAAAACTATTCTGAATTGAGATGTTTAAATCTTTTGTTTTAATATGAAATTAGATCAGTTTAAGTGTTGCCAAAAAGCAGGCCTTTCTTCACCAGGCAAAATGTCATTGCTAAGACTTCTGAAGAGCTGAGGAGAATACTTGTATAGGGATCATCGGCTTTCTCCATTCTCAGTCTCCTAGGCTTGGGAATTTACAGCCTTGGTGGACCTTCAGGTCTGGCCCAAATGGCACTGGCTCTTTTATGCCTTTTCTCCCATGACCTATTGATTGATTGATTAATTGATTGATTGGATACAGTACTGGGGATTGAACCCAGGACTGGTGCAAAATCTACATCCTCAGCCCTTTATTTTTTATTTTAAGACAAGGTCTCTCTAAGTTTTAAGTTTCTCAAGGTGTTCTTGGACTTGTGATCCTCCTGCCGCAGTTTCCCAGAGTGCTGGGATTACAGTGTGTGCCACCATACTTGGTCGCATGGCCTCCCTAGCTTCTTCTCTGTTCTAGTCTTCATTCTGGTGTAAGCTTTCCTACACTGTCAGGATGTATTTTGGGGAAAGCAGATAAACCAAACTATTCAGGCCCATAAAATTAAGCATCACTAATTACTATAAAGGACAATTACAGCATATATGGTCTGATCAAAATATACAGTGATTGTTTAAAAATTTTAAAAATATAATAAAAGACACACTCCTATTAATCCCCCTCAAAATACTCCCCCGGTCTTTGAACATACTTATCCAATCATTTTTGCCACTTTCTGAAGCAGTTCTGGAAGTCTTTCGTGAGTGTCATTATGAGGCATGATAAAAAATACAGTGAATGCTGCTGTTGAGTGCCGTCCAACAGAAAGGTAGGCCCATCAAAACATTGTGGTGTGTCCTCCTCCATCTTATTCACTGGATCCGGCACTGTGCAAATTATGCCTCTTCCCAAAGTCAAAATATCCATGAAAGGTAAACATTTTGAACTGATTCAGAATATAGAGGCAGCCAATGACAGCACAACTAAAGACACTCTAGAAAGAGGACTTCCAGAACTGTTTCAGAAAGTGGCAAGAACGAAGAGATAAGTGTTTTTGAAGCAAAGGAAAACACTTTGAGGGGGCAGAATGGTAATATGTCTTTTACTGTATAAAAATTTTAAATTTAAACATTCACCATATTTTGAGATGATCCCTTATAGGCTCTAAAAAGGGTATCAGGAAATTAATCACTGGAATATTTGCTGGTCATGTTGGTTCTTAGTGCCCAGGATCAGAGAAGTCACAGATTTGTAGGTTATCTCCTTCACAAAAATATCTTAGCAATTTGAAAGCCAAATGCCAGGAATTCTGTCCAATTATCTTTCAGCTTATGGCAAACTAAAGAAAAAGCTAATTCACTCAACTATCACGAGTTCTGGGTAGAAAGTGATGGTATTCTTCATATACCTGACATTGGCCTCAGTGATGCGTTTGCCTTTTCACTTCACTCATACCTTATTTCATTCAAACCTATAAGCAGTGTAGTTGAAACTGGACCTATCTAGGGAGTTGTGGGGCCTGTTTGAAGGTTGGTTCATTGAAACAAGTAGAGGTTGCAGTGTACGATTGAGGGGAAGAAGCGGAACATGAAATCAGGCCTCTTTACTCTCAGCTGAATCTACCTGTTAGAGTTTTTTCTAGTCTTATCAGAGCTTTCACCAGGACAAGCAGGAAACAGCTCAGCACAGAGGACCAGGCTCCAGGCTGATGGATGTCCTCGAATATCTGTAAGTTTTTAAGAAAAGTACCACTGTAGGGAAAGAAACAGTCATGTCTCATTCTCTGCTATCACTTGAACCTGCAAGGGCCCCGGGCTGGCTGTATTAATGCTAGCAAATGAGAACACTGGGGGGGGGACCTCACCATTTTTTTCCTATCTCTACTACAAAGCACACTTCTAGGATTACAGTAGACACTCAGTAAAGGTTGGTTAAACTCAGTGGACAATTATAGACTTATGTTTTGGGATTCCTTTCCACTAGTTACTTTATAAATTAAGGGGGATGAAAGTAGAGAAGTGCTAGTATTCTCCCTTTCTAACTGAATAAATCTGAGAAAGAGCATTTGGCTCAGTCCATAACTTTCAGAAAAAATGGGATTTCAGAGAGGCCAAAGCCTTCAGTCTGCCATTGGCCAGTTGCTCATTCACAGCGCTACCACGGTGCGACTCCAGGCGGCACCCCTCGTATTCTCGTCTAGGTCAGCACAGTCAGGGGAGCTGTGGGTGTACCACTTTCCAAGATTCCGGAGACCTTGCTCTGACGTAATGAGACCCTCAAGTCTGCTTAACTGCTAGCATCTACAGACATGTGCTTTAAAGACAGCAGAGAAAGGGGAGTTGCCTCCGTCCTCGGGTTTTTAGTGAAACTGGTTTCTAGAGTAGGCTGTTAACTATGGTTCCAAGCTACTATTTAAGAAAGGTAGGGAGTCAAAGAGGGGAAGAACAGAAATAGAGAGAGCTTCCTCTCCCCCATTAAAAAAAAAAGCCAGGCTAAAGACAAATTAAATAGGGACAAACTTGCCAAAGAGGGAGGATGCTGGAGATGAGACTGCCAATCACTTCTTTCAAGTCCTACTCCCTGTAAACTCAGTGGACCCGCACTCCAGTGAGCTTTCTAAGGTGACCACTAACCTCTGATGTATCTGGAACATGTATAACCCACGGCATTCAATCTGTTTATTGTTACTTCCTGGAATCTGTCCTTTCAGGGTTCATTTCAAGACAAGGGGAATGGGTGTTACTCTGCCCTTATTTTGTTGTTTAAAAATCAACGTATCTAGTCTTCTAAAATGGAAGCCCTATTACAGAACATCTGACCCCAAATATGTCCTCTGGCTCCTACACTGACAACCCCCCCCAACCAATCTGGGCTCTCATGATTTCTCTTCTCCTTTTCCTCATTCTCCGGTGTTAGGCACACTTGTCTCCCTCTATTGAGCCCCTCAGGCTCTGGGACATGTGGTTTCTTTGGCACTCATAGGAGAGCCTGGCTATGCGCACCTTGTCAGGGAAAGATTGGCTGTTTTGTCAAAAATTGGCAGCACCATCTGTATCTCTACCACTTTGGCTCCATCCTCATCGGCACCCCTGAATTATTTCTTCCATATTACAGCAGTCCTTCATCATCTATGGTTTCACTTTCTGCATTTTCAGTTATTCACAGTCAACTACGGTCAAAAAATATTAAAAGAAAATTCTTAAAACAAACAACTTATAATTTTTAAATTGGGTGCCATTCTGAGTAGTATGAAGAAATCTCTAGTAGTTCACTGCATCTCACCCAGGACATGAATTATCCTTTTGTCCAGTGTATCCATGCTGTATACACTACCTGTGTGTTAGTCACATGGGAGTCATCTGGTTATCAGATTGACTGTAGCAGTATCACAGTGCTTGTGTTCAAGTAACTTTTATTTTATAATGGCCCAAAGAGCAAGAATAGTGATGTTGTAGATTTAATACATTATATAGTGATACTATTTTATTACTAATTTGTTCCCAGTACTGAGTATTGAACCCAGTGCCTCCACATTGAACTACAACACTAGCCTATTTTGGTGCAGTTTATTCACTGCTATTTTTCTGGTGCCTAGACAAGTACCCACAGTTGGTAGATAACAGCACCAACTTTTGTTGGACAAATCCATCATTACCAGGTCAAGTAGCCATAGAATACCACGCTATAAGATCTGGATTAATCAGGCTCAGACTATAAGCAAAATACTGTACAAAACAACATTTTCCTATCCTTACTCGTTTATAGTGGTACATTAGAAATCTTAGTGTATTACTGTTATTTGACACTGCTCTTCGGAATCACAGTGATTATAGGTGCAATTCAGACACTGTACTTTTGAGAAGCCACTGAATTTCCTTCCAGTGTGCTAGTTCCCTTTAAAAATGGACCCAGAAAAAAACTTGTTATTTGAAAAATAGATGAATTGCTAAAAAGGGTCACAACACGTTTCAATTTTTCCATGAGAAAACAATAAACCAGATGATACAGCCTGAACAAAGACTTGTCTGTCTGTCTCTTAGTTCTAAAGAAAGTTTCATGCCAGGGTCCTGTCCCCAATCAACCTTTCAGGGCCTCTTCAGAGCTTACCAGACCTCAACCGTGCACAACTCTGAGCTCTTTTCCCTACTTCTTTTATTCCCTTTTATGTTTTTTAAAGACATACGCTGGTCTTTGTTTATGTTTGCTTTTTCTATTATAAATAAAATACATATATATGGAAGGAAAGTTATAAAGTACAGAAAAATTATGATGAATCAAACACAACCACATGTTTTTTTCTACCATTCAAAATTATATACACACATACATGTACAACAATTTGCATTTGGAAAAACAAGCTATATTTGAAGTTCTTTATATAGTTTTATATCAGCTGGATTTTCCTCTACCTGGGACAGACTCTAGACATCCAGAAACATGAAGCTCTTCTCCTTGTTTCCTCTCCAAATAGTGATAACTAACTGGTTGCACAAAATAGCTGCACACATACTTTTATTCTTTCAGAAAAAATCCTGTTATCTTTTGGACTCCAGTTGAGATGAAAGGAACAGAATAGAGATCTGGAATTTATAATTATGCAAATTATCTTTTGTTTGCTAAACTAATGAAAATAAAGTATCCTGGTGTAATTGAAACATGTCTTGGTAGCACCTCAAGGAAGGTCTCTAAGGCACACGTACATACATGTGTGTATATGTGCATGCTTATGTGTGCATATGCATGTAGCATATGAGAACCTGAGGAAGTCATGTGGCATGTTGCAATTTTAAGAATCTAAGGAAGCTCCATGGTGTCCCGTTCCACATTGTGCTATATCACTTGTGCCTTGACCTCTTACCCATTCTCAATGAAATAGACTCCTAGCGTGTATTTTGGCAGACTCCCATCTGCCATGGAACCACAGACTTCAGTTACTTGACTTTCATATTGTTTCGCAACTTTTGTGATATATCAAGGGCTGGCAGTTAATGGATGGTACTTTGACCTATAATACAAGAATCAGGATTGGTGAGATCACATGCCCTCTGCAAGGAAATAGCTGATCTCTGAAAAAAAAATTTTTTTTTTCTGTTAAGTGATTTGTGAGAGGAAGTTTAGTAGAAGTTCCGATCCATCTCTAAAATGTAGCAACTGACCTCAAGTCGTAGTTACCATTACAATCAGCTTTCCATTTGTGTATATCCCACTGCAGGATAGAGTTATCAAAGCTTTGGCACTTGCCCAGTGTACGTTTTAGTAGCACAAACAAACAATCCAAAGCAATCTTTGTACTCTTGGAAATCAGAGAAAGAACCTAAAATCTCTTTTAGTATAAAATAACTATTCTTTATTGAACATTTGGAAAAGACAGAGACAAAAAAAAAAAAAAACCAAAACAAAGGAAATAACAATCATGTTTCATTCTACCACCTGGGAAGCCAAAAACATTTCTCAAAAATTTTCTATTGGAAAATTATAATCCATTCATTTCATTCAGTACTGATATTGGCTCTGCGTGACCCTCCTGTTGCCACCAGTGCAGGCCAAATATTGAAAGAAACTGATAGAAGGCCAAGTGAAAATACTTTTCTGCTTCATTCCTACAGTAAGTATATAAACAGTTCATGAAAACCACCTGAGAGGGTTAAGTTTGGGAATTCTATGCCATGTGATTTCATTGTGAGAGAATAGACTATTTTTTTCCTAGAATGAGATGTCTTAACTATAACTTTTAAGTTAATTTTTAAGATGTCTTAACTATAATTTTTTAAAAATTGTCTTTGCTTTCTTTAGAGCACAACTGAGAGGAAATACAAACATTTCCCATATGCTAGTTACCCCAACACATAACAGAGTCTTTTCCATTGTGAAGCTCCCTGTCTAGGGTGGTGTAATTGTTACAATTAATGAACCTACATTGACACCTCAGAATTATTCAGAGCCTGTAATTTACATTAGGGCTCACTATTGTTGTATAGATTCTATCTGTTTGGACAAATGTATAATGACACTTATTTGTCATTGTAGTACCATACAGATATTTTCACTGCTCTAAAATTCCTCTGTGCTCTGTCTTCCCCCTTCACTATAGTTTTCATATTATAATTTCAGATATGTAAAAACTTAATTATATACTCTGTTATAAAAGAAAAATAGAAATTAATTAGCTCAGCAGAAAAGAGTTTTTAATTATGAACCAGAGTATTGTTTATAGTTTCACTGTGGGTGGGTACGCACTTATTAGGATCATTTGTGGGACATTTATTTCTAAGTGTTCACTGAAGACAAACCTTTAATTTAATTTATGCAATAAACTACATCAATGCTTTAATTTTCATTGATAATCAACCAATACAATTTATGTTTTATTACTACCATCATTAACTTGATGATTTATTTACATAAATGTTAATCATGATCCCCATTAGAGGCCATTACATAAAATTAGGTGAATAATGAATTACACATCTTAACTTTCTAAGATAATTGTTGACTGTTAAGTTCCTTATGGGATTTTTTTATATGTTCCTGTTGGGGGGTAGGTACACTGGTATAACCACTTTGGAAAACTATTTGGAGGAATCATTTAAAGTTGAACTAATAGTTGCAGTTCTGGGTGGATACGAAAATGTATAATTTTGTGCACAAAGAGACATGTACAAGAATTTTGATAGCAATATCATTTATATCAGTCTGAAATTAGAGATTCCAAATGCTTATTGTCACTAGAATTAATTAAGGAATAATCATACTCACATGCAAGTGCACACACACACACACACAGGATTATTTACGGCATTAGTCAGCCATTTTTTCTGTAAAAGGACACATAGTGAATGTGCTAGGCCTTGGGGATCAGATGGTCTCTATCACAACTAAGCTCTGCCTAACATCTATGTTCTAATGAAATGAATGACAGGTCAGATTTAGCCCATGATCTATAATTTGCTGATCTTTGCTCTAGAGCAAAACAAATAAATAAGCAAAGAGAATGAACTACATCTATGTGTAAGAGCATGGATAAATCTCATAGGCCATGCTAAGTGAAAGAATGTAGACAAGAAAAAGAATACAGAAGAGAATTGAAATGTGTTCTATACATGTACCAATTCCCTACAGTGAATGTAATCATTATGCGCTACAAACATGTACTAATACAAGTTAAAAAAAATATATATATATACTTTTAAAATGTCATTTATATAAATTTCAAACTTAGGAACTAGAAGTCAGTGGGTCAGAATGGGATCTTTGGGAGTTAATGTCTGGGAGGAGGTATAAGGATATATGTCTGTTAGTATTATGGTTTAAATATGAAGTGTCTTGTATTGAGAGCTTGATCCCCAAAGCAGCAACATTCAGAAATGGGGCCTAGAGAAGTAATTAAATCATGAGGGTGCTAACTTCATCAATGGATTAATCCATTGATAAGTTCATAGATGAATGGGTTCTTTATTAGGAGATGAGGCCTAGCTGGAGGAAGTAATAACTGGGGTTGTGTCTTTCAAGGGCATATCTTGTCCCTGGCCCCTTCCTCTCTAGCTCTCTTGCTCTTTCTCTGGTTCCCAGCCACCATGAAATGTGCCCCTTTCGTTTGCCATGTCTTTCTGCCATGATGTTCCCGCATTATAACAGGCCCAAGAGCAATGGATCCAAGTGATCACAGACTGAAACCATGGGCCAAAATAAATCTTTCCTCCTTTAAGTTATATCAGGTATTTTGTGACAGTGATGAAAAGTTGACCAATACAATCAGTCCGTATGGTTTTATGTGGATACCTTAACTTTGTAAAAGTTCATTGATCTGTACTGTATAAAATTGGTTATTTTAGTGTTTCAATCAAAAGGAAAATATTCTTTAATCAAAATAAGCTAATAGCTAAATAAATTAATAGAATAGGAAATGCTAATAAATATATATGTTATAACTTCAATTGTTGAGGGATATCAGGCTACTGACAAATATAAGCTTGGACACATGTATGTATGTTGTTCTTGTTTTCTAATGTTAAATACATAAATTGAATACTTTGTCTCTTAAGGATGCTAACATTTGAAACTGATCTTCTAAGATGCTTTCTGCATAGGAAAGTAAATAAAATAAACATGCATAGTCACATTTTTTTAACTGACACATCTCCATTTTAAACAGTACAGTTGTTACTGGGGGAAAATATTTTATTTAGTGTTGTGACCTAGATATTTACACAACTCTCTGAGGTCATGTCTGAGATCTGTCTCCTGAACGTCTACACTCTTGGCAGATGGACCTTGCTGGGAGAAGTTAACATCTATTTTGGAAAGAGTAGGATGGAAGAAGGTGAATAAGGAGAGGTTAGTTAACAGGTACCAAAACACAGTTAGAAAGAGTAAGTTCTGGTGTTCTGTGGTACGGTGGGATGACAAATGTTCACATCTATTATCTATTTTATGAAGATTTGTAAGGGAGGAACATAAAGACTCCTAACATCAAGAAATGATAGGGAGAGGAAAATGTTAGTTACCCTGATTTGATCAGTGCACACTGCATGCATGTGTTGAAATATCACACTGATCCCCTTTAATATGTACAATTAATATGTGTTAATGAAAGAAGTTTCATCTCCTTCTTACCAGACTCTCAAACTTAAAGTCCTATGAAAGCAACATCTGAAAGAATTAAGACCCTTTAATTTTGAGAGATTTGCTTAAGCCTCTGTGATGACCTAGTCCCAAATGTTTGTGAAATTATCCAAAACATGATCATAGTCATTCATCTCCTGTCACCCAGAGTCATCCTGACATTTCATTAGTCACCCATCCTGTAAATATGATCCGTGAAGGAAGACTTTTTCTGATATAAAAAGTGAAATAGCAGACAGAATAAGTGCCTTGCACACAATTGCCTGGTGGGATTAATTATTAACAACTCCACTCTATAAATAACGCAGTAATTCAGGAAAAAGATGTGAAATGTTTCCTGCAAAACATGGAAAATATTTTTTTGAATTCAGCACATACTTCCAAAAGGTTTGATGACATTTTCCCAAATACTTGATATTCTAGAGGAAGGCAAAATATTGCAATGCATTTTCTTGGCATTGTAATAAAATTTTTAGAAAGCAGTTTGACATGGTAACTCTTTAAATGTATTTACTATACATATTCTAAAATCTCTGATTTGTAGCATATGATTATCACAATAATGATATTGCTATTCATCAACCTCATGGAATTCTGTACTTTATTAATACTCTTCTGGAATTATTACAGTTATTCTCTGCATACAGATGTTTTAGCTAACGATGGACAACATATATGACCATGGTTCCATATCATTATAATGGAGCTGAGAAATTCCTACTGTGCAATATTTTTTCTGTGCCTTTTCTAAGTTTAGGTATGTATAGATACATAAATGTCATTGTGTTACAATTGCTTGCAATACTCCATACATAACATGCTGTGCAGATGTGCAGCCAAGGAGCCATAGGCTACACCACATTATCTAGGTGTGTAGATGCTGTCCTGTCTGGGCTTATGTAAATACACTCTATGACGTTGCACAATGACAAAATAAACTAATGACGCATTTCTTAAAATGTGTCCTTGTTTTGAAGCAACACATGGCTATATTCAGAAATGTGAGGGCATCTTTTAGGATGAAACCCTCAATTTTCTATTCCGTCACATAGAAATAGAATCCCCAGAATTCAGAATTTGGATGAAGATAAAATGACAATTTGCAACATTTCCTAATGTTGACTATTTTATTAAATTACAAGTAATAAAAATTTTTAAATGCTGCCTAGAGCTCAAATGCATTAAGCTAATATGTGATTGACTACCTGAAATTTGACAAAAGAAATCTATGCATCATTATATATAAACATACTTTCTGATTTGCCTTCAAGATTTTTGCAGTAAAAATGATTAGTAATTGAAAGCTTAAACGAATCAGTGATATGTGAAGGTTTTGGTATTATGATATCTGAGCTTCTATACCACTTGCTACCTGTTTCTTTGGAACAGATCTTGCAATTTAATAAACTTTCTTTCAGCATTGTGGGTCTGACAAAGAAATGTTTCGATTATCTTTTATTAGAAACATTTGTTGAAAATATTTAATGTTCTGGCATTCAAATATAGCAAAGATGGCAATTGATATAATGGAAACAAGTATTCATTTTTAATACTTTAAAATTTTCTTTTGTATATTTTTATAATATACATATTTTTCTCTGAAAATTGCTATATTTTGTGAATGTTTATAATCTATGAATATTAGAAAACTATACATTTACATTTGGTAAAGCAGATGGTTTGCTAATCACAGGATAAGACCTTTTAAGCCACCCTGAGAATTTAAGAGATAGAAATCTACAATGAAACATAATTTCTACTCCCTCCAATAAAAAGTCCTAATGTTGTTTTGGGGTCAAATATAAAAATGAAATTGAGAGACGTTAAGAAGAGCAAGCTATGCGAAGCTTCCTAGGAGGCTTCATCTTGAGAGCATGAAGCCTCAGAATAAAGTTGCTAAGAGGGGAAAGTGAACCAGGGGTGGGTGGCTGAGGAGGAAGAGGAAGTTTTGATGTGAGTGGCCAAGGGTGAGCCAGGTTCTGGAGAAGGTGGTATTTCCAGAGTTCATATGGCTTCACACAAATTGGCAAGTTAATGCAGAAGTAAGAGAGGTCAGAAAAGAGTACTAAAGCCATTGTGGAGTGATGGGAGTAGGTGAAGGGTGAATATATAACCTTACACATTTCTTCAACCTTGATTAGGAGTTGTTTTTCTGCTTCGTTTAGGCTAATGCTGTTAGGATAAGGAGGATAAATAAGAGAGACTCCCCTGAAATCTGCAGGCTAGATGGAGAAATGGATCAGAAACCCAATATTTACAGTATGGAGGAGAGGAGTTTGTGAGTTAGGCTCAAGGAGCATCCCATGCAGGTAAACTTGGCTGGCCATTGGAAGAGGAGGAGAGAAAGAGGAGGAGAAGAAGTAGGAGGTGGAAATGGAGGAAGAGGCATCAGATAAGGAGAAAAGAGAAGGGGAGGGTTTTCATGGACGCAGAGCAGTTACTCCTCTGAAACGTGTGCTGGGAAATATACATAGCTTAGATTTCCTGCATTTTTAATTTTAAAGAATGGGCCTTAATATGTTGGTTCATAGTTGCTAACCTCAGCAAGGTTCTTTCTCTTTCTGTCACTCTCTCTCTGTCTCTCTCTCTCACACACACACCTACACCCCTTTAGTTAGTTCTTTTACATTTCATATAACTTTAGTTTCAAATTAACCTATCACTTTATGCCTGCACCCACTCCTCCTCTCCTTACTCTCCTCAGAGTATCATGCTTTCTTTTCAAAAAGTAGCAATGGAACGTGATTACACGGAACCTCTGTGTCTCCCACCAGTCGTTGCCCACCCCTGCCCTTGAGGGTGTCTCTGCTCTTCCTTCTCCATCCTGACCACCTTATGTCAGTCACAGGCAGGTTGAAGGCTCCCATTACTCCCTTTCTCTTTTGAAAACTTTAGCTACTTCTTCCACTCTCTATTCTCACCATACACATACACCACCCCAAGAAAGCCTTCCTGACCCCGGATTGACGGGTGCTGTTCTATCCCCTGCCTTCCTTTCTCAGACAACCTCCTTGACAGAGGAGCACCCTCCTCAGCCCTCTCTGCTGCTGGGTTTTGAGCCTTGTGTCCTCTCTGCCCTTGTGCTAATTATACTCTTGCCGATGTTACTTTCAGGTTGCTAAGTCCAATGGACACCTTTTGGCCTTGATTGCATTTGCCTTTCCATTTGAAATTCTCTCCTCCTGGCTAAGATGGCTACTATTGCATTCTGTCCTGATTTCTCAACTCTCTGTCCACTTATTCTGAGTCTCCTACCTGTGTAGGCTTCTGTAGATTTCCTTTTGACCCACCCAAACTTTTGGGGTGATACTTTCAGGCATTCTAAGGTGCACCCCATGTCACTCTCTTCGCCTTGCCCTGGGTGAACTAACTCATCACCAGTATGTTGTCATCACCACTTCCTTGCAGATCTCTCATCTCAGCTCCAGAGTCCCACTACACCTGAGACTTTCCCAAACTCTTCAGATTTACTGTTTCAAATTCAACACCTCATTTCTCCCAGATGTAAATCTAATTCTGTATTCTCCACTGGTGGTGGTTGGGGGGCAGCACCTCTATTTCATAACATTACCTACACTTAATCCACACTAAAGCTCTGTCATTCTCTTGCAAAATCCGTATCTTGTGATTTCTGTCCTTCCTGATATTGTCTCAGTTCAGGCAGAATTCATCATTCTCGTCTGATAATTGCTGTTATTTCTGAAATTGATCTCTCTCCCATCCTGTCCTCGTGGGCATTCTGTTCTCTAGACAACCTGTACATCTCACATGATAGCTCCTCGGCTTAATCACCCCAAACAGTGATTTTGTCCTGTTATAGGGCCCTTCAGAACTGTTCTATCCTCCTCTCCACACTCAGTTAACTTATAACTTCTTTTATTCTATTCTCCAAGCATAGTGGCCTTCTTACAGTTCCTCTAATCGCACAAAGTAATTTGCCTGTACCAGTTGCATTTCCTGTCTAGAAATGCTGACACCTTTCCCCATAGGCTCCCTATCCCAGTGTCCTGAGGCCGTCTGCTGCTCTCTTTGGCACTCAGGTCCTTATCACTTCTTGCAGAGACCTTTCCAGACACCATTCTAACTTTCCTCTTCCCTTAAGACCCAGGCCCACTCTTACTATGGCAGCTCATGCGGTGATGCTATTGTTTGTGTAATTGTCCATGTGCCACTAGACTGGGGGCTTCTCGAGGGCGGAAGGTAGAACCGCAGTGTCTCTGCATTGCTATGCTCCTGCGCTGTGTGTACCTATAATGTTTATTGATCGAACATATTTCTTAAGTGTAGCATTGTATGAAGGATGGTAGATTTCACTGAATGGCCTTTTCTTTACCTTCAGACAGAAAATAAAGTGAATACAATATGAGATGGATATAGCTATCACTCTTAGGTTTGATAACTTCAGTCTTAATAATTGGCCTTTGCTTGCATTGTTATTCTGCAGCTAGCTCTTGTCTGAGCCCTGGCTCCCAGCTGCATTCAAAAGTGTGACGTTTTGTTGCCCTGGAAATGCAGCAACATTCCATGGAAAGCAACAGTAGAACTTGTTTCCTTACACAAAGCAATATTGATTTCCAAATATAAAATTTTAGAAGGCAGCAGGATTATGTAGAAGCCTTTAAAGCCATAAACCTCAGGGTGAAATAGCTTTCTGTTTATTTCTATAAACACAGACCACATAAAATAATGGGCCTCCTTCTGTTTTCTTAACACGATGTTCCATCTGCCCAAGGATAAACTCTGTGGCAATAGGGATTCTGCCTTGCTCATTTTTATATCAACTTTCAGAGTCCCCCTAGCAGAGAGTTGGGCATACTGTACTCAACAAATATTTGCTAATCTCCTTTCTCTTCGGATAGGTTTGAACTGACTGTTTGCAGAGAACTACATGCTTCTTATCCAAGAACACAGAGCAATATGCTTGGGAAACTGCCAATTATGATAGTCTGTGAGGAGCAGACCCATTGCCTTGACTGTGCTTGCAGAGGGTCTTGAACACTGTACCAACCTGTCTCCAGCTCGTTTGAGTGAAGACCTGTAAGTGATTATGCTTTTCTCACGCATGCATCAGTCTGTATCCATTCTGCAAATAGAGAACTTCTGTTAGGGGTTAGGCAGCTGGATGTTCCAGGAGCTGAATATTCAGTAGAGAACAAAACTAGGTCCCTGCTTTCACGATGTTTACAGTCCGTGTGTGTGTGTGTCACTGGGTGAGGCTAGGGGACAGCGATCAACCAACAAATGAGTGTAAAATATGTCATTTGGTGAAAAGTGCAGTGAAAACAGAGCCTTGGGGGAGGGATAGGGATGATGCTCCTGCTACTTTCCCTTGGGAATATCCAGGTTCCATTTGTTCTTTTTGCAGAGTTAGAAAATATTGTCCAGAGATTTTATTATTTGAGCATGCATAAAGAAAGAGTGAATTAATATATCCAAGTGAAATGATTGAAGTGCATCAGTTAAGATTAAAATTCAAGAAGACTTCTAACATCCATAAATCAAAATCAAACAATTTGAAAGCTTTTGTCTAAATATCTTAAGTATAAACCACACTTTTAAGTCAAGTGCACATAAATTAGTACTTAGAATAATCTATCTTTAATAGTCTATGGGGATAACTTCTTGTTTTATTTATTTATTTATTTTTTGATTTTTTGAGACAGGATCTTGCTATGTAGTTCAGGCTTGTTCTGAACTCACTATGTAGCCAAGGCTGGCCTCGAACTCATGGCGATCCTCCTGCGTCAGCCTCCCAAGTGCTGGGATAATAGGCGTGGGCCGCCATGCCTGGCCCTATGGAGACTACTTTTAAATATTATTTTTAGTTATTATTTCTAGATTTCTATTAATATTTCTATTAATATTTCTAATATTCTTACTTCTAAATGGCAAACATGCAATTGAAAATATCTACTCATTTGAACAAACTGAGATAGTTTTAAATTCAAAATATACCAAAACTATCAATTGCATATCAATAATACTTCAACTAATATAAAGTGAAATGCAAAGACTTAGGACACATTCTTAGTATTAATAAAATTATACTTATATTTGTAGTACTTCTAAAGAAAGTTTACAAAATGTTTTAATATTCATTGTCATTTTATCCTTAAGAGCCATAATAAGGTAGGTAATGACACTACTATTATTAGTTTTTAGTCTATTTTGGAGAAGACTAAATTTTACAACCTTTATGTGACTTGCCTATGGCCACAGTTACTTGATGGTACTAGGCCTTTAGATATTCTGTTATTTTTACTATGCCACAGTGGCTCCCTTGCTAAGAGATCTGATTTTGACTTAAAACAGATTGTATATTTAAGAAAGGGTTTATAGACTTCAAAACGGTCCACATACAAAAATCTCAAGTTGATGCCAGTGTTAAAGGCAAAGTGAAAACATGAAAATGCTATTTTATTTCTTAACTAAGATACTGTGGTTTTGATATCAATGGGGAAAAGAAAGCATGTCTTTAAAAAGAAAAAACACTGGAATTCAGATCTTCTGAGTCAAATATATATTGGGTTTAGATCATTTAATTTCACAAGTATCTAGTGAATAGTTGTACTTAATACTATCCAGTAGAAATGAGTTTAGAAAGCATTTTGTTAACATTCTAGGGCTAAAGAAGAATGCTCTCCAACTAACTAAATACAAGGGACCAGGACTCTTTTATCTGGGACTTCGATCCTTTTTGGAACTAACGGTAACAGTTGAACTGTCCGTACTCAGGTCTCAAATTCCTTTCCAGTGTATCCTTTCATGCTCTTTGTGGCCTGAAACTCTTACTGTCCACTCCCACTCCCTGGCCTTCCTGTATCAGGGCTTTGGAGAGGGCTCTTGCACTGCCTGGAAAGTTGCCACCTGCTCTGATTTCCTATTTAAATCTGGGTGCCTTCACATCCCTCCATCCTCTGAAGTCCTGACACACTTTATTTTCATTTCTGTTCTAATACTTCTCACTCTCAAGCTCATGTTGTATATATCAAGTTCAAGACTAGACTCTCACTGGACCGGAGACCTTCTGAGGGCAGAATTTGTGCCCCACTGTTTTTTGGATTCCCAGTGCCTAGCGCAATACACTGCAGAGAGAAGGTGCTGCTTGCAATCTGGCTAATGAACATTGGAGAAATGCTCAGTTATGCCCTTGGGGAACCATGCAATTTTAAAGAGCATGTTTAATATTTTACAAAATAGCCTCACTTTTATATAATGTTTTACTTTTTAGGTGCTTTTCTAAACACCATCAATGCCATCAACCAATAGTTTATTTTTAATAGCTTGTTATTAATTTTTCCATTTTCCACTGTTCATTATTTATCCAGCAACTTACGATGCAATAATAATATTTAGGGTGGGCATCATAATAACTGTCTCCTCATAGAATGTCTCATTCTATCACCAGAAAAATCTCACAGCTACGAAGGACCAATGTTTTATTTCTACTTTTCATTAAATCTATAAATGGGAGCTTAAAGAGATGAAGCAATTTCTACAAGTACACATTCAATTTTTCAGAGCTAAGACTGGAAAGCAAGACCCTCTTCTGTGCTTGTGTTGAGTGTTAAAAAGATATTGATTTTATGGTATTCTCTTACTCCGAAAATTACCAATCTTTTTCAGTGATTTATAGTAAACTTCAACCAGAATTCTGCCTATGTGAACACCCTGTGGTGGTTCAGGGACAGTGTCAACTTTATCGGCTTTGGGATCCACCTGCGGAACTGGTGGAACACACTTCCGGGTGGGTCATGGAAGTGTGGCCCTGGAAGTCTACATCTGGTCCCTTGCCTTTTCTTCTCTGGCACTCTTCCCATGCTCTGCTTCCCCGCCACTGTGAACTAAAGCAGTTTGCTCTCTCTGCCACCATGTCTCTGTCTTTGAGCCAGCTGATTGTGGACTGAAATCCTAAGTGAATTAAACCTGTCCTTCTTTAAGACATGAACGTTGAGTATTATGTCCCAGTGACGAGAAAGCTGACTCCCTACATACGTCCCCCTCCATACATCTAAGGCACACAGGTAAATAAATTCTTACTGTACATTCAAATAACCATGCCCCTCATCTGCATGGAAGAGTCAGCCATGAAACAGCAGCAGAGTCTCAGAACATTACAAATTGGAGTAAATAAACCTTGATGAAGAGGATGGACAAAACTAAATATAAATATAACACTGTATTTATATCATAAAATATGTAAATATCTGACATAAATATATATATATAGAAGTTATATGTAAATAACAATACCGATATATTATAAAATACAATAACTTACAAATTAAGGCTGTTTGACAGAATCCTACTCAAGAATAAGGGCGAAGAAGGAATACAGAGAAGCAGCCAGTCTGATCTAGAATTTTTGTTTTGAAAATTTCTTTTCCCCAGATTTATTATTTCATGGAGCAGAGTTAACAAATGAACTAAGAAATGAGTCAACATTAATCATTTTACATAATTTCTTTAAGCCTTTCACTTTTTTTACCTAACAGTTTTCTTTGTACTTTCGAAAAGTAAATTTTCCAGCGATTTGCCATAGTTCATGCACTGAGAGACAGTGAGGCAGCGTGAGATAATTTCTCGTCCACTTCCTTTGCCTTTTGTGTCGGTCCATTGGATCTGCTTAAGGTCCAAGTCTTGATATACAGTTGTTTACCTTTGATATAATGTTATAAACCAAGGCCAAATTGAACTTACAAGAAATCTTGTGACTAAATTTTAAAAAGGGGGTGGGGTGCTAGGAAAAGATGGGCGTTCTGAACCCATTGACCTGAGCCTGAAGAAAAGAAGAAGGCGACAACTCAGTACACTTTTATGCTTAACTTTATCATCCATATTTGCCCTGTCTGAGCAATTTAGAAGAACAAGCAGCGAATGCTCTGTGTAGCCAGCTCTACAAGTGACAAAACGCCCTGTTCACCTTCATACTCAACACAAAGCATTCTTCTGAAGCTACAAATGAGTCCTTGCAAGAACTGTCCATGACAGTAATTTGCTCCCACTTAAAACTGTATTAAATTGAGTGTTTCAGAGTAACTTAAGATGAATTTTACACTTATGTGTCATTTAAGGTAACGAGCTGGAAGCATAATTTTCAGTTTGTGAGGCAGACAACTCAAAACATGAAAACTGTATTTTTTTCAGAATGAACTGAGGATTCAGCAGTGGTAGAGAGAGAAGAGATCTGCTACTGTGTCCCTGGCTAGTGACCCTTGTCCATTTTCTATCTCGGCTGTGCTAAAACCAGAGCACGACCAGGATTCAGGGATGCAGGCACCCCACGCTGGGAGTGTGGGCAGAGATGGAGAAACCAGGGAGTGGGTCAAGATGTGGATATCTCAGATTGGATCCCAATATTGGGGTAGCATAATGGCCAGGACTGAAGTTTTGGAAATGCAGACTTCAAATGTTTGGTCTTCTTGCTTAGAAATATTGACTTATTCATTAAAAAGTTATAAAATTACCTGCAGGAATATAAACCACATTCACAGTTGTTAACACTGGTAAAACTTCATGGTTTCATAAAATATCAGACTCCTTATCTTTTGCTGTTGGAGATAAAATGTTTTCTCAAGAAATGCTTCAGGAATTCATAAAGGCACCATCAAAGATTTCTCCACCAAACTAATTACTACCTTAGGCAATGGAGAAGAGGTGCTTTCTTGTGCTAATACTGAGGTTCTTTCTTGAAGAAATACAAGATATGATCTCAGTTTTAGTGACTTATATAGTCATTACTTGAATTCCTCTTGTTTATTTTAAATGAGTGAGGCATTCAGCTTTACTTTTTTTCCTTCTCATCTTGCACTATATTGATGTGAAGTCAGAGGCCTCGGGAGGATGCATGCTAATGGCAGGTTGGTCTCTGTGTATTGATATCCATGATAATTTTACTTTGGTCTTTTTTCATCTAAGATTTCAAAGGACTTTGTAAGTATTTGAATTAGAGTTGCAACAATCTTAAAAAATTACTATGGAAAAGTGTAAGCCTTCTTAGATGTAAGCTTCTAGAGGGCACAGACAATTTTCACTATGTGAGAAACTCAAGGTCACTAAGCATAGTATTATCTTCACTCAGTATTGTATTTTAGGTAGTAAAAAGATAGTATTTAGAGGAAAAATGTTTATTCTTCCTATGTGTCCTCAAATTAATAAAAACACTCATTGTCATGAATTCTTTAATTATTTAGTTGTATATCAATAAGAAAATAAAAAATTTATGAAAATAGAATTTAAGGATTTTTTTATTATCTTTGCTACATTTTTGTTTCTATTACTACAAGAAATATAATGTTCACTGGACATATTTTGTGACTTAAATAATATCTAAGCATCCAAACCTAAAATTTTATAGGTCAGGAACTTTCTTATTATGATTTGGACTAGTTCTCATTTTAAGGTTAAATCCATCACTTACATTCTCTGTACTTCTTCCTAACTTATGAAATAAGGAAAAATAATACCAACTTCATTTCCTAGCAAAATAACATATATTAAAGGAGTCCGTAGAAGTTATTAATATATTGTCCCACAAGAACAAATGATTATTCCATTATTGTTATTGTGTTACAAATGCATTGTGGGTTATTGTTATGCTGACTTCAGATTAGTTCAAACATACATTTGTCCCAGGACTTGGAAGTAAGAGTATTTTGTGCTGTGTTGTAGATACTCAATAGTTTATTTATCTCTTATCATCTCTGGTTAGGAATTACAATGTGATTCTTTTTGCCTTTTGATCACAGTTCACAGTTTCCTCAGTACAGAGCACTCAGTTCTATGCTATGCTGATCATCAAAGAAAAAATTCAAAAGGCTCAGAAACATGGCTCCAGACCGATAGTTATTAAAAGCAAAACCTTTTCTTCGTCGACAATTCCACAAACATGTTATAGCTGCTTATAAATTCTAAACCTCTCTAAAATGGAACAAAAGACAGACAATAAACCAACAGAATGTCAGAGATTCCATATGACATCAACACGCTTAATAAATTTAAAATGCAAAGTTTTCTTACCTAGCATGCAAACACATTTGGCATTCTGATCAGGGTTCTCAAACAAGATTTCGCCACACCTCTGAAATAGAAAGATGGCCATAGTTATTTTAAGATTTTGTATCAGGATTCCCAATGTAACATATCCATGCAACCTGACATTTCAGTAATGTTTCCTTTGATTACCTGAGTCTAGGGACTTTAAACAGTGACTCTTGTAAAATACCTAAGAGGTGATTTGGGGTAGATTGTTCCTGCGTGCCTCACTCCCCTGCCTAAACCTGATTCTGTGTGCTTCCATGAAAAGTCATGGCTTGAGATGCATTGGTTTCTAACGGTTTCCTTCTCAGTGGGAGATATACAGTCTATTAGGCTCAATAATCTGAGGTCAGTCACCCTCAAAGTTGGCCCCTATTACCAACACACAGACACAATCAGACATAAAGCGAGGTGACTAATAGTTACTCCCTGAAGTTTGTGTGGGGGCAAGTAAAGAAGCAAAAAAGTGGCACTTGAAATGCTTCAGCTGAACCCACACACTCATGGAAATATTAGCTTATCTATATCTTAGTTATAATTTGCTTGTTAAAACTTTTGTGCAAGGCAAACTCCAAATATGTAGTTATTGCAGAATAGGCCACATTTGCATGTACCTGAAGAATGCTATCTTCAACTCTTCTGTCACAAGATCAAGCCGGTTTTTGATAGGATGGCCTAGATCACTGGCCGCACTGCGGAGGGCGGACTTCCTTTCCTACTTTAACAAGCCTGCACTCACTCTACAAAGCACTTCTTTTCAGAGTGCTTCTTTTCCCTACTTTTCTTACGTTTAATGCTTTTTGTACCTTTATACCTTTAACAAATATAAAACCTCCCCATTTTTTGCTTGTCTTGTCCAATTATTTGAAGAGGACAACAAGAGCCTGGAAGGGACCCCTGGGCAGCCCAGTAACCATGAACAGACTGGATTGTCTTCCCCAAACACTTGCTCCCACCACTCATTTCCTTTGATTTTAAGGTGACTGAGGACTGACTGTCTTCACTCATTTTCCTCTTTCTTTAACCACTCACAATTTGGTTAATCCCATTCCCACTAAGCTTTATTATACCTATACTTAATATATTAAAAGACAAAGTAATAAAAGGAAAACATTCCTGGATTTGAGGACCTATGTTTCTCACACCTAATTGTGAAATTCTTCTGTACAAAGAGGAGCCAGTTGCGAGGGGAAACGTTGATGCTATTACCTCCAAATCAACCCATTTTTTTAGGCTGACCTACATTTTGCACAAGGGTATGGACAACTGGCTTGGAGATATGAGAAAGAAGGGTACTTTGTTGAGTCAAGAAGATGGACGGAGAGGAGGGAGGCTGGGTGCAGTGGAAGGCTGAAAGAGAACATCGCACTCTGGATGTAAAAAGGCACTGAATTCTGGATACAGAGTCTCCCATGAGCCATTTCCCGGCTACTCTGCAGACCTAGTGTGAGATTTATCATGCCGCTTAATCTTTCCATGCTTCATTTCTTTGTAAGTGACCCTGGGCTGTAGATAGGTGCTATCAAGGCAGGTCAGGGAGCAAATGTGCAGATTAATGACCCTGGAGTCTGATCCTACTTTCGTTCCTGTTTTGTTTGTATGTTGGCAGAGGTTAAACCCTTTCAAATAGCTGGGATCTATTTTCTGCATCAACTGCTTTGTAAAGTAGTATTTTATGACCTGAAAGAGTTAATGATTATTTTTAAATGAAAGGTCAGAAGTTTCTTAAATGTTTTCAACTTTGTGGCAGGACAAAGTGCTGGGAAGCTGTATCAAGCTGTATTCCAGGTCTCACAAGGAAACGACTCGAGAATGCTCTCTTATCCTTTGTTAATGTCAAGGGCCGCACATATGCTGCCAGGGAAGAGCTTTCCTTCTCCCACTGCAGGGCCTTCCTGGGGGGATGGCGGGCAAAGCTCACATAACTTCACATGAGTCCTACAGGCAAGGGCAGCCTTGCATGTGTCTCTTAGCAAACATGTCAAGGTAGGCCCAGAAGGTCTGGCTTTCTTTCCTGGCCATGGAAATTCCTCAAACACCCATGAAGCATGCATTTTTTAACACTGCCTTTGCTCACTGACCAGACAAGCTCCTGACCAAGGAACAAGGGCAGGTGCTGTGGCCCTCCTCTTCCTTGCCTTCATCTCCCTGGCACATCTGGGAAGTGAGGGAAGGACGTTTAACCAACTTTTTAATTGCCCTGTTGATGAAGTTATCTGAGGATTTTAACAGATTTAAAAGCAAGGCCCAGAAGAGAATCTGATTGTACTCAGGATTTACAAGAAACCAGATTCTTTTCAGGGCCTCTTTTTATTGATGCCAGTGTTTACCAGGCCCTCACTGCCAGGCTCCTGCTTGCTGTGCAACCCAGGGTGATGACCCAGTTTAGGAAATTAATTAGGCTAAGCCACAGGGCTCAAATCTCAGAAAACCACAGGCTCTGCCCTAGGGAAGGTCTTGAGTTCTGTAGAGTTCCGGGTTGCCGAAAGCCTCCTCCCTCAGTGTTCTTGTCATGCGCGATGGAACTCCCCATTCCAGCACCTCCCTGGGTGATTCTGACTTTGTACCTAGTTCTGTTCATTAATATTCTACCTAATTCTTAGATTCCCATCTCTCGTTAGGGATTCCATCTTTGCTTTGTCTTCTGTGCCTGAAATACTGAGACCAAGTCACCCTGTTCCTGCCCATCTCTCTCAGTGAACATTGTCCGCATCTAACAAGGAATAGCTGTTGCGATGTCTGTCCGAGGGGTTTGGAGCCCTGCTAGCAACAGGGAAATCCCTCTGACACATGATCTCCTTCTGTAGCACACAGGACGTCTGGCACATGATCCACGTATGTAAGGCTAGTGCCCTCAGAGATTGTAAAGAATCAGTCCATGCTCATCATGCCTCATTGTTGTGACCCTGGTGCTATAAACATACCTGACCTCTGATAAGTATTTGAGGAGTAGCCAACATTTATTCGAGCTCACACTGCAGCTTAAGCATTGTTCTATGTGCTGTCTATGTACCATTTCCCACTCTCATTTTATCCCTTTAACAGTAGAAAATTGAGGCACATACAGTACCACTCACTAGAGAATACCCTCCTCTAATGAATGAGAAAATCAATGCTGACAGCTGACCTGTTACTTAACCGAGTTACACAGTTTTCCACACTTTGGGCCTCATTTTTACTATGGCCAAGTAGATTGCCTCTGTTGACAGCCCCCTCTTCCACCTGTTAAGTGCTCACTGTTCTCAAGAGTTGCCACCTATAAGAGCTTGGGCACTGGCTCAGACGGACTTCATTTCAAACCCTGTTGGTACCTTCTCTTATCTACTGTATTATCATAGGTAATTTACTTAGTTGTGCCAAACCTTCTTTCTTATCTGTAAAACTGTAATATTATCTAAATTATAGTACCATTGGAAATTTAGTTTTTAATTCATTATGGACAAGAATTTACTGGTTTAAACTATGGTAGATAAGAATGTAATACAAAAATAAGAATTTATAAATTTATCCATTAAAATCCCATTTTGATTCCATATTTTTAGTAAGGATTAAGAATGAAGAAATATTTCTAATTTTAAAAGCCAGAACATTTCATAAATTTGTTATTAATTCTCATTTGTTAAGAATTTTTTATATTAAATTTAGAATTATATATAAATTTAGAATTTATTCAGGAGAAAAAAAGGAATGCTGTAAAATAGTGCATTTATTATTCTTAAAAACTAAGATATGGGATCAACCTGTGTCTATCAACAGTTGACTGGATAAAGAAAATGTGGCATATATACAAAATGGAATATTATTCAGCCATAAAAGGGAGAGAATTCTGTCATTTACAACAACATGAATGAAGATGAAAGGATTATGTTAAGTGAAATAATCCAGGCACAGAAAAACAAATGTTATGTGATCTCACTTATATGTGGAATCTAAAAAAGTATAATTCACAGAAGTAGGACATAGACTGATGGTTACCAGTAGCACGAGGAGAAGACTACTCAGGAGTTGTTGGTCAAAGGATACAAAATTTCAATTAGAAGAGGTTTAAGAGATTCATTTTACAATATAGTGACTATATTAAGCACAATGTACTGTATACTTGAAAATTGCTAAGAATATATTTTAAGTGTTCTTACCACAGAAAAAGGTAATTACTTATATGTGAGACAATGCATGTGTTAATTACCTTCACTGAGCCATTCCACAATGTATACATATTTCAAAGCATCAAGTTGTTTACCATAAAAATATTCAACTTTTATTTTGTCAACTAAAAAGAATAATAAAAATAAATAAAATGCTACATCTTTAAAGCTATTAGCATTTAAAAGTTCTATAATTTCCATTAACTTAATCATGGTATTCCAGTAAAATGCACAATAAAATGTTTTTCTTAAGTGAACTATAATTTTCACTACTTTCATCATAAATTTAGTTGCAAACATTGCTATTAGGAGTAATTTTAAATATTCAACAAGCATCTTTTCCTTTTTGGAGGATATCAAAAGTTTTATTGTTAAATTTTTATTTGGAGGATATCAAAATTTTATTATTATTTGTAATATTTATCCAATTTTATTGGAGAATATCAAAATGTTTATGATACATAATATTGGCAATAGTATCATATACTCAAAAGAAGTTTTTAAAAACAGAGAAATCTCACATTTTGTTCTCAATGTTTAACAGAGAGTAGTACTTCCAGATTCCTTGGGCCAGCAAATGTTTTTCAAATGAGCTTTCATATTTTTTAAAATTTATTCTATTTTTCTGAATATACTTGCTAACACCAGGTCTCTCAGCAGACCTCCACCCACTCATCCTTTTAGAGAAAGTGTCTTGATATCTTTGGAAGGGAGAAAACATCAGCAAACAAATAGAATCAAAGATAGAATTTCTTATTGCTTGGGAGTTTGACTCACTGTCAGATGGGACAGTAATAGTTGTTTGGAACTAGATAACGTTAAATGTTATCAGAAGGTAATTAATAGGTTATGATTCTTTGATATTCTCTTCACACATTTACAGATTTTTTTTTTTTTTTTTTTGTGGTTACCAGGGGTCTAACTCAGGACCTCCCACGCCAGTAGGCGCCCGTGCTGCTGAGTGGTATCACCGGCCCTTTTTTCGTATGTGGGTACCGGGAGTCGAACTGAGGACCTTGCACTTGCCAGGCAGGTGCTTATGTCCCTGAGCTATCTCACCGGCCCCCAGATTTTTTTTAACGGAAAGAAATTATTAAAGGGAATTAGTTGCTTACAGCATAATGGAGGTTCAAGCAACAGGCAGGACTTCCATAAATGACTCTAAGAGCAACTCTGCAAAATTGCCTCACGAAGCTGTGAGTTCACCAGGCAGATGGAGCAAGGTGGGGAAATGGAGAACCAGGAGGCACCACTGAATTGTTGGTTTCAAGAACGCAGCACATGATGGTGATCCAGGGATTAGAAAGTTATTGGCACAATTGCCTCTTGACATCCTCCAAATTAGTGACAGAATATTGGATGCTATTGTAGACATGCAAAAAACCCTGACATCTCCATGACTGTATTTGAGAGCTCATTAAATCAAAACAGAACAGAAAGAACTCCTGACATACTACTAGACTCGTTTTGGGAAAAAAAAATCACCAAAGCAAAGTCTCCTGAGGTGAAAATACATAACCATGCTCAGACTATTGTGAAGTTGCAGACTTTGGTGGAAAGTGAAATCCAGCTCATCTGTCCTGGAAGCAGCAAAGACAACCAAAATAGACAAAGCTCCAGCAAAGGCTGCCTTCACTTCCCACTCTTAGCCCCTCTCCAAGAACTCTGGTTCTGCATGTTGGCTGTGTGTTACGTGAACTTCTCAAGTGAGGTTCTGAGTAAATAAGGCAGATGCCTGTACGGTGATGTATTAATTGGGATTGCATCTGTTTCATTGCTCACCACTGAATCCCTAAATGTCTAGAACAATGACTGATATATAATGGGCACTCCCAATGTTTATTAAATGAATGAATGATGAATTCCTTACTGTGATTCTGTGGGATATACTGTAATTATCCAGATTAGCATGCCAAGTGATGGGTTTTTCTCTGAACATTTATGTTTACATGCCAGTCAGTGTTACCATAATTGTAGCAATTTTGTGTGCAACTGCCATAGGGTGATAAAGGATGAAACTTGACATTGAGAACATATTTCAAAACTGGATCACTTTCCGTATCACAGTTTCCCCAAGCAGAGAACTCACTAGCACTAACCAAAGCCTGACCGCTAGAAGACAGGGCTGGAGAGAAAGTGGCTTAGGTCTATGGAGTATCAAAAGACAGCTTCTGTTGAAAATGAACTCTCTAAAGCTTGGCAGGGCCTGGAAGTGTGGCACTCCATTAGTGTCTGTCAAATAAGTGAATGAATAAATGGATATTCAAAAGGGCCTTACTGAGTGCTGAATTTGGGCAGGCGCTATACCATGAGGGTGGATACAAGATCAAACGAGATTCATGATAGCTCCTGTCCTCAAGAGAGGTTTAGAGTCTAGTCTGAAGTTAGAATAAGAGAAAAGGCTGTGGGCACTTTCAAAGGTGGGTACCCACCCCTGGCTGGAGCTATCAGAGAGAGTATCCAGAAAGCTTGTAAAATAGGAAAGAGTTCTCTGGCAAAAGACAGAGACCGTTAAGGCAGAGGAGCCTGGGGGTGCAAAGCCCTTTTAGGATCACACAGGTAGCCACCAAGGACAGGAGCAAAACTGTGGTGGGTCAAAGAAGAGGGCTTAATCAAACTAGTAGTTACCGGTGAAACTGGAGGAAAGCAGGGGCCAGTAGTTATCTAAGACTTCTAGGCTAGGGTAGAGAGAGCTGGCTTGCTTTTGAAGAGCTGGGATGCTTAAAGAATACTTTTAGTATTGTAATAAATAACTACAATTTAATGGCACCAGCCATCTCTTATCGACAGTATCAGCTGCAATCCTTGAGCCCATTTCTACCCCAAAGAGAGTACCAAGCTTGAGGTGGCCCTTATTTCTTTTTCTGGAATTATTTCATACAATGACTATGACTCTAAGAATTCCCCAGCCACCCAGCAGAAACTTCATGGGAGGCTGACTTCTGCTGCTGCCGAAGCCATTAGCACCTGGTGTTGAGGATATCATAGTTTCCCTGCTCTGGAGGATGCGTTTTCACGGTCTCCTTCTCTACAGTGGCCTGCATCCACATGTTTTTTATGCAGCCTTGTCTGCCCTGTGGGTGGCACAGTCAGGACTAATCTCTAACACTGTGGCAGCCCTCAGCACTCTGCTGCCAGAGGATGGGAGATTTGGAACTGGGGCTGATTTCAGCTCAAGCTCATGTTTTCCTTCCTAAGCTTTTCCAGTGAAAAAGATTTCCATCCTACTGCAGGCTGTTAAAACATCAGACTAATAAGTTTTCAACAATCTGTCGGTGTAGATCTCCAGCAACAACCTGGCACTGCCTTTGAATCTTGGCCTCCTGGTCTAATCCAACTTCAGCTAGTCAAAATAAAGACGTACCAGCAAAAGAAAAAAAAAAAAGATAATCATCTTGAGCTGAGCAGGAATTCTTAGCAAACCCATTGTTGCCAATAGTCAACAGCAACTCTGTGGGCTACATAACCTGGGGTGACCCTCCAGAAAGGCCATCCTTCATAAACCTCTAATTAGCTATGGTTAGGAGTGACTTGAAAGTTATTAATACTATTGCTATTGGAAAATGAGCCCACCAGCTTTTAACAGCTTTGTTTTCTTCTTCAGTCAGAAAACAAAATGTTAGTTCAATGGTGTATGCTTTCTATTAAAGAAGTGCCAGCTGTAACAATCTCCAAAGAGTCTCTCAGCATTTTATTACATACCCCTATTTTTAAATGTCTAAAAACTACTTATTATGAACCAAAATTTGGAAAACCTGGTTTCAGTCCAAAAGCAATTTTTTGTAAGTTATTAAGCAAATGTCTGAATTAAGCACTGAGTTTTTTGTCATTTTAGCCCAGGACAGCAGAGGGCACTAGAAAGGCTGAATTGCTAACATCTGATTGAACCCCCTTAGGGGGATCCTGGGGTCAGAGGGCATACAGGTTCAGCCACTGTGTCAGTCTTGATTTAAACACACACACACACACACCAAACAAACAAACAAACAAACAAACAAACAAACAAAAACACATTGAAAACTGAATGTTTCACTATGTAAAAAGGTTACTATAGCCTCTGGGCAAGCACAATGCTAGCAAAATCTGTACCTGCAAAGACTGACAGCATGAAGTACAACAGGGGTGGGGGTAGGGTCTCTCTCTCCCATGTACCCAGTTACAGGAACTGAGTAGGCAGCTGGGTCCAGGCACTTTGGAAAGAATTCTGATAGGAGCTCTGAGAACTCCCCTATCACAGATGCAAATGTATATGTCACTGATCTGGATAGAGTGCAAAAATTGTGTGTGTGTATTTTGTAATACAATTTCATCTTCTATTTATCATCTCAGAGTTCCAAGTGCTGACAGATAGCTACAGCTAGTTTTCAGAGATAGAAAGGTAGATACTTTTGTGAAAGCAAACGGCTAAAGCCATAACTATTTAAATTATACATAGTGAGTTGTTAAATGTGAAATCTGTAGATTCTCAGTGATAGAGAAAGGGGTAAGCAGTACAAAAGGAGAACAGAATGGTGCATATAAAGGAAAGAACTTGGCATTATTGAGATTCAAATCCCAAACCTGTCCCTTACTAGTTCTGTG
The DNA here is from genome assembly GCA_028451465.1 of Erethizon dorsatum. Classification (NCBI taxonomy): domain Eukaryota; kingdom Metazoa; phylum Chordata; class Mammalia; order Rodentia; family Erethizontidae; genus Erethizon; species Erethizon dorsatum. The sequence continues at coordinate 141,423,537 of CM051823.1, read as the reverse complement.
GTACATTTTATTTCTATTTTTGAATCTCATTGTAGAGCTGAGGGAGTAAGAATGCTCATTCATCTACCAAATGATATAATACACTGTCATTATATTGGCACCAGGTACTCCAAAACCTGTAATGTGGCCTGGTAGGTGTGTGGTTTTGTGGAAAGAAGAAGGTGGCAGTAGGATATGGCCATTTGGTGATGGCGTGTTCACTCTACAGAGCACAGTTCTTCCACATAAGTCATAAGGCATTATGAGGAAAAAAACTGCTTCTCTCAGATGGAGAGCGGTGGTCCTTCAGAGGGTAACCTGTAAAGCCAAAGGTCGGGAGAAGAGGTCCATGAGGAGGATGGAGATTCGAGTACTTCCTAATACGTCCTTATCCTTGGTGTTGAGGAAGGGGGGAAGAACTCATATGGGCATGGGAAAGGGATTCCTCATAGGTGACCAGACAAACTGGTCATGTCCTGCTGGGCATGGAAAAGTTTCTAAATAATGTATTGTTTGGCTAAAGAAGAAAGGAACTAATATTAAGTAAGTATTCAATAGAGGCTGAAGCACGAGTTAAGGTGGGAGGGTGTTTATTCTAGGTATCATACACTGGATGTAAAAGTCGGAAGGTGACTGAGGAAATGGAAGGGGTTAAGAATGGCTACAAGGGCATGGGATTCAGATAATTGGGAGGATTGGGGAGTAGAAAGTCATGAGGTTGGGGAAGGTGGCGGGGAGCAGATCATGACAGGATCTGCAGGACTCCATTTAGCAACTGGACACAACCCCAGATTCTGTGGCTGTGGCTCTGAATGAAGTCACTGCAGGTCACAGACCATCTGTCTCAGGCATTAGAGAGATCTGAAATGTATTCAGAAAATTGCTGCAATGGGAGCATTATACAGCGTCCGTATTTGCTGACCCACGCTGTTCCTTGCCACTCTTGCCATACCCTTCGGTGGTGAAAGGTTCTGCCAAGTGGGGCACTACCTTGTTATTGAGTTTAATGACATCATTTCTATTATCCCTCATATTCATAGTTGTGACAACCAGCAAAGTTGGGGAATAGTCTGGAGAGAGTTCCTTACCCTGTATTACCTTGCATGGGGTGTTCACAGATTTCTTTAGATTTAGTATAATCTGTATGGTTTTTATGAGGAGTAGATCATGGATATGAGAATGTGACTTGTCAAATTTTCAGGTCTTGCATGAATTATAATATGAAGACTACGATCTTCCAAATAATGCATAAGGTGAAGGCTGAGAACACACGCGAGGCGTGACCCTTTGTCATGTCATTGGATCGCAGAAGATGGAGGTGCTAGGATCCTGGAAAAAAGTCCTTCCCTAGTGCTTCAAACAGCATCTCCTCCTCAGAAACTTCTGAGAGATCCTGGTATACTTCAAGAAAATCATTCCTTCACCCAGCTGTCACCCTCAGAGGGGGATTTGAGCCAGAATGCGACCCACACTCCTGTGCCTTCTGACATAATGCACAGTCACGCTTTAGTCTGTGTCATTGGCACCCCTGGAACCCTGACACAGGGAGCACTTGGGACACCTGCCTTTTGGTCTTACTATGTGCTGCCAGCAAATACGTACTCATAATTGCTAAACTCCAGCCATCTGGTTGAAGTGTCCAAGCTTCAGACATTGTTTTTCGTGATTTACACCACAATTTTCAAGCTATTTATAAGACTCTGCAAACAGCAACAGCTTAATAGATAATATCAGCTATATCTCCAAATCTTTGTCCAGACGTCATGATTCAGAGACTCATGGGACCTCACCCAGCCTGCAACTGAATGAATATTTACTGAGGACAAAGGGGCACTTATAATGGGCTCCTTGCAGCTCAGTGCAGCAGTGCTCCTGTACATAAACCAATAATTAAATGTAATCCTATATACTTACAGTTTTAAAAGAAATTCAAACCAGTCATTGGAATTAAATAACCCCAGTGCTAGAGAAATGACTTCCAGAACATCAAGCCCAACATGCAAACACACGGCCTCTGAACTACAAAGGGACGAACACTTTTCCCAAGGATAGGGGCCTGTTGTATAACTATTTGTGAGGTCAAAGATTCAGATGTTCCCATCGACAATCAGGAAGCTACTACTGGTTAAATCGTATTGACCATTTTTGAGTGGACAGCTCTGAGACATAACCATGGCCTCACAACAGAGATTTCTATAAATTCTACCAGCAATCAATGGCAACCCCAGGCTAGAGCAGGAAAATCTAATATCTTGGAGAAATAACTGACAGGTTTTACAAGCTGCAAGTGAAAGTGAAGATAATGTATACTTTGCTAATAGTTACATTCTGCCACTTCGATAAAAGTAGTATTTCAGTCTTCCTCCCTTTATCAACGTACAGACTTTCTCTCTAATTCACTGCTGTTTCCCAGCACCTAGCTCAACAATCTTAAAAACATTTCTTGAATAAATGAATAATTTGGAACAAAAATACACCTAATCCATTCATTATTGCCTAGAAGTCAAGTTAAAAAAAATCTGTGAAGTGATGAAACACTTCAAAAAGAATAATCAGGTTATACTTAAAGGTAAATAAGCTTAAATGGTAAATTTGATGCCATTATTACGCTAAGAAGTTGTCATCTGGACAGTGCACTGAATCTGCTATGAGTGCTTTAGATGCAATCCTGTTAAGAAGTAAAGATTTCTCAAGTATTATAGTTTTGAAAAATAATTTTCCCTGGAAAGGAAAGACTGTAAATATATGTTTTGTTTAACTAACCTTTTTTTTCACTACAACTATTACCAAAATTAATCAAAGAAACAAACAAATTTAAGTGGTCAGCATCCACACCAGGAAAATGGAAGTAATATCTATATTCTGCCTCATTACCATATCCTTAAAGTTTAAATTAGTAGAGTGTTTCAAGTGTCCAAGAAGAAAATTAGTATAGGAGTCACTCGGGGATGACATGGAGTAGCAAGTGCTGTGTTGGTGGTGGTTTTAGTTTTCATTCTGGTCACTTCATTGCTTCCAGACCCTTTGCAGCCCTCTTTGTAAGTAGAGATGATCATTGATTTGAGATTTGATTCCCATTATAATTCATGCTTTCATACAAGCACTTAGTGATGTAATAAACCAAAGAGAATCGAGCATCAACAGAGATGGGAAAAAGATAATTCTTTCCTTTGTGTGTGTGAACTCATAACTAATTCCAAACCATTGAGTTGTCTTTCAATTAAGAAAGGCCAGGGGAGAATTTGGTACTCTGGGGTCCTAAGAGTTGTGAAATTTAGAAGGAAGACTCTTTAAGGAAAAGAATACAAATGAATGAACACAAAATTAAGAATAGCAAGTTGGTTAAGAATCTAGTCTCGTGACGTATCAATGAAATCGAAAAACGCTAGATTATACTTCATCGGTTTCCCAGTGAGTCTGCATGTGAAAGTGACATTGCAATATGACATATATTCATCAACTAACAGTGCTTATTAGTAAATCGATGTTTGGCAAACTAGCAGATTTTTTGCAAGTTGAACCATTTTAACCTAATGTTTCAAAACTATTTTCTCCATGCATTCTTAATAAAAAAACTGAACTCAACAGTAGCAAATAGCTTTAGAAATAAAACAATGCACATAAATTCCACATTATTAATTTGCTAAATTACTATAAATTTGAAAAGGCTAGGATATTCAACCATAGGGACTATGCCTCAGCCCTGAGTAGTCATATCTGTAGAATACTTGGCAGAAAGTAGGTGTCCAGTAAATGCTTTTTAGTGTATGACTGAAGGAAGAAAATAGCACATACCAAGGAAAGTAATCACCACTTTAACAAGCTCTATTAAGTCCAGACATGTCAACGTATATATTTCGGAGACCACTGATAGGCATGAAATTATTTATGTGTGTACACAAAATAAAATGGTATGATCAAAAAATACGGTGAACGGTTAGTGTTTTTTGTTTTGTTTTGTTTTGTTTTGTTTAAGTTTATTATAATAAAAGACACAATTGCCTCTAATAAAAGACACATTGCCTCAAAATACTCCTTGCTTCAAACATAGTTATTCTGAAGTTCTGGAACTCCTCTTTCACAAGTGTCTTTATGAGGTGTGATTAAAAATATGGTGATGGGCCGGTGAGATAGCTCAGTGGCATAAGCGCCTGCCTGGCAAGTGCGAGGTCCTGAGTTCGACTTCCGGTACCCACATACGGAAAAAGGGCCGGTGATATCGCTCAGTGGCACGGGCGCCTGCTGGTGCACAAGGTCCTGAGTTCGACCCCCAGTACCCACACGCACACAAAAAAAATATGGTGAATTCTGCTGCTGAGTGACATCCAACAGAAAGCCAGGCTCATAAAACCATTACCGTGTGTCCTCATCCACTTTATTCACCAGATCTGGTAGTTCCTCCAAGACAAAATGCCCCTAAAAGGTAAACATTTTCAATCCATTCAAGACATTGAGGCAGCCACAACAGTGCAAACAAAGACACAAATGAGGTCTTCCAGAAGTGCTTCAGAAAGTGACAGACATGAAGGGATAAGTGTGCTTGAAAAAATTTAACATTCACTGTGTGGTAGCACATGTCTGTAATCCCAGTACTTGGGAGGCTGAGGCAGGAGAATTCAAGGCCAGCCTGGGCTACATAGTGAGTTCAAAGCCAGCCTCAACTTCATAGCAAGAGCTTGTCTAAAATAAAATAAACATTCACTGGGTATTTTATTACTCCTTGTATATATACACACATACCCATCTATATATTTCTATATGCACACAATATGTATCATATAAGTGCTTTCTAATGCACTGTAGTCTAGTGATTAAAAGCCTAGGCTTTTGTCTGGGATCTAATAACAGTTAGCTGAATCCTAGCACTGCCATCTGCTAGCTCTATGGCTTGCTCTTTTTCTCCGTGCCTTTGTTTTCTCACCTAAAAATAAGACAATACATAGTTGTTAGATTAAATAATGCACAAAGTTCTCAGCATCATGGTCAGCACTGTACACAGGAAGTACATGATATATGCCATCTGTGACACTCATACTCTTATACTCTACCTTCACTGGGTCAATAAACGAAGAAAAACCTTCCTTTCGTTTGGGTCATTGTAGCACCTTGCCTTTGAACGAAAGTAATCCTTTGTTCTTGCCTTTCTTTGTTCTACAGGCTTGTGTCTCCAAATCATTAAGAAGCATGAAGTAGACATAGACAGCTCAGGCTTTGGAGTCCAGCAGCTCGTGTGTGGCACTGACCAGCCTGGTGACATCAGAAACCTTCTGGACTTTCTTCCTCATATCTGACATGTGATAAAACCTGTGTGCTTCACAGGGTTGTCCTGAGGCCCAGATGTTATCAGGAAAGTTCCTGACTCAAAAGTATGGTTGCACGCGTAGACCTATGTATTTATCTCTATTTTTGTAAAACTTCAATGTCTAGCTCCCTTTCTCTACATGTTGAATTATCCCTATTATACAAGCCCCCGCTGAAACAGTAACCCTTATAAAGCTTTCTGGCTTTTCTTTTTTTAGGCCTCTACTGGCCTTTTCTTTTCCTGCAGTTGCTCTAAGTCTTTTAGTAATTTTCTACTTCATTTTTTTGTTTGTTTGTTTGTTTAGTTTTGTTTATTAGACTGTTAGGTCCTTAAGATTTAAAGCTAGGTCTAATTTCTTTACATATCACATTATGCTTCTATAATAAGCATATACTAGTGGATATATCTCTATTTCTGTGTATTGTAATGAAAAATATTTAACAAGCATCTGTTTTTAAAATCTTATTACCACCCTGCCTTCCTCTAGAGGTTTTGAGGTTAAGGCAGATTTTTCTTTGTGATGTATATTTCTCTCTGGACACAGAGCTCCAACCCCATACACACATGCCTACACATATGTATATGGCAAAGTAGATTAAACCTAGCCTAAATCCTCAAATTAAAACTTCAAAATGTGATTAAAAAAATGGTACATAGTACTGAAATCATTGTGAAGTTATGTTCACCTTGAAATTTCCTAGTAAGGAGATTTTCTCTTATAACACTTCCCTTAATATATCTTCTTATTATTCTAGGAAAAAAATAGTGATCACTGTTATTTATCTATTATAAATGAAAATATTAAACTCTTGAAATCAGAAAGTACTATTCAGTTGCTCTCTTGGCTGGTCACCATTCATACCTTCACTTTGATACTGATATTCTTTTCTTTTTCTTTTTTTTTTTTTAATGTGGGTACCAGGAGTTGACCTCAGGACCTCACGCTTGCCAGCAGCGCTTGTGCCGCTGAGCTATCTCACCGGCCCTTGATATTCTTTTGAAGCCCTTTGTTGATGAAACATTTCTTCATCTAAATCCCAAGAGTAATTCTTTTTTTTTTTTTTTTCCTTCTTTTGGACCAAATGAGCTTGATGTTGGACAACATTCTTAATGTTATTTATGCAAACAGGCCTTCAGTACTGCCTATGCTATTATCCACATCAGATGATCAAAGGATTTTAAAAAGAAACAGGGCATTTAGTTAAAATTCATGAATAAAGGAGCAGAATTATAGAATTTATTCAAAATAAATTTCTAAAATCAAGATCTGGCTTTGAGTATCTTTAAAATAACTGCCCATTTAACATATGTGTTCTTTGCTTGAAACAATCAGTCTCTATTTTATTTTCAAATATTAGACTTGCAGATAGCTTTTGCTTACTAAAAAAGGAAGTGAATATCTTTTCTGACCTTTAACATGCAAAACCTTTAATGTAAGGCACTCTTTAAGGAAGATGAAATATTAGCTTAATAACAGTTGATGTTTCAAGTATGTGGTTAGGTGTGTTGGCAAGAATGTCTCCTCATAAGGAAATTATTTTGTTGATCAGAATAGTAATGTCAAAGGGCTCTGGCAAATGATACTCTTAAAAACAAAATACTATGCAAACTTCCAATTACACATATAACTTCAAGAGGCCTTAGAAATATATTATGGTGAATAATACAGTAAATGTATATTTATAGTCATGGTCATGCATATATCCCTAACATATCTGGAGATGAATAGCTTGAAAAGAATTTCTATAATAATTTCTATATGCTTTGTTTTTCTAATTTAGTTGCACAGCCAAAATCCTGGCTATCTCACTTGATTGCTTCTTTTTTCTTGCTACCTCTCACCTCTTTCTTCAGTTTTGAAGTAGTTTAGTGCATTTTCAAGTTCCTTTGCTTTTATTTTTCAAGACCATTTAGTTTCCCTGTCTCCCTGCTGGCACCTCAGTTCCTACAGCGCTCTCAGCCTGTGCTGCCGCTTCTGCGAAGCTGTCCGGTGGAGCTGCATTCCTACTACCGCTCCACTCCATTCTAATTGTCAGGTAGCGGCCAGAGTGAGCTACCACTTCCGGGCTAGAAAGCCTTCAGTGGCTACCCTTTCTTCTCACAATAACCCAGAATTCTCAGCTCTGGTCCCTCAGCCCTGGCCCTTGCTCCCCAGTCACACAGCTTTGGGTTTACTGAGCTACTTTCCAATGACCATTCTGCCTCACCTCTAAGCCCTTGCACTGTCACTGAGGAGTTTCTTCTCACTGTCCTTCAGGTTACAGTTGAGACACCATCTGGTTTTCCTGGAGGGCTTCTTGAACCTCCAAGTTTCTACCAAAGGCATACTTGAGAACCCCTCACAGCACCCACAGTAGCCATCTATTGAAGCATCAATCATATCGATGTAATTTCCTAGCACAGTGTAGTAGCCACTTTCCTGTTGCTGGGATAAAATGCCTGATATCCAAAACTTAAAGGAGGAGAGGTTTATTCTACTCATGGCTTTCAGAAGATTCAGCCCACAGTTGGTTGGCTCCAAGGCCGAATGGCATAATGGAAGGGCATGGTAGCCAGGAAGCAGAGAAAGAAGAGAGAAGCCAGGGAGGGAGATGCACCCTGCAAAGTCATATCCCCAGTAACATACTTCTAACCCAGGCTATACCTCCTAAACTAACAGCACATTTAGCTATGAACTCATCAGGGGATTGATCCACTGATGGGTATAGCACCAGATCACCTTTTAAAACTCTATCTGTGGCCGGTGAGATGGCTCAGCGCCGTAAGCACCTGCTTGGCAAAAGTGAGGTCCTGAGTTCAACTCCTGGTACCCACATATGCAAAAAGGGCCGGTGATATCGCTCAGCAGCACTGGCGCTTGCTGGCACGCGAGGTCCTGAGTTTGACCCCTGCTGGTACCCACACAAAAAAAAAAAAAAAAAACTACCTCTGAACAAATAAGATTTTGGGAGGACATTTTAGACCCAAACTATAACATAGTCATCCCTCCAGGATCCGTGGTGAATGGATTCCAGCACCCTTGCGGATACCAAAATCTACAGATGCTCAAGTTTCTTATGTAAAGTGGTATAGTATTTCTTAGTATAACCTGTGGACATTCACCATATACTTTAAATTCTCTAGACTACTTGTAGTACATAATACAATGTAAATACCATGAAAATAGTCATTATACTGTAAAAGTCTGCACATGTCCAGTAGACACACAATTTATTTACAAAACACTTGCTGTGGTTGGAGCTCTTGGCTATAGAGGGCCAACTGAAGAAAGGCCAGGGAAGCACTCCAATTTAAATTCAGTTACTTTTTAGTGCCTTACAAAGTGCCTTCTCCATAATAAGTACAAAGTAAGTGTTCATTGAGTGAACGAAGGGAGCAGGGACAGAAAGATATATGGTATAAAACACAAAGGATTATCCATGAAATCTACTTTGTGATTTAAGAGTAATCAATATAATGTTGAGTATCTACAGTATGAGAAAATCTAGATTCAATACAACAGATAACCAGTAAAATCCCTTAACACTCTTTTGGTACCAGAGTTTTTGTTCTGCTGGAAAGCAAAGACTTTGGAATTGAGAGTAACGTAAGTCAGTACATTGCATGTTTGCTATGGATAATTAGCACCAAAAAGCATCATTGGAAAAGTGCAATAACAAGTGCGGGAAGATAGGCTTTAAGCCTAGGCCTCTGTTTATCATGTACACACAGACATATTGTCTGTTGCTAATTTGCAGTTAAGATTTATAGCAAAAAAAAAAAAAAAAAAAAGAAAACAAAAGAAAAACCTCACCATCAGAACTATTAAGATTAAATTCTTTTGCTGTATAGCACACACTGCTGGGTTTTGGGACATTATTATCTATGACTAAACATAGGAGTTAAAAATTGTAAGAACAATTTAAAATTTATATGTTAGTGGCCAAGATTCAATTGTTTGAAAAAATTGTAAACTTATAAATTCACTTTTAAGCAGTGAAAATGGCCTTTTTAACCAACCAATATCAATGTATCATGGCATGTGAATAATCTCTGCCTGTCCCTCCTCCCCCAAACCCAGCTGAAATGCCACCTTCCTCCTCTGTCTTCCCCACCTGCTAGGTGCTATTGCTCTACCAGCCCTGGGATTTCTCCCTTCACCAAATCTCTCTAGATACCTAGTGTGATCTAGATAACATAACTAATTTGAATTAAATCACCAACAAATAGAAATGACAAACATGTATTTTCTTTCGCCATTGTATTTTTTATTTTATGACAACTGTAAAATTCCAAAGCTTCTGGTACAATGATATAACTCGGCCATCACACCAAAACTATCTCATGAGAATCCCTTTTCTTGCAACCGTATTTTTTTCTCAGCTCTCAGAATTTACTCCTAGGTTCCACTGACCACACACACGCACACACACACACACACACACACACACACACACACAAAACCTTAGTAATCTATAATGATTAACCATTTTGATTGCTTACCTGCCTTTCTCCAAGCAGGGTTTCCTAATTAATCTATTTCAATATGTTTCATTTTATATATTTTTGTATACAAAAATAAATGTTTCACATTTTTCTTTAATAGGGTGCATCAATTCTCTAAATGTAATATATATAAAATTTATCTGATGTGTTTGCTAAAATGGGTGCTCCTGGGCTGTATGACAAAAGAGGAAAAGAACAGGACATCCGAGAAGTACCCCCAGTGATGCTGATGTTACTTTAGAGAAATGCTGGCAAAGGGGAACAAGTTTACCACGAGAGAGGAGACCTGGGTTCTAGACCCAACTCTGACCTGGAGCAAGTTCCTTAGCCTCTGTGAGCCTCCACTCCCTCATTGGCAAGATGATAGCTTTGGACTGGATGTTTTTTAGTTCCTTCTATTTGTTTAGTGATCTTCTTAAGAGCACATAGTCTTCAGGCCTGGGGCTATAGCTCAGTGGCACAGCACCTGCCTGGCAAGCGCAAGGTCCTCAGTTTGATTCCCGGTACACCCCCTCCAAAAACAGCACTTAGTCTAGCAATGAGCAAAAATGTACCCTTACCCTGTCCCAAGGTTCTACTCTTTAATTTAGTTAGATTTCTTACTGTACACAGTTCTTTATCTCTGTAGTTATTTGAATTCATTCCAACTGATTATTTGCCTCACTTTGTAGACTTGACCACAACTGAGGTAAATCAAGCATAGAAGAAGTTTGACAATCTAGAAAGATGTTATTCCCTAAATAGTAAGCCTTTAAATAATTACATATTCTGATTCTTTCTAAAATAATTTTTTTATTCAAGAAAAACAACCAAAATTAGTTAGGAAAATGAATCTTGATATTTCACTGCAGTGAACAAATTAATAATTTGCAGAATTCATGTATGTTTAACATAAAGGGAATTTCCAAATAATTTTATAAAACATTATCAATATGACCAGCTTTTGTACTTCAGAAAAATAGTCAAAATATGCTATCAACTAAATTTTTCCACCCAAGATGAGTATAAATAAACATAATCAATCTCATGCTCTACAAAGTCTATTGCACTTTTATAAATGTTCTCAAAAGAGCTCTTTTAAAATATAATACAATTCCTAATGGCATTCAATTACAGATTTCAGGCCAGAGGTATGGTCTAAAATTAAAATTATCTTAGCAAGATAGGAAATTTTCAAAAATAAATTCTGTCTAAAATTGATAGACACAAACCACTGAAGTCAAGAAAAGTCTAAGTGAGGCCAGTCTTTCTATCTGAATACAATATAGTCCAGTGGAATGATAACAAAATATTGGTTTTGGATTATACTTCTTGTGTGTTTTAGGTGGTATTTCACTGTCCTGAGAACTCTTCTGTTAGTCCCTTAAGAAATACTCAATGTTAATATTCAATTCATCATTTTAAAAAAACATAACTTACTAGTACCTTGCTTCTCACAGATAGAAAATTTTTTTGGACAGTTTGGCTTTTAGTCATTGACAGAAGTTGAATGTCAAAAAACAATAGAATTTGAAATCCCCAGAAAGACAAAAATTTCTTTCGGTATTCATATTTAAATAGTCATAACCCGCACACCAGATTAAACAACTTCCTAGTTTCTATATGCATCTGGAATAGCAACATTGTTGACAAAGAATCCATCTTTTGAATGTATGTGTACACACACAGACTCACAGAGGCACACACACAGACACACACATACATACACACACATGCATGCAGCAAATACAGGGAAAAATGAGGGAAGGGAATACTTTCTTTACGACTGACACAAGCTGGGCAATTCTCATACATTTCATACATTATCTTACAGTGACTTTATGGAGCTTATTCCCAGCACCAGGATTTATGATTTGTATACTCAATCCCTAACTTCACAGGGAAATTTAAATCTAAAGAGTTTATTTTGAATAGCAACAAATAGAATGTCAATTGCTATTTTTGTAAGAATCACTGAACATTATTATTTCTCAGGTGCTGCAGTTTGTCTCAAGATCCAGCTTGTTGAGCTCAAAGGCAACATTTCAAGACATAAACAAAACAGACTTTAAACTGAACAAGACTTTGACCTCAATAATGCTTGGCAATCTTGCTCGCAGTGGGCATCTCAATTCATGTAGTCTCGTGTCAATGTGGGAGGTTATAAAAATTTCGAATCTCAGATACCACCAAGACTTGCTAAATGCAGCAAATAGAATGCAGCCTCTGGCTGTGGGACAGTGATCTACATTCCTAATAAATGGTTCATATCACTCATGCAAATAACACTTTGAAAACCACTAATCTAAACAAAAAAGGGAGAGGAGAAATCGAAAGCCAGACAGGTATACGTGTTTGACTAACAATCCAAACCATAGTATGTGTGAAGTTTCTTTTAGAAGCAGAAATTTTCAGACAAGTCCTCTGGAACCATATGGATTTTTGGGTGTGTTCTCAGGTAGCATACACATTTGACTAAAATTTCAGTTAAATAATTTCAGCCCATAAAAGGATATAATTAAAATACCACATGCAAATAAATGGTCTTTAAAAATTTTTGTTGAAGATAGACCACTGTAGAGCTACTTGTAGGTCAGGAATATGGCATCTCCTGCCATCCCTGGTCTTATAGTTGAATTTCTAATGATATGTCCTGGACTGGAACAATTATACTTCGGTAGACTTATGTATCTGCTAACATAAAATTCATGAAGCAGGCAGATTATTACAATTTCTCTCTACCTCACTCAGTTAAACACCTGGTGAGTTTGGGACATTTACTCAACACATGCCCTCGGTACAGCAGAAGTAAAAGGCTGAATATCGATGAACTATCAGAGAAAATGCTATCAACTAGAAATATAATACAAGCCACATATGCAATTTTAAATGTTCTAGTAGTCGCAAAAAGGAATAGGAGGGGCGGTGAGATAGCTCAGCAGCATAAGCGCCTGCTTGGCGAACGCAAGGTCCTGAGTTCGACTCCTGGAACCCATATAAAGGAGAAAAAAAAAGGGCTGGTGATATCACTCAGCAGCACAAGTGCTTGCTGGCAAGCACGAGGTCCTGAGGTCGACTCCCGGTACCCTCATTAAAAAAAAAAAAAGGAAAAAGAAACATGAAAAAACAAGAACTAAAACAAGGGGAAAAAAGTGAAATTAATTTCATAATATATCTCATTTAACCTAAGCTTCCTAATATATTATCATTTCAGCATGATAACGACGAGATATTTTATTATTTTTTGTATTAAGTCTTTGAAATTTGAGGTATATACTTATCGCAATTCTCATTTTGGAGTAGACGGATTTCAAGTGTTCAGTAATCCCATTTGGATAGCAGAGTAATAAATTAAACTTTTCCATGAAATACTAGGTGATTTTTGTCATATTTTCATAAGCTCACTGTAAGTTTTAAGTACTCCTGAACCAAATTTTTAATTTACTGTTTAAAAAATATCTGTGACAGAGCTCTTAAATTAGAAATAATTCACCTTTTGAAACCAGAAACTTGGAAAGAAAATTTGTTAATGGACTGCAAAGAGCATAAAGATGATATACTGGTACCCATGTATTATTTCACCATTGTTCACCACACCTAACAGTGAGCAAAATGAAAGCAACATGTAAAAGAATCTTCTAGAAAGCCATTTGAAAAATTGCATTGGGTGTTATTAGTTATAGGATTCACTTTTTTTTTTTTTCTTTTGCAGTTCTGGGGATCAAACCTAGGGCGTTTTAACACAACACTGGTCAAGGATTCACGTTTTAGGGTGATAAAAAGCACCGAAGTCCTCATAGTACTTTAGGCTATGAAAGTTTTGCACAGTAGCTCTATACTTTGTGCCAGGTTTGCTATTTTAAAACAAAATGTAGTGAGTTTAAAAATAAGGCTCTCAGGTTAATTTGGCGTATATGCTACAGAAGAAAAACTAAAGCAATAAAAATGTATTACAGTGTTTGTGAGGAAGAAACACATTTTTCTCCAGAAAAAGCTCATTAAACTGTAAGCTAACAAGCATTCAGATGAGTAGGGTGTTATTGAAAAAACAATTAGAACCATGTTGTAATAAACTAGAGAAAAACCTAAGAATATGAATTCAGCAGTAGTGATAAATTAGTTCAAAGACTAAGTTTAGGTATAATCTTTACAAAGTCAATGTTTTGAGAAAGTTACTACTGCTGATTTTCCTTCTTTGTTCAGTAGGTTTGTGCAGAAAAATATGAGGGAAACATTAATCATTTGTCGCACAGTAGGAATGATTTGGGTGGTTTTGATTGGGTTCAGTACACACTACCCGAAATATGGCCTCTTGGCATTTAAGAAAATAGCAGAAGCAAGATGGGCTGTCTGATCTTCTCTCATCTTCCCTGAAGAAGGTCATAAAATGTAGGAAGGGTTTTCTGACCTTTCCGGGAAGCAGATTGTAATACTCTTATTCATCACGTGCCCTCCCTGGACCCGGAGGAAAGGAGCCAAAGACACAGACCAGAGGAAGAATCCGGGCCAACAGGCCTGGCTAGCGCATCCCAGTTTGGTACCATTAAGTCACACCCTCTGTCCTGTAATTATGCTCTCCATGATGGTCCACCTCTGCCTCAAATCTGCCACAGAAAACACGCAGCTTGACCTGATTCTTGCAGTCTTCATTTCCTAACTAAGGTTCCTGTGTCAGGGGAAAACTGTATTATATATATTCGTAGGCTTTTTCTCATGTTGATCTGTCTGTTACAAAGGTCTCAGCTGTAAACCTAGCCAGGGGAGAGGAAAAGATACTTCTCCTTCCCTAACAATTTTAACACAACATGAAACAAAATGTCAAAAAGTGAAAAAAAAGAAAGTTATACAGGGGGTACAAAATGAGTGCCAGAGTAAAAAATAGTAAGGCCCTTCATAAAACTGTTTCAGATGAATGGATAAAGAAAATATGATATTATACACAATGGAGTACTACTGTGCTTTAAAGAAAGACAAACTTGAGTCATTTGTAGGAAAATGAATGTACTTGGAGACCTTAATGTTGTAAAATAAATCAGACACACAAGCTTAAATACTGCATGGTTTCTCTTACATGAGAAACCCAAAATATAATTAAAGAGCAAATGCACATGTACCAACTCCTCCTAAGGAATGTAATCATTATGTAATGCAAACGTGTACTAATAAAAAATAAAAACAGGGAAGAAAAGCTATTTCAAAAAAGCTATTTAGGTGGGGGTTGAGAACATAAGCTGCTGAGAAGGCATTTTAAGACAATGCTTTAAGATCATTCTAATTAAAAGTGTTACTAAGTCATTGTCTTTAAAATGCAGAGGGTTTTTATTGTTTGTTTTTAGTAATTTGAATAATATGTGAAATATTAGTTACAGAATTGACTTTTTTCTGCTGAAGTTCCTTGGGGGGGTTTGTGGCAAGATACTGGTAAAAATTCATTTTTGTTGAATTTCCCCTAGTGGAATTAGTTGGTTTCACTGGCTTGCATACCTCACTGGTTTTTTGTCATAAACCATACAAACTCAGTTTGGCAATGTGAGATCGCGTTATAGCCATGCTTAACACTGCAGATAAAGTGTCACTGATGGAATAAATTGGACTGAAAAGGCAAGGAAGCAGCTGGGGCAGAGTAAGAGATCCCTTCTTGGATAATCTGAGGGGTTTGTAGGGGCATTGAAACAGCCCACAGGGTTGTAAGATAACACTGAAGACCTAAATGGTCTGAAGATCCTGTTACTAACTCTTTTTAACTTTAATTCATGGCATTTAGGAGACATAATATTTGTTAAATATTATTCATTTATTTTTAAAACAAGACTTTCTTCTTTCCACTTGTTTCGATTTAATTAAACAATATCCCGAGATTGTTATATAGACTATTAAAATATTTACCATTTACACAAGCTACTTATCATATGAAACAGGATTTTCCTTGTAGTACAGAAACAGAAAGAAATCTAAACTACAGAGAAATATTGTAAGCTGAATTTTACATAAAACTACAAATATCATTTATCATCCAAACTTCAAGTTTTTGTGTTATTAGAACAGCCTCTATTTTTTTGTTGATGTGTAATAAATCAACCTACCCACTCAATCTAATCACTTTTACTGTGTGACAAAGTGTTTAATAAATTTTCCTTGTATTTTCATGTGTTTCTCGTGGAATGACTTTATAAGTAAATACTGTACTTTGATATTAAAAGCTACCTTTATATTACTCCAATATTTGGATACCATTATTTGTTGGAAATTTTGCATAGTATTCTTCCACTCAAAAAGCTTGAAATCCGCCATTCTAAGCAAACGTAATATGGCAGAATAATTCCATGGGTTCTGCTGCCCGAAGATCTGTTTGATTTTAGATTGTCACCAGGTACTTAGTGTGACTGTGGACAAGTCGCCCTGCCTCTTGGGTTCTCAGTCTGCTCATCTCTAAGCAAGGCTTCTCTGACCATGTTAGAAGCCTGAGGGCTGACTCACTGCCTTCTCTTCATATCCTTTCTCTACTGTACCTCCACCAATTCCCTGCAGAATGCAGGGCTCCACTCCACCAGAAGGTTTTTCCACATGCTGTTCCTGCCCCCTGGAACTTTATTCCTCTTTAATCTTTTTACTTCACTCATACTATTGCTTGAATTAGCAACTCATTCATGAAGCAAGCTTTCTTTCAGTCCCTTTAGAGTGGATCTCGAGTTATTGGTGATTACCACTCTGCCACTTTCCTGTCACTGGGACAAAATAGTCAACATCCACAACTGAAAGGAGGAGAGAGGTTTATTTGGCTCACAGCTCCCAAGGGACTCAGTTCAAAGTCAACTGGCTCCAAGGCAGAAACACCTGGTGAAAGAGCATGGCAGAGAAAAGTTGTTCAACCCACAACAACCAGGAAAAAGAGAAGGGAAGAGCCAGCGGCAAGCATACATTTACCCCGCCCCCTGTGACTGCCTCCAGCCAGGTTCCACCGTTTAACACCAGGGATCCAATCACTTTCCACACATATGAGACCTTAGGGGAACATTTTAGATTCAAACCATAACAGCACTGCTATAATTTTGCATTTCTAGGAACCTTATCTGTTCCAATAATTACTGGGTGACCCTAGGCAAGTTTTTAAGCCAGTGCCTCAGTGTCTGATTAGTCACATGAGATAATTCATAAGAGTTCTTTGATTATTAAGGATATTAATTTGCTGTCTATTTTTCAGGTATTTTTTCAAGTTTGCCACTTGTGTTTTAATTTCATAAAATTTCTTTCTTCTGTTGTCAGATCTGATATTTGTTCTTTCATCCATGACCTTTGTACCTAGAATTCTTCCCTTACCCTACGATCATTACATATATACAACATTTTGTTCTATTTTCTATATTCCTAACTAAACTAGCCATTATATAATCTACTTTTCTGGTGTTTCTTTCTGAGGTTAGTATAACATATTTTTTTCTAAATTGCCAGTTTTCCCTATACCATTTATGGAATGATCTGTCACTTTTCCATTGTGAAGCTTTATCAGTATTCCATATACAATAAAATAACAACATCCATTTCATGTACTTTCAAATCCCCTACCAAATATGATGTTTATATGGAGACCTCCATATACTTCAAGGATTAATTTTGGCCTTTGATTCAGTTTTTATAAAGTTCCACTGCATTTGTGTGGCACCTCCAGGCAGAGCGCGAATCTTGTTTGTGGCTCTGGCACCTAGTGCAGAGTTTGGCACAGAGCAGGCATTCAACATATGGTTGTGGAATTGCATGAGCCTTTTTCATGAGAAATGCACTATTCTATTTTATCAAACAAAAGAAGGGATATAAAGCAGACTACCCTGACTGTGTTGGCTACTCATTTTTTTCTTCTTTTTTTTTTTTAATAAACACCAATAAAACAGGATTGATATTTCTTAAAAGTTCTAATAAAGCAAGGAGATTTTCCAGAAGGTGGTTACCTCCCTTTATTAAAAGCATCTGTGCATGGTTGCTGGCAGGGACCCAAACACCTTGAAGTGGTTGGCTCTGGGAAATCACAGAGAGATAGAACACAGCCAAATTCTAAGATGGAACAAATTGTAAAATCATACTGCATCTTAATTTGATGACCAACAGGGAAGGTTTTTCTGCCTCATCAAATCTTATAAAGGGAGATATGTATGATGTTCTTGTGAGCTTAATAGGTAACAAGAGAAATGTGCAATGATGCTATTACAAAGACCTGACATAGACTATTTCTTAAGATAGTTTGTGATTAATTTTACTACTTTCATTTTCTTTGTATGGGATTAGTTTTATGTTCATTGTTTTATAATAGACATTCATTTTCAGTGAAACATTCCTCAAGCAGAGAAAGAAATCTCCACGGAATATCATCTCAGTGAATATTCACAGTAATGAAGTTACTACGTAAAAAAAATGAAAGACGCCCTGTAATTCCTCTCCAGGATGGTGAACAATTAGCTGATGCTAGATCATCTGTATAGTGGGGTGGTAGAGGGCACTGACAATCACAAATAAACCCACACTGATTTTTGTTTTGGAGTTGTTTCTGTACTTACATATGAATAAGAGAGTGACTCATCCCTTTGGGAATTCGCAGTACATCAAACCAAATTAGAAAGCCAGGCAGCTGTGACCTGGTTTTGTAAGGGCCAAGAAAGCTACAGTTTCACTGCTGAACCTTGTGACTCGAAATTATTCCCTGGCTCCCCTGCCATTTGGGACACAGGTGCAACTTGCTGACTTGTATAAAACACCACTCTGAGTTTGTGTCCTTTCTTACATTATCCAGTGCAGTACAGGAAGAAATAGACCTGAGAGATCTTGAGATTGGCAAGCTGTCGGAAACTAAAAGGAAACAAGAATTGGAATGACCAATGTTGGTCAGTAAAAATTTACAAGCAAGATATACCTCATCCAAACTATAGTGAATAAATAACCCTTATGAACTGAATTTTAGAAGGGAGAAAGCTCTATACTGGTTTTCTGTCTCACTCAGAAAATTATATTTCTTATGGTTTTGGGATGCTTTGGGAAAAGGTAGGAGGCAGAGGAATACTGAAATTAGAGACAGGGATCTAAGTATAAGGGAGATGTGAAGCAATTTTATTTTTAGTACTAGAAAGGGATATGCAGAAAAGGTTAGAAAGATATTCTAGTTATAGCTATTTGGGGTGCAATAATATCCCTCCAAATTCTGAAACATTGATAATCTACCCAATAAGTATGGTTTTATAGAACCTGGTTTAACTTTCTTTGAAGATGTCAGAATAAAATTGTGAGGTCGTATATATGTATGAATGCATTTATTTATTTATTTATTTTCATTGTCAATTTAGCCTTGTTGATTGAAGAAAATGAAAGTCCTTTTCTATGACCAAAAATCATGTAAGTAGTTTTCCTTGAAAAACTAAGAAAAATCAAAACCTCCAGAACACCCAGATAATGGGATGCCTTCTATTATGAACATTTTAATACAGGGGATATATGATGGAAACAGCTTAATAAGAAGGGAATTTTATATGCTCATTTCTGTAAAAACTCTAGCATTTTTATTCCTAGTTTGGTGATAAGCAATATTCTCATGGCTGTTAGTTAGGATAAAGCTTGCATAACTGCCTGTTGGGTTTTATCATTGCTATTGTTGTTGCTGGAGGGGATTTTTACCACCACTATTGCACCATACAGCTTCCCGAATACTCACTCATTCATCTAAGAAAAAGTATTCAAGTCAAGATAATCCAGGCCATCTTCAACTTGCCAGTGTGAGGGTGAACATTGAAATAACAGACAAGAGGAAGTAAGTCAGAAACAACTTATTTTCCAAGAAACACCAGTTATTTCCTAATTTTCTACTCAGAAGAGTAGAACTAAACCAAAACAGCGTCTTCCACACTCAACTAACTTTAATAGGTACCCTGGGCACCTGAGCATTCCCCAGCTTTTTCTGCCTTACCTGCTGTTATCCTTCAAACAAAGCTCGAACATGGATAAGGCACTTTCCTGGCACCTCCCAGGAGAAAAGGAATTCACCAGTGGCAACTCCAACACCACATTGTTTATCAGAACACAAAGTTCAGTTGAAATCCCACAGTGACGTCATCCCCCAGCACTTGCTGATGAAGCTGGAGACATTTCCAAGATGGTTTTGACTGGATTGGATACTCTACACAGGAAATGGTCAACCAGCTCGCACTTCAAAGACCTTTCTTTACTAGGCTGTGTTTAGCTCTTAAAAGAAGTGGAAAGTAACCTAAATCACAGACGAAGGCTAAATCGGTACTTAAAAGGATTCCAGAAGAACTTTATATGCTGTGGTTATTTTTCTATGGGTTGATAAGTTAACTATAATTACTGATATTTAGGTTATTACTCTCCTTCTGAAACACCACTAGACTAGTGGAGCCTTGCTATAGGAATGGAAAAAAAATGGGAAAAAAAGCTGTAAGAGCCTACTCTACGGATAACACAAAATAGTACTAGAGAGGGATTGGTCTTTCAGGAGGAGTGGAGCTGCAAATGATTTGAAAAGAAAATTATCCACTTTTGGGAGTAGAAATAGAAATGCACTGTCATCTTATTAAACTCTCTCTTGTCAAAGAAATTTTTGTATGACACTAAAAATATTCCTTTGAAATTATGTAATGTAGAAAGCCAAGCAAGGTGAGATTAGCAACGTCTTATCAACATTAAAAAGGTGTGAACGTTTTCAAGTTATCTAGGAAAATGGAGACAAGAATATGTACAGCCTCTAGCTTTAGAATCTAAAGTTTAGTTGCCTTATCTATAAAATGGGGATCACAATATTTACTGGGAAGATCTGTTGTGGGAACTGAGTGAGCAAACTAATTTTAAAGAGTTTCATAAACAATAGTGATAATAATGACAACCGGTAAGATTTATTTGGTGCTTACAACATTGTGCCAGGCCCTATTATGTCCTGTGGTCACTTCTTTAACTCTCATAACTGTTCTGTGAAGCACGCACTATCCTAAGAATCATTTATCATACAAAGTGAGGCATGGCGAGGTTACACAATTGGCTCAAGGTCATTCAGTTGGTAATTGCCGAGTCAGAATTTAAATTCCTATTTCTACGGCGGCATCTGGATATAAAGTGCATATTGAAATATTAGGAAAATCAAAATATTATGTGTTTTGCTGAAACACTTCCTTTGTAACGAATACAACACAGTGAGGCTTATGGGACTCAGGTAATCACAGCATGTAGAAAAGAACAAATCTAATGTCCTGTTGAGAAAAACAAATCTGTATGTATTAGTAGGGAGCAATAGAATGACTCATCGCAAGGACATGATTATCTGATTGTATAAACTACATAATTTTTAGTAACATTTTATTAGGTGGCTTTATTTTAAATACATATGTATTTTTTTCTTAGTAACATTCATGAAGATATAAAAAGATGCAGTTATAGACATAATATGTGGAAGACTGGATCCTTAGGTAGCCACTTGAAAGGCCCCTTGTTAGGTCAAAATGTACAAAGGGTTTATTGCTTGAGGCCCTTATTTTTCAGTTGAAATTGAAGACTTTCACTAAAGGAGGCGTTTAGTAGCATAAGTGGAAAGATTGGCTTGGATTGTTCTCCTCTCATATTATAGCCAGAGGAGTTCTTTTGTTTTGAGAAGATATTTGTGATTCTTTCCACAAGCTGAACACCAATTTATCCTGGAGAATGACTTCTAGACTCAGCTGACCTGAAAATGTGATATGCTATCTTGATACTTTCATATTTCCTCCTATTAGTAATAATAATTTGGGGAGTGTTTTAGATGAATACACAAGGCAGTTAGCTTTTAAAAGTTCCCATAAGATCATAGAGAAAATAAACATAAAATAAAATAATCCTCCTGTGAAAACACAGAAACAGATTTATAGAAATAATATGATTGGGAACTTTTTTCCATTGTACCATGGAGGTGCAGTATTTCAAACACAGTGAGAACCTACACTTATTCCCTGTTCAAGCATGAATGGAATCCACCTCAAACACCTTCATAGCATCTCTGTAAGTCATGCCCAAGAACTACCTATTCATGGTGAAAAAATATAATAATCTCCCTCTAAATAAACTGAAGTTACAAATATTTATTAAGTCTCCTCTATAGAATGCACTCTAGCACATGATTTCATCTTATAGGAGTACACTACTTTAGCAGGATCTGTGTTGTCCTTTGCAAATACTTTGACTCCTTTATAGCTGCAAATATTCTAGTAGGGATAAAGGAACAAAGTTGGAATTCTGGTTTGAGAAATGAAACCAAATGTGAAAAAGGAATAAAATGCCTGAGCCTAATACTAGTTTTTTCCCCCCAGATTTATAAAATATGGGATGGAAGCTTTTTCTCCCAGCCACAATGAAGTAAATGATTAAGAAGAATTCATCCAGCCATAAACTACTGAAAAACTGGACAAGATATTTGAAACAATTGCTTCAGATGTTGGAGGATACTCAGCACAGAACTGTGGTCCTTGAGAAAAAGGAATCACATCACAAGGGCTCTCAATTGCCCCAGTGCTCTGCACAGGTGCAGGGGGGTGGAACCAGAGCAGTGCACAGTGATCTTGCTGGGCTAAGGAGGCAGACACTGGAGTTTGGGGTTATTGGAGTGGCTAGAATTTTGGATCACACTCCCAGAGAGAAGTGGGAACTACATAAAGAAATTTCAGAGATCTACACAGAGAACCTTTGAAAACTTTGATTGAATACTAACCTGCCCATATCCAGGACAAGACTGAAGTTCAGCAGTGCAGAGCTGTTAGGGAGCTGTAATTGGAATGAAGATAACAGGGGCACATAGGGCTGGGAGTCCAAGAGGGAGAGGACTCCCCGGCACTCTGGCCATGCAGGGGAGATCTCCAAATCACTGCACTATACAGGAGAGCCACTCTAGTCCTGGAGTAAGGCCAGGCCTTGACCCACTCTAACAAAGCTTATTAACAAACTTTGAAAGGATGAATTAATTTATATGTAAATTAATTTCCTGCAAGAACAAAGTTCAACAATTGTTAAAGGAAGAAAACAAAATCCAGTCTCTCTAAAAGTAGGATCCATAGTATCCATGATACTGATGCAATTTACTAGGTGTGCAATGGAAGCCAAAAATTTAACCTGAAACCAAAAAATAAAATAAAAAGTCAATACAGGCAGACCTGAAATGACACAGTTGGAGTTATGAGACAAAGTCATTAAAGTAACTATTAGGAACATGCTTAAGGATTCAAAAGAAAAAGATGAATATAATGAATAAACAGATGAGGATTACTAGTAGAAAACTAGAAACTATAAAAAGACAACAGAGGAAACTTAGAACTGAAAAGCATAATATTCTATATTAAAAAGAATGTAGAATGTAGAAGCAGATGTGACATAAAAGTGACATAAAATGTGACATAAAAGCAGATGGTACATTAGAGAAGAAAAAATAAATGGCACTGAAAAATAGAAAGTAGAGAAATTGAAGCAGAAAGAAAAAAGTTTGGAAAAAAATCCCTGTAGACATTTTTGGATAAAAATTTATAAGCTAATTCTAAAATGTATATGGAAATGTAAAAGCTCTACAATAGCCAAAACAATCTTGCAGAAGAAAAATATTGGACCACTGTTTAATTTTCAGATATGCTATAAAGCTTCAATAATCATGATAGTGTATGATTACTTTACCATATACATGCAAAAAAAAATTACACATATCATAGACTTACTGTAAAAATGAAAAACATAAAGATGAAAACAAACTATCTTTGCAACTCCTGGGTAAACAGATTTTTTATACAGAATACAGAAGGAAGTAACTATAAAAATTTTGATGAATTAGACCATCAAATTAAAACATTTTCTCATCAATCATGTGTTTATAAAAATTTATACATTACATTAAATATGTAGTATAAATTATATCAAATATATATTATAAATACATCACTAAGGTATATTATATTGCATTACATTATACTTCTCCCTAGCCATGCAGAGGGAGAAAGCAATCTTGATGATACATCTGACAAAGGAATTGCATAGTGACTATGTACAAAACTACAAGTTATTTAATTAACTATAGTTTAGTATTAAACAGATAACCCAATAAAAAAGGCAAAAAGGTTGACACACCTCACAAGGAAAGATACACAAATACACAATAGGCACATGATTAGTCATCGGGGAGTGCAAATGTCAACCACCGTGAGGTAGTTCGAATGGCTAAACATAAAAAAAAGGAAAAAACTAAACAAACTTTAGCAGGATGTGGAGCAACTGAAACTCTTCTACATTGTGGGTAGAAATGCAAAATGGAAAAGCCGCTTTGGAAAACAGCTTGGCAGCTTACAAAGGTCAATATTTACCTACTGTACGATCCAGCAATTCTACCCCTAGCTGTTTACTCAAGAGAAACAAAATGGATCTTTACAAGAATACTGGTACAAAAATGTTTATGGGATCTCTATGCACACTAGACAAAAACTGAGAAGAACTGAAAGGCTCATCTACAGAACAGATCAACTGTGGTTTAGCCATACAATAGGAAGTTACCCAGCATACAGTGACTCACACCAGAGACACGCTGCACCTTGTGTGACCATGGTGTGTGAAGGAAACCAGCCGCAGCACAGCACATAATGTGTAATTCCGTGTAATTAAACTCTACAGCAGGCGAAACTAATCTAAGGTGAAAAAAACCGCAGCAGTGTTTGTGTGCAGCGAGAGAAGACTAACAGGACAGGGAACCCAAGAGGATTTCTGGTGACTGGCCGTAGTCTATACTTTAATGTGATGTGAACTATGTAAGGGTGTGTATTTGTCAAAACTCATCCAAATCTAACACATAAGATGATTGTACTGTATGCAAACTATAACCCAACAGTTCTATGAATGGCATTTCCAGGGAAATTAGTTAAAATCAGAATGGTATACAGCTACTAGACATACCTCCAAGTGTAGCTAAAATTAAAAAGATTGATGCTAAGTATGGCAATGACATGGAGCATCTGGAAGTCTCACAGATTGCTGGCAAGAATGTAAAGTGTTACAATGCCTTTGGAAAGCAGTTTGGAAGTTACCTATATGCATACCCTATGACCCACTCCTAGGTATTTACTCAAGAGAAATGAAAACATGTATATACACCAAGACCATAGGTGCTAGCCAGCAATATTTTTTTAATAGACAAAACCCTAAATGTCCATCAACTAGGGAATGGATAATTAAATTATATATCCATATGTTGAAATAATGATCAGCAACAGAAGAGAATGAATGTTGATGTATGCAACAACAGGGCTAAATCCTAAATGCATTGTGCAAAGTGAAAGACACCAGTCTAAAGCCTATTTACTGGATAATTACATGTCTCAGGCAGATCTATGAGGACAGGAAGCAGGTGAGTGGGGACAGGAAGCAGATGAGTGGTGTCAGGAGCTAGGGTGGGGGAAGGGTTGACAACAAAGGCATACAGAGAAATTTTTTTGAGGGATGGTCTTATTGTGTTCCATATGCTTTTGTATGTTTGTCAAAATTCAATACATGTAAAAGGGCAAATTATAATATATGTAAATCACATCTCAATAAATAGGTAAATAATTCAAACATCACATTTCCTTCTGACATAGCAACTGGACACAGTCGTCTTCAGGTATCCATGGGGGATTGGTTAAAATCCACAGCTGCTCAAGTCCTTTATATAAAATGATAGTGTTTGTATATAACCTGCGTATATTGTCCCATACACTCTCAGTCATCTCTACATTACTTATAATACCTAATAAAATGTAAATGCTATATAAATAGCATATTATACTCTATTGTTCAGTGAATTACAGGGAAGAATATCTGTTCATGTTCAGTACACGTGCAATTGTTTTTCAAATATTTTCTACCTATAGTTGGTTCAATCCTTCAACACAAAACTATGGGATACAGAGGGCAGACTGTGATGACACTGCTTAGTTTGTGTAACTATGGAAGGTGGAAGTATGGGGAGAAAGAAGAGAAGACTTAAAACCATCGGCCATTAAAAAATCAGATAAATCTGGCTTCAGCCCTAGGCCAGCAGCTTCTCCGAAGCACTCAGTATTCCATTCACTTTATATTGATGGAAAACGGAAGTCACACCATGCCAGTGATATGTGGGGTGTAGTGAAAATAAGGTGACACGGTCATTTGCAGATAGGCACTTAGTCTTAGGAGGCTGGCAAGCTCATTGTTCTCATGAGAATAGTGTCATGAAATAACATTTTATATCTGTTCTCATATGTTAAATGGTGCCAAGAAGTTCTGTTATATGCAAGCAGTACATACAGAGAACAGTTTTTTTAAAAACTACATAACAAAAGCCAGGGGTGGTGGCATATGCCAGTAATCCCAGCACTCTGGGAGGCTGAGGCAGGAGGATTGCAATTTCCAGCCCAGCTGGGGAAACTTAGGAATTTAATGAGACCTTATAAAACTACAAAAGTGGCTGAGGATGTAGCTCAGTGTGAAGTCCCTTAGTTCAATCCCCAGTCCTGCCAAAAATAAATTGGTCATAATTTTAAAGGCAAATTGAGAAAGGAAACTTGTTTTATTTTCCAAAACTTCTTCTTGAGTCAGGACACCCAACAACACTGCAAAAGGCATTAGTAGGATTTCAGTGTGAGAGTCATTTCAAATGCATGACTGGTGATATTAAAGGTAGGAGGAATAGGTCTTAGGCAGTAAAGGGTGGCTGCAGGTCAGTGGATGCTGTAAAATAAAACCTATGGATTCTGGGTGAGCTATATTCCATTTGGAAAGAAAATGAATAAATGAGTCGGGCCAAAGGCTTTATAGGGTGCTGTTCCTTAGCAAGTGTGAGAGGTGACAACTTTTATGGTGCTGAGCTGAGCAGCCCTGGCCTTGGACTATGATGACCTGAGTTTAAATCTAGGCACTTACCAACTGTGTGACTTTGGGGACATTATCAGTGATCTGGAGACTTATTTTTATCCAGACAATGTAGGGTGGTAGGAGGAGGAAGAGACAAATCAATAATTTATGGAAGTTTTGCAGATCAAAAAGATAATTCCATAAAGTGTTTATTACTGTATATAGTTCCTAACACATAGGAAGTGTTCAAATACATGCTTTTCATTATTATTCACACACCAAAAAAGTGGGATTTGGAGTCAGAAGATAGGGGTTTCAGTGTAGGTGACCAACTGCCCTGGTTTGCCTGGGACGTTCTCACTACCAGCGCTGAAGGTCCTGAGCGCTGGGAAACCTAATCCCAGGCAAAGCGATGGCTGAGCCTCCGGGTTCTGGAGGCACCATTGACTGTGTGACCTTGTTTCTGAAATTTGGGCCTCAATTCTTTTTCTGTAAAACGGAAATGATAAAAAGTTGATTCTATATCAATGAAATAAAATAATTCCTGAGAAGAAATCTTTGTAAACCAAAAGTTATTTTCAGGTATAAATTATTATCATCCATCGGCTAACTGTCGCTATTACGGAGACCCACATATCTTTGTCCAGTTTTTCTCGTTTCCTTTTCCTTTTCCTTTTCTGGAACACTCTTCTACTTTGACATTCATTCTGTCAATGATCTCTCCTGCTTGTTTGCTCAGTTTCTTCCTTCAATTATATTTTCCCCCTAATTCCCTAACTCTCATGCTAACAGAACAGTCAGAAATGTGAGGGCTGTGGGTGAAGCTCAGTGGTAGAATGCTGCCTAACGTGCACAAGGCCCAGGGTTTAATTTCCAGCACTCTTTAAAAAATGCTTGTACTAGTGCTATCCAATATAAATATAATGCAAACTACAAGTGCAAGGCACATACGAATTTCCAGCAGGTAGGTATTCCAGGTAGTCAAAAATATTATCATTTTAACATATCATCGACAAAAAATTATTCACAACTTATAGATTTATTTTTGAGAATCTTGCAGTACATCTCAATTCAGAGCCCACAACAAGTAGTCAAACCCAGAAAGGATTTGTGGCTCCCATATTGAACAGCACAGATTTGAATGTTGGAGTTTTCTGCAGTACCGAGCTGCCTCACGAACTATGTTTTGTCATATGCAGCACACACAGAAGCACAAAGGTAAAGGCGACATGGTGAAAGGTCACATTCAAACGTAGACTTGGGAAATCGATATGGTAACAGCAGAATATTCCTGGACTAATTCATGAAGATCTGTATCTAAACATTATCTTGAAGACTTGTAGATTGTTTACATCACATTGGTTAAAAAGTTAGTTCAAAGATATAGAGAATCTATTTACTGAGTATTGAGAAAATTCTAATCTCATTTATAGAAAAAGAGGGCTTTTCTTTTGGGGAAGGAAATACGTGACCTATGGTGAACAAGATCATCTAGTTGGTCGCCAGAGAAAGTTCACTATTTGTATGAAATCAGGGCAATTCAGGTTTGCTTATATTTTTCCTTGAACAGCTGTGGGTGTGGAGATTTAATAGACCACCTAGAATTTTCCTGCCATAGCTAATTAGTCATACAGATGGCTTATGACTTAATTAGAGTCCTTCCAGCCTAATCACAAATAAAAGCTATGTTTAATGAGATGTTCACTATAATTACTGAAGCCTTTTTCATAGCCAAATGTTTTTGCTTTTTTATTCTTACTTTTCAAATATTTTCCTCCTTGAAAGATTTATGTATATTTTCCTTCTATGAAAGATTTATGTGGGCCGGTGAGATGGCTCAGCGGCATAAGCGCCTGCCTGCCAAGCGCGAGGGCCCGAGTTCGACTCCCGGAACCCACATGTGAAAAAAAAGCCAGTGATATCGCTCAGTGGCACGGGCGCCTGCTGGTGCGTGAGGTCCTGAAGTCAACCCCCGGTACCCACACAAAAAAAAAAAAAAAAAAAAAGATTTATGTATACAAGATAGAGCTTTGTGCTATCAATTTCATAACTACTGCCCCCCCCTTTAAACTACTTCTTACTCATGCTTCTGACACCAGCATATAGGTTAATTATACGGAATAGTGGTTAGATAAAATATTCTAAAAACGTGGGGTTACTCTTAGGGAAATTTTCTTTGTGTCATGAAATAATACCCTTGGCATATGGAAGTAATGCAATCCAAGGAAATTTAAAAATCACCAGAGGGGCGCTTAGGGGGAGTCGAATTGGGGTCAGAGGGAAGGAATAAGAAGGCAGAGCACAGAGGAGTTTCATGGAGGAAAAATACACTGTGTGATACTATAAAGACTCATAGGATGTACAACACCAAGAATGAACCCTAAGGTAAGCTATGGACTTTGGCTGACAATGATGTGTTCATCAACCATAACAACTGTACCAGTGTGGTGGGGGATTTCCATAATGAGAGACTATACAGATATTTCCCACTTTATGTTACTATAATGAAATACCTGAACCTGGATATTTCATAAAGAATATGAAGTTAGTTATGGTTATTTAGTTCACGGTTCTGGGAACTAAAGGGCATGGTGCCACCATCAGCATAGCTTTTGAAAAGATGTCAGAGTGGATAACATCACAATGGCAGAAGGATATGTGAAAGGAAGAGATCACACAGCAAGACAGGAAGCCAGAGGGATTTAGGGCCAGACTTGCTTTCTTATAGCAGCCTCCTCTTCTAGAAGCTCGCTCAGGATCCCATAAGAGGTACCCTTAATACTATCGGAGGGCAGCACCCCCAGTGACCTAACAACTCCCACTAGTCCCCACCTCTTAAAGGTCTCAGGACCTCTCAACATTGCCACTCGGGGACCAAGCTTCTAGTACGTGGGCCTATGGTGGACAAACTATATCCAAACCATCACCATGCATTTGAAGAGGCAGGAGGCAAGTGAGAAATTTCTGTACTTTCTGCTCAATTTTGCCATACACCTAAAACTAGTGATTATTTAGATGTATACAGGACTGTTTCCAATGGTTCTAAAGTAGTGATTATAAATGTGGCTTGTCAAGACCAAGAGAACCCAAGATTGTCCCCGCACCTTCTCATTACAAGGTATTGATGGTTGATAAGTTGGAGCCCTCCTGATGTTGCAGTGGGTCCCCTTTGGGGTTCACACCATTGTGCTTTGCTCTCTCCCTGGGGGTACTTAGCTATAGTCATAAATCACTGTATATTGGTGACCTTTATATCTCAAGGTCAGACATCATTCTTAAATTTCAAACTTCTCTTCTAGTGGCTTTATTGAACATCCTTACCTGTTCCCACAGATATTTCAAAAGCAATACACCTGGCAAGGTTTTGGGCCGCAACCAACAGGAACTTGCCCTTGCATATGTAAGCAGTGGAGGATACAATGTAAGAATAACTGGTAGCTTGGGTAGTCTCCGAGTATAGGAGGATTAGATTTGAGCTATTCAGTCTAGTGCCGCTCCCGAGGTCACTTCTGTATGTTTGCTGAGGACCCCAATGCTGCAATTGGTGACTGTGAAATGCTGTACCTTGCACTTTTGTCCTCATTACCCTTGGGTACTGTTGCTAGACATTTGAGCTCCTTCCAGTTCATTTGTGTGTTTTAACTGTCTGTCGTGTTAGTCTTATGAATAGTTTTATTCAGCTACATCTCTGTCCAGAGCTTTTCATAAGCTGTGAAAAATAGGTAGGTGGGCAATTAGGAATCAATTTCACTGGTTCAATTTGGTTATTCTAATAACTATAATATGGTGATTAAAAATGCATGTGGACTCCCGTGAAATCCCATTAACCAAATCTCTGCAATGGCAACTGGGAGAAGCCATTAATGCCTGAAAAGCCATTTAGAAGCTTAAAACGAAAGAAAAAAAGCCTCACTAAACTTTGAATCAAATTAAGCCATGTAAACATTCATGCTCTGAAAAATGGCATAGAAAAATAGGGAAGACATTGAGTCTCTCTGTTTTATAAGTTTTGACTATAATATCTATTCTCAGTAGATGCGCTTGGGCGGGGAAGAGCTGTAGGTTTTGGTGTGGTGTGGTGTGGTATAAAATGATGAATATTCACAACACTGAGACCCAAAATGGCAAAGGGATGGCTGCCTATCAAACAACAGGACAAAGGCAGCACTTGGAGTTTCTTCAGCTTTGTAAGAGTGCAACCAATAGTCCCATGGGTAAAGATTTTGGTTACTGTTCTGTAAAATATTGAAAATTGCTAAACTTTACAATATCATCAAAAATCATTCCAGCTTTTTCTGTGAACATATATTGGAGAAGTTCTATAAAACTGTGTTTGTTACTGTTCTAGTCCAGGCCTTATCCATACACCCCGAGTTCCCTGAATTTCGTCACAGGTCTGTCCTGCCGAGTGCCAAGCTCATGTTCCTCTGGAAACATTTCCTGAACCATCCACTTCTACACAGTCAGAAAAGGAAGAGGTCAAGTTCTCTGAATGTGTAAGATTATTCTTTAAATTTTGTCAAAGAGGAGAAGGAAAATTACAGGGCCACCAAAGCACAGGGCAGCTGAGTTCCTTCTTGCTCTTGCTCTGCCTTTCCTTGAACAATCCAGCAAAATGATGCCTGCTACCACCACTCCCAAAAGTGACCAGCATGCATTCCAGCCACTCATTGCACAATTGGTCTTTCTGTTCACAAGAAGGCTGTGGATTCATGCTTGCTTTTGCATAGTGCCTTTAGCGTCTTGTCGGCCCACTCCCCACGCCCTTGCACCCACAGAGAGAGAGAAAGAGAAACATGGCAAGACTGTTTGTGCTCCCTCGTTGTTATAAAGGCACTCAGGTCTTGGTCCCTAAAGCCATTTATCTGGCCATGTTCAAGCCCCACTTTGGTACATTTTGCACATTTGCAATATTTTCATAAACCATAATAATCCAAGAAGAAATAAGAAAGGAGTATGAATTCTCTGAAAGAGAAGGAGGCAATGTAATGATTACAGTGAAAAGAGAGAGTGTTGAATGTTTTAAATGTTTAGTTACAACTAAGTTAAAAAGATTTTGGAAGTTGGTTGATCTTTCTCATTTTTCACTTACCTCCTACTCTCCTTGCTTAGCAACCATTACAAAAATATTATTCATCACCCTATTGCAAAAAAGTCTTCTCCACCCAAACCCTATATATATACACACATACGCATGTATTCATATAACATATATTAGAGAATTAGACCAGCCTATAAAACAAGATAAATAAAACAAAAACTAGTTATATTTACTAACAAAAGGAAATATCTTACTTAAAAAAGAGATCTCAAATATATTACTAGCACTTTGGTTAATTGGTCATTGTACTTTAAATTAGCTTTTTCTTTGCTACATTTACATTACAAAGTGACCAGGGCTACATAATTTGCAAATCCTAGTACAAAATGAAAATGCCAGATCCATGGTTGAAAATTGAAGGATTTCAAGTTGGCAGAAACCGAACTTTAAGTTAAGCGTGAGCTCTTCCCAGTGTGGGACCCTGGGCAACTGCCCAGGTCATACGCCCATGAATCAGTCCTGCTTGTGACTTCCAGGACTCCTAAAAGTTTTGTCACCCACCAAAATGTTGACTGTCCTCCATTCAACAAAGTCTTGGTTCCCCGGGTGGCACCAGCAGAGTTCCCATAGGACCTTTAGGAGCGTAGGCCTTGTGGGAGGACCTTAGGTCATTAGAAGCTTGTCCTGGTGTGGAATTGTGTGACCTCATACCCTTCCTTCTGTCTCTTTTGGTTCCTTTCCAAGAGTTGAGCATTTAGATCTGCCACACACTCCCCATTATTACCATTCAGCACTCCTACCAGAGGTTCCCCAATCAAGGACTGAAACCTCTAAAACTTGAGCCAAAAATAAAACTTTCTTCTTTGTAAATTAGTTATCACAGGCATTTTGTTACCGTGATGGAAAGCTTAACAACACAGCAAGTAAATCTGCATCCACAGAAGGTAAATTAACTCTGTGACATTAATGAATACCAGTAAGTTGTACTGTGTTACTGATGCAGAATGAAGAGGACAGCAGTGTGATATTTAACTATTGTATTAACTTGAGGAAGAAATGCCCAACTGATTGGCTTAGCATAGTTCTGGGTGTGACTGAACTGATTTACTGAAAATTGAGGACCCATCCTAGGTGTGAGTGGCACCAACCGATAGGCTCATAGCCTGAGTGGAATAAAGAAAGGAAAGAAGAAGGAGAGCTTGCTTCTATTTCTTCAGAGGAACTCCAGTCTACACCTTGGATGCCCATCTCCTGGCTTTCAGTGCAGATTCTTTGGTCTTCCAGCATGGACCCTTTGGCTTCCTGATACAGACTCGGAGTGAGCTCCAGGCCTTTAATTTTTGACTGGATCCTTTGGATCTCCCGCATGTAGGCAGCCCCTTTGCACTCTTTTACGCCTCTCTCTGCAGGCAGGCATTATAAGCCTACCTTGTAAATCCATATATAAACATGGATTTCAGAAAATTCTGTATATCCCACACATGATGGAGAAGTTGAGAAATGCATTAAAGTCATATTGATGCTGTGATCAAACATAATACTATGTCCCTCCACATATCAAAGTTACTTTACATCATAGTATTTGATGTAATGTTACAACAGCTAATATTATATTATTAGAAAATCATGAGTTGGTTGAGTCCCTTTTTGGTGGAACTTGGTTAGAAATATTACCACTTGTTAGAATGCTCATTTGAACATGGAGAAAGTACATACCGAGGTAATCTGTTGCCTACAAGCATCCCTAGATTTTTAGGAACTGTGGCAGCTCAGAAAGTGATAAAATTCACAAGAGCAAGAACGTAAGTGCTGTGGGCTATGTGTTATAGGGACGGAATCTCTGGTGCTCCTCACTTTCAGTATGTAGGCATAGTCAAGCTCAGCCACAAATGAGCAGCCAGCTGTCACCAGCCTAATTAACGGTTCTCTGGGGTCTTTGGAACGTTTGCGTCCATTTCCAGGTGGAGGTATTTACTTACCCTGACTCATCGGGGGGTCAGGTGCTTGCTCCACTTTGCAATAATTTAGTCTTTGGCAAAGCAAATACTCTGGCCTTAGCAGCCTTACAGTTTAAACTTAAAATTTCTTGCCCATTCCCTGTGGTATTTAAATATAAATAAGACATTTACTGTGATGAGAACAAAGGAGGACAATTTAAACCCAAACTGCCTATTTAGTTGGTAATATGTTTGAGAAAAAATAGTGTTCTATTAAAATTAAAAAATGGAATGATAAAATAACTTAAGTTTATATTACATTTTGCTTTGCAAAATTTTAGAGTGCTTTCTCACATATATCTCATGTGTTTCATCTTTAATGTTTATAGAAAAGTCCTAAGATATAGTATACTTCCATTTTTGTATACTCATGAAAAACACTGCGATTTCACGGAATAATTTTCTACTGATTTCTCTAAAAATATCAGAATTTGTGCACAAAATACAAAATTCACTTATACTTGCCTTAAAGAGGAATTTAGTCAACATTACTTTGCAATTTGTCCACGGGCCTCTTTGACTCTAGACTTGAACACAGCCCTAGTACTGTTTAGGCCTTGGGGACCACAGTGGAATGCTCTACTAGAAGTTCTGAAATCTAGAAATTCCTTTTTTTTTTTTTTCTTTTTTGTGGGTACCGGGGGGTCGACCTCAGGACCTCGCGCGCCAGCAGGCGCCCGTGCCGCTGAGCGATATCACCGGCCCCTTTTTCGTATGTGGGATCCGGGAGTCGAACTCGGGCCCTCGCGCTTGCAAGGCAGGCGCTTAAGCCACTGAGCCATCTCACCGACCCCTAGAAATTCCTTTTGGTTGATACCATCCCTCAAAAAATTCTAAGAGCTTCCAAAATATTGGAGGTATTTTTGCTTGCCCTGTTCTACCTGATACTCAACCAAGACTTTTTCCTTTGCATGTGCAGATGTTTGGAATACAGATTGCTTAGAACTCCAGCCTTTACCAGCTGTGTGATCTTTGGCAAATGATAAACTCCTAAAACTCAGTTCCTTTATCAATAAAATCTCACTGATAAAGATTTATGAGAATGAAATAGGTGTGAGTCATCTAATAGTGTCTGATCTACCGCAGGTACAAACAAAATCTGAATTCCTCCCTCTATCATTTCACATTGTCTCTTATCATTGTTTCACATTACCTAGTAGCCAACTCAGCTCAAATCCTAGAATAATTAAGGATCATTTTAATGCTTTTTGAATGGAAAAATAAGTTACTATCTTGGTAGCATAATGGTTAGGACTATAGATTTTGAAGTCAGACTGTCTGGTTTGGAATTCAAATGTTGCTTTTTGGCTGTGTGACTTTGGGTGAAACACTTAACCTCTCTGATTCTGTTTCCTACTCAGTAAAATTAGGAGAATAACAACACCATCTTACAGGGTTGCTGTGAGGATTGAGCCACTATGTACCTATCATATACTAAGGGCCTCATACCTATTAGCTAGTTTCCTTCTCATGGTTATATCACCAGATCTCTTATTTACCATGAAAAGCAGAGCTGAGGATAAAGCACAAATTATATCTTCTTGTCAGAAGAGTCCTTTAAAATGCTTCCAAGGGTTAAGTCGTAAGACCAAGATATACTATGTCAATTGAGGAACACATCTATGACCAAAATAAAAATAAATAGGTATTTTTCAGTTGTCCATCTGTATCATTTATCGATATTTTATACTGAAATGAATGGGAGCCATGTGCAGAACGTTGCTTAAAGAGTACTCAAGAATCTCAAATATTCAGTGTTTCACAAAACTTCGTCCTGCTTTACTCGCTGTGTAAAAAAGCGATCTTGCTTTATTTTCCACATTATGTCTGTTGCTGACTCAGGGCACAAAGAAGAACAAATTGTGTAATTTGAGTTGAGAGCAATCATTTTTGCAGTTGTTCTTTTAAAAAAGGAAGAAAAAAAAAAAAAAAACCTCACATAAAGAGCCAAAACTTGCTTAGAGATCTGCGTGCTCTGCTTCCATTGACGTCACTTGGAAGTTGTGTGGGCAGAAATTGGCTGGCTCCCTCCAGCATGTCTTTTGAAAGCTGAACATACTGGAAAAAAAAAAAAAAACGACACCCTTTGTATCTCAAACGACAGCGGGCAGAGGAGCACCATAAACAACTCTGCTGTTTACAGCCAAACACCTCTCTGAGCACCACTTTTGCTGAACAAACCTTAGTGTCCAGTAAGGGGAGGGTGTCCTCTATTCGCAAAGGGGATCTAGGGTCCTAAAACCCAAGTGTCTTCAGAAATGGTCTTGTTTAATCAGATACGGAAATTGAAACTCTGAGAAATTCAGGAACATTCCTGAGGTCATATAGGGCCTGAGGCTGGATTAGAACCTAAGCATTTGCTTGCTAGGTCGTTGCTCATAGGATGTGCAAAAATCTGTGTCCCCACATTTCTCTCTCATTACATAAACCCACTCAGTGAAGTGACTGTTCATGAAAACTAAGAATTTTGTCCACTGTAGAAGTTGCCAGTTGCTGTAGATACGGTAAAGTGTGCATGGTCTGTTGGAATTGAATAGACTGTGGACACAAGCGGAGGCTCCTAAGATGCTGCTCCCTGGGGAGTGCTGCTGGGTATCAGTTAGGAGCTTGGTTCTTCCTCCAGGAGCCTTCTCAGCTCCGTGTACTCTATTTCCCATCATTCAAACAGGCTACTTCTAGGGGACAGGAAGAAAAGAATAACACCAGCTCCACTCAGCTCCCCACCTCATTCAGGCTTCTTCTTATAAAAAATAAGGTCTCTACTCATTCATTAACTCACTGAAAAATATTTATTGAAAAACTACTATAAGC
Organism: Erethizon dorsatum; assembly: GCA_028451465.1. Taxonomy (NCBI): domain Eukaryota; kingdom Metazoa; phylum Chordata; class Mammalia; order Rodentia; family Erethizontidae; genus Erethizon; species Erethizon dorsatum. The sequence goes on along the minus strand of CM051823.1, from coordinate 141,387,092 downwards.
CAGGCTGTGACCTTCCACCTACTCTAGACATTTTCAAATTCACATTTTGAAGAACCACTTAACAAAGATGTATAACTACTATTTCCCCATCCAATAAAGTATCTTATATAAACTATAGTCAGTTCCAGCAATCATTCATTTCATATGTATAAGGGAATGTATAGATTTATTATGCTACTGAATGTGGATTATTATCTATTATTTAAAAAGCTGTATAAATTTTAATTCATATGAGAAACCATGGATGAGTATAGAGTTTTTAAATTTCTGCCTTGCTTTGTTCTTCCTAAAGAGAAATGTTCCTCATTTAAAAAGGTCACCCCTCTATGGCCAACAATCTTGAAAATCCTATGAGTGGTTGCTACTTTAATTTCTTTGATAAATATCTGTGATGGTCAGTCATGTAAGTGGAGGTCCAAGGTTTTACTTTCTTGGCTTTAGCCATCTGTACTGTACAGACTGACATTTTTAAAAATCTTTCACAAAAGGACATAGAAAGGCTTTTAGAAGAGTCAGTGGCATTATAACTCAAGGGTCAAAGAACTAGATATTTAGAATAGAAGATGTTACATCAGTCTGGCCTAACTATTGCTGTTGAATGTCACCTAGATACTGGACACAGAATGAGGGCAATCTGCCACTATCAATACTGAAATTGAGGACTGAAGTAAGTCAATTATCCTGTTAATTGGAAATACTGAGTATGGCAGACCATCCTACATGTGGAGATTTTGAGAAAGATTGCAGGATAATGAAATCTTGCCAAAAATATATAGGAAAAACTATTATGAACTAGAAGAAGATATTTGGCTCCTGAAATAGGCAACAAGTAGGCATGCCTCCTATGAAATAGGACCACGAAGACTTAAAAAGACAGAAAAGGCAAAAAGAAAATCAGGATGAAAAACAAGAATAAGATGAATTTAAAAGAATTGGGTAAAGTAGGGTAGAATTTAAAGAAAAATGTAAGTGCAATAGAAATATCTGAATTCTCATTGGAAAGAATCAAAATCAAAATCAATACTATAGAAAACAGAATCAAAGATAGGAAAAACAGTAAAGTCATCCAGGGCCTTTGTACTAAGCTAAACCTCCATTTCTTTTTTTGTGCATTTTTATTTTGAGACAGTGTCCTGCTAAATTGCTAAATTGCTTGGGCTGAACTTGAACTTGCTGTCCTCTTTCTTCAGCCTCCCAGGATGCTGGGATTTTTAGTACACTGTTCATCAAGTCTATCATGTTTGCCACCTTTGTCTTCAAACCTCTTTGTTCTTCTTAGAGACATCAAAATAACCTAAAGTTTTACTCATGCTCCAAAAAAAAAAAAAAAAAAAAAATTTAAGGATCAGTGATCAAGACATAGCGAGTGAAATATTTTGTGCTAAAAACATTCATAGACTGCTGTTTAACACACTCATTATACCCAAGAAATTAAATTTTGAAAAATATGAGAAGTGGTTATGCCTAACAAACTTCCTCTCAGAGGGTTTTTCTTATTAAAAGATAATATTTTTATAAAAACTAGATGTGAAGTTATATTTCCAGCAGCAGCAAAATCGCAGAGGGTTTTGGGAAGAATGAGGAGGAACTGTTGTATTGTACAAGGTTAGGTGCCGTAAACACTGAACTCTGGGGCCACACTGATTTGGTTTCATTCTTAACTATATCACCACTTTTGCACACTCAATGCAATTAAAAAAGAAAAAAAAACCTCTCTGGGTCTCTCTTTCTTCTTAGGTAAAATAGGGCTGGTGATACACATGTTATAGTTGCAACAATGATAGTACATGTTTTGCAAGGATCAGAGCAGATATATGTATAGGGGTTGACATTAGCACACACAGTGTAGATATTCAATTAATGGTACCAATGATTATAATTGAATGTTTTAAATCAGAAAATTGACCTGAGCCGATGACAGCTGGGGTATAGTAATAGGTTAGGGCTGTGGATGAGAGTGTTATTATAAGGTTTAACTTGGTGCTTATGATGACATTGGCCATGTTGATCCTAGGGAACAATGGCTTGGAGCAAACTTCCTTAGGGTTTGGTTGGGGCTTTAGTAACCCAAGGACTGGGCCAATCTGTTCACATATGAACAGGTTCATACAAATCAAGGCTTATACGTGTTAGCTCTACCTCCAATCCTAATCCACCCTTCTACTTGTGTTCTTTGCTAGGTTCTGAGTGCATCTATGCAAGGAGAATGAGCTGTCCTCTCCTCACTTGCTCACCTCTTGATAATTTGGCATATTTTAGCCTCAGTCTCTCTAGAATTTGTCCTTTATTTGCCTAACAGTTAAACTTTTGTAAATGGAAGTGAATTTGAAGCTAGTCATACAAAAATACACTGGATGGGGAGAAAGACATTTGGGAAAATGTGAATGATTCATTCTCAAGACGTGATTCACAGAAAATAAGATCTATCGAACTGAAGAGGAAGGAACACTTGGGGCAGATTCAGCAGACGCTATGGTGAGATACAGAACATGAAGAAGAAAATGTTAGTTCAAGGAGAAATACCAAATATAAGGGTATGTCTTTGTTTCTCTTCCAAAATCCCCCTTGCATCCTTTTCCCTTTCTGCCTTTGTCCCTTGGCCCCTCCAAAAACACTAAAGCTAATGGCTTAACAAGCCCTGTCCATATGCCTCAGAAACCTTCATTTACAAGTATAGAAAGAACTGCTTGGTCCTTGCTTTATGTGTTTTAATAAGACCATATTTCCATTCCAAGGTTATAACATTTCTTCTTTGTAACAAATATTTCCGATGTATTTCCCTAATAGCCTTGCAGTTTCCTGCAACCATATTTAATTTTGATCGGTGTTGAAACTTTCATAGGCAGACCAGATTTGAATTTACATTGGACAAAGGATTTGGGGCAGAGAGTTGTCGAAGAGGTGCACAGTAGGACTTTTAATTACCCATGGACTCAGCATGTTTGAATCGATCAGAGAGAATCAGGACACCAGATATCATTCCAGTCCATGAGCAGATCTTTCCTTCTCTTCAGAGCTGCACCTCACATCTGGCAGGCAAATTCATCTGTTGTGTTAGTAGTAAACGTGAGTTTATTTTCCAAGACTTAATTAAACAACACCGACTTTGAACATGCATTTGGTTTCACTGCCCGCTGTCATTATCAATCTATTTCTCATCATTTATGGATTTCTTTTTGGGTGACATAAAGTTCTTTTATTACAAGCGTGCCTTCTAAAAGCTGAGGACAATTTTCATATTATTGTCAACTGAGAGCCAAAAATCTCAAAAAACATTTATCCAACTCCTCCATTTTTTAATTTCATCACATACTTGTCTTTATTGGACAAACAGTATTTGTCTCCTTTATCTAATTTGGCTGTTTATATATAACTTTAATGAAAATTCACTGATACATTTATTGTAATCCCATCTCATTTTTAACACATTCAATAAAAAGGGATTCAATCAAATTATTCAACATTTAAAATCAAACTATTATTCTTTTTCTGACATGATTTTCCTTAGAAAAAACTCTAAAATTGATTTTTAGTTTTTTCAGGCTAAATTGAAGCTTTATTTCACAGAGTGGAAATTATGATTGGATCCACCTGGTAAATATGCTTCCATATTGGTTCTGATGTGCGCAAATGTTTCATTTTCAATGCAAATGACACGTTCAAGATGTATTGTACATTTCAGCATAGCTGGGTGGAAAGTTAAGTGACCGCCACACAACCCCTTTGGGCAGGTTAATTGTGCAGAGCTCACTGGCATCCTGCAGTTTGGTAAGTGCACTTTGGATGAAGAGAATGTGGGAGCTTTTTGCCCTTGGGGTCTCTTCTCTCCTCTTGTCTCCATTTGCCTCATGTTTCTCTCTTAGAGCAAAACTTTCTTGTTTCCTTAGAGGCCTTACCCCAAATCACCTTTTAAGGAAAATGGGAACAGGTCATAATTGTTGTTATTGTGGCTTTGCTGAGACCAAAAAGGTTTTGGCTGATTTTCTTAGCATTCTGTACATTTAAATTCATTTGAAGCTGGGAGTTAAATTATTCTTCACCTGAGTTTTTAACTATATGTTTAAATTTATTCTGTGGTTCTTACCATTTAAAACAACAGTGTAAGGGCTGGTGAGATAGCTCAGCGGCATAAGCGCTTGCCTGGCGAGCGTGAGGTCCTGAGTTCAACTCCCGGTACCCACATAAAGGAAAAAAAGGGCCGGTGGGATTGCTCAGTGGTACAAGCACCTGCTCGCAAGCGCGAGGCCCTGAGGTCGACTCCTGGTACCCACACAAAAAAATAAATAAATAAAATAAAATAAAATAAAGTAACAGTGTAAGTTGATGATATAAATTAAAAGAAAAATAATATAAAATGCTGTCCATTTTTTAAATAGAATCATCTGATAAAACTAGTAACTAGTTTAAAATATTAAATAGAAAAACCTTGCCAAACTTTATTTAGTGTGCCAATATTGTGTGTAGGTGTGGTAAATGTTTTAACATACAAACATTTAAAAATACCAAGATGAAGTTGGGAATAAAATTTCTGGTGATTGGTTTTGTTGCTGATATTTTAGTAGTTTCCGTAATTGCCATTACCTTAATGGCTCCTTCAATCAATATTTGGAGGTAGGAAGAATATAAGTTATGCACAAATGTACAAATGGATCAGATTTTTAAGTAGAATAAATGCCTTTGGTGACAGCTTAAAAGATTCACATTAAATCAGCCTATAATATCTATTTCAAAAAGACTTCAAAACTAATGTGGTAATTATGCTTGGGATTAAGAAGATATTGTCATTATTAACTTCTGAATAACAGATTATCGATTCAGAGAGCCTAAAACCAGGTGCCTGCTATGTGCCTGTCACAGGAGGAGACATCAGATGAGTAAGAGCCACCCATCCTCACAGGTGTTTGTAATTTGGTAGACATCTAAAAGAATATAGAACAAGAGAAGCACATCAGGGAGCTATGAAATTAGTGTCATGTAGATTCAGAAAGAGCAAGATTGTACATAGAAGAGGAAGAAGTAAGGCTTTATGAAACCTAAGTTCACAGTGAAGATGGAAACAAAGCACAGTACCCCATTGATACGCCTTCCGCTTCATCCACTGCATATGTACTGTACCTACTGCACAGGTATCTTTAATAAAGATATTGAGAGTAGCTTAATAAAATTCATGTGAAGATAGCTAGCTGACCTTTTATCTTCTCTATATGAGCTTGGATGGTAGGCTATAATAATTAACAACTTACATTTGAAGCCAATCAACTTTAGCATTCTTCGTTATTTCCAATTATCTGCAAATAGTATTTTAATAATGTTGAAGAAGTGGGCTATTATAATTCCCTTACCTGATATTATGCCAGTATTGACTGTGCTAATTATTTCATCACTAGAATTGCTTTATTTCCTTCCATTTACATCACTAGAAAATATAAGACGTGTCTCATGATAGAATTGGGATTATATAACTTAAGAAGTTATGTGATTCAAATAACTTTGATGTATCAGTTATAAAAAGTCATGTGTTTGCTAGTTCTGTGGGTTAAATCCATTAACAATGCTATTTGGGAAGGTACTTGAAATCATAGTATTAATTGTATCTGCTTATTTTGTTACCCTGGATTAGTTTATTCCCAAATTTGTGAAAATGAACTATCCTCACAAGTCCAGTATAAAGCAAAGACATATTTTACAGAAACCCTCCCACTCTAAAGAGGGCAAGAATAAAGTATGAAATTAATTTCTACAGACTCTACTAAAGAAATCCAATCCCCTTAAAATAACTCCTGTGTAAACTTCAAAACTCAGTGTGTTCATCCCACAAATATTTGAAAACTCATAGGTAGATATTAAACAATAATAACAGAAAAGAGGAAAATAAATTTGTCTCCATATGTATATATTAAATTCCTAGTGTTTATTTTAAAAATTACTTTCTGGGGCACCAACATGTGGTTTTCTAACTGGAAGTTTGGGGCAGTAAGGGTGGGTGATAGGGTTACAATAGCAAAGCTAACACACACACTTCCTATTTGGAGTTTACAGTATCTAACTGTACTAGGCATAGCAAAAGACATGGGTAAATATGACAGGTTCCTTTCAAAGGACTTTTCAAGCTAGTGGAAAGTGGCAGATATATAGTTACAAGGTAGACAATGCCATCTCTTTTTAACCAGGGTTGTCATTGAAATCACTTGGAAGAATCTTTCAAAATTCTTATGTCTGAATTTCATTCCACACCTAAATGAATGAAAACAATTGGTAATAGAGCCCCAGTTCAGTACATTTTGACAAGTTCTTTGCAGATGATTCTGGCATTGACTTCTGGGTAAAACCTCCAGGTCTAGAATTCTTTTCGACAGCTTGTCTCACTTTTGCTCTGACTTTATTACAATGCATCCATAATTTTCTTGTTGCTCCCACAGTTTGCATTGATTTCTCTAGCATTACTAGCAAGCCACATGAGTTGAATTCCTAGCATATGGTAGAAAAAGATAAAACTAAGTGGCCATTTCAATGTCCGGCATGCACACTATTTCTTCAGCCCTAATGATATATGATTTTATGTACATTCATCTCCACAAAGATTTTCACTTTAATGAGTCTCACTCTTTCAAATTATCTACACCTATCACTTTTCTTCTTCTTTAGCTTATTGTCTTGAAGTTAAAAGTACTGCTTCTTCTTTGAAATTTAAACTTTCAAACATGGCACAATATTCAAGTTAAGATCATGTTAGAAAAATGAAGCCATGTCTCTGCTCTTTGGCTTGCGCTGGGAGAAAATCAACAGCATTTGCCAGAGCAGCCTCACGGTGGAAAGTGTCCTGTTAAAGCCGGGGCGTGTATGCTCCCCAATGATGCACAATCTAGGCCTGTTTGCTGCTTCATCCTGAAGAGCAGGTTGAATAAGAGCTTGTTTGGCATATGGCTTATAAATGCAGGAGAAGAAAAATATGCCTTTCTTTTGCACCACTGAGGTTTTGAAAAATAATGTTTTTAATGTTTATTGAAGAAGGGGTTGCTCATGGGTAGAGCAACCTTCCTAGAGCAGAAACACCTCAAATATTACAGTACTCACTGGGTTACAGTTATTTCCCCACTAGTGGTTTCTGCATTTTCCTCCATAGGTCTGCAAAGTATCTTTTTTGTTTCCCTGGAGTTAGTGTAACTTGTCTCACATCAACATAAGTAGGAGAACTTATAGGTGCTGCCTCTTTTGATCTTTCTTCCTGTTCTCCTTCTTCTACTCATTTTTGTAGCTATTTAATGATCTCAGGGAAGATGGTGCTAATTCCTTGGAGAATCTATCATTCATATTTTAAAAGGCCAGTTATACTGCTTCTCATGCTGGGCTACTGGAGCAGTCAAGCTGCACCTTTGAAGCTGTGTACTATTGTTTGTATTTTATTTCCAGGAGGACAAGTGCTGCTGAACATGAATCATTTATAGTCACTACAGTGTGGGAAATCAATAGCAGTGCTCTGATCCGTTACTCTGACCTGTGTGAATGAATGCACAGAAGATCTGCAGCACTCGAGGGAATGCCTAGAACCTGGCTAATAAACTTACTGTTAAAAAATTCTGGACTTGTCTACCACATTCCAACATCAGCTATCTCCAATAATGGAACTTCATTTTTGGAAATGTCATTGTCCTATCAGAATAAGTTTATAAATGATTGTGAGTAATGTATAATACAAAGTAAAAAATAATTATGTAAATCAAATAACCAGTACCTCCTGGCCCTGTCCTATTTAAACACTGAAATAGCAGTGAGAAAGAAGCACTCTTATCCAGCCGGAATAAGCTGGTCAAGGTCTTCAGCATATCCAGGGTCTTTCCAGCTCAGCTGACAGTAGAGCAGTGAGAATCCAAATCACATTAGACCTGCACTCTCACATAGGATGTGGCATCTGTGGGTGGGACATATTATTCAAACCTCAGGTCTGTTTGTTTGTTTGGTTGTTTGGGGGGTACTAAGGATCGAACCCAAGACCTTTGCACAGAACTATATCCCTAGCCCTTAAAAAAAAATTTTTTTTTTAAATTTTGAGACCTGGTGTTGCTAAGTCACTGAGTTGCCCAGGCTGGTCTCAAACTTGAAATTCTCTTGCCTCAGCCTCCCAGAGTGCTGGGATTACAGGAGTGTGCCATTGCACCCAGCTTCAGGGCTCCTTTAGAATGAATTCATTTCCTAGACAAAACTTAGAGACCTTCAGAATCTACCAATGGGGAATGACCCTTGGAAAATCAAATTTCTAAGCATAAAGATCTAATTTTTACTGTCAAGCAAACTCCAGAAACTGAAGTTCTACTTAAAACTGAAGTTGGGTTCAAAATCCAAATAGAATATTAGTGCTACCACAGCAAAGAAGATCAGAAACAGAAAAAAGAAATAGAGCGACGTGGCACAGAGTATAGGGACAGTAGGTCAGTGCAGAATGATTACCATCTGAGGTGATTAATTGATTAATTGTCAACTTGAGTGGGAACTCCCAGCTCAACTGAGTCAGCATGACTCTGGGCATGGAAGACCCACTTTTAGGAGGACTGTTGTCGAAATGGTATAAAAGGAGAGCAGGAGGGAAGGATTTCAGCTGATTTTCCTGGGAGGAGCTTGGACTGTTCTCTTAGGAGCTCTGGTCTTCACCTTCACCTTGGCTGTCATCTCCTGGATTCTTCAGCTTCCAGCACCAGACTTTTGGCCTGCCAGCCCAGACTTTAACTTCTAGCACTGACCGTCGACCTCCCTTCAGCCTCCTGATGCGGACTTGTGCAGGACATTGCCCTTGGCTCCAGGGTTTCAGCTGGATCCTTCCATCTCCAGTGCAGGGACAGATCTTTTGCACTCTTCTTCATTTCACTCTGTGGGTGGCCACTGTAGGCCAATCTTGTAAATTTCTGTGTCCTGCATTAAATCTGATTCAGGACATGCACAGTCTTTTGAGGAGCCTTGGCCCAGTCTGCAAGCTCTTGTAAGCACTAATACACCAACTTTCTTATTTTTGTTTTATTGAAATATAATTTAAATATCATGAGGTTAACTCATTGTATGTCTACAGTTGTATGACATTTGGTTAATTTATGCAGTTGTGTAACTATCTTTGCAAACCCAATTCAGAATATTTCCATCATAGCCCCATTGGTCAGTTTGTAGTCGGTTTTTGCTCCTGTCCCTAGGCTCAGCAACCACTGATCTGCTTGGTCTCTGTATGCTCTCCACTTAATAGAAATTTCATACATATGGAATCAGGACAATCTTTTGTCTGGTTTATTTCACTTAGCATAAAGTTATGGAGGCCCATCCGTGCTGTTTATTTCAATACTTCATTTCTTTTTAGTGTGGACTACTATTCTATGATATGGATATTCCACATTTTGCTTATTCATTTACCAGTTGACAAACACCTGAATTATTTCTAGTTATTGGCTTTGTGAATAATGCTTACATGAACATACAAACCCTTGTGTGGACACGTTTTCATTTTCTTGTGTAGATCCAGGGAGTGGAATTGCTAGCTCATATGGTAAGTTATGTTTTAAGAAACTGTCAAACTATTTTCTAAATTGGCTGCACCATTTTACATTCCCATCCACAATATACAAAATTTCTAGTTTCTCTACATCTTTATGAGGACTTGGTATTATCAGATTTTTGTAATAGAGCCATTTTTAATGGCTATAATATAATAGTATCTCATTGTAGTTTCAATTTTCATTTTTCTAATGGCTAATGGTGTTGAGTAACTTTTCATGTGCTTATTAGATACTTATATTTGTATCTTCTGTTTTGGAGAGAAGATTCACAGACCCCTTTACGTCACCATAGGTGACATAGGTCCCACCTGTCTCCTTGTTAAAATGTTCTCTGTTTTCTGAGACATTCCTATTACCTATCTCTCTCTCTCTTTCTCTCTCTCTCTCTTGCTCACTGTCAGTCTCCTTATTTGTCACCTCTTCTTGTACTTGGCTTTTAAACATTGGTTTTTAAGGTTGAATTTTTAATTATCTTTGCTATTCACTTTGTTTTCTCATGCATGTAATCTTACCTCAAATTCCATATTCACTATGTTAATTTTCAGACATATCTGCACCTCGGACTTCTTTGGTTGTAATTAATATACTGACTACCTTCATGAAAACTTCTTTTTGGTAATGCATAGGTATCTTAAATTCCTAAATATGTCCAGAACTAAATAATACCTTCTCTGTGCGAGCACCTCTCCTCTCCTCCACTCCCCTTCTTTCTCTTCTCCTTCCCTTTCCTTCCTTTCCTTTTCCTTCTTCCTTCTTCCCTCTCTCCTATAACAGTGGCTGCCCCTTTGTGAGTTGTCCCTTGATTTTCCCTCCATTTGCCCAGCATTCTAATTTCTACAGAAAAGCTGCATTTAAATAATTAAGATGTAAACTCCTAAATAATCTTTTGATTAATAGCATGCGGAACATCTGCTGTCCCTCAAATAACATTAGAATGTGTGATGCTCCTCCTTATTCCAGTCCTGTGCGTTAACTAACAGTGTATTTAAATTTCTGTGATGTTTGACTAGCAGAAAAGTATCTGTCTAAAGAATTACAGAAACTAGTTCCAGGAGGTCAAGGTTGATTGTAATGTTTCAACCAGAAGGGAAAAAACAAAACAAAACAAAAAGGGAGACATGCCCTGGATGACAAAGGTCTCACTTAGCATGTAGTCTTCCTTCCCACTGTGTACCTCCTTTCCCTCCCTATAAACCTTAGTTCTCTCAGCTGGCCTTTATTTGGTTTGTCTTCCTAGGGTGCTGGACTTGAGTAAGCCTGAGTTTCTTCTCACCAACGCTCAATTCTCAAGTATTCGTTTTTGAGCGGAAGCAGATATTATGGTTTGTGTCTAGATGTCTCCCCAAAGCCTCATGCAGTCTTAGGATTTTTCGGTGGTGGCTGAATCTGTAGTGTGTGACGTTGGGATTAAGGGTGTGTGATTGCTGAATCAGTCCACTGATTAGTTTGGCAGTGGCTGACTCCAGCAGTCTAGATACGATACATAAGGGACAGAAAGAATCTTGTTTCCCCCAGCTTGTTGCTTTGATCCTTTCTGCCTGCCATGACTGTTCTCCTCTGCCAAGCCACCCTGCCTTGGAGCCAGCTGGTTATGGACTGAAACCTCTACAAACCTTTCCTCCTTTAACCTTACGTGTCAGGTATTTTGTCTCAGCAATGAAAGAGAAGTAACTAAGCAGACAAACGTGGATCTGGTGACTCGCCCTCCTTCCACCCTCCCTCTGTGCCTTTTCTTCTTCCTCATTCTGCTCCAGTATTCTCCTTCAAAACAAGTGATGCTGTATGCTCAGCTGCTCCAGCCAGAACCACGGAAATACAATACTTTTTCTTTGTCATATTCCACTTTCAAACAATCATCAATCCATGCCAATTGCATCTCTAAAGTATGTATCAATTCTGTCAAAAATTTTTTACCTCCTTTTCCCTTACCTTAGCATAGCCATCCTTTCTGGGAAAGACTGCAAGAGCCTCTGTACTAGTCCATTCTCTACTACCCAGCTAAAGAAATATTTCTAAAATAAAAATCTGATTATGTCTTTTGTTCTGTGTACATGCATACACACAAAATACACCCCTTTTTCTTCTATTTCTTTTAGGCTAAAATCTGAAATCCATAACATAACCTATAAGGCCATCATTCAAGCTATAGCCAGAACCTCTGTAACTGGCTCCTTCCTCTCTCCTGGAGTCCAGCTGTAATGGTCTTTCTTCTACTGCTGAAGCTGGGAGTTTGTTATTTCCTCTCAGCAATGCCTCTCCTTCACCTGCTTCAGCTGATCAACTCCTGCACCACAGCCTTTGGTTCCCTACTGAAAGACCTTTTGACTTGCCCAGTATTGTTCTTTCTCTTAAACAGTACAACCATAGCATGTCTCTTCTTTAAAGCATGTTCCCCAGGTTTAAGCAAATAGTTATTTGCGTGATTATTCATATACTGCTTAGTGCTCAGATTCCAAACTCTAAGAAAATAAGAACTCTCTTTTTACCATTGTATCTCCTAAGCCTAGCTAAGGAGCTACCTCAAAATAGGTGCTGTGAATACTGTTTGCCTTGTGAGGGCTCAGAAAATGTGACTCCAAAGTACTCTGAGCTGAAGGAGATTGGGAAACCCTCAGAAGCAAGAAGCACTCTGTGCATAAAGCATGGTCATAAGGGAATTCTCCGACATCCCTCGCCTGAAAGGAGGTCTTATTCCAGGGGATCCTACCCCACATCTTGGGGGTAGGGGAAGAAATGATACAGAAAGGCTAGAAGCTGAACAAACAGGCCTTGCTGGGTTCCCCCTTCATTTTACTATCATTAGATCATATTCTTTTTTCCACTCATGTTCCTCATAGCTATCTACTTCTTTCGTCAGACTTAGCATAAAAACAATTTTCCCTGGGTCTCAGTTCTTCATTCTGAAGGCTCCCGTATCATGTAAAACTTTGTTGAATAAATATTTTATGCTTTTCACTTGTTAACATGTCATTTGTTATATGACCTGTGTAATGGATGAAGAAAAGATATTACCTTTTAGCCCCCATAGTCTAAATGAAGTAATACCTAAAAAAAATGCTTTTAAATTCTCTTCAAGAATAACAAAACTATTCTCAGATATAATTCCTCTCACCAAAAGGAAATACCAACTGAGTATTTATTAAAATTTATATTTAGATTTTGGAGATCACACAAGTTTAAATGTATTTATAGCATGTATGCATATTTTCCTTAAATGACCCGCACATTTTCCTTTAATTACTCCCAAATTTCCTTAAAAATGGGGCATCTGAAATGAATAGACATTTCTGAGATGAAGAAATACAAATGGCCAATAAATACATGAAAAAATGATCAACATCACTGGCCATCAAGAAATGCAAATTAAAACAACACTGGGATTCCATTTCATTCCAGAAAGAATGGCTGTCATCAAGAAATCATCCATTAACAAATGCTGGCGGGGCTGTGGGGAAAAGGAACCTTCTCCATTGGTGGGAGTGTAGACTGATGCAAGCACTGTGGAAATCAGTATGGAGATTCCTCAAAAAACTAAAAATAGAAATTCCATTTGACCCAGCTATTCCCCTTCTAGGTATCCTCCCAAAAGAGTTAAAGACATCATAGCACAGTGATGTATACATATCCACATTTATAGCAGCACAATTCATAATAGCTAGGTCTTGGAAACAGCCTATGTGTCCATCAACAGACGAATGGATAAAGAAAATGTAGTATTTATACACAGTAGAGTACTACTCTGCCATAAAGAAGGATAAACCTGAATCATTTGTAGGAAAAGGGATGCACCTCGAGACCATAATATTAAGTGAAGTAACTCAGCACACAAGCTTAAATATCACATGGTTTGTCATATATGAAAAAACTTGGTATATAGACAGATAATAGGAAAAAAGAAAAAAAAAAAGAAGGTATTGTAATCCAGCACAGACATCATATCTAAAAGTGTACCTTGACTTAGTACGATTGTCTTACATGTTTTATATGTTCTTTGGTGTATTAGTCTGGTTTTCAATCTGTATATATGATAATTAACTTAAGGTCTTGTAAGATAAACAAATGAATCTGATGCTGGAAAAATAAAAGAGGGTGAAAGGAAGGGGAAAAAAGAGTTGAAATGTGTTATGTACATGTGCCAGTTCCCTAGAGTAAATGTAATTATTATGTACTGCAAACATGTACTAATAAAAGTAAAAAAAATTAAAAATGTGTACACTTGGGGATAGAATATATTCATCACATTGATCTTCTGGATATCCAGAATTATACATTTGAAAAAAATATTTATATATACTAAAAATCAAACTAGTGTATTTAACTGTTGACATCAGTTGTTCCTGGATCTATATTTGTAAATAATTTAGGATAGTGACATTAATTTCATAACATAATAATCATAAGTGAACTAATAACTAATTCTAAAAATAAATTTATCTATCATCTATCTATCTCTATCTATCTATCTATCTATCTATCTATCTATCTATCTATCTATCTATCTATCTATCTTACCAGCTTTACTGGAGTTCAACATGTCAGATAATTTATCTGACATCACAAAGCGAATCATCTAGAGGTACAGCTGTAAGCCTTGGAAAGCTACAAAATATAATAGACGCAGATTTGTAGTTAGATCTGAGTCCAAATTTTATCATCTTCTACTTATGTTCAAATTTTATCATTTACTACTTGAATAGGTTACTTAGTCTCTTTAAACTTCAGCTTTTGTTTTCTTTACAATGAGACTCATTGGGGTATAAGGAAACCGTAACAATTTGATGAGATAAATATAGATCAAAGTATTCAATGTAGCAACTAGCAATGCAGTAAGAATTCAATAAAAATCAACAAAACTGTAGATGGAGAGAATTCCGGGAAGAGAAATGATGTAAATAAGTACAAAGACATTAAGGATTTGTTGATGAATTGTCAAAAGGTAGGTCATAAACAGTTTATGAAGGAATCTAAACATCAGTCCAAAAGACTGAATTTGCTGCTAGAAACATGAGAATCCCTTCAGAAAGGCGCATGAGAGGTGAGAGATAGTTTTTTTTTTTTTTTTTTTTTTTTTTTTTTTGGTGCATGCAAGGCAAGAACTCTACTACAGAGCCATATTCCCAGCCCTCACTTTTTTTGAGAGATTGTATTTTAGTTCATAAGTTTACATTTGACAACATCAAGGTAACTGCCATAAGTTAGAGTTATTTAGACCAAATAAACTTTCACCAAGTATAGGTCGCCAAAAGCATGTAGATCAGCATAGACAACCACTTTCGATATAAAATAAAGCCTTCATTAAAATATTTTCTATACATACTGGCTAATTATTAAATGCAAATCTTTGCTTAATAATTCTGAAAGCATAATACAGCACAACATTTAAATAAATTCCAACACTGAAGTGTTTGTTTGGTATCTCTATCAATATCACGCCAACCATTTTATGTAATCTAAATGGTATGTGCTTTTTTCTCAACTAAGCAAATTCTTTCATGTTCTCTTATGTTTTTCTGGTGTGGTCCTAAGTGACAGAAGTATAACTTCCTTTTAAGTTTATAAAATGAATCTACAGAGAAATTACAAAGTATTCAAAGGTAGGACGTATTGTTAAATCTCCAGCCTCTAAGGTAGGGCTTTCCATGTTGTAAAGGCTCAGCAAACCTTTGCAAATGTGTGTTAAAGGAAAGAAGATAGAATGGAAGGAAAAGGAGGAAAAAAAAGGACAGAAATATTTTAAAATGTTGGTATAATTTTCCAGAGGTCCTTGGGTTCTTATGTACATGTATAATAAGGGTGTTACTGATTCAAAATCCTAAACTCAGGAATGGCTTCATGAGAAATAAAACATAGGGTACGTCCCAATGTCCTTAAAAGCACTCATCACTATTTCATTATTTTTTACTCACTCAAGTCTTTAGCAAAGACAGTTACCATATGACTACAGCTGTTGACAGTCCTGATTGAAACAAAGTTCTTATATGTTCCATAAAATATGGCAATGGTTGACAGTAGGCAGCAAAGTAAATTGAGTCCAGTTGTATGGCTGGCTCAAGCTGACAGAAATCACAACGCTAACTATTCTCCAGTTTTATACAGTATCAAAATGTGGCTGCACGCCTGTGAATGAGCACAGGTCCACCAGAGTACTGTGCTGTAACAGCTATGAGTAACAATTAACCAGATTCAACTTGGTTTTACTATTTCACAATATTTCTCCCAGACCGTCACTTTGTATCACTTCTAGTCATCTCACATGATTAGGATTAGGAAACATTCTATCTTGTTCTCTGTCCAATCAGTCTTTCTAGTAGCTAGCTAGTTCTATTCTTTAAGTAAACTCTTTTTGAAACTCTTTTCTCAAAACTTACTTCCTTAGAATACGGTCTGTACACCTAATAGCAGGATCTCTGTAGTTTCCTTTTGTTACATGTCCCCCCCGCCGCCCCGTCAAAGAGCTGTCTTTTCTTTTTCTGAACATCTATGAACATTAATGAGAACATTTTATAAATGAAGGTAAGCATTGAATTTCTGACAGGTTGAAGTGAGGAAAGTGATATTTCAAATATTTGGGTGTGGAATGGACAGACAGTGCCTAGGGGACCATTAGGAAGGCACTCACCGTCAGACAGGCTCATGGGAACACAGCTCTGGGCCAAGGTGATGTCAGGGAGCACAAAAAGCTTTTGTGCTGAGAGGCTCTGTGGGATGTGATGACCATTTGGCTTTAAGGGTGGGTGGAGTAAGAAGTCGGGAAATATCAACTGTGATCAAAGTCTCGTCTGAAGTGGAGAAGAAGAATATGTGAATAGCAGGAGTAGACCTGGATCTAGGGCTTCAGAAGATCTTTGGGTTTCAAGGGACAGTATGGAAATTTCTGTGGCTTTAACAGGAGTCCCTGTGGGTTCTGTCACTAACTAACCAAGAGGTTTTAGCAGGGGAGACCTAATTCACTAGGTGTAATAGCCTCATCTATAGGATGTAAGTGGGTTAACTGGTCACTGCAGTCTTTTCTAACTCAAAATTCCTATCGTTTTGCTAATTTGGCTCTTAGGCAGACAGCCAGAGGAAGAGAGTGAAAGAGAAAGACTGGGTTCGATTTCAGGGATTATAAAAAAAGCAGTGGAGGGAAACAATAAGGAAGATTCACATGATAGATGTTAGTTCAATAAGTATCTACTGACTATTATTAATTAATAAAATTAATATTGTATATTCGCAAGAACTAGAGATGAGAGAGTTCCGGTAATACTCTGGCCATCTCAAGTGTCAAATATCACTTTTGGCAGAGAATAAAACTCAACAAAAGTTCTTAGTTTTCGTGTAGAAGGTGCCAGTAATCTTAAGAAAGTCCTGGGACCAGGACACAGACTTCATGAAAATGAAATCTAGGATTCATGATTAAGGAAGAGTGCAAGAAAGTCCAATCTGAGCGCGGAGGACCCAGAGACCACGGGGAACATTTTCATAATTCTGAAAATTCTAAAGAGTCAGCACACTAAGTGGTCACTGGTAGAAGCTTCTTTCTCTGGTGCATTTAGAATATGTAAATCACATCATCTATTATCTAAACAAAATATCAGCCCAGTGTGGACCCCATAAATTAAATAAGGGTATTTATTTATTCCACATGGGTAGTACTCGCAACCAAACTATATGAATTTGTGGAATGTGAGATGCTAAGATCAAAGCAGGCAATAATTTATTTATACACACAGATTCAGAGATTATCTTACATAAAACATTTACAAAATAAAATAATATTCTGTGTATTGAAGGAGTTCTTCCTACCAAATAGAAAACAAAGTAGAAACCCAGATGAATTTGGCAATGGAGAAATAACCATGCTGACTGAGTCATGTCCTTTAAAGCTAGAGAGAACTTGATGAGAATCCGGCCTGCTTCAAAGGTGGGCTCAATACCTCTGGGACCCCCAGGAGGAAGGGGCTTCAGCACTGTGAGGGAGGCCTGAAGCAAACACTCTTGTCCTTGGTGTCCTGGGCTCATACAGTCCTTCTTTGTTTCAACCCATACTGAGCCCAAAAGAGTCTGAACCAAGGGTGGAGGACACAATTTAGCTCAGTGCTTAGCCCACGTGAACACTAGATGAAAGTGCTTTGAATAAAGCAGCCTTCTTGTTGATGCTTGACAAAATTCTTTTACTCTAATTGTTCCATTGACTGAGGCACTGTCTATTGTAGAATCATCTTTCAAGCAATAAATGTCATTAGATTTTGTAGATATAATTAGAAATCACTTTTCAGAGAAACTTAGTTTACTTTCCTAGGACTTGATAGCCTAGGAGAAGTAATGTAGCCTATTAATACATATTAGACATTGAGGGGCATTCTTTCTCACTTGGCTTTGTTGAATCATTGTTATCTGAACATTAGAAAACATAAACAGATGAGCTGGGAAGACTTCAAGGCCTGCACTTGAGGGCTGAGTGTCACTGCCTTCAGCAGAGCTGTTAGGATGCTTATGGTATGTCCAATTGATTCAGCAGCTTCTTTAGCTGATGGCAACCCAAATTCTGGCATCAGTTTAACAGGACTTTATTGGGGTGGGGTTTCCTGCATATAGGGCATGCAATAATGTTATAGAGGAGGTCATATGGCCAATCAGTTATCCAAGATTAACTACAAGATTTAAAAAGAAACTTGCCACATCGGAGTTGTATCAGTAAAAGGACACCATGAACATGAGAGGCCTTGCCCCTGACATTTGAGGAAGGTCTGGAGCAACTGAAGATTCTTAGCCTAAAGAACAGGGGACTTGTCTTTTGATGCTTCAATGTCCGTCTTGTGGAAGAAAGTGTTTGTTTTCTGCTACACTGATGGTAAAAGACAGACATCGATTTCAACCTCCATCTGATGGAAAGCTTTATAATAACTGGAACCATCAAATGATTGACTATGTAGGGAAATATTGAGATTTCCATTGTCCAAATCGAACAGACAAGATAATCTGTCATTCTCAATATAGAGCACAACTAGTTAATGAAATATAAACTATAAATCAAATATAGTAAAGAGTCTGCTTTCTGAATTTTTGTGGTGCACGCAGTGCAAAAATTGCTTTAAAAAGTGGCATAGACACTCTACAAGGATTGAACACTTAATGTCATCATCGCTATTATTTAATTTGGGAAGTAAAAATTGCTATACATGGAAATCTCAAGGGAGAAAGGCCTGTAGTCCATCTGTTCACACTGTGACTTGTATTTATTTATTGAATAGGGTTCAAGTTGAGAAGATAATTAAGGGGAAGGTGGCAAAAGGATTGATGAGTGTAAAGGGAGAAACTGAGAATGCCCAAGCTAAAAGAAATATTGTGGAATATAGTTTGATATTAAGGGAAAAACCAAAAAGAGGGGCCAAGAAGTAAGAGTGACAGAGAGGAAAGGGAAGTTGAAAATAATCTTTACTCAGTTAAGACTTTTTTTTTTTTTTTTTAACATGAAATACATAGCATTTTAGCACAAAGAGGAACTCATGGAAGGAAGAGATAATGTAACCAAGTCTTTGTTCCCAGGTGGTCACACTGCATGCTAGGAAATAAGAACTCAGTGTGCCTCAGATATCCAACAGGAGAATTAGCCACAAATTTTATTCCAAAAAGCCTTCGAGTGATTCCCCTAGACAAATCAGGCCAGCTGCTCCTCTGGCCTTACTTCTTATCCCAAATCTAATCACTTCTTGCAAATTTGAATCTGACTTGAAGAACAGTTCCAAAGTGTATTATGATAAGTACAGCAAAATGATATTTCCTCTATAAAACAAAGAACACATTTATTCTAAACTCGGTACACAGATTAACAGTTAGTGGGAGGATGGGAGAGGTTAAGGTGGACATGTTTTCCTCAAGTTTATATTCAGCAAATTTTCAAACTTTTGTAAACAATGCCTAGGAAATAAAATTGTATAAATATTTCAGTTACACAGTCCAATTATTTCAATTACATTCTTCTAGAATACTTTGAGTTTCTCTAAGTAAAATGTCATGAAATATAGAGAAAAAGAAAGAAAATCTAGAGAGATGATAGTGACTTGCAAATGGATTCAATTCTGTTTTCTGTGCAAATTCCTTTATTTATAGTAAACTTTGGCTTGGCTTCATTAGTTTATATCCCTTAACATCTTTATTAGACCAATGGCGGCTTTAGATTAACAGGTCATTGTGGTAGGTATTTGTTATCAAAAACATATTATAAGACCTTGCTGTTAGTATACAGACCCCAGCAATGACCTTAATGACCTTACTATTTCTTTTATACTACTTGTGATTTTAGCATGGACTCTTGAAAACATGCCCCCGGGTATTCTGATACAACAATAGACAGCACTTGGATATTCCGAAAAAAATTTTTTTTTTTTTTTTGTGGGTACCAGGGGGTCGACCTCAGGACCTCGCGCGCCAACAGGCACCCGTGCCGCTGAGCGATGTCACCGGCCCCTTTTTTCGTATGTGGGTTCCGGGAGTCGAACTCGGGCCCTTGTGCTTGCCGGGCAGGCGCTTACGCTGCTGAGCCATCTCACCGGCCGGATATTCTGAAATTTAAATGCAGCAAAAGTAAATGATGCGTACCCTCCCTGTGGAACCTCTGTGCTTCCCGGTCTCTGAAATACACGAATGGAGGGAGGGAAATGTGCAACAATGAACTCGGCCTGAGCCGTGTGCCCATCTACCCAACGATGACTCCTGCCCGCAGAAGAAAACATTTCCTCTTCACCATCTTTGGGATAAGCACTATTAGCAAATTTATAGGTTTATTTATGTCTTTGGTAGGCTCTAGAATTATCCTGATTGCAAGGAAGGCATCCAGACAACTGTTCTGTCTTCCCTACTTCACCTTCATGAACACAGCTGCCTTCTTATACCAGTCCCAAATAGAAACCATTCCGCTGAGCACTGTGAAATCCCCTTTGCTGTAGAGTTTCTTATACACAGAAATTCTTTGCTTTAACTTCTGCTTTCCTTAACTTCAGGATCAACAGAAGATCAGCTTCAAATTCTCTCTTTCTTAAGTCCCAGAACAAGGAATAAAAGGATAAATTTACTTCCTGATGCTCAAGGTGGTGCTCCCAAGCATTGCTTTCAATCCTTTTTTATTTCAGTTTTTCTACTTCCAGGTTGAGTCTTCTTTCCAGCCATCACACTATTTGTGATGTTTTCTTTAGCTCTGCACGTCCAATCTGCCATTTCAACTTACTGTATTCTAGCCTGACATTTTTCTCCCATAAATGGTTAAAAGTGTCTCCTGGCTCCACCCATTTAAACATATGGTGCTGGGCTCACAGTAGGTATTCAGCAAGTGTACGTTGGATGAACAAATTCATGAGAACTTAAGTTATACATCAACATTCCTGTTTCTGAAACATGTGGTCCAGAGCGGAGACATCCCACACAGATTTTCTATTGGTGTCTTTCCTGAGATCCACTGTTATCTCCTTTTGATTTTCCCTCTGAACCCTAATTTGCTATCAGGAAACTCAATACAAAGAGGCTCAGGCTGGGCATGTGTAGGGATGGGTATTAACCTTGTCAGTGAGTGGTTTGTGGGGTGATGTTTTACTCTGTGTATGAAAGTAGACAAATGATTTTTCTATAGCATCTGTCTTCAGAGTGTCTATTTTGCTCTACTACCTTAACATAAAAAATCACGACTTGGATTGCCCTTATTTGTTTAACTTTTTGGTAGAAATCTATACTTTTCCCAATTATATGTACATAAAATTTTATTTATATCTTTCCCAATGTTCTAGAGTGCCGCGTGTCAGCAAATGTCACTATGTTCTACAATATCGCAACAAAAGATATCTCTACATTGAGTTGGGAGGAATATTTGCTAATTGCCCCAGGGATGAGTCTCCTTTTCCTAACTGTTAGTATGTATGTTGACACAGAGTCAGCCCTATACTATTTGCCTTCAAATTTTCTTTGATTGTCTCATTTGTGTATATTTTGCCTCTCCAGCTATATCTCTTTAAGGTCAGGTATTGTTTTCAGTGACATTCCTCTTGCATCAACGTTTAGCAAAATCTGGTAATTATACTTCGTGTCTAAAAATGCTGCTGAGAGCCAGGCATGGTGGCACAAGCCTGTAATCCCAGCACTCTGGAGGCTGAGGCAGGAGAATCATTGCAAGTTCGAAACCAACCTGGGCTACAAAATGAGCTCAAAGCCAGCCTGAACTGCACAGCGAGACCCTGTCCCAAAAAGACAAAAAAAAAAAAAAAAAAAAAAAATGCTGCTGAGATGAGTATTGGCTAAGACTTTTTTTTTTTTTTTTGTGGGTACCGGGGGTCAACCTCAGGACCTCGCACGCCAGCAGGCACCCACGCCGCTGAGTGATGTCACCGGCCCTTTTATCGTACGTGGGTTCCGGGAGTCGAACTCAGGACCTCGCACTTGCCAGGCAGGCGCTTATGCCACTGAGCTATCTCACCGGCCCCAAGAATTTTTTAAAGTACATTTTTAAAACTCCTTCTCATTGTGTAAGTCCTGCAGAACTGGCTTCAGCTAATGAAGTGGCAAAGTTTTAACTGTCTTACAGTATTAGGGTATAAACAGACCTTGAGTTCTAGGCCTGACTTTCTTACTGATCATTTCTAAATATTATTATTTACTATACTTGTTGATGTTTTGACTGGTTTAAGTTTTTCTTTAAAAAAAAGATACACAAGTTTGGAGAATTGTTATCTGTTCTCTTGTTTGTGGAGAGGAAAAGGTCAATTTACTTCATTCCTTCCACAGAACGAAATATTTTATATTTAATATGATATTGTTTGAAGTACTAGAGCCCCTGATTTATCTATGTCCCTGCCCTGCAAGCAATGCTATATTCAGTTCATAATAAGCTTTCAATAGCTGCTTAAATTCTTCTTATAATTAATGAATATAGAAGGCTTTTTATTTTTTTTATTTATTTATTTTTTGTGGGTACCGGGGGTCAAACTCAGGACCTTGTGTGCCAGCAGGTGCTTATGCCACTGAGCCATCTCACCAGCCCAAAGAAGGCTTTTTAAACACATGACATGAAAATGAGAAACCACAAAGTCAAAAATGGATGAAACTGGTTACATAAAAATTTACGTGATTAATAAAATACAATAAACAAATTCAAAAGATGAAATATAAATTTCAAAAAATATAGGCAAGATATATGACAAAGAGCTAGTGTTCATAATATAAAAAAGCTCTGATGAATCATATAAAAAATAAGCAAGCTAATAAATATATCAGCAAAAGTCATACAAGTGAATACCAACTGACCAGAAATCTATAAAATGATTCAAATAAAACAAATTAACATGTATCAAATTTCACTCCGTGAGGTAATCAAAATATCAAATGATCGATTTTACAGACTCTTGGTGAGAGTAAGAGAAAAAGATACTCTCATATGTGGTGGATAAATAAAAAATAGTAAAACTAATATAGGTGGACTTTGTGTTATAATTTAAAATTTAAGTGTGCTAAAATCTTTGATCCATACATTTTAGTACTAGGATTTTAGGTAACAGACAACTACCATAAGTATGCAAGAATATAGGTGAAATAATGCTTATTGCATTTTTTTGTAATAAAGACACCCTGGAAATCCATATCTATATTATTTTGGAAAATAAGTTTAAAAGAATGGAGTAAAACTACATGTAGAGTTATGGGAAAGTGTTAAAGTTATTTTGAATATAAATGCAAGTTCTGAGACATATTTCATGTGACTTGATTTTACAAAATTGAAGTGCACATTAAAATATCTTAGAATTTTATTTCCAGTGACGTAAGGATTTATCTTGGCAGACCTCTTTTTTTTTTAGCAGACCTCTAACTATAAACATACATTAAAAAAAACTGATAAAATGTGAGACCAAAGGTATAAATATTCTGTTAAACATAAAACAAAGAAAAGAAAATACTTAAGAGCCGGAGCAAAGAGGGAACCTAAATCTAGGTGGTAGGGTCAGGAGAGAGCGGTGGTGAGTAACAGGATATTGCAGTAGATGCTGAGAGCTCCCTGTCCACAGCCCCTGGGCCTTTTAGGGTGCTCCTGTTGACTTCCAACTACCAGGATCCCCTTCTCTGTCACTTGGGCCTTTCTCTGCCCAGAACCCTGGGCCCTGCTCTGACTGCACATGGTGTGTTGGAAATGCCAGAGAGCACTATCTCTTCCTCCCTCTGCCCTGGGATCCCTCAGCCAAGGGCTCCTTGCACACAATATATAAATAGATGGGCTCCCTCAGCCCTTGGTGTGGGTTAATTCTGAAGCATGTGTTTTGTACTATTTCCCAGTTTCCCACTCTACTCACCCAGTGAGGTCACTAGCTGAGAAAACACAAATCCTTTCATTCCCTTTGTCTCCCTTCCCTTCTCTTCCCCTCTGCCTCAGTGGAGTTCTATGAACCTATCAAAGAGTCTGTATGCCCTTGAGTCCTTGTTTCAAGAGGAACCAAAAATAAGAAAAATGTTAATATCTGGGCACGGTGGCCTATGCCTGTAATCCCAGCCCAGCACTCAGGAGGCTGAGGCAGGAGGATCACAAGGTGGAGGCCAACCTGGACTACCTCGTGAGTTTAAGCTAGCTTGAACCACATAGCAAGACCCTGTCTCAAGCAAATGAACAAACACAGATGCTAATGATGTATAAGTCCTCAGCTATAGGATTAGGGTTTTAACATTTCCATTCAGAAGCTGAAGTGAAGAAAACTGAAATGAAGAGCCTTGCATTAACATGATCCCATATTGCCTCTCGTCTCAGGGAAAGGAGATATGGAAGGTCTTCGTTCATCATTCTAGAAAAATGACAAGTTGATTCCTCTTTGTTACACAGGGATGGGAAAAACAAAGAAAACACTCACTTGAGAAAGTAATAAACCAAGACCTGCATCTGGCATCTGAGTGACACAGGAATCAAAAAGTGGAGTTTTTATCAGTGATAATAGAGAACAAAAGGTAAGTATGTTAGCTTTTTCATTGCAAAGACAAAATATCCAGGAATAACAACTTAAAGGAGGAAATCTCGGGCCGGTGAGATGGCTCAGCGGCATAAGCGCCTGCCTTGCAAGCGCGAGGGCCCGAGTTCGACTCCTGGATCCCACATACGAAAAAGGGGCCGGTGATATCGCTCAGCGGCACGGGTGCCTGTTGGCGCGCGAGGTCCTGAGGTCGACCCCCTGGTACCCACAAAAAAAAAAAAAAAAAGGAGGAAATCTTTATTTTGCTCACAGTTTCAGAGGTTTCAGACCATTTGTCCATTGGATTCGGCCTGTGGAGAGGCAGAGACATCAAGGTGGGAGGGTGTGGAGGAGGAAAGCTGCTCACCTCATGCTAGGTTATATTTTCCAAAGTTCGCATGAATACTGAATGTATTTTATCACATATCCACTAATGAAAACATTGATAAAGTGGACAGAAAAGTGAACTTCCAGGTGAAACCATCAGAGTCAAGTTCATTTGAGGCATTTACACAAGCTTATCAGACCCTCTTCAAACACAGTGGGTTGGCCGTGTGAGACTTGTTGCGGGGAAGAACTACAACGTCAGGTTTCTTTCTGTGCGATCTTGCAGCAAAGAGTAAAAATCAGGCAGAATAAAAAGAAAACTTTTGATTGCATTTGACATGCTACATTCCTTGGAGAAGCTATATAAAGTGTAAGGCACAAATATATTTTTACAGAATCTTCTGTGAAATGAAAAATCGCCTTTAGACAACAGCAATGTAGTGTGATATGGATGATACCATGCAAGAAAAATACGAGAAATGTGGAGAAGTCATTGATAAAATTATGAAAATGTAAACAGAAATTCTTTCTCTCTTAGCCCATGGAGCAGTGCTAAAGTACTAAATAATGATTTTCACTGAAAATCTAAATTGCTTTCTGGCGGCAAATTAGCAGACTGCCACTGATTATATTTATATAAGATAAGAATTTGCTAAAACAACCAAACTCTTCTCAGCAATTACTTAAACTCAAAAGAAATCTGGAGTTAGATCATTGTTGAGAACTAACTGAGGCATCTATTAGGAAATAGTGGAAGAGCTAATGAGAAACTAGGTGACCTAATCACTGTGTTATGAATAAAATTTCTGATTTGCTTGAACTAATTATTTTCTTTCAAATTCCATTTCTGTTTTTATTGTTCCAATTATTATAATCTCGCCATTCATAGTTTTCTAAGTATCATTACTTAAAAAACAGAGATGATACAGGCTACAAAATGACAAAAATGACATAATGCTGAGTAATACTTAATAGTTATTTGATTTTCCCACTACCCACATCATCGCCCATGCATTTTATATATAAAATACTTTTGAGAACACAGCAAGAGATTATTGTAGCCATTACAGAATGAAAGGAAACTGAACCACAGAACAGCTGGTGACTTCCTCTGGGTCACACCATAGATGGGGACTAAAGCCTGGGCTCGATTTGCAGGGTCCTGTCTTCCCCCAGCGTTCTTTTCCTTGACCCATACATCTACGTCTTCCTCCAATCGCTGACTACTTTTCATGTGATTAGGTGGCTACAAGAGCATCTTCCCTGCCAATGCTACCCCTGCCCAACAGGCATCTCTTCGTACCTGCTTTTTGAGGTCCAAATAAGAAAAGAAGAAAATGCATTCCTGATATCTTAAGACATCAAAGCAAATATTCCCACAAACCTTTAACTTCTGTTGTGCTCCGTACTTTGGTTTCATATCTTTATGGGTTACCCAGACTTTTGAGGGCCGACTGGGAAGCAAACTATCATGAATAACACTGTGTGTATGAATCCATCATTTTCAGTTTTAGAATTCCAAACCAAAACATCTTTTTGAACTGAAGATACCCACACTTTCATGAAATGAAAAATCTATAATAGTAGAGTTTAAAGCAATTGATCTATACTAGGGGCCACATAGAACTACAACTAGGGGCACTACGAACATCTCGGGGTAAACGTGGAGCAGATTAATACCACAGCTGCTTTGTGCTACTCTCAAATATGGATGGAAAATTCCTGTCCTCAGGGTCCAGGCTGGAAAGCCACAGCCCCTCACCACTAGCAGTGCATAAAGCGGTTTTCATGTCAGCAGAGCCTTCTGAAGCATGCACTCTGGCTGCGCTCCAGTGATATAGGCAGTGGGATGTAGAAACCAGATGTGCATACACTGGAATCATTTCCTGGCTCTTCTTCCTCTCTGACCTCGTCATACTGATGGGGTCTTAGTCCTCCACCCTTTTCCCCTCCACATTGTTTCCCTAGGTGAGCTCATTCTGTGCTAAGGTTTTAAATAGCACATACACCACTAAATCTAGATTCAGGGTGCTCTCCCTGCTGGACCTCTGGCTTCTGCATCTCTACTTCACTAATAGGCATCTCAAACTTTGTGTGTCCTAAGCACAACTCTTAACTTCTTTCTTGCATCCCTGTCCCCAAACTGATCCTCTCACAATATTCCCCACCTCAGTAAGTAGCAAGCCCCAAATCTAGAGTTATAAGTTGTTCTCAATTTTATTTTATTTAGCTGATAGGTACATAATAGCGACAGCACTTACTACTGATCTCAGTCCTAAATGTGTGTGCATGCACACCCATACTTCCTTAACCCTTACAGCAGTCCTATAAGGTTGCAGTCTTACTGTCCCCTCCAGTTTTGCAAATGAAAAAACTGAGAACCGTTACATACCAAGGTTATAAATCTGGTAGGGCCTGACCCAGAACATGAACCCAGAGAGCCCAGTCTTAGAATCGGGGACCACAAGCACTGTGTGTTGCTCTCTTTTGCATCAAATGGGATAGTTACCTGTATAAATTTCAGATTTTCTGCGATTCAAGTGATTTAAGTGGAAATCAGAATTTTTCTCATGACTATATGAATGTTATGTATGATTTGTGAAGCTGTTCTGTCTATCTATCTATCTATCTATCTATCTAGCCACACATGCAAATATAACACACCAAATTTGGGGCTGATTAATAGTTTGGAGTAGTTTTTTTGTTTTGTTTTGTTTTGTTTTGAGACAGGGCCTTGCTGTGTAGTCCAGCTGTGCTGGTGTGGAACTCAAAGCAATCTTCCTGCCTCAGCCTCCTGAGTGTTGTGATTACAGGCATGTGCTACAATGCCTGGCTGATTGTTTGTCATGTATGTAAAGATTTACTTTCACATTAATCAAAACTCTGTACCCCAGTTCTGCCATCTAACAAACCCCAACTTACACATTTTAGATTCTAGTAAAGAACAATTATTATGTATCCATCATCTGTTTATATACTCACATATGCATGTATGTATACACATACACACACATACACACAGTTTAGCCCTACATTTACTGATATTTAACCATTTTTAGCAAAAAAGATCATTTCAATGGCTGAAATGCACACACACATACATACACAACCTTATGCCGTAGGAAACACTGAATTATCTAATTATTTGAGACACTCAACAGTAACAACCCCCTCAGAAAAACCACACACACACACACACACACAACCCCAAGCCAGTGTTCTTAAAGCAGTACACAAAATCAAACAAGACGATGTAAAATATTGGGCCTAAGATTCAATTTCAGATAAGAATTCGCTTGAATTTAATACCGAACAGTTTCACGCTCCCTGTGCACTTCTCTAGAAAGCTAGAGAAGCCTGCCTAACTGTAATTCTGGTTATCCACATTAGCCCTACAATCAATATTCTTTAAAAACTATGTCCATATATTGATACTTCACACCATTTTTTGTTAAAATATAGGCACTGGAATGGGCAGTAGTCAAAATATTTAATTATTAGCATGACTAGAGGTAAATGATTGATATGGCCAACTTGTCCTCTACCAGTAGTGCAGTGGCCTAAGACAATAGGAAGGACTCAGAGAATCCTCTGCCACACAGAAGTTGCAACTTGTCTTGACTACACCAAAAATTTTCTCCTAGCTTGAAAGTGTAGTTGGAAGAAAAAGGGGGAGAAAAACCAATGCTATGATCTGAGACCTCTTTGGAGATGGGTGATGTTATTTGGGGTTCACTTCACAGCTGGAAAATAATGTAAGTCAACTTGCTTACTCAAAAGTATATGAATAACCAAAGCATGGGCCAAAATTACCAGGATTATACATCTTTAAAATTTAAATTCAACACATAAAATGAGCTCAGAGAAATTCATTTGTGGATTCTCTAAGTTACTTTTTTGCATTTTTTTTATTTTAAAGAGAAAAAAACAATAAAAACAATGAAACAAATTTTTAAAATCATCTTTTTGAGACAGGGTTTCACTCTGCAGTTTAGGCTGGCCTTGAACTCACTTTGTAGCCCAGGCTGGCCTCGAACTCACAGTGATCCTCCTGCCTCAGCCTCCTGTGTGCTGGGATTACAGTCATGCACAACCAAGCCCAGCCCTTTTTGTATTTCTTTAATGAAGAAATACTATAGATATTTGCTCTACTGAACAGAACAAACAACTCATGTACTTTTTTTATAAGAATTTAAAGAAGTAACAATTAAAGACTGCACAAAACTGTTATTTTCTACTTCTCTATCTGCAGTATGTAATAATTCTGCACTAAAGTTAAAAATGTCTTCTCAGTTAAAAAGTTCATAGAGTAACACACAAAATTTACTTAATCTTTTGCCTTAAATATTAAGTCAGTTTTCCTTAACTTCTGTTGTTACTGGTAACACATATATTATCAAATGAAAATAGTAATATTTTATAAATCATGCTATGTAATGATTTCAGTTTAATATGTTTTGGCTTATAATTGGTGACATTTTATTTTAAAGTTGTTGAATATTAGTTCTTTTTAAGATTCTGATTTTCTAATTTCTATTTTGAAAAGGAAGACCACATAATGTATGAAAACTAGAAATAAACATGCTTTTTTTTTTTTTTGTGGGTACCGGGGGGGTCGACCTCAGGACCTTGAGCGGCAGCAGGCGCCCCTGCCGCTGAGCGATATCACCGGCCCCTTTTTCGTATGTGGGTTCCGGGAGTCGAACTCGGGCCCTCGTACTTTCCGGGCAGGCGCTTAAGCCGCTGAGCCATCTCACTGGCCCTAAACATGCTTTTATAAAGAAAATTTATCCCGGGAGTTATATTGAGTCCATTACTAAATTGTTTAGTATTTCTTCTTTTTTTTTTTTTTTTTCTGTGGGTACCCGGGGGTCAACCTCAGGACCTCATGCGCCAGCAGGTGCCCGCTGAGCGATATCACGGGCCCCTCTTTCGTATGTGGGTTCCGGGAGTCGAACTCGGGCCCTCGCGCTTGCCAGGCAGGCGCTTATGCCACTGAGCCATCTCACCGGCCCAGTATTTCTTCTTTACACACATACATTTCCCAACAATTTGTAAATTACTTATAAATACTTAATGATTGACCTCTATACTAAGGACTTAGCATACTTTATGTGTACGAGTTACAATTTCAAATTACCTGTGATCCAAAGGTACCCTCGTACTGAAAAGATTGCATAAAGTAGTAGGAAAATACAAACATTGAAGAAAATACAAGCTGCCAGAGGCAATAAATATATAAATATAGAATACCAAAGACCTGACTTTATGTATCTATGCCAGAGTTTGACTATAGCCTAACTAAGCTTACTTCTGGGTTTATTTTATTTGAGACTATCTAAATAATTATTCTGGGGGCCGGTGAGATGGCTCAGCAGCTTAAGCACCTGCCTGGCAAGCGTGAGGGCCCAAGTTAGACTCCCGGAACCTACATACGAAAAAGGGGCCGGTGATATCGCTCAGCGGCACGGGCGCCTGCTGGCGCGCGAGGCCCTGAGGTCGACCCCCGGTACCCACACACACAAAAAATAATAATAATAATAATTATTATTCTGTTAATTCCACAGGACATGGCTCGTATACTAAAAATACAATTTTTGTTTTTTTTGTGGGTACCTGGGGGTCGACCTCAGGGCCTCGCGCGCCAGCAGGCGCCCGTGCCGCTGAGCGATATCACCGGCCCCTTTTTTTTCGTATGTGGCATCCGGGAGTCGAACTCGGGCCCTCGCGCTTGCAAGGCAGGCGCTTATGCCGCTGAGCCATCTCACCGGCCCAAAATACAGTTTTTAATGTGATTATAATTATGGACTATAATTTTCACTCAGAAATATTAGGTTGCATTGTATAGAACTGTAAACCTTGAAACAATTTAAGTAATGAAGGAAGTTGCTAAGAGTCATTTTAGCTGCTTTGTATCAGCTATTATATAAGATGACATAACTTCCATGCACAAAAACCACAAATCAGGAACTAAATGATTCTTTTTAGATAGCCTTGACTGGAAAGGTGAGATACAGATGAAAAGCAGAGTTTATAACAAATAGTTCTTTGATTGAAGAGCTCTCTAGCATGTTAGCAATCTCAAGAATGATGTTTGTCAACGGAGTACTAACAAATGAATAGCAATCATAAAATAATTGATGAAATTCTGATTCTTTTCTAAAATTTTATGTAATGTTATATAGACCATAGTCAGATACAGATGAACATATATTTACTGTTATTTAATTGGTTTGTGATTTCAATGGATATAACTTCCTATTTTAAAATTTATTTCAGATATAAGGGGAAACCCCCAAAATTGAAAAAAAATTAAGCACTAATTTTGGTACATCCTGGAGTGTTTTAAAAGCCATATATGTTTTCCTGGATTTGCTCTTCTCATATTTTCTGTACCTTTTAAAGAAAAGAATAAAAATGAGAAAGAAATAATTGCATGGTAACCACTTTCTCAAGTATTTCATATGTTTTATTCAGCATGAAATCTGATTAAGATAGTCAGGGTTGTGAGTGCTACTGGTAATTTCACAGAAGTAAATTTTTCCTGTTTGGAAAAATATAACATCAAGCCTCAAGCTATCTATTTTTTTTTTTAAACATACAATGTCCAGTGCTCTATCAAAAAAAAACAAGGATGAAAATCAAGACAATTTGATGTAACCAGGAGATAATAGACACAGATACTCAAGAGATCTAACTAAACAGCTACAAAACCTTTAAAATCTTATACCAAGGGCCGGTGAGATGGCTCCAGTGGCTCAAGCGCCTGCCCGGCAAGCGCGAGGGCCCGAGTTCGACTCCCGGAACCCACATACGAGAAAGGGGTCGGTGATATCGCTCAGCGGCACGGGCGCCTGCTGGCACGTGAGGTCCTGAGGTCGGCCCCCCCATACCCACACACACACAAAAAAACTTATACCAAATATGTTTGAGGATATCATCGACAAGATTGAAAATTCTGATACAGACCTAGAAACTACAAAAAAAAAAAAAAACAAAACTTATAAATTCTAGAACTGAAAAAATACCATAAATTAAATTAAGAAAGTATTTAATGGATTAAGTGATAGATTATACAGCTAGAGAAAGAATTACAAAAATGAAATATCAATTAAAAGAAAATATCCAAAATGAAGAACAAATATCATAAGGTAAACAACGACGGTAAGTAGAATCAAAGTTCCAACATATATATAACTGAAGTCCCATTAAGAAAAGCAAAAGAGGCCGGTGAGATGGCTCAGCGGCTTAAGCGCCTGCCTGGCAAGCGCGAGGGCCCGAGTTCAACTCCCGGAACCCACATACGAAAAAGGGGCCGGTGATATCGCTCAGCGGCACGGGCGCCTGCTGGCGCACGAGGTCCTGAGGTCGACCCCCCGGTACCCACCAAAAAAAAAAAAAAAAAGAAAAAAAAAGAAAAGCAAAAGAATGGGGCAGAAGCAATAATAAAAGAGAGAATAGGAATTTTCAAAAAAGTTTGAAAGATATCAAGACAATTTAAGAAACCATAAATAATCCAAACTGGGATAAATACAAAGAAAACTGCCTGTGATCAATAATTTTATAATAAGTCAAAGATGAAAGCAAAATATTACAAGCAGTCAGAGGAAAAAGAACAATCTTATAAAAGATTATTTTCTGACTTGTGAACAGAAAACAAAGATAATAAAACAGTGTAATAATATCTTAAATTTGTGTGAGACAGTGAATTACCACTTTATAATTTTATTCCTAGGAAGTATATTTCAGAAATAAAGGTGATATAAAGTTACTTTAGATAAAAACAAAACAGAAAAACTTGACTGAAATCATTACTAAAGAATAACCTATATGAGACCTCACAGATGCAGGAAGGAATGAAAAATATATATGATTATACAAAACCACAATGATTATTATTGAAAGATTTATATTATGTAAAATTAAATATCTAACAGTAGTATATAATTTAGTAGGGATACAAAAGTAGTTAAGGCATTCCAACGTTCTCATATTTCCCAGAAACGGACGAAAGTACTAACTTGGATCATTCTTTGATTATGTCATACATGCTGTGACCTTATCAGTACTAACCAATAAAAATGGTCTAAATGAACATAAAAATAACAAGTTAATGGGAAGAAGTCGATGCAATACAAAAATATGCAATTCTAAAGAAAGAAAGCAATAAGAGGAAAAACAAAATAGAGCAGGAAGGACACAGTAAATGACCGTGTTTGAACTTAAATGAACTATATCACTAACAACATTAACAATAAATAGACTGGATACTTCACTGAAAAGACAAACATAATCAGACTGAATGATAAAATAAAATTTACTCGTCTCTGGCTTGTAAGAGACACATCTAAAACAAACATACAGAAAATTAAAAAGTAGAAGAATGGAAAATGATAAGCTACGCAAATACTAATTATTGGAAAATTTGTTTTATAGATTTTTAGTATCAGTCAAAGTAGAATTAAAGGTAAAAAATTGGAAGGATGCTTTACTATCATAAAATTTCTATTCACCAGGAAGTTACAACAATTCTAAGTTTATAGTTAATGAAGTAATTTTCAACCTTTTTAAAATTATCATCCTGCTTTTTTAGATTTTTTTTCCTTTAATCACATGCTCCCAAAGAAATTTTAACACCACCTGTACTGAATATCTGTATGTGTACTGAAACTCTCTGGAAGACCATAATAGTTCTCCAAAAGCCAATTATTAACCCTACTGTGAAGGCAGAACCTATAAGCACAACATCCAATGTTAGTTTGAATTTTATGTTCAACTTTGATCTGTAAAAATGACAGTTTTATATTGCTTGATACAATATATGAGTAAATGATGGAAAAACTAAGAGAAAAACTACACAAGCCCTGAATCATGAAAAAGTTTTTAATATACCTATTTCAGTAATAAATAAAAGCAAAAAAACAGTAAGAATACAGAAGATTTGAATGACACATTGATGAATTTTTTTTATTGACATAGAGGGTTATACCTAACTATGATATAATACATTCATTTCATGGCATATAGAACATTTACAAAAATTACACATACAACTGTTAAATTTTAAAAGTCTAAGTATTATACAGTATAATATGTTAGCACAGATAAATTATGCCAAGAAATAATGACAAGCAGATAACTAGAAAATCTCAGTATGTTTGTAAATTAATAAGTGCATTCCTAAATAACCTATGAGTCCAAAAACAAGTTACAATTGAAATTATTTTTAAGTAATTGATAATGAAAACACTAAATTTTAGAACCTATGGATGCAGCTAAAGCTATTAGAGAGAAATTTAGTGCTTTTAGTGCATATATTCAAACTGGGTATTATGGCACATGCCTGTAATCCCAGCTACTCAGGCAACTCAGGCAGAAAGACGGCAAGTTTGAGAACAGCCTGGGCAAGTTAGTGAGACTCTGTCTCAGAATAAAAAATAAAAAGGGATGGGGATATAGCTCAGTGGTATAATGGCTCTGGATTTGATACCCAGCTCTAAAATGAGGACTAGAGGTTCCATTTGACCCAGCTCTTCCCCTTCTTGGCATCTTCCCCAAAGAATTAAAAGCACCACACAATAGCGATATACACTCACCCATGTTTGTAGCAGCACAGTTTGTAATAGCTAAATCTTGGAAACAACCCAAATGCCCATCGACTGACAAATGGATAAAAATGATGTGGGCTTTTTTTGTACAGTGAAAAGCTACTGGATAAACTTGAGACATTTGTACCTAAATGGATGGACCTTAAGACCATACACTTAAGTGAAATAAATTAGACACATATGTGTAAATATTGCACTGTCTCTTTGGTGTGAGAAACAAAGTGTAGATAAGAACCAAAATGTGTAGCAGATATTGTGAAATAGGAAGAAATTATTCAAAAGGAAAGGGGAATTGGGGAGGGGGAAGGGAATAGAAAAAAATGAGAAAAAAAAGAATTAAATGGAAACGAAGCTTATTAAATAAGGAGGGGAAGAGGGGTTGAAGAGAGGGGAGGGGAATGGAAAAAAAGAGAAACTAAGATATATCATGCACAGGTACAAATTCCCTACGATGTATGTGATCATTATTTATACCTAAATTGTACCAATAAACTTAATTAAAAAAAAGAAAAAGAGGGAACACAGGAAAAATACCAAACTCCCAAAAACCTTTAGAAACTTAACCAAAATTGACAATAACACTAGAATGTCTGAATAGCCAAAAAAATGAATTGAATTAAAACCGTAACTAATAACTTGTCCACAACATATTCCAGGCCCATAAGCATTTATTTACAAATTTTACTATATGAGGAAAAAACAACAGAATTTGTATAAAATCTTTCAGAAAAAATTTAGGGTAATATTTCCTAGTTGTATAAGGTTAGTATAACCTTGAGAAATTATTACAAGAAAGGATAATTTTAGCAGAATTGTTTTCATCAGCATAGCTTCAAAATTCTAAAAATTATTAGCAGTCGAGAAGCTGATAATAAGGACTTCTGAAAAACAGCATAATATATTCTGACCAAGCTAGATATATTCCAGGACTTTAAGTTTGATTCCAAATACAATAATAAAGATAGAGAGAATAGGAAATGAAAATTACTAAATATTTAAAATGACTAATAACATTTCCAAATAAAACTAAAAATAAGACTGAAATTAGTCTTTCATTTCATTGAAAAAGCAAGAATACTAATCTTAAGAACATGAAAATATACTATATTTCTATCACATAGAAAACAACTTTTTTCCTAGATTTAATGGCCTTTTCTAAATTGAGGCATTCTTTAGACCTCCACATTACTGTGGCATCTCCTTTCGCAAGAATGCTTTCTACACTTTTGTGAATGACTGAGTTCTTTCATCTGACTGGACACAGCTGGCTTGTAGCATAATGAGAAGGGGAAATGAAGGTCTTTTTCTTTTCTTCCTGGAAAACCAAGAAATGTATAAATCATATTCAGACTAAAGTAGTATTAATTGCTTGCATAACTGTACAATGTGCACATCTTAATGTAAATAGTGTTTTCTACTGTTTTGTGAATAATTTATACTGTGGTATAATTTTACTTAAAAAGTTTACTGATGATGTGTCATTTTCCTAAATACTTTTCAGAAAAATATAAATTTGCATGTTTAGTTAATTCAAAAGATTCAAATTGGCCAATCCTAAAATAGAAAATTGAGTTAAAATGTCCAAAAGAATAAAATATGAATAATTTATGGTAAAAGATCTCAAAGAGGCAGGCATGCAATAGGCTAAAAATCTTCCTTAGACATCTATGCAAGCTGAAGGAACTTTGAGCTTGACAAAACCCTCATCTTATATTTGAGAAAAGTGATGCCCAGAGGGCTGATTGGCCCAAAGTTACTCAACTGTAGGGAAGGACTGTATGTTTTCTCATGCTTATGTTCCAGAACATTCTCTATTCTCAGCAGTGTCAAAGGCACATGGACGAAATTCAATAAAAACAGAAGCTAATAGAGGAATGCAAAAGCAGACCAGGACCCTTTCTTCCTTTATGCTCTAACTTTTCTCTCAACTTAAAATATTACACAACAATTAATGTCAGTATTTCTCCATTGTAAATGTAATAAATTTGCAGGGGAAAAATCGTATGATTCTAAAGTATATACATGAAAAATAAGTCTTGTTTTTATTCCATATTCCAAGTTCTCCCAGAAGCATCCATTATTATGTTTTAATTTAAATTTCTGGAAATTTTCTATGAGAATGAATACATATATGGCTTTAAACAAATGTTGTTGCACCATTTTACCACTTAATACATCTGGAAAATCATTTCAGATATTTTACGCGTATATTTATCACATTTTTAAAAGTAAGTATGTGGTATCTTACTGTATGGATTTAAAATATCATATTTAACAATTTACCTGTTATTGAGTTCAGATAGTTTCTGGTTTTTTATATTACAAATAATGCAAAAATAAACAATTATATATGTTCTCAGACTAAGATTTTCTAGAGTCAAAGTATATGTAAAATCTTCTCCATTTGGAATCTTCAGATATCAAGTTTTGGCCAATTCCAGGACAGAGTAGCTTCCTATATTCACAGCTGAACCCATGGAAATATATTCCTCACAACAGACTTGCAGGGGACCCCACCTTCCACGCCAGGGGGAAAGAAGATTAATAAAGTTTAAAACTCTTAAGTATTCATCAATATATTTTAAGTCATGGATAAACTGTTTTGGGACAGAATCCTTTGTTGTGTGCCTGAAGCAGTAGCCAGTAATGATACTGTTTCTCTTGTAAAAAGGTTATTTTATGTATTTCTTATTTATATGTTAATTATGACACTATAAAACACAGAAAATATAAATCAAAGATCCGAACAGGAATTTTAATGAAAAACCTGAAGGTGAATTCAGCAACCACTAGAAAGGAAAAAATAAAACAAATATTATTCCAAATTTTACACAAAGAGCACCCATCAGAACCTCATTATCAATCTTAATTTTTTCATCCTCCCCTTGCAGATGAGAAGTGGTAGAGAGAGGAGGGAAGGGAAGGGCATTGGGTATTATTTTTATACTTCTATCCTGTATGAAAATCACCCTAGAGTATTTAGAATTTCCTATTGTTAAATAGATTTCTGAGTGTTCTGTCATGTTGCTTTAGGTTTATCAAAAATTACAAAACCTGCTCGATAAGTCTCCTTTTTGAGCTGTTAATTGTCAACTCTCATTCAGAGGAGGTGATGCCAGCTGGGACTCTCCTAGCCACATAGGACTTGCCAGTGTCTGGATGAGGGTAACTGATTCATCAAACCCATCACTAGGATGAGGTAGCAACCCCACATGAGGGGGACAATGTCCCAGAGAAGGTACTCAATGGACAACCAATTCACCATAGAATATTCTCAGGGACCCCTAAGTTAGTTATGCATATTCTCTAAAGAAACCAGACTGGAGCTGAGGAGTTTATCAAATGAAGTAATATAAGAAATCTAGGTCAGTGATTGACTGACATTTAGGAAAAAGACAGTTATCATGTAACATTAAAGCCCCCAGCTACAGGGACCACACTTGCTGTCTCAAGCAGTGCTACAGCTATAGAGTAGCATCAACACCACAAGAGAGAAATAGGAAGAAGAGAAATAACCTTCCCAGGATTTCCCTGATAATCATCCTGGGAACAAAGATTTCCCCAAATCTGGGGGCCTCATCTTGGTTTTGTTTTTCTTTGGCAGTGAGACTATCTTGGAGGTGAAATTATGTAAATTTACATAACTTAGTAATGGCAAACTCTAAAGTGAAGTGGTAGCAATAAGGGATGGGAGAGGTGGAAGAATAAAAATCAACGCATGCTAAAAGTTTAATAGTAATCTTGTCAGGGTAAATCACAGAATTTGGAAAGGCCAACACATCTACCACTCTTATTTTAAAGATGGGGAAATTAAGACCTCCAGGGTTTAAGAATGTACCTTAATGCATACAAGTAACCTCTGGAAGTTCTCAGCTACTTTCAGAAGCTTCCTGATGCCTAGGGCACTTCCCGCCATGTTGACACCCACTGCCCATCTCTGCTATGAACCTTCCTTGTTTATTTCAAATACGTGCTGGGACCTGGGACTGCTCTCAGTGTTCTTAAAGGGCTCCCACTTCCTATAATTCCGAGGGTTCTATGTTTATGGATGATGAAGACAATTGCATTGCACAGATTTGATTTGCTGTTTCAAGCGGGTAGAGTAGCTCAATCAACCCATGCCAAAAGCTTAGCCTTCTTCAATATTCCATTTTTTAAGAATACAATTGCAAGTATGATTTCAAAAGAACAATAATGTCTTCCATGGATCATATTAAAGATGATCATAATAAAATGAATACCTACATAGATATAAAATTTCATTTCTGGTATTCTAACTTGCATAGAGCTTCATTTTCTGTTTTTCCTCCTCATCATCACCCTCCCAAACTTCATGTATTTCTCCATCTCTCTGCACAGGCTCCCCTCATCTGTATATATGCTCAACCAGAATAGGGTTTTCCTGAAGGTTAGAATCATCATTTCTTACTTATCTTGATATTTGCTCCACCTCAATAGACACAGCCCTTGACATGTTGAAAGCATGCAGCCATGTTTTTGGAATAAAAGTTTGATACTTTCACATTTATATATAAAGTTTTTTTTTAAAAGAACTTCACATTGAGTATAAAAATACTGAAAAAATTTTGATATAAAGGGATGTTAGAAATAACCAAATACAACCAGTTCCTTTTATAAATGAGGAGACTGAGGTCATCACCCAGCCTGATGGAGGATGGCCACCCAGGTCTCCTCTCTGTCACTACCCTTTTCAGTTCACTCCATGCAATCATTCCTTGAGTGTGAACGAAATCACTTAAATCTAAGTGATTCATAAGAAAGAAGAAAATTGTAAATGCAAAGTAAGTTGAACCACCCAGAATACCTGTTAGGTTCTATACTTAGATATGCCTAAATCTATTCTGATTTTTAAATTTGAGAGTTGTCTTTAATATAACAAAGCCCTTTCAGTCATGCTTGGGATTAGTTTACCACTTAATAAATTCCTTCCAACGCTATGTTCTGTGAGTCAACAAGCAGCTTCCCCTGTGATCTGAGCCTGGCTAACAACAAATTAGACTTTGGAAAAATAATTACTAGGCAGAGGCATTTTCCAGGTGGTACATTCCCACTTTGAGGAAACTTGGTCATTTTACTTCTGCGTTTAAGGCATACTTTTCGCTGAAAATAACCCAAGTAGGTGTTTGGAATGCTCACCTCTCTCTCACTGATAGTTGATTTCTAGATTATATTTTTGGCTGGAATAATATCAAAAACACTCTTCAAAGAGTGTTAAAAATGCTATGTTTGAAAATTATTTAGATAATTTACAATATATGCTGGGTAGTAAATTCTCAGCAAACATTTTAATTAGGTTTTTCTTGAACACCAACAATGGTTACTTTGTGCTCAACACCGTGTAAGGCATTAAAAGGTGCCGTAGTGTAATTGTTTTCCTAAGCTCACATCCGTTCCTAACACATCTTGGATTTTTCCACCCTTGTCCTGAGTAACTTGATGCAAACAGTTTCTCCAAGCTAATTTGCTGAAATATAGTCATCGTTGATTGTGTCACATACTGTTCAACTCAGTGAGTATCCTTTGAAACCAGACAGCTCGGTGTTAGGTAAAAGTTCTTATAAAGAGTATACAGGTTTTGGAGTTGCAGCTAGTTAACTCTGGATTTCTGCTCAAGACAAAAAGCGACTTCACTTTATTTGAGAAAATGTCAATCAAGACCTAACTACTGACACCCGTCTTTGTTTCACCAGCCAGTATTAAAAGATAAAGCAGAGGAAATGGAGGAGCTGCAGTTATGCATTTGCAACACACACAGTCCTTGTTTTCTAACTAGGCACCGCAGAAAAGCAATTGTCCATTCACAACGCATCTTCTCCATTTCAGAACTAATATTTTTGCAGTTCTTAACTTGCTATGTTACAGTCTTATGCTATTAATTTTGTTAACCCTTTGAAATGCATAATGTATTTGATAATTTGCTTTATAGTACTGATAACATGACCCCATTTTATAGATTTCTGTGCCCAATGTTGAGAATAAAAACTTTAAGGAAATCAAGTAAGAAATTTGTGAACAACGTGATGGTTTCAAATAATCCTGTCTTATTTGCAATTGCATAATTTTGGGAAAGGTAATAAACTCCATGTTAACTATACATTTGTTGAATTCCCCCCACAAAAATTGACTCTGTGGACTGGGATGATTTTTCACAGGGAATCCCTTCAACACACAATAATGTACCACTGAAAACATCAGCCCTGTGTTTCGTGGTCTCCTGCAGCATTTGGTGTGTTGTGTATGAATGCATATGCCTGCTTTCTGCAGCAAAGAGGTTTACTCTATCATTGCAATAGTCATTCTGGCCAGAGCGCAAGAACAGAATTTTTAGATGATTAATTAGTCCCCAGGCTCAATCACTTATATCCCTAATTAAATATCTGACTCTGCTTTCAACTGTTGTTGGAAAAGATAATTAGCACATTTTGCAGTGGTAATAAAGTTTTATTTTCCTTTAGAAATAAGATCTAAATCACTGGTCATGTAACTCATCTACATCTCTCCTGTTGACTTCTCAATTCAGAACATTTTAAAATAAAACGCAACAAGGCGATACAGTGAATTTTTTCTCATGAACATATTTTTTGGACAGCTTCTATCAATATTTCTACCTTCAATCCCACTACCAGCTGCTTCCTCTCTTCCTACTGATTTCTTCATCTGAAGTCTGCTGTCAACCAACATGACAAACTCAGAGAAAAAAAAACAACACTGATTTTCTTCTTCCCTGTTTCATAACCATCACCAAACACTTTACCAACATTTTCCTAACCTGTCCCACCAAAAATAAAAATTGACCAACTCTAAGTTTTACATTGGAGAAGAAATATTGCATTCATTTAAAAAGAAATAAAAAGCCCTCCTCAGGGGGTGCTCCAAGTGCAGTGAAAATGCCAGAGTCTCATTACACAGACGGGAGTAAAACCCTGGTGCCCACAAACGGTTAATTCAGGGTAAGTGATAATGTTTAGTCAGTTTGCCTAGAAAAAGGAAGGAAATTCAAAAGCTGGTTGCTGTAGGAACAATTACAGACAAATATATACATATATGCATATGTACAGGTTCATTTAAAATAAAATTCCTACCATCTCTCTGTGGCTTTCAAGAAAAATGAGCTTGCCGCTTAAATTTTTTCGTACATACCTCAACCATTAAACAAGACATTTAACCATAGTGGCAGTTCTGTGACCTTTGAATGCCGTGAAATCTCTGAGCAGTGCTGCTTGTTCATGAAGACTTGTGCTGCAGAATCCAGCAACTTCATCCAGGATTAAAAATACAATTAGTTAAAACAAAAAGAAAAAAAAAAAAAGAAAGAAAAAGAAACACGAAAGCACACAGAGAGATCGAGAAAGGAGGAAGGTAAAGAGATTCTCTCTGGGTGAGGACACCACTTTTCACCCAGACAAGTGCTGGGACAGAGCCGAGCCTGCTGCAGTGCCCAGACCGACCGACTGGCTGAGTGAGCAGGCAGCCGGCCTGTGAGGCTGGGAGGTGCTGTCAGTTGCCACAGGCAAGGAAAAGCAGAGACCAATCGGCTTCAACACTGCCAGCTTACTGGAGTGGAGCCTTTTCTGTTTATGTTTCCTCATTTCAAGAGTGACGTCAAAGGGTTTAGTTTTCCTCTGCATGTGCTATTAATTTTAAAGTACTGTACTATGGGAAGAATGTGTGTGTATGCCTGTGATTAGCCTGGACGCCCCACTCTCGGGGCAAGCCCAAGAAATGTTTTCTATATTCAGGAATACATCTAAAAAATTTAAAATACCTTGTGGTTAGGTGTACCAGAATTTTAAAAATTAAGCCAAGAATCCTGAGTTAAATAATAGCAGCAAGATTCATATTTTTCCATGTGTATGTACATATGCCCACTTCACAACTGTTGCTTATTTTTAAACTTATTTATTTTTACTCTTACCTAAAAATGAATTGTTAATTAATCCTGATAGCCACAGATGCAGGATTGTGCAAATGAGCTGGTGAGCCATGTTATGTTCAGGCAAAAATAGAACTCAGGTATCAGTTGCCGCTGGTGGTTCCCTTCCTTCTCCTTCCTGCAGTTTGTGTTTTTTTTTGGGGGGGGGGCGCTCAGGATTACTTACACTAGGGGAATCCCTCCTCCAATACCTCAGAAGTCCTTCAAAAAGCAGGACCTGATGAGGCCCCCCAGGCATGCCTGGGGTATTGGCATGCCCTCTCCCAAAGTGGGTGAAAGTACAGTTATTTATGGATATTTCCTCCGCCAGGGCCCCAGCTTATTCCTGTGTTTTCTTTCCCACTCTGGAAAATCTTTGTGGTGGCCATCTGTTGTTTCTGCCTCCTCCGGTCCTCCTCCCCTCTCTGCCATCTCCACTGTGAATCCTACTAACACAAGTATTTTCCCCCTTTTGGGTACTTTCCTTCTCTATCTATGATTTGCATAACTTTCTCCATCAGCCCCACCCCAATGACCATAAGTGGGCATGTGACCCAGGCTGGCCAATCAGATGCCTCCATGCAGAAAAAAAAGTTTTAGGGTTAGGTACAACACTCCAAGAAATCAGGAGTTCTTTTTCAGATATTCTCATTGATTTTTTGAAAGAGAAGAGCTAAGATTGTTAGTGCTAGGGTTAAATGTTCCTGTGGTTTGGGAGGTTCATTTCTGGTGTTGATGATTCATCTCTGGTGATGGTGGTATCTTCTCTCAGGGCTTTACATTTTGATAAGTGGGGAGACAGATCAAATAAGTAAATATATAATGTCAGATGGTAATAAGGCCATTGAAATAAGTAAGTTAGGGGACAGAGAGAGAGAAAGAGAGAGAGAGAATGTGTGTGTGTGTGTGTGTGTGTGTATGTGTGTGTGTGCTGTTTTAAGTCTAACGATCAGGGAAACACTCTGATGAAGCAATTTTGAGCAGAGGCCTGAACTAGGCAAGAAGCAGGTCATGTGCATCTCTATGTTCCAAGCAGAGGAAACAGAGTCAAGGTTCTAAGGTAGGGGAATGCTTGGCATATTCAAGGACTAGGAAGGGAAATTGGGTGGCAGGAAGAGAATGAGCAAAAGAAGAAATGGGCAAGGTGTTTTGTTTGGGACAAGCTCAGGCCACATAAACGCATAGGCTGTATCCAAGAAAGGAAAATATATCAGAGTATTTTGATTTGAAGGATACTCATGATCTGACATACCTTTCAAAGAGATTTCTCCCTCTTCTGTGTGGCAAATGGATGTAATGGTTGATACACTGTGTCAACTTGAAAAGCTTAGACGTTTAACTAAGTGACTCAGCAGGAGGCCAGGGTCCTCAATTTATAAACATCTTCATACTGTGCAAGAGGAAGGCAGGGAGATGGTGTGAGTGCTACACACACTCTTTGTGGGGTGGCCTGCTTACAACATAAGAGAGGAAAAGAGGCTTGCTCTCCTTCTCTTTTGCTCTTGCTGCTTTTGCTGTCTTCTGCTGCCTTACGTGTTGCCCCTGTGCCATGCCGCCCTGCTTGGAGCCAGCTGATTATGGACTGAAACCTCCACAAAATGTGAGCTAAATAAACCTTTTCCCTCTTTGAGTGTCAGGCATTTTGTCACAGTGACAAGAGAAAAGTAACCAAGACAATAGACAACTGGGGAACAAGAATAGAAGCAAAGAGACCAACAACAAGGCCATTGCAATAGGCTGGTAAGAGACCACCATCATGCTTTGGATTTGCATGATAACAATGTGGATGGTGGGAGAACCAGATACTGGAAGACTGTGTGTGTATTTGGAGATAGAAGAGGTGGATTTAAAGACATGATGAGTGAAAGAGAGGAATCAGGAATAATTC
This sequence comes from Erethizon dorsatum, assembly GCA_028451465.1. Taxonomy (NCBI): domain Eukaryota; kingdom Metazoa; phylum Chordata; class Mammalia; order Rodentia; family Erethizontidae; genus Erethizon; species Erethizon dorsatum. The sequence goes on along the minus strand of CM051823.1, from coordinate 141,342,849 downwards.
CCAGGTTCTCGCTTGAGCAATGGATATTTATTGATTGTCTGCTCTGTACCAGGCACTATTGTACACGCTGGAGATAAAACAGCACACACACACACACACACACGTGCGCGCGTGCACGCGCTTCTCTGTCTTTATGAAATTTAAGATTCTTCTGAGGGGAGAAAGAACTTCTCAATATGAATTTTATGTAGGATACTGGAGGATTAATTGCATTGTGCAGAAAAAAATAAAAATAAGACAGAGGGGCACAGGTGAGAAAGGGGCTTGTGACCTTCAGCTGAGCATTCAGTGTGGGTCTCCCTGCAAAGGTGGTATTTGAATACAAATTTGAAGTAGGTGAGGGAAGAGTAGGAGAGAAATTTTAAGAGGGAAAGGGAACATCAAACACAAAGGGTCTGAGGATGAATCTGTTGAGGATATGGTGACGGGTCCACAAGGGGCACATCACGTGGGGCTTTATAAGTCATCATTAGGACTTTGGCTTTTCCTCTGAATGAAATGGGGCTTTGAATGGAGGAGTGAGATAACTGACTTGATTTTTTGACATGATCTCTGCAGCAGCTATGTGAGGTCAAAGTGGAAGGAAGGGGATTAATAAAGGGTCTACTGCAATAAAACTACCAGAGATCATGGTGATGTTGACCAGGATGATTTTGGTGGTGGCTAGAAATGATTGGTTTTGGCTCTATTTCAGTGTTAGAGACAATGTGATTTGTTAAATGGATTGGAAGCTAAGAATAGGAAGAGAAATTAGTGATAGAAGCCAATGACCTTTCCAAAATTTGAGTTTCTATCAAGTGGAAGGTTGCACTGAGGTAGCATTGACCAACAGACAGTGGAGGAAAAGATTTTATCGTGAAGATCGTTTGATACTGAATATTAATTTTGCCTATGAGACATCTATGTGGAGATGTTGAATATATAAGCCTGGAGTTCAGGGGACAGTTCCAGGATATACATATGAATTTGTAAGTCATTTCATATGCATGGTATTTAAAGCCACAACACTGGATGAGGTTACCAAAAGTGTAGATGGAAAAGCTGCAGGCAGTCTATCACTAAGTCATCAGGAATATGAGGGATAGCTATCCAGGGAGGCTGAGAAGGAGCCTCCAGGAGGTCCCAGAAAAACCAAGAGGGTAGTGTCTTGGAAAGCAAACAATATTTCAGGGATCAGCTGCTTACAATAAAAGCTTGATGAACACTGAAAATTAATCCTTGAACTTAGAATGTATAATCATTTCTTGCTGTTGAAAAAAAGCAGATGCAATGCAGTAGAAAAGGTGAAAAACGGAGAGAGAATGTAGGAATTGGAAACAGTAGAGCTAATTCTCTTAAGGTGTTTCCCCCCAAAAAGCAAAGAAACAGGGCAGTAATTAGAAGGGAGAAAAGAGTCAAGGGAGTGTTTTTAACATGGGAGAAATATCAGCATTTTTATACTGATGTAAAAGATCCCACTGAGAGAAATAATTAATCACACAAAGGAGAGAGAGAGAGATAAAAATTGCTAAAGCACAAATGATACATGTGATAGGTGGAATAGGCCTCCAAATATGTCTGATTCTTGGAACCTGAAGATATGCAGGTATATGAAGATATGAAGATATATACAGAAAAAGGGAATTCGTATATACCATGGAACTTATGATCTTAAAGAAGGGATATTTCTCCTGGGTTACTTTGGTGTGCCCCATCTAATCACATGAACCCTGAAGAGCTGAGGACTATATTTTGGATGGAAACAGAAGAGAGACACAATAGAAGTCAGAGAGATTCCGAATTTGGAAAGGATTCAGCACACCGCTATTGGCTCTGAGATGTAGCGCTATGTGCAAACACCAGCGAGAAGTCTCTGGTATCTCAGGGCGCCTCCCTCCCCCACGGACAGCCAGCAAGGAAAGGAGCGCCTCAGTCTGCTGATTGTAAGGAACTAGATTCCACCACTCGCCTGAATGAGCTTGGGAATGGATTCTTTCTTCCCCAGAGCTCCAGAAAAGAACACGGCTCTGACGACACCTTTGTTTCAGCCTTGTGAGACTCTAAGCAGAGTTCCTAGCCAAACCCGCAGAGAGAAACACATTCTAATAAATTTTGTGTTGTTTCACAGGGACATAAAACCAACGAGGAGTCATCGGATTTGGAAGGGAGCATGGATGCTCATCCATAGACACAGAAGGGGAGACAGAGTAAATAATAAAGGTGTTGGCAAGAGGGTTGCAATTGTGGTGCAAGATTGTGAATGTCCTCTGTGACATGTAATTTCTCAGTGAAACAGAAATTAAGAATACTGACTAAAAGAACATAGGAGAGGTGGTGTAAGCGTTATGAAAGAAGATATAGTCATCTAGGAAAAAGAGCCAGAATTACCAGAAAAGTACAGTATGATGGCCAAGAACGCTAGGCTTGGCCTATTTGAGCTCAATCATCATGAACTAAAGTGACATTGGATAATGTATCACTTAAAATATCTGCATGACATCCAAGTAGAAATATCATAGAGATAGTTCCAATAGAATTCTAGAGAGTCATGGATAGATGAAATAGTATTCAAAGCCATGAGAGAGCATGGGATCACTAAAGGCATAAGAAGAGATTCAAGGGCTAAACATTGGGACCCTTCACTACATAATGGAAGATTGAGGCAGATCCAGAAAATGAGGAGCAGCCATAGAGAGATGAACAATGAAGATGATCTCTCAGAAGTCAGTGCTGTGGAGGGAACTGCATCCTGGCCTCACCTAAACTCGTATGTTGGAGTCTTTACCCAGTGAGACTATTTGGAAACAGGGCTTTTAAGGAGGTAAAGTCAAATGAGGTCATAGTAGTGCATCACTAATCTAATAGAACTGGTGCCCTTTTAAGAAGAAAAGACACCACAGGCCCCCACCCCTCCATGTGAGATCAGAGACAAAGTCCCAGTCTCCAGGCTAGGAAGAAAGCCCTCATGAGACAACAACTGTGCTGGCACCTTGATCTTAGACTTCCAGTCTCCAGAACGGCAAAGGAATAAGTTTCTGTTGTTTAAGCCATCCAGTGCATGGTATTTTATTATGGCAACTCAAGAAAACTAAAATGGTCATTATGTTAATCACTGAATTCTCTTTTTTACCTGAGATAAATTAAGTTGACTCTCTGTTACTTATAATAGGAACAACAGTTTCAGTACACATGTTCATGTTTCCTATAGGCAACTGTTGACTCCCTTCTACCTGGTATAAATATATAACCACCTGCAGCTGGAGAAAACATAAGGATATATCTATGTCTATATCAGTACTACGTCTATGTCTGTTTAACTCCACCAAACACAGAAATATCAGTGTAAGACTACCAAATTTAACATATGAACTGGACCTCGGAGGTAGCATTATTAAACACATACCTTGGAGTGTTCATTGAAGAACAGCACCCGAAATGACAACACTCCCTATAATTCGTTACCTATAAAAATAGTCTAAAAGCTTCTTCATTTCCTTTCTTTTCCCCCCTTGTTAAATAGCCCATGATTTGTGACTCAGAAATGATTACTTTCAGTCATTTTCCTTCTTTTATAAATGAACAATCTATTTTCTCTATTAAGGGATTAAAAGATAGAATTCTTCTCTTGCTGCACCTCTAGAATGACAAATTTCTCAGCAACTTTACAAATGTTAAATTCATTCATGCAATACCAAGTGTTCAGAAATCAGTAGGATATGATCTCTACCTTTAAAAGACATCTACTTGGTAGCATGTATAGCAGATATGTTTTGATAATAATGACAACAGGGAAAAGGCAATAAGGGCTCTGAAGGAAGAAAAAGTACATTGCAAATTCAGAAAAAGGGAAAATTTCTTCCACCTTGTACAATCTTGGAAGACTTTGAATAGTGTAGGAGATTTTATTTGTCCTTAACCAGAAAGAAACATGTTACACTGAGGATCTGACTGGTAGATTTAGAATGAGAGGAGTACAAGATATGTCTCCACATGGCAGGTCAGTGAAATGGTAAAAAACTGAGTTTAGATTTTGAACTTTACTCATTAGGGAATGAGAGATGATTGAAGGTTTGCAAGTGGTGGGGTGGAGAAAAACAGTACTATATTCCTATTAGTAAAATGGTCCCATGATGGATAAAGACAAACATATGATTACAACGCAAAGAGTAATGTCATCGGGAAATCCAGAGAAGTCGAAAGCAGATTCTGAGCTTACCATATGTTTGTTTTGGAAGACAGGTGTATCTGAAGTAGTCTACAGGATATGTAAGAGAAGCTTTGGAACTCAAGAAGAGGAAGATACCCAAGATGAGTAGGAGATACTCCACTGGAAAGAGAGGGTACTAGGGATCCAAAAGTGTTTCAAATATGGGCACATAGGTGAAGAGGAGCATGGTGCATTCCAGGAACCAAAACAAGATCAGTTTTGCTGGAATGACAGAAAAAACAAGAAGACAGGGCCTTTTCATCATATTAAGGAATTTTTGAAGAGTTTTAAAGAGTAAAGAACATGCTGAAATTTGTACCTGAAAATATCACTTTGAGATTTGTGTGGGGGCCAGAGGCAGGAAGCTTGGACATAGAAAGACCCTGAGGGAAATTACAATGGTTTGTGAGGGTTGGTGGTTATGCAGACATGGAGACATTAGAAGATTTAAGAGTTGTTTAGAAAATGTCAGCAATTGTATTTGGATTGAAGGAGAAAGATGAAGGGTTTGCTGTGAGGAGCGAATAATGGATGAAATAGTCAAAGATGATACCCAGGTTTCAGGCATGTAAGATGAGTGGCATTTATTGGGTAAGACAGAGAAGATAAGTTCGGCTTTGAAGCTAACATCAAAGTTGAGTTAGGTGGGCTGTTATGGAACTAGGCAGAAAAGCTTGGGCTAGAACAGATTTGAGTAGCATTATTGGTGAATTGAGTCCTGTGAGCTCAGGAAGTGCATCTCAGGTAAGGAAAAGAAAGGCTGCGGAAAACCAAAAGGAATATTAATGTTTAAAAGATAGACAAGGATAGAGAAGCCTATAAAGATAGTGGAGTGATAACATAAAAAGAAAAAAGAATGTGATATCATAGTACTCAAGAAAAAAGGTGTTTCAAAATATAAAACATAGTTAACAATGTTAAATCTGTTGAGAAGGAAACAGAACACTTACTATGGCTATTAAATAACTGTAAGAATTAAAATAATGTAGTATTAGTGTAGGTATAAATATTAGAAATTAGAAATCAATGGAACAGAAAAAACATGTCTAAAAGTGAATCTACATATATGACCAAATTTAACACGTGACTAATGTGTCATTGTAAATACGTAAATGGAAAAGGAATGGACTTCTTGGTGAATGATGCTGAGACAAAGCTAGACATTATGAAGTACAGCATTAAAATGTAAGCTTAGACTCATTATACTAATATAAACTGCAGTTAGAGAAATACTTAAACATGAAAAACCAGAGCAAAAAAATTGCTGGAAATCATAGATTCAGATGATTCCAAGATGGAGAAGACCTTCCTAAAAAAGACACAAGCAAAACCACAAAGAAAATTGACAAAGCAGCTCATAGCACAATTAAAGTCTGCTGTATGATCAAAGACATTGTAAGTAAAGACATTCTAAGTAAAGGCTTGGGATAGATTGAAAGATATTTCAACCTACATAAATTTATTAAGATGCATTACTATACATTAATATATCACCATTGGATTTATAAACCCTAGAGAGTCTGGCTATAACGAATGTGGATGAGGAAATGGAGCAAAAGGAACTACCGTATATTGCTGGTGGGAGTGGAAATTGATCCAAGGCCATAATCTCTCATCTGGAACCTTTGGGGACAGGAACTGCAGAATTCAGTATTTGTGAGGTTTTAGGAAAAAACTACCAGAGTTCCAATATTCACAATTTTAAAGACAGGTAAAAGAGGTTTAATCCCCTATACCCTCAGTGGGGTGTGGATGGAGCAGCTTGTACCTCCCCTGTTGGTCCTTCACTGCTAATCTCAGTGCTCTTCTCAGAACTGGTCCTGCACCTGACCCTCTGGAAATACCAACCTTACAAATCTACTCAGAAACTCATCACTTTGTCAACTGATGCTGTATTTTATACCAACTTTTCTTTCTACTTCACTACAATCAAAATCCTTCCTCTTGGCAGTAGAATAATAATACTGTGAGAGCATATATTATTCCCTTTGGAAACAGAATTGTTATTTACTTTCAGGAAAGTTATTGGTAAGCATAGAATAAATAATATTTACAAATATTTATTGAATGCCTACTGTGAGCCATAATCTATACTATTATCCATCAAATGCATTAAGAATGAAATACTTAAAATTACATGAAAGAGAAATAGCCCAGAATTTTCCCCTGATGCATCTAAAATTCTTTTCATTTTATTTTCTCTTTTCCTTCTATCACATACTCATTTTCCATTAAAGCTATTTCTCAAATAAACAAACTATCTTAAGACCATGACTTCAAAGTGCTTATTTAACTCAGAATCATGGCAAGAATATCAAGTAAAAGAACAATTGGGAATCAAGAAGAAAAATATTTTTTCTGTACTCTGCCATTTAATACTTATCATCAAACACTTTCTATCAGGGTGAATTGCAAATCACAAATTGGCCTTCCTCTCAGCCTGCTGGCATTAGGAGTCTTTCTCTGGAGCTCTCGCCTGGTGGCATCCAGCCACCTGTGAGAACACCCTCTTAAAAGTAGCTTTGAGAGTAGTTTCTAGTCTTGTTCTCCCACCCATTTTCTGGATTCATTTTCCATTCCTTTCTTCCTCATTTATGTACTTTTTATTGAAATTTTCAATGTTACACAACTCTTGCACTGCCTGAGAATTCAAAGAAAGAAGTGGTACAATGGACAGCCACATCCACCTATCACACTTTGTATTAAAACTTGATTCATGTGCATTCTTATAATTTCACAATCTTTTAAAAAATTATAATGAGTTGGAATTTAAAACTACTGCAGTATTCTCTGCTAAGTTCCAAATTGTTATCATATTATTAATAGATCTTTAGAAAGTGCCTAATGTGAATGTGGCAGTTGTCTAATAACCTATCCTGTACTGACTTTTTTTTTTTTTAATGTGGGTACCGGGAGTCAAACTCAGGACCTCATGCTTGCCAGGCAGGCGCTTATGCTGCTGAGCCATATCACTGGCCCCTGCACTGAAGTTTTTAAAAGAAAGGGGAAAAAATGTTATCATGTCTATGCTTGTTGACTTTTAAATTGAAATTTTCTAAACTAGAGATATGCTATGTTATGGGCTTGAATTACGTTTCCTACCAAAAAATACTCATATATTGAAGTTCTAAGCCTTAATACTTCAGATGTGACTGTATTTAGAGATAGGGCCTTTAAAGAGGTGTTTAAAGTAAGTAAAGTCATAGGTGTAGCCCTAATCCAATATGATTGGTGTCTTTATTAGAGGAGGAGATTAGGACACAGGCACAGACAGAGGGAAAACCGTGTAAAAATACAGAAGGAAGATAGCCATCTGAAGCAAGGAGAAGGGCCTCAGAAGAATCCAACCTGCTGACACCTTACTCTTGGATTTCTAAACTCTAGAACTGTAAGAAAATGAATTTTTATTGTTTAAGTCACCCTGTCTGTAGTATTTTGTTATGGCACCCTGGCACACCAATACATGGCAGGACATGGATCCTAAGGCAAAGACTTTGAGGAAAATTGTTTCTTCAGAAAACAAGAGGTAAATGATCTTATGTATTAGATCACTGGTGTGTTTCTTGTTATTATGTCATTGCATATTTACCCATAATTTACATTTTGCTTTTTATTATCAATTAAACTTCTATATTGCTAAAAGTTTTATTTTCTGCAATATAGAAATTATCATTTAAAAGTCTAAATTTAGGGCCGGTGAGATGGCTCAGTGGCTTAAGCGCCTACCCGGCAAGCGCAAGGGCCCAAGTTCGACTCCTGGAACCCACATATGAAAAAGGGGCCGGTGATATCGCTCAGTGGCACGGGCGCCTGCTGGCGCGCGAGGTCCTGAGGTCGACCCCCCGGTACCCACAAAAAAAAAATAAATAAATAAAAGTCTAAATTTATTAAAAGTATGTTATTGGCTAATTATACTCTTTACAATATTATATCACAATTCTTCTACATACAAATTGACCTTATTGCACTTAAAAGAGAGATTGCATTCACAAACGTTTTCTCTTTATTCCTTTTCTAAAATGCTCAAGTTTCTGAGCTATTATCAAACTGATCAACAATAAAATATTATCAGTACAAAGTTTAAATTCATATTAAAAATTAGAGTTTGATTATTAGCTGCACAGGATTCCCTAATATAGAAAACTGCATGAAAGCATTCAAAGCCTGAATTTCATTTAATAGAAGTTCAACCCACACATTTTTAGGAGTCTTCTAGTAAGTAGGAAAAATGCTTCAGTAAAAGAAAGCATATGCATGCTTTCTGAAGTAAGGAATAACAGATCGCCATCAGGAGGTTAGCTGTAGGAGGTCACTGGGTCAAATCTAAATGTATTCCTAGCACTTAGCACAGTTCCTAGCATTTAGTAGGCCATCAATGCATAGTTATCTAATGACTAAGTTGATGAGCAAATGGGATTGGTGAAAAGAGAAGTTATGTATAAATCAAACATATAATTCAAAGCAACTAAAAGGAGGCCCCACAACAGCATGCTAAGGAACCTACCAGTTCAGTTGTGCTGAGAGTCTGGATTATGTAAACCCAGAGGGAAGAAATCACACGCTTTATTGAGTAATGAAGACATGACACTTTTGTTTTGCAGGAAGACAAAGATTTGGTGGGCAGGGGCAGTGAAACAGATATTTCCCCATAGCATTAAGGAAGAGGCATAGAGATTATGTTTCGGGGAGGGTAGTTAGCAGAGGGAATCTACACTTCTATTCCTTTTAGGGACTTCGGAAGAACAATGGATATATATGCTGAACTCATATAGGTTGGACATCTTTGTGAGCGAGAAACAGATTCTTCCAAGCAAGCCAGATCCCACACAACAATAATCCCCAAGAAGCAGAGTCTTAGAAAGGCCACTTTATTCATGAGACATCTCCCATCTCAAAGGCAAAAAATGGCTTTACTGAATCGTTTAAGAAACAGAGCCAGTCTCGGCACTTGTAGCTTCATAACTGGAGTGATCGTTACATTTTAATATTATCAGATCTACTTAGAATGGCTGAAAGATTATCACTTCTACTACAGAATCCCTCTGTCAATTATCTTAGAGATGGGGTGAGTTTACACATTTACAATGACACTGTAACAACTTTGAACATTAGAAGTGAAGGGCAAGTAGAGGTACCTGCATTTAGTGTATATCTGCCATGTTGGCAACAACTGATATATTTTGGAAAAATTTTTTTAAAGTTTCAGTCAAACTGTGTTACATGAATCAGATGTAAAGTCAATTTTGTAACCTGAAATGCTTATTCAGATGTGTACACATATAGCATTTCAAATACCTACTATGATACTTTCATCTTATTTATTGAAGTGGGCATTTGTCAACAGGAAAATGTCCTTGATTCTCAGATTAAAAACTACAAGGGGCATGGTTCAGCAAGCGATTGAAAACACGATGTGTTTTTCTCTAGAGTCATCGGTCTTTTCTCTATTCTCTCCCAAGCCTGCCTGTTTCCAAGAAACAAGTGAGCCATACTTTACCCATGCTGCATGATCTCACATCAATACTGATGTTAGCATCTTCTCCACTTTTGGTGGGGATATATGAGTACAGGCTTAGCCTGACCAAAGATTGAGTGGCAAAGCCAGTCAGTAACTGTCTACTTGCTCAAGAAGCTATAAAATTGATCCAAATATGTCATTCCCTGAATCAAATTTGAACAATATAAACTTTTGATTTCATTTTTCATCATTTTCTAGACACCCAATTTTATCCCTAAGTCTATGCCAGAACTCTCTCACCTGATTCCACTGAGAAATTAGAAAGCAAAAAGAAAGTAAAGTTCTTTTTAGCTGGCTTCTCCTCCATAATTTGCTTCTGCATCTGGGCTGCCATGCAGTACAGAACATGCATGCCCTCCCAAGGTGTGTCTCCCCCTTGACTCCCACAGAACTAACCATGAACTTGCCATTCCTGGTCATAACCTACGCCAGCATCTTTGCACGGGTTCTTGTTTCCAGTTGTTCCTTACTCTCTCTTCTTCTGAAAACACTTTTTTTTTTTTTTTTTTTTTTTTTTTGCAATGGCAGCTTTTATCACTCCTGGACTGAATCAACAATACTGACAGACATTTATTTCTCCTGGTTATATCCTTTTCTCTGCAGCTTTGCCTCATTTCTGGTCACCAGCCTCCAAAGCTGCTATGGTATTTCTATTCAATTTTTAAGAATCCTTTCTTGTTTATCACTCTATTATCAAAAAAAAAAGAAAAAAGTCCCAGGAAAATTCCATCTTCTATTTGATGACATTTTGTGTTTTTACCAAAGCAGGAGATAAAATGTAAATTTGTGACAGGAACATTTTCTTGTATTTTCATAGGTAATATTATAGCTTTCAGGAAATCCAGAATGCTAAAGGTTGGCAAGGCAACTATATGGAACTAAATGATCCCACAGTCATCATCATTCGTTGTGTATTTTGTATCTTGCCTTGTACTAATCATAGCTCCCTGCACATGGTCCATATTCAATTGATTATTCAATGCATTTCTGCTAATCCTAAACGTAGCATCAGATGAGGGGGATAGCCTTTTTTATCTGCAGAAGATATGTAACCTCAGCATGTATTGCATATGTAACCTCAGCATGTATTGCACTTATCTCCATGGATACCAAATTTCTATGAATGGCTTAGAGTAAAAAAATCTTTAGGGAGGATGCTGAATTTTTGCACATTCAGGTCCTTCTCTTCCTGACCCCCTTTTTTCCCTTACACTTTCCACCCCAGTCTATGTACTGCAAGGATCTTAGCACATTTGATGCTATAGGACAGCTCTTGCATTAGGACCATAGGACATTATGTTTGTGTCTCGACTGCTCGGTGAACATCAAACCATGGAAACAGAAGCTGTTGCAGGAAATGGGAAGGTAAAAAACTAAATCCATTTTTGACAAATTCTAACTGAAGACCCCACCTTGAGGAGCTCAGAAATCTGAGGTTCAGTGAGAACAATACCGGGGTGGGGGAGGGGCTGTAGAACGATTTTACCTTTTTAGATAGCTAAATTGAACTTATAAGGTTTAACAAAGCAACAGAATTGTCAAAGTTCTTATTTTCGTTCGGAACATTATGAACTTAGTAAAACCCTATTTACCACATTGTGCTGTTTCAAGCTCTGGTGGATCATTATTTGTGTTATTAAATAAGAAAAAGCAGAAACGTATTTGCATGACAAGTACGGAAGAGAACTGGAGCAGGAGGGAAGATAATGCGGTGTTCAGTCTGTTCTGTGTGTGAAATCTCTCAAGACCGTATCCATTAGTAAAAAGAAAAGCGTCCTTGATGATTTTTTAAGGAATTGGGAGTAACTATATTGCTTAATGCTTTACTACTTTGTTAGTTCATGTGTTTTATTTTAATGCCTAAACCTGCTCTAAGAGCAGCAGATACACTAATTTTTGATGTATTTGCATCTTGGCTATCTGCTTGTCCTGAACCCAAGAAGGAAAAGGAGCTCTCAGATCTTTGAGTGAGGAATCAAATAGGAAGACTCTGTGCAAAGAAACAGGAACATGAGTGAGGGTACACAGGACAGTAAAACTAAAAATGTCAGGGAGGTGAATGTCCACAGAGGTCACCGGGGCTGCTGGTGGCTGTGACCTTGAGCATAACGCAAATGCTAATCCTCAGCCCCTCTACTTGGTGTGAAGTCCACTTAGACTTCCTGGCAGGACTCTGCTGGTTTTCCAGAAAGAACAGGCAGCCTACTGGGGACGTGGTGCTCTTTAAGGATCAGGCTGGCTGGTGCTAGGGCCAAGAACAAAGTCCAGTACCAACTAAACCTCCCATTATCAAGCCAGGTTCTTTTCTCTCACTAAAATACATGCTAAGTTTAGGATATAAAGGATTTTTCTCTCATTAAAAATAAATTACCTCCATATTCAAAAATCATGCCACCAACAGTGACAGGTAACTACAGGTGAGGATGGCTAAAAATTTCTCTCTGCAGACAGCTGTCAGAAGGAAGCTCCTTCCCACATCGTCGGGGGTGGAGGAGGAGCAGAAAGGAGTTTCGGGAAACATTTTTGCTCATGCCACCCCTTTTGACATTCTGAAGCAAAGCTAATGAGTGCCTCACCCTTCCCCCTTTCTTCCAAGTTAGGCAAAAACAGAGTTTCAAATATTTCGTCTTCTGTAGTAGGTCAGTATCAAGTATGCCTGAGAGAAATACAGGCTTTGTTTCTGATGGAAAATTTAAAGGTAGGAAAAGACTTTCTTAAAATGCTACAAAACGACATTGAAAAAAATTTAAGAAACCATCACTCGGCATATTTTGGCGTCAATATTAACACACTCACTAGGTGTGAAGGAACATGATGTTACCACAATGATGGGAACACTCACTGAAAAGAAGAGTATACAAAATGGGTAATATCAACTAATTATATTGTGGAAAATGTCTGTCAACTAAGACAAGAACAGTTCAAAGAAACACTCAGAAAAAGAGACACAAACTACAACATGTTATTCACGTCAGTGAAAACTTCAGAGTACATTCTTCAAACCCAAAGATAGTTTCGCTTAACTCCTAGAAACAGAAGGTGATGTCATCATTTTCTCTAGTAGCCTATAAACAACAGAATTTTCTTTTATTACTTTTTTACACAAATATTTTTCATATCAATCAGATTTCAAAAATATAATGAAGACAGAGTGTTCTGCTTGTTTTCACCTATTCCTCCCAAACTTGTCTTAATTCTCCTTTCTCTGCACAACAGAAAAGCAGCTGGGAGACAGTGGGAGATTTAATAAGTTCTTGCTCTGAGAGGTATCATGGTTACCATGCCTTACATTTCTTTGTCAATTCCCACTTCCTCCACATCTTGTTTGGCAGACTTAGGTACTCAGCACATATTGCTTCAACGTTTATTGTAGCTGTTTTATTAATACCTGCAGATGTCAGGTCTGTTGGCTCCTGCAAAGGTGGAAGGAAGAATTCGGCATGTTTTCATACACGATCGTAGTCTTCATAATCATTCCCTGAGACACAGGCATCACTATTTCCTTTTATTGATAACTAGATAAAGTCCAGAAAGACTATGAACTGGTCCAGAAACATGCTGGTTACAGCTAGGATTGAAGCTCAAGTGCTGTTTTCTTCACACAGCACAGCTTTTCTCTATTTCCTCTTTAAACACAGTGTACATCACTAACAAATCAGATCTAAGACAGTTTCAAGGTCTTGGCACTTTAAATGCCTCTTCCTAATTTGTTATTTTATGGACACTCACTGTGTTCAAGGTGCACTTGGAATATAAGGGGGATAAGAGTGATAAGTTTTTACCACTTTTTCCTATGGGTAGCTGAAATGATATCCATGGTCTGGACAATACTGAAGCAAAGCTAATAAGTGCCTCACCCTTCCCCCTTTCTTCCAAGTTAGGCAAAAACAGAGTTTCAAATATTCCATCTTCAGTAGTAGGTCAGTTCAGGTGTTTCCAGTGTGATGTTATTAGGACATGGGGACTTAAAAGATTATTGGGGCAGGAGAGCATCTTCCTCACAAATAGGATTAGGGTCCTTATAAAAAGGGCTTCATTCGGCATTTGGGGAGCTTGCCTTCCTGCCTGTTGCCATATGAGGCAGCATTTGCCCCCTCTGGAGGACACAGAAATATGGTACCATCCTGGAAGCAGAGAACAGCCTTTGCCAGATACCAAACCTGCTGTGTCTTGATCTCTGACTTCCTAGCCTCCAGAACCACAGGAAATTTAATTTCTGTTTTTTATAAGTTAACCAGCCTCAGGGATGTTTGTGACAATACAAATGAACCAAGATGATACAACAAACTGAATAGAAGAAAAACTGTAAAGACGGTTAAGGAATTTTAAGCACGTTTTGAAGTAGTCAAAAACCACCTATTGTGAAACTCATGGCAATCTTCTCACATCAATATAAATTAGATGCGGTGTTAAAATAGCATCTTTATAAACATCATAATTATGGTTAACGTCATTTTCTAACCAAATAATTTTCTAAAGCTAAAATTGTTTAAATGAATTAACTTTTTGACAAGATTTTATTTTATTTATTTATTTTTTTTTTTTTTTTTGTGGGTACCAGGGGGACGACCTCAGGACCTCACGCGCCAACAGGCACCCGTGCCACTGAGCGATATCACCGGCCCCTTTTTCGTATGTGGGTTCCGGGAGTCGAACTCGGGCCCTCGCGCTTGCAAGGCAGGCGCTTACGCCGCTGAGCCATCTCACCGGCCCTTGACAAGATTTTAAAGAAAAGAAGTTCACCAGACATTTAAAAGTCTCTCCCAGTCCCTAGAGGTACTAGGATGCTGATGTTTACCAACTTCCTTCTTATTTACTCAGAATGCAGAAACAATCAAAATTATTGAAGTTCGAGGAACAATGTCCTATTAGCCACTTGTTCTGCTACTATCATACACTGGTCATAGAAATGTGAAAAATCACAGAAGCAGGGTGATTTCCTAGAACACAATCTCCATAATGTTTTGAGAACACATGAAGGGTGTATATTATCAGGAACCTCAGCCTTCCAAAATGTGTCTGTCATTCTGAGCTAGAAAATACTGCTAAATAAACAGCACTTCTGGAGAGACTTTTGCCCTGATTATCTTCTTTCCTTCTTCCTTTTTGTCCTATTCCTTTCTAAGTTCCCCTCTTTCTACCTGGATGGGAACAGACTAAGGCTATTTAGCTATTGAGCCTATAAACTACACGCTGGTTGATGACTAGCTCAAAGGCCTTTAATACACAACTAAGGGAAGACACAAGGACACAAAGAGGCACTTAGACTTGATGTCAATGATCTAGATAATAATTGATGCCATGGTTTGAATGTATCCCCTCTAGAATCAGGTGTTGCCAATGCGATGGCATTGAGCAGACAGTCACAGGCATTCCCAGTTCTGAGGGATATGCACACTTCTAGACATGGGTAAAGTTAGAAAGATAGGAGGGACTAGATGGGGTTGGCCCATCCCTTCACAGGGGGATGAGCAGTCCCTGGAGATGGGGATGTTACTTCTCAGCTGCCCAACAACAAATAAAGGTACACTCCACAATGGTGATCCATCTGGGCCTCTTGGGCACGGGTTGCTTAGGTAGGGATGATGGGGGAAAGACAGTCCAAGGAAACAGCTCTTCCTCAGCTAATGTTCACTAGGGTGATAGCCCAGACCAAGCTGGGGAACAGAGTAGAAGGAAAATCAGTGGCAGATCCTTATTGGGCCACCAACTCACAAAGCCATATGCCAAGCTACTAATGGTTGGGAGCAAAGACTCTTCCTGAAAGGGCATACACAAGGAGGATATTGTCTTCTAATTCAGACCTAGTACCCAAAGTAAAAATACTGTAGCAAAAGCACAGTCATGGCCAGACTTTCTCTCTCTAAAATGCTACGTCGTTGCATTTGTGTTCCTCACTGGATTTGAGGACTCTCCCATCTCTCTCTCACTCCTGTCAAGAAAAAGTTCTGGTATGAAATGAAATACATAGTTTCCTGGCTGTAAGTGAGGAGATGGTCTGTCTCTCCAAACTGAGAAAGCTGTTACAAGAATTTTTTTTTAATGAAAACCTAAGGGAGGTGAGGGAAATTTTTTAATTTCTCAGGATTTGTTCTTCCAAACCTTTGTTTTTTAATAAGAAGTGTGCATTATTTTCCAATAACAATAAAAGAGAAAGTCTGGAAGGAATGAATTAACTTCAGCATGTCACATAAAACCATTATTATAAGCGAGTTTAAAGATATTAAATATAATGTATGTGATTTATTGAGTGTGGAGGGCAGTGGTACAAATTAATTGAGGATTTCCTGTGGTGTCTGGGGCTCAGAATAAAGGACTGTATTGTGGTCTCCCCTCCCCTTTTTTCCCTTTCCCCCAGAGCCTAATAGGACAATCAAATAAAATTAGTGTAATTAGGAAGCCAAATAAAAGACAAAGGAGATTTTCCCTAATTTTTTTTCTAATGAAAATGTAAGTACTACTATAGAGAAAACAAATTTATTTGCTCATTGAAATTAAATAAATAGAATCATTGTAACTTCAAGGAACTCAGATAATTTAAGATTCAGATCATACAAAATGCAAATGGATTCTGTGAGAATGAACACAAGCTTTATTTAAAAACAACCAAGGTTTCCTGTCAAGCCTGGTAACTAGGTGACTCACAAGTATGTCATTTGTTTCCGCAAGGATGCCTGTGCCAGTCCCATTTCTAAGCACCACTCACCTGCTTCTACCTCACAGGGATGGGTGGGTAGCAGGGGTTCACTGACAGAGGTAGAAAGGATCATGGCTTCATTGTCAGCCCAGATGAGGGTAGAAGAGGACTGGGGCTGAAGAATGCTTCCCACTCCAAAGTCTACGAAGTGTGTTTGAAAACTATGATGAATGTTTAAAATTTTTTTAAAAATGTATTACAGTAAAAGACACATTGTCATTCATTGCCCTCAAAATTCTCTCTTTGAACACACTTATCCCATCACTCTTGCCACTTTCTGAAGCAGTTCTGAAGTTCTCTTTACTAAGTGTTTTTAGTCATGATGTTGTGGCTGCCTCAATGTTCTGAATAGATTCAAAATGTTTACCTTTCATGGCCATTTTAAATTTGAGGAAGAGCAGAAGTCACAGGGCTGGATCTGGTGAACAAGCGAATTCCTGAATAGATTCAAAATGTTTACCTATAACCATTTTAAATTGGAGGAAGAACAGAAGTTACAGGGCTGGATCCAGTGAATAAGGTGGATGAGGACACTGTCATATTTTTAAAGCCTGCCTTTCCGCTCAATGGGGAGCATTCACTACATTTTTGATTACACCTTATAAAGACACTTATGAAAAAGGACCTCTAGAACTATTTTGGAGAGTGGCAAGGATGATGAGATAAATGTGTTTGAAGAGAGTGAGAGTACTTTGAGGGGATTTAATGGTGATGTTTCTTTTACTGTAATAAATTTTTTAATTAAAAGTTACCATATATTTGGATTACTTTGGACCATGTCTGGTATAGGGATTTGTAAGTACTGTAGTCAGTTGTCCTTTAGCTGGGCAATAAGTAATCCCAGAGTGGCAGGAACTGCAAGAGGTGGAGCTGTGAATGGGATTAGAAGCGATGAATCCCTGCCGGGAGGATTCCTAGATGCTCTTGGCTACAGAGAGCAGACAGGGAGTAGCAGCATGAGGCCAAGTTATCATCAGGTTACCTCAGGCTGGGCTTGAGATGCTTAGTACGTCCGTGGGCTGAGGGAAGCAGAGGGAAGATGGTGACTTATCGTTTTATGTTCCTGCTGAATTTCTATTGACTTAGTATAGATTTTAGACTATTTATTTAAGTTTGTTTCAAGAATAGGAGATCTTGTCTAAGTGAAAGAATGAGTCCAACAACAGGGAGTCTCCTGGATTCCCTCCCTGCACTGCAGGTACTGGACTAGCCCTGGAAAAGGAAAGAAGACAGACTCCAGCATTCAGTCACACAGGGGCAAAAACACCGTACAATTTAGCTTGTGGTCCTGAATTTGATTTAAAAGCATTTTAAAATAATAATGTTCTTTTTCATGTTGTTTTCTTCTTTCATGATTCACTTCACAGAAGGTACTTTCAAAAAGGCTTTGGGTTTTTCTTGCAACACTACTCAGATATTTTCCTTTTCTGAAACAAATAATGCAACATAAAACAACTTCACAAAATCTGAGGTTCTTTGTTTTTCAATCATTGCTCTGATCCACCCTTACGAAAAGTTTAAAGTATGGCAGAACTAGTAGTGTCTTCCTAACAATTTAATGATAGTACTAAGTTTAAGAGAGTTTATAATACATGCTAACCTGTTCCTGAGTCGTTTCCAACCTATGATGCCAGCTGGTTCATTCACTTTTTTTTTTTTTTTTTTTTTTTTGTGGGTACCAGGGGGTCGACCTCAGGACCTCGCGCGCCAGGAGGCGCCCATTCACTTTGATTAACAAGAAATGGCCTTGATATCATTGTGAGAAATATTAGTAAGTAAAACTGGAATCCTTATCCAGTGCCATGCTCTAAGTTCGGTGCTTTATTTAAGTTCATTTGTCTATTAAGTAGTACCATGCCCATTGTATAAAGCAAGAATTAAAGGCACAGAGAGGCTGTGAAACACAAATCACACAGCTGGCTTGTGTCGGAGCAGGATCCAAACCAGATTTGGAGACCTGTAAATCTCCAGCTCTTTCCCGTTGTGCTGTGGATTTTGCCTTGTGCAAGAAGGAAAAAAAGATAAAACAGCCAACATTGTGCTGTACAACAATAAAATGCACTTGTTTTAACAGGTCCCCTTTGGGATCATAACTCTGTACCAGAAGTGACATTTGATTATGCAAGGGTATTACGGGCCAGGCTGATTGGGATTTAGATCTGCTGAAACCTGCTCTTCATGTAACCTAATTACTAAAACTCATTTTTCTCCTTTTTACCCTAAAATTTCACCTCACAAGCATCCAAATACAGCTAATCTAGAAAGATGAGATCTATGTTCTTTCCCATGTGTGATTGTTTTAGTCTATTACTTCACTGTCTTTCCAAGCTTCTCTAAGTTTTATTTCATAACCAAAATGGCTAATATCCAGGTTACCTAATCAACATATTAAAATGTGTCCTGCTTGATTTTTCAGGTACAAATCAGTGATGGGATGAGAACTGGCCTTGCTTCATCATGTTTCTACACTATGGATGTGATAGAAATTTATATTTCCCTCTGCATTAAGTTGGCCATGGCTTTCCTCTCTAACTATGTATACCAACAAGAGATCAGGGTCCGATCATTATTGAGAGTTCTATGAAGACTTTTTGAATGAATAAACAAAGTATATCAGATAAGCTGTAGTACAATAGCATATTCAAGGGGAAATGATGATCTAATATGATCATGCACAGATAACATATCTAAACACTACAAAATCTATTTTTCTAAGGAACTAGAGGTGTCAATTGCCTTAATTATTTTTCTTTTAAATTTTTTAATTTTTTTAGGTTTTCTTTCTTTTTTTTTAAAGAGAAAAAAATGAAACAAAATTTCAAAACAAGATAATAGGAGGGTAACAACTGTTAATACATTATGTATTCCTATCTCCAAACTAGTTATTCAGAGTACAAGATATGGGCATTTAAAAAAAAAATGAAAATAAAGATATTGGCCTTTAATTGTTCAAACAATATTACCATAAACCTTTCTTTTCAATGAACTAAGAGAAATTGGTAGTATAACTATCTTAACTGTCATATATATACATATATATATGTATATGTATATATATACATATATATATATATATATATATATTTTTTTTTTTTTTGCTTTTCCTTTCCTTCTTCATTCCCCCATCCCAGGTTCCCCTTCCTCTTGAAGTTTCTTCCCATTTTGCAGTATCTATTGTACATTTTGGATCTTATTTACTCTTTCAGCTTCTCACACTAGGGAGACAATACTATGTTTACATATGTGTGTCTCTGGTTTATTTCACTTAAGAGTATGGTCTTGAGTTGCATCCATTTACCTAAAAAACTCTCAAGTTTATCCTTCTTTATGGCTGAGTAGTACTCCATTGTATAAAAAGACCTCATCTTTTTTATCCCTTCCGAGGTTCATGGGCATTTGGGTTGTTTCCAAGATCTAGCTATTACAAATAGTGTTGCTAAAAATGTAGGTGCACATACATCTCTGTGGTACGATGTTTTTAATTCTTCTGGGAAGATACCCAGAAGGGGAATAGCTGGGTCAAATGGGACCTCCAATCTGAGTTTTTTGAGGAATCTCCACACTGATTTCCATAGTGGTTGCACCAGTCTATACTCCCACCAACAGTGGAGAAAGGTTCCTTTTTCCCCACAGCCCCACCAGCATTTGTTACTGGTTGATTTCTTGATAACAGCCATTCTTTCCAGGGTGAGATGGAATCTCAGTGTTGTTTTAATTTGCATCTCACAAATAACCAATGATGTTGAACATTTTTTCATGTATTTATTTGCCGTTTGTATTTCTTTTTTTTTTTTTTGTGGGTACCGGGGGGTCGACCTCAGGACCTCGCGCGCCAACAGGCACCCGTGCCTCTGAGCGATATCACCGGCCCCTTTTTCGTATGTGGGTTCCGGGAGTCGAACTCGGGCCCTCGCGCTTGCAAGGCAGGCGCTTACGCCGCTGAGCCATCTCACCGGCCCCTGTATTTCTTCATTTAAGAAGCATGTATTCATCTCAGATGCCCACTTTTGCATTGGGTCTTTAAATTTGGGAGCTCTGACTTTTTTGATTTCTTTATATGGTCTCAATAGTAATCCTTTGTCTGAGGAACAGCTGGCAAACATTTTTTCCCACATTGTGGGTTGTCTCTTCATCCTGTTGGTGGTTTCTCTTGTTGTGCAAGAGCTTTTTAATAAGAGGAGATCCCAGTGTTGATTCTTTGTGGTAGTTCTGTGTGATTGGGATGTTATTCATAAAGTCTTTGCCTACACCAATATCTTCAAGACTTTTACCTGTTCCATCTTCCAGCAAATTTAATGATTCTGTTTTAATATGTAGATCTTTGATCCATTTCAAATTTAATTTAGTGCATGGTGAAAGATATGGGTCCAATTTTAATCTTTGGCATGTGCAGAGCCAATTTTTCCAGCACCATTTATTAAACTATTCTCTTTCTTCCAGTGAATGTGTTTGGAACCTTTGTCAAAGATAAGGTGGCTTAGTATGTGTGGAGTTGTTTCCACATCTTCTAATCTATTCCATTGATCCTCGGGTCTGTTTTTTTGCCAGTACCATGCTGCTTTTATCACAGTAGCTTTATAATATAATTTCAAGTCAAGGATTGTAATATCCCCTGCCTTGCTTTTATTGCCCAGAATTTCCTTTTCTATTCTAGGCCTCTTCTGGTTCCAAATGAGTTTTTGGATTGCTTTCTCTAATTCTGTGAGATACACTGTTTGAATTTTGATCAGAATTGCATTAAATCTGTATAACAATTTTGGAAGTATGGCCATTTTCACTATATTGGTTCTTCCTACCCAAGAGCAAGGGATATCTTTCCGTTTTCTGATACCCTCTGCAATCTCCTTTTTGAGTACTGTAGTTTTCAATGTAGAGGATTTTTACATCCTTTGTTGGATTGATTCCTAGGTGTTTCATTTTTTTGGATGCTCTTGTGAAAGGTGTTGTTTCCCTAATTTCTCTCTCAATGAGTTTGTTATTCATGTACAGGAAGGCTATTGATTTTTGAGTGTTGACTTTGTATCCAGCTATGCTACTGGATTTGCTTATTAAATCTAGCAGTTTTTAGTGGAGTTTTTGGGGTCTTCTATGTAGAGTATCATTTCATCTGCAAATAATGATAATTTAACTTCTTCCTTTCCTATCATTATTCCTTTTATTTCTTTCTCTTGTCTAATTACTCTGGCTAAAGTTTAAGCACTACATTCAATAAGAATAGAGTCAGTTGGACATCCTTGTCTTGTTCCTGATTTTAGAAAGAAAGCTTTCAGTTTTTGTCCATTTAATAGGATGTTGGCTGTTGGTTTGTCACAGATGGCTTTTATCAGATTGAGATAAAGACCATCTATTCCAATTTTCTATAGAGTTTTTATCATGAATGGGTGCTGGTCTTTGTCAAAAGCTTTTTCTGCATCTATTGAGATGATCTTATCATTTTTGTCATTGGCTCTGTTAATATGGTGTTTTTATTCATTTATGTACATTGAACCATCCCTGTATCCCTGGGATGAATCCCACCTGGTCATGGTGTATAAACTTCTTGATGATTTGCTGCATTCTGTTTGCCAGTATCTTATTGAGGATTTTTGCATCTATATTCATTAAGGAGATTGGCCTGTAATTCTTGGTCTTAGTTGGGTCCTTCTCCAGATTATTTATTTATCTATTTTTTATTTTAAAGAGAAGAAAAAAAATTTCAAAACAAAATAATAGGGGGGTAACAATGGTTAATACATAACGTATTGTTATCTTTAAATTAGTTACTCAGGGTACAAGATATCAGCATTCATTTGTCCAAATATTATTGGGACGAACCTTTTCAATGAACTAAGTAAAATTAGTAGTGTATCTATCTTAACCATCATATATATATATATATATATATATATATATATATATATATATATATAAAATGTATATATATATATATAATTTTTTCTTTTCCCTTCTTTCTTTTCCCCATTCCCCCATCCCAGTCTCTCTTTCCTTTAGACCAGTTTCTTTCTGATTCACCATATCTATTGCATATTTTGGATCTTATTTACTCTTTCAGTTTCTCACACTAGGGAGACAATATGATGTTTACACATGTGCATCTGGTTTATTTCACATATGAGTATTTTCTCGAGTTGCATCCACTTACCTACAAAAGTCTCCAGTTTATCCTTCTTTATGGCTGAATAGTACTCCATTGTGTAAAAACACCACATCTTTTTTATCCATTCCTTGTTTGATGGGCATTTGGGTTGTTTCCAAGATCTGGCTATTACAAATTGTGCTGCTATAAACATGGGTGCACATATATCGCTGTGGTACAATGTTTTTAATTCTTCTGGGAAGATACCCAGAAGGGGAATAGCTGGGTCAAATGGGACCTCCAATCCCAGGTTTTGAGGAATCTCCACACTGATTTCCACAGTGGCTATACCAGTCGACACTCCCACCAACTCCCCACAGCCCCTCCAGCATTTGTTATTAGTTGATTTCTTTATAATAGCCATTCTTTCTGGGGTGAGATGGTATCTCAGTGTTGTTTTAATTTGCATCTCTCTCATGACTAGTGACGTTGCACATTTTTTTGTATATTTATTTGCCATTAGTATTTCTTCATCTGAGAAATGTGTATTCATCTCAGATGCCCATTTTTGGAGTGGGTCTTTAAATTTGGGAGGTCTGATTTTTTTGAGTTCTTTATATGTTCTCGATAGTAATCCTTTGTCTGAGGAACAGCTGGCAAACATTTTTTCCCACATTGTGGGTTGTCTCTTCACTCTGTTGGTGGTTTCTCTTGCTGTGCAAAAGCTTTTTAATAAGATGAGATCCCAGTTGTTGATTCTTTGGGATAGTTCCTGTGTGGTTGAGGTTTTATTCATAAAGTCTTTGCCTACACCAATGTCTTCAAGGGTTTTACCTATCCTACCTTCCAGCAGATTTAATGTTTCTGTTTTAATATTTCGATCTCTAATCCGTTTTGAATTTAGTTTAGTGCATGGTGAAAGATATGGGTCTAGTTTTAATCTTCGGCATGTGCAGAGCCAGTTTTTCCAGCACCATTTATTAAAGAGGCTATCTTTCTTCCAGTGAATGTGTTTGGCACCTTTGTTAAAGATAAGGTGGCTTAGTATGTCTGGAGTTGTTTCAGTATCTTCTAATCTGTTCCACTGATCTTTGGGTCTGCTTTTTTGCCAATACCATGCTGTTTTTACCACAGTAGCTTTATAGTATAATTTCAAGACGGGGATTGTGATGCTTCCTGCCTTGCCTTTGTTGCCCAGAATAGCCTATTCTAGGTATCTTCTGGTTCCAAGTGAATTTTAGGATTGTTTTCTCTAATTCTGTGAGGTATGCTGTTGGAATTTTTATTGGAATTGCATTAAATCTGTATAACAATTTTGGAAGTATGGCCATTTTCACTATATTGGTTCTTCCTATCCAGGAACAAGAGATATCTTTCCATTTTCTGATATCCTCTTCAATCTCCTTTTTCAGAGTACTGTAGTTTTCAGTGTAGAGGTCTTTTATATCCTTTGTGAGGTTGATTCCTAGGTGTTTCATTTTTTGGATGTTATTGCAAAGGGTATTGTTTCCCTAATTTCTCTTTCAGTAATTTTGTTATTTGTGTACAGAAAGGCTATTGATTTTTGAGTATTGACTTTGTATCCAGCTACACTACTGAATTTGCTTATTAAATTGAGCAATTTTTTAGTGGAGGTTTTGAGGTCTTCTATGTAGAGTATCATGTCATCTGCAAATAATGATAATTTAACTTCTTCCTTTCCAATCATTATTTCTTTTATTTCTTTCTCTTGTCTAATTGCTCTGGCTAAAGTTTCCAGGACTATGTTGAATAAGAGTGGGGACAGTGGACATCTTTGTCTTGTTCCTGATTTTAGAGAGAAAGCTTTCAGTTTTTGTCCATTTAGTATGATATTGGCTGTTGGTTTGTCATAGATAGCTTTTATCAGATTGCTTTTATCAGATTGAGATAAAGACCATCTATTCCAATTTTCTGTAGGGTTTTTATCATGAATAGGTGCTGGACTTTGTCAAAAGCTTTTTCTGCATCTATTGAGATGATCATATGATTTTTGTCTTTGGTTCTGTTAATATGGTATATTATATTTATTGATTTACGTATATTGAATCATCCCTGCATCCCTGGGATGAATCCAACTTGGTCATGGTGTATAATCTTCTTGATGATTTGCTGGATTCTGTTTGCCAGTATCTTATTGAGGATTTTTGCATCTGTGTTCATTAGGGAGATTGGCCTGTAGTTCTCTTTCTTAGTTGGGTCCTTCTCTGGTTTTTGTATGAGGGTATGAGGGTAATTCATTCCAGGAATGAATTTGGGAGTGTTGCTCCCTTTTCAATTTCATTAAAAAGTTTGAGAAGTAGTGGCGTTAGGTCTTCTCTAAATTTCTTGTAGAATTCAGCAGTGAATCCATCAGGGCCTGGGCTTTTCTTTGTTGGGAGGTTTTTAATTACATCTTTGATTTCATTGGTTGATATTGGTTTATTTAGGATTTTTATGTCTTCTTGATTCAGCTTTGGTAATTTATACGTATCAAGAATCTGTCCATTTTTTCTGCATTTTCCATCTTATTAGAATATAAATTTTCCGAATAGGTACAGGTGATCTTCTGGATTTCTGCAGGGTCCGTCGTGATATCACCCATTTCATTCTTAATTGCATGGATTTGAGTCTTTTCTTTTTTTAATAAGGTTGGATAAGGGTTTGTCAATCTTATTTATTCTTTCAAAGAACCAACTCTTTGATTCATTGATTCTTTGTATTGCTTTTTAGTCTCCAATATGTTAATTTCTTCTCTGATCTTTATAATTTCCTCCCTTGTACAAGCTTTTGGCTTAGCCTGCTCTTCTTTTTCTAGAAGTTTGAGGTTCACCATTAATTTGTTTATTTGAGCTTGCTCTATTTTCCTGATATAGGTATTTAATGCTATAAATTTCCCTCTTAGGACTGCTTTCATTGTATCCCATAAGTTCTGGTATGTTGTACTGTCATTATCATTCAGTTGTAAAAAGTGTAATTTCATCTGTGACCCATTGGTTGTTCAGGAGGATGCTGTTTAATTTCCATGTTTAGGAAGTTCTTGTGATTTCTTTCGCCATTGATTTCCAATTTCTTTGCACTATGGTCTGATAATATGCATGGGATAATTTCAATTCCTTTGCATTTACTTAAGCAGGTTTTATGAGCTAGTATGTGGTCTATTTTGGAGAACGTCCCATGTGCAGCTGAGAAGAATGTGTATTCTAATGTTGTGGGGTGGAACACTCTGTAGACATCTACTAAGTCCATTTGTTGAAAAGTTTGGTTCAGTTCCAATATTTCATTATTGAGTTTTTGTCTAGTTGATCTGTCTTTTTGTGACAGTGGAGTATTGAGATCCCCCAATATAATTGTATTAGTGCTTATTTGAATTTTCATGTCCTTTAATATTTGTTTTATATAGTTGGGAGCACTGGTATTTGTTGCATATATATTTATGATCATTATCGCTTCCTCTTAGATTGTTCCCTTGACAAGGATGTAATGACCATCTTTATCTCTCTGACTCATTCTTGGCTTGAAATTCACTTTGTCGCAAAAAGAATAGCTACCCCTGCTTTTTTCTGGGTTCCTGTCACATGGAGTATTGTTTTCCATCCTTTGACTTTCAGTCTATGAATTTCTTTCTGAATTAAGTGTGTTTCTTGTATACAGCATATTGTTGGATCTTGCTTCTTGATCCATTTTGCCAGTCTGTGCCTATTGATTGGTGAATTGAGACCATTAACATTGATGGTTAAAACTGATATGTATTGACTTACCCTTGTCATGTTATTTTCCTGTTGTTGGTTCCCGCTCTTTCCCCCCCTCTGTTTAATTATTTGCCCTGCCTGGTGGATTCCTTTTGTTGGGGTTCCTGGAGTTGTAGTCCTTGTTATCTCATTCTAGAATGTCCTTCAGAACATTTTGGAGATCTGGTTTGGTGGTCATAAATTTTCTCAGGTGTTCTTTGTCCTGGAAGTATTTTATTTCTCCATCAATTTTGAAAGATAATTTTGTGGGGTACATCAATCTGGGTTGAAAGTTATTTTCCTTTAGAGCTTGAAATACTTCATTCCAAGCTCTTCTTGACTTGAGAGTTTGTGCTGAAAAGTCAGCTGTGATTCCGACGGGCTTTCCTTTATAGGTGATTTGTTTCTTTTCCATAACAGCTTTTAAGATTCTGCTCTTGTGTTGAATTTCTGGGATCTTGACTATGATATGTCTGGCTGAAGATTTTTTTTTGATGATGACTAGTTGGAGTTCTATAAGCCTCATTTATTTGAACATCAAATTCTTTTTCTCTACCAGGGAAATTCTCTGTGATAATATCTGTGAACAGGGTTCTGATGTCATTTATGCTATCTCCTGCTTTTTCATTGAATCCGATTGGTCTTAAGTTATTGTTCTTTGCATCATCTAGCAGCTGCTGGATTGATTTTTCATGGTCCCTTTCTATTTTTAGGAATTCTTTCTTTTCATGATCACTAATCACAAGCCTGTCTTCTATATCTGAGATCCTGTCCTCACATTGGCTTAATCTGCTACAAATACTTTCAATGGATTTTTTGTTCTCCCAGATATCTGCTTGAGTCTGCCTTATGGATTCCATTTCTTTCCTATGCTGAGCATACATGGCTTCCATAATTTTCTTAAGCTCATCTATTTTTTTGTCTGTATCTGCTCTAGTGTCCTTAAGTATGGTCTTCATTGCGGACATTATCTCTGCAGTTATCTGTGAAATTATTTCTGATTTAATTTTTTCCAGAGCCTCATTCAGTTGCTTTGTTGTTACCACTTCAGAGATGTCAGGTGGGTGGCTTTTGGATTCTCCCATCTCACTGCCCCCTAGGTTTGCCTTTGGTGAATTGGATATGTGGGGTTGCATCTTGTTTAAGTGTCGTCTCATTTTCTTTTCTTTCTTTAGTTTAATTCCTGGAGTAATGTTTGTAAATTACCTATGGTAGGTTACTTTATTGCTAGTGTTTAAAATCCTTAAGAGATGACTACTTCTCTGTGGTATCTCCCAGGTGTAGCTTATTTTTGGGTTTTGAGCCTGCTGCCAGATCCTACCTCTTCAATTTTTTGGGCATGAGAAGTTGCTGCCTGTTTGGCCCAGTCATTGGTTCTTTGGTACTGTGCCACTGTATTTTCTGTGACCCTTAGTCAATCTCAGTCATGGAATACCAGGAAGAAAAGCTGTTTAGCACAATTATGTCACTTTTGGCTATAATGGTACCTAAGGCATCAAACACAGCCTAGAAAATGACAGACTGAGCTAACCAGTTATTTACCACTTTTAACCACATAAAGTAGAGTTGTGGTTATATAACAAAATCTAAAACACACCAGAAAAATTACATGCAGTATACAAGTCCTTAATATGTCAATTTTGTCCTCAGGAGTTTAAATTTAAAATGAGTTAAGGAGGAAATAGAGAATTGGGAGAAGAGGAAGGAATTAGATGTAAGGCTGGAAGACCAAGAGGGGTCACGCTAACATTGGGAAAATGGTGCAGAGGACTGGTGGGAAAAAGAGAAGGAAGGGATAAAAGGAAGAACAGATCAGAACCACAGTCACAAAGAGGTTAGAGGCTCTGTTTACACTCACATAAGACCAGATAGAATAATGGAGGAAAGAACAAACAAACAAAAACAAAAATGAAGACAAAAACACAAAACAAGCAAACAAACAAACAAAAAAAAACCCACAAAAAAACCACCCCTTCATCAGAACAAAAAACAAATGAGAGAAAAAGATAAAATTCACTTCCAAGTTTTGACTCTGCTGTGGGCAGGCACCATGTGATGACAGAGTCCTGTTCCATGCAGATCTGTCCCTGCAAGCCAACAGCAGCCCTTTGGCGGGGCAGTGGGCAATAGCCTGTACTCTCTGGCAGAGACTAGTCTCATTCGCCTGCCATCGTCAGTGCACTTTCCCTGGCCTGAGAGGCGAGGCACCGCGCTGAGTTCCAAGCACTGTGTTCTGGTGCCACACTGTTTGCTGCCTCCCCCACAATGGCGCCTGGCCAGTCACTCTCTCGCGTGGGATGGCTGCACCACAGAGGCACTCACAGCCAGCTAGCACAGTCCTTCACTGCTCCCCTGCACCACAGCTGTCTGGCATTCCTCCGTGGAAGCCCCCAGGGGCGCCGGCTGTCACTGTGTCTGCAGATTTGAACTTCTCTCATACCCGATTCCTGGCACAGAGAGAAGGTGCCCATGATCTCCTCCTTCTTCTTTGTTGAAATTCCTTCTCCAGTTTTGGTATCAGAGAAATGCTTGCTTCCAGGAATGAATTTCAATTTCATTAAAGAGTTTGAGAAGTAGTAGTGTTCTCAAAATTTCTTGTAGAATTCAGCAGTAAATCCATCAGGACCTGGGAATTTCTTTGTTGGTAGGTTTTTAATTACATCTTTGATTTCATTGATTGATATTGATTTATTTAGGATTTTTATATCTTCTTGATTCAGCTCTGGTAATTCATATGTATCCAGGAATCTGTCCATGTCTTCTGCATTTTCCATCTTATTAGAATACAAGTTCTCAAAGTAGGTGTAGGTGATCTGGATTTCTGTAGGGTCCATTGTGATTTCACCATTTTCATTCCTAATTACTTGGATTTGAGTCTTTTCTTTCCTTTTTTTGATAAGGTTGGATAAGGGTTTGTTGATTTTATTTAATCTTTCAAAGAACCAAACTCTTTGATTCATTGATTCTTTGTATTTTTTTTTAGTCTCCAATGCATTAATTTCTGCTCTGATCTTTATAATTTCCTCCCTCGTAGGAGCTTTTGGCTTAGCCTGCTCTTCTTTTTCTAGAAGTTTGAGGTTCACCATTAAATTGTTCACTTGTGCTTGCTCTGTTTTCCTGATATGGGCATTCACTGGTATAAATTTCCCTCTTGGGACTGCTTTCATTTTACCCCATAAGTTCTGGTATAGTGTATTGCCATTATCATTTAATTGTAGAAACTGTCTAATTTCTTCTTTAATTTCATCTGTGACCCATTGGTTGTTCAGGAGGGTGCTATTTAATTTCCATATGTTTATGCAGTTCTTTTGGTTTCTTTTGCCATTGATTTCCAATTTCATTGCACTATGGTCTAATAATGTGCATGGGATAATTTCAATTCCTTTGCCTTTACTGAAGCATGTTCAAAGAGCTAGTATATGTTCTATTTTGGAGAAGGTCCCATGTGCAGCTGAGAAGAATGTGTATTCTGATGTTGTGGGGCAGAACACTCTGTAGACATCTACTAACTCCATTTGTTCAACAGTTTGGTTCAGTTCTAATATTTCATTGTTGATTTTTTTGTCCAGTTGATCTGTTTTTGTTTTTTTTTTTGACAGTGGTGTATTGAGATCCCCCAATACAATTGTATTAGTGCTTATTTGATTTTTCATGCCTATTAATATTTGTTTTATATAGTTGGGTACATTGGTATGTGTTTCATATACGATTGTTATCTCTTCCTCTTGAATTGTTCCCTTTCCAAGGATGTAGTGACCTTCTTTATCTCTCTGAATCAGTTTTGACTTGAAATTCACATTGTCTGTAAACAGAATAGCTATCCATGCTTTTTTTCTAGGTTCCTGTTGCATGGGGTATTGTTTTCCATTCTTTGACTTTCAGTCTATGAATTTCTTTATGAATTAAATGTGTTTCTTGTATGCAGCATATTGTTGGATCTTGCTTCTTGATCCATTCTGCCAGTCTGTGTCTTTTGATTGGTGAATTGAGACCATTAACATTGATGGTTAAAACTGATATGTATTGACTTACCCTTGTCATGTTATTTTCCTGTTGTTGGCTCCCTCTCCTTTTTTCCCTCCCTCTGTTTAATTGCTTGCCTTGCCTGATGGATTCCTTCTGTTGGGGTTCGGAGTTGTAGTCCTTGTCATCTCTTTCTAGAATGTCCTTCAAAACATTTTGGAGTGCTGGTTTGGTGGTCATAAATTTCCTCAGATGTTCTTTGTCCTGGAAGTATTTTATTTCTCCATCAGTTTTGAAAGATAGTTTTGTGGGGTACATCAATCTGGACAAGAAGTTGTTTTCTTTTAGAACTTGAAATACTTCACTCCAACTCTCCTTGATTGAGGGTTTATGCTGAGAAATCAGATGTGATTCTGATGGGCTTTCCTTTATAGGTGATTTGTTTCTTTTCCTTAACAGCTTTTAAGATTCTATTCTTGTTTTGAATTTCTGGAATCTTGACTATGATGTGTTTGGCTGTAGTTGTTTTTTTTTTTTTTTTTTTTTTATTGTGGCTATCTGGAGTTCTATACTGCTCACTTATCTGAACATCAAATTCTTTTTCTCTACCAGGGAAGTTTTCTGCCATGACGTCTGTGAACAGTTTTTTTTATGTCATTTGTGCTATCTCCTGCTTTTTCATTGACTCCAATTGATCTGAAATTTTTCTTCTTTTCCTCATTTAGCAGCTGCTGGATTGATTTCTCATGGTCCCTTACTATTTTTAAGAAATCTTTCTTTTCATGATCACTCATTGCAAGCCTGTCTTCTATATTTGAAATCCTGTTCTCACATTGGCTTAATCTGCTGTGGATACTTTCAATGGGATTTTTATTCTCCTGGATATCTGTTTGAATATGCCCTATGGACTCCATTTCTTTCCTATGCTGAGCATTCATGGCTTCCATAGGTTTCTTAAGCCTGTCTATATTTTTGTTTATATCTGCTCTAGAGTCCCTAAGCATGGTTTTCATTGTGGACACCATCTGTGCAATTATCTGAGAAATTATTTCTGATTTGATTTTTTTCTAGAGCGTCATTCAATTGCTTTGTTGTTAACACTTCAGAGAGGCCAAGTGGGTGGCTTTTGGATTGTCCCACCTCATTGCTCCCTGGGTTTGCCTTTGGTGGACTGGATGTCTGGGGTTGCGTCTAGTTTAAATGTATTCTCATTTTCTTTTCTTTTTTAGTTTAATTCCTGGGGTGATGCTTGTAAATTGCCTATGTGGGTTGCTTTATTGCTAGTAGTTAGAACCCTTAGAAAATGACTACATCTCTGATGTAGTCTCCAGGCATAGCTTATTTTTGGATTTTGAGCCTGCTGCAAAATCCTACCTCTTCAGTTTGTTGGGGATGAGAAGTTGCTGCCTGTTTGGCCCAGTCCTTGGCTCTTCGGCACTGTGCCACAGTATTTTCTGTCACCCTTAGTCAATCTCAGTCTTGATATACCAGGAAGAACAGCTGTTTAGAACTATTATGTCACTTTTGGCTACAGTGGTACTATCAGCAATGACAAAACATCAAACACAGCCTAGAAATGACAAACTGAGCTAACCATTAATTTTCCACCTTTAACCATATGAACTAGATTTGTGATTATATAACAAAATCTAAAACAAACCAGAAAATTATATGCAGTATACAAGTCCTTAATAAGTAAAATTTTTCCCTCAGGAGTTAAAATTTAGGGAGAAAATAGAGAATTGGAAGGAGAGGAAGAGGTTAGAAGTAAGGCTGGAGGATAGAGGGGTATCACACTAACTTTGGGAGACTGGTCCGGAAGACAGGAGGGAAAGAAAGAAGGAAGAGATCAAAAGAACAGAACAGAACCACAGCCACAAGGAGGCTAGAAACCATGTTCACAGTCATATAAAAACAAGATCAAAGAATGCAGGAGAAAAAAACAAAAACAAACACCAAAAACAAACGCACAACAACAACAAAAAACAAACATGAGAGAGGAAAAAAAAAGAAAGAAAAAAAAGCCCACCTCCAGTTTTATCTCTGCTGTCACTGGTAGACAACGTGTGGAGTCAGAGTCCCGATCCATGCAGATCTATCCCAGTAAGTCAGTAGTAGATTTTTGGTGGGGTAGTGGATAATCTCAGCGAGCCTGCACCTTCTGGCCAAGACCAGACTCATTTGGCCTAAACCCATCAGCACACCTTCCACATGCTTGAACCCAGCTGGGACCCTCTAGATGGAGCCCGCAGCCACTCAGTTCTGAGCTCAGCCGGACCCTTTCCAAGATGGCTCCCAGCCCCAATCACTCTCTCACATGGGACAACTGAGCCCTCAGCACTCACTGCCACCTAGTGCAGTCCCTCAGGTCTGCTGCTTCCCTCCACTGCTGTGTCTCTCTGTCTCTTTGTGGAGGTCCCTGAGGCCACCAGCAGTCACCGTGTGTCCTCAGGTTTGAACTGCTCCTCTCGCAGTGAGTCTTGTCTCAGAGAGGAGGCACCGCTGGGTACCTCCTCCTTCTTCTTTGTTGAAGTTTCTCTCTTCACTCTCTCTGTGGGCTTCAATTCACACTTCAGATCCTTCTTGGGTCCAGGGGACCCACTTCCCTCCTTCTTGTCTTCCTCACATTGCTATATTCCAGCATTTGGAGGGCAACTCTCAGGCTCTTTCTCTGCTGCTTACCGCACCGCCACCTTGGTCTTTCCTCGCCTTAACTATTCTTACTATCATAAAATAGGTAAAGACAAGAAAATTTTGCATATTCTGATGGAACTGTGAACATGCAGGTTTTAAAGCTTTTGCCAACAAATTGGCTCTTGCTGGAAATGTTTTGACTATCTCCAGTCTTTGCATGCTTCTCTGTGCCGTGAGACATGGAATGACTTTCTCATGAAAACAAAGCACTTCCCAAGGATGTTTCCAGAAATTCTAAAGAAATTTCTAAAGGAGCATTCTAAATCCTGGTGTTCAGATGGCTTCGCAACTCTCACATAGTTTCTAAGTTCCCCTCTCCCTAAATTGATCTGGTGAATTTTGTTTGTTTTCACTCAGAGAGTTTTTTCAACTGGGCTCTGTAGCTCATGTCAGCAAAGAGAGAGTCCAAAATATTCTTACTGTGTGCCAAGAAAGTGGTAACTACACATACATAAAATAGGGCAGTTCTCCTGGCTTTGGCAAGGCAGATTCCTCACAGGCTAGCAGAAGATCTTATAAGATCATTCTATTCTAGTTGGAAAAACTATGAATTCAGTTTTCTTAAATCTTGCATACATTAACAAAGAAGATAAATATGAAACAGGACATGGTGGGTTTTGCTTCTGCCTGCTCCTGGTCATTTATGTGACACATCTTATGAAAATAACATTGGCAAAGATGTACCCACAAATATGTTTTGAGAAGTAAGCTATAGAGTATGCATATATCATGACACATAATTACTGTGTGGGTAAGACAAACTCTGCAAAGAATGTTTTGCATTTAAATGTGAATGATCTGCATGTGCCTCTCCTGTGCCACCTCCAGACAACATTGATCTACCCAGCAGTGGACCCTTTCTGACCCCATTACTTTAGCAATGTTTTAATGGCACCCATTCATTAGGTAGATCAGTAAAAATTTAGCCAAATGAGTCACCTATTTATTAATTCAACAACTATCTATTGAACCATTACGACATCTAGATTCTGCCTAGTGCTCTGTTCACTAAGAGTAAAGCCTCCTTGAAGGTATTCTGATTCTATGTAAGCCCACGTGGAAACAAATCAAGTCCAGCATAGTGCAGTATAAGATGAAAGGCCCAGTCAAGGGCAGGAGGCATCTTTGCAATGGCAAACCAGGAAAACAAAGAACTCAGGCCATGATTGTAAATACTGTGCAATGTTTTCTAGGCCTTATCATGTGTCTTTTGTGTCCCATTTATTTTTCTCCTTGGTAATGAACATAAAAAAGATTTTTTAAAGGCAAAGAGAGAGTTGTTGGCTTGCCTTCAGTGAAGCCAGACAGGAGCTGGACCAGTTCCACTTTGCAGCTAGATGTGACTGTGAGCTACTGAGAGGTAGACCGTCTTTAGAGAATTCAGATAAGAAGCCAGTGGCACTGAAGTATAGGAATTATGGGTGGCCAGCTGAGGCCATAAAATGCTCCTCTGGGCATACTAGTAGAAAGATCTCTTCAATTGTTTGACAATTGGCTTTATTTCTGAGCATTCAAAATAATCTTTCATACTGAACATTTCCCTTTTCATCTAGATGTATTAGACAGTATGTATTCAATTACTGAAAAGTGGATACATAGCAGGAACTTCTGTTTCACACTGAAGTCAATCAGCATATCTTTTATGTGTGAGGCACACTCACTGTATTAGATACATAAGATACAACCATTAAAGCTAGGTCAGCCCTCGAGGAACTTATATCCAAGTTGGGATGACAGGGGAATATATGATGCGAGTCTGATTTATTCTTTTTTCTGCTGTGAATTTTTAACTTCAAGTTTGAAAACAAAATCATTTATTTCACCAAAAAAAGTTTTCTTTAAAAGATAGATATAACTTGCATTATTTCTTTTTATGAGAAACATACTCAATTTCTCAAATTTTCTTGGTGTTGGCATGGTGAAGGAGGAGCACTTATTTTGGAAATTTTGCTTGGTAAAATTTTGAGAAACTAAAATTCAGAAATTTCACACTGGCTTCTTAGCTTCTACTGTATCTTTTTAAGAAAGAAGATGTTCTGTGGGAAAAGATAGTTTGGCACAGTAGGATGAAAGGACAACACAAGTGACCTAGAAAAAGTAAGACCAAGGAAAAGAGAAAATAGGAACCAGAGAAGGTGATGTGAATATATATTTAATGAATACAAATTAAGATTCTGGTCATTTATGGGAACAATATTTCATAGACCTTATATTAGGATTACTGTGGGTATTTTTTCTTATGCAAAATGTCAACGGTTGGGAAACCTAGGTGAAGAGTATGTGGTAATTCTTTTGGTGATTTTTGTAACATTTTTATAATCTTGAAACTCCCTCAAAATAAAACCCTAAAAATGTTTTCAAGTAATAAATTCAAACAGAAACTAGTAGAGCTAAAATTTGGATCTGAATTGTTTGACTTCATAACTCTGTGTTTTGATCAATACATCAATCTATCTCTCTTTTACAATATGAGGTAGTTCTATTCCTTCCTATTCTTTGGTAACTGTTTTCCAACTGGAAACTTAGTTCCAAAAGAGCAAGGGCCTAAATCATGAGCTACTGTTTCTGGTTTGCTTATTTTTAGGCTCTCCTGCTATCATTTACTGCTGAAGCTGATTGATTTACATCTTCATAATGATTTCTTTCAATCTTGGACATAGTATTAGTTATCTGCTGTTGTGTAGCACATTTTCTATACATGTAGTGACTTAAACAAATAAACATTTTATTATGTCTGTGGGTTAAGAATTCAAGAATGACTTGTTCTGGATCAAAATTTCCCACCAGGCTGCAGTCAAAATGTTTATCAGAGCTTCAGTCATTGGAAGATTTAACTGGGATTGGAGGATCCACTTTCAACATGATTCTTGTACATGGTGTCAAGTTGGTGCTGGCTGTCAGCAGGATGCTTCAGTTTCTCTCCATATGGGCTTCTCCCATGTATGCCTGGGTGTCTGCATGACCTGGTGGTTGACTTCTTCCAGAGCAGTTGATCCATGAGAGAGAAATCCACATGAAACTATCCATTTTTCGACTTAGTCTTGGGAGTCTAATAACATCACTTCTCCATATTTTATTTGTTAAAAGCAAATCACATGGGCCGGTGAGATGGCTCAGTGGCTTACGCGCCTGCCCGGCAAGCGCGAGGGCCCGAGTTCGACTCCCGGATCCCACATACGAAAAAGGGGCCGGTGATATCGCTCAGCGGCATGGGCGCCTGCTGGAGCGCGAGGTCCTGAGGTCGACCTCCAGTACCCACAAAAAAAAAAAAAAAAAAGCAAATCACTAAGTTATGGCCTTATGCAAAAGGAGTGGAAATTAGATCTCACCTTATGAAAGGAGGAAAGTGAATTTCAGGGAATTCGCAGCATATTTTAAAGCCCCCACATGTGGGTTGTGGCCAATGGTACATATGCTGGCTGTATATCATGCCATGATAGGTTTGGCTATGGATTAATAGTTCTAACTGCTGCTTCTTGAAATAATCTGCTCCAATATCTTTCCCATATGCATACACATGATTTTGTTAAATCCTGAATAGGAAGGATGCTTGCTTTAAATAACCAACAACCCAAACAATACCTGCTTAGGACAAGTGGATATTTATTGACCCATGTAATCTGAGGACTTGAACACTGACAATATTCTCTCTCCATGTCCTGTCTGTACTCTTCTTGGTGTGACAATCTCAGGCTTCCTGAGTGTAGAACAGTATCTCATACATGGTAAGAAGTATGGTTGCTGATACCTTCCAAAGTTTACATTCCATAGCTTCTGATGTAGGAAAGGGTCTTCCCCATACTCTAATTGCTCCCCAAGTCAAAATGCTGTAGACAAGTGAGGTGTGACCTCACTTGTGACCTTCCTTGGGTCAAAGGAAGGTCAGTGCTCTTTGACAGGGCAGAAAGTGGGGTTAATATTCAGGAAAAAAGGTTGTATGCAGAAGAAAACTGTGTCCTGGAGGAGAGGAAAGAGTGAGAGAAAGAAAATATCAGAATGCTTTAAAAAAATTCTAGAAAAAATATTGATAATGCTAAGTATGGTTACTAACAGTAGAAATAGCATTTTATTTTCATATGTATTTCTGCATATCCACTTAAAATTAAAATAGTGGCAGAAACAACACTTATGTAGAAACCACATATTGTTTTGATACTTATATTGTGTGGATACCCGCAGACAAAATTGGCATTAATGTTAAATATTTTAATTAGAAAAATGTGATCAGTGGCTCTGTTCTATTTTCATTTGTACCTGCAAGAAAGCATTTAAGAACTGATTCTAACCTTTTGTCAGTTATAAAATATAGTTTTACTTAGGGTCTTTCAGCAATGCAGGAGACACTTTGGCGATATTGTCATCTTTGACAGGTGACCATATGTCCCAGAAGGACGTGAACAAAATCAAACTTTTATAGATTAACAATTCTGCTAGTAGTGATGTGTGTGTGTGTGTGTGTGTGTGTGTGTGTGTCAGATAGAGAGACAGACAGAGAGACAGACAGACAGAGACAGAGAGACAGAGAGAAAGAAAGAAAAAGAGAAGGAGAAAGAGAACCAGCCTCCATGGTACCAGCGACCTGTTTTGAGAAAGACAATTTCTCCACAAATGGGGATGGTTGGGATGACTCAAGCACATTACACTTATTTTGCAGTTCATTTCTACAATTATTACATTGTGATATATAATGAAATAATTATAGAATTCACCATAATGCAGACTCTGTGGGAGCCTTGAGCTCGTTTTCCTGTAACCAGACAGGCCCATCTGAGGGTGATGGGAGACACCATCACCCAAACTGGATTTCTTTGTCCAGGCTGCTCTGTAATCATTTTAGTTGCTGTTATTATGAAAACTCTGCTTCACAAACACAAGATGTTGGAAATAGAAGCAGGCTTTACAGTGCTTTCATGGCCATCTCAGGATATTACAACTTGACTTTAATCCAGAATGTGTATGAAGATTTGAAGTTGTCTCAAACATATTTTTAAGGCCACTGTCATTTATGATCTTAAGCAGTTGATCATCTTCTAACGCAAAGGCAATTTACCTGTCTTATTCACAAATGGATCATGGATCCATTCCTTCCCAATTTGTGGTCTTTTGTGGTTGGAAAGTAATGCTCAAACTCGTTTGAAAGCTGGGGCTGGTGGTCATGTGCCAGCTGGGAGAAAGATGGTCCTAAATCCCTGCTAATGATTGAAACATGTAAAAAAAAAATCCTAATACAGTGGTACCTCAGTTCACAAACTTAATTTGTTCAATGATTATGGTGAAGATGATCATGGTCGTGTTCATGAACTGATGCAGAACTTGTGAACAGAAGCAAAAGCATTTTGTCTAATGCTTCTGTTTGTGAACTGAATTGTTTGTGAACAGAAGTGATCATGAACTGAGGTATTACCATATTCACTCACTGCCCTCAGAACTCCAGTTTGACTTTGAATGTGGCCACTTTATCTGTTAAGTTGAATATAATTGTCATTCTCCCCTGAAGTGATAGATTCAGTTCCTTGAACAGGTTGAATATATCATGAGTAAGTGTGTTTTGTGATTCATTCTGTGTCACTGAAATGTGCTACCACTGTGACTGTTTTTCTATAAGAAATTTCTGGTGTGGCTCTTGTAACTCAAAAACTCTGGTAAGTGATGCACCTTTAGAAAGCCATCTCAATTTCCTGTATAAGAGGTCGTGAGTGCTCTGCATCTATCTCCTCACAGAGTTGTGTAGAGATGTGAGTTAAGGGCATGTACTTCAATGTGGTTGACAAATTTAATCACAACCTCCAAAATGTTAAGTTCAGGTGACATTTTTCAGCCAGCCAGCATTTCTCTACAGTTGACACAGCACACAGACTCCCACTTAGAAGCAATCTCTTTGACCAGAGTAATGAAACTAGAAAGCTGTTCAGTCTTGGCAGCCTCTCTGTCCATGCATATACCGACACAAAGATGACCAATTCAGTTTTCCTGATATGTAATCATTCAAAGGCTTGAATAGTTCTGCAGCTGTGGTATTGGTTGGTAACAAAGGTACACAGAACATATCCTAATGCACATCCTCCTGAAAAATATATCACACAAAAATGAGCATTGTTGCCTTGTTGTCAATATCACTAGACTCATCAGCCTGGATTGTGTACCACAATGACTCATTAACCCTGTCTAACAACTGCGCCTCAATAACTTCTTATATTTTATCAGTTCATCTAGTTATGGTACTAGCCCAATGAGGAACATGTGCCACATTTTGAACTACAGCCTCCCATAAGTTCACAACAAATGTCTTTAGCGGCAGATAGGATCAACTCTTGAGTAAAGGGCTTCTTAGCTTTAGCAATGTGATTAGCACTAAGAATGATGCTCTCAGCGCAGACACTTTGATGAAGCGGTAGCCTTCAATAATTGCTTCTGTTCTTTTGTGTTCACTTTATTTTTCTTTAGAAAAACTTCAAAGGCTTGTTTTAATGCAGGGTGTTTGGTCTCCATGTGGCAAGGCAGTTTTGGAAGTTTCATGGCTTCCTTGGATAGCTCGTTGCCATATATTATGCAAAGCAGGCTTGGGAAATGTGAATCGCCTACTGCAGTGAACCAATAATTTAAGTAGGACTCTTGGTATTTTCTTTTAAATACAACTTTCACTTTTTTGGCAACTTTATAGTCTTCTGCTCTCTCATCATTGGGTCTTTACTTCTCTTCAAAGAAACTCTCATGATGTTTGGTTTTTCCTCATTTTGAGTAGAGTTAGCTTGTAGGTTTCTTGAATCTGTGAATGAGACAACCACACAGTGCAGTAAAGAGGCTCAGATGAAGTAGTAAATAAAATAATGTGTAGGCCGTGCACAGACTAAAATGAGTGTCAGATTCTGAATTAAACCCCGCTACTAGATGCAGCTGTACAATCTCAGTACATGAACTCACTTGCACTATAAAGTCTGCCACCAGATGCAGCTTAATTGTCCCTTGCCATTCACTGAGAGTATTTGATATGAGTCTTCAAGCAATTAATTTATTATGGCCCCTGTGCAGTCAAACTTTTCTGCTAATGTTAATTTGTGTTTGCAGCTGCTCCCTAGCATTCACATCACCACCTCAGTTCCACCTCAGATCATCAGGCATTAGATTCTCTAAGGACTGCACAACCTAGACCCCTCGCATGCACAGTTCACAGTACGGTTTTCACTCCTATGAGAATCAGTTGTCACTGTTGTTCTGACAGGGAGCAGAGCTCAGGCAGTAATACAAGTGATGGGGAGTGACTGTACATACATGAAGCTTTGCTTGCTTCCTGCTGTGTGGCCTAGTTCCTAACAGGCCACGGATTGGTATCAGTCCATGGCCCAGAGTTGTGGACACTTGCTCTAGAAAGTTCAGAGAGTTGTACACATGCTGATATACCTATTTCTTCTTGAATTTTACACAAATATGGCCAGACAGTTGGAGGAAAAAAAGGTTGCAGAAATAAAAGTCTTTAAACACGCACTGCATACTTTCTTTATAAAACTCACTTTGTAAAATATACATCTACTATGTATTTGCTTTACAAAACTATATTACATCAAACACTCAGCGTTTAGCAGGCATTGTTTTCAACTTATGGCCTGGTTCACAAACACTACCTCTCTAAGTTCATTACTGGCCACTGATGAAAAAGCAGAGCTGTTTTTTAAAATCTATACCCACCATAGCAAACTACTCTTTTTCACTCTCAGATCTCTCATGAGCCTCCTGACATGCCCTCTTTGTCCTAACTTCTCCACGGTGTCTCTGATAAGTCACATACAAATGTTGCTCTGGGTTCATTCCATTCTGCACTGGCATCTCAGCACTGACTTCTGGTCAGTGCTACTGGTAAAGCAATAGTTCTCCCTTAAATAAGCCTTCTTAGCTGATAGGGCTACTCTGAGAGCCTACACCCCCCACCCCCTGCCTAGTTCTCAGCTTCCTCCTGAGTATCTGATGTGTACAAGACAGGGAGTGCTTCATCTGCAAGGCCCATTCTATTCTGTGACCTAGCTTCTGCTACCTACTATGTAACATTATTGTTCTCCCTTCCTCTCCACAGATTTATATTCTTGCTTTCTCCACCTTGACTGGAATCTTAAATAGTAAAGCCATTCATTGATCTATAAGCTAGGAAATAGAAGACTAGAAGGGGAAGGACATTAACACAAAGCAGAAGTATCCTGTACCGCACTGCAGAAAGGTCATGCTTGGCAATGGACTATACTATGTCAACGATTTAGTCCTTGTCATGTGAGGAGGAAATCTACTTCAAGAATGAAGCAGGAGTCATAGAGTTCTCCAGTTTCTTTAGTCCTATCTTCAGCAAAATTGCCTCCTAGGACCTCCAAGATCTTACAAGACCTATTCTGGTCACCTGTTGTAGAGCCTGCTCTTTCCTTCTGAGCACAAGCTGTGCCAGACAAATCTCCACCAACCGTGTAGTAACGACAACATACTGAGAAGCTTGCCCTACGTGCTGAAAGCATGGCCACCCAGCTTCATGCCATGGGCCTTTCCTTTCGCTAAGAGAAAATCTTCAACCAGCTTAGAACCAGATCTCCCACATAGCAACACCCCAACTATGTTGGGTAGTTTTTCATGGACAAGACAGACAAAGCCCTGCCTTGTTCCTTATTTCTCTTTCAAGGGCTTCTGCTGCAGGTTTCTCTACTGACTACCTAAAGGTAGGGATTGTAATCAACAGCATCATAAAACTGGCCATGAAGTGGCTAATGGAGAGAGGATGGGGAGACTTTGGGGGTCATTTCCTGGAATTGTTTGTCAAACTTGTAGAGCTATTTGGAGACCCTGAACAGGATGAGGTTGCTGACTGCTAGATTGGGAAACTATTTTCCAGGTCTGTATGAGAAATAAGCTGTACATCTTGGTCAGAGATTAAACATAAATTAAACTCATTTATTCATTTGTTACACACACATGTGCACATGCGCATGCACACACAGACATACACACACAGTAAAAACCAAGTAAATACCACTGTACTTGCAGGTGATGTCCACGAATACTTGGTCACTATACTCAGACCAGCCCCCTTGGGTAGAAGTAGCTTTCTTGTCACTCTGAATTCTTCTGTTCATTCTTTCAGATCAATGGCACATGTGTTCTTCTGGCTTTTCTGCCCAGCAGTCCACTCAGGGGTAGGATCTCCT
Organism: Erethizon dorsatum; assembly: GCA_028451465.1. Classification (NCBI taxonomy): domain Eukaryota; kingdom Metazoa; phylum Chordata; class Mammalia; order Rodentia; family Erethizontidae; genus Erethizon; species Erethizon dorsatum. The sequence goes on along the minus strand of CM051823.1, from coordinate 141,300,811 downwards.
CAAGGGCAGCTTATCTGGATGCCAACAGAGTATAGCCATTACAGGTAATTTGTGCAAATATAAAAAATAATATGGCAAAGAGTGATCCCCTTCAAAAATATTTTTACTTTGGACAAATACCAAATATGTTTACTGCCCAGCCCAGTGACATACTTGTCCCTTATGCCCCAGCCAACCTAAGAAGTCTGAGATACAGATGTATACCTTTGAAAAAGCTAGAAACTTTATTGGCTTTGGACTGACAATATGGAAGTATAAGCAGTGCCCTTCTAAAAGGTAGCAGTTGCTGACAAAAGCCTGTACATGGTTGAATCAAATTAGAGACCTTTTAAGACGTATGTCCTGGTCAGAGATGTATATTGTGTGTCACAACAACATTGCCTCAGTTAGTCGTTGAAGTCAACCTCTATGTTTAACCTTCAGATTTTAACAACCCCCCACCACAGTTAGTATTCAAAAACCTCTTTTTTAAAAGCCACCAAATACTACTCATCAGGCAGATAGTTTAAAAGAAAATATGTTCATCGTTATTATCAACAAATCCATTTATGGAACTATCCAAGACATTCAGATAAAACAAATCAAAGAAAAAATGTGTTTTCATGTTCTCAAAGAGGTTAGAATGCCAGACTGAAAACACTCCAAGGACACACAGTGTTTGGTCCTCTCTCTGAAGGAGCCCTCAGGGTTTGTGCTAAGAGCCTGGAACAAGGTCAGGGGCTCCTCCTAAAGACTGAGACTATCTAATATTGAGCCCGAGCCAGTGTCTCCTGAGATCTTTAGAGGATGAGACCAGAAAAACTGAAATTTATGGATAAATGCATGGAGCAGAATGGATGCTAAAAATGAGAGCCATCACCAAAGAGCAGGAGCCAGATGGAACAGGGAATGAGTAAAGTGAGGAGGGTTCTAAATGCCTTAAATGGTGTTAAAGTATCCACAGCTTGCTTTTGCATGTGTAGTTTGCATTAAGTGACTAATCACTCTACCAATGTGTTCCAGGCCCTTGCCTTGGTGCTGGAGCTCCAATCTGAAACAGTTCAGATTTATAGACTACCAGGGGAGGCAGACAAACAGGGATGAATGCATTCAGTAGTGGGGTAAAGGCAAGGTACTGTGGGAGCCGTGGGAGCTCTGTCAAATCCGGATTTGGGGTGGGGGTCAAGGAAAGCTTCTCAAAAGAGAAGCTTGGTGACTTACACCAAGACTTCTACGAGCTAAGTATGTACATAGGTCAGGCTGGAGAAAAGTCAGAGGGTGAGTGGACATAAATTGCCAAGAATCAAAGCAAGAATTTGACTTTTCTACTAAATGTCAGAGATACTAAATAACCAACTTTAAAAAATATACTATCTTTTACAAAGTGATCGTACACTAAGATAGAACATAGTCTTCTAAATAAAAGTTATGCCAGATTATTCTGAGTTGACAATAACAATGACATATATATTAGTATGATATAAACTCCAAAATCCCCTTTAAGCATCTACCGGCATGTTAGTAAATCAATTAAATAGATTTTGGGTGATATCTGTGATAAGCTTTGTTACCCAAGATGTCACTTCAGTGTAGTCTGGAAGAATATTTAGACTGAAAATTAATATTTAGATCCTACAGAAGACATATGTAAGATGCTAGATAAGTGCTTCCTTTGTGCAAATAATAATGATGTAAATGAAAATAATAATGTGCAAATAATAATGATGTAAATGAAAATAATAATGAGACTATATTTAAGTACTTACTATTTTCTAGGAGCACTGTTGTAGGCAGAAGTGTAACCTAAAGGGGGTACCAAGAAGTTTCCTATGAAGGAGGCTGAGAATAGAATCTATAGTATTTGTGAGACCTTGAACTTTCGGAAACAGATATAAAAAGAAGAAACTCAACAAGTACAAAATTTAGTTTATTTTTGTTGTTTCAGGTATGTGCACTTCATCTTGTAACAGTTTTGACAATCAGGATGCTAAGGGATGGTCTACTTGTGATACTGAGGTCTTTTCTAAGACTATGTTAAAAGACTAAAAAAGAGGCCAAGATTTATGGCTATTGCATAGGTGTGGATCCTTCCATTAGATGATTCTTAATATTGGTATTGGCTGGCTGGTTATTGGCTGGTTATAGATTTGACAGGCAGGGCCAAGCGATATTGGTTTGCACTGGCTCGCAAATTCTCTTAAAAATGGAGGAATTGGTACACAAGAAAGGACAAAGTGCAGGGGGAAAAGGTCTAATTAGAGGAATAATTATGTTGCAGGTGATGCTAGTAGAATTTTTTTCCTCAATAGTTTTGAACTTTCACATGCATAAGAATCCCCTTGGGAAGGAAAGGGGTACTTTTTCCAGAAGTTCCCGCCTCGAGAGAATCTGATTCTGTTGGCAGTGGAGGGGTAGTGGGGACCTGGAACATTTGTAGCAAGTACGCAAGTGATTCAGATGCAGAAGGCTTGGCAAAGACCATACTTTGAAAACCACTTCGGAAATCTCAGAAAAATAAAGATAATGGAAAGTGAAAACAGTCAACACAAAAGCTAAGGGGAGGAAAGGGGACAGGAGAAACACAAGCTCCAAAGTTAACAGGAGTCCAAATAGGAATTATATCACAAAATCACACAATTAGTGACATATTATAATTAGCAATTATAATTTCTTCAGTTATTGTTAAGTCTCTGCTCATTTCCATTGAAACGGCTAGAAAAGAAAAGGAAATAAATATGTGCTGGGTAGCCAAAAATAAATCCATATTGTCTATTTTGAGAGATGCTATCTGGGGCAGAGGGAGCAAATAAGTGCTGGTAAATATACCACCTACTGCCCTTACTGGGCACTGGGGCCTGCTTTAATTGCTTACTTATAAGTCTGCATTCCTGAACAATTTCCTTGCCAGGAGCTGGGGTTCATCTCAGGTATGTGCATCTGACTAGCCCCAGCCTGGTAGGGGAGGAAACATACAAGGAAATGAATGACTACTGATAAAACTTCAAGTTTGCAGAGAAGGAAGGCAATAAAGATTTAACTTTGAGAAATATAGATGAGATAATTTTGTTTTAAAGGATTTTTATTAGTGGAAATATTAAATTCAATAATTAATTTCATTATATACAATAAATTATTAGCAATTTTTAAAATCTAGCAGTGCTAAAATAACAGACATGATTATTTAATCATTATTAATTTTTTTTGTGTGTGTGGGTTCCAGGGGCCGACCTCAGGACCTCGCGCGCCAGCAGGTGCCCGTGCCACTGAGCGATATCACCCGCCCTTTTTTTTGTATGTGGGTTCCGGGAGTCAAACTCGGGCCCTCGCGCTTGCCAGGCAGGCACTTACGCCGCTAAGCCATCTCACCGGCCCCCATTATTAATTTTTTTAACAGGTATCTGGAGGCTTTCAAGTACTGCATCAAACACATAAAGAGACCATTGCTTTGAGGAACACATAAAATGAATACAAATGACCAATTAATATGAATAAAAAGTGTATCATATGCTTGATACATTTTAACTCCACAAATGTATCATTCTTTATACTTAAAAAATTTTTATAGAAACATCTTCAGTGTCTATTCTGTCACACGTTCTGTGAATAAAACTGCACACATATAATAGTTTTCAGTAATGTCATCGTGGATTATTTCACCCAAACATACTATATAATTCAGTCAAGTTCCTTAAGAAGTGCAACCAACCTTACTTGATTGAAATGAAGAACAAACTGTATGAAAATATCCCAGAGTGAAAAAAATAAGACGTCAGGAAAACTGTTGTCTTTTTAAAGCATAATTTCCCCCTCTAATTCAAAATTCCTTTTCTGCCACAGTCCCATGGGCTACCGAGCTGCCAGCAAGAGCCATAATCATGGGCAACACAAGCCAGACGCAGGGTCAGGGCGAGCTGGAGGCCAGCCCTGGCTGATAGAAGGGGCCTCCTTCCCTGGAGGAGCAGCTCCCCTCCACAGTGAAGATTAGGGGAGATTTGACTTGAAAGCCAATTATTTGTGAAAGAGAACCAGATGTCAAGGGAAAAGCTCAAAGGGATATGGAAATAGTAACCATGGTTTCTCCTTCTTTTTATTTAAATAGTAAATGCTCAGAAAAGTAAAAACACAACAAAAGCACCCCTCCCCCCAACACCCCCTTCCCAAATACAAATCACCACCAATAGAATGCATATGATGGAAAAGTCCAAGATGACCGGTATCTCAGGTCAAACTACTGTTTTAAAAGATGTTTTATGTAGATAAAGTAATAGTGAAACCACTTAGACTGATAGTATAGACACGATTTCTGGTAGAACAAAGTGCAGTTGTGTGGGAGTTAAATACACCAACACTTGCCCACCACTGAGTTGAAGTAACCAAGCGGAAGGGCTGGGCATGGTTTTGGGGTTCAGGGAATAGGACTCCAGGGTCCACTTACCCCCAACCTATTTACAAAACCTACTATTAGTGGTGAGTGATAGGCGAAAGGGGTGAGCTGGAGAAATGTGAAAACTTTTCCCTTAGCAGCATATTGGCAACTAATGTTATATAATTTCCTTCCGCTGACCACAGAATTACTGGTCATTACAGCTTTTAAGCACTGCGCATTGTTGCTGTCATCTATTACCATACACAATAGAGTTTACCACAAATACGGCAATGGAACTTTAAACAGCGAAGTCCCAGCAAAATACCATGATTTGTAGAGCAATAGTTCAACAGGAAGGAGATGTGTGCCTTTCTATGGGAACTCACAGTGAGAGCTGGATCATAATGATAATTAAGAGAATTTGGAATGCACCCTTGAATAGAAAAGTTCGAAATAAATAACAATAAATTAAAATACCATACATTAACATCTTTAACTGTTTCATATAGAAGGACTTATTTATTCCAGTCGTTCTATTTTGTCCCTGCCATCCTGTGTACAAGTTGAATTATGTGAAGGTTTTATTTCCTATTTCCTATCTTCTCTTTACTGCTTAAATAATCCAGGATATATGAACTGAATCCTGTAAACCTCCACATATACAGATTAAAATTTCCCTTCTACAAAAAAAAAAATCTAAAAAGCTAAGCTACACTAACAAACAGTAATCTTCATATGCCATCTGCTTTAAAATATTGGAAATTTCAGTTTTCAAAGGCATACATTGAAAGATTGATTCAAAAATACTAAAAAATAAGAATTCCTGCATAGTTTCTCCCAAATCTCCAAACATGGTCTCTATTGGCTTCTTCTCACTGCCGTAAGTATTACCGCCATAGCATAATTTCTCATTTTTCTTTATTGAAAATGTCAATATGCTTGGGAAAGAAGATTTATTATGCCTCATTAGTCAATGACACACACATTGAATTTCTATGATCTTTTCTTTTCTGAAAATTAATCAAAAATGGGTTTGTTAAGAAATAAGATAGTGAGATATCTACAAGGGGAAAGGAAGAAAAGTTCATTTGTTGAGTCTATTCTATGCCAAGCACATGGTGTATGTATGTAGTACAGTGCTACATATATTATTATATTTAGTCCTCACTTAAGTGATATGATGTGGGTAGTGTCTCTATTTTGTAAATGAGAACATTGAGATCCAGAGAGGTAAATCTAATTGTTGAAGTAGCAAAATTCAAGCCCAAAGACACATGACTAACACAAAAGCCTTACTGTATTAAGGAGTACTGAAGTCTTCAGGCATACAAGCCACACATGGTATCTAGCAGAGCTGGCCCTATTACCAGCCCTCAAGACTGGAGCAAAAGCCAATCACTGATTTTCTGACTTCCAGCCAACCACACAAAAGGCTCTGATGTCAAGATCAGGGTTTGGCTCTTTTGCCCACTAGCCTATGGTAATCTCCATGAGTCAAGTCTGACCTTTCATTCTGGTCTGGGACAGCAGGAGCTAAGAATGAACCTGCACAATGCTTTCTGTAGAAATGGGGGGTGGGTCAGAAATGAAACTCTCCAAGCACCTTTAAAAAGCAGCAATTAATCCTTCATGGTAATTGTTCTTATACATGGTGGTAAGACATGGATGCATGATGCCCTTTTGAGAGGCATGACATAGACAGCGAGTCCTCATCAGTCATGGGAATATGGACCTGAAAAGGATGACAGTTGGTAAAGACCATTTTTAAAAAGTGGGAGAAAATAGGGTTAGGGCTGAAACTTAAGGCATTTCATATCAGTTAAAACAATAAAAGTCTAGAAAATATCCACTTTATATTTGGTGTTACAAATCCACTCCAAAGTATATTTTCATAAATCAACTTCTTCAACCCATCCAGCGTTACCAAACAATTTATTCAAGATCAGATTTTAAAGCACAAATGAAGCACAAGCATCAGTTTTTGAAGCACAAATGAAGCATAAACAAAGAGATTTTTCCTTTCCTTTCCCTCCCTCCCTTCTTGCTCCCTTTCTTCCTGCACCCTCCCTCTCTCTTTCGTGTCTTCAGTGGTTACAGAGATCTAGCTTTGTGTGTATGAGGCAAACACTCTGCCACTGAGCTATACTCCAGCCTTCGAGATTTTCTTTCTAAGTGGAATAAAAGCCAATCTTCTATCTTAGTTCAAGTGGTTGTGAGAGTTCAAGTGGTTTTGGGATCCAGGATACTGTACAGCATCAAGGGCTGATTTCTCCTTTATATTACCAGGAATCCTAAGGCAATCTCCATTACAATAAGGAACCCGTACTTTTTTCATCCATGTGACTAAGGAAGAAAGCTAACAGAGGATACTATGAAGTATGGTACCTAACAATATGATAGCATTGTCTTTATTTTCCCATGGAGTCTTGGGTTGTTGTCAATTTATACAGGCTTACGATATTTTAAATATACTAACCACTGTGTATTTATGTGGATATTCTTCCTCAATTAGTTTAAATTGGTAATTTAACATAGTCAGTATACTGATACTTTGTAAAATTTTAAGTGATTTCTAAACTAAGGAATCCTACTCAAAGAAACACTAAATATGTACCTATAAATTATCTTTGGGTACATGTGTATTTTAGCATTTTAATCTTAAATCTGAGTAGAATGTATTTTGTAGTTAGAGCAGAGTGGTGATATAAAGTGACTTTAAAAATAATAATTTCAACAACTTCTTAAACACTCTATTGAATAGTTGACTCAATTGCTACTTGGTTTGAGATGATAATTTTTATTATATCAGCTCCCTATTTGCTATTTTTTAATTGTTTTGTCTGAATTGTATATGGACACAATAAGACATTGTTATGTATGAAAAGTCGGGTTAGAGTTCAGTACATTTTCTTTAACTTTTAAAAATACATAAGTATATATATGAGAATATATAAAAATGAGAATGTATATGTACTCATATGGGTTTTGTGGTTTGACAAAGAAAAATTACTTTATGAATAACTTGATTTTTTATGCAACAATATTTACAAACAAAAACACATTCAATACAACACTAGCAGTTCATAACATCTAACATTTGTTGAGAGCTTGTATGTGCTAGACACTATGTAGTATATTTTGTATGGTTACTTTTACATGTCAATTTGGATAAGTCATGGTTTCCAGATATGTCAAACATTGTTCTTGATGTTTCTATGAGGGTGTCTTCAGGTGAGGTTGACATTTAAATCAGTGGACTTTTGAGTTAAGTAGATGGCCCTCCACAGTGTGAATTGGCCTCACCCAATACGCTGAAGGCTTGAATAGAACTAAAGCTTGATTTCTCGGGAGCAAAAGAGAATTCAACCGGCAAATGGCCATTGGTCTTAAACTGCAGTAATAGCTCTTTCCTGAGTCTTAAACCTGCTGATCCATCCTAAAGATTTTATATTTGCCAGTTTCCGAATCACTTGGGCCAATTCCTTATAAAAGGCTGTATGTTTGAATCTATCTTTCTATCCATTCATCCATTCCTCCATCCATCCTATTGGTTTGTTTCTTGGAGAACAGTGACTAGTACATATGTATTAAGTCAGTTGTTTATCACATCTCCAAGAGGTAAAGTACACTTTTATTTTTATTTTACACGCAAGGATACTGAGACCCAGAAGCTTAAATATCTTATCCAAGGTCATTCAACCAATGCACTTGTATGTCGCAGAATGAGGCTTCCAACTCTTTGTGCACAATCTTTGTCAATGCAAATATACTTTTTCAAATCAATGAAAGTAACAGTTAAAACCTGTCTTAGTTACTTTTCTCATTTGCTGAGACAAAGTACCCAATATCCACAAGTTAAAGGAGGAAAGGTTTATTTTGACTCGCAGTTTGTAGAGGTTTCAGTCCATATTTGGCTGGCTCTAAGGCAGGGTGGCATAGGACAGGGGCATTGCAGGGGAGAAGCAGTTCATAGCATGGCAGGCAGAAGGCAGCAAGCAGCAGCAGCGGCAAAAGGAGTGAAGTAGCTGTCCCTTTATATTCCGTACAGGCTACCCACCTTTTGGGTGGTGCCACCCACACCCAGGGGCACCCTTCATGCCAGCATCACACCCCTAATCCCAGCATCACACACCCTAAACCAGCCACCCTTGAAGCTCCCCACCTACAACTGGATGTAAGGGGACATCTAGACACAAGCCATAACAAAATCCTACTATAAGAAATTGTAGTGCCTTATTTTGCTCTGATATTTTTATGGTGATTAAAATATTTTAGAACAAACATTTTCAAGGAAGTTCTCAAATAACAAACACTAAGAATCACTTGTCTTTCTCATTCTCATTCCTTCATAAATATGTAGTGAGTTATTCGGTAACTATAGGACATCTGATGATATCATTGCTCTGATGTTAAGAGGTAATAGGCTTACTTTTGTTATTTTTAAATGATTTAATAAATAACATTTTAAAAACTTCCCATGTTTTTAATACAGTGACTATATTGACATATTTCACGTAAACAGAACCCTTTTGAAGTCCAAATGATTTATGAATTTAAAAGAGTTCTGAAATCAATAAGTTTGAGAACCACTGTTTTAAGGGCGTTACAAAACTTAAGATATTTCCTGTGAAATTAATACAGTCACTAATAACTATTTATTAGTTTATGAGTTGGAAGCCTCATTCTGCCACATACAAGTGCATTGGTTGAATGACCTTGGATAAGATATTTAAGCTTCTGGGTCTCAGTATCCTTGCGTGTAAAATAAAAATAAATAGTGTATGTATTTTTACAGAATTCTTTAATTCTTACCATACTTAAATCTGGGTAAGGAAAGGGGAAAATTAAACCTATGAGGGATCTCACTAATATCTTGAATGCTATTTTCAACTATTAGTGTTTTACCTGGGCATGGTCAGAATAATTTTAGTCCCTGTATCTATAATATAGTCATAATTTTTAGCAGTTTTAACTAATATTTTCTGGGTAAGTGTTATCTTCTTACAGTGCTGAATAAATGGCTAACAAAACAGTTCCTCAAATGTCAAATATTGGGCAGTTGTGAGAGAACCCACTGAAAATATATGTGACAGGGAAAGATCTGCCTGCTGGTGCTTGGGTACACAGTGACTCTGCACTTTCTGTTCCCGCTTCCTGTGGGCTGCCTGGGGGCTGTCCACATCCCCTGGGCATTCTCCCAAGGGTGGGGCCACAGCCATAACAACCTCACAGCACTTTACTGAGCATTTGGAAGGAGAAACATGCAAACTGAGGCCAACTGAAGACAGCCTGAGGATGTGTAGGTCAGTAACCTCTCCAGGAGATGCAGCCTGGCTGGGCTCCTGTGCAGAAAGCTCACCTTCCCCGCCATGTTCGGCAAAAGTGTGTTCTGCGGTCCCCCAGGAAATATGCCACGTCAACTCTCCACCTTGATGTTTTTAGGTGAGTCCGTGAAATAAAACAATCCTGGACCAACTTTGCTGTATAATCATTGTGTCTGGAGGGTCTTGTTTTTATCTAAATCAGTGAAGTCACCATTCCTTATGCTTGTATTGAATGTTACGGCTTACAAACCCATTCACCACTGCAACCCCTCAAGAATGCTATGAAGTAGACCAAGCAGGTATTGTTGTCCTTATTTTATAGATCAGAAAACTGAAAACCCAGAAGGGCAAGTAATTTACTCCAGGTCACAGGTAGTAAGATCCTTGCCAGGTCTGGAAAGGGGCCTACTGGTGACAGTCCCATATGAAGTCCATAAACTAGGCAGTGTCACCTAGGGAAAGCTTCTTCACTGAATCTAAAATCATCTAACTGCAGGGATGTTTTTGGCACAGGTATATTTGGAAGGAAGGTAGAGAGACAAAAAGAGGAAAGAGAAGATTGCAAAGGAAGAGAAAAATAATTGGGAAAAACACTCATTCTTTTATAAAATTTGTGATAACTCTTCTTTACTAATGACACATAGAAAATCTAAATATAATTGTCAGTTTCCAACGATTAAGAAAATATTCTTGTGTAAGTACCAAAGTCATCGCTGGAAATAGTATGAAAACACCTGTTGACACAATTTTTCTTGGTGTCAGTAGCCAAAATTAGTAAAAGTGCTGAGGAGACTCCAAGTTTGGGGAAGAGGCCTCCTGTGACTATTCACTGAGGTTCTCTCTCGAGGTCTCCAAGCGGGCAGAGGCAGCAGCCCGGGACCAGAGCTCGTGCTGCTTACAGAATGGGCCTGTGCAGGACGTGTTGGAGTTTCTTTAGCCATTAATTACTTTTACAGCTGCTGCTCTAAAAACAGTTGCACTGTTTGTTTCACTGAAAGTGCAAAAAGGACTAGCAAAAAGAAATCCATAGCCTGTGCCTTGCTAATGAATCAAATAAGCTTTTCATTTAATGTGTTTTTGACTAGACTTAGAATGGAAACAAATAACAAAGCATTAGCATTTTATAAGGCTCAAAACTATTAATGAAGTAGTAAGTAAAACGCTACAGTCCAGTGAATGTGAAGCCAGCAAGAAGCCTGCAACCCTGCAGGATGTCTAGACGCTGGGCTTGGAGTGTTCTTTTGGACTAAGTAACTGACCATACTTCTGTTTTAGTGGAATGAGAATTCATGGTATAAATTAAAGTGTACTTTATTTGAAAATTAAGATACATTTTATATCTTCACTTTATGTTATGCCTTGAAATTTATACTTCCCATCCCACCTTGAACTTGAATAACTCTGCGAATACTGTTATGCCATGCAGTCATCTTTGTTGGTCATTTCTACTTAAATTCCCTTTTGATCTAGTCTGCTTCTCCATTTGCCAGCACCAGCTTTTCACAGCTGCAGTTTCAAGGCCAATCTCTCTTTCTTCTCTCTGAGGGACATTTATTTGCATAACCATCTCAGCTTCCAATTACTCCACTGAGTAAGTGCTACTTAGGATTCACATCAATCTGTTGTTGCTATTATTCCAAAATAGTAGCAACCTTGAATGCTAAATTTGAAAACCATGTTTGAAACAAAGAAAGACATTTTAGAAGAAATTAAATGAGATACCTACTCTTCCAGTAATTCCCTTGTGTGGGCTTTTCAAATGAAGAGTTGCTTAATGATAATATGAAAATCATTCACAGCAAGCACATCAGTCACCATGGTTTTGAGATAGTATCTTTGAATTACCAACCTCTAGCCACTCTTATTTCAGATTAACATAGTCTTTTTTAAAAATCTTCTTCTGTTTTATAAAGTAAAATAATTTTTTACATAGATATTTTTATGAAGTGTGTGTGCCATAATTCACTGATGTCTGTCCAAGAGTTTGTACCTTGAAACAATTTTATGTTTCTATCTGAAGTAAAAAAATTATTGAGTGGAGGTCAAGATTTTCTAAGTGATATCATATTCTATTCCACAGAAAATATGTTACATCTAGGTTTTAGTGCATTGATATGACAGTCCTTGAATCACATACCAAACAAAAGTACAGCAAAATTTTTATTTGATAATTATTCTAATAAGCCATTACTTGAGAAACCATGCCAAATTTTTCCACTCTTGCCTTCCCAATTAGAAGATTATTTTTGAGTGAATTTAGAATTCATTATCATACCTTTATTTATGATGATTCAGAGTATGGGTCCTAGAAGAGATAGGCAGTGGATATAATGGTGGTCTTGCCACTTTAGGTTTGTAGGGAAGAAAAAAAATCTTTCCTATACCCTTTTATATTCTGTAACTGGAGTCTTCAAATTAAACAAAACACAGATTAACTAAGAAAATATGAAAATTTTATTTGATATTAATATTTTAAGGGGCATAGGGCTTCACAGGAAAAGAAGCAAAAAACTTTAAGAAGTGGCAAGACTAGGGGGACACTTATATACCTTTTTAACATAAGGCAGTAAATTATGGAAAAGTAACTTAGCAAAGGAAGAGGGCTTTGGGTTTCTAAGAGTAGTACATTGTGAGAAAGTAGATATGGAGGTAATGGTAGATAAGGGTTTGTTTATATACTCATCTAAGAGCTGTTTTCATTTCTTAAGATAAAGGTTATTTCTCTTCTTGATATGGAAAAAGGGGCACTTTCGTAAGGGGAATTTATGTCCTGTTTTTAAGAGTACAGGGGAAGAATAGAGAGCGCTTTCCGTGTCTGCTTTTTCTCAGTTGCTTTCAACTAGATATAATCCTATGCCAAATTAGTATATTTCGAGCTAACATATTCTGATCTTTCAGGATCTATGACCTTCAGCAAGTTCCTGCACTTCTCTAAGTCTCAGCCTCCTCTTAGGCAAAGTGGAGATAATAATAGCATCTACATCATATGGTTGTTGTGGGCATTAAATAGAGAATCCAAATAAGAAACTCAGCACAGAGGTTGGTACATAATACAGTCCAAAAAAGAATAGCTATTATTACCTTTTAATCTTCAATATCTCTTTTAATGCTTTTATAGAGACATAGTATAGCATATAACCCTACCAACTCTGCCTCTTAAAAAACATATGTATAAATATGTATTCAAGAAATGGAAGAATGTAAAAAATAATATCAAGATAATTTAGTGTAAAGTATAAATAGTTAATTAGAGCTTTAAAAATCAATATTTAAGCTGACAATAACATGAGAGAGGTTTAAATTCAGGTATATAGGCTCAGATTTGTTATGGTTTATATCTAGATGTCCCCCAAAGCCTCATGTGCTTATAGCTGGGCCTTTGGGAAGGTGCCTAGATCATGGGGGTGTGAAACTTATCAATGGACTAATGATGCCAGGAGGTAAAGCATGGTAGGAGGAGGTGGGTCATTAGGAGCATGGCCTATAAGGGGCTATCTCCTTCCTTCCTCCCTCAATTGCTCTCTCTTTCATCCATAGCCATGCCATAAGCAATCCTCCTCTGCCATGTTCCTCTGATATGCTGCCCTGCCTTGGAGCCAGCTGACTATGAACTGAAACTTCTTCAAAGTGTGAGCCAAAATAAACCTTACATCCTTAAAATTGTGGGTGTTGGGTATTGTGTCTCAGCAACGAGAGAGTAACTAAGACAAGATTAAATATTTTTGTAAATATAACGCCTTAGTCACGTGTGTGTGTGTTTGTGTGTGTGTATGTGGGTGTGTTTTCCGCCTCACCTACTCCTAAAATCTACATCATTACTTTTACACTCAGTTCTAGCTAGTCATTGGATCATGCCGGTATTACCTACTTCACATCCATTACTTCCTTTTAGTTCCCAGTCCCATTCTGTTAGATCATTGTAATGCCCTCCTGAGCAGTCTTTCTAATATTTTCCTTCTTCTATTAAATCCTACATTCTGCCAACAGATTGATTTCCCTCAAAACCCATTTTGTTTAATTTCTCTGATTTCTCATGGCCTACTTAGTAAGATTCTAATTCCTTGAAAGATATTTTCCAATCCAACTCTAACCTGCCTTCCTAGCTGCATTTCCCCCCAGGTCCCTACCCTTATAATACATTCTAGTCAGAGGAAAGTGCTCTAGCATGGGAATAAGAATGAGGACTCAAGAGCAGGCTCCTTACATGAAATCCAGTTCCACCACCAACCAGTTTTAAACTAAAAGTCCAGATATTCTGAATTGTAGAATAAGCATTACATGAGCCTCCTTGTGGTGAAAATGTGGGCTATATGATATAATATATACTTTACTCATATGAAAAGGTACTTCCTAAATCTGCAGGGTAGACAACCTACTTTTCATCTTTAAAGTGATCATCTTGTATTAGTTACCTTTCTGGTTGCTTGGACAGAATACTCAGAACACACAATCTAAAGGAGAGGTTTGAGTGGGCTCACAGTTTCAGAGGATTCAGTCAATGGTTAGCTGTCCTCAAGAAAGAAACACTATGGCAGAAAGGCATGATAGAGCAAAGCTGCTCACCTCATGGCGGCCAGGAAACAGAGCTGGGAAACAACACCAGAGAGAAAGAGGTGAAGGACCAGATATAGTATTAAAAGTCATTCCTCCATGACCCACCCAGAGATACCCAGAAATGTGCTTTATTAATCTTTAGTCTGCTCTCAAGCCAATCAAGTTGAATATCCAGCTTAACTGTCACACATCTAGATGAATATTTCAAATGTTCCAATTCTGGAGGTGGGGGGAGAAGATAGTTGGCAGACAGAGGAGGTATTTAGAGCATCAATAGTGAGAGTTTTGCATGAGTTCCTTGGCTAAACTTAGGAGAGCTAGAGAGTTGGTGGTGGAGGGGCTTAGGATGGAGAGAGCTGAGAGAGTACACTTGTTAGAGGATGAGTAGTTTGCCTCTTCCGTCTGTGTTCCACTCTTCCAACAGCACTACTCTTTCAGTGTGAAGGAATGCCCAGAATTACTTTATCCTAAGGGCTCTGCAGTTCAGGTAACTGAACAAGACAATGGGCATGCTAAAACGTGGAGAGAATCAGAATTTGTGGGTGTTGATAATGTTACACTTGCAAAAAGCCATACATTTTTAATCTGGGCCATTCAGCCAAAGAATAGTGAGGAAAACAGAGGGACCTAGTAAGGTTCTTTGACCTGTGAGAGAACAGCTCCCCATGATTTCTCCCAAGTCCAAGACCTGGACAGTTCCCAGCTTTACTTAGTCCCAAATGATTTGCTCATAGACTGGCTTTGGGAGTGGTGTTCAATCACCTGTCCAGAATCACCTGATCTTCTGGACAATATCAGTATGTTTTCATGTCATCAAGAGCTCTTTAGAATAATAATAGTAACATTTTGGAGCCCCTACCATGTTTTAGAACCTTATAGAATCTTTATCCTCACCACCACCCTAATTTTATAAAGAAACTGAGGCTCATTTAGGTTAAGCAGTAGAGCCAGGGCCCTAAATGAAGTCAATCCACTGCAACCCAAGTCTTGGGATTTGCATTTTTTTTTTCATAGAGATCTGTATCACTCTTACCTATGTTATTTTTTTTTTTCTCCCACAGTTTTTTTTTTTTTTTTTTTTTTGTATGGCAATCAAACTCATGACCTCACGCTTACCAGGCAGGTGCTGTGCCACTGAGTTTTATCCCTGGCCCCTCTCCCACAGTTTTGATTTTTCACCCTAGTAAAATTCTCAGTGTAGGTTCTGCCTCAGAGATAAAAGAATACTTCATGAAGTTTTCCTATGCCTCTTTCTCCAACCTCTTTTAACATGGGATGGGATTAGAGGCAGACTTGGATGTTAGAAATACAATTCCCATGTTATCCTTTGTAAAGATTTAAGAGCAAATGTAGAAAGAAAAGCAAAACTAAGCTAATAACTCAGTGTATGTCTGTTAGTTATAACACAATAAAAAAGAAAGCCAGTCTTGAATATAGCCAAAAGTTACATTTAGAAGATAAGTGCAAGATATTTAGAAAGCACCTCATAAAAAATTTATGCTGTGCTATTATGGCCTTCAAGCCAAGCAGTTGATACATCAACAAATCTTTATAAGGAAACTATTATGGCATGGTCTTGGTGGCTACAATATGTCTGCCTTGCTTTACGAGTTTCATTTTTTCCTACGGAGTTTCTTACAAACTTTTCAACATTCCTGTGTTCAGGCTACCTGTCATAAAATATGAAATAAATTATGTTAAATTTCAAGCTGAGTTCCAATGATTTTTTTTAAAGACTATTTTATGGGATTCATTCATGTTATGACTCTTTCTTCTGCAGAGATGAGATACCTTTTCATATATAATGACATTCTTGTAACTTATAATTTGGCTAATAATTACAGCTTTAGAACTTTAATTTTTTATCTTAAGGACTGTTATTTGAATGCTGGATCAAATCATGAATGACTTCTACAGCTTTCATTCTTCCAGATCTATTTAACTGAAGTTCTGTTTTAAAAGAGACAAAAAAAATTCTTACCCTAATTCTGGCCCTCAAGTTTTATCAGACTGGCAATCCAGTTCATCATACTCATTGTACTCAGTTTCTGTTAAAAACAGTCTCAATGCACTTTGCCTGTTAGAAAATATTCCATTAGTGAATAATTGTCTCATTTTTTACACTTGACTTTGACCACTTTATTCTTATGATTTATGTCTTTTTGATACCTAAATCATTAACCTAGATTGTGTGGACCAGTGCCAAAGTGCACTGTTAAATCTTTGTGAATATTGCCCTGACTGATGTTCTACTTGCCACTCACTGTTCTCCTTGGCTTCCCTGTGATCTTGTCTTGTTCTTCTTCGCAAGACAGTTGAGATTCTGTGAAGCTTTCAATTACAGAACAAGGCTTTATACAGAAGGTACACATACACAAATGGGTGAGGATGCGGTCAGAACTGAGGAGTTCTTTCTCTACGGGACTTAAAAACAACTGGCCTCTTGTATGAAAAACATCAGGCCTCATGCACTAAAAGCAAGGCAGGAATCCAGCTGAACCCAGTTGGTATTTTTTTGGTATCCATTCTAAGAAGTTATCATTTTCATGAGAATGAGGTGCTTATTCTACCACAGATGGTTTAACTTTGGAAAGCTACTCTTTGTAGTTCTAATTTCTCCAAGGGCAGTATTTTTCAAGCTTGTTTTTGTCTTCTGTATTTGGACATCCAAGTTCTCCAAGCTTGTGTTTCCTCTGTACTCTATGCCGTCATAGCTACACTGGGGCTTGGCAGCCATAGAAGTTAATTCACGCTATTTTACCTCACTGCATATTTTCATATAATTATGAAATTGATTCGAATCACTATTTCATTTTGGCAATGCTAAATTTTTATACGATATTACTATTTTGCTCTTCCTGCAGCACAGTGAGTGGAGTAGGAATATAATAACATGGCCGGCTGTTGTCACATTGTATCCCCTTTTATAACAGTCCCTAAAATACTGAGTTTCAGAAAAAGTAGTAAAAATGTTTTTATAAGTACTGGTAACAAGACAAGTTTCTATCAATGGGTTGCTCTGATATTTAACTCATACCATACATAAATATATTTTTTTATATGCAGGTACCAGGAGTACTCAGGACCTCGCACTTGCAATGCAGGTGCTTATGCTGCTGAGCTATCTCACCAGCCCTAATTCATATCATATTTAAACAACATCTTGAGCTAACTTTCTCTCCCCCTTTCCTCCTTCCCTTTCCTTCCTTCCTTCCTTTTCTTTTTTTTCTTTTTGTCCTGAGTATTGAATCTACCCAAGTAGATACTTTACACTGAGCTACTTTCACAGACTATTGATGGAATGGCTAGCTTGCTGATGAGAACTTAAACTTCAAGAAGCAGGGATTGGTTTATACTTGTTAAGCAAAGCATTATTGATTTTGGAGTTAAACACATTGACATCTTCATGACCATAACGGAATGAAAGCATGTGTGCCCTCCAAATTTATATGTTGAATACCTAATCCATAGTGTGGCTGTATTTGGAGATAGGAATAATAAAGAAATAATTAAGCCAGACATGGTGGCAAATGCCTGCAATCCAAACATTCTGGGAGGCTGAGGCAAGAGGATAGCACACTCAAACCAAGCATGGGAAACTGCAATTTAGTGACACCATGTCTCAAAATATAAAATAAACTAAAGACTGGGGGTGTAGCTCAGGGTGAAGGTCCTGGGTTCAATCCCCAGTACTGTAGGAAAAAAAGCAGTAATTAAGGTTAAATGATGTCATAAGGGTGGGGCCCTGATCCCATATCAAACACCATAGAACACTTGCACCTACAGGCTCTTTACCCCCAAACTCACTTCACAAAACAACCCTGCTAGCACCTTAACTGTTGACTTCCAGCTTCAGAACTGTGAGAAAATAGAATTTCTGCTGTTAAAGCACCCAGTCTATTGTGTCATATTATGACAGACAGAGTACACTAAGACAATAACTAACTTATTTTCTGGAAGAAGTTTAGGTAAGTTAGGCAATTCAAAATGGTAATGCAACCTCACACTTTCCAAAATAAGTTTCTATACTGACATATTTGAAAATCATGATTGCTTTATGCTGCAGGGCTATCTCTGTGGCTGTTGAAATCTTACTAAAAAGGCCACTTAAAACTGTTGATCCAGGCTGGTGAGATAGCTCAGCGGCATAAGCGCCTGCCTGGCAAGTGCGAGGTCCTGAGTTTGACTCCCACTACCCACATAAAGGAAAAAAAGGGCCGGTGATATCGCTCAGTGGCACAAGCGCTTGCTGGCAAGCGTGAGGTCCTGAGGTTGACTCCCAGTACCCACATAAAAAACAAAACAAAACAAAAAAACTGTTGATCCAAGTATATCTCAGCAATGACATTCCAACTTGATGATAGTTTTAAATTTCCAAACAAGGTGCAGCAACAAAGTTTATGGTCATCTAAGAAATTGAAAGTACTGTAAAGTAAAATATTCATGAGATCCAAGAAGTTTATAAAATAAAATCTTGCCTTCTAATATTTATTCATTTGTGCTCGCTTCAGCAGCACATATACTAATATTTATTCATTTAATTATGTATAGTCAAGCAATTTTAACCATATAGTAAAATAATTCAGCAATACATAGTTATGTGGTTAGGTCAATAGAATTAAGCAAATTAAATAATGATGTCATTTTCATTATACTTTGCAATGGAACTAAAAAATATTGAACAAAGGTTGTTTTTCTTCTCTTTTCCCCCAAAGAACGTATAAGCACATTTTTCAGAGGTGACAAGATTTACCTTTCCTATGGGCCGGTGAGATGGCTCAGCGGCGTAAGTGCCTGCCTTGCAAGCGCGAGGGCCTGAGTTCGACTCCCGGATCCCACATACGAAAAAGGGGCCGGTGATATCGCTCAGCGGCACAGGTGCCTGTTGGCGCGCGAGGTCCTGAGGTCGCCCCCCTGGTACCCACAAAAAAAAAAAAAGAAAGATTTACCTTTCCTAAATAGAAATTTTTAAATGGTAGAAAAAATTTTAAATCAATTTACAAATATTTATAATCCAAACAATAAAATCTGGAACAGCACTGTATTAGGCAAAAATATCATGTCTATATAGTACTTATTCAACCCCAGCAGGATAAACCAGAGTCACTGTGACTAAAATAGGACAATACCTGGAAATAGTGTAACTATAAAATTCAAGCTAATTCCTCCTGCTAGAATAGACCTTGTTTAGGTGGCATTTCCACCTCCCAAATAGATTAATTTGCAGCATGATGTATTTTCATGAATAATTTTGCTCTATCTTCATGATATTTTTCCAGATTTGCAATTAAGCCAAATTTGTACATTCTGTATGACAGAAGGTTCTAAACGCCATCGAAGTGGGGCTATAGTCAATGACTGTTTGTTAGATTAATGAACAAATGGAAGGGAAAAGTAATGATATCTATAGCTTAGTGGAGCTATAAATGATGATAATACTACCAGCTTAAGTTTTAGGAATGACAAAACAAAGTAGAAATAAGATCATATTTTGGGGTCATTCATAATTCAGACAGTGAAAAAAATGGTGACCTTTGGAAAATTGTCCATCCTATTCACAATGGAATCCTTCCACTTAGTAAATTAAACCTACTTATTTTTAAGTAGCAAATACCTGGTTCAAAATAAGTTTGGCCAGGGTACATTCTTTATAAGTACTCCCCATGTTGCTGTAAGGACTCTATAGGTATACAAATATTCCAAACAAATATAAATATATGCATGAAGAAGCTTTGAAAATTCATTTAAAAAAGAAAAAGTAAAAAAAAAAAAACACAAGCATTATGAAACAACCAAAACTTATAGCTTACTAAAAGGCTTATGAGAAGACAGAAAGGCATGATTTAAATAAGTTATCATTCACCAGACTTAATGAACTTGGCTCTTTGCAGAAAGATCTGTGGTTTTGAGAGGATTTTCTGAATAAAAGAAGTAAAAACATGGAAGTATGTTCATAGGCTTCAATTATTTTTCAGTGTGTGCTGTAGTCAGGGTTTACAAGGGAATGTATTTAATACAGAACACATAATTTATAGGATTATTTTATGATATTCACCCAAAAAGTCAAATACAGAAGAGTGCAAACGATCCCCATGCACTAGAGACCCAAAGAATCCAGCCAAGTGCCTGGATCCCACACAATGTCCTGCACGAGTCCAGCTGAAGACCTAGAGCCCATGGCAGTGTCCTCCATGAGTCCAGCTGGAGGCCCAGAGCCCACGACAATGTCTCATGCAAGTCTGTATCAAGGATCTGCGCTGGAAGGCCCAAAGGTCAGTGGTGGAAGCTAGAAAGTCTGCACCAGCGGGATGAAGGATCTGTGCCAGCAGGATGGGAGATCTGCACTGGAGCCAGGAAGTGACGCTCAAGGACCATGCTCCCCCAAAGAGAACAGCAGCCATCCTCAGTGACAGTGGGGACCCGAGTTCCTCCGATGATGAGAACAGCTGAGTTCATATCAGGAAAGCCAGCGCAACAGTCTTCTCCGGGAGAATCAACAGCACCATCTTCCCCTCCAGTTCTCTTTTTATGCTGTTGATAACAATCCTCAGGTGGGCCTTCCACACCCAGAACCACACTGATTCAGTTCAGCTGGGTGTTACAAGCTGACCATTAGTTAATCCACCGCCATGTGGCTAAAAGTCATGTGCGTTTATGAAAACTTTATTGCAGATTGCAGCTATTCAAAAACATTCTGTAATAAAAAAGATTGAGTGGACATTTTGGTGGCTTTCATGACACTTTTGTATATTTGTGTGCTTTTTTTCTTTTGGTTTTTAAATTATCTTCATTTTAATCTTTTGTTGTATTTTTACAATATGTTTTAGTTTATTTATGCCTTTCACCATTTTCTCTTAAAGCACTGCTATTTTTGCTTGTTGCTGTAGCAGTTAATTTCTTCCACTGATTGAATAAGAAAAGCAGACATTCAGCAGATATTTATTGATATCTGTGGGCAGATTTACAGATTCTGAGGTTTGACAGCATGACAGCCCCTCATAGACCAGTGGAGATTGATTGTAGACTAGGGAAGCAGCACATGAAGCTAAACTCTGAGCCTGCTTTCGGGAGTCAAATATGCACCCACCACAAAGGGAATCTTACTCTACAAAAGACTGCCCAACTGATGAGAATGAATACTAGGCAATTCTTGCAGTTTTACTTAGAATTTTGCAAATGATGACTTTTTCCCCTAAATTAAGAATTTAGCCTGGAAGGAAATAGTTTAATGTGGCATGCAGGTGAACTTCTGCAGTAATTGTGCACAAGCATCAGATGAATCATTTTGACATTCCTAATCTCAGTAGCTTCCCTTACCCTGGAAGGTACCATCAGTCAAAAGAGCTCTGTGATAGCTGTACAAAGTCCTAAAATAAATGCTCAAGTGCATGGGAATACTAACCGTTCAATAGGGATTAAACAGAGAATATAAAGGCAGGAAAAAGACTCTGAAGACAATTCACAACTTTAAAAAAAGTAGAGTGCATAAGAGTACATTTTTAAAATTTGTTTCGTTATGAAAACATCCTAGCATCTATTGCATAGTGGCCCCCACGGAGGTACAATTATATACAGTAAAATGACAAAGTTTAAGTGAAGTACATATTTTGTGTGTTTTGACAATTGCATGTATTCATGAAACTCACACCCATATTGAAACATAGCAAGTATCTGTAGCCCCAAAATGTTCTCTTGTACCATTTCCCAGCCCATTTCTAAACCATTCACCCAGAGACAAGTCCGGTTCTGAAGTGTTTCACCAGAGCTTAGCAGAATCATACAGTAAGTACTTTTCTATACTTGTTTTTCACTTAGCATGATTTTTTGAAGTTTATCCATACTATCGCACGTATCAGTAATTTGTTCTTCTTATTGATGAGTTGTGGCACATAAAACCAGAACTGGCAAGTAGATAAAGCAATTTATTTTTATTCAGAAACTGTTGCAATAGGGAAAAGAGACCCGAGTATAGCACACAGTTTAATTCTGAATACAAAGAAGACAAGTAGGGATATACTTAAGGAGCAGGTTGAACATCAGTGGATAGAAAATTACCAAAAAGAAGTATCTCAGGTAAGAGGGCATTTTGGTTAAACAGACTAAAGGGATTCTTGCTGAAGACAGGTCAGGTGATCGCCTATGAGATGGTGAGTGCTGAGGAGTGTGCTCAAATATTGATCACGATCAGATATTGAAGGTGGAGGATTTTTCCTAAACAAATTTGACAACATTTTTACTAAAACTAGGGAGTGAAAAGATCAACATGAAAACCCACAGGTCAGGGCTTTGTTAAGTTGTCCTTCACAAGGTTACAGAAATAATCTTCCATGTGTTCTTCAAGAAGTTGTAGGTTTTATTTTACCATTTAGGACTATAATGTATCTTGAATTAATTTTTGTGGATACTTTGAGGTGCTTTTTTTCATATAGGTGGCCATTTTCTG
Source organism: Erethizon dorsatum (assembly GCA_028451465.1). Lineage (NCBI taxonomy): Eukaryota > Metazoa > Chordata > Mammalia > Rodentia > Erethizontidae > Erethizon > Erethizon dorsatum. The sequence goes on along the minus strand of CM051823.1, from coordinate 141,278,145 downwards.
CAAAACAATTTTTTAAAAAAAATACTTCCCTTTCTTCATTAAGTTATATTGGTGTCCTGGTTTTTTAAAAAATTAAATAATTGTGTAAATGTGTATCTGTTTTTAGACTCACTATTTGCTTTCATTAATCTATTAGACTACCTTTATGCAATACTACATCATCTTGATTATATTACATTTTGAAATCAAGTGGCATTAGTACTTCAAAATATTCCTTTATTCTAAGAGTTTTTGCACTATTCTGGACAGCTCAGATTTCCATATCAATTTTAGAATCTTTTTTCAATTTCTACAAAAAAAAAAAAACCTGAGGCTGGAAAGATTTTAAATCTGTAGCTCAATTTAGACAGAATTTATATATTAAAAGTAGAGTCCTTTAATCCATGAAGATCTAACTATTTCTGTTTATTTAGATCTTCTTTTTTTTTGGGTACTGGGGGTCGAACTCAGGACTTCATGCTTGCAAGCAGGCGCTTGTGCCACTGAGCGATATCACTGGCCCTTTTTTCCCTTTGTATGTGGGTACCAGGAGTCAAACTCAGGACCTTGAGCTTGCCAGGCAGGCACTTATGCCACTGAGCTATCTCACCGACCCTATTTAGATCTTCTTTAAATTTTCCATGCAATGTTTTTCAATTACAATGCACAGATCTTTCACATATTTTCTTTATGTCATTCTTAAGTATTTTATATTATTTTATATTATTTTAAGTGCATTTTTTGGTTATATTTTACATTTGCTTTTTGCTAGTATATTGAAATATACTTAGTATTTTTATATTGACTTTTTATCTGTGGAATTGCTAAAGTCACTTATGAGCTCCAGTAGAATTTTTAAGATTATTTAGAATTTTCTATACAGCAAGTCCCCTACTTACCAATGAATTCCATTCTGAGAGAGCATGTGTAAGTCAGATTCATTTGTAAGTCTGACAAATCACATCTTATACACCTTTGACACAAATATACAATGTATATTGCTTTGAGCTTCCTAGCAGTGCCCTCCACATCACCACTGCTTTTCCTCTTGCTTCTGGACATCCTGGGCTCTGATTGAGCACTGCACTACTGTACACTATCACACTGCACAGTAAGCACACAGCAGCACAACCGTGACAATGTCCAGCAGACACGTGAGCATCTTTCATGATTCGTTCTCATCTATAAATGTTTGTAATGCGAGGTCTGTTCATATAATGCGAGGAAAGTTCGCAAAGCAAATGTTCATAAGTCAGGGAGTCACTGTATACACAATTACATTACCTTTGGATAAAGATAGTTAATTTCTTCCTTTCCAATATTTATAGCTTTTTTTCTTCTTTTATAACAGTGGCAAATTTCAGTAGAATGCTGAATAATATCAGACACCAAGAGAGACCTTTTGGACTATTCTGATCCTTGGGAAAAATTTTGTCCAGAAGAAGAGATGCCCAAATACCTATTTTGTGCATGAGCTGTTAATGGTTTAAATTTATGGTTATCAATTAAAAGTAACATGATTGGAAAATTGGTGATAGTGAGGTCTGAAAAGATATGGATAGACCCTGGGCACTGTTCATGAAGATATTTGTGTTCCAAATCAATGCTCACCAAACAGGCAGAAAGATGTTACAACTACAGGGCTCATCTCTCTTTTTTTTTTTTTTTTGCCTATCTTTCAGGGATCACAGTCATGTACTGCCTTTTGTTTAATATCTAAAAGTAGCAATTTTATATATTCTGTCCAATTTTAGAGTTGCTTATGTCAGGAGGCCTGCTATGACAGAATTCCTCCATCATGGTTGGAAGCAGAATATATTTGTTCTACTTTTGTTTAATCCTGACAACAAACAAATCTTTTTACATATACTATGTTTTTAGAGGCTTAACCTTAAATCAAATGGAGTAAACTCTCTAGCAAGCAAAATCACTTAAAATTCTCTTCTCATTGCCTCCCTGAAATACCCCATACTGCTTAGGACTTCATGTTTATCTTAAAAGCAGAATCTTTTACATGCTCAGTCATTTGCATGTAAATTTTAATTTTGTTCCTTTTGTTTAGCTCAGAGGCTGTTAAAATCTACTGTGCATAAGAATTACTCTACAACGTGCATAAGCATTACTCTACGACTCAATGATCCTCTACTTAATGAGATATTCAAAGGTGGATCTAGGATAATTTTAACTACATACTAACTTACCCTGTGTTGAAGTTTATTTTTGCCCCCAGTACAAAATGTGAATCTATTGTGTCTTTTTCGGGCTATTTTATTTTGTTCTGATTTGGTTATCCTGTGAAAAGTTTCAAGGGGAATTCATTCCTGTAGAAAGGAGATGGGGTGACCCAGAAGAAAAAAACCCCACAGGAAAAATTCAGAACTAAGGTATAGGTTTCACATAGACGTAAAACATAATCTATGCCTTAGTTTCTCTAGCAGTCTAGATTGGAGAGAAGATATAATTTGAAAAGAAGACCCAAGAAAATGGCATTAAGCAGTCTCCTGCATGCAGGGGAAGGGTAATGAAATTTTATCTTGGGCATGCCAACCTGTGCGTATTTGTACCGTTAGTATCTGTTTTCCCATTGCTGTTCCTTAATAGTCTTATTGATTGTCTGAACTTCAAAGTAACTTTCAGTATTATTCGAATTTTAAAAGAAATTCCTAGCTTAGAATAAATAATTTTAGACACACAGCACAAGTACAAAAGTAGCTCAAAGAATCTTTTATACTCTCAGGCAATTACCCAAATTAATATTTTATCAGATTTGTTTTCTGAAATGTGTGTGTGTGTGTGTGTGTGTGACTTTTCTAACTTTATGGAGAATATATTGCAGACATAATAACAAAAAACCCCTAACTATGTGTTTTTTTTTTAATCAGGCTCATTTTGGATATAATTTTGGAGCCAATTTTGGAGTTTTGGAGTCCTGTCACTGAAAAAAGTTGACTTTAAAACATAGTTGAATGTAGTCATATGATAAATGCCAACTCTAGATACAGTAATGCCTAATCAAAATACAGTAAGCTTGGTATGATAAAAGTCACTCAGTCCACTTTGTGACTTTATGCTGGAGTGTCATTCTCTGAGAAACAGTTGCCTAATCCGATGTTATGATTATCTGATTGGAATCCTTATTCCCTGCATCTGAGAGTTTGTGTGTGTGTGTGTGTGTGTGTGCGTAATATTAGTGCTCAGCACATTGATTTAAAGTGTGGATTCAGAAGTCAAAATGCCTTTGGGACTTGGATAACATGACATCTGATTACCACATTTTTTCCATCTCTAAAATGCTGATAAGAATAGTTTCTGCTTCATAAGATTAAATGAGTTACTCTATGTAAATAACTTAGCCTAAAAAGAACAAGCACTCAGAAATGTTAACTATCATCCTTATTCTGGTTGTGAATGCTTTTGATTTTTTGTGCATGGTTTTTAGTGGTGTCACATCATTAGGGATGTCCTTGAATTTCAGCTTTGTGTTAACGCCTTGATCTAATGCTTTGCATCAATACCTAGGTTGCATTATCTCAAATATGCTCATTTGAGAATTTAAGATACTTCAGCAGAAAAGCACTGTATTTTAAAATGCTCTGTTTTGGATACAGTAGAGGCATCTGATTGGAAATACACCAAGTTTTCCATCATAGGCCTATAATCAACAGCTGGCATTCTTGGCTAAATATTTGTGGTGATGTTAATGTGAAGTATTTTAGCATTTAATAAACAAATGAGAAGATGTGAATAAAATTAACTTATGGAAGTGAATTTTTCTAAATAATAAAAACACTGATTTGAATATTATTTTCTGAAATACACACAAGTCCTTGAATTGACACATCGCGTATTTAGCTTTATAGTATGTAGTTTTATTCCATTCTTCTCTGCTGAAAAGAACATTTGGATATGTTTACTTTTACGCTTTGGGGAAAATATTTGTCTTCAAATCCTCTAAGACTAGAATTTTTACATCTAGTTGTAATCTTAGTTCATTTTATTTGCTAATTAGTTCCGAGAAAAAAGTAATGCTATCTTTTAATGGGCTCAGAAGAACCATTTCTGTGTACACTTTTTAAAAAAGAATTATATACTTTTACAATTCCTAGAACTCAACTGCTATGAAACACTGTGCTCTGAAGAAGAAAAAAAGAAAAGGAAAGAAAAAGTTTTTCATACTTTTGATAATTTATATTAATTTAAAAGGAAAATTTTCCATATGGTTCTGAAATTTAAAAATGCAATTAAATCACCAGACAAAGAAAAAAGGTCTTTGTCTTGCTACCTTATTTATGGTTCTGTTTAAATAAAGAAGTCAAACTGTGTAGAGAAAAATTTTCTTGTCTTATGTTTGCACAAGTCTGTAGCTCCCCTGTTCTCAGTCTTCAATGACTGTTTATAACACTTGTTACTTATAGAATTCACATTTTTATTATATCCAAAATTTGAGTTACATTAATGAGAATATTTATTGGAGTTTCATAGTCTGAGTTATTACACAGTAAAATTTTATTGCCTTAAAATGCAAATATAGGGGCCAGTGATACAGCTCAGGGGCATAAGCACCTGCCTGGCAAGTGCAAGGTCCTGAGTTTGACTCCCAGTACCCGCATATAAAAAGAAAAAAAAAAAAAAAAAGCAAATATAGTGATGCATGCCTCTAATCCCAGCACTCTGGGAAGCTGAGGGAGAAGGAATCACAAGATCAAGCCCCAGCCTGGGCAACTTAGTGACTTAGTGAGATACAGTCTCAAAAAGGAAGAAGAAAAAAGGCCTGAAGTGTGAAGTCCCTGGGTTCAGTCCCCAGTACTAGGGGAAAAAAAAAAAAAAAAAAAAAAAGCAAATACAGAAATCCAGGTTGTGTTGAATTTTTCATTAGTGAATAATTGAGCATTATCTGGCAAAGTGATATATTATTTTTCAAAATATGCTATTTTAAAAGAACAAATAAATAGGCAAAACAAGCAAATGGATTTGACAGACATTTACAGAAAATCTTGTTCAACAGCAACAGAATATATATCCTTCTCATCAGCACATGGAACATTCTTCATGTTGCATGTTAGGTCACAAGTCAAGTCTCAATAAGTGTTTAAATTAAAATTATATCATGTATTTTTTCAGACCTACATGCAAAGAAAATTACAAATCAACAACAACAAGAAGAATGGAAGGTACACACAACACATAGAAATTGAACAGCATGCTCCTATGCAAAAAGAGGGCGATAGTAGAAATTGAAAGGGCAATGAAAAATTCTTAGAAATTAATGAAAATGACAGTATAACATTCAAAATCTTTGGGATACGGCAACAGCAGTATTGAGAGGAAAGTTTATAGTGATAAATCTATACATCAAAAAACTAGGTAAGTCTCAAATTACCTAACAATGTACCTCAAAGATAGTAATGAACAACAACCAAACCCAAAGTAGAAGAAAAGAAATAACAAAGCTCAGAGCAAAAATAAGTAATATTAAAACTAAAACAATACAAAAGATCAATGAAACAAAGATGTGTGTGTGTGTGCATGGTTTTTTGTTTGTTTTGGGATTTTTGTTATTGTGTTTTTTTTTTTTTTTTTTACTGCGGACTAAAGACATGGTCTTTGCACTGAGCTACATTTCCAGCTCTTTTCTTAAAAATTGTTTTAAATTTGAAACACGGTCTCACAGAATCACTAAGTTGCCCAGGCTGGGCTTGAGCTTGTGATCCTCCTGCCTTAGCCTTCCAGAGTGCTGGGATATAGGCGTGGCCACCACACTTGGCCCAAAGAGTTAGTTTTTAAAGGATAAACCCAATTGACAAACCTGTAGTTAGACTGAGAAAAAAAAAAGATGACACAGTCAAAATCAGAGATGAAAAGGGAGATGTTACAAGTGCTACGACAGAAATACAAAAGATCATAATAGACTATTACGAATATTAATGTGCCTGAAAACTGGAAAACCTAGACAACATGGGTAAATTCCTGAACATATACAATTAACTAAATTGAATAAAGAAGAAAGAGAGAATCTAAAGAGACTAAAATGCCTAATGAGATTGAAGTAGTAATTAAAAATCTCTCATCTAATATAAATCCAGGACCTGATGTCTTTACAACTGAATTCTACAAGACACTTAGGTAAGAACTAATCCCAATTCTTCTTAAACTGTTCCAAAAATTTCAAAATGCAAGGAACTTTGCCAAACTCTTTTTAGGAGATCAGCATTATACAATTATACAAAAACCAAAGACACAAAACCAAAAAAAATAAAACCACACACCCATGTCTCTGATAAACATAAATGCAAAAATTCTCAACAAAATATTAATAAACTGAATTCAACTGCATATTAAAAGATCCCACACCATGATTAGGTAAGATTTATCCTGGGGATGCAAGGATGGTCCAATATACACAAATCAATAAATGTGATATAACACATCAACCAAAGGACAAAAACCATATGATCATTTCAATAGATAAGTAAGCATTCGATAGGATTCAATATACCTTCATGATTAAAAATAACTCAAAAAATTACAGATAGAAGGAACATATATTAAGTTAATAAAGGCTATGTGATATATGAAAAACCTATGCTCGATAATATACTGAATGGGGAAATTTTTAAAGAGTTTCAAAAGATCGGGAACAACATGAGGATGTTTGGTTTCACCACTCTCATTAAATACAGTACCAAAATCTTAGTAACAGCAATTAAGCAATAGAAAGAAAGAAAAAGCATCCAAACTTTATAAGACAAAGTTAAACTACCCACATTTGTAGATGACATTCTCTACATAGAAAAACCTAAATATTCCATCAAAAATCTTTAACCTTAAAAATGAACTTAAAAATGATTTTAATAGGGCCGGTGAGATGGCTCAGCAGCTTAAGCGCCTGCCCGGCAAGCGCGAGGGCCCGAGTTTGACTCCCAGAACCCACATACGAAAAAGGGGCCGGTGATATCGCTCAGCGGCACGGGCGCCTCCTGGCGTGCGAGGTCCTGAGGTCGACCCCCCGGTACCCACAAAAAAAAAATGATTTTAATAAAGCAGCAAAATACAAAATTGACTGACAAAAACAGTAGCCTTGTATACGCAAACAATAAAGTAGCTGAAAAAGAAATGAAGAAAGCAGTCCTGTTCACAATAGCTATAAGAAAATATATATTTAGGAACAAACTGAATCAAGGAAGAGGAAGAGCTCTACAATGAAAAATATAAAACAATGATGAATGAAGTTATATATTACATGAATAGAAGTTATCTTTTGTTCATAGACTAAGAGAATCAATATTATTAAAATGATCATACTAGCAAAGGGGTCTATAGGCTCAATACAATTCCCATCAAAATTCCAACAACTTTCTTCACAGAAATAGAAAAATATTCTACAATTTACATGGAACCACAAGACTCAGAATAGCTTAAGTGTTCCTCAGGGAAAAAACAAAAACAAAATAAAAACCAAGGCTGGAGGCATAATAATACCTGACTTCAAAGCATACTACAAAGCTATACTCAATAAAACAGCATGATATATTGTAAAAACAGATACACAGACCAGTGAAAACACCAGAATAGAGAAAATGGAAATTAATAAACATGCACATAGCTAACTGATTTTTAACAAAGGTGCCAAGAACATATACAGTGGAGAAAAGGGATAGGCAGAGGAAGGGATAGGCAGAAAAATAAAACTTGATTCCCTTCTCTCACTATACACAGAAATCAACTCAAAATGGATCAAAGACCTAAATCTTAAGCCTGAAACTGTAAAACTGCTACAAAAAAACATAAGAGAAACACTTCAAAACATTGGTCTAGGCAATGATATTTTAGACAGTAACCCAAAAGTACAGGCGATGAATGTAAAAATAGATAGATGAGAGTACAACAAACTAAAATCTTCTGCAGAGCAAGGAAGGTAGTCAACAGGCTCCAGAGACAGTTACAAAGACAACCTACGGGGGGGAATATTTGCAAATGGTACATTTAATGAGGGCTTGATAACCAGAATATATAAGGATCTGAAAAAGATGAACTCCAAAAAAAAGACAAAATCTAATTGAAAAATGGGCTAAAGAAATACTTACCAAAAGAAGACATACAAATACCAACAAATACATGAAAAAATGCTCAGTTTCATCCTCAGAGAAATGAAAATCAAAACCACAACGAAATATTATCTCACCCTACTTAGATTAGCTATCATGAAAAATACAAGAAATAACAAATGCTGGCAGGATATAAAGAAAAGGGAACTTTCATACACTGCTGGAGGGAAAGTAGGTTAGCATAATCTTTATGAAAAATGGTATTGAGATTCCTCAAGAAGATAAAAATAGAACTGCCATATGACACAGCAAATCCACCATCAGGTATGTACCCAAAAGTTATGAAATCCTTACAGCAAAAAGATACTTGCATCTCTATGTTTATTGCAGCACTATTCCCAATAGCCAAAATAAAGAATCGACCCACATGTACTTCAGTATATGAATGGATAATGAGATGTGGTATATTTACACACTGGACTGCTACTCAGTCGTAAAAACGAATGAATGAAATCCTATCTTCTGTAGTGACATGAATACGACTGGAAATTATTATGTTACCATTCTGGAGACAGTGATGGAGCTCAAGGACTGGAAGTCTTACTGTTTGGGAAACAAATTTAGAAAGAACTTTCAAATATCTCTACCACCCAACTTATATTACATCTGGAGAGATTAAGCCAAGTCCATCTAGAAGCATACTGAAATGGAAGAGAATCAGAAAGAAATATATAGACATCTAATACTTGGAGAAGACAGCGTAAGGAAGTCAGACATTTTGGATTGATAAAGGAATAAGCAAGTCTATGCTGAATGATATTTTCCTCCCTCACAGATGTGTGTGTATATATTTCACAAGTAAATGGAAAAGTTTGTGCTATTGTAGAAATAACTGATTATTAAAAAAAGAAATCCTATATTCCCCAAATTCTACCAACATTTACAAAATTATTTCACCACATAACTTTTAGGTTAAACACTGTCTACAAACATTTATTATCAAGAAGTCAAACTATTTTCAGTTATATCCAGTGGGAATCTATAGAAATAAGAAAATCTTTCAGAATCTTTAGGAAGAATCCATGTGTGCAGACACAAGTGTAATCATTCACTTAGCAAATGTATTTTGAGCAACTATGTGGTAGGCAGCATTGTAGGTCTGATGAACACAACAGGGAACAAAGCAGAAATAATTTTGAACCGTGTTGGAGCTCACATTTTTTCCTGGTCAAAGTTGCAAAAGTGATTTTCTAAGAAGTGTGTCTATACAAGAGATCGAGGTATAAAGCCTTAGGTTCATTACTACTATTTTCTCTAACTAGCAGCCCTAGTGAGCAAATACTAAGGAAGAAGGAAATAAGCCAAATCTCACCCATCTAAACACACAGATTGATTCCTGAATATGTAAAAAAAAGAGGCAGTATTTCAGGAATGTCACACCAAAACATAAATTCAACCACTAACAACTAATAAGTGACATTAAACTAGTCGTTGTTCTTTCTATACTTCAGAAAATAGAGTCTATGAATGTGTTCCCTTGTGAAGAAATACCAGAAGGTAAGAGGTATTATCTAGGTTCCATTTCAAGATATAGGGTCAGTTCCAATCTTGTCTCGGTAAAAGAGATAAGGAACATGGCAGTCTGCAGAGATCTCAGATGGATGTAAAAATGAAAAAGTGAAAGACAAAGATCTTTCCAATTGACTCTGTCATTTAGCTTAATTAACATTTGAGGATATTTTTAAGGGCATTCTAAAAGTTTCCCTATAGAAATAAAAATCTGATTTAAAACATTGAATGAAGAAACCCTAAAGATAATCTAATTTGCTTAGAACTTTGTTATTATAAAGAACAAAAATGAAAGAAGAACCCATTTCCCTATGATGTTGATTATTTGGCCTGCATTTGTGGCTTTAATCTCTGATATTTATACTCATAAATGGCCTCTCTTCCCTCTCTGCTTCCTCATTTTAGGCTATGATTATCTTAAAATTATACAGAAAATCTAGAAGAAAGTAGGGAGGTGGGAGGTGATGTAGGCCACATTAAACCAGGGCAAATCATGCTTAAAAAATATAAGAGTCCAGCCCTATTGTCAAGACATTTAGAAAGAGCCACACAAACTTTTCTGTGCAACCTGCAATAATATTTAAGACTTCATTAAACCAAGAAAGTGAACCTTGCATTTAACCTAAATTTCCAATTCTATTTGTGGAGGCAGAAAACAGCTGGTTCTCATACTTCACATAAAACTAAATCACTTTTCTAGCTTCAAGCAGAATATTCTGGATTTCTTTAAACTTTCTTATTGTGGAATATTTCAGAAATGTCAAAAGGTAAACATGCTATAAGAAACACTCCAAATCTATCACTTGGTGCAAAAAATAAACATGACAAATATAATCAAATATTTGTATGTTTTTGTCTTTCTCTGGATACTTTTCTCTTCTTTCCTCAGTATGAACAGTATTCTAATATCACAATTGTTTTAATAATGTTTTTATTTTTACATTTGTACATCCCCACAAAATGATATTAGTTTCAAATGTTTTTTAACCATTAAAATGATATAACAGTACTATATCTCTCTTCAACTTTTTTCTTACTTTCCCTCAATAAAATATTTTGGAGCTATTTGACATTGAGCCAAATTGCTCTCTAATAGTGGAACTAATTTATATAACCACATTCTTCTTTATATATTTAAAATATTTTCTGGTTATTTCATTAATATGTTCATATTTAATAGGAAATGAAAGGGAATCTGAATTAAAAATAATAAATCACATATTTCCTTTATCTTTTCTTTCTTGATTTCACTTATTTGGGGGTTTGGATGGAATAAAAATGACTAGGGAGTGGAAGTCATCTCTATTGAAAAAGTTTCTTGTCAGTTTGGGGCTTAGATTCTTCATGATTTTGTCTCAATATTGAAATAAAACAAAATCATCCCACAATAGCCATGAATCTTGTAATGGAAAGTGATATTGACATGTCTTCTGGTTCATTATTCTGCATTTAGATAACGTATTTTAGGATAATAAGTAACAATATTTGAGGCAGTTAAACCTGCCTTGTGGAGTCCCCATGTATTAGCAATGTGAAGACAAGGGCCATCATATTTAAAGTATGGCACTTTGGTGTTCCACTGGGGACAAGCACTCAAGTCAATGCAAAAAGACATATGATGAATTGCTTATTTATGATTCTAGCATTAAATAATAGATACCATCTGTACTTTCTGATCTTCCTTATTTCCCCTGTTCTATGGCTCTCAAACTTATTTGTCCTTTCTTGATAGATCACTTTTTGAATCAATATAGATTCCAAAGACAGTGAAATATATTTTCTCATTTTTAGCACATTGTTCTTTGTGTCCATCAAATGGATCTTTAGATATCTTCGTGTTCCTCACATGCAAAAACATTACTACTACCCATATCTTTTAAAGACGATTCTTTACCTGATATATAGAATGATGATTTGGAATTTTTATAGGAAAGAAAGTGTTAATCTATAAAAGTGAAACATTTATTCCAAGTATAAGAACAGAATAAAATCAAAGTAGCTTTGGGTGAACTGGCACATTTGGAAGCATTTAGCTATGTAAAAAAAAAAATACTAAACTCAGAATCTCACATATCTCTGATTTTAGGCTTCTTTGGCTCTGCATCCTCCATGGAAGATGGCCCCACCCCATCACTAGCCATAAGAAGCATTATATTCTAATGTCTATATTGCGTTTAAGTTACTTCTGAGCTACTCATCAAAATCTTTGCTTTGTGGTTTTAACATACTTTTCATAGAAATATTAAGAACAGATGTACAAGCCAATCAATAGAAAAAATATGTAAATACAGCAATTAAATCCACATAAATAAAAGAGTAGTCTACATTTTTTCTGATTATCACAAAAGAAACATAAAATCTTTACTTACTCATTAGTATAGAAATGTTCTGAAATGAAAACAAAATTATCATCTCTATATACTTTTAAAAAATCTTACATAATTCAATGATATTAATGAAAATTATTATAGCTCAACTATATGGAGCTTAAATATATGGTAACTTTTTCCTAAAATGTAATAAACATGAGTTTATTTTTCATCTACTTAAATATAAAAAAGATGGTTTCATTGTCATGAATCACATTTCAAATGTTAAAATAGTTGTGTGTGTGTGCATGTGACAGTATAACTTGTCTAGACAACAGAATATATTTTCTGAGTAAAACTGCATCAAATGTGCTGTGAGAAAATATTTTGGATGTTCTGTAAAATGTTAGTTTTAATAATACCTTTTTCTACATCACAATTTCATATAGTCAAATAATTTTAGAAATGAAAGAATCCTTCAAGAATAAATCCACCTATTTTAGGGATCTGACAGACTTTTGGATAGTTGGTTGAGAACAGAAAAATTATATTTTATTTTACTCATCTCTGGTTCTTTAGTACCTCTTGTATTGTGCTTGTAAAGGGGAACAAAATTAAAACATCTGATGATTAATTTTTACTAGTTAATCATAATTCTAATAAGACCTTGGATCACAGGGGTAATAGCTTATTTATTTGGCAGTGGTCAAAGAACTTTCGATGATTGATTAATTTTTAAAATTGCTGTTAACCATGAATTCAATTGCTTCATTTTGCACGTTTCTTCTTGGTACAAATAGTAAGACTGGTGAGACACAGTGGCTCATAATAAGTAACCAAAACCTCGGGGCAGGAATAAGACACACTTGCAGGTAAACAGATTCCTTGGTGTTTTCTATTGCCAACAAAAATAACCAGCTATATTTAATTCTAGAGTCACATGCCAATCAAATGATGCTTTGTTTTTTTTTTTAACATGTTTTCAGACAAAATGTGGGCAGCCTCTTGACACCTGACAGACTCATGGCATCTGTCTTGCTTCACACCCAGCTGGCAAATACAAGTAATACTTAGATATGGTGTACCAAGAGGCTGATCAGACTTATCATAAGAAGTAAAATTTCAGCAAAATGTATTGTCATCTCTTCTATGCGTTATAAGTAGTCTGACAGCCAGGCATGGTGGCACATGCCTGTAATCCCAGAACTCTGGAGGCTGAGGCAAGAGGATTGCCTTGAGTTCGAGGTCAGCCTGGGCTACATAGTGAGTTCAAGGCCAGGCTGAACTACATAGACCTTGTCTCAAAAAAATAAAATAAAGTAAAATAAAATAAAATAAAATAAAATAAGTAATCTGAGAAGGCTTCCTTTATTGTAAATTGAGCAATTGTAATTAAAACTTCTTCATTCCACATACATATATAACTATTGAAAACATTTGGCTAAAATAGACTTCATTTATAATTAATGTGAAGTCTTAAAAGATACTTATTAAATGGATTTTAGTGAAGGAGCACTAAAGAAGATGTTAAGGCAATTGCCTCAGATAAAGATGGAATTCTTCTAGAATGGTCATTTGTAATTCCAATAATAAGTGGTAATAGGTTTATATATATAAACCTATAAAATAGGCTTATATATAAAAACCTATAAAATAGGTTTATGTATACCTTAATTGTTGAACATATAGCTATAGCATTATGAACTTTTCTTTTTAAAAATCCAACCTTACTGAGGTATAATTTACATCAATTAGATATGGCCATCATGTGTACTATGTGATGAATTTTGGCAATTGTGAACATTTGAGTAATATTACCCAAATGTAGACACGAAACATGGCCATTACACCACCAGGCTCCTTCCTGTCCCTTTGCAGTCCATTCTATAAACCCCCTTCTCAGTCTCTGGCAAACTGATACACTTTCCATCACTGTAGATACGTCACTAGAAATCAAAACAAGAAAAACCTTGGGAACATCCAGAAAAAAAGACACTTTACATACCAAAAAAATAAAGACAAATTTATTGCATCTTATCATTGGGAAAAAAGCAAAACGACAATACTTGGAAGTTTTGAAAGAAAAGACTCACAGCAGAAAATTCTACATTCAGCAAAAATGTCCTTCAGGAACAAGGTCAAAATAAAGACATTTTTGGATAAATGAAACCTAAGCAAATCCTCTACCAGCACACCACACAATAAAAATGTTAAAGGATGATCATGAGGTCAAAGAGAAATGAAACACTGAGGGGACTTGAATCTACAAGAAGGAATGAAACACCAGAAATCATAGATAAATGGTTAAATATAAAGCACTAGGTTTGTTTTCATCTCATAGAGTACTTAAACTGCAATTAATACTTAGAGTAAAAATAATAATATAAACAGAAATTTATATGTACAGAGAATTAAAAGTTATGGTAATATTTGAGCAAAAAATGAGAAGGCAAGGAAAGAGAATTACATTGTTGCAAGTTCATTTTACTTGCAAAGTTACAATTATATAGTGAGAAGTAGAAAGTACCAAGGTTAAATGATATTTGTGAAGTATGAAGAGGTATAGTTAAGAGGCCACTAGAAGAAATACAAATGAAGCATTAAAAATTAATAAACCAAAAAGAAAACAAGAACAGAGGAATTCAACCATATCAATAATTATGCTAAATATAAATGAACTAATAATATCTATCAAACAACAGAGATTGGCAGGATGAATTTTTTTAGAAAAAAGTAAAACTCAACTTGTTAGGTACAAGAGATGTATTTTTACTATAAAGACATAGGCTGGAAATGAACAGATAGGATAGCGATAGCATACAAACAGTAAATACAAGGAGGGTGGAATGGCTTTATTAATATCAGGCAAAGTAGACTTGGAGACAAAGTATATTACACAATGATAAAAGCAGCTATCCACCTATAAGACATTGCAGATCAAATCAAAATTTATTAAGCAAAAATGACAGGAATGAAAAGATAGTCAAATCCACATTCATGAGCCGAGATTTAGAAAACCTTCTCTCAGAATAACTAGACAAAAAAAAAACTAAAAAAGTATAAAACCTAAACAACATTCTCAACCATCTTATCTAATACCTTCACAAACTCTAATCCCAAACCTGAAAAGTACACATGAAATGTTGCCAAAATATACCATACATTGGCCTATAAAATAAATCCGAGTACATTTTATTGAATTACTTTAGTATTTCACTGTCCTCAATTGAATTGAATTAAAAATCAAAAAGTTATAGGGGAAGTAGAATTTTGAAATTAAATAATATGCACTGAATCAAGGAAATCACAAGAGAAATGAAAAAGAATGAGCCAAATAGTGATAAAAACATAATATGTTTAAGTTTGTAGTTTGCAAATAAAGCAGTTCTTAGATAAAAATTTTGTTTACAGTAAAGAAGAAGAAAACTTAAAACTCAATGATTTAAGATTTGACTTTGAGAAGCAAAAAAGTAAACTGAAAGAAAATGGTAAAATAAAAGTAATTGGAAAATAAGAAATAATAAAGATAAGAGCAGAATCCCATAATATAAAAGTCAGATGGACAATATGTAAAGTAACAAAACTATAGTTAGGTCTTTGAAAAAAATAATAAAAATAATAAATTCTTATCAAGAATAACCAAGAAGATGAAAGGTAAAAATAACATGTACTGCTTTAGCACTGAATGAGGAGACACCACAAATTCTCTTACAAACCTTAGAACAATAGAGAAACAAAAATTTTATACAAATGATTTTGACAACTTAGCTGAAATAGATATTTTTAAAAATTCATAAATGACAAAACCTTATGAGAGGAAATAAAAATCAGATTCTATCTATTAAGACTTTGACTTTGTAATAAAAATTGTCTCATAAAGATAAAATTTATAGAAATAGTTTCACTTGCTAACTCAATCAAACATTAAGGAAGAATTGACAACAATCCTATACAAATACATTTTTCAGAAAAGAGACAAGGACAGAACACTTCAGAACTTATTTTACAAAGCTAGTATTACATAAATATCCAAACCAAAGATATTGCAAGCAATGAAAATTACTAATTAATATTCCTTATGAATACAGGAACAAAAATCCTTAGTAGAATATTAGCAAATTAAGTTCCATAACATATAAAAACATAATATAGTGTGCAATGTGAAGGTAACAAGAGAAATTCAATTAATGTAAGTCACCACATTATGAGAATAAAAGAGGGAAAATGTTATGATTATCATGGTAGATTCAGACAAAATTATAAACCATGAAACACTTAGGAAAGAAACTAAAGGAGGTAAAATAAAATAGAGCAGCTGACCCTGTTTATCCACTGGAAGATTTGACATTTACTCATCCCAAACTGATCTATAGATTCAACTCAATTCTAGTCAAAATCCCAGAAGACTACTACAAAATTAACACAGTGATCTAAAATTTATTTTGAAATGTGAAGGACCAAGAAGGGAAAAAATAATTTGAAAAGAAGACAAAGTTGGAGGCTTTAATGGGCAGTGTAAAGCAACAATAATCAAGCCAAATGGTAATAGTTTTTCAATAAATGGTACTAAAACTAGATGTCTATATATATATAACATATGTATATATATATATATATTTTTTTTTTTTTTTGTGGGTACCGGGGGTCGACCTCAGGACCTCGTGCACCAGCAGGCGCCTGTGCCGCTGAGCGATATCACCAGCCCTTTTTTTGTATGTGGGTTCCGGGAGTCGAACTCAGGCCCTCGCGCTTGCCAGGCAGGCGCTTACGCCGCTGAGCCATCTCACCAGCCCAAGATGTCTATATTTTTAAAAAATGAAACCTAATGCTTGACTCAAGGTATACAACACAATTTAAAATATATAATAAATCTAAATATTAAATCTAAAACAAAATCATTTAGAATAAAACATGAGCTGAGTGGCTCGGGAAAGAATTGCGGAAGAGGGCGGCAGGAGGCTACCCCAATCCGCACTGTTTTTGGAGGCAGGACAAAGGTCTGAACACGGGTTGCCTTGCAAAATTCACCTGCTAGTGGGGAGAGAAAAGCAGGAACCGCGGCGCGACAGAAGCTCAAATCTGTGGACACACGGTGACAGCTGGCACCCAGGGAGCCCCCACGGAGGATCGAGAGACAGCGGCGGGGCAGGGGAGCGGCGGAGGACTGAGCTGGCCGGCGGTGAGTGTCTCTCAGCCACAGCTGTCCCGCGCCAGAGAGCGACTGGCCGGGCGCCATTGTGGGGGGTGCAGCGAAACTCAGAGCAGCGGGAAAGAAAAACAGCGCTGGACACTCGCACTCCGGACAGGGCGGCGCGGCGCCTCTCAGGCCCACGAAAGTGCGCTGACGGCGGCAGGCCAACGAGACTGGTCTCCGCCTGAAAGTCCACGCTTCTGCTCACTGCCCCGCCAAAGGGCCGCTCCTGGCTTACTGGGACCAACCTGCATGGAACAGTCTCTCATCACATGGTGCCTGCCTACAGCAGAGTCAACACCTGGAACTGATTCTTTTTATTTTTTTATTTTTATTTTTATTTTTTTCTCTCTCATTTGTTTTATGTTCTGGTGAAGGGTTTTTTTTTTTTTGTTTTTTTTTTGGGGGGGGAGTTTTATTTTTGTTTTGTCTGTTTGTTTTGTTGTTTTTGTCTTCGTTTTTGTTTCTGTTTGTCTATTTGCTCTTTCCTTCATTATTCTCTCTGGTTTTTATATGAGTGTAAACAGCGCCTCTAACCTCTTTGTGATTGTGGTTGTGATCTGTTCTTCCTTTTATCCCTTCCTTCTCTTTTTCCCACCAGTCCTCTGCACCAGTGTCCCAATGTTAGTGGGATCCCTCTTGGTCCTCTAACCTTACATCTAATTCCTTCCTATTCTCCCAATACTCTATTTCCTCCTTAACTCATTTTAAATTTAAACTCCTGAGGGAAAAATTGACATACAAAGGACTTGTATACTGCATATAATTTTTCTGGTGTGTTTTAGATTTTGTTATATAACCGCAACTCTACTTTATATGGCTAAAAGTGGTAAATAACTGGTTAGCTCAGTCTGTCATTTTCTAGGCTGTGTTTGATGCTTTAGTTACCATTAGAGCCAAATGTGAAATAATAGTTCTAAACATATTTCTTTCCTGATATTTCATGATTGAGATTGACTAAGGGACACAGAAAATACAGTGGCACAGTACCAAAGAATCAAGGACTGGGCCAAACAGGTAGCAACTTCTCATATCCAACGAATTGAAGAGGTAGGATCTGGCAGAAAGCTGAAAACCCAAAAGCAAGCTCCACTTGGAAGATATGGCAGAGAAGTAGTCATCTTCTAAAGATATTGAACACTAGCAATAAAGTAACCTACCATAGGTAATTTACAAACATCACCCCAAGAATTAAAGAAAGAAAAAATGAGACGACACTTAAAAAAGATGCAACCCCACACATCCAATTCACCAAAGGCAAACCTAGGGGGCAATGAGGTGGGACAATCCGAAAGCCACCCACCTGGCCTTTCTGAAGTGGTAACAACAAAGCAACTGAATGAGGCTCTGGAAAAAATTAAAACAGAAATAATTTCACAGATAACTGCAGAGATAATGTCCACATTGAAGACCATGCTTAAGGACACTATAGCTGATACAGACAAAAAAATAGATGAGCTTAAGAAAACTATAGAAACCATGAATGCTCAGCATAGGAAAGAAATGGAATCCATAAGGCAGATACAAGCAGATATCCAAGAGAACAAAAACTTCATTGAAAGTATTTGTAGCAGATTAAGCCAATGCGAGGACAGGATCTCAGATTTAGAAGACAGGCTTGCAATTAGTGAACATGAAAAGAAAGAATTCTTAAAAACAGCAAGGGACCATGAAAAATCAATTCAGCAGCTGCTAGATGACTCAAAGATAAACAACTTAAGAATAATTGGAATAAATGAAAAAGCAGGAGATAGCATCAATGACATTAAAACCTTGTCCAAAGACATTATCAGGGAGAACTTCCCTGGAAGAGAAAAAGAATTTGACCCCCCTATAAATGAAGCTTTTAGAACGCCAACTAGACATGATCAAAAAAAAACTTCAGCCAGACATATCATAGTCAAGATCCCAGAAATTCAACAGAAGGACAGAATCTTAAAAGCTGTTAGGGAGAAGAGACAAATCACCTATAAAGGAAAACCCATCAGAATCACAGCTGACTTTTCAGCACAAACCCTCAAGTCAAGAAGAGCTTGGAATGACGTATTTCAAGCTCTAAAGGAAAATAATTTTCATCCCAGATTGATGTACCCTGCAAAACTATCTTTCAAAATTGATGGAGAAATAAAATACTTTCATGACAAAGAACATCTGAGAAAATTTATGACCACCAAACCAGCACTCCAAAATGTTCTGAAGGACATTCTAGAAAGAGATAGGAACCCCAACAGAAGGAATCCACCAGGCAGGGCAGATAATTAAATAGCGGGAAAGGGGAAAAACAAACAGAGTGGGAACCAACAACAGGAAAATATCATGACAAGTATAAGTCAATACATATCAGTTTTAACCTTCAATGTTAATGGTCTCAATTCACCAATCAAAAGGCACAGACTGGCAAAATGGATCAAGAAGCAAGATCCAACAATATGCTGTATACAAGAAACACATTTAATTCAGAAAGAAATTCATAGACTGAAAGTCAAAGGATGGAAAACAATACTCCATGCCACAGGAACCCAGAAAAAAGCAGGGGTAGCTATTCTTTTTGCAGACAAAGTGAATTTCAAGCCAAGAAGGATTCAGAGAGATAAAGACGGTCATTACATCCTTGTCAAGGGAACAATCCAAGAGGAAGAGATAATGATCATAAATATATATGCATCAAATACCAGTGCAACCAGCTATATAAAACAAGTACTAAAGGACATGAAAAATCAAGTAAGCACTAATACAATTATATTGGGGGATCTCAATACTCCACTGTCACAAAAAGACAGATCAACTAGACAAAAACTCAATAATGAAATGGTAGAACTGAACCAAAATTTGAACAAATGGACTTAGTAGGTGTCTACAGAGTGTTCCACACCACAACATCAGAATACACATTCTTCTCAGCTGCACATGGGACATTCTCCAAAATAGACCATATACTAGCTCATAAAACCTGCTTAAGTAAATGCAAAGGAATTGAAATTATCCCATGCATATTATCAGACCATAGTGCAATGAAATTGGAAATCAATGGCAAAAGAAATCACAAAAATTCCCTAAACACATGGAAATTAAACAGCACCCTCCTGAACAACCAATGGGTCACAGATGAAATTCAAGAAGAAATTAGACACTTTCTACAACTGAATGATAATGACAGTACAACATACCGGAATATGGGATAAAATGAAAGCAGTCCTAAGAGGGAAATTTATAGCATTAAATACTTATATCAGGAAAATAGAGCAAGCGCAAATAAACAACTTAATGGCAAACCTCGAATTTCTAGAAAAAGAAGAGCAGGTTAAGCCAAAAGCCCGTACAAGGGAGGAAATTATAAAGATCAGAGCAGAAATTAACGTATTGGAGACTAAAAAAACAATACAAAGAATCAATGAAGCAAAAAGTTGGTTCTTTGAAAGAATAAATAAGATCGACAAACCCTTATCCAACCTTATTAAAAAAAGAAAAGAAAAGACTCAAATCCATGCAATTGAAAATGAAAAGAGTGATATCACGACGGACCCTGCAGAAATCCAGAAGATCATCTATACCTATTTTGAAAATTTATATTCTACTAAGATGGAAAATGCAGAAGAAATGGACAGATTCCTAGATTCGTATGAATTACCAAAGCTGAATCAAGAAGTTTTAAAAATCCTAAATAAACCAATATCAACCAATGAAATTGACGATGTAATTAAAAACCTCCCAAAAAAGAAAAGCCCAGGCCCTGATGGATTCACTGCCTAATTCTACAAGAAACACCACTACTTCTCAAGGTTTTTAATGAAATTGAAAGGGAAGCAATACTCCCAAATTCATTCCTGGGAGCAAGCATTACCCTGATACCAAAACCAGAGAAGGACCCAACTAAGAAAGAGAACTACAGGCCAATCTCCCTAATGAACATAGATGCAAAAATCCTCAATAAGATACTGGCAAACAGAATCCAACAAATCATCAAGAAGATTATACACCATGACCAAGTTGGATTCATCCCAGGGATGCAGGGATGGTTCAAAATACGTAAATCAATAAATGTAATACACCATATCAACAGAACCAAAGACAAAAATCACATGATCATCTCAATAGATGCAGAAAAAGCTTTTGACAAAGTCCAGCACCTTTTCATGATAAAAACCCTACAGAAAATTGGAATAGAGGGTCTTTATCTCAATCTGGTAAAAGCTATCTATGACAAACCAACAGCCAATATTATACTAAATGGCCAAAAACTGAAAGCCTTCCCTCTAAAATCAGGAACAAGACAAGGATGTCCACTGTCCCCACTCTTATTCAACATAGTTCTGGAAACTTTAGCCAGAGCAATTAGACAAGAGAAAGAAATAAAAGAAATAATGATTGGAAAGGAAGAAGTTAAATTATCATTATTTGCAGGTGACATGATACTCTACACAGAAGACCCCAAAAACTCCACTAAAAAACTGCTAGATTTAATAAGCAAATTCAGTAGTGTAGCTGGATACAAAGTCAATACTCAAAAGTCAATAGCCTTCCTATACACAAATAACAAACTTATTGAAAGAGAAATTAGGGAAACAATACCTTTCACAGTAACATCAAAAAAAATGAAATACCTAGGAATCAACCTCACAAAAGGTGTAAAAGACCTCTACACTGAAAACTACAGTACTCTGAAAAAGGAGATTGAAGAGGATATCAGAAAATGGAAAGATATCCCTTGCTCCTGGATAGGAAGAACCAATATAGTGAAAATGGCCATACTTCCAAAATTGTTATACAGATTTAATGCAATTCCAATCAAAATTCCAACAGCATATCTCACAGAATTAGAGAAAACAATCCTAAAATTCATTTGGAATCAGAAGAGACCTAGAATAGCAAAGGCAATTCTGGGCAACAAAGGCAAAGCAGGGGGCATCACAATCCCCGACTTGAAATTATACTATAAAGCTACTGTGATAAAAACAGTATGGTACTGGCAAGAAAACAGACCTGAAGATCAATGGAACAGATTAGAAGATGCTGAAACAACCCCAGACATACTAAGCCACCTTATCTTGGACAAAGGTGCCAAACACATTCGCTGGAAGAAAGATAGCCTCTTTAATAAATGGTGCTGGAAAAACTGGCTGTACACATGCCGGAGATTAAAACTAGACCCATATCTTTCACCATGCACTAAACTAAATTCAAAATGGATCAGAGATCTAAATATTAAAACAGAAACATTAAATCTGCTGGAAGGTAGGATAGGTAAAACCCTTGAAGACATTGGTGTAGGCAAAGACTTTATGAATAAAAACTCAACCACATGGGAACTATCCCAAAGAATCAACAACTGGGATCTCATCTTATTAAAAAACTTTTGCACAGCAAGAGAAACCACCAACAGAGTGAAGAGACAACCCACAATGTGGGAAAAAATGTTTGCCAGCTGTTCCTCAGACAAAGGATTACTATCGAGAACATATAAAGAACTCAAAAAAATCAGACCTCCCAAATTTAAAGACCCACTCCAAAAATGGGCATCTGAGATGAATACACATTTCTCAGATGAAGAAATACTAATGGCAAATAAATATACAAAAAAATGTGCAACATCACTAGTCATTCGAGAGATGCAAATTAAAACAACACTGAGATACCATCTCACCCCAGAAAGAATGGCTATTATAAAGAAATCAACTAATAACAAATGCTGGAGGGGCTGTCGGGAAAAAGGAACCCTTCTTCACTGTTGGTGGGAGTGTCGACTGGTACAGCCACTGTGGAAGTCATTGTGGAGATTCCTCAAAAAACTAGGGTTGGAGGTCCCATTTGACCCAGCTATTCTCCTGGGCATCTTCCCAGAATAATTAAAAACATCGTACCACAGCGATATATGTGCACCCATGTTTATAGCAGTACAATTTGTAATAGCCAGATCTTGGAAACAACCCAAATGCCCATCAACTGAGGAATGGATAAGAAAGATGTGGTATTTTTATACAATGGAGTACTATTCAGCCATAAAGAAGGATAAACTGGAGACTTTTATAGGTAAATGGACGCAACTCGAGAAAATACTCATAAGTGAAATAACCCGGAAGCACATGTGTAAGCATCGTATTGTCTCTCTAGTATGAGAAACTGAAAGAGTAAATAAGATCCAAAATGTACAATAGACATGATGAATCAAAAAGAAACTGGTCAAAAGGAAAGAGAGACTGGAATAGGGAAAAGAAAGAAGGGAAAAGGAAAGAAATTGTGTATATATATATATAAGATGGTTAAGATAGATACACTACCAATTTTACTTAGTTCATTGAAGAGTAAAGTTTGTGCCAATAATGTTTGGACAATTGAATGCTAATGTCTGGTATCCTGAATAACTAACTTAAAGATAATAATACGTAATGCATTAACCATTGTTACCCTCATATTATGTTGTTTTGAAAATTTGTTCTTTTTTTGATTTGTTTTGTTTTTTCTTCTCTTTAAAATAAAAAAAATAAAACATGAAATCTTTGAAAATATTGATATATGCAAAGATTTCTTAAATAAGACACAAAAAGTACTAGTCAAAAGATAAAGTCGGGGCCGGTGAGATGGCTCAGCGGCGTAAGCGCCTGCCTGGCAAGCGCGAGGGCCCGAGTTCGACTCCCAGATCCCACATACGAAAAAAGGGGCCGGTGATATCGCTCAGTGGCATGGGCGCCTCCTTGTGCGTGAGGTCCTGAGGTCGACCCCCTGGTACCCACCAAAAAAAAAAATAGATAAAGTCATGAATTGTACTTCATCGAAATAAAAACTTCTGGTGCTCAAAGACGTAGAAGAAGAAGGAGTCGGAGTAGGGAAGCAGGGAGGGGAAAGAGGGGTTGAGGGAGTGGGGAGAGAGGAATAACAACTAGCAGCACCAGCAAGCCACTGATGGAGAGAAAATAAGAAAATTTCAGACACACACATTTGACAAAATACTTGTGGCCAGAATAAATTAAGAACTCCTACAACTCAATAGGAAGAAGACAACTCATTTTAAAAATGGAGAAAAAGAATATATGCGAATGACCAATAACGTATAAAAAACGCATTAGATGTAAGAGAGAAGCAAATTAAAAACACAATGGTATACCATTATATTCCTACTAGAAGGAATATATCACAATATATCAACCGGTCCTCGTCGTGGGCCAGGAAGTTTCTATTTGTAATCCCATGGAAAAGTTATTGGAATTCTAGTGAGTTAATTCCCATCTACCACTTCCAGTGCAACTGGTGGCAAGAATAAAGACACTAAGGCATATTTATAGTTGTGGGGAGCCAAGGGGTCCTAAGTCCAGCCAAGATGGTTGTTACTGGAACAAAGACCTCCACCCAGGGCCGAACCCAGCTTTTATTAATTCTCAAGGAGGGAAGTGGCTCGGGGATGAGTGACTGTGAGAATGGTGGGAAGTCCGTGAGTACCATGAGCTGGGCTAGGTAGGCGGCCTGAAATCACCTTGGCAATATGCAGAGAGAAGGATATGCAGAAGGAGTAATCTGCATAACACAATTCAAGATAGCATCTAATGTTTTGGGGTCTGTGCTTCAGCTCTGATGTGCAATCTTCTATGCCCTGGGAAGTCATAGCCTCTTTCTCGAGGCTCAATCCCAGCTGACAGCATGGAGCACGGCTTTCTATCCCACCAGGCTCACACATATGTTTTGGGAGCTACAGGGGTGGGGAAACACTGACCTGTCACCTTGCTTCAAAGACTACACATCAGCACCTTGGCCGGACCAATTTACATTGCTTAAAGCCAGTTGAAGGGATAAGGAGAAGTCCTAGCCAGCTCTGTACATATCAGTACATGGAAATAGGGCCAGGTTTAGCCAAAATGGAGATAATCACTCTTCTTTCGAGGAGAGTTGTCCAGGTGGTCCTCCACACCAGCAACAACACAAATGTAAGATCCAACTACATAACAAATATCTGGATAGTTAGAAGAATGCACTATAAAGAAAGTTTTTCCTAAAAATAATGATTTATGTCCATGGTATATGCCTAAATTCAGACTTTGATAGATATCAATTTAGCAAAAAGATAATAAAAAGCTATAATCTTCTGATACCTGAGGTTAAATGTCTAATGGTAATATTTAAGAGGAAAATGTTCAAGATACTTACTTTAAATTGTACTCCTCTTTTTTGTGGCAATACAATTTCACAAGCACAGTTATCATCTCAGATGTCCTAAGTAGTCACATTTTGTGTTTAGCAATTTTTCAAACTGGACTGCCCAAAGTAAATGCTCAGTTTTAGCAAACATAATTTAAAGAAAGGACAAATAATTCTACTAATAAGCTGAATGTGCTGTGTTATAGGGAAAGAGTAATAAAGTCAACGTTTGGATGGCCAGAGACCATGTGCTTCACAGACCCTGTGCCTCCTTGGAAAAATGTGAGTAATAATTTTAGTCTCAAAAGGCATTCATAAACATTAAATGCAATGACTTAAAAATTGCTAGGACAAAGACTGGCACATAGCATCACTCCGTTCATGTTCATGCCCTGTTTTATGGGGAAATTTTCCAAAATTATATTTCTCTATTATTCTTTAAATAACATTTTAGAAGCTGGCTTGCATGAGACAGTAACTGACCTATAATTGGAAATTACCTATAATGGAAAAAGAAACTGAGGGACCTTTTGTGTCGTGAAAGTTTTTAAAACTTTGTATCCTAGTCCTCCTAAAAAGTTTGATTTTATTCTTAAATTTTAAGCTCAGAAATAATGAACAGAATAAGAAAGAAATAATTTAAAATGACCTTAGATGAGATCAACAAAGTAAAATGTGTGAAGTGTTACTCGGAGACTTAATATTTTTCAAACTCCACAATGAAAACAAAAAAGAGGATTTCTTTCTTCCTCACCACCTTGGAAAAAGACAAATAGTAGAGTACTTATATTAGTAGCTCTGGCAATGGAAATTAAAACCCACTAAAAGTTACATTACTGCTTTTAGAAACAACTCAAGGCACATTAGGCCACTGATCTTTCACAAAGGGGCCAAAAACATACAGTGGAGGAAACACAGCCTCTTTAACAAATGGTGCTGGAAAAACTAACTATCTGCATGCAAAAGATTGAATCTAGACCCATATCTCTCGTCATGTATTAATCTAAAGTCAAAATGGATCAAATATCTAAATATTAAAAAAGAAACAATCTGCTGGAAAATAAAATAGGTAAAACTTTTAAAGATGTAGATGTAGACAAGAACTATCTGAACAGAACCCCAATTGCATAAGAAATAACGAGAATCAACAAATCGGATCATATCAAGTTAAAAAGCTCTGCATAGCAAAGGAAACAACCAACAGAGTGAAGAGAAAACTTAAAGATGGGGAAAAAGTTTGACAGCTATTTCTCAGATATAAGACTAATATCTATGTACAAGGAACTAAAACAAAATTAGGTTCCACAAAATAAAAGGTCCAATAAAAAATGGGCAACTAAAATGAATAGATACTTCTCAGAAGAAGTACAAATAGTCAATATATACATCAAAAGTTGTTCAACATCACTGGCCATTTGAGAGATGTAAGTTAAAAACAACACAGAGATTCTATCTTACTCCAGAAAGAATGGCTATCATCAAAAAATAAAATAATGCCAAATGCTTTTGAGGTTGCAGGGAAAAAGGAACACTTCTGTATTGTTGATGGGAATGTAAATTAGTGCAACCATTATAGAAATCAATATGGAGAATCCTTAAAAAACTAAAAATAGAAATTCCATTTGACCTAGCTATTCCCCTTCTAGGTATCTTCTTGAAAGAGATAAATACATCAAATTACAGTGTGACATGCAAATTCATGTTTATAGCAGCACAGTTCGTTAATAGCTAAATCTTGGAAGCAGCCTATATGTCTCTCAACAGATGAATGGGTAAAGAAAGTGTGTTAGTTATACACAATGGAGTACTAGTCTCCCATAAAGAAGGATAAGCTTGAGTCATTTGTAGAAAAATGGATGCACCTTGAGACCATAATGGTAAGTGAAATAAATCAGACACATAAGCTTAAATATCACATGGTTTTTCTCATATGAGAAACCCAAAATATAAATGAAGAGCAAAACAAAAAAGAGATAATAGGAAATAGGGAGATAGGTCTTTTGCAAAAGGGGAGAGGAAGGGGATTAAAAAAAAGAATTGAGATGTGCTATGTACATGTACCAACTCCCCACAAAGAATGTAATCATTATGTACAGCAAACATGTACCAATACAAAATAAAAATTTAAAAAGTTGTATTATTGGTCTTGATAATAATATAATCTATGATGTCAAGATATATATATGTGTGTGTGTGTGTGCGTGTGTGTGTATGTTATTCTTCTGAGAAAATTCTTACAGTACATCTAAACATATGCATTTTTGCCTCAGATCGTGTATTTTAAACTAAAATTTCTTTTTTCACTAAATGATATATCATAAGCATGTATGCCAATACATCCTAAACTTAGTCTTCATTTTCAATAATATAAACTAAAACATTTAAATCATATACTATAAACATACATTATATGATTTTTAGAAATGCTGCAGTGAACATCATTATAGATACATCTTTATACATTTTAGGAAATATATCGTTTGATTGAATTCCTAAATATCGAACTGCTGGATCAGAAGATGGACACATTTCCATATCCATGACCAAGTAGGAGTCATCTCAGGGATGCAGGGTTAGCTCAACATACACAAATTAATAAATGTAATACACCACATTAACAGAACCAACACATGATCATCTCAATAGATGCAGAAAAAGCATTTGACAAAGTTCAACACTCATTGATAGTAAAAACCCTACAAAAAATTAGAATAGATGGGCTTTA
Source organism: Erethizon dorsatum (assembly GCA_028451465.1). NCBI lineage: Eukaryota > Metazoa > Chordata > Mammalia > Rodentia > Erethizontidae > Erethizon > Erethizon dorsatum. Next base: position 141,250,203 of record CM051823.1, on the reverse strand, counting down.
TCTCAAACTGATAAAAGCCATCTATGACAAACCAACAGCCAACATCATGCTAAGTGGGAAAAACTGAGATAAAACTTTCCCTCTAAAATCAGGAACGAGACAAGACACCTACTATCATAATTCCTATCCAGTATAGCTCTGGAAACATTAGCCAGAGCAATCAGACAAGAGAAAGAAATAAAAGGAATATGGATAGGAAAGGAAGAAGTTAAATTATCATTATTTGCAGATGACATGATACTCTACATAGAAGACCCCCAAAACACCACCAAAAGACTCCTAGAATTAATAACCAAATTCAGTAGTGTAGCAGGATTTAAAGTCAACACTCAAAAATCAACAGCATTCCTGTACACAAATAACAAACTCATTGAGAGAGAAATTAGGGAAAAAACACCTTTCACAATAGCATCAAGAAGCCGGGTGTGGTGGCACATGCCTGTAATCCCAGCACTTGGGAGGCTGAGACAGAAGTATTGCTATGAGTTCGAGGCCAGCTTGGGCTACATAGTGAGTTCAAAGCCAGCCTGAACTACATAGCAAGACCCAGTCTCAAAAAAACAAAAAATCAAACAAAGAAACAAAAACAAAAAGAACAATAGCATCAATAAAAATAAAATACTTAGGAATCCATCTAACAAAGGAAGTGAAAGACCTTTACATTGAAAACTACAGTACTCTGAAAAAGGAGATCAAAGAGGATATCTGAAAATGGAAAAACACCTCCTGTTCTTGGATAGGCAAAACCAATATAGTGAAAATGGCCATACTTCTAAAACTGTTATACAGATTTAATGCAATCCCAATCAAAATACCAATAGCATACCTCAGAACTAGAGAAAACAATCTTAAAATTCATATGGAATAAGAATAGACCTAGAATAGCAAATTGTCTTCCAGAAATATTGTTTGAAACAAGTTGCTGATAACATGACATCTACATGGAAGTTGGTAATTGTTTGGGACTTGGGTTTTTCCTCTAAATTTAATACGTGGATATAAAATATAGGTGCACACACACATAATTGCACACACAGATACATAAACAAAAGCACATATGTGCATATACATTTGTATTGTTTAATATAATGGACTACATGTGTTTGTAAAATGTCTGAATATGCCATTGTGATAGATTCCACATGTATTTATATGTATTTCACATGAAAATAGTCCACTCTTCTCCTTATAGTATAAAATACAGAAGTAAGTCCAGTGTGGGTTAGAATAAATTCTGAATGCCAGAAATTTACAAATTAGTTTTTACTTTGTTTGTTCAGTTTATAAACCAGAGACTGATAAATTTGAAGAAAAATAAAAATTAAATTTCTAGGTTTGTTTCATCTCTTAACTGTTTACATAGATAAAACCTATAGGTTTGTCACAACAGCATATTAGAAGGAACCAAGTAGCTTCTAAAATATTTAATCATTCTCTTTTTCTGCTAAAAGCAGAGCCTTAAAATACGGCTTGTGTATACATATTGTGTACAGGTAGTTTATTTTGAGAAGAGAATCCAGGGAATAGGAGTAAGAAATGAAAAGACTGAAACAAGGAAGGAAGAGAAACAAATCCAAGGATACCAATGTTGAAAATTACCCTTCTAGAACTCTCTGAGGCACCATGTAGATCAAGCTGCAGACTTGCCTGTCTGAGACAAGGAAGAGAGGAAAACTGATCCATTAGCTGCAGTCCAACACTGGTCAAGAGTGATCCACTCAAGTGTGTTGAATTCTTTGCCAGTCAAATTTTTTTTTTTTTTTTTGGTGGGTACCAGGGGTCGAACTCAGGATGTCGCACACCAGCAGGAGCCCATGCCGCTGAGCGATATCACCGGCCCTTTTTTGGTATGTGGGTACTGGGAGTCGAACTCAGGACCTTGCGTTTGCCAGGCAGGCGCTTATGCTGCTGAGCTATCTCACCGGCCTGCCAGTCAATTTTACACTTGCGTGAGAATGGCTGAGCCAGCTTATAAGGGACCTGAGTGCAGTTGCTGGCTACAGCAAGAGCCGACTACCATGAGGTTGAGAATGTGATGAGGAAAGGACAAGGAAATATAAAGATGTCCAGAACGTACTGAGTTTCCAGAAAATCCCAAAACATCAGAAAAAGCTAGGGAAGGGAGGTAGATAATTTGTACAATAATTTGACACTTGCTTAGGATTGTTTGGGAATTAGATGACTGTTTAAAATATTGCCTAGTCCTATACATCTAAAGTGTGCAGGCACCCATGAAATTTGACTTAAAAATACCTATTTCTTATATAAAAATGTTGCTTTTTTACCAGTAGTTGCCCCATGATAATTATTACAGACTGTTCTCCTTCATGGGAGGAAAATTCTCATCCAGAAATTGTCTTGGTGCCCTGTGTTTATTGTTATTAATAGCAAGATTTCCCTTGACATGTCTTTGAACTAAATTTAGGCTTTTGTGTCCACAGGAAACTGACACAAGAACTTAAGAAAAATGAGCTAGAAAAAATCCTGAAACTTACAAGAAATCTGCTCACAGTTAAGTCAAACATCCTACCTTAGAAATTTAAATCCATTCAAAGATACAGCTGTAAAATACCACCTTGCACAGAAAGTCAGACCAAATTCTAGGTCTTTAAAAATATTTGAAAGGAATTTAAAATTACTTTGTGTCTTGCAAATGTAGAATGACCTTTGATTGTGTAATTAAAGGAATTATACCATTTCTCTTATTTGAACTTACACGATGCTTTCAATCTACAGTATTGACTCAAGTTCTTTCTACACTTGTTTCATTATAAAGGTTTTTCTTTTGTTAGAGGTTGAAGTAATTATTTCTATTTGAGACTGTGCCTCCTCCCACTAATTTTCTTTTTCTCACTCTCTGTAGTCCAATCTCATAACACAAAGCAGGTTTTTTTTGTGGGGGGGGTACCGGGGGTCGACCTCAGGACGTCGTGCGCCAGCAGGCGCCCGTGCCGCTGAGCGATATCACTGGCCCTTTTTGCGTATGTGGGTTCCCGGGAGTCAAACTCGGGCCCTCACGCTTGCCAGGCAGGCGCTTACACCACTGAGCCATCTCACCGGCCCCACAAAGCAGTTTTGCTTTTTCTTTAAAATGAATTATTGGGCGAAAGGGAAGGGGACCACGAGGTGGAGGGATGGGGGAGTGAGGGAGAGGGAGAAGATTTAAGATATGTTGTATATATATATGACATATCTTCCATGATGAATGTAATCATTATGTACTGCAAACATGTACAAAAAGAAAAAAAATACTTTGTTTAGCAAAACTGCATGATTCTGGTCCCTCTACATGGCATAGGAGTGCCACTTCTATCTGTGCATCGATGGACCAAGTGATGAAGAGTATCCACAGCAAATCAACTGTGCCTCTGCAACCTTGGGCTCTGTGCTTTATCTCCCCATTATTGATGTAATAGCAGACCTTGATGTGGCACAAATGGATATTTGTGTCTGTGACTCTCCTTTGAGAATTCTGCCTTGAGATTTGTTGTTGAGATCTTCATGTGGGTGATGATGGAATCTGTAGTACTCAAGATTTCTTCAAAGTCATTGGCTTCCTGAGGCCAAAGTTACTTGTATGCATATAAAAAACATTGCCACTTTCACCCATCGACCAGAGAACACTATGGAAAGATGAAGCAGAAATGAGACTAATGCTTCTAAGAGCCAAGGAACACCAAAGATTGTCAGCAAATCATCAGAAGCCAGACATGAGGCATGAAACAAATTCTCCCTCACAGCCAGAAGAAGGAACCAGTTTCCCTTGATCTTAGACTTCTAGCCTCCATAGCTATGGGACATTACATTTTTATTGTTTGAGTCTCTTAGTTCCTGGTACTTTGCTAAGGCTGTCCTAGCAAATTAAAATATTGCTCTGTACTGGCTGATCTCCAGTACCTTGAAAGTCATTGTTTGATGTTAATTTGTTTGTTTGTTTTCTTCATTGTCTTAGGTAAAAGATAAATCCAGTGCAAAATCTATCTTGGCGAGAAATGGAAGCCTTAAAATACTTTTGAAATTTCATTTCTTATTACTGTAGTTTGGATTATTGAGGATATACATAGATTTTCTAAACTATGATCACAAGTTGGAAACACATTTCTAATAGGTATAAAAGATACATGAATCTCATGAAAGGATTTCTCAAACTAAACACACACAAGTAAACGAGTTACGAAGAAGCTCACAGGTATTGGAATGGCATTTTTTGGCTCTCTATAACAGATTTTGACATCAGAATAAAGTTTTTTTTAAACTTTATAACAATGACTTTATAGTACAATATCATATAATAAAAACACACTAATATTTATAAAAAAAAATAAGTAGAAGAAAAGTTTATAATGATCCATGCCAAAGAGAAGAAAACAAGAATCAAGAATGCAGAAAGTTATTTGTGTTAATCAATTTAATTGAATAGTGGTAGTGAACAAACAAGCCCCAAATTTCAATAACTCTCAAAATCATAGGCTTATAATTCATAATTTATAAAGTTACAGATTGACTGAAGTTCTGCTCCAAATGTACGTTGTTTTCAGAGGAAGACTGAAACTAAAGCCTTGTCTGTGATATGCTAGTCTAAAGGAAGTCAGGATAAAAAAAGTCAGAGCAGGGCCGGTGAGATGGCTCAGCGGCTTAAGCGCCTGCCCGGCAAGTGCAAGGGCCCGAGTTCGACTCCCGGATCCCACATACGAAAAAGGGGCCGGTGATATCACTCAGTGGCACGGGCGCCTGCTGGCGCACGAGGTCCTGAGGTCGACCCCCTGGTACCCACAAAAAAAAAAAAAAAAAAGTCAGAGCAAATCAGAAAATAACTCAAAGATTCTGATTGGAAGAGGAACTTGTTACTTCCCTATATATTTTATAATCCCAAACGTGGTACGTTGCCGACCCTGAAGTCAGTGGGGTAGAAAGTAACAATTTGGGGCTCAGTGAAAGGCGAGATTAGAAAAGTCTCAACAGAAAAATGAGGTGCATCATTTTAACAATAATGCAAACAACAAAATAATTGTGGGATAGTTTGAATAATATCCAGTAGTTGTCTTGGGCCAACTTTGATAGAGTGGACACATGAATGTTGATACTATTTCATGGACACTATGAAGCTTCTTTTACTGAATAACTTATTCAACATCAATTGACAAAAAAATAAATATTATATACATTATAAATATATGTTCTCATTAATTATATATAAAAAGTAATTATGGAAAAAATTTTAAATCATGATAGGATGAAATAAGACATTCAAAATGCCTAAAAGGTTATATGGTAGGTTTAAATTGAAAAGTACACTGTATAAAGAGTGTGCCACTTCTTTAAAAGATGTCAGAAATACTGGGCAAGATCTTGAGAAGCAATGGTTTAAAAGTGGTAAGAGTACAAAAACATACAGTAAAAGCATACAAGCTTTATTCAGTGAATATCTAAGTCAAATACTGCTAGTATAATTGAAGGAGTTATTCATTAGGAAGTACTAAATCTTAGAACTGAAAACATTTTGACATACTACAGTATATGACATACAGAAAACTATTCCAAAGTCTTCCATAAGAATAATATAAAAAAGCCAGGTGTAGTGGCATGTGGCTGTAATCTCAGCACTCTGGAGGCTGAGGCAGGAGGATCACCTAGAGTTCAAGGCCAGCCTGGGCATAGTGTGTTCAAGGCCAGTGTGGACTACAGAGTGAGATCCTGTCTCAAAAAAAAAAAAAAAAGAATAATATAAAAGAAAAAAAACTCCACAACTTTCATATCTAAAATACTTTCTTTTTACTGATTGATCCCACACAACAGTTACATAACTTTTAATCCTACTTACCAATAATTTAAAAAATTATACTAATATTTAAATATTTAAGAAAAAACATTTACTTAATTCTTAGAGCTAATAGCATGTAGTAAAGGGTAATGTAAAGTATCGTAGAGATTTCTAATACTGTGATAAGCAAATGTGCCTGTTAAAGGCCTTCAATGCATCAACAAAATGTATATGATGGGAGATTACAGAATATGAGCTATATATTCCACATAATATATAATATTATATACATACATATATTAGCATACACACATACTCACAATAGAAGAGGAGAACCAAACTGTATACAACTGATTATTAAAATTCAAAAATAGGAAAGATTATTATGGGCTGAGATTTTTCACCAAAACTCCCCAAACTAAACACATCTTTCCTTTTAAACCTCTTCTCCTTCCACGTGTCCTCTCTCTTCAGGGACACCTTCTCTACTGGTCAGTCTGTAAAATGTGAGGCCATCTCCTATTTCTACTTCCTGTTTGTTTCCATAACAAAATATTTGTCAAATCTTGCTGCTTCTATTTCTGAGGTAATTTCTTTAGTAAAAGGTTCCCAGCTCTTATTTTCACTAGATTAGTTCAGACACTCATTGCCTTTTTATTGCCTGGACAATCTTAACTGATTTTTCTCCCCCTACAACCATCCTCTCCAAGTAAGCCTTTGTTTTTTATTTTTTCAATATTCATTTTTTATTAGTACATGTTTGCAGTATAAAATGATTACATTCTTTGTGAGGAGCTGCTACATGTACATAACTCATCTCAACTTTTTCTTCATTACTTCCCTTCCCCTCCACCCCCTCTCCCTCCTTCTCTTGGTTCCCTTCCCATTTACAAAAGATCTAGCTCCCTATTTCTTATTATTTTTCTTTTGTTTTGTTCTTTATTTATATTTTGGGTTTCTTGTGTGAGAGAAACCATGTGATGTTTAAGCTTGTGTGTCTGATTTATTTCACTTAACACTATGGTCTCAAGGTGCATCCATTTTCCTACAAATGACTCAAGGTTACCCTTCATTATGGCCGAGTAGTTCTCTGTTGTGCGTAAATACCACATTTTCTTTATCTATTCATCTGTTAATGGACATATAGGCTGCTTCCAAGATTTAGCTATTGTGAGTTGTGCTGCTGTAAACATGGGTATGCATGCATCACTGCAATATGGTATCTAACTCCAAAAGATACACAAAAGAAGAATAGCTGATTATGTACTTTATATCCTTAAAATCTTTAACATAGGTTGAGATTGTGTATAGAAGGAATCCAAGACTCCTCAGTTTTGTGTTCAAGGGACTCCACAATCTTGCTCCAAGTTGTGTTTCTAAATTTATCTTGATGTAGACCTTCTGCTTATACCATCAACTTTAACCACATGTGACATCTACCTCACCTTTTCCCCATAGTACATTTTCCTAGGCCTCTCCTTGTGCTGTCCTGTTGAAATGCACATCCCCAGGTCTCCACCTGCTTAGAACTTCTCTAACTACAAAAAGCTTCTCATACTGTAATGAGTTTGAGATCTATAAGTGGTTAAAAGATTTCCTTTTTCTTAATGACAGAAGTCAGCAATCACAGCCCTGTTTACATCACAGAGTTTGGAGAAGATCAGCTATACAAGAAAGTCAACCTTAAATTGTGAATTGAGTTACAAATGCATATTTTCATAATTTCTCTGATATTGAATAGAAAACAAAATAACCAAAACTAAGAAGAAATATAGAAATTTGTATCAGAACATTAGCTATTTGATTAAGGCAATTCAAAGCCATATGGGCCAACTGAGAGTTTCATAGGCTAATAAAATTTATTGAGTTGAAAATTAAGTCAGCTATGGTTAAATACACATTTAATACAAATGGTTCCAGGTTCTATATTGTGACAAATGAGTTCTTGATTTGTAAATTAAACATAATTTGAGACCCAGTCACTTCAAAGCAAAAAATGCTATAAATTATAAATGATCTTTCAGTATACGGAAGAATGGAAGAAAAGTTGGAAACGGTAATTACAATAAGCCACAAAGCATACATCTGCCTAACGAGCACTATCCTCGACACATAAATATGAACATCCAGAGTTGCTCAGTTTTCAGACAGCACCACGTTCAGAAAGTGAATCAGATCTCCTGAGCTTCATTCAGCATGGGCTGAATTATACTGACCCATAAATTTTGGGCCACGAATACATTTGCAGTAATTGTGTGATAGTAACTTGATGCTAATAATGTAGCATAGATCATGCTAAAGATTAGTGTGATTTGATGACAGTCATTCTGAATGAGATAAGACAGACTCTCAAGGTTGTTTTGATTTGTATTTCCCTAATGGCTAAAGATGAGGAACATTTTTTTCCTGTACATAGTGACCATTTCTTCTTTTCAGAAGTGTCTATTGAGTTCATTTGCCCATTTTTTTATTTGCCCATTTTTTGATTAGGTCGTTTGTTTTTGGAAGTTTAATTTTTTTGAGTTTTTATATATTCTAGATATTAGTCCTCTATCCAAAGAGTAGCTGACAATATTTTTTCCTATTCTGTAGCTTGTGTCCTCACTCCGTTATTTCCTTTACTATGAAGACATTTTTAATTTGAGGCAATACCATTTGTTGATTCTTTACATTATTTCTTGTACTGCTGGAGTTCTGCTCAAAAAGTCCTTGCCTATGCCTATGGATTCAAGCGCTTCCCCTAATTTCCATTTTTGTATCTAGGTCTTTAATCCACTTTCATTTGTTTTTAGTACAGGGTAAGATACATGGATCTAGTTTCACTAAAAACAAGGAATATTAGTGAGAATGTGAGGGGAAAGGAAAAATTCTACATTGTTGGTGGGAATGTAAACCAGTACAATCACTATGGAAATCAGTATGAGAGCTCCTCAAAAAAAGTCCATTTGACCCAGCAATATCTCTGCTAGATATACAGAAAAGAGCTAAAGACATCATACTATAGTGATACGTCAACACCCATGTTCATAGCAGCACAATTCATAATAGCTAAGTTCTGAAAACAGACTAGATGCTCATCAACAAATGAATGGCTAAGAAAATGTGGTATATAAACACAATGGAATATTATTTAGCCATAAAGAAGAATGAAATCATGTCATTTGCAGAAAAATTGATGGGTCTTTAGACTATAATGTTAAGTGAAATAAGTCAGGCATAGAAAATTAAATATCATATTTCTTTTATATGAGACACCCAAAATAGAAGTAAAAGAGTAAAATAAAGGAGAGATAGCAAGAAACTTTTGGAAATGGGCAAAGGAATCAGGGGAAGTGGGAGGGAAGAGGGTTTAGGGAATAAAGGGAATAAAAATGAGCAACATATGATTTATACAGGTACCAGCTCCCCTAGACAAATGTAACTATTATGTATAGCAAACATAGACTAATAAAAGATTGGTGTAACAAACAAGAAAGTTATATACTTCTCATTGCTGTAATTGCAAAGTTGACCCTATCACTGGAAGAAGATGAAAAGTAAGCTACTGATTTTCTTAAAATAGCAAAATAATGACCCTGGCATGCCTTGTGTAAGTGCTGGGGAGCTCCTGGACCCATTCAAGAGGAATAGAAATAGGCCACTTTTTAAAAAGTTATGTACAAATAAGGAGAATAAGAAAGGAAAGGAGAGCTCCCTCCTGCTCTCAGAAGAGATAGTCAAGGACATACACTGAAGCTACTCCATGTTGATGTTGCTTCTTTTTTCTCTCACAAAGAGATTGATCTTCAAGTTGAACATGGTAGAACAAAGGTGATTAAAAAGTATTGATGCACATCAGAGTCAATGCTACAGTAAAATAAAATTTGATGGCTTTAGAACATTTAAAGTCCCAGGGAGTTAGATTTCAATTAACATAACATAATTTTCTAATTATTAAAGTTGACTACAAATGGAATTGACTACCATTTTAGGATGCAAAAACCCCATTTCTGTAAATACGCAAGTGCAAGATAAACCAAGAAAACTACATCGTATCAGAAATAGAACTTTTTGACAGAAAAGTTGAAATAAATGCCTTCTAAGTTTCCTGACATTTAAAATTCTTAATTTTTATGCTAAGAATGTAAAAGACTTAGCATAGTGCTGTTTCACAAGTTCTATGTGATTTTGTTGATGTATTCCTTTACTGAATTTTCTCATCCAAACCAAGAGTGGATACAGTAAGTAGATTGGATACTATGGCTTTTCCCCTGACTAACACCAGAAAATTTTGCTTTACTGTACAAAAGTCCCCTAGTGTAGCTCTCAAAAAGAATACCAAGTTCTAGTGGGTTAAGTTACAGCCTTGGGGAAGTCAGATACTTGGGATCTCCATGTGTAGGATTTTGCATGGAAGCAATAAAATAATATGAGACTATTATGTGAACTATATCCCATAAGCTTTCCAATATCAGTACCTGCAACCTTCTTATTGCTAAGTTATGAACCTAAATGATTCTCCAGAATATTAACACAGTGGAAACAATTCTGCTGATTTTGGCTGCTGATTTGTTTTCATAAGGAAATCTTACAAATTATCAGAGATGCCAAAGATATCTGGTTTTAACAATAAGACAAATATATATTGAAATTAAGTAATATCAAAGATAATGTATAAAGAGAATGTATTTTGTGAAAGTATGCATTATATGTAATTGGATCTCAGTTGCATTTTGCTGTTTATTTTGAGGTACTTTTGTTAATATCTATAGGCTAAGCTTATATAAAAAATGAACTCTAAAAAATGTATACCTAATATATTATAAAAACATTTATTTCTCTGCTGAATGCTCTGGCATCTTCAACATGTGGATCTCAAAGTTCATATAGTTGTTGCCATGTCAGTTAGCTGAAAGGAGAAAAGGGCATGGGAGAGGACATGTAGGGTGGATTTTATGAGCCTTGCCTGGAAATACCGTGTGTCTCTGTGCTCATGTTCCACTGCCTAGAACTTGGTCCCATGGCTGCACCTAACTGCAAGAGACTGAGAAATGTAACATATGTTCGGGAAGACAGGAAATATATTTTGGTGAATAGTTAATATCTTGTCCCACAATTTTATACATTTGTCATATGAACAGATTTATATGGGAAATTACTTGTTTGATATCATAATAATAAATTAATTATTTATGGACATTTTTAAAATAAAGTCACATTGAAAAGGTAAGTGGTTCTCTACACAAGAACAGGAAGGAGGAGCTAAAACCAAGAAATATTTTTTCAGGCTGAAACATTCACTTTCATTAGATAAAAACAACTACTTGGGCCAGTGAGATGGCTCAGCGGCATCTAAGCGCCTGCCTGGCAAGCACAAGGGCCCGAGTTCAACTCCCGGAACCCACATACAAAAAAAGGGCCAGTGATATCGCTCAGCGGCACGGGCACCTGCTGGCACGTGAGGTCCTGAGGTCGACCCCCAGTACCCACCAAAAAAAAAAAAAACCTTGAATCACACTAAAAAGATAAATATTTTATCAAAATACAATTTAATCCAAGGATGTCAAAATATTCTCTCTTAATTTGCATTTTAGTTTACAGAATTTCTTTCCCAACATGTAGTTCTCTTTTCCTTTTATTCGATATACCCCAAATTTTTAAATTCCAAGACCATTTATAAAATTTAAAGATACTTTTCCTTATTTTTAAAAAATTCTGAGGCCAGTGAGATAGCTCAGCGGCATAAGCACCTGCCTGGCAAGTGCGAGGTCCTGAGGTCGACTCCCGGTACCCACATAAAAAAAAAAAAAAAAAAAAAAATTCTGTGTTTTTACAGAGAATAGTGCTTTCTCCTGTGTTTTATGAAATATGTTTCCAATGGATATTTTTCAATATGCACACATTATTTTCTTCTATAAAAAGAAAACACAATAGCTTATTCAAATTCTTAACTTTTAATATTCCCCAAAATGTTAGCACACACTAACCCTCTGATTTTAGTCCTATAGCTGGAATATAATTTCTTACCCTCTTGAAAATATAATTACATTTGGAAATAAGTTACTACTGTGTAGGACACCAGAGTTTTACATTTTCCTTCTTATTGCCAAATTTACTTAGCCAATATGTTATAACATTAATTTCTATATTTTCAAGGTATGTGTTATATATAGTTCAAAAAGTACCAAAATAGAAACAAAATATTCCCTTTCCTGAATAATCCAAAAGTGAAACACAAGTCAAAACTGTACTCAACAATTGCCTTCGGGAATCTAGTCAATTTCCTAAAAATCAAAGAAAACAGAAAGCCCACAAGAATATCAAAAAGAGCTCTGAAATTGGAGAAAATCTTGCTAGAAAAATAAATAACAAAATGGCCTTTAGTATGTGTTTCATAGCATGTGCTGAAGAACATAGATGCATTGAGAATAATAAAAATTAGCTTAGGCACAAGCTAAAAGAGAGAAGAGGGTAGGAGCATGATGCCAGAACTTTGTCTCTTTAGCTTTCCTTCAACCTGTTTTCTTTAGTTCTTTCCATTGCCAAATAACGTTTCGTGATTTAATTCCCTCTCTTCTCTCGGTCTTGTTTTTCTTGCCAAAAGCTGAAGTGGAAAGTTTCCCTTGGAAGTTTCCGTTTCCATACGCTCCAGAATGCCATGGTTCAGGTTCTAACCCTCTAAGCACCAACTGTAAACTACGCCTGAAAACATAACCTTGGCAGGTGCTTAGCTCCTGCCAGAAAGGGAAGACCCACTGCCTCTGTGTGGTGCACTTCTAACAAAGCTAATGCCTTGAGCAAAACACCACCATCCCCACAAATCACGCTGCCTAGAGAGCTCGGAGGGAGGAAACAGCACAAGGCTGTGGGGGGCGGGGAGCCTTCTAAGAAAAGGGAAAGAGAATGGGGCTTTCTTTGGGTGGAAGAGTGCAGAGAATCAACAGGGGAAAAGGCTAAAGGAGCCAAAGGCATAAAGAATACAACATATATTAAAAGCTCAACCACTCTGGCCACATAGCTTTTTCTGAGTGTGTTAGATAATGTTTTCATTGTTGTATTTTTCTATATGTACATGTGTGCTTTTTAACCCATAGTGCATACATATCATAAAACCCCATCAAGTACACTTGTAAGTGTAAATTGAGAAAATATTTCCGTGCGTGAAGTTTTTATACACTATTTATTAACCCACTCTCATCTTTTTAGCTGGCTCACCTTACCACAGGGGGATGCTTGGCTGTTCTTTGTAATATATGATCTCACCATTCTTTTCTGCTTGCTCCACAGAACAAGCATTCAAAATCCTCTGATGAGGGGTGGGGAAGTAGTGCAGTGGTACAGTGCTTGTCTGGTGTGCATGATGGCCTGGGTTCAATCCCCAGCCCTGTGAAAAAAGAAAAGAAAAACAATAAAATGACCTGATGGGTAGCTGACCTCTTCAGTAGGTACTTTCTCTTGTTAAAATGGTGTCTGTCACTGTGTGTCTGATTAATAAATCAATTTGGTGTAAGATGCTTTCTATGTGTTTATTGTTCAGATATAGCATCCTTTCTAAAAAGCAGGCACCATAAATGCTAAGCTAGCTTGCAAATATCAGTTAACCCATAAAGTACATTAGTTAAAATTTAGTTCAAATAAACTAGGGTTAGTTTAACTTGTCTTTTGGCAGAAGGAAATTTGTCTTTGGTCAGGATAACAGGAAAGCAAAAAGGAAGTGGACCACAAAAAGCTTTCTCCCCATCTCCCTACAGGATATATATGTGTGTTTTTCTCATTTTCTATTTCTCTCTTTCTCTCTCTCTCTCATTTTAATCAAAAGCCATAATCAGGCACTACTTCTTGTCTTTTTCTGTACTCCAGCTCTGGTTTCTTATGCTACTGGTCTTAGTCTGTTTTTTGTTGCTATAACACAATACCACAAATAGGGTAATTTACAAAGCAAAGAAATTTATTTTGTTCTCAAAGCTGTAGTACCAGATCCAGTGGCTAGTTCTGATGAGAGCCCTGTGCTGCATCATAACATGGCAGAAAAGCAGGACAGTCAAGCATATGTGGAGTAGAGAAAACGCAAGGGATGGCCTCCCTTTATAACAACTCACTCTCAGAGCAACTTATCAGTTCCATGACAGCAATAACTCCTTCCCTCAAGAAGTAACCCCATCCCTCAAAAACCACAGAAATCCCTTCATAAGTCCTCATGACCCAAGCGTTTCCTAAAGGTCACACTACTTCACAACTCTGCTACTTCTGGGACCAGCATTCTACACGCATTTTGAAAGGGACAAGCTATACCCAAACCACAGCCCTACCCGAAGTCCTTTGTAGTAGCACTGTTTTACCACCTCATTTTCCATGTTCTCTCTTTCCCTCAAAATAAAAACCTCATTCTTTCAGTGGATGATCTCAGGTGAGGATGAAAAGAAACCATTGTTTTTAAAATAATTTATGTCATTATAAATATGTTCTAAAATTTGATTCTACTGATGGCATTTGCAATTTTAGAAGAAAGTTTTTAGAAGAAAATGGTTATTCAATGATATGCTTTGCTAATTTGGGATATTTAACCAATGTTATAAACCAGAAATTTCAAAATTTCAAGTTTTTAAAAAATTAATCTCATCTTAGAATTGGAAAGAAAGCCTCTATCAGGGTGGGTCTTGGGACAGAGTGAGGGCAACTCAATAGTGGTCCCTTGAAGATACGTGGAGTTTGTAAGTAAACAACAATTTTAACCACTGTCATATAAATGCTTGTGTGCTCAGGAAGTTTGCCTCCTTTTATTGTAAGTTTATTAATTGCTTAAGTTTTAAAATAATTTTAGTTTACACAATAATTGCACATAGTGCTGGGTTACAGTGTGATATTTCAGTATAAGTATACAATGTATATTGATTAGATCAAGGTTATTAGTATACCGATGTCCTCAAATACTTATTATTTCTTTGTATTAGGAACATTTAAATCTTCTCTGCTAGCTACTTTGAAATATTGGAAGTTATTCCTTCTATCCAAAGGCACCTCTGTGCCCTTCAACTATCTTCTCTCCATCCCCTTCTTCCCTCCCACTCTTCCCACCCTCTAGTAACTACTCTTCTACTTTCTACCTTCAAGAGTCCAGCTTCTTAAAGAAAGCCACTTTATTTGGCAATTATAATGGAGGGGAAATGGAGAAGAGGGTGTGGAGATTCTTAAAAGGATATAATATTTCCAGTCTAAGGAAAAACTAGAGTCCAGAAAGAAAAATATGATCAATACAACTGATTTTCTAGTCTTAGAGGTGGTTGCTTACATTTTTCAGGGAAATCTTTAGAGAATGTCTAGAACAAGGCTAAATATAAAAGGAAATAATATGATGAGACAGGCCAAAGAGTTAATTGAAGGCTAGAATGATTTTAGGCCTCAGGCTTAAATTTCAACATTGATCATAACTATATATAATGATAATTATGGTCTGTTCTATTCCTATTTTGAAACTGTATTTCTTGCCTCCAGGCCTCTACTTTTATGCTTCTTTCCAATTAAAGGCACCTTTACATGAAGGAATTGATAAGTATTAGGTATTCAGAGAAACACATATTTTAATAGGATCTGAAGTGATAAGTTCCTAACAGGGGAGTTTTAAGACTCATGGTGTTTGACCAACTCATTTGATTGGTGGCACTTAAAGTCATTTTGTCTCCATTGCTGCATATTTCATTCACTAGAATATTCAGTTACTGTATTCATCACTTTTATAAATATATTTTGGGCCAGTGACCAATCATGTACTGTATAGATTCATTTTCCCATTTTCCAGGGCCAGATAGCATTAACAATGCTCAAGTAATTGACCTTAATTTGGTGTTAGAAATACAAGAGGTGATCATTGTTTAAATTCTAAAATATATATTACAGTAAAAAGCACATTTCCATTAATTCCCCTTAAAATACTCCCCTTGTCCTCAAACATACTTATCCTATCATTCTTGCCACTTTCTGAAACAGTGCTGGAAGTCCTCTCTTGTGAGTATCTTTATGAGATGTGATCAATAAAATGGTAAATGCTGGTGCCACACACCATCCAACAGAAAAGCAGGCACATTAAAAAAATTACCCTCACCTACCTTATTCATTAGATTTGGCACCATGGGACTTTCAGCTCTTCTTCAAAGTCAAAATGACCATGAAAAGTAAACATTTTAAATTGTAAACATTTTTAATTGATTCAGGACATGGAGGCAGCCATGACAGTGCAACTAAAGATACTCAGGAAAGAGGACTTTTAGAACTGCTTCAGAAAGTGACAAGAATGATGGGATAAGTGAATTTGAAGTGAGGGGGAGTGTTCTGAGGAGGATTAATGGCACTATGTCCTCTATTGTAATAAATTTATTTTTAATTTAAATATTCACTGTATTTGTCAATCATACTCATATCGTTTCACCTTGACTCTGGCAGTGCAAGAACACTTAGTCAAATAGGGAACCTCTCTCTACTGTGTGTTTGTCTTAGATGGCCATAACAAAATACATTGTATTGGTTAATTTATAAACAGCACATATTTATTTCTCACAGTTTTGAAGGCTCTGAAGTCCCAGGTCAAGATGCTAGTAGATTCTGAGTCTGGTTAGGACTTTTTATTCATGAATGGAGGTTGACATGAGTCTTCATATGGCAGAAAGTGCAAGGCAGTTCCATTTCCATGATTTAATCGTTTCTCAAAGGCCCTACCTTTAAAACCATCACACGAAGAATTAAATTTCAATAAATGAATTGGGGGTGGCACATTAAGACCATGGCATATCTTTTTGAAATCATTTTCAGATGACTGTTTCCCTAAATCTAAATCTGAACCTAATATATCTTTTTTTGGGGGGTTACTGAGACTCAAACTCAGGACTTTGCCCTTGCCAGGCAGGCGCTTGTGCCACTGAGCTATATCCCCAGCCCTGAACCTAATATACTTGATCCTAACAGCATAACTCCTTATTGATACATTCATTTCAGTTATGCTTAAAAGGTGATGGCGGATTCTGAATTGAATAAAAAGTAAAATGGCAATTGCAAATCCCAGTCAGTGTTGGAAGGCTCATTTCACACAATTCTTTCTCTGGCCTCAGAACTTAAATTTTATTTGAATACTTTAAATTCTTATGTTAGAAATGAACTACCTTGTTATATTTTTCTACACTAAGTAGATTATTTTTCCTATAACTCCGATTTCATAAAAGTTGAAAACAAAAATGGAAAGTGAAAAACCAGATTTGCCATCTGAATTTGGAAAATTCAGAAAAGTATAACATATTAAAAATTCATATCAGCCACAATGCCACAAAATCATTGTAAACATTTCGATGTGTGTCTTCCTACTATCTTTTTTTTTTTTCCTGTGGGTACCGGGGGTCGACCTCAGGACCTCACATGCTAGCAGGCGCCCGTGCCACTGAGCGATATCACCGGTCCATTTTTTGTATGTGGGTTCCAGGAGTCAAACTCAGGCCCTCGCGCTTGCCAGGCAGGCGCTTACGCCACTGAGCCATCTCACTGGCCATTCTTACTATTTTCTAAGCATACTTAGTTTCCTCTGAAATAATGGCATTATACTTGAACATGTGTTTTGTGCCAATTTTCATATTATAAATATTTCCCTGCATAAGTAAGTGTTCTTTTACAAAATGATTTGGATTTTATTGTTTTCTATTATACAAATATACCAAAATTGGCTGAAAAAAAAACTATATTACTGGACATTCAGATTTTTACGTTTTTCTACTTTAAAATGCTATAATGATCAATATTACACATATCTTTGATGTTTTATTTAGGAAAATTATGTGAAGATGGAAATTTCTATGCCAGACTATTTGCATTTTTAAGGTTTCAGTACATGTTACTAAATTATCCTCTGAAAATTTCTGTCAACGGTGTCTGAGACATTGTCTTTCCTTATCTTTGCCAAAATTGAAAATTATCACTCTTTTTAATCTGTGCGAGTTAAAAAGCAGCTTTTATTATTCATATGTACAAACAAAATAAGAGTAACAGAAATTAGAAATATCTACGGACATTCAGTGGAAGATACTACATCAAATCAGGGAAATGAGAGAAAGATTTCTAAGAAAAGGAGAGAGCATATATGGCTCCTAAATACTGGACAGGATTTCAACAAGCAGAAATCAAAGGGATCTCAGAGAAAATGCCAGGAATAAAGGCAACATTAATAATAGTGAGTACCTTCCTTTGACTATAGTATAAGAGAGAAATAAAACTCAAAGTAGGATGAATCCATAGCGTTGCACAAAAAATGGCAAATAGAATGCAAATTTGAACAATAACAGCCACCTGACTTGTGCTGACAGAATTTGGAAGCTATGTTTAGAGCCATTCATTTCTTGAAAAACCTTTTGTTTACCACCTATAATAGGTCAAGTACTTCAATCACAGATAAAAGCACACAGAAATTTCTACCATCCTTAAGTTCATGGAAAGAAAGCATGTATAAAAAGAATAAGAATAAAATTATGCCTGTAAAGTAGAAGAATAAAAAGCAAGAGAAGAAGTAAAAAGAGAGTAATGAAAAGGGAAACAAGGGGACTGAAATGCCACAGACACCGATGGAAGAGTATTGAAATAGATGTAGAAATCAACAAGAGCAATGAAATACAGAAATCGTGAATGATAAAAATTGAAAAAAATATTAATGGCTTTGACAATTCCAGGATCATCAGCAATATTTAGCTTTTTATAGTGAAGGGAAAGGAAGCCATATTGCAAAAGAATAAAGTAGATGGCGAAGAAATGGATGAAAGACTCTTTAAACAAGTCATTCAAAAAGATAGTCTAAGAAATTAGAATAGTGCTGTGAGATTAAGAGAGCAGACTGATGTAAAAAAATTTCTTAAAATAAGTCTTAAAATCTAGGATTAAATTTAACAAGAACAATAAAAAGTGTTAAATGTTTGTGGAGTACATTATACAACATTGCTATGGACATAAAAGAAGCCCTGATTAAGTGAAGAGGTTACTCTGTACATGGACAAGAAGACCCTTGACCTAAAAGATGTCAGCTTCCTCCACACCAATACATACATTCAGCACAACACTGAATAAAAATTCCAACGAGATTTTTCTCTTTTCTTTTTATACTTTTTGGGTTTTTATAGTACAGGTTGGCCTTGAACTCATTTATGTAGCTCAGGGTGGCCTCAGACTCACAGCAATCCTCCTGCCTCAGCCACCCAAGCACTGGGATTACAGGTGTGCAACACCACACCTAGCAAGATTTTCCTTTTTTATTTTTATCAGTACATGTTTCAGTACACAATGATTACATTTATTGTGGGGAATTTGTACATGTACAAAATATCTTATTTCTTTTTACTTCCCCTTCCCCTCACTTCCCTCCCACTTCCCTCCTTCTCTTGGTCTCCTTCTCAGTTGCTAAAGATCTATCTCCCTGTTTCCTATCATCTTTTATTTTTCTCTTTAATTTATGTATATTTTGAGTTTCTCATATAAGATAGGCCATGCAATATTGAAGCTTGGGTGTCTGATTTATTTCATTTAACATTATGGTGTCAAGGCGCATCCCTTTTCCTACAAATGACTTAAATTTACCCTTCTTTATGGCTGAGTAGTACTCCACTGTGTAGAAATATCACACATTTTCTTTATCCATTCACCTATTGATGGACATATAAACCACTTCCAAGATTTTGCAATCATGAATTGTGTGGCTATAAACTTGGGTGTGCGCGTATCACTATAATACTATGTTTTCAATTTCTTGGGGAAAATACCCAGAAGTGGAATAGCTGGATCAAATGGAATTTCATCTCCATGTTCTTCCTCCAGGGCTTTCAGCTTAAGATATCGCCAGAAGTTCTCCGCCCTAGATGACCTCATCTATTCCTTTGTGCTCAGATCCCACCCGCAGGACTTGGCGTAGTCTCCAAGCTCAGCAGACCCCCACCCCGCCCCAGGATGGTGGGCGGTGATTAGGATTTCTGCTAACTCAGAATTGTTGGTCTTTGGGGAAACAACAGCAAAGTGCCTGGACTTACATTTTCTTTGTCCGGTCTCTCTCCTTCCCCCAAGTCTTCAGAGATGTGATCCTTAGATGTGGCTTGATTCCACCCCAGTGTGCAATGTTCAGCCTCTCTCTGCAGAGGGCATGCATGGGGAGGGCGTGTCTCTTGTCCAAGCTGGGTGGTGGGTGAAGGATAGCCCTCCTCCAGGATGCCATGTTCCTCAGTGCTTGGGAGGTTGATGATGGGGAGG
Source organism: Erethizon dorsatum (assembly GCA_028451465.1). NCBI lineage: Eukaryota > Metazoa > Chordata > Mammalia > Rodentia > Erethizontidae > Erethizon > Erethizon dorsatum. Next base: position 141,230,204 of record CM051823.1, on the reverse strand, counting down.
GACAACCCATTTCTGTGTTGCTCTCTCTTTCTTTTACTCCCATTGCTGTTCGTGGGTTCTCTGGGTCCCCAAGGACTATTAGTCCCATGCTGGGTTTTCTCTTCCAGATGGGAGGGAAGGTTTGTGGGAAGCCAATTCCAGGAGTCCAGCCTGTGCAGTGCTGGCCTCCGGCTGTTAAGAGCACTCCCAAAATGGTACGTTCTCCAGGTACAGGGTGCTAGCGGAAGGGTGGGGTGGGGATGGGGGTGTGCAGATCAGTGATCCCTAGCAACCCAGATATTTGGTTTGATGTAGAGGATTTGTCTTTTAGGTTAATGTTCTATTTCTGGGTGTGATTGCTTTCCCAGTTTCAGAACACCTGTATTTTTCAGTGACCCTTCTCTAAGTATCTCCGACCTCCTTCTCTAATCAGCTATGTTGGAACTTTCCAGCAAAATTTTTCATGGAACTCTACACTTCTATTCTAAAACTGATGTTACAGATAAGTAGATTGCAAGAAAATACAAGAGACTGTAGAGAATAAGTAAATGGGAAAATTTGTTCTACCAAAAATCAAAACAAATAATAAAGCTACAGTGAGAGTACAGCCGTAGTGCAATATTACAGGAATTGGCCAAACATAATAGAAATACATATTCTGTGTAAAAAAACAGAACTAAGTATTTTCACCCTTTGAAAGCATCAAAAGATGATCTAGTAGTATCAGTTCATGCCGTCAAGTTAAGAAAGGTTAAATCAGATACAAACTCAAAAATGATTTTATAAAAGATGGATAACCTAAATTATATAAAAAATGTATGAAAATATCATATATATAGTTAAAACATAGGTGAAGAACTAATAAAATAATGTATTATATAATGACGAATGAAGGCTTATCATCTAGAACATATAAAAATTTATACCAATCACTGAGAAAAATGAATAGATATGAGATTGATGGTTAATTTACAAAAACAAAATCTAAACAACTGTTACACACACTGACAGTCATACTGATAGAAAACAAATGATATGCCATTTGGAAAAAAGAGATACAATTTTTTATTCAATAATTTATCTAAAATTTAAAAGACTGATAATACAAACAATGGATGAGGTAGAATTTGAGCTTAGGGCTCATTAATTCCATAGTGCATGATGTTAAGCCCCGATTTCTCCAATGAAACAAGAGTTCTATTACTAAAAAAGGACAATGGTTCTCAGAGGGTGAAACTGACAGAGTCAGGATCACTTGGGATTTGTTAGAAAGCAAATGTTTAAGGCCCGCCTTAGACCTATGGACTCAGAATTTCCAGAGGGTCAGATCTACAATCTGTGCCTTAAAAGTGATTCTGATATTTGGTAAATTTTGCCACTAAAGAAAAAAGTTAGGGGATCATTAAGGAATTGAAATAGAATAAAGAGGGATGACCAATTGATTAGTGCAGTTAAGAAAATGAATGGAGCAGGAATACAAGACTGGGGGTTGTTAGAATTTAGGGTATTAGCAATTGTGATGGTTGATTGATTGTGTCAACTTAAGAAGTTTAGTTAAAAGAAGCTTAAGTAAATTGGCTCAGCAGTTCCACACTGTTGGGTGCAGAAGACCCAGCCTAGGGCAGCTTGTTGCCTGGATGGTATTAGAGGGAGACGAAGGATGGACTTCTGTTTCTTTGGAGGAGCTCCAGTCTTTGCCTTCACCTTGGACATCACTTCCTGGCTTCCAGTGCAGACTCTTCAGCTTAGGACACAGTTCCTTTGGCCTCCTGATATGGGCTCTCATGGCACACTGCAGTGAGCTCCAGACCTTGGACTGAATCCTTCAGTCTCCAGTATGCAGACGGGCTCTCAGTACTCTTCCTCATCCGACTCTGTGAACGGCCATTGTAAGCCAGTCTTGTAAATTCTCATACATTTTTATATTTTGTGTTATATCTGTTTCTCTAGTACAACACTGACTGATACAGCAATGAAGTAGTTTGGAATAATAATGAGATTTAAACTATAATCATAAATTTCATGGCTAAACTGGAATGGAGATAAGAATCATGGTTTTTTTGTAAAGATTATAGAGGAAAGGCCAAGGAGTTGGAGGAAAAATTGAAGGGAGTGTTCAAGTCACTTTGCTATCAGGAAGGATGAGGAATGGCTGTGTGCTTCGTTGCTGAAACTGGAGAGATGGTGGAGTGCTTCCTGAATATCAGCTGACCGTGATGATGAAGAAGGGTGAGAATTCTCTTGCCAAGAATTCTCTTGCCAGGTGGAGCTCACTCGGAGAAGTGTGGGGATTCAATGATGGGGTATAGTAAAATATTAACAAAACACACAAAAATACCCTCTCCTTTGTTTATGAGTGTATAGTAAAGAGAGGAGAGGCTTCCACTGGAAACATTTTTTGTAGTATTTCATGGCAATATTTGTTTTCCACTAATTTTGTACCTATTTAATATCAGTAGTTGGGAACTCCATTTAGCACCAAATGAAACACGTTAACCAAACATATGTCTGCTCCCAGGCACTGCGTCTTATCCCTGTGTCCGGCATTTTCAATAGTTCAGTGTTTAGGGGAATTTTTTTTTAATTGAAAAGCTCAAAGTTTTCTCCTCTTCAGCCTTATCCTTCTCAAAATAGTGAAATTACCAGAGATATCTTCAAGGAATACTTCTTCCATTTGTTGTTAGGTCCCATGGTTTCTATCTTTCCATCCCTACATAAGTGATCTTATCAGAATCCTCTGATCCAATCCTTACTATAGCTCTGAAGGAAGTTAATATTTTTCCTGTTCTTCCTACTTCTAAGAAAGATGTCATTTAGAACAGTGTTCATATCTTTAAGAGTGGAAGGTTTGTAATGAGAACTTCATTAGTGTTCATGCCTGGGCCTCATGAATCACCAAGTAGAGGAGGAAGCAGTGAGTGCCAAAGCCGGCACCATCCCCTCCCATCAGTGGGGTAATGAATGGGACACTGCGATATGCAAAACCCCCAATGTGTCACAGTTTCAGGCAAAATTCTTTAAAATCCACACTGGCTGCAGTAGATTGTAAGGATCTTTGTAAAAAGAAGAACCACTACATGCCTTCTTCCCCCAAAGACTATGGAGGCAAGCTTCCAATGGTTACCACAAAACAGTGTGTGTAAAGACTGTAAAATCAACCTTGGAATTAAAAAGCAAATAAACAAAACACTTTAAAGAGACAGAGTCAAAAGGCCTGTACTGTTCTCTGGACAGAAATGAGGCTACAGGCTGGTATTTCAAATAAGCCACAAATTCTGTATCTGTCCCAAATGGGAAATAATAATTTTATTGAATAATAAGTTAAAAATGAATCCACTTCTTTCTACTTATAACTTAGTAAGTACTTATGCTGCAGTCTCTGTAGGCACAGAATATTTTTTCATTGAGGAATGAAAGTTTGTATTCACAATTATCCAAAATGAAAATGTAAGGATAAAATGAAAGGATGTTTCAAGAAATTTAATTTTTTAATGAAAACAAACCAATGTCCTTTAGGGTTTCAAATATGCTGGTGGTGTTGGCATTGCCCCCATGAGACTTCAGTCCTAGTGAGCAAGAAGCACAAGGCAGCTTTGAGTACCCTCATCTCCATTCACAAGAGGAAAATATGAATACATTTATAAATGTCAGTTTAGGATTTCATTGCTTTGGGCCAAGGGCCTTGTGAAGACTTACACAATTATTTAAAGATCAAGAGAGCAAAGTTGATTTCTTCGTCAAATGTAATGCTTCAAATATGTATTTTATTTTATTTTATTTATTTTTTGTGGGGGGAACCAGGAACCGAACTCAGGACCTCACACTTGCCAGGCAGGTGCCATGCCACTTGAGCTATATCCCCAGCCCTAAATATGTATTTTAAAATAAGGATTTAAAGCAGAAAAAATGAAGGCATTTAGCTTTAATGTGAAAATGTGATTCTCATTTTTGAATCAGGAAATATTAGTGTTTAGATAATAAGTTATAGGTTTTATCAATCAATAAATCATTTTATTTACTACCATGAATATTCTGGTTTTATCTCAAATGTACATAGAAAATTCAATTTGGATTGTTCACAAGCAGAAAGAGATTGTATGTACAGACTTTGAAATAAGGAGTCTGGAGACACCTACTTTAAGTTGGTGTCTTAATTACTTTTCTCTCGTTGCTGGGACAAAATACACGGCACCCAAAGTTAAAGAGGGAAAGGTTTATTTAGCTCACAGTCTGTAACGGTTTCAGTCCATAATTAGCTGGCTCCAAGGCAGGGTGGCACATAGCAGAAGGGCAATAGTTCATGACAGTGGAAGACAGCAAAAGCAACAAGAGAGAGACAAGACTCTTTCTGTCCCTTATATTTTGTTATGGTTTGTGTCTGGATGTCCCCCCAAAGCCTCCTGCAGTCATGGGGGATGGGCTTTTTAGAGGCAGTTGAATCTAGAGTTTGTGATTGGTTCATTTTCTAGTGCTGGGATTGGCAGTGTGAATGCTACACTCACCCTAGGGTGAGTAGCCTGCACAATATAAGGGAGGGAAAGAGGTTTGCTTCCCTCTTTTGCTGTTATTGCCTTTGGTATCTTCTGCCACCCCTGCTGCCATGAACTGTTGCCCTCTGCCATGTGCCATTCTGCCTTAGAGCCAGCCGATTATGGACTGAAACCACTACAAACTGTGAGCTAAATAAACCTTTCCTGGGCCAGTGAGATGGCTCAGCGGCATAAGCGCCTGCCCGGCAAGCGCAAGGGCCCAAGTTCGACTCCCAGAACCCACATATGAGAAAATGGCCGGTGATATCATTCAGCGGCATGGGCGCCTGCTGGCGCACGAGGTTCTGAGGTCGACCCCCGGTACCCACACACACACACAAAAAAATAAATAAATAAATAAACCTTTCCTCCCATAATTTTGGGCATCAGGTATTTTGTCTCAGCAACAAGAGAAAAGTAACTAAGACATATTGTATGCAGGCTACCCACCCTAGGGCAGGTGTAGTTCTCACACCCATAATCCCAGCATTGGACCATGAATCAATCACAAACTCTAGATTCAGCCACCTATGAAAAGTCTGCCCCCCATGATTGTATGAGGCTTTGTGGGGGCATCTAGAGGCAAACCATAACATTGCATTCCTGGCCCCTCAAAGACTCATGTACATTCCTTTATGCAAAAGGCAATTAGTCCATCTGTAAGAGTTGCCAAAGTCCTAACAGTTTAAGCATTGCTCAAAAGTCCAAGTCCCAAGTCTCTGAAATATAAGGCAAACTCTTAGCTGTGAGCCTCTATACAAATGAAAAGAAAGTTAAACACTTCCAACATTCAATGGCACAAGACAGACATTTCCATTCCAAAAGTTACATACAGGGGGATACCAAGGAATGGGGCCAAAGCAAGTCCAAAATCCACCAGGGCAAATATTAAGTCCTGTAGTTCCATGTGCAGCATCCAAGGCAATCTGTGGCAAGATGTGAACTCTAAAGGGCTTGGATAACTCTGCCCCTATGGCACTGTCAGTGGCTGTAGCTCCCATGGCTTCTCTCTTAGGCCCACTCTTCTCCTTCCTTGCACTTTTCCTCAGATAATCCATATTTCTGGATTCTCCAAACTTCTGGGGTCTCCACTGCACCTTTGGCTTCACACTCACAGCTTCACACACTGCCTTCTCAAGGGCACACTGCTTGGCCTCCCAGGCCTTCCTCTGAAATCTGGGTAGAAGACTTTCTGACCCCACAACTCTTCCATTCTGCATGCACCTAAAACCAGCACCACGTGGATGATGCCAAAGTCTGCTGCCAGTTGGAGCAGTAGCCAGGCTCCCTCTCTCTTGGTTGTAGGAGTCCAGTGGCTGGATCACTGAGCACTCTGAATCCAATTCTGAGGAACAAATTCTCTATGCTGCTGCCATTCTGGAATATGGTGTTCTGGCGCTTTCTTCTCAAAGCACAATCTTTCACTTTTGCAGTTTTGAGGCTGCAAAGCGTAGAGTCCTGCTGCTTTTTTGTGATGCCCTCAGGCAATCTTTTCTATTCTCCTGTTCCTTCTCAGCAATCAAGATCTCCCCAGGTCTATCTTTACAGTCCACAGCTTTTCTGGAACTTCCTTTTTAGGCAAATTCAGAACATTTTAAATCATTCTACTGGCCTCTTTGCTCTTGATTCTCAACATAGATCTGTCTAAAAGCCCCCAACAGCAGCCATATCACAGCATCAACATTAGACTGCTTTGAAATTTCTTCTGCAAGATTAATTAGTCTGTTGCCCTTAATCTCAGTCTCAGGGAAAGTCTCTGGACATAAGCAAACTGCAGACAAACTTTCTACCAAGCTATAACACACATCTTCTGAAGTCCAATGGCCAATGCAGTCCTTCTTCCCAGCAGAAACATCCTGAGCCTTGTCTTTACTTGCTTTCTGATCTTCTGAGCTCTGACCAGAATCTCCCATATGGTACAGCCTAAGGTGTTCCAGCTCTACTTCTTCAATTGGCATCTCTGAATCTTTCCAATCTCTTCCCACAAAACGTTCCCAAAGGCTCCTGAACCACATGGTCAGGTATAGTAGCAGCAATGACCCCACTTCTCTGGTACCAAATTCTGTCTTAGTTACTTTTCTCATTGCTGGGACAAAATACCCAACACCCAAAGTTAAAGAGGGCAAAGTTTATTTAGCTCACAGTTGGTAGATGTTTCAGTCCATAATCAGCTGGCTCCAAGGCAGGGTGGAACATAGCAGAAGGGCAACAGTTCATGACAGTGGAGGACAGCAAAAACAACAAGAGAGGGACAAGACTCTTTCTGTCCCTTATATTGTATGCAGGCTACCTGCCCTAAGTCAGGTGTAGCACTCACACCCATAATCCCAGCAATGGACCATGAATCAATCACAAACTCTAGATTCAGCCACTTCTGAAAAGTCTGCCCCCTATGGCTGTATGAGGCTTTGGGGGGACATCTAGACACAAACCATAACAGTTGGCGTGAACAAGGTTTCTAAGAGGTTGTTGAAAAACATATATGCAACATTGTGCATAGCACTTCATAGGATTCAGAGATGCCTTGCCAGTTAGTTACCCAGGCCCCTCCAGGAGAATGGGTATTCCAAGTTAAGGATGCCTGATGGTTTATGTGAGTTTAAAAATGTCAGATTGTCTGTGTAGGGCAATCTGTTTAACTATATATTCACTGTAGAAACTTTGGGAAATATTAAAAAACAAAGATATACTTACTATGATTCCATTACCACAAATAAACCAGTTTAACATTTAGATATATATTTTTTCAACGTCTTTTCCAAGTCTAAATATATTTTCCCGTAATAGAATCATGTTGTATATGGTTTTATAACAGCTTTTTAATTCATATATTGTGATCATATTCCCATGCTATCAAAAGAGTTAGTGACATTATATTTTATTGAAATAAATGATTTAATCAGACATTTTACTATAAAACATTTTTGTTATTTCACATTTTTTACTTCTATAATCACTAGTGCTATGGACATAAATTTTTATATGATCCATGCTTATTTACCATGATTAGTTAAATTGTCCTACATCTTCTAAAATGACTTTGTTCCACACAGCCAATCTATTGAATGTTGAGTTTCAGTCAAAAGAAGTGTTACAGTCAAAATATGTGTTACATTCTCATAAAGTATCACATCAATGTGGGAAAGGAAAATAAGTAAATTTGTCTGAAGTCCTTTTAACTTAAGGACTTACAAATTTAAAAATAGTATACATTGAGTAGGTAAGGCTTATGGATGATTTTGATACTGGTGGGGTGGAAAAGATTCATTTGATTGATTTGGTTTGATTTAGTTTGCTGTAGCATGCATTTGATTTTGAATCCTGTAATCATTTACCAAGAAGTTCTGATTAAGCAGAGTTCAAAATATAAAAATTCAGATTCTTGTGGTGCTGAAAAGTAAACGTTTAAGAGTTGATTTTTTTCTTATCTCTTTTATGCTTTCTGTATTTCCAGCCTAGTTTATCTCCTCCATTCCTTCATTCTTTCCATAAGGTAGTACAAAGTAATAAAAAAGATGACAGGGAAGTGGGAGACCTGACTTGGAGTAAGCCTTCAATGAATTAAAGGGCTGTCTCAGTACAAAAACATCTTTTATTCTACATAAAAATGAAACGGATATGCTAAAAAGTCTTTGAGGCTGGGTTCCGAATGGGACTGTGTGGTATTTTCTTCCTCTCTAAATTTTAGATTTGCTGTACATTTTTTAAAGAAGCTTGTATTAAGCTGATAATCAGAAAAGTACAAGCAAAATACTGAAGCACATCCTATGATCCTACTTTAACAATGATAATCTTATGTTCAGTGGGTCTTTCAGTGCAAATGTCTCCTAGTCATTTGTTATCCCAAACAGTAGGGTCATTTTCCAGAAAAAAATATTGTAGACTCTTACAAATAAATAAAATTTAAGAAGCCAAATATCTACCCCTAGCTTTAAAATTCAGAATAGGTCTATTCAAGACAAGATGGAACTAACAGGGAGCCAGGAAGTAACTGCAATATGTCCAGCTCTTTCTTCATTGTATGAACACTTTGAGACAGGAGAAGATATAAGAAATGTGAATAATAAAATTGCAAATTCATGAACACATAAATTAAAGATTTCATCTTGCATAAATGGATGATCCTAGAATTTAAAGCAAGCTTGTTCCAGTGTTAGCTCATTCATTCCTTCACTTAAATATTTAAGTTTTGGCTTCTAGCTGCCAGGTAGTATTTGTCCATGAAAGCTGCTTTGATGGACAAAAATGGTAAACAAATAAATGTGAATATAAAAACAAACTTTAAATTCTCATGATAATAACAGCTTACATTATTTAAATACTTACTAAGATACCATGGCCTAAAATACTTTAAATTAATCATTTTATGTATTCTTTCCAATGTCCCTATGAAACAGGTTTGCAGATAAGAAAGCAGAGGTTTGGAGAGTAATGTATTTTACAAAAAATCACACAGGAAGACAGAACTTGAATGCAGGCTATTTGACTTCCGAACCAGTACTGGGACAGAAAATACATAGTGTGCTATGAGATTGAAAAAGTAAAGATGGAAAACAATTTCTTTGGGGGGGGGGGGTCAATGGAGGCTCTTTGAAGGAAATGGCCCTCAAGAAAGACATGAGATTTGAAGAGCCAAAAGGACTAACTAGTTGGTAGAGAATATTTACTCATGTAGTATTCAAATTGTTTGCCCTCAATTTTCCCCAAATTAGTTACTTAAAAATAATTTGTGATAGGAAGATGGCAGAGCAGTAAACAGCAGCAAATCAGCCACTCTGAGATTCAAAATCCAGACATTGGAATATAACATCTTGGGGAAGAAAAGGAGTGAGGTGGATCCCCGGGAGCCAGGACGGATCTGAAGGGAGAATTGGAGCTCACAGAGAAAGGGAAGAGACAGACCTCTATGCAGAAAAAGGAGGTAGCAACCTGCACTTTCTCCCTGCCTCCTGGTTTGTGGCATGAGAGAGGATGGTAGAATCTACAGAGACACAGAGAAGGCGGGCGACTCCAGAGGCCTCCATGGAGAAACGCACCAGTGGGACAGAACAGTCCCACTGTTCTGTGCTGTGAACTACAATAGCTGGTGAGTGACTCCAGTCCAAGCATCCCCTGGAGAGAGTGCTTGGTCAGAAGCCATTTTTGGGAGGGGCCAACTAAACCTGGGACTTGGAGCAACCATAGGTTGGCTTCCTCTCAGAGCGCCCAGTGACAGAGTAAGGCAAAACTGCAGGAGACATCCAGGGTCAGGGAGCCAAGGTCAGGCCGGCAACAGACACCCGGAGTGCTGTAGGCTGAACAACTCAGGCCCCAACCCCACCACAAGAGGCCAGGATCAGCCTCAATTTTGATGGAGTTGAAAGCACCACAATCAGCACCCTGCCCTACTCCTACTGCAGGCTTGCTGGGATCATCCAGCACAGATCCGGGCTCTGTCTGCCTCCTTCGTCTACCAGTGACAGTGGAGACACACCCTGAAGTGCACACTACCACAAAACTGTAACCCCAGAAGATAACTGCAGGCTTGAAATCACAGAGAAATCTTTTTTTTTCCTTGATTGTATTTGTTTTTTCATGAGTGTGAATATTGTTTTTAGGTTTTTTGTTTTGTTTACTTTTTGTTTTTGTTTTTTCTTTCTTTCTTTCCCTCCTTTCTTCACCAGTTTCCCAAAGCTCAGGCAATCTTTCTTGGGCCTTCAGCTTTGCTTCTAATCTCTTTCTCCTCTTTATTTCTCTAATTTTTCCTCTTATCCCTTTCAAATTTTCTCCTCTGAGGGTAAAATCATTGTATTGAGGGGATATTTACTATATGTAATTTTCTGATTTGTTTTAGATTTTGTTATATATCTATAAATCTTGTACCTATTGATAAAGGTGGCAAATTAACAGTTTCCATAGTTTGTCATTTTCTAGACTGTGCTTGATGCTATTGTTATTACTGATTGTACTATTTTATCCAAGATGACATAGTTGTTGTGATCAGAAGTAGGAAGAAAATATTCAAATGGGAAGGGGAACAAGGGAGGGGGGAGGGAAATGAGAAAAGAAGGAAAAGAAGAGAAAAAAAGAGAAGGAAAAAATGGAAACAAAGCTTTTGTAAATAAGGAGGGGAAGAAGTGTTGAAAGGAGAAGAGGGAATAGGAGAAAAACGAAGAATCAAGATATATTATGTACAGGTACAAATTCTCTATGATGAATATGATCTTTATGCTTATCAAAAGAGTACCAATAAAATTAACTTAATAAAAGAAAGATGTGCATAGAAAACAGACTGAGTGGGAAAAATAATTTGCTTTATAATATATCTTTGAGATTTAGTAACCATAATCAATCAAGAGGTCTTAGGTTTGGAGCATTTTTTTATTCCACTGTTGCAGTGCTTTACAATATTATACTCTACAGGACATCTGGCTGGCCACACCCCAAATGGCCACAGCCTTTCTGACTTGGTCATGGGGCACTGTGCAAACAGAAGTTTCCAACATGCATAAATAGTCAGAGTCTCTCATCCTGATGCTCTGTATCTAATCGAGCACACCCACTCCGATACGCCAGAGTCTCATAAATATGTAGAATCAAGGAGGGGACAAGGAGACTGTAATTTGAATAATGGTGATCCAAGAAGAAACAAAATAATCACATCTGTGGAATATTCTCATACCAAAATATTTAGGAGTGTCTTTACAGAGCCTTTTAAAAACAAATGGGTTGATGAGCACTTAAAGACACATCCACATATTAGAAAAGAATCTGTAATTTTTTATAAGCAATCTTCCCAAATGAAAATATTCTGTGTTAGCATAGGTCATAGAGGTCTGTTGCAAATAATCAAATGTTAAATAATCTAATGTCACAATATTAAATGCACCAGTCTACTACATATATAGTATGAAACAGGCACTTTCTACTTTTCTTTCACTAAATACTATTTTCAAGCATTTTCCTGTGTCTCTACATAATATCCTAAAAATTCCATCTTGTATCTAATTTACTTTTCAAGTCTTCTATTATTGTATATAATGATTTGTTCCTAATTTTCATTTATAAATAAAAAAATGGATCTTGCCCAAAAATCTTAGTATGCTGTACTTTATTTATTTAGGCTAGATTCATACTGAGTCAAAAGGTAAAAATTTTCAAAGCTCACTTTCCAGACAGTGCCAATTTCCACTTCTAGCAACACCATAAGAAATGGACACATTACTATGTATACTCTTGATTTAGGTACTATTATAGTAGTTCTTATTTTAATTGAGAGAAACAGCATTTTGTGTGCATACTTTGCTGACAACTGAGCTTGGATGCCTTCCATTCTTTATTAGTTGTTTGTAATTCTTTATGTCTTTTTTCCTTCAATTCTCATTTGTATATTTATATTTCTTTTATTATAATTTCTAGACATTGTCTAGTTTAATTTTAACACTATAAAATTTTTGCTTTTTTCTGTAATTGAAGTTCTTCATTGTATTTGATTTTCCCTTCCTTTTTTCTTCTTTTAACTTTTGCTGATATTTTTGAACTTCCTTAAAAAATCTTCAGTTTGGGCCGGTGAGATGGCTCAGCGGCTTAAGCGCCTGCCCGGCAAGCGCGAGGGCCCAAGTTCGACTCCCGGAACCCACATACGAAAAAGGGGCCGGTGATATCGCTCAGCGGCACAGGCGCCTGCTGGCACGCGAGGTCCTGAGGTCGACCCCCCGGTACCCACAAAAAAAAAAAAATCTTCAGTTCATAAAATATCAACATTTTTTACTTAATAATAGTATGACCTAAGCCTGTGAATTTTTCAACTTACAGTTTGGCTATATTCCATAAATTTTAGTGTTTTCAAATATATCATTTTATGAAAAACCTATTCTTTATTTGATCTTTGCAATAACTATTATTTATGAGAGTGAATTTTTAAAAAAAGTTTATAAGACATATTTTATTTAAACACATTAATTTCTAGATTTATTGCCTTACAGAGAGAAACATTTATATAATTTTTTATTTTTTCATTTATTGAGATTTTATCTGTGGTATTTATACTGTTAATACTCTAGAACCACTGAGGAACAGGAGATATATAAACTTATTAACTATATTATGTAAATAATCTATTGCTTATTTTTTGGTTCTATTTAATCTGTGAAAGGCTAAAGTATATATGGTAAAATCTTCCAGACAATTTTTGTTTCTCTTAATTTCTGTATTTTGTCTAGCAGTTTGATGGTATATTATAGTTCTCAATTTACATCATTCTGAACCATAACTTCTTTTTTTATTAGTATGTGTTTGCAGTACATAATATTTATATCTCTTGTGTGGAGCTGCTACATGTACATAAAATATCTCAATTCCTTTTTAAAATCTCCTCTTCCCACTTGATAAAGATCTACGTCCCTACTTCCTATTATCTTTTATTTTGCTCTTTATTTATAATTTGGTTTTCTCATAGAAAAAACTGCAACATTTAATCTTGTGCATATGATATCCATTCTTTCTGGTGTAATATGGACTTTTAGTGTGTTTTAATTTGTGTTTTTCTAATGGCCAGAGATAATGAATATTTTTCATGTATTTATTGGCCATTTGTACATCTTATTCTAAGAAATGGCTATTCATTTCAATTGCTCATTTTTTTCATTATATCTTTTATTTTGGGGGTCTAATATTATGAGTTCTTTATATATTCTAACTATTTGTGCTCTGAGGAATAGCTGGAAAAAAAATTTTCCCCTCTCTTCACTCTGTTGGTTGTTGCCTTTGCTGTGCAGAAGATTTAAATTTCATATGATCCCATTTGTTGATTCTTGATACTATTTCTTGAGCAGTCGGGGTTCTGTTCAGAACGTCCTTGCCTATGCCTATGAATTCAGGAGTTTTACCTATTTTTTTCTTCCAGCAGATTGTATCTGTTTTTGCATTTAGATCTTTGATCCATTTTGATTTTAGAATAATACATTGAGAGTTATCACTGAAAGTTACTGACTTATTTCTGTCATTGCTTTATTTTCCTTTTGCTGGCTCTCTTTTGTTCCCTTCTACTTAACTGCTCACCTTGCCTGGTGTATTCATTGTATTAGCTCTTTCATCATTGTTAGCTTCATTTTCTCTTTCAAGGATATCCTTGAGAATTTTTTTTTTTTTTTATGTCGGTACCAGGAGTCGACCTCAGGATCTCACGCTTGCCAGCAAGCGCTTGTGCCACTGAGTGATATCACTGGCCCTTTTTTCCTTTATGTGGGTTCTGGGAGTTGAACTCAGGACCTCACACTTGCCAGGCAGGCGCTTATGCCACTGAGCTATCTGACCGGCCCCGAGAATTTTTTGGATTGTTGGTTTGTTGATTCATTGCCTTTCTTTACCAGCTTTTAGGATTCTATTCTTGTGTTCGACTTCTGGGATTTTGACTATGATGTGCTGTGGAGAGATACTTTTCTGATTGTGGTTTTTGGGATTCTATACGCCTCACTTATCTGTATAGTAAATTCTTATATTTGGAAAGTTTTCTGCTTTTATTTCAGTAAACACTTTTTTAATGCCAATTGTGCTGCCTTCTGATTTTTCACTAATTCCATTTAGTCTTAATCTTCTTTGTGTCATCTAGCAGCTTTTGTATCCATTGATCATATTCTCTTGGTTTTAAGGTATCTCTCATTAATTCGTCACTGACAACAGTGCTGTCTTCTAGTTCTGATACTCTGACCTCACACTGGTCATTTCTGCTGCCCATATTTTTTATAGAATTTTTAATCTCCTCAAAAATTTCAGTATTTGGCACCTGTGAAAACATACAGTTCTAAGAATTTTCAAAGTTCCATTATGATATCTTCTTTAAATCATTACAAATTTTTAAATGTTAATACTCAAATGAAAAGTTTATTTTCTTGTTATTAAAATATTAATTTGAATTAAGCCTACACAATTTTTATATCTATTGCAACCTATTTATGAACCACTTATAAATTTTAATATATGATTGAAAATAATATACATTCGTTTCTGAATTGTTTGCTTATTATACATATACTATATTAAACTTGTTAAGTATATTGTTCAAGTTATGTTTAATCTGATTTTAATGTAGCTATACCAGCCACATGCTTTATTAGTATTTTCTAAGTTTCTTTTTTTTCTATAATTTTACTCTGAATCTTCTTTGTGGTTTTACACTTTAGGTATACCACGTAAAATTAGCTAAACTTTGTTTTTTCACTCAGTTAGAAAAATCTATCTTCTAATTTGTGAGTTTAATAATTTATGGTTTTTATAATTACCAATATATTTGGAATTATTTAGCCACTTATTTTATAATTTATTTCATCCTGCTTTTCTTGTTTCTTATTTTCTCCATCTAAAATGTCTTTTAGAGTGCTTAAATTTTTTAATTCCATTTCATTCTCTGGTACTTTGGAAGTTACATGTCTATTCCTTTATTTGTTGCCCATAAATTTTCTTAGGCATACTTATCTAAGAAAATAAAGTAACTCAGTTTTTCTACCTTCCTTCCAAAAAACCAGACCACAGACATTCAAATATCTTTCTCCATTCCTTTACATTATTCATACCTGTAAAATTTTCTTTTGATGCTACAACAAACTTTCTCAAACTAAATAGATTAATCAATTAAAAAGTATTGTCTTAAACAGATCTCATCAGGCTAAAATCAAGGTATTGGCACTGCTGCATTCCTTCTCTAGGTTCTGAGGAACATCGCTTTTTGAAAAATTTTAATTAATTAATTTATGCCTTTTGCCTTTTTCAGCTTCTAAAGGCCATTCACATTTCTTGTGGTATGGCCCCTTTGTCTATCTTTGAGTGGCTAGTCAAATCCTCTCCACACTGCATTTATTCTGACTTCACCTGTAGTTCCATCTGCCTCTGATTCTCTTTCATGTCTCCCCCTTCCCATTTTTAAGGACCTTTCTGATAATACTGACCCTAGGAGATAATCCAAGTTAATCTTATTTTAAAGTCAGCTGATCAGCTACTTTAACTCTATCTGCAGCCTAAATTCTCCTTGGCTATGATCTGATGATTAAGTTGTAGATATTCTACCATCACTCTGCCTATCGTCATATCTTATCTTTTCTTTAACTTTCCAAAATCATATATTTTATATGTTTATACAACTATTCCCACAAGTTTACAGAGGGATATACTCCCTCTTTAAGATCTGGCTTTTTTCTCCAATATTCTGCATATTTTACCATAATATATTCATATGATGTAGCTTGGTGTGCATTTCTTTTAGTTTGTCCAATTTGAGGTCTGTTCTGCTTTTTGAATTGAGGATTAAAGTCATTCTTTGGCTTTCTGAAAATACTGAGATGTATACTGTATCATATCATTTCATTCTTCATGTCCCTTAATCTTTTCCATAGTTTCCATGGTTTAGTCTCTCTCTCTCTGACACATGTTGGTAAACAGATTTAACTGTTTTCCTTTAAAGAAGGGTCTCCCTATGCTGCCTAGGCTGGCTGTGAATTCATGGGCTTAAGTAATCCTCCTGTCTCAGTCTACTGAGTGGCTGATATTACAAGCGTATGGCTCTACACTAAGCTTAAAGATTTAAATTTACCTTATGTTTTCATTAATTCTCTCTTCATCTATATCTTGTATGTTTATCCTACCCAATGGAAAATTCGTTTCTGTAATTTTTTTTAATTTCTAGAAGTTCTAGAAGTTCTATTTGGTTCTTACATATATACATGTCAGTCTTTTTTTTTTTTTGTGGGTACCGGGGGTCGACCTCAGGACCTCGCATGCCAGCAGGCGCCCGTGCCACTGAGCGATATCACCGACCCTTTTTTCGTATGTGGGTTCCGGGAGTCGAACTTGGGCCCTCACGCTTGCCAGACAGGCGCTTTCACTGCTGAGCCATCTCACCAGCCCCATATGACTCTTTTTATAGCACTATTTCCCCTACAGATTTCTTTTTTGTTGTTTTTGTGGGTACTGGGGGTTGAACTCAGGACCTTGCACGCCAGCAGGCGCCCGTGCCGCTGAGCGATATCACCGGCCCTTTTTTCGTATGTGGGTACCGGGAGTTGAACTCAGGACCTCACTCTTGCAGACGCTTATGCTACTGAGCTATCTCACCGGGCCCTACAGATGTCATTAAATACCTATAGCATTTACTTAGATATCTTAAACATATTTATATCTTGGATATAGTAAGTCCAATAGCTGAAGCCCTTGTAGTCAAATTGTATTTGATCAACAAACTCAAGCTTATTTCTCTGTGTAAGCTTGTTTTTGTATTGCTAGCTTGTTTTTCTGGGTTTTATCGCTGTGACACTTGCAAGGCCTAAACTGCAGGTTCATCCTTCTAAGAATAAGATAGGTTTTCTTTTTTTTCTTTTAAGTATTCTGGGACACTCCTGGGAACTCCTAACACAGTACCATCAGAGGTCAAATTGTCTATGTGGGTTTTCAAATTGACCTGTTAGGACAAACAAAAAAAGGGGAAAGAGTAGCTAGAAACCTAAATGTGTTACCTGGAAGTGAGGAAAGTCCCAATCTTTCTGCCAATTTTCAAAGTCTTACCTCACTATGGAAAATACTGTAAGGTCTCCACCTACAGAACAATAACAATAACAGTAACAACAACAACAAATATGATTTTTCTCCCTCTCAGTCAAGGTGGGCCACATACTGACACCTGCATCACTGGGAAAGGACCAAAACCTCTCCAGCACAGGAAAGGAAATGGGAAGATGGTAAACAGAGGAAAAGTTAAGACATTAACATTTTATTTAATACCAGGTTCCTAAAAACATGTTTCTTATCCCCTCCATATGAAGAAAACAGTTTATCCCATATTTCCCTATGTTTATTACTGTCATTATCAAAGAGTAAATCTCAAAGAATTTACCAACTAAAAGATCATGAGATGATCAGACACGAAAATTTAGAATTGTACCATCTCACAACACAAAATCCTCTCCCCACAACAAAACAGTAATGATGATCGAATAATATATTGAAAATTGTTTGCACTTTCTGTAAATAATTATAAAACTCATATGAGGAAGTATTCCACCAAACCTAATGTATATGATCAAGATTTTGTATGAAGGATCAAACATTATATCTTTGCTCTGTAGAGAGGCTCACAACCTCAAAAGTTAAGCTAATGTTGGAATCCCAACTTCACCTTTCACTAATTGTAAGATGTTATACTTGCTCTGGTACTTAACTTCTATAGTAAAATGATACATAGAACCATTAGTATGTGGATGGAGGAAATGCTTGTTATTATCTGGCACATAATAAACATACAGTAAATAGATTTTATTGTCATTGCTCATGCCAAACTTTATTAAATGACTCAAAGTTCTGAATTATTTATATTTGAACCAAATCCTTATTATGCAATGGTTCCCAACGCCTAAAAAAGTTTTCAAAGCAAGCCACATAACCAATCTTTATATTAGAGATTCTGAGATATTGGTCTGGGGTGGAGGCTGTGACTGAACATTATTCCAAGTCCCCCAGATATTCTAAAGGATTAGACAGTTTTGAGAACATCAGGATAATGAACTATATGAATACTAAGATCCAAAACTGGATTTTCAGCCAAAATTTCTAGCAATTGATCTGAGGTCCTGTGTAAGAGTTCAACCTTGATTAATTCAATGAGAAAGGTAATTATATTATTAAAGTTACTTAATTCCTTTCAAAGGGCTCATTTCTAATTAAACCTGATCATAGTATAATTGTCTTTCTCAATTGTGATGGTCTGAAGATTAGTGTACATGCTTCTCTCACTTCATTAAAACTATTGTCACCCTTTGAAATTCCTAGGTGAATGGGATATACCTCAAGCCCATCACCGGTATGATAAGCATTGTACATGATTTTCAAGCATAATTATAATCAATGAGAATGGCTTTTCAAACATTACCAGCTATTGTTAAAAATCCTACACATTCTATTCCTGGGCTCATGCCAGACCTAGATCTCTTTCTATATTCTCTGTATTTCTACTTCTTACAACCTTCCTCATGCATCGGTTAAAATGCTTCTCTTTTAATTCTATTTCCTGATTTTTCCAATTGCCATTTTCACTTGAGAGATACTTATCTTTGGTCAAAAACCTGAAATTAATAAAATTTTGTTCTGAATATCACAAAGTATTCTGCAGACATTAAGATTTCCACATCTTCTAAGTATATTACATGAAAGAGGAATAGATAATTACTCCCCAAGGAACAGGGTCTGGATGTCATTCAAGGACATGGGTTACAAGACTGGATATAAGATCCAAGCAGATCATATTTATAAAGACTTTAAGATTTGTCTGCATGTACATCCATATGAAATTCCAAGAAGTTAAAATAGAAAAATTAGTTAAATGTGAAAAGAGAAAAAATTCCATTAAATATCTAGATTCATCAAATTCTTAAAATTTGAAAGAGCATTCTTGAGCTAAAGTTTTACATTTCTGATTCCTAGTCTTTTCTTCCATTACAGAATTGTTTTGGAAAATTTGAGTAAGATCTGCTCAGCAGCTTTCAGACATAAAGTGAGCCAAAACAAAAAGAGAATAAGAGACTTAATAAGATGATTCAAAAGCATATTTTTAAACACATTTTGAGTGGAGATTATTTCTTACTGAAAAATACATATATTTCCAAAAAGCAGAGAATTTCCTTTTAAAGAAAAGTTAAAGAGAGAAAAAAACTCACATGTGAAAGCACAATACATGATTCAGAATAACAAAGTCTCTCTTATTTCAAACTGGCTTTCAAGATGTCAGATTTTTTTTTCATGCAGAAATACTGGCATATTTGCTATCAGCAAAATATTGTTCTTAGTATAGGTATTAATATGGATTAACGTCACATTGACTATCATATCTAGTAGAAATTTTCAGGATACCTTATAGCAAACAAATATTCTAGGTTTAAAACTGAGCAACTTCGCCGGTGAGATGGCTCAGCGGCATAAGCGCCTGCCTGGCAAGCGCGAGGTCCTGAGGTCGACTCCCAGTGCCCACATTAAAAAAAAAAAAAAAAAAAAAAAACGGAGCAGCTTTCACTAAGAAAAAAATCTTGAATTATTTTTTTAAGTGTCTGAAATTTTTAATTTAAAGCAGTATGTAACACAAGTATCCAAGGATATACAACTGCTTATTTTGGCTTCAATTCTCATTCACTGTAAAATACCACATGACATGAATTGAATGGGTTGTTCTGTGGGTTTGAGTCCAACCCAAGTTGGTGCTATCATAAATGATCAGGGAAACAAAAGAAAAAACTCACATTTCTTTTGTTGTTTTACTTTTACCCCAGGAAAGTATTTTTCAACAGATAGACATGCATTATAACTTAAAAGAAACAGGGGGAATTATGTTAAAAGATATTACTAGACTTTTATCACTTTTGATAGTATGTTATAAAGTATATAGCAAACAGATCTAAGCCACTAAAAAATACAGAAAATCTAGAGATGCCATGATAACCCTATTTCTTTAAAGAATTCCTTTATAAAATCACTGTTATACTAAAATAATTACAGAATAGTATGCAGAATTATAGAAAAACATCCATAGTTCCATAAGAATTGAAAAACTATAAGCAATTTCCTCACATTTGCTTTTCTTCCTCCTAACAAATACACAGATAAAGTCAAAGTCCTCTATTACCACTACCCTTTCCTCCTCCTTTTTCCCAGAGGCAATCACTATTGAGTTTGATAGGCCAGAGTCTGGCTTTCTTGATTTCATGGCTCCAAACTTGACTTTAAATTAGAGCCTGGAGGATCCAGCTCCATATAAATAGGGTAATTTTAGACCCCATGCAAGCTGTGTGGGCTAGACTCCAGCCATTCATGGGTGATTCTTTCTGTTCATCAAGTGCAACTAATTCAGCCCCACCTCACCTCTTCCAGCCTTCCACCTGTGGTCTCCTTTGGGTCCTCCACCTTGGCGGGTACACATTCAGCTCCTCCTCATGAGGAGGCACTGGTATGCAGCCCATTTTGTTCTAATTTGGTCCTGGTTTGCTATTAGACTTTTAGCTTTCTTTAGCCCTATTCTGTTAACCTTTCTTTTTTCTAGCTCTTGGGAATTTTTCTCCTTCTTTTTTTCTGAACAGAATGATTTGTTTCTGTCATTCATAAAATTTACTCTCTGTGTTGTCCTGTTTATGGAGTGCAACAGATAGTTTTAATAACCTTCCCCTTAATTTTTACCCTAAAGCCCTATACTATCTAAAAAAAGTATTTAAAATAGTTAAATTTTAAGAGGAACCACTTTAATATTTTTCAAAAAGAAAGATATATTGTTTAGTCTACTATGAACAACACCATTCATTTATCACACAAATACTCGTGGAGCACCTATGATCTATGAAGGACTTAGCTATAGTCAAGAAACATACAGAACCGAATAAAACAAGAAGGAAAAAAAATTGCTCTTATTTCAGTGAGGAAATATAAACAACAGATAGATGGATAGATAGGTAGATTGGGAAGCCAGGCTACACACACACACACACACACACAACACACACACACTATTCAGAAGAGAATTGGACAATTGAACAGTGCTGTACTAAAGAGATCTTTGCCATTCAACATAGGTAGTCAGGAAAGTTCCCACTCTGAGGATAGGGAAGAAGTGAGTATAGCAGGCCTCTGAGAGAAAAACATTTCAGGCAGAAACAGCAGGTGCAAAAGCCTGAGATAGGATATTTGCAAGGCAAATGTATTGCACACACACACACACACAGAGACACACACACACACGCACACACACCATGCACACAGACCACAGCCAGATCAGCCAGAGGCCAACATGGCTGAAGTAGAGAACTTGAGTGGAGTACTAAGTAAATAATAGATAAAATCAGAGAGCTTCTATGGGTGAGACTATATTGAGCATTTTAGGCCATCATAAAGGACTCTGTCTTACATGGAGTGAGAATGAAAAATGAGTAGAAAATTTGGGACAGAGCAAAAACACTTTTTTTTAACTTTCATTTTACTGTGATCACTCCAGCAGTTCATTTGAGAATAAAACATAGACAAGTACAGAAGTACAGACTGAGACTGGTAATGATAGAGGTGGGGGGAAAAAAACAGATTCCAAAGCATTATGAAGGTAAAAGATTTGCTGATACATTGAATGTTGGGTAGAGAAAAAGAGACATCAAGGGAAAAGGTTTTGACTTCAGCAATTGGAAAAACAAACAAACAAACAAACAAACAAACTACCCAGAGTTGTCCTGCAGTGAATTAGGAAAGACCACAACAAGTGAAGTTTGGTGATAGAAATCAGGACCTTGGTTTGGCAGGTCTTAATTTTGAAATGACTATTAGATAACCAAGTGGGGACCTTAAGAAAGTAGTTGGATATGAGCTGAGAGTTCCAACTCTGGAGATATAAAATATACACAATTGTATATGGATGGCATTTCAGATTGGAGGCTGGATGAGATCACCAAGGTTAATGTAGATAGGTTAAAAAAAATTCCAAAGACTGAGCCTGGAACATGACAGCATTCAGAGATTAGAGACATGAGAGAAAACAAGCAAAGGCACTTGAGTGGCAGGAAATGGAAGAGAAACATGAAAGAAATTGACATCCTAGAAGCCAAATGAAAAACAATGTTTTTAAAAGCAGCAAGTGATGAACCTTGTGAAATGTTATGGACAAGTCAAGTAAGATAATTGACTGAGTGATTAAACTTAGCAACATGATAATCACTGTTACCTTGTAAGAAGCAACTTTAGTAAAGCAATAGCATCACAGCCAGTTTTGAGAGGATTCTAGAGAGACCGAGAGGAGTGGAATGGGTGAAAGGAAGAAAAAAGTATAGAAAATTGCTCTTTTTCTGCAAAGAGAAACAGGTGGAAGCAGTAAGTGGAGAAGGGAAATAAGGTCAAGGGAGATATTTCTTTTTTAAATGAGTGAATATGAAAGGTCTTTTCTGGTTGAATTTACTGTGGTAAGAGATAGAGGCCACGAGCTGAGAGGATGAGGATAGGGCAGGAGATCTTGTGGGTTTAAGGAAAAAGAAAAGGAATGCTGACTAGAAACAACAGATGAAAATAAAGTGAGACTAGTGTTGAGGATGTGGCTCAGTGGTGGAGCACTCACCTACCATGTGCAAGGCTCATATATATGAAAGACCAGTCAGAATGATAGTATTTAATCTCTAGTTACTCATCTGAGAGAATGTAGGACCAGAATAGTTTTTCCAGCATAGGGATTTATCAAGTGACTAATACAATGTGACAAGAGGGTAAGAAACTTAATATTTTGTGTAAGGAACGAATGCAATTATGAATCATGAAAAAGGTTGTATATGGAATGGGCAATAACAGAGTAAGCTGAAATATTGGACAAGGCTGCTGGACAATGAGATGTTCAAGGCTGATATGATAGATGGATGGCTATGGATAATGTAAGGTCTGGGTGTAACTCTGGGTGTGGGGATTGAGGAAGAATACAGAACAAGATCTTTGAAGGGGAAGAGATGAAGGAATAGAAATGCCAAAGTAGGGGAAGATCCTCTAGGTAGATGATTAAAGTAAGCCAGAGGCTACTTTATGAAGGGAGAGTGAGTGAAAAGGGGGCTATGAATGACTGTTAGGTTAAGAAAATGGGTGGCATAGCTGGTGATGTAAGATCCAAAGTTAGTGGAGGGGGAAGCTGAAACAATGGTCTGGAACAATGTTTCCATAGAACTTTGTGCAGTGATGGAAATGTCTTATTACTACACTCTTCAATATAGTAACCTCTAACATAGTGGTACTGAATGTTTAAACTGTGAGTAGGGGGGCTGAGGAACTGAAATTTTTTATATTATTTAACTTAAGTGAATCTAAGTTCAAATTTAAACAGCTACATGTGGCTGGTAGCTACCACATTGAGTGATGCATTGGAGTTACAAGGAGGTCTTGACCTCAGCATTGCCTACAAGTATGAGGTATGATCAAGATATCTAGTGAATATTTAAATTTTTTTAAATTTATTATATTACCTGTAATCCCAGCACTTGGGAGGCTGAGGCAGAAGGATCACTGTGAGTTCCAAGCCAGCCTGGGCTACATAGTGAGTTCAAGCCTAACCTGAACTATATAGTAAGACCCTGCCTCAAAAAACCATAAAAATATTTATTATGTTAAAAGGCACATTGCCATTAATCCCCCTTTAAAGTACTCCCCCTCCCCTCAAACACACTTATCCCATCATTCTTGCCACTTCGTGAAGCAGTTCTGGAAAGTCCTCTTTCATGAATATCTTTACAATATGTAATCAAAAATAGAATGAATGCTGCTGCCAAGTGCCATCAATAGAAAGACAGGCTTGTAAAAACATTTGGGGTATTCTCATCTACCTTACTCACCAGATCTAGCACCATGGGACTTCAAGCTCTTCTCCAAGGTCAAAATGACCATGAAAGGTAAATGTTTTGAATCAATTCAGGACATTGAGGCAGCCACAAAGCACAAATAATGACATGAAAGACTTCCAGAACTGGTTGAAAAAGAGGCAAGAATGATAGGATAAGTGTTTGAAGCAAGGGGAGTATTTTGACAGGGATTAATAACAATGTGTCTTTTAATGTGAGAAATTTTAAAAATTTGAACATTAACTGTATTTTTTAACATGCTGGCATAGATTATATGAATTTAATGATGAATTATGTTATCGTCTCGAAGAATGTGTATCAAAAGAAGCTTGTGTATACTAAGGGATTAGAGCATCTTAACACATTTTCTATAACAATTGAGTGATTTTAATGTATACTTAAGTGTTGTAAAGAGAAATTTGGAAACACTGGGAAGAATAATAATCTCATCATTTCTCAAATTTGGTAGCAATTTGAAACTATTTGGGAACTTTTTAAAAAAGCAATTTAAACTAGGGCTTCTGGTTTAATTGGTCTATAGCATGGCTCAAGGCAGATAATGCAACATTTGAGAACCATTAGTCTAGAATTAAGAAAGTAGCTTGCTATAGATTCAGGGTCACACACTTCTCTAACTCCTGAGCCTCTTCCTGATTTCATAAGTTTGTTGAGAGTTTTATGATGCTAACATACTTCCCCCAAGTAGATAGTAGTCCTTCTAGAGGTAGGTTCACTGTAAATGATTAATTGACTTTGTAATCAAATTAGTCCTTGGTGAGTCTAAATGGTAAGATCCCATTGTCCCCTCCCCAGTTCAGCCCGGGTGATGAGCCTAAGATAAGCATACCACCATCAAGATTCCGGACCTACCCAGCTCACAGGCAAACCCTAGAAATAAAGAAGGCAACAGCCACATCCATAACACATTCAAACATTCAAATTTGTCAATCTGTTTTACCCAAATTCCTGCCCTGCTTGTTTCTTAATTGGTTTATACATCTGCTTAATCATACCCCGGACCAGCTGTTCTCAATCCTGGCTGTACGTTAGAATCACCTGGGGAGTTTTTTGGAATCCTAATGTCTGTGCCAACTGCATCAGGATCCCTGGAAATGTGACCTGGTCCTCAGTGATTTCACAAGCCCCTCCCCCAAGAAACATCATAACACACTGCTTGAGGCTATAATGCTCTCAAGTATTTACCTAAGATATTTATGAGTCTGTGTTTTTTCACTTGGTATTGTGGCACTGCAGAGATATGGACATATATATCTTTTTAATTACTGTGATCCAAGATGACTTGTTTGACAGCAAATCCCTGGTAATAGACTTACAGAGCATTTACACATTTACTTAGGGATGGGCCTCTTCCAAGCATTGTGTGGAGACTGATTTATTCACTTTGTCCACATTTCACAAATGAGGGCATTGTCCAAGGTCATGCACTTGGTATGAGGGTCAAGATTAAAAGGAAGTATCATGACTCTAGAGTCAGGAAACTTAACCACAAGTGACCACTAGGTCCCGTTGTAAGAACCACCAGAAATTGTGTAAGAACTGCCAGATACAATGAGCAAGGTAATAGTCTTTTGTTTCCATTTTACAGATAAGGAATTGAGGTAGAGAGAAACTTCCCTAGCATCATACAGCTAATAAGTCAGAGTTGGGATTCAAATTAAACAGTTTGTCTCTAAAGTTCATACTCTGTCAATAATGTGGGCCTTTTACACAAATATTCAACAGATGAAGCTTTTCAGAGGTTTCTATTACTGAAGAGTGAAAATTTATTTTTTATGTGGGTACCAGAAGTCAAACTCAGGACCTCATGATTGTCAGGCAGGTGCTTATGCCGCTGAGCCATATCACCGGCCCTACAGAGTGAAATTTAATATTGCAAGTTATATATGTGCTTCTCAGCTTACTCTTAATGTTTTACCCATCATTTGAAAAAAGTTTCTGATTTTTTTACATTTTATTTATTTATTTGGGGGGGGCACTACTACTTGCCCTGGAGAAGCCAGAAAGAGGCTACAGCTTTTGTCTTGAAATTTTCTTTGATTAGTAAATAAGTTAGGTATCATAAATCCATCAAGATTGCATGAAGAAGGAAAGATTCTCCTTGTCAAGTCTTTTCATGCCTGAATAATCTTTTAGTTTCCTTTATTAGTTGGTATGCTCCTAATTCAGTATTAAAAATCCAGATTCATTGCAGCTATTGGACACTGTCTCATTTCAAACTTTTAAAAACAAATTTATCACAGTACTATGATAATAACTATGTAAATAGGACAAATACATCTCAGCTCTTTGGCAAGCAGCCTAGATGATTGAAATAGTTTCATATTGTGGATTTCAATCAGTGTAACTGTTACTGAACAAGTCTTTGTAAAATGAATAAATTCTAGATTGTAAGAGGTGATTTTAAAGGTTCCTCGTTCTTTACATTTTAATATGCAGACAACCTCAGCCTCTTGTCAAAATGTAAAAATATGATTTGGGAGGCCTGAAGTGACATGCAGGACTCCGTTTCTAATAAACTCCTAAAGAGATTCCGTATCACTGGTCCATGGACCACACTTGGAGTAGAAGGAACACAGCATTGGTAAACTGGTTTGCCAAAGGCGGAAAACAAAGCCCTGATTTGTAGTGTTGCTAATTTCCATGACAGAAATACTCCCACAATGGCCAAGTTCAAGCTACCAGCCTGACATCATTCCAAACTGAGTTGAGAAGAGATGTTCAGCACACTGAACACAATTGGGTCTCCCCAGTGGAGATACACAAGCTATAGCACACTCCTAGAGGTACATGACCGTAAGCACATGCTGATGAAGGTTCAATGCAAACCATGATGCTGTTCCACTCTGCAAGAATTTCAGTAAGTTTAGGGAGACAACGAATGCTATAGGAAAAATTACTAGAGATTAACATAAAGTACTGAGAATAGGTACAACATAATACATTTCCAAAGGTATAGTCTAATGAGAAGGCAGATTTAAGGAGATAAAAACATACAGGTCCCATAATGGAGACTATAGGGAAGATTTGAACCAGATTTTGACAGTGATGGACAAATGGGAAAGAAGCACAACCACAGGAATGGATGGGGTTAAGAACAAGCAAAATGTCTGATACTAAACAGGAGTGAGGGAAACTGGAATTACTAAAGGGTTGGGAGTAGGTTAGTTGGTCCAGGACAGAAAGAAGACATCCTACTTTCTTGTATGTTTTATTCTCCAGTATGAGTGGGGAGCAAAATATTCAGATTTAATATTCAAGTTAATAGGGTTATATGTACCAGAGAGAGATACTAATATTTAAAATAATTTCATATATTGGAGTACACAGGAACTAATTTCTTCTTTAATAGGAAAAAGACTTCAAGAGCTGCCTTTTCCCCCTCTTTTTTTTTTTTTTTTGGTAGTGCCTCTTTATTGCCAACAGCTGACATCACCCAGTGCTCAAGGGAAGTAAATTACATCTACCATGATCTCTAACAGGTATTGCCAAGCTGGGAAGGAGACTGGACTTTCTTGGACACTGATCTTGGGAAAGGGTGTGGGGAACCACTTGGACTGCTTTAAAGCTCAGGGGTGTCTAAGGACACCTGAGGACGTGACCCTACTGTCTAGTGAACTCACACAGTGGGATACAGTTATGTAACCATGACATACCAGTGGACAAACACAATGTGCCAGTTACAGTAGTATACAAGAATGTAAATACGTGATAACAACCTGTATAAGAATTATACAATAAAGATGCAGGCTGCTCTTGTGCTCTTGTTCCCTTGTGCTCTTGAGATTTGGCAGTCTGGCAGTCTGGCGCTCTGCTCTGCTCCATGCTGCCTGCTGTTGTTGCTGACATCTTGCATATGTGTGTTCATTAACCTGGGGACCTCACCCATGAAAATCTCCCTCAGGCCCCCTGACCAGGCCAACAACTGGCGTAGTCAGCAGGATGTTGAGGTGAGTGGTCCTGCGTTGGCTGTGGAAACAGTGCCCAAAGACAAGGGAGAGCCCTGTGGAATGACTGATAAGCAATCCCTGGCCTCACCATGGCTACCTATAGCCACCTTCTTGGAAGCTTGGAAGGCCCTGGAGGACTGGGAAACACTCTAGGTGGAGCCCAGGGATGTCTTGCAAGCCTTAGAAGTGATAGACACATTCTTCCCCCTCACTGTGAAATAGGGCAGGTGGCTTGGCTGTTCCTCTGCTGTGTAAATCAAGAGGTGGATGTCCTTGTTTGGCAAGTAGACCAGCTGCAGCATACAGAGGAGCACCTTGAGCAATGGCTGGCAAAGCTCATGTTTTGAGGCATAGGAAGCATTGCCTCCTCCAGAAATGTCTCCAGAAGCATAAGTCCTCATGTCCAAGAAAAACCCCAGGGAAATCCCCTGGTTTTGCAAGGTAGGCTAGCTATTCATCAAAAGGTGGTGGTAGAGGAACCCCTAGCCCAGGGAGAACTGGGAGGGCCGCCTACCTCTACCTGGCATACAACATACATGACCTATACAGCAAAGGAGCTGCAGGAGCTGGCAAAACAATTAAAGCAAAATGTAGGTGAAACAGTCCCCTCATGGCTGCTATGGCTGTGGGATGATGGGGCTGATAACATGCAGTTAAGCCCACAGGAGATGTCCCAAATAGCTAGCATAGCCAGCATCCCCTCTATGAGATGGGTTCTGCAGGATGTGCAGAGGACAGCCCCAGAAGCAGGTATTCAGACTGTGATAAATTAGTTGATGGTAGCAGCTTGCCTAGTTTGGGAGAATCCAGATGACCTGCTAGAGCAAGTCATTAAACAGACAACCTATCTAGACTTGAAAATTGTGCTACATGAAATGGGCATTTGGCAAATGATGTTTGCACTGCAGTACCATAACCCACATGAGGAACTGCTGACAGCATGTATGAAGGAAATGATCCTGGCAAGCGAGCCAGCTGGCATGTTCAAATCAGTAGCAGCCCTTCTAGCTCCCTTTACAGATTGCCTGATCCACAATGATGTGGACGCTTTAGCCAGGCTGGGAGATGTGGAAGTGAAGCACCAAGGTAAGGCAAAACCTGTAAAAACTGTACTGGCAAAGGAAAAAGAAGGGGGGTTCCAGGAGAATGGGGCCATCCTCCCAAGGACAGGCTGTAGGGCCACTGAAGGTCAGTTGGCTCTAGATCTGGATGGGCCTGCTGGCTGATGGCCCAGCCACAGATAAGTTAGACAGGCCGCCTTTGGATGTCTTGCTGACTCTGTGGAAGCAGTTATACCCTGAGCAGGATTACAAGCCAATGGGCCAGGGCTAGAAAGCCAAAGCAGCCCCATTGAAGCATGAAGAAGTGCTTCCTTTTACCCTGATTAGGAGGCAAGCCAAGGTCCCTGGGCCTTGGGGGTCCCAGGAGACTGGGGCCACATGTGGAATTGACTATTTACTGGTCTCCAAAATATGTGCAGTGTTTACTAGCATTGGTAAATACCGGAGCCTAGCCTACACTAATATATGGCAACCCAGACCATTTTACAATACCTAGTGCACATATAGAAGAGTGTGGAGGTCACTACATGACAGTCTGGAAGGCTCAGGTGACTTTGGGTATCAGGTGCTTGCCCCCACGCTCAGATGTTTATGTTTCCCCAGTTGCTGAATCCATACTGGGAGTGGACATACTGATTGGTGCTTGGCTAGACACCACACAGGGAGAATTTTGGCTGCAAATTCACATGGTAAAAAAAGTAGGCCAAGGATAGCCACACCATGCACCACTAACACTTCTGCAGGGCACACAGGTTGCGTGTGTGAAACAGTATTGACTGCCTGGAGGTCATGAAGCAATGGGACAGACTATCTTGAAATTGGAAAAAACAGGGGTGATACACCCTATACAGAGTCCTTCAGTACGGCTCATGCAGAAGCCAGACGGGTCATGGCAAATGACTGTAAAGTCTCACTATGATGCTGACAGCCAAGACCAATCTGCCTTCACCCAGGAGGGCAAACAATGGACCTTCCAGATGTTGCCACAAAACTATTTGTGTAGCCTAACTTTGTGTCATGGCCTGGTGGCCCAAGACTTGGCCACCTGGACCAAGCCACACTCCGTGTCACTGTTTTGTATTGATGATTTATGTTAACTTCTGATTGCTTTACAGATTTGGAAGCTGCCACGTACAGCCTGAAGGAAGATTTGCTGGCATTTGGTGGGCCATGGACAAAGACAAAGTCCAGGGAACTGGCTTGTCTGTCAATTCTTGGGTATTATATGATCGGGTAAGACCAGACCCACAACAGTACACCAATTACAGGTGTATGTGGGCTTGCTAGGTTTTCGGCAGACATACCACACCTAGCTACCCTGGTGTGCCCTTTATACCAGATGACCAAAAGGGGCACAACATGGGGCTGGACAGATGCAGTGGAAGCTGCTTGCTGGATAGACACAGCAGAAGATGCTTTCAGGACTCAAAGAGGGTCGTTGCATAGGTGCAAGCCCTACAAGTCTTTGACCCTACCCTGCTATTTATCCTAATGATCAGTGTGGATTTCAATGGATTGGGCTGGGGCTATGGCAAAAATGGGGAGGAAGCAGAAGCACACTGTTGGGTTTTGGTCACTGTTGTGAAAGGGAGCCAAAAGCCAGTATTCCCTGATTGAGAAACAGCAGTGTTGTACACTGCTCTGCATGTCTGTGATGAATCATGGAAGCAGATAGAGATGTGGGTACAGACATGAACAGCCCATCCCAGGAGTGGAGTGGCACAGGCTCCCACTCCCACACATTGGGGGACATACCTCCAACAGTGGGCCTTCTTTTCAGCTAGCCCATTGGCAGCCAAACTGGTAACAGTTTTGGGACCCATGATGTACATGGTCCAGGAACATGTCCAGGAAGATGGACTACAGGACATGACCCCTAGTCCCTATACAAAAGGGAAAGAGGGACCTCCAATTGATGCTGGGTATACTTATGGGTCTAGCTGTGACCCAACCCCACAATGGACAGCAGTCGCTGTCCAACCCAGTACAGAAGTACTCTGGTTTGAAACTGAAACAGGCAGATCAAGCCAATGGGCAGAGTTGTGGACAATGTGATTGTTTGTGATGCATGAAAAAGACCCCCTACATGTGTGCACAGACAGTTGGGGTGTCTTGAGGGGGCTGATGCTCTGGCTGCCAGCTTGCACAGCTCAGGACTGACAGGGCACTGTCCCTTGTGGGGTGTTGACCTATGGTGAGGTGTATGGGAGCATGACCAAAAAGCTGATTGATTTGTTGACTGCAGCACTTGTGACCTGTTACATGTAAAATGTTACATTTATATACATCCAACCTTTGAGGGGGTGGGATGTGGGGAACCACTCAGAGTGCTTCAAAGTTCAGGGGCATCTAAGGACACCTGAGGATGTGACCTCACTGTCTAGCACAAGCACACAGTGGGATACAGTTACGTAACCATGACTTAACAGTGGAGAACCACGCATGCGCCGGTTACAGCACTATACAAGAATGTAAATATGTGATAACAACCTGTGTAAGAATTATACAGTAAATATGCAGGCTGCTCTTGCACTCTTGCATTCTTGTGGTCTTGCGCTCTGCTGTATTCTGCCTGCTGTTGTTGCTGACATCTTACATATGTGTGTTCATTAACCTGGGGACCTCACCAACAAAAATCTTCCTTGGGCCCCCAAGCAGGCTGACAAGGGGATATAAGGTTACTGGGCAAATGTCCATGGAGAGTGTCTCTTTCTTACCCCCAAGACCACAGAAATTCCTATTCCTTCCTCGTGCTCCAAGGGGCAAAGTAGAGGCCAGGGTCTCTTAACTACCTGGAGCTAAGTAAGCAGAAAGCATGACCCAGAGGAAACCGAGGCTTGGGCATCAGAACAGAGGAGGACCTCAGAATTGCGTGCAGTCACAGGATGACAGGAAGGGTGGCTATTGGTGATCCTTTCGAGGAGCTATCTATCACTGGCTCTGCAAATGGCCTTGATGAGTTCTTTCTCATAAGCAAGCCCTCATTCTCCCTTGGAGAGCACTAGCTGACCACTGACCATGGATCAATGGCTCCATTCCCCCTCAACACCCCTCCAGCCCTTCTTCCTACTCCCTCCCCCTCCCCCTCCCCCTCCCCCCACACCACTGACTGTAATCTCTCTGCTCCTTCACTGTGCATATCAGCTCCAGGTAGGTGGCCTCAATGCCACAGGGTTGAGTATTCCACCACCATGCAGACTCTACTGCCCTGTTGGACCTTCCCAGGAGGGGGCACTCCAGACACTTCCCCAGGGTCCCCAGGAACATCTTTTGTCTGTATTCAGGTATAGTTCAGTGATGGAGCCTGTGAATTTCCATTCATAGCATGATATAAGAAGACTGTATCTTCAAGGCTTTCTCCAAGATTGCAATACAACAGCATCCTTGGAAACCCTAACCCATGGAAAGAATTTCCAACTGGGAGAAAGCTTTTTCCCAATTGGAAATTGAATCCTTAAAAGCTCAAACTCATTTTTTAACTATAAAATGGGCCTAATAATACCCAACACATGTGCTATTGATGATTCTATGGAACATGATTAAGAAATACCACTGTTTATGAAATACAGGTTTCTACATTATGGGTGTATCTTCAAGACAACCTATGACCATGACCTATGCTGTGTTTGAATACCTAGGGGCTGTTCCTGCTCCTCTGGGGAAGACTTTCTCTTGACTCTGAGACCTTCTTTGTAGCAGCCTAACTACATGAGAGTGATCTCTGATATTTCTTAGTGCTGAAAAGAAGTTTATTTTGAAATAGAAAATCCTCTTTTTTCCTGTCTCTTGGAATAAAAGTCCTATTTAATTTTCTTAATTTGTACTATGTTAAGAAAAGGGAACTTAAGGTCAATTTCTCAGGTTGACTAACTCTAAGCTATAAGCTCCAGAATCTTGTCTTTGTCTCAGATTCCAAATGGGCTTGTGGGGAAAAGTGATATAACCATGAGATCATTGTGTTCTTTTAGATGATTTCCTGTTTCCTGTGTATTTAAATACACAGGGAATAATCCTGCTATTAAAAATGAGACCCTGTATGTGTGTATGGGCAGAAGTTCAATGAAAAAAGGAAGAAAAATATGCTTGCTGACTACCAGATGTAGAATGCATAAATCCTATTAGAACGAGTGGGGAATAGGTTTATGCAAGAAACCTAAGGGAACTGGAAAGTCAGATAGGTATGTGTCAAACAGACTTATTTAAATCATCCACTTCCTCAACAAATAAAAGTTTGAGAGAACTCTGTTTCCTCTTGTGGTTTGAAATTACAGTTGTAGGTTTAGAAGTCCTGCTTGATTGAGGGCTTCCAAGCAAAGAAATTATGTGGCCCTATTCAAGGACCTGGCAACATCAGGATCACCCGATGCCTCTTACTGAGGCCTCCTATACTGCCCTATTTGTACTTTCTGTCCCTTGTCATCTCAGCAGCAAATTGCTGTGCAGTTGACCGCTCCTTCATGACCCTCTGACTTGTTGCTGTAAAAGGCTTTTGTATCTGAAAAAGAAAGGTACCCACTGGTTTTCTTGCTAGACCAGACTATAAATCCAGAGCACAGGCTTTAGTTCTGTAAGCTTAGTGACTAGGCAAATCATTCTTCCCCAGCCTTGTTCTGTCCATAGGTCCAGAGCGGTGATGGCGTTAGACAATCAATTTGTGTTAAGACAAACCTGATATGAAAACTAATAATCTAAGCCTGGCATGGTGGCTCGTGCTTGTCATCCCAGCACTCTGGATGGAGGATCACACAAGTTCAAGCTTAGATTGGACAACTTGGCATATATGCATATATATGGGGTTACAGTTCATTGTGAAGGCTCTGAATTCAATTCCCAGTACAGCCAAAAAACAAAAACAAACAAAAAACCCAAAAAGAAACCTAATAACTTGTGTGTGCTTAACTACAACATCCATATTAATTTATAGTGATCCAGAAAGCTGGATTCAGAATCTTTTTAGGTATAACCATAGACTTTATAGTCAAATGGATAGAGGTCTAAGTCATTCCAATTCTAAATTGTTCTCCTCAGGATATTTCTATTTACAAATATTCTGCTAAATATATTTTTTGTTATGACTATATTCAACAGAATTATTATATATGCACATATGGAAAGACCATAGACTTTGTAGTCAAATGGACTCAGTTGCAAATTATTCCAAGTCCACTACTTACTAATGCATGAACTCTAGCATGTTACTACATCTCTCTGATTTTTTAGTTTCCTTACTTTCTTGCTAAGAATGTATACGTAAAAGAATCTAGCACAATGTCTAACACTTTGGGAAATTCTGAAAAATTCTTACTCCTTACCATACATCCATCTCTTCATCATTGCCTCTTCCTCCAACTTCCATGCTTTCATTCAATG
Organism: Erethizon dorsatum; assembly: GCA_028451465.1. NCBI lineage: Eukaryota > Metazoa > Chordata > Mammalia > Rodentia > Erethizontidae > Erethizon > Erethizon dorsatum. Next base: position 141,195,948 of record CM051823.1, on the reverse strand, counting down.
CCTGCTAACACATTTTATGTAAACTATTATGTTTAACTGACCACTATGTCAGTTAGTAGAGTGACAAACAAGACTAAGATATGAGTTTTGACCTTTAAATAAGCCATACCATCGAAAAATGGAGACAGGTATATCCCTAAAAGCTTGTACCAGGCACACTCATGATACGAAGGGGGAGGTGTTCAATTCTTTCTGGTTACAGCACGAAGTTTCCAGAAAGTTTTAGCCAGGGAAATGAAGAAGACACATAAAAATTGGAAAGATGTCACTATTAATGAATTAAAAGAATTTATATTGTTGAAATGTACACAATACCTAAAATGATGTACAGATTCAATGCAATTCCCATCAAAGTACCACTGATGTTATGCACAGAACTAAAAAAAACCTACAAAGTTCATATGGAAGCATAAAAAAACCCTGAATAGTCAAAGCACGCCCAAGAAAAAAAGAATGAAGTTGAAGGAATCATTATACCTAATTTCAAACCATACTACAAAGCTATAGTAGTCAAAAAAGCATGGTACTAGCATAAAAACAGACAAATAGACAAATGGAATAAAATAGGAAATCCAAAAATTAATTTATGTATTATCATTTAACTAATTTTTCACAATGGCAACAAGAGCATACCTTAGAGAAAGGACAATGCCTGCAATAAATGGTGCTGTAAAAACTAGGTATACATATGTGGAATAATGAAACTAGACTTCTTCCTTTCACCTTATACAAAAATCAACTCAAAATAGATCAAGGACCTAAATGTAAGACCTGAAACTATGAAACTATTATAAGAAAACATAGGGAAGATATGTCAAGACATTAGAATAGGCAAAGATTTTTTTTTGAGTGAAACCCTAAAAGTGTAGGAACCAACGCAAAACTCAACAAATAGGACAATATCAAACTAAGAAGCTTCTGCATAGTAAAGGAAATAATCAGTATAGTTAAGAAACAACCTGCAGATTGAGAGAAAATATTTCCAGACTACCTGACAAGGGGTTATTATCCAGAATATATATAGAATTCAACAGTAAAAAGAAAATCCAATTTTTAAAATGAGCAAGTGACCTGAATAGACATTTCTCAAAAGAAAATATGCAAGTGACCAATGAGTCTATGAAAAAGTGCTCAACATCACTAGTCATCAGGGAAATGCAAATCAAAACCATAATGAAATTTATCTTGCCTCAGTTAGAATGGTTATTGTGGAAAAAGACAAAAAATAAATACTAGCAAAGATGTGGAGAAAGGGGAACACTTGCACACTGTTGGTGGGAATGTAAATTGATTCAGCCATTAGAAAAAATATGGAGTTTCCTCACAAAACAAAATTGTACTACTGTATATTGTAGCAATCCTGCTACTTGATATATCTATATATTCCCTTTGGAAAGGAAAGGAAATCATTATATCAAAGAAATACCCTCACACCTATTTATTGCAGCACTATACATATCTAAGATACAAAATCAACCAAGATATTAATCAATGTGTGAATGGATTTGAAAAATGTAGTGTGTATACAAAATGGAACATTATTATTCCATAAAAAGAATGAAATCCTGTCATTTGTGGCAACACACATGTAACTGAAGGACTTTATGTTAAATGAAATAAGGCTGGTACAGGAAGACAAATATTATATGTTCTCATACATTTGTGGAAGCAAAAAATGTTGATCACATAGACATAAAAGATAGAAAAGTGGTCACTAGAGGATGGAAAGAGTGGGGAAGATATAGAGAAAGGGTGGATAATGGTACAATTACACTTTAAAAAAGGGAAGTAATTTAATGTTCTATGGCACAATAGGGTAATTGTGGTCTACAAAAATTAATTATACATTTCAAAATACATAGAGGAGAAAATTTTAAGGGTTCCCAACACATAGAATTGATAATATTTGAGAAGACTGAAATGCTACTTATCCTGATTTGATCATTACACATTATACACATGTAGTGAATTAAAAGGCATATCCCGCAAATAATTACATTATATGTCAATTCAAAACAAAAATTTGAAAATAGTGCAGTTCTGCTGAGAGATAGTTTTTAGAAGTTATATTACCAAATCAGAAGGTGGAAGTGAGGGTGGTTAGTGGGCTGGAAGAGGGGTGGAGAGAGAAAGAGAAAAATGAATGCTATACAAGGTAAAGTATTGAATACTACATACTCTGCCCCAAAATGTGTACAGTGAAGTTTACTAAAACAAAAATTTGCACATTTATTTTTTAAAATTATGTAGTTAAAAAGGTAGCCAGTTATGCTAACATCCTTCCTCATTAATATTGCAGTATCAGAAGTACTGAATCCTCCCACGTCCCTAGCTCTTATCTAAAAGCCAGAGTATCACCTGAGCTGAAAGGAAAGCGAAATTAAGGAAGTTCATGGTGGGAAGTATCCTGAAAGAAACCAAATAAATGTACTCAAGCCAGCTGATTCTGAGGAAAGTTACTAAGTAGCACTTTGAGGATTGTGTAAGAAATCTGACATACTTTTTTTCTTCCTTTTGTTTATTTCTCTTTCCTGTCAGAGCCTCTAGTGACACTATCGCCACTCTTGACCTCCTCCTCTTCTTCCACGTATTGCCATAGAGACTTACTGGGTTCATCATCCCTGGAAACAAACTAAACAGAAGAACCAGTTGTGGTCTTTGGGAAGTGGGAGAGAGTGTGTGGAGAGGTTCGGAGATACATATATATTGGTTATCCACTGATCTATAACAAACTACACTAACCTTCACAGGTTAAAACAACAAACGCTCATTCTCTCACACAATTTCGGAGAGTTAGGAATCCAAGATTCAGGGTCTCCCATGGAAATACTGCTAATGTGTTGGCTGGGGTTGCTGTCTTTGATTTGAAGGCTCAACTGGGCTGTAGTTCCAAAAAGCTCTGCAGTTGCAGTTTTAATTTCTATTTCGCTTATTATGGAAGAGATTGAGCCTCCTTTTATATGCATAAAATAACCTGTGTTTACTATGAATTATTTGTGCATAATTGTATTGGATTGATATTTTGGGGGGATTAAAGACATCGGTTCTTGTCTTAAATGTGAATACCACCTATATTTTTCCCAGTGTTTTTTCATTTGTACTCTGACCTATTAATATTTTTGTCACATGGTAACTTAAAAAGTATTTTATGTGGTCACATTTATTAGTATTTTTCTTATAGCTTCTGTATTACATCATCCTTAGAATGTCTTCCTTCAAAACTATTAAGAATTCTCCTATGGCTCTTTTTAGCATTTTCATTGTTTAGATTTTTTTTGTTTTTTACACTTCAGGTTTTTTTTTTTCTTTTTTTTTTTTTTCATGTGGGTACTGGGAGTCAACCTCAGGACCTCGCACTTGCCAGCAAGCACTTGTGCCACTGAGCAATACCACCGGCCCTTTTTTTCCTTTATGTGGGTACCAGGAGTTGAACTCAGGACCTCGTGCTTGCCAAGCAGGCACTTATGCCACTGAGGTATCTCACTGGCCCTACACTTCAGTTTTTGACTACACTGGTTCTTCTAGTTCATTACACTGTATTAAAATATAAATACATGTGAAACACTAAGTGTGTATCCATTTTGTTTCTGGTTCAAATATTTCTATTTTATTCTGTCTTCTTGTTTGTGGACTAAGGATAATTAGTACTACTGAGTACTATCTGTGGCTTTTGGTGGGAGGCCATCTTCCAGACTGAAAATTAGTTCATAATTTTCTTCCTTGTTATTTACCTGATTGGGTTGGTGCCCCAATGGGAGAATAGAGATTAACTCCATCTACAAGATACTGTAGCTTGATTTAATAATCAAAACATAAGTCAAATTAGCCATTTCATGTCTTCCTACATGCGGGCTGGTGTTTTTATTTAGAATTTTTCAATAATATAAATGCACAGATAATACTGTTGAAATAATTTGGCTATCTATGAAGCAGAATTGGAAAACATATCATACCTCTGAATTGGTTATTTGGAATTCAAAATGATAGTCCACAAAACAGTATTTTAAATGTTTAGGTTCTTGGGCCTTATCACAAATTCTAGGCTTCTGGTTTACAAAATTCAGGATAGGAGGAATGGTGCTCTGTCAACTAGATATAATATTTTATAGCACAATTTTCCTGGGAATATCCACTTGATGGGCACCTCAGGAAGCCCCAAATACTTCTTTGCTGGCCCTGGAAGCAGAAGTGAGAACTTCAGGAGCAATGAGGAAGTTGTTGTCAAGGCCAAAAAGGATATTCTGGCCAAAAGAATGCCTCTTTATATTTGTATGAGGGAAAGCTATTTCCTAATATTTGACAGTTGTCCTTAATAGGATAACCTAATAAAATAAGGCCTTTGATGAAGAATTTTTTGAGGTGTATCATATTATTTTCAGCAAGAAATTACATATAGGAAGCTTTAAAATCATGAAAAGGTCTTCACGACAAAGGCTGGTTTTAAGGCAAGAAAGGTTCTTGGGAAGACAAACCAAGAAGTGGATTCCCAAGAGATGGGGACTCTGTTATCCTCAAAAATAAGACATTAATCTAGTTGTTAGGCCTGAAGAGTAAGGTAGGATTTGAGGCTTAGGAACAAGGAAAAATATGCTTATCAGGACTAAAGCTTGAGACTACCTTAGAAGAGTAAAATGAAACTGATGGTTTGGAGGCAATTACTGTAACCCCCAATGCCTAAGGTAAGGACCTATCTGGGGAACCAGGGCAAAGCATCAGTGGCAAGTGAGAATGAAATAGTTCTGATGTGGAGCAAGCAGGGAGCAGAGACCCAGGGTGGGGGTTTGGGGAAGAGTTTTCCACCACTTAGAAAGTGATTGGCCATTATTTGGGGAACTATGTATATTTTTGTATTTTATGCCTAGCATAAAATATATATTTGTCACAGGATCATTTATTATATCAAGTATATGAAAAAGGCATATGCTTATTCTATTTCTCAATGACAATTAAGAATAATTGTAAGTTAATTGTGAAAGGTTGGCTAGTATGTAAATAGAACAATTCATTGTTTAAGGATGAGGATATGTTCAGAGAAATGCTTCATTAGGCAATTTAATCAGTGTGCACATATCACAGTGCACTTACACAAACCCAGAAGGTTTTGGTCAGCCACTCAGTGTGACCTCCTGATGCAACCCAGAGATCTAGTAAACACATGATGTAAGCGGTTACTGCCAATAAAGCATAGCATATTGTTTGACAGTGAATTTTTTAAGTAAAAAGAGTACACTCTAAAGATAAAAAGTATGGTATAATGTGATAGTTAATTGTAATTGTCAACTGACTAGATTAAGAGACATGTAGAGGCGATTAGAGTACAAGGGCAATAATCTCATCAATGAATGGGTCAACCTTCTGATGAGTTCACAGCTGAATGAGCTGTTTAGAGGAGGAGCCCAGTTGGAGAAAGTAGATCGCTAAGGGTGTGCCTTCGAAGGGCATATCTTTCTCCTGGCCCTTTCCCTTTCATTCTGCTTCCCAGATGCCATGAAGAGAGCAGATTTCCTCACCATGCCCTCTGCCAAGATGTTTCTGCATTGGAGCCAGCCAATCATGGACTGAAACCTCTGAAACTAAACCAAAACAAACTTTTCCCCCTTTAAATTGTGTATATCAGGTATTTGGCCACAATTTCTGCCCAATACATGTCATAAATATATAACTCTTAATGTATTTACTATTATCAAGTATTACTGTACATCACTGTATGAGCTACACTTTTACATGACTGGCATTGCAGTAAGTTTGTTTATACCAGCACCACCACGAACATGTGAGTAATGCGTTGTGGTATGTTGGAATGGCTATGACATCACTTTACAATAGTATTTTTTTTTAGCTTCATTATAATCTTATGGGACCATTGTTGTATATACATACATATGGTTTGTTGTTGACTGAAATGTTGCTATTAGCACATGGACACAGTATTTACAGTGATCCAAATACCAGAAAATTGGCCAATCTAAAAAAAGAATAAAATTCACCTATTGCAAACACAAATTATTATAGTTTGAGGTAAAAATCAAAAGATATTTTATTCTCTGAGGGATGGTGCATGTTATCTATGTTCTTTCCAACTCCTTCTGTCTGTTTCCATTTGTTTCCCTGCTCATTAACACTTCCACTAGAAAGTGGGCAGGTGATGACAAGAAATAAAAATACAAGTTAAAATGCAATTAAGAACATAACATTTTACAAAATGCCAAAATAAGAATGATATAAATGTCTCAATTGAGAAAATAAGCTCTTATCCTGGTTTGTGTATGGCATTCTGAATATGTGAAAAGTGATGAGGAGTTGCAACACATTCCATACGGAAGAAGAAGTTCACAGAATATTACTGGGGAAAGGACTACATAGATAGACTATAAAAACATCTGTCCCTGCAGGTGGGGACTGCAGAAAAATTCATTAAACAAAATAATTTAGTAAGTATACTCTTAAGTGTACTCTTAAGACCTAGCCACAGTTCCAGAAGCTAATTGCAAAGCTTAGCCTAAACATGAAAAATCTGAGAACACTTGCTGTAGTCAGAGAAGACATCTGCAATAGGATGATTTTTTAGAAAGTTATTTCAATAGCCTTTGCAAAAGGGAGATTTGGGTTGGGAGGACATGGCACTAAATAGATATGAATCAACATAGTAATATTATTACTATTAATATGAATAATACTAAATGTAGGATATTTAGGCCGTTTTTATTATCATATTTATACCTCTGAAAATTTGTATTCAATATATATTGATTTCATTATCAAAAAGTAGTTTGGAAAGAAAAAAGTTATACTCTACTGCCATACATTACATTGGTCAATGGCATTTATTCAGTGAGTTTTACTAGTCAAAAGCATCCCACAGAGGGCTAGAAACAGGGATCAATACTGGTGATTTCCAATATGCATGATTTTAATGACCAGACCATGACTAGCCTCTATGTGGTTGTTGTTCTATTCTGTTTTTCTTTTGATGTCTTCCTTCTCTCTTTCCCTCCAGTCTTCTGCATCAGTCTCCCAAAGTTAGTGTGATCTCCCTCTATCCTGCAACCTTATTTCTAATCTCTTCCTCTTCTTCTACTTCTCTATTTTTTCCCTAAGCCCTTTTAAATTTTAACCCCTGAGGGTAAAATTGACATATTAAGGACTTATGTTCTGCATATAATTTTCTGGTCTGTTTTAGATTTTGTGATATAACTACAAATCTAGTTCATATGGTTAAAGGTGGCAAATTAATGGTTACCTCAGTTTGTCATTTTCTAGGCTGTGATTAATGCTACTGTTATTGCTGATGACACCAATTTAGCCAAAAGTGACATAATTGTTTTAAACAGCTTTTCTTTCTGGTATTCCAAGACTAAGATTGACCAAGGGTCATAGAAAATACTGTGACGCACTGCCAAAGAACCAGAGGCTGGGCCAAACAGGCAGCAACTTCTCATCCCCAACAAATTGAAGTGGTAGGATCTTGCAACAGACTCAAAACCCCAAAATCAGCCAAACCTGGAGACTACATCAGAGAAGTAGTCATTTCCTAAGGGTTCTAAATACTAACAATAAAGCAACCCATCATAGGCAATTTACAAGCATCACACCAGGAATTAAACTAAAAAAAAGAAAATGAGATGACACTTAAACAAGATGCAACCCTAGACATCCAGTTCACCAAAGGCAAACCCAGGGGGCAATGAGGTGGAACAATCCAAAAGCCACCCACTTGGCCTCTCTGAAGTGGTAACAACAAAGCAATTGAATGAGGCTCTAGAAAAAATCAAATCAGAAGTAGTTTCTCAGATAACTACAGAGATGGCGTCCACAATGAAAGCCATGCTTAGGGACTCTAGAGCAGATACAGACAAAAAAAAAATAGATGAGCTTAAGAAAATTATGGAAGCCATGAATGCTCAGCATAAGAAAGAAGTGGAATCTGTAAGGCAGATTCAAGGATATATTCAGGAGAATAAAAATTCCATTGAAAGTATCCACAGCAGATTAAGCCAATGTGAGGACAGGACCTCAGATATAGAAAACAGGCTATGGTTAGCGATCATGAAAAGAATGATTTCTTAAAAATAGCAAGGGCCCATGAGAACTCAATCCAGCAGCTGCTAGATGAGGAAAAGAAAAAAACTTAAGATTGACTGGAGTCAATGAAAAACCAGGAGATAGCAAAAATGATATTAAAAAACTGCTCACAGACATCATGGCAGAAAACTTCCCTGGTAGGGAAAAAGAAATTGACATACAGATAAGTGAGGAATATAGAGCTCCAAGTAGCCATGACCGAAAAAAAAAAAAAAAAAAAAAAAATCTACAGCCAGGCATATAATCCAGATTCCAGAAATTCAACACAAGAGTAGAATCTTAAAAGCTGTTAGGGAAAAGAAACAAATAACCAGTAAAGGAAAGCCCATCAGAATCACAGCTGACTTCTCAGCACAAAACCTCAAGTCAAGGAGAGCTCGGAGTGAAGTATTTTAAGTTCTAAAAGAAAATAACCTTCAACCCAGATTGACGCACCCTGCAAAACTATCATTCAAAACTGATGGAGAAATAAGATGCTTCCATGACAAAGAACACATGAGGACATTTATGACCACCAAACCAGCACTCCAAAACGTTTTGAAGGACATTCTAGAAAGAGATAACAAGGACTACAACTCCATGAACCCCAGCAGAAGGAATCCACTAGGCAAGGCAAGCAATTAAACAGAGGGAGGGAAAAAAAGCGGGGGAGCCAATAACAAGAAAATAACATGACAAGGATAGGTCAATATATATCAGTTATAACCATCAATGTTAATGGTCTTAATTCACCAATCAAAAGACACAGACTGGCAGAATGGATCAAGAAGCAAGATCCAACAATATACTGGATACATGAAACACATTTAATTCACATAGAAATTCATAGACTGAAAGTCAAAGGATGGAAATCAATACTCCATGTGACAGGAACCCAGAAAAAAGCAGGGGTAGCTATTCTATTTGCAGACAGAGTGAATTTCAAGTCAAGACTGATTAAGACAGACAAAGTAGGTCACTTAATACTTGTAAAGGGAACAATTCAAGGAGAAGAGATAACAATCATAAATATATATGCAATAAATACCAGTGCACCCAACTATATAAAACAAATATTAATAGGCATGAAAAATCAAATAAGCACTTATACAATTGTATTGGGAAATCTCAATAACACACTGTCACAAAAATACAGATCAACTAGACAAAAAATCAACAATGAAATATTAGAACTGAACCAAAGTGTTGAACAAATGGACTTAGTAGATGTCTACAGAGTGTTCCGCTCCACAACATCAGAATACATATTCTTCTCAGCTGCGCACAGGACATTCTCCAAAATAGACCACATATTAGCTCATAGAACATGCTTAAGTAAAGGCAAAGGAACTGAAATTATCCCATGCACATTATCAGACCATAGTGCAAGGAAATTGGAAATCAATGGAAAAAGAAACCATGCAAACTTCATAAACACATGGAAATTAAATAGCACCCTCCTGAGCAACCAATGGGTCATAGATGAAATTAAAGAAGAAATTAGAAAGTTTCTACAATTAAATGATAGTGACAATACAACATACTTGAACTTATGGGACACAATGAAAGCAGTCCCAAGAGGGAAATTTATAGCAGTGAATACCCATATCAGGAAAACAGAGCAAGCACAAATAAACAATTTAATGGTGAACCTCGAACTTCTAGAAAAAGAAAAGCAGGCTAAGCTAAAAGCTCCTACAAGGGAGGAAATTATAAAGATCAGAGCACAAGTTGATGCATTGGAGACTAAGAAAACAATACAAAGAGTTAATGAATCAAAGAGTTGGTTCTTTGAAAGATTAAATAAAATCGACAAACCCTTATCCAACATTATCAAATAAGGAAAGAAAAAACTCTAATCCACACGATTAGGAATGAAAAGGGTGAAATCACAATGGATCCTGCAGAAATCTAGATCATCTATATCTACTTTGAAAACTTGTGTTCTAATAAGATGGAAAATGCAGAAGAAATGGACAGATTCCTAGATACATATGAATTACTAAAACTGAATCAAGAAGATATAAAAATCCTAAATAAATCAATATCAATCAGTGAAATTAAAGATGTAATTAAAAACCTACCAACAAAGAAAAGCCCAGGCCCTAATGGATTCATTGCTGAATTCTACAAGAAATTTTGAGAAGACCTAATACCACTACTTCTCAAACTCTTTAATGAAATTGAAAGAGAAGTAATAATCCTGAATACATTCTTGGAAGCAAGCATTACCCTGATAACAAAACTGGAGAAGGACCCAACTAAGAAAGAGAACTATAGGCCCATCTGTCTAAAGAACACAGATGCAAAAATCCTCAATAAGATACTGGCAAACAGAATGCAGCAAATCATCAAGAAGATTATACACCATGACAAGGTGAGATTCATCCCAGGGATGCAAGGATGGTTCAACATACATCAATTAATAAATGTAATATACCATATTAGCAAAGCCAAAGACAAAAACGATATGATCATCTCAATAGATGCAGAAAAAGTCCAGCACCCATTCATGATAAAAACTCTATAGAAAATTGGAATCAATCATCTTTATCTCAATCAGATAAAAGCTGTCTATCACAAACCAACAGCCAACATCCTACTAAATGGACAAAAATTGAAAGCTTTCACTCTAAAATCAGGAACAAGACAAGGTGTCCACTGTCCCTACTGTTATTAAACATAGTGCTTGAAACTTTAGCCAGAGCAATTAGACAAGAGAAAGAAATCAAATGAATAACGATAGGAAAGGAAGAATGTAAATTATCATTATTTGCGGATGACATGATACTCTACATAGAAGACCCCAAAAACTCCACTAAAAAATTGCTCGATTTAATAAGCAAATTCAGTAGCGTAGCTGGATACAAAGTCAACACTCAAAAATCAATAGCCTTCTTGTACACAAATAACAAACTCACTAAGAAATTAGGGAAACAACACTTTTCACAAGAGCAATCAAAAACATGAAATATCTAGGAAGCAATCTAACAAAGAATGAAAAAGACCTCTACATTGAAAACTACAGTACTCAAAAGGAGACTGAAGAGGATATCAGAAAATGGAAATATATCTCTTGCTCTTGGGTAGGAAGAACCAATATAGTGAAAATGCCCATACTTCCAAAACTGTTATACAGATTTAATGCAATTCCAATCAAAGTTCCAACAGTGTATCTCACAGAATTAGAGAAACAACCCAAAAACTCATTTGGAACCAGAAGAGACCTAGAATAGCAAAGGCAATTCTGGGCAACAAAGGCAAGGCAGGGAACGTCACAATCCTTGACTTAAATTATATTATAAAGCTACTGTGATAAATACAGCATGGTACTGGCAAAAAAACAGACCTGAAGATGAATGGAACAGATTAGAAGATGCAGAAACAACCCCAGACATACTAAGCCACCTTATCTTTGACAAAGATTCCAAACACATTCACTGGAAGAAAGTCTCTTTAATAAATGGTGCTGGAAAACCTGGCTCTGCACATGCCAAAGATTAAAATTGGACCCATATCTTTCCCCATGCACTAAACTAAATTCAAAATAGATCAAAGATCTAAATATTAAAACAGAAGTATTAAATCTGCTGGAAGACAGAATACATAAAACTTTTGAAGACATGGGTGTAGGCAAAGACTTTATGAATAAAACCTCAATTGCACAGGAACTATCACAAAGAATCAATAATTGGGATCTCCTCTTATTAAAAAGCTTTTTTTTTTTTTTTGTGGGTACCAGGGGTTGACCTCAGGACTTCACGAGCCAGTAGACGCCCGTGCCCCTGAGTGATATCACCGGCCCTTTTTTTGTATGTGGGTTCAGGAGTCGAACTCAGGACCTCGCGCTTGCCAGGCAGGCGCTTATGTCACTGAGCCATCTCACCAGCCCATTAAAAAGCTTTTGCACAGCAAGAGAAACCACCAACAGGGTGAAGAGACAACACACAATGTGGGAAAAAATATTTGCCAGCTGTTCCTCAAAGGATTACTATTGAGAACATACAAAGAACTCAAAAAAATCAGACCTCCCAAATTTAAAGACCCAATCCAAAATTGGGCATCTGAGATGAATACACACTTCTCAGATGAAGAAATACAAACAGTAAATAAATATATGAACAAATATTCAACTTCATTTGTCATTTGAGAGATGCAAATTAGAACAACACTGAGATTCCATCTCAACCCGGAAAGAATGGCTAGCATCAAGAAATCAACCAACATCGAATACTGGAGGGGCTGTGGAGAAAAAGGAACACTTCTCCACTGTTGGTGGGAGTGTCAACTGGTGCAACCTCTATGGAAATCAGTGTGGAGTTTCCTCAAAAAACTAGGATTGGAGGTCCCATTAGACCCAGCTATTCCTATTCTGGGTATCTTCCCAGAAGAATTAAAAACATCATACCACAGCGACATATTTGTACCCATGTTTATAGCAACACAATTTGTAATAGTTAGATCTTGGAAACAACCCAAATGCCCATCAGCTGAGGAATGGATAAAAAAGATGTTGTCTTTTTATACAATGGAGTACTTTTCAGCCATAAAGGAGAATAAACTGGAGACTTTTATAGGTAAATCGATGCAACTCGAGACCATACTCCTAAGTGAAATAAACCAGATGTACATGTGCAAACATCATATTGTCTCCCTAGTGTGAGAAGCTGTAAGAGTAAATAAGATCCAAAACATACAATAGATATTGTAAAATGGGAAGAAACTGTTCAAAAGGAAAGAGAAACTGGGATGGGAGAAAGGAGAAAAGAGGGAAGGGAGAATTTAAAAAAAAATGTATATATATACAAGATAGCTAAGATAGTTTATACTACTAATTTCTCTAAGTTCATTGAAAAGGCTTTGCTAATATTTGTAAAATTTAAATGCCTATGTTTTGTACTCTGAGTAACTAATTTAAAAATAACAATATGCAATTTATTAACCATTGTTGCCCTATTATCTTGTTTTGAAATTTTGTTTTTTTCTCTTTAAAATTAAAAAAATTAAAAAATTAAATATTGTACATGTGCTATGTAAATATGTGACATGTTTGTGTGTAAACATATAGACATATATGTGTAGCAAAAGGTAAAGATTACACTTACCTATTTGTGAATTTCCCTTTGCTTCGAGGAAATTATAGGCATTAAGTATTTTAGTGTCATTTGGTACAAATGAAGTCAATCTTGGGATAATTTCACAGATCCTTTTATGAGGATAAGTAATACATTTCTGCTTATATTTGTTGAAATACAAACCTAAAGATGTGCCTGAATCATCTGCATAAACATGGAGCTTATTGCAAGACATAGTGATTGGCTCAAGAAAACGATATTCCTAAAGTTTCCAAGATTTGTTATGTGAATCCAACCATAACTTCTGGCTATATTGCCAGATCTGGGCCAACTTTGGTAAACCCTGTGTCTGTGAAAATGCTGACTTATGAATCTGAGAAACTTCATCCTGAGGTTCAATGTGAGTAACGCAGAAGGGACTTCAGAATTGAGTCTTAAGTATACCCCAAAATTCACCAAAAAAGTCTTCTTTGTTAAATAAAAATTCTCATTGAAATAAATAAAAGTGTTAGTGACTAGCATTAAAATCATCATAGATTAAAGGGCTTTACTAATTGTTTCATGTAATTTCTAATAATACTATATATCCATGCTATTTTCTGTTAGGTTATATTCCATCCATGTTTATGAATAAAATCCATATGTATCATACACTGGTTTCTGAAAATTGAAGTTTACATAAGCGAGGTAAATTTTCTAAAATTACAGAAAGATACACAAAATCATATATAAACACTCATCTTTCTACCAAACCATACTACTCTACCCGGTCATTAAAGAACTAGAAGAAGCGTGGAAGAAAGCTGATAAGAACTGAAAGTACTGTCACATATAATCACGCAAAGAAAAGATTAAGAGATTTATATAAAATTTACCTTCAAAAGGGATGATTATCAAAAGGTTAGAATGCAAGATTTATTAGCTTTATATGTCATTCTTGAAATATATTAATTGCCATTCTGTAAGTTAATCCATGCTTTTTCTTTCTCATTTGTAAAATGATCATAATTGTACCTGTATCAATATAAAAAGGCATAGGATGGTGTTTGACACATAATAAATATTCAATAAATATTAGATATTATTATCGCTATATGCCAAGCACTGTTATGCCCCTTAACACGTATAATTTTCTTCAATGCTTGATCATCAGAGGATAAATATTATTATTATTACTATTATTATTTTTATATGGCAGATCAGGGAAGTTTGGAAGTGACCACATTTGCATGGCTACTGATAAATAGTCAAGATTTGGTAAGCGAGCACATTTACATGGCTAATGATTGAGAGTTAGGATTTAAACCCATGTCTTATAACTCTAGAACAAAGAATTGGCTAGTTAAGAACTATTTTTACACTTTTATAGAGTTGTTTAAAAATAGGACAGAGACCATCTGTGGCCTGCAAAGCCAACAATACTTACTGTTCGAAACTTTATGGAACAAGTTCACTGACTACCACTCTAGTGTAACTTTTCCTTCTATAATATCTGACTAGTTGCCTACTAATAACTATATATTTCTTTTAATTAATAGAATCATTCACCTTTTTCATTCATTCAAAGGATATTTATTGAGTACTTGTTATGTGTGAGGCCTCTGTCTTAGTCTGTTCAGGCTACTTTAATTAAAACACCACAGATTGGTAAATTGTAAACAACATAAATTTATATCTATCAGTTTGGAACCTAGGAGAAAATCCAAGATAAAGGCTTCCTCAGATTTTGTGCCTGGTGTAGTCTTGCTCTCTGCTTCATAGGTGGCACCTGTTTGTTGCATTGCTGCATGGCAGAAGAGGCAAACTACTCCCTTAAGCCTCTTTTATAAGGGCACTAGTCCCATGACTTAATCATCTCCCAAATGCTTTGCCTCTTAGTACTATCATATTAAAGAATATGTTTTAATGTTATGAATTTTGTGGGGAGAACAAATATTCAGGCTATCTTTGTGAATGCCAGGTCTAGAAAACCAAATGAAATACGGATATCACCATCAAGAAACCTACCATCTTGTGAGGAAGTCTGACAGAAAATGAACAACTGACATTGCAACAGGAAGTCTAGTACAATGCCACAAGGTTCTGTGGAAGCACAAAGAAGGGATATCATTCTGTGAAGCACAACATTGAATGTTGCATTCAAGGCTCAGGTATTCCTTCCTGGAAAAGATAATACTTGAAAGAAGATCCAAAATTTTAGTTTAAATGGGTAGAGGGTATTTTAGGTAAATGGGAAAGCAAATAAATACAAATGCTCAAATATGAAAAGAAGCATGAGAATTTGAAGAACTAGAAATATAGCTGAAGTTTAAGGTAAAGAAAGAGAAGTGTGGTGTGTGGATGGGTCCATGGAAATAAATAAGGCTAGAAAGAGAAGTTAGAGATAAGCATGCAGACAGTGAAACTCTAAAACTTGAGCAAAAAGACAACTAGAAAGTTGAGATGAACAGGCTTCCACTATTCATACGGGCACGGGAATAATTTTCATTGCCATCAGATAGGATGGAAAGCCCTCATTGATTTCCTTTATTCAGGGAGTGCAGTGAAGACTGCAGAGGACTACATTTTAATGGCAGGAAGGACTATTCTTAAAATAAAGCTTTCTCTAGACCTACCCAAACAAAACTTAAAACCAGGACTTAAAATGAGCTATCTACTTACGATAGTGTTTTGGCTTGGATCTCAAATGTCCCCCAATGTATTAAACTTATGTATTATGTATTATGTCACTCTGCAGGTGACAGTGCTTTTGGGAGGTGGCGAAAACGTTGGGAGGTGGGGCCTAATTGGAGGAAGTGGGTCATTTCATTAAAGGGTATATTGAGACACTGGCCCCTTCCTTTCCCTCTCTACTTCCTGACTTCCATGAGGTGAACAGCTGTTCTCCACCATGTATTTCCTACCATGATAATCTGCCTCACCATAGGCCCAAAGTGACCAGGGACTGAAACCTCTAAAGTTGTAAGCTAAAATAAATCTTTCTTCCTTTTACATTGATTTTTCCCAAGTATTTTGTCACAGCAATCTAAAGGTGACTAACACAATTAGGAAAGAAGAAATATCAACAATCATCAATGTTTATTAGACTCTGAACTTCTACCATAAGGAAGAAAAAAAAAAAAAAAACCTGAAGTTAGTAGAAGGAAAAGAATAAAAAGAGCAGAAATCAAAAGCCAAAAAATTGAGAAAATTCATGAAACCCAAAGATAGGTGTTTGGCGTTATTAATATTGATAAAGAGCTAGCTAAACTAATAAAGAAACACACACAATTATCCATTTCAATATTAAAGAAAACATAGCATTACAGATCCTGTAGCTTTTACCTAGAAGGGAATCTATCAGGACAAAGTTGGATCATTGTGAAAAGCACAATATTATGGCAGGAGTGGCAATAGCCATTCAAGAAAAACCACCATAGCAATAAAAAAGTTTATTGAGCAACTTGATGTAGCAAAATCTGCTTAGGTAAAGTGGAAATAATTAAAAATAAACCAAATGTGGAAAGCAAGGACTATTTATTCAGAATTTTCTGTAGCATGTTTTTTTATTTTTCGTGTTTTGTTTTTTGTTTTTCGTTTTTTGTTTTTTCTCTTGTACTTTTGCAGAAACTCAGACAGGCAGAGGAGAAAGAAGTCTTATAGTGGAGAGAAAAGGAAAGACTTCAATTATGTCCTGACTGGAGGCTATTGATAACTAGGAGTAGAATGTCCTATGTGATTGGGTGGGGTGCACATTTGGTTTTCTCTGGTTGGTCCCGAGATAGAGACTATAGGTAGCAGTGTGACTTCTTACATGTTTGACTTGTAATGGGCCATCTTCCTGGACTATTTATTGTGGATAAGCTGGGGGTGTTTAATTGAGGAAGTTGCTGGAGGTTGAGGGCCAAGTTTTATATATTCCCTAGCCTTTGTCTGTTTATGTGTTCAGTCTCTTAGTAATAAATGATACAGTGACACACCCTTCATTCTGAAAGTACACTAAAACAAGTGATCCAGTCTTCCTGGGCACATCAAAGAAGGCTTCACAGTGAAAGTAATATTTAAGATAAATCTTGAAGTTCAAGGCAAAGATAGGATCAAAAGACAACACTACCAGAGATTGCAACGTTTGCAAAGAAATGAGCAGGTGAGTGTGCAGTATGTCAGAAGAATAATAACCTTTTAGAGAAGCTTGAACATTAGGAGTGTGGGGTCAGAAGATTAGCCAGGAAAGCAAGGTTGGAACCAAAATGTAGCAGGATGCGGATGCTGTTTTAAAATATAAGCACATAGACTCCAAGAGAGAGAGAAATGCTTTAAAGCCAATAGTTACAATATTATATTTGTGCTTCAGGAACATTATTCTTATGACAGTAGAAAATATGCATGGGGTGTAAGGAAACTGGAAGCTTACACACAAGGTTGGGTGGTATTTTTTTAAAATAAAAGAAATGGTGAGGGCCTTGACTTGAAAAGGGAGAGTAGGGATACAGTCGAAACAACCAGGCCAGCATCTTGGACACAGAATGAGTGGCTTATAAATATCTGTTATGTTTTTGAGTTAATAAATGGAATATCTAGAAAGTGGACTGGACTCAACTTGGTGGCTGATGCATGTTATAATGATGGGAAAGAGTCAAGAATTATTAAAGTAAGCATCGGCAACTGATTATATAACAATACCATGAGTGAAATATATAAAACAGGGTGAGGTGGTTCATGAGTGTAGATGGCAAGTTCAATGTGGGGAATGTCACGCGGCTTAAAAAGTTGGAATAGAGATTTAGCAACATTATATGGAAGCCAGGTTTCAGCGGTCATTGGCAGCACATAAGTAGTAGTTGAAATCATATAAAGGGGTCTAATGGTCAGAAAGAACTTTCAAGGCCAGGGAAGGGGATCCTTTCCTCTGATATCTTTTAAAAATAGCAGCAGAAAAGCATGAAGCAATGTTTGCCAGTAAAAGCTCTTCTATACAACTTCTTTGGGATTTCCTTTTTAGACTGCCTGTACCCAGTTTAGCCATTCATATACCCGGATGCAAGGACATGAAACAGCTGTTTAAGAAAAACTGCAAAAATCACGTTGGGTTAAGTATGCAGAATGCTGAGACTTGACCCTTTGAATCATGGCCCTTGTGTAGGTTAATGACCCTGTTGCATGAGGAGACCTAAGTTAGAGCCTAAGCTTGCCTAATTTCTTTGACTTTACCCACATTATTTCTCTCAGCTACAAATTGAAGTTAATTATACCCATCTTAAAGACTTTTCAGTACTAAATGAGAGTCTTGTATAATATATACAAGGTATCTACTGGTATTTACCATATAGTTAGTGCTTAGTAAACTAAAGTTATTATTATTATTATTATTGTTATTATTATTATTATTATAAAAAGGACTAGAAGAATGACACTCAAGAAAAGCAACCAATACAATTTGTTTCTCCTCACAGGCAAATTGTTTATATTGCAAGGACAATAATGTGGACTTAATGTTTTAAATTCTTCCTAACTTAAAAAATGCATTTTTGGGCCGGTGAGATGGCTCAGCGGTGTGAGCGCCTGCCTGGCAAGCGCGAGGGCCTGAGTTTGACTCCCGGATCCCACATACGAAAAAAGGGCCGGTGATATCGCTCAGTGGCACGGGCACCTGCTGGTGCACGAGGTCCTGAGGTCGATCCCCCGGTACCCAAAAAAAAAAAAAATGCATTTTTGTGCCTGGCATGGTGGCACACACCTGTAATCCCAACACTTGGGAGGCTGAGGCAGGAGGAACATCACGAGTTCGAGGCCAGCCTGGGCTACATAGTGAGTTCAAGGCCAGCCTGAGCTGCATAGCGAGATCCTGTCTCAAAAAAAAAAAAAAGCATTTTTCTTCACTAAAATCAACTGTGGGTTTTTTTTCCTACAGAAGAATTTTGAAAATAACATTTTATTATTTCTTTGTTTCAACATATTTGCCTATATTTGTCCAAAATTATACTGAAGGTTACCTCTTATTACAGTGCTTCTAAGTAATAAGCATCTGCTGGATACCTACCACCTGCCAGTTATTGTGTTCAGTGCCAAAATATGCATATTATGTACAGTACATAATTTATATGCTATACTTTTATATGACGGGCAGCACAGTAAAATTTCCCCACAAATACATGAGTAATGTATTATGCTAGAATGTTACAATGACTATGATATCACAAGGGAATAGGAATTTTTCAGCTCCATAATCTATGGGAAAACCACAGTATATGTGGTCTATCATTGACTAAGATGTTCTTATGCAGTGCTTGAGTGCTTGACTGTCGTTTTCTTTTATAATAATTATTTTGACTCATTACTCTCATGCCCCTCTCAGACTCCCCGCATACCCAAGAGGACACCGTACATGCTGGTATCTTCCAGTCACTCTTTACCTATTACTTCTCTTTTCTTTTCTTCATTAAGAACTGTCCACATTTATCTTTAATTACCTGTGAAATTTTGTCACCTGTCTCCCTTCACTTCAATGTAGCCTGCTAAAGCTCAGTCTTTGTGTACTTTTATTCCTTGCTACACTTCAGTACTACATAAACTCCTGCCCTTTAGTACTTGCTAACTAAATGTTTTATAAATTACATGCATGAGGGAATTTCTCCAGAGAAGTAGTCTTAATCATCTTTGTACAAGAAGTATTCCAAATATTAGAATTATGGAAAGTTTTAAATCATGCATGATTTTTAAAAGATGAGATATTTATTTGAAGTTAGTTTGTATTCATGCTATGTATCCTATGAAACTAAAGTGAATTTAGTCACAAGGCTTTGTGAAGCCTTTTAAGACACCATATTTCAACTACAAATGATCAGTAAATTGGCAAAAACAATTAGCAGTGTAGCTTGTCACCTAATTATTTTGGAAATGTTTTCTCCTTTGAAGAATGATACAGAAAAAGAGTTTTTGCATCTCTAACATTCATTACCAAGTGTAATGAATTGCAAATAGCAAGTATTCAGTAATGCTTTTAGCAGTAGATTGCCTTAAAACCTTTTCTTCTTTAAACTAAACTAAGAGGCTTTGACTCTTGAATCTATCATAAATGGTATGTGCTTATATTATTTGAACAATGCCAAGAATCTTGAGTCAAGTTTTAGAATATGCCATACTGTCCAGAGTATTTATTCCTCTCAACTTTGACACTGTCAATTAAACTCTCAGAACACTGGAAATAAAGCCTTGCAAAAGTTGCCACCTGACTCCTCCCTTTCTTACCTAAGGTCTTTCCGTGCCTGATTCCTCGCCTCAAGAGCAGCCACTATGGCAGTCTCTGTGCCCAGAGCAGTTATTCTTCCCCTCCCAGGAGACTGCCAGCTTCTAAAATCCCTCAGCTTTCTTTAAGCATATTTGCAAAGAAAGAAAATTGTTGGGATTCATCTTTTCACTGTGATTGTTGCTCTGTACAACACTGGGCAACAGTATCTGCTTTCTCCTTTCACTTTCTGAAGTTGTATAAATTGGTAGAAACGATCTTACAAGTATGTGTAAGCTTTTGTGCTTTTTGTGAAAATAAATACAGTGATGAAAATTATGATGATGATCATTTTTCATTTTCCCTTTTTCATCCAACCATTTCTTTCTCATGAATTTGGCATTATCAAACAGCAATTAAATAACTGGCTTTCTGAGCTTTGATTTTCAACCCCCAAAAAATAGCTAATTAATGGATATAATCAATATGTCTTATATTATACATATTAAGTTTTATTTCATTATCATTATATTCATTTATATGCTATATAAAATAAATAAATAAACATTCATAAAATATATTGCTTCAAACCCACTCAAACCAGTTAAATTCAGAATCTTGGAGCAGAAAAGAATGGCAGAAGAGGAAAGCCTAGCAATCTATACTTTTATAAGCTCCCTGGGGTGCGTTTAGGTTATTAAACATTGAGAAACTTCACTATAACTTCGTGCCCTGACATTATATAAATATTAGATTCTAAGAGTTTGAGTAGGTGAAAAAAAGCACCAACCATCATAATTTTTCATCAGCAGGGTATATTTTATATTCATAGGGATCAGAATATCACTTCAGTTTTTCAATACATATTAGAAAGGCCTATATTTTACATTTGGAATAGAATTATCAACAACAGCACTGGAAATTTGGAAGGTAGCTTAAAATGGAGATGAGTTCACTCCCATTTAGTACTGAAAAGTCTTTAAGATGGGTATAATTAACTTCAATTTGTAGCTGAGAGAAATAATGTGGGTAAAGTCAAAGAAATTAGATGAGTTTCACCCCATCTGGAGAGGACGGGTGAAAAACACTGAAGATCTTCTAGAGAAAGTTTCCAATAATGCATTCTACAGTGAAGATAATTTATTTTAAACTTTCACTACTACTAACCTTATTTCCTTTCTACTTTCTTATCTAAAATTCTCCAAGTTTAAAATATTTGTTTCAAACAAATATAAAATACAATACCTAGGCCTTTATTAAAAACAGGAAGAAAGCTTTGATCTTTCCCTTAAATGAACTCTAAATATTAAAGTACAAGCTTTTCAGAAGTTATGGGCTCCAAACTGCATGCCTTTCCTAGTTAAGATTTGAGCGTACAACTCTGAGAAAAACAAAATGCAAGTGGTTGCCAAGCAATAGGATAGCCACCAACAGGTGTCAGGCTTCTAGGAAGACAAGCTGAGTTAGAGTATTGTACTAGTCAACTTTCTATTACTGTAACAAAATAGCTGAAATAATCAATTTAAAAACAGGAAAGGTTTATTTTGGCTCACAGTTTAAGAGGTTTCAGTTCATGGTTAGTAGCCCCATTGTTTTTGGACCTGTAATTAGGCAGTATGTCCTGGCAGGAACATGTAGTAAAGAAAATGGCTCACTTAATGGCCAAATATGAAAGAGAAATAGGATATAGCTAGAGTCCCACTATCTCCTTTAAAGGCATGCCCCATTGACCTAGGTCCTCTCACTGGACCTCCTAATAATGACCCCAGTAGTACTACCTCCCAATAGTGCCAAAAGCTGGCAACCAACCCTTTACACATGGACTTTGGAGGTCTTTTAACATCCACACTGTAGTAAATGTGGAGGGTAGAAAGCATGAAAGTGGCTAACAGTGGGTTTTGGAGTCATTGGTTTTGAATTTACATTTAATCTATATCCAATGTGTCAATTTTAAGACAGTATCCCGCACCCGTTCTTTTAAATTTAAGATTAGTGGTGATAATAGATTTTTCAGGAAAAAAAAGCTTAGAAAAAATTTATAATTGACCCATGACAATATGGAGTGGTTGAGATTAGACAGAAGCAAGTAGTGATAAATTAACAAATTAATTCCCCTCTCATTTTAAGAAAATATAAATTCTCCAAGACAACCTAACTAAAACTATATATATTAGTTGTCTTCTGAAGCAGGGGCATAAGTAAAAAGGCAACCTTTAGAAATTTCACAGTAGTTTAAAACTACTCTGTAACTCGAGTAAATTAATTAACCTTTATACATCTGTTTTTCTGATCTGCAAGTGACAGGTAATAAAAGTAGCAAAATTACAAGGTTATCTGGGTATTATAAGAGGTAATATATAGCTTGACGTAGGGCAATTATACAATAAATATTAACTATTATTTTTATTGATGTAATATCATCTAATAGATTATAAAAATCTGGCTGGAATTGAAAAAGTGTACCATGTGTTTAACTGACAAAGTTTGAGGGGGGAGGGATACACTGAAATTATTTTAATTTAGAGTTAAATGTCATTTTGTATATACTTATGGCTGCAGAGGACACAACCTTACCTGGATTTTATGTTCTTTAAAGACTCTGTTACTATAAAAAGACACCCCTTAAAATTCTACCAAATTATACATTTAGGACTCTTTAGAACAGTGTGTTTATTTTTAATTTGAAGGTGCCCTTGGGTGTTCCCATATTCCCAGTCAAAACCAAAGACCTCAAAAGTGTTCAAGCCTTGATTGGCTGGTTCAGTGTTGGAATGTAACCTTCCTGATCTCCCCTGAACTGGAACTCAGAAACATTTCCCTGTGAAAGTAGCTCTGAGAAACAGCTATTCATTTATTCATTTACCCAGGACCAAATGCTAAGCAGACATCCACAAAAGTAGCTGATTCTCCCCACTGGCTTAAGGAAGCTTCTTTTGTTGGCACAAACACATTCCCTGAGATTGTATCTATCATATTAATTCTATATGGCTTGACATAAAATCCCCTGGTTCTCCTTCAGTAACAGAGGACCTTGTATGAAATCTCCTTGGCTTTATAAATTCATGAATCCTGAGTAAAATGAGTAAACAGAATACAGAAGAAAACAAAATTCAAACAAATCTTGTTTCCTGGATGCTTGAATCCTTTTAAATTGAATGCAAAACACTGTACAGTTATTCTATTCTATTGTGCCTTTTATTTAAGCCACTCATCTGCTAGAATTTATTCTTACCACTTCTCTATAATTCACTATGGAGAAATTCAAGACACTTAACAAATTGGCCCAAATTTCAAAGAAATAATAATCTCAAAAGTACAGTATGAAAAAGGAGTCTACAATAAGTATGCTCACCTTGTTTCAAATACAGAGGAAAAACACATACCTGTAAGGTAAAAAAATGAAGTTCTGAAACAAGTTCTAAAAAGTCAAGTAAAGGTACAGTCATTAAGAATTTTTAAAACCTCTGTGAATAGATGATACAGAAGACAAGTCATACTTGAAAATGAATTAGAAAATAGAGAAGAACATCTCTGCAGGGTGACAGAGAAGGATAAAGTGATGAGGGCTATAAAAAAGCTAGAAGTCATAGGAATTCTCATATTTGCCTCACAGAACTTCCAAAGACGTGAACAAAGAGTGGATAAACAACATTCTAAGGTACAACAGTAAAGAAACTCAAGAAATAGAAGGTATAGATCCTCAAATGGCAAATATTCACAAAGGGCTAAATAGAATAAATAGGAGTATGAGGAGGAAAGGTTTAAATAAGGCACAAAATAATGTGTCAAAGATCAGTGAGTGATATGGTTAAGGAAGTCATTTGGGGTCAGTTACAGAGGCTCTGGAAACCAGGCTAAGGGGTTTCAACTTTATCTTGTGGTACAGTATAGTTATTTGTTGCTGTTGTTGTTTTGTTTTCCTACTGCATTTTTCTTGTTCTATTCCCTGCTTATCATGGTAGTATCTCCCTTTAAAAATCTTTTTACTCAAATATTCTTCTATATCATTTATGTATTTCATATTTTATATTTTTATTCATAAAGACATCTCCCCTAATATTCTAAAATGTTACTTTGAAATATTGTACTTACAAAGGCTATTAAATTCTAAAAGTGCAAAAATAAAAAACTATGTAAACAGAAATTTACAAAGCTGTTTAGTCTAGATTCATTGAACAAACCTTTTCAAATGAACCCAACAGATAAAAATCTATTATTTTAACCATCCCCAGAAGGGATG
This sequence comes from Erethizon dorsatum, assembly GCA_028451465.1. Lineage (NCBI taxonomy): Eukaryota > Metazoa > Chordata > Mammalia > Rodentia > Erethizontidae > Erethizon > Erethizon dorsatum. The sequence continues at coordinate 141,171,368 of CM051823.1, read as the reverse complement.
ACATTCATTCATGTTCTCGTTGAACAAGATTGAGGGTCAAGCTCTGAGGATAAAGGTTGATGGGCCAGTCCCTTTCTTCAAAGCGCTTGCTCACCATCCAATGGGGAGACAACCCTTAGTTTCAATTAATATAATAATGTGGGCTATGTGCTGTGAGAGAGGTATGCATTTGTCAGCAGGGAGCCCCAGAGGACTCCTAGTGGAACTAATGGAGGTCAAGGCATCTTCCAAGAGCAGGTTGTGCCAAAGCTGCAGCTGAGAAATTGAGTTCACCGAGCAGAAGACGCTCTGGACTCCTGGGGCACTGCGAGGGGAGACTGTTACGGCTGAGTCACACAGAGCGAATGAGGGCCTCCTGAAGATGAGGTGAGAGATGGAAGGAGATGTCAGATTGTGAAGTGCTAACTGTCATCCTTTAAAGCTTAACTTCACACACATGGTGATAGGAAGTCAATAAACACCCTGCCAACGTCAATGCCAGAATTGGATTTGTGTCTGAGAATGATTACTTTGGGAGCAATGTGAGGTGTGGCTTACAAAGGGACAACATAGAGGTAGGGAGACCGATGCGAAGAAGATATAATAATCCAAGCAAGAAATAATGAAAGCTACAGCTAGGACTTTTTTACATTAATGATAATGAAGGAAATTGTTTGGTTTTGTTTGTATTGTGCAACTTTTTTTTCCCTCAAATGAAATCTTGTGTGAAACCTTATAATATGACTGATACCGGTGGTGGTGCAATGGAAAAGGTGAGACGCTGTGCTCCACCCTCACCTTGCATCACGCAGCAGCTCCTCAGGTCCCTCTGAGAAACACAGCTTGAAAACAACTGGAGTACAGCAATATATTTAAGATGTAGAATCAATGTATCCACTCATTTTATTTAGTAAACTGTTCTGGTGTCTAATCATCTGCAGTGTCAAGCTGCTCTTCACTATCTAAAATAAATCTCTGCAAGAGTTCATAAGAAGACTTGGTTTATTTCTGTAGATGTCAAACAAATATTGCACTCAACCAATCTGTTCATTTGCGTCTAGCCTCTGCAACCATAAATCAAAAGTCAGTTAAGTATAGTCTTGTGTAAACATTCTCACCCTCTTTCCTGAACCAATCTGGGCTTGACGACTCTAGGTCCAGACTGCACACACAATGCAAATTGTTCAGATCTCGTCTAAGCTCATTCTGTGGTCCGTCCTCTGGGATAATCATCCCATACACACCTATAACTGTGCGATGGTATCCAAATATATACAGCACATTCTGACTATATTTTGAACTCCAGGCTTGTAGTTCTCCTGGGTGTGTTTAGTTAGGCTCTGCAGACACCAGTACTGGCCCAAGCGAACCTCGTCACTTCTTATAGTACACTTACTCCTCCGTCAGCTTTCCTCACCAAGGTGAGTATGCTGAGTACCCAAGGATCACCCTATGCCACTCCTTTCTAACCCTGCCCCATCAAGCTGCCTCAGTCCTTGTGGCCTTTCATTTCTATGACCTTCAGACCACTCATGGCTTCCTGCATCCTCTCCTACCTTCTGCAGCTTTCATCTAGTCACTTGAACTTATTATGGTAGAGACCGTGGAGCTCACCAGTCATTCCATCTCCTCTCCCATTTTCCAGCCTCCTGGGCCTAGATAAAATCATGTAATGATTTTTATTTTGCTCTTTAATTTGTACCTTGGGTTTCTCATGTAAGAGAAACCCCGCAATATTTAAGCTTGCGTGCCTGATTTATTTCACTTAATATTATGGTCTCAAGGTGCATCTATTTTCTTATAAATGACTCAAATTTACCCTTCTTTATGGCAGAGTAGTACTCCATTGTGCATAAATACCACACAGGAAATAGGGAAATAGATCTTTTGCAAATGGGAAGGGGACCAAAAGATGAGGGTGGGGATGGAGGAAAGGGACATAAAAAGAATTAAGATGTGTTATGAATGTGTATCAACTCTCCACAATGAGTGTAATCGTTATGTGTTGCAAACATGTTCTGATAAAAAAAATTAAAAAAAAAAAGAAAAACAATAACAAAAAAAATCATGTAATAGATTTTGACTGCAGGAAGAAATGGTATGTATGTTACTGCCATCAAAAAACATTGACAAACCTGTGCACAACATTGCAGTTGTCTCTTCTTCAGTGGGACTGAAAAGGTCGTGTGTTCCAGATGGTACAGCCAAATTATGACACAGCCTAATTCCCTGAGTGACCCGGTAGAACAGAGTGAGTCCCTTCTGCCCTCTTTGAGGCATATAAAAAGAATGAGAAATTATCTTTTTTTGTGCTAAGCCACAGAGGTTTAAGCTTTGTTATCACACCATAGACTAGCTTCTGCAGACTAATGCTTTTATTAATTTCTCTCTGCATCTTCATGACAGTCCCACTTTGGTCCTCTACACAACTTCAGAAGTGATTGTTTCCAAAATAATATTTTATCAGGTCACAAATACTTCACCCCCATGTCCCACACGAAACTCTTTGGTGGCCCCTCATATCACCTAAACTATTTATCCTGAAATCTCTTGGATGGCCTGTAAAGGGCTTGTGATGGTCTGCCATGGCTTGTCTTGCCTCATCTCTGAATGGCCATCAGCACAACCCAAGAACTTTCCCCAAGTCCAACTCTCTGCACGTCCTCAGGTGAGCCTATTTACTCACTTCTGAGCCGAGAGAGGTGCTGAGGCCTACATGTGATAATCTCCCCATCTTCACCCTTGTCTGTGCACTAACTCCTGTCCCTTATACAGGACTATAGGAGTCATCTTAGAATCTTCCCTTCCCTTCCCTCCCCTGCCCTCCCCTTTTCTTTCCTTGTGATAAGAATACTTAACATGAAGATCTACCCGCAACAAATATTTAGGGGTGCAGCACAGTACTATTGGCTACAGGTACAGTGTGGTATGGCAGATCTCTAGAGCTTATTCATCCTGCTTGACTAAAACAACATGCCTAATGATTAGTAATCCCCCAGTTCCTCCTCCCCCAATCTCCTTGCAATCACCATTTCATTCTTTGATTCTATAAATTTTGCTACTTTAAAACCTCATTTAAATGAAATCATGAAGTTCTTGCCTATCTTTGACAAGCTTATTTTGCTTAGCATTTTTCTTTAAGGTTCATCCATGTTGTCTTAGAGAACTTCCTTCTTTTCAAAGGCTGAATAATATTCCATTGTGTGTATATACCACATGTCTTTATATATCCATCTATCAATGGACATTTAGGTTGTTTATCTTGGCTATTGTGAATAGTGCTGCAGTAAACATAGGGGTGCTAATATCTCTTTTGATTTAAATTGTTTTGATTATATGCCCAGAAATGAGATTGATGGATCAGATGATGCTTCCGTTTTTAATTTTTTGAGTAACCTCCATATTATTTTCTATAGTGCCTCACTATTTTGCATTTCCACCAACAGTGTGCAAGTTTTCCACCTTCTACACATCCTCACCAACACTTATTGTCCTCTTTTTTTTTTTAAATAGTAGCCATCCTGACAGTTGTGAGGTGAAATCTCACTGTGGTTTTGATTTGCATTTCCCTGATAATTGGTGATGCTCAACATTTTTCATGTACCTATTGATTTCCTGTATGCTTTTTCAGAAAATGTCTATTCATGTCCTTATCCATTTTTAAATCAGCATTATTTTAGTATTGAGTTGTAGTGTTCTTTATTTATTTTGGAGATTAACCCCTTATAGATATATGGCTTGCAAATATTTTCTCCCATCCATAGGTTGCCTTTTCACACTGTTGTTTCCTTTGCCGTACAGAAACTTTGATTTGATGTAGTATTGCTTATTTATTTTTGCTTTCATTGTCTTTGTTTTTGATGTTATTTCTATAAATCAGTGTCAAGACAAATGTCATGAAGCTTTCCCCTATATTTTCTTCTGAGAGTTTTATAGTTTTGGATCTATGTTTAGATCTTTAATCCACTTTGAGTTGGTTGTTGTAAAATAAGGACCCAATTTCATACTTCCCACATGGATATCCAATTTTTCCAGCGCCATAGCCTCATTTTGTTACAGATCAGTTTACCATATATATGTGGATTTATTTAGGGGTTCTCAATTCTGTTCCATCTTTCTATATGTCCATTGATATGCCAGTACCATATTGTTTTGATTGTTGTTGCTTTGCAATAAAGTTGCATTTAGTTTAAACATCTTAATTGGTTTCCTTTTTTGTTATTGTTATCACTTCTTTATGACAAAAACATTCAGAATCCTTCCTTGTAACCTTTTGAGACATACAGTGCAGTCACTTTCTATAATTACCCTACTGTTAAATAGCACACTAGAACTTCTTAACTCTATCTAACTATACCTTATTACCCATTGACCAAAATTACTTCCTTTCTCCCTACTCTCTTCAGCCTCTGGTAACCACTATTCTACTCTCAATTTCTATGAGATCAACTTTTTTAGATTTCATATACGAGTGAGATAATGCAGTACTTGTCTCCTGTGCCTTGCTTATTTCACTTAACGATTTCCTGTTCCATCCATGTTGTCACAAATGACAGGATTTTTTTCTTTTTTATGGCTGAATAATATTATGTGTATATGTACCATATTTTCTTTACCTATTCATCAGTTGGTGGACACCTAGGTTGTTTTAATTTGTTGTACTATCTGACTATTAGTGTGCAATCATTCTCTTTTCTCCATATTCTTACCAGCACTTGTCATCTTTTATCTTTTGGATAAGAGCCATTCTTATTGGAGTCAGATGATACCTCATTGTAGTTTTGGTTTGCGCTTCTTTGATGGATAGTGATGTTGAGTATTTTCCTATTTAGGGCTATTGCCCATTTTTTAGTTGGGTTGTTTGGGTTTGTTGTTGAGTTTTAGAAGTTCCTTATATATGTTGGATGTTAACCCCTTTTCAGATGCACTGTTTGCAAATTTCTTCCCCATTCTGTAGGTTATCTCTTCACTCTGATGATTGTTTTCTTTGTTGTGCAGAAGATTTTTAGTTTGATATAATCCATTGTTTGCTTTTCTTTCCTGTGCTTTTGAGGTCTTGTCCAAAAAACAAAAACAAAAGCAAAAAAACAAAAACCCTCCCCATCCCAATGTCTTAAAATGTTTGTGATATGTTTTCCTGTAATAGCTTCATTGTTTTTGCTCTTGCATTTAAGTCTTTATTCTACTTTGACTCTATTTTGTAGCTTGTGAGAGTTACACATCATTCTTCCACATAAATATTTCATTTCCCCAGCAGTAGTTATTGGAAAAATTGTCCTTTCTCCAGTGTGTGTGCTTAGCACCTTTGTAAAAAATCAGTTGGCTGCAGATGTGTGAGTTTATTTCCAGGCTTTCTATTCTGTTTCATCGGTCCTATGTCTGTTTTTAATGCCAATACCATCCTGTTTTGATGAATACAGCTTTATAGTATATACTGAAGTCAAGTAGTACTTCCTGCTTTGTCCTTTTTTCTCCACATTACTTTGGCTGTAGGGTTTTGTCTTATTTTGTTTTTATTTTGTGTTTTCTTTAAAATTCCAGTCTTGCTTTTCTAGATCTCTGAAAAATGTCATTGGCATTTTTATAAGAATTGCACTGACTCCGTAGATAGCTTTGGCTAATATCAACATTTTAATATCTATTCTTCCAATCCAGGCACAAAAATACTGTATTTCTTTCCACATTTTTGTGCGTGCCTTCAATTTCTTTCATTAATGCTGTATAGTTTTCATAGTAGAGATCATTCACCTCTTTGTTTAAATTTATTCCTAGGTATTTTATTATTTTTGTAGCTATTACAAATAGGAAGAGTTTCTTGATTTCTATTTTAGATTATTTGCTATTGATTCATAGAATGCTACTGATTTTTATGCGTAAATTTTGAATACTGAACATTTATTGAATTCATTTATTAATTACAATATTTTTTGGTGCAATCTTGGGGTTTTCTATATATAAGAAATATCTGCAAACAATGCCAATTTGACTTCTTTTCCAATTGGTATGCCCCTTTTTTTTCTTGCCTGACTCTTGTTAGAACTTCAGCACTCTGTTTAATGAAGGTGGAGAAAGTGGGTATCCTTGCCTTATTTGAGATCTTACAAAGCTTTCAGCTTTTCTCCATTCCATATAATGTTAATAGTTAGCTTATTATGTATGACCTTTATTATGCTGAGATATGTTCATTTTTTACCTAATGTGTTCAACATTCCTATCATGAAGTGACGTTGAAATTTATCAAATGCCTTTTCTGCCTCTATTGAAATGATCACATAGTTTTTTCCTTCATTCTGTTGATGTAATATTTCATATTTATTGATTTGCATATGTTGAACTTTTTATCCCTAGTGTGAATCCCACTTGATCATAGTGAAAAATCTTTTTAACATGCTATTGTATTTGGTTTGCCAGTATTTTGTTGAGGATTTTGGCATCTATGTCCATCAAGGATATTAGCCTATATTTTTGGCAGTTTTGTTTATTTTGTTTTATCCTTTTCTGGTCTTATTATCAGGGCAGTGCTGGCCTTGCAGAGTTCCTGGAGGAATTCCCTCCTCTTGAGTTTTCTAAAATAACTGAAGAATTGCTATTAGGTCTTTAATATTTGCTAGAACTCAGCAGTGAAGCCATCTGGTCCTAGGCTTTTCTTTGACAGGATACTTTCTATTACTGGTTTAATCTCATTACTTGTTATTGACCTATTCAGGTTTTCTATTTCTTCATTATCCAATTTTGGTAAAGTGTATGTATCCAGAAATTTGTCCATTTCTTTTAGGTTATCAAATTTGTTGGCATATAGTTGTTCATAGTAATGTCTTATGTTCCTTTGTATTTCTGTGGTGTCAATTATCATTCTTTTCTTATCTGATTTTATTTATGTAAGTCTTGTCTCGCACTTCCTTACTTCCTATGGCCATGGATTTGTCAATTTTGTTTGTCTTTGTAAAGATATTGTTTATCTCTTTAAAGACCCAGATCTTTGTTTCATTAAACTTTTGTATCATTTTAAAGTCTCTATTTCATTTATTTTATCCTCTGATCTTTATTATTTCTTTCTACTAATTTTGAGTTTGGCCTGTGTTTGTTGCTGTAGTTCCTTGAGATGCAGTGATAGGTAATTTTGAAATTGTTCTGCTTTTTTTAAATTAATTAATTAATTTATTTGAGACAGGTCAGGCTGGCCTCGAACACACAGGGATCCTCCTGCCTCTGCCTCCCAAGTGCTGGGATTACAGGCATGTGCCACCACACCAGGCATATTGTTCTGCTTTTTTTGACATAGGTGCTAGTTGCTATAACTTCCCCCTAAGAACTGTTTTTGCTGTATTCCATAGATTTCCACATGCTATGTCTCCATTTTCATTTGTCTCAAAAAGTTTCAATTTTCCTTCACAGTTTCTTTTTTGATCCACTGGTTGTTTGAAAGTACATTGTTTAATTTCCATGTATCTGTGTCGCTTCCAAAGTCATTCTTGTTATTGATTTCTAGTTTTATTGCATCATTGTCCATATGCTTTCACTTTTTAAAAAACTGTTGAAATTTGTTTTGTGGCCTAGTATATGATCTATCCTGGACAATGTTCTATGTGCTGACAGGAAGAATGTGTATTTTGTAGCTGTTAGATAATATGTTAATGTAGGTCTCTCTTAGGTCCATTTTGGTCTAGGTTGAAATTCAACCTGCTACTTGTTGTTGCTGTTGTTAACGACTTTTGTCTGCATGTCTAATGCTCAAGTGGTGCAAAAAGTCCCTTACAATATAATAACATTGAAGTCTGTCTGTCTCTGTATGTCCATTAATATTTGCTTTATTTATTTGGGTAAAAATACAAAATGTTTTGAAATCAGGAAGTGTGATACCTCCAGCTTCATTCTTTTCTCTCCAGATTTGTGGTTCTGTATGAATCTTATAGTTTTTTTTCTGTTTCTGTAAAACAAAATCGGGGTTTGCTTAGATATTGATATAGAATCTATAGAACACTTTGGACATTTCCAGGTACTTTCTTTCTGAAAATACCATTCCTGACTTCATTAGGCAGAGGTTGCCCCACCTTGCACCAAACCCCTACCATATTCTATACTGAACTCTTTGATATAGCACCTAGAAGCATAGTTCCTTTTTTTTTTTTTTTTTTTTTTTTTTTCCTGCGCCCTTCATCCATACTCCCCTGTCTTTTGGCTTAGTCCATTCTTACCAATCATTCCCATTACATTAAATGCACCAAAATAAATGACACAAAAAACTTATCCAACCAAAAAATGAGCTAAACACAAAAGCCAAACCTATAGTTTTACTCAATGTATATAACAAAATAATGTAACAAGTTTTTCCTTTTCTTTTCAACTCAATTTATTGAAATTAGGAAATGTACCCTGGTAGATAACACATGATAACTCCACAAACATTTAGATACTGAGTTCATTTCTTTTTAATGATGACCATGATTATATAGAAGAAAAGAAACTGAAAGAAAAGAGGAATTAAGTTAAACTCTAATTTCATTTGATTGTAATTTGCTATTGATGTGCATGCAAAGCCTAAGTAATTTCTATTTCTCATATCTAAAATTAATATATTTATAATTCTCATAACAATGTAATATCAAATATTACTTGCTTTATTTTAACTTGAGTTTTTTTCTCTTTTTGGTCATTATTATTACCTTTATTAAAAGAATAATTTACTTTAATAAAATAAATTAAATTCATCAAATCTTCATCTATCATAAAAATATTTTATGCTTTTTAATTAATACACATAGAAAGCATGTCTTATGAAAATTGTAGAGACCTCAAGATGGCGGATGAGTAAGAAGCAGGCAGCAAAACTCTCTCTAAAAGTTACCATTGGAACACGGGAATATAGCGACCCAGAAAGCGCAGGAGGGGGGGAGATGCCTCCCCGAAACCCAGAAAAGTTCTGAAGCGCAATCTGGGACCCCCGGCACCAGTGACGGGTGACTTCCAACAAAGAAGACGGAAAGAAGGAGCAGACCGCGCGCGTGCACCTTCTAATATCCCGGGAGTTGGAGCGCCGGCGGAGGCTCAATTCTACGGACCCACGGTGGCAGCTGGCGCCCAGGGAGCCCCCACGGAGGATCCTGAGACAGCGGCGGGGCAGGGGAGCGGCGGAGAACGGCGCTGACCGGCGGTGAGTGTCTCTCAGCCACAGCTGCCCCGCGCCAGAGAGCGACCGGCCGGGCACCATTGTGGGGGGTGTGGCGAAACTCAGAGCGGCTCAGAAACTGCTCTGGGAACTTGTGCTCCGGACAGGGCAGCACAGGGCCTCTCAATTGAGCCCACGAAAGTGTGCTGAGGTCAGCAGGTGAACGAGACTGGACTCTCAGCCACACCTGTCCCGCGCCAGAGAGCGACCGGCCGGGCGCCATTGTGGGGGGTGTGGCGAAACTCAGAGCGGCTCAGAAACTGCTCTGGGAACTTGTGCTCCGGACAGGGCAGCACGGGGCCTCTCAATTGAGCCCACGAAAGTGTGCTGAGGTCAGCAGGCGAACGAGACTGGACTCTCAGCCACACCTGTCCCGCGCCAGAGAGCGACTGGCCCGGCGCCATTGTGGGGGGCGTGGCGAAAAACCAGAGCGGCAGGAACCAGTGCAGGGAACCCGCGCTCCGGACAGCAGGCTGAGCCTCTCAGGCCCAGGGATCGTGAAAGGGCGGCGAGAGCGGAGGCGAGCTAGACTGGTCTCTGCCTGAAAGTACGCGCCTCTGCTCACCACCCGCCAGAGGGCGCTCCTGGCTTACTGGGACGGACCTGCACAGAACAGGACTTTGTCACAAGGTACCTGCCTACAACAGAGTCAACACCTGGAACTGATTCTTTTTATATTTTTTATTTTTATTTTTATTTTTTATTTTTATTTTTATTTTTATTTTTTTTCTCACTGATTTGTTTTTTTGTTCTGGCGAAGGGTTTTTTTGTTTTTGTTTTGTTTTGTTTTGTTTTTTGGTGGGGTTTTATTTTTGATCTGTCTGTTTTATTGTTTTTATCTTTGTTTTTGTTTCTGTATGTGTATTTGCTCTTTCCTTCATTATTCTCTCTGGTTTTTTATATGAGTGTAAACAGCGCCTCTAACTTCTTTGTGATTGTGGTTGTGATCTGTTCTTCCTTTTATCCCTTCCTTCTCTTTTTACCACCTGTCCTCTGCACTAGTGTCCCAATTTTAGTGGGATCCCTCTTGGTCCTCTAACCTTACATCTAATTCCTTCCTCTTCTCCCAATACTCTATTTCCTCCTTAACTCATCTTAAATTTAAACTCCTCAAGGAAAAATTGACATACATAGGACTTGTATACTGCATATAATTTTTCTGGTGTGTTTTAAATTTTGTTATATAACCGCAACTCTATACAGCTAAAAGTGGTAAATAACTGGTTAGCTCAGTCTGTCATTTTTTAGGCTGTGTTTGATGCTTTAGTTAACATTATAGCCAAATGTGAAATAATTGTTCTAAACATCTTTCCTTCCTGATATTTCATGATTGAGATTGACTAAGGGACACAGAAAATACAGTGGCACAGTACCAAAGAATCAAGGACTGGGCCAAACAGGTAGCAACTTCGCATACCCAACGAATTGAAGAGGTAGGATCTGGCAGAAAGCTCAAAACCTAAAAGCAAGCTCCACTTGGAAGATACTGCACAGAAGTAGTCATCTTCTAAAGATCTTAAACACTAGCAATAAAGTAACCTACTATAGGTAATTTGCAAACATCACCCCAGGAATTAAAGAAAGAAAAAATGAGACGACACTTAAACAAGATGCAACCCCACACATCCAATTCACCAAAGGCAAACCTAGGGAGCAACGAGGTGGGACAATCCGAAAGCCACCCACCTGGCCTATCTGAAGTGGTAACAACAAAGCAACTGAATGAGGTTCTGGAAAAAATTAAAACAGAAATAATCTCACAGATAACTGCAGAGATAATGTCTACAATGAAGACCATGCTTAAGGACACTATAGCTGATACAGACAAAAAAATAGATGAACTTAAGAAAACTATAGAAACCATGAATGCTCAGCATAGGAAAGAAATGGAATCTATAAGGCAGATTCAAGCAGATATCCAAGAGATAAAAAATTCCATTGAAAGTATTTGTAGCAGAATAAGCCAATGCGAGGACAGGATCTCAGATATAGAAGACAGGCTTGCAATTAGTGATCATGAAATGGAAAAATTCTTAAAAATAGCAAGGGACCATGAAAAATCAATTCAGCAGCTGCTAGATGACTCAAAGATAAACAACTTAAGAATAATTGGAATAAATGAAAAAGCAGGAGATAGCATCAACGACATTAAAACCTTGTTCAAAGACATAATCAGGGAGAACTTTCCTGGAAGAGAAAAGGAATTTGACACCCCTATAAGTGAAGCTTTTAGAACACCAACTAGACATGATCAAAAAAAAAACTTCAGCCAGATATATTATAGTCAAGATCCCAGAAATTCAACAGAAGGGCAGAATCTTAAAAGCTGTTAGGGAGAAGAGACAAATCACCTATGAAGGAAAACCCATCAGAATCACAGCTGACTTTTCAGCACAAACCCTCAATTCAAGAAGAGCTTGGAATGATGTATTGCAAGCTCTAAAGGAAAATAATTTTCAGCCCAGATTGATGTACCCTGCAAAACTATCTTTCAAAATTGATGGAGAAATAAAATACTTTCATGACAAAGAACATCTGAGAAAATTTATGACCACCAAACCAGCACTCCAAAATGTTCTGAAGGACATTCTAGAAAGAGATAGGAACCCCAACAGAAGGAATCCACCAGGCAGGGCAAATAATTAAATAGCCGGAAAGCGGAAAAACAAAGAGTGGGAACCAACAACAGGAAAATATCATGACAAGTCAATACATATCAGTTTTAACCATCAATGTTAACGGTCTCAATTCACCAATCAAAAGGCACAGACTGGCGAAATGGATCAAGAAGCAAGATCCAACAATATGCTGTATACAAGAAACACATTTAATTCAGAAAGAAATTCATAGACTGAAAGTCAAAGGATGGAAAACAATACTCCATGCCACAGGAACCCAGAAAAAAGCAGGGGTAGCTATTCTTTTTGCAGACAAAGTGAACTTCAAGCCAAGAAGGATTCAGAGAGATAAAGACGGTCATTACATCCTTGTAAAGGGAACAATCCGAGAGGAAGAGATAACGATCATAAATATATATGCATCAAATACCAATGCACCCAGCTATATAAAACAAGTACTAAAGGACATGAAAAATCAAATAAGCACTAATACAATTATATTGGGAGATCTCAATACTCCACTGTCACAAAAAGATAGATCAACTGGACAGAAAATCAATAATGAAATAGTAGAACTGAACCAAACTTTTGAACAAATGGACTTAGTAGATGTCTACAGAGTGTTCCATCCCACAACATCAGAATACACATTTTTCTCAGCTGCACATGGGACGTTCTCCAAAATAGACCACATACTAGCTCATAAAACCTGCTTAAGTAAATGCAAAGGAATTGAAATTATCCCATGCATATTATCAGACCATAGTGCAATGAAATTGGAAATCAATGGCAAAAGATCCCACAAAAACTCCCTAAACACATGGAAATTAAACAGCATCCTCCTGAACAACCAATGGGTCACAGATGAAATTAAAGAAGAAATTAGTCACTTTCTACAACTGAATGATAATGACAGTACAACATACCGGAACTTATGGGATACAATGAAAGCAGTCCTAAGAGGGAAATTTATAGCATTAAACACTTATATCAGGAAAATAGAGCAAGCGCAAATAAACAACTTAAGGGTGAACCTCGAGCTTCTAGAAAAAGAAGAGCAGGTTAAGCCAAAAGCCCGTACAAGGGAGGAAATTATAAAGATCAGAGCAGAAATTAACGTATTGGAGAATAAAAAAACAATACAAAGAATCAATGAAGCAAAAAGTTGGTTCTTTGAAAGAATAAATAAGATTGACAAACCCTTATCCAACCTTATTAAAAAAAGAAAAGAAAAGACTCAAATCCATGCAATTGAAAATGAAAAGGGTGATATCACGACAGACCCTGCAGAAATCCAGAAGATCATCTATACCTATTTTGAAAATTTATATTCTACTAAGATGGAAAATGCAGAAGAAATGGACAGATTCCTAGATTCGTATGAATTACCAAAGCTGAATCAAGAAGATTTAAAAATCCTAAATAAACCAATATCAGCCAATGAAATTGAAGATGTAATTAAAAACCTCCCAACAAAGAAAAGCCCAGGCCCTGATGGATTCACTGCCGAATTCTACAAGAAATTTAGAGAAGACCTAACGCCCCTACTTCTCAAACTTTTCAAAGAAATTGAAAGGGAAGCAATACTCCCAAATTCATTCCTGGAAGCAAGCATTACCCTGATACCAAAACCAGAGAAGGACCCAACTAAGAAAGAGAACTACAGGCCAATCTCCCTAATGAACATAGATGCAAAAATCCTTAATAAGATACTGGCAAACAGAATCCAACAAATCATCAAGAAGATTATACACCATGACCAAGTTGGATTCATCCCAGGGATGCAGGGATGGTTCAACATACGTAAATCAATAAATGTAATACAGCATATTAACAGAACCAAAGACAAAAATCACATGATCATCTCAATAGATGCAGAAAAAGCTTTTGACAAAGTCCAGCACCTTTTCATGATAAAAACCCTACAGAAAATTGGAATAGAGGGTCTTTATCTCAATCTGGTAAAAGCTATCTATGACAAACCAACAGCCAATATTATACTAAATGGCCAAAAACTGAAAGCCTTCCCTCTAAAATCAGGAACAAGACAAGGATGTCCACTGTCCCCACTCTTATTCAACATAGTTCTGGAAACTTTAGCCAGAGCGATTAGACAAGAGAAAGAAATAAAAGGAATAATGATTGGAAAGGAAGAAGTTAAATTATCATTATTTGCAGATGACATGATACTCTACACAGAAGACCCCAAAAACTCCACTAAAAAACTGCTAGATTTAATAAGCAAATTCAGTAGTGTAGCTGGATACAAAGTCAATACTCAAAAGTCAATAGCCTTCCTGTACACAAATAACAAACTTACTGAAAGAGAAATTAGGGAAACAATACCTTTCACAATAACATCCAAAAAAATGAAATACCTAGGAATCAACCTCACGAAGGATGTAAAAGACCTCTATACTGAAAACTACAGTACTCTGAAAAAGGAGATTGAAGAGGATATCAGAAAATGGAAAGATATCCCTTGCTCCTGGATAGGAAGAACCAATATAGTGAAAATGGCCATACTTCCAAAATTGTTATACAGATTTAATGCAATTCCAATCAAAATTCCAACAGCATATCTCACAGAATTAGAGAAAACAATCCTAAAATTCATTTGGAATCAAAAGAGACCTAGAATAGCAAAGGCAATTCTGGGCAACAAAGGCAAGGCAGGGGGCATCACTATCCCCGACTTGAAATTATACTATAAAGCTACTGTGATAAAAACAGTGTGGTACTGGCAAAAAAACAGACCTGAAGATCAATGGAACAGATTAGAAGATGCTGAAACAACCCCAGACATACTAAGCCACCTTATCTTTGACAAAGGTGCCAAACACATTCGCTGGAAGAAAGATAGCCTCTTTAATAAATGGTGCTGGAAAAACTGGCTCTACACATGCCGAAGATTAAAACTAGATCCATATCTTTCACCATGCACTAAACTAAATTCAAAATGGATCAGAGATCTAAATATTAAAACAGAAACATTAAATCTGCTGGAAGGTAGGATAGGTAAAACCCTTGGAGACATTGGTGTAGGCAAAGACTTTATGAATAAAAACTCAACCGCACGGGAACTATCCCAAAGAATCAATAACTGGGATCTCATCTTATTAAAAAGCTTTTGCACAGCAAGAGAAACCACCAACAGAGTGAAGAGACAACCCACTATGTGGGAAAAAATGTTTGCCAGCTGTTCCTCAGACAAAGGATTACTATCGAGAACATATAAAGAACTCAAAAAAATCAGACCTCCCAAATTTAAAGACCCACTCCAAAAATGGGCATCTGAGATGAATACACATTTCTCAGATGAAGAAATACTAATGGCAAATAAATATACAAAAAAATGTGCAACATCACTAGTCATTCGAGAGATGCAAATTAAAACAACACTGAGATACCATCTCACCCCAGAAAGAATGGCTACTATTAAGAAATCAACTAATAACAAATGCTGGAGGGGCTGTGGGGAAAAAGGAACCCTTCTTCACTGTTGGTGGGAGTGTAGACTGGTACAGCCACTGTGGAAGTCAGTGTGGAGATTCCTCAGAAAACTAGGGTTGGAGGTCCCATTTGACCCAGCTATTCCCCTTCTGGGCATCTTCCCAGAAGAATTAAAAACATCGTACCACAGCGATATATGTGCACCCATGTTTATAGCAGCACAATTTGTAATAGCCAGATCTTGGAAACAACCCAAATGCCCATCAACTGAGGAATGGATAAGAAAGATGTGGTATTTTTATACAATGGAGTACTATTCAGCCATAAAGAAGGATAAACTGGAGACTTTTATAGGTAAATGGATGCAACTCGAGAAAATACTCATAAGTGAAATAAACCAGAAGCACATGTGTAAGCATCGTATTATCTCTCTGGTATGAGAAACTGAAAGAGTAAATAAGATCCAAAATGTACAATAGACATGGTGAATCAAAAAGAAACTGGTCAAAAGGAAAGAGAGACTGGAATAGGGAAAAGAAAGAAGGGAAAGGGAAAAAAATTGTATATATATATTTATAAGATGGTTAAGATAGATACACTACCATTTTTACTTAGTTCATTGAAGAGTAAGGTTTGTGCCAGTAATGTTTGGACAATTGAATGCTAATGTCTGGTGTCCTGAATAACTAACTTAAAGATAGTAATACGTAATGTATTAACCATTGTTATCCTCCTATTATGTTTGTTTGAAAATTTGTTCTTCTTTTGATTTGTTTTGTTTTTTCTTCTCTTTAAAATAAAAAAAAAAAAAAAGAAAATTGTACTAAACTGATTAATTTTTATCAACCAATTATGGGCATATAACAAAGAAATTAATTCATCTCTGCTTTAATTTTCTGAGCAGTTATTTCTAGGAAACTCTTATCTAGAGATCCTTAAGAAATGATTTGCTTTCAGCTGCAAAATGGGAAAGTCTGAAACTAAATGACTTTATGACTTGCAAAACGTTTGAAGTCTCCAAAAGCTAAGATTTTAAAAAATTCTTTATTTTGTTTGACTGTAAAGCAAAAGCATACAAAACAAAACTTCCAAAAACTAAAGACAGAGGGAAAGGAACAATTTAGAAATTAAAATTAGTTGATGGCCAATAATCAGTCAAAGAACTCTCTGACACAGTGTTAAGACTGGTTACAATTAAATCACATGAAAATGTGTGCGAAATTCTAAATTTTGAAGTTTCTCTTCTTGGGGTTGGTACTAGGCTCAAATGGTAATGTTGCTCTCACTTTTCACATCTATAATCTGATATTTATCTATTTTTGAAATACACATTCTTTCATTAAGCAGCAATTTATTGATTATCTGTATGGTACAAAGCATTGTATGAATACTCTCAGCTCAAATAATATCTGACTTGGTTCTAGTGTGAAAATTGTAGGAATTCATAAAACATACTATAAAAATGTTTAAATTCTTAAACAATATAAGATCATGCAATAGAAATGCCAGTGAAAGAACGGTGATGTTCACTGATTCCATCTGTTGGTGCTACGTAATATTCTTGTCCTCTGCATTTTATCTGTATCACTATAATTTACAAACCTTCACATTAGCTTAGACAATTTTGGCAAGGACTTGATTTGGCAGCTTAATGCACATCCTTTTCCACCCTTGAGAATGTTATATAACACTCTACAGCTAAGATAGATATATATATATATATATATATATATATATATATATATATATATATAACACTGACTTTCTTGACCCATATGAAATATGCAAATACAAATGTAAATAAGTTTGAAGGAGATGGAAGGGAAGGGGAGCTGGCATTGGAAAGAGCATATGCACAGGTTTCCTCTCTTGTTCTGAAGGCCAAGCACATAAAAGAGACGTGGATGCCAGCTGCCTGGAACCAGTTGGACTGTGGAGCCAGAGGCCTCTCCACAGATCCGCACCCTCTCTAATCCCACAGCTCATTATGCAGTCTACTCACTTGGCCTTCCTTATGCTGTTTTCCTCATTTTGGTGCAGAGGAAATCAACACTAAAAATGCTTTCCGCATACCACATGAACTTTATTTCATCCTAATTCACACAGAGGAAAATGGAATGTGGTTTGACTCTGATTTGTTTCCGTTAAACTCTATTCTCTGTCAGGTTAACCCCAGGAAGGGTCATTACAGGTGTATTTATACTGCTTCAGGTTGTTCTGTACCTTGTCACCTTCATTTCCCTTTTGAGTCATGTTTTGTTGGTTCCACTTCAAGCTATGAAACAAATTGCTCCCCAGAGTATATGACATCATGCGTTTCTAATGGATGTGACATGGAAATTAAATGCTTTTAAACCCTTCTGAAACAGTAGTAAGATGGATCCATTACCACATGATTCCATTTTCAGCAAAACATTTAATTTAAAAATTTGTAGAACATTTCAGTAAATGGCAGGCTTCCTGATGGTATTTAGAAAAACCACCTTTCAGGAAAAAAATGTGTGGACAGGAATACGAGAAGCCCTTGTCGATTTGATCATACTCCTGTTGTATATAATATCCTCACATTTAGTCTTAGAGGACAGAAAACTATACATCTTTTCCTTTCCCATCACTCTATCATTTTGTTTAGGATCTAGGGTAGAATGAGTGGCTAAGAAATATTGGATGAAATGATGAATGGCCAAATGATCAAACATATAAATGTGTATAGTCACAGATGGTAGAAATCAAAAAGATCAAAGATTCTTTTTTTTTTTCCATCTTCTCAAGGTAAACATTGTGGGATAAAAGTTGTTTTTGCTGGTTTGTATGTTGGATTGTTTTTCTTTTTTTATTCTTTATTTTTATTTATTTATTTTTTTTTTGTCTTTCAGAAAACAAGAATACACAGTTAAGTGGTTGCCATCCCTCTGATCATTCTGGATAAAATGTCCTTTAGCTACCTTTCCTATCTAATCCTCTACTGCTCCCATTCCCCTACCCAAAGTCAATTTCAGTACCCTGGCTTCTTTGCTGTTCCCTGTAAACATGCCAAAGACATTCACACTTCAGAGCCTTTGTTCTTCCTGCTCTTTGTTTGGGATTCCCTTCTCTCCAGTATTCCTCTGCCATGTTTCCTGGCTTCATTGAAGTACCCACTTACATATAATCTCAAAGTTGTCATACCTAACCACCTCACATTAAAGCTCATTCTTTCTATCCCTTTCTCTCCAATACTTGCTGCTACATAACTCTGTATATATTTCTTTGTATGTGTTAACTTTAAGAGAATAAGGAGTTATCTACTTTGTTCAATTGCATATCTTTGGTGAGCATAACAGTACTTGTCAATACATATTTGGAGAATGAATACACAAATTTAGTATTTGTCTGTTTAGCAAGATTTTAGTAGAGAGGTAGTACCAATATCATAAAGAAAACTAATTTGGAGTGAAAATAGCCCTACCATTTACTATTTGAGACCTTAGACAAATTATTTGACTTCGCTAACTCCCAATTTTTCTCTAAATAAGAAGAAATAATAGTCCCTATGTTGGAAACACATAAAGAACAACAGCTCCAGGAAAGATCAAGACAGGGACAGACATGTTTTCCAGAACATAAAGCCTAGTTGGGGATGATGAATTCGAGGCTAAATGGAGAGTGAGATTTCTAAAACTTTGCATCTTGTCCCCTACTTCAGTACTGGGTATTGAACCCAGGGCCTTTGCACTTAGCTACATCTTCAGGCCTTTTAAAAAATTTTATTTTGAGACAGGTTATTACTAATTCACATTATTGCCCAGGCTGAACTGGAATTTAATACTCCTCCTGCCTCAGCCTCCCAGAGTGCTGGGATTACAGATGTGAACCATCTCTGTAAAACTCCATATCTTCTTTATAATTTAGAATCTATATGTCAGTTGCCTTCAAAGCAATTATTTTTTATTATTATTATAGGAAATCAATTCAAACTAATAATTAAAAATTGTGAAGACACTTAGAAAATCTCAAAGGATCCTTTATTTCACTTAGAAACAAGTGCAGGATAAATTTTTTTCTTGCTGTCTTCCTTGGATCCCTTTACCAACTTCCCCTACTCCATTCCATGTGGTTCTGGAGGGAATGCCAATCAAAGATTCCCCTTTTTCACTAAGGAATGGGCATATGAGCCTAGCTGGCCAGTTAGCATCATTTCATCTGGGGTTGATTAAGGCATTGGCAGATAAGCCAGTGCTGGTTGTCATGTTTTTCACCTCATAGAAAGGACTGGTTTAAGTAAGAATCATGCCAACAAAGAGAAAGCAGAGTTTAGAAATGAGGAGAGATAAAGTCTTGAGGACATTTAAACTTGTCTGTAGTCAGCTTTACCTTTTCTGCCCAGACTTTTAAATTATGGGAGCCAATAAATTATTTTCTTTAAGAAAGCTAGTTTGAGTTGTAAGAGGCCAAAGAAACACAGAAGGCAATAGGGAAACCACAGAAAATAAGACAGGAGTTTGTCCAAATCACAGAAAAACAGGATGAAAAAATGTTGAATTAATTCCTGCATTTAATAAAATAAAAGTCATTTTACTATCAATCCCTACCCTAAGTCCCTAGTTTCATCATGTTCTCACTTCCAGTCCCAGGCTGGGGTGCCCTGATAGTAGCTTGGAGCTGAAGAAATGCCAAGTTCACTGTTCAGTAAGGCACATTACAGTGACAGAAGTTCTTCTAATCAGCAAGTACAGAGCTGTGTTCTCACCATCCACGCTGGATTCAACACATTTTCATACAGAATCATGAATACACCCCAAAAATGGGCTCTGAAATGTTATTAGTGCAAGTCAATTGAATTCAACAAGTAATCAGCTTGCTCACAGGCAAACATTTGAAACCTGTTATATTCCTAAGTAGGAAACTGTTATTTTTACCACTGTAAATGTATGTGTGTGATATGATTAACTGTTTTCAGTTACAAAAGAGTAAAGTATAGTACAAGGAACACTGAGAGTCCCTGATACCACTTCAGACATCCATAAAATCAAATATATTTTTATAATAATTCTAAAATATTATTTGCCTTTTTAACTTCATTCTTGCACACATATCAGTAGACACTTCTGGGAACTTAGGCCCCTAAATGAGATGTAAAATCAGATTGGACGCACAAGTAAATATGAGAATATAGCTGTCTCTTAATAAGCTAAAAATTAAAGATATTTGCAAAAAACTTCAACCATGCAATTCTTAAAGTATATCTGTTTTCACAAGATATATGTTATCAATGTAAAATGGACTTGTTGCTATTTAAAACTAGTATATATTTTTAAATTTTTCACAGTTTTAATCACTAAAATGAAAATATTGATGGGTATGTCTCACATAAATAAAATGTCTGGGATTCTCAACAATCTTGAACGTAATGGGCTCTTGTGACTAAATAATTTCAGAATTACACTAATAGATTAACTGTCTGAAAATATAATCAGGTAAAATTTGTAAAAACTGAATATTATATGTTTGCTATCAAATAAAACTATATAATTTTAAAGTCTAAAAATCATTATGGGGCCGGTGAGATAGCTCAGCGGCATAAGCGCCTGCCTGGCAAGCGCGAGGTCCTGAGTTCGACTCCGGAACTCACATATGAAAAAAGGGCCGGTGATATTGCTCAGCAGCATGGGTGCCTGCTGGCGTGCGAGGTCCTGAGTTCGATCCCCGGTACCCACAAAAAAAAATAAATAAATAAAAATAAAAATAAAAATCATTATGGTAATCCTCAGAAACAAAACTTTATTGTAACTTATTAAAATGGGTGTGTTACATAATTTTATATTGAATTTGAAGTGTCTATAAGGGAAAATATTGATTTGCTATGAAATGCTGTTATCATTAGCACACCTGTACTTTTTTTAAAAAGTACTGTTATTATCATTTTCCGGATGAGGAAGTTAGGTCTTTTCAGCAGAATGGTCTAAAGCAGGTCTTGGCAAACTTTTGTTAATGGAAAAAAGGTAAAACAAAATTTCATAACAAAATAATAGGAGAATAACAATAAATACATTGCATGTTGTTATCTTTAAAGTAGTTGCTCAGAGTACAAGATAAGGGCATAAAAATTTCTCCAATCATATTAGCACAAATCTTTCTTTTCAACGAACTAATAGAAATTAGTAGTATAACTATCTTGTTTTCTTTTTCTTTTCCCCTTCCTTCCTTTCCCCTTTCCCCCACCCTAGTTCCTCTTTCCTTTTGAAAAATTTCTTCCCATTTCAAAATAACTATTGTACATTTTGGATCTTATTTACTCTTTCAGTTTCTTACCCTAGGGAGAGAATACGATGTTTATACATGCGAGTCTCATTTATTTAACTTATAAGTATGGTCTCAAGTTACATCCATTTACCTATAAAAAGCCTCGAGTTTATCCTTCTTTATAACTGAGTAGTACTCCATTGTATAAAAATAACACATCTTTTTTATCCATTCCTCAATTAATGGGCATTTGGGTTGTTTCCAAGATCTAGCTATTGCAAATTGTGTTGCTATAAACATGGGTGCACATATATTGCTGTGGTATGAAGTTTTTAATTCTTCTGGGAAGATACCCAGAAGAGGAATAGCCAGGTTGAATGGGACCTCCAATCTTAGTTTTTTGAGGAATCTCCACACTGATTTCCATAGTGCTTGCACCAGTTTACACTCCCACCAACAGTGGAGAAGGTTCCTTTTCCCCCACAGCCCTGCCAGCATTTGTTATGGGTTGATTTCTTGATGCTAGCCATTCTTTCTGGGTTGAGATGGAATCTTAGTGTTGTTTTAATTTGCATCTCTAGAATGACCAGTGATGTTGAACATTTGTTCATATATTTATTTGCTGTTTGTATTTCTTCATCTGAGAAGTGTGTATTCATCTCAGATGCCCATTTTTGGATTGGGTCTTTAAATTTGGGAGGTGTGACTTTTTTGAGTTCTTTGTATGTTCTCAGTAGTAATCCTTTGTCTGAGGAACAGTTGGCAAACATTTTGGGTTGTCTCTTCACTCTGTTGGTGGTTTCTCTTGCTGTGCAAAAGCTTTTTAATAAGAGGAGATCCCAGTTGTTGATTCTTTGTGATAGTTCCTGTGCAATTGGGGTTTTATTCATAAAGTCTTTGCCTACACCAATGTCTTCAAGAGTTTTGTGTATTCTGTCTTCCAGCAGATTTAATGTTTCTGTTTTAATATTTAGATCTTTGATCCATTTTGACTTTAGTGCATGGTGATAGACATGGTCTAGTTTTTGTCTTCGGCATATAGAGAGCCAGTTTTTCCAGCACCATTTATTAAAGAGACAATCTCTTCCAGTGAACATGTTTGGCCCCTTTGTCAAAGATAAAGGGTTTGTAGTTGTATCTGCATCTTCTAATATGTTCCACTGATCTGCAGATCTGTTTTTTTGTTTGTTTGTTTGTTTGTTTGTTTGTTTTAACAATACCATGCTGATTTTATCACAGTAGCTTTGTAGTCTAATTTCAAATCAGGGGGCAAACTTCTTATGTAAGGGTCCTGATAATAAATATTTTTGGCTTGGCAGGGGATGTAATTCCTGACTCATTGCTCAGCTCTGTCATCAGACTAAGAGCAATAATCAATGTGTAAATCAAAGACTATGGCTGTGTTCTGGTAAAAATTGACTAATGAACATTGAAATTTGAATTTCATGCAATTAGACTGTATCATGAAATACTTTTATTTTTAATGATGCAAGTATATTAAAAAAAACTGTTCTTAATTCATAGGCAGTATAAAAATAGGCAATAAGTCAAATTTTTAATTTTCAAACAATTATCCCATGGAATTAACATTGAAAATTGTTTCTCTAAAGGATACCAAACTCAAGTGCCCACTGATACCATGCATGGTACCAATGATGATTTTCCCTATATAAGAAAATAAATATTAATCTGGTACATCTGCCTTTGGGCCTCAATCAGAAGGACTTGGGCCCTGAAATTGACTTGTCATAGGATAAACAAATGACAAAGCATGTCTTTTGTCTATACAGGCCCTTAGGCACCAGTTTGCAAACATTGGTATGTAGTTTATTATAAGAAATGACATCAGTTTCAAGATTCAATACACAAAATAAGGTAATTTGAACATGCTACTTCTCATGATAAAAAATGATCCTGTACCATATACAGCATCCTCAGGGAATAGTCAGAGAAGGAACATAGAAAATATGTAACTAGAGAGAGTATAGCAATTGTGTATTTGCTTTCGATATTACATAGCCAATTGGGATGATGTTTTCTTTTTTTTTTTTTTTTTTTGTGGGTACCAGGGGGACGACCTCAGGACCTCGCGCGCCAACAGGCACCCGTGCCACTGAGCGATATCACCGGCCCCTTTTTTCGTATGTGGGTTCCGGGAGTCGAACTCGGGCCCTCGCGCTTGCCGGGCAGGCGCTTACGCCACTGAGCCATCTCACCGGCCCCTGGGATGATGTTTTCTGAACTTTCATACAAATAAATTATGGGATCTTGTTAAAATGCAGTTTCTGGTTCAGTGGACCTGCAGTGGGACCAAAAAGTCTGCATTTTTAATAAGCACCAAATAATACTGGTGGCCTATGGGTTCAGGATTCAGAAAGTGACTTCTTGCATTGCACAAATTCAGTGGAATTAAACTACCTGCAGAATAGAACCTGCATGTTCACATGATACCCAGGTAGCTCATAGGCACATTCAAGTCAGATGTATCGCTATAAAACCAATTTTCATGACAAGTGTTCTCAATACACTGGCAAGTCGGTCCAGCTATATTAAATAATTCTCTATCAGTAGTGAAATATAATGAGTGCCTTTCAATAAATAAAGAAAGAAGAAAAGAACAGAATTCTTCTAAGGCTTGGTATGTGGACATTGTTTCACACTGGAGAGCCTAGAGATTCCTTACTCAGGAGGTAACCCTGTTCTACTGTCTACCAATAAGCGTACCTTCAAATCCAGAGAACAAAATGGAATATAGAGCAAGAGCTCAAAAGTCAGTTACAAACAAAAAATTTCTGACATTAGGGACTGGCAAAAATAACTATATAATAGAGCCACGAAACATGATTTCAAGAATGTTAAGTTTCAGTGAAATTATTCTCATGAAAACTGGTAGCACCACAATAGTGAGTAATCAGTGAAGCCAGAACTCCCGCTTCCAGCACGTCCTGTGGAGAGCTGACATGAGGTGATGATTCAAAGGCTTGATGCTCTCTCCCAGCCCGAGATTATAGAATAGGAAACCACATCCAGAATGGTCTACAGACATTATGCATGCACATGTACATAAAATAGAAACTATTCATAGTTACTTGATAAATATATGCTGAATAATCTCAAGAATAATCAGCCTTGTGAATAAATTTTTAATAAAAGAATTTTAATTTCTTTGATAATTTTTTTTTAATTTTAAGGGTAACAATTGCAAAATTCCTCAACCTTAGCAATGCTCTGTCTTGTCAATTTGATTCGTGGTAGACTTGAAGAGGAATTAGGGAGGATATTATGTTTGTGATCCAAGTATTAAAGATCAGTAAGAAATGTTTAGGACACAACATTGAAAGCATGTTTTTGTTGATAACAATATTGAAAGTTTGAGAATGGAAGAAGATTGAGCTCTTGAGAGTGGTACCTACTTAAATCAAAAAGCAGCACAATTTTATCTGGCTCTCAGCCTACCTTGGCAGAGGGGTGCCTTTCAAGGGCTCTTGAACACTGGAGAGCACTCCCGGCACTACATGAAGGAAGGGACCTGGTACATTTCCTTGGTTCACAGACCTGACTTCCTAAATCACCCAACTCTATTTGTACCTTTCCCTTTGTTTCTTTTTCTTTCTTTCTTTCTTTTTTTTTTTTTTGTGGGTACCGGGGGGTCAAACTGAGGACCTCACGCGCCAGCAGGGGCCTGTGCCGCTGAGTGATATCACTGGCCCTTTTTTCGTCTGTGAGTTCCAGGAGTCGAACTCAGGACCTCGCGCTTGCCAGGCGGGCGCTTATGCCGCTGAGCTATCTCACCGGCCCTCCCTTTGTTTCTTTTTATCATCCCTTGGCTACAGGCCTTGTTTCCCAATCTTTTTTTTATCCTTAGTTTTCAGGTACGTTCTTTCTTCTCTATCTGACCAAAACCACCTATGACAATAGTTTTACAGTACATCAGATTTTGAGTGAACTCATGGCCTTCACTGAGTAACGCCTCTTTTTATATTGTAGCTCCCGAATCATTTGGTGCTTATCATCTGGTCCATTTTTTAAGAAGTGGGGGAAACACATTCTGGATCTGATCAGAATGGACAATATTTAATGGTCTAACCATTATTCTTGGTTGACACTGAGTTCCCTTTCTGCATCTTTTCATTGATTTCAGCTGTGTTTCTATTGACTCCATCACTTGATTATTTCTCATTTGGAGGAAGGATTTCTTTTACATTTTTAACTCTCATAAGTCCTATATTCACCAAACACTTCCCAAATTTTGATGACTGAGCGATTCTAAGGAACGGAGAAATGTATATTGAATGTCATTCACGTGCATGCCCAGACTGAGAATAGCTGCTTAAGCTTTGGCTGATGTATTCTCTGAAAGGAAGAGCTATCACTCATTCATGTGATTATGAAATCACACTCATCGACCTATAGTCAACACATTTTGTACACTTCTTACCTACGCCAAAATCAGACCAGCAGCTAACTTTATGTCAATAGACATGTCTACCTTTTACAATTCAGATGACCTACTTTAACCTGTGTTCATTATATAGAACGAAGCTGCTGTAAAATTATTTTCCTATTTAATTTGTAACCTCATTGATCTAAAACTGTTGATTCTTGTTCAGAAAATAATGTCCATAATTTTAAATGAGCACATTTTCTAGGAATAGCTGATAATTTTTAATATACATACTAAATATTTAAAAACTTTTCTGAATCAAAAGACTATATTTTTACCCTAACATACAAAATTCTACATTCATTGGAAGATTTTTGTCTATTATTCAATACATAAAGGATTGATCTCAAATAGCTTCCATTTATACTTAAGGTAAAGCCAATATTAAATTTATTTTGTATAAGAAGCAGAGCTTCATGCAAATATGTCTGCTTTCAATATGTGAATGAATGGAGACAGACAGAGGGAGCAGTATTGCTCACTCACTCCTTTTGGTTTCTCCAAAACTGAGTAAATTTACCTATTGTGTAATTATGTGCATAATTACAAATAATTAGAGGGGCTAGATAGGATAATAAAACCTACTCTTAAGTTTGCCTTTGGAGTCACTTGTCTTTTCTTGTTACACTCAGTTTTAGTTGTTTTATAGCTAACTTAAAGGACTTCTGCACAGTTAAAAATATTCTTATGGCTCTTGAAACATTTGCCTTCATAAGTCTGCCTCTCATAAAGTAAAGATCTTTTCATTGTAGAAGACAACTGCTACCTGGCTCTCCAGCTTGATCTTGCTTTGCCAGTATCTTCCATTCTCCATGTTAGAGAAAACCCGAAGTTACTGGAGATATTTAAAAAATCATCTGTTAAGTTTTTGGTATGTGCAGACATGTACATCTTCTTATTAAAGCACAACACAGCAGCTGTAACAAAGGTTTTAAACATTGTACATATTAATAAACAGACTCAGAGTTTTTAGCAGCTTTATCCAAAGTCACACAATTATTAACTGATGAAACAAGTAAGGTTCATCTGACTCTAAACTACAAATATTAAAAACAACAATAATTATTTACTGAGTACTACCTGCCAGCTACTTTACTGAGCATGTCCCAAGATTACTTCAATCCT
The DNA here is from genome assembly GCA_028451465.1 of Erethizon dorsatum. NCBI lineage: Eukaryota > Metazoa > Chordata > Mammalia > Rodentia > Erethizontidae > Erethizon > Erethizon dorsatum. Next base: position 141,144,361 of record CM051823.1, on the reverse strand, counting down.
TACAGTAACTGCCTGAAGTAGATTTGTTTTAAATACTAATTTTCTTGATGGAAGATCAAATATAGAGGAGTTAAGTAGCTTGAGGGGGGATGAAAGGGAGCAGAAAGATGATGAAAAAAGAATAAAGGTGTATTATGAATATGTACCTGCTCTCCACAAGGAATATAATCATATCGTATTGCAAACATGTACCAATAACAATAAAATTTAATGTTAAAAGTAGCTTGCTTAAGTCTACATTGCTAAGGTAGCATAGAGATTTGACCAGGATGGCCTGAATTAAGTATGTACTTACCTAATCAAAATACTGTTATAGACGCCTATGTTAGAATGTATTTTAAATGACCTAGCTACAATACTGCTCTTAATTAATGCAATTCATATATACACACACATATATATATAATGTAATGACAAAAATTAATGTATTTGTGTCAGTGTTTGTCTTTCTGAGCCTCTACTATGAATGCTAGGTTTTGTGAGTACAGAAACAAAAGACACTATTTCTCATCAAAAAAACTCACAGTGGAGTTGGAAAATATGCAAGCTAATAAATGCCCTAGAGTAGTTTAGAGAAAATGCTGTACTCCTACAGTAGTATGGAAACATTTTCTGGAAGAAAGTTTAAGTTACAAGTAAAATTGTTGCACCATACCAGTCTGGAGTAGTGTACTGTAGGCAGAGGAGTCACAGCTGAGGGGTGACTAAACAGGGTGGCCTGTTAGAGGAACGGCAGGGCCTCACGAATGTTCCAGTGGAAAGTGCACACTCTACTGACCCAAAAAATGAGCATCCAACCTCAAAAGGCCTTCAACATTTAAAATTTATTATTTTGTAGGGTCATCAAGGATTTATTAAATGTCTATTATATATCAGAAACTCTGCTAATTGTGTAGGAGCTAAAAAAGGCACAGTTCTCACCTTTTAAACATTTACTATGCTATTTGCTTATTTGAAGAGTTTCAGTTTTATCCCATCAGCAACACTGAATGAACTGAAGCAGGATAGCATGATCTATTTCATGCTTGGACTTCCTGAGCAGTAGTCTCTATCGAAAAGAATGCCAAAATTTTAAAACAATTAGTTATATATCTTATGATCTGTATTTTATTTTTATTTTTCTTCCTCTTAATTTTAATAAATGCTACCCTCTTTGTCTAGTGTTTTTTTAATACAGTGTATCTTTAGAGGTTTTAGTATACAGCAAAATTAAGTAGAAAGTATAGAGATTTCTCATAAACTCCTTTTCCCAAACAAGCACAGCTTCCACAACTATCAAAACCCAGACCGTTGTATTTGTCACAATCTACACTGGTGCATCATTATTGCCTGAAGCATTAAACTAAGGTCCACGGTTGGTATTGAACATCCTGTGGGTTTTCACAAATGTAAAATGATTTGTATCTACCCTTGTGATATCATACAAAGTAGCTGCACTGCTGTAACAATCCTCTGGACTTTGTCTATTCATTTCCTTTCATTTATAACACTTTTCTATTATCATTCAGTTCAAAACATTTTTCTAATTCCCACCATAATTACTCTTTTGACCCATGGATTATTTAGAAGTGTGGTGCTTCAATTCTAAATACTGAGGACTTTCTGCCTGTATTTCTGTTACTTTTACTTTAATACAGTTATGGTCAGAAAATATACTCTGTATGATTTCAATCTTTAATATTTATTGAGATATGTTTTTAAATCCGGTATATGTTGATCTTGAAAGTTTCATTATTGACCAGATCAAGTTGGTTAACAGTGTTTTTCAAACCTTCTATATATTTTCAGACTATTTTATCTAGTCCCTCCATCATTTACTGAGAAGAGTTGTTAACATCACTATGTCAATCAGAGTTCTCCAAAGAAGCAGAACGAATAGGATATGAATAAAATAGGTATAGATCTACTTATTAAGAGATCTGTTTTAAGAAATTGGCTCATTTAATTTGAGGGCAGCCAAGTCTGAAATCTATCAGGTAGGCTGGCAGGTTACAGGCTCAGGCTGAAGTCAATATTGCCACCTTGAATTTGAAACTGTAAGACAGGACAAGAAGCTAGAAACTCAGGCAGGAATTAACGCTTCAGCTTCAACTTTTGCTTTACGGTCTTTAATCAATTGAGTCTTCACCCACATTATCAAGAATAACCTCCTTTAATTAGAATAAACTGATTGTAGATATAACTACATGTACAAAATATATGCAAAGTAACACCTAGATTAGTGTTTGATTAAATTACTAGAGTCTAGTCAAGTTGATACATAAAATTAACCATTGTACCAACCGCAGTGAGAATTGGCTGATTTCTCCCTTTAGCCTAACAATTTTAACTTCAGGTTTTGTGATAATAAATTGATCCGTTTATTATTACAAAATTCCTTTTATCTGATAAGGTCTCCTTTAATTGATTTTATATAAACACACCCTTTCTTTGTTATTTTAGTTTTTCATTATTTTTTATAGTATTTTTCAACCTACATAGGTCATTTTATTTATATTGTGTTTCTTATAAAGAATATATTGTGAATCTTTCTTTTTCCAGTATGACAATCTCTGCCTTTTAGTTGGAGTGTTAGTTCATCTATATTCAATGTAATTATTAGTATGGCAGGGTTATAGCCTACCATCTGTTTTTGTCTTTGTAACTTCTGCCCTCTATTTCACTCCTTTTACTTGCCTTAGGGTTAACAAAGTAGTTTATAGTATTCAATTTACTGTTTCCCATTGACTTTTAAAGGTACACTTCTTTGTTTTTTACAAATTGCTCAGTCTAAAAATAACATATATCAAATTATCACAGTCTACTTTCAAATATTATACTACTTCACAAACAATATGAAATCCTTATGACTGATTTATCCTCCCTTCCTGGTCTTTGTGTTTTTATTTTCTTCTATCTTACCTAACATATGCTATAGCTCAATACACTGATATTCTTTTTGCCTTTAAAAAAATCAACATATCTTGAAGTTAAAATTGATAAGAGTATATGTATTAAAAATACACTAAGACAATCTTTAATCTCTGCCCTTTCTGGGACTCTCTGTTGATTTCTACAGATCTGAGCTTGCATCTGGTACTCTTCTTCAGCCTGAAAAAAAATCACCTTTTTGTGTAAGCAGAACTACCAAAGCTCTCAGCTTTTGTTTATTTTTATTTTGCCTTCATGTTTAGGGGTTTTTTTGAACATAGAATTCTAGATTTTTTGTTTTGTTTTGTTTTGTTTTTCTTTTAGAATGCTAACATATCATTTAACCATCTCCTGGCCTGCAAAGTTGGCTATCTCTCACATCATTGTTTCCTATGTATAGTTTCTTTTTCATCTGGTTGATTCTAAGATTGGTTCTTTACTTTGGGTTCAACAGTTTCGGAATAATGTGGCTAAAATGTGGTTTCCTTTGTATTTGTTCTGCATTGGGGTTTGCATGAGAAGTAGGTGGGATTTTTCTAAGAACTGTATTGCACAAATTCAAATATATTAAACAAAAATATGTGCGTGATTTTTTTGTCCACATACAGGAGTATGAAAGACTCCTACACCCAATAGACTTTGTGAAAAACTTAGGCTATTACTGTCTTAAACCATGGTAGCTGGTAACGTGTGGAAAGCAAGTTGCCATCTTGGAAAACTTAACAACAAACTTTTAAAAGGTCTTGATTGCTTTTATCAACATCAGGAAAATCTAAGTTGAGACAAGTAATTTAAAATAATAATTTGGACACCTGACATTCTTGTTGGGTAATTAGTCACATGTTCATCCCTCATTGCTAGCAAGAACAAAGCGTTACATTTCCCATGGCCATGGCAGATGTTCTAGTCAAAGAATCCAACAACTGGTGTAGTCGTGCTCTGGCAATGAGCAGTTAGCCATTGGTAGTGATCAGGCACAGCAGTCCAGCAGTCTGGATCTTTGGTGTGTGCAAAAAGGGAGAAAACTAAATAAGGAAAAAAAGATAACCTCAAAATCCAGGACCTTTTCTACCTCTGATTTTAGATTCATTTTTGATAAATACATATTCTGTTTCTGTAAAATAAGGTAAGGGGCCTCACAGACTACATCAGGAATTTAAATTTTGATCTTTACACTTCAAAGAGCTGTTGATAAAATAGTAATAATTTTTCTGTTGAGATGACTAGTCAGTCTAAATGATTTCAAGGGCTGGTGAGATGGCTCAGCGGCGTAAGCGCCTGCCTGGCAAGCGCGAGGCCCTGAGTTCGACTCCCAGAACCCACATACGAAGAAAGGGCCAGTGAAATCTCTCAGCAGCACAGGCGCCTGCTGGAGCGCGAGGTCCTGAGGTCGACTCCCAATACCCACAAAAAAAAAAAAAAAAAAGGATTTCAAGCTGAAATAACAACATTTCTTAATTTTATCAGAACTGCTAATTAATAATAATACCAAAGAAGTTTTGATATGCATCCAGTCTGGAAGCATTGAAGCCAGAATGAAAATCCTTGAACTCTGGATGAACAGTTCATTTACATGTGTATGACTGATTAAATTTGAATAATGTGTTCTTGTATCCCAGGTGAAAAGAGATAAGTTCATATCTATGCTGGTTTACATTCAAACAAAAGGAAAATAAATATTAATTTTAGTATATAAACTTACTAAAATTATAAATTTAGGTATTTTTCTTTAAAGGAATTATTGATTTCAAAATACCTTTTTCTAAATAATGGTAAGAAATATTAAATTATAAAGTGATCTTTGTATTTTCTTTGTACATTTTAAAACTATGCCCTCCATTACTTAATAGACACTAAAATATTCAACAGCTGCAGTGCTAATCTCGTTAATATTTTTATTTGCTCTTACAAACAAATGGGAAGATTTTTCATGCCAGTAAACTCAAGCCACAGATAAGTATTTTTATAATTTATAATTCCATGTTGTTTGTTACTTTGCTGTGTATCATACTTATATTTAATCACAGAAAACTTATAACACATGTGAAATGGTAGGGTAGGCATCACTTAAAAAGGTGTTTCAAATGTTAAGCAATTTGCTTATAGTAAAAGTTAAACTAACAAAAAAAAACTGAAATAGAAATTCAGAAACTGAAATAAATTTCTTTTATACCATGATTATGGTAATTTTATTCCTAAAGTTGAGAGCTATAGCATAAAAGAACCAAAATAGTGAATTTAATCACTCATTGGTGTATTCACTTAACTTATCAATTATTTTTATTAGGTGCTAATATTGGAGATAAAGTGGTAAACACAGCAAACACATTCCCTGGCTTTCAGGAGCAGAGTTGCCTCAGTGCAATAAGTTATGTAATTAATTATGCAATTAGAATAGTGGTATGCAAAATTAGGCTGAAGTTCACAGTACTGAGGAACTTCCAGCTTCCTTGGGGAAATGATTCTTCAACTCAGATCTGAAGGATGAGTAAGAGTGAAATGGAAGTGTGGGACTCATGATGTAGGCAGAGGGAAGACAATAGGAGCAATAGTCCAGAGACTGGATGAAGCCTCTTAGAATCAAGCATTTACAGTTCTTAGTGGATGGAGGGCAATGGTGGGGTGGAGATTTCTGTGCGGTTAGCAGGGGCAGGATCACGCATAATTACTGTATGTCTTATGAGAGATTTTGGTCTTCATCTTAAGAGCTATGTACTTGTAGGTATTGAAGACCTTCAGGCATAGAGGGACATGAAAGATTTTGCGTTTTAGAAATCATCCAATTGGCGACAAAGTGGATAATGGATAGACTGGTTTCATAGTAGATGAGAAAGCCCATCTAAAGGACTCTTCTAGAAATTCAGCCCAGAAATGGAGAATTGACTAGGAGGGGCAGGGACAGAGAATATGAGATATGTATTCAACTTAAAGATATTGAGGAAATAAATCAACAGGAATTGGAGATTGATTAAATATAGTGGAGGAAGAGTTAAAGAGTTTGAATGAAGAATGATTACCAGTTTCCTGTGTGTGTAATTTGTAGATATCAGTGTCATTTGTTGAGGCAGGCAGCCCTAAAAGAAGCTCACCATTTTCTTTTGTGTGATGGAGGAAGGAGCAGAGACATAGAATTGGGTTTAGGCACACTGAGTTTGATATGCCTATGAAGTGTTCAAGTGGAGACAGCGAGTGAGCAATTTTATATGCCCAGAACTAAAACGACACATACATTTGAAATAGGATAAATAAAGTTATGAGAGTGAGATCGTCTCAGCAAGATTTCTCAGCAAATGTTCTGCAGAATCTCAAAGATCTGTGAAATGTCATTAGGGTTTCCATGTGAAACAGTAACTGAAAAAATATTAAACATCAGTTTTTTAATTTCATGTGCTATATGATGGACTGTGAATGAATATTCTTACTAGCAACTTTGTTAGAGAATCTTCAGCTCCATTCAATAGTGTGCAAGACAGTACACACCTAGAGAAGTCCATTCTCAGATTTTGACACAAGGTGAGGGAGGCCTTGAATATCTGTTAAGTGTTGTACTGCACAAAGCAAAACTTATCAACTGTTCCCTCCAAATTAACTTTCTTACCTCCCTTTATGCAAAGGTGATGAAGGAAGCAAATAAGCTTTAATGGTATAATAAAACATCAGAGGAACATTTTCATTCTAAAGAAGATATGTATACACACCAAGATTAATCTAATTCCTACTGTTTCTTACTGTGGCAAATGAAGCAAAGCATGAATAATGTAAATTAAAAATGGGTGTGAATATATCGCTGTGGTATGATGCTTTTGATTCTTTTGGGAAGACACCAAGAAAGGGAATAGCTGGATCAAATGGAACCTCTATTTTCATTATTTGGAGGAATCTCCACAATGATTTCTACAATGGTTGTATCAGTTTACATTTCCACCAACAGTGGAGAAGTGTTCCTTTTTCCCCACAGCCCTGCCAGCCTTTGTTATTGGTTGATTTCTTGATAATAGCCATTCTTTCTGGGGTGAGATGGGATCTCAGCATTGTTTTAATCTGCATTTTTCAAATGACCAATGATGTTGAACATTTTTTCACATATTTATTTGTTGTTTCTATTTCTTCATCTGAGAAGTGTCTAAAAAATAAATGATGTCATGAAATTTAGCATCTCTTGAGATTTTTCTTAGTTACTGTGCCTTTCTTTTAATATTTTATTTGCCTTTGCATTTCACAAATATGCCTGACAGTACATTGTGATGATTTCAGAAGATGTGACATGGGAAGGGAGTCTAAGCTTAGGCCTATGGACAGTTTTGAGTTTAGTGATGAGGCATTACAATATTCTGAGTTAATTCACAGCACTAGTGAAGCGAGGCACTAATAGAAGTTCACCTTTTAATTAAAGCTACTTATCAGTGAGTTTTACAGCCCAGTTGTCCTATTCTATTGTGCACAGTCTGTAGCAAGTGACTAGCAAAACTAGCAAAATTGAAAAGATGCTTACCTCAAAATCACAGCCATTTGACAAGTAAGATGCTGATTTTTTAATCAATTATTTAAATGTCACTCAAACAGAATAAAGATTTTGTTTAAAAAAATACTCAATGAAAAGGCTCAGGAAGCAAATTATTTAGGAGTTAGTTGGAATGCAATTTATGGCCTAGAAAAGGAAAAGTTGCAAAGCTGACTAGAATCTAATAATGATGGCAGGTAAAATTATAATTAATAAAAGGCTTAGGGTGAGAATCCATTTAAGAAACTGAAAAAGTACCACTCTCAACCAGTATGAAATGTTGACATACTGATGACATGCCACCCAATGTTGAAGATATTTTGTATAATAAGCTTGAAAATAATAACTCCTCTGCACACTTTGATGAATAAACAAATTTCACCTCTGAGTGTCATGCTGTAGCATTTGTAAAATTTATAAACGATATATAAAATTTTAAAAACATTTTTATACTGCAAAACACTACCCAAAACAGTAAAGAACAAGATATATTTGATGTTTATCTTCATATCAAAAAACAGAAAGTCTGTTATATAGCAAGAATTGCATTGGCATCTGTGTTGATGGTGCCCCAAGAAAATTCACATTCACACTAATATCAAACACACTGATTTCTTCCCAGAGAGCTACTGGTGTTTAAAATTGTTGAATGTGAAAGGAACAAAATATTTGAGTAACGCTACCAAAATGGTTAACTTTATTAAACAAAAACCAGTTTGTTGAGAATAATTTTAAGATCGTGTGAAAATCTTGAAGGGGATTTCCTACATCTTCTATATCCCTAAGAAAGTATAAGAAAGGCGGAGTTCTCAACAGGGTGATGAGAGTAATTTCAAAAAATAAGTAGGTCAGATTTTGTCAGATGATTCGAAAACGAGAATTATACAGAACAATACTGAGAGTGTTTCCCCTTTCATTCCAAATGCATGACTCTGAAGGACCCTTTCTCTAGATTTTTCTGCCCAACATGAAAACTTTACTTTGAGAGAAGAGGAAGAACTTTGAGCTTAACTCTGCTTACTGACTCTAGATGACAATTTGAGCTCTATCCTAGATGAGTTTTGGATTTCTGTGAAAGTAGAGTATTTTGCCACTCACAGGGAAGCAGTGAATGCTTGGCTCTTGTTTTCAACTTATTTGACTTATGAGCAAGTATTTCCTTATTTTACAACCATCAAAACCAAGGACAGTAATTGATTATACTTGAAATATTTGTATGTTTATCTCACATATTTGACATAGACTTGAATGTTTGAATATTTTGTAACAAAGATAATACAGGTTTCATATTAAGTTTGTAAATGTCATTCATTCCTTTGGATTCAAATAATACTTTCATCCATACTGAGGCCTACAAAAGAGATCAAGAAACCAAGACATCTGTATTGTAATTTTGTAACTGCCAAGGCTATATTTACTCCTACCCACTTCACTCAGTAAGAAATTATTTTCCCTTTGACTTTTATACATATCACAGGCTATATTTTTATTTAAATTGCTTTAGCATATTACTTTAGGAGGTTTACTATTCAACATTCACAATAGATCTTTGTATTTTAGATAATATTACATAAAATCAGTTTATAAACTTTAAATCTGTCAAGTCTATCTTTTAAAAAGTAAATCTCATTTTGAAGTAAACTATTTGAGAGACATTTATTAAACTTACCCTATGAAAAAAAATTAACCCTATGAGTTTAAAAAATTTATAATGATAAAACAAATTAGTTTTTAAAAGGCAAGCTAAGCTTATTGCCTTCTTTTTTAAAGAAGGATTAGCTAAAAAAGTCACAGTTGTAAATAGGGGAAAAATACTGTTGCCATTTACCGTGTGTCACATATTCTACAACATTATCATCTTTTATCGTAGATAGTTGTAATAAGAATTTTAAGTGTATTTGGACAAGGTTAAAGAAAATCCAGAGGGATTTTTATTTTCTAAAGGAAAAACTAAAGTTTATTCTACCTATAATGTCACTTACATTCAAGTTGACACCCTTAATGAGAAGGGGAGCCACAAAAAACAAGTTACATTAATAATAAATTAGACAAAATAAACAGATCCATAGAAAATTGGCATTCTCTTCTCAAAAGAATATTAATACTATTTTTGGTTTATTACATCTACAACTTACTTATCATGCTAATATACTGGAAGGTCTAGATGTAATTTTTATGCAGGGATCCTCTGAGACCTGAAAATTTTGAGAAAGTTGGTCTAGGGAGAAAAGTAGAAAGCATATAAGCCAAGAGGATCTACTACCTTGGAGTCCAATTCAGCAGAGGATTCTATGGGAAAAATGGTCAACTTTATTGTGCTTTGATGAGATGGCAAGTGATATGAAATCTTAAGAATGTGTTTAACCCTTTCAGAGGAAAATTATCAGTGAATGAGATCTAAAGAAATGGAACCACTGAGAAAAAGACCACTGTTTCTTTTCTGTGCTATTTCCTGTGCACAAGTAAAGACAGAGGGAGGGTGGTAACTAGGGGGGAAAATGAGATGAGAAGATATATATGAGCCATATAATAAAGAGATGATAAGAAGTGAATGGGTTCCTCAGGTTGGTGGAAGGATTGGCCCTATGGCAAGTAAATACATGAGAGAATCTACTACAATCTACTACAATGAGAGGAGGAAACAAGGCAGGTTGGCTTGTACTGTTTAAGGTGCTTTGGGCACAGACTGATTAGAACGCATATTTTTAGCTTTTGATTCTGTGCTTTTTGATTCTCCAGTACATTGCAATGCTCAAATGTAAACTAAAACAAAATTTTCAGGTCAAAAATTATAGTATTTGACAATATACAAATTTCTCTCCTTGCTTTCCCTCCTTATCCCTTCTCCCCGTACCTTATCTATATTTTCCTTGATCCCAATGGACAAAGAACAGAGAATATTTTGAAGGTGGTTAAGTAGGGTCAACAATTCAAAGCCCTCTGGATTCCTATAGTGGTAAATACATTTGCCAGGAATCATAATCATAATTGCTCTTTGAATAAGAACAGACTTCATATGCCATTACTTTTAGCAGGCATTAAATCAAAATGAGCAAAAGAAAAGGAAAAGGAAAAGCTCTAAATTCAAGCACATAACATGCCACCTCCCTTCTAGTAGTTTGCCAATTTCCTGCATTTTGTCAGTGTATATTGTGAATGCTTTGAGATTTAGGAGGCTTTGGGTAAGGAAAATTATTTGTGTTTTTAAAAGAGAATAAGTATGGTAATGGGAGTTAAAGATTAAATACTTCTTCCAAGCAGGACCAAGACTGGGCTACTGTTCAAATTTGCTCTTTAATTTTGATGCTAAATTAACTTTGAAAATCACAGCAAAGTGGACACATAAGTAATTCTCAATGATAGACCATCGGAATTAAGAAATCATTTACTTTGGATGTTTGGTATTGAAAAATAGTTCCTCTAAATAAAACCATGTAACAACAGCTTCATTATATGAAAATATTCTTAAAATATATTACTTTAGATTTCCGTAGGTGCAACATATCTAATTATAAAGAAAACTTTCAAAGGCATTCACTTGTTTATACATTTAAAACTTTACATTAGATTGAAAGTTCTTTAAGAGGAACTTGTTGTCAAAGAGACTGAACCATATCAAATTTCTAACTTTGCAAGCTAAACAGGGTGAAATATCAATGGTGGCGCAGGGCTCCACCTAATGCCACAAGCACATAGCATACAATAGGCACTTGACATATTCTTCCTAAATAAATGGATGAGCTGAAAACTCAATCGTGGATTTATTCTACTCTCTCTGAGAAATGCATTATAAAACAGGACAACAATAACACACCAATTTCAAATATACAACAAAAAAATGTATCACCGAAAATTAATTAGACAAACACAAAATGTCTATCAAATGAGTTTTTGACATTTTCTGATAGTACAAATGAAAATCAACTATGGGAAGTCCAGAATAATTATTAGGCTGGTATTCTAGAAATGCTAGCCCTGTAGAGTTCAATGAAACATTAGCCAAAGGGGGAGGGGGACTCCTTGCTTAAGGGTTTATCTTCAGTTACTGAAAATAATATTTTTTAAAATTTTCTTTTCAAATATTAGGAAAATAAAACACCAGAAAAGGTCCATGAACTCTAAAGTAAACAAAATTTAACTTCCTACAAGAAAAAACTGAGTTTAAAGTTGAATATTATTATATACCTCTGTCAATTTTTAAATTGGTCATACTTAATAAGAATTGCAATTTTCAAGCAATTTTGGAGTTTAGACTTTAGGACTAGCTCCCAATATCAACAGCAAACTGCCACCCCTTCTACATACACACACACACACACACACACACACACACACACACACAGAACCCACTGGCTATCACATAACCCTATTTTATTTTTTATAAAGCTCATCATCATTTACAATAAGTATTTGTTGAATCAATGTATGATTTTATTCAATTTATAATTATTAAGCCCCTATCATGTGAAAATAACCATCTTTGCTTCTTAACCATAAAAGTTTTAAGAAGCTGATACCTCCAATTCAGGATGCAGGAAATCTTTTGGGGTCTTGATCTCATTGCTGAAAATACAAGCTGCATTATACGATAAAAGACAATTATACAAATGATGTACTTTTATAAAACTGTCATAAATTACCAATTTTTATATAAAAATTAAAAAGCTATGTGAGCTCATTTTTGCATAGAATTTAATGATAATAGCCATTGAGCTGAGAAACATCTGTAACTCTTCTCATTAGCCACTTTTGAATCTGTGTTCCTACAATATATTCCTAGTACTGTGCTAACCACTGTACAGACCACTTCTCATTTAATCCACCCAAAAATTCTGTGTGATAGGTGCTAATAGTTACACGTGAGGATACTGAGGCTCGGAAAAAATACATGAAGCAACTTTCCTAGGGTGATATGCCTAGCAGAAAATAGAACTGTAATTCATATCCACACTTCCTCTAAATCCTTTGCCTTTAATGCCTATATTAGATGGTGCCTCCCTTGGAAATAAAAATTCTTTCCTTTTTCAAAATCTTACTGTTGTTCCATCCTCACAAGAGGCCACCAGCCTGGGAGAAGTGAAAGACCATCTCAGGGGAACTGAGGAAACCATAGCTGCCTTCCCTTGCCCTAAGAGAAAAACATGTTTAAATAATTTAAATATACTTTTCTCTGTAGGCGCACTCTACCTTTCAAAATAGGGAATCTTATCCCATGTTTATAAACGTCAAGGTATACCCAAGTTAGTGGTCCTCATTCTCTTTGCCTCAGAGCTGTGACTTACAGCAGCACACTTTAACTATGACTACATCCTTCTCTTCATCAAAAACATAACTTTATGCTTTTTCCCTTATTTAACTTTCCTCAAGACTCTCTTCTTCAATGAAGTGATTCCTGAATGGCTTAAGTGATTCTGGGCCAAAAAAAAAAAAAAACATTTGCTTATCACTACTAAGGGTACCCTTTGTTCCTGAGGCAGCTAAGCTGGCTGTGTCTCTGTTCCTCTCTCCTGAATAGGTCAATATTTGTCCTGTCTACCTTATTAAACTGAAGCCTCAACAGTAAAGATGCTACACTGTGCTCCCAGTGGTTACTAATTGAGTACAGACTAAAATTTGGTAAATGACTGCATCATTCTGCTGAAAAGCAAAATTCCATTGACAAGGTCACCAAATCCTTTCCTGCATTAGGTGTTTGCTTTTACTGGCGGCCCCACAGTCCTGTGCCACCTCCCAAACCAGGAAGCACATGGTGTTTCCTGTCCCTCCTGCCACCTTGCAGGAAATGCTTGATTTTGGGTAATCCAGGATACACAGGCTGGAAAAGCCAGCAGAGGAGACAGGAGGGGAGCTGACGTGAAATCCAGACAGTGAAGTGACTTTGGCCTGGCCAGGGGTTTGTGCTGACTTTCTATGTCACCCTGCACACACACCTGTCCAACTTGCCACCCCCATTTATCATCTAGAGCCTATCTATACATACATAGTGATCACATACACACCAATATAAATTTACTAGTCCATTTAGATGGGGACTATTAAGTCATATTAAATATTATTATTTCAAATATCTCCTTAAAATTTTCCAATTCTTAAATTGTCACCATACACCTAAAATAATGAATCATTTTATAACTACCAAACAAAGTAAGAGTACTTCTACTTTGTTACTAGGAAAAAAAAATCCCATAATTTTCCAACTCAGTGTAATTCTATGTCCACTAACCGAGAGACACCGTTCACAAAAAAGAATACAAATGAGTTTGGAGCCATAGAGGAAAGAGCAGAATAAAATCACTAATATTTACTGCATGTTTATTACTATGTTGGCTCAGATTCTCCAAGAAACAGGTGCCAAGCAGAATGAAACATCAAAGAATTATAGTGAGGGAACGACTTGTCACGAAGCATCAGGAGGCCAAGGCACAGGAGGAGCAGACGAGGGCCTCCACACTGTGTTGCGGTTTGCTTATACTTCTTTACTTGGAACTTAGTGAAATTGTCTGGTTTTGGCAACTATACTATTTTATTTCTGATTAATCAAAAAGAGGTAGGTTGCCATAAAAATAAGTCATATCTGACAATAGTATATGCATTTCTTTTTATTGTACTTTCAAAACTAGTCTTAGCCCTCAGAAAAACCACTGTGGGACCCTCAAGGTTATGAAAGCCAACTTTCCATTCATTGATGGTCATTGATGTTTCCTGGAATGTTACCTTTGCAAGGAAAATAGTTTCATCACAAAGCAATCCAGTTTATTATTAGAAAACTGTAATTATTAGAAAATGTTTTCCTTTAATTTTATTTTTATGTAGACTTTAGAAAGATCTTCCTATCACTTTGCCCTTTGACCCTAGAAGGTGTTTATTTTGTTTTGTTTTGTTGGTGTGGTTTTGTGTGTGTGTGTGTGTGTGTATGCATATGTGTGTGTGTGTTGTGGTTATTTATTTCTGTGCTGGAGATGGAACCCAGACACTCACACATGTTAAGCAAGAGCTATACCACATCCCAAGCCCTCCTCTAGAGCTTTGAGGAGAGATAGTGGAAGAAAGTTATGAGACCCTCTCGTCTGTGGCAGGGGCTAACAAACCCTAACTCATATCACTATTTCTTTGACATTGTTTCCAGATTAATAACCATTTCAGTCACCCTCCAATAGATATGCCACTGATTTTTCAGTATCATTCAAAATAGATGACAGACATAACCTGAGTATCCACTCAAATGAAATGACTGTGCTGAATACAATGGGATTATCTAGCTCTATATTTCCCTTAATGAATTAGATGTTTGACATCACATAACAGAGGATAGGCTCCACTTGAATAATTTCATAAACTAAGTGCGAAATTTTACATATGTCCACCCATACTTGTTTTTTGAACTTTGTGGACTCTAAGAATAATCTCCAGTCTTTGGAGCCATTTGTGAGATTAGGTGAAGAAAATTAGAGAATGGGCTAAATGTCCCAAGTCATTATATTATGAAGGTTTTCTGGTCCCAAACTCTGTTTAATCTCCCTACCCTCATAAGAGCTACCCCACCCCTAAAGTCTGCTCTGTCAGTTCTTTTGCATTGCCTAATTTCTTGATCTTGATAGCAAAACACCTAAATCTCTTTGATAATTCTCACTAATTTCTTAAAAACTAAACACCCTTGTCATCTTTCTATTACTGTAACAAAATATCTGAGATAATCAACTTAAATAGAGGAAAGGTTTATATTGGCTCACTGTTTTGGAGGTTTCAGTACATGGACAGTTGGCCGCCTTGCTTTTAGGCCTGTAGCAAGGCAGTACATCATGGTAGGACAGCATGCGAAAGAAGCTGGTCACCTCATGGTGCCCAAGATTCAAAGAGAGAGAGAAAAGGGGTGGAGTCCCACGGTCTCCTTCAAGAGCATGCCCCCTCCCCCCAGTGACCTAACTTCCACTAAGCCACACTTCTTTTTGTTTTTCCTTTTTTTTCTTTTTTTCTTTATGAGGGTACCAGGAACCGAACTCAGGACCTCGCACTTGCTAGGCAGGCGCTTATGCCACTGAGCTATCTCACCAGCCCCCAAATCTTTCACATTTAACTGGCAAGTATTGATTTATTGATTTACAAGATATTTAATAGTACTTTGGTTTTAGTTCTTTGCTCTAAGATACAGGAATCACATTATACATGGACCATGCATACACTAAGCTGTTACTATATAGGTCTCAGTCATTGACTCAGTAATTTAATTTTAGCTTCTGTATCTTTTTATTGTTGTTGTAACTTCAATTCCTCTTTATATGCCTGATGCCAGCCAAAAACGATATGAAGACTACATGATTTCATGTTCTGTGACAAGTATGGTCAAGAAGAAAAAAGAAACCTATCTCATTAACACTTCCTCGCCTCTTCCCTGCCTATCAAGGATTGGGAGGGAACTGTACACTGTAGGAAGAATTAGCAATTTAAACATTGCCATTACTCCATGGTATCCATTTTGAACCACGACAAGTTGACATCTCATGAACTTGTTTTTCTTTCTCTCATAGATTCGCTCATCCATCTATCTATTCAAAAGCAAGCAAATGCAACTATTACAGACTCAACAGTTAGTTGTAGGTAATTCAAGGGAACACCAGAGTGATAGAATTTTTGAATGCCCTGAAATTTAGCATAAGTTCACATGAGAATGTAGAAGAGTTTTGCACTTTGTTTCGGGATATGAATGTTACCATGAAAACCTTCAATTTAAAAAGTATGATGTAGTAATCCAAGTTCAACATATGCTGCATTTGGTTGACGTTGACTTGTATGCGCTGATATGCCTAGTGTGGATTCATTTTGACTTAGCTGATCCCACCGATAGAAGTTTTACTGCCCCGCATTAGTAATTTGCAAGAATCATGAAAAAGTGTTCAGTTCAGGAGAAGTCAATTAACATACCAAGCAGGAATTAGGAGGCACCTGACACTGAACTACTTCTGAAACTGCGAATCTGATTAATTATTTACTAATTGCCACAACCTGAGGCAATCTAGTTCAGGGGAAAGAGCTAATATACCTACATTCAAATCCTGGGTGTGTTACAAGTTTTATAAGCATACATAGTACTACAATCTATCTGTCTCAATGACTCTTTAAAGCAAGGACAGTAATAGTATTTATCAAAAGGATTAAATAAATTAATACACATAGAAAACTTAAATGGCACATGATAATCATTATAAATGTTAGCTATTATTATCATTTAACTTCAACCTCCTAGTTGTTAAAATGTTAACATAAACACAACTCTATTTTGTTTAAATTCCACAGCATGTGAGTCCTGAGCAAAAATAATGATATACTGCTCACATGTCTTTGGTTTGCAGTTCCTTAATCTAACTGATCCTAGACCATAGTTACTATGACAAACCAGAAAGTACGCTCCTGATGGTGCAACTGTGACATAAGGCAGTGAAGGTGTAAAATGACTAAAGTTACCGTTTTATGACCTCAGTATTTATTACTGCATGAATGCTTCTTTTTTCAGGGTTCAAGTCTCTTAACTTCAGTGCTAACTGGAGACCTCAGACAATAATATAGGCTTGGCAGAAGAGTGAAGAGAAATAAGAGAGGCAAGAACATTGTTTGAGTTATACTATTAATTGTTTTAGTATTTTGCCTCACTTGAGCATGGAAACAATTCTCAACAGGCTTACGGAAACATTCACATACTTACAAGAGCAATTAGGAGAAAATATTCTAAACATGTTAGATTAAACTAAAAAAAATATTTTAAAAACATACAAACAATAATCCTAACCACCACTTTGAACCTACAAGTATTATTTCATCCTTTGGGATCCCAAGTGATAATATAAATTTAAAGCAGAGAGCCTGCAAGAGCCACACTAGAAAGGAAACAGCTAGTTAGCAGCTGTACTGTGATAACACAAGCCAGTTTTCAAGAAAATGAAAAATAACAGATTTGATTAGAGTCTATAAGCTAAATCTATTTTCCTGGGTTATTTCATGGCTAAGCAAAAGGTCCTCTCATATTTTACTCCTTTCACATTCAGGCCCAATCCTACAGCCCTAAATTCAAGGCAGAGAAGATATATGAATTTCAGTCACATTATCTGCTTTCTAAATCCTAATTCAAAACTCATATTCATTCAGAGTAAATATGCACAGCATGTTATGAGAGATTTTTGTTCAAGGACACCCAAAGAAAGGATGTTAATTACAACTTATATCCATGTAGCACCTACTTAGCGGGAGTTGAAAGCAAATGCACATGTGGAAAAGGTCAAACCCACCAGCTAAACAGGAAAACCATGGATTTTCTTTTCCAATCCAAGTTGTCCATATAAGGTGAGGCTTCCTTTTATGTTTAAATTTAGGCATCATCAGAAAAGTTAAACCACAAGAGAATGATGAAAACTATGTTAAAATGTGGTTGATGTTTATGTCTTCAGGGTCAACACAACTCTCTGGTGGAGAGTCTGTATAGCTCCTCTGAGAACTTTCTTTATGATATTACATGATTGGGAAGTTTTATGCTAAAAAAAAATTAGAACTCTTGATAAAGCTCAGCATATAGTTTGTACAACCAGCATACAAAGTTATAGCACTATGTGAGTTCATTTAAAAAGAAAGCTTTGATTCTGTGGTAGGAAATTTCAGTTATATCTATAGCTTTGAAGAGTGATCATTACTCAAAAGATACAGATGAGAAGGAGAATCAGAAATGACTTTCAAGGAGGATATAATAAGGTGAGACAATGGGGGGAAAGGAAGGGGCTATAAAGAGAGCAGTGAGTGACATAGTATATCTGAAGGTGGGTTAGGGTTAGAAAAATTATGACACGGTACATTATCAAGCTTGTAAGTAAGGCTGTGAATTCAAGCTCTGCCACTGAATAATCTTGTTTTCTTGAATAAAATACATAAACTCTTCTTCAAGCCATGGATTTCTCTTCAGGAAAATGGTCTTAACAGAACACATAGCTAGTATAGTTTCTGTGAAGATTGAGATAATCCCTGAAAGGATTACAAAGGTATAAACTATGTGGTACTTACCTTTGTATAGCTAAAAGGAAACACAGTGATTGATTCATAGTAAGTGCTCAATACATGAGCTTCAATGATGACTCAGAACTCTAGGGTAAGATTAGAAAGGTAGATCCAAAGCAACAAGGCCATGACTATTAATTATTAAGGGATTATAGTTATATGTAAAGGCAAAGTTTGTGATTAGAACATTGTGAATTACTCTAAAAAATAAGTTTTAAGGAGACGAGTTAGGAGCACCACTGAGAAACCTAAAGAAGGCTTAAACTAGATGGATACCTATAAGTATGGAAAGAGGGGCAGGAAGAGATACCTTGAAGAATTCTCAGGAACAAGCCATAAAGTAAGCCGTAATATTGACTTTATATTTATAAAAACAAACAAAAGGGCCAAAGTAAAATTTTTTAAGTTCAACATTAGACTGGCCAGTGGGATAATGAAACAAACTCTAGGGCTTGAATATCCTTAAGATATAAATTTCAGGGGGTTGGGGATATAGCTTAGTGACACAAGCACCTGCCTGGCAAGCACAAGGTCCTGAGTTCGATTCCTAGTACCAAAAAAAAAAAAAAAAATATATATATATATATAAATTTCAGACATATCAGACATTTACTGGCAAGAAGCTATAACTTTCATCCTAACCAAGAAAAAGTCAGAATAACACACTATTTCTACAACTTAGATCTAAATATAAGCCACAAGGAAAGAATTTATTTAATTAAATAAGAATATTGGCCAACTGGACAAACTACCAGAGTTCAACCTCAGCCACTTTCAGTTTACTCATTTCTAAACTACTTATACCTGCTGGTACCTAACTAATATTATTATCTATTACAAAATGTTCTTGTGGGGATT
This sequence comes from Erethizon dorsatum, assembly GCA_028451465.1. Lineage (NCBI taxonomy): Eukaryota > Metazoa > Chordata > Mammalia > Rodentia > Erethizontidae > Erethizon > Erethizon dorsatum. Next base: position 141,125,058 of record CM051823.1, on the reverse strand, counting down.
ACTCAATATGTCTTAAACACTACAATTATTGCCTGGTACATAATTAACCATCGATAAACATTAGCTACACTAATTTCCGGGCTATTCTTATTTGATCTAGGCTGAGATCCTTTGGTTGTCTAGGGAGCCATCTCAAATATGATCCCACTTTCCCTGTTACTTGCAGTGGTTTCTCACACACCATGATCTACCAAAATCACCAATAAAACTGATTAATTTTTCACTTACCCTCATGGGTCACATACCAAACATCCAATGTTTCGCAATTCTGAACACAGTGTCAAATAGTACCTGTCTTTGCATACATCATGCATATCCACACCACAAAGTAGTATAATACTTGCTTCTAGAGAGCAAGTATTATGGCTTCAGACAACTGATAAAAACATTAAAACAAATTCCTGATTTAGGTTCAAAAATCTCACATATTTTCAATACATACTTTAATGATCTAAAAACATCACATTTTCAAACACAAGTCACAAAAACAAAATCCATATTAAAAGTGCATCCAATGTAGGAATTCAAAAGAAAATTGTCTAATTTGTGTTATCTTGTTGAATAATGAGCATAAAAACAACAAAAAGCATCTTACTGTTTATCACACAGTAGACAGTTACTGTATAAACCATAAAATGTTGATACTAAGTTCATAAAAATAGAATTATTATATTATTTATCATCATATCACTATTATATCCAAATTTTAAATGTACATTAATTCAAAGATTTTATTGTTCCAACACACAAACTTTCTGTTGCTCATTATGGGCCTTTTCATTCCCTTGGTGATTAATTGCTATTTAATGATGGACTAGCTATTCCAAATCAATTCACCAGGTTGCAGATCAACTGTTTTTCAGATCGATTCAGCATCTCCACTTTTAACCACCCTGAATTACAAATTTAATGTCATCATGGGCATGCTATGTGAATTAATTCTTTCACCCACAATTGCATATAAACTAAATGCAGTAAAAAAATCTCTATTTCTTGATATCTGAAAGAAATAAAGGGAGAATAAACTATCGAGTTTTTAAAATAGCATACAGAAGACTTAAAAGTGTATTGTTGCAAATAACCACAGCTCTCAAATTTCTAGGGAACTACTTTATCCTTTAAACACTCTGCCTTAAATCAAAATACAGTGAAATATATTTCAACCTGTACCATGCTGATCAAGAAGTAACAATCATGAATGCCTAAAGAGATCCTTTAGCGGTCAGATGACCTTTTCAGAAAGTATGCTTCAGTTTGGTGCATAATTATTCTGCAAGTCAAACAAAAGGCCATTCATGATTATTTTATAAAAGCTCATCTGTCTAGATAAAGCAAACCATGTTTTCATGTCACTCTGTAACATTAAGTAACATGATTCAGTGTTCACATCCATTGTCCTCTTATTCTTCTCCTATATCAGCAAATAAAAGGAAAACATGAAAGAAGCATGTTGATCTTGAACCAAAGGAAAATACTCCACCTTTTCCTTATCAACACAGGGAAACACACTGCCAAGCTCTAGACTCGAGGGGCAATTACCTGCAGGGTAAGAGGCAGTAGCGACATTCAAAATCCTTCTCAATTTTTCAGATGCAGTTGATCTCATTACCTATTGGAAACAAAATGCAAGGATTAGGCTTGCAGTGTCAGCACTATCTCTCCTAGTCTTCACGGTGGGAAACAAGCAGGAAGTATCCTAAGAACTCAAGTTTGAATGCCTTTAAGTTCAAATCCCAGCAACTCCACTTACAGAACATATCACACTGGGCAAGCTATTTCTCTGAACCTCAGCTCTTTCTTCTATAAAACAGATGCATACAAAGGGTTTAGCACACAGTCTGGTATAATGCAAGCCCTCAGTAAATGTAACACTATTATTACAACTTCCCTTAGCAGCAAAGGCAGGAATAATGAGTATATCTGTGTGACTGCTTAAGAGTTGGTTACTTTCAATTAGTCAGAGGTGTTGGGGATTGCAAATGGGGCCTTAGCACGGAGCTATAGCCCCAGCCCTTTTTAAAATGTTTTAATTTCAAGACACAGCCTCACTAAATCACTAAGTTTCCCAGGCTGGGCTCGAACTTGTACTTCTCCTGCCTTACCAAATTTGATTTCTTAATTCTACAATTTGATACTCAATGACTCCTTTGAGATAAGTATGTCAATAAATTTTTCTATTTTTCTCCATCTAAAATTATATTTCTTCATTACTGTTTGCACTAATTTTGTGATAAACTTTATTTGCTTGTAAAGACAAAATAGAATTATTATGGTTATGAGTATTGTGATTCTGTAATTAACCCATGAGATGTAATGGGCAACCCTGATAGCTGCTAGGATCTCTTCAAGGGGAGCAAACATATGCAAGCACCTCACAGCCACCTGGTACAACGTGACCGTCCACCACATCCTCATCCTATGCAGCAGGATGAGAGGACACGCCTCTCTCTTTAGGGACATGACCCAGAAGACGTCCACATTACTACAGCTTAGCTCTCACTGGCCAGGGTATGGTCACATGGCCACACTTCACTGCAGAGAAAACTTGAGAAATGTGGTATTTAGCCTGGCTACCACATGCCAAAATATTCTGCAGAAATAGTTGAAAATAATTTGGGAAGGATATACCAGTTTCTAACATACTCACCTATCAACCCTTTATCAAAAGAACCCTGAAGTACTTCTGCAATGTCCCCAGGCACAGCATGAAAAACTAAGTGACATTAAAAGAGCATTTCACCCACCCAATGGCAAAAAAACACATCCTTAGAGAATGTTCCACATGCGTTTACAATAATGTTTTCTGCCATTGTTAAAGCATATGTATAAATGGTGAGCCATTATGTACACATTTTAAGTAATTTAAATAGGAAAAGACTTATGGCCTCTGGCCAAAATGGTATTTAGATAGCAAGAGAGAAAAATATGTGGAAAATGCCCAAATACTCAGAAATTAAACAACTCTCTTCTAAATAATGCATAGTCAAGAAGAAATCACAGAGAAATTAGAGAATAATTTTAACTAAAAGATAGTGAAAACACAATATATGATTATTTATGGAATTTGGCTAACACGTGCTTAGAGGAGAATGCATTCTGCTCTAAGTGTTTCAAACCCAAAGAAGAAAATTGCTGGGCATGGTGCCACATGTTTGTAATCCCAGTATTCTGGGAGGCTAAGGCAGGAGGATCACATGCTCAAGCCCAACTTGAGCAATTTAGCAATCTAGGGACACCCTGTCTCAAAATAAAAAAGAATCTGGATGTAGCTCAGTGCAAAGGCCCTGGGTTCAATCCCCAGTACCCACACACATACCAAGCAGAAAGTTCTAAAATTTACTAAGTTTCCACCCAAGAATGCTAAACAAAGACAGTAAAAACAACTAAGTTAGGCAGAAGAAAGAAAAGAATAAATGTGTGAACAAAAAAAATCAATAAAACAGAAAATAAATATATATATATATATATGTATTGATATAAAAAATAAAATCAAAAGCTAGTTTCTTTTTAAAATCTATAGAATTGATAAACATCTATCTAGATTTATCAAGAAAAAAGAATGAAAAATTATCAATAGTAAGAATAAAAAGGAATACCACTATGTTTTAAAGGCATTAAAAAGGGGGCCGGTGAGATGGCTCAGTGGCGTAAGCGCCTGCCTGGCAAGCGCGAGGGCCTGAGTCCGACTCCTGGAACCCACATACGAAAAAAAGGCCAGTGATATCGCTCAGCGGCACGGGTGCCTGCTGGCACGCGAGGTCCTGAGGTCGACCCCTGGTATCCACAAAAAAAATAAGTAAATTAAAAAAAAAGGCATTAAAAGGATAATAATGAAATATTACATACAAATTTATGTCAATAAATTTAGTGACTTTAATGAAATACAAAAATTTCTATAAAACAAATTTTTCAACTTGACAAAAGAAGAAACAGACCATCTGAATACTTCTGAATTTATTTCTTAATTGAAATTGTAATTATATTCTTCTAACAAAAGAAGTTTCAAACCCAAGTGGCTTTGCTGGTACGTTATATCAAATATTTAAGAAGGAAATACCAGTGTTACTTTGTTCAAAACAGAGTAGGAGAGAAAAATCTCATAAATCATCTTAGAAGATAAGCATGTCTCTGATACCAAAACCAAAGGTATCATCAAACAAATAAAACTACAGGCCAGTATCGCTCATGAAAGTACTTGCAAATATCCATAAGAGAAAATTAGCATACTGAGTTGAACAATATATAAAAAATAAAATATGTCATGACTAAATAGAGTTCATTGCAAGGTTGATTTAACTTTTGAAAAATCAGTAAATGAAATTCAACACAAGCAGAAAAAAGAAAAAAATCTATACGATCATCTTAGTTGGTAAAAACCCCAACATTCATTCATGATAAAAACTCTCAGTGAACTAAGAGTAGAAAGAAACTTCCGTAACCTAAAAAAAGGTACTTATAGAAATTCTACAGTTAACTTCACACTTAATGTGCAAAGATTAAATACTTTCCAGTTCAGCTCATAATTGAGAACACTAAAATTTTATTTGATATTCTACCAGAATTATAAAACAGGTCAATAAATGAAGAAAAAGAAATAGAAGAAATACAGATTGGAAAGAGAAATAAGACAAAAATGCCTTTGTTCATAAATGCCATGATGGCAAACAGAAAATTCTAAATAATCTAAAACACACTTAGTAGAACCAATAAAATTAATAAAGGCAGAAGGATATAAGGTTGACATATAAGAATTATTTGTGTTTCTACATATAAGCCAGAAAAATTACAAAATAAAAATTTTAACTATCATATATAATAGCATAAAAATACGAAATACTTAGGGATAAATTTAATAAAATATGTGTCATCTGTATAAGCAATATTATAAACTGTTGCTAGGATAAATTAATAAAAACTTAACAAATAAAGGCATATACTATGGTCATAAATTGGAAGACTCAAAAGTAAGAGGTCAATTCTCTCCTAATTGGCATATAGTCTCAATGCTATCCCGACTGCAGGTAAGTGTCAGGGAGCTTTCTGACGAAAAACAGAGACAAGCTGCTACTGAGATTTAAGTAGAAATACCAATGACTTAAAAAAACCTAAACAAATTCTTTGAAAAAAAGAACAAATTTTTAACATGTATTCTGACTCACTATGAAGCTACAGTGATCAGGACAGTGTGATATTGGTGTAAGGACAGACACGCAGAGCAGCGGAATGGAATATTGTCCATAAATAGAATCACACATACATGGTCAGTTAATTTTTAACAAAAGTTCCACACTAATTCAATCAAGAGAGGATAGTTATTTCAATAAATTGTGTTAGAAAAGAAATAAGCCTCATCTGAAACAAAAACTCAGTCTCAGTGGGTTAAAATCCCCACGTTAGCAGGGCTGCATTCCTAGAGGGGGAAAGTCAGTGTCCTTGCTTTTTCTAGCCTACATTCCTGGTCATGACTCATCTTCCATCTTCAAGGCCAGTAACATATCACCAGTTTAACATGTTCTCAGGTTCCAGGAATTAAGATGTAGAAGTCCTTGGGGTATCATTACTTGTCCTATTACATCATTGAAGTCCCCAGCTTCAGTGAGATGCTGTTGACAAGATCAAAATAAAATCAGAGCAACCTAGTTGTATAATGACTAAGAAGTATACTTAATATTTGACAGGAGACTGATTTTCCCACAAACAAATCAACATTAATTTTAGTCTTTCTTATATGCGTACCAATTTCCAGATTCACACATATTTTTCAGAAAAATATTTTATTCTTTGAAGAGTTTTCTGAATTCTCAGTATTTATTGGTGGTTTTCAGAAGTAGATCTTAATATTTATTTTATATCCTTATTCTTCTGGTATTTTATCTGTTCTTATTTTATCTGTATCTTAAGAAGCATTACCTCTTAAGGACTTATTTGTTCAAGCTCTTGGGTGGACAGGCCAAAGATAAAAAAATTAAGAGTCAATGTTGAAAGAAAGAAAGATGGGGGGGTAGGGGAAGAAAAGGGAGAGAAGACCTCATTTCTGCACACTACACATAATATTAATTTGAAATTGATCACAGACTCAAAAGAGAAAACTAAAAATATAGAATTTCTAGATGAAAATAGAGAGGAAAAGCTTCACAATCATTTTAAGGCAAAGATTTGTTTAATAAAACATTAAAAAATGATGACGTATATTTCTTTAAAAATAGTCTGCTCATTCCATTTAAGAAAATGAAAAGTTAAGTGACAGACAGGGAGAAATGCTACCATTACATATGCCTAACAAAGACCTTATATCCAGAATATACCTTTATTGCAGCTAGAAAAACTTTAACATAGTAGTTAATATAGTAGTAAGAAGACAAACCACTCAATCAAATACATCACCTATTCCCTTTTGCAGCCATCGCTGGAGCTGCAGCAACCAAAATGATGTTCAATCCTTCTGTGACTTCAGACCAAAGCAAGATCTGTAAAAAGCATTTCAATGTGCCTTCCCATGTTCTCAGGAAGATTATGTCTTCCCCTCTTTCCGAAGAGCCCAGACAGAAATACAGTGTTTGATGTGTACCCATCAAAAAGGATAATAAAGTTCAGGTTGTGCGAGGACACTGTAAACATCAGCAGATTGGCAAAGTAGTCCAGGTTTATAAGAAATATGCCATCTACCCTGAATGAGCACGGTGGGAAGAGGTAAACGGCAGAACTGTCCATGTGGGTATTCACCCCAGCAAGGTGGTTATCACCAGGCTAAAACTGGACAAAAACTCCAGAAGGATTCTGGAACAGAAAGCCAAATCTCACCAAGTAGGAAAAGAAAAGTGCAACTATGAGGAAAAAGCAATTGAGAAGATACTAGAATAAGTCCTCTTAAATACATCTTTAATTAAAAACTGGTAAAATTTAAAAAAAGCAAATGCATCACTAAAAAAAATGGCCAATAAGCAAATGACATATGTGCCATGTCATTGGGGAACTATAAGTTAAAATTACAACACATAGATGCTGAAGTTGTTAAAATTTAAAAGACAATTCCAAGTTGTTGTGTTGTGGCCCAAGAAGACTCCGACCAGCGGGGCCTCCCAGGGGCAGGAACGCGAACCCGGGCGACGGTATGGGGATGAGAAAGAAGACACACACACACACACACACAGATCAGGGAAGTCGAGCGAGAGAGTTTATTGCGGAAGTGCCAGGGCTTATATCTCTTTGAGGGAAACGGTGGGAGGGTCTAATGGGTGACATAGGATCAGGATGGGCGGGGGGGGGGGGGGCGCATGCTCAGACGTGAAGCTGGGTCATTTATGGCTCCCCACACCAAGTGTTGGGAAGGAGGTGGAAGAACTGAAGCTCTTATTGATTTTGGCTAGGGGAAGAAATGGTGCTGTCACTTTAATAGTGAGTTCTGAAATTCCTAAACTATTCCATCGGGTACCTTTCCCAGGCTCCTCCTCTTGTCCTCTCCCTCCCCTGCCTTCAGGTTCCCTGGAGCTTCCCTTTTTAGTCCTCCAGCCAAAAAGCAGAAGTTTTATTTACAACTCCCCACCACTCACTTCTTGCCACTCTATCCATAACAGGTAGGGAGAAGACAAAGACAGAAAAATAGAAATAAGGGTTTGTGCTACTCTCTTAGGACCTTCCTCAATCAGAAAGTTCCCTTCCTTTAGCATTTGAGGCTCCTGAGAGCCTTCACTGCAATTCGGTCGCTAGTAGGAGACCACTTCCTTGGTCCTGAGTCAGAGCAAGAGGACGTCTCCTACCAATGTGCTCTCTTAGGTTTTGGGCAGCCTTGAGTATAAGCCAAAGGTTACCATAGGAAAAAGCGAGAACTCACCACCAGTTCAGTGATATTTCAAATTCTGGTCTTCTTCCTCACCTTACCGGGTACTATTTGTTTTTTTAGAGTCCTCACATACTGTATCTGCTATATGCATTCTGTCCAAGATTTATAGCCTCATTCAGGGAGACAGACAGGTAGAATGCATTCTAAATGACCCTCAATGCCCATCTCTGCTTCCAAAGTACAGCAATAAAGTACTATGCATCCATTAAGTATTTTAGCATTTTTAAATGATGCTAAAGTTTTACCTTAAATAATGGAAATAATCTTAACATTTATCAAGTATAGTTAGGTACAATGGCAATACAAATGTCCCTTTCAAGAACACTCCTTATGTAATAAATATCTAATAAAGCATTTCATGTAGAATATTTTGGAGCAGCGGGAAATCATCAGGAGTTCATAATTAAGTATTTTTAATTGTCAAATTTTAGTTTAATGGTTAAAATATAGTCACCTTGTTGTAGTTATCACAAGGGGACTCAGCAAAGAAAAATCCTTTAAACTGGGGACATTGACATATAAAATAATGTATTTAAAGTCTGCTTTGTCAAAAAAAAAGGCTTCTAGGTGGCTCCTTCACAGATCACAAGTTTAAAAAAATATCTGTTTTTGAGTTCTAGAGTGAGACCTTCCCCCCAATATTGGGGATTGAGCCCAGGGCCTTCACACTGAGCTATATCTCCTGCTTTTTTTACTTATTTTATTTTTAACTTTCAGACAGGGTCTTGTGGAATCATTATGTGGCCCAGCTGGAGTTTAAATTGCTATCCTCCTACCATTACAGGTGTGCACAACCACACCCAGCTTAGAGTAGGATATCTTCAATTCTAGAGCAGGAATCATTAACATTTTTTACTTCCAAAGGGGGAAGTTTTGAATTCTAGACCAGAATATTTTTTTAAAGTTGTAGAGGATTTCTTGAGGTATAGAGAATTAGTATGAAAAAGAGGTAGAGATTTGAGGAAGACCCTATTCAAATATATCTTCCAACTTAGTATTCAAGCAAGAAAAACTAACCTCTCAGTTGAGAGTCATTTCTTCACCACCAGCCCCATAACACCCTAACTTGAGATGTCGGGGATCAAACTGGGGCCTCACCATACTAAGCAAATAATCTTATCACTAAAGTACACCCCAGCCATTATTTGTTTTGACTTAAACCTTACCTCCTCCAGGTTGATAAGACAAAACTTATAGGCCAATTACTGAACACCTCATAGTTCACAGTCCAGACCCCACTTTGGGTTAGGTAGCCAGTTACTGGGTTTCCATGGCCTTGCCCAAGGTAGCCTACACAGTTCTGAGCACCTGTCAATATAGTGAGGGGAGATAGCAAGACCTGCCTTAATTCAAGAAAGCTCTGAGGGCCTTGTGAGCTTCAGAGCTCCCCAGTGGATAGCTGAAGACTTTGTTGTTGTAGTATTACAGCTCAGCCTTTCTGGTTCAAAATGCTTCCCTCACTCCCTCATGGTGTTGTTGCTGAGAATTCTGCCAATAATCTCCTACAAATAAACTTCTGTCTCTGGAGTTCATTACCAAGAATTGTTCTAGAATAGCTGAGCAATGGAAAGGGGAGAGAAAACACAAATAAGCTAACAATACTGTATATAACTTCATTTTTAGATCATTTTCTTGCTTTACAGAAGGAAATAAGACAAGCAGAAGTATTAAATTACCTAAAAGAAGGCAGATTGTGAGAGGAAATGTCAATCTTTTGATTCAGTAATATAACTCCAAAAACTATCTAAGTTAGAAAGCTATATGCATATTTATTTTTAAGGATGTTTGCTGTGTCATTATACAGTACATAACAGTGAAAAATAAGAAAACAACCCAAATGTCTAAGAATGGAAGATTTATTTAAACATTATGGAAGCCTACCATGACAGATGGTCCATTAATAATCACATTACACACCCTTAAGAGAAAAACAGTAAAACTTATATAAGATCCTAATTCCATTAAAAATGCTTATTTATAAATATGCACTTTTAAGACAACAATGATATTCTATCTAGAGATAATATAATGGATTTTTATTTTCTTTATATTTTAATGATTTTACAATGACAATTTCACAAAAATATTACAAAGAAAATGCAGAACATGGTAGCCAGAAACAGAAAGGGAGAGAAAAGAAAGTCACTGGGAGAAAAGATTGGTTCCCATTTCACTGAGACTCTCAAAAGCTGAAAAACAGGTGTAAGCTATAATCTGTAACATTACAAATTCTACCACCCCTGACTAACCTATGCATAATACCAAGCTGGTTCTCTATAACACAGGAGCAGGATAAATACTCATGGAGGCAGCCAGGGGTCACAGAGTAGACCCTGCCTCAGGAGTGGAAAAGTGGACTGATTTTGGCTGTCGTGATCTAGCAGGGAGCCCCACAGCAGATGCCCGAAAGATGCTGCACCATGCTCTAAAGTTTCCAGAAACAAGAGCTAAAAAATATCTCTTTTCATTATAAATTATCTAATCTGTGGTATTCATTACATCACCAGAAAATAGACTAACAGGAAATAAAACTTCTACCCTGAAAAATGGGATTTTACTGAATTTTAGGATGATGGCAATGGATTTGCTTTTCTAATATTTTTCAACTGACTTAAGTCAGTTGGCTCAAGACCAAAAATTAATATACAAAGTAGGAAAACGTTTACGTCTAATTCACCTTTAGTTAAAAAGAACTTGGTAGAGTACCTCAAAGCATTAGAGGATTACAGTTACTTTCATATACATGATAACTTTGAGAAGTTAGTAAATCTACGTTAATGACAAAATTTGATTTTCATGGCTAAAAGTTTTCTGACAAGTATCTAGCGATTTCTGTGCTGCCAGTGATTTTTAAACCAAAAGGTGTCTTGATTTGCCTTCTATATTTTTTCTATATTTTTCCTTTTATTTTATAAAGTTTTCAAATATATAAATATCGGTGGAATATCTATCATGCCAAGACAAAAAACAGGGTGTGTAAAATAGTGAGTAGGTGTCAACTATTATGCATATATGATGTGCTAAGTACTTTTCTAGATAATATGAATGTGGTAATGAACAAAACAAACAATTTTTGCCCTCACGAAAATTATATTCAGATGGGATAGGCAGACAGTACACAGAAAAGCAAGTGAAGTATACAGGAGGTAATCAAAGTATACATTGAATGTTTAAATTTTTTAAAAAAATTATTACAGTAAAAGATAAATTGCCGTCAATGACTCTCAAAACCCCACCTCCAATTTTGAACACACTTAGTCTGTCATTCTTGCTACTTTCTAAAGCAGTTCTGGAAGTTCTTTTTCATGAGTATCTTTAGAAGTATGAGCAATCGTAGTGAATGCTGCTACTGAGGGCCATCCAATTGAAAGGCAGGCTCATAAAAACATTACGGTCTGTTCTCACCCACCTTATTCACTGGATCTGGCATCATGTAACATATGGCTGTTCCCCAAAGTAAAACTAATCATGAAAGGTAAACATTTCAAATCAATTCTGGTCATGGAAGTAGTCATGACAGCACAACTAAAAAGCCACAAAAAAGTATATCTGGAACTACTTCAGAAAGTTGGCAAGAACAATGGGATAAGCATGTTCAAAGTAAGGGGAAGTATTCTAAAGAAAATTAATGGCAATGTGTCTTTTACTGTAATCTTTTTTTAATACCTTATATACTATATTAGATGTTAATGAGTGCTAGAAGAAAACATAATCATAAAAAAGAAATATGAGGGCCAGTGAGATGGCTCAGAGGCATAAGCGCCTGCCTAGCAAGTGCAAGGTCCTGAGTTTGACTCCCGGTGCCCACATACGAAAAAAGGGCCGGTGATATAGCTCAGCTGCACAGGCGCCTGCTGGCGCATGAGGTCCTGAGGTCGACCCCCGGTACCCACAAAAAAAAAAAAAAAAGAAAGAAAGAAATATGAGATGTCAGCAATATTGACTTCTAGATTTGTAGACAAAGAAGTTATACACATGTATATCTGGGCCTCAGCTCCAGAAGTGTAGAATATAATAAAGTTCTGTAGAAACAGAATCCTGTGAGAGTCCTATCATGATGAAGGCCAAATAAAGAGCTGCTTTATTTTGTGTTCTGTGTGTTTTGTTCATATTTTCTGCTAATTTTCAATTAATAACAGATGAAATAACTCAAAAATACCTTCGCAATAATTCTGAAGTAGTGGAAATGCCAGAGCTGAGAGTAAGTTCTATCTTGACCCTTTATTTTGATATGGATTAACCAGGGGCATCAGGTTTTCCTCTGTGTGGTAATCTCCTTCTATAAGGAATTGAAATATGATCAAGGGGATGATTTAAGTAGCAGAGGCTTTTAAAGTCCTTCTTTATGTAGAGACCTCATCAACCTTTCTGGGACAACACAACAGGAAGATTCTCTAAAAAAAAGTACACATTACATAGTGACCTTAAAATAGCATCCAGAAGCAGCTGACCAGATTAATCCTTTGGTAACTACCTGGCACTACTTGGAGATCCAGCTTTACAAGGTGTGTGTATAAACATGAAACTGATTATGAAACTGTTTCAGCTTAGAAAGCATTTTAAGCAAAATTTTCCAAACTACAATTTAAAATTCTGTGAGAGAATAGAATGGAGAGTCTAAGTAACATTTAATTGAGCTTTTTAGTCCATTGCTATCTTTTAAAGCAATGATTATAAAGAATTATTGTTTAAATTAGTTCACACTGTTGTTATGAGCAAGGTCATTAGAGGTGGAGTTCCACTTACAACAAAGCAGCATATCCAATATTTGCTTAATTATTCATCACAAATTTTGTATTTGTAATATTTTTTCTACTATTTAATGGGTGGTTTTAAGAAAGCAGCTCTATATGCCTTATAACGCAAAGACTCATGGATGGTATGGAGGGAGAGCTTGCTGCTCCTGTCTATATAGGAACTAGCATGGCACATAAGCCCCACGTGACACAGGAGCTTCCGCGGGAGGATAATTACTCTGGACAATGCATTAGCCTCACTGCCTCTTCTCCAGCTGTATTATTCACCTTTCTCTTGCTGAGACAAAATACTTACATACACAACTTTTAAAAGAAGTGGTTTATTTTGGCTTACAGTTTCAAAAGTTTCAGTCTGTGGCCAGCTGACTTCATGGCACAAACATCATGGCAGAAGGCCATGGTGGAGGAAGGTTGCTCAACTAATGGAAGTCAGCAGCAAGGGAAGAGCCCAAGAGGGAAGGGTCAAGAACCAGACACAGTCTACAAGGTCATGCCTCCATCATCCACTCAGACATGCCTAGAAGTGTGCCTTACTACTCTCATAGATGCTTCTCAAGCCAAGCAGGTTGACTATCAAGATTAACTGTCATACCAGGGTTAAAAATTATCTGGAACTTTGTATTTGGCAGTAGATTAGAAAGAATCTATCAAGAATATTCCCATACTGTAGAGCTGTTTATTCTATAAATATCTTATAATACTATATGTGTTAGTTACTCTCTCATTACTAAGACACAATCGCCAATACCCACAATTTAAAGGAAGATTGGATTATTTTGGCTCACAGTTTGTAGAGCATTCAGTCCATGGTCAGGTGACTCCAAGGCAGGGCAGCATGGCAGAGAAGAAGCGGCTCAGGGCATGGAGGCAGGAAGTAGAGAGAGTGAAGCTGAAAGTGCAGTGGAGACCCCAGGATGTTGGAAAAGCCAAAAAAGATGGAACATCTAAGGAAAGCCACAGAGAGTGAGCAAAACTGGCCCAAGAAAGAGGCCATGAGCTGGGCGTGGTGGCACACACTTGTAACACCAGCACTCACGAGGCTGAGGATCCCAATGAGTCTGAGGCCAGCCTGGGCTACAGAGAGAGTTCAAGGCCAGCCTGCACTACATAGCGAGACCCTGGCTCAAAAAAAAAAAAAAAAAAAAAAGGCCATGAGGGGCTACAACCACCAGCAGTGCTATAGAGGCAAGCCACCCAAGTCCTTTTTTTTTTTTTTTTTTTTTTTCCTTTTCTGGTACTGGGAATCTAAATCACGACCTCACGCTTGCCAGGCAGGCGCTGTGCCACTGAGCTATATCCCCGGCCCCCAAGACCTTTGAAGTTACATCTCACCAGAATTTGCCCAGGGTGCTGGACATGGAACTACAGGATTTAATGTTTGCTCTTCTGGGTTCCGGTCTTGCTTTGGTCCGATTCCTATCTAGCCCCCATTTCTCCCCTTTGGAATGGGAATGTGTACCCTGTGCCTTTGTATGTAGGCAGTGTTGAACTTTCTTTTGTGTTTTACAGGGGCTCATAACTAAGAATTTGCCTTAAATCTCAGAAGACTTTGGACTTGGAATTTTCAGCAATGTTTAAACTGTTAGGGCTTTAGGAATTCTTAGAGATGGACTAAATGCATTTGGTTTTTTTTGGTTTTTTTTTTTTGTACTGGGAATTGAACTCAGGACCTTGCACTTGCCACGCAGGTGCTTGTGCTGCTGAGCTATATCCCTGGCCCCTAAATGCATTTTGCATGAAGGAATACACATGATTGTTTTGGGAACCAGGGGTAGAATGTTATAGTTTATATCTAGATGTCCCCCCAAAACCTCATATGCTCACAGGTGGGGCTTTGGGGAAGTGATTGGCTCATAGGAGCATGTAATCATCACTGGATTAGTCCACTAATGATTTCATAGCTGATTTGCAGTTAGGAGGTGGGATCTGTTCTGAAGAGGTATGTTACTTGAGGAACTATACTTTGAGAAAAAGCCATCTTTTCCTACATGCAACAAGCCATAAAAGTTCTTTTGTGAGAAATATCCTTCCTATATTGTATTAGTGTTCTCCAGAGGAATAGACCCAACAGAACATATACATAGATTTATTGGATTGGTTTATCTCATCAGAGGCTGGATAGTTCCACAGTGGCCACCTGCAGCTAGAGAGCTGGAGAAATCAGTAGCTACTTAGTCCAAGCTGGAAACCTCAGAACAAGAGGGACCAATGATGCAGCCCCAAGCCAAGGATGAAGACCTAGAACCTCCCTGGAGAGTCACTGGTGCAAGTCTGCATTCAAAGGCTGAAGGATCTGTAGTCCCTTCTTCCTCTTTTTGTTCTATCTCAGGCCTCCAGTCTATTATCCACAGTGGGTCTTCCCCACCTCAGTGCACTGAGCCACATGCCAATCCTCACTGAAAGCAGCCTCACGGAAACACCAAGAAGTGTGCTTTACTAATGTTTTAGGCATCTGTCATTTTAGTCAAGTTGACAAGCAATATTAACTATCACACAAACCAAAACTGAAAAATTGTCTTAATAACCAAAGGCTGGTAATTGACACTATTGTGAACCCAAATAAACAAAGTCATTGAAGTCACCCTTCACTAGCTGGTAATCTGCTAGCTTTTACAATTCCCTCCCCACACACTATGAATCTCTTGATAACATTCCTGGGATTTATTATCCTAGTCCAGAAATCCATTTGTCCTGTCATTCTTTCACAAATTTATTAATCTTTGTTTAAACAGTATAAAAGTGTCAAGCTTTGTTCATTTCTTTGGACTTCACTCTCTTGTGAAGGCCTCCATGCACATGTAAATTAATTAAACTTTTTTGCTTTTTTCTTATTAACCAGAACTCTTATTGAATTCTTAGATCCAGCCAAAGAGCCTAGATAAGAACTTAGGGGTGGTAGTGAGTATCTCACATACCTCTACAAAAGCCAAATAAAAATTTATTTACAACGGCTCTTGCTCCCATTCAAATATTTGGCAATTGTGTTATTCTTCAGCAAACCGAAGTTTGGGAAATGTGTATAGGAAGGTTCTCATTAGATAGTAATAGTTACTAACATTTTTTTAAAGAATTTATTGACTTTTTTCAATACTGTTGGCTCAATATCTCATTAGATCTTTATAATCAGTTTCTAGCCCCATTGCACAGGTGAGGAAACTGAGGCACAGAAGACTTAATTTTCCTCAAAGTCACACAACAAATAAGGGATAAAGCTTGTAGTAATATTTAAGTCATTAGACTCCAGGGCCCATGTCCTTAACAGCTGTACTGCATTGCTTCATCTGTATGTGAGGGTATCTGGAATCTCACGATTCCTGCAGCTGTTTCAAACATTGATTTTCCTACATCCTCAATGAAAACTCTTCATAGTCCTGCCCTGTTCACACTGCCATAGGGATGAAAAACAGTTCCTCTAAGGCAAGTGAAGTTAACACTGTTCTACTGACCAAAATCTTTCATATATAAAATAAATCTTAGAAAACATTTAATGATAAAATTTCGTGTATGTTACATAATACATATGCATCTTATTTTATGTGTGCTTTTGCAAGAATGGATACATTGATCTTTATCTTTCATAATTTTATTATAAAATATCTTATGGTCTAAAACTCATCTAAGTACAAAGAAAATAGATACCACCATCCTTCATCCCAGAGATAACCTATATTAACATCACGCATTCTCTGATTCTACACGTGATTTTACATAAATCAGAGATATCGAAGAATGTATTCTCCATGTCACTTACGAATGACAAAAAACGTATTGATACATATATGAAAAACTCATCCTGATAAAAATGGAAAATACACAAATTCATACATGGATTTTTCACTAGCAATATTAGAAAATAATGTATAATTCAGTGCTAGTTAAATCTGGTAGTGCAATAATTATTTTAGATTCATGAAACTATAAGTTAGTACAATAAAGTCATTTATAGAAGTCTTTACTATGGAAATTTTTAGAGATACAAGTAGTAATATATGTTCCAAGCCACTCATTAAAGTATTATTTTAAACAGTAACAAAGATCCAGAGACAAATGTCTAATGACAAAGAAAAGGGTTAAATAAAATCTAGTAAATATACATATAATGGAATGTAATATAGCCATTACAATTTATTTTATCTTTTACTTCTTATGATGTGAAAATGTCCTCAAAAAACAAAGTTTGAGACAGTATTCTTCTTTAAAACGTGTGCTATTTTAACAAACTATCTGGTACCTCAACTAATCTTTCATCTTTGAGGCACTATATTGATCAACTTTCCTACTGCTAGAACAAAATGGCTAACATACACAACCTAAAGGAAGAAATAGTGTATTTGGCTTATGGTTTCAGAGGTTGTAGTCCCTAGTGAGCTGGATCCAAGGCAGGAACATCATGGCAAAAGTCGTGGTGAAGCAAAGTTCCTCACTTGATACAGGCTGGAAATCAGAGCACAGGGGAAGAGCACCATGAGAGATATTGTTCAGAGGCACACCGTCAGTGACCTGCCTCCCTGAACTGGGCCTCATCTCCTAGCAGCACAGTCATCCATGAGCATCAGTGATTAACCCACTGAGGAGTGTACCTCCTTCATGCTCCAATTGCCTTTCCTCCTGGATTAATAAAAAAGTAAGTTTGATCCAATGATTGGAACATTGTTAGAAGTCAGAAAATACCTCTGTTTTTCATCATTTTAATTTAATCAATATAATTTATTAATACAGTCAAGTTGACAATATTAACTGGTGCAGAGTCAAATGTAGGTTTTGGACAGGTCTCAATTCACAGGGAAGAAATATAGCTAAAGGAAGCCTCAGGCATGAATTTCCCCAACCACTACTCCTAACTCCTATAGTTATAATTGGTAGTCTGGTTTCTCTTCAGATTACATTAATCTTTTACTATAGTTGTAAATAAATTGAGAAAATGTTGTTTATGAACATATAGAATTTATGTACTTAAAGAGAATATAATACATTACAAAGACATTCAAAATCAAGAATATCACTAAGATTTGTTGTGAAAATAAAGAACCTTTATGCTCATAATGCCACAGCATTCAGATTATAGGTCTTTAATACAACTTTTAAAGCTACAAATACATAATTTATTAAAATGTGTTATAGAAGAAAAACACATAAACAACTTGTGCATACACTCATACCTCACACCAATCTTGTAAAATTACTAAATAAAATTTTTCTACTATTCTGAATACTTACTGGTTACAGTGTGTAATTATTGGATATATTCATACACAGGACTGCTGTTTAGAGAGCAATCATTCCTAATTATAGCGGTTTCAAATGAATTCTTTAAAACACTTTTAAAGTGTGAGTTGTCATTTTTAAAATTTCTTTTCAATGTAGTGAATTACATACCACAACTTCCTTGGTTTGAAACATGCACAAATATGACAGAAAAAAGGCAGCCTGGTGAGATAGAAGTGTTTCAGTGAAGGAATAGGAGGAGGAAAAGCAGGACCAGGAGTGGAGACAAACATATCATCTCTTGGGCAGTTATTGAATTTCCTCATCTGGAAAATGGTATCTACTTAGTCTATGTACATGATTGCTGTGATGACCAAAGCATTATGTACAGTCTAAAACATGCTGGCTGCCAGGCATAGTAGTGCATGCCTTTAATTCCAGTTACTTGGAAAACTAAGGTAAGAGGATCACAAGTTCGAGGCCAGCCTGGGCAACACAGTGAGATCCTTTCTCAAAATAAAAACAAAAAGGGCTGGGAAGTAGCTCAGCATTCCCTGGGTTCAATTTCCAATACCACAAAAACAAAACAAGAACAACAACAACAAAAACTATTGAGTTATTTGATGTTAATAGTCACTAAGTTAAAACAGAAGTCTACTCTGAATATCAGTTTCTTTATCTTTTTGCTATGAAGACAGAACAGATAAAGGTTTCCAAAATTATTTTTGCAAAACAATATGTTTTTCAGCCAAATCTCATGCCAAACTTTGAAACACTAAACTTGTGAAATCACAGCTATAGTAATAGAAATGGCCCTGTCTTCCTCTTCCAGCCATCTCCCAACCCCAGTGGGCTCCCTTAAATGCTACAGAACTCAAAGCCATGCTGAACACATTTTCCAAACCACTGGTTTCAAATGTGCAAGAATCTGTCACTTAAATTATGGATATTTCAGTACAAGTCAAAGAGTTCTTTATTGCCTGCTTGCCTGCCCCCACTTCCAATAGTCTTTCGTTGCTTTGAAAAATAAAATTGCCTACTGGTACTTTTTTTCTTTTTTATTAGTGCATATTAATTCTCGAGAATAATGGGCTTCACTGTGATATTTTCATACATGCACATAACATACTTTTTTCTTTTTAAAAAATATGATGGTTGATTAAGCTCTGAGTTAATTTTCTTTGTACTCAGCAACAGAAACAAGGATCTTCAAACTGTATCATAAACAAAGAAACTCTTAGGAAATTTTATTTTTAACTAGTGTTCATTAGAAGAATCTACATTAAAAAGGAAATGTTCGATATACCTTTGGTTGATTAATGTCTCTCATGCTAAGAGGAGGATCCTTCATCTAAAGTCATGTGACAAATGAAAAGTATAATGAGAAACAGGGATATTTTCTGACTTCTAACAATGTTTCATTCATCAGATCAAACTTACTTTTTTATTAAGCATGAAAGAAAGCATGACAAATGTGGAATCCTTTCCAAGCCAGCTTTTTGTACCTCCCAAATGATGTTGCCATAAACCCTGAAATATTTCCTCCTTTTACAGAACTAAGCAAGGACCAATTTTCTAGAAACCATGGCCAGATGTGTATGTGTGTATAAGCAGAGTAGAAGTATTTATTTTCTATATATTTGTATTTTTGTCTTTTTGCCAAAACAGGCTATCATTTATGATGGAACTGAGTATTTTCCATGGAATATTTTAACTTCATCATATATAGTATCACTACTCATAAATTTGCCCCAAGTTAACTACAAAGAAGTCCTCAAGATCATTTTATTAGAATAAATAGATTTTCTACCTTTTTATGATTATAAAAATGCTTGTTAAATGCATGAAACTACAAATAAAAAAACCATCAGTGAGAAAATAAAATCATTTATAATCCTCTATTTAGAAATAACTTGGTTAATATTTTCCATGTATTTAATATACTTATAACCATATACACTATTGAAAAGACTTTTAGTGAATATTGCATGTTTCTTTCATGATAAGTGTAAGCATCATTATTTTAATGGTTCTTTAGTAACCCATTGTGTGGATGTTCAATATTTATTTTTAGTTTTGTATTAATGGAACTTAGAACATTTCCCAGTACAGTTTTTACTATTAAAGTTTGAGCATCCTTAATCAAAAATATGACATATGAAATACTCCAAAAATCTGGAAATTTATAATCATCAACTTGATGCCACAAGCAGAAAATTCAATGCCATTAAAACCGTTTCATGCACAAAATTATTTCAAACATTGCATAAATTTACTTTCAGGTATATGTATTAGTATATACAAAACATAAATGAATTTCATGTCCCATTAAGTATATGCAAATATTCTAAAATTTTAAAAATACAAACACTTCTAGTCCCAAGTATTTCAGATAAGGGACCTACAACCTGTATAAACAATTCAGTGATTAATATCCTTGGACTCAGAGGTGATATCAAAATATATAATAGGTTTAAATATCAAACAATCAATCAGCATTTATGCCAAATAGAAAATAAAACAAAGCAAAAAAGATGTAGCCTTATAATCTTAAATGTTCAAATGACTCTATGTTAATCTGGTTTGTGCTTATACAACTTTTGTACTTTTGATCAATTATTTTTTCCATTCCTAAAAATTGAAATGATTGGTAAGTAATAGGTGCTTTTAAGAGGGTTTTGAAACACACTCTGGAACTACTCCTCCAAGTAGCTTATGATCCATTTATGCTCCCACCAGCTACAGCATGTAGGAGTACCCACTTCCCAACAGTCTTGACAACACTGAATGTTATAAGTGATGTAAAAGATCTAAACTAACTCAAGTGCAAAAGATAGCATATGGTAGATGGTATTTATGCTCTCATATCTTGCTCCTGCTTGTATCAATAACTTTGCCTTGTGACATCTTAGTCCCTATTATTAGAAGACAAGATATAGTTCCTTTTCCCTTTATTTTGAGTTCGGTCATGTCATTTTCTTTAGCCAATGGGATGTTAACATACATGGCACAAGCAGGAGTGTAATAAACGCTTGATCACCAGGCTTTTGCCATTGCCCCAAGAAGGACATGCTTGGGCTAATCCATGGGTCCCAAGAAAAGGATGAGAAATGCATGAAATCCTAGAAGTGTATGAGACACATGGAGCATAAGTGCCCTCCTAAAGTTTCTCAGCCAAGCCCACCCTAGAGAAACTAGGACCTCACCTGCATATAGAAATAAGGGCAAGCCAGCTAAGGTCATCCTAAAGCAAGCAACACTTAGACAACCAAAAGACCAGTGAACTAAGAATCATTGCTGTTTTAGCCGTTGAGTTTGGGGTATGTTTGTTACACAAAATTAGCCAACTGGTACATGATCTCCATTAGTTGCAAGTTATTTGGCTACATTTTGTAAATTATTCAATTATTATAATCCCATTATTAACTTTTTGGACTTTTTAATTATATAAGTCCTTTATATCACTACTTAAATTTTATAATTGTTCCTGTTAGCATTAGAGAACTCTTTTTTCCTCAGAATTTGTATAAGAAATGTACAGATTTTGAAACTAGCCATTTTATTAAAGTTATTAATTCAGTAGACTTTCAATAATTCCCATAAATAAACAGCTATACAACCTTTGAGCAAATCCTCTCAAATAAATAACATCATAAAGGATGACAAAGGAAATGCTTGTCTTTCAAATTATGGAAAGCTTTACTTGTATGTATTCTAGAAAACTTGTATATGGAAAGAGGTTTAATGAAGATTTTTAGCATCTTTTAGTTACTAATTCTTTAACTATTCTTAATGATCCTTATAGCTGTTCAAAATTAACAGGATTTTTTGTTTTCAAGGCACATAAAGCATTTGATAAAAAATTTGCAAATTATTATAATGCTATTTCAGATAGTAAAACCCGCTGGTGAATACTACTGAAAAGCTCTTCTGGAAGCCTTAATAACTCTGTCCACTTAATCAGGAGCCTTTAGCCTATGCATTCTAATCAGATTCTCTCTCAAGTTGCTAGTGGGTAACTTAAAAACATCAGATCCACCTGCTATCATTACTAATGTTAAAAAGAGATAAGGGGGACGGGCCGGTGAGATGGCTCAGCGGCATAAGCACCTGCCTGGCAAGTGCAAGGGCCCGAGTTCAACTCCCGGATCCCACATATGAAAAAAGGGCCAGTGATAGCGCTCAGTCGCACGGGCGCCTGCTGGCACGTGAGGTCCTGAGGTCGACCCCCGGTACCCACAAAAAAAAAAGAGATAAGGGGACCGGGAATATAGCTATACCTCAGTGGTAGAGTGCTTGCCTAGCATGGAAGAGGTCCTGGGTTTAATGAGAGAGAGAGAGAATCAGAACTGTGCTTTTACATTAATGATACATCATACACATTAGTGACATTATAATAAAAATAAGCAAGATATGTAAAAATCTAAACTCTTTAGAAAATCTGTGTGTTCCTGAAAAGTTCAGCATATAGAGAAGTTCCATAATTGAATCATACATTTCATTGACTCCAGAGCATACCAGTTAAATTTTTTTAATATTTTTGAAATTAGATTTCATTTAATTTCATTGCTTAATTGGCAATATTCCTTATTTCTTAGTGATTCATTAAATAATGATGTATCTTACCACTGATAGCATTTACGATAAGAGGTAGCTCATCAGTTGAACAGTTATACAGCATTTTATAAAGAATCTTTTTAAAAAATTCTTTCTCTAAACTAGATATTTTTCAATCAGTGGAATGCAATATTTTAGAGGTTATTGGTTCTTTAAAGAGTTAAGAGTTAGCTGTGGACCATCAGTTAATCACCCCTAGAGTGAACACACTCAAAATTCCCACGCAATTTTAGTAAGCTCATGCAATGACAGTTCCTTCCCAAACCCCTGGAATAGTTCACAACTGCAAAAGCTATAAATATTTTAAGACTATAGATGCACACAGAATGCACCCTACAAAACTGTAGTCTGTGGATTATATGCATTAAAATCAGACCATGTCTGTTAATATGCAGATTTCTGGAATCTCACATTAGATAAAATGAGTCCAAATCTATGAATTCTTGCAATGTTTAAATTTGTGATCCACAGGTCAACAGCATCAACATCACCAAGGGCTTGTTATAGGTGGTACTCACCCAGACCTGCTAAATCAAAATCTTCACTTTAATGTCCCTAAGATAATTCATGTACACACCACAACTTGAGAAACTCAATCTGGGAGATTCTAGTGTGCAGCCAGAGATGGGTTTCACTCTAAGTAAGCAACGTATCTTCCCAGTCTACAACTTAATAACAAAAAGTATTGTTTCTGAGTTTATTTTCTTTAAAAACAGATATTTTTCAGGTAAGGAGAGCATAAAAAGATTCCCCTTGCTCTCTAATATAGAATTTGCCATAAAGAGATAAAAAGAGGGGTTGGTGAGATGGCTCAGCGGCTTAAGCACCTGCCTGGCAAGCGCGAGGGCCCGAGTTCGACTCCTGCAACACACATACGAAAAAAGGGCCGGTGATATCGCTCAGCGGCACGGGCACCTGCTGGCACGTGAGGTCCTGAGGTCGAACCCCGTGCCCACAAAAAAAAAAAGAGATAAAAAGAGGAAGAGAAAGTCCCATTAAAAGCAAATAAAACCTTATTTTTTCTTAGAATATTAAAAGAAGATTTCAAGATTGGAAACAACAAATTTACTATATCACTAGAATACCCCTCTAATCAACCTTATCAGGAGATAAAGTATTTCTAAGTATTCTTGAATTAACAACAGATTTACAACCTAGATGACTTATCCTTACTATTATAAGGTCCCAACTATCTTTCTTTCTACCACTTATTATGAATTAAAGATGTGTAGTGTTGTATGTTATCCTTTCTTACATCAAAAATATCACAAAATGTTTTCAGACTCTTTTTCAGGAAAAACACAGCTAAGAAACACTTGAAAAGAGACAGCAATAAGGGAAGTGGTCATAACTAAGGGGTGTGTGTGTGTGTGTGTGTGTGTGTGTTATTTTTTTCATAGACTCAAGAATATAATTCTGTGTTAATGATTTCTGGTTTTATTTTTAAGTTTATGTTTTGGTTAGTTTTTGTTTTTATTCATGGGAAGCAAAACTAAATTTACAAGGTTACTTTGCTAAGCCCCAGCACTTTAGAAGAGTTTCACTTTGTTCTATATCTGGAAAGACAAACTGACCTCTAACCTTTCGCATGATCTGTGACTCTCTAGAATCTGTAAGAAAACCACAGAAACAACCACATTTACGCACATCAGCACTGTAGCAAAACCATGTGAGCTACAAGGTGGAAATAACAGGCTGGGGCCAGTGCTGCTGGAATGTGCTTGTGATATAAACATCCAGAAGAATGGACTTCCAAATAAAGCCCCATAAAGAGCAAACAGCATTTAACCTGTTACTACACAGGTTAGGCACTGTGTTTCCTCAGGAACAAGCACTGACAAACTTGTCCCCATGTTTTCTTTTCGTGTTCTTTCTCAGGGTTTTAATATAGGATCAACTATCAACTCAACTGACAATTAATAGAATTGATCTTGTATTTTACTTTCTACTTTGAGAGAGAAGGACAAATTTTAAACATTTTTGTATAAGATCTATACACTAAAAATTACAAACATCTCTGAGAAAAATTAAATAATATGAGTAAATGGATAAGACATATATGTTTATGGATCACAAAAGTCAAATTCTTAAAATATCAATTTACCCCACTTGATCACTACCAATCAGTATTCCGATTGACCCTTTGGGCATAAATTTTCAAGCTAATTCTAAAATTTATGTAAAAATATAATGATCCTGAGTGGCCAGAAAATAAATTTGAAGATTTAACTGGCTAACCTCAACACTTACTATAAACCTACAATAATCTATAGAGTATAAGATATCAGTGTAAGAAGAGATCTCAGATCAATGGAACCAAACTGAGAATTCAGAAATAGACGCACATCTACATAGTCAGTTAGTTTTCAATAAAATTCTCAAGATAATTCAACAGGAGCAAAAGATAATCTCTTCAACAATAGAACAAAACAACTACATAGTTACATTTCAAAATGAAATTTGATCCTTATACCTGTTACAAAGTTAACTCAAAATAGATCCCACATATTAACTTAAATGCTAAACTATAAAACTTCTAATGGCTAAATTTTTTTAAAACTGACCGTAACAAGTATATCTTTTCTATATTATTGGTGGGGCTGTAAAATGACATTTCGGCAAACAGTTGGTAATCTCCTAAAGAGTCAATACCATGATGAAATAACAAATATGAATATATTCTCCTGGAAATAGGAAAATAAATGATTCATGCTAGACCTAACAAATTAATTCTTTCAATCTTGAAATTAGGAAATAGAGAAATAGAAAAAAGATTCAAGGGCCAGTGAGATAGCTCAGCGGCATAAGTGCCTGTGTGGCAAGCACGAGGTGCTGAGTTCGACTCCTGATACCCACATACAAAAAAAGGGCCGGTGATATCGCTCAGCGGCACAGGCGCCTGCTGGTGCGTGAGGTCCTGAGGTCGACCCCGGTACCCACAGGAAAAAAAAAAAAAAAGGATTCAAGCATATTTTTACAAGCGAAAGTGATCACTGCTAGAATTAGACAGAACATACACAGATGGCTTCCAATTCAGTAGACAACAAAAACCAAGCAACACATACAAAAATGTGAACCAACTAATATTCTATAAAACTTAAAATATAAAAATACTGGCATGAGAAAACAAAGCCTCAGAAAACAAAACAAAATGACTAATATATGTGTTATAACAATAAACTCAAATTACTTAAATTTAATTTTAAAAGAACAAATACTCCAGCATAATAATTTATAAACCATTATCCAAACTCTCCTCCTTACGAAAGATGTGCCTAAATACATTTATTGGAAATAATACAAATGAAAACATGAGAGTAGGCAATTTAAGCAAAATAAGTAAAATATGGCAATATTGATTTTGGATAAAATAAATTTCATGGTAAATACATTAAATTAAGAGAAGAGTGTCTTTTTTTTCTCATTACTGAGAATTGAGCCCAAAACCTCACATACAGTAGGCAAGCACCATACCATTGAGCTTCATCCTCAGCCCAAGAATGTCAATTTTTGTTTTTGTTTTTCATCACCTTAAAATTGTCTTTTAATTTGCATGGTTTGTGACAAGTAATACCTTATTCTTCTCTTTATTTCTCTGCATAAGAAGATATTTCATAACTTCATTTTTCTCTTGAATCACATGACATTTTTCCAAACTGTGAATGTCTACTTACTTATTAGGGAAAATCCTTTCTGATTCAAAGAGATTTAGAATGAGAATTTTCAACTTGATTGTTTCTTGTCTCTCTATGAGAAAAGGATTTCTAGAAAGTCACATTTGTTCCATTTGCTTTGGAGAATCAATTGACTGTTCCACCATGACAAAATAAATGTCATTAACATAGTATTGCTATGCTCTGTCTGCCTTCCAGTACTCATATTAAATGCTTTCTAAAAGCATTTAATAATTTCTACCTTTTTTAACTAGGGTGCCAATTCTGCACTTGTGAATTATCCAAATTTAGCCCACAGAGACTTAAGTACATGTATGTTTGCAGAGTCTTAACCTCACCAACATTTGCTCAGCATAATTCATCCTTCTTGCAAGCCCTTGATGAGTAATTCACTCTGCTGATCCATCTCTGTATTTTTTTAAAGATAAAAATTGCTTCGAGAGGTGCTTACCTCTGTAAGTCTGTTCAGTAAACAGTGCCATAATTGATGCTGTAGTAGTAACCACTATGGGATGGCACTTGCTCACATGATCTTATTACAACTATTTTAGTATGGCTTTAGGTATGCAGAAGCATTTAATTTTTTCCATTAAAGTCCCACATGTACAAAGGAGCCAATAATGTTCGTTCCTCTCCAATTTGCAACTAATAAAAACACAAAAAAAATAAATCTGTACTACGATTCCAATAATAAATATCATTTGAGTGTGCTATGATAAATTACTGAAGTTAACAAAAAATGCTACTGTCAATAATATAGCCTGTATTAAAAGAAGAGTTAAATATAACCATGACCACTCCTCAAACACATGAGCTTTTTTTAAGTTGTTAAAGTTTTGTAGAAACTGTTACATTGACTATCAAATTATTTCTTCAAAGTGCCAGTGTAAACTGCAACCTAAGGGAGGCACTCCAAATGATGAATTAGTGATAATTTTGCAAAAAGCATTTTAAAATACTCAGGATGTTGCTTTTGAATACACAAAAACTACATAAAAGACAAGATAATAATCCTGCCTCTTAATTACAATAGAGAAATTATTTCGAAGTTCACCTTCCAGACTAATCATTGATCATTTAAAAGTACTTGAAATAATTTAAATGTTGTGAAATTATTTATTTGCCTATGGTTCATAAAATAGTAGCTGCATGTCTCATTAGACTAGGTGAACCCAGCAGATGGCTCATAAGACCAACATTTTGGCTTTGTTGGGCCATTTTACTGACATTTTTATAAAGTGACAACATTTGGAAATTAGCCCTTGGTTTGCATTACTGATATATTTACTTACTCTGATGACAACAGTACCTAGGATGTAACTGGAACTCACTAAATACATATTAAATGAGTAAAGGAGCGAATTGAGTAATCTACCATCCTTGACCTGTGAAACAGAGGTAATATTAGCTAATTTTCAAGGTCAATGTGATAGGTTTATAAGATAGATATTAGAGATAAAGATATAGACATGAGTTGCTATCATATATATGCAAATGTTTATAATATATAGTACCTTACCAGCAAGATAGATAGATGATTGATAGATAGATAGATAGATAGATAGATAGATAGATAGATAGATAGACAGACAGACAGATAGATAGATAGACAGACAGATAGATAGATTCTCTTTCTCTGGCAAATCCAGACAAACACAGACTTATACCCACACGGAGCCCAAAGTTGTAAAGTGGGAAATGCAATGAATCACTGGGGAAGAGTCATCTCTTTTTACCATTTGATACTCAGACCAATGTAGTCTTCCTACTAGGATCACAATACCATATGAAGGTGCCTGATTTAATGCATATATTTGATTTAATATGTGTATATCATGGAGAATGGCATCTCATCCTTGCAGATGATTGCTTCCAAATGGGAATTCTACTGTGCCTTTAGAGGTCTATTCCAACAGTATTCCAGTAGGTGTTTCCAAATTGTGCAGCAAGTGATATTACCAGGGGATCCCGTGCCACAGGCTCTCCCTAACACCTCCGTCACTGTAAAGTGGGTCTCCACTCTGATGCCATGCTGTGTAGAGGTTCATGTGAATCAGTTAGGTATCCTGTAAATTCAACAACCAAATGAAGTATCTATCACAGAGTGGGAAAACCATTGGCCTTTCCAGGTGGTAAAAGACCTAACATGATTGACTTCCCACCAAGTGACTATTTGGTCTCCTAGAGTAATGATGCTGTATCAGAGGTTCAGTATTGCTCTTTGTTACTGACAAATTGAATATTCAGAGGCAGCAATAGATATATTGGCTTTGTTAAGTGGACAGCCCATTGCTATCAGACCCATGTATATCTCCCATATATATCCTCCATCTCTGCTACTATGGCTACAGTCTTCATGTCCCTATCTCATTAGTTCCTGAACATGAAGACTAAGTAACAGTAAAAGGCCAAGTCATTTTGTTTATTTGGTTGTCCAGTGACCCCTCAATAGCGTATGCCTTCTGTAGACATTCTGTATGCCATCTGTCTCTCAAAAAAAATCACTACTTATTGATTTTCCTCTGCCTTAGTATTCCTGCTTTTACCATCTGCTATTTCCACTGTGCTCAGATCATTGCTTTATTTAGATTTCAAAGACTAACTTTAGCAGCGAATTTGCTTCATTGCCTGGAGTCTTTGCCACAGTTTAAATCCTTTGTCCCAAGAAAGTGCCCACAAGACAATAAATTTATGTTTACACAGTCTCACTTCTTTTTTTACTTTAAAGAGAAAAAACAATAATAACAATGATACAGAATTTCAAAACAAGATAATAGGAGATTAACAATGGTTAATACATCGCATATCTTCAAAGTAGTTGCTCAGATTATAAGATACAGGCGTGAAAAATTAATTGAACAATATAAGCACAAACCTTTCTTTTCAATGAACTAATAGAAATTAGTAGTGTAATTATCTTATCTTGTGTGTGTATATATATACGTATATATATAATATATATTTTCTTTTCCCTTCCTTTTTTTCTCCTTTCCCCCATCCCAGTCGTTCTTTCCTTTTGAGCAGTTTCTTCCCATTTCATAATATCTATTGCACATTTTGGATCTTATTTACTCTTTCAGTTTTTTACACTAGAGAGACAATACAATGTTTACACATGCGAGTCTGATTTACTTCACTTATGAATACGGTCTCAAATTACATCTATTTACCTATAAAGCCTCAAGTTTATCCTTCTTTATAGCTGAGTAGTACTCCACTGTATAAAAATACCACATCTTTTTTATCCATTCCTTGGTTGATGGGCATTTGGGTTGTTTCAAAGATTTAGCTATTACAAATTGTGTTGCTATAAACATGGGTACACATATATCACTGTGGTATGATGTTTTTAATTCTACTGGGAAAATACCCAGAAGGGGAGTAGCTGGGTCTAATGGGACCTCTAATCCTAGTTTTTTGAGGAATCTCCACAGTGATTTCCACAGTGGTCACTCCAGTCTACACTCCCACCAACAATGGAGAAGGGTTCATTTTTCCCCACAGCCCCACTAGCATTTGTTACTGGTAGATTTCTTTTTTTCTTTTTTTTTTTTTTTTGTGGATACCAGGAACTAAACTCATGACCTTGCGCTTGCCAGGCAAGCGCTTATGCTGCTGAGCTATATCACCAGCCCTGGTTGATTTCTTGATGATAGCCGTTCTTTCTGGAGTGAGATGGAATCTCAGTGTTGTGTTAATTTGTATTTCTTGAATAACCAATGATGTTGAACTTTTTTCATATATTTATTTGCCATTTGTATTTCTTCATCTGTGAAATGTGTATTCATCTCAGATGCCCATTTTTGGATTGGGTCTTTGAATTTGGGGGCTCTGATGTTTTTCAATTCTTTATATGTTCTAGATAAAAGTCCTTTGTCTGAGGGACAGTTGGCTAAAATATTTTCCCACTGTGCAGGTTTTCCTTTCACTTTGTTGGTGGTTTATTTTGATGTGCAGAAACTTTTTAATAAGATGAGATTCCAGTAGTTGATTCTTTGAAGTACTTCCCATGCAGTTTGGGTTTTGTTCATGAACTCTCTGCCTACCCCTATGTCTTCAAGATTTCTACCTACTTTCTCTTCCAATAGATTTAGTGTTTCTGTTTTAATATTTAGATCTTTGATCCATTTTGACTTATTTTAGTGCATGGTGATAGACATGGGTCTAGTTTTAGTCTTTGGCATGTGGAAAGCCAGTTTTTCCAGCACCATTTATCAAAGAGGCAATTTTTCTTTCAGTGGACATGTTTGGTCCCCTTGTCAAAGATAAGGTGGCTGAGTGTGTTTGTAGTTGTGTCTGCATCTTCTAATCTCTTCAATTGATCCTCAGGTCTGTTTTTTTGCCAGTACCATGCTGATTTTATCACAGTAGCTTTGTAGTATAATTTCAAGTCAGGGATTGTGATGCCTCCTGCCTTGCTTTTGTTGCGCAGGATTGCCTTTGCTATTCTAGGTCTCTTCTGTTCCCAAAATGATTTTTAGGAATGTTTTCTCTAGATCTACACAGTCTCACTTCTGAATACCCTCAATCAAGCCTCCTCAAAAATTCAGTCCCCAGTTTATACCCCTGGTATCTGCCAGTATATGATAGCTAATTCTTATTTCTCTTCTCTGACTAGGCCTAGCAGTCATCCTTGGTGAGGTTGTATAGCCCTAGTTATCAGCTTGACAACCCAGGGTGAGGGGCACTCCTGAGGTGGCATTTGCACTGTGGGTTAGAAGCCTGGGAAGCATCCTCCAACAGGAGAAAGCATTAGTCCTTGCTGTGGAGGAAGGAACTATCTCTGGAACTTCTGAGGCATGAGAGAATCTGTAGTGCCAAAACCCTCAAGAACATTGTCCTAGATATCTCCATCCCAAGTAGCAAGGTCCCACGACCTGCCTTAGCTGACTATTTAAATGTCTCTGAGGCTTTGTGAATTTAACTACAAAAAGCTGTGTCTGTTTCTGAACTGTTATGATTCTCCACTGTAACAGATAAGGGCATATTTGTAAAATAGTCCAAAAAGTCCCTCTGGCACTCACAGTGATATTTTACTATTTTGTTAACCACCTCAGTTTTCCATTATTCTTTGTAGAATATCAATACAATGTAGTAATAATCAGTGCTCTGGATGTCCCGTTTCCCACATTACTGTGAATGACATCTTAAGTGATTAGGCTTCCAACTGTACCTGCATCCACTTAACCCACAGTTCTCTCAAGATGGAGTCCTTTCATGTGGGGAAAGAGCAAGCCAGTTCCCAGATCCCATTTTTGTGTGTTTTTTTCTCAAATTCTTTCCAGTACCTCCTTTGCCCATTTAATGTCCTCTGAGAATCAGGTGCCAAGATGACATTAGATATGTAAGAGATTTATTGGGGGAAATGTCTGGAAGGATAAGGAAGTTGGACCAGAATTAGGCTTGGAGAGCCTTCAGACTGATACAGATAAGGTCTCTATGTAAGGAGAGAGGAAACGAAGTTTTGAGGAAGAAATCCCCAGACCACAGCACAGTTATGAGAAAGCTTGATCAGGTCAGTAGGGAATCCCCAAGCAAAGAGCGGGCCCTGAAACCGCTGCCAGACTCAGTCATTGGCTGGGAGCAATCCAAGGCATTCATAGGAGCAGTGACTTGTGTTGATCTCTTGCTTCCTGCAGCAAGCTCTTTCACAGGGCAAATGAGCAGTGCATCTCCATATGTGAACATACTGAGAGATGAAAGGCTATGTGAAGTAAGTCCTGTGGGAGTCTGGGAATAAATTAATAATGAGTGCATAGAAAACTAATGTTGACGAAAAGCAATTAGTGGGGAAAATGAAAAGCTGTGCAGGAAAGACATATGATCATAATTTACTGGGGCTTGGTGGTGAATTATATTTGAATAATCATAATAAACACGGAATTTAATGAAGAAAATGTACAAAAACAATTTAATTAAAACCTACATTGGAAGGTTGGGGAAAGGAAAGTATAATAGAAAATTACAGGATAGCAGAGAATAAAGCTTGTCTTGTCTTGTCTATAATAGGAAGTATTTAGATACTAGACATATCTGAAATAATTGAAGTCTAGTCTGAAATAATTGAAAGTTGTATCTCTAGAGAGGAAGAATCTATGATGGGAAAGAGTATAGCAGACAGAGATCCAAAAATTATTTAATTTTTAACATTCTGCCAATGCTTAACTTTGAATAAAATATTGATTAAAAATAAAAAGGCAAATAAAGATTAATGCTTAGTTGTAAGTCCAAATGAATGTATTAATTTCATACAATTCTCAGATATCCTGCTACTAAAGATTACATTAATACTTCTGCATTATATCTAGTTCATGATCATTGAAGAGACATGCTTTTACACTCATTCCAGATCTTGCTGCAAGTATTTTAGCATGCAAAATTAAAAATATCATCCACAGTGTCATTAAAAGATTGCAAAAGAAATATTTTCAAGTCAGGCAGTGGGGAGTTTCATGGGGTTTTTAGCTCATTTTCTGATAACACATACTTGGCTTAGGTTCCCATGTGTCAGCTGTTATCAGCTGCCTGTGTGCGTCATCGAGTGAGCTTTGTGGTATTATCTGCAGCCAAAAGAAACATCACTGCAGCTCCACACATTTTAATCAGTTAAAAAAGAAATCTGCTCTTCCACTGGAATTTTCACACAGACCCTCAACAGCAAGCCTATTGTATAGCAGTCAAAAAATGCAAAACAAAAAAAATGCATATGGATTCAGATAGCTGTGAATTCAGCCTTCAAAAAACAAAAGGTATGAAGTCAGTAATACAGGAAAATCTTCCAGTTCCATAATTTGCACCGAACTTTACCACAACTTACAGACACATTTGCTCAGAACAATTTCCAACATCTTTTCCTCTTTCTTCCACATCTGGTTCAGGCAAAGAATCATCTTCCTGAATGTAAAATCCAAGACACACACACACACACACACAAACACGCACAAAACACATGGGGGGGTGGATATGCGTGCATCTTGTGAAAATAAATTCTGAAAGGAAGAGTATGAAATAACCATAACTGTATGTAAAATAAATAAATTGGTCCACATAAGGTACTAGAGTTGTTCAAGTTATTTCCTGGATCTGAATCCTCACTCATATAGGAAGGAAAGCAGCTGGTCAAGCTCAGTATTTGGTATTTATTTCCACTCACCTCAAGGGACTATTCCCTGGGCTGACAAAGTACAGAGAAATAAGGAGGGTCCAGTTTTCATTCCTTGTAGGTACCATTGTACTATGTGTCAGTTGAGCCCAGTGTTCTGCTGTGTGGCACACTTACCTCCCTCATCACTGAGGACTGGTGACAGAGCAGCCTATAGGATTATGGAGATGTCTTTCTGTCCCAGTGGGACATCACCTCAATTATAAGGACTTGGAAGGCTGCCCATAAGGCTATAGCTCCTAAGGTTGCACCTTTAAAATGCCCAAACGAAAATCTTCCAAGGAAGCAGCTAGCTCCTACTTTTATTTCCCCTGACTTTCTTCTGATAAGACTATTTCACCAGGATGCAGAAATGGTGGGGTGTGAAGAAATTGCTCCATTCAATAAGTAATATGTTGCCGTGCCACACTTATTAAGATGCTTTCAATGACTTGTCCAATTTTTCTTAAAGTAATGAAGAGTAAGTGTATAATGCTTATTTTCATGCCTGAAATAATTACAGTGATCCCTTGCTAACCACAGGAAGCTATGCTTCTGAAAAGTTCTGGAACTGACAGAACAGTTGGTTGGCAATATTTTTTCATAGGAAATAAAAGGTTGGATAGGAAAGAAATGTAATAGCTAGATATATGTAAAATTTAAAAGCAGAGTAAATAAAAATCTGGAAGACTTCTTGTCCAAAGCAAATAATATTTGTCATTTAAAAATCTGTTCTGGTAGAAAATACTCTACCAGAGCACCTCCTTCAATAACTCCAGAACCACTGTTGCCATCCCAAGATCTGTTGAGGCAAATAAGCACATAAGCCTGAACATTCAGATTGAGAAACACTTTCCGCTGACTTGAAATTTAATGCCTTGCATTGCACTAATTTTATATACAGAACAAAAGGTGCTGCCAACACAGGTCTCATGAAAGGCACTTGAAAGAACAAGTGCCTTAGTTACATATGCTATAGATATATAATAATATGTCAACTAATAGCAATATATTAATATAATAGCAATTAATATATTAATATAATAGTGAATATTAATATATAAAAATTGATTCACACATTTAGTGCTAGAACTGTCAATTTTCTTTATTTTTTTAATCAAATAGTACCTGATGTTGAACTCTCATTTACCAAAGATGGCAATAATTTCAATATCTATTACTATCAGTGCTCCCTTATCCCCTTTTATGAAAGGCTTGTATCTTTTCATAAATTATTAGAAGTATTATTTCCCCAGATTAGTCTTCCAGTTATCTGTTGAAAGGATAAATTTTTTCTCTGCATGAGTCCCATAGACCTATGTCCAGATCCAAAGGAGGAAAGATTAAGCTGGAGCTAGGGGAGATTAATATTCTTTTGCTGCATAAGGATCCTCTAAAGCACCTGTTTAAATACTAATTTTTGGCCTCTGTTCCTGGAGATTATGATTCAACCAGGTTGGGCCAGAGCCCAGAAATTGTATTTATGTATTTATAGAGTTTAATAAGTAACTTTGATGACCAGGTCTCAGAAAAACTATAAGGAACTAAAATAAACCTCACATATGTGAAAGATCTCATACTTTAAAATACTGTTATAAAAATTTAAATCATATAAATGGACCCTAGAGTTCCAAAAACTGCAGTTGGCAAGAAGTTACTATAATTTTATAAGATATCCCTCCTCTTTTTGAGCCCTCTATTTTTTCTAATTGTTGCAAAATACATATAAACTAATATTTGTCATTTTTAAGTATACAGTTCAATGCTATTGAGTACATTCACATTATTGTGCAACCATCACCACCATCCATCTCCAAAGCTTTTTACTCTTCTCCAACTGAAACTCTACATTTTCCCTTTCCCCAAGGACTTGGAAACCACCAATCTACTTTCTGTCTTTATGAATTTACTACTTTAAATACCTCATGTAAATGGAATCATATTGAACTTGTCCTTTTTTGTCTGCCTTAATTCACTCAGCATGGGGTCCTTAAGGCTCATCCATATTGTAGCATGTATTAGAATTTTCTCCCTTTTTTGTGTTGTAGATACATTTATTTTTTATTTTATTTATTATTGGTACATGTTTGCAATACACAATGATTACATTCTTTGTAGAGAGTTGATACATGGACATAACACATTTTAATTCTTTTTTCAAGCTGGATTTTTTTTTGTGTGTGGGTACCAGGGATCAACCTCAGGACCTCGCCCACCAGCAGGCACCCGTGCTGCTGCGCGATATCACCAGCCCTTTTTTCGTATGTGGGTTCCAGGAGTCTAACTCGGGCCCTCATATATATATATCTCACATACGTAATAGGGAATTTGTACCTGTACATGATATATCTCGGTACCTCTTCTTTTTCCCATTCCCCTCCCTTCCCTTCAATCCCTCTTGTCCTCCTTATTTACGAAGATCTGTTTCCATTTTATCCTTCTTTTCTCATTTTTTTCTTTTCCCTTCCTTCCTTTCCCCCACCCCTTCCCTCGTTCCTATTTCCTTTTGAACAATTTCTTCTTATTTCACAATATCTATAATACATTTTGGTTCTTATTTACACTTTCAGTTTCTCATACCAGAGACACCATGTGATATTTACACATGTGTGTTTAATTTATTTCACTTAAGACTATGGTCTGAAGGCCCATCCATTTAACTACAAATGTCTCAAATTTATACTTCTTTATAGCACAGCAGTGCTCCATTGTATAAAAAAAAAAAAACACATCTTTTTTATCCATTCATTGGTTGATGAGCATTCGGTTTGTTTCCAAGATTTAGCTATTACAAACTATGCCGCTATAAACATGGCTGTGTATATATCGCTGTAGTATTATGCTTTTAATTCTTTTGGGAAGATACCAAGAAGGAGAATAGCTAGGTCAAATGGGACCTCTAATCCTAGTTTTTTAAGGAATTTCCACACTGATTTCCACAATGGTTGCACCAGTCTACACTCCCACCAACCGTGGAGAGGGGTTCCTTTTTCCCCACAGCCCCACCAGCATTGGTTGATTTCTTGATAATAGCCATTCTTTCTGGAGTGAGATGGAATCTCAGTGTTGTTTTAATTTGCATTTCTGAAATGACCAGTGATGTTGAACATTTTTTCATTTATTTATTTGGCATTTGTGAAATGTCTATTCATTTTGAATGCCTATTTTTGGACTGGGTCTTTAAATTGAGGGGGTATGATTTTTTTTCCAATTGTTTATATATTCTAAATAGTAGTACTTTGTCTGAGAAACAGCTGGCAAAAGTTTTTTCCCACTCTGTGGGTTGTCTTTTCACTCTATTGGTGATTTCTTTTGCTGTGCAAAAGCTTTTTAATAAGAGGAGATCCCAGTTGTTGATTCTTTGTGGTAGTTCCTGTGCAGTCGGGGTTTTGTTCTTGGAGTCTTTGCATATACCAATGTCTTCAAGAATTCTACCTATTCTATCTTCCAGCAGATTTAGTGTTTCTGTTTTAATATTTAGATCTGATCCATTTTTATTTTAGTTTATTGCATGCTGATAGACATGGGTCTAGTTTTAGTCTTCAGCATGTGGAAAGCCAGTTTTTATAGCACCATTTATTAAAGAGGTTATCTTTCTTCCAGTGACATGTTTGGCCCCTTTGTCAAAGACGAAGTGGCTGAGTATATCTGGAGTTGTTCCATTGATCTTTGGGTCCGTTGATGGCAAAAGAAACCACAAGAACTTCATAAACACTTGGAAATTAAATAACACCCTGTTGAACAACCAGTGGGTCACAGATGAAATTAAAGAAGAAATTAGACAGTTTCTACAATTAAACGATAATGCTGATACACTATACCAGAACTTATGGGATGCAATGAAAGCAGACCAATAAGGGACATTTATAGCGGTGAATACCCATATCAGGAAAACAAAGTGAGCTCATAAACAACCTAATGTTGAACCTCAAGCTTCTAGAAAAAGAGGAGCAAGTCAAGCCCAAAGCTTGTACAAGGAAGGAAATTATAAAGATGAGAGCAGAAATTAATGAGACTAAGAAACAACACAAAGAATCAATGAATTGAAGAGTTGGTTCTTTGAAAGGTTAAATAAAATTGACAAACCCTTAGCCAACCTTATCAAAAAAAGGAAAGACTCGAATCCATGTAATTAGGAATGAAAAGAGTGAAATCACAACAGATCCTGCAGAAATCCAGAAGATCATCAATACCTACTTTGAGAACTTGTGTCTAATAAGGTGGAAAACACAGAAGAAACGGTCAGATTCCTAGATACCTATGAATTACCAAAGCTCAACGAAGAAAATATAAAAATTCTAAAAAACCAATATCAGTCAATGAAACTGAAGATGTAATTAAAAACCTACCAACAAAGAAAAGCCCAGGCCCTGATGGATTCACTATTGAATTCTACAAGAAATTTAGTTAAGATCTAATGCTGCTACTTCTCAAATTTTTTAATGAAATTGAAAGGGAAGCAATACTCCCAGATTCATTCCTGGAAGCAGGCATTACCCTGATAACAGAACCAGAGAAGGATCCAACAAAAAATGAAAACTACAGGTCAATCTCCCTAACTAACATAGATACAAAACTCCTAAATAAGAGATTGGTGAACAGAATGCAGCAAATCATCAAGAAGATTACACACCATGACAAAGTAGGATTCATCCCAGGGATGCGGGGACGATTCACCATAGATAAATCAATAAATGTAATACACCACATTAACAGGGCCACGGACAAAACCCATATGATCATCTCAATAGTTGCAGAAATAGCATTTGACAAAGTCCAACACCCATTCATGATAAAAACTCTACAGAAAATTGGAATAGATGGTCCTTATTTCAATCTGATAAAAGCCATCTATGACAAACCAACAGCTAACATTATACTAAATGGAAAAAAACTGAAAACTTTCACTATAAAATCAGAAAAAAATTAAGGATGTCCACTGTCACCTCTCTTATTCAACATAGTTTTGGAAACATTAGCCAGAGCAATTAGAGAAGAGAAAGAAACAAAAGGAATAAAGGTAGGAAATGAAGAAGTTAAATTATCATTATTTGCAGATGACATGATACTCTACATAGAAGACCCCAAGAACTCCACCAAAAGACTTCTAGATTTAACAACCAAATTCAGAAGCACTGCTGGATACAAAGTCAACACTCAAAAATCAATAGCCTTCCTATACATAATAACAAACTCATTGAGAGAGAAATTAGAGAAACAACATCTTTCACAATAGCATCCAAAAAAATGTAATAATTAGGAATCAATCAAAGGACAGAAGTAAAAGACCTCTACATTGAAAACTACAGTACTCTGAAAAAGGAGATTAAAGAGGATATCAGAAAATGGAAAGATATCCCTTGTTCTTGGATAGGAAGAATCAATATAGAGAAAATGGCCATACTCCCAAAATTGTTATACAGATTTAATGCAATCCTGTTCAAAACACCAACAGGATATCTCACAGAATTAGAGAAAACATTCCTAAAATTCATTTGGAAACAGAAGAGGCCTAGAATAGCAGAAACAATTCTGGGCCACAAAGGCAAGGCAGGGAGCATCACAATCCCTGACTTGAAATTATACTACAAAGCTGCTGTGATAAAAACAGCATGGTGCTGGAAAAATAATCTTAGTTCTTTTCCATCCCATTCCCTTCCCATCCTTCACCCTTTCTCCATCTCTTGGTTACCTTCCCTTCGGCAAAAGACTTATCTCCCTATTTCCTGTTATCTTTTATTTTGTTCTTTGTTTATATTTTGGGTTTCTCATATAACAGAAACCATGTGACATTTAAGATGGTGTGTATGATTTATTTTTCTTAAAATTATAGCCTCAAGGCGCATCTATTTTCCTACAAATGACTCAAGTTTATCCCTTATGGCAGAGTAGTTCATACTCCATTGTGTATAAATGCCACATTTCTTTATCAGTTCATCTGTTGATGGACATATAGGCTACTTCCAAGATTTAGTTACTATGAGCTGTGCTGCTACAAACATAAGTATGCATGTATCAGTGTAATATGATGTCTCTAACTCTTTAGGGAAGAGACCTAGAAGGGGAATAGCTGGGTCAAGTGGAACTTTTAGTTTTAGTTTTTTGAGGCATTTCCATACTAATTTCCATAATGATTGTACTAGTTGTCCTTCCTTTTTAAGGCTGAATTATATTCCAAATAAAATTACACAGCACATTTTGTTCATTCATTCAGCTGTCAATGTGGGCTGTTGTGGTTATTGCTGCTACGAACGTGGGTATTCACATATCTGGACAAATCTCTGCTTTCAATTCTTTTGAGTATATTCCTAGAAATGGAAATACTATATTCTCATAATATTCTTAGTACAATAAAGAAATGTTTGTGTATATTTCATCCTAAAATTCACAGGACATGAATTTAACTCTGTTTTTCTAAAGTGACAAATGTAAGACTAACTTCACATTTGTAGTTTCACTCTATTTCCTCCTTCTTTTCAGGTCTCCACAACTGTTTTTTATTTTTTCACTTGCTGTCCTATAACAAAGTCACAGTTCCTAAGACTGGTTATATTCAGTTATTTACAGTAAGTCATTAGTCAAGTAACCTTGTCCTGCCTACTGCCAACTGTGAAAGTATTTGAATCACTGGCTGTAACTGATTTAATAACCCAGTGGCCTAAGACTGGAGTATCAGGATTTCCCAGTAATCAAAATTGTACAACGTGGGCCGGTGAGATGGCTCAGCGGCATAAGCACCTGCCTGGAAAGCGCGAGGTCCTGAGTTCGACTCCCAGTACCCACATACGAGAAAAGGGCCGGTGATATAGCTCAGTGTCACAGGCGCCTGCTGGCGCGCGTGAGATCCTGAGTTCGACCCTCAATACCCACAAAAAAAAAAAAAACAATTGTACAATGTGCTTCAAAAAAATTCACTGGTCTCTTCAAAGTCAGATTGTAGATTCAAAAGTTCTCTTCACCAGACTGTACTCAGAAATCAGTCATTAACATCCCGTCACTATAGAGCTCTGATGATGGGAGTGCGCAGGTAAATGCAGATTACACTTCACAGAAGCCCTTACTTTCCACTAAAACACACCGAACAAATGTTCTTCGGTATGAAAATAATAAATCTTTTATCAAAGTGACAGGCAGTAAGGACTGTTCTTTACTTTCAACAAAATCATAATAAAGGAATAAGAAAATAGGCCAAATTTCAAAACCAGAATGCAAGCTGTCAGAGAAAATTTTTGGTGTTTTTTTTGTTTTGTTTTGTTTTGTTTTGTTTTGTTTCTCAGTACTGGGGACTAAACCAAAAGCCCACACATTGACTTCCATCCCTATCCTTTTTGGCTTATTTTGAGACAGGGTCTCACTAAGTCACTAAAGTACCCAGGCAGAGCTCGACTTGTAGATACTCTGCCTCAGCCTTCCATAGTGCTAGGATTGCAGCCCCATAACATTGTGCCCAGTTAACTCTGCATTAAAAGAAACCTTTCCACTCCCTAACTAACACTTAGCTGAAATATCTGCTTTCTCACGATCTCTTTTCTTGTGAAATTCCACCAAATAAAAGTGTTAGATCTTTTGTTCTAGTCTCTCTAATCACAACTGTATTTCCACAGCAGCATTGGACCTACTCTGCCAAGGCCATTAATTTAAAACAAAATAAAACAAAAAATAAGAAAATATTATTAAATACATTAAATTGGCTTCTTAAAATTGTATTTTCATGGTGTTGCTGGCAGTTTTACACATTGTTACCTGTCTCTAAATGTATATAATCATTTTCTAAAGGAATTTGTCTGCACATACTAAGAAGCATAAAAAAATGTTGCACATTTTAACTTCATAATCATGCTTCCCAATAATGTTGTTCATATTGGTTAAAAAAAGATTATATATATGATATTTTAATAGAAAAATGAAAAATATCCAGCAAATGAGCAGCATTATACTCTAACAAGCAAGTTATACTATAAAAATACAAACTATTGTAATTTCTACCATTATAAATAAGGTCGTGAGGGGATGGGAAATGCAAAAATACACTTGCTAGACTACTAAATATAGACATACAACTACAACTATATAAATGTCTACAAAGATAAAAATTGTAAGGATGGATAGCAAAAAGTACAAAATGTTATGTTAAGGTAGGAGTAATGTGTTCTTTCCTGTATTTGATATTTTATAGTGTTTCTGCATTATTTTTCTAGTTAAAATGCATCTGGTGTTTTAAAATGGCTAGCATCATATACCATTAATAAAACAACTATAGTGATAATGAATACATATCCTGTAATATACAGAGTTTCTCTAATACATTTTAATTGCTTTTAAATGCATATGGATTATTTATCTCATTTAGAAATTGTCTAAGATGATTCTAAATGCTGTAAAACCCTAATGCACTTACTCCATTTAGTCTGTAAACCAACTCTTTCATAGTCTATTGCCCAAATGAATGTCTCAAATGTGTGTAAATACAATGGGTTTTCAAGCTTATTCAATTCCTAACTATGTATCCTGACTGATATTTGAAGTTCATATTATTTTCTCATAGATACTAATGAAATGATATGGTTCTGGCTGTACTTTTCAACAAAATCAGATGAAATAATCATAAATTATACACCTGGTGAAGCTTTTAGCATTATATACATGTGAGAATAAATATAAATTTGCAGTAGAAAATATGAAAAATAAAAGAAGTCTAGTGCAGAGGCGAGAGATTTATTTCCCTGATGATGTTCTGGACAAAGACACATGAAAGATGCAAGTGGGCTGGGAAACAATTTTATTTATTTGAAGGTAATTTTAAAAATTAATATCATTTCAGAACAAATGTATGTAATGTCTTATTCCTGTTTGCAGATAAATACCAATGAAAGCTACATCCTGATCATAGCATTGTATTTGGACCACAGAGATAAGGTTGAACAAAAGTTGCATGGAGTGGCAATTTAAGGAAAGGGGGAAAGAGTTGCAAAATCACAGAAATATGAACTCATTTTCATCACCCATTCCTTCCCCATCCCCTCCTGTAATGAGGAAAGTTCACTGCAGACTATAGGTAAATTTCAGAGCTCTTCGGTCATTTTTCTCTTTTGTGAATGAGTTGTAACTCTCAGAACAACAACCAAAAAAAGGATTCAAAACATGCTGTAGGTGGAGTTTCAGCAAGTTCCCATCTGTTTCCTCTTTGCCAGTTAAGCATTTCCCAGCACACTGGTGCCCTCTCTTTCATTCACGCAGTCAGTGGATAACCAGAGCACAGCTAAAACGAGGATGTGCCCTTCCCCTCCTCAATGTCTTTATATTACAGTCTTATAGTTTTATTTGAAAATTTTGTTGTTTATGGTTTCCAACATTTTTCTAGAAGCTAATTTATATTTATTCTCAAAGCCACCCCCCTGCCGCATCACATCAAAACAGATTAATAACTGCAGTTGGAAGATACTTAGCATATATCTTTAAAAGCCTCATTATTTTACAGATAACCTATCTAAAGTCCAAAGAAATCAAGCAACTACCTTAGTTTTCATAACTTAAAATACTCAGGTAGCTGTGACCCAAGAATCCTGGCCTGCAATCCAACATTCCTTCATTCCAACACCCTGCATCTGTTCTCACTTCCATTTAGTCCTTTTTTCTAATTTAGTAGAATCACAGAATCTGAGAGTTGAAATTATCCTTACGTTAATCAATCTGATCGCATAAAATTTTTAAATTTCTGTGTAGCAAAGTAACCCACAGACAAAATTAAAAGGCAAAAATTATTAGAGAAATAATTTGCAACAAGGCAAGAGGGTTTATCTCCTGAATAAAAAACTCAAGTCAATTTTTTAAAAAATCCCAATAGAAAAACTGAGCAAAGATTTAATTTAGCAACTTGACATCATATTGAGAGTTCCCTTTGCTTTGCTTCTGTGATAAATCTATTTCTTGGATACTCTTTCTTGATTTATTCTCTCAGTGTGAGGGAGTACATTCTCCAAAAGTTTCCTTAGAAAGTGTGCAAGAGAGGCAAATACTTTCGGGTCTTGGAGGTCTACAATTATCTTTTTTCTACTACTATTACATTTGATTGAGGTTTTGGTATGCAGATTTTATGCATAAACACTACACATAAATTGAATATTTTTATTTAATTATTTAGCTAGAGTTACTCTTTAATGGCGTATATTTAATGCGGGGAATTGCACAACTTCTTAAACCTTGGACTCAGAGTGGACACTGCTTCCTCATTTCCCATTCTTCATTAATTTTTATAGAGCATTTACTTGCTTTTAATCACATCAACCGAGCTTTACAAAGATGATGTCATTGACAGGACTGTAACTCAATCTAAAATCAGAATTGTGAACTATCTCAATCTAGTAGTTCACAGGTTTTCTGAAAGATATTAATAGTATTGTATTCCCCTCAAGAATTAAAAAATTCCATTGACACTTCAAGAATTTGGTGTAGGGCCCTAGGGTACCACAGTGTACAATTTGAAACCTCATGGCTAAACATTAGGAAAAAGATAAAGTTAAATTCCCTAATTATGTATGTATAGTATGGGCATATTTTTATGTGTATACACTAAATATAC
The DNA here is from genome assembly GCA_028451465.1 of Erethizon dorsatum. Taxonomy (NCBI): domain Eukaryota; kingdom Metazoa; phylum Chordata; class Mammalia; order Rodentia; family Erethizontidae; genus Erethizon; species Erethizon dorsatum. Next base: position 141,081,245 of record CM051823.1, on the reverse strand, counting down.
ATATGCATGTATACATATGAATGCAGGAAAATACACACCATTTTTCTGTATATATATAAACATATATATACCATAAAATGTAAATGCTTTGAAAATTATAGCCTGATATACCAGAAAATTATGATTACCCCTAAGTGATAAAATTATGAGTGAATCTTATTTTTTTATGCTATATTTCCTATGAGGTTATATTTTATAACCAATAAAGCAGTAAAGTTCTATTTTGTATAAAAGAAATTAAACCAAATATAAAAACATAGACCTGGGCCAGTGATATAGCTCGGTGGCATAAGTGCTTGCCTGGCAAGCGCAAGGTCCTGAGTTCGACTCCCAGTACCCACATAAAAAGGCAAAAAGGACCAGTGAGATAGCTCAGCAGCACAAGCGCCTACTGGCAAGCGTGAGGTCCTGAGTTCGACCCCCAATACTCACATTAAAAAAAAAAGATATAAAGATAATCAAAAACATAATTTAGAAGTCATTTTTGAAATTAATATTTGAAGCTACCAATTCAAAGGTCACATATTTCAGTAAAAATGCATGCGAGTGATCACACTGGTAAAGTATCTCTCTTGATAAAAATACTAAACTTCAAAAAGAAAGAAAGAACCTAGTCATCATTTCTAAGGGATAAAAAATCAAGGAAGCTTTGACTTTCTCATAGTTACAATATAATGCTAAAAGAAGGCAGAGAAATGTCAAATCCTCGGGGGAAAAATCATGCACTCCAGAGATTTCATAGTTGAAGTAATTTCTTTTTTTAGGAGGAAATATTTATTTTTTATTGGTACATTTTAGATATACATAATGACAACATACATCATAGGGAATTTGTACCCGTACATGATATATCTTGCTTCTTCTTTTTCCCCATTCCCCTCCCCTCCCTTCAACCCTTCTCTCCCTCCTTATTTACAAAAGCTTTGTTTCCATGTTTTTCCTTCTGTTCTCTTTTATTTTCTTGTACCTTCCTTCCTTCCCCCTTCCCACCTTCAGAGACAAACATCAGAAATTTTCAAATATGGGTGAATTTAAGAACTATAGTCCTTTGAAGATATCTTAAACCAGCCAGTCCACAAAAGCAAAAAACAGTGGCAAAAATACTGATAGCAAACCAGGAATACATTTGATTGCAGAATGGAGAATCAAAAACTCCTAAGGCGACGGCAGTCACAGGTCAGTCTGTGGACTTTATTGACCCTGGCAAGGTACAGGGGCCTACAACTCAACCAAGTAGGAAGGCTGTTTGTCACACAGGGGGTGAGGGGTTAGGGAAAAAACTAATAAATGCTGTTGAAACACATAATTCATGTATAATCTAAATAACACTCTGTGTATAAACGTTTTACAGTAAATAAATGGAAAAGTAATGAAAAAAAAAGAATGAGATGAGATCATATAATAAAACGTGGTGTACTGAAAAGCTAAGTTTGAAGCAAAGTGACACAGTAAGTTTGAAAATAAGAGAATCAATAAGGATCTGTCTGGCAAATATAAACCAAAAGAAAGCGAGATCATGATAGTAATATCAGAGAAGTACAAGTCGAAAAGCACAAAATAAGGCAAAGAGAGCCACTTTAGAACAAACCTACAACCCACAATAACAATCTAACAGTCATGCATATTTATGTACCAAATAGTACTCTTAAACATAAATAAGAAATAAAAAGAAAAACACAGAAACACAAGTAAATATAGGAAATTAATTCATTTGTCTCAGTGATAGCAGATTAGGCCATAAAAGGCTTAAATTCCTGAAAGTAAAAATAATATAGAAAACATCACCTTACATGAAAAAATAGAAATTAATCACAAATTTAGAGAAAAAAATGTCTTTCTGCATGTAAGTTTTAAATTTCTAATACAAACTTTCACCAAGCATCTAGGATATGCCAATAGTTCGAATACAACATATCAGAAAAAATAAAATATTGCTAAAACAAAAAGAAATTTATGTATTTAAATATTCATATATTTAAATAATTAAGAAAACAATTTTATATGACATTCAAATTAAAAAGTTGAAAAACACGAACAAAAGGAAACAATTAAAAATTGAAATGGAAACAATGAAATAGAAGAAAGAAGAATTAACAATAGAAGCGCTCACTCCTGGGAAGAAAAAATTTTAATTCAAAACTACTAGCTAAATTAATTATGAAATGAGAGAAAAAATGCAAATACAACAAGTAAAAGTGGATGGCTGGGTTTAGTACTGGGTCTAGTGAACACATGCTGAATAATTAAAGGAAATAATTAAACCTCCTCAGATTTAACATTTTTAAGGACACACTGCATTTTATTCAATTCTGTGGTACACATTTTAACAGGACTCAAAGCTGAGATTCACTTTGCTATTGATGGTATCTCACAATAGCTGTGGATAAATTTAGTTGTTAATTCTGGTGATAGGACTTACTGTCTGACAATATGACCTCCACTTTTTCCTCAACTACAATCATTTCAGAAAAAATATAAGTCCTGCTCATTGACTAAGCACCATCCATTGTCACCCCTGATAGATAAAAGACAATACCACCATCAAAACTTCTAGAATGGGTATCAGCAACTTGGAAGACAATGTAAAAGGAAACGGTATTTAGAAAGTGCCATACAGTACAGAAGGCAAGGACATTGTGTGGAACAACATGGCCTCAGTGACCTTGCCTGAAAAAGTAATTCTGAAAAAAAATTGTACATTGGATGTGAAATTTCATTAAATATGTCCAGACCTAAAACCATTCCATGACCTTGGTCTCTGATGCAAATTTTCTGGTATACAAGAACTCTAATGGGCTCTTCCATTCCTCCTTCCCCGGTTCTACAGCTTGCTCTGAGTCTTGGCCCTGAGGCAAGGATTCTGCATCCTCCAGACAGATGCCAGAAACTGACTGCTAGACTCTAAGATTTCTAAATGCCAGCAGTCCTTGTGTCTCCATGACTGGGCTCCACCCTAACAGTAGAACAAATACTGCACTGATCTTCTTATAGCCAACAATTTTACAGAATTATGATTAGAGATGATAGCACCCTTTGAGTACCAGTCCTTACCAGACCTCCTCCACGATCCAGACTCTTCAACAGGACACAAGACTAAATTCATTAGAAGCCCTTTGGTGAGACATGATTCTTGACTCCAGCAAACAAAACAGTAGGAAGGACTCCACACTTGGTCTGGGATCCAAACATCATGGGGCTGAGAAGAAGGCCCAGAAAAAAGTATTAAAACTATTTGAGTTTTATAGTGCTACACATCGATATTGAGGGAATCACATTTTTGAGCATTTTAAATAGTTTTCAAACATTATGGTTTGAACATGCATTTTTATTCATTTTGAGAATTAAAAACTAAAATAGTGACCTATAAGACTTATAATTTTGATGACAAATGTTCAAATAAATGGATAAAGTTCAACACTCTGGTAGCAATATAATCAGTATTTAATCATGAACAAACACTATCTAGGAGGGGTATCAATGTTAGCAGTAAGCTAAGGTTTGCAGATAAGACCTCATATGAGTGTGTATTAATAAAGCAATGGTAACTATTCTAGGATTAATAAGAAATTACTGTGTTGACACAATATCTTAAATTTGATGTCAATATGGTATATTCGCTTTTTCCCATATAGAGATTGCTAATCTAATTCCTATATTTTCAGTGGGAAATTTTTTGGTGCAACATTTTTGCCTGACATTTAGAGATGTCTATTACAATTTAAAGTGGTCACATCCTTTGGCTCTATAATGCTATGTCCAAAAATTTACCCAGAAAATAAATTACTTACACAAGAATACAAAGGTGTATCCTGAATGAGATTCACTATGAAATTTTCATAAAACTAAAAATTTGGAAATAACCTAGATGGCTTCAGTAAGGGATTGGTTAAATAGATACAGCACACTCACTCAATGGAATACTAAACAATCAACTAAAAGAATTCATAGCTCTTTGTTTACTTGTATGATTTGAGTGTCTTCCAGAATTCATGTATTAGAAACTTAATCCCCAAAGTTATATGTTCATAGTGTTTATAGGTGAGACTTTGGGGAGGTGATTGGGTCTTAATGAATAGATTAATCTATTCATGGAATAAGGGATTGATTATTGAAGGAGTAGCTTTTATTTTATAAAAGTATGCTCTCTCTGACAAATACTTTCTGTGTCACCATGCAATGCCCTCCACTATATTATGATGTAGGGCCCTCACAAGATACCAACCAGATGGTATGCTTCACTAAGCTTTTGGATTTCCTAGCTTCCATAACTAAATAAATCTCTATTATTTATAAATTACCTAGTTCATGATATTCACTTATAGAACAGAAAATGGACAAAGACAGTATTGATACAAAAAGATGTCCAAAATATACTTCGAAGTAAAAAAAAAAGAAGAGGTCAAAATGCAGAAGCATATTATAATATGTTCATTTTTGTAAAGTACACATACTCCTATATAGATATTTAAATATAGATGTACCTATTACATACTGCTAAAATTGTTTTTTTCTGAAGAGCAATATAATAATGATTTTGTTTTAGCTTTACATATTTTACAATGTTTTTAGCTTTACAATGTTTTAGCTTTTTACATATTTGTTATAATTAGACTAAGAAAAAAATACAGATTCAAAAATATTTTTAGCTGGACACAGTGAGGGCCATGCTTATAATCCCAGCTAGTCAGGAGGCTGAGACAGGAGGATTGTAGGTTCAAGGCCAGCTTGGGCAACTTAGCAAGACCCTATCTGAAAGTAAAAAATAAAAATTAAAAAAAGATCTGCAAATATAGCTTAATGCTAGAGTACTCCTAATTTCAATTCCCAGTACCTAACAGAAAAAAATTAAGCTTCTGTCCCATTTGCCTTTCCTGTGTCACATTCTAATAACTGATGTGCCTAAGGAAGAAAACAGCAGTTTGCAGTTTTTTGTCAGTACAGAACAATTCAGGAAGTGCCATTTCCTTATGTAAACTCTCTTTTACAGCTTACATTATGTGCCCCCAAAATTCATATGTTGAAGTTCTCAAATGTGACCACATTTGGAAGTAGGGTTCTGGGAGTTGCTATTAGTTAAGATGGGGGTCTCACTGGAACCCCAGTAAGACTGGGTTTCATAGCAAAAGATGAAATGTGTACACAGACATAGACACAGGGAAAGCATCATGTAAGATGACAGCAAAGATCAAGGCGATGTTTCTTCAAGGAACACCAAGGATTTTCAGCAAACTACTAGAAGCTAGGCAACAGCTGTGCAGCAGATTGTTTCTCACAGCCCTCAGAGGGAATTCTGCCTCCACACACAGAATTTTTGCCTGAGTTTCCAGATTTCAGTCTCAAGATTGCAACATTAACTTTTACTTGAATCACTAGCTTGCCTGCCTGTCCTACAGATTTGGGACTTGCTAGATCCCATAATTAAAACTAAATCTGTCTCTAAGGCTGTGTGCGTGTGTGTGTGTGTGTGTGTGTGTGTGTGTGTGTGTGTGTGTGTGTGTGTGGTGTGTGGTGTGTGGTGTGTGTGTCCATCCCATTGTTTCTGTTTCTCTGGAGAAACCTAACACATTCTTTCCATCTGCAATAACTGTATTGAAACTCCATAACCTGCCATTCACGGCTCTTCTTAGCTGGCTCCAGGATCAACATTTCTGAGGGCATTCACTGGCCTCTGCAGTCTAGCAGGTAGAAATATTCCATGTTCTTTCACTTCCATGATTAAGTTTCATGGAATATTTATTTCCATTCAGTACACAAAACATTATATTACATGAAATTAGCAAGAGAAATTGTGAAACATAGTCATGGTCTTGTTTTTGTGCTTAATAACCATAATGTTCATTACATGAAATTTAATCCCCTCCTTTTAAAAGCTGGTAATAACACACCCTCTTAAGATAGTTTTCCTTTAAAGTTTGCCTCAAATATGAAATATAAAAGAATTATTCAATTTTTCAGGTACCTATAGCTTCTTGACTCCTTTTTCAACAAATATCCATGTGGTTCTCTGTTTGCAAAAACCCTTTTCATCCTCCTAACTTTCACAAATCACACCTACTTTTCTCATTACTTTATATCAGAGTTTCTTTTCCTTGGCATTACTACTGACATTTTGGGTCAGATAAGTTTTCCACAGGTGTTAAGTCTAATCCTCTGCATGATAGGATGTTAGCATGGTCCCTGGCCTCTTTCCACTAGGTACCAGGAACACATCTTCCACCTTTCCCTCCCCTCCACCTGTGAGAACCAAAAATGTTTCCAGAAATTCCCAAAACAGCCCATGGTTGAGAACCACTTGCCTATATAGTACTCACACCTTTCTTTGGACCATAATAACGTCAAGACTGCATTCTATGCTGCCAGTGAAAAGCTTTTACCATAGTTCATTTTGTATGTTTTCTCACCTTGTTCTTTTCCCAGGTGAATGATGAGAAAAGCAGTATCAGAAAATCAAGGAGATTTTAGAAAAAGATTACTCATATTGTTCTTTGCTTGGTTGAGGGAGAATTATTCAATACAGCTGTTATGTTAATGTTCCCCAAAATCTGTTATGTATTAGAGGAGGGAAACAATTATAAAAGATAACTATGTTTTTGTTCTATTATTTCATTGATTATATGTTAAAGAAAGTGAACTAAGTATGAAAATCTCTCTCAAGAGCTCCCTAATGAAATCCGGTGATTCACTCTTACTTAATGAAGAATATACTTCATACTCAAATGAAGAAAAAACAGTTCTTCAGAATGAACAACAGTACATACAATGCAGTGAAACCTGGTGACATGAAATACAGACCACCTGTTCTAATACCTGCATACTGTTGGCTGTTACACTTAAAATGTCACACTTGGAATGACTGAGGGATGAAGTCAACTCCTGATTTTTCCACACTAATGGAGACAAATATAGCTGACCTAGAAGGTCCCTGGTCTCCATCCATAAACTCAAGTGTGTGAGAAATATTTTTACCTTATTCAACCCAATTTATACATTAAACACTGAGGCAGGGCAAGGATAAATTTAGAATACACTACTATTATAATACTGTCTGGAAATTGTGCTATTTCTCTGAGGTTCTTTCTGCCAAGGAAGCTCCTTAGCATGTCAGTAACATGAAACATGGGAGGAAGGAGTATAAATAGAAGGCTGCAAGCTGCAGCCTGTATGCCTCCCGGCAGACCTCATGCTAGTGCCCTTGGTGTCTTCCCAAGGACCCACCCAGACTTTCACACTATGTTGCAATCACATTTAGACTGAGGGGGGCAGTCCCAGGGATCTTCCTTCTTGGACCCATCCAGCAGGAAATCTGGGTGGGATGGAGTGGACACCTCCTCTTACCCCAGCAGAACATGTGAGAGTCCTGAGGTGGAACTGCCCCTGCCCTGAAATCAACTAATTCTTATTGCCGTAACACCCGCTCTGCACCCTCTTTTTCCCTTCCCTCCTTCATATATAGATATAGATATAGATATAGATATAGATATATCCCAGTGAGTCTTTACCTCTCCAGAAAATAAAAGCAACAATCACCCAGGATATTTCTCTCAAATAATCTGTCACTACCCAGAGAGGCTTGCTCAGTTGTCCTAAAGGTGTACTTTAGGACACCTTTCTGCCAGCAGGCTTTCTGCCAGCAGGCTTTCTGCCAGCAGTCTTCCTGGATTTTTACTGAGTTTTTTGTTTGTTTTTTTGTTTTTATGTGGGTACCGGGAGTCAAACTCAGGACTTGGCGCTTGCCTGCAGGTGCTTGTGCCACTGAGCGACATCACCGGCCCCTTTTTTTCCTTTATGTGGGTACTGGGAGTCGAACTCAGGACCTCGCTCTTGCCAGGCAGGCGCTTATGCTGCTGAGCTATCTCACCGGCCTTTTACAGAGATTTTATGCTGGTTTTTTTTTTTTTTTTTTTCCTGCTTACTATCTTGGCACATACTTTCCCTGAGCAGAAAGCAACTTTGATGTTTAAATGGTAGAATTAATAAGTAGGAGGGTAAGTAGCTTTACATTTCTTGAAATACTGTAATCAAACCATTGTATGTACTTAAATTTTTATTTGATGAGTTAATATTTGATCATTTTAGGCTGATGTTCTGAAAACTCAAGTCAGACAGAATAATGAAATATTATTCATTACTACGCTTTTCTATCATTTCCTCCATGAGCATCTTCATGCATTTCTTTGAAATTAAAAAACACAATAGTATTGCCAATGTGTACATAGAAATTGAAGAGTCTGTAGGAAATAAATTAGATATTATATGGGTAATTTTTTTTTGGCACCGAGAATCAAACTCAGGACCTTGCACTTGCCAGGCAGGAGCTTGTGACACTGAGCTGTATCCCTGGCCTATAGGGGTCCTTTTTTTTTTTGGTACTGGGGATCGAACTCATGACCTCATGCTTGTCAGGCAGGCGCTATACCACTGAGCTATATCCCCGGCCCTATATGGGTAATTTTGATAAAAGGATATAAAAGCATAAGTCCTGAAGCCTCACAGTATTTATGTCTCAGGAAGCCTTAAACATATACTGTAATGGTCCTAGACACTAATTTCATACTCCCTGTACTTCTGAGCTTCTATGTTTTATCCCAGAACAAGACAAATTCAAATCCTAGATAGCAATATTAAGATCAATTGCCTATCTTCTGCCAGGTAGCTAGTTTCCACATGAAACAATGATCTTGGGAACTAATTAATCCTGTTCCCTCCACCTCTGGAGTAGGATTTCTTCCAAATGACCTTATCAGTTAAGTCTCTTTGGCTGTAAGCAACAAAAACCAATTTTAGCTCATTTAAGATTAAAAAGAATGTATTGATTCTCATAGTGGAAAATTCCAAGTTAGAATGATTTCAGACAAGCTTAATGAAGACCTCATCCTTAGGGGCTGCCTGGTGGTTCCTGACATTCTCAGGCTTTGACCTGAGGCAGCAGAAAGACAGCCAGCTTCCCAACAGCTCAAACAAAGATCAACGCACTTAATACTGGGTCTTGTGCTAACCCATTGTCATCATAAGAAGTGAATCATATAGTGATAACCTGGGGTAGGAGTCACCAAACTTTTCCCATAAAGAGTCATATAGTAAACATTTTTGGCTTCACAGCTCTTATAGTCTGTCATAACTACTCAACTCTGCCATTTTAGAGCAAAAACAGCAATATATAAATGAATGAGTATGGCTATGTTATGATAAATCTTTATTTTGGACACTGGAATTTGAGTATTACACAAGTTTTATGTATGATGTGATTTTATCCTTTTGATTTCTTTGCAACCATTTAAAGAGGTAAAAATCATTCTCAGATCACAGACTTGACACGAATGGGCAGCACTCTCTAGATTACCCATTATATCTGAAGCACACAGACTGAAAATGAAGGACAAGTTGATTCCTCAAAGCAACACTGGATGGTGATTTCTGAACAAGAAACAATAAACGTTTCCCCCAGCACCATTATGCTTCATAATTTTAAGACACAGGGGCTTGAAGATGTGTTATCCAGAGAACTCACAGAGCTCATTCTGAAGATGGAAGCATAACAGTCAGTCCTCACTAACTCCTCAGTGCTGTATACAACCCCCCACCACTCACCACTACAGTTGTCCAAAAGATAGAACCAAGTAACTGTCTACCTTCTGTGATATCAGCAAAGCAAGCAGGTTACCAGTCAGATGGGTAGCTCTGCACTAGTGCCCCTACTAGCATTTCCAAGCCGTGATACAACCACCAGTGGAACAGCACCACCTTGGGGCTGCTCTGGTGGTGAATCATAGCCTGCACATGGAAGGTGAGATCTTTTACATTCAAAGTACCCATATGATGCCAGAGAAAAGATCTGTTGTCCTAGAATAAGAGCATTCCAAGATAACCAAAGGTGTCTGGTGAATCCTGAGGCTCACCCTCCATTTTGGCTTCACCTAAAAAGGAAAGGTTTTGAAAGATGCTCTGCTTCGTGACATAATGTTCTAGTTCTTGTCTCTGAAGCTCCTGTTTACTACTGATCAGTTGTTCACTCCCTAATCCCCCAACCCTAAACTTGTTTTTTTTTTTAATAAATTACACAAAAGTATCCTAGAGGTGAGAGGGTTTTAAAATATCAAAATCCATGCTTCTTCCTAGCCTGTTAACTCAGAATTTCTGTGAGTGGGACCTAGGCATCACTTAAGGTGATAATAATGTTCACACAGGGATGAGAACTTCACTCTTAGCCATCCATCTAATGCTTCCATTCCTTAAATGAGGGCTATCCTTTTCCTGCTTTCCTTTTCAGGAAAATCTAAGTGTGGAACAACCTATGTCCTTGAAACTACTTCTGCAGAAAACTGATCCCACAGTCATTTTCCCCAGTGGGAATGTGAGCTTTTAACTTCCAAAGCTTCCTTTGACATATAGAGGTACTTTCCTTTGCTTTTGCTCTATAACACTACAGCTAAGGTTAAAATATAACCCAGCATTCCCCACACCCCCATATTGGTCAGCTTTTTCATCACTGGAACAAAATACCTGATATGCACAGTTTAAAAGACAAAAAGTTTGTTCTGGCTCATTGTTTCAAAGGATTTATACCTGAGTCAGTTGGCTCCACAGTAGAAATACGGCGGTAGGGCATAACAGAGGAAAGCTGCCACCTTCACGGCAGCCAGGAAGCACAGACAGCAAGGAAAAGAAGAAAGAGCTGGCTACAGGACATAGGCCCCTCCCAACCATGACCTACTTCCTCCAACTGGGCCCCACCCCCAATAAGCTAATTCATCTAATGGATTAATTCATTGATGAGGTCAACGTCTTTATGATCCAATTACCTCTCTAGGCCTAACCTCTGAACACTGCTGCAATGGAGATAAAGCCCTCAACATATGAGTCTTTGGGGTACACTTCATATTTAAGCCATAACAACCCTTTCATCATTCCCCCATCCAAGAAAACAAACAAACAAACAAACAAAAAACTGATTCCTGTCTGCTTCTTGACAAGCAGTCTTGATACCTTTGCCCAACTAATTCCTTCTTCTTGGAATGCTCTCTCCCTGTGTCTCCTATCATTTTAGTTCTGTCTTCAACTGGTAATCTTTGTTCAAGATAACAAACCTTCCCTGAAGATGAGAGGTGACTGCCTATTGCTCTACAGCATTTGCTCCTTCTTGCTATTATAGTGCTTGGCACATTGCATTATCCTGCTTTCACTAAGTCTAAGACACCATCAATTATGAAACACACTATTTGTTTATAAAACACTAAGGAACAATAAAAGCTGCCAATAAAATTATAATGAAGCCATATTGCTTAGAATTTTTACTTTACACATATTGAAAGAGTTCTTTTAGTGTAATTGTAAAACATATCTAAGAACCTGCAGTTTTGTTAGCATTTCTTACTTAACCAACTGATAGTCTCAATTTTTCTTCCATCAAATCACATGGCACAGAAAGATAAGAAACTGCTATTCAAATTCAGCAGGATGTTTCTGATATTGAAATTTGACACCTTAATGATAGTCCTGCATGAGGAATGAATTGGTTACATCAGCTCCTTATTGTTTTGAAATTCTTTTCCTGTCTTCAAAGGGATTTGAGAATTTTTCCTGCCTCTAGTTGAATTGCTAGGCATGTGATACCCGTAATTCTCAAACTATTATGCACATATAAATCACTTATGGATCCTGCTAAAATGCAGATTTTGACTTTGAAAGCCTGGACTGGGGCCTGAGATTCTGCATTTGTAACAAATCCTTAGATGATACCGATGTTTCTGGACCAAAGACCACAGCAGATGAAAGGCAACACTTTTGCACGTATTTCAGTCACAAGACTTTACACAACATATTCAACTTGTATTTGTCTTTCTCAGGATCCATGAAATGTTTTATTAACTTGCAAGAAAATAAGAAATGGGGGTTATGCCTCCAATTACATGTATTTACTCCACTGATACAAATATGTACTCCACCGTTTTTATCCTTTCCACACACATGCTAATTTTTTATTCTAATGCTGAATTAGAGTGTAATTTTTAAAGTCATTTTAAGTGGCAATTAAATTGTGCAGTATCAGCAATGTAGTTATCACAATGAAGGAAGGTCAATATCAACAGTTACAATCAAACCTGCACTGACCCAAACAGAGAGCGTTTAATGACTGCTGCCCAGCCACAGTGTCTGTAAGATACCATCAACTATAAAACACGATCTGATTTCCAAGATGTGAAACATGGGAAAAAATACATGCCTTCGTAGTAATGCAATACTGTAGTTTCTGTGTTCTTGCCTGTTTTCCCCAACTGTGCAGTGAGCTACCTGACTGCAAGGAATAGAAAAGCCTTTGTCAGAAAGACAGAACATAGCATTGGTCAAGAGGTAAGTGAGACATAAATGTAGTCCTCATACTCTCGTGACAATGTTTTAGCTGAGTTAGGAGTTAATGACTCATACTTATTTGTAACCTACATGTATCTAAAGTGTTGTCTGGTTGTGCCTATCCAGGGCTTAATGTGAGTAAACTGAGGACGACCAATGAAACTTATCAGCTAACAACAGCCCAGGGTGGTAGAGTAGATGGTAGTTATATTAAAAAATAGCTTATGGTGTCATTCTTTGAGATTCTGCTTGCTGTGATTTGCTTTTTGATCCACTATGACTTGATCACTTCCACTCTCTTGGCTAGCCTGTTTTATTTTTCCTTTTTTCCTGAGTAATGGCACAAGTCAAACAGAAATTCAACATCTCTGTATTGTTATTCACTTGGGTCTTTTAGTTCATGATCATCTCTGATGAAAGTATATGAGTCTTCTACTTCTAAAAAGAAATGTAGGCAAGAACTACATTAGCATTTTGTAAAAGCATTTCATGAAATAGTGTGTTTATTAACACAAAAGTTAGAAATACAAATTAAATAATTATTATTGAGAAAATAATATAAAATCTTAGTACCCATAAAAAAATAAATTTTAATTATCTCATTTTATGATGCTACCATGGTGCAATAATATAGCCACTATTAAAATAAGAGAAGTCCTCCATCTAAAGAAATCTCACTGAAATGGAAATGTGCTTTTTATAGTCCAAAAGCACAAGAATTTAAATACAGTCATTATATCTTAGAGCTAGAAAAGACCTTGGAAATCATCTTGTCTAAATCCCTTATATTTGTAGGATTGAGATTTTTATAGACCTTCCCATCCTTGTAATCCTAATTGTCCTATAATTTTAACACTGTTCATATGAAAATATAGGGTTATTCAAATAGTTGATTAATAACAATAACATTTTTCTTTTTATATTAAATTATAATATTTTAAAGTTAAATACTTTCCATATAGAGAAGTGAAAATATCATTAGAGAAGTCTCTGCCTATAACCTCTACTCTTTAATAGTAGAAGTCATTAAAAAATGCAACTAGTGATCCTTGCTAGGAAGATATACAACCAATAATTTTACTAGTCAAGGGCACTAAAAGCAGCATTATTTCTTCCAAGACCTATGTGATGGAGAACTCAGAGAAAGTCTCCCTTTTTATTTCTGGGCACTATTCTTCAAAGGCTGGTGAAAAATATCCTCAAAATTTAAGCCAATTTTTCTCTAAAGCATCGTTTTTTCTTATTAAGAAAGTCATCTAAACTGGGGATCATGGTATATGCCTACAGTCCCAGCTACTCTGGATGCTGAGGTGGGAGGATCACTTGGGCTCATGAATTCAAGACCAAGCTAGGTAACATAGCATGACCCCATCTCAAAAGAAAAAAATCATTTAATTTTATTTGGTTTTTATTAACAAATTGAAATTATGATTGTTTTATTCATTGCCTCTTCCAGGTTTTCTTATACACTGAAGTAAAAACCAAAGGCATCTCAGTGTGTTCAAAGCACAAGTATTTTGTGGACATCACCTTTAATGATTTTATAGAATTTAATTACAATGGTTCCTCTGGGAGAGTCTTCTAAAATACCCAGTTGATTTTGCAGTGGGATTATCTGAGGAAATTTTTATGTATTTTTTTGCTCCCATGAGTTACACAATTAGGTATGTCTTATTCATGGGACTAAAGCTGTTAAGATCAATGTAAAGTACATTTCTTATTTAGAAGCTTCCACAATTTAAAAGAGTCCACTAGATTTTCTATAAGTAATTCAGCAGTAAATATGATAAGTTGAGTGTGGGCAGATCTTCTCTTTCTTCCTCTTAAGACCTTTATTGATATATAATTGACATGCCATGCTATTCACTCATTTAAAGTGCACAACAAGGGCTGGTGAGATGGCTCAGTGGCATAAGCCTCTGCCCCGCAAGCGTGAGAGCCCGAGTTCGACTCCCGGAACCCACATACGAAAAAAGGGCCGGTGATATCACTCAGCAGCATGGGCACCTCCTGGCGCACGAGGTCCTGAGGTCGACCTCCAGTACCCACAAAAAAATAAGTGAATAAAATAAAGTGCACAACAAATGATTTTTAGTATATTCACAGAGTTGTGCAACCATCATCAATCAATTTTAAAATATTTTGTTACCCACCAAAGTTACCCCACACCATTAGCACATCTCCCCATTTTCTCCCATTTCTTCCCAATTCCCCTGGGCATTGGCAGCCATTAATCTACTTTCTACCTCTATATACTTGCCTGTTCTGAACTTTTATGCATGACTTGTGCTTTCCCTTTCATATAAAGGTAATCATACAATATGTGGTCTTTTGAAGTTAACTTCTCGTAACTATGATATAATCATCTTTATAGTCATCTCAAATATTTTCTAATTTTTCTTGTGATTTTTTTCTTTTGGACATTGGTTTCCACACATTTGTGAATGTCCCAACTTTCTTTCTGTTATTAATTTCTAATTTTGTTCTACTGTGGAACACTGTTATTTCAATAATTTTAAATTTATTGAGTATTGTTTTATGGTCTTCCATAGAGTCTATCTTGGTAGACTATCCCATATGCCCTTGAGAAGAATATGTGTTCTGCTGTTGTTGGATGGTTTGTTCTATAGATGTTGGTTAGGTCTACTTGGTTTATAGTGCTCCTTAAGTCGTTTCTTCTTCTCCTCCTTCTTCCACCTCCTCCTTGTTGCTCTTCTGCCTAGTTGTTCTAGTCATTATTGAATGGGAGGTATTAAGTCTCCAACAATTATTGCTGTATTGTCTATTTGTCCCTTCAGTTTTCTTAGAATTTTCTTCATGTATTAGCTGTTAGATGCTTCTATGTTTGTAACTGTTAAATATTCTTGATGGGTTAACCATTTGTCTTTGTAAAAGTTCCTTTTTATCTCTAATAACTTTTTGTTTTAAAACTATTTTGTATAATTGTATAGCTCTCTAGCTTTCTCATGGTTCCTATTTGCGTATTTCTTCACTCTTTTACTTTCAACCTATTTAATATAAAGTGTGTCTTCTGCTCAATTGAATTCATTTTATATCTCATCTGACAGTCTCTGCTTTTTAAGTTGACTGCTTAATACATGCAACATTTATGCCATTATTGACACAGTCTGAGTTAGTATGTGACATTTTCTTTTGGCTTTCGGTGTCTCATGTCCTCTTGTTCTTTTTTTTTTATTTTAAAAAGAAAAAATAGAACAAAATTTCAAAACAACATAATAGGAGGGTAACAATGGTTAATACATTACATATTGTTATCTTTAAATTAGTTACTCAGGGTACAAGATATCTGCATTCAATTATCCAAACAATATTAGCACAAACCTTTCTTTTCAATAAACTAAGCAAAATTAGAAGTGTATCTATCTTAACTATCATATATATGTATATATATATATATATATATATATATATATATATATAATTTTTTCTTTTCCTTTCTTTCTTTTCTCCATTTCATCCCAGTTTCTCTGTCCTTTTGAACAGTTTCTTCCTGTTTTACCATATCTATTGTATATTTTTGATCTTATTTACTCTTTCAGTTTCTCACACTAGGGAGACAATACGATGTTTATACATGTGCATCCGGTTTATTTCACTTATGAGTACTTTCTCGAGTTGCATCCATTTACCTCTAAAAGTCTCCAGTTTATCCTTCTTTAGGCTTAGTACTCCATTGTATAAAAATACCACATCTTTTTTATCCATTCCTCGGTTGATGGGCATTTGGGTTTTTTCCACAATCTAGCTATTACAAATAGTGCTGTTATAAACATGGGTGCACATATATCACTGTGGTACTATGTTTTTAATTCTTCAGGGAAGATACCCAGAAGGGGAATAACTGAGTCAAATGGGACCTCCAATCCTAGTTTTTTGAGGAATCTCCACACTGATTTCCACAATGGTTGCACCAGTTGACGCTCCCACCAACAGTGGAGAAGTGTTCCTTTTTCCCCACAGCCCCTCCAGCCCCTCCAGCATTTGTTATCAGTTGTTTTCTTGATAATAGCCATTCTTTCTGGCTTCTAATCTGTTCCATTGATCTTCAGATCTGTTTTTTGGGGTTTTTTTGTTTGTTTGTTTTTTGTTTTTTGCCAATACCATGCTGTTTTATCACAGTAGCTTTATAGAATAATTTCAAAGCAGGGATTGTGATGCCCCCTGCCTTGCCTTTGTTGCCCAGAATTGCTTTTGCTATTCTAGGTCTCTTCTGGTTCCAAATGAATTTTAGGATTGTTTTCTCTAATTCTGTGAGATATGCTTTTGGAACTTTGATTGGAATTGCATTAAATCTGTATAACAATTTTGGAAGTATGGCCATTTTCACTATATTGGTTCTTCCTACCCAAGAGCAAGGGGTATCTTTCCATTTTCTGATATCCTCTTCAATGTCCTTTTTCAGAGTACTGTAGTTTTCAGTGTAGAGGTTTTTTACATACTTTGTGAGATTGAGTCTTAGATATTTCATTTTTTTGGATGTTATTGTGAAAGGTGTTGTTTCCCTAATTTCTCTCTCAGTGAGTTTGTTATTGGTGTACAGGAAGGCTATTGATTTTTGAGTGTTGACTTTGTATCTAGGTACACTACTGAATTTCCTTATTAAATCTAGCAATTTTTAGTGGAGTTTTTGGGGTCTTCTACACAGAGTATCATGTCATCTGCAAATGATAAGTCTTTTTGTTCTTAATGTTTCTTCTTTATGGCTTTCTTCTGCACTAAGTAAATATTTTCTAGTTTAATGTTTAACTTTTTTAGTAGTGTTACTTTCTTGGTGGTTACTCTAGGGATCACTATATACACCTTAAACTTATTAGAATCTACCTCAAATTTATTCTAACAATCCCAGTGATATATAAACATTACTCTACTTCTATAGCTTTATTCTTTCTTCACCCTTTTTTGCTACTCTAATTATTGATATATGTTATAATTCAAGACACTGCTGTAATTTTTACTTTATATAACATGTTTTTTAAAGAAGCTGGGAGGACAGGAAATATATATGTGCAGATTTTGTTATATGTACCTTACTACTTACTATTTCTGGTTCTCTTCATTTGTGCTGGTGTTCTTGTGCATTATTCATTTATTCTGTGAATTCATCTGATATCTTTTCCTCATTCTCTACAGCTTGGCTTTATCTACCAACTTTGTACATTTATTTGTCAAATATTACATTCTTATATGTCATATGCCTAATGATACAATTACATACACATTGTTTTATACAATTGCTTTTAAAAATCAAGAGAAAAAAGGAGAAATTTGCATGCATATTACCTTTTATAATGAAATATTTACCAATATTCTCTGTTTTATCATGTAGATTTGAATTACTGTCACTAGTTTTCTGCCTGAAAAACTTCCTTTAGTATTTCTTATAAAGTGGGTCTGTGCTATACATTGGATCTGGGATGTTACCACAAAGGCCCATGTGTGAAAGGCCTGGTCCTCAGCTTGGTGCTAGTGGAAGGTGATGGAACCCTTAAAAAATGGGACCTGGTGAGAGGTCTTAGCTCACTTGGAGTGAGCCTCAGAGAGATTGTGGGACACCAGTCTCTTCCCATCTGCCTTTGCTTTCCAACCATCATGAAGTGGGCAGCCTGTTCTCCCATATACTCCCTGCCATGTTATACTGCAACACAAGCCCAAAAGCAATGGGACCAAATAACCATGGAATGAAACCTCTGAAACTATGAGGCAAAAATAAAACTTTTCTCCTTATATGTTGATTATCTCAAATGTTTGTTACAGTGATAAGAAGCTGACTAACAGTTTGCTAACAAACAAAACAAAACAAAAAATCCTCTGTTCTTATTTATCTGTTATTTCTTGCCTTCATTTTTGAAGAATAGTCTAGCAAGATATAAGATTCTTGGTTGTAAGTTTTTTCATTCAATATTGTGAATGTCATCACACGGAAAAAATTGCCTCCATAGTTCGAACCTTACTGGTGTTTCCTTGTATTTTTTAAAATTTTAAACAGAGAAAAGTAAGAAATAACAATAAAACAGAGTTTCAAAGCAGGCTAGTAGGAGAGTATCAATAATCAACACGTTGTGTATTGTTATATTCACAGTAGTTGTTAAGAGTCCAAGATATAGGCATGAAACATTGTCCAGAAAATTACTAGCACAAAACTTTCCTCTCAGTGAACCAAGAGAAACCAGCTGTATAACTATCTTAACTGTCTTGTGTTTATATATGACAAGCCATTTTCCTCTTGCTACTTTCAATATTTTGTCTTCATCCTTGTCTTTGAATATTTTTACTTTGAAATGGCTGGGTATAGGTTTCTGTGTTTGTCCTGGCAGGAAATTTTTTAGTTTCTTCATTGTGTCTGTTATGTTTTTCATCAAATTTGCGGAGTCTCCAGGCCTTACATCTTTGAATAATTTTTGTGTTTCTTACTGTTTATCCTCCAACTTCTGATACTCTGATTATGCATATTTTGTTATGCTTAATTATGTCTCACATTTCTCTGAGTCTTTGTTCATTTTTCTTTATTTTTTTCCTCTCTGTTCTTTAGATAACACAATCTATCAATCTATCTTCAACTTTTCTGTCTCTTCTGTCAGCTCAAATGTAGTATTGAGCATTCTGTTAAATGTTTTATTCCATTTATATACTTTTCAACTCCAGAATTTCCATTTGGTTCTTTTAAAAAATAATTTTTGTACATTTATTGGTATTCCCAACTGGATGAGACACTGTCATCATGACTTCCTTCACTTCTTTATGGTGTTCTTTAGTTCTTTGAACATATTTATAATAACTGATCATTGCGTACCAAGCTACAGTTAGATAGGAGTAAGAGGTTCTGGTGTGCTATTGGACAGTAAGGTAATTATATATCACGATTATGTACTTTATATTTCAAAAAGCTACATAAAGGATCCTGAATGTTTTCACTATAAGGAAATTATAAGTTTAAGGAGGTAAATATACTTAACCTGATTCAAACATTACACAATGTATACATGTGTTAAAACATAATAGGATACCTCATTAATTTGTGTAATTTTTGTGTCTTCATGTATTAGTTAAATAAAGAAAAAACTCAACAAGCTAAATTATAAACCACATAGAAATTCACCAGAGAGAATCAGAGCAAAATGTAACTAAGAAGAGCCCTCCTGGGCCGGTGAGATGGCTCAGCGGCGTAAGCGCCTGCCTTGCAAGCGCAAGGGCCCGAGTTCGACTCCCGGAACCCACATACGAAAAAAGGGGCCGGTGATATCGCTCAGTGGCACGGGTACCTGTTGGCCCGCGAGGTCCTGAGGTCGTCCCCCTGGTACCCACAAAAAAAAAAAAAAAAAAAAAAGAAGAGCCCTCCTGGAGTCAGAACAAACAAATGTCAAAGACTACCCTCTGAGACTACTCTCACAGAGTCCAGAGTTTAACTGGATCATACTGTGGAGCAATCAATGATCCACAGTCTTAGTTAAAATAATAGAAAACTGATACAGCAATTAGGGGAGGCTAGCAGATGGATATGATACATATAGAGGCAGATACGTTAATAAAAAAGATTAGGAAAAGAAGGATCAAAAATATACCGCTCAAAACCCCTTCACCCCAGGTGACTGTGCACATACCAAAGCTTTGACTTCTGAGGAACGACATCAGAGGTTGCAAGTGGGTAATATAGATATCACTGAAATAGTCCAATTTAATTACCAAAAAAATCAACAAGCAAACAAAAACATGTTTGGAGAGGGGATTCAGTATACTGAGTCGTGACAATATTTTACTTTAAATGTCCAATTTTCTATTTTCAACTATGAGATATATGAAGAAAGAAAAAGTATGACCTATACACGGGGTTGGGAGGACCAGACAACAAAAACTGAGATGATTGACATTTGAGAGGATCCAGATATCAAATTCTCTGAAATACATACGTGTTTTTTAAAAAATATGCATGTTTCCTCTAAAGAAATTAGAAGTTGTTCCTAAGAGATCTACTTTGTTGCAAGCCAAGTTCTTTATAATAGAATCTATCTGCTTGAATTTACAAATCCAAGTAGTTCTAGCAACAATTTTCCATCTCTGAGATTATCTCTGGTATTTCTTTATTCATTCATCCCTACAGAGATATTTATTGAATGTAAGCTTTCTTTCTTCCTTCCTTCCTTCCTTTCTAGTACTGAAGATTGAATCCACAGCCTTGTACATGCTAAGCAAGCATTCTACCACCAACTTACATCCCCCAACCCATTTCTATAATTCTGGTGTGTGCAAGAAACTGAAACATTAACCCAGGGCTTAAAGAATATTAACATGTCTTTTAAAAAGTCTAATTTGTATCCAAAAGAGTTTAGTTGCTGAAGTCAGAAGGTGCCTGGTTTTCATGTATAAATAGTTCTGGAGCCCATATGATAGATTTGAGCACTTCCCTGAGATGGCTACAAAATCCTATAAGCTGCCTTGGCCCTAAATAAGCCCTGATACTCAGTTATTTATCTCCCTGTCTAGCTCAAGCATATTAGCAGACCTCCCTAGTAGCAGGTAGAAAATCAGGAAACAGAGAATCTTTCTCAATTCCTTTGCAGGAAGGACAAAAAAGTCAGAAAAACCACATACCAAGAAAAAAAAAACTAGAGCTTTGGTGACCTCTTGTGGGATACTTTATGAATAGCCCATAAAACAGTTCGAGTGAAATCTGAGACAGGTTTTCTTCCTAAAACCAGGAATACAGTAATGGGATTGCTAAGAGCCAGTGGGCTTGTTGCAACCTGGAAATGTACATACATACATAAAATTATCAACTAAGTGTTAATATGAGAGCTTTCATATATACAAACATACATCTGGTATAATTTAAAATAAGTATTAAATATGTTAAAACATCCTAGAGTCTTTTATCCCATCCATAGAATAAGAAGGAACCTTTCAATGATCCATTAAGAATTTCATCCTTACCTGCAAGGGATCCAATCACAAGGAAGTTTGGGAAGAGATTATGATTCAATCAAAATTAAACTACTGTACCTGTACAAGGAAAGTGTAAGTGCTCAATAAATCAATTAATAGATAAATAAAAGGAATCATCTGCATACCTAGTAGTTAACATTTATAATGTTAGACCTAAAAAAGTACAGTTATGGCATAAATTAAAACATTTTCTGGTTAGATTCTAGTTACTGGCAGCCCATGACTTATGACTCAATTTATGTTTTGTTTTGTTTTTTTTACTTTGTAATGCTGAAAAAGGGTAGCAATACAGCCATTCTGTTTTTCCCCCTCAGTACAGCATTCAATAAGTTATATGAGATATCCATGACTTTCTTGAATAATAGATTTTCTAGATGATTTTCCCAACTGTAGATAATGTAAGTGTCCTGAGCACATTTAAGGCACGCTAGGCTAAATTACAATCTTCAGTAGATGAGACATTAATATTTTTTACTTACATTCTTTTGAACTTACTATGGGTTTATCAGGACATAAGCCCATCATATATTAAGGACCATGTGTATATTTATAGTTGATGGGATGAAGAACAGATTTACTAATCAACAAACTATTCACTGATATTACACACAAGGACAGGATTCTGGACCAATGGACCAGGGTCCCAGCCAGTATAGTAATTATTATGGCACATTTTGTCATTTGTGAATAGTAACACTTAGTACATGGACAAAATCTAAAGAATAAGTCAAATTTGGTTTTTCTGCCAGTTAATAATGAATCTTTGTTGTCTCTGCAAAGTCACTAAATCATAAAACAACACTGTTAAATAAGAAATTGGTTTTTAGAATTTCATATTTCTGCTTTTCTTCTGAATTTGTTTTTAAGCTCCCTGTCATTGAATTCTTTTTCTTGTTCTTTACATATTAGACATTTGAATGTTATATTATTGATTGGCAGTCAAGGAAGCATTATTTTATAGCCCTGTGTATTTGTCATCATTTGTATTGATTTGTACTTTGTAATTTGGTACCTAGTAAAAAATAATACACAGAAACACATAGTAAATATCAAACTAAATGGATGAATTATTTTATATAAAATATTTTTACTGGATTTCTATTACAAGGAATTTATATCAATTGATCTGCTTTGAGAAAACATTATAGTTTTAGTGAAAAATGTATCTCCACTGTTTGGTGAAAAATTTTAAAATAAGAAAATATGTAACCCTGTAAAGAGTATATAGGAGCTTGCTAAAAAAACAAAACAAAAACCAGAAAATAACGTGTAAGAAAAATAGCTCTCAGCTTAGTCCTATAACACCAAAATGAAACCTACACATCAGATCCCTTTTAGTGAATTTTGCTCCTTTTGCGACTTTTCCTTACTTACATGATAAATTATCTCATTTATAGAGACCACTGTCAGAAGCTAAAATAGATTTCTATGATTTGTTGAAACTAGAGTTGAGTAATACTGATTAGGTTGCCTGGTCCAAAACTAAGTACAGAAAACCAACATTTCTTCTACATCAAGGGTACAACTTCTTGGTGTTTGATGATTCTGGATACCTCAGTAGTGACAACTGATGGACGAGATAAAGTCAATGTCCCATACTTGGAAACATATTATAATATTAGTTTTTAAAAATAGTGCCATATCGGGCCGGTAAGATGGCTCAGCAGCATAAGTGCCTGCCTGGCAAGTGCGAGGGCCCGAGTTTGACTCCTGGAACCCACATACGAAAAAAGGGCCAGTGATATCGCTCAGTGGCACAGGCGCCTGCTGGAGCACAAGGTCCTGAATTCGACCCCCGGTACCCACAAAAAAAAAAAAATTAGTGCCATATCTATTAGATAAGAAAAAGAATCCAAAGTGAATTGAATTGCTCTATCACGTAGTCAGATCTAGGGCTGTAGTGTCTCAGGCTCAGTCATTTGGACTCACGTCACTGGCCTTTCAGCAGCACATCTGTTTTCCATATGCTCTGCAATATCACACTTTGGAATTTCAGAAAAAGACACATCCCTTCATTAATAATCAGATTTCTCTGTAAATTCTTGATTAAGAAATCTAAGATAGGGCCGGTGAGATGGCTCAGCGGCGTACGCGCCTACCTGGCAAGTGCGAGGGCCCGAGTTCGACTCCCGGATCCCACATACGATAAAAGGGGCCGGTGATATCGCTCAGTGGCACGGGCGCCTGCTGGCGCACGAGGTCCTGAGGTCGACCCCCGGTACCCACAAAAAAAAAAAAAAAAAAAGAAAAAAAAGAAATCTAAGATATATCCAAGGTTCATATAATTAGTTTGTTTTTGGTTTTGTCGTCTTGAAACCTAGTCATGTGGTCAGTTTTATGACTGAATGTACTAAGATGAAATGTGTACGTTAGAAGGTAGGCAAATAGAATTAAAAGCTATTGACGACATTGCAAAGCCAATAACCATATTATCTAATAGACTTGTATAAATGTTAATGAGTTTTCCTTTGCTGATATTTAATTGTAAATGATTATTTAAGAGAGGGTACTTTGACTACAAGCAATTAGAAACTGCCCATCAAATAATTATTTTTATCTTACAAAACCTGTAGTTCAATCTTGGAGGTCAACAATGCTAACAATTTATGGGTAGATTTCACAATTAAGAGCAAGAATAATTTGAGAATTTAATAATTGCTTATCCCTTGCTTGGAACATTTATCTTGGTTTACATAAGTATAGCATTTTTAATATCTTAGTACTGATGTTCATGAATAATTTTTAATTACATAAGCTTCCAAAATTAAAAAAATAATTAGTAGATCTATGCTCAAACATAATTATCTTCATATTTGCATATTACTTTTCAGTCCTTATCCAAAGACAGTCTTATTTTTACATAGTAGCAATTCTAGAGTTAGATGTATGTTTGGCACATCATTTTTATTTCCATGTTTTCTACAGTCTTCTTAAGTCTCACTGTAGGGATGAACAGTATTTTATCATATTGTTGTCACATCATGTGTTTTATTGTTATGTAAGTTGTATTTGCTGTTGACTATGAAGATATAATGAATATTTTCATATAAAATCTTTTCAATGGTTTTATTATTACCAATAATTTGTGCTACATCTCTTTTGAAATAGTTTAGAACTGTCAAGGTCAAAAGGAAAAAAAGAGATGGCAAACCCTAAAGTGTTTTACTCAGGAGAGTTTGATGGAAGAACTATTTACAAATGTGTGGGCAGAATTGAGATGCCGTCACCAACCTATTAAACCTGAAGTGCAAAGGCAGAGAGGCTCATAAGAGCTGAAACTGTGGACAAGTGGACATCCAGTGACGAGCTGTGGCTATTGCGGAATACAGCCATTGCTGGGACTATACTGAAGTTGAGAACGGTGGGGTAAATATTCCTATCTCTCTTTCATCTTGCCTATCCACTTCTTGTCATGTGACTGATAGCTAAATTCAACAGGGTAAACTCAACCAAAACTGGGGGCAAGGATGGCCTCAAGGAAAGGGTAAGAGGAGTGCCTGAGTTATGCAGCCTACAGAGATTAGTTTCTTGCAGCAGGGAGAATGGATCTGCATGGGGAGTAAGATAGTAGGAAAAAACTAATACAGAAAGTGTCAGTTTTATTTATCTAAATATTAATTGGAACAATATTTACTTACAGTTTCAAATATTTCTCAACAATCTCTGACCCTCTTCCTGCTTTATTTTAGTCCATGCCCTTGTCATTCTTTAACACATTCTATAACACATTATTTTATTTATTTTCCACATCTCTCACAAGAAACTAAGTCCCTTGAAGGTAAGAATTTTATGTTTTCTTCCTTTTATGACCTCAATATGTATTTGTTGAATGGAGTATATTAGGGAACCAGAGAAGTCTTCATATAGAACTTTTTAAAAATATAAATTACCATGAAGGTAAGAGATTTATTCTAAATGTTTAAATGTTATAATGTTATTTTTCAAAGCAAAGTCATTGTACTTTTAACCATTTTCAACTATTCTATTATGTTCAGAAAAGAGAAAACAAAGGAACTCAAAATTAATGCAATTTATAAGATTATCTCTATGCACTAGTAAAATGAGAGCTTTCTTATTAAGAACTATGATGTAATGCTGAAAAGACAAAACAAATAAGTGCTTTGCTAATTAAGTTAAATGCTTTACTTGTGTTGTCTTTTAGAATGCCATATCTAAACTGAAAATCAAGACATATGAACCACATTTTTAATGCTGTGCTTTTCTGTGTAAATGTAGAGCTTCTGTTTAGCCATGTTCCTTATTTAAGGATCAAGTTTTAAGAGGATAATGGTCCCACATAAGCAGATATATACAAGATACCCGTTCAGTCCTTACCATGTGCAAAGCACTATATAGAACATCATGTTAAGTTAAAAAAAACATATATACATATATATATATAGAAACACTTATTAAAGATGGTAAGGCAGGCTTTTTTTAAGGAGAGGCAAGTAATAAGTATAGGAGACACTGCGACAGTCTCACAGTGGGGAAGGAATATTTGACCTAATCCCAGCTTCCACAAGGTCAATGGGGGTTAATAACCAAGGATCGGTGTTCGGATGAGTGAATAGGAAACTATTAAGAATAAACAGCAAGAATAAGGGGTTTCTGGCTAAATTGACTTGACAGGATTATTAAGGAAGGCAAATTAGGGTAAAAAGAAATAGAGGATGGCTAAATAACCGTAGTGGGGGCAGGTTACTCCCTAAACTGAATTGGCAGGATTCTTGCTCAGGTAGTATTCAGCAATGACAGACAGAGGATGCCAAGGTCAGCCCTAGTTCAGCAGAGGGACTCAGAGAAGCCTGACTAAAGTTTTGGTCAATGGAGACCAAACATAATTTATAGGCACATAAATACATCATTTGTGGCACAATGATACTAACTGATGTGTTTCCCAGTTCACCTTCCCCACCCTCCACACTCTGAGACATTTACACCTTTCATTACTTCACTTAACTCCTAGACCTTTTTGTAGATTGGGTAGCTAGAACAGAGTTTTCTGCTGCTTTAGGAAAAATCATGAAGACTGAGAACTAATATGCCAAATTATCAACATTTAAGTGCAGAAAGTTTCAGTTCAAATATAAAACAGAACGTATTTGGTAGAACATTTAACCAAATAAAACCTCCTATCCTACCTCCCTAAACACACAAACCAACCTGACCCCCATAAATACATTAAAGATACTCAAAACTAATGAAATTACAGAGGCCAGGAATGAGCTGTAACCACTCTTGAAATGAGTTGCCAAGTGTAGGGATACTCCAGGGTTGGAGAGGTACTGGGCCTCAGTCAGTCTGGCTATCCAAGAATAGAGGAAAGTAAGGGTACAATTTGTTGGGAACATGTTTCCTATCACAAGAAAGGAGAGTGTGGCTGCATTATCCGGGGCTGGGGGAGGGTGTAACCAAGGCAGCAGTTAAGCTTGTCAAGCCTAACATGGAGGACCTCTTGTCCACAGAAAGTCTCCCAGAGCAGAAAAAATACGGACTCTTATCACCAAGTACTACACAGCCTTGATCCTAAAGCCTACAGAAATGCCTATTGTATACTGCTATTCAATATTTATTTGCTTCTGTAACTATTAAAGAACAATTGCTTTCTCTACACAGTATCCTTTCATCTAAAAAATACACTTTTTAGCATGTCTGTGTCAGAAAGTCTTGAGGAGCAAACTACCCTAGGAAATATGTTGGAATCATGTCAGGATTATCTAAAACTCTTAATTTCTTGAGCAAGATTTCTTCTTGGACAATTATAGCCAAATAGATGTAACACTTTAAGTATAAAATCAAAAGATTGACATTTCTACTTAGAACATAATACAGGTATGTAAAATTACTAAAAATACTTACCTGGTATATACCACATTTCATTCTGTTTTCCACTAATACATATAAAGTGTGATGGAAAATATGCTGAATATTTAAATCTTTTAAAAATCACTGTATAAGACACAGTGCCATTAATTCCCCTCAAAATATCCCCCTTGTAAACACACTTATCCAATCATTCTCGCCATTTTCTGAAGATCTGGAAGTCCTCTTTCATGAATGTCTTTTTTTTTTTTTTTTTAATGTGGGTACCGGGAGTTGACCTCAAGACCTTGCGCTTGCCAGCAAATGCTTGTGCCACTGAGCAATATCACTGGCCCTTTTTTTCCTTTATGTGGGTTCCGGGAGTTGAACTCGGGACCTCGCGCTTGCCACGCAGGTACTTATGCCACTGAGCTATCTTACCGGCCGCCCATGAATGTCTTTAGTTGCACTGTTGTGGCTGCCTCAATGTCCAGAATCAATTCAAAACATTGATCTTGGGCCGGTGAGATGGCTCAGCGGCTTAAGGGCCTGCCCGGCAAGCGCGAGGGCCTGAGTTCGACTCCCGGAACCCACATACGAAAAAGGGGCCGGTGATATCGCTCAGCGGCACGGGCGCCTGCTGGCGCGCGAGGTCCTGAGGTCGACCCCCCGGTACCCACAAAAAAAAAAAAAAAAAAAAAAACATTGATCTTTCATGGTCATTTTTCTTTTGGGGAAGAGCCAAAAGTCACATGGTTTGAGATCTGGTGAATAAAGTGGATGAGGACACACTGTAAGGTTTTTATTTGACAGAAATTGCTGAAAATGTTTGATCAACGAGAGGTAATCAAAAACTTGGTGAATGTTTAAAGAATTCACTGCTGTAAAACATATGTTGCCATTAATCCCCTTCAAAATACTCCCCCTCATTTCTAATACACTTACCCCATAATTCCTGGCAATTTGTCTTTTATGGTAGTAAGGTTTTTTTTGTTTTTTGGGTTTTTTTTTGTGGGTACCAGGGGTCAACCTCAGGACCTCATGCACCAGCGGGCGCCCGTGCCGCTGAGCGATATCACCGGCCCCTTTTTTCGTATGTGGGTTCCGGGAGTCAAACTCAGGCCCTCGCACTTGCCGGGCAGGCGCTTACGCCGCTGAGCCATCTCACTGGCCCCAGTAGTAAGTTTTTTAAATGTGAACATTCATCATTTTTTCTACCAGCCCTTGTATCTGAAAAATGAAAAACTAAAACAAAAAACAACAACAACAAAAAAACTGGTTTAAGTTTAATAATTAAAATTCAATGTTAGAAATCTTTTTAAAGAAGTTTGACAGTGACAGAATTGGCCTTGTTCTTATCCTTTACACACAGGCCTACATTTTTGTATCTGTTTTCATTACAGTAAGTTTATTAGAAAATGTAAATGTGTGCTACACTGATTACAACTCTGGAACATTTAAAATCTGAAAAATTAAAGCTGATTTATTCCAGGCATCTTTTGACAGAAATGGCACACCAAGAAGTGGTAAAATGTAAGATTTTTATTGCAAATAAAGTTTACATATACTTTCAAAACAAAGAGTTGGAAAAGTGATCATCATTGAATGTCTTCAAGATTAACAGTAAGACACTAAATTGGCCATGTCACAGAATAGTGGAGAAATAATTTAATTACAGTTTATATGTGCATTTAGAGATAAATGGCTTTTAGAGATAGTTTTCCCTTTGTCCCTCAGACAATTTTACAGTTCTCAAAATAATAATATTTTATTTCATCATCCAGTTTGAACCAGGTTTAAGCACACAGCAGCACATGTTGAATGTTAGTAAATAAAGTCAGTCCAATTTTGTGAGTTTGGGCTTTCTATTCCATATTTGAATTTATATTTTCTGGAAAGTTATAGCAGCACCTGGTATAGTGCCATGAGTATAGCAGAGGTCTAATAAATATCACATTGAAGTTAAAAGAAACACTGATTTGCACTGTGCATGATATGTTGGATTAGGATCATACTGCTTACAAAAAGCACATAAACACTGAGTACAGCATCTGAATCCTAGACAATATTTGAAAATGACTATTTTTCAGCAGGCCTAATACTCTACAGAAAGGATAAAATGTTACTTATAACTATGATAAGATGTATTAAAATCTAAAGAACTGTTTAGAGAAACAGACTTCACTGAATGCTGGAAATTCTTACTTTTTTGTATTGTGATCTTATTGGTCTTCGCAGCATAGCCAGAAGAGAACTCTAGCTGTGCATTTGTAGGAGGAAAATAAGCCAAGACTTATGGGGATAGTCAGGACCAGCCTGATGGATATGACTTAGAGCTCCTCCAATTTCAGCATCTAAGAAGACACAACAAACCTGAATTCAAACCACATTGTTGTTCACAGTCACCATCTCAAACAAGACATGTGAGGGGATGGCACCAGGAATTACTATTGTCTTATGGATGAGAGTTTTATGTTTAGTGTGGGAGGGGCTGTCTGGGTTGTAATAGGGCTCTCCCTAGTGGGCTGCAGAGGGAAGAACACTGGGATAAGATTCAGGTCCCCTAGAGAGAAGAGGTTGGCAAGCCTAGTCAGCTTTCCAGGCCTAGACAATTTGGCTGGGATCTATTTGAAGCAGAGAATGATGTGCAAACAAAGAAAAGAAGCAACAGTCTAAGTACACATTGGGGTTAGGGTCAAGAATGAGGGGCTTGGGCTGGTGAGATGGCTCAGCGGTGTAAGCGCCTGCCTGGCAAACACAAGAGCCCAGGTTCAACTCCCGGAACCCACATACGAAAAAAGGGCCAGTGATGTCGCTCAGTGGCACGGGCGCCTGCTGATGCACGAGGTCCTGAGGTCGACCCCCGGTACCCACAAAAAAAAAAAAAAGAATAAGGGGCTTAATGTTGGTGGCCAGGCAGATGTTTACACAGGGCTCACTCAATAGCAGAATTAGGGCAACAGATACAGTCCACTTTCCAATTATTGATAGGAATAGAACTCCTAAAATCCTGCCCAGCTTGGATTTGATTTCAGTAACAACTTGATGATCCTGTGTCTACAGGTTGACATTTTTAGTATCTGCTGCTGGGCATTGTTATGTAAGAGCTGTCAATGCGGGGCATTAATTTTTATCCTGGAATAAACTTAAATAAATCTAAAACTATATTAAAATTGACTATATAATAGGATGTCAGCTCCTCAAAAATAATCTATTTTTCTGTTCACTGGAGTACACTATGTGCCTAGCTGGCATATAGTTAGCACTGAACAGGTATTTGTTGAATTAAAGAATTAAAACAAATATTTACTAAGTATTGCCATAGGGTCTACAAAACTTGGAGATGACTCGCCTTTCTAGTTCCACTGTACTTTAATTTTTAAAAAATCACTAGGGTACTGTAATTCTAGATCAATGATAGGCAGAGACAGATCAAAGGGTTTTTGTCTTTATTCTACTAAAAACAAGGATATTTTTATGATTTGTCCAATTTTATAGAATTTTATCATGAAATCCAAAAGTGGAAGATGATGACAGTTAATTTTATGTGTTAATTCAACTAAGCCACTGCCTCACCAGATATTTGATCCAACATTATATTGGGTATTTCCAAGAGGGTATTTTTGGATGAGTTTAACACTGAAATAAATAGGCTGTGTGAAGCAGATCGCCCCGTTATGTGGGAGGCCTCATGCAATCAACTAAAGCTTTGAATAGAACAGAAAGACTGACCATCTCCTGAATATGAAGGAATTGCTCCTTCTTGACTACACCCAAGCAGAGACATCAAGTGTTTTTTGGTTTTTGTTTTTCCTGCATTTGGACTCATATTGAAACACTGGCTTTTCCTAAGTCTTAGACTGGCCAATCTTTGGAATGAAATTATACCATTAGCTCCTCAGTCTCCAGCTTGCCACCTGCAGCTCTTAGGACCTAGCCTCCAAAGTCTCGTGAGCCAGTATCTTGTTACATGTTCATATATATATCCCATTGTTCATGTTTCTCTGGAGAAGCCTTACTAATACAGGGAGTTACAGAGAGTTACAGAATTGGCTAATTTGCTAGCTCAACAGCATCAAGGACCAGATTCTTGCCACATTCTTATTTTGCCATATTAGCATCTTGGCTTGACAATTTATGCCAGTTCTCCTCATGCCCTAAGTGGTTGCAGCAGCTCTAGATATCACTTCCTCACCCAGCCACAGCCAGAGTCAGAATAAAGTTAGTTTCTTATTGCTAAGAGCAAGACTTTCTGAGAAGCAACCACAGCCCACATCCCCCTTTCACTGACTAGAAGGATCACGTGACACTTCATAAACTAATCTCTGAAAAACAGAATAGAATTATCATGATTAGCTAAGAGTAACCATTTCTCTTTGAGACGGAAGATCTGAGTCACTTTCCTTGAGCCCATGGCTACACAGAAGATGAACAACAGAACAAGTTTGAACAGCAAGAAAGAAGGGAGAAATGGGCTTTTGAGCAAATACCTTCTTGCTCTACTTATCCCGCTTTAGCTTCCATTTCCATGTAGGTGAGAATATTGAAATTTTCTAATAGTTTTGAGCCTCAAAACTTGCTTTTCTAAGTGATCAGCTGAGAACAAATGATATGATTGATTAGTGATCATGGCCCCCAGCAAGGTTGCAGCATATATGCCATCTGTTGCTACCACTAGTTAGAAATTTGCAGTCATAACTATGGGAAAGCAGTAAAAATATTTGAAAAGATAACAGCCAGGAAAATGTCATAATGGTCAGCTTTGCATAAGTTAAAAACATTTTGTTTCTATCACTTTGTTCCTATATTATTTTAAAATTAATTTTATTGGTACATTTTAGACATACATAATGATCACATACATCATAGGAAATTTGTACCTGTACATAATATAACTTGATTCTTCTTTTTCCCCAATCCCCTCCCCTCCCTTCAACCCCTCTTCCCCTCCTTATTTATTTATTTATTTATTTATTTATTTTTGAGACAGGGTCTCACTATGTAGCTCAGGTTGGCCTTGGACTCACTGTGTAGCCCAGGCTGGCATCGAACCCATGGTGATCCTCCTGCCTCATCCTCCCGAGTGCTGGGATTACAGGTGGGCACCACCACACCTGGGCAATTTCCCTCCTTATTTACAGAAGCTTTGTTTCCATTTTTTTCCTTCTATTCTCTTCGTTCCTATCTTAAATGGGAGGTATCAGATAAACTGCTGAATATTTATTGTTACCCTGAAAACATGAAAATTTTGAACATTTGGGGGTCATGGTGGAACAGAATGAAAAATATTAAAAGGCAAAATAAAAAAAGAAAATTAATTGAACTCTTCTCCATAACCTGCCTTACCCTGTACTTTCTCAGACTTTGGCTTAATTTGATTTTATTCAGACCACCTAGTAAAAAGTCTTCTGAAGTAAATTATATAAGCCATAGCCAAAATTGTGGACTGACTATACACATTTATCTCCTTCCTTCTCAATAACCCAGTAAATGGTCATAAACAAAACATACACACATATCTATATGTCTATACCTATATTCAGATGTGTATATATATGCATATACACATATATATATATATATATATATATATATATATATATATATCAATAGCTAGTTAGCTATTGATCGAGATATAGAGAGACACAGAGAGAGAGCGAGAGAGAGAATATGTAAAATTACTCACAGACAGAAAGTAAGCTTTTAGCAGACAAATAATGTCATCGAATTTCTTTTTTTCTTTCTTTCCTTTAATTTTGCAGTAACAGGGACTGAACCCATGGCCTTCACACTGAGCTTATTCCCAAGCCCTTTTTTAAAAAAATATTATATTTTCTTTATTTTGTGACAGGGTTTTGATAAGTCAGTAAGTTGTCCAGGCTAGGCTCAAACCTCTCATTCTCCTTCTAAGCCTTCCGGAGTGCTGGGGTTACAGGCCTGAGCTACATACACAAATTTCTTAAAAGGATGACTAAGCAGTTAGAAGAATGGTATAGTGAGTTGAATGATGGCACCTACAGATATGTTTATGTCTTATTCCCAGGGACCTGTGAATGCTACCTTATCCGGAAAAAGGGTCTTTGCAGATATAAATTAAATTAAAGGTCTCCAGATTAACCCAAATTTTCTGCGTGGGCTCTAAAGTCAATGATAACCATCCTTATAGGAATAAGCCAGAGAGGACAGCTTATACAGCCAGAAGGCAGAGATTCACAGAGGCAGAGATTAGAGGGATCTGGCTACAAGCAAAGGAACGCCAAAGCCACCAGAAGCTGGGAGAAACCAGGAACATATTCTTCCCTAGAGCCTTTGAAGGAAACATGGATCTGCCTATACCTTGAGTTTTTACTTCTGGAGTCCAGATCCATGAAAGAATACTTTATTTTTGTTTTAAAGTACCATGTTTATGGTGATTTATTATGATAGCCACAAGAAGCTAATGTAAATGGTGTCTAAAGAAGCTGAGAAAACTGGCCTTGCAGAAAGACAAAGATGTTCAGAAAACACCAATAGGAAAGAGGTAGAATATAGAGAGTTAAAAATGGAGAACTACTTGAAAATTAGTATAAGTTATAATTACTCCTCCCAATCCCTTACCCCAAAAAGTGGAATGCACAGCAGCTAGGTATTTACCACTCTAGCAAAAAGTTGGCAGATTCTTCTGTATAGAAATAGCACCATCTGGAGAAAGGTAAGACAACTAAGGAGGCTCTTTGCCATCCAAACACTCTAAAGCAAAGCTGATCAACTGACAAGGTCAGACTACAACCAATCAGTTCTACTGCCTTACTTTTATTTTTATTTAATTTTTTATGGAGAAAAAGGTAAAACAAAACTTCATAACAAAATAATAGGAGAATAACAATAGTTAATACATTGCATGTTGTTATCTTTAAAGTAGTTGCTTAGAGTACAAATACGGGCATAAAAATTTCTCCAATCAATATTAGCACAAACCTTCCTTTTCAATGAACTAAGATACACTAAGTATAAGTGACTTGCATTTTTTTCTCTTCTGTCCTTTCTCCTTTCCCCCATCTTAGTTCCTTTTTCCTTTTGAACAATTTCTTCACATTTCTCAATATCTATTATACATTTTAGACCTTATTTACTCTTTCAGTTACTCCCACCAGGGAGACAATACAATGTTTACACAAGTCTGATTTATTTCACTTATGAGTATGGACTCAAGTTGCACCCATTTACCTACAAAAGTCTCAAGTTTATCCTTTTTTATGGCTGAGTAGTACTCTACTGTATAATAATACATCTTTTTTATCCATTCCACAGTTGACTGCCTTATTTTATTTTATTTTATTTTATTTTATTTTATTTTATTTATTTTTTTATGAGTACCGGGGGTCAAACTCAGGACCTCATGCTTGCCAGCAGGTGCTTGTGCTGCTGATCGATATCACCGGCCCTTTTCTCCTTTTTATGTGGGTACCGGGAGTCGAACTTAGGACCTCACGCCTGCCAGGCAGGCGCTTATGCCACTGAGCTATCTCACCGGCCTAACTGCCTTATTTTATTTTATTTTATTTTTTATTTTTTTGTGGGTACCGAGGGTCAAACTCAGGACCTCGCATGCCAGCAGGCGCCCGTGCCGCTGAGCAATATCACCGGCACCCAACTGCCTTATTTTAAACAAATGCCAAATAACTGAGGAACCCCAAATATTTTTTGAATTGTTAAATTTTTAAACTTCAGAGTTAAAAAGTGACCAAGAGAAGTAAACAGGAAAAAATGTCTATAAACAAAGTTGAAATAATTTAAGGATTAAGAGAGGAGAAAAAAAGAAAAAGGCAGAAAAAAGGAAGGCAGTTTATTGAGTACGTTCAGTGAATAGTTATGCCAGTTAACAATTCATTGCCTTTTCAGTTCCAAACCATCCCTCTTCCCTGCTTGGGCCTGGATGGGCCTGGTCTTTGCTGACTGGCTCCATCTAGGCTCTGGCAAAAGAGGGACCCAGGAGAAAAAACAGCAATGTTGGAAGAAAAGGAGGTGTTTTTTATATTTTATTTTAAACTACTTTATTGAGGGATGATTGAGATATGAAAAGCTATACACATTTAATGACAATCTGATGAGTTTGGAAATAAGTATTCACCTATGAAACCAACACCACCATAAAAGTCATAAACATATACATCTCCTTCCAACACTTCCTTCCTTCTACACCTTTTGTGGCAAAGTACGTGATAGAAAATCTAACCTCTCATTAAAATTTAATTATACAATACAATATTATTAATTATAGGCACTGTGTCATATACCAGTGATGACCTTTTAGAGCTTTCAGTAACAAGCAGCCCACTGCAGCATGTGTGCCATAGGTTCACCACCAGTGCTATACACTGTAGCAGATCTCCAGAACTTATTTACCTTACATAATAGAAACCTTGTGTCCTTTAATTATCACTTTCTCTTTCCCTAGCCCCTGGCAGCCACCAGTCTATTCTCTGCTTGTGTGAATTTTACTGTTTTAGATTTCACATAAATGTGAAACATACATATTTGTCTTTCTGTGTCTGGCTTATTTCACTTACCAGAATGTCCCCCATATCCATTCATGCTGTCACAAATGGCAAGGTTTTCTTCTTTTTTAAGGCCATGTAGTACTCCATAGCATATGCTATACTTTCTTTATACATTTCATATGTTAATGAATAATGAATATTCAGGTTAACCACACACCTCTTAACAACCTATGGCTCAAGGAAAAAGAGCCATCAGAAAAGGAAACTAAAGAGCCAGGGATATAGCTCAGTGGCACAAGCGCCTGCCTGGCAAGTGCAAGGTCCTGAGTTCAATTCCCAGTACCAATTAAAAAAAAAAAAAGGAAACTAAAAAGTCTAGATACAAACAAATATAGAAACACAACTAAAACTATGGTATGCAGCAAAAGTAGTTCTAAGAGGGAAGTTTATAGCAATAAATGTCTACATTAGAATGTCAGAAAAGATTAAAATCTCAAACAAGAAACCTAAACTCACATTTTAAGGAACTAGGGAAAAAATAGGCCTCAAATTACTAGAAAGGAAGAAATAATAAAAATTAGAGTAGAAATAAATGAAATAAACACTAGAAAAACAATTAAGAGTTGCTTATCTTTTGAAACGTAAAGCTAGTAAGTCTTTAGCCAGAATAATCAAGGAAAGGAAGAGAAGATCCAAGTAAATAAAATCATAAATAAAAGAGAAAACATTAAATTTAATCAGACTAGTAATAAATAAGACAGAAGCTGTGATGAAAACTTCCCAAAAAAGAAAAGCTGAGGACTAGATCATTTCTTTGGTACTAATTCCAATCCTTCTCAAACTCTTCCAAAAAATTTAAGCTGAAGGAACACTTCCAAACACATTTTGCAAGGCCAGACCCTAATACCAAAGCCAAAGGATATTATAAGAAAAGAAAATTACAGGTCAACATTCCTAATGAACATAGATGCAAAAATCCTCAGCAAACACTAGCAAATGAAACTCAGCACAGCATATCATACACCGTGATTATACACCATGATCAAGAGGTGCTTTTAGTCCTGGTTATTTTTCTCCTTCAGACATGCAAGAGCCAGTCCAGCATTACCATCACTGTGGGCTATGTGTTCATGGCAACCATACCATTCTGAGGTCTGAATCTCAGCCTCTAGCGTTCCTCCTTCGGGGTTTCCAACTTCCTTCCTTTTCTTCTTTTCCCTCAATCCTAGGAGTAATGGCTGCTTTCTACAGTCACAACCTGCATAACTTGAGTTCTCTTTTAGTAATTAATATATCTTTTACTTAGTTCACAATTATGTTACCTATTGAAATCACTGGTGAGGTAATTCTTATCCTCTAATTGAACTTAGTGCCTAATATGAGACACCGTATCTTTATTTTTTTTTAACATAGCAAGGTTTTAAATTTATTAAAGGTAGGAAAAGAAGTATGTTTTGCAGAGTATATGCAGGCCAATGAAAATGATACAGCACAGTGGCCATGAGGTTAATGGCTGATGTCTTTTGTGTCCCCTCTCAGGCTGATGTCAGATCTGGGCCGTTGTATCAAAAACCTGCTGGATCTTATGCCAGAAGAACTGAAGATAGCATTTGCTGATTGGTTCCAGGTGCAAGGCTTGGGCACATGTGTCCTGGATCTCCATGATTGACAGGTCATGCCCACTTGCCCAGCTGGCTGGCCAACCCCTAATATCCTGCCTCATTTCCCCTGGAGACATAAATCCCCATAATTCTTTATGGGTTGCTGCGGGTGTGGCAGTCTCTGTCTTCATACATTTACTTCCAGCTGAAAGGAGCTGTAGGCCCTACCTACTGGAGATTATGTTCTCTCCAACTAGTACCTTGGGATGTTGTGGCCCACCAGCTGGGTTGGAAAAAACTGTCCTATGACAATGAGAAAAGAGTTCCTATACGTGAAGAACTGAAGAACTACTGAGCTGCCTGTTCAATGAGAGAAAGCTTCGTGAATTTGTCAGGAGAGTCATGTGGTATAAATCACCATCTTGAGCCACGAATGGACAAACTTTACTATTTAGGTTGAGGACAGGGAGCCCACATATGAGAAAGTGCAGGAAAGAATATTTCTTGGACTATCATAGATCTAGCCATTAGAGATTTCCACATGTAAGCTACCAAGAAGCTGACAGCCATCGCCCAGAAAGATTACCCACATTATGACCTAATCAAAAACAAGAGTCCCAATACAGGTGCCCATTTAAACTATGATGAATTAGGGGTCATTATTAGTGACTCTACTTATCTGTACCTGGAGTAGTACTGAAATCTTGTTTTTTGAAGAAGAGCCTCAGGTCTTCCAGAGGTTTACAGGAGTAGCTTTCTTCTTTTGGGTGGTCTTTTGCTTCAGGTAGTTCATGTGGAGCTAGCTTTATCCCATGATGTCTAGGGTCACCCAGGGTTCCTCACAGAAGATGTAGAGGTCCAGGGACAGGAGCACTGCAGGTAACCCCAGGCCCCTTTAGTCCTCTTCATCAGAGAGGAAGGTGAGGGTTTTGGCTGCCCTAGCCCCTCTCTGGGAACCAGACCAGTCAATCCTCCAGTACCATGAGTCAGGCACATTGGCTGCCTGACACATACAGCAGGACCTGGGGGGGTGGCTTGGTACAGTAGCAGGCCCAGTGTCCAGTTTCCTTGCATTTAAAGCAGGAATTTTTCCTTGATTGGCCTTGGGTTTTCCCTTGGACAACTTGGGCATATTTAAAGCATTGCCAATTGCAACAGCTATAATTTTGGCATGTCTCCTTTTATCTTCAACTAGATCCCAATTGTTAAACACGGAAAAGGCTGTGTCCAACAACTGAGTCATAATGGGTAGGGTGCCCATTTGAAGTTTTTGTAATTTGTGCCAAATATCTAGGGCTGACTGACTAATGAAATGAAGTACCATCAGTGCCTGTCCCTCCTTGGAAGATGGATCTAGGCTTGATCCATCTTTTTAATCCCATGATAAGAGCAGTTAC
Source organism: Erethizon dorsatum (assembly GCA_028451465.1). Taxonomy (NCBI): domain Eukaryota; kingdom Metazoa; phylum Chordata; class Mammalia; order Rodentia; family Erethizontidae; genus Erethizon; species Erethizon dorsatum. The sequence goes on along the minus strand of CM051823.1, from coordinate 141,042,656 downwards.
CATTTTAGACCTAGTTTTTAATCCACCACTAGTATTATAGTCCCAGTTTGTTTCTGTTGGAGGAAAAACAACCTCTCCGGGGTGATTTCCTTCTCTTGTCACAGCATATATTTCATTTGTATATCTCCTACCCTTTTCTAGGATTCTTTATTTTTCATAACGGGTACAGCAAGTGGCCAAGATAAATTGGACATCTCACCACAATAGGTCAAAAGCAAGGGTCAAAGTGTGAAACCCATCTGCAAACCTACCAGGATCTTCTGAAAATCAGCCTAACCCTTCTTTCCATTGTTGGGTATCTGCTATTGAAAAAGGAACCTGGACTCGAGTAGTGCCTTCTACTCCTGGCATCTCTCTTAAGGGAGCAGGATGAGATGTGAGTTGGAAGAGTAAGAAACTCCACTCCAAGTATGTCCTGTGGGGCTAAAAGCTGTCTGAGGAGTCTGAGGAGGGGGCTGGGGAATATGGAGTCTCTGGGGAGTGAGCCTCTGGTGGAGGTCCTGAGTCACCTGAAGAGGAGGGGACTGATTTACTCGCTTGTGGATTATAAGGAGATCAAGGAGACCACCTAGTGTGGTTGTTTTCATTAAACAGCTGGGAGAGACCCATATTCTCCTGAGAGACAGGTGGGCATCTGAGAACAGGATTATCAATGATATCTATGTCCTCTTCCTTAGGGGCCTCTTTAAGTATACCATAGTTCTTGAGCCTTTCCAGAGATAGAGTCATAAAAGCCTCAACATAAGGGATTTCACACCACTTTCCTTGCCTTTTTGCAAAACAGATCTAACTGAAAAATAGAAATATAATTTAGACTGCCATCCTGTACCCAGCTCTTACCATTTCCTAGTTTTTATTGGACCCAAACAGTATTTCAATAGAAGGTAAGTTGCTGTTTTTTCAGATAGTCAGGATCAAATTATTCCCAGTTTTTAAGGATGCAGTCTAAGGGCAGGGTCTCTGGGATCTGCAAGGTGTTCCCCATGGTGTGTCATGGGACCTCCTGGCTGGGCTTGCCAAGACTATCTTACCAGGTTTCTGGGTGCTTTGGGCTGCTTCTAGAGGGTCTTTCCAGTCTCTTGTCTGTGCAGTAGATGCAGCTGCTGAGCCAGCTGTAAGGCCTCCTTGACTTGCAGCAGCCTCTTCTCCACTCCCCTGGCTCTGAATGAACCCTGCCCATGCTAGGCTGCAGATGGCTGACAGTCCAGAATCCCAGTCCTCCCCATCCTCCTGGTCTCTCCACACTCCAGCCAGCCCACAAGTGAGATTTCAGAGCACCCAGAATTTGGTTACTGAGAACGTGTCCTGAACCTTAAAATTCTATAAAACAAAATGTTACAGATCAGATAAAATTATTATAATTACAAATATAATTGCTAAAGTAAATTTAAGAGGTCATTAGAAAATTAAATTAAGAAAATCTCCCAGAAAATAGAACAATCAGAGATGGCAAATACAGGAAGTGAGATTGGCAGGTGGAAGAGGGGAGAGTGAAGGGCACTGTAAGGTTGCCAATTCTTCATCTTACAAAGTAGGGTGGTAAAAGACGTTATATATAGTTGGTAAAAATAAAAGGGTGAATACATTATTTAAACATACAAAGGCAACCAAAAGAAAAATTAAATATAATAATATTCAATGTAGTAATTAAAACATACAAAGATAACTAAAGGAAAATGAATATAGTAGTTTAGTGCTTTAAATATATTAGCCCATTTATCCTCACAATAATTCTCTGCAGAATGAACCATTATTATCCCCATTTTACGGATGAGGACAAGAGGCTTAGAAAGCTTGAGTAAGTTGCCTAAGGTCACACAAGAGAGCTCGCACAGTCTGTGTTCTTACTATTTTACTATAATACCTCTTTATGTGACTTTTGGGGAAAAAACAGATAAGGAAGGTGGATGACAGTGCATATGAGTTAAATCAATGTTTCTCTTAATAACAAATTAAGACAATATTTTAAATTGATGAATCATAAATAGTGATAAGAGTGGTAATCACCATAAGAAACAAAACCAGAAACTAAGGGGTCTAGTCTCAGAAGTAGGTCTGTGAGAAGGAGTAAGTGAATCAGGGTTTGTATTTTCCCTTGTGAGCCCTGTTGTATTATTAACAAGCACTTTAATAATAATTAATTGCTAAACATTTTAAAGACATCAAATTATGAACTATCATAGATAGGTAAAAATGGAGTCATCAAACTAAATTAAACATTAACTACATAGTGAGACCCTGTGTCAAACAAACAAACAATAAATCTGGAACCCTCAAGAGACCACACCAACAAACAGAAACAAGATTTGTCAGGGCTAAAATTTTTTTTTTTTTTTTTTTTTTTTTGTGGGTACCGGGGGGTCGACCTCAGGACCTCGCGCGCCAACAGGCACCCATGCCGCTGAGCGATATCACCGGCCCCTTTTTCGTATGTGGGTTCCGGGAGTCGAACTCGGGCCTTCGCGCTTGCCAGGCAGGCAGGCGCTTAAGCCGCTGAGCCGTCTCACCGGCCCCCAGGGCTAAAATTTGAGTGGAAAAAAATCTCTCTTCTGAGTTGTAAACTTCTCTTACAAAGGATTTGAGTGCAAATCTATACTAACATAATAAGTCAAACATAAGAAAAGGAAAAAGACCAAAGATTACTCCAAGGTGCTTGGTGTTTGGCTTGAGTAATTGAAAAAAAAAATGGAGTTGCCATTACATGAGATGGAGAAAGCTTCAAGCAGCATTTGACTAGATAGAAGAGAGAGAGGTCAGTGTTAGAAAAACTGTTTGAGATGTTTATGTGACACATAGGTGGAGACATTTAGTATGCAGTTAGATTTATGAGTCTGAAGCTCAGGAGAGAAGAACGGGTGGGAGAGATATATTTAATAGTAGTCTGTGTGAAAATGGAACTATAGAACTAGAAGAAACTACCTAGTGGAGTATGTATAGATAGAGAAATCCAAGAACTTACCTTGGGGACAATCCAATATAAAGAGGTCAAGGAAATAAGCAAAAACTACCAAAGAAGCACTAAAAGAAAAGCAGGTAAGTGAAATCACTAATTAGAAAATATGATAAGGGAAGCAAACGCATTCTAAATAGCTTTAAATGTATATAAAATACTGAAGAATGAATTTAATAATGATGTGAGAGATTTATAAAAAAAAGTCTCAGAAAAAAACTACCACTTTTTGGCAATAAAAATCAATAAAAAAGTTTTCTGATAGAAATAACAGAGAACGAAGCCATTAAAATGGAGTAAACATATATCCCTGACATCAAAAGCCTTCTAGGATAATAATATCTGATGAAGAACAAAAGTAATGTAGCAGAACAAAATTAATTGTATCTTTATGGTTTAGTATACTTAGTATATGTGTGAAAGAAAGCTTGAAGAATACATAAAAGATTATGATCAGTTATTAATATATGACTGACTTTCAGTTTTTGTAAGTATCTGGATGATTATTTAAATTTTTACCATCAACACATATAAATATTATCAACAAAGTTAGAATTTTTAATAAAGTTTAAATGGCATATAAAATGACACGAAAATGAAATTTAACATAATGGTTATTCAGGCAAGTGGAAATAAACATTGTTCCGCACAATATGACCAAAAGTAAAGTATGCATGGAAAACACACTGAAAGGAAATTTATCAAAAAAAGTTAATTGATATTTTGTTTCAGTAATTATATTGAGTGCTTTTTCTTTTTTGTGCTTATATTTCAAATTCTCTGTAGTATGTGTATTCTTTTATTTTTCCTATTTAGTATGAAAATTTCAAAACATACAAAGAAAAGGTAAAATAGAGCACCTGGTGCCTATTAACCAGCTCCAACAACTACCAAAATTTCAGTATACTTGTAACATTTTCCCACATCTTTTTGTTTTATAATCTGGAATATTTTAAAGCAAATTTCAGATAACTTGTCATTGGCTTCTATGCCTTTAAATTATATACTTACACAACCACAATAATATTATTTCACCTAATGAAATTAACAATAATTCCTTAATATCATGTAATACTTAGCCTATAATAAAAATTCTCTGACTAAAACATGTTTTTCTAGTTTTTCGGTTTCAATCACAATCCAAACAAAGACCATCACTGCATCTGTTATGGCTACAGAACCCTACCCCAGCAGTATTATGGAGTGAGTTATGCTCCACACCCAAATTCATATGTTGAAGTCCTAACCCCCAGTATCACAGAATGTGACTGTACTTGAAGACAGGGTCTCTAAAGAGGCAAGTGAGTTAAAATGAGGTCATGAGGGTGGGTCCAAGATAGCAATGACCTTAGTCTTGCATTCCTGGTAATGAGAACTAAAGCAGCACATCTGCTTTCTGATTAACAAGTTCACTACTGTGTATACCAAACTGCTACTGTATAGAACCCACTGACACTAAACATCTTTTCCTCTATACTTCCATTTCTTGAATTTCTTGAGATTTCTTTTTTTTTTTTTTTTTTTTGTGGGTACTGGGGGTCGACCTCAGGACCTCGCGCGCCAGCAGGCGCCCGTGCCGCTGAGCGATATCACCGGCCCCTTTTTCTCATATGTGGGATCCGGGAGTCGAACTTGGGCCCTCGCGCTTGCCAGGCAGGCGCTTACGCCACTGAGCCATCTCACTGGCCCTTGAATTTCTGTTATTAGTCATTCTGCAGCCAGTTACCTGAACCAAATATCTCAGCACCTTTAAAACTTCTTAAATAATTTAAAAAATAATTATAAATTTGCAAAAATAGCATTTAAAACTTTTGCCTTTGCCGAAATTTCCTGTTGACAAATTAATTTACCGTCTATATGTTTACTTATTTTTATATTTGTTTATATATACTTTTTTCTAAACCATTTGAGTAAATTAGACATGAAGCATCATTACTATTACATGTTTGAGTGTATACTTTTTGCCTAGTTTTTCTTTTAATAGCATGTTTGTGATACATAATGATTACATTCATCTCAGGGAATTGGTACATACACATATCACATCTTAATCCTTTTTACTTCCCCTTCCCCTCCCCACCTTTCCATCTATTCCATCTGCAGAGGCCCTTCCCATTTTCCCAAAGACTACCTCTCTGTTTCCCATCATCTCTTTTATTTTGCTCTTCAAATTATTTATATTTTGGATTTCTCATATAAGAGAAATCATTCAATATTTAATCTTCTGTGTATGATTTGTTTCACTTAGCATTATGGTCTCAAGGTGCATCCATTTTCCTAAAAATGACTCAAATGTATCCTTCTTTATGACTGAGTAGTACTCTACTGTGTATATGTACCACATTGTCTTTACCTATTCTCAGTGTGTATTTTCTAAAAACAAAGATATCTCCTAAGTTACCATAGTATAGTCATTAAAATCAGGAAATTAACATTGTTTTTTTTTAAAAAAAAAAAAACCTGTTAAAATTGTCATCTAGGGTTGTAGCTCAGTGGTGGAGCATGCAGAAGGCCCTGGGTTTGATCACCAGCACAAGAGAGAGAGACAGAGAGACAGACAGACAGACACAGAGAGAGACAGAGAGAGAGAGGCAGGGAGGGAAGGAGAGAGGGACAAATAATCATCTAATCTAAGACCTCATTCAAATTTTACCACTTGTTCCAGTATATCTTTATAGCAAAAGGATCTAATTCAGAATTATATATTCCATTTAGTGGGCAGTTCTCTTTATTCTTTGTTCCCCTTCAACCTAAAAAAGTTCTTTAGTTGTTCCTTTGTCTTTCATTACTTGACACTGAAGAATACAGATCCCTAATTTTGTAGAATGTCTCTCAATTTGGGGTTATCTATCTTTCCTCAAGCTTAGATTCAGAGTATGCATTTTTGGCAGGAATGTCACAAAAGTATGCTGTAAATGCCTCTTTCCAGGCGGCACATGATGTTAATTTGTCTCATGAATGGCGGAGGTAATTTTGATCACCGGTGCTAAATATGCTAAGACTCTCCTTTTTCTCTTTGAAACTAATAAATATTTAATAGGCTATGTAAAATTATGTGTCTTAAACCTTTCACCCTCGTTTTAGCATATTTTTACTATAATAGTTGCCAAAGGTGATATTTCTACATTTCATCATTCCTTCTACATTTAATAGTTGGCATTTTAATGTAAGGAAAAACTTTTCTTTTACCCAATTTCTCAAAATATTCATTTATTTATTTTAGTATTGCCTCAAGTAATCTGTTTTATTTAGTGCATTATATATTATTATTACAATGGTGCTCAGATTGAGCCACATGTGGCCAATAGGAGCTTTTTCAAGATGGCTCTGTGCCCTTTTGATGTTTCATTATTCTATAAAAACCTCCTTAACTTCTTTTTTTTTTTTGTGGGTACTGGGGGTCGAACTCAGGACCTCGCGTGCCAGCAGGCGCCCGTGCCGCTGAGCGATATCACTGGCCCTTTTTTCGTATGTGGGTACCGGGAGTCGAACTCAGGACCTCATCACGCTTGCCAGGCAGGCGCTTATGCCGCTGAGCCATCTCACCGGCCCAAGAACCTCCTTAATTTCTGTTACAATATTTTTGAGACTTGTGCTGTACTTTCCCTGCTTCTGCTCTCTAATTAGCTATTTCTCCAAGGGGCCTAGATTCTTTTAGTGGAGAATTGTGTTCAGAAACCAAGAACTGGGCACTATATATCTGCTCATTGCTTCTCCTGTACTATTATCACTAGAGATAGGGGAAAAAAAAAAAAAAAAAAGATCCTTTTCCACTGCCCAGAAATTCTTCCCAATCTTGACACCTTTCCACATTAGTTATTTAAATAAATATCACTTTTGCTATGAAATAAATATTCCCTGACCCCCATCCCTCCTACTACATCTCTGAAAGCTATTATTAGAGGCAAGAGAAGGTAAAAAGGTGTAGGCTTCAGCTAGTCTGATAAGACTGGTGAATGTGTACTGAAAATAACACCTGACAAAGAATGAGCAACCTGGGCCGGTGAGATGGCTCAGTGGCATAAGCTCCTGCCTGGCAAGTGCGAGGTCCTGAGTTTGACTCCCAGAACCACATACAAAAAAAGGGCCGGTGATATCGCTCAGTGGCAGGGGCGCCTACTGGCGCACGAGGTCCTGAGTTCGATCCCCGGTACCCACAAAAAAACAAAACAAAACAAAAAAAATGAGCAACTAGAGTTATCACTTCCTAAAACTGTATACTTAATGGCAGTTATGAGGACAGATGAAAAGTACATAATACAATGCACAGCCCTAGGAGCTAAATATGTGTCATCTATTACTCATTAAACAAATGCTGGTGAAGTACCGTTTGACAGTGTGGCAGATGGTAAGGATGAAAAACTTACAATACGATGAAAATATACAGAATCAGTATCAAAAGTGTTCAAAGGAGTTAGTCAATTTAAGATTCCAAGCATGAACAACATTTGGCAAGAGAAGTGTACAAGGAGGGATTTTTCAAGGGGTAAGGATGACATATTGCAAGGACTGGGGCACGAAAGGGTGTGGATTGTTCTGTGTGGTACACATAATTCACTACTGCACAAAACCGCACGGTGTACATAATTCGACATTGTATGAAACTGAACCAAGGAGGTAATAAAACTATTCAGAGAGCTGGAGCATCTTGTATCCCAGGCAAATAATTAGATTTTCTCCTACAGATAGCCTCGGAAGAATTTTCAGGCAGGTGGCATCATTAGGTTTAGATATTTAATGAGGTCATTCTGGTAGTGATGTGGAGAATGGAATTCCGTAGTCAAAGCTGGAACAAAGGGGTCATTTCACAATTACCCCAGCGGGAAGGGTTGAATGCTGGTGTCAGAGGCTGGCAATTGAGCCAGCAGACTCTACACCAGGGATGTTAAAAAGGTAGAACGGACATGATTTGGTAGAAGATTTAGGATACTCTAACGGTGTGTGTTCCTCAAACACAGCGAGGAAAGTGGTGGCTTAAAGCCAGAGAGAAATCTAGAAGGGAAGCAGAGTTAGAGTGGCGAGTTTAACAGCTCAGTTCGGCACACTTGGACCGGTTAATACCTTTCATTGTCTCCTCGTAGGATTTTGAGAAACAAACATTTGCTTTGTAAAGTGTGATGATGCCAAAGACTGGAAAATCTAGCCTCCAAAGAAACACACATAACTCTCTCACCATACAATGAAGCAACAGGTTTTGGTGCTAACTGCAGAAAATGGTCTCTAATTCACGAGTTGAGTAACGCGTCTCACATTCTTCCCTCTCCAGCCACTCAGCAAAGAGTAAAAAATGGCGCCAGCAGTAGAAACTAGCAAAGTGTGATGAAAGGGCGTTTGGTGAAGAAAAGATAGGTTTTAATTTTTGTCTTGTTTTCAACAGTAAGATAACTCAGCACTAAGCGAACCTTGGGAAATTTTGTTACCCCTAAGATTTTGTCTGTGGGAGAACGCTTCTTTCTCCATGCTTACAAGCGCGTTTCGCTTTGCGGGCGCGACCCCATGTGTGCTGAGGGGTGGCGACGAGTCTGTTTTTTCGCTTCATTACCTCACTCGTTCGTGTTTGCTACTCCGGGCGGGTTGCACCGCGGCCTGTTTACCCGCGAGCGCCGTGCAGCACCGAGGCGCAGTTTTCTCCACTAGTAAGGAGGACGACAGACTCCCGCGCTCACAGCGCGCCGGCGCACTCCGCGCTCCCTGCCAGCTCCGGACGGCGCGAGGCGTTCCCGCGCGCGGCCCCGAGCGCGTGCCCGCCGACAGGCTGAGGCCCGCCGGACCGCACCTACCGGGCGGGGCAGCGGCGCACGGGGCGGGCCTGCGGAGAGGCGGTCCGGGGGCGGAGCAGCGGGAAGGCCGCCCAGGGGCGGGGCCTCGGAGAAGGCGTCCGGGCGAGGCCGTGGTCCACGCCAGGAGCTTGGGCCGCCCCGTTGTCATGGGAACGGTGGCGTAGGCGGGCCTGACGTCAGCGGGCAGCGAGCTTCCTGCGCTGCGGTACCCCGCCTGTTCTTAGAGCCTGAGTTGCTGGACGCCGGCGTGGGTTCGTCTCCCATTTCCGACACCGGCTCAGATTGGCGAGGGGAGCCGTTTGGACCGCCTGGCTGTCGCCCCCGGCGGAACAGGCGCCTCGGCGTGAGTACCCGGAGGGTGCGCCGATGGCGAGAGCGGAGACCGGCGCTGGGCCTGCCCCGTCCTCTCCAGGGGCTGCGGGGGCTGGGGGTTGCTGGAGGCCGCCCTGTGCCCTCCTAGGCCGAGCGCTGGCCGGTGCCCCGCGGGCTGAGGATGAGAACTTCGAAGTACTGCTACAAAGTCTTCGGGGCCCCCTGTCTCGGAGTGACCAGCCGGGTCCTCTAACAGAGCGGTTTCAGTCTGCGTTCCCTACTCCTGATTCTGGCTTAAATACTTTTGAAGCAGATGCGTACTGTGTTCTTCCTTTAGAGTGTCAACCTGGTGCTGAATCTGCAACCTGTGAGATGCCTTCTTAATTACGCCTCAGGAAAAGTGATTTGTGTGTCACATTTGTAGGAGTCAAATTATAGGTCGTTCTGATAGGCATAAAAATGAAGAAAAGCTGCAGAATAAAGAATGTAGGCTGCTTAAGAGTCTCTGCCAAATGGTTGAGCTGCATTTCAGCATTACTGTGAAATAAGGCTTTTCCTTTTCTTATTGAGAAAGGCATGTTTACAGGTTTTTCACCTGTTGCATTAACATTTGGTGTTATTGCTTGGACGTTCAGGAAGACTGCTTGTAAGAAGAGCTCTGGGAAATTTTTAGAAGAATAAATTAAAATGTTTTAAAATTATATTTAGAATCTTATCTATGAAAACTATTGTCCATTTATTAATTGCATTATGTAACCAGTGTTTTTGTTTTTTGGGGGTTTTTTAGTAAATTTGGTCAAGGAGTGTGTTATCCAAACCTCGCTACCTTTTCTACTCTTGTTCCTTAGTCAACATATTGTGTGATAATCAAGTGGTCAGGGAAAAAATAAAATGATATAAAATGTAATTCAGTTCATTTTTATGTGTAGTATCTCTAAGAAGCTCCTGTAAAAGATTTTGGAAGGAGAGTTTTTAAGTAATGGTATATATGAGGTTCAGAGATAGTTTTATTAAAGTCTGACCTTAAATTTTGCAGATAAGTTTATCAATCAACTATTAGTCTTTCCGTAGTGGGCTTTCTGTAGTACACACTATTGAGAGATGATTCTTTTAGTAGTGTATTTGCCATGCTATTAAATATTAGTGTTTATTAGTTAAATTATGCATTAAATTTAATAGTTTAAAATGTAAATGTTTAATTTACTTAATCATATAGTTTATTATATAGTTATTTACTTATTAAATGGGCATGAAGTAATTGTATTGAGCCCCTAAAAATATGATTATTTTGCTTTTTGATAGTTCCTTTTTCTTTACAATAAGATAGTAGGTATTTGAATTTTCCAGGCAAACAAGCAAACAAAACAAAACACCAAGGCTAGTGAATTAAGCAGCTTGTCCAAGACCACACATCAGTAAGTGACAAAACAAGAGCTCAAGCTTAAATCTTTTAACCATTGTTACTGCTGTTTTTTTTTAAACGGAGACATATAAGTAAAGAGAACACAGGCTTGGCCCTCCAAGTAGCAGTTTGGTAGGGGGTCACAGAACAGTTTAGGCAGGATTAAAATTCAGGGTAGAGGTACATGGGTTGATGAAAATCTGGGAACAAAAAAAGTACTTAACCTACCCCTCAAGGTGTTCAAAGACAAAGTAGAGAAAGTATCATTTGCATTTAGTGTTAAAAAAAAAAAGTGAGGAGCTGGAGCAGCAAAAGGAGAAGAGTATCTGTCAAGAGACTCTGCACGCGCGCGTGTGTGTGTGTGTGTGTGTGTGTGTGTGTAAAGACAGTTGTGAATTTGGCACATTTGAGCATTCTATATGTAGTTTCGTGTGGCTGGAGAATAGAATGTGTGTGAAGTGTGTCCAGGGAAGGGAGTATAAACACAGGCAAGGGGTCATTTCATACATTTCCTTGGCCTTCATTGGTAAGGACTTTACATTTTTACAGTGGGTGATTGGAAACTAGTAAGGAGTTTTAAACAAAAATCATCACGTTTATATTTTATTTATTTATTTATTTATTTTTACGGTTATATTTTAGAAAATTACTCTGCAGTATAGAGGATAATTTATCTTTAAAAAAGGATAGGTGATAGAGGCATGAAAACAGTCTTTTTTATTTATTTTTTTTTTTTTTTTGAGACAGGGCCTCTCTATGCAGCTCAGGCTGGCCTTGAACTTAGTATGTAGCCCAGGTTGGCCTTGAACTCATGGTGACTCCTGTCTCAGCCTCCCAAGTGCTGGGAGTATAGGTGTGCGCCACCACGCCCAGCTTGGAAACATTCTTAAAAAGAAAATCCTTCTACAGTCTTCTGACCATCAAAACTACTGCCCCATTTCACTTACTGTGAGGATAAGGAGAAGATGGTTGGAAGAGAATTCTAGGAGGAATCACCTATGTGCTCCTGTAGGTCTCACCATTCATTCATTCCTTAAGCCTAATCCAGTTGCTGCCCCTCCAGAGACAGCTTTGGTACCTGGGACTTCCTGACAGATCTAGGGGACCCTCTTCAAAACTTGCAGCAACTTTTGATAACACACAGTATAGGCCACTTCTTTCCTAACATTCTTTTTCTTTCTATTACACTTCTCTGTCTCATTTTTTCACCAGTCTCCCTGATATCTTTTACTGCCAGAATTCTGCCATTATCTTTTTCTTTTCCTGCAGCTATCATACTTACAAATGATTTTCTTCAGCCTAGATCCCCCTTTTGGCTTAATATATTCTGTGTGTGCCAAACATAATATGATTATGTTTTTACTCCTATAATTTTTAAGAGCTTGCCATGCATTATGACAGGTATTTTACTCACATATTCTCATTTATTTTTTTCAGAAATCCTATGAGTGATTTACTATTATTCTTCTTTGAAAGATTAGGAGATTAAAATTCATACTGATAAATCTACTGACAAGTAGAACTGGGATTTGAGTCTAGAGGTCTGATAATGAGGTTGATACCTGCATCTGCTTAGAGCCCCTCAGATACCAACTCAGCGTGCCCCACGCTAAGCTCCCTGACTGGCCCCATAAGAAGTACCTGTTGTAGTTGTGACATACTTTATTGATGCCTTTCAGTCTGAGTTGCTATTCTAAAATCACTGAATGCTTACAACCCTTTGAGTACGTGCCGTTGTGCTACTTTTACACAGGAAGAAATAAATTGTCCAAAGTCACATAAGAGCTGTGGGATACCAAGTCTAGGACATGGGTTTTTAACTACTCTGCTGTGCTGCATAAGGTTACAGCTAATGGCATGACTGGTCTACTTGTTCTAGTTTTAGAAACATGAATCAGCCTTATGATCTCAAGGGGCATCTCTTTTCCTACAAAATGACTCAATTTTATCCTTTTTATGGCAGAGTAGTACTCTGCCACATTTTTTATCTATTCATCTGTTGATGGACACACAGGCTATTTCCAAGACTTAGCTATTATGAATGATTTAGCTATAAACATGGATATGTATACATCACTGTGGTATGTTGTCTAACTCTTTTGGGAAGATACCTAGAAGGGGAACAGCTGGGTAACATGGAATTTCTACTTTTAGTTTTTTGAGGACACTCCATACTGATTTCCATAGTGGTTGCATGAGTTTATGGTCCTGCCAGCAATGGAGAAGTGTTCCTTTTTCCCCACGGCCTCATCAGCATTTGTTATTGGATGATTTCTTGATGGTAGCCATTCTTTCTGGAGTGAGATGGAATCTCAGTGCTGTTTTAATTTGCATTTCTCAACGGTCAGCTATGTTGAACATTTTTTCATGTATTTATTGGCCATTTATATTTCTTCATCTGAGAAGTATCTATTCATTTCAGATGCCCATTTTTTAATTGGGTCTTTAAATTTTGGGGGTCTTATTTTTTTGAGTTCTTTACATATACATACTAGTTATTAGTCCTTTGAGGAGTAGCTGGCAAAAAATTTTCCACATTCTGTAGGCTGTCTCATCACTCTGTTAGTGATTTCCTTTGCTGTGCAGAAACTTTTTAATTTGATGTGATCCCATTCATTGAGTACTGGTATTATTTTTGTGCAACTGGGGCTTTGTTCAGAAAGTCTTTGTCTATACCTGTGTCTTCAAGAGTTTTACCTATTTTGTCTTCCAGCACATTGTTTCTGTTCTAATGTTTAGATCTTTGATCCATTTTGATTTTAGTTTAGTGTGTGGTGAGAGGTACAGATCTAGGTTCGACCTTCGGCATGAGGATAGTTAATTTTCCCAGCACCATTTGTTAAACACGCTGTCTTTCCTCCAGTGAAGGGTTTTGGCCCCTTTGTCAAAAATGACATAGCTGAATATGCCTGTAGTTGTTTCTGTATCTTCTGTCCTTTACATTGATCAATGCCCTGGATTCTTTCTCCTGTTTCTTCATTGGTTTCCTTTCCAAAATGTTGTAAAATTTTCTGCTGAAGAGAAAACAGATTTTGCCCAATGTAAGTAAGCCAGATAGTGTAGTTCAGCTATTGTCCTACATATTGAATGACCAAAATACAATATAACTATTAAATTCCTGTTGAATTATAGTTTTTCTGCTTATGTGCTGTCAGGGTTCAATCGCTATTGCTGTTACTGCACTTTATATCCTCTATCTTTTCTAATTTGGAAAGTAGATGACCAGGCTTGTCAGATCTGTGTGTCCTAGAAAGAGGGAATACAGGCTTTTTACTCTGTAGGTTTAGCAATGTGTATTTTGTATACTAGATAGTTGTTATATAAGTTAACTCATGTAATTAAATGTATTTGTATAATCATTCTTTTCTCCTTAGCCTGCCTTCTAAGACTTTTCTGCTAGAGAAACAATGTGAATCTCTAGGGAACTGGAGCATTAGTTAATGCCTGAGCCAGACCAAAAGATTTTGTATATTTTCTTCTTTTTTTTTTTGATACACTATTCAGTTTTATTTTAATTTTTCTTTTAATTTTGTTTTTCGTAGTTTTTAGGAATTCAACCCAGGGCCTCATGCGCAATAGGCAAGCACTCTACCACTGAGCTGCATCTCCAGATCTTCACTGTTATTCTTAAAAAATATACCAATTGTATTCTAATGTGAAAATTAATGTGTTCATTTTAAGTACATGCCCATATTTAAATAAAATTTGCAACTCAAGGATATATGTATTGCATTTCTATGATCTTGAGTAGCTCTAGCATAGTACAGACCAAGGTTTGAAAAAGATGGCACAGATGCTTCCGCCAAATTTCTTTGTTGTAACATAGTTTTTGGTGGGGATACAGAAATATTTGTATCTGTTATTTATGAGTGTGCTATCCACAGTATATTTTACTAGTGTAATAGTGTATGTTCTGGGAAAGTCAATCCTGAGGTGGAGTTTGGTTTCTTTAAAGTATGTTAGGGGCCAGTGAGATGGCTCAGCGGTGTAAATGACTGCCTGGCAAGCACAAGGGCCCGAGTTCAACTCCTGGATCCCACATACGAAAAAAGGGCCAGGGATATCGCTCAGCGGCATGGGTGCCTGCTGGCGCGCGAGGTCCTGAGGTCGACCCCCAGTACCCACAAAAAATAAATAAATAAATAAAGTATGTTAAAATGTTCCTTAATGTATTATAACACTTCTTAAAAGTTTACTAACATACTAAGGTAGATATTTCATTTCTTTCTAAACTATTTTTGATATCAAGATCCTAACCTGATTTAAAGGTATTCACATTATATTTGGGTAGAATTGGAATAAAAGAATATAGGTTTATTGATATAAATCTGATGAAGCAGTAGAGATAACCATGGCATAATCTTGCTTGGAGAATCTTTTGTAATTTTTACTTGGTAGTTCCATATTAAAAAAAAAATTCTCTTTGTTTTCATAGGATCCCGATTGAGTCAGTGCTTTACCTTATTTCTCAATGCTTACCATAAAGTTCAGAAATGCCAGCTGGTAAGACTTTTATGAAGTTTGTGTACAAAATTTGTATTTTATACATTTACTTTTAAGTTTGGTTTATTTTAACAGCTTTATTTGTAATGAATAAAGAAGACGTAACTAACTAAATATTATATTTAGACATGGTAGTAAATATTTTAGGTTTGGTTTCTGCTGCAGCTACTCAACTCTGTCATTAAAGCATGAAAACAGCATAACAACTCTTACCTGAATGAGCATATCTGGTTTCAGCAAAACTTCACAAAAACAGATGATTGGACTGTAGGCCGTAGTTTGCCCACATCTGTATTCAGCATTTATTAATTGAAAATGTATTTATTGACTACCTATTCTGTGCCAGACCTCATGCTAGTAGCTAGAAAATGTAAATATAAACTACACAGTATAATGGGAGAGATAGACTGTATAAATATATAACTAATGTAAATTTTTATATATATATTCCAGTGGGACTAAGGGCTACGAAGGAAAAGAATGGCCTACTAAGTGAGAAACAGGAAAATTTAGATGAAGGTATCAGGAAATGGTCCATTTTAGAGGCATTACTTAATTAGGCAGCTTAATGCCCATTTGGTGAAGAGTTAGAGTAAGTATGCACCAGGTAGAAACACCTTTATTTACATGGAAAGACTTGCTCTGCTGGGGAAGCTATAAGAAAAGCAGTAGAGCTAGGATGTAACTACCTAAGAGGATATTTGTGTTGATTTGAAGCTCTGGTAAGTTAGGAAGTGCAGAACCCTACAGGGCATGTGAACGACTTGTTTTATCCTAACTGAAATGGGAAATCATTTTAAGCAGGGGAATGACATGATACATGTTTTAAAGGAAAAATAACTTTTAATACTTGTTGAATTCTGATTTAGAGACTAATCAAGTGTCAGTCATTTTTCATGCAAACTGATCTTTGCAGAGTTGTGATTTTACAAATAAGGAAAATGAAGTTTAGGAATGTGAAGTGACTTGTCTAAGGGCACATAAATAAGAGTGATAGATGCTACTGTGCATCAAATGTGAAAAGTTAAGTTAGCAAAGAAGACCTTTAGAGGGAGTAGCCAAAAAGTTCAAAAAGATGCAGGTGAGAGTGGTGTCACCAAAGCTAAAAGAAACAGTATTTTAAGGTGGAGGGATTATACTGTTAATGTAGCTAGAGAACTCATGCAGATATTTAGAAGACAGCATCCTTATCATAACAGTAATGCAGGTTTATGTTGTAATAGAGTTGCTTAGAAAAATAACACGAGTCTTTGTTTTGTAGTTGAGAGTGAAGCCAAGGCAAAAACCAAAGTTCGCTTTGAAGAATTATTTAAGACCCACAATGACCTAATACGTGAAAAGAAAAAACTGAAGAAAAAACTCAGAGAAAACATCTCAGTGAGTATTGATCATTTGGTTTTGCAGCATAAATATCTGTATAAAATCATGGCTTTCATGTTAAAATTCAGGTTTGGAAATCAAAAAGAGTAAATCTATGTCATGGTCAATAACACATGGAAAGATAAAGTTTACATTAGCAGTATCATTGCTGTTGGAGTACTGAATTCCATTTTGAGTGCTGTCCTACAAGAAGGACATACACAGACTGGTGAAAGTGACAGTGATATGGGACAAATATGAGGTGTTCTTCCATGAGAAGAAATGGCTAAAATTGAAATAAAATAAATGATAAGTAATGACATACAGAGATATTCAACCTACAAATAAATGACCTTCTTGGGATTAAAAAAGATCTGTGAAAAGATGAGTCCATTTTGCATTCCAAGTAAAATTTATGAGATTATAACTGTATTTAGAAATATTTTTTAATTTCAAAACAAATTTTTACAAATACCATAACCATTTCAGACTTCTCTCTAAAAACACTAAATCCAAAAGACAACGAAGAAGTATCTAGAGTAATGAGTGAACAATTGTGAACCAGAATTTAGTAGTATTAGTAGTCATTTGTAAGAACAACAGTAAACCTGTGCATTTGCAAGTGAACTATGCAGAATGCTTTAGTTGAAGATACAGTACAATTTTCAGACATGAGTCAAAGATAAGAATTTAAGTATGGAAACCTTATAATCTGAAAATATTTTTCAGGGAGCCTTAAAGTCATTTTAATATATAGAACTTTCTTGATTATTACATGTGTCAAGAATAGTTGCTGGAGATTTATATTAGATATTTATACAGTTAGTCTTTGACTTAAGATGGTGTTTTGTCCTGATAAACCTATTTTAAATTGAAAATGCATTTAGTGCACCTAATATCCTGAACGAACTAGCTTAGCGACATAGTTCCTTGTACAGTGCTGTTTGTTTCCTGTTGTGATGGTGGAGCTAACAGGGAGCTGCAGCTCTGCTGCTCCTGGGCGTCTCTAGAGAGTGTAATACCACATATTGCTAGCCTGGGGAAAGAGTCAAATTCAGAATTCAAAGTAAAGGCCAAGCGTGGTGGCACATACCTATAATTGCAGCACTCTGGAAAGTAAGGCAGGAGGATTGTGAGTTTGAGCCTAGCCTAGCCAACTTAGTAACTGAACAAGACCCTGTCTCACAAAATAAAAAAGGGACTGGGGGATGTAGCTCAGTGTGAAGGCCCTGGATTCAATCTCCAGTACCACAAAAAAAAAAGTACTGTTTCTACTTCCATGTACCATCATAAAGTCAAAAAATCATAAGACAAGGACTACCAGGTATGGTGACACATGCCTATAATCCCAGCATTTGGGAGGCTAAGGCAGGAGGATCACCGAGAGTTCAAGGCTAGCCTGGGCTACACAGTGAGTTCAGGACCAGCCTGAACTACATAGCAAGACCCTGTCTCAAAAAAAAAAAAAGACAGGGACTACTTATATATATAATAATATACAGGTTTTCAGAGATCAAACAAATGAAACTAGCTCATATAGAAAGAAAAAGTCATAACTATTACTCTTACATAAATTGTAGTTATTCACTCTAGAATCTGAAATAACTTACATAATGTGGTATATAAAATAGATTAATACACTTTTAAATCGTCAGAGGTAAGAAATAATCACATGAGTTTTTTTTTAAAAGAAGAGAAGTCATGAAATAAAAGCAGACTATTAGTCATGACAATAAGTATAAATGGCTAAAGTTTCCTGTTTTAAAAAGCACATATTTGGGGATAGCACAAAAGCCATTAAAAACCTCTTCACAGAAATAAGGGCAGAAAACTTCCCAAACATGGGTGAAGAATTTGACATACAACTAAATGAAGCATATGGAACTCCAAATAGCCATGACCAAAATAAATCTATACCAAAGCATATAATAATCAAGATTCCAGAAATTCAGCACAAGAACAAAATATTAAAAGCAGCTAGAGAAAAGAAACATATCACCTATAAAGGAAAGCCCATGAGAATCACAGCAGACTTCTCAACACAAACTCTCAACACAAGGAGAGCTTGGAGTGAGATATTTCAAGCCCTAAAGGAAAATAATCTACAACCCAGATTGACGTGGCCCACAAAACTATCTTTCAAAATTGATGGAGAAATAAGATACTTCCATGACAAAGAATAATGGAAGAAATTTATGACCACCAAACCAGCTCTGCAGAATGCTCTGAAGGACATATTAGAAAGAGAGAAAGAAGACTACAAACACATGAACACCAATAGAAAGAAGCTACCAGGCAGGGCAAGCAGTTAAACAGAGGAGGAAGACAGGGAACAAACAACAGGAAAACAACATGAAAAAGATAAGCCAATACATATCAGTTATAACCATCAACATAAATGGTCTCCACTCACCAATCAAACGAAACAGACTAGGGCTGCGGATTTAGTTCAGTGGCGTGGCACATACCTGGCAAGTGTGAGGTCCTGAGTTTGATTCCCAGTACCAAAAACAAAAACAAAAAACAAAAGAAACAGACTGGCGGAATGGATCAAGAAGCAAGATCCAAAAATATGCTGCATTCAGGAAACACATTTAAACCAAAAAGAAATTCATAAACTAAAAGTCAAAGGATGGAAAACAATTCTCCATGCCGCAGGAACCCAGGAAAAAAAGCAGGGGTAGCTGTTCTATTTGCGGACAATGCAAACTTTAAGCCAAAACTGATCAAAAGAGACAAAGAAGGTCACTACATACTTGTTAAGGGAAAACTCCAAGAAGAGATAACAATCATAAATATTTATGCACCAAACACAGGTTCACCCAAGTACATAAAACAAATATTAAGAGACATGAAAAACCAAATAAGCACTAACACAGTTGTAGTGGGGGACCTTAATACCCAACTCTTAGAAATAGATAGATCAACTAAACAAAATATCAACAAAGAAATATTAGAATTAAACCAAGCCTGTGAATAAATGGACTTGGTAGATGTCTACAGAGTGTTCCACCCCAAAACATGAGAATACACATTCTTCTCAGCTGCACATGGGACATTCTCCAAAATAGACCATATATTAGCCGACAAAACGTGTTTAAGTAAATGTAGAGGAATTGAAATCATCCCATGTATACTGTCTGACCATAGCACAGTGAAACTGGAAATCAACTCAAAGGAAATCACGAAAACTATATTAACACATGGAAATTAAACAACACCCTTCTGAACAACCAATGGGTCACAGAGGAAATTAAAGACAAAATTAAACAGTATATACAATTAAATGATAATGCTGATACAACATACCGAAACTTACAGGACACAATGAAGGCAGTCCTACGAGGGAAATTTGTAGCAATGAACTCACACATCAGGAAAACAGAATGAGCTCAAATAAACAACCTAATGTTGAACCTCAGCCTTCTAGAAAAAGCACAAATCAAACCCAAAGCTTGTACGAGGGAGGAACTTATAAAGATAAGAGCAGAAATTAATGCAGTACAGAGTAAGAGAGCAGTACAAAGAATCAGTGAATCAAAAAGTTGGTTCTTTGAAAGAATAAATAAAATTGATAAACCATTAGCCAACCTCATCAAAAAGAGGAAAGAAAAAACACAATATCATGCAATTAGGAATGCAAAGGGGGAAATCACAACAGATCCCACAGAAATCCAGGACATCATCGATACCTACTATGAAAACCTATATTCTAATAAGATGGAAAACACAGAAGAAATGGACAGATTCCTAGACACAATCAAATTGCCAAAACTAAATCAAGAAGATATAAAAATTCTAAACAACCTGGTATCAGCCAATGAAATTGAAAATGTAATTTAAAATTTACCAACAGAGAAGAGCCCAGGCCCTGATGGATTCACTGTTGAATTCTACAAGAAATTTGGAGAAGAACCAATGTCACCAATGCTGAAACTCTTTAAGGAAATTGAAAGGGAAGCAGTACTTTTAAAATCATTACTGGAAGCAAGTATTACCCTGATTCCAAAAACAGAGAAGGATCCAACCAAAAAAGAAAACTGCAGGCCAATCTCCCTAATGAATATAGATGCAAAAATCCTTAACAAGATACTGGCAAACAGAATGCAGCAAATCATCAAGAAGATTATACACCATGACCAAGTAGGATTCATCCCAGGGATGCAGGGATGGTTCAATGTACATAAATCAACAAATACACCATATTAACAGAGCCAAGGACAGAAATCACATGATCATCTTAATAGATGCAGAAAAAGCATTTGACAAAGTCCAGCACCCATTCATGATAAACTCTCTACAGAAAATTGGAATAGATGGTCTTTACCTCAATCTTATAAAAGTCATCTATGGCAAACCAACAGCTAACACCATAGTAAATGGTCAAAAACTGAAAACTTTCACTCTAAAATCAGGAACAAGACAAGGATGTCCATTATCACCACTCCTATTCAATATAGTTCTGGAAACATTAGCCAGAGCAATTAGACAAGAGAAAGAAATAAAAGGAATAAAGATAGGAAAGGAAGAAGTTAAATTATCATTATTTGCAGGTGACATGATATTCTATACAGAAGACCCCAAAAACTCTACCAAAAGACTTGTAGATTTAATATCCAAATTTAGTAGTGTAGTGGGATACAAAGTCAACACTTAAAAATCAATAGCATTCCTGTACACAAGCAACAAACTCACAGAGAAATTAGGGAAAGCACACATTTACAATAGCATCTAAAAAAATGAAATACTTAGGAGTCAATCTAACAAAGGATGTAAAAGATCTATACAGTGAAAATTACAGTACCCTAAAAAAGAAGATCGAAGAGGATATCAGAAAATGGAAAGATATCCCTTGCTCTTGGATGGGAAGAATCAACACAGTGAAAATGGCCCTACTCCCAAAACTGCCATACAGATTTAATGCAGTCCCAATCAAAATACCATTAGCATACCTCACAGATCTAGAGAAAATGTTCCTAAAATTCATTTGGAACCAGAAGAGACCTAGAATAGCAAAAGCAATTCTGGGCCCCAAAGGCAAGTCAGGGGGCATCAGAATCCCAGACCTGAAATTATACTACAAAGCTACTGGGGTAAAATTAACATGGTATTGTCAAAACACCAGGCCTGAGGATCAGTGAAACAGAATAGAAGATGCGGATGCAACCCCAAACACACTCAGCCACCTTATCTTTGACAAAGGAGCCAAACATGTTTACTGGAAGAAAGGTAGTCTCTTTAATAAATGGTGCTGGAAAAACTGGCTTTACACATGCCAAAGACTAAAACTAGACCCGTGTCTATCACCATGCACTAAACTAAAGTCACAATGGATCAAAGATCTAAATATTGAAACAGAAACACTAAATTTACTGGAAAAGAAAATAGGTAGAAATCTCGAAGACATAGGTATAGGCAGAGACTTCATGAACAAAACCCAGACTATAAGGGAAATACTACAAAGAATCAACAAATGGGATCTCACCTTGTTAAAAAACTTTTGCACAACAGAAGAAATCACCAACAGAGTGCAAAGAAAACCCACAGAGTGGGAAAAATTTTAGCCACTTGTCCCTCAGACAAAGACTTACATCTAGAATATATAAAGAAAAAAATCTGACCCCCCAAATTCAAAGACCCAATCCAAAAATGGGCATCTGAGATGAATACACACTTCTCAGATGAAGAAATACAAATGGCAAATAAATACATGAAAAAATGTTCAACATCACTGGTCATGTGAGAGGTGCAAATTAAAACAACACTGAGATTTCATCTTACCCCACAAAGAATGGCTATCATCAAGAAATCAACCAATAACAAATGCTGGCAGGGCTGTGGGGGAAAAGGATCCCTTCTCCCCTTTGGTGGGAGTGTAGACTGGTGCAACCACTGTGGAAATCAGTGTGGAGATTCCTCAAAAAACTAGGATTAGAGATCCCATTAGTCCCAGCTATTCCTCTTTTGGGTATCTTCCCAGAAGAATTAAAAACATCATACGACAGGTATATATATGCACCCATGTTTATAGCAGCATAACTTGTAATAGCTAAATCTTGGAAACAACCCAAATGCTTATCAACCGAGGTATGGATAAAAAAGATGTGGTTTTTTAATATAATGGGGTACTACTCAGCCATAAAGAAGGATAAATTGGAGACTTTTATAGGTTAATGGATGCAACTTGAGACCATACTCATAAATGAAATAAATCAGACCCACATGTGTAAACATCATATTGTCTCACTAGTGTGAGAAAATGAATGAGTAAATAAGATCCAAAATGTACAACAGATGTTGTGAATTAGGAAGAAACCATTCCAAAGAAAAGACAAACTGTGGGGGGGGAAAGTGGTAAGAAAGGAAGGGAAAAAGAAAAAATACGTTTATAGAGAAGATAGTTAAGATAGTTGTACAGCTAGTTTCTCTTAGTTCATTGAAAAGAAAGGTTTGTGCCAATATTGTTTGGACAAGATATCATGCCTATGTCTTGTACTCTGAATAACTACTATGAAGATAACAATATGCAATGTATTAATTATTTTAACTCTCCTACTAACCCTGTTTGAAACTGTTATTTTTTTCTTTTTAAAATAAAACAAAAGCGCATACTAAAATAGATTTTTCAAATAGCAGGTATTCTCCTTGCAAGAATCACGTATCAAATGAATTGACCATAGAGTTTAAAAATAAAAGTAGAAAAATAGGGCCGGTGAGATAGCTCAGTGGCATAAGCGCCTGCCTGGCAAGTGCAAGGTCCTGAGTTTGACTCCCGTTACCCACATAAAGGAATAAAAGGGCCGGTGATATCACTCAGTGGCCCAAGCACCTGCTGGCATGTGCGAGGTCCTGAGTTCAACTCCCTGTACCCACATAGAAAAAAAAAAAGTACAAAAATATAGATGAAATACATTCTAGAAACTTACAGTTGTATCATTTATGAATATTGAAAGAACAAAAACCCTTAAGTAATATATGATTGAAATTAACCGTGTTAAAAGAATAATCCAACTCAGCCAAATAGTCTCTACCCAAGAACTCAAAAATAAGTTATTAACTAGATATTGGCTAATATTAACAAATTAGTATGGATAAATTGAATAAAAGCCATATGAATATATAAGAATTAAAAAGGAAAATCCACACATACACATGGCATACTGTGTAAGATTGCAGTAGTTTCCCATGGCTCCCATCAAGGAGGAAAAATAATCCACGGACGACCTTTAGGAATCTAGCCTATAGGTTCTTCCTTTAAAGTGAGGACCCATAGAAAAGATCTCTTTTCATCATATGTATTTAATATTCTTGATGTTTTGGTAATATAATAGGATATGAGACATACATAGTGATATGGTAGCCTTTGTTTTGACTGATATTTGTCTATACTACATGCCAGGAATATCATACTAGGTCCTTTTCATGTATTAACTCACCTAATTTTCATAAGTCTTATAAAATCAAAACAGAGAACTGAGGCAGAAAGGTAAAGAACTTACCAAGGAACATACAATTAATATTAGTGAATCCAGGCCCTTCGATTTCGCAGCTTGTTTTTGTGACATCTGTGCTGTGCTGCCTCCCTGTGGGCAAATACTACGTGGTTCTGAGGGTAACATTATCATTACTGATAGTCTGAATATTAATATCATTAGAAATCTTAGGTGAATTCAGTGATGTGTACAAATATGTAAAAATCAACAATATGAAAATCCGTTATAGCTAGAAAAAATGTTAGAAAATATTGGATGAAAAAGTACAAGTAACAGACAAATATCACATAAATAGAAATTATAAAAACTTTGAGGGGGTCGAATAATAGAGACACAGATTTAATTTGAAATTCGTTAGTAAATATTACAGAAGACTTGTACTTTATACATACTGGGTATTTTATTTCTTTTTATTTCGTATGGTGCTGGAGATAAAACCCAGGGCCTTGTACATGCTAGGCAAGTACTTTTATCACAGAGCTATATCCTGAGCCACATGTCAATTTTTTGTTATTTTTGGAAATTAATATTGAGGTTTAACTGTATTATCATCTTTAGTCACTTCTTATACTTTCAAATTTTATTTTGAGGCAGGATCTCATGAGTTTGCTCAGGCTGGTTGTGATCTTGCAGTCCTCCTTCCTCCATCTCTTGAGTAGCTGGTATTGCAGTAGCTGGTGTGCCACTGTGCCCATACTGAACTTTTGTTTTTCAAAGACGGAGGTTTAGTTAACTTAGCTCATTATCATTGTATGTACTGTATGAACTTGATTTTATTCCTTAATTTCTCTCCTTTCTCACTTTATTATTTAATTGTTATTTCATAGAGATAATATCTTCATCTTATGAACTACATTTCTAAAAATTTTAGTTGTTTATACACAATTTTGAACAGTGGACAGTCTTCTAGGTTTTCTAGGTATTACTCTATCCATATATTCATTCATCTTTATAAATATTGAACTTATAAATAAATTCACCTTTTTAAATACGTAAATAACGTAAGTGTGCAATTATATTGGCTCTATCAAAGACAAATTAAAACCCCATTCTTGTCAGGGAGTACCTAAATAAAAAAAACTGCAAGTGGATCATACTGATAAAAGTAATTTAACTGTGTCCCCAGAGTACACCTCAATAATACTGAATGGCATGGGATGCCAGAATCCAGCATCCAGCAATATTAAAATTCATAATGTCTGATAGCAAGTGAAATACTACAAGGAATTTTTTAACAAGGTAATATGACCTACAACCCAACTATAAATCAGTCAGTGTAACTAGGCTTTAGGAGAAGCATAGGAGATATAAAAAGATACAAAAGACACAATCAGACATATAAAAAAGACAAAGTTCAACTTGTAGAGATTTTAAAAATATAGTATTTGAAATTACAGACTCGATAGAAGTAACATATTACAGACTACCTAAAAACAATCAGCACCGGGTATAGTGGCACACACCTATAATCCCAGCACACAGGAGGCTGAGCCAGGAGGATCTCTGGGAGTTTGAGGGATCACTGTCCACAAAGTTGACTTGAGTTTTGTAGAACATTGTACTCAATAGTAATTGTATTCTAGTGTACCTGGAATGTTTTCTAAGACAGATAACCATTCTGGGACATAAAAGTGATTCAAATGTCTTTATTTTAATAACCTAAATGATGCACAGAAGTTAAAAACTGAGCGAAGATAATAGGAACATGAGCAAATGTGTTTGGGTCATTTCAAATTCAGTCGTCTAATGCCTGAAACTGTTAAAATTTCACAAAGGGAAGTCTTTTTATACCGGCAGTACAAAAGAACTAGAAGTTAACAACAAAAGCTTATAAGATACTTAGAATTTATCTCATAAAGCTGTTAGAGGGAAAAAATCAAAACCACGAAACAACATATTTAAAAAGTAATGAAGGGCCGGTGAGACGGCTCAGCGGCTTAAGCGCCTGCCTTGCAAGCGCGAAGGCCCGAGTTCGACTCCCGGAACCCACATACGAAAAAGGGGCCGGTGATATCGCTCAGCGGCACGGGTGCCTGTTGGCGCGCGAGGTCCTGAGGTCGTCCCCCCGGTACCCACAAAAAAAAAAAAAAAAAAAAAAAAAAAAAAGTAATGAAAATGTCAGCATAATTCTATGAAATGTGGGGTCGCTACCAAAGATCCTCTGGGAATTGTGTTTATTGCAATATTTATACAAGAAAGAACAAAACAAAGAAAAAGACAATAACAGACATAGTTCTGGGATTGTAGCTCGATGTTAGAGTGCTTGCCTAGCCTGTGTTTGATCCCTATCTATCTATAAATAAATATCATTAGTACAAAGGTGAGCTGATCAGTAGAGCAGAGTAAATAAAAGCTGAACCTCACTAGCTTTCCCAAAATTTCATTTTTAAAATCACCTTTCTATTTCTGTTTCTTGGTTATCTCTTTTTCCAACTCTTCCTTCAGCAGTGTCTTCACAGCTCTGCATTTCTGGTATTCACTAAAAAAGTAGAAAATTTTGTGTATGCCCCTTTTTAACATAATGGAAATCCAAGCTTATTGAGGCATGACTATATTTATAAAAAAACACGAAGAAGTTTCTGAAAAGATTAGCAATGTTTTTCTTTCTGGGAAGCAACCAGAGTTGAGTTTTGAATGTGCCTTTTCTTTTTGGTATTTTCTGTATTTTTTTTTCTCTTGTTAAATCCTTTTGAAGCAAGGTGCAGTGCTGCATGTCTGTACTCCCAGCTTCTCTGGAGGCTGAGATTATAGGGTAAGTTCGAGTCTAGCCTGGGCAACATAGCAAGACCCCGTCTAAAAGAAAATCTTTTGTTTGTAATTAAGCATATCTTCTAAAACAAAACATGTGAAAATAAACTTCCTTTTTTGTTTTTAAAAGGCAGGATATTTTTATTCGATTCGATAAGGGAAGTTTTTTATAGGATATGGTTTCATAATTTACCCTTGAAGAATAAATAGAATTTGGAAATATTCTAGGTGAGCAAAAGACTCTTGGAGATGGTAAAATATTGGCTATTTATTGTGGTGCTAGTTCTTTTATCATTTTTCCATCTGGCTTTCCCATATATTGGATATTTTCTAATAGCTTTTAAACGGGAAATTCCAAAAGTTAAACCTCAGTATTCATTGGTAAGCTCATCCATTTCAGAGAGAATTTTTCATTTTGATTTTTGCCGTCATCCTGGAGCACTTTGGTTTTTGTCCATCCTGGGTTTTTTTGTTTGTTTTTTTGTTTTTTATGTGGGTACCAGGAGTCGAACTCAGGACCTCGCGCTTGCCAGGAGGCGCTTACAGTGCTGAGCCATCTCACTGGCCCCTGTCCATCCTGTTTTGCAACATATCTGTTAAACTTTTATTTCTGTTACTCAAATTTTTATTTTTAAAATTTGCAGTTCTTTTTATCAAACATGCTTTTGGATTTCTTTATTAATATGCTTACTTTAAATCCTTATTTTGATTATACCATGCATTTTCTTTGGGTGCTCATTTTTCCTTTTTGTTGGATGTGGTAGCTCTCATGCTTTCTTTTAGTGTTTATTAGTTTCTAATTATCTAGTCATTTTCATGTTTGAGAATCTTTCTTCTCCTGCCTGCTGCTTGCTTTTAACATACTCTTGCTTCTGCTGTTTGTGGGGGTTGTACCTGCCCTTTCTCTACTCAGCTGCTTAATCCCCTGGGTAAGTCACCAGGGGATATAGATGGAAGTATAGGAGGAGCTGTCCACTCCAGCGCCTCAGTTATTCATCCTCAGGCACGTCCCCACTTTGTCCTTAGAATACCTGCCTCTGAAACGGAGGGGTTCTCCAGAAACGCTGTATCTCTGGAGGAGACTTTTCCAATGGATTGTGGGGTTTTTCTGGTAGTTTCTCAGTAGATGTAACTTCTTGTGTTTTTAACTCTTTGGGGGAATTTCTCAAAGTACTTATTTTACCTCTAGTAAGGAATCAAAAATTCCTTTTTGATTGTCAGCCTTTTACTGTTTTTTTTTTTTTTTTTTTTTTTTTTTTTTTTGTTGTTGTTTTTCCTTTTAAGAATATATCTCTCATTTCAAGTGATTGGAGGAAGAGGTACGGGTATGGGCTCAGTTTATCATTGGATTTTACTAGATATTTAATATTTAGCAGCATTTTAGTGATACAGTTGGACTAATTCAAGTTATTCTTAGAGCTGTAGACTTTTGATTTTAGAGAGTAATTATGAAGATAAATGGCCCATGTGTGTTTTTTGTTGGTGAACCTGAAATGATTTATACTCGATGACTCTTTTAGCAATTTCTCAAATATTCCTTGATTAGAGTTTGAATCATTCTGCTAGTAAGGGAAATTGCATTTTAGATTTAAGCAATTAATTTATTTCTGAAAAGTAATTAAATACTTTCTTCCATGCTAATTATTATTAATTTAATCTGAAGTTGCTTTCAGAGATTACTAATCTAATTCTGGGAGCAAAAACTGGAAGGGTGCTCATCAAATGCTTTCTTAAAATCTCACTATGTCCAGGTAAAAAACTAAATAATCTCCCCAATATTGTACATTGTTGATTAGTAATCATTGCTTTTACATTTATATTGCTTAGCTGAAGCTTATCATGTTCCTTCTTCTCTTCCTAGCCTGACACAGTTAAAAGCAACTCTCAGAGTATTAAAGAAGCTAAAAGTGATGATGTTAGCTGTATTAGCACTAATAAGCTGGCGAAGAGCATGGGAGTCGCTAAAAACAAGCCAAGGAATACACAACCAGCACCTGAGGATCCAAATGGTGATGTTAGTGGAGAGGAAGACAAGGAAGGGAAGCCACACAGAAGCGTTCCAAAGGCTGCCCAAGAAAGGGAACCAGAGACTCCCGAGAAGAAGGTAGATTCCATGTATCAAAAAGTGCGAACAAAGTCACAGTCAGGTGTTGAGTATCAGAAAAGTGGGAAGGCAAATGAGGGAAGAGAAAATAATGATTTATTTAAAGGGGGAGAAGAGCTGATACAGGCTTATCAGCTCCAGGCAGCTGAAGAAATGGCAAAGGAGATTAAGAAGAAAATAAGAAAGAAACTAGATGAACAGTTGACTAACTTTTCCTCAGACACTTTATTGCCTGATGACAAATTGAGCAGTGAAAAAAGAAGAAAGAAAAAAAGGAAAGTTCCACTCCTGTCCAAAGCTGAAACAAGGTACTTTATATACTGATAAATATAAAATTTACTCTTAAGAAGGTTTTTTTTTTTCATCATTAGAGTAATAACTGTAGCTTAAGAATTAAGAAAATTCTTAGTCTTTCATTTAAAGACATTGGCTCTAAGATAATAATGGCTAACCTTTATACAGCACCTTCCTATGTGCTAGAGGCTTCATAAGAACTAATTCATTTATTCTTGAAACAATCTTATGAGGAAAACTAATGCTATGGTACTTTGCTGAGGAAGAAACTGCAAGATTTAAGTCTCAGCACTAGCAAGAGGTTGAACCAGAGTTTTGGCAGTCTAGCTCCAGAGTCTTTACTTATTTAAATCTGCTTTCAAAACAGTAGAAATGGGCCGGTGAGATAGCTCAGTGGCATAAGTGCCTGCCTGGCAAGCGCGAGGTCCTGAGTTCGACTCCCGGTACCCACATACGAAAAAAGGGCCGGTGATATCACTCAGCAGCACAGGCGCCTGCTGGCGCGTGAGGTCCTGAGTTCGACCCCCGGTACCCACAAAAAAAAAAAAAGTAGAAATCTAATTACTCCTCTTTTTGAGTGATAAATCCCTGTTTGGATATATAAATAGGGAATTTTTCCTTATTTTCCAAAAACATGTGCTCATTGTAAGGTAGCCATCAAAAGATAATTACTGTTGACAACTTGATGTTCACCTGGTCTTTTCTTTATGATTCTTATATGTTTGTATATATGGTATAGGTTTCTTATGTTCATATTTACAGGTTCTTTACCAAAAAAGAAAAAAAAATGAGTAACCTATAAAATATTTAACCGACAACTTTTTTCCTCATTTAGAGAAACAACTTGCAGTGGGAACATTCCATATATGACTATTCTTTGGCATTCCAGGGCAATTTCCCCTTAACCCCCCAGCTAAAAAGAATTCCCCTCTTCTCAAAAGCTGAATGACCAGTAGTAAGAAAAAGAATGGAAATCAGTTTGCTGCAGGGACATGTTAATAATAAAAGTATTAGTTATCTGTTGCTTCTGTCTTAGTCCCTTTCCTCTCACTGAGACGCAATACCCAACACCCACAGAGTAAAAGAAGAAAGGTTTCTTTAGGCTAACATTTATAGTCCACGGTTGGCTGGCTGCTGGCCAGGACGGCATGGCAGAGGGGCATAGAAGAGGAGAGCTGTTCAGTGTCACAGCCCACCCACAGGAAGCAGAGAGAAGGGAGGTGCTAGGGAGGGAGTGAAACGCTCCCAGGCCATGCGCCCAGTGATTCTCCTCTGGGCGCATGTGTGAGCAGACCCCACATCTTAAAAGGAAGCCAGCTACAAGCTGTCATAATCTAATCATTCTTCCAGAAGCCTTGACACCTGAGTGCATGAGGCTGTGTGGGGACAACTACATATAAACAATAGAAGCTACATTTAAAAATTAGCTGAGAACATAGTGCCTTAGAACAACAAACATTTATTGTCTCAGAGTTTCTGTGATTTTGGATCATGGGAGTAACTTAGCTGCATGCCTGTGATTATCAAAGGGTCTCATAGGCTGCCTTCAGAATGTTGGCCAGTGCTGAAGTCAGCTCAAACCTCACCTTGCAGAGGACCTGCCAAGTGACATAGCGCTTAGAGGGCCTTGGAAACCCCACTTCTAAACTCAGTCAGTAGGCAGTGGCTGTCGGCAGGTCTGCCTGTCCAGAGACATCAGTTCCTTGCCACAGGGCCCTCTCCACGGGTGCTGCTCACAGCATGGCCGTTTGCTTCCCTTAGCGCAAGGGCTCTGAAGGAGCAGGAACAAGGCAGAAGTCAGTCTTCTAAGGACCTGATCTTAGAAGTGGCGTCCATTACTTTGGCATTGTGTTAGAAGTAGGAGAAGCGTAGCTGTACTTAAATAGTAACACTTCATGATGTGACAAAATGCATGGCTTTCTGGAATGACTGGTTTTAAAGATTTATCTCTTTATTACTCAACTCTTTTTTGAAAGATAACTGAATATTTTGGAAGTCAAATTTTTATTATTTAAATGCAGATTTACTTGATAAATTACAAATTTTTTTTCAGGTAGTGAGACTTGAACTCAGGTCCTTAACACTAAGGTATATCCGCCCTTTTTAATTGAGACAGGGTCTTACTAAGTAGCTAAATTCCCCAGGCTGGGCTCAAGCTTGAGATCCTTCTGCTTCAGCCTTATAGAATACTGAGATTACAAGTGTGTACCACTATTGCTGGCACAAATTTTAATGGGTTAATTTCTCTTTAAAATCATTATATTCCTGGGCTGCTACTCCTTACCATTTATTGATTCATGTGATTCAGGTTTTCATTTTTACTGTAGCCTAGAAATGTCACTCATCAGCCACTGGAAAACACAGGAATTAATTTTTACCTAGAAATCAAAAGTTGTATTTCTGAAGCCTCTTAAAAATGGAACAAGCCTATAATACTTTTTTTTGCCTTTCTATAAAGTAATATTGAAATGTGTTTATTAATTGCTATCTTGACATCAGAGTGAAGATGCTTTAATTAGTCCCATGTAAACAGATCCATTGCTCATAGAACACAATTCCATTTTTCCCTGGGGTTTAGCATTTGGTTTAAGTTGGCTCATGGAAAATTAACTCTTTACTAAGCATGCCTAAAATAGTATCTAAGATGCCTCATTTGACACCTAGTCATCTTATTATGTAAGAAAATCTGTGCTTCCCTGAGCAGAAAGTAACAATCTAGGATTATCCTTGCTTCTGTTTACTGTTGCATCTGAATAATAATAATAAAAATATATTTGTAATGGCTTGTGTTTGGGTTGCATTTGTAGCACATTGATTATCTCTGATGATGCAGTGGAAGGTGAACAAAAGAAGGAATCTCCAGTTGGAGCTGTTACTTCACATTCTCACCAAGATGGTGAAATGAGCTCAATGGAACGAAACGTAGATGACAACATGGCAGAGAACACAAAATCCAAGCCAAAAAAAACAAAAAAGAAGGCTAAAGCAGGTTTGTTACCCAGACTAAGTGAAAAACTGTGTGCCTTGGTAGAAATAACTTGACCCTAGGATATTAGCTCTTAAAGCTAAAACTAACGGATGTAATTCAGTGTAGATGTTTGGTACTTGATCTTGATTCATTTAGATTAAACTATTCATTTATTTTTAATTGTGAGTCTCCATGATGAGTTTGTATTACTTGAGTCAACCATCTGCCTCTTGACTTTAATTCAACTTTAGAGTCAGTGACTTGGTAGTTGCTCTTTGTGGCATAGAAAGTTTCTTCTTTAAACCATTGAATTTACAGCCCTTAAATGGTTAAGACTCCACTATTGAAAGCTAGAATGGTCAACAGCCAACATATTAGGGCTGCATCCCTCTTTCATTCATGGTGTCTTTCCAGTTCCTCAGTCTAATTCAGCCTCTCTCCACTTTGCTAATTTTCTTTTTCCCTCTTGATTTCTGTTATCTAAAATATGCAATTTTAGCATTTGTGGTTTTTAGTCATTGGAGGATACAATTGGTGATGTTTTGTGCCTTCTGTAGATAAAATTTTTATAGCTTTTGTTGAAGGATGATACACATATAAAAAAAGGTATCACAAATGTACTGTTTATTGAACTTTCACAAACTAAACATATCTATAAAATCGTCATTCAAATCAAAAATAGAATACCATTAACAAAAAAAAAATATATATATCATTAGCACCCAAAAGATCGCTCAAGTCCCCTTCGAGTTGGTTCTGTACAGAGTAACCACTACCCTGACAACTAACACAGTTTATTTTTTGCCTGTTTTTGTGTATTAGTATGAATAGAACCATAAATACTGTGCTTTTTGTGCCTGGCTTCCTCACTTAATGTTATTTTTATAAGATTTATACTACTGTTATATTCTGAGTATTCTGTACCACACTTAATTTAGTCTATTGATGGTTACTTAGTTGTTACTAGGTTTGGGCAATTCCAAGAAAAGCTGTAATAAACATTCTGTAAGTGACATTTTTGGTGAACAGCTGTATACATTTTTGTCAGGCCTATTCTTAGAGTTACTATGACATATATTATGTATATTTTAATTGCTCCTTCCGGTTTTTCAAACTTGATTGCCAAATAATACCAGCAGTGTTTTGAGAATTCCAGTTGCTCTATATCTTCACCAACACGTACATTGTTGGACTTCTAAAATTTTGATCATTTTTAGGGATATATAGAGGTATTTTCATTTTGGCTTTAATTTGATTCCCATTAAAACTAGCTAAGTATCTTCATATTTATTGACTGCTTGAATCTTGGTTTTGTAGCTTTCAAATGTTCTGTGCCTTTTTTTTAAAAAATAAATTGTCTTTTTCTAATTCATATATGGAAATATCTTGTATACTTAGGTGTGAGTCTTTTCTTGGTATAAATATATGTCCATATACACATATATTTCAAGGATCTTGCCTTTCTGGGTTTTATTATTTCTCTTATGGGTAACTTTTGAAAAACTAATTTTTATACTACCCAGTTTATGCATTTTTTTTTCTTTAATGGTAATGCTTTCTGTACTTTTTAAAGAAATTTTTCCCAAGTCCTAAAGATGTTTTTCTAAAAGTTTTACTGTGTACCTTTTCACATTTAGATACACTGTTCATTCATCAGGGAGTATGTTGTGAATGATGTCAGTCTTTTGAGGTTACTGAGTCTTAATGACCATTTTATGATTAATTTTTTATAAATATCACAGTACTTGTGGAAAATAGTACAGAAATGTGCAATAGAGAAAATCTAAGCTAAAAGTTGAGTCTTCAAAACATTCATAAATTGAAAACCCTGAGGTGAGTCAAAAAATTGAGAAAAAAAAGTAATTCCTAAAATGTGGTCTGCCATGTGTTTCAAATTGACAGCCTCACAGGTATTTGTCTCTTTAGCCCTAAAAGACTATGGGAGATGGAGTTTTGCCCTTTGGTGTCTTTTAGCATGGTCATTTAGCTTTCTGCCTCATGCAGCTTCAGATGTCTAAGGGGCTGATGTGTTTGAAGGCCCTTAAGTCTCCAGTTTTATTACTCCAGCACTGCATGGACAACAAAATCTCTGCCGTTTTCTATCTCCCAGTAGTGGCCTTCTGCTAGGGGGAGGGGATGCTATCACCTAGTTTTTCAACCTCTAGCTGTAACTCAGAATTGGTAGGTGACCCCAGGTGAAAATTGGCTATAGATCATTAATGAAAATTGGTTACACTTTCTAGGATTTAATTTTTTTTACCTATTCTGTTTCAGACATTTACTCTTGGTGGGACATGTTCTGCTAGCACCACTTGATGGGAGATTTTGCTACCTCTTCAGTCTCCCAGTGGCCTCAGAATTGAGTTTTATGAGAGTAAATAGACATATGTCTGTGACTTTTCAAGTCTCCAGTTTTATCACTGTAGTCCTAGGGAACCTGAAAGTTTTGCTGGTTTATCCTTCTCCTAGTAGTGACCTGCTTGGGCCAAATCCTGATGCTCAGGCTGAACCCTGAGTCAGCAAAAGTCCCCAAAGACAAAAGCAGTTGAGATTCTACTAGCTTGCTTCAGATGATTGTTCCTCTCTAGAATTTAAGTATACATTGTTTCTATACTTTTCTGATGTCTTAAAAATAAGGTTTTGGTAACTTGTGTTTTACCAACTGGTTGTACCTGACGCACAATCTACTGCATCTTGCTACATCTTATGGAGAAACAGAAATTCCAATTATAAATGAACCACGTGATAAATATTCCATCTAGAAAATACATAGATAAAATTACTTTTTGGTTTTGAGACTCTTTTTCTCCTTTTGTGTTATTTATCCTTGTTAGGGAAAAAATAGATACCTCATCCTATTTTAATGCATTAGTAAATACAGTATTTTACTCAGTGTGTGGTCTGCTGGTGTCTGGCCTTTCCTTTCTTTTCCCTGGTAGTTCTTCTGTTAATAGAATGAAATAATCATAGGTCAGAAAGATTAATATGTAAATCCAACTGAAAACAATTAATTGTAATATTGATTTTCTTCTTTGCATATAGTTTCAGATAATAATGAAGAAATTGATGGAGATGGTGTTCATGAAGTAACAATCCAAGATAGTCCAGTTTATCCCAGAAGTTTGCTTGATGATGGCCTTGTCTTAGGAGTTTACATTCACCGAACTGATCGACTTAAGTCAGATTTTATGATTTCCCACCCAATGGTAAAAATTCATGTAGTTGATGAGAAAACTGGTCAGTATGTCAAGAAAGATGACAGGTAATTTTTCACATTGCACAGCTTACCTTTTAAATTGAAACTGTCTACAGTAGTTTTCATTTCTGCTACTACTGGCAATAGTTGAAAGTCAATGGAAATAGAACTGTGAATTTATAGTAGAGAAGAGTCTATTAGCTGTACGTGTTCATCAACTGTTTGATATTTATAGGAGAAATGGAGAACCTCTGTTCATTTTTAGTAGAGAGCTTCTACTAAGCTTAATGACTAATTTATGCCATAAAACTTGCATTATAAATCATCTTGTATTATAAATGTAGTTATATGGCCTCATGTTTCTCTTCTGAAATTAATGTTACTAGGGCCTCAGGTGAGGTAAATCTTGAATTTTTTCCTAAGATTCCCTCTACAAGCAAGACATACATGAAGACCTAGATAAAATATACAATAAAATAAATGATCATACTGGCATCCTCAAAAATTATTTGTTTGGAAAGATGGCAGGGGAGGAAAACATGAAGATTATCACAAAAAAGATTATTTATTCTGTTTGAGGTCATACAAAGAAAATATGACAGCTTTAAAAGTTTTACTTTTTTTTAAGCAAATAAAATTCTTGGAAATTTTATCACAAAATCATTTAAAATTCAGAAGGAATTTGTTTCAGCTATTCATACCTCTGCTTTATATTTCTGTAATGAAGTAATTCTGTGAAACCAACTCATAGCGTATGGATGCAAAATGAAAGTAATACTCTACTACTTTCAAGTTTTATAAAATTCATAACTTTCTAGATGGACAATGAAAAGAGTGTTTTCTTTTATAACATTTTGACTATTCTGCTTATCTTTGTTGTATACTCTATATGCTCATTTTCTAAAATAATAATGAATTGTGTTAATGGAACTCTCTCTCTTTGAACAGTGAGCATCCTGTGTCATCTTACTATGAAAAAGAGAATGTGGATTATATTCTTCCTATCATGACACAGCCATATGATTTTAAACAGTTAAAATCAAGACTTCCAGAGTGGGAAGAACAAATTATATTTAGAGAAAATTTTCCCTATTTGCTTCAAGATTTTGATGAGGGTCCTAAGGTGATCCTTTTCTTTGAGGTATGAATTGAATAGAGCAATTTAAACTAAATTTAATTAACTTTTAATCACACAAGTATAATTTTTTCAGTAGTGCAGTAGTGCAACAAAGTTTTATAAGAGTTTGTAATATAATGTGTAGATACAAGTGAGGACCCATTTTTTAAACAGCTGTAGCATATTTGTTGAGCATTTTGCCAGTGCTCGGAGTTAGCCATGTGACTACTCTAAGATATCCTTTACTCATTACAGCAACACCGTGACTGGTAACTGAAGTGATGAATGTAATTTATATGAATGCAGTTCTCTTCTCTGAACCCATTCACTAAGTGTAAACTCATTTACACTTATCGGGCTAAGAATATGCAGACCACCTAGATAAAGAAGATAAGCATACACAGATCAATTGAATAAGACAATGTAATATATAACCAACAAGATAAGGAATTTCTTAGATGTGAAGTGGAAGGTCAGAGCAGTCAGAGAAAGCTTTGTAGGTAACCTGTGAGCTGATTTGTTATTCTCATTTTTATTGAAAAGTGATTTCCTCAGATTTACTCCAATTTTAATTGTAGATAATTTATAAGGTAACCTGTGAGCTGATTTGTTATTCTCATATTTTTATTGAAAAGTGATTTCCTCAGATTTACTCCAATTTTAATTGTAGATAATTTATACTTGATGATAATTTGAATCTAGAATACCACATTTCTTTTCTCTATTTTGTTCTTTTTCCATAAGCAAAGGGAAGTAGAGAAACTCCTTTCCAGTTTAACAAAGGTGGAGAATTTTAGCAAAGGAATGACAAGGAACCTGGAATGACCAGAGCTGATAACTTATTTTGTAGAGTTGCTTGTTTTTATGGTTCTTGACTTTCAGCTTATTTGTATGTTTCTATGATACAGATATTTCACTGTTCACATTTCTAAGTATGCTATATGTAATTTGTAAAGAGCTATGATTTTCTTAAAGAGATACCGTAATTTATGTCTCAAGGAACTTTTTTGTTACAGAAACTTGTCATTTTTATTACAACGTTCTTGAACAATTTATGAAGAGATCTAAGAATTACAGATTATTGGGTTATAAACACTTTTGGTTGCTTCTTAAATTTTAACGTGTTATTGCCTCTGTAACTACTTTTTGACTTCAACTTTTTAAGGGTTTTAGTGAGGACAATTTGATATGTATCATAAGTCTTTAAAATTATTATTTTACTTCTAGATATTTGTTGTATGTGAAAAATAACCAGTCCGTGAAGATGTGCATATGCACGGATATTTATTTCAACTTTATTTATAATAGCAAAATTTAGAGTGCTAAAGGAACCTAAATTTCAATTAGTAACAGATTTGGCATAATTATGGTTTTTATTCAATGTATGATATATATAATACAGAAAAATAGTAGACAGCCATTAACATGGTGGCCTCATATAAGTCATACATAGCATAATCAGAGATGTAAATAATAGAATATTTGTATCATACACATTTGTATCTCTTGACATGAAGGGATATCCATTATATACTTCATGAAAATAGTTAGCAAAATAGCATGCATTGGATTTACAGCATAGTCCCATGCACACACATATTCAGGAATACAGAGAGAAAAAGTTTAGATCAGTATAAACAAATGTTACTAGTGGTTATTTATGGGTTTGGATTACACATTGTTAGCATTTTTTCTGTATTGTCAGTGTCTTTTACTGAACACGTATATTTGAGAAAGATTTAAGTGTCTAAAGAAGGTCGAAAGAAATCCATACTATTGTTTATGCAGTCTTCAATAAAAACTTACCTCCAACTTTTGATAAACACTAGTAAGTACAAAGTGGTAGCCTCTGGAGTGTGGACAGTCTCTGTGGAAGGTTTGTTGCAAGTCCTTGAGCTTTAGTATCCAGACAAGATGGAGGTGTGAAAGAAATTCTAATTATAAAATATATCTAAAGAGAGAGGAAGGTGGTCAAGGCAAAAATATAGAAATAGGGTCCTGAGTTTCTAATATAGTCCTTTGAAGTCTACTCTGATAAAAGAAAAATGATCAGAACTTAAGAATTCTATGCCTGATATATTTGTGCCTACACTATATTTGAAGTAATTTTTTTTTTTTTTTTTATGCGGGTACTGGGAGTCAAACTCAGGACCTCACGCTTGCCAGGCAGGTGCTTATGCTGCTGAGCTGTATCACCGGCCCATTTGAAGTAATTTTTAAAACACATTTTTTATTTTTAATTGACACATACATGTTTGTGTGTTACAGTGTGACATTTCAAGATATATATATATATACACAATGTGTGATGATCAGATCAGGGTGATTGGAATAGCTATCATATTTTAGGTAATTATAACTGTACCTTGCACTTGAAATAAATCTTAATAAAAGAATTATTAATAAAAGATAAAGTAGTCAAATAATGAACTCTCGATAACTGAATGAGTTAACTTGAAGGTGAATGAAATGAGATTAAAACATTTTTATTCCCTATGAAGGAAACATTTTTAAATATCCAAATGATATTTTAGTAGTATACAAAATGTTAAATTTTAGATAGCCTAGTGTTCTTTGAAATAATTTAAAATTTTTTTTTCAGATTCTTGATTTTTTAAGCATGGATGAAATTAAGAATAACTCTGAAGTTCGAAACCAAGAATGTGGCTTTCGGAAAATTGCCTGGGCCTTTCTTAAAGTATGTTTTTCATCCATTTTAAACACATTTAAAATAATCTCCGAATTTTATTGGCGTTGTTAACTGAAGCTCAGGGAGGCTCCTTAAGAATTTTAGATATTTATTGATTGCCTAGCATGTGACAGTTACACTTTTTGCCCTGAAGATGCAAGCACTGAAAGTGACACATGTAGCCTTGCCATCGCTTATTCAGTTCAACCGATTTTAAGCCCCTTCTGTGTGCCAGCCACTGTTTGTTAGCAAACCTAAAGAAGATAAATCCCTTGACCATGTCAACTACACATCCTAGCAAGAAATTACTTGCACACTCACACAATTTGTTATCCAATTACATTTTTATAAGTTCTGTAAAGAGTTATGGGGGTAAGTAAGGAAAACAAGGGTCCTTTGGTATCAGGAAAGGTTTCCTGAGGAAGGCTATTTAACTTAAGCATTGACTAGCTAGGAGCAGTGGAGAAGAGAGTTGCAGTGAGTAAATACAGGATGTGCAAAGACTGACACTGGGAGGAGCAAGGTATATTTACATAACCAAGAGAAGGCCACTGAGTTTGGAGGACAGAGACTGAGACAGAGGGACTTCTAACTCAGGATAAAATCATAAAGAACAGTGGAAAACAATTAGAGGATTTTAAACAGAAAGGTAAACTAATTGGAAGATTACTTGAACAGAATAGAATGTAGAATGTTATACCTTTCTAAGACCCATTCCTAGTATTAATTTAGATTTGAAAACAAACAACAACAAAAGCCAACCAACTAAACCAGAAAATTCACATTCACACAGCAAACTTTGCCATGTAATTATTAGAAACTGCTCTTATTCCTTCTGTATTAAAGTTTGTACAAACCTTCTATATTTACCATAAATTGAAATTAAGAAACAGTAACAGATTTTTACCTTTATGTGTTATGTGGATTTTTATTCATTTATCTTACACCATTGGCAGAAATGACAATCAAGAATTCTCCCTCTCTCATCCCCATCCCCATAAAGGGTAAGATATTCTATGTGCTTCCCCTTTGTAACAATATCTTCTTCATTTTCTAAGCTTTTCAGAGTCAAGAGTGACTTTCTGATAAATTTGTTGAAGATTTTTAGTTCTTATTTTACTGGATGTCTTTGCATTTAATATATCACTGTCTTGAAATATCATAACATCACTAGCTCCCAGCATATTAATGACACACTGAAAGTGCTTGAAGAGTATCTGTTGAGGGAATTACTGAATAGATGGAAAGAGTGACTAGGGTAAAAACTCATTTTAGGAAAGTAGCATGAATCAAGTTAAATGTTAAATGTTTTACTACCTATACTTGGTTGCAGGATGTCTTGAATAATTGTAAAGTTACCATAGTGGTTTATAAGGCTGCATCCTAATTCTCGGTTACAATTCCTGTCTCAGGCACTTTATGATTCTTATAGCACATATATGTGACTGTTCTTTTAAACTTAAAGTAGTGAAGCCTAATTATTTGACTCTGCGTTACACAATTTATGACTATAGTCAGGGTCTTGGCTGGAGCTTAGTTGTTTACTCATAGTAAGCAACATAGCAGTGTAAACTAGATTGCCTAGAGAATTCTAAAACAACTAATGGAAAGTACGATTTGGAAGCTGGGACTGGCTCCTTAAAAGTTACTGTGATAAGTTTTAGACAGATAATAGGAAGGCTTATGAAAGTACAATAATACAGTGCTTAATACTTAATGACTGAATATTATTCAATTTGAAACTGTTTTTCACCTCTCTGTATCACTTGACACTAATCACAGTGTCACCTCCTCTGCTTATAACCTTCATTGTCTTTACATTCTTTTCCTAGAGTGTAAGGGGACATTTTGCAACCTCTGTTTGCTTATCTATGCATCATTTCTGTACCAAATCTGGATTTTGTCTCTGCCTATAAAACTTTTCCAATCAAATCGCAAACATTTCTGTTCACCGGATTTGCATATTGTTCTA
Organism: Erethizon dorsatum; assembly: GCA_028451465.1. NCBI lineage: Eukaryota > Metazoa > Chordata > Mammalia > Rodentia > Erethizontidae > Erethizon > Erethizon dorsatum. Next base: position 141,001,769 of record CM051823.1, on the reverse strand, counting down.
TTACTGTCACACCTATGTGCATTTATGTATCACTCTTGAAACTCTGTTACTTTGGCTTTTTTGACACCATCCTTTCCTGACTTTCCTTATGCCATTCCTTCATGATCTTCTACCTGCTACTTTAATGTCATTCCTACTCATAGTTAAATCACTTTTCATGGAACCACTTTTTTTTTACAGGTTCTTCAGATTTATTAATGTAATTACTTACTGCACATTTCAACTTAGATGACTCTAGGTATCTTAGGCTTCCCTGAAGTAAACACCTTACCTAATCTTCTCTGTCTCTTGGCTGTCGTAGTTACTTTTCTCTCATTGCTGAGACAAAATACCTGATGTCCAAAATTAAGGAAGGAAAGGTTTATTTATTTAGCTCACAGTTTGTGGAGGTTTCAGTCCATAATCAGCTGGCTCCAAGGCAGGGTGGCGTGGCACAGGGGCAACAGTTCAAGGTGGCAGAAGACAGCAAAAGCAACAAGAGCAAAGGGGGAGACCAAGCCACTTTTCCTCCCTTATATTGTGTGCAGGCGACCCGCCCCCAGGGCCGGTGTAGCACTCACACCATCTCCCTGCCCTCCTCTTGTACAGGGTGAGGATGTTTAGGAAGTGAGGACCCTGGCCCCATGCTGAGTCACTTAGTTAAACTTCTCAACTTCTCAAGTTGGCACAATGTATCAACCATTACAGATACTTTCTTCAGTTGGTAGCACTACCACTGTCTTCCCAGTCTCCCAAGTTTATGACCATGGAATTACACTGTTTATTTTGGTAGCCACAAGTCATATGTGACTAATTGAACTCAGATGAATTAAAAGTCCAACTCAGGGGCCAGTGAGATGGCTCAGTGGCATAAGCACCTGCCTGGCAAGCGCGAGGACCCGAGTTCGATTCCCGGATCCCACATACAAAAAAAGGGCCGGTGATATCGCTCAGCGGCATGGGCACCTGCTGGCGCACGAGGTCCTGAGGTCGACCCCCGGTACCCACCAAAAAAAAAAAAAAGTCCAATTCAGTGGTTGCACTGTCCATACTTCAGTGCTCCATGTGACTAGTGAATTCTGTGTTAGATGGCACAACTGTAAAGCATTCCCACCCTCATAGAAAGTTCTGTTGGACAGTGTTGTCTTAGAGTCTTTCTTTGACCCTTTTTACCTTCCAAGTTGCTTAAATTGGTAACATTATACATTATTAATTATATCTCCTCTCTTAGTGCCTACTCTTCTGGTTTAAGTTACCTTCATGCTCTGCCTAAGCTGCTACAAAAGTTCTTAGTCATCTCTCTATCCTTAATTTGTATAGGATACAAAAGTTAGAAAGGTATTTCCTGTTTACAGTCGTGGTCCAGTAAAAGAGGACCTGCTCTGGGTTGATGAAACTTTTTATTTTTCTTAAAGAATCTCCATTTATGTAGCTTGAGATTTTTTTTGTAGTTTTTTTTAATAGACCTTTTAAAGAAGATAGAATATAATATTGAAAAAATATAATGAATGATTTGAATTAGTTTAATTAAACTTAACTTTTTAAAAAATTGAAACATAAAATTTTAACCATTAAAATCCTGACAGTAAACAAATGGAAAATTTGTTTCTATGTTTAAGTAATATGTGTTTTAATATTTATCATTATTTCAAACAAATATACATTGATCACTTCATTTATGCAAAGCAACATCTGGCATGGTAGTGTAAATACTTCAGCACCAGTTTGAAGTGTTCTGAACAGGCCAAAAGAGAGCTGTTGGAAAATATTTTAAAAATCATTGAGGTTACATTTTGTCACAAAGGATCTGAAACTGTGCCTATGTCAGTCTTCCTTCCTTTGCTTTGTAAATCTAAGGAATTTCAACATGCCATGTTAATGTTTATAAAAATAAGTTTCTATTTACTATGGCTTCACTGGATGTACTTATTTTCAATAAAAGTAATATTTTATGCATGAATTCCTGTTTTAAGCTTCTGGGAGCCAACGGAAATGCAAATATCAATTCAAAACTTCGCTTGCAGCTGTACTACCCACCTACTAAGCCTCGATATCAGTTAAATGTTGTTGAGGTTTTCGAATGGTGGTCCAAATGTCCAAGAAATCGTTATCCATCAACATTGTATGTAACTGTACGAGGACTGAAAGTTCCAGACTGTGTAAGTTAATAACACATATAAATGTATATCCTCTATTATTAAAATTAAATGACAGTGTCTTCTCCATTTTTACAAAAGATAAAGTCTGCAACATTATTTAAATAGTTTTCTTTAATTGAAAGATGCCTTCAGAGATTGTATATTAAGCCAATAATAGTTGATACTAAAGAGATAATTTAAACTGTAAGTTTTAAATATATATTTCAGGGTTGGCAAAAATGTTATAATTTGATTTTTTTAAATTGAAGATCAAAGGATGACTTAAAGCTGAGGTTGAAAAATATTGTTCTTATAAACAGAGAGCAAATATTTTAGGCTTTGCAGGCCATATATTCCTTACCACAACTACTCAACTTTGCATTGTAAAAGTAGCTATATAAATATATGTAGATACTAACTAAACAAATGGGTATGATATGTCCATAAAACTATTTACAAGCCAAGTGGGTGTGTGTGCCTGTAATCCCAGCATTCTGGGAAGCTGAGGCAAAGGCATCACAAATTTGAGCCCAGCCTGAACAACTTAGCAACTTCATGAGACCCTATCTCAAAATTTAAAAAAACAAACAAACGGGCTGGGGATGTAGCTCAGGGTGAAGGCCAAAGTCCCTGGACTCACTCCTCAGTACTGCAAAGAAATAAACAATTTACAGTAGCAGACCAGTAGGCCAGATTAGGTATGTGGGCTATAGTTTGCAAACCTCTGATTTACGTATTTCACAATAGAAGTATTCAAATAATAAATAGTATTTCTACTGCTATTTTCTAAAGATTAATATTACAAATGAGTCCTAAACTGAGAAACATTTGCTTTGTCTCATTTTTCTTATATTAACTTCCAGATCACTTGCACACTCTGCAGCTGATATTATGTACTATCACCACAGGTTTGGTTTGCATTGGTGTTAATTAAGTAAAATAAATAAGAAATGAGGATTTTAAAGCTTCAGATTTTTATGGTATTAGTTTTGTGATTTTTTAAAGCCAGATAGCATATATTATGAAAGAGCCATGGCATAACATCGGATAGATATTGATAAAGAAGCAGAAACAAAGAGACAGTTATTAAAATCATTTTGTGCAACCATTGGGATCTATTAGCCAAATTCTAAGGCTTTTTGATTATAGGTCTATACTTTCAAGTTGCTTTTATTTTATTTAGAATCATGTATAAATAAAATTAAGGTTTTTTTTCTGGATCATGTTTTGATAAAATGTGTTATTTTAAAAGCAGTGTATACTAAGCAAGAGAAAAAGGTGAACATGATGTAAATTTTCTCATTTTCTATATATATTTAGATAAAGCCATCTTACCAGTCTATGATGGCTCTTCCGGAAGAGAAAGGTAAACCAGTACATTATGAACCTCACCATGAGTCAAGTTCAGTAGACACAGAGCCTGGATTAGAAGATTCGAAGGAAATAGTAGAGTGGAAACGACTACCTGGACAGGTGAAGTGTTTAATACTACTATATTCATTTAGATATTTACTACCTTATAAACCATAGATTCACATATGGCCACAAACCATAGATTTTTGATGTCTGTAAGAGCTATATCTCCTAATCTTTATGAATTCATGAAATTTTTTTACAACACCTGGTTTCTTCCTGTATCACATCTTGATGGGGATAATATATATGCATATCCTTCTACCACAGTTTGAACAGCAATTAAGCTTTAACTAAAGTTTTCTTACTTAGCCTTTTTTGCAGTAGTAGAAAAACATTAGCAGTCATTTTTAGAAATTTTTTGTTTCCAATAAGAATGGAGCTATTACCAAGTACAATTCACCCAAAGTTTTAATTTATCCAAATATCTAATACAGAAATAAGAATGATTATTTCTCTATAACTCTTCATTTTCTGTGTTTTGCATCACATTTGTCTTTCTTTATGAGACCAGTTTTACAGATACATTTTAAAACCACTACATTGGGTTGCGAATACTTAAAACATAATATAGATTGAGTATCCCTAATCTGAAAATCCAAATTCCAAAATTCTTAAAAAGCTTCAGATTTTGGAGCATTTTGGATTTTCAGATTAAGGATGCTCAGCCAATATTCCAAAACCGAAAGTAACTCCAAAATGTGAAATTCTGGTCCAAAGGATTTTGGGTAAGAAATACGCAGCCTGTATTATGGAGAGACCAACACTTAGATGATGCCCTTGGGGACCTTCCTCATTAGGTAAGGAAAGAAGAAAGCAGTCACTGGGCTTTTCACCAGGTGAAGTCTTGAGGGAAAAAATAGCTATAAATATAATTATATGAATTAGTAGTTCTTAAAGTATGGTTTGGGAACTCCTGGGAGTCCTGAGATCCTTTTGGGGGTTTCTTGAAGTCAGTCTCTTTTCATAATGATTCTAACTAATTATTAGTCCTTTTTTACTTTCATTCTTTCACAAACATACACTATAGTTTTCTAGAGACCAAATGACACGTGAGATATCAAAAGAGTGAATGCAGTAGTCCTGAAAATCTAGCTTTTATAAAGCCAGATTAAGGAGAATTTTTTAAATATACAACACTCATTTTATGTAGTTATTTTTCATAAAAACATTGTTTATGTTAACGTTGATGGATTTGCTACTGTTATTTTTTAAACTTTCAATTTTAATTTCAGTATGATGAATATCCATTACTGTAGTCCCATAAACAAAAACTTTTGGAAGTCCTCAAAAATGTTTTGACTGTAAAGTAGCTTGAAACTAAAGAAGTTTGAGAATTGCAAAATGAAGAAGGTGAAATAGAATGGAGAAATATGTTCATTCAGTAGGTTGGTGGAACTTGCAGTGAACTGGGGTGGCCAACTTAGGGATGAGAAGGGTATTTCATATGGAGGTAAAGTTGCAATTGTATGAAAAGCACTTGTATTCGTTAGGCCCTCCGACACTTGGCTAGCATGAGGTAGCTTGCATGAGGTATAGTATGACAGATTAAGTTCACATTATGGAGTGTGTTGAATGGTAGCTTAATATTTGATTGTGTGGAATGTGAGAAAAGATGGTAGGTTTGAGTAGGAGAGACACATTGATAACAATCTTATTTTAATATAAATTAATGCTGGGAATGGCATATGGTGGATTGTGAAGCCAGATACATTAAAATTAGAGTAACATATCTGATAGATGGCATTTGATCATGATATGTGAGGTGATGAGGGTCTAAACTTGAAAGAGTAAGAGATGAATATAAGAGTTAGAAGGTAAGACCCTGCATGATTTAGTGACTGAAAAAGTAGTAAAGAGCATGGGGTAGAGATGGTATTCAGAGCAGTTGAAGATCTTTAATGTTGTTTTCTGATTTTCACTGAGTACTTATTCTGGGAAAGGATACAATATCACTGTGGGAATACAAATAACAGGAAAGTGTCTTTAGTGATTGTAGCCTGGTTGACTTACCTCAGCCACACTTAGGAGCAGCAGTAAGCAGTTACAAAGCCTCTTCATGTGTCCCTCAATTTTTGTCTTTTTACTCTCCTCTCTCTTTTCTTAATAATCTGGTCAGAGGATGGAAGAAAGAAAGAGCATTGTGGTGTCTGATACTTTATTGACACAACAGATGTCTGTGGAATTTTTCACATGCCTAATAGCTCATAATGTTGCTTCCTGAGCTGCCAGATCTTTTTGCTGTTTGTCAAAAACTTGATACCTATCTAGAAGTTAAGCCTAACAGTCTTTGCAAGGCCCATTAAGCTGGGCTTGACCCTTGGAATAATCCTTATTAGCTATATTTAGCTAATAGTGGCTACTCTTAGCTAATGATAGTTACTCAAAGGGTTTCAATAATGAATATATTCAGAGCCATCTGTAATAAAGGTACAGCATTCATGGCATACAGTAAGGGGCCCAGTATATGATTAATTCAACTTTTTAAATATCAAGAAATACAGGAACTAAGACCCACTAAAGATTGGAAGAGGCAGAATTAGGAAAAATAAAAGTAGTTTCGACAATTGATATTAATATCCAGAAAATCTTAGTTTTATCTGGTTATAGGTAATGAAAACATAGAAATTATTAAGAAATACTAATGCAGTTAATGAATGAGAGGCAAATATGGGATGATTATTTGGAATATACAGTAATCTTCTCTTATCCACAAGAGAGATATTCCTAGACCTTTAGTGGGTGCCCCAAACCACAGATAGTACTGAACTCTTCATAGACTTTCTTCCTATACAAACATAACTATGATAAAGTTTAATGTTTAAATTAGAATCTGTGTAACCATCTCTTATTTGTAGTAAATGGTTTGGTGTCATCCATTTTTAGGGGATCCCTTACTAAAATGTTTGTGTAGGCTCCATGCTTTCTGATGCAACATGTCAATTGGAACACATTTTTTGTTCATGTTTTCTGCCTACAAATGTAGTGTCTTTTCCACTTTAAGCATTAATCACTCACTCTGGCCATAACTTGGAGTTTGAATCATGACAGCAAAATCAGCACAAATGTTTTTCCTCCTTTGCAGTTTCACAGATTTGATCTTACTGTTGATCTTAGTAACCTCAGCATATGATTTTTTTTCTTTTTTTTTTTTTCTTTTTTTTTTTTTTGTGGGTACTGGGGGGTCGACCTCAGGACCTCGCGCGCCAGCAGGCGCCCGTGCCGCTGAGCGATATCACCGGCCCCTTTTCGTATGTGGGTTCCGGGAGTCGAACTCGGGCCCTCGTGCTTGCCAGGCAGGCGCTTAAGCCGCTGAGCCATCTCACCGGCCCTGATTTTTTTTCTTAAGTCTGAACTTTTACCTTTTTACCTAAAGGAAGCAGTTAATAGCTTCTTTTTGTTGTATGTGAATTGCCAACTTCACTACTCTTGTTCTTTGGAACCATTAACATGAACACAAGTACTGAGATGTCGTGATAGTCGATCTCATCGCCAAGGCAGCTATTCAGTGACTAACAAATGGGTATCATATGCAATAGGGGTATGCTGAATGAAGAGAGATAATTCCTGTTCCACACATTATGAAGCCATTAGCTTCATAAAATTGTTTATTTCTTGAATTTTCTTTCACTTAATATTTTTTGACTACACTCGACCATAGTAATCAGAAGCCATGGAAAGCAAAACCACAGATAAAAGGGGAAACTACTGTATATTTTGGAAAGAGTCATAAAGGATGGTTATTTTAAGAGAGAAAAAGAGAGCTGAACATTCATGCATCCTAGGCTTAGGCTAGGACATGTAGGGCATTTATAGTTTTAAAACAAGTTTATCATCTAAGCAAAAGTGACTTACTAGTTGCTGTTGCATGGAATAAGAATGTTACATACATTCTTTTTTTGTGCTATATAGAAGCAGTGTGGCAGTGACAGATTGAGAGTATTAGATACTGAATTTTTTCTATTCATATTTTAGATAAGTATTAGAAACAACAGATTTGCTTAATTTTATGGAGAACTAATTCTCTTTAGAAAGTAATGTAGTATTTTTAAAACCTACTATAGTAATTGAGATTAGCAACTAGCCTTTGTATTTTAATGTTTCTTAATTTATATTTTTAAAATACATGTTTTTTAGGCTTGCCGTATCCCAAACAAGCACCTCTTCTCACTAACTGCAGGAGAACGAGGATGTTTTTGTCTTGATTTCTCCCACAACGGAAGAATCTTAGCAGCAGCCTGTGCCAGCCGGGATGGATATCCAATTATATGTGAGAAATAATCCTACCTATTTAATATGACTGTAGTCTATGTGATGGTCATTGTTTGGTTTTAAAAATTCATTGAAAGCTTGAGTACTCCTCAGTACTAGTAAATTAAAGAAGACAAATTTCTTCATGTAAAGAAATAGTTCTTTTATACTGTAACCATTGAGAAATAAAGTGAGAATATTAAATGAAAGATGTTAATTTTTTTAAACATGCAGGAAACATTTTTGTAAACATTTTCTATTTTAAATACAGGAATTTAGAAACGTGAAGGATTAATATCATGGAGAATTTTGCCCAATATTGTTAGATGATAGCAGTAATAATTTGAATTATGAGAGCCCACAAATTTTTTGTGCACTAGAACACTTGTACACTGAGGTGTGCCTCAGAAATACCTAGATGAAGACTTCTGATTATGATTGGCAAGAAAGAAGCCAAGAAAAATTATTTCTGTAGCTTTAGAGTGTTTTGGGTTTTTTTTAGTAAGCATTATCATACTGTTCTAGAAGCATTAAATTCAGTCCCTTATTTTTGGCTCAGTAACGAAAACCAGCTCTCTTCAGCAGGAAGAAGCCAGCTTCTCATGGCCATCTGCCCTAAGGGCTGGATTATGACAAACTTTACGTACTCAGCTTCACATACAAGGTGTGATCAAAAAGTACAGTGAGTGTTTAAATTTTAACAAATGTATTACAGTAAAAGACATACTGACTTGAATCCTTCTCAAGATATCCCCCCCACCCTGCTTCAAACACACTTAGCCCATCGTTCTTGCCACTTTCTGAAGCAGCTCTGGAAATGCCTTTTTGTCAGTGTCTTTAGTTGCATTATTATGGCTACCTTGATGTCCTGAATTGATTCAAACTATTTACCCTTTCCTGATCATTTTGACTTGGGGAAGAGCCATATGTCACACAGTGCCAGATCCAGTGAATAAAGTAGATGAGGATACACTGTTATGTTTTTATGAGCCTGCCTTTACACTGGATGGCACTCAGCAGCAGCATTCACTGTATTTTTGATCGTGCCTTGTAAAGACACTCAAAAAAGAGGACGTGTGAAACTGCTTCAGAAGTGGCAAGAACAGTGGGATAACTATATTCAAATTAATGTGTGTTCAAATTAATGGCAATGTGTCTTTTGCTGTAATTTTTTAAATTTAGATATTCACTGTATATTTTGATCACACCAGATAGTGATTCACTTTTTTTCAGCAGGGATTCCTGAGTTGACTGGCATTTATTAAATTAATACTCCTCCCCATCAAATAATAATAGATTTTTAAAATATAAAAGTATTTATGTAGCTTGATTAATCACTATGCTGATTTAAAATTCATCAAAAACCTATGTGTGGGGGAGAAGATTTTTGGTAAACATGCTCCAAAATACTAATGCTGTAGTGATTTCTTTCTTTTTGCTAATGAAAGAGTTATTTTCATTCTGATTTACATGTTTGAAATTTCTGTGATAAACTTATTACATCATACTTAATTGTTCAGGATGCTATGGATTTAGATGTATGTGTTGCTTAAATCTCAAAAACCAGAAGGTGGAATCTTTGGTTTATGTTCTGTCTAAACTTGGTATTTGTTTAGTTTGTTCATGTTCAGATTAACATTTTTCACAAATTTGGGGATTATTCAGTCAATATTGCTTCATATTTTCTGTTTGCCCCTTTCTCTTTATTCTTCAGGGACCCCTATTATGCCTGTGTTTGTAGACTTGATGGTGTCTCACAGGTCTCTGAGGCATACTTATTTTTCTTTATTCTTTTTCTTTCTATTCTTTAGATTGGGTAGTTTCAAGTGACCTATCATCAAGTTCAGTAATTATTTTGCCTACTCCTATCTTTTGAGCCCCTATAGTGAATTATTTCAGTGTTTGTACTTTTTAAGCCTAAAATTTTTCTTTGGTTGTCATTTCTTTTTCTTTACTGGTACTCTTTTTTTAATGAGAAATAGTGCTTAAAATTTAATTCTTCAGATATGATCTTCTTTAAATCTTTGAACATATTCATAATAGGGAATTAAAAGTTTTTGTTGAAAAAGACCAGTGCCTTGCCTTCCTCAGTTTCTATATGGACAGTTTGTATTAACTGCTTTTTTTCTTGTTTTTTTCATATCTTATAATTTTATGTTGAAAACTGGATATTTTAAATAAGCCAGTGAAGCAGCTCTGGAAATCAGGTTTCTCTTTTTGACCCTTCTCATCCACCCAGGATTAGTTATTGTTGCTGTTTCTTTAGTGACTTTCTTGGGCTAATTCTGTGAAGTCTTTGTTCTTTGTCACGTAGTTATCAGTGTAGTCTCTACTCAGGTTAAGTGTCAGCTGATGGTGTAAACAGAGATTTCTGTTAAATACTTTTGAGTGCATAGGTCTGATGTCCTTCTCCAGGGGTCTGTGTGTGTATGTTGGGCTGTCTTTTCAGAGCTTCAGCAGACAATTGAAAAGTCTGCCTTCACTTCCTGTTTGTTCAGGGTCTCCTCGGGTCAGCTGGAGTGGGAGGTAAAGCCTCTTAGGTTTTGCTTAGCTATGCACACAGATCTTTCATATTTATCTACATGCATGGGAATCCTAGATTCTTAGATATACAGTATTTTGGAGGTTTTCAAGGTCCCGTAGGGCCATCTTGTTCCCAGGTTTTTCATTTTAAATTTTTTAGTGAACCTCGTTTTAGCCCCAAGTGCTATTATTACCACCTGAGGCAGCTGTAGTGTTAAATGATGTCACTCATTGTTTAAACATGCACTCTGGAGTTACAGCTGCTTGTGTAAAGTGTGTATTGAGCCAGTCAGGTAAAGGCAGGCCCTGAGAATGAAGCCTTCGTGGAGCTGCCAGACTGTCAAATAGTGGTCTTTGGGGATGGAGCTTTAGGGATCTGCAGACCTGTTCTACAAATCCATTGTCTGTTAGGCTCCTGATCTTCACCTGTTTTTAAGGTTATTTTAGAGTTCAAGAGAGGGAAATGGAATAAGTTAATACCATAAAGCTCAATGTTCTTACTGAAATTCATTTATTTTTCTTGAATAAATACTCCTCAGATTCTCACAAGCTGTGCTTAATTTCCAGAATTCTGAAACATTGTTTTGAGAATTTTTGCCACTGTTCTTGTTGCTTTCATGGGGGAGCCGATTTTCCAAGGTCCTTAGTTTGCTATTCAGTACTTCTGAACTTAGTACTGTAGTTAATGGGTACTTGGTTTTACCACTAGGTGGAGGTAGAGGCTTGGAGACTTGGTTTCTGTTACAGATTTTATGTGTGAAACACATAATAGCACAGCGCTTTGTCTATCAGATTGAGTTGCTGCTTATTACCTTACTCTGTCATTTTGTATTGAAATTTTTTTCTGACAGTAGCTAAGTTTAAATTTCTCATTACTTCAAATAATTACAATTTTGGTTGGCATTTAGTCAATTTTCAAGTTAAATAATACTTTATTCATGAAACACCAAATTATAGAGTATTTGAAATGAATTGCAATGTAAATGCTACTTATTATTTGACTAATAAATTGATTATCAAAGATTCATGGGGATTGCTTTATAGAGATAATAATTGATAGCATATTATAGTATATTATGAAATTTTAGGATATTATAAAATTTTGTGTGTAAATTCTTGTTCCTAAGCAAATGAAAAACTGTTCTTAAGTAGATTTTAAAATTTTGTTTATACTGAAAATATGTTTGGTTATAATTTTCATACTGCTTAATTTATGTCTTAAGTTATTGTAAATTATGTATTACTAAATTAAAGATCCTCTGTCTAGAAACCTACTGATTGCCAAATATTTTTATTAGTATATGAAATTCCTTCCGGACGTTTCATGAGAGAATTGTGTGGCCATCTCAATATCATTTATGACCTTTCCTGGTCTAAAGATGATCGCTATATCCTTACTTCATCATCTGATGGTACTGCCAGGTTAGTATATGCTATAATAGTATACCTGTTGTGTATAGTTTCTTTGCTGTCAAAGGAAGCTAAGAAAATATGAAGTGATATTAATACCCTTATGCTTCAGTTATATTTTACCTATGAAGTGATAACCATAAATATGTAGACTGATTAAATAGTACTAAAACTTTTTCTCGAAGGCATTTTCCTCAAAAGTCTCTTATTAATATAACATATAGCATTTCTGATCCTCACCATCTTTAAATGATCCTGTTTTAAATTGTTTAACACTTTAAGATGAGGTTATTAAACACTTGAAGTTTTTCCTAGAATATAAACTCTTGATAGCAGGGATCCTGTCTTAACTATTGGCTAGATGTGGGGGTTGGCACCTGGTGGAGCTCATTACATTAATGTAGAGGAAATAAATAGGTATCATATGTTGTAAGAGTGTTATAGGTGTTAAATATTTGCATTCTCACTATATCAGTCTTAAATTAGCCCATTTCAATTTAAGTGTCACAATAAAACATTTTAAAAGCTAATTCTTTTTTTGTGTGTGTGAGGACCAGGGGTCGACCTCAGGACCTTGCACGCCAGCAGGCGCCCGTGCTGCTGAGCGATATCACCGGCCCATAAAAGCTAATTCTTAAAGTTCACTTACAGTTTGTTTTAGCTTCTTCTTTGACTTTGCTTGTGTTCTAAAAATACTGTGAGACAATTTTTTAAAATGTTTTTTATATACACCATTTAATTTGATTCCAACAGACATTTTCTATAGTTGTTGTGATGTGTAAGAGCCTTTCGAGATCCACACCAACTTTACTATCATTTACATCTGCTTCATACTATTCTCTTAACATGTAATGTGACTTTTTGTGTCTGGGTCCCTTCTTCTACTAATCTAATCAATCTCCTTTTCTGTATAAAATGTCTAATTGATCAAGATATTATCATTGTTGAGTTTATATTTAAATGCAAAAGGTAACAATTGACTTTCCTCTCTGTAGAACCAGGAGACTACTATTGTCTCCCTTAACAATATCCTCAGGAGCTTACCTGGTTATTTCTTTTAGCACACCCATCCTGATACCAGGTAATGCTAGAGAATAATGCATAACTTTACTGAAATGTGGTTGTGAATTTGTAAGTCCTTGAATCACCTGCACTGTCATCCCTGCTGAAGAATCTTTCTGCTTATCTTTATTCAGCTCCCTTTTCTCATTTATCTGGCAGCAGACACAAAACTCAACACTCTCCGATTTCTCTACACTAAGTCAGTCTTCCAACTTTTATTAGATGACTGCCTTTAGTTTACATTCAAATTGAGACAGACATGAGCTTCCTGTATTTCCCTCTAGTTTCCCTCCTATTGTCTATAACTGTGCTCACCTTTATCTCAACTGTGGTAAAATTACCTTTCCAAAAGCCTCTTTCATAATGCTTTGTCTTCAGTACCCATCGTCCACTGGAAAGTATTCCACTAGCTTAGCATGGCATAATAGACATATCCGTCCCTCATTGATTAAACTTACATTCTTCTCATATACACTTGCTGTGTACTCTTTGCCTGACCTACACAATGTTTTGAAAAACCCTTAACATCTTACCTTTGGCATCTTAGTGCCCTTTTACCTTACTTACTCCTATACTTAAATGCCCCTCTCCTCTCCTTCCCACCTAATTCATTCACCGGAAATTTATTAAGTGCCTTTTGTGAGCTACTTGTAGTAGTTATCATGTAAATTCAGCTCAAATTTCACCATTTCTTGAAGCTATCTTTGGTTTCCTCAAATAACATGTATATTAAAGCAAAGTATGTTTTTATGTACTTTAAAATTGGTATTAATTTGGATTCTCTGCATCATAAAAATAATGTGAAAGTATTAACTGAATGAAAAGAGAAGCATCATGGCTAAAATCAAAAGACAAGGAAGTTTTTGTAAGGGATTAAGAATGCTGGTAATGAATAAGCTCAAGTCAAAAGGAAAAAAGTTAGAATTGCTCACGCTCACAAGTGGAGAATTGTGGGTTTCTGCCCATGTCTACTCCTTCTGTTTTCCTGGGAATCACTGCCACATGGTATTGTTGGTGTCTCTAAGCATTAATTTCCCACTGACTAGCTCTCTGCCATATGGCCTTAGCCTAAATCTCCTTTAGTTATTTCCAGAATAAGCTGTGTTTTTCTCAAATCATCATCATTTAATGCAATGAAAAAGACTTTCCATGTGTAATGGCTCTCTGTAGGGCCATGTCCCCATGACACCCACTATGATACATACTATTTTAATTTTGATTTTTTTCCTGAAATCTAATCATTTTTGTGTGTGTTCTCAGTCTTTACAAATTTGTGTGTCCTCTTTCTCAGTGAGCAGCCTGATTTTCCTCCAAATCTATTATTTCTTTCAATCTTTCATTCTACCATTACCTAGGTAACAAAAGCCATCATTGATAATAGTTCAGTTTTTACACAAAAAGCTTTGTTTTTATTTTAAAAATATATCTATTTTAATGTATTGAGCTATTTTGAAGATATATTTGCCTCACTTCTGCCTTATATAGTATTTAAAATAATGATGCAAAGATTCATTAGCAAGCAAACTGAGGTTTTATCTTTTAATTATTGTAATATTCCCTTCAAATTAGCGATTTTGTTAGTAAGTATACTACTTCATGTAGCATGCGTCCATTGAAAATTTTATTGTGGTAAAAATGTTTATGCAGGGACACACATGCTTTATTTTCACTTGAAAACATGTTCTTTCACTTCCTTCATTATTAGTTTGGATTCTCGGTACTGTAATTGAAGACCATATCCTATATTTTAAGCTGCTGCTGAGAAAACTTAGAATGTTATTCTTGAATAGCCAACTGTATTTTTTCCTTTATTTATAATTTTGTAAATGACATAATTTGCTTTCTTAGTAATTAAGAATATAAACCATAAATCCTCGTAATAAAAAATAATATATTCCTCTAATTCTAATAATTTAAGCCACTGCTCCATATTCTTATAAAACCTGTGCATTGCTAGATTTTGACTATTTTTACACACTGCTAGAAATTTGAAATATCTAACAAGATAGTTGAACACTTGGAGTTTACTCTTTGGTCTAGATTATAGCAGTAATAATCTTAAAAGTTTTTTTATAAATCAACGATTTTAGAGGAAGACAATGAGAATGTTAAATAGAAAGGAAATGCTTAATTTAGGATAGTCTGTTTTCTATCAAAATATCATTATTTTACGTAAGATTTCAGAGTGATTTCAATATGACTTTTTTTTTTTTTTTTTGCTGGTACGGGGAGTCGACCTCAGGCCCTCGCACTTGCCAGCGAGCGCTTGTGCCATTGAGCAATATCACCGGCCCTTTTTTCCTTTATGTGGGTACTGGGAGTCGAATTCAGGACCTCGTGCTTGCCAGGCAGGTGCTTATGCCACTGAGCTATGTCACCAGCCTCTCAATATGACTTTTAAGTCTGGGATCTTCATGTTTGTTATGTGAGCTTCAAAATTACAAATATAAAAGTTAATGAAGTATCCTATTCTCTAAACTCCTTCTACTAAGCATTTTGCAGAAGCAATTTACACCACCTAAATGGGATGTCATTTACTTTTTTCCCCATATTTTTAAATATATATATAATATATTACCAACTATGCAATCTGTGTTTAATCAGTGTCGAAAATAGGTAGATTTGGGCCAGTGATATAGCTCAGCGGCATAAGCGCCTGCCTGGCAAGCGCGAGGTCCCAAGTTTGGTTCCCAGTACCCACATAAAAAAAAAAAAAAAAGGTAGGTTTAAAAAATATATATGTCTAAATATAAGTATAATTTTTAGTTTTACAGAGTAGAATACAATTAATAGATATATGCTTGATAATAGGAAATGGCGTTGTCAAAATGTGAAGAATTGTAGCCATCAAATACGTGATCATCATGATTTTATTGTTATAAATATTAGTTTACCATTGGTTGTTGCATCTGTTGGATAGGTTGGTTCTTATAAAAACTATTACATTTCTGCCTTTCAGAAGCAATATGTAACTTTTTATCCTTTTCCAGGGTATGGAAAAATGAAATAAATAATACAAATACTTTGAGAGTTTTGCCTCATCCTGCTTTTGTCTACACGGCTAAATTCCATCCAGCTGTAAGAGAGCTGGTGGTTACAGGATGCTATGATTCTGTGATACGGATATGGAGAGTTGATGTGAGTGAAAGTTCTGCTGTATTGGTCCAACAATTTGATGCTCACAAGAGTTTTATCAATTCTCTCTGTTTTGATGCTGAAGGTATGTTAGAGGCTGTGTTCCAAAAGAAGGCTAGTTGCATGAAGAAATTTTTTTATTTCACTAAGTTATCAAACCTTAAGAAGGATGTTATAAAATCGATGATTACTTGTGCATATTTTGGTTTATTCTTATTTCACAGGTTACATGAAGTCACTGAGGGAGTTGTTTATAATTTTAGTTATTTAATTCCTAAACATTTCAATTCAGTCTTTGCTCTAACAGTGTCATGTATCAAATTTTATAAATATATGCATTTAGAATGATAATTATCTTCTCAGTAAGGTTTTTTTCTTTTTTTTTTTTTGGTGGGTACCGGGGGTCGACCTCAGGACCTCGCGCGCCAGCAGGTGCCCGTGCCGCTGAGCAATATCACCGGCCCTTTTCTCGTATGTGGGTTCTGGGAGTCGAACTCAGGACCTCACGCTTGCCAGGCAGGTGCCTGAGCTATCTCACTGGCCCTCAGTAAATTATTTTTAAGGATCTTTTAAAGAGGAGATGGGGGAGACAAAAAATCCCCAAAGAATGTTGCAGATATATATGTTAAATGTAACAACAGAATTTTTTTTTAAAGTACATAAATATATAGAGGGAAACATTACAATTATTTAAAGGGTTCTCTTAGTATATAAATAATATGGATATTTTAAAGATGTAAAATATAGGTTGTTTTATTGGCTGAAAGAATAAAAAATTTTATCTGTTAATAACTTTTTAAATTTCAGAAACTAGACATTTAGGCTATAGCTGTAACTAATTAAAATAGGATCCAGATCAAAATGATAATATTGCTGATGTACTCAGTTCAACTATAGGGATGTTAATAAATTTAGAAAGGCCCTGAATAAAAAGGTATCTGAAAACGTTCATAATAGAAGTAGCTCACATTATAAAAGAAAGATAATTTTAAAAATACTGTCCATAAGATATGCAAATACAAAAAAAAGGGAAATTGGTCTATGTTGCTCCAATAGATAGGGATGGGGCCAAAGCTGCAGAAGACAGATTTTTCTTTGCTCAGAATTAGAAGCAACATTCTAACACATGGAGTGATTCACCAGTTAAATAACCTGTTTTGTAAAATATTAAATTCACAGTTGCCAAGCAGCCATCAGTAAATACTGGTGAATAAGATATTCCTGAGTGGCTATGAAGTTGAACTTGATGGTCTCTGAGGTCCCATTCAACTTTAAAATAGTTTAACTCAAAAAAATTGATGTAAACTGTTAACACTTGTTACTTATTATTTTATTCATTCCCTATCATTTATTGAGGTTTTCTTGTTCACAAGTATTATGCTAACAGTGTGTATTAGAATATAAGTATTTTCTAGGAATATAAAACAGAATATATCAATGATAAAGATGAGGAATACACAAGTAATTTGGCTTTGGAATGAGCCTTACACACATGCACTGAGATACTCATTTCTTTTTGTATTCAAATTCAAGCAAGTGGCAAAGGGAAATATGTCACCAAAAATAATTTAAAAGAGGGAAGTACTCGTGTAAAGATAATTGGGATTAGAATGTGAGTTATTTTTGCTTTTTTGCATTTTTGAACTAAAATAACTTTTAGTAGCCCTCCTTTTCTTTTACTATGTTAGTGGGTTTTGGTTCCCTCAATTTATCATTTGTTTCTAATGTGTGATTTTCTAAGTGAGTAATCTTACTTTATTAAATAGGTCATCACATGTATTCAGGAGATTGCACAGGAACAATTATTGTGTGGAATACTTATGTCAATGTTAATGATTTGCACAACTCAGTATACCACTGGACTATAAATAAGGTATGAAATCATATTTTATAGTTTGGGATTTAGTTAAGGAAATTAGAAAAATATTTAACCACATGACTTTAAGATAGGAAGTAAGGATATTCCATGCTATCTTTTTAAAAAAATTAAGTTTTTTCTCAGTCCCTAAAAAATCAGTTATCTTTAATCAACTGTTACAGTCTCCCCGATGGCTGATTTATAGCAACTTAGTGAAGATTTTCATTTTGACGAGTTCACTTTCAGTTCTTTAAAAATATATATATATATTTTTGTTGTGTGTGTGGGTCTGTGCACATATGTGTGCATGTATTGGAAATTAAACCAGGGCCTTGCACATGCTAGGCAAGTACTGTGCTACTGAGGTATACCCCCCAAGCCCACCTTCAGTCTTTTGAGCCCGAATTTACACTATGGCATTTGCTGGAGTTTACAATAATGTGAGGTATGTGTAATGTTACATTACCATATGTAAGTAACAACTTATATTTTTTATTATATCCTTCTTTTCTTGGTCCAGTAACATTTCTCTAAAAAGAGCATGCTCAGTGCTTTGTCAACAATGCTGTCTTTCATTGTTACATAATTATGATGAGGGTCCCTGCAAGCAATTTTATTGGTGTATATTTTTTTTAGTTAAAAATATAAAAGAATCATCAAATTTGTGTTTGTTTTATATAAATTGATGTAATTTCTGCCTACCGTGTTATGTGCTTTTGAGTTTTTCATACTAGCTTATGACAGTAGCTGTCCTCCTTTGAAATAAAAAGATACCCTAAATAAAAAAGAATTTCCATGAACTTTAGTTAAATCTTTGTGTCTGTGAGATCTATATTAAAAACTCTATTCTATTTTTAGTTATTCTTATCTGATCTATCAAATTAATGACATCTTGAGATTCATCAGGTAGCCTAATTTCACACACTTTGAAAAGAACTTTCTAATCACTTACATACCGGAGGAACTGGCAAGTCTACAAAGGCACCGATTTCAATTTTTTTGAGTGTACAGTGCAGAATTTATCATTTATTATAAAACATGTGCCTTTTCTTAACCTTTATATACTAAGATACAAATTTATCTTGAAAATCCACAGCTTGGTCATTACTTCAGACAGTCAATAATAAATAGGAAATGAGCCTGGAATGTCTTAGCAGCAAACGCTTTGTGACAAATAGAAGGCTGTGTGCATTCAGCTGTTTGGGGAATGCTAAGTTACATTCATCTGTCCCTCAAGGATTAAGTACCCATGTGCTGTTGCACATACTCTTAACCAGCCATACATTATCTTCAAAACAAGGGTTTTTTAGTTTGAACAAGAATATGCTAAAGAAAAATATGAGGAAATCACCAGATAATACAAATACTAAATCTGCCAGCAACTTTCTCAAGTTTATACCCCACACTTGTTCTGCAGTTTTGTTTTGGATTTTGCATGTTTGCATCTGTTTCAGTTGATCGGATCCTCACCCATGCCTCCCCACCTCAGATTTGTTATAGTTTAGCCACTAGAATCCCTATCTGTTGTGTCAGCGTTTCACTATTTTCTGTGACTTTAACAAAGAAAAATTAGGGCCGGTGAGATGGCTCAGCGGCATAGTTGCCTGCCCGGCAAGCTCAAAGTCCCGAATTCCACTCCCGGTACCCACATAAAGGAAAAAAAGGGCCGGTGATACTGCTCAGTGGTACAAGCGCTCGCTGGCAAGCACGAGGTCCTGAGGTCGACACCCAGTACCCACATTTAAAAAAAAGGAAAAGAAAAATCAGTCAACAGTAGCAGGGTTGAGCTGCTGCTATGAGGAATAATACCTCATATTAGCTCATGTATCCCCAGCCTAAATCTCCCCATTTCCCCCTACTCACCAGCCGTGGTAATCTGTCCACACATTTGAATTTTGTATGTATTTTTTAGATTCCACATATAAGTGAGATCATGTAATATTTTGCAATATTTTTCTTTGACTTATTTCACTTAGTATAATGTCCTTCAGGCTTATCCACATTATGGCAAATGGCAAGATCTTAATTCTTTTTTAGGACTGAATAATACTCGTGTGTGAGTGCATGTTTATTGTAGTTTATCCATTTGTCTGTTCCTGGACATTTAGGTTGTTGCCATATCTTGGCTATTGTGAATAATACTGCGGTGAGCATAGGAATGCAGATACCTTTACAAGGTAGTGATTTTGTTTCCTTTGGTATTTGCACAGAAGGGAGATTTCTGAGTCATATGATAGTTGTATTTTTAATATCTTTAGGAACCTCCATACTGTTCCACAATGGCTCTCCCATTCTACATTCCGAACAGTAAGATACAAGAGTTCTCTTTTCTCCACATCTTTAACAACACTGGTTATCTTTTGACTGTTGATTACTGTCCTAACAGGTATAAAGTGCAATCTCATAATGGTTGTAATTTCCCTTTCGCTGATGATTAAAAGATGTTGAGTATCTTTGCATATACTTGTTGGTCATTTTTATTTCTTCTGTGGAGATTTGTTTATTCAGTTCTTTGCCCATTTTTTAAATTCAGGTTATTTACTTCTCCATTACTGATTCCTGTGAGTTACTTATAAATTTTGGATATTAGTCCCTTAGGAGACATATGTAAATAATTTTTCCTGGTATGTAAACTGCCGTTTAATGTTGTTGTTTACTTTGCTGTGCAGAAAGCAGCTTTTAAATTTGATTTAGTCCGATTTATTTTTGCTTTTGTGGCCTGACCTTTTGGTGCAATACCCAAAGAAATCATTGCTAAGGTAAATGGTGTGTGGCTGTGCACACCTGTAATCCCAGCAGTTGCAAGGGTTAGGGCAGGGAGATTGCCCTGAGTTCAAGGCAAGGCTGAACTGCAAAGCGAGATCTTGTCTCAAAAAATAAAAATAAAAAATAAAAAAGTGTGTGTGTGTGTGTGTGTGTGTGTGTGTGTGTGTATAGATATAGATAGATAGATAGATAGATAGATAGATAGATAGATAGATAGATAGATAGATATCAGAAGCTTTTCCCTTATGTTCTCTTCTGGGAGTTTTATAGTTTCTGGCCTCACATTTAGATCTTTTATCCATTAAGAGTTGATTTAAAAAAATTGATTTTAGTGTGTAATGTAAGGTACAAAGATAATTCCTCTTATGCATGGCTTATGCATGCAGGTTCTTCCTCAGTGTTTGTCTTTCTGACATTATTAGTTGGGTATCTTGTATAGCTGCCTCAAATAACCAACCAAACGGAAGGAAAAAACCTCACCCAAATTATAATTTAAACTAAATTATTTCAGAATAAGAGGTCCATAACATACCATACTTAAGACAAATGGAAGTGTATGAAAAGATTCTGAGGCTGGATAGAACTTTAAAATTAATTCTACACTTAGTTTTTAAGTTTATAAAGATTGGAAATTTTTTTATATGATATTAACAGAAAATGTAGTGTTAGGAGATGTATATGAAGTATTTATGGGGCCTGACTATATTTTGGGAAAGTAAATAGTATACAAAAACACGTACTAATTACGTGTAGCATTATGTAATATAAAAATACAATTTACCAGTCTTAAACAAGTTTCTGGAAATCCTTTTGCTTAACAGTTTTAAAGCATCCTGTATAATGGAATTGAAAATGACATTTTAAAATTAATTTTGTATGCTAAAAAATTTATAGCATTAGACAAACTTTTCAGTATTAGTATTTTTATGATTTTCCTTATCATTTTAGGAAATTAAAGAAACTGAATTTAAGGGGATTCCAGTAAGTTATTTGGAGGTCCATCCCAATGGAAAACGTTTGTTAATCCATACCAAAGACAGTACTTTGAGAATTATGGATCTCCGAATGTAAGTATATGCTATTATTACAAAATAAGTACTCATAGAATAAATAATGAGTGAATTTGTGTTTATAAAATGCAACAGAGATTCTTAACTAGGC
This sequence comes from Erethizon dorsatum, assembly GCA_028451465.1. Taxonomy (NCBI): domain Eukaryota; kingdom Metazoa; phylum Chordata; class Mammalia; order Rodentia; family Erethizontidae; genus Erethizon; species Erethizon dorsatum. The sequence continues at coordinate 140,980,073 of CM051823.1, read as the reverse complement.
AATTTTGCCCCCTAGGACTATTTGTCAGTGTCTGGAGATATTTTTGATGTTGCTTTTATTATCTGATGGGTAAAGATCAGAGATGCTAATAAGTGTCCTAAGCTCATTGGAAAAGCCCACACAGAAGGAATTATCTGGTCTCAAATGTGAACAGCTCGAAGGCTGAAATGCAGTCAATCGCTTTTTATTTTCACGATTATAAACAGAAACTTCTACCTTCAACAGTAAGGGACTTCTAGCTCTATGATACTGGTATAGCATATATTATGATAAATAAGGACTGAAGGAGTTGGCTTTTGATTAATTTATGTGTTTTTCTCTTATTTCTAAATAAAAGTAAATGTGGAGAAATACTTTTAATATAAAAGGCAGAGCAGAATGCTGAGAAAATCAGCATGGACTTCTAATAGTGTTAGAGTTGCTGTAAAACAAATGATAGAGAGAGAGAGCTCTTTTATTAGATTTCCTTAATGTATTTAGAAAGGAAAATGTGATAATTTATATTAATTTGATTCTGCAAGTACCTTCTCAGGTACTTAACTGACCATTAGGCTTAACTGACCATTAAGCCCTAATGTTTACATAGAGCAGTCCAAGACCCTGGCATGCGCGCGGTGGGGGCATGATACCAGGATTATCCCATGAAGAATTTATGGTCTAGTTGCACACCTCCAAAATAACACTGGAAACATTTAGTTAGACTAAAATAGGAGATCTTCAAGGATTGGCATCTTCTTATTCTTTTCTATATGTAGCATTCTTGTTATGCTTGGCAGATAGCAAGTACTAGAATGAATTTTTTAATGACTGTATAATAGATTATATTCTTCACAGCAACAATAATGCTGACAACTATAATATAATCTGTTACAGACTTTATTGAGAGGCTGGCATTTGAGGTCAGTCTTAAAGGATGGATAGAATTTAGAAAAGATAGAAGTTTTTCAGTAGAATGGACAACATGAAATCAAGTTTAGGGATAAGATAATATGTGTTAAAGGCAGAGAAGTTAGTCTACATGAGCATAGGTTTCTTGGAATAGTGAGAGGGAATTTTTAGAAATAGAAATTAGAACTAGAGTGGAAGGCCAGGCTGAGGAGTCCGGTTTATTCCCTTTTTAGGCAAGGTGAGATCATGCCTAGGCTCAGAGTCAGATGCTACCTTTGCCACCCTTACTAGCTGGTTAACTTTTCTGTGCTTGTCTTTACTCATGTCTCAGGAGAAATAATATGCTATATGCAGTGATTTTGTGGAAGAATAAACTAGTTAGTATGTGTACAGTACTTACAACTGTAAAGCACACAGCAAGGACCCTGGAAATGTTTGACCCAGAAACTACCGGTCTGGATATTTATGTCAAGAAAGTAATTGTAAAACAGTGCAAATATATAGGTAACACACACAAAAGTTGTACATAGAAATCATGCTCATGGTAGGGGAATGCTGGAAACATCCTAAATGTTGTCCAGCAATAGAAAATTTCTTAAGGTACTTTTAGACAACAATACATACTCAAAGAGACAGTGCAGGATCTGTATTTTCTACCATGGAGGGCACTACTCATCATCTGTTCTTGAGTGCAAAGAACAGGTTACAGAGCAGTGTATCTAACACTACCTGACTTCCAGTAAGTGTTGCAATTTATTATTCATATGTGAAAATATCTGCTTGTATATCATGTTTAATAGATTATTTAATAACACTTTATCTATTGTTCTTTCAGGGATCAAGTATTTCTTTATGATTTAAAAAATCCACTGCGTGGAAGAAAACAGCATAAAAAGTCTACCTATATTTTAGAAATCAATTCAGATGCTACCTTCATAAAGTAGTCGCTGTCTTCATAACATAGAATTAGTCTGTCTTTCCTAAATCTGCAATTTACTCTTACTGTTCTTTTGTGGTGCTTTCTACATCCACCTTCTATTGTATATTGATACATTTCTTCTCTTTCCTGCAAAATTCTAAGCTCCCTGGGCACTGAGACCAGCTCTTTCTTCTAGAACAGTGGTGGCAAACCTACCTCACGCATGCCACAGTGGGCTGTTTGTTATCAGCCCACTCTAAAGGGTTCACCATCACTGCTCTCGAATGTCTACATCATATGATGTCTATATCTGTGATATCTGTATCATAGCATGTCTACCATTTGACAGGTTTTTGAAACTAGTTTGGTGATGCAAAGTAAATATTTAAAAGAAAAAATTTTCTACCAGCAGTCTTTTAAATGGTTAAGGCAGTTTGCATTTGTAAAAAAAAATTTATTTTTTTTTATATGTCTATTTGTTTTTGTTGTTTATAGATTAGCAGCAAGGAAATTTCTAGGTGCAGCAAATTATCGGGAGAAGATTCACAGTACTCTGACGCCATGCGGGACTTACCTCTTTGCTGGAAGTGAGGATGGCAGAGTGTGTGTTTGGAACCCAGAAACAGGTTAGTGTTTAGTGACCTTCAAATCTGTTTTTGCGGGGGTGGAGATGGAGGCTTCAAGAAGTGTGAAAACTATCATTTTGTAGAATAATTTTCAAGGAAAGTCTGATTTCAAGTCTGATTATTTTTTCAGGATAGCCTTTAGTGGAACTCAGCTACTGTCTAAACTTAAATTTTGTTCTGTATTGGTTTCATTGTGAATTAGGATGAAAATTAAAATTTCACATAATAATTCAAGGTTTATTCTTGCTTATGAGATACTGCTGCTCTTAGGAACTTAATGAAAATTGTAATGCAAAATACAAAATATTGTAAGCTGAATTGTAACTAGGTAGACAGTTAAATATTCACTATATATGTTCTTTAACAATAAAAACACTCCTCTGAAAGGTTTTGATGTCTGAAACTTAGCAATTACTTAAATTACTATAGTTCAGATATTTTCAAATAAACAATACAGGAAGATGTTCACTTGTTCATCATCTTTACTTTTCAAAAGAAAAATTAAAACTACATGAGCATTTTTAACAAGTTTTTTTTTTTCCTATATCATGCTTTACCATAGACGCAGAAGCATTATATTGCTCTCTTCCTTTAATAAATAGGTCTCTTTGCTTTTTGACTTCTTGCTGATTTTCCTAGATTCTGCTGACTTCTGCTTTAGGCATCTTTGTGCTGTAATCATAGATATCTTTCAAGTAGATGGAACTTCAAACAGCTTGTGGGGGAAAAAATTTAAAAACATAATCCCTACCAATCCTTCTTTAACTGGAGAGTTTCCTCAGATTTGGGGTTTGTTAATTCCTTCCCTAGTTTTCCCCAGAGTTCTTTGTTGATTATAATTTGCTCAGCTCTGTCAGATCACATAGCTGTATACCTCTGTACTTCCTTCTAAGCATGTTTTTTGTGCCTTGGTAGCCTTATTGAAGAGGTTGAATTGAGAAGTTCAAAGAGGAGGGCCAACAGAATGCAAAATAATTAATGACTATTATTTAATCTGGTGGTACCCAAATATTTACATTTTGAGGTTTCATGTAAGTAATATAAGCTTCATTACTACTGTACATATTTTAGTAAGTTACAGAATAATCTTATAATGAGAAATATCTGCTACAGTACAAATTATTGAATCTCTTTTTTATTTAGGGGAACAAGTAGCAATGTATTCTGATCTGCCATTCAAGTCACCCATTCGAGACATTTCTTACCATCCTTTTGAAAATATGGTTGCATTTTGTGCATTTGGACAGAATGAGCCAATTCTTCTTTATATTTATGATTTCATTGGTAAGTGCTGTGATTGATCAGAATATTTAGTGTAATCTTTACATTTATTCTTCACCAGCAATCATTAGCTGTAGGAAATGTGTTTATCTTTTGAACCAACAAACTCTCTTGATTATACTGTAAAAACCAGAAAGATTAAATAGATTCTATTATAAAGGTGTTCTTTTTTTTTCATGGGGTTAGTGCGGAATTTAAATGTTGGCAGAAGTACTCCTAATGATTGTGGTCTTATGTTAAAATCACAGAATTACTTTATCAACCTGTTTATTTATTTATTTATTTTTTTTTGTGGGTACCGGGGGGTCGACCTCAGGACCTCATGCGCCAGCAGGCGCCCATGCCGCTGAGCGATATCACCGGCCCCTTTTTCGTATGTGGGTTCCAGGAGTCGAACTCGGGCCCTCGCGCTTGCCGGGCAGGCGCTTAAGCCGCTTAGCCATCTCACCGGCCCTCAACCTGTTTAAATGAATTAAATTTACCTAAAAATTATTTGAGACTATGTTAACTGAATTTAAGAAGTAAATAACTCATAGAATATATGTTTAATTTTTTAGTTGCATGTTGGATTAATTTCGTCTATGCTTTTCTTTTTACTAAGCTTTTTATAAGTTCTGGTTCAAAGTTTTTAACTCAAAAGCTAGGCAAAAAAAATTAAATATTAGTGAAAATAAGATCTGAATTAGCAATCTATTGTCTTTTTCAGCCTTAAAATCACACTATCCTATAAGAAAAGTAAAACTTTGGATAATTATTCAGGAATAGGATGATGGCATACTAAGAATTATTTGAATTTGTTATTTTTCATGTATTTCTTTAATTTTTATCCTGAAATTAGGATTTCACAGTTCTGTCTTACAATACAGTGCTCTTTCTCAAAATAGCAATTCTGTTTTCTTCATATATTAATTTCTTATACTAAAAGTTCTTTATTTCTTTGATTTGTTTAGAATACTATGTATCATCATTTGCTATTTTTTATAGGCTAGGATAGCTTACATACATGTATATTTATGTAAATATACAAGTAAATATGTAGGTAATATTTAATGTAGGACTGTTTGGACAAAGTGCTTTAATAGTATATAAAAAGTTAAGTTTAAGTCAATACATATTGAATTGGTTAATGCTGTGGTAAGTGCCAAGTTATTAGGCACTTACTATAAACCTGAAATTTTTTATTGTAGAATGGGTTATATTATGCTTTTCTAGGTGAATTATCTTTAAAAATAATGCAAAACATCGAGATTTATCTTATTCTAAAGAACTTTATAGAGAAGATATGTATGTAATTCATATTTAAATTTATAGAATACTACCATGAATGATAGAATTGTCAAGCAACAAAATACCATTTATATTAACTACCACATGTTAACAAAAACTAAACAGTCTCATAATAGGAAAAGATAAATGGGTTTCTCAGATCATTCAATGTCTAAACCTGATGTCTAGTTCTAAAATGTATCTTGAGGGACCGGTGAGATGGCTCTGCGGCGTAAGCGCCTGCCTGGCAAGCTCGAGGGCCCGAGTTCAACTCCCGGATCCCACATACGAAAAAAGGGGCCGGTGATATCGCTCAGTGGCACGGGCGCCTGCTGGCGCGCGAGGTCCTGAGGTTGACCCCCCGGTACCCACAAAAAAAATAAAAATAAAAAAAATAAATAAAATGTATCTTGAAACAGTCCTTTGTATTCACTTCAAGTCTTCACGTAAACGAAGAGAGTTACATATACTGTTACATAGGAAATAGGCAGCACAGTTATTTTCTCAGACTCTTAAGAGGTTTCACAACAGCCTCCATTCAATTTCTAACTTGCTTTTTAGGCTTTTGAAATTTTCACTACTAATGGACGTTAAAATCCGCTCTTTTTCTTTCTTCAAGCGGTTTATTTTTTGCCATTGACAGGAGGATTTTATCATGAGGTTAGCCCAGTGTAGTTAGGTTTGCCAGTTTGATTTTTAGACAGGAGATACTTATTCTAAGAAGTCCGTTCCAGAAGCACAGCGGGAAATGTGAAGTGTGTCCGCAGTCCAGTAACACAGGGCTTGCACTCTCTTCTGTTACTTCAGAAACTCTTGCCTTTTCTGAAGCTCCATTCCCTTACCTATTACAAGATGCTACTGGTACTAGTACCTGCCCTCCCCAAGAGGGCATTTGTGAGGATACTGTGAGACAGTCACAGTAAAAGTGCTTTGTAAACTGATAAGCACTATATTAAAACAAACCAAAGATAAAATGAGTTGTTGTTATGTCACCCACCAATATGCACTTGCCTTTGTAGAAACTTATACTTTAATATGCTGGTAACCATCTCAAAATTGATAAAGAACACCCCCCCACTGTCTATTGGTCAGCCTTTTCCTTTCATTTATTAAAATACATGCCATTTCAGGCCAATTGTATTATAAAATAAGTGCATCAAGTTAAAAACATGTTATATTCACATTGTTTTAGTGTGAAGGAAGAATGATTTCCATGAGCATTTTAGAAATTAAAATGTTCAAGTCATAGCAAATGAAATTAAAACTATTTTTGCAGTGAATTTAGTAAACAGTTTTTTATATACTAGTCTACCTTTGCAAACAAACTAAAACTCAAAATGTTTCAACACACTTTCCCTATTCTTTGCTGCCTATTTTTAAAAAGAGGAAGCTTAGGAAGAAGTTAAGTAACCTTAAACCATCCAGGAATTAGCACAATTCTTGTGAATGGTGTAGATCCACAAGAAATAAAAAGTTGTTTCAGACTCTGAAATATTTTACTAATTAAATACAGGTCGGAATCCTCAATTCAAATAGTCTTTAAATCTAATTGATCCATCATATCATATCTTTGTCTTACATTTTATTTTTTAATGCAAGAATATTTTGCCCAAAAAATCTTGTCTGAAAATAAAGTTTACATGTGGATTTACATGAAATTTTAGTGGTATAAAATTCAAAAGACACAAAACAGTTAAGTGATTCTGATCATTTTCAAGGAAAAAGGAGCAAAGCTCATTTTTTTTTAAGTTAAACAAGTTGCGAATGAGACCACAGTGGTAGCTAAATGTATCATCCATCTTTCAGTTCTAGCAAAATCTGTGAAGAGTCAGCAAGCATCTTTCTCTGTGAAGCATATGTTCAGGTTGTGGTCTCTTGAGTCTTTCATTCTACTACTGGCTTTTTGCTTTTTTTGGTAAGAAATACAATTTCTACTTTCAGAAGGCAGTTTTATTTGCCTGATGTTGAAAGGGTTAATCATCTAGTAATACAAAATTTAGTCACAAGACTACCACAAATAATGTACTTTTAGGATTCCCATAATAACAAAGTACTAGTTGGAGAAACTGCTACTGAATTAATTTTATGAAGCCAGACTTTAGCAATTAATGTTTGATATTAATCAATATCTGTCTACTTGAGTCTCTGGGATGCTATTCTACTTTTATGAATAATTATAGCACCTTCTGTGTTCTTGGTAATGTATGAAGCACTTTATATACATTATTCAAGTTTTCACAATAATTTTATGACATAGATACTGTTGTTACCCATATGTAACTGGAACCAGTGCTTAAATCTTGAAGACTATGCCCTTGATTGATATAATAAACTGCATTATTAGCAAATTTCCTGAAATGTGAGAAATGTTAGTTTTTGAGGGGCCAGTAATCAAACTTTCTTTCGCCTTACTGGGGATTGAACCCAGGGCCTTCAGACTGAGCTACATCCTCAGCCTTTCTTTTATTTTTTACTTTAAGGTAGGGTCTTGCTAAGTCACCAAATGGCCCAGGCTAGGCTCAAATTTGTGATCCTCCTACCTCACCCTTCCAGAGTGCTGGATCACAGGTATGCGCCACTATGTCCAGTGTCTTTGTATTTTTATACTTTATAGAAAGCAAAGATGGAGACTTGTCCATTTTTTATTACCAATTCCTAGCCTGAATATTGACATATAGTAAATATACATGTAGTATTTTAAGTAGGGTCAGGTCTTAATTTGGGAAATTCTTAGCATTATTTGATAATACCAGGTAATGAGCCTATTTTCTCAGTAGGTGGCAATGTCTCCTCTGAACCACTGTTACTGAAGCTCAGTTACTTTTAATAGTGTCTTAAGCAAGACAAATCTTTATTGAGCACCTATTGTGTACCAAGAGCTGGGCTATGGAACTCAGGAATCAGACTCAGAAAACTATCTTCTTTTCTAACCCTTGTGCTAAGTAGTTGACTAAACCTCTGGAAGAATTTTAGCCAAAATAAAAGGTCATTTCTGCCACCGGCATGATTTTATTAATAGAATTTGTATTGTTTAATGACCACCTACATTGTCATTGTAGCTTTTTTTCCCACTCTGTGGCATGTTTTACCAGAGTTCAGGGTAACATGTACCTTAACGTGCCTATAAAGTTATGTAATTTGCTCATTGACTGTGGTGTTTATAATGCCCTATGCTTAACATAGTACTTGGCATATATTAGTAATACACAATGAATGTTTGTATTAAGAATTATAAGCACCCCTGAAGAATTGCCCTTAAGTTTTATTAAAAAAAAAATAGAATGAAAGGCGTCTTCAGTTAGTAAATTTGAGGCTAATAATAGTCATAGTGGCTGACATTTATGAAGCATTTACTATGTGTCTGCCACTCTCATATAGTCCTTCTAAAACACTTTGAGTAGATACTGTTACTCTCCTCATTTTGCAGACCATGAAGCTGCAGCATAGGGAAAATGAAGTAATTTGCCTAAGGTCACACAGTTGATAGTAAAGCTGTTTGATGCCAGGCTGATTTGAAAGCCCACGCTCTTAATGTGTAAAGCTCTTTGTCACAACTACTTAGTCTGCATTGCATGTATCATGAAGTAAATTAAGATGGTAGCTAAAGGCCTGGATATATGTAGCTCGGTGGTGGAGTGCATCCTTACTTAGCATGCAGAAGACCCTGGGTTCAATCACCATTACCAAAAAGGACAAAAAAAAAAAAAAAAAAAATTAAGCAGCTAAATATTCTAATAGTGAATTGTGGTGTTGTTTTCAGTGTCATACTTAGGAAAATCTCTTAAAACTAAAAAGAAGTTTGTTTATTTTGTAAAATTTTGGAACTAACATAATCAGGGTGTACCAAGTCATTATATTCTCAATATAGTACAAAATAAGAATTTTCTTTAGTACATAGCATTACCTTTTAATGCAGCTTCTTTTATAGTATTTTTTGCAATATGACTAACCAAATTAAACATCTACAGGTTTATGTATAAGTTAACATTCTTGTAATACTGATGATGAATCATTCAAAAGCAAATTCATATTGTAATTCTCATACATATGCCTTAATAAATACAGCTGATTGTGGGGCAAACTTTTGCATATTGATTTTTATCCACTAGGAGAAATTAAGAGAGTTGCCACAATTGAAGATATGCTAAAACTACTTCATAGTCATATCCTGAAGTTTCTATTTTAATATCCTTCACATAATGGATACTCTGGTTTGAACATTCATACCATTCAAGAACTGAAGATATATGCAAAATGTAGTCAAAATAATGGTATAAAGCAGGGCCGGTGAGATGGCTCAGCGGCTTAAGCACCTGCCTGGCAAGTGCGAGGGCCCGAGTTCGACTCCCGGAACCCACATACGAAAAAGGGGCCAGTGATATCGCTCAGTGGCACGGGTGCCTGCTGGCGCACGAGGTCCTGAGGTCAACCCCCCGGTACCCACCAAAAAAAAAATAAATAATAAAAAATAAAAAAATAAAATAAATAAAATGGTATAAAGCATAAGCCAGAGCCCTAAATTCCATCCAGGCTTTTTTGTTTAGTGCTTATATTGATGTTTCTTAAAGTCCACCAGAAAAGAAGAATGGTGTGATATAAAGTAGACAATAGTGTAGTGGGAAAGACTGAAGTAGAAGTTACAGCACTGGGCTTCTGACTAAATAGTATTGCACTGTGTTTAACCCTGATCGAATAATTTAACTTTTCTGCATCTGCTTTATAGCTCTTTAAAACAAAACAAAACAAAACAAAAAAACTACTCTATCTCAGTATTTATCAAAGAATACAGTGAAACTATAATGCCATGCATGAAGCTTGGGTATTTTTAGTTCATTAACCAGGCTAAAGTAGGGAAATCTAGCTATTTTCTGTAGCAATATATGTGTCACACATTTTTAGCTGAAAAGCATGATGTGTGATGATTGATAATGGAATAGGAAACCAACAAGAGAAGAGTAGCATTACTGCAGGGGGTTTGCAGATAGTTACTATATTTTGATGTCTAAGTAATGGATTTACCAAATGATGGTAGATGCTCTCCCACTCAGTTGACTATGAGACTTGAAGCTGCTATACATTCTTCAATAGCTTTTTGAATAGGTTTTTAGTGAAACGTGTAAGTTCTACTTGATATATAAATTACATCAAAGAGAGGCTGAGGGTATAGTAGAATGACAGAATCCTTGCCTAGCATGTACGAGCTACTGAGTTCAATTCCCAGAACCATAAAAATAAAAATTAAATATATCAAGGAAATACACAGTTACTAAAAAGCAATAAAACATATCTAGGTTCTAGAATTAAGTGTTATTTAGTAGAACTTTTTGGATCTATTCTCCCAGTATTTTAAGATTAACTGAAGCAGGAGTAGTTCAGGCCAGGTAAAATACAATAAAAACCATACATTCTTGAACATTCTTTGCAAGGGGAAAATGTCAGATGAAGAGGAACAGGATACTGCATAACTGCCATATCCTGGGAAAGCAGACAAACAGAAGTACAAGTTTACAGTAATCTTACCATAATTTGAAATGTGGTAATTTACAAATGAAAGAATTAGTCCAGTAAAGTGACTGTATACAGTAACAGACCAATATGTAGTAATGGATCTTGAAGAAAGGAATTGAATGTTGAACCAAAGGGAAATGTTACTGTCAATATAGTGTAAGAGAAAGAATATGTTGTGATTTTAGTTGGCACTATACTAAAATGTCAGTAACATAAGTACACATAAATTTCAGTGATAGCAAACCTTGTGTCTGCTTCAAATGCAAAGGGCAGTGAATAAACATATCTTATTTCCTCCAGTCTTCCTCCTTGAAAGATAAAAATCTCTGAGAAGATGGCATTATTTTTTGCAATTTCCTAAGGCCATAAAATACATAAAAGCACTGATGAGTTCATTATATAAATCAGAGGATTAGTTATGCACACATTTTAGGAATATTTTTAATTGTGTAAAATTTAGATTTTCAAATAACAGCCTATTGGAGGTAAGTTTAGGAGCATTTTGGTGGATATAGCATTCTTCACAGTAAATGTAGTTGCCACCCATGTGCTCTCCCCACCTTGTCCTTTCCTCTGCTGTCCCACTTAGCACCTTGCAGGAATTTGTTCACCCCCAAAATGTTGAAATCCCAAGGAGTCAGTGTCTTTGTATTCCCAGAGCCTACTCTGGTGCATGTACTTATTCGTGACACCTCAAAAAGTGATGAAGGTGAGGATAAGACTGTTGAAATTGTGATTTAAACATACCAGCTTAGGTCAGAGCTAAGTTTTAAACATACTGATTGGCACAGAGAAGAAAAAAATGGTGAACTGTGGTATAAAAGTATTTTAGAAATATTTGAAATGTTAAAAGCATGGAGCTTGAAGGAATATCAGAAGTCATCTATTAAACCCATTTTACAATGGGAAAGTATGTGTCTTACACAGATGGAGTGATGTGTAAATTTGTGGGGGGTGAGGGAGGAAGAGTAGCTTCTGTCTTGAAACTAGGGTTTTGTGAACTTTTCTGCAGAATTTTTTATGGCTGTCTGCATAGAACTAAAGGTGCTAAAGATACAGTAGGGTGTTAATTTGAGCCATTGAAATAGTCAGATGGTTTTGTATCAAAAATTCCCTTCAGACAACAGAAATAAGCACCTATGATTGTTTGCATTTGATTTTTGTTATCTGCATTCATTTAAGCTATATTAATCCGTTATGATAGACATCTTAATATGCACCTGGAAAAATTTTAAAAACAGTATTTAGGCAGTGCCTTTTCTTATTTCTTAAAAATTTAAGAAAAAAGTACACGTTTAGCATCTCATAATATTTAGGAAATATAGTTTAACAAAAAGAAAAAGCTGAAAATATTAAAATTCTACAAACCTTTTATTTGTAGCTTTGTGTATTCTTCTAGCCCATTTTTCTGCATGCTCACTAGCTTATGGGTTGAAGTGAAATCATGGTTGGTAAGTTCGAAATCTTAGAGAATATAGGAAGTTAAAAATGCTATTAAATAATTATGCTCAGCTTTACTTTCCCTTCATAGCAGGGAAAAAAAAAATCTGTTAACTGTTGAAAGGACAGTTTTAAAAAGCAAAGTATATGAAACACAGTAGTACTTGTTGACTTAACCATGACGCCATCCACTCTAGTGGTAAACCTTCCAAATTCCAATGCAGAGAACATTTTATTCACTTATTTTTTACAGCTTTAAAGTTTCTCTTGTTCTTTAAGTAGTCTTTGAATATTTAAGGATAAAATAGATGCTCTGATTGTTCCAGGAACAGTCCAAAGTATACACTAAAAAATAATAGACCCATAAAAATCTATAAAAGAATGGCTACGATTGTATTAAAGAACAGTAGCTAGTGCTGAAGAGAGCACATCAGTGAAAGAGAGGCTCCTCAGCAGGTCCTCTCCCTGTATGTCCTCTGGTACTTATCAGTGTGCAGGGGAGAAAACACGAGTTATTAGTGGGCTACTCTTCCTTCAGAGGACCCATCTGAGGTAGTGTGTGAACGTAAAGAACAAAGCCTTAAAATTTTTTATATTTACTTTAGACTCCTGGTTAATGAAACTAAGTTTGATAAGGTACAGTGGGTCAGTTTAACAGGCCAAAAAAAATCACTTTCTAATTTGTATGTTTTTCATTGTAATATATTTTTTTATTGGCCACATGATTATTCTCTTGTGAATTTTCTGTAATGGTTCTTTGCCCATTTTTCTATTGTGCTACTATTTTTTAACGGATTTTATAAATACTCTCTGCATATTACGAATAATTACCCTTTTTGTCACCATTTTTTCATTTGCTTTGTGTGTCAACAGTTTTATTGAGATATAATTAACATGCAGTAAACTTCATATATTTAAATTTTATGCTCTCGTAAGTGGGGACATTTATACACTTGTGAGACCATCACCTCAGTTAAGATAATGAATATATCCATCATTCTCAAGTTAGTTTGTGTACCTTTAAATCACATCCTAGCTCCCTGTCCCTCTCAACAAACACTATGAATTATTTTGCATATTCCAGAATTATGTATAAACAAAGCAGTATATGCCATGTATTCTTTTGCTCTGGTTTCTTTCATTCATAATTACTTTGAGGTTCGTCTGTGTTATAGTGTTTATCAGTAGTTATAGTGTTTATTGCTGACTGTAGTTTCAGTGTGTGGATATACCAAAGTTTGTTGATTGTTTCTTCTGTTAATAGACATTTAGCTTGTATCCAGTTTTCAGTTATTGCAAATAAAGCTGTTCTAAGAATTCATGTGCAAGTCTTTGTTTAGGCATAAGCTTTCATTTCCCTTAGATAAATTCCTAAGAGTAGAAGAGCAGGATCATATTGCAGATGCATAACTTTTTAAGAAGCTGCAAAACTGTTCTTTAAAGTTGTTGTGCTATTACAGTCCCACCAATAATGTAGGAATGTGCCAGTATCTCCATATCCTAGCCAAATTTGAAATGGCTAGTCTTTTGAATTTTTGCCATTCTAATAGATACAGAGTGCTGCTTCAGTGCAGTTTTAATTTACTTGTCCGTGGTGACTAATGATGTTGATTACCCTTTTTGCATGCTATTTATCATCCTGATAGCATATTCAGTATTGTGTCTGTCCAGATCTTTTGCCCAATTTTAAGTTGGCTTATTTGTTTTTTCTGATTTTTTTCTTATAATCTGAGATTTCCGTATACTAGTTTTATATCTGATGTATGACTTATTAGATATTTTCCCCCAATCTTTGACCTGTCTTCTAATTATCTTAACAGTTTAAAGAACAAACATTTGGAATTTTGAAGTCCATATTATCAATTTGTTCTTTCATGGATTTTAGTGTTTAATATAAGAAATCTTTGCTTAATCCAGGCTCATAAAAATGTCTTTCTGCATTTAGTTCTAGGTATTTTATAGTTTTAGGTTTTACATTTAGATCTATGCTTCATTTTGAGTTATTCTTTGTACATGATATGAAGTTGGATCAGAACTCATTTTTTTACGTATGAAAATCTGGCTCTTCCCATACCATTATTGAAAAGACTGACTTTCTTCACTGAGTTACCTTTACATCTTATCTCTTTGTTTACCTTTATGCCAATGCATTACTTAATTTTTATAGATTGATCTCATATCCTACCACTTAGCTAAAGTCAATTTTTAATTCTAGTGACTTGTATTTTAAATTCCATTCAGAGTTTTTACCCAGATGTGGGCTCAAGACCTGAGAGTGATTACCTCCTTAGATTGTGTCCCCTACTTGCCTCTCTTTTCTCAACCCAGTCTTAGTATTACATGGACATTAGCATTTCTTGCAAGGAAAGGTTTTTGTTTTTTTCTTTTATACTTTGTGTGCATTTTTTGGTAGTTGTAAGCAGAAGAGAAAATCTAGTTCCTTTTACTTCATTTTGGCCAGAATTAAAATAATTCTATGGCCTGTTATTTGCCTTTTAATTTTTATTGTGGTACTATTTGTTTATTTTAATGAAGACTCTAAATGTTCTTGTAGCAAAGTCCGACCTATTTGTCTAAAGAGTGTTGACAGTTCTTAATCTTTTCTGACCCATGTAACTTGTTGATGGATAATCTGATCAAAGTAATGAGTCTCCTTTTCGGAAACATTTACACACACACACACACACACACACACACACACACATTTCTGCCTGTAATTTCCACAGAATCTCAAGGCTCATCGTTGATTTCATGTTTGGATTCCATATTTTAAGATTTCCTTTTAGGTCATGTTTACAAAGACCTGCCATTTCAAGATTATATAATTAAAGAATTCCTTCCTTCCTACCTTCCTACCTTCCTTCCTTCCTACCTTCCTTCCTTCCTTCCGTCCTTCCTTCCTTCCTTCTTTCCTTCTTTCCTTCATTTCTTCCCACCCTCCATCCTTTTTATCTCCCTCCCTTCCTTCTTTTCACAGTATCAAGAATTATACCCAGGGCCTTTGCACTGAGATACATCCCCAGCATTTATTTTTTAAAAGACATGATCTTGCTAAGCGCTAATAGGAAAATGCATTTTAAGCTATTCTACTTTATTTGATGAGATATTGTAAAGCATTTTAGAATGGTAACTATGTCATTGTGGAAATATGATAAATATATTTAAATTGAAAAATGTTGAATTATATTTACATTATGATATGTAAAATACATATGTACAAAGATTAGAAGAGATATGGAAATGTAAAAACAGTTTTAGGGAGATGGTTCTGTGAATAATTATTTTTAATATTTTATCATTTCTCTTTATTAGGCCTTGAATTTCTTTATTAAATAATGTTTTCTTTATACAGATATTTAAGACTAGACTCCTATTTAAATCTGTATGGCTAAAGTATAATACTGCCTGACATGAAACCGTGAAATTATTATATTTCTTTCCTTTTGCTTTTATAGTAAATAACAATTTCACATTTTGTCAGTCATGTTGTCTTCTTCTAACCCAGTATTTAAATTATGCAATTTCTGCTCATTTGTTGAATGGTGCAATTTCATTGCTTAATTATTTTATTATGCTTTTGCTATGATAATTTGAACTAATTTTGGATTTATTTTTTCAGTAGCCCAGCAGGAGGCCGAAATGTTCAAATGCTACAATGCCACATTGCCATTACCTGGAAAACACCAAAGTCAAGACGCTTTATATTCCTGTCCTAAACTGCCTTATCAAGGTTCTTTTCAGATTGGTGAATTTGTACACACTGAAAATTCTTCAACAAAGATTCGGATGGTGAAACAGAGACTTGAAACTGTCACAGTATGTTTAATTATTTTATGCAGTTGGCATTTTAAAATAATTTCTTTCATGTTTTACATTGCCATGCCAATAAATTTTAATTTAGTGAAGTAAGTGAATTTCTCAAAACTAGATTTTCTTATACTTTCGTAGTTTCTTTCAGGTACTTGTTCTGCAATCATTAATTGCAGTAGACAAACTAAATCTGGGGTAATCTATCATGCTGTCCTGGTGTGATATCCCTGTGAAGACCAGAGAGGGCTCTGAATCAGAAGACCTCACCTAGGACCTGATGCATAAGTATGATTCCATCTTCTAGAAAAGGAAGAGAAACTGGCCCTCTCAGCCCTGCTCAGCAGGATTGCTGAAGTGCAGGATGATATTTTACAAGTTAAGGGTTATACCATAGGACCACTTTTTGGAAGGATGGATAGTATGCAGACAAGTCGTTTCTGCCCAGGTATTCAAAGTCCCATAAAATCTTGCCAAAACTTCACATTTCCTTGAGCGGTCCTCACACTTTATTGTGTATAAGAATAACCAGGCAGGCTTGTTGATGCACCAGTTGCCAGGGTCCATCCCTAGGGTTTGTGGCTCAGTAGGCCTGGGTGGCCCTGTGATTTTTTGTTTCTGACAAGTTGGTCAGAGGACCATATGGTGAGAACAACCAGTCTAATTTGCAGTCCCTACCTAGAGCTTAGAAATTAATAAATAGGTTCAGGGCCTTATCTAAATTGCAAGCTCCTTGAAGGCAATCATGATATTCTTTATATCTGGTCTGCATAACTGATTATCATTAACTAACAATTAGATGTACATGATGACTCGGGAAAAACTGAATTCCTAAGCTTCCCTTTACACAGTGTTTCTTACTTTGCCCATCCATTTCTGGGTCTTCATTTCAGGGAAATCAGACTGTCCCTTCAATTTTCTTTTCCCAAAGCTTTCCTGTTGTTGACACTTTCCCAACTCATGGTCTTCCTCCTTGGTTTTCTATTCTCTAATTTGCATTGTGTTATGTGCCACCATATAGCCATATACGTAACTTACTACTTTCAGCCTCTGCTTATGGCGAAGACCACCCTGGCTTTCTACACCTGTGCATAACTTTTGTAGAATGTGCTGACCAGGTATAACTTGGCTTTGCAGGTTGAACTTCACCAGTGGGAATAAAGAAAATTTAGTTACCTCAAATATTTATTAATTACCTGCTACATTTATGACACTCCAGGGAACACTAAAATGTTAAGCACTTAGCCTCAATTTGCATTGTCTTCTGGTTTGTAACAAATATTCAACTATAATGTAAGGCAGGGTCTTCTAATAATCCACTTATATAATGCTCACATGGCCTGCTTTAATGTAGCAGCCTTATAAGATAGGCATGACTGATTATTACCCTTGTGTTGTAGACAAAGAAACTATCTCTGTTCAAAAAACAGACAAAAGTTTTGTGGGTTTTATAATTTTAAACACTATGTGTATAATCTCCCATGCTATTTTTGAAACATTTCTAAGTTTATGAAAAAGCAGTAACTAATTCTTTCATTGTATAATTATTGAGCCTTTACTACTGCTAAATGTGATGTGAAAGTTTATATATAAGCTAGTGAAAGAGAGACCAAGAGGTCAGTAGAATAAAAACGAGAAAGTATTACCCAAATTAACATGGTTTAATGAAAAAGAGTAGTCAGCAATGTTGAGTATCTCAGGAGTAAATTACCTTGATGGCCCAAAAACATAAACATAGAAAATTCTGCTTCGGTTCAATGGACTACATAACAGGAATACCTAAATCTACCAGAAATAAGCTTAAGCACTGCACACAAACCACTGGACAGCCGAAGGTTTGAAAAATAAATCTCACTTAAGTCAAGAATGCCATTAAAGGGGCCAGGGATTTAGCTCAGTGGTGCAGCACCTGCCTGGCAGGTGTAAGGTCCTGAGTTTGATTCTCGGTACGAAAAAAAAAAAAAATGCCATTAAAAAGAGTTGCATTAAAAAGCATAATTTTAAATGATTTTTTGCAGGAAACTATTTTAGATTGTGTCTTCAATAAAATAAAATAAATCAGAGTTTTACTAATTAAAGACAGTCTGAGATTTTGATTTTCAAAGACATCTGGCTAGGCTAAGAAGAATTTAAAGAAATTTAAACACAGAGTTCAGTTAATTGCACATTGCAGATTGTGAAGGGAAAAGTTCACACTTAAAAATATCAGATCAAGGGCTGGTGAGATGGCTCAGCGCCGTAAGCGCCTGCCTGGCAAGTGCAAGGGCCCGAGTTCGACTCCCGTGAACCCACATACGAAAAAAGGGCCGGTGATATCGCTCAGCAGCATGGGCGCCTGCTGGCGCGCGAGGTCCTGAGGTCGACCCCCGGTACCCACAAAAAAAAAATATATATATCAGATCAATAGCCTGGAGAACTGATTTCAGAAGCATGCCTGTGTATATAGTAGAAAAGAGATAGAAACTATAGTTAAGAATGTAGCTGTAGGGGCCAACTGCTTAAGTAGATATATACCGTATATGTACAGGCTCCAAACTATGCCTGCCTTGTGACTCTGAATAAATTAAGCCCGATTTTTCTCATTTGTAAAACGGGGATTCTATTAAGATTCAGCAAGTTCCTGTATATAAGGATCTTTACAGGTATCTGATACATATTACCACTGATAAAGGTTAGTTTTTATTGATAATAAAAAAAGAGATGAATATGAGATAGACTGTGCATGTGGTTGATTGGTGTTGTTAAAGAAGAGATCAGGATGTGTGAAAAAAAAATTCTCAGGGATCCTGGTAGAAAAACTGGTTATCTACATAGAAACTAGTTCAGCTACCTTTACATTTCTCCAGAAGAGCCAGGGGAGAAAAGAAAATAATAATGAACCTAGTTTTTGTCTTACCAGGTATTGAAACATATTATAAAGTTAAAAAATACAAACTGTGTGATACAAGTTATAAAGATAGATAAATCAGTGGAAAAAGATGAATTATTCCATGTTAACTGTAAGTTAACTGAAAAATGCAGTCAGTATATATCTACATCTTAGGTCACACATGAAAATCAAATCCTTACCGACCAACCAGTATTAAATATCAGAATAAAAGCCTTTTTAAAAACTAGGGTCAGGGCCGATGATATAGCTCAGCAGCATAAGCGCCTGCTGGCAAGCGTGAGGTCCTGAGTTCGGTTCCTGGTACCCACATAAAGAAAAATAAATAAATAAAAATTAAAAAAAAATAAAATCTAGGGTCAAATGATGATAAACATTTCTATTATGTAAATGGATATAAGTCTTGCTAATCTTTAAAGGGTTAGAAAATCATCCTACAGAATATTGATAGACTATCAGCATAGAATTTTTAAATTTCTGTTTTAAAATAAAAGTATGTGTATATGTATATATACTTGTATACATACAAGCACATACACACACATGCAACAAATACCAACCCTGAGAAAATATTTACATAAAACATGTAAAAAGAAGAAACTCTTTAACCTACAAAAACTAAAGAACAAAGAAAATAGTGAAACTTCAAAGGAAAGTATAAAAGAAACAAACTTGTAACTTCCAAAGAATAGATATAAATGTTTCCTAAGCATATTTTAAAAGTTCTGTCTCACTACTTAGAAAAGAAGTGCCATGGAAACCAGGTATTCCCCATAAAACAGATACTGAAAATGAGGAGGAGGATGCTTTGTGTGGTGTGCTATTTGTGTAGATTGCTGGAAGATTTTTTTTCAGAGGTGAGTGGTAAGACGTATTAAGATACTTAAGCATTCTTAAAATATTTATCCTCCTAGACCCTAGTAGTCCCTTTTTAATAGAGTCAGCCTTGAGCTCTTTGAAGACTGGGACTCTGCAGCCTTGTTCATTGTTCTGTTTTCACTTAATCGTCCAGTGCCTGGTGCTGAATAAATATCCCTTTCCCTCCTCTTTTCATAGAAATCTTGACCAGTTTTTTTGTTTTTTGTTTTTTTGTTTCTTTTTATATTTTGGTACCAGGAATTGAACTGAGGACCTCATGCTTGCTAGGCAGGCACTGTGCCAGTGAGCTATATTCCCAGCCCTTCTTGACCAGTTTTAAACCAAATACACAAGCAACGACATTGAGACACCTTTAGTTCTAACTGCGCCCTCTTCCTCTTTCCCTTTCTTGAGAAAGTTAGCATTTTTCAGGTGTACCAGGTTGCACATAACACTCATTTCTGGGTTTAGATTTAGTTGGAGTCTAAAGAAAAAAATTGTTTATACTTCTTTAAGTTTTAAAATATATAGCTATAAATTAATGAAATTATAGTTCTTTGTATTTTACTATAACCAAATAGTGCATGGTATTCCAGATTTTAGGAGGAAGCCTAAATAGATACATTGAGTTTTTTAAATGTAAAGAAAAATTGTTGTTCAGTAGAAAAAAAAAGTTCCTTGCCTGAAGTCTTGTGTAACAGACGAACTTCATCCTTGACATAAGAACAACTCATAAAAATTTTCCTACAGTCAGCCAGTCTTTACATTGGCACTTAAGGTCTTTGACTCACCTAGGTCTTGTAAATTGTCTTTTTCTTTTTCTTTTTTTTTTTTTTTTTGGTGCCGAGAGTTCTTGTAAATTATCTGTACTATCTGCTATTTGCAGATAAGTGGGAAAATAAAATATATATGAAGGAAAAATAAAATCAGAAAAAAAAATTTTGGGGGGGGGACCAGGAATTGAACTCAGGACCTTACACTTACCAGGCAGGCACTGTACCACTTGAGCTATATCCCCGGCCCCAGAAAAATATTTTTAAGGAATGAAATCAAAGGCAAGGGGGAAATAAATTGATATTTTATTATAAAAGGCAAAAAAACATTTCACTTAAAATTATTATTTAGCTCTTACCACATATTTCCCTTTTAAAATTGTTTAAAGAATATGTTTGTTTGGGACTGAGGTAGAAGCTGCCTTTGGAAAGAAAATCTTTGTCTATTTGCTGGGGGTTTTTTCATACTTTTCCCGTGTTTGAAGAATTTGCTGAAATTTTTTTCAGATGTTATCTATAATGTATTGTCTTTCAGACAAGTATATGCGGTGGGATGTATGGGAATAAAGCAAAATATCTTCTTTATTCCCAGGGCAGCTACATTCTTTTTATGTTTTGCAAGGATTTGGGTTGACCGGATTCCCATCTTTTATCACAATACCTTATCTCTTGTTTCTTACATTTCAGTAGGCTCCAAATTCCCTTTTTTTATCTAGATTGTTCCTCACTTTATTGAATAATACATTGCTAAAAATAATTATTTCTTATAAATAGGAATTTTTCTAATTATAGTTCAATTTTAAGATGTGATTATGTGTGTGTGAGTTGCAGAATAAATTCAGCTCTGCAGATATTCAATAGATGTTTACTCATAAGTCAGTAAATGATATAAAAATAGACAAACCTGTTTTAGAAAGAATTACCATTTAGTCATCTTATAAATCATTTAATTCTTTTATAGTTAGCAGATTTAACTGTATGTTGCTGCCATAACAATACTTAAAAGTATTCTGCAACCTACGTAAGACCTCCGAGGTGGATACTATTCATTCTGTTTTCAGATCCAGAAATTTGCCCTTATTAGTGCATCTATAATTGCTCTTAATCTGTCTATAAGTGCTTCCAGTACTCTGTAAAGAGCAGTCATTCCTACAAAAAGTTATTGTATATAAACTGGGATCCATGAAAAAATCTTCTTATAAAAGCTTTTGTGTGCATGTTTAATTTTTTTTAATTTTATTTAGGTTTCTTGGTATAATTTAGGTATACATAATGATCACATTCAATGTACAGAATTTTGTATTTGTACATGATAGGTCTTGATGCCTCTTTTTCTTCTTTTTTCCCATTCCCATACCCTCCTTTCAAACCCCCTTCCCCTTCGTGTTCACAAAGCTCTGTTTTCATTTTATCCTTCTTTTCTCATTTTTTTCTTTCCCTTCTTTCCTTTCCCTCTTCCCTCTTCCTAGTTCCCTCTTCCTTTTGAACAGTTTCTTCCTGTTTCACAATATCTGTTGTACATTTTGCTTCTTACTTATAATTTCAGTTTCTCACACCAGAGAGATGATGTGATATTTGCACATGTGTGTCTTATTTCACTTATGATTATGGTCTCAAGGTCCATCCATTTAGCTATAAATGTCTCAATTTTGTCCTTCTTTATGGCTGAGTAATACTCCATTATATATTTTTAAAAATACATCTTTTTTGTCCATTCATCGGTTGATGGGCATTTGGGTTGCTTCCAGGCTTTGGCTGTTACAAACTGTGCTACTGTAAACATGGGTGTGCATATATCTCTGTGGGTGTGATGCTTTTAATTCTTCTGGGAAGATGCCCAGAAAGGGAACAGTGGGGTCAAATGGGACCTCTAGTCCTAGGTTTTTGAGGAATCTCCACACTGATTTCCACAGTGGTTGTACCAGTGTACCCTCCCACCAACAGTGGAGAAGTGTTCCTTTTTCCCCACAGCCCCAGCAGCATTCATTATTAGCTATTTTCTTGATAATAGCCATTCTTTCTGGAGCGAGATGGAATCTCAGCATTGTTTTAACTTGCATTTCTCAAATGACTGGTGATGTTGAGCATTTTTTCATATATTTACTTGCTGTTTGTACTTCTTCTGAGAAGTGTGTATTCATCTCAGATGCCTATTTTTGGATTGGGTCTTTGAATTTGGAGGGTCTGGTTTTTTTCAGTTTTTTATATGTTCTAGATATTAGTCCTTTGTCTGAAGAACAGTTGGCAGAAATTTTTTCCCACTCTGCGGGTTGTCTTTTCACTTTGTTGGTGATTTCTGCTGCTGTGCAAAAGCTTTTTAATAAGATGAAATCCCAATTGTTGATTCTTTGTGATAATTCCTGTGTGATTGAGGTTTTGTTCCTAAAGTCTTTGTCTACTACTATGTCTTCCAGAGTCCTACCTATTCTGTCTTCCAGCAGATTTAGTGTTTCTGTTTTAATATTTTCCCTGACTTGCAATTATACTACAGAGCTGCTGTGATGAAAACAGCATGGTACTGGCAAAAAAACAGGCCTCAGGATCTGAAACAAATTAAAAGATGCAGAAACAACTCCAAATACACTCAACCACCTGATTTTTGACAAAGGGGCCAGTTCGCTGGAAGGATAGTCTCTTTAATACATGGTACTGGAAAAACTAGCTTTCTACATGCTGCAGACTAAAACTAGACCCATATCTATCACCATGCACTAAACTAAAATCAAAATGGATCAAAGATCTAAATATTACAACATAAAAGCTTGAATGTTTCCAGCTGCTGAAATACTCAGGACTGCTTTTCTATTCTAAAGTTAACTTGAACCCAGGTTCGTGATCACTGAGGTGCTTGTTAAATAGTCATAGATGTAGGGATTGAATGAGTTTTGGAAATGTTTTATGCCAATTTTGAGGAAGGTTGAATTTTCTCTGCCCCACAGATTTCACCTTATACTAATTAAAGGTAACTAACATCTGTTTCATTGTCAGTAATAATTGACATGTATTTCTGGCGCTGTTCTGAGTGTTTTACATTTTTATTATATATAACCATCCTGCAGAACAATAGAGGGACTAGTATTATCTCCACTTTCCAAAAGAGCAACTTGTGGGCTGCAGAGATCAAGCAGCATTACCAAGGTCGCACAGGTAGTGACCTTTGATGGTGGGATTCAGGCCAGGTATTTGGATTCCCAGGTCCATAATCTTTTTTTGCTGGTTCCTTTTAGCAGTTATATTCCAGTATCCTTTAGATTTGTCCCTTCGAGAAGTATCTATCCCTTTAAAGTTTCTGGGTAAAAAAAATTGATGTTGCTTTTTCAATTGTCTTTTTGCTGAACTCCATGTTTATTTACTGCCTATTTTCTCTAGTTCTGTACTAGGCTAATACTGTATGCTGGTTAAACCTAACTGAACTTGAATTTTGGTGTCTCCTTATTTTGGTGTCTCCTTAGCAAATTTTTAAATTATCCATTACACATTGACTTAATGGCTTGTGTTTCACAAATGATCTTTTCTTGGCCTTATCTCATGAATTATAGGCATTTCTTTCTTAGCTTTTTAAAATACTAGTCATATCCTTTACCATTGTGTGGTGTTTATGATATTTCATCTGATAAAAATGATTAACATGGAAATTGAATTTGAGGTATTAATGTTACTTATAGAGATAATTATGTAATACAGTTAATTCATAGTATACCTTTGAGACTTGTTAGTGTTCTAGTACAGAATTTTGGTATTTATGCCGGTTTATTGAGACAAATTTTTCTTGAGAGAGCTACATGGTCTCTCAGAATTCACATACCATAATATTTACCCTTTTAAAGTGCACAGTTCCCTTCTCGGAAGTCTGTTGATCAGTGCCTTTGCCAAGTCAGATTTACTATGGACATGTCATTAAGTCTTTCTTTAATATATACTCTCTTCTCCCTACTGGAAATAATGCAGAATAACAACTGTAGGCTGATTAAAAAAAGCAAAAAATATCTCAAGTGCTGATTTTGGTTATTAGAAGAGTAACATATGAATTTGTCAGTTTGTTATTTGAATGAAATTATGAATACTTCATTATTATACTGTATTTCTTTTAGGAGGTGATACGATCCTGCGCTGCAAAAGTGAGTAGTTTTTATTACCAGGAAGATAACTTTAAAACTCACATTTTCATTGTGATGCACCAAAGAATTGAAATGCACCATTTTAGAGTTTATAACTTTGCAAATTTTTACAAAAGCTAATCTAATACATAGTTTCCTTATTGAAGTTCTAATTTATCAAGGAATTATAATACCGGAATCTGAGAATTCAGTGAGGGCGACTGTTTTGTAAGCAGCTTCACAATTTTTAAGGACATGGTTTTTAAGAATACTAAGTGATTGGAATATACTGTACAGTACTTTCGGTAAAGGGCTAGCAAGGTCATTTCATTCACTGAGATAAATTTTACGTTAAAAAAAATATTTAATATCTAAGAAACACCAGCCAATACTGTTGCAGGTGTATGCTGAGTAAATAGCATTAAAATGTACACCAGCAACACCTTAAAGACTGTTATAATGCTACAACATTCTTTCATGCTTCTTTTCCCACGTAACTATATAACAGTCCTGAGGGACAAATTTAGTTTTAGAGAGGAGGAAGCTGAGTCTTACTCAGGTTAAGTGATTTGCCCCAAGCCCCACATTTAATCTAAAAAATTTAGTATACAAAAAGGCTCTTGTTTAATAAACAGTTTCAACCAAAATGTATTTGAAAAACACAAAGCAGCTGTCCGTCTTTTACAAATAGGCTATTTAATGTGCAACTTTTGACTCAGTTGTTGTGAAAATTAGATGAAGAGTTGGAATGGCACCGAGTTTTCATCCTTACCTCTTCTGTCCACTTTCAAAATTTAGCTGAATACAGACTCATAATTTGTAAGTGTAAGTACGGTATATATATAACACAGTAAAGGGGAGGTGTTTAAAAAGGAAAATGTTAGAATGGTGTTAGTGTATTCAGAGACTGCTTCATGCAGTGTCCGTACAGAGAAAACAAAGTTCTTACCAAGGAGAACTACTGCAGTGCGACAGACGCGTGGAAACAGTGCGATAATGCTTTTTTCTTGGTGGGACATTTTATAGAAAAAACAAATCAGAAAGTACTAGGCTTACCCCATCACTGAGCTTCCAGTATCAGCCAGGAGCCATCACTTTTTACCTAATTATCACAGATCAACAGGATATTGAATATAGACAAGGGGAAGGAAGATGAGGAGAAAATGAGAGAACAAGCTATATTCTGACTGAAGCTGCAGATGTTCAGGAAGCTAGTTCCTGATAGCAGTGATGGGTGTAATGATTGTAGCTCCAAGATTACTAAATCTTAAGTGTGCATACTGTATAAAACGGTAGCAAGAAATAGTTTATCCTCTGACTAGCAATTCAAATTTATTGTTTTAGTTTTTAAAAAAAACATATATTGCATACCCTCCTTTTGGAATGCTGCCTGAATGTCCAGTGAGTAAAAGTATTCTACACACCTTTAGCCAGTCTCATGGAGAATGTCCTTTACTAATCTAGAAACTCCCTGAAGGTGATAGACCATGTCATTCATCTTTGTATTCCTAGTGTTTAACAAAGTTAGAGAAAATACTCTTGGAAAAATTATTATGTATTTGGAAATTATTTAAGATATGGGAAGATTGACCATATTAATGTCTTCAGTTAATTAATAACAGCTTTACTGAGATAGAAGTCACATACCATAATATTTACCCTTTTAAAGTGCACAGTTCCCTGCTTTTTACCATGCCGTCCATCCCCACTTCGATTTTAGAGCTTTTTCATCATTGCAGAGTGAACTCATTTCTTAGTAGCCTCCCCAGTTCTGCACATACACGTACCCACATCACAAACTTATGACAGCCACCGATATCTTATGTATATATTTGCCCATTCTGAATATCTCATAAATGGAAGCATATAATAGGTTGTCATTTGTAACCAGCTTTTTTTATTCAAAATGTTTTTAAGATTCCTCCATTTGTAACATGTATCAGTATTACTTCTTATTGCCAAATAAGATTCCATTGTACAAAAAGGTTACATTTTGTTAATCTGGTTTGTTTAGTTTTGTTTTGTTTTGTTGAGACAGGATCTTGCTTTGTAGTTCAGGCTGGCCTTACTATGTAGCCCAGGCTGGCCTCAAACTCATGGCAATCCTCCTGCCTCAGCCTCCCAAGTGCTGAGATTACAGGCATGCCACCACCACACCCAGCTGTTAATCTGTTTATCAGTTTATAAACATTTGGGTTGTTTCTACTTTTTAGCTATTAAAATTTGCTGTATATGAGCATGTGTGTATAAGTTTTGTGCAGACATATGTTTTTATTTCTCCGGGGTATGTATGTAGAAGTGAAATTGTTGGGTCATATGCTAACTCTGTGTTTAACATTTCTGAGAAGCTGCCAAACTGTTTTCCATAGTGGCTGTCCCATTTTAGAATCCCACAAGGTATGAGTGTTCTAGTTTCTCCTCACCCAAACCAACACTTATATTCTTTGTATTCTTTTTCTATTATGTCAATCCTAATGGGTGAGTGTTGGTTTTTCATTCTTTTTCTATTATGTCAATCCTAATGGGTGAGTGTTGGTTTTTCTCATTGTGATTTTGTTTTTCATTTTTCTAATAACTAATAAGATTAAATATTCCTGATGTTGAACATTTCTTTGAAGAAATATTTCTTAAATCTTTTAATTTTTAATTGGGTTTTTATCTTTTTATTATTCACTTTTAGTAGTTCTTTAAATATACTACATGTAAGTGTCTTATCAGATGGATGATCTGCACCTGTTTTATCCTATTTGTAGATTTTTTTCACCTTCTTGATGGTGTCCTTTGAAACAAAAGGGTTTTAATTTTTATGAAATTCAGGGTTATTTTTTGCTTGTCCCTTTTGTAGCATAAGTTTTTTTTTTTTTTTTTTGTGGGTACCGGGGGGTCGACCTCAGGACCTCGCACGCCAGCAGGCGCCCGTGCCGCTGAGCGATATCACCGGCCCCTTTTTTGTATGTGGGATCCGGGAGTCGAACTCGGGCCCTCGCGCTTGCAAGGCAGGCGCTTAAGCCGCTGAGCCATCTCACTGGCCCGCTTTTGTAGCATAAGTAAGAAAATATTACATAACTCTGTGTCTGTGATTTTTTTTTTTTTTTTTTTTTTTGTGGGTACCGGGAGTCGACCTCAGGACCTCGCACGCCAGCAGGTGCCCGTGCCACTGAGCGATATCACCGGCTCTTTTTTCGTATGTGGGTACCAGGAGGTGAACTCAGGACCTTGCGCTTGTCAGGCAGTCGCTTATGCCGCTGAGCCATCTCACCAGCCCGGTCTGTGATTATTTTGACTTAATTTTTTTTTTTAAGGTTCTTTGAGACAGAGTTTTGCTATGTAGTTCAGGCAGGCCTTGAACTCACCATGTAGCCCAGGCTGGCCTCGAACGTGCAGCAATCCTCCTGCCTCAGTCTCTCAAATGCTGGGATTATAGGCATGCAACCACCACACCTGGCACCTCAACTTGATTTTTATATAAGATGTGATGTGCCAGCCCAGTTTCTTTCTGTTGCGTGTGGCTATCCAGTTGTTTCGGCACCTCCTATTAAAAAATCTGTTCTTTCTCCATGAATGCTCTTGTCAAAACTCTAATTTTAACAACAGAATGTATTGATACTTTTTTTTTTTTTTTTGTGGGTACCGGGGGTCGACCTCAGGACCTCGCACGCCAGCAGGCGCCCATGCCGCTGAGCGATATCACCGGCCCCTTTTTCGTATGTGGGTTCCAGGAGTTGAACTCGGGCCCTCGCGCTTGCCAGGCAGGCGCTTACACCACTGAGCCATCTCACTGGCCCACGTTTTTGCATCTATTAGATCCTACATAATGAATTTTCACTGGGTACCTGATAAATAAGTTTTTTCTTTTCTAAATCCCAGCCATATTTTTACATTGTTCAAGGTTCATTTATTTTTTCTGCTAAGATTCTTTAAGCAAATATTTCTCAAGTACCTACCAAGTATTTTTCTAGGTGCTTATGGTGTAACTGTGAACAAGAACATTTTATTGTAGGGAGACAAAGGAAATGAGGTTAATTTCAGATAATAAGAGATACGAAGAAAATAAAATAGGTCCATGGTACAAAGAATAACTGGAAGTGGAAGCTACTCTCAGGAGGATGATCACAGAAGGCCTCTCGGAGAGAAACATTTAACAGGAAGTTAGTCCTTCCTTCCAGTGGTCCTGATCTAGGAATAAGACTAGCATCTCAAGGAGCAGCACACCGAGCAGGCAAGAGGAAGCAAGTGTTCCCGACAAGGGTAGAGAAGTGATCTGGAGTAAACCAGCAGGGCCTTTTAAACTGGAATCTTCTTAAGGAGAGAGATCGGCAGTCTATTATAGTGGCTCAAGAAAGAGGAGATGGTAAGCCTGAACGCAAATGATGATGATGAAGGTGCAGGCAGTGGGCTAGGTTTGGGATATATTTTAGAAAGATTCTTCAGGACTTGGTGATATGTTCAGTGTGGTAGAAGTAAGGAGGACTAACTTCTGTGGTTTTGGTCCCAACAGTTGTGAAGATGACAGTGATGCTATTTAACTAGACTAGTAATGCTGCAGTAGAGCGAACAAGTTTTGGAAGCGAAGTTTTGAATTTGGGCATAGCTGTGAAATAGATAATTGGATATAGGTCTCTGCTCAGTAGAGAAGTCAAACTGTGAAGTCCTTTATCAAAGGTGTCAGATTGGAAAGAGAGCATAGCTAATCACCAGAGCCACTGGTCCAGGAGAGGGTTAGCAGGGAACCTGGAGAAGAGTATTTCAAGAAAAAGGAGGAAGCGCCAATCTGTCACATGCTCCTGAGAGAAGAGTAAGGATGAGGACAAAATTGACCACTGTATTTGGCAAGAGGGTGGCCTCTGGTTACTTTGATGAAGCTGTTTTATTAAATAGTAGAGACAAAATCATAGTAGAAAGGAGTTGAAGGTGGCACAGAAGCAAGTCAAGCCAAGATTGCAAATGTATGCCATTCCTTTAAGATAGTATGCCATGACTAAAGAGCAGAGAAACAGGGCAGTAGCTGGAGGGGAATTTTAAACGGATATTAAAGTGTATTTATTTGCTGCTACAGATTCGATAACTACTAGAGTCCTTAAAAAAGTAAGAAGAGATATAATCCTGAGTTCTAATGGAGGAACTGGCCTTAAGAGAAGGAATTTCTTATCCTTCCTAATAGGCAGTTAGAAATTATGGGTAGATGCACAGATTCGGATTTGCTTATGGGGAGATGAAAGAGTTCTCATCTGATTGTTTCCAGGTAGCAATCGGTATCAGGTTCTTGCACTACAGTGGCCTCAGAATGCCTACATATGAACTTAAAATTTACGAAGTTCTTTGCTTTCAGTTGAAGCATATCAGAAATGGTATTGCTTGCGGTCTGTTCCATTAGGCTTTGTGGGCTTTCTCACAATGTAATTAATCTGTTTCTCCACATTCACAGGCATATTTATTCATGCCTGGTGTACTTTACAAATGAGTTCATTCTGCTTCAAATTATAATTAACTTTGCCTGTCTTTCACGAGCATTAGATTATCAATTACTTCAAAGGAATTTCTCTTTTTGAAGTTTATATTGTGTTGCTTCTGCTCCTGATCTTTATATAGCAGTCTTTCCACCCACTGTCTCTGTAAGCTTCTTGATGGGAGAGAACTACATTTTTTTTTTCAATTATCACTTACCCTAGATGATTATAAATGCAGCCAAGTTACAGTTTATGGAATTTTGATTAGTATAAGAATTCTATAAAATGTAATGTCTAATCTATCTTGGAACACATTATTTGCTGAAAATGTTTTTTAAGATTTTAAAAATATATAATTCACAAAAAGTAACTTTTTAATCTCTTATTTAGGTAACTTTTATCATGAAAAGAACAAAATTGGCCAGGGATATAGCTCAGCAGCACAAGTGCCTGCCTGGCAAGCACAAGGTCCTGAGTTTGATTCCCGGTACCAAAAAAAAAGAACAAAATTGAGTTGAGATTTGAGTACAATAGTAGTTTTCAGTTACTTAGAAAGGTTTTTTAATATTTTTAAATACAGTTATTTCTTACCAGCATCCCAAAGCTGGATAAGAGAAAGTTAAGTTTTATTGTCCTGAAAGTATGTGGAAGGTTGGCTTGACTGTCCTTGTAGTCCGCGCTACAGTAGCCCGTATGGAGCGTGGGGAGCAGTCTAGAATGAGCCCAGCTTTCTGGCCTGGGCAACTAGGTAGAGAGTTGTAAATCTTTCTGATAAATAACAGGGAGAGGTTAGGTTAGCTATGAACTTAGTGATCAGGAGACCAGGTTTAGATTTAAGAAACACAGCACTAATGGCACCTAAAGTGATGAAAACAAATGTTTCTGCCCAGAGTAACCATGTGATGTGGTGCGAAGGTAGAGGGGCATGGTGGGTTTAGCAGATGACACTTATCAGAACTGACTCAATATAACCGAGAGAAATAACAAAAAGAGGAGAGAGATGGACAGTATCAGAGGCCTAAATGAATCTGCCGAATTTGATCATTTGCAGTCCAGGATGACATTCACTTCAGATTTAGTGTTATGGTAGAGACGGGTTTCATCATATCTGGTTGAAGAATAAAAGGTTGAGGTATGTGGATAGCAGTTGTGTGTTATTCTTCAAGAAATTTACTTTTTAATGAAAGAGGAGTTATGGAAATTTAGGGAGAGTTTTTATTTGTTCACTGTTTTTTTTGGTACTAAAGTAGAAGGGCCTTTCCCGCTAGCCTGTAGCAAACAGCCAGTAGAGAGTTTGAAAGTAGCATATGAAAGAGCTTTAAGACCATCCCCACAGGAACCAATGGAGGTATTAATCTTGAACAGAAGCACCTCTTCCTCTGACAGAAAAAAAAAAAAAAAAAAAGAGATGAGGGTAACTGTAAGAGGTGTATTTTTTCATAGGTTTGGAAAAGAGTTCAGGGAGTTCGAATTTCCCTGTGAGGTAGGGCAATATATGAAGAGAGAACGGAGGCAAAGGATTGGAGAAAACTAAGATTCCTTGAGGTAAATTGCCTTACACTGAAGGCATATTGCTGAATAATTGGTTTGAACCTGACTAGATCTTAATTTTAAACTTCACATGGAGGAATCATATCAGTACTCTTTGAACCACCAGACCTTGCTAGCTATCAGGGGCTCAGAAAATCTTGATTAAATATTACAAAATAAAACTTCATAATGACTGCTTTAAGTTTGAATTCTGGTTTTAGTTAATGTAGTAGAAGTGAACTGGTGCCGGGGTGAGATTTCCTGGCACTTTACAATTCACTGTAAAGCTTCTCTTCAGCAGTTCCTTCCTAATCCCTCACTGTTCTTGGCTTGTAAAGGAAAACCTCTTAGAGCCTACAGATCATGTTTGAATTTCTCCTTAAGATACCGTCACCTGTTCACATTGTAGATTTTACTAACCTAAAAATCATGGCAGTATAAGCTACTCTCAGAATGTATATAATGAGAATGTAAAAGACACTTGACTCTCACTTTAGCTCAAACTTTCTGTTTAAAAAAACAAAAAACTATTTAATTTGCTCTTTAATCCTGGGAGTTTTACAACTGATACATTGAGTATTTTTAGGTTATTTTTGCCACCAAAACTGTCTTCGAATTAAAATATTATCTGCATTATTGTTTAAATTTGGTAGAAATAATTGCCAGCATCTGGGGAAAGACATAAATTTGTGAACTTTTAGGAACAGTAACAGCACAAGCATCTTTTCAGTTACAACTGAAACCCAAAAGTCACCTAAAATAATTAGAGTTTTAAGTATATGTATGGAAATGATTGTTTTATCTCTCCCAAATGTTTTAAATTTTAATTAATTACTAAAAGAGAAACTTAATTGTTAGTGTGTTCAGTTTTTGCATTCAATTTTGTGTTTGGGGCAGTGAGGTTTCTAAGATGAAAATTAAGCCACTCCTGGAGAATTAATGTTTGTATATTTTGCATAAAGCTGCTTATACCCTAAAAGAGTAGGCAAAACAGTTTTGTGATTAACTTGGCAGAAGTTCTAGGTAATTTTTTTTCTTTTTCCCTATTTAGAATTTCATTCACGTTTTATGCTTTTAGTTTTCTCTAATATGGAAGTATTAAACTGACTTTGGCAGACTGTGGTTTTTGCATGAAGCAAGCCTAAAAGTGTGTTGTGAAAAAAGGGTACATTGGTATAGGGTAGACTATCTTAGCCAACATTTCTGTTGTTGTAAAATTATTAAGCAATTCTTTTCCACAGCTTATATTTCAAAAATAGATATTGCTTCACTGTATTTAATGGTCATTATTATTTTTATTCCTCTAAATGAAGTGGTAAATATATGTAAGCTAACTTTGAAAAGGATTTAAGTTCTAATTTGAAATCAGTACTAATAACGATAATTAGCAGTTATCTCAAACCTTGGAAATTGAATTACCTGCTCTGTTATGTTGCTACTCATCACTTCATGGATATTTGAATAATCTCCAAAGAAAGTTGTCAAGAAAGAGCAGAATTATAAAAATGCTTAAAAAGAACATGTGGGCCGGTGAGATGGCTCAGTGGCATAGGCACCTGCCTGGCAAGTGCGAGGTCCTGAGTTCGACTCCTGGTACCCACATACGAAAAAAGGGCTGGTGATATCGCTCAGCGGCACGGGTGCCTGCTGGCGTGCGAGGTCCTGAGGTCGACCCCTGGTACCCACACACACACAAAAAAAAAAAACATGTAACTATAATTCTTTTTCCAAACAACATCTTATTTAATAAGACTGGCAAGTCTTTCTGTTGGAGTAGAGACGTTTAAGTATCCTATTCTAGCCTTGCTGGTATTTTTGTATGTCTTAGCACAAGTGTATTCCTGAAAAGAAAGACTACAAGAGGCATAGTATGGGGGGCATGATCCAAAACCATGTATAGATACAAATATACATTTATATCCCCAGCATATACCTGTTCATTTGCACCAGATTTTAAAATGTATTGTCTGACATACAGGAAAAAAATTTTCCAGAACACAGAAGTAAAACTGACAACTTTAAAAAAAAAGTGAATTAGTTAAGTGATAAATATGTCCTTTGGTATCTAGTACTTCCATCTAAAAGCACAGAAGTCTGAAAGATTTACTGCATCATCATCATCCATTGCGCCTAATTACCTTACTTCTGGATGATGTTAATAATGATAATAGCTAATACTTACATAACACTTATTTGTATGGGACTTAATGGGTTACCTTTGCCTATATAATCTATTTAATAACTCTTCTCTCTCCCTCTCCCTCCCTCCCTCCTTTCCTTCCCTCTTCCCTACCTCCCTCAACCCTCCCCTCCCCCCTCCCTCTCTCTCACTCTCTCTCTGTCTCCTTTTTCCTCTGCCCCTCCCAGTGCTGGGAATCAAACCCTGCAGACAAGGGCTCTAACACTGAACCATACCTGTAGCCCTGTTTAATCTGTTTCTTACTTAAAATATTATTTAGTGCTTGAAAGTGCAATTGTAAATAGCACTTGATAATATTAGTTTATCTTTATTTGCACATTTTCTGTATAGCATAGGTATTATTTTTATTATCTATATTTAAAGATGGGTAGTGAAAAAGATGCTGATTTCATTGTTATATAAGTACTATAGTAATGTAATCAACGTTAATTTTGTTCAGCATTTAATAATGGATCCTGAGAGCCGGGGATATAGCTCAGCGGCACAGTGCCTGTCTGGCAAGTATGGGGTCGTGAGTTCGATTTCTGGTACAAAAAAAAAAAAAAGATCCTGAGAATTTTTAAAGCTGTATGATATTTTAGCACTAATGTGATACATAACCACTTCTAACTACTTTTAAAATTATTTTGTTTTATAAATGATACCGTAACAGTTTATATACTCTAGAACTATATAAGTATATTATCCTAATTGACTTTTCTACTGAATCTGCTAAAAGCTCCTTGCTCCCAAAGAAAAGGTAGTCTAAGATGCACTGCTTACTACTACTGTTGGAAAGAAAAGAGCGTGAACAAACATGTAAATAATGAATCAGATAAAGGATATGTAACCACCATCCAAGTACTGCTCTATACAGAACACTAATAAGGAGTTTTTAAATACTAATGCAATGGAAGTTCTCTGTGGAATTTTGATTATTTAAACAAAAATAAATAAAAAGGAAAAGAGCTATTTCCCTTTTTTTTTTTTTTTTTTTTTTAAGACAGGGTCTTCCTGTGTAGTTCAGGCTGGCCTTGAACTCACCATGTAGCGCAGGCTGGCCTTGAATTCCCAGAGATCATCCTCCACCTCTGCCTCCTTGAGTGCTGGGGTTACAGGCATGTGCCACCATGCCTGGCAGGAAAGGAGTTATTTTCGTGTACTAATTTATATGCCATAAATTATCTTTTCATTCTGTTAATTCACAGATTACATATTTATATGAATTTCAAAAATAAGGCTATTTTAAGTTTTCAAAAATAATCACATTTTATGATTTTTAAAATTAAGAATGAATGTTTTATTAATAATGAACAGACTAGATTTTTCCTGAAATTACCTCTCACTTTCAAGAACTTAATAATAAACATTTCAAACTTTTTAGTGAAGTGTTCTTTATTTTTTTTGCAGTAGCTGTATTTAAAATGCGCTTGTTACATATTTCATTTTTGTGAGACCATCATACTCACAGTCATAGTGTTGTAGAGCATTATATTTACTTAGAGAAATTCTGCTATATGATTTTTTTTACAGTCATGCTGTTTTGAAACAGTCTTAAGAATAACACTTTAAGAATAACAGTGGAAGCTATTTCACGTGGCAGGTTAGGTTACAGCTGTGTTATCTATGTCACTGTGATTTGTATAAACGTAGTACAGGTGTTTTCTATGTAGTCTCTAAAAAGGAAGTCTGCTTCTTCACTAAAATGCCAGAGAAATTTGGATATAAAACATTTTAATTCTTCCTTAATTAAAGCAGTCAAGGGATCACTCTTATTTTTGTAATTTTTTGCAGGATTTAAGAGCACTCTGTTTTAAATTATTAATAATGTCAATTCCATGATAAACAAACTGTAAAAGGCTAATTTACTGTCACATACTTCAGCTTTCATTACCACTGTATTCCTTCTTTGATAAAAAAAATTCTCTTTTGTGAACTGTAAAACATAGCCATATAAATCCTGACTCCTTTTGACCTATCATATGCCCTGGTTTACATAGTAAGCAAACATTTCTCATCCAGATTTTGCATCAGTAGCCCAGGAAATTACACTGCACTTTCTGATTTGCCTTTTCTATTGTAGGTCAACAAAAATCTCATGCTTACTTCATCAGCTCCATGCTCCTCACAACACCCTACGTTACAGCAGTCAGGCATGCTGGCTGTTGGTGAAAGGCTGCGTCAGTTTGGTTTCGCTCAGACCGGTGAGCTCCTTTCTTGCTGTAACTCTTCTTTTAAGTGTTCAGATGCTTCTTTTTTTTTTTTATTTTAATGAATATAGAAATGAAAATTCATAGCATTCTAATTGCCAGTTTTTACAGTAGATGAATTCAATCATCTCATTTTTTCCTTGAAATCACAAAAGTTATTCAAAATATAAACAGTAGACTTAGATTTGGTCACTTTAGCGGTAGATACTCTGAATCTGTGCTCTATTAAACAGATAATTAAAAGTCAAAAAACATGTGAGTTTTAAACATGAATAATGTTAAATCTGTTTCCCAACTGAATAAAGGAATCATAGTTTATGCATAATCCTATTTTCATTTTTAAGAATGCCAAGGTTAAATGCATTTTGGTTGCAGCCTTAAGTAATTAATAGCACATCCCTTCAATGTTGGCAAATTAATAAAATATATGAAAAAGCTAGTTACAAAATTGTGAGTCACTGAGTTTCACTATCCAATTGCAAATGTTAGGAGGCTGGTTTTAAATTAATTTGATAAGGTTTTCAAAGGCTATCAAAGAAAAAGTAAGTGAGAAATGTTTATTTCTGTAGTGAAAGATAATGTTTTTGTTTAATAGCTCTATATATATTTTGACAGTATTTTTCCTATCACTGAATCCTTTAAGAAAGGTGAGATGGGCCAGGGATATAGCTCAGCAGCACAGTGCCTGCCTGGTAAGCGTGAGGTTGTGAGTTCAATTCCCAGTACAAAAAAAAAAGAAAGAAAGATGAGATGGCTGAATGTAAACCAATATCTTTGACAAAGAGATTATAGTAAGAAATTTGAGTTTGAAAAGATCAACCTAATTTACTTAGAAATTTGGGAACAGTATCACTCTTCTAATTTGTGAAGTATTTGGAATTTACATATGCAGGTTATTTTAATTACTATTTAAGTTTCATATTATGAGAAAATATTTGCATTCAGAATTCTTACAGTAGTCCTGGCTGTGTCATTTATTATGTCTGTGGACCTTAGGCTCTTCATTTGAAGACTGGAAATGATGTTTGTAAACATTATACATTGTTGAAGTTCAAATTACATAATGTATGTAAAACATTAAGCATAGGTATGTGAATATAATATATTTACATTGTAAACATGGTGAATATATATAAGTTAGGTTTGAAAATACTTTGAGTTATAATTTCAAATCACTATAACAAATAATTATCTCAAACCTTAGAAACTTCTTATTTTTCATGTTCCGGATATTTACTAACAGTTAAAGCAATAGTGCTAATGATTTTTATTTACAGTGGAGGGTGCTCTATGTACCACCCATTTAGACTCTTATTTGCACCTTAAATAGATATTTGGTTTGCCTTTAGACTTTTGTGCTTTGGATGACTAGGAGAGAGGGAACTTTCTGTCCATCACTCAATTCCTACTATCTTTCTGCTGAGGTCAAAATTTTTCTGGAAACAAGCTTTTCATTCTGCATTTCTGGATTAAAGGGCTAGAAGATAAATGTCTAATTGGGTTAATATATTTACTTTTTATAGAGTTGATTTATAGTGTCTTGTATTTGCCTGCCAAAAGGTACAGACAATAAGTATAAAATGCTTTCATTTTCTGTGAAGGGAAAGAGCAGAAAGGAAGGCCTTTGAAATGGGAAAAGGGGTTACCACTGAAATAGCAAGAGTAAAGATGAAGACTAAACAGCTGGATATGATAAAAGCAAGCCTTGCAACTTCACAGGCATACTTAGGCACAGTTCCATCTCCCTTCAGCTTCCATGGCCGTGTCAGTCATGAGTGGAATATCCATATCACAGATGTCCCTCCACATACGTGCTATCTCCTCATCTCATACATGGTAACACAGCTTCACCTGGTTTTGTTTTGGTTACTAGTATTCCTGGCCTCATTTAAGGCATATCCTTCATAGAAAGTTTATTGAAGTATCATTGTATAGAAAAATTTAAAAATTAGAAGATATGGTTGATTGCAAAATGGCAGATAATCCATTTTATTCATTAAAAAGCTAGTCGTCGTAGAAATCCTATACTAGGAAGCAGATGACTAGTGTCTAGACCTACCCCCATTTCTAAAGGACTGTGGAATCTTGAACAGTTTCCTCAAGCTTCAGTTTTCTTATCCCTATAGCTAAATGAGGACTCTGGATTTGATTTCTGTCTTTAAAATTCTGTGATTTTATTCAGTGTTAAAACCAGCTTTAAAAGTGGATAATAAGTATTCTTTTCTTTTTTTTTTTTTTTAATGTGGTTACCTGGAGTCGAATTCAGGGCCTCATGCTTGCCAGGCAGGTGCTTATGCCACTGAGCTATATCACTGGCCCATAATAAGTATTCTTGATCATACAAATCTATGAGTCTGAAATATAGGCCTACAAAAAACAAATAATGTAGATAGAGTGTTTGGATACAAAAATCTTACTGAAAACCTGTCTGAAATCCTGAAGTCATACAGTGTTTATACAGTATAAAGAAAAGCTGTTCACACAGATTTATATTTATTATATTATATAAATACATAATAGGTAATATAATAAATAGAAACATATATATTTGTGTGTGTGTGTGTGTGTGTATATATATATGTATAAATGAGATTACATACTGGAAAGCCAGACTCTGAATTGAGTTTATATTCTGCCGTAACTTCTATTGACCTTATTTAGTCCAGGAAAGGTCTTGGTCAGTGATGGCAAACCTTTTAGAGATGAGTGCCCAAACTGCAGCCCAAAACCCACTAACTTATCACAAAGTGCCAACACTGCAGTTACACCTGAATGCTCAGCTGCTGGGTTGATGCTGGGGCAACTTGGCTGTCATGCCAATAGAGAGGGCTCTATGTGCCCATGTGCCCACTGCGGCTCGCATGCTACAGGTTTGCCAGCATTGGTCTAGATAATTAGCACCGCTAAAAAAGTAAACATTTTTTCTTTGTTGGTTTGTGTTTCTCAGAGTTTCTACAATACTGCTTATTCATTCTAAAATCATTTTAAGTGACTACTTTGTTTAAGGCCCTCCCTTAAGGATACGGAGTAAGTCCTGCTGCCTGCCTTCAAGAAACTTATAGACAGGTTGGGGAGACAGATAAATATGTGGCAAATTAAGTCAGTATGATAAATTCTGAAATCACAGTATAAACAAAGTGTCACAGAAATAAAAGATGAATAGCTAAGAAGTTTTTCAAACTACGTACGCAAAGAGAACTCTGATTCCCTGCCCCCCAAACCCTTCCATTACCTCTATTTCCCATTCCGTGTACCAAGTCTGTGTGATCCCAGCACTTCCATTCTTTCTAAAAAAACTTAAGAGCCATACTTTTTAAAAAACAAAAACTTTTTATTTTTCTAATAAAAAATGATGGTATTCTTTCAGGAGTTTTGTTTCACATCTTTTTTTATTAGTACATGTTGGTTACACAGATTAAAGAGTTTCATTTTTTTATACATGCACATAACATACTTTGAACATTTTGTACCCAAGTGCAAAATTACTCGCCATTACTCCCCTTGATTTCTCTCTTTCCCTTCACTTCCCTCCTTTTCATTTGCCCATGCCATGGTCAGGCTTTCAGCCTGATTTCCCCATTGCAGTGATTCCTGTACCTACTTTAATTACCCTCAATAAAATCTTCCTTTCCATGCTTTAACAAGTATCATTGAATACTTTTTTTCTTTAACAACACTTAGAAGAGGGCCGGTGAGATGGCTCAGTGGCATAAGCGCCTGCCTGGCAAGCGCAAGGGCCCGAGTTCGACTTCCGGAACCCACATACGGAAAAAGGGCCGGTGATATCGCTCAGCGGCATGGGCGCCTGCTGGCGCGCGAGGCCCTGAGGTCGACCCCCGGTACCCACAAAAAACAACACTTAGAAGAGATATCTGACATGACTGAGGAGTGATTCGAGCCTTGGGATAGCTGGAAATGATAGAATAGAACATGTTTAAAGAGAACTGGGTCTGCAAGGGTAGACCGAGGGCAAATTTGGGCCATACTGAAGAATTCACATTTTAATCTCTAGGTACAATAGAGTTACCCAAGGTATCAGTATGAAAGGGATATGATTAAATAGTTTTTTAAAAAAATATTCTGGCCGGGCATGGTGGTGTACGTCTGCAATCCCAGCACTCGGGAGGCTGTGGCAGGAGGATCGCTGCAAGTTCAAGGCCAGCTTGGGCTACATAGTGAGTTCAAGGGCAGCCTGAACTACATAGTGAGACCCTGTCTCAAAAAAAAAAAAAAGAAACTCTGATATGAGTGTGAGATGAGCTAAAGAAGACGAAAGCTATTTATAGCTCTTATGAAATATTTCTTTTAGGGACTGTTCATTAGGCTCTTACTCTAAATTCTTAATAATAAAATAATAAATCAGCTAATCTTGTTAAAATGAAAACTATATCATTCCTGAGTAATTTTTATAAGAAGTAAGATTGCACTTTTAACATTTTGTGTTAAATTATATTTGATAGCCCACATAAATGCTTTAGTATCTTGTGAACATGTTATCCTGTGTCTTAAGACTGTTTCCATACTTTTTAGTATAATGAAGAAACTATGTAATAGCAGCACTTTGTTTACATAAACATTTATAGAATGTTTTTACATATATCTTCATTTGATCCTCCCAAATCTCTGAAAAGAAAGTAAACATGAAAATCATGTTGAGTGAAATCATCTTGAAGATTCCTACTTTTATTATTCATTCAGTCCATTGACGGTGAAACTAAGAACGAGAGGGATTGACTTGCTGTAATTCACGTAGTTAACAGCAGTCCTGGCTAGCTCAGTACATCATCCTTGCCGTAGGAAACCACCTTTCCCTAGAGGAGGGCACCTCCAGGACTCTGCTCATGGTCCTTAGTCCCTTCACTCTGACAGCTAGTCCCTCTGGCTGTAGGTAATATCTTTTTTTTTTTCTTTTTCTTTTCTTTTATTAGCTTTCAAGTTCTGTGATACATCATAAAGTAATAACCTGAATGAATACTATTTGGAAAAAGTATCATTTTTTTTTAAACTGAGGTGTCAAAACATCTTAATTTCTGAGAAGTGATAAACTTAGGTTTTTCTTTGACGTTTAGATATAATTCTGTTTGCCGATTACTAGATTTTTTTAAAGGCATGGTTCCAATGTGATTGGGGTGCTTAGTCTCCAATAAAATCTATAGTTTCTCTAAAGAGAAATTTTATTCAGTGGTACTTTGTCTAAATCCAGATCCCATTCAACCATCTTAAGAGTTCTTCCCATAGAACTAAATTTTTTAATTTGGCACTAGGCGTGGTGGCACAGCTCCTCTTATTGCTGAAGCAGGAGGATTGCTTAAACCCAGGAGTTCAAGGCCAGTTTGGGCAACATAGACTTAGAGTAAGACCTTGTTTAAAAAAATAAAAAGAATGTTTAGTAACAAAATCAATCACTGTTATAAGTGGGCGGGTTAAAAAAATTAGCAGAAATGCTTACTCGTAGTGGGGTATTTGTATCATTATTACATGTTTATATTTGAAGAACAGCATATTTCATTTTATGTATTTTAGTATATCTTTTCACAGCATTGCTGTAAGTTAAATTTAATTCAGATTAAATAGATAAGTCGAGAAATGAATCATTTTATTATGAGTTTATTCATGTAATCTTCATATCATCTTTTTTAATTATAAACTTGGAGTTTGGATTGCATCTAAGCTGGAAACATGATAGCTCTTGTATTTCAAAGGAAAAATACATTTTGGCAAAAATTAGGAATTAGAAGCGTTCTCAATAAACACAGCTGATGATAAAAGGGAGTTTCCATTTTAAGGATGCTTCAAAGAACTTTCTTTCACATCCCATTAGAGTTGGCAGAGCTTTCTGTTAGTATTGGTCAACGAATTCTAAACTATTAATTGAAAAAGAATGTTTTACTGAATTCTGATGTTATACTTTCAGAATTCCAAGATTTCAATTCAGTGGTGAGAATTAATTTGTTATCGTAATCTACATAACTACCAATTTTTTATAGACAGATGTCCTTAAATATACTTTTTGGGAATTACAAAGAATCAAAAAGTGTTTTTATTGTGCAATTTTTAAAAGTGAGAGTTTGTTTTCCAAAACAGTTGTTTTTCTGAATTTAGCCCATGTATTAGGGTGAAAAAAGCATTGGGCTTGCTTGGACTGGCCCAGAACAGCTGGGCCTGTTCCTGGATTGTGCCACCTCACAGCTGTTTGCTTAAGTAGTTGACTTTCTCTCGTTAGATAAATGTCTGTGTATTTTCTACTTCATAGTAGTGTTAGGATCATAAAACATATTTTAATACTTTGAAACCCATAAAATATTGTCAGAATAAACATCAGGTTATAAGAGATTTGCTTCCCATCCAGTTTGAGATCTTACAATTTGCAAAGGCATGGGAGAAACCTTATTTTATGATCCATTTTAATAAAATGTGTTCTGATGCTTATAGGAAAAACAACATATCAGAGGGGCAAATAACAGATATCAGAGTTTTAGAAGTGTGCCAAAAGACATTAAGATGAGGTAATTTTAAAAGGAAATTTTTCAAAGAAGCATCTGAATCTTGAATAATCCCCTAGAACATACTTAGCTCTTGAAACTTTAGCTTTCCACCTGAGTACCAACCTTAACTCATCTTTGGAATGTGATGACATCAAGACATTAAGAAAATTAAAATCAAGGTAACAGGCCAAAATCTGCATGAATATGACAATCCTTTGTTCCAAAAGTGATGAAACAACCAAAACTGCGAAGAACTCCGTTCATTAGCCTCTGTTTCTCATAGGGTTTGACCAGCTCTAAAAAACATGATCATCAGAAAAATTTGAGGCACTTCATATATTCTGTTTGACAACTTGTAGCTTTTTTTCCTCAAGAAAATACTGTTCTATAGTAGATAATATCAAAATGGGTACTTTATCAGAAATGTTTTAATACATTTGTCCATTTATAGAAGCAGTGGTGTGTAGAGGAATGAACTTTGAATTAGGAATTAACACCAAATTTCTAACTCTGCCTTTATTGATCAGAAAGTCACTTAATTATTCAAAAATTCCTTAGAGTAGACCACGTAATATTTTAGTGCTGGTTGTTCACATTTAAAATTACAAACCCTGCCTTCAAGACTCAATAGTTTGGGCCGAGAATATAGCTCAGTGGCACAGCGCCTGCCTGGCAAGCACAAGGTCCTGAGTTCGATTCCCAGTACAAAAAAAAAAACAGACTCAATATTTTTTTTCTGAGAAACAGACAAGTGAGAAGACAGTTATAACTTAAGGGTCTGAGGTAAGTTAAGAAAATATATAAAGTTTTAGTGATTCTGATTGAGTTTTAAGAAGACTAGTGTCGGGCCAGTGAGATAGCTCAGCGGCATAAGCACCTGCCTGGCAAG
Source organism: Erethizon dorsatum (assembly GCA_028451465.1). NCBI lineage: Eukaryota > Metazoa > Chordata > Mammalia > Rodentia > Erethizontidae > Erethizon > Erethizon dorsatum. Next base: position 140,936,983 of record CM051823.1, on the reverse strand, counting down.
CGCAAGGTCCTGAGTTCGACTCCCAGTACCCACGTATGAAAAAAGGGCCGATGATATCGCTTAGCGGCACGGGCGCCTGCTGGCACACGAGGTCCTGAGTTCGACCCCCAGTACCCACAAAAAGGGATGGTCTCTAAGGCTGAGGGGTGGGAACAACTTGTGAAATTCTTCATATATGTAATTAAGGTTATGCCTGAATTTTTTCATATATGTATGTATTAAGGTTATGCCTGAATTTTTTCAGACGATTATAGATCTCATGAGCTAACAAGCAATGTGAAATCACTTTTTAAATGATTAAGTAACCAAATGTATATTGTTGCTGTTGTCTTTAATTTCTCTATTACTTCAGTAATAGTAGCTTAATTTTTTTAAAAGTTGCGATAAAAATGAGGACAGGATAAAAATGTATCATGTCAGCCAGTCAAACTTCCTTAATCTTCTTAATTCAGTTATCCTTCTAGTCTACCAGAGACCATGGATTATTTACAAAGGTAATGTTGATATCATTCCAACCCCTTTCTCTAACTGCCAGTCAACACAAAAATCTCAGGGATGGGACTAATTCATATTTGAATTTTTCTGGCCTCTGTCAGAACATCTTAATCATTTCTATTTTTTCTTTAAGAAATGACTACAGTATTTTAGTCCTTCCACAAAGACTAGACTTCATTTGTTAGATTTTTTGTTATTGTTTGTCATATTGGAAACTCTGAAATTGATATTTGATCAGTACAGTAAACATGTAAGGTGCAATTTTAGCATCTAATATAGTGTTAGATACTAAGTATATAAAATAATTCTCTAGTGATCTGAGTTAACCTGCTAGTTAAGTATTAAAATGTATCCCCCATTGTAATAAAAGCTCCTATATTTTTGAATAATGTTATGTAAATTAGGTGTTTCTAAACATGTTGATAATTTAAAACATACTCTACATTTCTTAATTTTAAAATCATTTTTGAATTTTATGATTAATTTTACTTAATATTATGATTCTCCATGCATAGGGAATAGTGCTACTATTCTCACGAGATATTAAATTTTTCCTAATAGCTTCTAAGGGGAAAATATGAATGTAAACTTTTCTTCTCACTTAAATCAGCATATTCAAATAAGCTTGACTCAGCCTACTATTCCTTTGCCATTTACTTTGGAAGAAGCTGTGTTAGATGATGTTTATATGGCATAGATTGTTCCAGCCTTAACAGTTTTCAACTTTTTCCCCATTTGGAAATCTACTTTAAACTTTTCTTTTTCAGCCACGTTTCTGTGCGTGTTGATGTGTTTCTTTTGTGTAAGAATCTTATAAGTTTAGTTGTCATAGTATACTGTAGCATTTAGCCAGCACAACCAATGAAAAATGAAAAAGCAGACAACTGAAAACATAAACTAGCAAAATTTTTAAATGAGAGCTTACTGATTTAGTGAATATGAAAATTACATGATTGAATCCTAACATAGCCAAAGTACAAGATAAATCGAATTTGTATTTCATAGATATTCTAATGTTTGTGTTTTCCAAATCTTTCTAGTTGGTGTGTTAATAACTTACAAGTTTGTCTTGTTTATATTTTACAGATTTATAGAAGTTATTTGTCTATAACATGTTTTTCAAAGATTTTGCCTAAATGTAAATTTAGGCAAAATTGAACAGATCTTTTACAGTACACATGACTGTGAAATATAAAATCTAATCTCAGAAAAAATATCCAACCTCAAACTTACGTTCCTAGATACGTAAGCTAATCACTTTTTGTTCTATATGTGCTGAAATGTAATCAGTGCTATGAGTGAACTTGAGTTTCTCGTGAAAGAATCTTCTTTATTTTACTTTTCTGTCTCATTTCTAGAAATAGCTTTACCATTCTTTCAGGTAGGAACTTTGGATTCCTCTATGACTCCTCCATTTTCTAACTAGTTTATTTCATTTCTTTACTCTAAATCGCTCTTAATTTACAAGTTGTCCTTTTTCTCTCCATGGTCTCTTTCATGTCCTATTTGTTCCCATTTTTCTAATATCAGTTTTATAGATGTCATTACATCTTCTAAGTCTTTCCAAGTTCTTTACATCTTCTAAGTCTTTCTCATAATTGCCAGAATGAGAACAAGGGGACAGCATATCTACTCTAGGAGGCTCTACTCTTTCCAAACAGTTTGCTTAATGTTATTTTTAGAAGGAATTCCACTGAATTATTTTTTTCACCTTTGACCTGTGGTCAATGCTGGGCAACCTCCATTTTCTGTGGAGTTTTCATCCTGTGGCTTAAATGTTTTATGTAATATCCTCCTGGGTGTCATTTTATTTGCCCTCTACCAAATATGCTTGTTGTATAGTCACAGGTTTAATAGATAGCTTCCATATCTACTGTAGCGCCCTCCTATAAGGTTTCCAGACAGATGTTTCTAATCCCTTCTCATCTTCTCTACATTTGTTGAAATCTCTAATCTGTTCTTTTCAAGCTCAGCAGTAACCTTCATGTTGATAATTCCAGTGGTCAGTTCTTCACCCTTATCTTACTTGACCTGTCAGCAGCAATTGGCACATTTGGCCACTGTGGGGGAGGGAGTGCAGGGGAGGGAGGGTAGTGGGGATTGAACCCAGAGCCTGCAGACTGAGCTACACCCTCAGCTTTTTATTAATTTTTTTTTTTTTAATTTTGAGATGGTGTCTGACTAAGTTACTGAGTTGCCCAGGCAATTGAACTTGCAATCTTTTTCCTTTAACCTCCCAGAGTGCTAGGATTACAGGGGTGTGCCACCACACCCAATTTAGCCACTTCTGAATGCAGTTTCTGGGACACCACACTTTCTTGGTTATCCTCCTATCTTATTAGTCATTCTTCTTTATTTTCTTTTGCTGATTCTTCTTTTCTTCCATGTCTTTGTAGATTGTTCCACCACAATTTGATTTTTATTACTACCTATGTTCATATCCTTAGTGATACTATGACTTTAAATAAAACTCATATGCTAGTGATTCTCAGAGGTTTATCATCAACCCAGGCTTCTTTTCTGAACCCTACGTTTGCACAGTCCATCACAGATGATAACCTCTATCTGCATGTGACCACTGAGTACATGAAATGTGGCTAGTGTCACTTAGGACCAAATTTTAATTTAGTTTATTTTAATGAATTTAAATTTTAAAACTGCATGTGGCCAGTAGGTACCATATGAAAGTACAGATCAATAAAGTCTATTTTTATATGCCTTCGTTATCTGATCCCAGATAAATCAAGTGTTACAATGTAAAGAACCAATTAACACCTTTTTTTAACTGAATACAGATAATGTTTTTAATATGTTTGTTGAAGATTTTTATGGTATTTCATTATAAGATGAAAGATGTTACTAAAAGCAGTATCGATTGACTTTCCTAGGGGCTCTAGAAATGTTCTTATTTTTCTTTATTTAAATCAATTCTTGAGATTCTGGTAGCACTTGGCTAAGAAATCAGAGACAACTGAATTTAAATCCATATTGTTACTTTTGCTATGACCTTGAATAAGAATAAGTTATTTTAACGACTTGTCATTTGAAAGTAGAGTAAGAAAGTGTTTACTGTAAGCAAAAATTTTTAAATACCAAAATATGTTTAGTAGAAGAGGTTACAAAAGTTTGTATATTCAAAACTACTTTTATCACTGAACCTTTTTATTTTAAATTTACCTAACTTCTCACTAAATTTTACAGAGGTAAAGCACTGTGTTCTTAGAATTAAGCTACATGAATGTTATATATTAAAATCCATATTCCTCTGATACATATATATTATTTCAAAATATACCTTTTAGGCAATGCTTATTAAAAATTTACATGCAAAAATGGTTTTTATTGTATATTTCTGAAATAGTCTTTGAAAGTTTCAACTGCTTTATCAAAACATAATTTCTATCATAGTGACTTTTATAATTTACTGCTGTGTCTCCAGGGTAAAGGAAACTGTCAATAATCAGTTTACTCATAGGTGAGAACTAAAGGAAGAACTACAACAATTTTATCTGGCTACAAAAGGAGAGGTGAGAGGATTGGTTATAAAATGATTGAATTATTTTGACCAGGCATAACTTCATTGTTTGTTTTTATACTTTAAGACTGCATTTAATAAAGTTTGCTATTAACCATAAAATGCACTTCACGATTTTTATAATCGCAAACCAAAATTGGACAGTTTTTCAGGTAATTTGGCATACAAGTGAAATTGTGGAGTATATTTCCAAGTACATAAATTTTAATGGAGTTTTTTTTTTGCCACTTTTTTCTGGATAATAAACAATGCATGCTTTTGAAGAAAATTAATATGCCATAAATTTTAAGTTATGCCATTTAATTGCTAGATATAATTTTTAGTTTTTCAGTATTATAAACTGTGAATACATCTATATATATATTATATTGACCACCTTTCTGATAAAGAAAAAAATGTTAATTCAAGTTTAAAGTAAAAAGGTTGTCTTATTCCATATTAATCATATATACTTGTTCCCTCCATTTATATGCCCTTAACCTTTTACATATTTCACATCAGTATCATTTCAGCCATTTTATGATTCTTCAAAAGTGGTGATTTTCTTAAAATAATAATCATTTTTTATTTATTAATTTTCCTTATGGTGGGCACTGCCTGTGCCAAACAGGCAGCTCTTCATGTTTCCTTCTGTGGCCAGGGGAAAATACTAAGTATCATTTGTATTATAAAAATACAAATAATTTTTGAGTCCTTTGTAAATTCCTCTGTCTCAAAGTATCTTTTTTAAGATTGGATTTGAAACATGTAACAGCTTAGTTTTAAGCATTTTCGTTTGTCTGCTGAGAGATCTGGAAATTCAGAGGAAGACCCTGGAAATTCAGAGAAAAAGGACTATCTAAATTAAGTTCCCATTTACTCTTACTTGGGTTATAATCTGCTAAAACCATTCTCAGAATAGCCCTAAGGTTTCCCTTAGAGAAGTGAAGGGCATACTTTTACGTGTTGTGGTTTAGTTAGTTTGGTCTGGATATTGAACAGTCTATGATATCATTGAATTTACTGGTAATGTTTTCTGGAAATGAATATCCCATCACTTATTGAAAATAGTTAACTAACAGTAGAAATTAGTTTTAAGAAACGGACCTTCTGGTAACAATAGACACCTTGAGATAATACTGTTTTGTATTTTCCAAAATTTTAGCTCACATTTTCAGGAAGCTTTTTCCTTGCATGAAAATTGAATGAAGTGTAAAAAGTCACTCTTTGTGTTATTCTTAGTCAGCAACTTGCCTTCTAGTCTGAGAGCAAAGTTGATGAGAAATATGGAAACTGACAAATGACTAAATGGAATGACTGGTCATTTTTTAAAAAATAATGTCAGAGGTTTTTGTATTGTAAATAGCTAAGTACAAAGTGCAACATTGTTCTAATTTCATTTTACTTTTTTCTTCAACTTTCTGTTCTGAAAAATATTCACCTATAATTCCATAAAGAGTAAAACTTGAGAATGACTTTAATTTTCATCTTTTATTTTAGCAGAACTGGAAATACTATGTTTTAGAAATACTCTAATGAAGGCCGTTGTTCAGTTTAAAAAATAAAAACTTTCCTATACTTTTAAAATTAATTCATATAGTTCAACATCTATGGAAAACCTACTCTGTGACAGAGACATGCCCAAGCACTGGGCAAATTGGGGAGGAGGGGGTTGAAATCTTGCTTTCAGAGTTTCCCAGTGTGGTGTGGGAATCTAGCAGGCAAAGAGTGATAATACAGTGGTAGTGAATTCAATGAGCACTGTGGAGGCACAGAGGAGGGAAAATACCCATTTAAATATATTGCCTTTGTAGGATACACTTAGCTTCAAGGTCCTGCTTGGAAATCTATGTTGTCTGTCCAGTAAAGAGCAATACTGACCATTTTGAATAATAATTTAAAACTAGGAATCTGGATTTTGTTGCTGGCCTTTTATAAGGCTGATGTGCCACAGTCATATAATGATCATAATTGCTGTGCTACTTTCTTCAGATTTGCCTCCCAGAGATATACCAGGATTAGTATTGTGAGAATAAATAACTAAATAGTTATAGAGCACTGTAGTTTCTTTCGTATTAATGAATAGGTATAGACATGTGAGTGCATTTGTTTGCATAAGTTTGTGGTGTGTACTTGCCACCCTCCGGAAAGGAATCAAGTTCTTTACATCTCATGGCTGTTAAATTTGAGAAAAGCAGAATTTGAGCAGGTTTTTTATTTTAGCCAACTCAGAATCAGCAAAGCTTATTTTTGGGGGAATGGGGTAGGAGGCTGTCCCCTTATTTCCTTCTCTTTTTTTTAACTCCTTTGGTGATGATAACATGAAGTTTGGTACTTATTATCATTTGAGTCTTTTTAATCTGCATTTTAAAATGAAGATTTTTTTTTAATTGAAAGTAAAAAGGTATAAAAACTCATGTTAAAGATAATTATAAATGAACAGCATAGCAGATAGGCAAATTAATAAACAATAGTCACTGAACTCTTACAGGGAAAAAAGTAATAACATAATGAGCATATTTTTACAAGCTGACTTCTCTTTGTTTTAGGTTATCAGAAACCTTCTAAATCATGATACTGGGGTCAAGGATATAGCTCAGCAGCGCAATGCCTGCTTGGCAAGCAGGAGGTCCTGAGTTCAATTCCCGGTACCCACAAAACATAAAAAAATAAAAGATTACACTTCTAAATCATGGTACTTATGCTCAAATTTTTTCCCCTAGAATTTAAATAATAATTTTAATGAATAGGCCTGAGAAGATAGGTTCTCACCTTCTCACATCCTGAATACCTCACCAGTGTAAGGTATTTTCATCACAGATCCTTTCTTGTGTTAATTTTGTTCTTTTTTTAAACTTTTTTTTATTTTTTAATATAAAGGTTGTTAATTCCTACACACTCAGTTTCTGTGAATCCAAAATTATTTATATATTCAGTAAATATCCAGCTAGTATTTACTTTGTCCCAGGCACTAGGTACTGTGGATGTCTTAGTGAACAAAACAGGTAAAAATCCTTGTATAGCTAATGCAGCTAGTCCTTATATAGGTAAATGTCTTTAGCTTACTTTCTGGTGGAAAAAGACCATTAATAAAATAAATAAAAATAGAATAAATGACAAGGAAAACATGTTAGTCTGCTTTCTATCATTGCAACAAAATACATGAGATAATCAACTTATAAGGAGGAAAAATTTACTTTGGCTCATGGATTCAGAGGTTTCAGTTCCATGGTTATATTTGGCTTTGTTGATTTTGGGCCCACGGCAAGATAGCAGGTCATGGCAGGGAGCTTTTGGTAGGGCAAAAGATGCTCAACTTACAGTTACCAGGAATTAAAAGAGAAAAAAGAAGGGTCAGGGCCTCAATATCATCTTCACGAGCCCACCCCCAATGACCTAACTTCCTTCCATTGAGCTCCACATCCAATAGTGTCTTTAGGGGACAATTAAGATCCAAACCATAACAGAAGGGGAGGGATGGTCATCTAAAGAGAGGGTTTAGGTCGCTATTTAAATAAAGTAGTCAAGGAAAGCTTCACAAAGAAGCTGACATTTGAATAGAATTGTACAGAAGAAAGAACTGTCTGGGAGGATAGTATCCCCAGCCAAGAACCAAGACAAGAATGTACTCGGTATACATTTTCAGCAGCAAAGGTCAGTATAGCTAGAGTGGAGGGAGTGACAGGGGAATAGAAGACAGTAAGACAAGAGAGATATTGAGAAGCCAAATTGTACAGAACCTTGTAGAAATGAACCTGGGAGAAGCTCAGTCCTGTCCTCAGTACTGGCAGTATTCAGTGAAGGTGTATTTTGAAAAGGGGAAGTGGATAGGATTGTATAGCTTGATAATTTGCTACAAGAGAAATGAACAAGCATACTAGAGAGTATGTATGATTTAGTGACAAATTTGTGTGAAAGGGGACGATAAAGCCTCCTAGAGAAGGCAGTATTTTAAACTAATTAATATAAGATTCACAATCATAAAAGGTGTTAGAGGCATTTCAGCCAGGAATGCAAGTTAAAAGATGATTTCAGTTATTGAGGGGAGAGAGGAACTGAAGAAAGTAGAAATGTTAGATCATTAACATGGAGATTTGGAATGTGAATGGCAAGGGATAAAGAAGTAGAATTTGAGGGTAACTGAGACTTCTAATTTAGGTAAATGAGTGGAGGACAGTCTATAAATGAAAATAGGGCAATACAGAAATATTGGGACAAAGATAATTATTTTTGGATATAGTGAGTACAAGATGCCTGAAAATTTCTGAAACAAGCTCTCTAATAGCTTGCTCATTCATTTGATTCCATGTTATTGACTGTGTTAATGTGAGTCAAGTTCTATGCTAGGCACTGTGCTGTATATTTTAAAAATACAGCCTTGGAGTATATATTCAGATAGAAGAGTCATTCGCATATGTGATATTTGAATATACAGGGATTAATGGGAAACTGGAAGAGGCTATTGAATGAAAAGAACATAAAAAACCAAAAACTGTTAGGGATGACTATGAGGTGGATAACTTGGATATTGTCTATATAAAAAGACAGAAAAAAATTGAGGAAACAGGAAAATACAGCAAACTTCTTCTAGTGGTATATATTATTGTTTTTAATTCCTCACTGTAGTAATAAATCTGAATAAAAATTACATATCTAATTTAGAGTAGTATGCTTTTCTATCCTGTTTGTACTTGTGATTTTCAAGGTAGTGGAACACTATTGTTAAAATAACTAATATAGTTTTTTAAAGACAGATGCTGGCCAGATGTAATTGCATATGCCTATAATCCCCACACTTTGGGAAACGAAAAAAGGAGGATAAAAATATAGAGGCCACCTGGGCTACAATACCAAGACACTGTGTAAAAAAAAAAGACAGATACTAAATTATATTTAAACAATCGAATGCATAGATTTGAGGTTCATTGTCCTTGCTAGTCTAATAAATATGTGGCAGCTTTTTTAGAAGCATACCTGATGTGTCCTCAGATTGGATATCTAAATCATGTCACATGGGATATGATTTGAATAGACTTTGATCTCCCATTGGAGTTTACTGATGAAATTTAGCAAATAGTAAAAATTATATGTAGCTTTTAAATAGAAATGAGTACAGTAGATATGTCAAAGATCTGCTAACTTTACATATTTATCAGGTTAGTGAATTTAATTTTTGACTAATAGTTGAGAATAAATAGCACAGATCATGAAAAACTAGCATAGGCTTAGAGACTTTGCCAGAAAGTAGAGTAGACAAATAACTCATAAGGTCACATACCTAATAATTGGTAAAGCCAGTCTTCCAATACATGCACTGTCTCTAAAATCAGGATATTAATTAATTTATTGGGATGCTAATAAACTTTCCTTCAAATGTATTTTTTCCTAATTGTAAAGGAACAAAACTAATAAATTATAAATAACTCACACTAGACTGACACAATAATTTACCCAGAAAATTACTGTTTTTCAGTAAGTATAATAAACTTGAGTTAATCAACATGTAAGTATGAATATATTTTAATAATCATTTATTCATGTAATTTTTAGCTTTCTCTTATTTCTAGGAAAGTGGTCAATAAATCCATTGTTAGAAGGAGTGTTTTGTTGGCTGTTTGCTTGTGTTCAAATAATGCTAGAAAATATTCTCAGAGAGAACTTAAAACATACATACTTTTGTGGAAGATTTTGCATTGTTCAAAGCCATTTAAGATTTACCTGCCTCCTATAAGATCATTAAGTGTCTATTGAGAGCCTATAATTTTCCCCACCTTTTTTTTTTTTTTTGTGGGTATTGGGGATCGAACTCAGAACCTCATGTGCCAGCAGGTGCCCGTGCTGCTGAGCGATATCACTGGCCCTCTTTTTGTATGTGGATACTGGAAGTCAAACTTAGGACCTCACACTTGCCAGGCAGGCGCTTATGCCGCTGAGCTATCTCACCGGCCCTCCCCACCTTTATATTGAGAAAATTTTAAACCACAGAAAAATTGAAAAGAAATAAAATAAGCCTCTAAATTCCCAATATTACCTCCTCTTCTTTCTGAAAACCTCATTGTACATTTAATAAAAATGAGGATATTCTCCTATAAAACCACGTTAACATCTTCCCTAAAATAAACAGTTAGGACTTGTATTTCCCTTTGTCAGAAATGTCTTAAGCAATTTTTGTGTATTTTATCCAGTACCCATTTCAGTACCCATTTAAATTTACGTTGATTGTTATATTATTTTAGTCTCATTTAATTTCAGTGCATCTAAAATCTGTTTTTCATGATACTTAGAGTCTGAGTGGGCTGTATAAAATGTCCCTCCCGTGTTTTGAGTTTTTAACAATAATCTCATGACTGGTATATACTCTTTCACATCTTACCACATGGCATATAATGTCCAACTATTGGTGTTAATAAGTTCAATCCAATGAAGATGACTAAAGATCATCTCAACTGTAAAAATAAAATTTTCCCTTTGCAGTTGGTAAGTACTGTAATCTCTAGGACAATACCTTGAAATCCTGTGAATACGCTGTTCCATAATAGCCTACTGAGTAGTTTAAGAATCAGTTGATATTCCTTGCATAAATTATCATAGTGGGAAAGGGATATAAATGATTTTTTTTTTTTTTTTTTTTGGAACCGGGAATCAAACTCAGGACCTCGTGCTTGCCAGGCAGGCAGCGTGCCACTGAGCTGTATCCCTGGCCGCTAAATGGTACTTTTCTAAAGCTGTTACTGCTTTTAATTCAGTACCTGGTGTTCCTTTCTTATCTGTCCTTCTCTTTGAGTACTATGGATTTTTTCTTTCAATTCGTTATATTTTTTTGCTGTCATTTTCTTTCATTGCTCAAGTTGTCCCCTAATTTGGCAAAGGAGAACCTTTTATGCCTAACTTTTTTGTTGTTTTCTGTGGTGCTGGGAATCGAACCCAAGGCCTTGTGCATGCAGGACTAGAACTCTGCAACTGAGCCACATCCCCAGCCCATTTTATGCCTATTCTTAAGTCCTTTGATATGAAATAGTTGACCTTCAACCACTTCCTCGCTCATAATATTCTGAGTTCACCTTGTACTTTCCCTGCCCCAGAGCTAGTCATTTCTTACATGAGCCCTGGTACTATTAACAGATAATGGATTTTAGAAACTAAAAGAAGGAACTCAGTATACCCTCGTTGCTATGGGCAAGTCATTGCTTCTAGACCTTTTTCCTATCTAGGAAATAAAGTTTGGTTTTTTTTAAATCTGTGAGTTTACATTGATATTTCTAGTTCAGATTCAAAATTACCTTTATCTTACATTTGTATATTTTGGCTTAATAGGGAGACTTGTCATCTCTCAGTAATTGTTCTTCCAGTTACCATTTGGCTTTTGGCTTTTACAGTACAAAAACTTTGTTTACAAACAGATTTCTCCTCACCTAGGTCAATTGAGAAATTCACCATGTTTTCTTCTAGGATTGATATAGCTTCATGTTCAGTGTTTAAATCTTGCATCTATTAAGAATGTATTATAGGGCCAGTGAGATAGCTCAGTGGCATAAGCGTCTGCCTGGCAAGCGCGAGGTCCTGAGTTCGACTCCTGGTACCCACATACGAAAAAAGGGCCGGTGATATCGCTCCATGGCACGAGCGCCTGCTGGTGCTCGAGGTCCTGAGTTCAACCCCCAGTACCCACAAAAAAAAAAAAAAAAAAGAATGTATTACAGATTCCCGGTACCCAAAAAAAAAAAAAAAAAAGAATGTATTACTTTGGTTTACATTGGGAAGCATCAGTCCAGTTTCTTTTTTAGTGTCTAGTTGTTCCAATATGAGGTATTAAGAAATATCTCTTCCTCTTCGTATATAAATCTGTACTTGTGTCTTTTTCTAAACATTTTAACTAATCTGTCTAGCTGTCAATTTATGTGCCACTACTTCATTGTTTTCATTACAGAGGCTTCTTTTGTTTTTTAACTTTTTAAAATTCTTATTAGTACATGTTTGTAGTATTTAATGATTACATTCATAGTAGGCAGTTGGTACGTGTACATAATACATCTTTTGACTTCTTTTCTCCCTTCCCCTTCCCTCCATCTCTTGGTCCTCTTCCCATTTACAAAAGATATGTCCCTCTGTCTCCTAAAGTCTGTCTTGTATTTTGGTCTTTAAATTATTTATACTTTGGTTTCTTGTATTATATTTTGTATTGGTAGATGTGTTTATTTCTACTGGTTGCTCTCCCTTCCTTACAGATTTTTCTGGGTGTTCTTGCATGCTTTATATGAATTATAGAATCCACTTTTCTAGTGCTGAGAGAAAACTTTTTTATTTGAATCATATTCAATTTATGTATTTTCATGAGGGAATCAATGTTATGATGTTACATTGTCTTGTCATAGAACAAGGGATGTTTTTCCATTTGTTCAAGATTATTTTTATGTATAAATAAATTTTTTTATTTATCAAGCCACAGGTAATCAAAGCATAATTCCCTTTCTGTCCTATTTAGAGATTCATGAATTCTTCCAAAACTCACATAGGAGGTATAGTAGTGTTGCACGAAGCCAGTAGCTCATAAGAAAGGAAGGGTAGAGCTTCTCCTGGTCCTAGCATGTTCCTTGGACTTGCTGGACAGCCCATAGCTATTGGTTAATGATGTATAGGTTGCTGTATATATGTTTCGCTGCATACATGTTTTCCTGCCTATCTTCTTACCTGTTTTTATTTTGTAATCTGTTTGTGTTTTTTCTCTCTGATTGGAGATTGGTAGATCTTAGGGAAACTAAAACGTAATTCTCCTGTTCAAATTAGTCAGGTACAGTGGACTAAAATGTCATAATCTGATTTTTTTTTTAATGATCTGATTTTTTACCAGACAATAAAAGTGTCTCCTGAGAAGCATAAAATTTCTTCCATTATCTTCTATAAAGTATATTATAATTAGAAAAATTGGTAATTAATACATTTCACTTTTGTAATAAGTTGAGGAACATTATGGAAGTAGTAGTTTTTAAAAACAATCCCAGAACATTAACTCAGGCATTCTGAATACTAACGCTCCCATTTAACACTGCATTGTAGCATATGAATCTGATAGACATTGCATAGGAGGGTACATTCATTCATTCAGCTGCTATTTGTGTCAGGTCTTAAGGACCTACTATGTTTAAGGTGTGTGGGCACCATGGATGTGAAGATGAATAAAATGAGGTCCTAACCACGGGGACCAAACACATGTAAATGGGTCTGGAAGTTTGTGGCTTAGATTCATGGGTGTCATTCCTGCTACTGCTCCTCACTTGTGTGACTTTGGAAATATTACCTACCTTCAGATTTACTTTGTGAAAACCACTGTTTCTTTTCTTTAAAATGGGGTTCTCATTGTTTGTTAATTAACTATCTTAAAATTCTTAATAGTTGGGGCCGGTGAGATGGCTCAGCGGCGTAAGCGCCTGCCTTGCAAGCGCGAGGGCCCGAGTTCGACTCCCGGAACCCACATACGAAAAAGGGGCCGGTGATATCGCTCAGCGGCACGGGTGCCTGTTGGCGCGCGAGGTCCTGAGGTCGACCCCCCGGTACCCACACAAAAAAAAAAAAAAAAAATCTTAATAGTTGTTTTTTGCTTCCTTTTTTTTTTTTAATGTGGGTACCAGGAGTCAACCTCAGGACCTTGCGCTTGCCAGGCAGGAACTTATGCCACTGAGCTATCTCACCAGCCCACTTTGTTTTAACTTAAGAGATGTTCTAATTCTCCCAGTGCCATCAGTGGTGCTAACAGTTCTAATTTTTTGGTCTTCTACTAAGACCCCTTAGAAGGTTGGTTTGGGGGAGTTTGTTTGTTTGTTTGTTTGTTTTGTCTGCTCATAGTTTGTGTCCCAGCTGTATTGATGGAGGACTGAACTATAGCAAAAATAAGTCTGTCCAACTTGTCCCCCTGTAGTGGGACCCAGGAGTGGGGTTCTCAAGCCTTATCAGTTGTCAGCTGCACCTGTCTCCCAATGAGTGGGCCTGGAAGCCAAGTCTTCCAGTAGTATAGGCTCCTGCCAGGCCCTTGATATACTACAAATATTAAGCTGACAGATATATTCTCATTCCAAGGTGATTTAAACCTCTGCTGGCTAAGAGGCGTCAATGAACTCTCAAACTTTCGTTTTCTGCCCAAGCCCTCAGAAGAGGCCCACTTCCCTGCTCAGGTTTTTGCTCAAGGTCAAGTGGAACAAAGCCCTCCCAGCCCACCCCTTTGCCCGGACACACTGGCACTGGGTCCCAGGAAAAACTCTCCTCATAAACTCAGGATTTGCTAGCCGTTATCTTAGCTTTGTAGATCTCTAGAAAAAATCTAAGTACGTGATTTCAAATTTTAAAATTATTAGAATGAAAAAGAAAATGTTCACCTAAAAGACTAAATGGAAGGATTATGACAAAGGTAGAAATTGTGATGGTAAGATGAGCTGTAAAATTGAGGGTCGGATTTCCCTGAACAGAAGAGTGATAAGACTTTGAGGTTAAAAGAAATATCAAAGCCCAGAAAGAGTAATGATAAGACAGACACACTTAGGGATAAAACACTGATTAAATTCTGGACTCCCTAGGTAAAGGGAAAATACCCCGGGCTCCTGGACAAGAGGACCAGGTTATTGCATAGGAAAGAAAATCAGATCAGTATTGGATTTTTCACCTAAAACACTAAAAGCCATCTGGTAGTAGAATAACATATGTAGAGAACCAGAATAAAGAATTTCTCAGCCAGCAATCTGTTGTTCAGACAAAATATCATACACCTGTCAGCAAAGGAAGACGTATTTGAATATACAAGGTTTTAGAAGTAACCAAATGGCAACTGCTTTAGAGTAGACATCTCAAAACATAAGGCAAAACATTGGATCAGTGATGGCGAACCTTTTAGAGACAAGTGCCCAAACCGCAACCCAAAACCCACTTACTTATTGCAATGTGCCCACACTGCAATTAAACCTGAATACTGAGGTTTTAATTTAGAATAAACAACTCATACCTTAACAGCTTTTGTCTTAAAAGAAATAATAGCACGCATGCCATAGGTTCACCACCACTGCATTAGATTTTTCTGTTAGAGTAAAACAGGGTTCCTTTGTTATACAGTCCCTTTTTGTTTTGTAAATTTATAGTTAGCACTTATTTAAATTTCCAAGCATTTTCATCCACTTAAACTTAACTAAATTTATGTGAAAGAATAGAGAAGTAAAATCTCTCTGAACGTTTAATTTTGGTGTGGAGCAAGGAAATATTGAGATGTTGGTTAAAGGAAGGTTCAGCCACTTTCTTTGGATAAATAATGAATATGTTTATTACCATTAAAATTGGAAAAGTAACCTATAGTAAAATTGAAACGTTGGTAAAATTAAAAACAAATTCAAGATCAACAGGCAGAAGAAAAACAGAAGTACTGAAATTGAGCAAAAAAAAAAAAAAAAGAAAAGAAAAGAAAAGCAACGATGTAACTGAAATGGACCAAGAGTTTTGCTTTTGGTTAGTGTGTACAAGTTTGGTAAAGATCATCGCTCCATTGTAACACTGAGTCATCAAAGAAGTTTAAATAAAGTTGTAGGGCAGCATTCTAGTGTACACCCCTAATCCCAGCATTCTGGGAGTTTGAGACAGAAGGGTCCTTAGTTCAAGCCTGGCCTAGCAATTTAGTGACTTAGCAAGACCCAGTCTCAAAATTTAAAAAAATGGGGGGGGGGGGCGGGGATTGGACATGTAGCTCAGTGCAAAGGCTCTGGGGTTTAATCCCTAGTACCACAAAAATAAATAAAGTAAATTGTAAAGAGAAATAAGGCCTACTCCATAAAAGAATAAAGGCAAGGAGCCACTTGGTGGGGGGAGGTGACAGTACTGGGGATATTAAACCCAGGGCCTTCATACTCAGCTATATCCCCAGCCTTAGCCTTTTTTTTCCCCCCCATTTTGAGACAAGGTCTCACAAAATTGCCCAGGCTGGGCTTGAATTCATAATCCTCATGCCTCTACCTCCAGAGTGCTAGAATTACCATGCCAAGCTCAGGATTCACTTTAACACATGCGTGTGAAAAAACACTGGACAGAAGAGCAAACCTTTTAGGCAGAATGACTGCAAAACAGAAATGAGCTGAAGCTCTAAGGAACCACGTGGGCTGGCGTAATGAATCTGAGAGGTCCCAAATGAGTCAGTCTTTTTCACCCATTAGTTCTTTCCCAGAGCACTTCTGCATCATAAGCCGTGACATAGGAAATGGGAAGAAAGATAGTTTCCATAATCTCTAGAGTTTCTCAATTAACTACCTTATCTTTGCAACACTTAAAACAATAGGCTTACTAAAATTAACTAAAGTAGCGACAACCCACTCAACTAGAGCCAGCTCCTGATTTGAACAAAGAGATCACCCTAGCTTTGTTTTTTTTTTTTTTTTTGTTTTTTTAATGTGGGTACCAGGAATCGACCTCAGGACCTAGCGCTTGCCAGCGAGCGCTTGCGCCGCTGAGCGATATCACCGGCCCTTTTTTTCTTTTATGTGGGTTCTGGGAGTCGAACTCAGGACCTTGCGCTTGCCAGGCTGCTGAGCTATCTCACCGGCCCCACCCTAGCTTTTTGAATGAGGAAATGGTGAACTTTGTCTGGGAATAAAGATTTTCTGTTTATTCTTTTCTGATTGCATGTCTAATAGTTCCAACCTATAAACAGAAAATATGAGGTGTGTGAATAAGCAGAAATAAATGCACCATAACCAAGTGAAAGAACAATCAATGAAAAGAATTGTATAGATCAGTCTGTTGGAATTAACAGACAAGAAATTTAAAGTATCTGTTATATTAAATAATTTGTGAGGAAACAAGCAAAGTAAATGAAAAGATAGAACATGTCAGAAGAGAAATGGAAAACCCCCCCCCAAAAAAAAAAAAAACTAGTGGAAATTCTAGACCTAATGAATATAGTGGATGGCATGAAAATAGGTAGGGCTCATTGAAAGAATGGATCATGGAATTCTGGGGCAAAATGATAGGAATTATCCAAATTATCCAGATGAAAGCACAGAGGGGAAGCCTAAGAGGAAGACATTGTCAGATCTAAGTATCCATGTGAAATGAACTAAAGATGTACCTGGAATTGCAGAAGAAAGAGAAAATGAAGTGGAAAGTATTTGAAGAAATAATGTGATAGGAGTTCTTCAACTCTAATAAAAGAGGTTGACTTACAGACATTAAAAGCTAAGCAGACCCCAAGAAGAGCATATATAAATGCAACCATACCTAGGCCATACATACAGAGGGAAAAGGATTGTTCATGCAGAACAATGGAATAAAATCGTTTTCTGAAAAAAAGTGACAGCCTAGATTTTAAAACCCAGTAACAACATCCTTCCTAATGAATGTATAAATGAATGGACTAAAGTTTTTTTGGGTAAAAAAGAACAATAACCAGCAGATTCACACTACAAGAGATTCTGGAGGAGTGACGAGATTCATCAGTCCAAAGAGACATGAGGGTCAGCGATAGCTCAGTGGTGTAAGAGCCTGCCTGGCAAGCGCGAGGTCCTGAGTTTGACTCCCGGTACCCGCATATAAAAAAAAACAAAAACAAAAAACAAAGAGACATGATCTTAGATGAAAACCTGGATCTGCAGGAGAGAGTAACAGTAGATAGGATAAACGTGGGTAAATATAGACTCATTTTTTAAAATTCTCTTAAGACTAATGACATTTAAAAAAGTATACTGATAAAATATTGTGTCAGATAGAAGTAAAATATAAAATAGCAGTAGCTTAAAGGTAGTATAATTGGAGTGATACTGTTTTAAGGTGCTTGTATTGCTTTTGTAGTGGATATTTCTATAACTCAAGGTGTGCTATAATAAATTGAGGATATAGGTACATATATATGTATAGAGAGAGAGACAGAGGGATTAGCCATTAAGAAAGATGAAGAGGTATTGCTAAAAGAAGCCATTAGGGTCATAAAAGAATAGTAAAGATACTTGATTTTTCCAAAACAATACAGGAAAAAAGAAAGAAAAATAATAAAATAGCAAGATGATAAATTTTAAAAAGCAGTATCAGTCATTGCATTATATGTAAATATTAAGAGGCAGAGATTATCAGACTGGACAATGTAACAGTAATATTTGTTGACAGATTTATTTATATTTTATTCATTTTTTTATCAATTGTTTCTATAGATGTTCTGTATTCTTAAGCTCATTTGGAGATACTCTAATTTTAAAATAGTCTGTGGGCCGGTGAGATAGCTCAGTGGCATAAGTGCCTGCCTGGCAAGCGCAAGGTCCTGAGTTCAACTCCCAGTACCCACATACAAAAAAAGGGCCAGTGATATTGCTCAGCGGCACGGGCACCTGCTGGCGTGCAAGGTCCTGAGTTTGACCCCCGGTACCCACAAAAAAAGAAAAAAAAAAGTCTGTGATAAAAAGTGGGACATTAGAACTATATTCCTGCACAATGATTATATTTAATGAACATATAGATATATAATTTATAATTTAATGCAGGCAGGGAAGAGTTACAGTTTGGTCTAAAAATCTGTTGGCAGAATTCCCTCTTTCAGGAACGATCATGGATTTTTTTTTTAATGCCTTCATATGGTTTGGACAAGACCCACTGACATTATGGAGGGCAGTCTACTTTGTTTACATGTTGATTCCATCCAAAACATATCTGCAAAGAAACATCTAGAATAATGTCTAACCAAATATCTAGATACAGTAACCTAGTCAAGTTGACATATAAAATTAACCATCATAGCAAGCTACTTGTTATGAAATTCCACTCATCATTACATCTTAATAAAAGTGAAATGAGATACAAATTAAGTAAAATTTACTTAAAATATGAAGTTACTTGGGTTCATTTTTCCTTAAACTTAGTATTCCTTTCTGTTGTTTACCTTAAACAGACATGTATGATATCTTTTCAGACAATACTTCTAAATACAGTCTTAACTTAAAACTAATATTATGACTTTGAGTAATCTGCTTTTTTAAAATTCTTGTTTTCAACACATTCTTAAGTTGAAACTAAAATAATGTATTTTCCTTGTAGTTGTGTAAGCCAAGGATATAGATTTTGGAAGTGCTTTGTTTTTGTTTCTACTGTT
This sequence comes from Erethizon dorsatum, assembly GCA_028451465.1. Taxonomy (NCBI): domain Eukaryota; kingdom Metazoa; phylum Chordata; class Mammalia; order Rodentia; family Erethizontidae; genus Erethizon; species Erethizon dorsatum. The sequence continues at coordinate 140,917,877 of CM051823.1, read as the reverse complement.
ACTTTTTATTTCCAACTAAAGTTACTTTCTGATTGGGTAAGAATTTTAAAATCAATATTTAGTTTAGGCCAGTTTTATGGCAGTAAGATTACAATGTGAGAATACACATGTAAGACATTGCTAGTTCCTGAACCTCATGGTCTGACCACGTTCATTGAAAGAAAGTGCGTCATAGCAGACTGCACTTGGTGATTGCAACTAGAAGGGCTGTACAAGTAGGGCCTGGGAAGTGGGCATTTCATCCTTTGTTCTACTTTTATATTATTAAATTCTTATAAGAATCTGTGTTACCTGAATATTTTCCAGTATTTTTTTTAATTTGTAATGCAAAGCTGGTGTTAATGAAGAAAAAAAATTAAAAAAAAAAAAAAAAAAAAAGAATGTCTTTCCATCAGAATTACTGTAAAGACATAATACACTGGAGACGAAACCTGGTTCATTTGCTTTATAGTTTTTTTTTCCTAGAAAAATGTCATTTCTGTTTTATTAGACTCTTGAATTTAGAAATCATCATTTATTCATCTTTTGTCAGTGATAAGCAGGTAGTCACTCAATAGTAGTTGAATGAAGGTAGTGTATTACTTCATACTTCAATAACAACAATAGATATTGAAATAATTTTTTTAATTAAACAACTTTTTAAAAGTGTTCATGGTACTTTGTTCATTTCTAATATACTCTTCTAAAGTAATAAAAAATCAATTGTGTTGATCTTAATCCTTTAGTATACTTTAAGAAAAATTATTTAAATGCTTATAAAGATAGGAACTAACATTTTATACTAGGAATTTTGCTAATTGGTATCAACAGACATTGTAATTCTCACCTTTAACCAGTCTGGTGTGATGGCCTTTGGTGTTACTTGAACAAACTAACTCATTTGTTAGTTTACTGAAGGACAGAGATTGAAAAGTAAATGAAACCCACACCAGTGTCCACTTTTAACATGATCATGGCTTTGAACCAGTATGTTACAGATGAGATACAATGTAGTATATTCTTAAAGGCTACTATTACCAAAAAATACAATAGAGAACATTGGGAACAAAAAGAAAAATCCACACATGATAGGGGGATAGTTCTCAAGATTAGCACTCAGTGTTGTCATCCTAAAGGAAAGAACCATGGAAACTTTTTTTCTTGAGACATTTCATGGTAATTGAATAAATAGCAGGATATGTCATAGTATGAAGCCAGATCAAAGAGAAATTCAAACAGATTTTTTTCTCTCCAGAAAATAAGGAAGTAGTGATTCCTTTTGTAGCTTTTATTATATTTCTTTATAAAACTTGATGACCTCAAGTCAGAAATAAAATTATCACGGAAAAAATAGAGCAAAGTCCAGACAATGCTATAATTTTTGAGTTGAGAGCAAGATATGGATGCATCTTGCACTATTGCTGGACACCACTTGAATGAGAAGATTGGCTTAGCCTACCTTAGGTGAATTAGCTAAACTAACCAATTGCTTCTGACCAGAAAATTCTTGATACAACTTGAAAGGATCCCTCAAGTGAGTAAGGCTTTCTTTTCGTAAACTATGAGTCATATCTTACTGACATAAACGTTTTCAGAATAAAATGATTAGGCCTAATAACCAAGTATTCACAATTTTTTCTTTCCATAGGAAATATCAGCATAGAAAGGAGGCCTTATAACCATCGGGTAGATTCAGCACAAACGGTAAGCCAGTCTCTCTGCATTGTTAAAAGTTTCTTATCTACTTTTAACAGTGGTTACAGGGAAACAGAGTGGCATTGTAGGAAACTGTACTAATTTTCCTTTTGCCAAAAGTTATATCCTTGTAAGAAAACCCATGTTTTCTAGTTAATGAAGAAAACTTTACAATATTTGCCAAAATGTAGTAAAATACTGTTTTTTATGTGTACTTGTTTGTATTAATTTTTAACTTAAAATAATTTTAGTTTTGATAAAGTAATATAAACCTTTATGCAAAATGATGTGCATATGCTTTTATTAAAAATGAGTGTTATTTTGTGCAGTAGTATTATTACAGAGTAAATGCTTATAATAGTGAAAGAACACTATAATGTTTCATTTCTCTTACAGGTTACTTTGCTTTAGTGTTATAGAAGGAAAATCTTACCATTTGTTCCTCTTTTACTACCAGACAACAAAGGGCATTTAATTAAAGTACTGTTTGCTATGTTTAAAAAACATGCATATAAAAGGAAAAGAGTTTGATCTTTTAGTGTCTGAATATATTTTTATGAAATATACATCAAGTGCTAGTTGCTGCTTGCAAGATTCATAAGGTGATATAGACCAGAGTGCATCTTACTTTTCCTTCAACGTAGTGTCATTTATTATCTTTTCTGTACAAGTCTTTCAAGTACTTCATACACTTTACCATTTCCTATTATGAGAGGAGTTTGATAATACCTTTTATAAGAAAATAAAGACAATAATAAGCTATATTTGAATTTTATTGATGATTAATAGCCTCACTAGAAAATTGACTCCATTTTCTGTCTATAATAAATCTACATGATCGGTTGATTTCACATGTATGATAATTTATATCTGATTCTCCAGAAAAGACTATGTATGAGGAATTAGTCATTAGCATAATCATAAGAAGTACTTGGCTATAGTATGATTAATCAGAATCCTCAAAGAGTAACCATAACATTACATAAGTTCTGTTCTTTAATATTAAAAATTAAAAATTAGCAATTAAGGACATTTATTAATGTATTTCAGAAATATAATCAGTTAAATTATTTTACATGTTTTTGAAATTCGTTTTATTCCCACAGGATTTCTTATAGCACATGTGTTTACATTTCTGTTTTGTTTATACATCCCGAAACTCAGAAAAGCACAGTCTAGCACAGTTTTCTTATTGTACCCTCTAAGCCCATTGCACATCATCCCATGCTAATTAAGTGATGAGGAGAGCACAGATTTTGGATTTAAAATTTTTGTCTTGTAAAAGCTAATGCACATGAACTTATGAGAAATAATTTTTTAATATTTACAGTAATCCCTTAATGATATCAAAACAATTCCTTGAATTAGGAACTAAGCCTAATGCTTAATAGTTAAGGTATTGCTTGTCTTTTGATGAGGCTTTTCTGGTTGGGTTATGAAATGGTAGCTTCTAGTGTATTAGTACCATATCTACACTGTGCAACCCATAACTTTTCATGTACTTGGTGTATACATACACCCCATAAGCAGCCTTTAGTTGCTCAGGTTTTGACTCGAGCCCACCTTTTTGTTGATACGTTTTTCTGAGGAAGAACTAGCTACTCTTCCCTTCTGTTGCTTTACTACAAATAATTTCTGTCAATAAAGACTTTTGCAGAAGAAAATGTTTAGAATAAGGGAAAGAGGAAGAAACTTGTACAAAAAATTTAACAAGATAAAAATTTTAAATTCAAAATTTGTGCTCTCCTACCTGAAATGTCAGGATACAATAAATTAAGTTATTCTAGGAGCAGGAGCCTGAGGGAAAAAAGTGTATGTGCCAGGATTTTAGAATGACTCTTAACCCTTTACCTAACCCCCAGTTTCCAGCTTCTGTCTTTACCCATTATTGTTTCTGTTTCCCTCTTGTTCCAAGTGCTGGGGGGCTTGTCTAGGAGTGCTACAGAGATTCTAGTTACAGCTCTTTAGCAGGTGAGGGAAATGAGTAGCTGAAAATTTTTTAAGCCTGTGTTCAGGGAAATGATGTGTTTCTTGGTAGTCCAAGTTGAAATTTTGAATGAACTTTTCAGTAAATATATGGTTATAAGGGATAGTTTGATCCTATAGCACTATAATATAATGCAGGAAATATAGATTAGCCTGAGAACAAAACCACCTGTCCCTTTGTTATATATTCCCTCTCACTCTGTTTAATATACTCATTTCCTTTTTTGTTTTTCATTTATTACATGAGCTGTGTTTTTTGTTGTATGTTGTGTGTGTATTTTTTTCTTTCTGACACAAATAGTATCCTGTTTTTGAGATGCCTTTAATAGAAAGTGAAAAAGAAAATCTCTACATGACGTGACCCTCTTCCATTAAAAAATCAAAGAGTGTATTTTCTTTTTTCTTTTTTCTTTTTTTTTTTGTGGGTACTGGGGATCGACCTCAGGACCTCGCGCGCCAGCAGGCGCCCGTGCCGCTGAGCGATATCACCGGCCCTTTTTTCGTATGTGGGTTCTGGGAGTCGAACTCGGGCCCTCGCGCTTGCCAGGCAGGCGCATATGCCGCTGAGCCATCTCACCAGCCCTGATTTTCAAGTTATATTTTCCAAAAAATATAAATTGGGTGTTGAACTATCTTAAGTATATATATATTTCTCAGTTATCACTGCATACAACATTTTTTTTATTATTTTGGTATAAGCTTTTACCTAAAAACATTATAGAAGTTGATTGTCTTCATCTTCTGGGATTAATGTTGTATAAGAGGTACTGCACATTAGCCTGATATTTATTCTTTTGTAGAGGCAACCTGTTTGACCTGCTCATATACTGTATTATACATTTTATGTTCTTTGTACCTGATGTCCTAGTTCAGATTTAATGGTTAAATGTCACTATCACTGATTTTTTTTCCCAAATAATATTCACTCAAGCACTGTAATTTTATAGAAAAAACAAGGCATGAGGCAATCAAAATGTTAGATTATATGAAAAGAATTAGATCATGCCTTTTAAAGAACTAGTCCCTACACTTGCTTATAGCCTATGGTAAATTAAGGATATTGTCAGCCCAGATTAATCAGAGGTCATTGTCTGAAGTCTGAAAGGCAGGTGTAAAAGTTAATAGTTAAGTCAGCCCGGCTTAAGTCCTGTATTTAAATGAAGGACTTATTTGCAAATCAAAGAGAAATAGCAACTAGCATTAAATATTGTTAAAACATACCTGCCTTCAATATATAATATACGCATAGCAGATTTTAAAGCTTTGTATGTTTTCTGGCAGAATTAATATGCATGTAAAATACATTAAAACATAGTAAGCCATGCTCATTATAAAAGGTGTGATTGAAAAATACAGTGAATATTTAAATTCTTTTTTAATTTATTAGAGCAAATGATACATTGCTGTTAATCCCCCTCTAAATACTACCCCTTACTTCAAACATACTTATCTCACCATTCTTGCCACTTTGTAAATCAGCTCTGGAAGTCCTCTTTCATATATTTAAGAAGTATGACTTAAATATGATGAAAGCTGCTGCTGCTGTGTGCCACCCAACAGAAAGACAAGCTCCTAAAATCATTACACTGTGTCCTCCTCCACATTATTCACCAGATCTTGGCAGTGTGTGACTTCTGGCTCTTTCCCAAAGTCAAAGTGACCATGATAGGTAAACATTTTGAACTGATTCCTAACATCAGGGCACCACAACAGTGCAACTAATGACACTCATGGTAAGGGACTTACAGAACTGCTTCAGAAGGTGGTAAGACCAATGAGATAAGTATGTTCAAAGAAGGATTAATGGCAATGTGTCATTCATTTACTGTATTAATTTTTTTAAATTTTTGCACAAATATTTTTATCATACCTTGTATTAAAAAATTTTAGTGATTTGAAGAATATTGATTTTTTAATCTCTTCCAGGGAAAATGGATATGTAAAATTCTAATATCAATATAGCTTGTTCTAATTAATCACTTAATTTTTTTGTAAAAGTTTCTACATTTCAAACCTGTGGCAGTTAATATTAGTCCTTTATAAGGATGCAGTGTAATCCTGCAATGTGTTTGTTGAAATCCATTTCCATTTCCAAATCCAACAAATGGATTTTTGCAGTTTATAAAATTATAGTTTGCATTTTCTCAGAAGCCTATACATCTCCTAAAACAGGTTCAAATAAAACCCAGCACATCTTATCAGGATTATACCAATCATGTAATTTATCTAACTATTGTTTTAATTATTAAGTTTTAAAATATGCTCAGTTGATTTGAATTTTGTATGTTGAGTCAGTATTCTTTGTTATAAGATCAGGTATATAAGCCAGTCATTCATGCTGCAGTTAACACTCATAAGTTTTCTAAGGGCTGATTGATAAGTCTTTGTCACATAATTTATCAGTAGCAAACTTTAAAAATGTTGCGGATTTATTTTATTATTCTGAAAATATTTCTGAAATATCCATGATGTTGCTTGCCCTTAACCCTAAAGTTATTCATAAATGTTCTGATCTGAATCATACAAATTAAATTTCATTCCATATCTCTTTTGAAGTATAAAGTATCCATATTTATTTTGCAATATTTTAAGCTGTTACTGTTTTTAGATTGTCATCATTATTTAGCCGTTTCTTTAGGTTCACAAGATCACTACATACTGCATTATTATACTTGTAAAATGTAACTGTTTCATATTTTAATACAATATTTGGGACAGCTTGTTTATGTATAAACGTATGAATTGAAATTAAATGTCTTGATTTGAAGGGCACACTATTTTCTCTATAGCATTTTCCAGGAATTCACATGTAAACTGAGGTGAATGTGCCCCAATAAAACTCATAAAATAGAACCTATGTCCAATCTCTTCCTGTAGGTAATTGCAGGGTGGAGAGGGAACCCATAAACTATAAGCTTTTACAACTTACATTGTAACAGAAGTTGTTTTCATTTCTCAATAAAGTAGCAACTCAAAGCAGTTTCATTAAAATTTCTCTTGAAATTCAAATATAAAGGTAAAATAGGTTCCCTTTTAGGACACTTGTAGTTGTCCATAATATTTTTCTTAAGTATCTGTACATTAGGGTTTTTTCCTCAAGAAATTGCAAATTGTGAAGTTTACATTGATTTTTCTCCATTAGCATACTCTACTGACATTTATGTTTTCCTTAGATTTTTTTTTCTTCCAATTCTCTTTTGGCTTTGCTAAACCTTTTTACCTGACAATCTTAAAATTCTAAAAAGTTCATGTTACTGAGTAATAGTAATTATATATAGCAACAGTAGTGTGGACTATATTTTCTGAATTATCAGTAGATAGTTGTACAATGTGCATAGAGTAGTACTATCTAAGCACTATAGAAATATAATATAGATATAATACATGGTTTATATATTTTTTATAAAAATATATAAACTATGTCTTTAAGTAGCTTTTGGACTCATTAGCAAAGTAATCTGTAAACAGCTAAGCGTAATATATGAGATGGATGGGGCCGGGGATATATCTCAGTGGCACAAGTGCTTGCCTGCCAACCACAAGGTCCTGAGTTCAATTCCCGGTACAAAAAAAAAAAAAAGTTAAAAAAAACAAACGAGAGCAATTATGGAAGAGTTATCATGTCACCAATGCAGTTTGCATACAAGTAGAGAGATATGGGATAGGCCAGAGTGCTATAGAAATTCCTAGGACTGGAGTAGTTTGGGAAAGGTGTTCAGAGTTGGTAGTTGCTAAACTCATCTTAAAAGAAGGATGGAATTTAAAAAGGAATAGGATGTCCTAGACCAGAATAACAATGTAACTGAAGATCATAGAAGGAAAGTGCATAGTTTATAGATGGGTAGACAGTTTGAATGAAGCAGAGTAGATAAGATAGTGAAAGATTAGAAAAGGTAACTTGGGTGTGATTTATAAAGATTATTGAGTGTTACGTTAACAAAAACGTTCAAAATAAGCAATAGTGAAACATTTGATGTGGGATAATATCAAGGGGGTGAGATAAGTGAACTTTGAAGCTACTGAAATTCACATTTGAGGTGATACTGCTCTGAATAAGGAATAATGGAAATAGAAATATAGAGGTATGCTTATGAAAAATATTTACTGATTAGAACTGATGAAAAGGACTATATTTCTAGATATAGTTTATATTTAAAAAGATTGTAAGAAGCTGGGGACATAGCTCTGCGGTACAGCACCTGCCTGGCAAGCGTGAGGCCCTGGGTTCAATTCCCAGTACCAAAAACAAATAAATACACGGTTGTAAGAAGAGCCCTCATAAGAAGATACATGAAGAAAGAAGACATGGGAGATCAGGAATAGTATAGCATCTTAGAAGCCAAAAGGAGTATGAAAGTAGATGAAGTGGCTGTGCTATTGTATGTAGCCGGATTTGTCAGAAGAATGGTAGCAGGGCCCGGGAAGGAAGCTGAATGGTCACACTAGGTACGATGCATCCAAAGCAGTTCAGAAAGTCTATTATGAAAAGAGATTCAGAAAGCCTATTATGAAAAGAGAATGGAAAACAGAACAATAATGAATTCAGCCTTGTGGATATGCTGCCAACTTAGTTTGGCCAAAAAGGACTGCTATGAGATAAATCTGTGTAGAGTGTGAAGTGTTTCTCTCTTTGTGTATGTGTGTGTGTGTGTGTGTGTGTGTGTGTGTGTGTGTGTGCGCGCGCGCGCGTGTGGGGTCGCACTCAGGACCTCGCACTTGCCAGGCAGGCGCTTGTGCCGCTGAGTGATATCACCGGCCTTTTTTTCCTTTGTATGTGGGTACCAGGAGTCGAACTGAGGACCTCGCGCTTGCCAGGCAGGCGCTTATGCCGCTGAGCTATCTCACCAGCCCTCTCTTTTTTTTAATATTCTTTAAAGGTGCAAAATAAAATTTTGGGATGCTGAGTAAACTAATCATATGGAGAAATATAAATTTAGTAGTACTGGCATTGCTATTATTATTGAATAGTATTCCATTCAAACAAACTAAACATTTTTCAGAGGGAAGCAAAGCTTCAGCAACATGAATGGAGTAACATTGAAGATGCAAAGTGGATAGCATCTGACAGAAGAGTTGAGTAGGACAGTTAGGGAAAGGTTTCTTTCTTTTCTAATTAATAAAATAAGGAAGTTGAAGAAATTGATCTTAAAATCTACTTGTAAGTCTCAAGTTCTGTGAATCTTTTTTCAGCCACTTTTACTGCTCTAGGACAGTGTATTAAAGCGGAAAAATAAAGCATCCTTTGAATGGCCGCTTATCACCTCAGTCATTTCAATCTATCCTCTGGACTCAGAATTCGCAACAGGTATTACACATGTGGCGGTTTTGTTCACCAAGTCGAGTAATGAATGCCCAACATCACCATTACTATTGGAAACTTCATGCTGCTTAGTAAGAGGGCCTAGGTTGGTTATCTTTTTTTTTTTTTTTTATGTGGGTACCTGGAGTCAAACTCAGGACCTCGCGCTTGCCAGGCAGGTGCTTATGCCACTGAGCCATATCACCGGCCCCAGGTTGGTTATCTTTAAGTGGAGCACAAACGTAAGTCTCTTCACTACAGGGCCTCATCTCACCAGCATTTTATGAAATTATGCTAAACAATAGGATATGGTGTCCAGACAGATGAGAAATTCTGCCAGCACACAGCGGTTGGAGAGTATGTGCAGTACAGCGTGAAAGAGAGAGCGCAACTAAGGATGCCTGATCTTTTTTGGTCATTTCAAACTCTTGCTGTTTTTCTTAACACAAGGAAAGTGATATTTAGTTAATATATACACTGAAGTTGAAGAATAGGCTAATGAAACCATAAGTGAAGGATAATTTAAAAGAGCTATATAAATATTTAAGCTATGTAATTATATAAGCTATTTAAATATTTTAATATAGTATATCGAAGCATATAAAGCCAAAAGAAATTAAAACTATTCAATTTTAGACTCTTGTTGAAGTGCTTTCTTAGTTAAGCCAATGAGATCTATACAATGTAAGTGCTGAGTACAGTGCCTAGATAGTAATCTCTTAGCCATTAGCTGTTAATGTTTTACCCTAAATACAAAGTGGCCTGTTTATCCTTGATGAATTTCATCAATTTAGCTTTGACCTATTATCCAGCCTTTCAGAATTCTTGTGAATCTGGAGTCTTTCAACAACAAAAACAGCTCTCTTCCAAACGTTGTAAAATTGACAGCTTTTAGTCTTATATTTTGTTTTGGTGATTACTTTTTTCCTTCCCAAAAAGCAAAATAAGATTTGATTCACCTTAAGGAAGCATTGAAATATTCCATAGCAGAAGACAAAACTTGAGCTGATCATGTCATAAAATGAAGAAAACATTTATTTGGAAAAGAAAAAATTTAACATTCATCATTATGGAAATATTTTTCCATTTTGTAAGAAATTTAAATTTCCCAAACTCACTCCCTAGTTTCCTGCCTAGATGGACATTTATCATCTGTCACTACTAATTTTCCATCTATTATTTTTTTTATTGCATATGAGTTTACAGAATTCCGTCTTCCACAGTGTTCTTTGTGCTGTCATCATTTTGGGGTCCACAGTAGAGAGGTCAGTCTTTGACAGATAGCAGCATAGCGTTTGCTAACAGGAAATAAAATTCAGTCTGTCTTTTTATTGAAACTTTATAAAGTTTTCTTGTCACCAAATCTGTGACTGGTAGTATCTTATGGAAATGTGGGCACACTTCTCTGGGGGCACATTTTGGATTCAGAACATATTTTACCAAATCTGGAAATAAATTTTTGTGTTTGTAAATGGAATTGGAGTATTTCCATATTTGATTTAGAAAATATGGTCATGTTTATAGCTATAAGTGTTCTACAGAAATATTTTACTATAAAACTGTTCCTATATGATAATTTGAAGAACTTAAAGAGTTGAATAATAATAATTATATCTAACATTTATTGAGCACTTCTCAATACCAGGCACTGCAAAATTTTGCAATTATTTCATGTGACTGTTGTAATTCTATAAGATAAAGTTATTATCATTATCCTCACCATTTGTCAATGGGAAAACTGAGCCAAAAGGTCTTTATGGGTCACCTAGAAACATTTAAATTCAGTATGCTAATGTATTATAATAAATAGGCCAAAAATACTAACTCTCCAAGAACAGAATCAGTTTACATTAATAAACCATGTTACTCAGTGGCACAAGGTAGATTTTTGTGGAAATTAGGAGCAATTCAAGTAATATTAAGCAGTTAACATGTAGGAAACAATTCATAGTTTGAAAAGTCTGCATGCTGTATATTATCTCATCTGATCTGTGTAACATCAGCGTAACTTTTAATGAGATGAGGCAGAGCGTATGGTAACAAAAGCTCTAAATAGCTGAGCGCCAGAATGACAGCTAAAAAGGGCCATGAAGACCTCGATTTGAGACATAGCCCAGTATAGGTTCTTTCATCTTAAAAAATCTGCTGGGGAAGCTATCTAAGAGTCAATTTCTACCGTATTTCTTAGAAAATATCCCATCCGCACACTAAGAAGTTTCAAACAGACAGTGATTTGGGGTTAGTGGATATAATCTTAGTTGATTTCCTGGGAAGCATGGCGCTTCAGTTTTAATAGCTGTGGGGTGCGTTGAAGACACATAAGTAGCAGAGAGTAATCTGGATGTGAGAAGAGGATCTTGGGGTTTGGTGGGAAGAAAGAGGCCCAGAAGCTGTGGTTTTTCTAGTGCACTGGCAGAGTCACCTGTGACCTTGAGAAAGGAAATTACAGACACCTGCTACACCTCAAACTATGCTACCCACATGCCACAGACAGCTGTTTAAAGAACAGGAGTGAAGGAATGGAGAAGGTAGTTATGAGTGTCACCCAAGAATGAGGCGATGGGGCTTCTCCAAGACCTAAGCATGAATGATTTCCCAGCTGATGTTCTAGTCTTAATTATGCTTTCTTTCTCCATTCTACTAGAAAAACCTTTATAATGAGTACTACAACTGTTGCTATGTGGTAACCTAAAGAACCTAAAACTAAGTATAGCTCAATAAACTCCTGTCTTCCCCAGGGCCTTCACTGATCCTTTCCAATTTAATTTTCTGTCACTGCTAACTACCGGCTACTTGGTTCCTACCAACAAATCTTGGTGATATATTAGGCTTTTTTTTTAGTTCTTTCATGTGCCACGTGTTGCTTTCTCCTTTCTTTATATTTCCGTAGTCTAACTTCTTTTGTCCATTATCATAACCCGGATCAAGACACTGCTCTTTGACACAAAAAGCGATGGCCTCTTTATCTGTATTTTTACAGGTACTGTTGCTTCATCCATAAGCCACTTTGCCTCTCTTAACACTCATTATTGTGTTTTTCTATAGCAGCTTTACTTAATTATAGTTCATACAGCCTACACTTCATTTTTTTAAAGTCTGTATTTCAGTGGTTTTTAGTTTATTAACAGAATTACACAACCATCTATTTTCAAAACATACTCGTTACCCCCCCAAAAAGAAATCCCATACTCATTAGCAGACATCTCCCACAATTTCCTTATTCCCCTAACCCCTGACAGCTACTAATCTTCTTTCTGTTTCTATGGATTACCTATACTAGACACTTGTATAAATACAGCCTCTTGTGTCTGGCTTCCTTCGAGGAGCGTGATGTTTGCAAAGTTCAGCCTTGAAGCTTATATCAGAATTTCAGTCCCTCCCATGGCCAAGTAACATTTCATTATTTGGATATATCACATTTTGTTCATCCACTAAACCACTGATGGGCATTTGAGATGCTTCCATTTTTCAGAGATTATAAGTAATGCTCTGTGAACAGTCACATATAAGGTTGGTTTTGTTGCTTTGTGGGCATAGTCTTCAACTCTCTAGGAAATTGCTGCATCATATAGTAACTATGTATTTAATATTTTGAGGAACTGCCAAAATGTTTTCCAGACTACCTGAACCACTTTAAAATCTCGCCAGTCATGAATGAGACTCCAATTTCTCCACATCCTCATTTGTTAGTGTTTTTTATTATAGCCGTCCTAGTAGATAGGAAGTAGTATCTCATAATTTGATTTGCATTTTTCCATAACTAATGATGTGAGCATCTTTTGAGATGCCGTATGAATATCTTCTATGAAGAAATATCTGATTCAAGTCTTTTGCCCATTTTCTAATTGAGTAAATTATTTAATTATATAAATGAGATATATTTTTTAAATTAACATATTATGTGTGTGAGATTTAGAGTTTATTTTACCAAACTTGAAAATAAATTTCAATTTTTGACTTAGAAAATTTGGTCATATATATAGCTGTGGGTGTTCTGTAGAAAACACTATTGAATTATTGAATTCACTATTGAATTATTGAATAATAATTATACCTCTTACTGAGCATTTACTATGTGCCACATATACATTTATATCTATAAATTATTTTAAAATAGTATAATTATGCAAACTATATATAAATATGACCTAAATTTATATATCTAATTTAGTTTTACCTTTTTATTATTTATTTATGTAGTCTGGATATAAGTCTCTTATTAAAATGTATGATTTGCAATTATTCTATCCTATTCAGTGGTGGTGAATCTAAGATATGGTATTTGTGTATACATGTTATTTTTCTTTTAAGACAAAAGATGTTAACATATGAGTTTTTTTCCCTAAACTAAAACCTCACTATTTAGGTTTAATCGCAGTGTTGGCACTTTGATAAATAAGTGGGCTTTGGGTTGCAGTTTGAGCATTCATCTCTAAAAGATTCACCATCACTGCTATAGATTATCTTTTTTTATCATAGCCTTTGAAGCACACAATTTTGAAAATTTTATAAAGTCCAATTTATCTATTTTTTTCTTTGTCACTTGTGCTTGTTATGTCATATCTAAGAAACTGTTGCCTGATCCAAGATCACAAAGATTAAATCCCATATTTTCTTATGAATTTTATACACTTAGCTCATACTTTTAGATCTGTAATCAATTTCAGATTAATTTTTGCTTATGGTGTGATTTAAGGATCTTTATGTTTTTTGCATGTGGCTGTCCAGTTGTCGCAGCACCCTTTGTTCAGAAAAGTGAATTTTTTTCTCATTTAGCAGTCTTGACATCCTTGTTGAAAATCAGTTGATCATGAAAAGAGGGGCTTGTATCTGGACTTTCAGTTCTTTCACATTGATGCATATGCCTGTCCTTATGTCAGCATTATATTGATTTCCTGCCTCAGCCTCCCGAATGCTGGCATTACAGGCATGCACTACCACACCCGGCATTAAAGTCTATTTTGCCTGATATTAGGAGAGCCACTCAACTATTCTTGGTTTTTTTTTCCTATTCTTTTCAACTATTTTATGACTTTAAATCTGAAGTGTTCCTCTACATAGTTTATAGTTTAATCGTAAATTTTATTCATGCTGGTAATTTCCTCTTTCAGTTCACAATTTTAATCTATTTGCATTTGATATAGTTACTGATTTGGTAGAATTAGATCTACAATTTGGTTTTGTTTTATTTTGTTTTGGTTTGGTTTGGTTTGGTTTTAGTGGTACCGGGAATGGAACTTAGAATTATAATTAACATCTTAATATACTCTAGTTTGAATTAATGACAACTTAATTTTAATAATATATAAAATCTTTGCTTCAATATAGTTCTTTTCTCACATGCATTCTTTGTGCTACTATCATACAAATTATTTCTTCATAATGTTGTAAGCCAATGAATATATTTTTATAACTATTTTTTACAAAGTTTTTTAAATCAGATGGAGCAAAAGAGTTACAAATATATACATATAAGTATAAAAGATCAGATATATATTTATATTTTTATATTTACTTTTATAATTACCTCTTATCAGTGCTTTTTAATTTCCTCATGTGGATTTGATTTGCCATCGAATACTCTTTTTATTTCAGCTTAAAGGGCTTTGATTTAGTTTTTACTGACAGATAGGTCTACTAGCAATAAACTCTTTGTTATCACTTACCTTGTATTAATTACTCCTTCCTTCTTAAGGTGTATTTTTACTGGATGTTGAATTCTGGGTTGTCTTACATAATCTAACCAACTTCTGGCTGCCGCATTTTCTAATGAAAAGTTTATTACTAATCTATTACTAATCTCTGCTAAGTGAAATTGTTGTTTTGTTGTTGTCTTGCTGCTTTTACGATTCACTCTTTGGCTTTGGTTACCAACAGCGTGACCATGATATGTCAGGTTTGCATCTTTTTAGTCTCTCCTACTAAGAGTTCACTTAGCTTCAAATATTCTTTCTCCCCTTTTTGTATTTCCTCTTCTGGTAATCCCGTAATGCACATGTGTGTACATTTGATGGTATCCTGTAAGTGTCTGAGGCTCCTTTCGTTTTTGTTCTTTTTTTTTTTTTTCCTTAGACTAGATAATCTTAATTTACTTATCTTGAAATTCAGATTTTTTTTTGTTTTGCCACTTCACATCTACTTGTTGTGTCCCTGTACTATTATACTTTCCAACTCCAGAATTTTGTGGTGTTTTTTAAATTCTCTTTTTATTGGTTTTCTACTTGGTAAGCTATTGTTTTCATACTTTCTCTTAATTATTTAGACAAAGTTTCTTTTCAGTCGTTGAATATATTTATAATGCTGATTTAAAATCTATGTCTAGGGCCAGGGATATAGCTCAGTGGCACAGTGCCTGCCTGGCAAGCGCGAGGTCCTGAGTTCGATTCCCAGTACCAAAATAAAATAAAATAAAACAAAACTACTTCTAGTAAGTCCAAATCTAGACTTTTCTCAGAAACAATTTTTGCTAGCATTTTTGCTTCTTGTGTGGTCAGACTTTCCTGTTTCGTGTGTCTTCCATAATTTTTTGCAGATGACTGGACATTTGTGATAATATAATGTGGCACAGTTGGAGATCTAATTCCCTAGTCCCGAACTTGTGTCACCATTTTAAGTAGATACAATGTTAAGCCCTTGGCACTGATCCCTAGGGATACAGCCATTTACGCAGCTTGCTCTTAAGTCACATCAGAGACCCCTGAGAATCAGTATATTTTAGGGAGTTGCCACACAGGTCATGGAGTGATGCTTCTGTGGGGTAGGACTTTGGAGGGCTGCAAAACCATTCTGCCTGCTCTAGTGATGGCTAGGCTGCTATCTTCCACAGCCACGTTTGTGAGCATGCTGACTCTCAAGGTTACCATGGAGCCAGCAAGGGGGTGTTGGGAGTAGGGCAAGTGGAAACTCCGTGAAGCCTACTGTTTCATCAAGATTCCAGCTGTTTTTCTTGAACACACACTCCTCAGATTATTGCAGGATTTTATTAATTTTCAAAGTTCTGTTGATTTGATTTTGACTGTTCTTTTACGGAAGAACCGATTTTTATTACTTCATCATTTTAGAACCAATTCCTCTACTCATTTATTCTGAGACTCAAAATTTTCCATTTACTTCTTAAGATTCTATTTGCTACTTTCTGCCTTGCCATTTAAAATTCCTTCTTGTATATTTTATAATCCCCTACGCTATAATATTCTCTATCTCCTTTTGTATCACAGTTAAGTTTATATGCTAGAGACACCTTCCTTTTAAGTTTATTTATTATCCTTTTTATTATTATATCCTCATTTTCTTCCCCATTACACCATATGCTTACATGCGTATCCATGAGCTTTTCTAAGAATATTTTAATTGACATTGGAATTAGAAGTATGTAGGCCTCAGTGTTTTAATGAAATGAGCAGTTTATTATTGATGTCTGGCTGTCCTCTCTTGCATTTAAATTTTGTTACTCAAGATTTTTGTTAGTCGTATTTCCACTGCTGTAGCAAAATTCCCAAGGTAATCAATTTGAACAGGAGGAGTTTATTTTGGCAAAATTTTGAAGGTTTTAGTCCTTGATCAGTTGGCCCCTTTGTTTCTGGGCCTTTGGAAAAATAGTAACATCATGGGGGAAAGCACATGGTAGAGGAAGCTGCTCACCTTATGGCAGCCAGGAAACAGAAAGAGAAAAGAAGAGACTGGCAGCCCACAGTCCCCTCTGTGGCACACCCCTAGTGAGACATCTCACAAGGTTCCACCTTTTAAAGATTCTACCACTTTCCAATAGTGCCACATACTGGGGACCAACATTTTAACACGTAGATCTTTTGGGGGATACTTATCTAAACCATAGCATTCTGTCCCAGTTCAAAAGGCTCATGTCTGTCTCATGATACAAAATGCGTTTAGTCCATCTCCGAGAGTTCCCAGAGTTTTAGCTGTTCTGGCATTGCTCAAAAGTTCAAATCCAAAGTTTCCTCTGAGACTCAAGGGAAACTCAGCTGTAAACTATAAAATTCAAAACAAGTTACATACTTTGAAAATACATTAGCACAAGGTAAACATTCCATTCCAGCAGGAAAGAATAGAGCATAGAAAGTAGGGATTAGACCATAGGAAGGTCAATAAAAAGATATATTTTAGAACCTGTTTGATAAAATACTAAGGCTTCACTATAAGACAGTGTATACATTGTGATTTACAGTAAGAAAAGGCTTAATACCAGTTATCTTCATCTACTTGAGCTGCTATAACAAAATACCAGAGCCCCAAGTAAATTACAAATAATAGAAACATTTCTCATGGTTCTGGCCACTAGGAAGTCCAAAATCAAGGCCCTGGAAAATTGTGTGTCTAGGGAAGGCTCATATCCCGGTTCACAAATGACACCTTATCACTGTGTCTTCTCAGGGTAATAGGAGCAAAGAATCTCGCTGGTACCTCTTTCTTAAGGGGACTAATTTCTGTTTCTGCCTTCCTGATCTAATCACCTCTCACACCACCCCTCGCGCACACACACACAAGCACTCCTAATCCCATCATTTTGATGGTTAGGTTTCAAAACATGGGGAGGAGGTCAAGTGATAACTCTAATCTTCATGTAAATATTACTTTTATATACAAATGATCTTTACTCTTAAATCTCAATTTTAGCTGACTTCCAGTCATCCCTATTTGTCAAAGAAAGAGCAAATATTTCCAAATGGTTAATGTAGAAGGAATGCTTTCTTATTATTGTCATTACTTAGAGGCTTTTCCTATGTAATATTGCAGCAATCAGACAGAACCTTTTCCAATTTTTGAATGATCACAAAGAAACCACACTGTTATCCAGTACATTAATGTTTTCAATTTAAAATCTATGAAAAGTGCTCTTTTGGAATAATTAAATATATACCATGGTAGAATTTTAAAGCTGGAAGGTGTATCACATATCATCTTACCCAAGCTCCTTATTTTACCATTGAAAAATCTGAGTGTTTGGTGATATACTTACCTTGACAGGTTAAAAACTGTCAACTTATTCTGTTGGTTCAAGTTTGTCATTTTTTCCATTACTCTCAACTGTTATTTTTTCAGGGGATATTTCAAATTAAAAACTTTGAAATGCATATTTGACAGTGTTAAGTTTTACATATACTAGCATTATAGCACATGATAGCAACCAATAATTTGTCTGGTACAGACACAGTAAACTTTGTACAATTATATGCTTTCTTTATCTGATTTTTATCCTATTATAATCCAGGTAAGATTAATTAAAAATAACAAGACCTTTTTTTTAATAAATATTTTTAGTTGTATGATATTTCATAGAAATAATTAGAAGGGACTCATGCTGGAAATGGGACATTATACATTTTTTATGCTTATGAAATAAAATATGACCCCAATGCTACTATTAGGAGAGGGGTTATTTGAATATTTAATAATGTGCATCTTTATAATTCAGGATTTTTTATTAAATTTGGTTTTGTACTAACATTTTATCCACTTTTTTCTATTTTAATACTAAAGATCAAATATTCCTTAACTGATATTAAGGAATGATATTTACTTAAAGCTTATTTTTTTAACTTTCAAAATAATTACTAAAATATTGCTTTAAATTTAACAGCAAAAATCCTGCCAGTAACTGTAAGAAGTACCTGCAATTGTTTGGCCAGTCTGCACATGCTTGAGGCAAACTTCCAAAAGCAAAAGAAAGTAGTAGAAAGAAAGAAAGAAAGTAGGAACAACAATAAAATGGGAAAGATTCCCATTTCCTGACAGCCAGAGTAGAAAGATCTCTTAATATGCGTGGCATCAAGTAGAATCATTAGGAAGGTTGCATCTTTGTAATGGGGTTAATGTAGTTCTAGAATAAAGTCTTCTCTGAAACTGCTCTAAAAAACTTAAAAGTAAATCTGGAGGGCCGGTGAGATGGCTCAGCGGCATAAGCGCCTGCCTTGCAAGCGCGAGGGCCCGAGTTCGACTCCCGGATCCCACATACAAAAAAGGGGCCGGTGATATCGCTCAGCGGCACGGGCACCTGTTGGCGCGCGAGGTCCTGAGGTCGACCCCCCGGTACACACAAAAAAAAAAAAAAAAAAAAAAAGTAAATCTGGAAAGGCTGAGATTGATCTTAAGTAACTGCGTGCCAGAACGAGCTCCAGCACTCTTTAAAGGAATACAGAACAATCTAGCACTCACCAAAGTCAAATTCACATGCGTTAATTTCCTAGGGCTGTTGTACCAAAGTGCCACAGACTTAGTGGGTTAAAACAAATAAAATGTAATTCCCTGACAGTCTTAGAGACCAGAAATCTGATATCAGGTTCATCAAAGGAGAAAGCATAAGGGAGGCGATGGGACCCAGATGCTACATTGACTGTTACTGACTGGCAGAGTTCTCCAGTGATTAAGGGCCCACTGAAGCAGTGCAGAGAAAAAGTGCTCAAATGTATGAGTTTACTCAACATCACTTGGCTTGTTGAATGACTGGGGCCTTATGAGTATTAATCATTGGATTGGATTGTAGACAGAGGTGCAAGAAACAGCTGTGCTATGCTGCTCAACTCTGCTGATTGATATTTCTTCAGTATACATTGGTTTTAAAGATCACTGAGAATTCTTCAGAGACAGCTATAATAATGCTTAATTTCTTGAAAAGTAATACAAAGAAGAATCCACTTAGCGTCCTATCGTAGCCTGACAGACTGCTACTTAAACCAAGAAATAGTATCAAGAAAGTATTTTTGTGAAACTGAGAAATGTATGTTAAATAAATATACAAAGCTTGCTGGTGGCATTTCAGCCGTGATCATGTCTGAGCAAGTTGGCTTAGAGAAAGAGAAGAAACTCTTTCAAATACAGATGGTCCCCCACTTCAAATGGTTTGACGTTAGAATGGTGTGAAAGGGTACCCATGCAACTATTCTGTTTTTCACTTTCAGTGCAGCACTCAATAAATTACATGACATAGTCAGCATTTTGTTATAAAATAAGCTTTTTGTCATATGATTTTGTGCAACTGTAGTCCCATGTAAGTGGTAGGCCAGGCTAAGGCATGATGTTCAATAGAGCTAATATAGTAAATGCATTTTCATCTTAATGATATTTCAGTGTATGGTTTATTAAAATGTTATGTCATTATAAGTCAAGGAGCATCTGTATGTGAACAGAATGGATTTTTTGAAGTATTTCCTAAACCTGCCTTTACCGACATGGGCACATTAGCCCACGTCTTTAAACTTTTGTTGGGGAAAGATTTCATAACTACTGTCAGCTCAAGATTTGGAACATATTTCTGAAGATAACTCTGTCCTACCTACATGCCACCCACTTTGATCAAGAAACAGAATGTTACAGAAGACACTCATCAGGAGAATGGTCAAGACAGATTTTCTATAGGGAAGTGTGCAGAACAAGGAGAAGGTGGAGGTAGAGTAGTATTAATTCAAAGTAATCCTCCTCGTGGGACTGTGCCTCTCAGCTTTCTCACACAGCTTTACTGTTGTAAAACATTGCGATAATAAAATGTAATTGTAGATGGAAAAGTCGTGTATTTACTCAGAATCTACTGCCAAATTAAAACAAGCAAAAAAAAGTTTATTATGTAAACTTATTATCTGAAGAGAGTAAGTGGTTTTCAAATGAGAGCACATTGGGTAAAAACATGTACTAGAAGACATATTCTCATGAGCTGCACAGTTTTTGTTCTGTGCCTCTAATAAGTTAAGAAAAGAGGGCCGGTGAGATGGCTCAGCGGCTTAAGCGCCTGCCTGGCAAGCGCGAGGGCCCGAGTTCGACTCCCGGAACCCACATATGAAAAAGGGGCCGGTGATATCGCTTAGCGGCACAGGCGCCTGCTGGCGCGTGAGGTCCTGAGGTCGACCCCCGGTACCCACAAAAAAAAAAAAAAAAAAAAAAAAAAAAAAAAAAAAGAGTCAAAGACAAATGGTCAGATTCCACTGCCAGCATGTGGACTGTTGGCATGTTAACACACTAATTCCTTGTATAGCAGTCTGTACTTAAATGTCCATAATGGTATTGTGGACTGTTCCTTTGCTTTAGAGGACGTAGCCTCACTAGCCATCACCCTCCCAAGGATGCTTTCCGTGGAATTTCATGACATTGTTTCTATATCAAGAGGTAAAACTATAGTAGTGTAGCCAGGTATGGTGGCACACGCCTGTAATCGCAGCACTTGGGAGCTGAAGCAGGAGGATCACCGCAAGTTCAAGCCTGGGCTACATAGAGTTCAAGGCCAGTCTGAAGTGGTGAGACTCTGTCTCAAAAAATCAAAAACTATTATAGTGTAGAACATAGTACTGTAAGTTGATAAAGACAAGAAATGAATACAAGGGAGGCTTTGCCCATTTGTATTTTCAAGACAGGATGGTAGTAAGGGACCCATATGATACCATCAGATGATGAAACTGCACTAGGTAGTGTGCTAGGGTTACCATACCATAGACTGAGTAGCTTAGCCAACAGAACTAACTTTCTCACAGGTTTGGAAGCTGGTAGCTCAAGATTAAAGTGGTAGTAGGGCTGATTTCTCCTGAGGCCTCTCATGGCTTGTACACAGTTACCTTCTTGTTCCCTGTGTCTCTTCCTCATAAGGACATTAGTCCTGAAACCCTTTGGATTTCATTTAACTGTGATTACCTCTTCGGAAGGCCTAGCTCCAGATAAATGCACATTGAGGTTAGGACTTTAGCCTATGAATTTTGGAGGGTACAGTTCAGTCCATAATACTTGTAGAGTGTAGAACATGTTGGCAAGTACTGACCATGTGATTTGGTGTGCTGCCTTTGGTTCTGTAAGAAGAGAATATAGTTATCCATGGGCACTCTGAGATAGGAAGTGTAGTGAAGGATCTTATACTAGGTGTTGTGGACCCCAGTACCTCTGAAGAGGGTTCTTTCATGTGAACCCTTGTGGAAAGTTCAGTAAAAGTTTTCAGACTTCACTTTGATGAGCTCCAGATTGTCAGTAGTCTAGATAGAGTATGTCACAAGCCTGAAGTGGGACTTCAGAAATGATGTTGATCCCTAAGCCAAATGTCCCTTACTCTCCTTCTCAGTAACCACCTAGTGCACAGATAAATAATCATGCATTGAATAAAAAAAATAATAATCATGCAATGACCTCATATTTGCATAAGACTCATTAAATCTGTGCTGTTTCACTGGTGTAGCAGGGCCAGGATAAAGAACAATAGGAATAAACCACCACAGAATTCCTGGGACTGGGGTTTTGAGTATTGTGAAAGGAGTGCAGTGGACCTGCAGGAGATCCAGGACAGGTGACCTTCCCAGGACAGCTCAGCTTAACTGCTGCTCTCCAAAAATGTGTTTCAACTTCCTTTCTTCTGTGCTACTTTTTCCCCTGATTTAGTTCTAGACAGAAATGACCTATAAATATGTTTGGTTTTTTAAAAAAGAAAAATCAAGGTTTAAGTCCTGATTCTACCACCTACTAGTTCACTTGACTTTAGCCAAGTTATTAAATTCTCTGGATATCAGTTTTTTCATTCGTCGAATGGAAATAAGAATATCCGCACTCACAGAGCTGTCATGAGGTAACACATAAACCTATAACACGGCAGGCATTCTGCACGTTTTAATTAACTTTTCTGTAATTGTGCAAGCTAAGAAAATGAAAGAAGACATTTGGAGAAGAAAAAACGGAATAATGAAAGGTTCCATTTTCATGTGAGTGATTTAGCATCAACATTCTAAAGTTATAAAAGATTTATAAACCTAAACAAAATCCTGCATTGCATGTTATAAATTACTATGCTAGGCAGTATAATAGGCATTACATTTGAGCCATTTTAATTAAGTTACCATTACTGCCCTTACATCATATGACAGCAGTTAATTCCAAACTTATTCATTAAAATTTTCTGTTAATGCATTCATAAATATTGTTGAGTTAATTAAAGTTACCAGAAACGGTTTTGTGAACACGAATGGAATCCCCTGCTCATAACCCTTCTGTGTGTCCCCATTGGCCGTATGATTGAGTCTGAACTTCTTCAGCATTCGTGATCTGACTCTACTTACTCCCTTCCCTTAGTTTCCCCGGCTCTTTTATGTTGGCCGTCACCCGTAAGTCCAGGTTCCCACCGTATTGAGCTATTCTGGGTTTCTTTTCCCTGTACTCCCACATGCTGTAGATCCTAGCTAAGACACACATCCCCTCTCTCTACCTGGCTAATTCCTGATTATCCCTTAGTTCTCCTGTAAAGCCTAAGTGCAGTACCTCCTCTAAAAATTATCCTATTTACCATCTTATATTTAGCCCCTAACACAATACAAGGTACATTGGGATTTCAGCAGTTTTTAAGTGAACGAATCAATGCTCTAGTTGTAAAGGGGTATAATGATCTTCCATTTAATATAATCTGATTGTGTAATCTATACATTTCAAATCCTTTTTATTGGTGGTGGTATTGATTTGGGGGGATATTATTTTTTGTTTTGTTTTGTTTTGCAGTGCTAGGAATTGAACCCAAGGCCTCACACACACTAGACAGGCGCTCTACCACTGAGCTGTGTTTCCAACTTTTTTGTCTTAATTTTGAGACAGACTTAAGGGTCTCTAAATTGCCCAGGCAGTCTTCAAGCTTGTAGTCCTGCTTCAGCCCCATAAATAGTTGGGTTTACGAGTTTACACCCATTTACATTTTCAAACCTTATTGAAGCAGGGAGGAAAAAAACCAGTAGAGTAAGTATTTTTCAGTATACATATTATTATGCCCTGCTTTATCCAATGCATCAGATCTAAAATGGATTGAGATCTCTCTCCCTTTAACTGCCATAAAGGATTTTTAAATGATGTACAATCACTGCATATGATTTTGACTTGAATTTTTCAAAAGATGAAAAAAATCAAATATTATTGTAACAACACAAGGAAGCAGATCTCATAGAAAGGGCTTTCGTCTTAAATTTGTATATAGCAAAACTCAGTTTATAGAGATATTTTAAAAAGTAGTCAAAAGATTTAGACTGTTTATTTCAAGCCCAAAAAATGTTTGTTCTAGAGAAATTTATGTCTAAAAAAGAAAAAATGACAATAAACTAAGTGATCACAGTAGAGTTATACAATCAGGTTGTCCTGTTAGACTTTTCCTTTTGGCAAAACTATTAACCTTCTAAAGAATTCTCTTTCAGATGCATCTGCCTGATACAGAGAATGAGATCTAAAGGTGTAGTATAAAAAACACTTCTAAGAAAGTGAATGGTGTGTGAGCGTTTTTTTTTTAATTTGCTTCACAGTAATTTACTTTAAAAAATTAACATCTGCTATTTTGAAGCTAATCTTAGTGTGTTGGATGCCCTTAACCATTTCTCAATCCCACAGTCTTTTATCTTGCTTCTCCTGCTGTGTTCCCACCACCCCTGATCCCATTAGCAAACCTTGAGACAGCCTCAGACTTACCAAAGTACTGCTTTGGTTTCAGCTGCTGTTCTGCAAGAGGAAGTGAGTGTTGGGGGTTTCTCTGTGGCACAGTTGTGATAAAGCTGTGGTGGTCTTATCTCTCCTTTAGGTAGTTGCTCTTTATGACTACACAGCGAGCCGATCAGATGAACTAACCATCCATCGCGGAGACATTATCCGAGTGTTTTTCAAAGATAATGAAGACTGGTGGTATGGCAGCATAGGAAAGGGACAGGAAGGCTATTTTCCAGCTAATCATGTGGCTAGTGAAAGTAAGTTTTATGCTCCCTTCCTGGTTTACTAATATGGTATAACTGACAGTCCAAGATTTTGTCTTTTTCTACTCTTTAATTTACTGTCTTTATAATCTTTTCCTGTGTTTACCAATAGGTATTACTTTTCATTCTCATGATGCAAAAAATACATAGGGAAGGCACTAATGTGCCAGAAAGCTGTCTCATTCTGAGATTGGAATTATTTGCTGATTGTACTTGTAATCTCAGGGGACTTGCCCCTCAAGCTACCAATTTGCTTCTTTAGCTCTTGTACCCTGCCACCTGCTGCATGCAGTTTTGTCCCCTCTTCTCTTGCCACGCTGACTCCTCTTTTGACCAGTATCTTAAGAGCCTCTAGTTCCTCAACTCCTGCTCTTTCATTTTATGTATCTCAGTCCAAGCTGGCTGCCTAATAAAGCAAAAGTACAATGGCTTCATTCTTAAATACACTAAGCCTCCATTTGTAGAAGAAAAATTCTGTGAGTTTTTGAAAGCTATAGATTCAGTCCTAGGCTTTGAGGGGTGAAAACAGAACTAACACAGAAAGCTTGAAAATAAAGAAGATAATTTAAAACTATCACAAAAGGGGAAAACTAAGAAGTAGGGCTTTTTAGAAGAATGCATCCTATCAGCAGTTAACTTGATACTGTGTTAAGAAAAGCACAACTCAGAGGAGTCAGGAAAACATTTTTAATCCTGCTCAACAGCTTATACTGATGTGCCTCAGTTTCCTCCTGTGAAATGAAGATGTTGACATTTGTCAACTCTAAGCTTTCTTCCAGAAACATTAAAGTCATATGGTTTGGGCTTAAAATGTAATAATTTGAGAACACTGTATGTTTTCAATATTTATTGTTAATCTTTGTTTCTGAGAAGTAATTATTATAAGTAATAGTTGGTTTTCAGACTAGTCCATGAAATCCCATTTGACCCAAACTATGATTCCTAACCTAAGTTATCAGTTTTGAAAACAAATGATCTAAAGAAAAGGAGAAAGAATTTCTTCTCTGGTTGCTCAGTGCACAGATAGGTCTAGGTACAGTTACTTATCTGTGGCATCTGGCCTGCACCTGGGCCTTCCCACTACTCTTCTGCCCGGTCTCAAGTGGCCCCAAGTCTCTCTGCAGCTCCCTTCTTTAGCCTACAAGGGGTGATGCAAAAATACAATGAATGGTTAGAGTTTTTTTAATGTATTAAAGTAAAAGACACGCGCCATTAATCCCCCTCAGGATACTCCCCCTCACTGCAAACACATTTATCCTGTCGTTCTTGCCATTCACTGAAGCAGTTCCGAAAGTCTTCTTTTATGAGTGTCTGTAAAAAGTGTGATCAAAAATTTGGTGAATGCCACTGCAGAGGGCCATCCAACAGAACGGCAGGCTTGTAAGAACATCACAGTGTCTCATCTGTCTTATTCACTGGGTCTGGCACTGCACAACCTCTGGCTCTTCCTCGAAGTCCAATGACCATGAAAGGTAAACATTTTGAGTTGATTGAGGACATCAAGGCAGCCTTAACAGCACAATTACTAAAGATGCTCACGAAAAAGGACTTCCAGAACTGCTTTAGAAAGTAGCAAGACCACCGGGTGTGGTGGTGCATGCTTATAATCCCAGCACTCGGGAGGCTGAGGCAGGAGGGTTGCCAGGAGTTCAAGGCCAGCCTGAACTGCATAGCAAGACCCTGTCTCCAAAAAAAGAAAAGTGGCAAGACCAATGGAATAAGTGTGCTGTACATGAGGGGGAGTATTTTGGGGGGAATTAATGGCAATGTATCTTTTACTGCAATAATTTTTCAGTTTAAACACACCATATATTTTTATTTTACTTCCTATCTGCCACCTTCAGCAAACTCCTCTTCGTTCCTCTTAGTTATTTTTCTCTAAGTGATAAATGACACATAACTTTTAAACTGTACTACAAGTATATTTTTATGTGCAAAAGAGAATGCATAATGGAGAAAACTTGGAGAGAGATTTTAGGACAGGTTAATTCCTAGTATACACAGTATATGACAGTGGTTAACTCATCTCCAATAGGATCAGCACTTCTAACTTCCAGATTGTCATATGTACCCAAGACACCTCCTCCTCTTCTCAGTGATGGCTCTTACAGAGGATCAATAGCTGTGCTTAAGCAGGGGTAGCTTCTGTTTCTAAGTCAAGAGCTGCCACACAATCATAGTCACTGTGGAAGACATCTGTAATTTTAACTGAATATTACAATCCATTGTTCGTTTCAGATACAAATGAAAATATTTATTGATTTTTTTTTCACTTGGATATAAAAAGATAGTGTGTCTTTAGGTAGGGTGATATTAGGTGCTGTACCATTAGTTAGCTGGCTTACAGAAATAACCTCTAAGGCTTACCAATCTTGAGAGACTATAGATACTTAGTCTACAGTAAGTTAAAAATCTAATAAAACTTGTTTTTCTTTCATAATAACCAAAGTCATCTCTGAAACATATCTCAGTGATAGTCGATGGCTGCATGCAAGATTCTTTGTCTGAAGTAGTGACCATCCTGCAACTGATAAAATCTCTTATTATGTCCCAGAATAATTGATGTTTTCTTTTGGCTTCACTCACTGCTTCTTGTAAAAAGCCTTATAGAGGCCAGAACAAATAGAAAAAGAAATTTTTGGTTACCTGAGAACATTCTAATTGAATTCTCACCCTTTATCAGAGGTTATTTTTCTCTCCTTTTTAATACTGCTTTTTACCTGAATTTAACAAAAATGTAACTGTCCTGTTTTAATAGAGAAAAATGACTCTCAGCAGCACATTCTACTCTAGGAATTGTCCTTGATCTTTATCTGAAGCCAAATATGCAAAGTGAGTGGACAGAATTTCTGTCTGGTGTTTAGTTGAAAACTGTGCCATCTGAGAGAATAGCACAGTGGAAGGAGATGATACCCATTGTTATGAAGGATTTACTTTCTTGTATCTTAAGCCACTGGAAAGAAAACATGATCAGCTTCCCTTAATCACATCTAACAACCTTTTCTGTAAAAGATAAACCCAATAATAATACCAGCCCATACACAAAGCCAGTGAATATATCTCGTGTGCTTTAGAAACTTCTCTCAATTCAGAGTTGCTTTTAACCAATTTTAAAACAGATTTTTTTAATTCTTCAAAATCCCCACAAGACTCTGTAGATTCAATACCACCATTTGTCAATTCAGTAGCCTTTATAGATTGTACTATTCGGTTGTGAGAATCTTAGCTTCAACACATTCCCAGATTATCCCTTGTCCATACCTCTGCCTGGCAAAGCCCTGCCTGTTCTTCAGATGTGTCATACCTGCTTATTTCATTCAGCATTTGCCAACTCCACATCACTTTGTCTTTATTATTAGTTCTCTTTCAAATAAGGACACATTTTATAGTAGAGTTACAAACGTGTCTGTCTGTGACCAGATTGTAATCTCCTTGAAAGTAAAGATTCTCTTGTTCATCTTCATCTCTCCTCCAGTAGGACCCAGCAAATAACCTTGTGTACAGGGCTGGTGATATAGCTCAGTGGCATAAGCCCCTGCCTGGCAAGCATGAGGTCCTGAGTTCGACTCCCAGTACCCGCACATAAAAAAAAATAATAATAACCTCGTGTACAGCAGGGTCCCGGTAAATGTATATTGAGATAAAATAAATAAAATAAATAATAAGCATTCACATGACTGCATAGTAAATGAAAATGATACCTTCTACATTTCTGAAATCTTGACTAAAATTTTGCAGTCATAAGTAATATGTAAGACAACAAATAAGTGCTGCATAGCTTTTTGTTACACGAGGGAATTAAGTATCTATTTCTCTTTAATTTCATACCTGCTGCCCTTCATCACTGTTTTTCCTCCCGTGGAACAGTGCATCTCAATTTAATTACATTAGGTCCTTTTTCAATTCCAGCACTGTATCAAGAACTGCCTCCAGAGATAAAGGAGCGATCCCCTTCTTTGATCCATAAGGAAAAAACCAAAACAGAAAAATCTTTAGCTCCTCAAAAGGTAAGTGTTTTCAAGAATATGTGTTAGGGCCGGTGAGATAGCTTAGCAGCATAAGCGCCTGCCTGGCAAGTGCGAGGGCCTGAGTTCGACTCCCGGAACCCACATAAAAAGAAAGGGCCGGTGATATCGCTCAGCGGCACGGGCGCCCGCTGGCGCGCGAGGTCCTGAGGTCGACCCCCGGTACCCACAAAAAAAAAAAAAAAAAGAATATATACTTTGATATTTTTCACTTTTCCTATATAAAATACTCCTTTATTTTTCTACCCTTATAATCCTTCATTATTTACATTATTATTTCTTTTGTTCTTGACACCAACATTATGAAATACATAAGGCAAATTTTATGATAGTCATTTTCGAAATAAAGAAACTGAGGAGGCTCAGAGAGATTAAAGTAGACCTCCAAGTTGCAGCCAAAGAGATGGAACAAGGGCCCCGAGTGGACCTGTGACTTTAAGTGTTTCTACTCTGCTCTTGTTTAACTGTGATGCTGACACTGCTGTCAGCCCCCTCTGGGAGGTATATATTTGTGCCAGAGATCACTGAAACCCAGTTTTATCTTATCTGAGACATTTCTTCTACTTCTAAAACACTTTCAATTTAGAATGAATGTGGATGTATTATCATGTATGCCAGCCTACAGTCTTCTGATGTCAGTAGTACTTTGGTAGAAAAGTTTGATAAGCACTGTCATGTATACTGCCTATTAAACTTGTTTTATTATGTGACATTTATGACTTGACTCTTTATGAGCTCATACACACAAATATATGTCCTGTACATATCATTACAGTGTCATGATAAAGTTTTTTGACAGTCATGTATCATTCAGTCATTCAGCACATATTTATTGAATTCTTTCATGCCAATCAGTCTCTTAGTCCCCACTGAAACAGAGTGGACAAGGCCTTTATCCTTAAGGAGCCTAAGGGCTTGTGGGTGAGATACCTGTAAGCCAGCAATTACAGTAGCCTGCAGCCAGAACTGTAATGGATATATGTGCACAATACATCAGGAACAGGTAGGTAGGAAACCTTTAAATCTGCCCTAGGGACATCCAGGAAGTTCCTAGAGGAGAAAATGCATGGCCTGAGGCTTGTAATATGAAAAAGTGTGTACTAGGTAGGTGAATTTAGGGAAAAAGCATTCTAGCAGAGGGAATAACTTGAGTAAGGTATGCTATGTTACAAGTGTGTTTAGAGAGCATAGGTCTAATGGAGAGAAGGGCAGGAGAAAGGCAAAAGCCAGACCCCAGAGAGCATGGTATACTATACTAACTAAAATGCTTAGATGTTTATCCTCCAAAGGGGAGTCCATGAAGAAAGTAACCAAAGGAATGAAATGAAAGGATCTGCATATAAAGATCATTCTAGTGTCAGCACAGTGGTTGGATTAAAGGTGGCTAAGACCTAGTGCAGTGATGGTAAACCTTTTAGAAACAAGAGCCCAAACTGTAACCCAAAACCCACTTACTTCTCACAAAGTGGAAACACTGCAATTAGACCTGAATACTGAGGTTCTAGTTTAGAAAAAACAACTCGTCCATTAACATCTTTTGCCTTAAAAGAAAAACAAATAACACGCGTGTCATAGGTTGACCACCACTGACCTAGTGCGAGGAAATTAGTTAGGACTCCATAAAATATAAAAGCCTGAGGGCTGGGGCTCAGTGGTAGAGCTCTTGCCTTGCATGCACAAGGCCCTGGGTTCAGTCCCCAGCACCACAAGAAGCCTCAACTGGTGGGGATAGAAAGGAGGGGACATAAACTATTATTGCCCGGAGTTGTGATCAAGTGGTTATAAGTAGTGAAGTTGGAATCTAAGATTTTGCTAAGGGTCCTGGCTTATACAACTAATAGACGACAGTGCCACAGAAATAATGAAATGAACTAGGAAGATTTGGGGAGATACAAGGGACTGGGAAATAAGTTCAATTTTAGGTATCTTTTTGTTATTCATATCTTTGATACTCTCAAATAGAAATATTCACAAGGGTCCAGAAATGCAGGATTGAAAACTGGGCAGAGGCAGAACTTCAAAATCAAAAAAATTAGAGTATTCATTGTATATCAGTAAGTAGATGCTTGTAATGAAGGTAGTAGCTCAGAAAGATATTTGTCGAATTCTAGAAGAAAGTCCAAGACAGAATCCAGTTGAACAGTAGATTAAAGGAAATCAAAGGACAAGAAGATTAAGAAAAAATAATTAAAGGAAAAGGAAAGAGCCAGAAAAAAGTAAGGCTCCAGAAGGTAGGCTAGGGGAGAAGAGAGGTTCAGGAGAGATGAAAAGAAAGAAGCTAGCCATTAGGTTGTATAAACATTTAGTAATCAAGAGGACCATGGTAGTTTTACACTATATCTATGGATTGACAAGGATTAAAGGGTAGATTAAAGGTTGATTGGCACTGCAGCAAATGAACTCATGGAAGTCATTCTCAGAGCTTCACTTTAAAGACTAAAAAATAAACAGTGACTGGAGAGAGAATTGGCAACCAATAATTTTTAAACATTAGAGAGACACGTAAAATCATATATCAAGGAAACAAAGCCAATGGACAGGTTCAAGATAAGTAAATAAAGGGCACTGTGATTGTTAATTGTGATGTGTCAACTTGAATGGATTAAGAAACACCTGGTGGATTAGTGGAGCACAGTTCTGGGTGTGTCTGTGGCTGATTGACATGTGGGCTGCAAACTGAGAAGGGAAGACTTAAGCCAGATGTGGGTAGCACCAACCAATAGGCTTATATCCTGGATGAAAAAGGAAGGAAAAGAGGGAAGTCTTCCCTTTGCTTCTTAGGAGGAGTTGCTGTCTTTGCCATTGCCTTTGGAAGTTTGTCTGCAGTTCCTTTAGACTCCCAACACAGATTCTTCAGCTTTCTGACACAGACTCTCACTGGACTCTGCAGTGAGCTTCAGACCTCTAGCCTTCAACCGGATTCTCTGGCCCGCCAACATGCAGAGGACCATTTTGCATTCTTCCACCCGATTCTGCAGGTGGCCATAAGTAAATCATTTATAGAACACACACACAGACGCATGCACACACACACGTTTTATTAAGTCTGTTCCTTTAGTGAATTCTAACTGATACAGACACCAAGGACACAGTCGAACTTGGAAGAAGCAGGAAATTTTCTGTTGGAAAGCCAGGTTGATAGCTGCATCTTGACTTAGAGCAGTGGTTTTAAATTGATGGTGATTTTACCTCTCAGGAGATATTTGGCAGTGTTTGGACATTTTTGTTATCTCAGCTACAAGGACAGAGACCCTACTGGCTTCTAATGGATTTTGCTTAGCCACCTAGATGCAAAAGACAGCCTTCTCAACAAAAAAATTATCTAGCAAAAAATACCAGCAGTCTCAACTGCTGTAGTACCCACCCCCCAAGATAGTAAGTGTGCATGGGGATGCAGATAAGTCGAACTCTAGAAATTTAAGGATATCTTTATGTTCTCCAAAACAAAAAGCATGGCTCACTACTAATGTAGATGATGGCGAAAGGAGTGATAGAGGAGCTTAAGGAAAAGAGAAATGTGTGAATACCTATAATGAAAGTCGGAGCAGGAGCTCTCTGGGACATGTGAGAAAGACCCCTCAGTAGTTCTGGGAGCTGTGGTCTGGATACCACAAATCTATGTGGTTGGAAGTTTTTTTCTTCAATAGGGCTTGGCATCTAGAAAAGGCAATTTTGGTTTGCTATATAATTGAAGTGTGCGTGCGTGCGTGCGTGCGTGCATGCGTGTGTGTGTGTGTGTGTGTGTGTGTGAAGAACAAGAAGGCAAGAGACTTGATAGCCTTGATAAGAGAGTCATTGGAGTGATACGCTATGGAGGATCAACCAGATTGCAGAGTTTGGAAAACCAAGACAAGACTGGCAGACTTAGAAAGCCACGTTCTCTACAGTGTTGCAGGAAGCTACCCAAGCCTGGGTGGAAGCACAGAAGTGTACAGTAGAGGAGTCAGTAAGCTGGTACTACTATAGCATTTCAGGCTAGAAACTTACTTAGTATTTCCGGTATCAAGTACCTGTTAACATCAACTCTGTTCTCTGTTAAGATCAACTCATAAAGTATGTACAGGAGCTGAATGAAATCAAAGGACACATTAGAATTGAGCTGACCAAGGAAATAGAACTCCAGAGTGTTGGACAGCTGTGCTCTTGAACATTAAAACTCCAGAGCAGTAACAAAATTGGAATAAACAGGAAACTGGTGAAATAAGAGCTGATGTTCTGAATTACTGTGTTAGAGCAAAGTTCTCAAACTTGGCTAAGGAATTAATCACCTAAGGAATTAATGCAGTAGAAACATTTATAACATTGCCATAGGCAGTCATTGTAACAGCTAAGATTTTTAGTCCATTTCTGAAACTCGGAGATGCTGTGAAAGGTACAGGCTTTACTCATAGTGACTTACTGGCATCCCTGACTTTGCATCATATTGACCGTGGTATTGAGGCCGACCAACCCCTCCTCTAACTGTATTCCTGTCCAGTACCTGAAAATGAATTCTACCTCAGCCAGAGGAGACAAAAGGAGTACTCGGTCTCTTACTGGCTACCTATGAAATTGGTATTGCCCTTTATCTTCTGATGTATCTGTGTTCCTTAGGATGAGGACCCCTTACTTGCTTCCAAGTTCTCACTGTCTGTCCCACTCCTCTACTTAGATGGACTCACTGCCTCCTGGTCTTGGTTCAGACTGTAATTTTTTAAATTGTGTGTCACTTTTCCCTTATAGACTGATCTCGTTGCTTTAGACGTACCTTTATATTCATCTCCTAGCAGATCGGTTCTTCAGATAGCCTGCTTGACCCTAGAGGTCTGCTTCAGGCTAATCCCACTGGTGCCAAACCTTATTCTAATAATTCTCATGGAATTTATACACATGCAAAATAAATACTTTTTAAAATGAAACAGGACTGGGCTGTAAGGTAGCTCAGTAGTAAAGCAGGTGTTTTGATCCCCAATACAGTAAAAAATAATAATAAAATTAAAGCAAAAGTGTTGCAGAGTATAAATATCCATTTGGACAAATGAAGAGGAAAGTTCTCATGGGGGAGATAGGGTTTTACTTGGGCTCCTTGCTACCCCGATCCTGGGTGTTGAACCTGAGCTGTATCCCCAGGCCTGAAGACTGTGATTTAATCTCTTTTATCAGAACCCATGTACTGGAGTAAGGGGCTGAGTATGTAGCTCACTGATAGAACACTTGTCTGTCATGCACAAGACCAAGGCCTCTCTCTCTGCTGCCACAAACATAATAATAAAGAATGGAATCCTGCCTATATTTCTCCTCCTAGGAATGGACTATGTGATTATTAGACAGTTTTTACTTCCCTGTGGGAAAAAGTATGAGGAATAATCAGTACTTAAAAAGAAGTCCCTGAGAAACACAATGTTGCCCTGGGCAATTAAAACACTCTGGGTACACTCTGAATCATGAAGCTAACAGCCAACCATTGAGAAATGTGAAACTGAGCTTCCTTAGCACCTAGCTAGTGGCATTTCTTAAGTTTAGTTCCTTTATCATAGTATAGATGGTTTGATTTTTATCAAGAGCCTGTCTTATAAACCTACCACAGAGTCTGTCAGATGTTTAATTTCATGTGCAAGTCTTGTTTATCATATGTAGGATTTTTTTTCTAAAGAACGTGAAAAGTCATCTCTGATAAGTAACTAGGATTGTGAAGGGTCTAAGTTTATAGCATTATACAGTTAGCGCTGAGGAAAATAATTCAGAGTTCATCCCTGGTGATTCTAGTCAACGCCTTCATTTTACAGATGAAGACATTACGATCCAAAAAGTTACGAGAAATCCATTCAAAATGACACTGCTAATTAAAAGCATGACCTCTGTATTCTCACACCAGTGCCTTTTTCCTTGCACTATCCAGTCAATGACAGTTATTACTGTACAGTTACCTAGGTTTTGTGTCACAATACTTTTTAACATTTCTGTTTTTGTCTTGTTCTGTCCTTCTTCATGTGGAAATTCTAAGAACTGTATTCTTTATACTTTTGTTTTTGTTTTGTGTTTTTTTCTTTGTTTTTTGAGACAGGATCTCACTATGCTGCCCAGGCTAGCCATGAGTTCCTGGGCTCAAGCCTCCTGCCTCAGCCTCACAAGTACCTGGTACTACCGTGCATATCACTGTACCCAGCTGTATTCCCTGTACTTTTTTTTTTTTGGTACCAGGAATCAAACTCACGACCACATGCTCGCCAGGCAGGCACTGTGCCACTGAGCTATATCCCTGCTCCCCTGTACTTTTTTTTTTTTTTTGGTGGGTACCAGGGGTCGAACTCAGGACCTCGTGCGCCAGCGGGCGACCGTGCCACTGAGCGATATCACCAGCCCTTTTTTTGTATGTGGGTACCGGCAGTTGAACTCGGGACCTCGTGCTTGCCAGGCAGGCGCTTATGCCACTGAGCTATCTCACCGGCCCTCCCCTGTACTTTTAAGGGGTAGAAAAAGAAATATAGAAACCTCCATTGTTTTTCTTTCTTTTTTTAGTAGTATTTCTATTCAAACTATAGAATAAGAAGTAAATTGTACTTTTTAATAGCTTGGCAGCTGCCACATCTTACAAATTCTTCCCAGTGGAACACACCTGCTCTATTGCTAGTTGTGCCAGGTACCTTCCAGCATTTCAAGCACCTCCTTGAAATGTTAGTGGGTACAGGCATTGTTTGCTCCTGGCTCTTCCACTGTAGGAGGAGGGGGCAAGCCTTGTGTTATTCTCCACAATAGACCAGAGATTCCCCAAACAAATCAGTAACTACTTACAGGACATGGGAATGGGAGTAAGAGAATGCTCTTTCCAGGTTCATTCCAGAACATTTTTACAGAAATGTGCTGCAAATTTTCATGTACTAGAAATAGAGAATAGAATATTAGTGCTACCAGAAAGGAAAAAAAACATAGAAGCTTGAAAAAATCATGCTGAAAATTTGCTTCTATGTTTTGTTTGTATTTGGAAACTTTTTTTGTTTCTAGGCTTTTTAGTCTACTATTAACCTATATGACTCATTTATTTGGGGGGATTATTTTTAATTTGTTTTTACAACTTTTAATTATTTTAATTTGTTCCTCTCTAAATGTAATATATACTCATAGTTTTAACAATTCAGCCATACAGAATGTAAAACGAAAGTAAGTATTCCTTCCTACTAATAATCGTGTTCATTCTAACAGTTTCTTGCATATCCTTCCAAAAGTGTTCTGTACTCCTGTGAACATACATGCCTTTATTCATATTGATCTGTTTTTATTAACCTAGGATATACGTAATTTTTTTATCAGTTTATCTGGGACATCTTTTCTTGTTGAAACAGAAAATTCTCTTTTCAGACACTTTCAAGTCACTAAAATGCCCAGTTTTCTTTTATGCTTAGTTCTTTTTAATTCCTAAAAATACTGTTTTCTTTTTCTTCTTTACTTCTAAAAATCAAACCCAAAGTTGAAAAATACCATCTGCCTTCTAAAAGTGTTACGACATTGACACAATTGTGTTTTTATACAATTGCCCAATGTAGAGTGATAATTATACACAAGAATGTTAGATTTCTTAACATGTGAAACAGTTACTATCATACTTGCTTATGTCCTTCTCTAAAAACTCATTAAATTAATAATAATTACTGGTTTTGCTGTTCCAAGATAATTATAAGAATATCTGCTATAGCTCATCTTCACATGAGTGTTTTAATTATTTTCATTGTTTTACTAAGCATGTGGAGTTGATAAGAGCAGACAGGCTGAATTCAAAAGGGCTGGCTCCTAAACCGAAGTGCATACTAGTTATATTCAGAAACAGCTGTTCTCTTGTCTGGTCCAAAACAAGAATAGAGAACCCAGAAGCATCAGACAATTCCATGGTAGTTCCTCTCCAGCCAAACACACATCCACACAAAACTTTGCATTGGTAGTTACGTCAGACTCTTGGAAAAACAGAAGGCAATAAATAGATTGCTTTCAGTGTTCAGTCTTGAGAGTATCTAGTAATTGTGCTGTATAACACTATATTTTCTTTTTTGTTGTTGTTGTGGGTACCAGGGGTCGACCTCAGGACCTCGCGCACCAGCAGGCGCCCGTGCCACTGAGCGATATCACCGGCCCCTTTTTCGTATGTGGGTTCCGGGAGTCGAACTCGGGCCCTCATGCTTGCCGGGCAGGCGCTTAAGCCGCTGAGCCATCTCACCGGCCCTAACACTATATTTTCAAAAGTCACTTTATACAAAAAAAAAATTTATTTCACTGTTCCTTGTACCAGGGGTGAATCTGAATTATTCTTCATCATAGGAATAATACGATTTTTATTATTGTGCTGTCCAATAAATTTATAGTAGTGATGATTTATTTTTTTGAGACAGGGTCTTGCTATGTAGTTCAGCCTGGCCTTGAATTCACCATGTAGCCCAGGCTGGCCTTGAACCCATGGCAATCCTTCCGCCTCAGCCTCCCGAGTGCTGGGATTATAGGCGTGCACCATCACACCCGGCTCAGTAGTGATGATTTCTGATATGGTGAAATAAATTTTCCAAATACCTAGAAATTAGTTATATATGCTAAGTCATTGAAAGTACAGTCCCAATTATTGCTTTCTTCTTATTACTAATTATATGTACCAAAAAGTATAGAGACTTATCTCTAATTTATTAAATAAATAAAACAGATTTATGCTTTGATTTGCTTTTTTTTTTTTTTTTGTGAGACAGGGTCTCACTATGTAGTGCAGGCTGGCCTTGAACTCACTCTTATGTAGTCCAGGCTGGCCTCAAACTCATGGTGATCCTCCTGCCTCAGCCTCCCGAGTGCCAGGATTACAGGTGAGTGCCACCATGCCTGCCTGATTTGCTTTAAAGTTTCAGTAATATTTGAAGTTTTCTTCCTTTATCTGAAGAAAAACAAATCAAAGCTAACTTAGTATATAGCAACGGTAGTGCTAAAGCTAATCTAAAAAATCTTAACCTGATAAGTAACTTAAAACTAAAGTACTTAATTTGTTGTATTCCATGAAGAATTTCAGTGCAGACAGCACTGTTGTTTTTTCTTTCCCCATAATTTGTTTCAATAATTTATAACAACTGTTTTAACAAAAATATTAATTTCAGACTGAGGATGTAACAGTGATACTGCACTTGCCTCCCATGGATGAGGGTCTGGATTCAAACGCCAGTACCACAAAGATAGATAGATAGATAGATAGATAGATAGATAGATAGATAGATAGATAGATATCGTATAAATGTTGTTTATATTTTTTAAATATCTGTTAATCTTGAGTTTAGAACATTCCCAAAAAGTAAATAGGTGGGAATGTGACAGTGATGTGACAGCAGAGCCAACATGAGTCACCTCCCAACCACATTCCACTCTCAACAGTGAAGACCCTGAATGTTCTGCACAGAGGACTGTAAAGTCTTCAGAGGTCCAGAATCTCCCCGGCCCTGAAAGGGACCCACAAGGTCTGGGCTGTGTGGAAGGTCTAGGGCCAGTTTTGCCACCTCTCCTCCTTTGCCATTCGCACCTGCGCCTCCGCGTTGCACTGGTGCGTGTACCTCAGCCTCTGCGTCCTCCCTTGGCCCAGTCCCTCCCTCTCCGTGCTGCCAGGGCCTCTGACTCAGCAGTGAGAGCCCACAGGCTGCTTGCCTTCTCAGCTTTTCTAGCCTGAGGGTGGCACCTAGACAATTTCCACAGGTTCTGAAGGAGCTATGAGAAAGTTCCTCTGTAGCCTCCCCCCAAAACCAGGTT
Source organism: Erethizon dorsatum (assembly GCA_028451465.1). Lineage (NCBI taxonomy): Eukaryota > Metazoa > Chordata > Mammalia > Rodentia > Erethizontidae > Erethizon > Erethizon dorsatum. The sequence goes on along the minus strand of CM051823.1, from coordinate 140,879,460 downwards.
TAGAGAATGTTCCATTAATTAAAATAAATAACCTACAGGGAAGTCATTTTCTATTTTATAGTAGCCACTCCTTATTCGTTCCTGACTTGAGTCTCTGAGCTCAGGTCTCGTTTTCTTATACAGAGCTTCCATAAAACCTCAAACTAGGGGCAGGCACAGTGGTACATCTTTGAATGATGGCTAAATCTAAGAATATGAAATAAGTGATATTACACTGGATCCAACTGGTGTTCTACTTGGCCCAGCACTCTGCCTGACAGTGACTTTAAAGATTGTGTGATAGAAATAACGTGGTAGTTTCCCTGGTACTCAGGAGGCTGAAAAGAGAAGATCACTTGAGCTCATGAGTTTGAAACTAGTCCAGGCAACATAGCAAGACCCTGTCTCAAAAAAAAAAAAAAAAAAGAAGGCATGGCATTTTCTTTTCATAATGATGTTTTCAGAGGATAACATAAATGTCAGTAACATTTCTCTTAAAATCTAATACAGATCTAAAGATGTGATGGAAGAACTTGCCACTAATCATTGTCATAAATTGTCTTTTAGATAGTGGCAGAATTATTATCAGTCACCATGTCTTCTGACTTGACAAGCAGTGTGACCTTTTTCTGGAAGTTCTCTGACAGCCCAACTTTGCTGTACTCTTGTTTTGTCAACCTCTATACTTCAAGATTTCTTATCTTCAGTACTACTCGCACTTGGTCATTAGAAATATGTTGTACATTCTAGGACATTTAGCGGCATCAGCAGCTACATACATTATCTACATGATGCCAGAAGCACCTCCTCCTGATCATGATAGTTAAAAGTATATCATACAGACATTTCCAGATTTCCCCAGGGGGTCAAAATAACACCCTACTTCCCAGTTAAGAACCATTGCTCGAAATGGGCACGGTGCATACTTATAATCCCAGCACTCAGGAGGCTGAGGCAGGAGGATCACTGTGAGTTTGAGGCCAGCCTGGGCTACGTAGTGAGCATAAGGCCAGCCTGAACTACATAAGTACACCCTGTCTCAAAAAAAGAACCATTGCTCTATTGTAATAGGGAAATATATATATATTTATAAAATTTATAAATAATCAGGATATGAGTGTATTTTCCCTTAAATTATAGTTCTTTTGAAGATTCTGTTAATAGAATTTTATTTTCATTATTTCATTATCTACAATAATAGGAGTATTGGTATTGGAGTTATACTTAGAGCTCAGTGGTAGAGCACTCCCTACTAGGTGGGAGGCCCTGGGTTTGATCCCCAGTCCTGGGAGAATAAAAAAACTTCATGTAAAGATGTATCCAACCATGTGAGGCTCAAAGTGATGAGTATATATAAAATGTCTAATTAAATTTAGACATTCATTGACCACTGTTTATTTCCTTTGCTTAAGAAATTAGCTGTATGCAAATATTTACATAAATCATGGAAAATTAGCTATTTGCTAATCTTCTGGTAGTTACTGCTCAGCATTCACAATAATGTTGTCATAATAGTCACCAATTTTAGTATAGTCATTTAGGAAACGTAAAAGGAAAGAACCTTTTATTAGTCAGGTGTCTCTTTTATCCAGAAATCATACATGCAATAAAAGATCTTTTTGAGCACATTGGGACAAATTTGTTCATCACTTTCTTACTTGAACTTTTTCGTACTTAATGAGTGTTTTCTTTTTACCCATGTTAGTATTCCCCTGTCACTGTGCGTGTATTTAAGCAGCCACCTCCTACATGCTTAACATATTTTTTACGTGTACCTTAACACAGAGGATTTCCTGATGGTCTCAGGCACCTGACTGGGGAAGAACTATTCCCTAGTGATGGGAGATTAGGGAACAGTTCGGTCCCAAGGGAGGAAGTGGATGCCCCGAATGACTCCACATTTTGCAGGAATTATAAAAAGTGGGGCACCATTTTGGTGTTTCCTGCCACCTTGGTTCTCTATAGTCAGCTTTCCTTCTTCCCAAACCAGGTCAGTTAGACTACCAGGAAATAAATGCATGAAAGCAGCATTATTTAGCACGTTGATGCCAGATGCATAAATAGCACTTGGAATGTGTAACATCTCACCAGTCCCCTAGCCTGGGTGTAAACCATTTGTCTATTTTTTTCCTCACTTGTACTCTGGTATTTAACCATTGCTTGAAAAAGAATCACATTACTGTTTTGACTGTCTTTGTATCAGATTTGCGATTACCTGCCTCAGAGAGGCCCGTGGTCTTGGTCAGCTTTTTTTGTTCTTTCCATTTGACTCACTACCCTATTCTCTCACACCTGGTCGAAAATAATGTCCACATTTCTCAAGTTGCTAACCTCTTATTCTAAGTTGATCTTGGTTCCTGTTCTTTGAAGAGATACCATCTAACATAAATTCCCTCTAATTTTTATTCCTACTTTCTCTGTATTTCTGTAATTTTACCCACCTTCTGCACCTGTTTTTAGAATGCAGGTATGATTCAACATATGGAAATCAGTAAATTCAATACATCACATAAACAGAAGGAAGGACAAAAATCATGTGATCATCTCAGAGAGAGGGAAGGCCTTGGAACTGGAGGGGAGAGAAGGGAAAAGGAAAAAAGAATAAAAGGAAAAAGTGGAAACAAAGCTTTTGTAAATAAGGGAGGGAAGAGAGGTTGAAGGGAGGAGAGGGAAAGGCAAAAAAAAGAATCAAGATGCATCATGTACAGGTACAAATTCTATATAATGAATGTTATCATGTATATCTAAAATGTACCAATAAAATTAATTTAAAAAAAAATAAAACAATCCAACATCAGTTCATGATTGAAAAAAAAAAAAAAGGAAAAAGAAAACCCTTTAGCCGGGCGTGGTAGTGCATACCTGTAATCCCAGCACTTGGGAGCCTGAGGCAGAGAGGATTGCTGCAAGTTCAAGGCCAGCCTGGGCTATATAGTGAGCCAAAGGTCAGCGTGAACTATACAGCATGACCCTGTCTCAAAGGGAAAAAAAAAAAAACGAAGAAAATAGGTATAGAAGGACCTTATCTCGGGCCAGGGATATAGCTCAGCGGTGCAAGTGCCTGCCTGGCAAGCGCAAGGTCCTGAGTTCGATTCCTGGTACTAAAAAAAAGAACCTTACCTCAATCTGATAAAAGCCATTTATAAGAAACCAACAGCCAACATCATACTAAATGGGGAAAGCTAAACACTTTCTCTCTAAATTCAGGAACAAGACAAGGTTGTCCACTATCACCATTTCTGTTCAATACAGTTCTGGAAACATTAACCAGAGCAATCAGGCAAAAGAAAAAAAAAATAAAGGGATATCACATGGTTTCTTTTATATGAGAAACCCAAACTATAAATAAAGAACAAAATAAAAGATAACAGGAAGTAGGGAGATAGATCTTTCTCAGATAGGAAGAGGATCAAGAGATGAAGAGAGAAAGCAGGAAAAGGGGATGACAAAAGGAATTAAAATGTGTTATGTACATGTACCAGCTCAACACAAAGAATGTAAACATTATATATTGCAAATGTGTACTAATAAAAAAAGAAAAGTAAATTTAAAAAAGAAAGGGATACATATAGAAAAGGAAGAAGTCAGATTATCATTATTTGCAGATAACATGATCCTCTACATAGAAAACCAAAAAATTCCACCAAAAGGGTCCTAGAGTTCATAACCAAATTCACTAATGTAGCAGGATACAAAATCAACACACAGAAATTAATAGCATTCCTGTATATCATTAATGAAAAAGAAATTAGGAAAATAGCTGGATGTAATGGCACATACTAGTAGTCCCAGCACTTGGGAGACTGAAGTAGGAAGATCGCAGCAAGTTGAAGGCCAGCCTGGGCTACATAGTGAGACCCTGTCTCCAAAATAAATACATACATACTTACATACATGCAGACAATCAATATGATACCATTCACAATAGCATCAAGAAAAACTAAATTTTAAAAAGAAATAAACGTATATTAACCTAACCAAGGAATTAACCTAACCAAAGAAGCTGAAGACCTCTATAGTGAAAACTACAGTTCTCTGAAAAAAGACATTGAAGAGGACATGAGAAAATAGAAAGATATCTCCTGTTCCTGGATAAGCAGAACCAATATAGTCAAAATGGCCGTTCTTCCAAAACTGATACTGTGGACAGATTTAATGGATTCCCAATCACAGTACCAACAGCATTCCTCATAAGACGAGAGAAGACAGTTATAATTCATGTGGAGCCAGAAGAGACGCTGTCCTGGGCAACAAGAGAAAGACAAGAGGCATCACAATCCCAGACTTCAAATTATACTACTAAGCTACAGTGATTAAAAAAGAAACAAACAAACAAAAAAAAAGTATGGTACTGGCACAAAAACAGACGTGGATCAGTGGAACAGAATAGAGGATGCAGAAACAACTCCAGCCACATTGGGCTATCAGATCTGTGACAAAGGTGCCAGAAACATATGCTAGAGGAAAGAGCCTCTTTAACAAATGGTGCCGGGGAAACTCGCTGTACACATGCAGAGCATTGCACCTAGTCCCATATCGCTCACATGTACTAAACAAAAATCAAAATGGATAAAAGATCTAAATGTTAAAACAAAAACAATCCACTGGGAGATTAAATAGGTAAAACTCTTGAAGATATAGGCATAGGCAAGGACTTCCTGAATAGAATTCCAGTTGTACAAGAAATAATACCAAGAATCAGTAAATGGGATCATACCAAATTTTAAAACTTCTGTGCAGCAAAGGAAGCAGCCAAAAGAGTGAAGAGACAACCTATATCCTCGGATATGGAATCAGAAAAAATTTGCGCCAACTATTCCTCAGACAGAGAAGTGTCTAGTATATATAAAGAACTCAAAAAATTGGACCCCTAAAGTAAAAGACCCAATCCAAAAATGGGCAACTGAAATGAATAGACACTTCTCAGAAGAACTACAAATGGCCAATAAATACATGAAAAAATGTTCAACGTCTATGGCCACCAGAGACATGCAAATTAAAACAACTGAGATTCCACCTTACTCCAGAACAAATGGTTGTAATCAAGAAATCAAATAATAGGGGCCGGTGAGATAGCTCAGCAGCATAAGTGCCTGCCTGGCAAGCATGAGGTCCTGAGTTCGACTCCCGGTACCCACATACGGAAAAAAGGGCCAGCGATATCGCTCAGTGGCATGGGTGCCTGCTGGCGCGCGAGGTCCTGAGTTCAACCCCCGGTACCCACACACACACACACACACACACAAAGAAATCAAATAAATATTGGTAAGGCTCCAAAGAAAAAGGAACCCTTCTACATTATTGGTGGGAATGTAAACTAGTACAACCACTATGGAAATCAATGTGGAAAGTCCACAAAAAACTATAACTAGAAATTCCATTTGGCCCAGGTATTCCCCTTCTAGCTATCTTCCCAAAATAGTTAGATGTATTACACTGATATGTGCATACCCATGTTTATAGCAGCACAATTTATGATAGCTAAATGTTGGAAGCAGCCTATATGTCCATCAACGAATGAATGGATAAAGAAAATGTGGCATTTATACACAGTAGAGTATATTCTGCCATAAAGAAGGATAAATTTCAGTCATTTGTGGGGAAATGGATGCACCTTGAGACTATAATGTGCTGAAATAAATCACACACAGAAGCTTAAATATCACATAGTCTCTCTTCTGTGAGAAACCCAAAGCATAAATTAAAGAACAAAATGAAAGAGAATAGGAAGCAGGGAGATAGATCTTTTGCAAAAGGGAAGGGGACAAAGAGATGGAGGGAGGGGAAGGGGATTAAAAAAAAAAAGAATTAAGATGTGTTATGTGCATGTACCAACTCCCCATGAAAAGCAATCATTATGCCCTGCAAACATGGACTAATAAAAAGAAAAAAAAAATTTTTTTTAAAGAAAGACATGAGGGCCGGTGAGACGGCTCAGTGGCTTAAGCGCCTGCCTTGCAAGCGCGAAGGCCCGAGTTCGACTCCCGGAACCCACATACGAAAAAGGGGCCGGTGATATCGCTCAGCGGCACGGGTGCCTGTTGGTGCGCGAGGTCCTGAGGTCGTCCCCCCGGTATCCACAAAAAAAAAAAAAAAAAAAAAAAAAAAAAAAGAAAGACATGACTTTCTATAGCAAACCTCTCCACTTGTGTTTTTGCTCTTTTTCCTCTTGCATTCCTTTGGCCCTCATGCAGTGATCTCAGTCCTGGCTCACCTACCTACACTGGCATCTCCATAATTTATGTAACAGATATACTGGATTCCTGTTGTTTTCCCAGCACTGTGGTAGAATGAAGTCTGAATACAGTAAGTGTTCAGTAAATCAGAAATAGTCCTTGCCTTATAGTCTAATGGGTAAAAGTGACTTTAGTCAAATAATCAATTAAGACTAAACATAAGCAATGAAGGGCTGGGGAATGGACAACATGAGGCCATTTAGTGAGCAGTGGATGAGTAAGTTCTAAGGGGAACTAGTTTTTAAGGGATATATTGGAGGGATTAGAAGTAGCATGTGCAAAAGCCTAACTTGGCTTTATGTTGCATCATGGCTGTAGACTAGGTGGCAAGGTTGGAAGGAGAAAAAGCTGAACCCCAGTAAGTGGACAGGATCAAGAAGGTCCTGAGGAGAGTAGGAAGCCAGCAAAGTATTTAAAGCAGAGAAGTGACATGATCGAATTGGCCATCTCGAAAGCTTATTCTAGGGCTAGAATGTAGCTCAGCAGTAGAGTTGTGTGCTTAGCATTTGCAAGTCCCTGGGTTCAAGTCCTGGCACCAACAGCAACAAAAAAAGCTTATGTAGATCTGAAAATCCAGTACTTGAAAAAGCACTAATAAAGGAAATAAGACCAGTAGGGACTGTTGAAATAGTCCAAGCCAGCTGAGCGTGGTGGTGCATGCCTGTTAATCTCAGCACTCGGGAAGCTGAGGCAGAAGGATCGCTGCAAGTTCGAGGCCAGCCTGGGCTACATAGTGAGACCCCATCTTAAAAAACCAAAACACAAAGAAAGAAATAATTCAAGCCAAAAATAGCAAGGAGACTAAAGGCATGTGAAGGAAAAGAAATCTAGATTTTTAATTTGAACACCTCAGGGTACAGGACATAGGAAGAACTTCAGTCTGCAGCACCCGTGCCGCAGCCAGTTGCAGGTTGTCTTTCAGGCATCTGTGGGGCTCAGGAGAGACTCACTGAAAACTCAGATTTGCAAGGTAGTCTTGATGAAAACTGATGGACCCACGTGTGCCTTCAGAAAAACTGTTGTGTCTAAACTAGCTTTGCCGGAAACCAATGAACAGCAGGTAATTTTGAAGAAAAGTCAAGATCTCAGCTCAGAATATTGATTTAGAAATCATTAGCCCAGACTTCTTGGTTGGGTCCACAGGAACAGAAGCATATAAAGAGTGAAAAAGAAAAAGGATGCTATCGAAGACAAGGCCTGAAGGAATGCCACTCTAAAAAGAGTGAACTGAGTGGAAAGAACGTGAGAAGAATATTGCTGTATAAGAGCTCCTGCCTGGTGTATCCCCCTGATCTCTGCCTACAGCAGTCTCCATTCCTCCATTTTCTAGTTTTCAATCTACTTTGATCTGCCTACTGGAGATACCTTCCTAAAAAAAACCAAGTCTCTTGACTTACCAGCTCAGAAATCTTAGTTGGTTCCATTTTTGTCCATGCAGTCCAATTCTTGTAAGTTTTTATATAGGTCTCATTCTTTAAAGAGCAAATTGAAGTTTTGGCCTGTTTTTCCTTTTCTTCCAAACCATGCTTCTGATTATGCTACCTTGTCAGACATACCCTCAAATCTTTGCTCACTATGCTGTCTCAAGTGCACCATTTTTTGTACAACAGTTATCAGAATTTCAGTTTATCTCTTACAGTCCAGCTAGATGTTCCCTCCTCTGTGAATCCTTCTCAGAAATCTCCAATTACAAATTGAGGCCTGTCTCCCTAAATTTCCATGTATCTTCCTTGTAGCTTTATTATAATGTGTCTCTCACTCTGCCTTGTGGTTTTCTACACATCTTTTCTCCATTAAGTTATAAGTGTTGCATCCCCAGGGCATCTGGCCCAGTGCCCTTCTCGTAGATGGGCTCCAGATGTATTTGTTGTTAGTTTTTTTAATTTACACAATTAATATCCAAAACTATAATATCATGAATCAAAATGATCTTCACTCTTTGGTACAAGCTTCTAGAAACTACATCTCAAAGCAAAAGATTTTTTTCTAAAAGAAGAGTATTACAATTGGGAGATTTAGACTCAAATCAGATACATCATCAATAATAAATTCTTAAAGAATCAACTATAGGGCTGTGGAGATGGGGTGCCAGTTCATGCAAGCCTGGTTTTATCCAGAATCCTTCCAGTTTCATATGTTTATGTATGAAGCTTTCTAGTGTAAAGCTGGGAGTGGTGGCACATGCCTGTAATCCCTGCACTTGAGAGGCTGAGGCAGGAGGATTGCCATGAGTTCAAGGCCAGCCTGGGCTACATAGTGAGTTCAAGGACAGCCTGAACTCTATAGCAAGACCCTGTCTCAGAATACCAAAAAGTAAATAAATAAATAAAACAGTTCCTACAAAGTAGATATAAATAAACTCTAGATATTAAGTTTTTGGAAAAGATAGATATATCAGCAGATAAATAGCATGTAAAAGTGGAGCTATAACATATAAATTTGCCTTTCTTAAAACTTATGTGCTAGCAACAACCTACATTGATTGAACATTTACCTGATTTTTACATTCATTCCTCAAGTTTGTAGGAATATTTGGGAGAGTTGTTTGCACAGTCCATCTCTCCCTTACAAAGCTATTCCTCAGTAAATCTCCATGTAATCAGGAGAGGCATTTATATTTATTCCATTATCATTCCTTTCACTTAAATGAAAAGCATCCCTAGAAGTTGTGAGGGTTTGGGAAGCAGGAGTTTCTCGATTCTGGTCCTTCCAGTCATCATCTTTGCTTTGGTCATCTTCCTCTCTTCAGGGGTGCATCTTCCTCTCCTCTCCAAATCAGGGGTGTCCGTGAAGAGGAAATGAAGTCACAAAACAAATGTCTGAGGGGTGTATATGGGAAGGAGGGGAAGAGGGGCAATCGTGCTCCTTGTCTTTGTTGATGGTGAGGGGGTGTTATGGGCTGATTGTGTTCCAGCGTTGGGGCCTTTTTGTTTAAAGGTAAAACAAGCTCACAGAGACACCTCTTCTTCCTCATCCTTTGCCTCCATGAGTCACTACCCATATGCCGTGCTGCTGCTGAGACCAAAAAATGAGTAAGTAAAGGTGTTTAGAAGGGCAGTATTGGGCCTAGTTAAAGATTTCCTTTTCAGATAAATGTTTAAACTTTGGACTATGGATCCCCTACTAATTTAGGATATATAGGATTTGAACACAGGCTAGGAGTCCTTTGTATCATAAAAAAGGAATTGGGTGTACCAGTCATTATAATATAGCAAAATAATAATAGTACAGTAAGAAAGATAGTAGGAAGAAGGTTTAACCTACATTGAATGAACTTTCTAAGGCCATCACAGCATACATTTCCAATGAACAGACTCTTTTATGAGTAGGATTGGTGAGACCTGCATGTGGCAACAGGGAACATTCATTGGCTTATGATATATAATTCAGTGTGACTTCTCTGCCCGTAACTTCTAAAAACAGATTCAAGTAGATGAGAATTTCTGCTTAGAGCTGTATGTTGAGTTCTTAAAAAAAAAAAAAAAAGTCCAGTATTTCATATACATACATATATTTTTGGTAAGGTACTGGTCTTGCCATGGGCAAAGAGATAGAAAAAATACTTAGCCTTTGTAAACAATAAAGAATCCAACCTTTAATTTTTACTGTGTTTGGAATTAATTTTACAAGCCTGTAAAGAAACTGAAGAAATTCTGTTGTGATTGATGCTGAGTAGTTTTGATGGTTTTCTTTGGTTGTTGCTAAATTGAGTGAGGGTAGGTGGACTATTCTGCAGTCTAAATTACTCTTTGAATTTGAAAGTGTGTGTATTTTTTTTCCAAAACAGTGTAATCACCTTCAATGGAAGTGAAAAATCAAGGTGTCATTATTTCTTTTATTTTTGAGTCACTTATTATAGCTCCCACCTTTCACTAGGTCTCCTCATTCTTTAATTATTGCCTTTATTTAAAAAATGCTTGACTTTCAACTTTACAACTAACAATAGTCACATAATTGTGGTCTACAAAAGCATAGTATTGATCTTGAGATCAGTAGATTGAGATCTTGAGATCTTTATGATAAGCAACATAATACTCACTTAAAGATGCTCAGTGCCAAATCTTGCTGAAGAATAATCTTGCAGAAATCTGATTGTGAAGGAAGAAATCTAAAAGGGCAAAACGAGAATCAGTAGAGATAACACTGGGAAAAGCAGTAGTTACTTAAACAAGACTGAAAGAGAATGTTGTACTCCTTTCATTTCATTTTGGTTTTTTGTTTTCTGAATTTTTTAATTTTTTTTTTTTTTTGGTACCAGGAATCGAACTCAGGACCTTGCACTTGTCAGGCAGGTACTTGTGCCGCTGAGCTGTATCCCCGGCTGAATTTTTTAATTTAAATAATTGTGTTGATATATCTTTTCATTTGTACAGAATTCAAAACTTTAATAACTTTTTTTTTTTAATGTGGGTACCGGGAGTCGACCTCAGGACCTCACGCTTGCCGGCAAGTGCTTGTGCCACTGAGCCATATCACCAGCCCTTTTTTTCCTTTATGGGGGTTCCGGGAGTTGAACTCAGGACCTCGCACTTGCTGGGCAGGCACTTATGCCGCTGAGCCATCTCACCGGGCCAATAACTATTGTTTGTGAATATTAAAAGAATCTGTTCTGTCACATCTTATTCTAAAAAACCTTTGAAGTCTATTTTATAGCAACAGTGGGTTGATTTCTGTGATACTGTGTCATATCAAACACTATTTACTGTGGTATGCTTTCATTTGAAGCTAATGTTTCAAACGTGAGTGTTAGGAAGCATCTAATACTCAGTATAACTTGGTACCACTGAAAGTATTTATTAGTTTGTCTCATAAAGAAGCTGGAAATAAAACAATATATATTGAACAAATAATGATTTAAAGACCTTTCATATTCAAAATCTTGCATAGAGTTCTGTAAATATTACTTTAAAAATACAGAGTATATTGAAAAGATTACAAAAGAAGTATATGATATTGAAAGTTCAGAATTTAAGTAATATGCCACATACTATTAGAAGATTAATTTAGGCTGATAACCCACATTTTTTAGCACACATCTGAAAACTGACTCTGTTTATAAAGAGGGCTTAAACTTCCTGAAGAACTACTTCCTTAGTTTTCTATAGGAGCAAATATGTTGTCCTGATACATTTAGGATAGACAATAGACATTCTTGTTCAGAGCAGGCATATTCTCTCCTTGTTCAGGAAGTTAGTGAGTTTTCAGCATGTGAATATTGACTGTGTTGCCTTCCCTCATTTTCAACTTACTACTTGTTTTTCTTCTTCCACAGCAGTCAGTCAATAAGAGCAAGTCCCAGGATTTCAGACTAGACTCACAGTCTGTAACACAGTAAGCCACTTCTTCTAAGTAATTTGCAGTGATAAAGAGTTGAGTTGGGGTTTTTAAAGGGTAATTTCTGATAATTTATATCAGCACCTGCACTTCCTTTTTTAAAACATACGATCACACTACAAATTAATTTCCCATACTTGGTTCTTAAGAGTTTAGCTAGTTTAAGCAGAATGTTTTAGTGGTTATACATTGAGAAGAAATATTGTTCTGAAGCCATAAGAAATAATACTAAGTAAAATAACATGAGACTAAACTTTAGAGGACCTATTTTGTCATTTACTTGTGTTTGAGTAACATTTGAAATAACATTAACTGAAAACAAGTGAATGATATGGTAAAAATAAAATGTAGGAAATGCCTATTTTAAGGGATTAAAGAAAAAAGGTAATACCTAGAACATTATCATTGTATATTTTTTATAAATGCCTACTGTGTTTGAGTTATTTATTTTGGGTATTCATTTTATAAAACTCTGGGAACTTTTTATATTTTATTTGGTACTACTTATGTCACTTAATATGTACATAAAAATTCTTCTATTCCAAAAAAACAATTTTTTTACATCAGAAACCTTCTCAAAATATCTCTCAGTTTTTATGATTTCAGATTATCTTTGGAACCTGATGTTAGCCCAGACTTTAAATTCAGCTATATTACTAAGAAAAGACAACATGAGTATAATAGCACGAACAGCTTGGGATCAATGTCCCTCCCCTCCTACCATGCTTACACACATATGCACACAATTTCTGCTGAATTTCCTTTAGGAAAATTAGTTCATGTTAGGCCTGCATATGCTTTCACAGTTTGGAGAATAATTTGCCTCTTGTACTTCAGAAATGCTGGTTGAAATGACAGTAATTCATAGGAATTGTCAAATAAAACCATACAGTATCTCACAAGGTGATATTTCATTCTGTAGATGAAAGGCATGTAGTATTAAACTGGACCTTAAAAGAGTCACAGAATCATGATCTAGAAAATACCTTAGAAAACTGTTTCATGACCCCTCTGCTTTTATAGTTGAGAAAACTAAGGGAAGAGGCATTGTGCAGATTTCACGGCACACATTTATATCAGCACCTGCACCAAGACCTAAGTCTCCTGATTCCCAGCTACTAGGGTTTTTTATTTGTTTCTTTTTTTCTTTTTTTTTTTTTTTGTGGGTACCGGGGGTCGACCTCAGGACCTCGTGCGCCAGGAGGTGCCTGTGCCACTGAGCGATATCACCGGCCCTTTTATCATATGTGGGTTCCAGGAGTTGAACTCGGGCCCTCATGCTTGCCAGGCAGGCGCTTATGCCGCTGAGCCATCTCACCTGCCCCCTATTTGTTTCTTTTCTGACTAATAAAGTATCTACAGTTTCCTTGGTAAGGTGTCATCTTGTAGTTTTCTTTTTGAGAGAAAATCTCTGTTGCTAATTATATAACTGCATGTATAGCTTCAGAGCACACTTGCCCACATTATTGCATTTGACCCTTACAATATCCCTGGAAGAGAGGCAGAGCAGTATTCTGACCCCTGTTTTCCTAGTGGAGAAACAACATCTGAAAGGCTGCAGCTTGGCCTGTGTCCCTGTATGTGGTACATGGCAGACCCAGTACCACAACACAGGTCTGATTCTACTCTGCTCTTCCTCGCACTCTCCCTCTGCCTGTCCCGCCTCGTGAGCACACACCCCAGGCCTCTCCGGCTTTGGTTTTTAACTGCCAATATGTTCAGTTCCAAATTCAGAATAATTGAAATTTTATGTAATAGAGCATTCAGTCACTGGCCCGAAGGAGCTGATCCACAATGACAAATTACACATATTTTTAAAAAATGGAAGAATGAGGACAGCCTGTTTCCACAACCAAAAACAAAACTCTGTTAGTACATTATGGGAACAATGTTCTCAGTGTCTTTGAAGGACTTTTACAAAAATTTTTTAGAACTTCTTACTGAATATTATACAAATGAAAGAGCATCTTCCACACACCTCACCCTGACCAGTCTGGATAGCTGTTTCCAAGTGACGCACAGATCGCACCCTGCCCTTCAGATTAAAGTTCAGTGAGCCTCACAAACATCTCAGTTTCTAAAAGCTGGCACGGTAGCTCAGCTTCTCTTTTGGCACATGGAGCACTTAAGAACCTTCTAAAAATAAATTAATTAGAAGTTCAGATATATCTAAATGTTCACGTCCATTTAAAGCCTTTGGGGTTTTCCTATACTCATAATTTCTTTGAAGGATGAATTAAGATGGATGCTTATGACTTGAAATTTATGACTTGAAAACTGTAGGTGAGCGTAGATGGTGGAAACACTACAGTCCATCATGTACAGAGAAGTCATTTCTTTATCCCATTAATTTACTTAAATGAGTCCACCATACCCAAGTAAATGGACATGGGCTTGTTTTATTTCCTTACAGTCCTTCCTTTCAGTTTGCAACATTTACTTTTTCATTAGAGGACCAAATATGATTAACTGTCTGAAATTAACTGCCTTTTGACACTTTCCACTTGAATTTCTTACCTTTTTTTCCTGAAAAGCGTCAGTTCTGTACAAACAATTCATACACATTTTAGTAAAGCTGCTATCTTTCAAATATCAAGAAGAAACTTTTATAAGTTAGTTAACAAATGCGCTTTCTTGAAGGTCTTAAACTTCCACTTTTTGTACCTCATGCCCTTATGGTGTTTTTTATTAATTAGCTGCTGTCCAAGTCACACTTTGTAATGAAGCTTCTGTAAATGTTATAATCCTTAGTAAATATTATTAGTATGTCCTAGTTATTTACAAATTATATATTGAGTTTCATGGGGGTTGCTTGTTTGGGTTTTTTAACATTAGAAGGCTTTATTTCATTAACAACTTTGGTCAGAGAAGTTAATTCAGATGGTCAATCATATCACAGTCCTTTAATTGTAATCAGTAATGTCAAAAATGAATAAATGAATAAAATACAGTACAGCCATCAGTGTCAATGCCAAGTATCCTGTCATCCTTTCGCTATATGTCTATTTTCATAATAATCCTATTCCAGACTTCCCATCGCTTCTTCTCTCCATAAGATGGTGTTTACAGCCTACACCTTTGCCCTAAAATATCCTATTTGCAGTCTTTCCTTCTAGTTCTTACTTGGATTATCCAATTTTCGGGCTTTTTCTCACCGTGTCCTCTTTGTTTCTGAAATCAAAGCTATTCATTGTTGTGAGACACTACAGTGTACTCAGCACTAAGCTTAGAGCATTAAGAGATATCAGAGTACCACAAGTCAGGTAAGAAAATAGGAGTAAGCATTTAGAAGGCAACAGATTATATAATTAGGAGCTAAATAAATAGTGTGACACAAGTGGTAATTATAAGAAGAGAGGAATGAGTAGCAAGCAAAGCCCGCTAGGAGGAGTATGGCTTAAATGGAGCTTTGACACGGGGAGAACACTTGCACGTGATGCACAAGGAAACAGGAATTTTGCACTGAAGGAGGGTACAGCAGCAAAGAGAGGGGAAGCTGGAGTGGAGAGAGTGGGCGGAGACTAATTGGTGGTTTGAGTCTAGGGATTTGCAGTGGTAGAAAAACATGGGCTAGAGATTATAGCTGTTGATAATATAGCATGAGAGAGTTGGGAAACAACAGATGATTGGAAGGTGGGACTAGGAGATACATCTTGCTATGTTTGCCTAATATTTTACGTGAGCTAAGCGAACATTTGTCTCTATCAAGAATTTGGTCTTGGGCCGGTGAGATGGCTCAGCAGCATAAGTGCCTGCCTGGCAATCACAAGGTTCGACCCCCAGTACCCACAAAAAAAAAAAAAAAGAATTTGGTCTTGTTCTAGTCCTTGATGCTGCTGCTATAAAGAGAAGCAATGAGAAGCGGCCTGTCTAGGTGAACAACAGTGGTTCGTTAGTGAACATCAGTCCACTGGGGGAAATGCTGATCATCTGCTCTCTACAGTGGGTGCTGTGCTAGGCACTGAAATGCAGTGTGTTCCTTGTAGGAGTGTTTACTGTGGCAGAGAAGACAGACACAATGCATACAGATTTGCTGATCAGCTACTGTGTCACAGTATTCAGACTCTGGGACACAACAGTAGACAGATAAAATCTTTACTACAAAGAGCTAACATTTTATTACTTAAGTGTAAAATTTCTTACGTCAGATGTGTGCTGTGCTACAGAGAAAAAGCATGAACAGGGAACAGGAGAGGGAAGTGTGAAAGTTGCAGTTTTAAGTAGGAATGTGAGAAAAGTTCTCACAAGAAGAGCGTGGAAGGCAAGTGCAAAGGGCCTTGAGGCAGGAGCTTACCAGGCATCCTAAAAGAATAGTAAGGAATTTGCTGGGGTTTCTGAAGTAGAGTAAGCAACTGGAAGAGAATGAATAAATTCAGAGTAAGCAGAAAGACCTTGCAAACCATTGTAAGGCTTTTGACTTTTACACTAAGTGAAACAGGGAGTCATTAAACAGAGGAAGTGACTGAAATAGCCATTAAACAGAAGGGGTGACTTAATTTAACGGGATCACTCTAGTCTTTGAGATAAGAATAGACGTAAATGAACAGGGGCGGAACCAGGGACCAGTTACGGAAGTTACGCAGGTAAGACTTGGTACCTTGAAAGAGTGGTAGCAGTGGAGTTACTAAAGTCAGATTTTGTGTATACATATGTGTTTCTATCATTTTTAGTGAGATACATTTGATATGCAAAAAATTGCTCAGTTTAAAGTATACAGTTTAAGCTTTGACATAGGTATTTATATGCCTATCAACCGCTACCACATTTAAGGTAATTACATATGCATCTCCCAATATATTTCATGTTATTTTTGTAATTTCTCTTTTCTACCTCTTCCCTTTCATCCCCTGACAATCATGCATCTCTTTCTCTAACTTGATAGAGTTTTAAATACCATGGTTTGTTTATTCTTTCACCTGTTGATGGATCTTTGGTTTGCTTCAGTTTGGGACCAGTACAAGTGAAGCTAATATTAATGTATGTGTCCAAGTCTTTGTGTGGACCTTTGCTTTCACTTTTCTTGGGTAAAATACCTAAGAGTGAAATACCTGGATCATATAGTTTTTCTATACTTACCATTTATTTTTTCTTTGTACCAGGAATTGAACTCAGAACCTTGTGCTTGCCAGGCAGGCATTGTGCCACTGAGCTATATCCCTGGCCCTATACTTAATTTTTTAAGAAACTTCCAAATTGTTTTTCAAGTATGTTTTCTGTATGATGGTACCATTTTCCAGTACTACCAGTACATATGAGAGTTCTGTTTCCTCACCAATGCATGATATGGTCAGTCTTTGTTATTTTAGCCATTCTAATACATGTAGATATAGCTCATCCTGATTTGAATTTGCATATCCCTAACAACCAACAGTGCTGAATATTGTTATGTATTTATCTTCCATACATGTATCTTCTTTGAAGTGTCTGTTCAGATCTTTTGCCTGTTTTTATTAGGTTATTTTCAACTATTAAGTTTTAAGAGAATATTATATATTCTAAATATATTCTTTATCATATGTGAGATTTGTATTTCTCTGTCTCTGTATTTTTGTTCTCTTAATACTGGTCTTTACAGAACAATTTTTTTCTTTTATGAATTATGCTTTAGTATCTAAAAAACCTTTGCCAATTCAAAAGTTTTCTTCTGTTTTCTTGTGGAAATTATATAGTTTAAGGTTTTCTATTTAAGTCTTTGATCTGTTTTGAGTTAATTTTTGTGTACAGTATGAGGTTTTGATCAGAGTTCACCTTTTTTTTTTTTTTTTTTGCATTTGGATATCCAAATGTCATGGCATCGTTTGTTGAAAAACATTCCTGTCTCAACTTAATGGTCTTTGCACATTTGCTGAAGTCAGTGTATATACAGGTTTGTTTCTAGGCTCTTTATTGTTGATTCAGTTCCCTACCTTTATGTCCCTACTACATTATGTTGATTATTGTCATCTTATGTCTTGAAATCAGGTAATATTAGTCCTCCTGATTTGTTCCTTTCATAGCTGGTTTGGCTAGTTAAGGTTCTTTGCATTTGCACATAAATTTTCATAAAATTTATCAATTTCTACAGCAAAGTGTACTGGAATTCCACCTGATATGGAATCCATAGATCAGTTTGGGAAGAATTGACATGTTAACAGTATTCAGTCATCTGACTGATTAACATGGGATAGCGCTCCATTTATTTACACCATCTTTAACTTCTCTCCGTAATGTTTTCTGGTTTTCAGTGTATAGGCCTTGAACATATTTGGTTTGTTTATTACTACACATTTCATAAGAAAATCTATTATTTTTCAATTCCAGTTTATAATTGTTTATTGCTAGTTTATACAACTACTACTGATTGTTGTAGGTTGATCTCTTATCACGCCACCTTACTAACCTCACTTGTTAGTTTTAATAGCTTTTTAGAAGATTCTACCAGATTTTCTACAAACAAGTATACAAATAAAAATATTTATTTAATCTTTCACAACCTAGGTGCCTTTTCTTTTTTTCTTGCTTTACTGCACTGGCTATACCCTCCAGTATAATACTGAATAGAAATGATGAGAATAGATACTCTTGTCTTATTCCTTCTCTTATGGAAAATGAATAGGAAAACATTTAGTTTCACCATTAAGGATGATGTTATTACAAGTTTTTTTTTTTTATACATTCCTTTCATCAAGTAGTTTTCTTTATTACTAGTGTGCTGAGTTTTTATCAGGAATAGATGTTAAATGTTTCTCAAATGCTTTTTCTGCATCGTTAAATACAGTCAGCCCTCTGTATCTGTGGGTTTCATATCCACCGGTTCCTCATCATAGATTCAGCTAACCACAGATTAAACTATTTGAGAGAGGAAAAAATTACATCTCTACTAAATGTGTCCAGCTTTTTCCTTGCCATTATTCCCTGTACGATACAGCTCTTTATATAGCATTCATATTGTGTTAAGTGTTATAAGTAATCTAGAGGTTGTTTAAAGTATGTAGGAGAATGTGCATAGGTTATATGCAAACACTGTCATTTTACATAAGGGACTTGAACATTCACAGATTTTGGTATTTGCAAGGGTCTTGGAAGCAGGTTCAGAGGGATGACTATAATTATGTAACTTTTCTTTCTTAATTTGTTAATATAATCTTTTTAGATGATTCTACCAGATTTTCTACAAACAGGCATACAAATAAAAATTACAAATAAATTAACAAATATTAATGTGTTAATATGGCAAATTACATTGACTTTTAACTGCTAGTAAACCAACCTTGCATTCCTGGGATAAACCCTACTTAATAGTGGTATATTATAAATTAATGGATTTGATTTGCTAAAATTTTACTTAGAATTTTTTGTATATTGCTCATGAAGAATATGGATCTGTAGTTTTCTTTCTTGTAATATCTTAGTCTAGATTTGGTAATGGTGTTATACTGGCCTCCTGAATTAGTTGGAAAGATTTTGGAAGAGTTTGTAAAGATCTTAACTTACTTCTTCCTTGTTCATATTTTCTATTTCATTTCATTTTCTCCAAATTTTGTTAGTTGTTTAAACATGCTTTCTTTAGTTCTTGGAACATTGTCGTGGATTTCAAGTCTTTGTTTAGTAAGTCTAATGTCTGAGCTTTCTCTGGCAGTGTCTGTTCGTGGCCATGGGGAGAGGGACTGTTCCTGCCCTGGGGTAATTTCTTCAGGTGTGAATGCTGTTCATACTGTGCTGAAGCAGGAGGGGAAGCTTTGTATTCAGGCATTCAGGTTCTCTCACCATGCATGACTCTTCTCTGTCACTCAGTTGGGAAACCCTAGCCATCCTGCTCTCCCCAGACTCTCAGCTGTTACCAAGGGAGTTACCTTTCCATGCCTTGCCTGAAAATTCTGGAAGCAATAAACTGCATGCTCATCTTGTTTATTTTCATCTCAGGAAGCATTATCCTTCATTGCTTATAATTCAGTACCTTGAAAATTTTTTCATATATTTTATCTAGTTTTTTGTTGTTGTTATTTTAGATGAGAGGTAAATCTGGTCCCTATCACTTCATTTTGGCTTTAGCAAAAAGTCAGATGTTCTGTGTATTTTCAAGGTAGACTTTTGATAGATTGTGAGTGGTGAAAGGAAAAGATAATCACTATAGTATTACTGTCCTCCATAGTGAGGGAAAGCTAAAAATGTGTATCAGCGTTTAAATCTCTAGAAACATACAGAGATTAGGTAAACAAGAAGGATCCAGAAGTCCAGAGGACAGTAGGAGTGGAGGCACAAAAGTGTGAACTACATGGTATACCCTGCAGCTGGCAAGTGCTTATGGCTTAGAATAGAGGTCAAAAGCCAGGGCTGTGAGCCAGAGGCAGTCCTGATATCTTTGGTTAAATCCCTGTGTGTATTCCTTTAATTTTATTAATTACCAAAATATAAAAGTTTTACATAAAATAAATGAAGATTTCTGACTTCTCTTAAAAATAGTCCAGAGTTCTGTACCACAACACCACATTTTCTCACGGCATCCATCAGCTGGAACCAAGATGGGGGGCTGCCACTTTAGACGGGGCATCTACTCTGTTTGTTGTAGTCTGCTGCACTGTTACCCCTGTACATATCATCCTTGGCTTGCTTCCCTTGTTCACCTTTTCACTGAGGCTTTTGGATGTTCGAGATTTTAGTTCAAAGGTAGGACATAGTTTCCTTGGAAATAAAACTAAAAAGGTGGACTTAATTTTTTTTATTGTAATTTTAGACCCTTTCATTCTTAGTCATATGACTACATTTTAATTATTTCATTTAATTACTACTAAGGCTGCCATAACAGAATACCACAGACTAGGTGGCTTAACAACTGCAGTTTATATTTACATAGCTAGGGAGGTTGGAAGTCCAAGATCAAGATGTCAACAGCGTTGGTTTCTGGTAAGGCCTCTCTTCCTGCCTTATAGGTGGCCACCTTCTGGCTGTATCCTCACATGGCCTCTGCTGCATTCATACAGAGAGTTTGTGCACGTGTGTGTATACAAGCACATTCTGTTGTCTTTTCCTCTTCTAAGGACAATAGTCTTACCAAGTTAAGGCCCGACCCTTATGATCTTATTCAACTCTAACTACTTCCCTGAAGGCCCTGTCTCCACAGTCACATTGTGGGTTAGGTCTTTAACGTGAAGTTTGTGGCAGTATAGTTTCATCCATAAGATCTTTGTCCAATCCTACTGATTGCCTGATTTTAAAATTCTTGCATTCTTTTTGATCTCTAATTTGTTGCTTCCCACTATTCCTGGATATTCTAGAGAGAAGATGCAGTGTTCTGTTCTTCAGTTTTCCCTTTTTTTATTGTTTTTATGTTCTTTCTCCTAACATACATTGCACTTCCTCGTATCCATCCATGGTTGTGTATTTTACTGCTACCTCTGAGTTACTTGGAAAGCTGCATTGCCCATTCACCAAGCCAAGATATTAATGGGCTCTTAGGCATGAACTTCCTTCGCCCTGTTCTTTGTCACTAATAATATCCTATTGTTTTCATATGTGTACATACATGCATTTCCATCTAAGTTGATAAAACTTTCTGACTTTTCCCAGGCACCTAATATTTTTTCAGACACAGATGAAAATTATTTTTGTCCCTTCCTTCCCCATTTCCTTGAAAATAAGACCTAACCAGAAAATAGCCTTGCAAACTAGAAATCAAAAATGCCAGCCCCAGACAGTCTATCCTTGCCTTACCTGCCGTCAGCATTCTCAGCGGCTGCTTTGTAAGGCAGGTAAGGCAAGGGTAGACTGACTGGGGCTGGCATTTTTGATCTCTAGTTTGCAAGGCTGACTATTTTCCGATTAGGTCTTATTGTCAAGGAAACATAGTTGTAGTTAAGAAAGAACAACTCTGTCTCTCACTCCCATAGATAATTACTCATACATTTCCACCAAATTATTTTCTCTCAGATCTTCTCATTTATCCCCCTCCCATTCCCACTGCCACTTTCCTAGATCAAAGCCCCTCTTTAAGATATTGCAGCAGCTTTCTTACTGCATCTTTGTTTTCCAATCTTTCCCTCCTGTAGTTCCGAAACAGGCAAAAAACAGAGCCATGAGGACCGGGGACGCACAGTGGATATGCAAGTGAAGAAGAGTGAGCCTACGGGCTGCGAAGCCACCCTGCTAGAGGTAAGAGGAAGACCAGCAGAAGGCTGTGTCACATAGTCAACAAGAAAAGACTTAGGAAGGCATAGTCAGCAGTGACAGATGCCACAGAGAGAAGAGAGAACACGAGTACTGACGAGAACCCTTTGAGATTTGTAACCAAGAGGCCCTCTGTGGCCTGGGAGAAGACAGTTTGATGGAGAGTCCAGGAGGCATAAATCAGATTGTCTTCAGCCTGAAAGGAAAAGACCATCAGAACTGTCTTGTTCCCTGAAAATCTGGACTTAAAAGGAAAGACAAGCCTCAGCAGTAACCAGTAAAAAACAGTGTAGAGAAGATCTTTAAGAGGGGGATAATTTACAAACTGAAAGGACAGCCACTTGAGAAGGAGTCTTTCAAGGTGTGGGAGCAAGGGGATAATCCCTGGACCCTGAGGACATACACAGGATTCTCATTTAACTGGCTTGTACAAGCTGGCTTGTACCACCATGGTACGTGCATGACTGTCCCACCAGGAGGCTTGTACAGCTGTGGTACAAGTGGAACGGTCGTGGGACAGTGATGCATGTCTCACTAGTGGTTCAGGCCACCCAGCAGCAAG
The DNA here is from genome assembly GCA_028451465.1 of Erethizon dorsatum. Taxonomy (NCBI): domain Eukaryota; kingdom Metazoa; phylum Chordata; class Mammalia; order Rodentia; family Erethizontidae; genus Erethizon; species Erethizon dorsatum. The sequence continues at coordinate 140,857,206 of CM051823.1, read as the reverse complement.
ACATACGAATTAGTACCCCACTGTGAGCATATTAAAACTAGTAGGGTAGGCTGCTTCTGCCCCTGAGATTGGTGAGTGGGAAAATGAATTTAAATGACTGTTTTTGGTAAAGGGTGAGATATAAGAAAGACAAGAAAGTCTTGTCAAAGGAAACTCTTGTTTTCTGAGGTAGAAATTAAAGATGAAGTGCTGAGGCACTATTCATATCCACCTGTATGAGGATATCACTTTCTAGAAACTAGATTCACAATTTCCATAAGTATTTTTTGTGTTTTTGTTTTTGGGTTTTTTGTGCAGTAACTAGGATTGAACCCAGGGTTTTCCCTCTGACCTACAACCCCAGCCCTTTATTTTTATTTTTTATTTTGAGATAGAGTCTCATTAAGTTGCTAGGTTGCCCAGGCTAGGCTGGAATTTATGATCCTCCTGCTTCAGCCTCCCAGAGTGCAGGGATTATAGGTACATACCACCATCCCTGGCTTATTTTTAGATTTTAATTGTAAAAAATAAAATAAAATCTAATTGTACAGATAGCATATAGATAAATACTTATGTAATCATGGGTTAAGGAATGACTTTTTAAACTTGATGCTGGAATTTGAAAACATTTTTGATTTTTTGTTTTTGCTCTTGTTTTTGTTTGTTTTTGAGATGGCATCTCACTGTATTTCCCAGGCTTGCCTCAAACCCCTGGGCTCAAGTGATCCTTCTGCTTTAGCCTCCAGAATAGCTGGGTCTGTGAGCACATGCCACTGCACCCAGCTAGAAAACATTTCAAAGCAGATTTTTACATCTAAATAATAGAAACTGTAAAAGTAGGCATGTCAAAAAGAAAAGAGCTCATACAGTTTTACTTGGAATGGTGAAGAATTTTGCATAAAGGATTCATACTCATAACATATAGAATGCTCTAAGAAATCAACAAGGAAAATAAATACATCAGGTGAAAAATTGACAAAGGATTGCACAGGATATTCTTAAAAGAATAGATATAAATGACAGTAAACACATAGAAAATGTTTACCTTCCAGTGATCAAATTAATGTAAATTAAAATAATAAAATGAGATTTTTTTTTTCCTCACAAAATGGCAACAAGTTTCAAAATTTAAAATACCTAGCATTGATGAACATCTGAGGAAATGGGTTCCCTTACACTGCTGGTAATAGTATAAAGATTGATCCATTCTTTGGGGAGGATAGTTTGGTAATGAGTTTTTTAATAAAAAGTTTTCAAAATGTTTATGTAGCCAAGCGTGGTGGTACACACCCATGGTCCCAGCTGTTCAGGAAACTAAGGCAAGAAGATCTCATGAATCCAGTTTGAGGCCAGCTTGGGCAACATAGGGAGACCCTGACTCAAAACAAACAAAGGAACTGAAAAGTTTATGTCCTATGATTTAATGGCTCTACTTTGTGGAATCTATTTTAGGAAAATATTTATGTACATGCAGGGATTTCATTAAAAGCCTCCCCCTTAAGCAGGTGTTTTAAAAACAGAAGGAAACAGCACCTGCCTGGCAAATGCAAGGTCCTGAGTTCAATTCCTGGTACCGGAAAAATTAATTTATATGAATAGAGTGGATTAAATTATGAAACATTTATTAATGTCATTATATTATGGAAGTAGTCATATTGTGGAAGTATTTTATAGTCAAAGATACGTAAGAGTTTTAAGTTAAAAAGAATTGATATGTTATATACATTAAATATTAAACACTATACATCAAAAGACACTAGTTATTTGAGTGGTGAGATTTTGATTATTTTGTGCGTTTTCTGATTTTTCTACTCAGCATGTATGTACTACCTGATCATTTTCATTTAAATGAAAATAATTTCAGAAATTTTCAAGTGCAGTCTATTCTTCGTACACTTCAGAGACCAAGGTCTCAAGAGTTACAGTCACGGAGCGCTTGCACTAGCACGTGGTCCCTCGCTGGGTTCCAGGTCTGAGCCCGAGCACGCTGCTCTGTCTGTCCCTGCTGATGGGGCTGTGCTCAAGGTTTTCCTCCCAGCGCGGAGCCTGGGGTCTACCACAGAAGCAGACCTTCAGGGAATATTTGTGGGATATGGCCCAGTATTTTTAAGAATCTTATTTTGTACACATAGCGTACACACAAACACCTAGTTTCGTATTCATTTTCAGAATCTTGCTACACAGATGTTCTTTCTTTTTCCATCTGAAGTGCCTTTTGAAAGGCTCTCGCTTTGTTACTGTCTTCAGTTAGCTGTGGGGATACTTTTTAAGAAGCTACCTCAGAGAAGGGATGGACTCTGGTTTATTCATTGTTTTGTTTTGTTTTGTTGAGACAGGGTCTCTTTATGTAGCCCAGGCTGGCCATGAACTCATGGCAATCTTCCTGTCTCAGCCTCCCGAGTGCTGGGATTACAGGCATGCGCCACCACACTCGGCCAATTCATTTTTTTTTTTTTTCTTTATTTTGTTTTGTTCTGTGTTTTGCGGTGCTGAGGATTGAACCCAAGGCCTTGCACATGCTAGGCAAATGCTCCACCTCTGACCTCCGTCCCCAGCTTTTGGGTTTATTCATGCTCTGGGTTAGATGACCTCTCTCCCTTCCTTTTTAGCAAATCCCTGTGTCTTTTAGCTTTCACATCCCTGTGCTGTCTCTTGCCATCATGCCTAGCGCATGCTACTCTTGCTTTTCAGTAGTCAGAAGTGTACACTTTATCATCTCTTTTCCTTTTTCTTTTACCCCATCCCTCTTCTCCCCCTCATGTGCAGTCTGTCAGTCTCTATCCAGTGTGTTTCTTCCTCTTCTTACTCTGAATCATTTCCCTTAAAGATGTTATCGTTGCTGCCTACTTCAGCTTTTTCTAGTTAAATTTCTTTTTGGGTTCCCTCTCCTGGGGTCCCCCTGGCTTCTGTGTTTACTTCTCACAGTGCAGTCTCCACCTGATTAATTCAACTTGTCCTACATCTTCTGCACCTGCAAGATCCATCTCACTAACTTCCAGCTGTTCATCTGCCCTCCTCTCCCCTTCCCTTTTCTGTTTTTCTTCTTCTTTTTTGTCCTACCACCACCGTGAACTCCTCTCACTTTATCTTGCTCTTCCTGTAAGATCATTTTGCCCTTCTCTCTGTCCTTTGCATAAGTTTAGGATCTCTGTGTGACTTGTGCAGTGCATTTATTTGAGCCTCTGCTACTTTCTTTCTCATTTTTTATTGGACTCTAACTTGGGACAAGTTTTACATCCTTTTCCTTTGTGTGTTTAGGGGCCAGCATTTTCCCCTGTTAGCAATATTAAACTTGATGTGCTATATATGTGCCATTTTATACTCAATTTCAGTTGCCTTCATGAGCTTCACTTGAACCTATTTTGGGGCTTCTATGTATGATACAAGCTTTATCTGTATAGCTTCATTTAACACATTTAGATCAGGAAATCTGGAGTGGCAAAGGATTATTTTTCTCCTTGTGTGTTTTTCTTGTACAAAAAAGTTACATAACCATTTATTTGTAGGTAAACGCACAGGTGTTTGCTCGTCCTCCTGTGCCCCCAGAGAGAGCTCTTCAGGAATGGTTAGCCTCTGCCCTTTCCTGCCTGTGTGCCAGCCATCACTTTGCTCTGGATAGATGAGTGCAGTTGACCATCACTCTACCCAGCTTGCCATCATTCCAGGCTGTGTAATAGCTACATTAAGAATTCCAGGCTCAGCTGCGCTGGTTGACTGCACACTAGTTGTAGTGTACCTATCGCATGGCCTTTAAGGAAGCAGCTTCTTGTTCCTTCTGCGTGTTTGTTCTTGATTTTTATTCCGCGATACAATTTGCTCCATATCGAAGCTGCCGCTAGGTGCATGGTTAGCCATCATTATCTTGGTCAGTCTGAAAACTCGACAAAACACTTTGAAAAATATATTAACCCAATTGCAAAAGTAAACACAGCTGTAGACTCAATGAAAGACTTTAATAAAATGCTCTGTGTTTTTTCTATCATGAATCATCGTCCATTTTTCTTTCTCATTGAAGGGAGAACTTTACATAGCTGATTGCCTGCTCTTAATTTCTGGAAGTTACTCAGTTTAGAATTCTTCACGTCTGTGTTTCAGAAGTCTATTTCCTCTTGTGCTTATATTAACCCATCCAGGCCTTAAATGATTGCTAATGGCACAAAAAGATGGTAACAATATGTTTCAGAGATAAACTATAAGATAGGTAATTAATATTTTGGTTTTGTTGCGTGTATATGTGTGTGTGTGTGTGAGAGAGAGAGAGAGAGATGTGTTTTACACAGTATCTTTTCTTGTGCAGTTGCCTGGCACACTAAGATTTGGTTGTGGCCAGAAGACATTGTTCGAGTTCATTTAGTACATTTTGTATATTTCCCTCTAGTAAAGAGTTGAAGAAGAATGAAGACACAACCAAATACACAGAAATGAAATAAATTAAACCAAGTGGAATTTCTCTTTAGAGTTCAGGATTTTCAGATACTAAGGAAGAAAAAAAGGATCCACTACTTCTCCCTATGAAAAATCTAGAAAAATCAGAAGCAGTATATGGACAGAAAAATCACTGTGGCCTTTGAACTTGTTATAAATCCGTGTGATTGTTGCTGGTCAAAGTATTGGTACTTGTATTACTAGTAATTGTATTAAATTTACATTACCACTGTTGGAAAACCAATAAAAAAAATGCCTCTCAACAAATGTGAATAAAAAGTGTTTGCATTGTTACAATGTCCATTAAATACTCATTCAATATTATTGTATATGATTATATAGAATAGAATATGGTTATATATGTGATGTTAGAATACGAAGTTACTGTTTTTGAAACTAACTTTATTTAAAAGATAAGCAACTTCAGAATGTTACGTATTCAAAATGGTCACACTAATTTAAAAAAAATGGTCACACTGACAAATGCATTAAAAGGAAATAATTTGCTTTTTAAAATTAAAATTTTATAGCTGGGTGTGATGATGCATGCCTGTAATTCCAGCACTCAGGAGGCTGAGGTAGCAGGATCACCACAAGCTGGAGGCCAGCCTGGGCTATGTAGTGAGATAAAGGCCAGCCTGAACTACATAGTGGGACCGTCTGCAAAAAAAAAATTTTTTAATTTAATTAAAATTTTGTGTTTCTGCTGAGTCACATACGTAACTTGATACACCTGAACTAAAAGTGAATTTTGACTGAACTGACAACAGTGTTCCAAATTACTTTTTTAAAATGGCAGTTCAAGGGCCGGGGATACAGCTCGGTGGCACAACGCCTGCCTGGCAAGTGTGAGGTCCTGAGTTCAATTCCCGGTACTAAAAAATAAATAAATAAATAAATAAATAAAATGGCAGTTCATATTTAAGCATATAAGTAATTTGTAGACTTGTTTGTTTAGTCTTAATATTCATTTTAAATCATTACATTAGCAGTTTCATTATTACATGACTATGTGTTTTGAAGTTTGATATAGTAGTGAAATTCTCATTTGTTTTTTCTTCATTATTCTTTCTCAACTATATGATAAATCTGCCAATAAAATATTTAGCACCAAGAAGGCCAAAAGTAATATAAAATTTTAAAAACTTATTTACCAGATTAGACAATGGATTCCATTAAAATAAGTGAGAAAAACAGTGTTGGGCGTTGAGGTGTAAATTTTGTCCCGATGCATAGCCGATGTGTGTAGTAAAGTATATTTGGTGATAGTATCCCTGCACATGTTGTAGAAGCATAAAAACTGATCAACACGGCCCTACTGCAGAGAATTTTCAAAAACAAGGCACTTTCAAAAGTGTTAGTAGCTCCGTGACCGTGGGCCCCAGCCTAAGCACGAGTCTGCTGTGCCTGTGTGACCACGCCTCAGCCTAGATGCACTGTCTGGGCCTCAAGCGCCGCTGGGCCAGGCAGCTTGCATCACCCTTGGTTTGGTTTTTGTTGTCTTGTGAAGGCACTTGATAATTTCAAAATAAAGATACGTTATATGTTTCCCTAAAGTTTCAGCTCATGATTTTGACATATGTGTTGATTCTTTGAATTTGCTTTTAAATTAATCACAAAGAATTTCAACAGGTTGTAAAAGTATTTTATATCAAGACAGATGAAAAAATATATCAGAGAAGCTAAGCATTTGCTAAGATCTTTATGTTCATATGAAAAATAAAGTGAAGAGTTACTTTTATATTGTAACTACTCAAGACAGAAGTAACAGATGAGGCAAACACCAGGAAAGGTGGCTTCTGTGCGAATCCTAGTGCTTTTCTGCCATATCCTGCTGCCAATGCAAGACTGGAGCTGTGTTCATGAAGAGATGAATCGAATGTCTTCACTACCCCCTCTGACATGAGATGGGGTGACAGAGAGCATAACAGTGTCCTCCAAGTCATCGGTCCAGATTATAACCCAGCAGCAAGTCAGACATCAGAATCCATTTGATGATTTGTGGCACTATACATTTTCTTTGTAACAAATTGCTTTTCTTTGTTTTATCTTTATGTTGAAATTATTGAATTTTATACTGTGTCATCTCTTTTCTCTAAATAAAAATAATTTGACACTACCTTCTATATCCAGTATTTTTTACTATTCATAGAATTGTATTCCCCAATTATTGATTCAAGTCTATCTTGAAGATTAAGGTTTTTCTCAGTATCAGAACTATATTGAGAGATGGGTGTGCTGGTGCATGCCTGCCATCCCAACACTCAGGAGGCTGAGGCAAGAAGATAACAAGTTTGAGACCAGCTGGACTACATGCATAGTGAGACCCTGTCTCAGAAAAGAACCAATAGATAGGATTTGCAAGCTAGAATAAAAAGTAAGTGTCTTAAAAATTTAAAACACGAATATTTTATGCCATAAATACAAATTTATTTTTAAAATGTGTATTTCAAATGAAATTAACGATTTTAAATAGCTAATATTTAGTGCTTTTAAAATCTTGTACCAGGTTTCTGTCACATAAAAGCAAATACATCATCTGAATTTTATATATAAATTACAGAAAAGTCTTATTTTCTGTTCAAGAAGTTCAGTAGGACTATATATAGGAAATATCTTGCCAATTTATAGCTTTATTTGACATGTTGTCACTTTAGTTAGTTTTAAGAAATTAAAGTTCTAGAAACCATAACAATTGGTGACCTTACACTTTTATATGTGTTTGAATGATCTCCATCTGAGGGCCGTATCTGTTAATTGAATTATGGGAATATTTTTAAACAAAATTTTAAATTACAGTAAGTCCCTGACTTAACATTTGAGTTTGAAACTTTCACAGGTATACTGTATAAGATGCACTTTATTGGCTTACAGATGAATCCGATTTAAGAATAATTCTTGGGAATGTAATCCCAGCACTCAGGAGGCTGAGGCAGGAGGATCACATTTTGCTACATAGCAAGACCCTGCTCAAAAAACAAAAACAAAACAAAAAGAACAATTCTCATGGAACAGAACTCATTCATAAGTTGGCTTACTGTACATATTTCTCAGTTTTACTTAATTGAACCCCAAATCTTCACTTTATTATTGCACATAATCTCACTTATTCTTCACATCAGTTCCATGAGATGGATAAAATCTTCCCTACTCTACAAATCCGGAAACCCAGGCTCCGGAGGTTGAGTAGCTTGTCAAGTACACAGTAAATGTCAGTGCTGTCTGTAGGAGGAGGTTTGTCACTGGAGATTGCTGAAGTACTGGATCCTACACGCTCAACAGTAAAAATGCAGTCCACTCGGGGAATGTAAACATCTAATATGTTCGTAGTACAGCAGTGACCTAAAAAAATTAAATATATGTGTTAAAATTGTTTTTAAAACTTTAGCCCGGGCCGGTGAGATGGCTCAGCGGTGTAAGCGCCTGCCTGGCAAGCGCGAGGGCCCGAGTTCGACTCCCGGAACCCACATACAAAAAAGGGGCTGGTGATATCGCTTAGCGGCATGGGCGCCTGCTGGCGTGCGAGGTCCTGTGGTCGACCCCCAGTACCCACAAAAAAAAAAAAAAAACTTTAGCCCATAATTATGTTAATAATTCTTTACTTGGTACTATAGTTCTTATGTCTCCATAAGAAATAGGTTCTGTAGAATCAAACTAATTACATGTACAGTAACATTTTATTCAAGAAACAGATAAAGGCGCCATTCCAGTCATATAAGAGATAATAAAAACATCAAGAAGCATGTCAGTCAACAGGCTAGAAGACTCGATCTATGGATGGACTCAATTATCTTCAGGAGAATTGAATGTCCGCCTCATTTAAGGTGAACAATGGGCGAACTACGCAAAAGCAGACAGCTCTCTGCAGAGGCCGGGGAAGCAAACTTGGTAATGAGGGACTTCATCATATCCTTCTGCTCTAATTATTAAGATGAATAGAAAATACTTTAAACTAAGGCAGAAACTGCATAACATAACATTTGTTTTGTAAACACAATGCTATTTTTCTAATGATTCCCTTCAAATCTACATCAAGCATATGTTGTGAGCACCATGTCTTCTGAAGCTGCTATCCTAACACCTCAACTTCACGATGATTATGGATGGGTTCTGCCTCAGACGGGTTGAGGAGGCTTGTGCTGCTAAAAATCTACAGTACTTATTTATCCAATCTGAAAAACAAAGGAAATCATAGATACCCACCATACGTAACTTATGTTCCACTTTTTTCACTTAAGTCAAAATAGGCTACATATTTCATGTCATTTCTAAAACTACTAAGCATTCTGAAGTTTACGTATTATAGTTCATTTCTTTCTAACTCCTTACTTGAGCCTTGTCAAGAATAATGGAAGAATAGGAGAAAATCGAAGAATGACTTAGTTGTACACATTTATATAAGTAAACTCATTTATTGCTGAAGGACAAATCCTGAAATTTCTTGGGAAGGAGATGATTTGCTCAATGAAGAAGTAACAGTACAAAAGGGAGGAAAAGCAAGAACTTGTTGCTGGAGCAAAAAGAAGCAACTGAAGCTTGCAAAAAGCAGTCAAGAGACCAAAGGAAGAAGGTTCCCTGGAGAAAAGCTTGGTAGATTCAGTTCAGCTTTTCAGTGTTTTCAGCGGAAAATCAGTTAATTTTCTTATGTTAAATTTGTTGTCAGTGCTATTCCATATAAATGTTACACATGACTTTTTCTGACCTACAGTTCTTTGATTTAAGGTAAATGAAAGCTGGTTAAACATAGTAATGCTTTTAACCTGCCCTTCCTATTATGCAGAAGTTAAATGTTCACAGATTTCTGTAGATGCTGCTTTTAGCAACTAAATATTTCCATGGTGGTAAAGAAATACCAGTAAAATCTATGCACTTTAAGAACATCAAATTCTTATACTTATCATGTGTGCAGGCAGACTACATAATAAACTAGTCTATAGCAGCTGTAAATTTCTGAGGATTTATCTAACCACAAATACATTGAAATGGGGAAATGGGTCTATATTAAACTATGCAAGATGCTGCTGGAGCTTTGCCATTTCTGCAACATCCTGTAATTAATTTATCATGACAGGTCTGGCAAACTGAAATATCCAATACACTTGCGACAGACTGTTGTACTACAGTTGTTGCAGATCATGCAAGCATGTAAAGAGAAGGTAGATTTTTCTTCCAAACGTGCCCGTAGGGCTAGTATATTTAGAGTGCCCTATAGCCAAGAAAAGACCTCTAACCTTCAACTCTCAAAGCAAGAATATCTGGAATAGAGGAAATGTCCTGGGTTGAAGTAATGATCTTAGTCTCTTCTCTGCCTGTGTGGTCTTTTCTGAGAGGACAGCCCTGGGCAGAAGAATGATGTGGCTGGTGCTAGATATGATGGGATTCTCTCCTAGGAGATTTGAAGGTCACCTGTCTTGGTGGTGTCTTGACCATATCCCCTTCCTATAAATGAAGCTTGTAAGCCCACCTTTTCCATCTGTGTGGCATCGTCTTCTGGAAGCTGCTGCCATTTTTCAAAGCACAAATAAATGTTAACTTTAAAAAAAAAAAATGTGGGGGCCGGGGATATAGGTCAGCAGCATGGCACCTGCCTGGCAAGGGCAATGTCCTGAGTTCGATTCCGGGTTCCAAAAAAAAAAAGTTTCTAAGGGTGTGAGAGAACAATCTTCTCTTTACCTGGTGTGTGTGATTTGATCCAGGAGGTATTGCAGTTAGAGTTCACAATGGATCCATAGTGAAGGAGGCTTCTTGCTGGGGAAATGGAACTACCTCCCCTGAAAAATGAAGCCTACATTGTACACATGACCACAGCCCTGCCTGTTTCCCAGGGTTGGCCAGGTTCCTGTATGAATGGGAGCATCCAAACGGGTCCGCGAACCTTGAATCTGGAAGTTTGGGTGGAAGGGGAAAGATGTCAGCGAAAGGTCCCAGGTGGAGGATCAGATGGGTCCTGCTTAGCAGGAAAGAGGTGAGAAACTGGAGAAGGGGCCCCAGGTGATCCCAGCCCACTCACCAAAGGTTGGTTAACTGAGCATTTGACTACTTATGTGTTCTTTGTATTTTCTCCAATGATTTTCTTTCTCTTTATCCTTGTATTGAAAATGGATTCTATCTGACCTGAGAAGTTTTTTGCATCGGCCTAAGTTTTAAGGGAAAAGCAAACAGTGAACCCCAGACTAACCCAAGGGGAAAAGGAACAAGAAACCATGGAGGAAACACGTATGTATCCTCCGCTCCCCTTCAGAGCTCTTCTAGGTAAAGCTTTGGAAATGGGATGGTGGGTGGGAGAGGGGGACCAAAAAGTAAAAGCACCCTTCTTGCACACCCACTATTTAAATAACTTGTCCAGCATCACAAACCAGTGGCAAGTCCTTGTTTCCTCATCCTGATTTCCAAATATTTACTAGGCAACATTCTCACTTCAAGTTGCGTTTTTTAAATCCTAACTCTTAAAAGTCTTAAATTTTCTTAACCTATATAACTAAAAGTAAATATCCTTTACAGAACGTGGCCTACATTCAGACTCCTTAAAAACTAGGTTATTAGCAGTGATGAATGCGAGCAAGAGTGGAAAGCAGGTAAAAACGTAAAGAAGGCGAGGGAGCTGGACAGACGACGTTTCTACGCCTGCATTGGGGGAGAGGCTGGGGTGTTTTGTTTGGCTTTGTTTCTGTTTTGTTGTTGACAACTGGATACAGATACTACAGTGGCTAATTCTGTTTGCATATCAATAGCTAGAACTGACTACTGTCCTAAGTGTATTTTTATTATTTAGGAACCTCAGTAAGTTTAACACTTAGCTGTCTTTTTAAATGTATGTATAGGCACATTTGCTTATTCAGTAGCTAATTCTTGGATGTTTGCTGGTCAAGTATTGGAAATAGGAGCTGAGTGGACAATTGAATGAGGTGCTTCAATTCTATGTTTTGCCTTAAAATTTGATACCCATTTATTGCCACTGTTACCCTACAGGGGTTTTCCGAAGTCTTCCATGTATATTACCAAACTTGAGCCTCATAACAGTCTTTAAAGACAGAGCATTATTCCCTTATTTTTTCAAGCCAATCACAAGGTTTAATGACTTGCCCAACAGCTGCTGAGCAGAACTCAGGAGCCCTCCTCCAAGTTATATTCTTTCTGAACTTGAAACTCTTTACCGATGTCTGAAAAATGCAGAAATAAATTATCAGGAAGGCCAATCTATGCTCCCTATACTTGAGGCAACTATAAATTAATGAGACTAATTTAGATGTATGTCTTTTGGAATCAATTTATGATCTTCCCCATAGTCAGTTATAAAAAGATGTTCATATTTTCAAGGTACTCTTTGTATTTAAATATACATATATATTTTAAATGCAAGAATTTAAAATGTGAAGTTATAACAGTACAAATAAGATCATGTAACAATATTTTATTATGTTTCATAGATAGAGCAAGAAGGAGGTGAGCAGAATACGTGTGAGTCCCTTTTCCTAAAACCTTTTGTATGAACCACATTTTTTTTTAAATGCTTTCACGCATTGTATATTTAAGCCAAGTAGTTACTGTTTAAGTACAAATAAATTGCCTTCTCTGGGAATAAGTCATCAGTTCCCATTTGACCTAAAACTTCATTAGATCAATTCCTCAATTTGGATGTACCACAGAACATTTCATAGAATCCAGTTCTAGCAGGGCATGGTGCCACACGCCTGTGATCCTAGCACTCAGGAAGCTGAGGCAGAAGGATCACCGTAAATTCAAGGCCAGCCTGGGCTACATAGTGAGTTCAAGGCCAACCTGCACTACATAGTGAGACCCTGTCTCAAAAAAGAAAACAAAGCAAAACAAAAAAATCCAATTCTGACTTAAAACTCTTCATTGACACCCCCGTCCACTATCACTAAATCCCTTGACTTCTGTTAGTTTAGAGTAACCCCATACATCTACTCTTATGTTCTGATATCACAGGAAACTAAGAAATGTAATCACCTTGGAAATGACAGAAAAAGAAACTGGCTTGATGTCCGAAAGAAAGGCCACATAGCTGGCCACGGCAGATGCTTTGCCACAACAGTTCCACTGGCTTCCTGTGGAACCCACTGTGCACTTCGCAGCAGGACCACAGCCACTGCAAGCCCTTGAGCTTCTCTCACTACTAGAAAACACTCTTCCCAGTGCCTTTGCTGGGTGTCGCCTGGGGGTTCCATCTCCAAGTCAGGGCAGGAAGATTCCTAATTATTAGACTGAGTGAGGGACATTCTCACTGTTCTCACAGGCTCCCATAACTAACGTCTATCAAAACGCGGAGCCCAGGACACTGAAACTGACACGTGCAGCTGGGGAGAGTTACAAATGGTATCATAGGCATCTTTGTACACCAAGCTCCTACTACTGATTTGGCACAAGTGAAAATGTAATCAAGCGACTAACATTCCCTATCAATCAACATGTATATTTCCTCTGGGCCCCAGGTAGTTGTTATGAATCTATGTGTACACTCAGTGTCATAGATTATTCTAAAATGGAATACAATCTTTCTTGAAGTTTGAAATGCCTAGTAAGAATAGAGAATTTATGGACAGAATCTAAGAAAATGTCAATCATTCTACACCTTTCCGTGATCACAGTTCTTCCTTTTTTCATTCTTTCTTTTCTCACATTCTCCCCTTTACTTTTTTCTGGTTCTCTCTTTTCTTCCTTTCTGCCTGACATCAGCTGGTGGCATTAACTGAGCTCTACCTCACTTAAACCCTGACTGACAGAAGCTGGGGAGTCCACCACCATGGGCCATCCTGGCACAGACCCCGGAAGCCACTCCTCAGGGCAACTCCTTATTTACATAGAAACACTCTTAAAATGTGGATGTAGCCTTCCTTTTACATCTTTCACTTATTTTATTGAGGCAAATTAGCCAGAAAGTTAAATCTGATTTGCATAATACTTTGCATTCGCATTTATCTGAGGGTAAGAAGCCTTCAAAAGACTTCTAAAAGTTGTGTATGTGAACCTTACTGCCTGTGAATCTGATATCTTGATCACTCTTTTCTCACAATTTTAATAGTTTTCTGAGAGAAAAGATTTCTAGGTTCACAAGCTCACAGTGTCACCATTGCTAAGTATGAGCATCTAATTTTAGGGTTCACAGTGCAGCTCTGAGTTTGTTTTTCCACGCCATTAAGTGAATTCAGCCTTTTTCATTGCCCATGTTTTTATCATCTGAAAGCCTCAAAACAACTCCTTGTTCCACAAGCAAGCCCACTAATATGCAGCCCAGCTGTGTTCACATCAAAAGTTTCAGCAGCCCCCTGAAGACCCAGAGAAACACAAGTCACCTCAGGCCTGTCTGACTGGAGGAAAGAGGAGGGTGACATCTTTAGCAGTGGTGCAGTGAAGCCAGGTCTGCTCGTGGTCAGGGCCCCGTGCACTCGCCTGGCTGTGGGAACAACCTTGGAGAGGCTATTGAACACCTTCGCCTCTGACTCTTTTTCTTTCCTTCTTTCCTTCTTTCTTTCTTTCCTTCTCTTTCTTTCTTTCTTTCTTTCTTTCTTTCTTTCTTTCTTTCTTTCTTTCTTTCTTTTTCTTTCTTTCCTTCCTTCCTTCCTTCCTTCCTTCCTTCCTTCCTTTCTTTCTTTCTTTCTTTCCTTCTCTTCCTTCCTTCCTTCCTGTCTTTATTTCTGTCTTTATTTCGACTTCCTAAGAAAGGAGGTCATTGTTTGAAACTCTGTGATGCTTCCTTTGGCTACACAGCCAGAGAAATGTGATTTAGGCATTAAATCACTATACGTAAATCGCTCTTCATTCCACTCAAAAAACTTATTTAATCACTTTAGTAAGTTGTAGTCATTAAATTCACAAAATAATAGTCATTATTCTAATTCACTTTGTCCTATATAATCATAATTTAGGAGGGAAAGGAAACATATTTATTGCTATAATTATCCATAATTACAGACTAATAGTAGCTAAATTTGCTGAGCACAGATTAAGTAAACTAGGTCTCTCATCAGGGGCTTTATATGTATTAGCTCATTTAACTTTCAAAATAAGCTTACAAGGTAGATATATTATTTCCACTTAAAAGCAAAACAAAAACCCTAAACCTCAGAAAGGTTGGTGAGTGTGGTGGCACACACCTGTAATCCCAGCACTTGGAAGGCTGAGGCAGGAGTATTGCTATGAGTTCGAGGCCAGCCTGAACTACATAGGGAGATCCTTTCTCAAAAAACTGAAAAAAGAAAGAAAAAATAGGGTAAGCAATGTATCTGAGACCACACAGTTCTTAAGCTAGACAATCAGGATCAGATTTCTGATTTGTCTGCCTTCAAATTTCCCTTCACCATTAGGTTACCACCCTCAAGTTTGCCAAACTACATACTATATGTCCTTTTAAAGTGAACTGGATTCTATTTAAAATGCTTATTTCACTCACAGTTGACAAAAAGTGACTTTCCACTTTAAACAGCAAGTAAGAGAGCTAAACATTGAATAGTTTTTTAATTTCAAGTACTTTTTGCAGAACCATCAATTTGCAAAACAAGTTGATCAGAATGAATCTCAAATCTGCACATCACCCTGGAAATAGTCGCTTCAATCTGTAACATTTAAGTAGAATGTTATATTTCCAAATTTTATATGATACGAACAAGTTACCCTCATACAGAAAAGTGACAAATGAAGACCATCGCGAATGCATTTCACGTCCTTGTGGTCTACTGGGGTTGCTTTGCCAGCGAAAGAAAGATTTTCATGTAAAATCCCCCTTCTTGGCCTGTCGCCGCTTTAGTATCCCTTTACCATCCCTTTATGCTCTCACAGCCCTTGGTCCCCCTCCATCCTAAGAAATGCTGTCATCATAGGTGTTCATTTGCTGACCCACTGTCGCATGATGCCATGTTTCACCACAAAGTGTTTGTCTGAATGCTGCACATAGTGGGTACATTCAGTACTGAGCGAAGGCAGATCTAGAAGGCCTATGTTTCTATTTATGGACAAACTGGCCCGAGAATGAACTCTGTGTAGGAATATTAGCATATGGAAAATATGCAATAGGATCATGTCTTGTAACAAACATTATAAATTTCTCTGGTTTTTGTTTTGTTTTGTTTGCAGTACTGGGGACTGAACCCAGAGCCTTTCCACTGACCTACATGCCCAGTCTCATTTTTTTAAAGTTTTGAGACAAGGTCTTGCTAAGTTGCTGAGTTGCCCAGGCTGGGCTCCTGCTTTAGCCTGCTTCAGCCTCCCGGAATGTGGGGTAACAGGCAAGTGCTACCATGTCCAGCTTCTCTGTAGTTTTCTACTTCCTTTAGGAAATCTACCTCCTTTCCCCCTCCTCGCTCCCCTTGTCCCCTGTACACCCCCAGCCCACCCCCACCTGGACTGGGCCACAGCAGTCACGGCTTTTAAATTCTTACATTCCCTTTATTTACAACCAAAATTGTTTGCCAGACTCCACACCTTCTGGCTTCCAGCTGGTAGTAGGTGGGAACAAAAGCAAGACAAACACACATTGTGTCTGTCCCTTAAAACAGCCTCCATTCCAGGTGGCTGCCAGGACCCCGGCGGGCAGCACGCGGGATCCAGCCGGTGGCAGAGCCGTGTTTCTAGGTGAAGCTGGCCTGAGACTCCCTTTTCCTCTGGCTGCTGGCAGCCATACGTCAGGCGTACAGAACTGTCAGGTGTCTGCACGGGGTGTGTGCAGCAATGAAGTGCAAGCTGCTGCCCAGAAACTTCTTCTAGTCCTTGGCTTCACCCAGGCCGCTGTGAATGCACTTCCAATTTCCACACCCATTTCCTAAAAAGCATTTTCCTGCAATGCTAAAGGGGAAAATCCAACTTTTTTTTTTTTTGGTTTGGTTATTTTGAGACAGAGTTTCACTGTGCAGCTCAGGGTGACCTTGAACTAAGTAGCCCAGGCTGACCTAGAGCTTGTGATCCTCCTGTCTCAGATTCCTGAGTGCTGGGATTACAGCCACCACACCCAGCTGCAAATCCAATTCACTGTGGTTGTTCTCCTGAACCCCAGTGGAGCCTTCTCCCTGGCCACAGGTGCCCTTGGTGAGGAATTCCTGCCCCAGGTATCCCAGGCCCAACAGAGCAAGACTCGGGGTCCTCTGACCTCCTCCCTCACTGACTGCGCTGGGTGCTTTGTGGTGCCACAGATGTCACAGCATGTCGGCCCTGATTATAAGCTTTCCTCGTCAGTGATTCATAATGTTAGCACAAATAATCATCAGGCCTTAACCCTGGCAAAAAGAAAAAGATGTAGCATAGTTAATAAGAAAGTAATATATATATAAAAAAGAAAGTAATATATGCAAGAAATCAGGTATTAGCTAATTATCTTCTGACTTGGAGAGCCAGACAGACTGTGGCAACACTTTGGCCCCATGCATGGCTTTAAAACTCCCATAAGTGGAGAAATGGCCTGGATCCGAGAGAAGGTAAAACGAAGTACCTGAAGAGCGAAGTGGGCTCGAAAAATAAAGACAGAGTCTTTGGGTGCTTTACTTGAGTTCCTTTCTGCCAAGAAATTGAGAAAGCTTCATAACACCTTACACAACATTTCCCGTTTTCTTAGTTCTTCCAAAATTCTTTTATTTGAAGTTCAGTTTTCAACATTGGCAAATCAAATAAGAAGGAAGTCCATTTCCTTATGGCACCACTCAATAAGAGAGACCCAGGATGGAAACCAAGACTCTTCAATCATTCCCAGCACTATAGGGGAAAAATATACAAGACTCATGCAGAACTTCAAAGAAAGCCCCTCCCTGCGCACACCTCCCCTGGTGTGGGTGTTTCCTTCATCCCACTCCCACCAGTGTGAGGTTTTAGGTGAGCATAATTGTGCTTTTGTCTTGGACTTGGCTCACCCCACTACACTCTATTCCTAGTCCCCTGGCCTGAAGCCCAGGGTGGGGCTTTGCCCTCGGTACTGTAAATAATGGTAATTACCTTTACAAACTTAAAAAAAAAAAAGGTTTTCCCCCCAAGGCCAGAATATCCAAAGTCTAGAGCATGCTATAACCTCTTGTGCACAAATCTGTTAGAATGTGGGAACGGATGAAAGTGTCTCACTCATGGAATAATTAAAGTACAAAGAAGGTCACCGGCTCACCACATCCCATGGACCCCTCTGGGCCTGTGACTTCTCTGGTTCTAGACTGTAGTGGTGACATCAGTACAAGTAAAAGGGGTGAATACTGAAGTAGAATGTAGGAGTTACTCTCTCTCGGTGGGCACACAAGTGTTTGAAAGTTGTTGAAGCCAAAGCGTATTCCAGGGCCCACTCTACACTGAAGGGGAGAGGAGCTTTGCACCTGACCCAGGCTGTAGGATGGGGGTTACTCTGTACAGTATCTGGTTGCTGGCTTCTATTGTTCTGATTAAGTTGTGCTGCATCCAAGCTTTGCCTCATTAGCTTATCATCATGGTGCCAAGTCTATGATTCCCGCATAATCTTGGTATTTTATTTCATGCGCAATCACTAGCAGCTATTATCTGTGTCTAAGATCAAAACAATTAATGAAAATCCAACTTTTTCCAATCCAATAGCTTTTGGCCATACAGATACAGCAAAACTCATTCCAAAGGTTTGATTTATGAATGAGGTAGATTGCTTTCCAGGCCACAGAGTTCCTTTGATTATTTTACTTCCAGATAAACTGGTTTGAGTGTGAGACCTTAACGTACGGACAGATGCCTTCTGCCTAGCATAGACTTGCTTCAAAGGCGGTATCAAGGCCAGAGACACAGAATGGTAAGCTCCCTGGGTGTACGTAATAATTACAAATTTACTAAGACTCTCACAGGAAGTGTCAGAGTTGTCTGCCTGTCATTCTGTCCATTCAGATGTCCATGCTTGAGTGTTATTGAGGTCACGCTCTGTGCCTGTGCAATAGTTACGTTCCTACATTTAAATCATCAAGAATGTTCATCCGTGAGGTTCCTTGTGCTCAGACAGGTGATTTGTAAGGCACCTACCAGAATTCAAAGATTTCTGACCCGAGGTACTAACACCTTCCTCACCAAGCTCTTCCCTTTGTCGCAGGAGTCTGCTGAGGCGACAGAGAAGCCCAGGGAAGCTGGGGAGGCCAGGCCACACTGTGGGGTCCTCCCCGCTGTGTTAACTTGTCAGCAGCCCCAGCAAACTTCCTTCCCTTCTCCAGGAGAGCGATTCCTCCTTTGCGTTTGACCTCTTCCCAGCTTTTAATTCCTGTGGAGGCTCTAAGATCAGCGGTGCAGCACTCAGGAGTTTGGCTTATTTATCTGGTAAAGATCACTCTCATCCTTATGTGACCCCCCAGTTCATCCCCCTGTAAACGCTCCCTGAAGACTGCCAGAGGTGGTACTGTGCAGATGGTCCGTCTGCACTGCACAGGCGTGCAGCCCCTCTGGGGGGACTCTCCAGATGACTAACGCCCTTGCACACAAATATGAGCAGTAACCCAGGGGAAAGATGGTGGATGTCTGGGGGTGGGGCGCAACAAGCAAGCCAGCACATCCCCATTTCCCCTTCTGTGAACGTCTTAAACCTGGGCTGCGTGAGAGTGTCTTCTTTCTCTGCTGCTTCCTTACCCTCTAAAAGAACTAGTTTGGTGTGATGTAAAAAACCTGAGGGCAAACAGGAATTGGATTTCTAGGTCAGGGGGTGTAGAATTCGCTGAGCACTGAGACTCCAACACGCAGCACATCCCCATGCCAGGGGAGCAGTTGCCACATGCCGTCCCATCTGGGTGTCTCTTGATGAAAAAGAAGTGCTTTGGCCTTAGCAACAAAGCTGGCCAGGCCTAGTGATAATTTTTCACAACTTTTCCTCTGAAATTGTCTACTTCATTCTTTCCTTGCAGGTAACGTTGGTTTGAAGTACTGGTCCCATCCATTCGGATTGAACTGCTGTGGAACATACAAGAGGAAAAATTGTTTTCTAAACCACCCTTGATTCTTTGGTTCATCTAGGAGAAAAAAGGGTTAAGTTCACTGGGTAAAACATTGTCAATCACTAGTGACTGCCACTGAGATGAAAAACAAGCTGCACCTGTACATGGGCAATTTAAGAGATTCTGGCCAGCTATTTTTCTCTGGTGCTTTGTTCTGCCAGCTGCCTCTGTGCTTTGGATGCAGGTGGAAGCATGGACTTTGCTATCTATAAAAAAATTTAATGGTGAAGATCAACTTCCGCTTCACCTCCCCAGGGATCAAAGTTTTAGGCTTTCTTTTTTTCCTTTTCCTGAAAGACTAGTAGAGCAAAGCTCAGAAACTGGTAGGTTGTTGAGGCTCCCTTCTCCCCCAGACAAGTAGAGGAAATCTTTGGCAAGCTCTGTTTGTTCTTCCCAATTTGAAGGAAATAAAGCATTTTCTGAAATGAGGGCCAGAGAGCACCAGCCACCACGCCAAGCCTGTGGGGTACAGCACTGAGGGACAGGCTCTGTGCCTGCGAGAGTGAAACATGTGCTCATCGTATGGCAGCTTGTCCAGGGAAGGCAGATGTCACTAACTTTACATCTGGCCAGATTTCTTTCCATTACTCAATCAATGACCAGGAAAACACGAGTGTTGGAAAAGAAGCTTAAAAATCTGATGCTCTGGACTAACAAGAAACATGCCTTGTGTATTGTCTATCATATGCCAGGCACCAAATTAGTTATTGGACATACGGTAGTTGTTGTAGGCTGAATTGTGTCCCCTTGAAATTCATATGGTGAAGCCCTAACCCCCAGTACCTCAGAAAGTGACTGTGTTTGCAGATGGGGCCCCTAAGAAAGCAGTTAAGTTAAATGAGGCCATTAGGGTGGGCCCAGATCCAATTCACTGGTGTCCTTTGAAGAAAAGGAAATTTGGACACACAGAGAGAGACACCAGAGGCTCGTGCAAAGAGAAGAGGCCATGTAAGGACACAGCAAGAAAGTAGACACGTGCAAGCCAATGAGAGAGGCCTAAGAACGAAACCTACTCACACGCTGATCTTAAATTTCTAGGCCCCAGAACTGTGAGGAGATAAATGTCTGTTGCCTACACCACTCAGATTACATATTTTGTATGGCGGCCCTACTGGACTAACATAGCAGGGAAAAGACAAAGTTCTTGTCCTTGCTGAATGTACAATCTATTGAAGAACTTCAAATCTCATGACCACTTAGTGAAAGGAGAAGGGAAGTGACTAGCAAACCTTTAAACATTGCCTAGATAGGCAGAGTCAATGAAAGAGCCGGGACCAGGAACTGCAGCTCATCTTAGGTGACATACCTTCATGGCATGTGTGGCCACCATGCAGTATATTTGAATCAAGGGTTAAATAGTATAACTACTCTGTTCAACCTGAGAAAGCAAGAAATCCTGCACTGGTCATGTGACGGGAGGGAGGAAATCTAGCAGATCTGACCTAAAAGGTTAAATGGGAAAAAACCATGTGGCTAAGTGCACATCACGAGCAAACACATCACAAATATGTGGGCTTCGGCCTTATCAGTAGAAGTGAAGGAAATCTGTATATTTTTACAATCCCTACGCAGGTGCTTATTTTAGGTTGTTTTCTTGAAAGTTACTATTTCTTTTTAACCTCGCTGCCCGATAGGCTTACTGCCTCAAAGGAAGCCTAACGTAAGATAAAAATATAGAAATTGCTAGTGAGTGTTCAACAGGTTAAAACAGAGCTGAGAACGCCTGAGAACCCACAGGCATGTCATATGGCTGGCTGACTATTTCATCCTCTGATCTGTAGGAGAAATTGAAGTGCTATAGTCTGAGTATCTATCAACTGTCCACAGAGCTTTACTGTCCTTGGGATTTTCCAGCAAGGTCACTTGGAGAACTGAGCTTTGTATCCTGAAGAAAATTACAAGGCTCCTGCACGTCAGCCAGATAATTCTGACCTGGTATGCGATTCCTGTTGTGTGGATAGTAGTGTTCGTTGTACGATTCAGATACTGTGATTCTGCCCATGTAGGCAAGGATTCCTGTGTGCGTAGAATGGAGATGGGCAAGGTCTCAAATAAAGGGGGAAGTCACTTACTGGGACTTTCATAAAAAAGCTCCCCACCCCCTTGAGGGAGGCGTGCAGGTTTCACACTGGAGCCCACGGTGAGCATCAAGTGAAAGTCCCTGTACGAGTGACAGGGTTAAAATCTCTTTCTCGATCTTAGGGTTTCCAGGTAAAATATGAGACTCCATCAAATTTAAATGTCAGATAAACAACGAATTATTTTCAGTATAAATGTGTCCCATGCAACATTTGGAACATAAACTATTTGGTACATATTTATACTAAAGAATATTGTGGGATGTATATGGAATTCCAATTTAACCGAAGGCTCTGTATTTTTATTTGCTAAACCTGGCAATGCTATCTGAATGGCAAATGGCAGCTTCAGAGTGAAGGGAAGCAGGATTTGTCCCCTCTTTGGGGAGATGGGCCTAGAGCTGGGTCATGTTGTCGAAGCTGTCCTCATCTTTTGGGGTTAGAACTGGGCAGTCTTTCTGCATAGTATATGGTCCCAAAACTAGTAGGTTACAGAAAGTTCAGAAAACCATATAGCATAACTCTGACAGCTTGCATTCTTGCATTCTCTTGCCTTACTACTGTTTTTCTATTCCTCTAGCACTTAATGGAGTCTTCCTGAAATTTCCAGGCTATATCAGCTAGCCAATCTGATAACCCTAAGATATCTGACCATACTTAGGTAGGAGCATTTAAAGTGAATCATAGCAGAGGCTGAGGCAGTAGGATCTCAATCTTTAGCCCAGGCTGGGCAACTTAGTGACAGAGAGACCCTGTCTCAAAATAAAAAATAAAAAAAAGAGTTGTGAATGTAGTTCAGTGTGAAGGCCCTGGATTCAATCCCTAGTACTGTGAAAGAAAGAAAAAAAAGCCAGAAAGCAATTGACCAAGCAAGCAAGCAAGAAAGAAAGACAGACAGAAAGAAAAAGAATCACAGTCCCCCAGGGGACAGCAAGTGTTAAAATCAAGGAGCCAATGAACTGGGTGTGGTGGCACACACCTGTAATTCCAGCACTTGGGAGGCTGAGGCAGGAGGATCACTATGAGTTCATGGTGAAACTGAACTACATAGCAAGACCCTATCTCAAAACAAAATAAAACAACAAAAAAGAAAAAGAAATCAAGGAGCTAAGATCAAAGTCATTTGGCCAGCTACCTCTTCCCTCCTGGGAGGTTCTGGGACTTGTTTTGTGGAGAGAGCAAATACCTCCCCAAAGTGAGAACAAATAATCCCAAATGCAACCAGTAAGTGCCTCTATCATCATCCAAGGAATTCCTCAATTCATTGCCAAGTATTTACAGAAGACCCAGCTGTGCCAAACAGCATCTCAATGGTGGTCCTGCCCCCCCCCCATCACCACCCTGGGCAGGCAGTCTCATGGGGATCCTGATGCTGCTCATCTTACAGCCTACCTTGGCTGGGTCATGCCATCCAACCCTGTCCCCATTCCTCGCAGATGCTCCTTCAGTTACTGTTACTTCAACGTGGGGAAGAGTTGTGGGCTAACTATGCTTCCTCCAGTCGTAGGTTGAGATCCTAACTCCCAAGGGCTGGCATTGGGAGGTGGGGCCTTGGGAAGGTGATTGTGTCATGAGGGTAGAGCCCTCATGAATGGTATTAATGGTCTGATGAAAGAGATCTATGGGCTAGTAAAACATTTGCATCGAATGTGGAAGTCTCTGGTTTAATCCCTGGCACCTCACAATAAATTAAAAATAAGTAAATAGGCCTGAGAAAGCCCCTTCACCCCTTCCACCACATGAGGACACAATAAGATGGAACCACTGATGGACCAGGAGACAGGCCCTCGTCAGACACAAAGTCTGTTGGGGTCTTCCTTTTGGACTTCCCAACTTCCAGAACTGTTAGAGAAAGTTTTTTCTATTGTCTACATGGCACTCAGTTGATGGGTATTTTTGTTTAGCAGCATCCCTCCCCCTCCCCTGAGGGTATCTGTCCCAACTTGGGGATGGGATGTTCCAGGTTCACTCTATCTGAATATCCCTTGCTCTGTGTCACTGTGTGTCACCTTGCCCTGCTGCATGGTCCTTATTATACATGTTACCATCTGGAATGCTTTCCTTTGTGTATCTGTGTGTTTAACACATCTCCCTGAATTAGAGTGAAAATATCATGAAAGAAACCACTTCACCTTTCCTTCACCACTGTACCCCAAATCCTAGATAGTACCTGACATAGTATACACTCAGTGAACATTTATTTAATGACGGTGTATGGCCCGTCCCAGACAATATGTACAGGAAGGAGCCGTGTGCCAGGACGTAGGTGTATTGGAAATCTGATGCTCACTGTGCCTTCCAAGGATGACACACATGTGCTCTGCGTCCCCATGGAGATATCTGGCACTGTACCTGTCCTTATCGCAATCAGGGCACAGTAACCCACCCTGGGAGCCTGGGAGTCCCCTGTTGCTGCCTCCTTCTCACTCTCCCTTCCTCTCACCAAAACTACAACCTACCTCAGTAGTAGTAGAGCTGGCAAACTGGCCTTCCCCTCTCCCACCTCCTTCAAGGATATTAGAGTTTACCAGGGAAAAAGAATGACACAGAAGGTGGAGATGGGAGTTCACACAATTGGGCTGGCAGTTGGCATGACAGGCTGGCAGCCTGGGAATTTCCAGTCAGAGCTGCTGCAGTCTTGAGCCTGCGGCAGTCTGGAGGTAGAATACCTTCCTCTTGGGGTGAGCAAGGGAATGGAGGGAACCTCAGTCTCTTCTCTTGATGCCTTCAACTGATTGGAGGAGGCTACCCACACTGTGGAGAGTAATCAGCTTTACTCAGAGACTTAAGTCACAGCTAAAAACTCCCTCACAGCCACATCCAGGCTGGTGGTTGACCAAGCAGGCCTAGGCCATTTCACAGACAGATCTCACATGGCTCTCTACCCCATCCCAACATCTTCCATGTGCCTTCAGGACTGCAGAGGATGAAAAACTAAAAATGGGCTTTTGTTTGTTTCCTTTTTGTTTTGTTTTGTTTTGTTTTATGTTGTTTTGTTTTGCAGTACTGGGGATGAAGCCAGGGCCTTGTCATCTCAGCTCTTTTTATTTTATTTTTGAAACAAGTTCTCACTAAGTTACCCAGGCTGGCCTCAGACTTGCAATCTTTCTGCCTCAGCCTCCAGAGTAGCTAGGATTATAGGTGTACACCACTGCTCTTGTTTTAAAAACTATATTTCTAGCTGGGTATGGTGGCGCAAGCGTGGAATCATAGCACTTTGGGAGGCTGAATCAGGAGGATCTCAAGTTTGAGTCTTGCCTGGGCAATTTAATGAGACCCTGTCTTAAAACAAGGGCCAGAGATATAGCTCAGTGCAAAAGCCCTGGGTTCAATCCCCAGTACTGAAAGAAGAAGGAGGAGGAGGAAGTGGAGGAAGAAGAGGAGGAGGGGGGAAGGGGAAGAGGAAGAGGAAAAAGGAGAAACTGTCTTTGTAAGACTCCCTGGTAGAGCCAGGGTTCTTAACAGAGCTGGTGCAAGGCTCTTCCAAAATCAACAGTACTAAAGGTGGTCTCCTGAGTCCCCATTTTTATTGAGGCGGGGGTACAGTTCCCAGGGGGGCCACTTTTGCGTTATTCTTTTTTCCTAGAAGTCAGTCTATAAACCACTTCTCTTGTCCTTCCAAAACATTGAAATAACACAATTCCCTACATTCTGTCCCTTCCTGGAGAGCTCTTTCCTACAACTAAAACCACCCGCTGCCACTGTCTCTCTCATATTTGTCCTGTACTTTCAAGCCTCACCATCCTACCCTTATCCAGGCTTCCTTTTCTATCTCTCCTCTCCTCCGTCTAATCTGGTTAGCAGATGACATCAACTCACCATCTTTAGCCATTCAATTTTTATTTTCTGCTCTCCCCAACTAGATATAATTGTCCTCTTCCCAAAGAGCTCCCACCTTACCATGTAAATTCACCTCATGCCCAGAGGTTTAGTCAACATTAGCATGTCTATGGAAAGTCCGATGTCAAAAATACAATATGGAGTATCTTTAAATTCTCAGGGAGCTTACATTCATTTCCCACCTCTCTCTCCACTGAACTCTTCAACTCTTGATCTCTCGTGTTCTGCTTATTCTCATGAAGCTCTGTGTGTGTAGATCTTACTGAACGCTTGTGTGCAAGACTAATTCTTTATTTGGAAAAGTCCTACATCTTCTCACCATGCTGCTCAGCAATCCCCAGTGCAGCCTTTCTTGTTGACTTTGCTCTCTTCCTTCTCAGGAAGCAAAGAAAAACTTTCAGTTTTCTAATGAACTTCAGTTCTTCCACCTTCTCCTTATTATAGACCTTGTTCTAGCTTTCCATACCCAGCTGACCAAAGTTTTCTTCCTATGAAATGACCTTACTTTCCTAAGACTTCAACGAGAGCTCAGTGTGGGAATAGGAGCAGGAGAGACCTGGATTATTCTAAATAATTCTATCAAGGTGGTAGTGAGTATTCATGGAAGCAATCTGGTAGAAGAGAGGAGAAAGACCTGTGTGAGGAGAGGCACCAGGAAGATGCTAGAAGCCACAGAAACCAGGGCACTTTATGAGGTGATCTGGCCAGTAAGAATTCAAAAGAGGGCCAGGGATATAGCTCAGCAGCACAAACGCCTGCCTGACAAGCGCAAGGTCCTGAGTTCAATTCCCATCATTACCAAAAAAAAAAAAAAAAAAAAAAAGAATTCACAAGAAAGTGAGGAAAAGACTTGCAGAAACAAAAGTGCCGATGGCCAGTTAAAGTGCTGAAAAGGGAAAACCATGTAATGTTTAGGCACATGGGTTCCGAGTAACTGGCTGTATTCCAAATTCGGCCCTGCTAGGCACAGTGGGAGATAGCAAGTTTGAGGCCAGCCTGGGCAATTTAGCAAGATCTTGTCTCACAGCACAGTAAAAAGAGCCGGAGTTATAATTCAGTGATAGAATGCTGGCCTAGCGTGTATAAAGTTCTGGGTCTGGTTCCTAGTACTGGGAAAAAAAAAAAAAAAAGCTCTATTACTAACTAGTTCTGTGATTGCCAAGCTGCTCGGTGTATTTACACTTCAATTTCTTTTTTGTAAAATGGGATAAAAGTTGTTAAACGAAAAGGTCTATTTCCAACAACTGTTGTAGGATTAAATAAAATAACAGATAAGAAGTATCTGGCAAAACGAATCAGTTATCTGGGAATATTAGCTATGACAATGTTATGGCTTATATCTAGATGTCCCCCCAAAGTTTCATGTACTCATAGATGGGGCTTTGGGGAGGTAGCTGGATCTAGGGTGTATGAATATGGATTATGGGTGTGTGATAACTGGGTTAATACATTGATTGGATTAGTGTAGTTCTGGGTATAGCTAAATGGATTTATTGAAGACAGAAGACCCACCCTGGGTGTACATGGCACCAGCCAATAGGTTTATAGCCAAAATGGAATAAAGAGGGAATGGGAGACTTGCTGCTGCTTCCTGTTTCCTGTCTGCCATGCCATGGACTGTTCCTCCTCTTCCATCCTCCTCTGTAATGCCACCTTGCCTTGGAGCCAGCTGACTATGTACTGAAACCTCTACAAACTGTGAGCTAAAATAAATGTTTCCTCCTTTAACTTGTGGGTGTTGGGTATTTTGCCCAAGCAACAGGAAGTAAGTAAGACAAATGATGGTATAAACAATGACACAAAATAGATCCTATTACTGCTGTCATGTAAATTTCCACTGTCTCCCCGTCTTCAATTAAAATTCTGCAGGCTTGTTAAAGATATTTAAAATATCAATTCCCTGCTCTGGTTGAGTCCATGATGAAAACAAGGGCAAACAAATTCCTAAACCAACCTAATACAAGAGAAACACTTGTTTCTGGACACAAGTTTGTCAGCAATTTGGGGAGCAGTGCAAATGTGGGAGTGAGACTTTCCCAAGACTGGGGATAAATCACTTGTCAGAATGCACCCAGATCTGAGAGGACAAGAAGAGTCCAGCCGCGATCTGCATCCATCATTCTGTGAGCAGTTACTATGGCTGTTGCATAAACAACTGGTGTTCTCCTCCCACTTGTGGTTGTCAGTGGCAGCAATGCCGGGATGAGAAGGATTCTAAGATCATGCTCAAGCTCAATTTAAACTTGGAAGGTATTTTAGTTGGTTTTCTCTTACTATACCAGTGTACCATCTGTAAAGGAAAGAAGTTCATTTTGACTCATGGTTCTGGATGCTGGGAACCAGCATCTCCTTGGCTTCTGCCGATGCCTCAGACTCCATCATAAGCATGGTGGAAGAGCAGAAAGGCAAGCCAGTGCATTAAGAAAACTCAAGAAGGGCAGTTTCCTTTCTAACAGTCTGCTCTCTTACTGGTCCAGTCCCTCAAGAGTGGGAACTCACAACCTAGAGAATTACTGTAAGCTAACCCTTGAGAAAGACACTAATCCATTCATGACAGCAGTGCCCCATGGTCTTATCTCTTTATCATCTCTCAACACTGTCACATTGGGGACCAATCTCAGCATGTGTTTCAGAGGTGACACACAGTATTCAAACCACAGCAGAGGGCCTAACATGATCCAGAAGTGCTGTAGCAAACTACAGCCTAATGGCCAGTCCCAGCCACGACCTGTTTTTGTACAACAACTGAGCTAAAAATACTTTTTTACATTTTCAAATGGTTGGAGAAAAACATTTAAAAAGATAGTATTTCATGGTACAAGAAAATGATTAGAAATTAAGTGTCCATAAATAAATTTTGAAATCGGTTAATTAAAAAACTGTGAAAAACAATGTTTTGCTCTTGTTATGCAAGTATTTCCCCAAAACATTCTAAATTTTGTCTTCTGGCCCGGAAAACCTGAAACATTTACTATCTGGCCTTTCACTGAAAAAAGTCACTTGACTTTGTGTCATCAAGAGGAGTCAATTGTTTGTAATGCTGGGCCTTTTCTAGCCTTGAAGTCTCCCATATTTGTAACTTGATTTTTTTCATATAAAAATTGTGGGAAAAAAAAATTGTGAGTGGAAGCCTAAAAGCCCCATGGATTGATTTCCTTTCTTTCAGGAGCAATTTTTTTTAATTCTCCCTCATGGATAGGTATATTAGTAAGTCAGTAATGTAAGACCTATAGATTTTTTTCTTTCATCAAATACTAAAAATGAGTCAGTAGCGCTGATTATCTCCTGCTTTTATGACTAAAGCATAAGATAGGCCCACATTCATTTTACAGATGCAGGTTTTTTAATATTTCTTCAATTTTGTGGTGACTGCCAAGTTTTGCTATACCTAATTTTCATTCTATTAATTTTTTTTTTTTTAATTTCTTCTCTGCCCACTGCCACCCACTGCTCCTTTCTGACTAATTGCAGACACCTGAAAAGGATTTGCTTCCTAAGTCGGATGCAGGATTTGGGTACAATATCTGCCAGTTTGGGAAACTGATTTGAGCCCGTGGCCTTTCCCATCTCCCCACCCCAGGAGGTGACCGACCTTCCCCT
This sequence comes from Erethizon dorsatum, assembly GCA_028451465.1. Lineage (NCBI taxonomy): Eukaryota > Metazoa > Chordata > Mammalia > Rodentia > Erethizontidae > Erethizon > Erethizon dorsatum. Next base: position 140,828,363 of record CM051823.1, on the reverse strand, counting down.
TTTCCCAGCATCGCTTGGTGATCTCACTTCCTGTCTTTTCTCCAGAAAAGTTGGGTGAACTTTCAATTTATTCAATGTCCCACTCCCCCTTACATTATAGCGTCAACAGACTTTATATTCACTTCTGGTTGATCTTAAATTGGTACGGATTCCTGAAACTTTCTCTTTCTCAGCCCCACCTCCCTGTCAGGCTCTGCAGTTAATGATCTATTAACAAATGCATAAGAGATTTCATGGCATTGCCTTTTATACAAGAAACCTGTGGAGATTCATTTAGCGGCTAGAGAAGTCTTCTACATAATGAATAATAATACACTAATTACATGTCCTGGGGATCTGGATTTTCTTCAGCTTTCCCTGGGGTGTACACAATGGCAACAATGTTCCTCCTTTTCTGAAAACATCTTTCCTAAAGACTACTTACTCACTGAGCAACCATTTCCTTTATTTTTCCTAATCCATTTTACAAAATATAAGCATTTGGTGACAAGTTAAGACAATGGAGGGCTAGGGATATAGCTCCGTGGCACAGTGCCTGCTTGGCAAGCGCAAGGTCCTGAGTTCGATTCCCTGTACCAAAACAAAACAAAACAATGGAGTTACACAGAAACTCACCCTTTCCCTCCTTTCTCCAGGCTCTTTGTTGGGTTATTCAAGGTTGTCACTTAGGATTTCTTCCAAGCATTTCTCTACGTTCAGATAGGTCAAGGCAGATGTAGTTATTTTTCTACTTTTTACAAAAACTAGTGTTGCGTCATATATATCACTCTGAAGTTATAGTCAATGTGTGTGTATCTTACCCATTCTTAGTAATTACACGTCACTCTGTGGCCAGCTGTTGATGTCCCTGTTGATAGACTTTCACTTTAACAAAGGCTTACTTTGCAAAAATAAAGGCTGGACATCTGGATCAAGGGTGTAGACAGAAAAGACAATAACGCATTGTCTTTGGTGACCAGATTGGGTGGGGGGAGATCAAGTGATGTCCTGTGACACTGAGTGGGATAATGAGGTATGCAGAGTTGTACAGGGAGCGGATGGAGAACTTGATGGGATGTGCTCACTTGGAGACAAGCCTGACAGACGAGGGGGAAGGGTGCAGGCGTGGGGAACAGCATGTGCAAAGCCAAGGGAGCTTGAGGGAGCTTGGCACTCTCCCTCCTGGCTGAAACACTGGGCCTGTGCAGGAGCTGCTAGAAAATGTGGAATGGCAGTTGGCACGGAAGTGCATGGACTTGTCCACCAACCTAGAGACCTGAATCATCCCAGGGATGAGAGTAAAGGAGGGACATGTGGGGGAATCAGATTCTGTTTCCAGGATGATATCAAGAGGGCATCTGGAGGACACGTGCTGGTGTAGTCTAGGCAAGACAGGATAATGCACAGAGGCAGGGCAGTGGTGAAGAACAGAAGGGAGATGATCAGAGTTAGCCTTCCAGGGTGAGACCAGCAAGACTGTGGGCAGACCGAGGGGCTGGCAGTGCAGGTGGGCTTCCAGCCATCAGGGATACCCTTGGAGGAAACATGGGACGAGGGCAGTTTACCCCAGAGAGCCGATGGCTTCCATTTTGCACATGTGGAGTGTGTAGTGGCTGTGAAATATCTCAGGCTCTTTGAACATTTTCCAAATACAAGGTGAAGACAGCCTTCCTCAGTACCTTTATTAACTATGTGATTGGTTTGCCTCCTTCACAGAGAAAGATGACCAAAATGACTCAGTGGAGTTTTAACCTTGGACTCCTGTCTCAAGGGGTGAGGAGTACATAGGAGGAGGGACTGTGCACCTAGGCAGTACCTCTGAGGGACCCCACAGAGGGTCTCCTCCAGCAGTCAAATTGGGAACAATGACCCTCTGGGCAGAGTGACTAACTGCCATCCTTTGTCTGGATTGGGAGCTGCTAGAAGTTCTGACTGGAAGAATGCACAGTAGGCAGGACCTATCCCACCACCCCATCAGTGAAGCACCTGTGTCCAGGTTCCCGCTTTCCAACCATAGGCAGCAGTTCTGAAGGCAGCCTGTCCTCAGGGAGCACTTCTTCCTGAGTGACCCCTGGCCCCAGTTACCTCCCAGTTGCCTAACCCAACAGACAGGTATTACACATCTTCAATTAGTAAACATTTTAGAACCCTCTGCTGTGTGCCAAGCACACTGGACTGCCAGAGGCAGAGGATAAAGTGAAATAAACACAGGCTACTGAGCCTGCCAAATGGATCAAAGAAAAAGTCCAAGAGATGCAGGGAGAGGGAGGGAGAGGTGAGGGAGTTAAACAAAAAAGAATTAAGAAATGTCATGTTTATGTACCAACTCCCTACAATGAATATAATCATTATATAATAAAAACATGTACCAATGAAAAAATTTAAAAACCATTAAAAATGAAAATGCAAAAAAATTAAATCTCTTTTCTTTAAAAGGAAGGAAGGAATGAAGGAAGGAAGGAAGGAAGGAAGGGGAGAAAAAGTCCAGGGCAGGAGTTCTGAGCAGGGGTAATGGGAAAAGAAAAAAATCAAGGAAAAAAAATCTAAGGATACCTCCTCCATTTTAACCCAGGAATCCTCAGAGGTATTTAGGAGGGAAATGAAATTCCTTTGGAAACACGAATCTAGGAAGCTGAAGTTTCTTGTGTGGCCAAAGACTTCTCTGCTACCAAAAAGCTGGAAGACTTGAAAAGTAAGCCACAGAGGTCCTCCCTTATCCAAACTGTCATTTTCCATAGTTTCAGTTACCCAACTGTGGTCCAAAAGCTAAAGAAAATTTCAGAAATAAATAACTAATAGGTTTAAAATTGCATATCATTCTGAGAATCACAATGAAATCTCATGATATCCCCTTCTGTTACCCTGGGGTGTAAATCGTCACTTTGCACAATGTATCCATGCTTTATATGCTACCCACCTGTTCATTACCTAGTAGCCTTTTTGGTTTCATGGGTATCACAGTGTTTGTGTTTAACTAACCCATATTTTAATAATGGTCCCAAAGCACAAGAATAATCATGCCAGCAATTGGGATATACTATTGAGAAGGTGTAAAATGCTTCCTTTTAGTGAAAAGGTGAAAGTTTTCTAAGGAAAGAAAACAGCTCTGCATACTGAGGTTATTAAGACCAACAATATAAGATATTTTGAGAGACAACATTCAAGTAGTTTTATTATAGTACATTACTATTATTCTATTTTATTATTAATTATTGTTGTTAATCTCTGTGCCTAATTTCTACCTTGAATGTTATCACAAATATTGTATGTATAGGAAAAAATACAATATATATAGGATTTAGTACTATTTGTGGTTTCGGGCATCCACTGGGGGTCTTAGAACGTATCTGCCACAGATAAGAGGACATGCTGTATAAATACAGATTTCCTTTCTGTGTCCTATCTGTCCCTGATGATTCTGTTTCTGAAGCTTGAGATAAAGTTGTATCCAGATGGTGCTGATGTGCCACAGGCTGGGGGATCAATGCCACAGACAATGTGGACCTGGAGGGAGTCAAAGAAAGATTTTTTGTTTGAGAAAGCTCATCTTGGTGGCAGCATACTGGTGCAGAGACTGGAGTAGGTGGCTGGGTCATGAGAACTGATGGGGCCTGCGATGGGGCCCTCCTGAGGCTTCCCGCGTGCCAGGTGTTGTAGCCCCTGCCATCCATCCTGTGACAAATGACATTTTGCTACTGGTTTCTCCCTCTGACTGCACCTTCTTCACTGTGGCAACTTCTTTCACTTGTCACACCCACTACCCGTGCCTGGAGGAAGACAGAACAGTGTTGTTCGTCTTTAATCAGAGTGCCATCTCTGGAAGACAGGAAAAATCAAGGACAGTGCTCACGTTTGACTCCCAGCTTTGGAATCTTGCTTGCTTCTTTTTAGCTTCTGGTTCTCACTGCAAAGTCAGGAAATGGCCAAAGTAGATACCCCACCCCCACCCTTTGCATTAGGCTAAACTCACATTGAGCTTCAAAGGATGAGCCCCATTTCCTTCTCCAGTTGAAATGCTCCAATATTTCCTGACTTTTCAACAGAATATGAGAAGAAATTCTGATGCTGCTCTGCTTGCAAAAGTAGTGTTTAAGATGTGAACTTAAAGTTAAGAATAAGCACACCCTTTAGGGGTTTTTATCCCCTTAGAAATGCATCCCCTGTTCTAATTTTGAGGGACAAAATGTAACCAGTTCTTGGCACAATAAAAGGAATCGCCTCTAAACCTACACAGCCTCCACTCCCTGCACCTCCCTTTTTAATGTAAATGTGGGCAATACCAGGAAATGAGCTGGGCACAATATTTGTGCTAGGTCTTCATATCTCCTTGTCTATTTGGAGTCTTAGGTAAACATGCCCCTAGCCACAGGCATGGCCTTGTGTGGCAAGGCAGCCTCTTCCATAAATCGCCTCCTCTCCATGTTCCGATTGGCGTCTCTTAAGTCCATTGCTATCTTCTGCAGCCAGAAAACAGAAGACACCATACTGAAACTTAAAACAGGAAGAGGCTTTTACTATGTAAGTAATTCTTTACCAAACATCAAGAGAAAATTTGTATTTCAGGGTTCATCTTACTTGTTCATTGTCATTTCATACCTAAGTCTCAAGTATTCATGTGTCATTATATGAAACTATACATTGTATACAATGCATATACAAATGTGTTATTAATAGTATGTAATCCTGCTACAGTATTAAATGCCTCAGCATTTGGAGTGTTAAACATCATTCAGTCATTTGTACAGTTCGTAATTCTATACCATTTGAAATGCTGTCATTTCTTTTTCTTTTCCAGAATCCAACCATTTGTTTCGGAAGAACAAGACCAAAGCTCACATTGTTCCAACCATGTGGCCAGCTGCTGGCTTTGCCACAATGAGCTGCATTGTTGGGTAAATGGAGTCCCTCAGGTGAATGTAATTATGCAAATCCTTCCCTAAATACCAGCCTCTTTCTGCCCTCTCCCAAGGCGCCCAGCCCTGGGCTTGCTGTCACATTGGATTACAGGAGGCCTCACTTGTTGGCTGGGAGTGTCCTCCCCACATTTCCTGGGCTATCTCCAGACAGAACCTACTCCTGACCCTGCTGGGCCTGCTCATAGTCTCCAAAGAAGACCAGGTCCCTTTTGCCCACTGACACGTCTTCACTTCGAGTCAAACACTGGATCACATACTCTTTCGTTCCTGGAAGCTGTATTAGCCTGCCCGTGATTCAAAGCAGGCTTATTCACAGATAAGCCCTGGAAGTTGTGTAGACACATGGTCAAGTGTCTTATACACACACACACACACACAAACGTGCACGCACACACAATTACTCATCCTTATCCACTCCAGAACAACCCTATGTAGTTATGCAATTGTGCAGCTACTGAACATTAGCACCCCCATTCACAGATATGACAGCATAAGCCTACAATTCTTATCTACTGACAGAACTATACACATAATTAGAAATAGGGAACCTGGGCAAAAAAAACTCTCTTGAAAGTCCCCACCCCTTTAATTTATATGAGTCAGTGTGCAGGGGTAATTTTTCCCATGTTTTTTGGTTATTTCCCAAAATAGAACTCTGCCTACTAGAGGCCTTGAATAAATGTGAGGGAACACATGCTTAAACTAAACTTTGTTTACTTCCTCGTACCAGCTCAGTGAGATAAAATTCAATTTCAATATTCCATCAGTTCCACTCTTTGCTGGGTATTAAATGATTACAGAATTTTGAATGGGAAGTAAAATATAATGACAGTGAACCAAATAATAATTCTCTGAAGAAAATAAAATAGCCAAAGGAAGTTAAAAACACAGAACTACATTTAAGTCACTTTATATTCATTTGCTTAATTACCTTGGTATCAAAGGGATTCTCAAAGATATTTTCATTCCTGAAGTCTCCGTAAAATTTGTCATTGAGGGCATGATTCTAAGCGTTGGGTGGCAAAAGGAAAGGGGAGGAAAGATATTAAACTGACTGGAAAAGAATTTCAAAGTAAAACCAGGCATGATGGAGGCTATAATGGAGGAGACTCACTTTGTTCCTTGATTTGCACAAAAGCTGTGGGACTCCTGTGGGATGGAATAGGAAATAGAAAGGTTTGTGGGAGTAGGTGAATAGGGTTCTGTGTGTTTTAAGCTTTCTGGATCCTGCAGTTCTACTTTTGATAAAAAAGGATATGGGCTCTGGTAATAAAGTATAGGTTTGTATAATCTTCCATATTAATTCAAGGGGAATTAGGTTTAGAGGTACAAAATAAGAATACATTTATGTATTACAATCTACTGCAATTAGATTACAAATTCAGGGTTTGTTAAAGATTTATACCATGCATAAGAAATACAGAACAGATTTTCCAACTAAGCTGTTTAATCACAGATTGTCATATTTAAAATTTTTCATTACAGTCATGTGTCACATAGGATATTTTAGCCATTAATGGGCCACATATATCATGGGAGTCTCGTAAGTTTATAACGGAGTTGAAAGGTTCCAATCGTCTGGTGACTTTGTAGCCATCTCAGTGTCATAGCCCAACACGTTATTCACACGTGTGCAGAGATGCCAGGGTAAACAATCTGCATTGCTGATCATACATTATCACACAACATATATGATACTTGGTCATGGCAATAAACAACTGTTACTGGTTTATGTATCTGTTTATTTATTTATTTTTTTGTGGGTACCGGGGGGTCGACCTCAGGACCTCGTGTGCCAACAGGCACCCGTGCCGCTGATATCACCGGCCCCTTTTTTGTATGTGGGTTCCGGGAGTCGAACTCGGGCCCTCGCGCTTGCAAGGCAGGCACTTACGCCGCTGAGCCATCTCACCGGCCCTATGTATCTGTTAAGCTATACTTTTTACCATTGTTTCAGAATGCAGTCTTACTCATAGGCAAAAAGTTTGCTGTAAACAGTCTGCTGTTTGGTGCCAGCAGCAGCTTCATAGATCGTGTTCACCTGGTCAACACGCAGTTCAAGGGACCATGCCAAGGGGTTGACGCAGACGGGCCAGTCTGTGTAAGTGCGTGCTGTGATGTTTGTACAAGAATGTCTAGCAACACATTTCCTGGTGTGTGTCCCTGTATTAAGTGATATCTGAATGCATTTTTAGCTGTCAATTTTTTGGTCTTTTCCATTGGTTTTTGTAAAGTGTGCCAGCAACTTTACTTATTGGAACATTTTGGTTCCTCTGTCATGGTCCCTAAGGGAGAGCTGGCAGGAACAGCTCCACACACAAGTTTGGAACTGTGAAAGCCTCAGCCCATGTCAGGGTCCTAAAATGAAGGTGGACACTCATTGGTTCTTTGTAGAGGTTACCAGTAAAAGCCACCAGGATATTGTGGGCACATTCCTATAGTGGCTCTAGGGAAGTGGACTTTTCTCTAAAATTTGGTTGTGTTTATATGGGACTAAAAACTTCTTAAAGCCTGTGTAATTCTCTTTAGTATTATGATTCCATTTGGAAATTTTTTCCTTTTTTGAGGGTACACAATATGTTGTAAGTCATTTCCATTATGGGGCAAGGGGGAGATAATAATAAAATAATAATAAAAGCAATTTTATAAAATAAGATGGCCTCTGAGAGGTGAGTAAGCAATTGCATTTTTTTTTTGTGGGTACTGGGGGTCGACCTCAGGACCTCGCGTGCCAGCAGGTGCCCGTGCCGCTGAGTGATATCACCGACCCTTTTTTCGTATGTGGGTACCAGGAGTCGAACTCAGGACCTCGTGCTTGCTAGGCAGGCGCTTATGCCGCTGAGCTATCTCACCAGCCCCAGGAATTGCATTTGATATTCTGTATACAAGACTGTTTTGTATGTTTTGGACTGATAATGCCGTAAGGGAGAAAAAGTATCTTTTCCTCACCTATCACTAGGTTCCTGTACGAGGGACCTGTAGGCACAGACAGGTTAACAAGAGAAAAGCATACACATGTACTGAATGTCACACTCCAAACAAATGTTCTCTCCTGATGATCTGAATTTGGAAAGTGCTGTAGTTTGAATATAGTTTGTCCCTTCTGAAACTCAAGTTGAAATTTAATCCCCATTATGAGATAGTAAGAGTCAGGACCAGGTGGAAGGTTTAGGAGGTGATTAGGGCTCTAGCCTAATGAATGGATTATTCCAGTCACACAAGTAATCCATTAAAGGGTTAATGGATTATTTTGACGTGAGCGCTGTAGGCTAATTCCTCTAGGTCTCTTGCCACTAGGTCTCTAGCAGGCTGCCCTGTGCCCTGCCAATAAGGAGGCTGTCACTAGATCCAGCCCTTTGACCTTGAGCCAGACCAGGAGTCAAAATAAGCATCTTTTATGGCTTACCAGTCTCTAGTATTATTGTTATTAGTTGCAGAAAATGGATTAAGACAGAAATAAAGGGACAAGAAGAAAATTTTACCTTTCTCTCTTTTCTTCTTTTTATGTGGGTTCTGGGAGTCGAACTCAGGACCTCGCACTTGCCAGGCAGGCGCTTATGCCACTGAGCCATCTCACCAGCCCTTACCTCTCTCTCTTGACTGGAGACTGTCAAAAGCGATTGAGGAGAACTGACTGACCCAGGCAAGAATTCCCACCTCCGGGCCTCTTTGAGCCGGTTGTCCTGGATCTCATTTTAGGCTCCAGAGCCAGCAGCGCATCTCGGTCACTCCACACTGGGCATCAGAAACTTCAGGGGAGAAAAAAAGTTACATCTTTTCTTGCTGTCTTACATCCAAGGTTATGGCCCTATAACAAAAGAATAAAAAAGGAAAGCGTGCAAATTTGCTTAATAAAGTTTTATGTGATGGGACAGCTGTTTGAAATGAAGACCCTAAGAAAAGGGGGAAATTTGTGTATTTTTATGCTAAGTTGATGAAGAAGTAAACAGTTGTGAAGTATGATTGGATAAAGCGTGTGCGGCCTAATGGGACAGAACTGGGGAAACAGAGCAAGGCCTGTTGGTCCAGATTCTTCTTAGTGTCCTGTGTCTCCAAGGCTAAGTGTATTCCTTTTCTCTGTGTAGAGGGAGGAAACATCTGGAAGGTTTTTATGATCTGCTTAAGGGTTAGAAGGGCAAAAAGAGGGACAGAGAGAACTTCCTTGTCTCTGCTGTTTCCTCAAATGCCAAGAGGCCATACTGAGGGTAGCGTGCCTAAACCCCATCATTGTGACCAGTATTCACAATCATGGTCATGATTGTTGCCCTGTTCCAGTTTATTGTGCATGTAAGTTTCTATGAAGGAGTAATTTTCTTTCTTTCTTTCTTTTTTTTTTTTTCCTTGAGACAGGGTCTCATTATGTTGCCCAGTCTGGCCTTGAACTCCCAGGCTCAAGCAATCCTCCTGCTTCATCCTTCAGGTCACTGGGACTACAGGCATGTTTCACTGCACCTGCAGGGAGTAAATTCTTTACCAAGAACCAAATCATATTTGCTTGTATTGTTGAGCACAGGATGACCTGCCAGTCTTGGGCCAGAACTGTGTGAGAAGTATTTTTAAGGCCCATAGTTAGTTACTTACATGAAATGTGTATTGCAAGAACCCCTTGCTAACTAACAACCCCAGCTCCAAATACCCCTTTCCAGAGTCCCACAGCAGGGCCTTGGGGCTTGTGAAGGACCAGGAGGGGCAAAATGCAATTGAGTGTTGTCCTCAGAAAACTAAATTGTACCTCACCTTTCAAGGTGTTCTAAAACCATCAACGTGAGCACTTAAAAAAGAAAATTAAGAAGAAGAAATAAAAAAACCCACATCTCAACTTAAAAGATTTTAATAACCTGTCAGAATGACAGTTTTGTAACTGCAGAAATAGGCAGGAAATAGAAATCTTTTCTTCTGCTGTATCTTGGGCTTAGGTGCTGAGACAGGCGAGGAGGCCAGAGCAGGTACGGCTGCGCTCTGATGTCTCTTTTCCCCAAAGCTCTCAGCTCGGGAACACTGCTGCCCATTGATCCCAGCCAGAGCAGTGGTTTTAGGGTTTGGTGAAGAGTTTTCTGGCTGCCAGGCTGACAGCGGCATGGAGCTTAAAAATGACAGCTGAACAATAGGAAAATTCCACCATATTGTTATTAATCACGAAAACAGGAAAGCACGGCTTTTTCTGATGCCAGTAGTGAGAATGTATAGCAGTGGGTCAGGCCCTTTGCCCACGCCCTTCTGCTCAAACAGCATCAAAGCAATCAGACAAGTGCAGGGTGGATGGGAAAGACGAGAAAACCCTTCTAAGGGCCAGATTTTCCTATTTCCTTAGAAAAAGTATCTCCATGACTAGAGTGGGACACATTGGTATCAGATAAAGGCAGTGCAGCAGCACGTACCTTTGGGTGACTAAGGGCTTATTGTTGTTCACTGATGATGATTAATACAGCAGAATTCCAGTAGGTGACTCAATCCTCCACCCCTATTCAGAAGATTTTCTCAGGTGCATTTTCACAGTTTGCATGGAAAAGTGTATGAACAATCACTTCCTCAAATAATCTTTTTTTTTTTTTTTTTTTTTTGTGGGTACCGGGGATCGACCTCAGGACCTCGTGCGCCAGCAGGCGCCCGTGCCACTGAGCGATATCACCGGCCCCTTTTTCGTATGTGGGTTCCAGGAGTCGAACTCGGGCCCTCGCGCTTGCCAGGCAGGCGCTTACGCTGCTGAGCCATCTCACCGGCCCCTCAAATAATCTTCTTATACATAAAAGTACACGTTCTTAAGCATCTTCTAAACTAGATAAACAAATCTTTTTGCTTCCTTTACATTTTCCTATTTTTTCTTTCCTACCCTGATTACAGCAACATACATTGTGAAATAAAAGTTGCTTGTATATGCACAAACAATGAGAGAGCTGTCTGCCTCCTGAAAGAGTTGACGTTGGCATTACCTCTGTCTTCAGCATTGCCTGGGCTCTCTGACTGTTGTTGGGGATATAAAGTAACAGTAAGGAGCATTTGAAGATGGATAGAGTAAATCCCAGCTATTTTCTCCTTTGAAATTTGTGTTGTAATGTTAGTTCTAGTGCATGCTCATTTTTGCAGTGCAGCTCATTTAATATGTACAAAAGGAAACATCCTGCTTTCTTGTACTGAACGCTCCTGAGTAGGCATTTTCTTGCTTTCTGTAGCCTGCATAATATTTCAAAGGGCTGCATTGTGCCATCATTTAATTCGTTCCCTATTGCTCAATAGAATGTTACACTTTTTCTTTACTTTTGCCTTCCAACTGAACTTTCAACCTTTTCAATCTTCCTTTCTTCCTGTCATTAATCCTACTTCTTATTAATTTTGGATTTTTTTGATGGGGAAGTACCAGGGATTGAATCCAGGATCTTTGTACTGAGCTACATTTCCAGCCCTTTTTTATTTTATTTTATTTTATTTTGAAACAGGGTCCCCTTAAATTGCTAAATTGCCAAGGCTGGGCTAGAACTTGGTGATCTTCCTGCCTCAGTGGTGGGGGTATGGGTGTGCTATTTTGGCTTTTTTATACCAAGTTTCCAGAAGTGGGATTATTGTGTCAAGGCAAATGGAGATTTTAATTGTCTTTTTTTTGTGGGTACCAGGAGTCGACCTCAGGACCTCATGCTTGCCAGCAAGCGCTTGTGCCGCTGAGCGATATCACCGTCCCTTTTTTTCCTTTATGTGGGTTCCGGGAGTTGAACTCAGGACCTCCCACTTGCCAGGCAGGTGCTTATGCTGCTGAGCTATCTCACCGGCCCTTAATTGTCTTTTATACATACTGCTAAACTGTTTTCCAAAATATCTGTAGTGATTCATATTACCAGAGGCAGTAGACAAATGTACCAAATTCCACAAGCCTCTTCTAACAATGTAAATTGCAAAACAAAACACCAAAAGAAGCTCAAAAAACTCATTTTTATGTATATAATTTATTTTTAGCATGGTTCATAAATTTAAATTTTTTTTTCATAAATTTAAGTCTTTTTGTTTACTCATTATACTTCCTCTTATTCAAATCAGCCACTTATCTACTGGGTTTCTTAGGTTTTTCTTAACAGTTTATATGAATTCTTTAAGTAATAAAGAATTTACTGTACTATATTTGCTGTGTACAGATTTCAAAGCCTTTTGCATTTCTTTCTACTTTGGATAAGGAAGATATTTTTTGGACATGAAAAGGTTTTTTTTGTTTGTTTGTTTGTTTGAGACAGGGTCTCGCTGTGTAGTTTAGGCTGGCCTTGAACTCACTATGTAGCCCAGGCTGGCCTCAAACTCACAGCAGTTCTCCTGCCTCAGCCTCCCAAGTGCTGGGATTACAGGAATGCACCACCACTCCCAGCACTGAAGATGAAAAGGTTTTGATGTCTTTTTTAGCTAAATTTATTTACTTCTAGTTTTGTTATTCAGTTTTCTAAAATTAAATTACTATGCCATTTAGATATTTGATAAATGTTCAACTCCTTTCTACAAATTAAAATAATATTTAATTTTTTACTGTATTATGGAGTGTGACATAAATATAAATGGATTTTCTGCTTTAGCCATTCACCACTCTCCCTTTCCTTGCTGGCTATTTTATGAGGCCTCTATGATGATATATAAAAATCTTAAAACTGAAGCTATCCCAACCCAGTCTTACACTATTTTTTTTTCAATACTGGAGATTGAATCCTGGGCCAGGCACGTGCTAGGCAAGTACTCTATCACCAAGCCACATTCCCAACCCTTTTTTGAGACAAGGCTCAGTACACCCAGGCTAGCTTCAAACTTGTGACCTTCCTGTTTCAGCTTCCCAGTAGCTAGGATATTCTGGTATTTTTGCCTCTTCTTTTAAGTGAAATTTAAAATCATATTATCAGATGTAAAAGCACCTGTTGGAATTTGATGGCTTTGTTTTAAATTGAGAAATTCTTTGTTGAGCTACATGGAATAAGATGGCAAATGGTGACTGGCATATTGTAGCAACTGATATCTGGAGCTACACTGGGATATATGCGTTTTTGGTCAGAACAGCCTGCAACATACGTGAACTGAGAGGCCAACATAAATTATAGCTAAGGAAAGGATTCCAGATCCATATCAGAGGGTCAAAAGCAGGTCTAAGGGGATTGAGTTAGCCTTGAAAGATGAAAGGAATATTAAGAAACCCAGAACCAAGGAGAAAGAACAAATCAGCAAACGGACTCTGCCTGACCCTTGATGTGTGACCAAACTCTTGGTGTTTCCTCCTGGTACTCTTGTGTAACTTCACTGGATTTCCCTTATATCAGCAGTATCACCCTGGGCCTGGCTATGCAGTTTATAAACTAAAAAGCTTTTATAAGCCTGTGCATCAATGAAATCCAAGCATCTCTCCAATTTCCAGTGTTTGGCGTGATTTGTAGGAATCTTATACAAGTTGACATCAAGTCTTTTGTGGCATTGCCTCATTACATATTTTTGAACATGCCAAAAAGCATTTTACTTTTTGGTGTTCTGCAATACTTTATTTTGCAATGTGTCTTCTTTTAGAATCAACTGTGAAGTCATAATATTTACCTTTACCTTTTTTCTAACTTCAGAATTGCCTTTTTTTTTTTTAATTAAAAGACATGCTATTCTTTCTTAACCATAAACACTGTTTTTGAGGAATAAAATATTTTCAATGAATATTTTAGGTATATTCTATTTTCTGAAATCTAAATAAAGATAAAGAGGATCATATGCCAGATAAGTTCCCTATAAATATACCTTTATTAAAACATTGCTATGAGTTCAAATGTGTGTTATTAATGAGTATTTTCTGAAATTCTCCAGAGCTCTTTATTTCAATTATAAACTGTTTTTTACAAATGACATATCCGTGAGTAAATATTTAAAAGAGCTAGTGTCATAAAGAACTAAATCCTTTATAATACTGCATTCCAATGCTAGGTCTCAGTACCAAACTTCAGTGTTATTTGCACAAGTCTTGTTGGAAAGTGCTTCACTGCTCTTCTTCATTCAGAAATAGCTGACGTAGACAATTCTTCTTTATCTGCCCATCACATTCCTTTTGGGGAACTTCTCTTTCCCCTAGCTCTGCCCATGAGATCCAGTGTTAGCAGCCACCATTTAGGTAATTCCATATCCTGGCTGCAGTGACTTTTTAAGAGGAAAGTCTGAGTCAACAGAATGTAAGAGAGAATCCCAAGGCACTGATCACAGTGCTTGGTTCTAGAAAAAGGCATGTGTGACTGACACTCTAGATTCTTTGCACTAATTTCCTGGGATAACTATTTCTGTGCCTGTGCCCTAGCTCTGGAGTGCTTTGTGTGTAAGGGCTCACATTGGTGACTCTTTTCTGAGGCCTGTCGTGGGCTACTGGAGATGTTTGTATATTATCTGTAAGCATCAGGAAATTATCCTTCTTAGTGCTGGAATTTATGCTTCTCACAGTGGCCTTTATCCAATGACTACCTGAGGTGGGAGTTTTAAAAGCCCAGCAAACTTGCCTTTGTCTGGGCAAACTCAGAGCACCACTTGTGATTTAGAGCTTCTGGCAGAATCAGCTTGAGGCTGGAATTTTACCTGATATCACACCCTTGCTTGTATTCTCCCCCCTTCCCTACCCTACTCCCTATACCTTCACCCCATTTCCTTTTTCCAGAGAACACTTCATTAAAAAGCACACTTGCATCGCAAAGTCCACTTTTAGGAAATCAGACCCAAGCCAGCATTGACTCAGGATGGGCCAGCACGAGATGGTCACCTGCAGCTGGGAGGTAGAAAATGTACTAGGATGTGAATCTGCAGGTGAAGGTGGTTTGACAGCAAGAAACTGACCCACAGAAAGAAGCAGAAACAACCCTGATGGCATTGCAGGCTCTGCTTCCAGCTGTCTTTAGGCTTCTCCACTCTTGCTCTTGGGAAGATGTGGTTGAGATAGTTAAATTAGGTTCCTGTCATTTGTGTCCAAGGAAATCCTGATATAGCCAAGACCAAAGAGCTCTTAAGTGCTGAAGACCTGTGCAGGGGGGCACAATCACACATAACTTTGCACATAACATCAGGGGTTCACAGTCCCACTCCTGGATTCTTTATGGTCCAGCGCCCCTATATTAGCATCATATATATGCTATAATTCCATGAGAATGAAACACTTCCAAGTTGCTCATTACTTTTCCTGGCAATAGAGCGCTTGGGTAGTCTCTTAGAAATCTTTGAGAAAAACAATAAGCAAGACTTTTGTTTGGGATTTCCCTCTCTAATAAACACAGTTAACAATAAGAAAATCACCACTGACCAAGTCAATAAATAAGAAAGTAAAAAAAGCCCCCTGTGCTCAATAGAGCACATATACAAAACTGTGGGAATGTCCACGTGCACAGAAAGATCACGAAAACACGTGGCAGAAGAGGAAGAGACGGTATCACTGGACTCCCATCTCATAGTGAGCAACACCAGCATGACTGTAGGATTTCTTTAGGAAAAAAATCCTGAGCTCAATTCCCGGTATCAAAAAAAGGAAAAAAATGTTTGCAGTACTGTAAGATCAATAGAACCATGACTTATGTTCCACAACCCACCTGCCTGATTTTATACATTCCGTCAGTTCTTTCATGTGTGCAAAGAAAAAAACATTTCTCTCGAGACAGTAGTAGAGCTCCTGTCTTCTCCCTGCCCTGTGCCCCTTGGGAGGGTCTCTTCCTCACCAGACACATGGTATATTGTGGCCCTCTGGGCCCCCAGTGGCAGAGCCATTCCCAGGACACCACTCTGTTGTTAGTTCTGACCCCGTGCTATGTGCACCTCACATTCTTTCCTCTGATCCTCTGAGCCTCTTCTCTGTCATCCAGGAACCCCCGAGGGTGTGGGCTCAAGGGCAGCTGAGAGGCGCTCATCAGATAATCTCTTTGGCTGGAGAGAATTCTCAGGAATATGCTGGGATTCTTTTGCACTAGTGAGCCGCTGGATTTCTATCAGGTTTTCTATCAGCATGGGCCTGGGGAGTTTTTCATGCCTGGCAGACTCTTCACTGTAATGACAGTAATATATAGTTACAGCTATATGTCCCTTTGGGAAACTTTTTGGGAGGTAGGAAATTTTACCCGCGTCTGACTGTGTTTGTTATTTCTGCTTCACGTAAATTAGAAAGTCTGTACTTTTCAGAGTTGGCAGAGCCCCTTATCTACAGGGGATCCCTTCCAAGACCCACATGGAAGGATGGGTGATGTGGGGAACACATGCACTGTGTTTTCTCCTGCATATGTGTACCTAGATAAAGTTTAAGTTAAAAATTACACACAGAGATTAACTGCCACAAAAATAACATATAAAAATTTAAGAGTATACTGTAATAACAGCTATTTAAAACGTATGAGTTATTTATTTCTGGAATTTTCCATTTAATATTTTTAGACTGTGGTTGCCTTTAAGTTACCTAAACCGCCAAAAGCAAAACCCATGGATGGGGGGTACTGTATCTTTATAAATATAAACTATATATATATCCCAAGAAAGAAAGAATGAGAATGAAGGAAGATTTACATTTGATAATTATACTTGTCAGCTTCTTCCTACTAATCGCATCATTCTCATTTTGTCAGGCACATGTTAAACTTTAGTGTACCCTCCACCTCTTTACCTTAACTATCACATGGTTTTGCCTGGTGAATTTTCCTGATAGCTGGTTCTCAAGAATAGACTGCCATGCTTCCTTCTTCCCTTTAAACTACATAGTCATACACTGCTGCATAACAACTTACCACAAACCTAGCAACATAAAACAACACCCATGTATTAGCTCACACGTATGTGGGTCAGAAGCACGGGCACTTGGCTGGGACACAGGGTCTCCCAGGGATGAAGTTTAGGTGTTGACTGAGAGCTACCTTCTGATGCTCTGGGGATGAATCACTTTTGTTTTTTTTTTTTTTTTTTTTTGTCTTTTTGAGACAGAGTTTCACTATGTAGTTCAGGCTGGCCTTGAACTCATGGCAATTCTCCTGCCTCAGCCTCCCAAGTGCTGGGATTACAGGCGTGTGCCACCACGCCCGGCTTGAATCTGCTTATAAGCCTCTTCAGACTGTTGACGCAGTTCAGTTCCTTGTGGATTGAGGTTCCCATTTCCTTGCTGCTATTGGTGTGTGTGTGGGGGGGTGGGTAATTATTAGCTTCTAGAAGCTTCTCTGCTGTCCTTGTGTATGGCTGACTACATCCTCAAAGCCGGTGATGGACATTAACGCCCCTTACACTTTGAATACATCTGGCCTGCTCTTCCGCTACTTTCTGGAGAAGATTCTCTACTTGAATTTTTTTTTTTTTTTCTTTTTTTGCAGTACTGGAGATGAACGTAGGGCCTCCCACATGTTAGGCAAATACTCTATCACTGAGCTACACTTCCAGCCCAAATGCTCTACTTTTATAGAACTTGCCTGACTAGGTCAGGCCTGCCAGTATGATTTCTATTAAGTCACCTGACTTAGAACTTTACTTATAGCTGCAAAATCTTTTCACAGCAGCACCTAGATTGGTGTAGGGTTGAATAACTAGGACACAGGAATCTTGGAAACAGGGGACCATTTTTATCATTCTGCCTATCATGACTACCAACTCCAAAGCACTTCACTCTCTTTTTAGTCCTGTATGAAATATGGACACACCCATATTCCAGAGCTGGTATGAGTATTTTCTCCTAAGGAGACTTCAGCTTTGGGGGTTACTTTCTTTTTACTCTTTGGATTTTGTCTGCTATGTTTCACCTTATTCTTTGTCTCAAAGTAGGGGACTTAGACTTTCCTCCTCTTGTGAGGCTAAAAATTCTTTTTAAAGATATGTTTGTTGAAATTTATACAGGGCCTAGTTACGTTGTACTGAAGAGCATTTTAGGATATATAATCTCTCCTAACGATGGAGTCAATGTTCATGGATTCTCTACTAATTAAATGTGTCCATGTGTGTGTTTATTTATCAGTGATACAGCAGCAGAATGGACACCAACTGCAAATGTCCAGTGTAGCTGAATAGCAGCCCTGCTCTGCTCCTGCAGATCTAGGAGACAGTCGGTCTATTAAGTGTTATGGGAAATACAAAGTACAAAAAGAAGAGCTGACATAAAAATCTTGTGCGGAAGAAGAGGTATGTGTGTAAAGGATAAAGACACAAAAACAAAACACTTTGTGAGGTCAGAAGGCAGAAAGTTTCTTTCCAGTCAAGGAGTTCAGAGGTTCTGTGGGCTGCAGCTCACGAGGTGAGGCCTGAGGAGAGCAGGCTCTTGGGCTTTCACAATCGCAGCTGGGGAAGAGCCATTGGAGACCCTGCCACGGGCCCTTCTGAAATATGCTTGTGCGTATGCTGGTGAAATATGAAAGCTATTCTCGGGTCTAATGCAGGGGTATCTCTGTTTTCTGAGTTACATGCAATTTTGATGATTTCACAATAAACCATGACATGAAGACATCAGTTTTATGACATCGAGAGACTCAGAGACTAGACAAGAAATTATCTGTTGCTATGTTCTTCTCTATCCAAAGTAATATTATAATGTAGCATTTAGATATCATCGCACCAGCTTTCCATCTGCTTACAAGACTTCTTTCTTCCAGGCCTCTCACCCTGAATGGGCAATCGCATCTGCTTTCAAGGCAAAGCTCTGTTGATACTTTTAGTGGTATCTTTCAGGGTAAAAATGGCTGGGGCGGTGATTGCGTTAATAGACTTCAAAATGGCTATAATCGTCCAGCTTCCTCTGCGGTGAGACTGTAGCTCTTCCCATTAAAACGGGGATCAAAGCGTGCTTGGTGGTACACACCTGTAACCCCAGAACTCTAGGGAGATGAAGCAGGAGGATCGCAAGTTTCGAGCACACCCTGGGCAATTTAGAGAATTTGTGAGTTCCTTTCTCGAAGTAAAAATGTTAAATAGTCTGGGAATATAGCTCAGTGAGAAGGTGCTGGGTTCAATTCCTAGTAACAGTACACATACACGCACACACACACAAAAGTGGAATCCGTGGCCCCTCTCCTGATGCTCAGCTGATCTTGTGACTTGCTTTTGACCAATAGAAGGCAAAACAAGTGACACTGAGTCAGCTCTGTAACCTTGTTACCAGAAACTGCACACTTTTGCCTTCCCCTGTGAACTGTGCTGAGCCACTGAGTGAAGAAGCCCATGCAATCAAATCCAGAAGCTGTGACAGAACATAGCAGAGGTGAGCAGAATCATAGATTCACAAGAAACATAAAGACACTAAATTTCTCATAGTTCCATTTCTCTCTAGGAGCAGGTTAAAAGGGCAAATCCCAATCTGTTTTTAATAGCAACATTAAACGTGAGGCAATTCTCATAGGAACTTTGTGATTATAACACAATCCATTTGTTCCACTGATTTGCAAATTATCTTTCTGTGGTACACACTGATTTTGTATAATTAACCTAAAAATTATAGTTAGAAGCCACAATATTTTTTTTTATGTGGGTACCAGAAATTGAACTCAGGACCTCGTGCTTGCCAGCAAGCGCTTGTGCCGCTGAACTATCTCACCAGCGCAAAGCCATAGTATTTTATTTCCATCTTTTCTCTAAGAAGGGGAGGGCCAGTGAGATAGCTCAGCGGCATAAGTGCCTGCCTGGCAAGCGTGAGGTCCTGAGTTCGACTCCCGGAACCCACATACGAAAAAAGGGCCGGTGATATCGCTCAGCGGAGTTCAACCCCCGGTACCCACAAAAAAAAAAAAAAAAAAAAAAGAAGGGGAAAACCCACATTAAATGTATGATGAGTTTCAGAGGCCTTTGGAGGAGTTGAATTGAGGGTCCCTGGGACCCTCTAACCTTTCAAAATGCTCTAGTGATACCTCACATAGCATTAACCAAATCTTGAGGCTCCTACCTGATACAGGGATAAAAAATGTCTTATTCTCGGGGCTGGGAATATAGCTCAGTGGCACGGTGCCTGCCTGGCAAGTGCGAGGTCCTGAGTTCAATTTTCGGTTCAAAAAAAAATTTCTTATTCTTTTACTCAATTTCTTTTTATAAGTAATGTTTATAAGATACTTTATCACATAGGGAGCATTTGCTACAGTTTGGGTCTTAAATGTCCCCCAAAGGTCTGTGTGTTAAATAAAGGCTCCATCCCCAAGGTGACACTCTTGGGAGGTGGTGGAACCTTTAAGGGATGGGGCCTAGTGGGAGACCCTTAGGTAGCTGGGAGTGTGGCCTTGAAGGGCACTGGGGGACCCCCCACCCCCTCATCACACATCTTGGCCCTGAGGTGAGCTCTTTGCTTCCACCAACAGCTTTTGTCGTGATGTGTGGCCTCATCATACGCCCAAGTAAAGTGGACTTGTGGGGAACGGCTGAAGCTGGAGATCGATCACGCATGCGGGCAGGAGCAAGGCCAGTCTCAAGAACACATGAATAAGCTGCTCTAGTCTGAAGAGCACTGGGCGCCTGAGGCATGCCACGCGGATAAACTATTAGACGGAGCGGTTTCACGTGACATTCAACTTCCCGAGTATATAGATAAATGAGCTGCAGTCATTGGGGCCCTTCCTCCTTCTCCTCCTCCACTTTCTTCTTCCTTGTTTCCTTTCCATCAGGAGAGAGGGCTCCATCTGGACTCAGTTTTCTGTATTCTGACTCTTGTCCTTTTTTCTCCATCCTCTCACTATCCTTACCCTGACAACTTCGAGAGCTGCGCAGGACACGGCATGGACTGAAAAGCAATAGGCCCAATCATGCACTTTTCTCTATGTAAGTTAATTATGTCAGATATTTCATTATAGTGACACAAAGCTAACTGACACAGCACTTAAATCATATAACTTTAAACTGTGGATATTATTCCCACCTACCCCTCCATGCACCGTTTTACACATAAGAAAAACAAAGGTCTGAGAGATTTTAGTCTCCTCAGTGTAACAGAAGGGGCAGGGCGCAATCCTATTTCCATCCAACACAAAACCCCATGCTTTTTTCATGCAATAATACATGATCAGTGGCTTGGAATATGGCAGTTGGTTTCATTTAAGGCCTTCAAAATACTGATCACTTCTTGCACATCTACCTTAAATTTGGAAAATATTGAGTGGAGAAATCATTAGTTTATAACAATCAGCCATTTAACTTATAAAACAAAAATCACCTCTGAAGTCTCTCCTGTGTATTCAGCTTTCATGTATTTCTAATGCATTGACCTCATTGCTGACATTGTATTTGCCTTTCCCCTCAGTGTGTTTTAGTATAAGTACTTTAAACATTCAGGAAAGTTGAAGTTTAAAGCAAACACCCATACACTCACTGCCTGGTTTCTACAAGTAACACTTTACAGTGCTTGCTCAATCATATCATCAATCCATCTACCATCCCCATCATCCACCAACACAGATTAGTAGCCCAAGACACATGGACTGTTAAGAATACTGCATTGTGAGCAAAGGTTTGTGATTTCACCGTGGCACCAGCATCTACAGGCAAAACCACTGGTGATCTGAAAAGGCAATTTCAAAGGAAGGATGTCAATGAAAGTACCAAGTGCAGTCAGTTTCAAAATGACTTAGGTAGTCTGAATGGAGGCTTTGCCCATCTGCTCATAGAAAAGGTTGGCAAGAATACAACTCCTGCCCACTGGGCCAGAGAATGTTCCTTTACTGAAGCTCTAATTCTGAGTCATATTTTGGGCCTTTTTTTTTTTTTTTTTTTTTTTTTTTTTTTACTCCTGGGACTTTCCTCTCAATAATGATATAAACAAAGATAAAAGGCGAAGAAGGGAATCCTGAACTTACAGGATGTAGAATGGTAGAAGACAGGATAAAAGTGAAATCCACTGAGAACAGATGACTAAAAGGCACATGTGCAGTGATGGAGAGAATAGCGTAACTCCAGGAGAGTGGTCCAGCTAGATGTTAGGAGGAAGGGTAGTCACCGTGTGCTACAGAAGCCTGGAAGTAGGGGCCTATTGCTTTAAAACTATAGTAGAGCCCGCAGGGCCCTGCAACTCATTTTATGGCCCAAGCACATGCTACTTTGTGCCTCATTCTACTCACATAATGGAGAACCAGTAACCAGCATTTCAAGACTTGTGGCTCAGAAAGCCCCCAAAATTTCCATGTACTGTATACCAATTGCGCACAGAGTGGGGCGAGGTTTCTTTCGCTTGATCATGGCTGCTGAGGGTTCTCCATAAGAGAATAAGGATAAGCAGATGTTTTGAAAAATGTTAACATCTCTGGGTGAGCACTTAGAAGAAAGCAACTGGAAGAACAAACTAGGAAAGGACTTAGCCAACTGTCTCACAGTATTGTCAGTAAAGAAGAAGTTTATGCCACCAAAATCTATTTTTGGTGTAATCCCTTATTTGTGGACTTCACTGTGGACAAGATTACCTAAAACTTGGCCTGAAAAATGAGGACCTCTGATAACAGTTTGCAGGAACAAATTAAAAAATTAAGCCCAGGACAAAAACAATTATGTCATCCTAATTGCTACGGGGATAATAACCACAGCAAGAGATAAATGGGACTTTGGAAGGAATGCTCATAGTGGGAGAGCTGGAGAACCAGAGTGGCTGGGAGGAAAGACTACTTGGTGTGATTGGTCCATCAGAACTGCTATGGTAACCCAGATAACCTTCCAGCTCTCCACAAGACCTCAGTATTGTTGTACTGAAACAAAGCATTTTTGTTTGTGGTATACTTCCCTTTGTGTTCTTACCAAAAGTCCCTATCAGCTAAGGCCACTTAAAACTGAACATTGGTTTTAGCAATCATAAGTAGCTCAAATAACTGGAAATGGAGAGATTCTGCTGTACTGGAAGGCATATGTGTGTGAGAGGAAGCGAGGAAGAGCTATATAGTTCTTAGGCATGCCTCCATGTCCTTCCTCTTGGTAATTATTAGGATTGCAGATATACAGTATAAGAGACAATCTCATTTTTGTAGTTGATTAAATAGGGCTATATTTATAGTCGGTGGTAATAAGACCAAAGGAAGACCCTGGATTGGACTCCTGGCCAAACTTACTTTTGCTCTTTTCATCTATCAACAAGTGCTCACTCTCTCCCCCTGCCCCTTCCCTTCCCTTCATCTACTTTCCCAAGTGAATGGTCTATCCTTGAATTCCAGCTAAACTACTGATGACAGAACTTGGCAACATGGTAATTAAAAGGAATTTTCAGAAAACTAGGACCCACTGGGGTTTGCTATGCAGTGCTGCAGTATCCCGTGTTTTCTCTTGTAGTATGCATAGACCCTTGAAGTTATAGATTTCTCTCCGCAGTAGAAGCTTCATGAGAACAGAGACTTGGTCTGGTTCACGGTTACATTCCTAAAATCTAACAGAATACGCACCCTCTGGGATACATGTCTCCCATTATCTGTTCAACCAGCATTTATGAAGGGTTGTGCCCAAGGAAGATGGTAGTAGCGTAGTGGTTCTCAAAAGTGTGAATCATGGGAACTCGTTAGAAATATAAACTATCAGTCGGGTGTGGCAGCACCTGCATGTAATCCCAGCTCTCAGGAAACCGAGACAGGAAGATTGCCACAAGTTCGAGGCCAGCCTGGACCACGTAGTGAGTTCAAGGCCAATCTGAACTACACAGTGAGACCCTGTTTCAAAACACAAAAACAAGGGCCGGGGATGTAGCTCAGAAGCACAGTGCCTGCCTGGCAAGCACAAGGTTCTGAATTGGATTCCTGGTGCCAGAAAACAAAACAAAACATAACATAACAAAACAAAACAAAAACCTAAAAAAAGAAAGAAGAGAAAAGAAATATAAACTATCAGACCCCAGCCCAGACTTACAGAATTGAAAATGAGGGTGGGATTTGGAAATGTGTGTGCTCATAGCCTTCCAGGTGATGTGATGCATGCTGAAGTTTGAGAATGGTGGTGGTCAAGATTACCCCATATGTTAGTCAGCTTTCTCACATTGTGACAAAATAGCTGAGATAATCAACTTAATTTAAAAAAAAAAAAGGTTGATTTTGATTCATGATTTCAGAGGTTTCAGCCCATGGTTATTTGGCTTTGTTGCTTTGGGCCTCTGGTGGCACAGGACATGAGGCAGGAGAGGCCTGTTTACCACATGACAGCTGGGAAGCAAACAGGAGGAAGAGTCCTGGTCCCAATGTCCCTTTCCAGGGCATATCCCCAGTGACCCCACTGCTTCCCACTTGGCTAGGGACCAAGCCATTAACACAGGCTTTTAAGGGCATGTTGGTCAGGGTGAAGTGTCAACTTGTTTGGCTTTGGGGTCCACCCTGGGAGACTATTAGAACACATTTCTGGGTGCATCTGGGTGGGTCATGGAGGCTTGGCCTCGAGGTCCATGTCTGGTCCCTGGCCCCTTCCTCTCTATCACTGTCCCTCTGTCCTGCTTCCCAGCAGCCATAAACTGAGCAGCTTTCTCTTCCACATCCTTCTGCCACATTTCTGCCTTGGAGTCATGGCTCATAGACGGAAGCCACGCACAAATTAACCCTTTACTCTTTTTACTTGCAGGTGTTAGGTTTTGGGTCCCAGTCATACAAAACCTAATACAGGGGGATATTCTAGACCTAAACTATAGGACCTTATTTGTTTATTATAATTGTCCACATTCTTTTATCAAGTTGGGAGGCGTTTATAATACCCAGCATGTCGGTGTTCCCAAATTATTTTAGTAGCCTACTGGGTCTATTTTTTTGTGTGTGTGATGCTGGGAATTGAACCCAGGGCCTTATGCATGCTATCACGCACTTACTGAGCTTTGTTCCAGTCGCCTCTGACTACACTTGAACACTAATCAATCACCTGGGGATACTTCCTAAAAATACTGATGCTAGGCTCCCCCTACAGAGATTCTCTTTCAGTTGGTCCTGGGTGTGACCTGGGCATTAATTTTTTTAAAGCTCTTCAGGTGATTCTAATACATAGTCAAGATTGAGAACCACTGAAGTAGTTGGAAGACTGCAAAATAAATGAGGAATTAAAACAAAAACCATTGAAAGAAGCCAATGCATTAGGTTGTCATGTGATTTGTAAATCAAATCCATCAAATACTGGCAATTTCATAGGATTAATATACCAAATGTTCTCAACTCCCAAATAGAAGCAGTTCTGGTGGGTAGTCCACAAAAAGGTCCAGGAAATGGAGAAATCATAAATTCAAATAGTCTGCTTAACTGAAGCAGAATCTACATTCTTCACCACTAATACTACTATTGTGGTTTTTGATTACTTTTCTTCTAGGGTTGGGATCATAAACTTTTTCTATGAAGTGCTAGATAATAAATATTTTAGGCTTTGCAAGCCACATGGTCTGTCTTGCAAGGACCTTCCTTTGCCATTGAAGCAGAATCAAGCTACAGACAATATGGAAATGAAAGTGTGGCTGTATTCTAATGAAATGTATTTGCTTAAACAGGCAGGGGGTCAGATTTGGTCAGGGGCTATAATTTTCCCACCCCTGATCTAGAGTACTGATTTTCCATAAGAGTGTTAGGAAGTAGGCATAAGTTGTTTTAGACTTCCACATGATGAAATAAGCTGGCTAGTTGACTTGTGTACAAATTACAGAGCACTTCTATATGTCGGGTAGCTTTTAAGTGACATAACAGAATATTGTTGGGTTCCTTGGACTCCATTTAAGCAGCACTTGTGAGGCTTGAGATAGAAGTGGGAGGAGACCCAAAGTAAGGCAACTCCTCCTCTACTTTAAAGAAATATGATCATTAAAAAAGCAAATATGAAATAGGCCTCTTGGTCCTTTTGGTGGTATCCAAGAAAATATTGCTCTATTTGTAATCACATGTTGTTTATATATAAATATGTATATGAGAAACACACATTTGTTTTGATTCTGCCTTACATTGGAGTGGTCAATAAATACTTGTTGAATAAATGAATGAGTTAGGTCCTAATCTGAACAAATGAATGAGTTAGGTGTCTGTCCATGATTAGATATTTGGGATCATTAAAGAACAGGTGGGTAGATAGATTTACATCCTTTAGAAAAGTGACCGGATGAAAACAAAGCCTGACTCTGTACTTAACGTCTGCCCCTAAACATAGGCTAAGGGTGATTGGTTGACTTACAAATTCGTTTCAAGGCTGTTTTCCAGCAGGAAAACCTCACAATTCTGTCCTAAGTATTTCAATATCTGTGGGCTACTGAAGCTTTCTTTGAATTCTGCTTTGATCTAAAGACCTCTGTATGCTTTGTAACTATATACAGGATTAAATACTTCCTCCATTTCAGTAGAAATCCCAAAGCGCAGAGGTGTGAAGTGACTTGAACAAGGGTTTTCGGCAAGTTGATTAGAGACTGGTTGAACTGAGGACTTCTGAATGAAAATATGTTTTTGTTTTGTTTCCATGCTGAACTTCTTGAGATATATATATTCCCTTTTGATACAGCATGTATGTATAATGGAATACTACAAAAGGTTTAGATACACTTGAATAAAATTATACTTCCCCACATATTGTAAAAATCAAAAGTCGGTCGATCTAAAGACCAAGGTTAGTTTCATTACCAACAAATGTAACGTAATGATATTTGGGATTGAAGAAAATCTTCTTAGGGTTTTCCAGTCTTCTATAGACCAATGGGCATTTCAGTTAAAAATTATAGGCTCCACAGGAATTGAAAGCTATTAAGGATGTTTGGACAGAAAACACAGGGTTGGGTGGAATAAGTGTTTTTTCTTACAGTGTTGTTCTTTCAGTGTGGTTCTCTCACCGGGTGGGGTCAGAAGAGGTCCCCCAAAGAGGAGATGGGGACCTCAACCCAGCCCATCCACATGGTAGGTTGTAGTTTACTGACTTCCATGAAAGAAAAAATAATTTTCAAGACAAGTCAGTGAGAGGCAAAAAGAGGTACATCAGGCAAAATTTTAACAAAGCGAAGACCTCCAAGAGAAGAGGAGGCACATTACAATCTGGAGCTGGGAACACTTCTGGAGTCTTGGGCCATCTTCCAGATGTGTGACCTAGGATGTGTATTCCACCTGTCTGTCGGGGCTACCCAGGTGGGCTACGTTAGAACACAAACCATTTACATGTGTTTCAAGTTGAGATCTGTTGCCCACTAATAATAATGCTGCTTCCTTAAGGATTGGATGTCTGTGGGAGGGAGCATAATTTACAGGTGAAAAGCACGGGCCCAGAGCCCCATTTACAGGCTAGTGATTGTGTCTGTAAGACCCTCAGGGATTTTTTTTTTTTTTTTCTTTTCGAGTGAATTTCCTGTAAGGGAAAAAGGCTTGAGTAATTTTCATGTCCTGAAACTGCTGTTTTTTCTTAAAGAGTACAATTTAAAATTCCAATTTTCCTTGTCTCCTTCCTACTTATCTCTATTATTTTTTATTCTACCTCAGTCCCCTTAGACCATCTGTGTTAGTCTCACCTGGAAGCTCGTCAAACATTCCCAAGTCTACATCTAATTTATGCATCCCCAATCCCTGAAAGTAAGATAAAAAATCTTTTTTTTTTTTTTTTTTTTGAGACAGGGTCTTGCTTTGTATTCCAAACTGGCCTTGAACTCACTGTGTAGCCCAGGCTGGCCTCAAGCTCATGGAGATCCTCCTGCTCAGCCTCCCAAGTGAGTGCTGGGATTACAGGTATGCTCTGCCATGCCCAGCTCAACAAAAGTCTCCATTTTAAACAAATTCTTGAAGTGCTTCTGATGCTCAGTAAAGTCTGAGAACCACTGGCTATAAGAATGCATACAGGGGCTGGAGATGGGGCTCAGTGGTTGAGCTCTTTCTTTGCATTCACAAGGCCCTGGGTTTGATCCCCAGCACTACAAAAAAAGAAAGAAAAAGAAAGAAAGAAAGAAAGAAAGAAAGAAAGAAAGAAAGAAAGAAAGAAAGAAAGAAAGAAAGAGAAAGGAAGAAAGAAAGAAAGAAGGAAGAAGAAAGAAAGAAAGAAAGAGAAAAAGAGAAATTGGAATTTAAAAAAAATGTATTCAGCATTAAAGAGTGAAATAAAATATAAAATGAAGCCAAAAATACCTTCAAGAACAAACATTGGCAGGATGCCTAAATGGGCAAATGTATCAAAGTATTAAAATATAATCAAGGATTATTCTATGTAAAAAGTCAGTGAAAGGTCTGGTTTTTGAAAATGACAGGGAAGGTTTTAAATAAATTTTTTGTTGAAAATGTTCTGCTCTTAAAGAAGTGTTTTAAGCAAGCAATTCTCCCTGAACTAATTATCTTATGAACTATAAAATGTGAAGATAGCTTTTTATGAGCTTCAGATCAAAAGATTTTTTTTCAGTGAGACTTCATAGGATTCAAGGACATTCTTTTGAAATTAAGAAGCAATAGGAAATGTACTATGTAAAAACCAATTCTCTGGATATGAAATCCAGACACTGCAATCATCTGTCCTTGCTAGCCTGATGTTTCACTTTCAGACAATCTATGAATAAAGGATTTGAACAGGATTACTTGTACAGATCAAATATCAATTAATTATTTTATTTCCCTGCCTAAAACTATTCAATGACTCTCCATATCACTAAGGACAAAGTTCAAATTCGATGTACCTGGCTCTCCAGCCTTAGATTGCCCCCTTTCTCCAGGTTTGGCTTTAGTTTCTCAACACTGCTCCGACATTTCCTTTCTTCTCACTGCTTTTCTAGCATACAGGGAGCACTTAACAAATACCGTGTCATTACTAATAGTATAATTATTGACGGTGGAGAAAAACAAACACATGTAAGTTATGGCTGGGATTACAAACCAACAAGTTTATGGACAATTAAGACCCACTGTTCCCACATACATGAGTATAAGAAGGATTGATTATATGTTAAGAATAATCAGGAATATTTGAAAAAGATATCATTAAAATTTGAAGTTATTTTTAAGACAGAAAATAGATTTAATGCACAATCCAATCTTCATTCCTCCAATGCCAGATGCCATGGTTTTTCTGTGACCCTAAGACATTATGGGGACTTATCTAATCAACAGGCACTGCAATATTTTATGGAGACTCAAGAAGGCATTTACTATCTTATGGAATTTTCACAACACCCAACCACCATGAGATGCACTTTTATCTCCAATATAAGTAAATTATAAGTAAAATGAAGTTAGGGAGATGAAATAAAACTCCTATAGTAAGAGCTGGTAAAGAAAGGGCAAAGTCTGAATTGAAACACGGGTTGGACTCCAAAACTGATTTTCTTTTGATGAAGCAATGCAGTGACCCCTTACTGGAAGGCCCTGATGATATCTAAGGTCCCTTCCAGTGCTAACACTAATTTCTAAAGAAACAAGGAAGTTCTTCCCTGGACATCTCTAGCACGTATCAGTCCCATCTAGAGGCTAGGGGACAAATCAGTCTTCTCAGTGTCTCTCCTGTTCTCTGAATGGACACATGTAGATGCCAGCTTTACAAATAGCAACTCAAAGGACATTTCATTTCATTTGGGATTAGTAAGCTATTTCCATTTATTTTACTTCCTGAATTCCTCCTGTAGAGAACATTGTCACTAAAAGACAGATCAGGCTCTTCTGCCATGTGAGATAGAGTAAACAGATGCCATCTATGAAACAGGAAGTAGGCCCTCATCAGACACGGGTGCTGCCAGCACCTTGGCTGTGGACTTTCCAGCAACCAAAACTAATGAACAAAGTACTTCAGCAATGAACTAGAAGCCTCTGACCACTGGCCTCTGAAGCCACTGTGAAGCAGAACAACATTCACCTTGCATGTGGTTATGAATTAAATATATAGATGAGCATCCACAGAGGTTCTTCATTTTGTTTTTGTGTCCCAGAGATGGAACCCAGCGTTATATGCATGCCAAGCTCCAGCTCTAGCGCTGAGCTACACCTTTGCCCGCTCATGGAATATTTAAACCGGTTCTTTGTGCCCACACTTACTCATCTCTAATACCTTATTCAATTCACTGAGATGATCTAGAAGCAAATTATCTACATTGTTCATGGTTCTTGACATATGACCTTAGCTGCTAGGTACCTGATTCATTTGATGAAAGCTCACTTTCCTGTGGCGTCACTGTAAAAATATTTATTCATTCACTCATTTTATCACCAGTCAATAATGTTCCTTATGATAAAAAATCCCTCAGATTGCTGAAAACTTGTTCAACTATTATGTTACCTTTAATCACTTTAATATTCTACAAGTTTTTATAGATATAAAAAACAATCAGGATAATTGTCTTTTGAGGTACTTGTGAAATGAGTGGTAGTGTGTTTAAATGTATACCCCTATTCATTAGGTTTTTAGACTCTAGATATTGGTTTATATACTTACATTGGTCTATATACTTATCAAAAAAAATGAATATATCTGTATATTTGTATATGTTTACATAACATTCAGCTCACTCTTGTCATTAATTTAATGATTATAATGTGACCACTAAGTTCAACTCAGCAATTGGCAATGCATATTACCAGCCAGATGGATATATGGCACTTCACAACACACACTTAATTATGGAAAGCACAGGTAATACAAATATTTGTGGAGTGCTTTACTTAACAAAATTTCATTGTAGGGAAGAACTCATTTCCTAGATGAAGATAAAAGAATCCAAAAGCTACATAACTCGTCCAAGTTCAAACTGCTAGTAAGCGGCAGAGTCAGCACCTAACCCTAAAATGATGTCTTATCTATCAGGACAATCGAACGATGCAAAACAGTTTTAAAGACTGTCACAGTTGTGACAGAGTGACTAGAATAAATTAAAAGGAATTTATGTTTAAGGGATATAATTGCACAGCAAAATGAAGACTGCGTTGAGACACAGAGCCAGTGGGGATTTGTCTGTGAAAAGGGAAGTTGGGCTGAGTGCAGGATGCTGGGATGCTCTAGAAGTATGACCTTCTGGCTTATATCCATCCATGTGTTCCCTTGTCCTCTGGCTTTTGGTTGACTCTGCCAGTTAAAACTCCTGGGTTTAGGTGGGAAGCAAAGTTGGGAGCAGCTCTTGGTTTCCTCCCTGTGAGGTCTCTTCAGGTGGCAGTGGCCTTGCCAAAGGTTACTGCACCTTGTGAGGGCTCCTGACTTCCACGAGTCTCCCTTTCCAGGTGGTAACACCCTTTAGTACCCATGTGCACCCCTACCCTGTGGCCTCCCTACACCATGCCCATATTCTGGATATCAGTACTTTTGTAAATAAACTGTCAAACTCAAAAACTGCAGGACCTGGGCCAGTGAGTTAGCTCAGCGGCATGAGCGCCTGCCTGGCAAGCGCGAGGTCCTGAGGTCGACTCCCGGTACCCACATAAACAAAACAAAACAAAACAAAACAAAACAAAACATAACAAAAAAATACTGCAGGACTCCCTGATGGATACATCTTGGAAGTCTTCCCAATTGTTACTGTGGTTATTTTGTGAACTGTTAACTTGGTTTGCTTGTTCTTCAGTGTGATGATTCTTGGCTTCTTCAATGAAGTTCAGATGGTATACAAATTTTTAAGAAAGGAAAATTCGTTGAGTTCACTCCATTTTCTAAAAAATACATCTATCATCCACAATCACAAGTAAGAGAGAAGTCCAAAGTAAGTAAAATAAGGGCACAGCTTTATTTTGCTACAAGGCAGTAAGTACACTGTCATCAAAGGTTCAGTGCTGGCCATCTTGCACCAAATGTTCTTAAGGCAGAAACTATTAACCTCAGTCTTTGTGTTTTCTCAGAGGCAAACACAGGACTTGACTCTTCCTCAGCTGCAAACACCAGACCCGTGAGGCAGTTCTGATATCATACACTTGGAAACCCTGGGGATGCTGATCAAACTCAGAACCCCTGAATTAAAGAACAGTCAGGCTGAACTTGAACAAAACAGGACATCAACAACACAGATCTCCCAAAAAAAGAAGTGCAATGCATGCTTTATAAACCAACAACAACGAAAAGGAACCAAAAAACAAAAACACAACAACAAATGCAAAATCTCCCAAACAACTTTTCCAATGTATTACAAAAGGAAAAAAATGTATGTTTTTAAAAAATAAAAAAGTCTGAGATACTAGTGCATAGTCAATTACCTAACACCAAGTTTCTTCTCTTTCCATTCAAGCTCTACTGCCCTCTGATACTAGCAGCATGTCTACAGGCTAAGACCGTAGCAGCAAAACAGTTTTTATTTGGCATTTACAAAATTAAATTACTGAATAAAAATATAATTTTTTATAAAACTATTTCATACAGTAATAATTTTTAAAGCAAGCTAACAAAAAACTCATAAAATGGTTTAGTACAACAAATGTACCTCCAATGTTATCAACCATAAATGAGCATTTACAATCTCCATTAATTATTCCGTGGGGTTTAGTCAACGTTTATAGTAATGCTTTTACTGATTTTTAAAAATCTGCACATATGTTTAGTGATTGAGGAAAGTAGAATACTGGAGTACCTTTTTTGTGTAAAATTTTTAAAAACTCAACACAGGAAAAAAATACTGATCTGTTGGCCCCTCTAAAATACAGATAAATCATTTTATATTTTTTTAAAAAATCTGCTTCAAGATATTAACTGGTTACAAAACTCATTACCTAATAATTTAGGTAAGACTGCTATTTATTTTTTAAAAATTCTTTTCAGTTGAGCGAAATCCAATAAGATTTCATCCAACTAAATGCACTTGGTGCTGCTCTCAACTGTTGTACCACAACAAAAATAGGTTCTTCTCCCAATCATGGAAAGTTTCACGTCGAGGAATGATATATCCCAAGTCAACTTGAAGTGTTCTGAAAACCATAATGCTTTTCTGGAACTGTCTCACATGACCAGAGTCCGGGCCGAGAATGCATTCACGTATTTACGAGTCTGAGCGGAAGCCGTCATCTGGTCCTCTGTCTTCCCACAGGACGCAGGTTCCCAGGCACCACTACAAGGCTGAAGGGGAGGGGCGAGAACAGGTCAGAGCAGGAAGCACAGACTGGACTCCAAAAGGATCCCCAGTCCCAGCAGGACCAGGCTATGACATTTTGATTGTTGATGACAAGCAGTCTATGGCAGGAAGCCTTTGTAAGACAGCCTCTCAACTCCTTGACACCCAGAAACCCAGTGTTAAGTGATATTAATGATCAGAAACTTTATTAGAAAGAGGGAAAACCCACTCCGAAGTTTCATAAGATGCAGCCACATCTCCACACTGGTGCCCCTTTTGTCTCTGGTGAGCAATGAATAAGCATAGTTCACCAGATGCCTAAGGTGAACTGTGGGCCTGCACGAAGCAAACTGGAGCACGCTCGAGCCAAGAAGCTCACGTAGGCAACGGAACTGACCAACATCTGCTAAGCACAGTATATATTTTTCATAATTAATTTAGAAAAATCTGTTCATCAGTATAGCTTATTATTATTATTTTTTGTAGCCCTGGGGATCAAAACCAGGGCCTCAGACACATGCTAGGCAAGTGCTCTATCACCAAGCCACCCCCCTGCCCAACACAGTCTAATTTTTAAAGATACAAGGAAGATAGAAGATCGATGTAATATTCAAGGGATAGTGTCTAGATCCTGGGAACCCTTTAGACCTTCACACACATTATCTCATTTAAATAGTAAAACTACCCTGCAAGGTAGGTTCATTCTGTCTTTAGTCAGGGTAGAAAATGGAGAGGTGGGAAGAGTGGTGACTTGCCGGGGCTGCTCTGCAGATCCCTGGCTTCTCTGCTGCACAGTCCTAGCTCCTGCTGGGCCTCCACGCTGCCTCCAACTAAAATAAGAACTATTTATGCTGCACTTCATTCCCAAAAGGATTTAATACGATTACAAAATAAATACAGCAGGGCTTCAAAACTGCAGAGAGCAAGATTGTGGGGAAATAAATGTGACAAAATTAAATAATATGAAGTTGGGGGAAGATTTGTACATAAATTGCATCATGAAGCACAGTGACCAGACAGATGTCAACCACCGGCTTGACCCTGAGCTTTCCAGCAGTCACAGGGAAACACACACAAGCAGATATTTGTGCCTCTAAGGTCAAAGTGAAACCGGTGGTTTAGGAAAAGCACCATTCCTGGTATGGATACTAAGAAGAACTACTTCCCATGGGACAAAAGAAGAAAGGCCATTGCCCCCCAGAGCCTAAAGTACTTTGAGAGACAAATGCACAGCACAGGTGTCTCACAGCAGGTGGCCTAATAATTGACAATGTGTGGGGCCCGGGGTGCCACCTGCACGTGAACAGGGGATGGGACACAGAGGCATTGCCAGGGCACTGCCATAGGAAAAGGGCAAGAACAGGCAGGACTACACAGGCGGGTAGAAAAGCAGGAGTGCAATCCAGGTGGCAAGGTCGCAGGAAAGAGAAAGGAAGCTGCCATCTGTACATTGCTGATAGAATTACAAAGAGAAAAGAAATACAGTGGTCAAATGACAACATCTAACAAGCCCTTCACTCGTGCTTCTAAGAATTGCACAGGTCTCATCTCATCTATTCTCATACAACACGCCTGTGGCCCAGGCATACCTGTGGCACTGCACCTGTTCTGCAGAGCAGGCAATTTAAAAGGAAGAGAGAATTTGAGTGACATACTCAAGGTCACCAAGCTAAGAAATGAAGGAGCAAGAATCTGAACTCAGGTGGGAAACACATCCCATATTCCTAATGACGCTGCTTCCGGTAAGGCTCTAGTCAGGAACAATGCAAGTAACGTTATGGGGAATTTAGGAGCTTGGTCACCAGGGCCTTGGAATCCAGGAAGAAGCACTGACCATGAAAGATCCGATAATCCTGAACGAACACACCATCCTGGTTTGGCAGTGAGGTTTCTTTGCTTGGCAGCTGGAACAAAGTTCCAGTGCTATCAAGTTTATAGTGTCACGTTCTAACTTTTGTATAAAATCATCAGGGTAGTTCTAGCATTCTTCGAAATAGTTCTGAATAAATGCTGTTTCCCTAGACATGTGGATTAAATATTTCTTTGGTGTCTATCTGTCCACCCAAAATCCCTATTTTAGTTTTATGGGTTGCTTGCATGCAATAACATTTTCCAGGGCAGAACTGAAATACTTTATTGACACATGACTTTAAAGTGAAAATATAATGCTATCTTTTTCACTACTGAGAAAATGTTTGTAGTCACTGTAGCAAAATATGACCTATAATAACTACTGTTTTGGGAGCAATTCAATATGCTATGCTGCCTACTATCAAGTACTATGCAGTGCTTAGAAGCAATGATCAGATACGCAAAGGACAAAGAACTTAAGGGAAAAGTGACAATGACAAGAACGAATGTTTTAATACAGTAATATTCTGATGTTGATTTAAAATTTACATAGAAATACACACAAAAAAGAAACAATATAACACTGAAACAAATGGAAGGGGAGGAGAAGGACAGTAAGAATGGAAATAGAAGGGAGATGTAAACAAGAAAGGATTGTTTCTGTTTTGCTGTGATTAAGGGTTTTTCTACTTAGCTGGCCTTCAATTAATTCGAATAAAATTTCTAAACATGTACATTAAGTGTCTTAAGATGCCATGATAAAATAATCATGTTTGCTTTTCCAGTGCTTCCTGGAAGAGTCAAGTTCTGGTCCTTTGTCATATAAGCTTTAGGTTGATGCAGAATTTCCCAGGTCTGTTCAGGACAATCTAATGCCGAGTATTATCCATTTAATAGAGTTTCAACTTGAAATGTAATTGTGATTTTGATAGATCCTCACATGGCTTATTACTTAGCTCATGTTTGGCTCTTCCTCCGGGACCAGATATTTAAAATGAGATCAATATAAAGAAGGTATCATGTATTTTTAATTAGTATTTGCAGAGAACTTTTCCAATGACCGGCTTCTCCTAAGGCCAAGAGAATTTGAGAGGACACAAATCAAAATGACTAAAATATCCAAATTCCTTAGCAGATAAGCACCGAGGCTCAGAGCCTTGAGGGGGAAGATGACTTGGACACCTGACTCCCTCAGAATTGACAAAAAGCAGGATGCAGTCGGCACTGTGTGCAAAGACTACCGCGTACAGAAATAAAAAGGCCCATAAGCCAGAAGCCAGGCAGCTCCCTCTGTACTGGGAGAGCACAAATCAAGCACATCCCACAAAAATAAGTGTAATAAACTGGTCAGAACAGACATGTAACGATAGCGTGAATGTGAAGGCAAAGCAAGATCATAAGATTGAGCATTGGGTAAAAAAAGCACCAGTTCCTTTCTCTCTACTTACCTTGAACCCCCAGGCCCTACGCCAACTTTTCAAGCAGACCGAACAGTTCTGACAAAGGAGGATTAAATGTCTTTGTGCTGGAAGAATATTTTTAATATTGTCATATCTATCTTTGCACCTCCTCCTCCTTCCCTCTCCCTAAATTTTATTTTCCTTTACACTAAAGAACAGATAAGCATTATGGATGTCTGCACATGAATTCTTGTTTAGTTACTAACCCTTGGTGCTATTGCAGACATGTCACTCTACCCTAATTCATTTCAGCATTAATAATCCTACCCACACATCCTCCTCCTGCCGCTGGGGAGTCACTTGCTTATCCTGTAATGTGCCTTTCACCGCCCCTGGGCACAAGTGAACTATAAACAGCCTGTCAAACCTTTAATTGGGAGATCCTGTTAAAGCACCTTGAATAAATACCCAGATCTTTTGTAGAAAACAGAAGAAATGAAATGAGACAAGGCCATGTCCACAGGTGGTTTTCTGTCAGAATTAGATTATTTTCATATTTTCATTTATAATCTGAATTTCTTCATCGTACTGAATGACAACTATTCGTAGTAGTAGTGTATGCATAAAGCAACATCATACATTATTTGTTGATGTCAAAAGACTGGGTGATTTCGTGTTTTACAATTTTAAGACTTAAGAAATCTGTATAAATCTAAAAAAATTTGTAAACATCAAAGCAACTTGTAAGATGCAATTATGTTTTTATTTTGATTTGTTTTATTATATGTAAGAAGCAGGCATGAATGGTGTCCAGAAGAGTAAGAAGAAAGAATTCTATTGAATTCATCTGAGGAAAATATTTATCCTAAATGAAAATTCTAAAAGTCAGAATTCCTTCCCAGAGGGACATCTTTTTAAAATGTATCAGTTATAGGAAAGAATGTACAAATCTTTAGTTGTATCTTAAGTCAGGGATGCACTTGAATAGAAATGTTGCTATGGTAAGTTAATGGGTACCAAAATTTCCTCACTAGTAGAGACTTCCTTGTGTCAAAACAGATTAATTAAATATCCCCAACTTCAGGGTGGCTAAGTTTTCACAGGAAAGAACCTTGAAACTTCGAGAATTAAAGGTCCAGATGGTGACTGAAGTTGTCCCATTCAGCAATGCCTGCACTTCCCAAGCCTAAATGAACAACTCTTAATGTAGGTGGACCTTTGCCAAACAAGGACTTTGCCCCAGATGTCTCTAGAGGTCTCTTTATCTTACGTGTTTATGGACTTCCCAAAAGTTTGTGTCACATAGCCTAGGGTGTCACACATTTTTGGAAAAACAGCTCTCATTTTGCTCACATATTAGTTCCAGACCATTATGATTAAGACAAGCACCAAACTTCCCTAACCCTAAAGCAATTCTATCTTTGCTGGCCTCCCCAAGCAAGATTCTATCTCAGAGTGTTTATTCTAAGTACCAGACAAACAAATGAAAAATCCATGTATTGTAATGTCTGGGGCAGGGCACCCTGACTCTGAGCTCAGCAGAGCTTCCCCCTTCATTTAGCCTGTCTCAGTTCAACCCCAAAGCTACACACAGAAAACCCGCTTGATTTATAGCATCTGTTGAAAGCAGGTCACTGCAGTACTACTGGCAGTTACATGAATTTTTGCCAGGGTAAGTGGAAAAAAGTGACCAAAAGGGAGAACCAAGTAAGTGTGGAGACACACAGGGTAGCAGGTCGATAGCATGCTTGATTAATAAATGCTCAGAAATTTCTCTAGCACATGTAGACTGTTTCCACGCTGACACAAGCAGCAGAAACAAAGTAAAAACCCATAAGCCAGCAGTTTCATCTTCATAATACCAAGAGGTCTGACTACCTTTATTTCAAGGAATTGGATGAATCAGCTATCTTTTCCGGTGACCCACTGACATTGTTCTACAAAAGTAGAAAAAGGAATAGTACACTAGAGGAAATAGTACACCGCAGTGAAAAGAAGGCCTGGCCATTGATGAGGCCGCCTCGTTTGCCTGTTTAAGAACAGACACTCTATGCCTAATCGCAAACACCACTGGTGCACTGTGGCCAGGGTGCCGCCATCTTGAAAACAGTATTATGTTCATCTGATCATCACAGAAACTGTGAGATGAGTGGAGGATATGCCATGGTCTCAAGCAATTTAATTCATTTAGTGAATTAAAGTCATGCAATTAGGAAATGGCAGAGTCCAGACCAGAATGCGGGCCCACATGGAGTTTATTACACTTCTCAGCAACGCCTATCATAAACAAATCAAATAAAGATAGGAGCAATCCAAAACACACAGAACCAAAAAGCCAAGGGAGAAAGTGAATTTCGATTACTAGTAATAATATTTTAAAATTCTTTGATGTTGTGTGAATATGTTCAAGTAACAATGACTTGAGAAATTCACTTAAACTCATTGTTTTAAAAAAGTAAGACCATGACAAGCTAAGTCAGGAAATTAAAATTTAAAGCTGTCATTCTGTGGTTACAAAAAAAGAGGAAAGTGAGTGAGTAAAAAGCATATAAACACATCTTTTATATTTGAGTTTTAAATAGGAATAAAAGGAAATTATAATTTAAGAGAAAATGACAGAAGTTCAAAAGGCTTATAAGTACAGTTTTGGGTCTACCAATAAACATGTCTACCTTAAGAAATGTGTATTAGTAGAATGTATTTATGTCAACATGAAAAGCATATTGAGGAAAACAGGCAGTATTTTCTCTTTGCTGAGGAGAGCTCTGTGTGTCTGGCTAGGTCAGTGGTGGGGAACCTATGGCACATGTGTTATTTTCTTTTTAGACAAAAGATGTTAATGTAGAGTTGTTTTCTCTAAACTAAAACCTCAGTATTCAGGTTTAATTGCAGTGTTGGCACTTTGCAATATATAAGTGGGTTTCGGGCTGCAGTTTGGCACTTGGTCTCTAAAAGGTTTGCCACATTGGCCTGGGTCTTCTCTTAGGGTAGTTTCTGAATGGCAGGGTCCAGCGGTGTTCCACAGTGAATCTGCCTTTCCTGCTCCAGACTGCAAGCTTTCTAAGCTGAGTATTTTCATTACTTCCCCATTTGTGATCATTTTATAAGCTTTTGGACTCCATCTTTGATCCCAGAAATTTGGGGAAAAGGGTGAGTACTAACAATGATATAATGTGAAAATCTCACATATTCTGGGCCACATGAAAGACATAAATATAAAAAAACTCAGAACATTTTTATTATAAGAATAGTTTGATTTTTATTTTTACAGTGCTGGGGATTGAACCCAGAGCCTTAGGCATACTTGGCAAATGCTCTATCATTGAGCTATGCCCCCAGCCAACTATGTTTACTTTAACAGTAAAACTAAATCAGAGAAAAAAGAGAGAGAGAGAGAGAGAGAGAGAGAGAGAGAGAGAAACTCAACTGTTATCATTATGCAAATTCTCTGGAAAAAAGATTAAATATAATTTAACAAACAAATATAACACGACTGTGCATAATGGCTAATAAAAGCCTCTGCTTATTTAATCTATTTATAGATTATATCTTGAGATATATGCAAATTCTGAGTTACTAAAATTCACTGCATCTCAGCAACAACCCACATAACAGTGGGTATACTTAACACCCTGATTTTGGTTTCTACAGACCAAGTCCCACTGAAACAAAACCTTAGGGAAATGGCTGATTCAAAGAAGAGTAAGGAAAGTGGCTGCTAAAAAAAAAAATTTTTTGTGGCCACTAAATTAAAGCCACTTAAATTAAATAAAAAGAAACATTTTGTTTCTCAGAGGCACAAGCCACATTACAAATGCTTGAGAATCACATATGACTAAAGGCTACCAAATTGGACGGCGGCAAGTTGGACAGTGCTGGTCTAGAGATTAGAAGAGATTTAAGGGACTTAAAAACCAAACACGGTGTGGTGTGGTGGCACATTCATACCCATAATCCCAGCACCGTAAGATCCAGGCCAACCTGGGCTCCATAGTGAGTTCAAGGCTTACGGTGCTGCGATTAGCGAGGCCCTGTCTCAAAACAAAAACAAAAACAAAAACAAAAACAAAAATCCCAAAACCCCCCAAATGCAACGTGTGAAATTGTTTCAATTTTGGTAAAATAATGGATCCTTCTATGGATTAATGAGAAAATTTAAATATGCCCTAGGAATTAGAATATTAAGGAATTATTATTAATAATGTATTATAATGGTATAAGGTTATAGATGAAACTGAAAATGCCTGTTTTTAGAGATAGTCCAGAAGTACATAAGTTATATTGTCTGGAACTCACTTTAATATGCTTCATAAAAATACGGGCTTGCCGGTGAGATGGCTCAGCGGCTTAAGCGCCTGCCCGGCAAGCGCAAGAGCCCGAGTTTGACTCCCGGATCCCACATACGAAAAAGGGGCCGGTGATATCGCTCAGCGGCACGGGCGCCTCCTGGTGTGCGAGGTCCTGAGGTCGACCCCCCGGTACCCACAAAAAAAAAAAAAAAAAAAAAAGGCCGGTGAGATGGCTCAGCGGCTTAAGCGCCTGCCCGGCAAGCGCGAGGGCCCGAGTTCGACTCCCGGAACCCACATACGAAAAAGGGGCCGGTGATATCGCTCAGCGGCACGGGCGCCTGTTGGCGCGCGAGGTCCTGAGGTCGACCCCCCGGTACCCACGAAAAAAAAAAAAAAAAAAAAAATACGGGCTAGTGAGATGGCTCAGCGGCTTAAGCGCCTGCCCGGCAAGTGTGAGGGCCCGAGTTCGACTCCCGGAACCCACATACAAAAAAGGGGCCGGTGATATCGCTCAGTGGCACGGGCACCTGCTGGCGCGCGAGGTCCTGAGGTCGACCCCCCGGTACCCACAAAAAAAAAAAAAAAATGAAATTAATTTGGCAAAATATAAATAAACGCAGAACATAGTTCACTTTTTTTTTGTTTTGCGTTTCTTTTTTTTTTGAGACAAGATCTCACTATGTAGTTCAGGCTGGCTTGAACTCACTATGTAACCCAGGATGGCCTCAAACTCGCAGCGATCCTCCTGCCTCAGCCTCCTGAGTTCTGGGATTATAGGCATGCGCCACCATGCCCGTCCATAGTTTACTTCCTGTACTTCTATTTAGGTTTGAAATTTATCATAATGAAATATAAAACTCATAGCTGCTTCTTCTTGTTTTTTTTTAAAAAACAAAAAACAAAAAACAGTGTTTTTACTACATTGCCCAGCCTGGCCTCAAACTCATGGGATCAAGCAATCCTCCTGCCTCAGCAACCCCCACACCCTGTAGCCAGAACTAAGCGCGTACCACCATGCCCAGCTATAGTTTCTCCATTTGTAATTCTAAAATATCAAATGGAATTTATACATATTCTATTTATATATAAACATGCTTACATATATATTAGAAGCAGAACCATAAAGGCCTAGTATATGAGCCTCGAAACCTATAATAATTGCTTTGTCTAAAATATTACTGTCATAATCAAGTCAGGAATGATTTAAATTAGAATAAGGAACACAGAATTTCAGTTAACTATAGTTTTCAATAAATTTTTTTGTGCTTAATAAGTTATTTAGATAATTAGATACATAGTCAACTATATAAATGCCAAATACTTGGCATTTTAGAAATATTTGAATTTTTTAATTTAGGGAATCATTTTTTGTTGTTTCAATTAAAAGTCCTACAATGACAAAATATCCAGATAGCTTGGCTAAAATCTCATTTAGTATTTGGTTTACTGTAAGAAGTGGCAGAAGTTATAGATTACGTAAAGTACTCTTAAATCAAATAGCCATCATTTTAAAAAAAATGTTTAATATGTTTAATAATGCCGTGTGTGAAAAATCTGCCTAATCAGGTCAAATTGGATCACAGTGAAAATATACATAATGGTATTATGTTTCAAGCAAGCAATATTCCCAAACTGTATAAAAACATAGACAGTGGTCCCTCCCTTAGCCTTGGTTTTGCTTTCCGCAATTTCAGTTACTCAGGGTTAACCATGGTCTGAAAATATTAAATGGAAAATCCAGAAATAAACAATTTATAAGTTTTAAATAACTTTTATTACAGTATAGAGTTATAATTGTTCTATTATATTGCTAGTTGTTATTAATCTCCCACTGTGCCTAATTTATAAGTTAAACTTTATTGTAAGTACTAAATATAGGGTAATAAAATACTATTACATAGGGTTGATGGGGTTCAGTGCTAGCCGCAGTGGCAGGCACCACTGTGAGTCCTGAAGAAACACATCTGCCCCAGATAAGGGCAGGTATTTTATAAATATTGTTGCATCCCGATTATTTGAGGTATAAGTGATTAATGCAATACTTGAGGGCAGTATGTGAAATATAGGCAATATTTAGAATCACTTGACACATTTTCCAATAGTTATCACAGAAGCTTGAAACATTTTAGAAATAACGTATTTCTTTAGAATTGGGAGTTAGTACTCCGTGACACAAAATGAAAGTGATAACTTGGTGTTAGCATTCATTCATTTAGTGGTTCTTAAAATCAATTATTTATTTATCGTACCAGACTATTTGCTCAGTATAAATCAATAAATCATCCAGGGTAGGTAGAAACACTGACTCTTAGTTTAATTTTTAAGTCTCAATTTTTCAATATGGTGGACGTGACAAACAATTGCCCTCAGCATGGGACATGCATAGGTGACTTAACAACCTGCCAGTGCAATTATTTAAATACAGGATGACCAAAAATTGCTTTCAGGGGTTAATTTTTATAAGATAATGTAACAGGAAATATAAAAATGACAATTTCATCAAATTTATTCAATACAAGAATCGATTGGTTGAAATGACACCTGTCCAAGTGACACTTGGGATAGTCAGTACGTAAACAAACACACTGCCCCAGTGATATGCCAGGTAAACTGCTAAGTGGTTAATCTCAGTATACAGATGTTAGAATCTGTAGAGGCCAAATATGACTTGTTGATATACTAGAAAACACAGGTTAGTAAAATGGAGCTACTACTTACTTTTGAGTTTAAAAGATAACCAATATTTTCATTAAATAAAATACAAATATGTTGATAAGCTCCATACTGAATATTTAAAAAAAACTTAATAGCATTAAAAATTCTGTGGGTGGGGCCGGTGAGATGGCTCAGCGGCGTAAGCGCCTGCCCGGCAAGCGCGAGGGCCCGAGTTCGACTCCCGGAACCCACATACGAAAAAGGGGCCAGTGATATCGCTCAGCGGCACGGGTGCCTGCTGGCGCGTAAGGTCCTGAGGTCAACCCCCCGGTACCCACACAAAAATAAATAAATAAAAAAAAAAATTCTGTGGGAACAAAACTAGACAACTTATTTTTCATAAACATTGACATTATTGTGAACTTTTATGTAATGTATATTTTAATCATCACACTGTTCAGCTCTGAATAGTTTTGCCTAAACATTAGTAAGGTGAAAAGCTATTAGGGTTCAACATACATACATACATATATATATATATATATATATATATATTTTTTTTTTTTTTTTTTTTTTTTTTTTTTTTAACTTTTTTGAGACAGGGTCTTGCTGGCCTTGAACTCACAGGGATCCTCCTGCCTCAGCCTTCTGAGTGCTGGGACTATAGGCATGTGCCACCACATGTGGCTAAAGTTCAGTTTTAGAAAAATAATCAAGAGCTTTCAAGTATGTAAATGTAATGACACTGTCCTTTTTTACATGTTTGCTCTTTGAAATTTAGAATGTACTTTTCCTATACTACTATAAAGACTGGTTGAGTCCCTGGCTAGTTTACAGGATACTTATAAAACTTAATCTAGTTTAACATACTGATTACGTTAATCCCATTCTATGCTTTGGAAACCAAAGGCCAAAGGAAAAACCAAGCAAAAGTTTCCCTGCCAACCCAGGGTCAGCCCTAGTACAATTTCAAGACAGCTGCCCCTTGCCTTGCGATCCTTCTAATCCCTTTTGTGTGCCCCACTAATGCCCAGGTGGAGTTTGTCCTTGTCCTCATCTCCCAGTTCTGTGTGATAAGCTGGGTCTTCTTCACACGGGCCCTACCCATGCCTGGCTGACTCAGGAAGTCTTGGGTGGTTGGCATCCCAGGGCAGCCACAGGGAAGCAG
Organism: Erethizon dorsatum; assembly: GCA_028451465.1. Taxonomy (NCBI): domain Eukaryota; kingdom Metazoa; phylum Chordata; class Mammalia; order Rodentia; family Erethizontidae; genus Erethizon; species Erethizon dorsatum. The sequence continues at coordinate 140,784,270 of CM051823.1, read as the reverse complement.
TTTGACTGAATCATAAACAATGTACCTCCAGCTCTTCCAGCTCTGTTTATACTTAACAGTAATACTAAGTATCACAAATAATGAAAAGGGAAGTTTCAACATTCTCACAATTAGGAATGAGAAAGCATATGCAATGGTAGAAAAGCCCCACAAGGGAACCAGCTGCTCTCAAAGCCTGCCGTCCCATTGCAGGGCCTTTCAACTTTCAGCGTCAAATATGACTTCCTGCTTCTGAACTCAGTGCTCCACCTGCTCCAGGGCTTATGAATTTTCCCTGTGAGTAGCACTGGGGGACAGAGGGGACTGGCTAGATACTAGGCTAGCTTAAATAATTTGGGGGAGCAAATTTGCATTCTTATTTACATTTGGCTCAGGATTAATTTAGAATGTATTGCATTTCATCAAGACACACCTACTTCAGGATTACAAGAGAAACCTCCTTTGACATTAAAACCTGACAGCAGATGCTATACTACAGATTGGTCTCGGCTTTGACAGCTGCCTTTTTTTTATTCTTATAGTCAAATACACTGCAATCATTTTCTATCTAGCTAATTTCAAATTTCATTTAGTATCCAGTCTCTGAGATTTGACTGCTTAGAGATAGAGCATAAAAAACAGAAATTTTAAAATAAGACATACTTAAAAATGTTAAAAACCAGAAGGAGATACTGACACAAGCCTAACACATGATCTTGGTCTCAGTCACAGTAAAAATAATGTTTCCACTTCATCAGATTTGGGGGACCTGCTCTCGTAAAAATTTCCAGCATATTTCATATGAGTAGCAACAAAAATTATTGGGTGTTTTTGGACACAAAGAAATTGTTAAAAAGCATCACTCCTCTATGTCTAAAATGGTAAGAACAATAATAGCACAAAATAACAGTTTTTACAATGAATGAGTTTTAAGACAACAATGTTGGAACAGTAATTACCTGCAAGGGACTCACCAGGGACCTGTTTTTAGGTGCTGTAAATGCTTTCAGAACATTGTCTTCATCTTCTGATACTGGTGTCATTAAAACAGAGCTTGTAAGAATATTCTAAAGGGAAAAGAACCATTTGAAATTCAAATGAGGCTACATAATATGAGAGCTAACACGATCTTAACACTGTAGAGAGTAGATTACTATGAGATGATATGCATTAGCATGAAGAAATGCAGTTATCTGCCAGAAATTCTCTTCCCTAGGAGCTAAAAGGAGAACTGAACTATGTTCTGGCCCTTGTCCTATTGTAGCAAATATCAGGAAAATCCAAAAAGCTTTAGGGTCCCACCTGATTGTAGGCATGAGGTAGGCACTCAAAATCCATCTGCTAAATCCATGCTGTTTTGTGTGTGTGTGTGTGTGTGTGTGTGTGTGTGTGGTACTGGGGATTGAACTCAGGGCTTTCACTGTTAGCTACATAACCAACCCCATCTGTCTGTCTGTCTGTCTGTCTGTCTAACCATGCATCCATCTACTTATTTTCATTTTGAGACAGGGTCTTGCTCAATTGCCCAGGTGGCCAATATGTGATCCTCCTGCCTCAGACTCCTAGATTATTTGTGTGCTACCCCACCTGGGTAAATCCATGCTTTTAAAAATGAAAGTTGTGCTAAGCTCTGGGGCAAGAATTCTTTATTTCATAGGTGCTTTGAGAATTCTATCAGCTGCTCCTTCCCTCCTTTCTTAGGTATATAATCTTCAGCAACTAACTAAGCTATCCAGTTTCTCAGTTGCTATATTGGAAGTGATAATGTTATCAACCTTATACAGTTATTGTGACGGTTATATGAATTAATTCACCTAAGGCTCTTAGATTGTTAGTACATACTGAATAAATATTAACAATTATTCTTTGTTCTGATTCTTTATAAGGCATAATAAGGGCAACTGTTCACAAATTGCAAACTGGAAAAACGGTGGTAGGCACAGCAGTGCAACACATTTGCCCTTCTGCATCCATTGATTCACCAACCCAAAAAAAAAGAGAGAGGAAGAAAAACTGCCACATTTACATTGTATTAAGTATTATAAGAAATCTAGAGATGATTTAAAGTACATGGGAGGATGTATGTAGGTTGTAAGTAAGTACTGTGCCATTTTATGCAAGACTTCAGCATCTGTTGATTTTGTACCCAAGGGTGGTCCTAGACCAATGGTGGCGAACCTATGCCATACATGCCACAGTGGGCTGTTTGTATCATTGAAAGCTCTAAAAGGTTCGCCATCATTGTCCTGGACCAATCCTCTGTGGATGTAGAGAGATATCTCAACTAGTACAACGCTGGCACCTCTTGTAGACACCATGGTTGGCACTATGTAAATGTTGCATGAAACTAAACAAGAGACAACTAGATGGAAATACTACTTTTAGAAGGCAAATAAATGTAAAAATCAACATTCTATTTTCATGAAACTATCCATGCAGCAGCCTTTTTAAGTGGCAAGAACTCTCAAACAATAACAAATAATGAAAACATCTTCAATCGAACAGAATGTTTCCAATAAATAAACAACAACAAAACCTCAACTTTATATCCTATATTAATGATCATTTTAAAAAATCACACAGGACTATTCAGAAATCAGATGCATTGGAGAATAAGCACGGTGCGTGATGGGCGATTGCAGCACTGCAACTACGCGCCACACACAGCGCTCTGTGAGGGTTGCAGTGCAGAACTGGGGTTTGTGTCGAGTACTTACTGGGGCATCCACCACCTGCGACACCTGCGTGAACAGCTGAGTGTTCAGACTCTCCCCTTCCCAGTGGTTTGAGCAAAAAAAGTTTCCCGCCTTATCAGTTGGGGATTCCACCTAAAAGGAAACAGGAAGCGCTTTGTTGTTTCCAGTACTACAGCTTCCGTGGAACACTGGCTCTCAGGAGTACAATTCCGCCCATTCTCTCAAATGCGCAGTGCCATATGAAAATACATTCAAGAGCCACTGTGCCCAACATGCTGGAGATGCCTCTTGCCAACACGCTAACACTTTGATCCTTGCAGGTTACATTTGCTTTCTTTTCTACTATGAATTAAAGAAATATTATAATTCTGATGTAAATGCCAATTTTCTCTGGTATCAGACAATGAGGGAATGCAGTATTCAGGGTAACTTGAATCTGTGCTCTGGGGTCATGGATGCTCCTGTTTGGCTCAGAATAAAGAGGAAAAACAAAAGGAAATATCTACCATCTATTTATAATCAGTGATTTTTTTTAAAAGCTACAGTAAAAAGCTGCTGATCTCTTTTCATTTATTCTGTCTGAAGTCAATAGAAGTGGCTTGGCTTCTCAAGTGAAGGTTTGTACAGTCTGACAGTACCTTTTTTTTTTTTTAAAACAGTAATGGGGATTGAACCAGGTGCTCTAGCCGTGAGCTACTTCCAAGCCCTCGTTATTTTATTTTGAGACACAGTCTTACTAAGTTGTCTAGGCTGGTCTCAAATTTGCAGTCCTCCTGCCTCAGCCTCTAGATGGCTGAGATTACAGGCATATGCCATCACACCCAGCTCAGGCAGCACATTTTGACTGTATCTTGTGTGAAACTATCCTGTAAAAAACAATGCCAGGCACATCAAGCTGCATGAAGAAAAAAAGGCGGCTGGATTCACAGCTTATTCTTTCCAAGGATCTCATGCTCACCTCTTGTTTGATTTTCTTCAGTAAGGGTGGTCCATTTTCTTGAAATTCAGCAACAATTCCAGATTCATCAGATTCCTGTTTGATCACATCCTGTAGGTCTTCTACTAGATGAGAGGGTGTTTGAGGCTGGAGGGAAGAGCAGATATTTTTTCATCAGAGGAAAATGCCCATCCTTACTAATAAACCAAGTAACCCCAAAGACTTTTCTAGAACTTACTAGCATCTTCAGGGGGCCATATTTTATTTCTTGAGCTGCAAGTGCGTGTTTGAACGGTGTAGGGGTTCTAGGAGAACTTTCTAGGATTGATCTTTTGATAGCTGGAGTTCTAAAACTTTAAAAAGAGAGCAAGCAGTGGGTCAATATAAAAGACATGCATCCCTTACATTACTCTATCAATTTTAATATTTTTCCACTGAATACAATAGTCTGACACTGATATGGAATTGGGTATGCTGGTTAGTGAGATGTATTCATTAAGGAAAAGATAATATGTGTATCAGATATCTTCCAATAGTTCAAAATAGTGTACTCCTAAGACTAAGAGCTCTAAAATATTTTTCATCTTTCCTGAATAGTTCTAAAGGCACAGATAGTGCTCCTAGGTCTGTACAATGACCAATGTCATTTACCAGTCAACTTTAGTCATTAAAATGGGGCCCATGGGCCGGGGATATAGCTCAGTGGCACAGTGCCTGCCTGGCATGTTCAAGGTCCTGAGTTTGATTCCCGGTACAAAAAAAAAAACAAAAATGGGGCCCATACTACAAAATATGTTATTAGCCTTTTAAAATTATTTTTTATACTTGAAATTAGTAATTACTAAGTGCATTTCTTTCAAAGGTTTCTCCTAATTCATACTGATTTTTTCTCTGCCATTTCTTTGAATAGGTTAAGCCTTTGTCAAATAAAGATGACATAATCACCCTTGGCTTCTAATCATATAAGATTTCTTTTTTTTTTTTTTTGGGTACCAGGAACCAAACTCAGGACCTTATACTTGTCAGGCAGGTACTGTGCCACTGAGCTTAATCCCAAACCCAAGATTTCTAGGCGTGTCAAAGGAGGTCCTTATCTGTACATAAGTTATAAAAGAAAAAAGAAGTTTAAAAATATGAACAAAGAACCATACTCAATCTTATTTTGAAGCTTATAATCTGAAAAGAGAGGAGGTTGAAAATCTTTTCAGTGAGAAGAAAAGTCCTTATTGAATGAATAGACAAATTGGATGGAAACATTACATGAAAACTACCTCTGCATATACAGGAAATTTTGGAGTGAGCTACAAAAGGTAATTTGTTTATCCTCCCTCCATCCACCTCTAGATAGTTGTGACATTCCCAGGATAGACATATTCAATGTGGATATAAACACGATAATATAAGTGAATTGGTCAAATTATATATACACCAATGGATCAGACATTTGGGGACTATCTTCTATTAAGACAGAAGTAAATATAAGTAAATAAGTAAACTTCTTATAAGTAAATAAGATAAATACTTTTTTCTTGAATCAAGGACTTACATGGTGTTTTCCTTTTGAGTTTTCACAGTCTGCTCTCTATGGAATGGCGTTGTAACAGTCAGTTTGTGACCACTGAGAGGGGTAGAAGTTAAGGAAGGCACTTCCAAGTCTAAGTTTTCATGGTTACTGGAAGTGTTTAGGAACTGAACATAAGGAGAAAGAAAAATATTACTTAGATTAAATGGCAATTCTTTATTCAACCTAATTTTAAAATCACACCTAGATAACAAGCAAGTATGTTTTACTGACCCGTTACACAAAATAATAAAGATGTTAAAAATCAGGTGGTGCTGAGGAGGGCGTTATTTTACTTCAATTGAATATACAAAATTTGGAGTATAATTTCTAAGAAATAAAATCTAGGGTCAATGCTGAAAGACTTGTAAAATCCTAAGAAAATGTTCTCAATAAATGACCCTGCCATTAAAAAGAATGAGACAGGCCTTTATTAATATTAAAAAGTTTAAAGGGCTTTTGAAAATTATTTTTCTTTCATGCTGTTTTCTCTCTTTAATGATCCATGAACCCAAACTATTATTATATAAGGCTTACATTATGTGAAATACTATTAAAAAAAAATCTGTGTCTCTTATAATGTGAAAGTTCGGGGAGGGGTAGATGTTCCTCAGACGATTCCAAGATAAAATAATTTTGGGAAATAGTCACAAACCCATTAACATATTAAAAACTCTTAAAGGAATTCATGCAAGGTAGTGTGTGCCTATAGTCTCAGCTACTCATGAGGCCGAGGGAGGAGGCCTGGGACAACATAGGGAGACCCTCATCTCAAAAACAAAAAACCCAAATAGCAGCAGCAGCATAAACTCCAAGGGGCACTATGGGAAAGAAGCCATTTTTAACTTTGATTTAGTGTTTCCCAAACTTATATATTTGGATATTTAGACTTTTTCTGGAACATCTAGTAAAGTCTTACAGAACTAATATTCCGCAGATCACAGTTTGGAAAATACAGGCCAAAAAAACAAAAAAACTTTTTTTTGGTGGAGTCATCATTTATTAATATTTAAAGCTGTTCTTAAACTCAGCAGACATAACTGAAAAATGTTTTAAAGTGTCAAACTATCTATTAATTTCAATTATTTTAATACTTTAGGAATACAAGGCTCTGACAAGTATTATGATTTCTATGGCTTAAAAACACACTATGAAATAAGAATATTCTTTGGCAAAAACTACACTATTAAGGCATTATGAGAAACTCAAAAGAGCCAGTGTTGAAATATAAAATTATCTTCCTTAAACATTTGTTCATCATCCTCTCCCTAAACATTTCCATTTACAGATGAATTATAATCTTTAAATTTTCTAGTTGCAATCCAAATGTTATACAACTATAATTTGGTTCCCTCCTATCCAGGGTCAGTGAATCATATAATAAATGAACAAAGGTGCAGAAAACATGTTAAAATTTTAAAACGGAGGCAATCAGGAGGGAGAAGAGGAAGGGACAGAAATGTTAAACTCTAGTGTGGAAAGAAATAAAACACATCATGCAACTATCTTCCAGACCGTCAAAAAGTTAAGAGAGAGAATTACAGTAAAATCATTAGCCAGCCTGCTGCCTGGCAATGACTTGGGCTCAGCTAGATGCAGCACTAGGGTGAAATCAGCGAGGGGAGCAGTAATTAGTCATTTGTTCCAAAGGATTAGTTTCTAGATTATTAAGGCTCAGGTGTCTGTTGAAAATTAGTAACAGCTGTGCAGAAACTGTGCTCTACCTGTGAGGGAGAGAAGGGCAGGCTTTTGACAGGGGAAGGCTTGGGAGCTGAACTGCTGACGTCAGCAAAGAGGAAGCAGCTAGAGCCTCCAGTGGCTAAGGGGCTGGCCTGGCCTTGCTTTTTTCGAAGGATGACCAGTGGAATTGTGCTGGGCCTCGCAGGAGGGAAGGCCTTGGGTGAGTCAAGTGAGCCCTCACCCAACATGCGTTTGTTCACCCTCGGGCTAGGTTCTCCTGTGGTCCCCTCGCCCTCTGTTTGCTGAAGCTGGAGGGCTCTGCCTGTGTGATGTTGGCTAGGTGCAAAAGCTGCTTCTTCAGAGAATTCAAAACTGCTGATATCACACCGTGATGAAGAATCCTGAAACAATGTGGGAGGCACAGAACTTTGAGATGCGTGAGGTGTGTGCTATTGTCACGTGAAACACAGCACTGACCAAGAGATGCTAAATGCAAAGAAAACATCAGCCGGTTTGCTGGACTTCTTCCAGCTTCAGGGGGAACAGTTGTTCTGTTACCCTGCGTTAGTGGGGTCTTTGAGCTGCCTCCAGGCTGCAATCTAAAGCAAAGGGAAAACCGTTCTAGATGGCACTGCGGCAGTATCCATCCTCTGCCCAACAGGGATGCAAGAAATGCTTTTTAACCTAGAAACCAAGGAAATGAAGTGAGTGTCTGCCGAGGGGTTGCTGAGCTCTGATTTGTTCCCTAAAGATGATTTTATTTCTATGAACCAGTGGGACCAGTAATCAATGTTCAGTATTTTGTAGAAAAAGTTACGTCCAACCAAGAACTATTACTTCAAATACACCCAGAGATTGCTTTACGCTTCAAGTAAACATAATTCTTCATGTGCTATCCACAAAAGCAAAGCAAAATTCAAGTTAAGCACAAAGTAAGCAAAACGGAAAATTAGTTACAAGTAACTCAAATGACATTCCCATAACCTTTGCTCTGCCTTGTAAGTCATCAACCTCACCATTTAAAAAAAAAAAAAAAATATGCCCTTTGAAGGAAAAGTGTGGAAAGCTGCCATTGTCTGGGCAGCCTATAAAATCGGATCTCTTAAAAAACATACGCAATTAAGGCTAAAGTCATACTTTTACCTTTACATGAATCTAGGCCAATACGATTTGCTACAGAACATGGCAATGATTTACAAAAGGAATTTTCTAATTCCTTCTCCAGAAACATTCACTTGCGTTAACAATTCTACTTACAGAATCTATAAATTGGAGTGTTTCTGCAAATTCTAAGAGGTTCTTAACATTATCCAGAATGGTGCCCTGGTGGACGATCATGCACCTTGCTGGTGAGGCGCTTTCTTCGGGTAGGGAGCCGGGATCCACCGGCAGAGAAGGAGTGGAGTGCGGCTCTCCCAGACAGGAAACAGGTGCACCGTCCCCGTGAGGTCTGCTGTGGTCGGCAATGGCGGTGCTGTGCCACCCGGGGTAGCTGCATGTGTGGCTCTGTGTCTGAGGAAGGGGGGTGGGGCAGGGTGGAGAAATAAAGAGTGGGGGGAAGAAAGGAAGAAGGAACTTAGCAATGATGTTGCACAAGGTATCAGACGCTGTTGGAGGAAAGATAAAAGTAGTTGCATCATCCAGAACTTACGCCTGTGAGACAGTTGTCAAGATGTTTCCTTTTAGTCAATGCAAGCTGATGCTTCTGAAAAGTGCCTGTTTTGTACCTACGTGATTGATTACCTTATTATCATTTTGTTAAAATTTCAAATCATGGGACTGTGCATCAAAGTGCAAAATTTTCACATGAGTGTCCTAGAAATCCAGTTGCATGTAATTTGCAAAAGGTCCATCAGTGTTTGCTGTGAGTTAAGAACTGTCCCATTTGCATTCTAACCTACTAAAATGCTAGAGGATTCATGAGCTAGAGTTGCTTTCATCTGCACATTTTTGCTCCTATCCCTTTCTAGGGCCACAGATTGCGCTGATGCAGTGAAGGGCTACCAAATCAGCATGGTTAGGAAAGCAGAAGAGCAAATTAACAGAAGCCTCCTTACAGCATGACCATGCAACAGGAGAAATTGCAAAACATCAACTAAAGTTAAAAAGTGGTCGAACTACCATGTCCACATAATCATTTTATTATTTAGCAAAGAAGAAATTTACCCCTAAGAATACCTACTGGGTATCACTTCTCTTTTATTCACTTTCTTGGTTAACTACAAATGTTAGCAAGTACGAGCTGCTTTCCAAGTTTGTTGCCGAATCACTAAAAAAGATGTCAGAATTCAATAATGGCTGACACAGCTTTCACAAATGCAAACAAAAGACAGAGGTTAATCTTTCTGTGTAAAAGTGGTATAAATATATAATATTTACATGCATACACTAAATATGTATACACTCATGTTTGAGATTATAAAATATAAAGATACAGGTCGAGAAAACAATAGAGAACAACTACTTTGAAGATAACAATATACTATATATTAACCATTGTCAATCTCCTATTATCTTGTTTTGAAATTCTGTACCATTGTTTTTTAGTTTTTTCTTTTTAAAATAAAAAAAGAGAAAACAATAGGAAAAAATCCAACAGGCACCATATAATTATAATATTTTGTAAACAAAATACAGATTTTCATTAATTTTATCTTTGCTAGTCTTTGAGTTGATTACACACTTGGAGAAAAAAATGGAAGATGATGCAATGGATACTGTGTTTCTGTTGCATCGCAAAAAGACTACTTCCAATTGTACATACATTTTGACAACAACTGTATTTCATTATTAGCAACTTCTTGTGTTTAAGCATTTTTAATGGATATATAATGCTTTGGTGTTGTAATATTTAGAAGAGATGAAAAAGGACAGAGAAAAGTGTCGGGTAAAGCTGCAACCCCTATCCAAGGATCTGGTGACATGCTTACTGGTAATGCCTGCTGTCCTTTCAGCTCATTCTCAGTGGACATTAGGAGCAACTCTAATTCCTTTATTCGCTTTTCTTTTTCAGGGTCTTCATCATTATAGTGTCTCTGGAATTACAAGTTAAGGGAGGAAAAGACAAAGATCTGATTGGAGGCTGTAAATACGATGCCTGCAGCCTGTAGTCTTCCAGAACCACCCGGAGCCCAAAAAGTGTTGGCATGAAACCAGCACCAAATTAACTTCACCACCAGCGAAAACTTTCTGAATGTTATTTTGGACTGAAGGCAGCGATGGGGAAATCTGAGGCAAGAGTGGGTACTGACTGATGAGTTGTTTCAACTTATAACATGGGAGCATCAAAAGATTCCCCTACAAACTCACTCTAGAAGCCACGAGTGGTAGATTGCCACACTCCACTCTCTTTTCTACTAGTCAGGTGAAAATAAGTATTTAGATGAAATACTTTGAAGCATGTCCTAAAAGTGGTGCCTTGCTCAGCTAATGAGCTGCTTTACAGTGTGATCTTACCTGAATGGCTGCCGCAGCTGGCTGAGGAACATTGACTATATTTACATGTAACGCTACAGGATATGGAACATGGCTGGAGACCTAGATCGAGAAGCAAAACAAAGGCCAAGTCACTCATGGTTACATGTGCTTTAGGGGATTTGGCTTCCTGAGGTTTTGCTCTGTGACTGAGGGAAAAAAGTACTTTACTGATAAAATTCACTAAATAATTAAAAAAAAAACTTATTTGAAATTTAGCCAAGCCTTTACAGCTGGCTAAATAGCTAGAGCAACATAGTGAAAGAAATTTAAAGTACTCATCTGCCCTGACAAGAAGCATTCCTTGATTAGAAAAAAACACAACGGAGAATATAATCTTAAGATACACTCATAATGTATGAAAGAAGTTTGAATGGAAAAATGGATAGTACTAATTGTCTGTAACTAAGATTATTTTTCTTGGAGTATTACGAGTTTTAATACAAAGCACAGAAACTTTTGTGATAATTCATTCACCTAAGTCCTTTCTGGCAAGTCTGTAGTCAAATCCATGGAACAGATAGAGAAAAGTAAAAACTGTTTATGAATATGTTTTGCATAATATTTGCATATGAGTTCTGTATTATTGAGTAAGTTTCATCATATATTTTTGTTCTGAGATTAATGTCTCTTGATTTTTTCTTCTTTATGCTTCTTTCCAATCCACTATAAGTCATTTCTTTCCCTAGATATAAATGTCTAGAAATGAGGAAGGAATCACACTAATCCAAAGGAGAAAAAAAGAAGGCATCAGAGAATGAGCATCACACAGTTCTCACAACTGAGAGCGGGACCTGCCTATCGTCCCAGCACTGTGGCGGTGGGGGGTGGTAAGGCAGGAGGATCATGAGTTTGAGTCCACTCTGGACAATTTGGCGACTTAGCAAGACCCTGTCTCAAAATAAAAAACGGGCTAGGGATATAGTTCAGTGCCAAGGCCCTGGTTCAATCCCCAGAACCACAAACACAAAGAAAGATAAACACGAATGAATAAAAGTACTTCTGTTAGATCCCTACCAGAAATGAACTTATAGTCATCCACGAATTTCAGTTTCAAACTGGTATCTCCTCTTTAAATGTAATATTACATTTATTTTCCATTTTGGAAGATAAAAATATTTTTAAAATGTTATCTCCTTTCTCCCACTTGTCCTTAGCAGTACTTCAAGTAAATTTATATTTAAAAGATAACTAGAGCTGGGGTTCATTATGTAGCTCAGCGACACAGTGCTTGCCTAGCATTTGCAGCGTCCTAAGTTTGATCCCCAGTATGGCTACAAAACAAAACAAAATCTTAACTTTAAATCAGATTTGGAGCAGCAATTTAGAATCAAAGTTTGGATTGTGCTCAGCACTAGTTCTCTGAGTTGAGTAATCCTGAACAAATCACTTACAATCCTCATTTCCATATCCATAAATCAGGGATAATCACATCTAGTCCTGTCTACTTCAAAGGGCACAGGTGAAGCTCAGTCATGATATGCTTATGAAAGCTTTCTGAAAGTATACAGCTGCGAAGCATTGCTGCCTGGAGCTGACATAACCGTCTCTCGCATCAGACTAAATTCTCTGAATGGCTTACATTTTGTGCTTCAGAAATGTGGTAATAGGAATAGTCATTGTTCACTGAGGGCTGGCCAGTTGGAGGGAGTTGAGAAGGTGGGGCATGAGCAAAACCCATCAAAGGATTGTTCTTCTGGAAACTTGTGGCCACTGTTGGCTGGCTGGCTTTAGGAGACTCCTGGAGATAACCTTCCTGTTCCACCTTCCGACGCATTGTAGAATTCCAGTGGTTCTTGATAGCATTATCAGTTCTGCACAGAAATGCATCACATAAAAATTTTACAGACAAAAAATTCAATTCAAATTAGTAATAACTGACAGAAAACTGTTTCTCATAGAAATCTTTTCTTTAGGTCTGCTAACAGTTGTCTTCTCTTTTTGTTTCAGTATTTTCCACCTCCTAAAATCATGCAGTTCCTACTGCCTAACTGAAAATCCATAGGTTTCTCTTACTTACATAATCCGGAGTTTCTATAACTTCTGGTATCTTTTCACCATTTTGTTTCCTTGGCGAAGGAGTCAATACAGTACAATAACGCTTGATGTTAATTCTGACCATTTGTGGTACAAAACACTAATACAGCTTGAAAGTTCTGGCTGGCCTAAAAAAATTTCTGTTTTGAGCGTGGGTTGCAGGGCCTAGACACCACAACAGGGATTCATAAAGTCTGGGAATGACAGCAATGCTGCCTCATTGTCCAATCTTTATTTCTTATAGCACGAGTGAGAAATTTTGAGTCAAAAAATCCTCCCACCTTTTGAAAACCCACCCATTATTCTTATAACCAGAGAGAGGTGAGAGTAGGAACAAGAAAGATCCCAAGGGCAAAGATGCTAAAACTGCAAAGCACTTTTACTAAAACCTTTCCATTCTCAGCAAAAGAGTTTCTCAATTCAAAAAAAGAAAAAGAAACAAACAACCCCCCCTCAAAAAAAAAAACATTTTAAGCTCTCTTTATACTATTTCCATGGGGGTGGGAGAATATGTGCTAAAGAAAGAGGAAGTTCAATCAGTCGCCCCTTTAATTTTTCTAAGAATCAACAGCATGTCCTTGCAGAGCGCACTGGAGAAAGGCCTCCTTTGCCCAACCTCTTGAATTTTCGAGGCTTTCTGAACCACGAGGGAAGAAATGCTTTGGGTCATCACAAGAAAACACTACATAAGCCATCTTTGACCCTTTCTCCGCTTTTGGATTAAGAAAGCCAAGAATAAAAATAACCTTAATACTTTTTATCTTAAAGTTTATAGTAAAAGTATTTTCCAAAATAGACAAAAACTGGGGCTGGGGATATAGCTCAGTGGCAAAGTGCCTATCTTGGAAAAAGCGAGGTCCTGAGTTCGATTCCCAGTACCAAAAGAAAAAAAAAATAGACGAAAACCATTACATACAATATAAGGAAGGAAAGTGAGACATGAGCTTCCATAGTTGTCCTTCGCAAGGTCACTGTCTTGCCTGGCTCATTGAAAAGAAAGCATTACACTGACATTATTTAAAAACCTGGAAGCAGTATAATTCTATAAATATATTATTTCTTTATTCAAAGAAAAAATTCGTCAAGTGGTATAATGAAGTGAATGCAGGTTTTCCTAATACCAAATGGTAGCAGTTCCCAGCTAGATGACCTCAGACCAAAGATAAACTGTCTTTCCTCAGTTTTTTTGTGTTTAGAGTCCCACAGTTTACAAAGTGCTTCGATGTTCTTTGTATGTGAGCCTAACATTGGCTCTATAAAATAGATCATTACCTATTTTGCAAATGAGAAAACTGAGGCTGAAGAAAGTTAAAAGACCTGGCCCAAGGCTCACCACTGAATAAATCCTAAAAGCCCACAATCAGGTAAACTCTAAGATCTCTTCCAGTTATAGAAGCTATAGATCTCTTTTAGCTAATGAAACACTAACAACTGATGGGATGTAATTTATTCACACATTTAAAACAGAATGTTCAATACCCACTCCCTTGTTCTTCCCAATCAATATATTTTTTGACATAGTATTACCGTCCAGGCAGTAGCTTTGCGATTTCTGCCCATCTGTTCCCCAGTCTCTTGTGTGCCTGGTAAATAATTCTGTCTTCCTCTTCTGTCCAGCAGGTTTTCTTAACTTCTGGATTCAAGTGGTTATGCCACCTCTCCCTACATTGTTTTCCAATTCTCCCTTTTAAGTGCTTGGCAATAACAGACCAACGTTTCGGACCGTATTTCTGTACAAGCTCTATCACCTTCAGATAAACACAAAAATAACCTGTGTTTTAATGTTACGGAGTGAGTCAGTGTAATCATGCTTCTCTGTTACAAGAAACCTTAGAAAACTTCTAAATATCTGCTTTCATTCTTTGGAAATACGACAAAGAGCCCTTTACTTGCTGTTCGCATACTTCAGTTGCATCCTCAGGCTGGGGAACATCCAACAAATATATTTTGGGAATATTCTTAACTATGGTTCACACATCTACGAAGACAGAACTTACTCTCTGATCTTCTTCTTTAGTCCAAGGACCCTTGATGAGCTCAGGGTTTAGAACTTTCTGCCATCGGTGTTGGCACTGCACATCTGTCCGATTCTAGACAAGTATGCACCATCATAAGGATAGGATGTGAGAAGCACATGAAGATGTTATTGAATATGAATCACGCATAGGAAATACGCAGTGAAAACACTCAAGGACACTTAAAGGCATGTATATAAGGAACCCAGCTATCTCTCCTTACTTACAGGCTAAAAACATAAAAAATATAACAAAGTTGCATCTAAAATTAGAAGCTCACCTCCTGAGGGAGATAGTGCTGCCACATAATGAAAGGAATACTGAATTGCACACGTGCCTGTCCATTTAACTTAACCTCAGTCTGTTGCTTGTAGAAATACCTACATGATCTAAGATTAGAGATTCCATACTGTCAGACTTTAGGAGAAACCCACCCCAAAGGACTAAAGTTTGCTTCCCATTCAAATCAAAAGATATGCTTTAATTCAGGACCACAAGTGTTTATATTGCAGAAGGAGCAGGATGATAAAAGATGGGCCCTACTTTGTAGGAGCTGGGACTCTTGTAAGAAGGAAAAGACAAACACATAATTCACTGTAACAGAAGGTTGAATTTGATTCTTATGCAGAAATGAGACCAAAGCAAAATGCTATTGGGGTGGAGAAAAGCATCCCCGTGGGAGGAGAAACTGTTTATTAGGAGTCCAAAGGAGCTCTTTATATGAGCTTTGGAGGATGGTCAGAAATCTTAGAGTCAGAAATCTTAAAGAGCGACGCAAAGGGAGAACATTATGGAGGTGAGATCTCCAGAAATAAAGCCCAGAGGAGGGAAATGAAAAATGAATTTAACCAAATCTGCTTGTAGAGAGGAAGTAGGCATCAGTGCAGGACCTGTCTGCTGGGGCCATACAGGAGGGCCTTTTTGGACTGCTAGGTCAGGGTAGTTTACTTAATTTGTGAGATTCTAAGTCACCACTGTTAGTTTTGAAGAGATAAGGTACAGCTGCATTTTAGGATGCTCCCTCTGCCAATAGTATTTTGGATGGACGAAAACATGGAAAGCTACAAGTGGGAAAGCTGGTTAGGAAGCCACTATGATATCCCAGATGAGAGGCCACGGGGCCTAGCCCAGAGTCCAGCCACGGGAATAAGGAAGATGAGAGGGGCTACAAAGGAATTTCAGGGTCCCTAGTAACCGCGTGAGCAGAGGGGACAGGGCGGTGGGACGAGTCAGAAAGCATTCTAGAGTTTTGAACCTAGGTGTTAAAAATATGGCTATTGATGAAAATGGGGAGTTTAGAAGAAGCTGACTAGAGGACAATATCAAGTTTAATCATCTACCATGTAAGAAATCATCAGAACGCTAATCTATATTATCCTAACAAAGCACAAGACAAAACAAGAAGCAACTGCTTAAAAAATATTGTCAAAACCTTTTAATAATCTCTTTTGAAACTCCCATTACATGTTTTACAATAAAAAATATAAATTATGGGTAGGACATATTTCTCCCTACTTCTTATATATGAGCAAATATGTAATATTTTAATAATGTCTCCAGGAATATTTTATTTAAATCTTTGGGAGGAGTTTTTCTTTTACAAAAAGAAAAAAGTTACTAACTTACCGGGAGATAATTGGCAATAACTTTCCAGTCATCCGTTCCATTCTGTTCCACCAGCTTCTTCAGTTTTTCATCCTAAGACATTTAAAGACAGTCCTAGGGCATCAGTCACTTACTGAATAATTCTGTTCAAGTTATAGGGAACAAGGGAACCAATCACATGATCTAATCCAGAAAAAAGCCTCTTAAAATTATTCAATACAGTAGATATTAATATTTTGGTTTAGGGCACATATTTGTTTAGTCAGACTAGAGTTTTTAATCTTAGCTGTTGATTAGTTATATAGTTATATAAGTTTGGGTGTATCATTTTACATTTCCACACCTGAGTATTGTCATCTGTAAATGGCAATTATGATATCAACAGGGTTATCTGAGGATTACATGAGGTAATTATGCAAAATATTTATAATAATTTTGAGTGTTTAATGTGTGGTAATTGTTAAGAGTTTTACTTGGTGGGAGAAAAACGAATTCTAAGTTAGACTCAGTAGCCACTTAACTATGGCAACAGATAAGATCTTGAGCAAGAAAAAGAATCTTTCCAATGAGTTCAACCTCTTTCATATATAAAAAAGAAGATAACTTTTCATACTTAAACTTTAAGGCATGTATACTGTAATAAAGTCATGTGGTTTTTGTATCAACGTATTCGCAGTTTAAATGAGCCCAAACGTATTCGAACATAGAAGACACTAAACATGCATGGGCAACTGGTTCTTTCCGTCGATATGCTATTCACCATACTGCAAGTTCACAAGTGACTTTCTACATGTTTTCCTCATGCTTCTGCAAAAGTGACATTCCTACACAATGCAGGTTCCTGGCACAATACAGACACAGGAACTAGGAAACCAGGGTTAACAACAGAACTTTTATGTCCTTAAGGATCACCCAAGTGCACAATTTCTATAGGTAAAATGAGCACTTCCTGTGGGCCTCCCTGGGAATCCTGTGTGCTGTCAATGGTGATTCTGGTTTAAATGAAGCAAAGCAAAATGAAACTGAAGGAGAGTTGATACCACTGATTCTAACATGAAATACTCTAAAATTAGTTGCAAAATGTTTTGAGAACATTAGAGAGAAAGAATGAATTTTTTCATCACACATTATTAATTTTGCTTCTAAGGAATTTTTCCATTCCTACAAAGACCAAGTTTTTGAGCAGCCAGCAGGAAATGGTGAAAAGCAGATACACCTCCATCCATACTGGATGCTTTGAGAACAAACCTTTATGCATATGGCTCTGCAACACATTATATATCAAGCATACTAAACAAATACATTAACGCAAGAGGAATTCTATGAGTGTTTTGTTTTATTCTTTTTTTTGAAAATAGCAAGTCATTCATTCATTCATTCATTCATTCATTCAGGGAGCATTTATCAATATCCTTCTCTGAAGCAAGTAATTCTGGGTTCAGGGAACACAAATAGAAGACATTTAGCCCCACCCTCAAGAGACTTGCAGTCAGCTGGGAGAGACACACATGTCACAGCAACAATAAGTCAGAACATGCTCTTGGCGGCATGGGAACTGAGGAAGATGCATCCATCATGGTCAGAGGAAGCCAGGGATGGCTCACAGGACAGGCAATGCCTTGATAGGTAGTGAAGAGGTAAGAGTGGTGGGGCTTAAGAATGAACAGGCCGAGGGAAACAGATGAGGCATAAGGCAAAAAGGAGAGGACATTTGAAGAATTCCAAGTACTTTAGAAGTAGAAGGTACAGTGACTACGTGGGGCAGTGGTGAGAGGTGAAGGTACTGCCTATGTGGACTAGGACAGTTGCTCCAAGAACCTACACCTGGAATTTTGGTTTTGTGTAAAGTACACAGTCTGTTTTTCTCCATGTTTTGATCAAATGATTAGTTACCTCTTCCCTGGTCCACCTAGTTTTCCCCAAGTGACGCTTTCCAGACTTTGGAAGTAGCCCATCATAGTCATGGTCACACATCTCAATGTCTTCATCATCCTCATCGCTGCTGTATATGCTGTGGAATAAGAATGGGCAGATGTGGGCTGGAACAAGAGGATTTAAACTATTGGATTACAGAACCACACAGAAACTTCTCAGCAAGTTTTTCAAAGGCTATGCAGATAAAACTTTGGAAACTTGCACAGCAAGATTGTTTTCTGCATTCTGTTGCTCTAGTATTGTAAACAGGTTCTGCTGTTATTGGTATCCACAGAGACAGCAAGAGACCTGGCACTCTCCTGTGGCTCTGCATGTTTAAACCTGCTGTTACAGTTAGGCCAGTGACAAGTTACGCATTTGGCAACCTTCCAACCAATCAGGCTTTAAGTTTAAAACTTAATGTTAAGGACAAGAAAAGGAACAAGCACCCACATCCTTTATATAAGTGCACACTCAAAATCTTTGGCTTATGTCACATTGTTTAAATAATATTTCCCAAACGCAATAAACAAATCAATATGTTATTCCAACGGGGCTGGTGCTCTATTGAAATTTTTAAAACTTGAGAAATAATACATCCAATAATACACTGACAGTCATCCTTTAAAGATTAGACGATTAGGAGAATTGAAGAGGAAAGGATTTTAACCCCCGACAAAGGATAAAACCCCTGACAAAGGATAAAACCCAACTGTTTTGCAGTTAATGTAAAAATCAAATTCTTCAAAACTCCAGGCCTGGATGACCCAGCTCGTGGCCATGTTTATAATACTCAGTTTCCAGAGTAACTAAGTGAATAATAGGCCACCTAATAGACTCCTACTTACTCTTGTTTTTTCTGTCTCTGACTGAATGGTGTTTAATATCTTAAAATGTACCTAATTAAAAATTGAGGGATTCCCCCCAGAAGAAATCCATGGGTTAAAAAAAATCCCATTACTGTTTTCAAAAGAGCTTTTTCTTTTACCTAGTTGAGTAAAACTATGCATTTTGATAACTTTTAAAGTAACTCTATACTTAAGGTTTATTAATCATATACTGAATATGTGAACATAATTTCAGTTTACTTTGTTATAAATTTCCTTGTAAAACAAGATATGAAAAATTATTCTATATTAGAAACTTCACTAAAATTTACCATTGTAGTATCGATAAGCCCATGAAACTAAGGTCAATTAAATATAATGGCATAAGCCAGGAATGGCGGCACATGCCTGTAATCCTAGCACTCTGTGAGGCTGAGGCAGGAGGGCTGCAAGTTCAAGAACAGTCTCAAAATTTAAATAAATAAATACATAAATAAAGAAATCAGGCTGGGGATGTAGTTCAGCGTGAAGGCCCTGGGAACAATCCCCAGTATAAATAAATAAAATATATAATAATGGCATAAACCAATATCATAATGCAAATGATTATTTTTAAAGAGGAAATTTACATTCAAAAGTTTTGTCTTCTTGAACTAACCCAAGTGTATGCTACAAACGACCCACAAATCAAGCGAAAGTGCTTGTAAAAATCCTGAATTGAGGTTCTTAAAATTTAAAACTATTATTTTGAGCAACAATCTGATGGTCCAGGATGCACGGTGACTGGATGTAATCTGCACTTGAAACAACACCACCACCAAAAACAACAACCGATAAAACCCCCACTAAACTGTATTCATAGTCTGTAATCATTTTTCATTCCGTGTCTATCCTTTGAAACAAGAGCCTGTAGTTTTTCACACTACAAACAAGAAGCAGTAAAGAACAGTCACAATACTTTCCCTTAATCAATAACAGTCACAGTACTTTCCCTTTAATATAAAGCACAATATAATAAAATAACAACAATGTTACTATAAGTAAAAGCTGTAAACATCTTTTGAAAGGTTGACAGAGAACTTCCAAATGAAGCAGCCTCCTATAAATTATCAGGGATACCAAGAAAACCGAAAGAATCTGAAAATGGAGACATAGATTCAATTCAAATTAACTTTTTAGGTTTGGCTAGATCTGGAGATTACATTTTCAGAACTGTGGGCGACATTTTCCTAACTAGTAATTGGGCACCACCCTCTTAGTAACAGCTTAACCTAGGAACAAGCGACACAAGCAGCCGCCCACAGGGGGCAGCCAACGTCAGGTGAGAAAGAACAGGAGGAATCGTCCAGGACCAGGGTTCCGGAAGCAAAGGTGCCAGAGCTCGTCCGGCCTCCACCTAACTAGGTGACTTGGACAAATCACTTCCTCTGTCTTGGGACCTTGGTTTATCGCCTATGCACAGGGGTTTGGATTCCATTTCTAAGGTACTTTCCAGAGCGAGCAAATGATGCTTCCACGTCTTTCGTGCCTCTTCAAACTTAGCAGAGGCACGGATGTGCAAAACCAAGGTCTTGGGCAGAACTTGGTGCGAGACTCCTGCAAGTCCTGAAAGGACCGCGAGGGCTGCAGGATGAGTCCAGGGCTGCTCTCTACCAGCCGGCCCGGCACGGGGCTCGCCTTTGAGCTGTGCATGCGATTGTCTTGCTCTATGGCGTTCTGGTCGCCTGAGTAGCATGATTAATTTCTACTGAGGACCTGAAATAACTTTTCCTTTATCTGCACTGACAAGATCTCAGACCCAACAGTCAAAGGACTTTCAAAGGCTGATTTCAGGCTTGATGCACTCGACTCCTCCACCTGCTAGACCCGGTGTGGTTACAAGAGTACGACTATGAATATTACCTTCTGTCAAGGAAACAAACCGTGCAAAGAACGATAAAGAAAAAATAAGTGCTGAGGAGGGGGTTGGGAAGTGGGGGGGGGAGGAAGTGCCTTGCGGCCGCTACTGTGATTCTAGAAAAGGGGTTCAGACTCATTTCGCTGACCTGGTTAATAATCCCTGCCGAGTTGACGCTTGCCCAGCAAGAAACGGCTCGGAGCCCGCAGCCGGGTTTCTCTTCCCCCTCAGCCAGGTTCAAGGCTCCCGCCCCTCCCCACCGTCTCCTTTCGGGGCTACCTGGGAGCGGCAGGGAACCTGCGCGGCCCCGCCCCGCGGGAGCAGCTGCAACCTGGGGCTCAGAGCCTCGCCGCTCCCTCCCAGCGCCCTCCTCCTGCTGCCAGTTTCTGCTCTCCACCAAACAGGTGACCCCAGTGCTCTCCAGCTAAGTCTCAAAGGCGAAAGGTGAAACCCTTGAAGGGGCAGCACCCCCGCTTAGAGCCACCGGCCCCGGGCGAGGCGTAGGGAGCCAGTGTCCCCCGAAGTGGCCCCTCTGTTTCTCCGCCGCCCCGCCAAGCCGAGGCGCCGCTCCCGGCCCTGCAGAGCCCGGCCCCACAGAGCCCACGCCCACGCTCTTTGCAACTTCCCAGAGCTTCAAGGGGACCAGTGCCCGCCGGTGCAAAAAGCAAATAAGTACGCGAAAATCAAACAACCCGAGGAACAGCAGGCGGACTGCTTCGTCTCAAGGGACTTTCTCCCAAAGCCCCTTGGCGAGGGTCCGTTTGGTCGCCGGGCCAAGGCAGCAAGAGCAGGGCTCAGGGAGGAGCGGCCGCGTCCACGTGTGCACGCTGATCCAGGACCTCTAGCCCAGGGCAATGGCCCACGGCGGTTGTGTGCGGTTTGCACTGCAGCGACCGAATGTGCTGCAGGCCTCGGTCCCTTTGCCCCGAGCGGCGACCACTACAGCCAGTGAGCCCGCGCCTGCACCCGCCGCTCGCAGGGAACGCCAGCGTGTCGAGTCCAGGAAATCCAGGGGCCACTGGAAGCTGAACTGTCAACAACTGACAGTTCCGACGAGTATTTCCCTCCGTCTGCGCTCCTTCCCAAACGCGGGGCCAAAATGTAAAGGGATCTCTCGCCCATCATCCTGGCGAGCCTTCCCAAGTGCGGTGACAGCGCGGCGCGGGCGCGCGTGAGTGCACATGCAGTGTCTGCAGTAGAAATAAAAGCCTCCCAGAGAATGATTCGAACCTTCCAAACCAGGGTTTAAACGATTTGAAAACCCTGTTCGCCCCCTCAAATCTTTTCAACCGCCTGTCAGCTGCCACGCTTCCTTGCCTCCATAAAGAATGAATGAAATTGAAATGAACTACCTGCAGCTACTGGCATTTCTTCCTATATCTGCCATATGCTCTGCACTTCCAAGTCCAAACATATCTCAATGCATCCAGCAATTAGGCTGCGACTCCCTCGCCGACACCCGCGGCATCAAGCCAGGTACCTGGTAGGCTCCCCGGGGCTACTGGGCACCGCTCTGCACCCCCCAACCCGGTGGAATAGGCTGCTTTTTCTCCCCTAAAGAGAAAGGGATCCCCATGCGACTTGCAAAATAAGCCGCAGGGCATGCTTCCTAACGTGCTGGTACGTTTCCCGCAGAGACTCCCATTCGTCAGGCTCTCAAGCGGTTTCTACGGACCAGGCAGGGGCTCCGCGTCCTCGCAGGATCTGACAGCCCCGCAGCAGATCCGGGAACGAATTCCCACCTGCTTCCAGGCGCCAGGCGCCCCGCGCGCCCCCGCCGTCGGCCGCCCGCCCGGGACCCGCGTTACCTGTGCCGGGGTCTTCGGGCCATGGCGCGGCGGGCGCGGGGCTCCTCCGAGAGCCGCGGGGACCGCACTGGCTGCTGCCTCCCGCCGCGCGCCGCCTCGCCTGCCTCCCTCCCCGGCTGCGCCGCGGCGCTTCGCACCGCCGGGGCGAAGTTTCTCAGGAGAAAGAGGAGGAGGAGGAGGTCACGGAGGAGGAGGAGAAGGAGGAGGAGGAAACAGGTTGATATTAAAGTGTAAACTCTGTAAACAGAGATGCCATCAAACAAAGAGCTTTGGACACTCCCCCTCCCGCCAAATCTGGCGCCCCTGCAGTGCGCACGCGCCCTGCCCGCCGCCTCCGCGGTCGCCCTGGCTGCAGCCCGCCGAGCCGCCGGGCCGCCGGGGCCGCCGCTCCCATTCGGCTCCCGCGCCGCCGCGCGGCTCCTGGCGCGCCGTGAGATCGGGCGGCGTGCGGGCGCAGAGCCCGGGCCCGGGGAGGGCGGGGGCCGCGGCGGCGCCTTTTCCTGCGCAAATCCCGCTACCGGGCCGCGGCGGCGCGGCTCTGATGCCGCCTCCCCTCCTCCGGGGCAGCGGCACCGCGGGCGCCCGGCTCGGCGCGCTCCCGGGCACCCGAACTCCAGCCCGCCGCGCTCTGACTCAGTGTCGCGGGGGCGGCGGGGGGAACTCCCGCGGTGGGGACTGCATTTCAGGCCGGGTTGAAAACAGCCCTCTGGAAAGAGAGGAATTGGGGCGGGGGGTCGAACAGAGGATGGGATCTTATTTTTTCAAAGGCGTCTGGCTAGGTCTTTTTAAAAATGAAACATCCTTACTTTACTTGTTAATGACAAAGGATACTTAAGCGCGAGTGGGCTGTCACCACTCACAAATAAGGAGCGCCTGGCCCAGCTTTCGCTCCCCTGTGGGCTCCGAAGCCCACAAGCCACCTTCGTGTTGTCACACGCCTTTCTCACCCGGGCACACGCCCGGGCCCACCCACCCCGCCCCACCCGGGCGGCGCCCACCGCGCACCTCTGCCCCCTGCGTGGCGCGCGCCCCGAGCACCATCACACCTGCAGAAATCCACGGCTTCCACACTGCCCGCCCCTAGCAGAACGCAGGAAGTCCCACGTTTGCAGCGAGGTTTTAAAAGTTAAGCACTGAGTGATGACGGAGGTCAGTGTCCGTGGTTAGTGTAATTTGGGGGCTCTATTTTACCCGCTTACAAGTTAGCAAAGACTGTTTAACCGGGGGCTCCGGAGGCAGTAAAGAGAGAAGTGCTGAATTTATAAGGATCGATAATTGGGGGAATTTTAGGGGAGTTTTAGTTTTACTTCCGTTTATAGATTAGTACCATTGGGGATTTTTTTTTTTTTCATTCTCTGTACACACTAGTTTATTTTTCCTTTAATCTTTTAGGAGTTTGAGACTATTGCTGACTGGGTTTGTGGGTGTCCCATGCGCCCCAGCAGTTCAAACTTAGCTCAGAAAGCATTTTTTCTTACTAAAAAAGCATGTTCTTACTAAAATGAGTCATAATTTTATTAAATGGTGAAGCATGCTAGGTTTGAAGACTACCTGGCGTTTGAAACTTGCTCAAATTTTGT
The DNA here is from genome assembly GCA_028451465.1 of Erethizon dorsatum. Classification (NCBI taxonomy): domain Eukaryota; kingdom Metazoa; phylum Chordata; class Mammalia; order Rodentia; family Erethizontidae; genus Erethizon; species Erethizon dorsatum. The sequence continues at coordinate 140,760,260 of CM051823.1, read as the reverse complement.
TATATAGTTTAAATCTTTATCAAAACATGTTAGTTGCCTGTAAGGCTTTAACAGTCCTTTCTTCGTGAGAAAAAAATAACACCGAGAGAAAATTATTGTGAGATATTTCAGTTCACAATTCCAAAAGGCAAGTCATTTGCAAGTTAATATATTTTTAAAGCAAATATTTATTTCTAGGTTCTATAGTGAAATTTCTTGGTTCACATAAAAATAAAATTTAAAAAAGTCGACAAACATGTGGAAACTCACCCCTAAAGAAGCTACATTCTGTCTTTGAGATTACTTTGTGAATCCAATTGGCATGATTCTTAATGGCTGAGCCTCTTAAATAAAAAGTGAGTCTCCGAACCCTTGCTGAAGAAAATTAATAGCTGTTTCCCAAAATTCTTAGGAGGTGGAACTACTTTATTACTAATTTCAATTTTTCTTTATTTTCTTTGTACATCATTTTGATATGGATTGTTTTGCGAATTCATAATATTGTTGCTCCTCAGGCATTTTGCTCTGTAGTTTTAAATTTTTTCCTCATATAGGTGACAATAATGCATGTGTGGACATACATACTCCAATAAAGAATATACATTCGATGATTTTATGTAGCTAATTTGTTTTATATTGCTTCTGATAAGTATGGAAGCATAAAATCAAATGGAGTTATCGAAATTCTTGGATAGATGAAAATATATTTTCAAAGACAGGATGCTTACTGTAACTCTATACATTTTTTTCCTTCCCCTTGTAATTATTACAAATGCATTTTTAGATGACAGTTTTATATCTTTCACCATTCTGTTTTTTTTTAAGATCTACGACATCAGTCATTTAACTTGTGGCGGGGATGGCGCTAATTCACATACAGTCTTTTATTTGTGATGCACTAGACAGGGGTCAGAAAACTTTCTTATAAAAGGCTAGAATGGTAAATGTTTCACACTGTGGGTTGAGTTTCATATTCTTCTGTTTCTTTTCTCATCTGTCTTTCTTTCCTTCTTCTTTACAGCCCTTTGCAAGTGTAAAAACCATTTTTAACTTGAAGGCTGTACTCAGCCTGCTGGCCATAGTTGATGGACCCTGGAACAGTGATCCTCAATCTTTAGCGAGGGTCAGAATCACTGGGTTTGCCCGTGAAAAGTGCAGGCCCAGACTGTCCCTTTAGTGACTGATTCAGTGAGTCTGAGGGGCCCAGGGACCTGACGATGGCACTCAAACAGTGTTCATGGAAGAAGTCTCCAGGCCACGTGTTGATAATCTTAACTATTTTGGTTTACTTTTCCCTTTGCCAGTTTTCTTCTATGACCTTCTTCTTCCTCCTTCCTTTTTACCTCTTCGGAGGACTGAGGCTCTCTCCATAACTCAAAATCTTTTAACTCCCTGGGGAAGTTGGTGCAGTGACCAGAGGACTGGGCCAGCTTTTTCCTTCTTCACTTACTACTAAACATCAACCTTGGGGCCGGTGAGATGGCTCAGCAGTATAAGCGCCTGCCTGGCAAGTGCGAGGTCCTGAGTTCGACTCCCAGTACCCACATACAAAGGAAAAAAAGGGCCAGTGATATCGCTGAGTGGCATGAGCACCTGCTGGCAAGTGCAAGGTCCTGAATTCGATGCCTGGTACCCACATAAAAAAAGTAAAAAAACAAAACAAAAAAAACCCATCAACCTCATATCTGACACTCAAGGGAAAAGGAATTACTTGATCACTTGTTGATCATCATTATGATTCTCCCCTTAAAAAAGCAAGCACTTGAAGCATTTTACTTGACTCTAACCAAGGTTGAAGGAAGAAATATGGAAAATATGTGAATTGCAGCCTTTATGCTTTGAATACAGAGATGTAGGCATGTGGTAGATCTTTAATAACTACAATCTATGATGAATGTGATCTTTATACCTAAAATGTACCAAAAAATTTAATTAATTAAAAAATAATAACTGCAATCAGCATCTTAAAGATGAGTGACTATTATCAGTGGTGGTGACAGCCCAGGGCTTAGCAGTTCCGTGGTTCTACAGCCCGCCTTTCCTGCAGTACCTCCTCAACCCAATTTGGCTCAGGCCATTAAAGGGGGAATCATTACAGTAGATACCAAATGGTTAAAGTACAAATAATTCTTGATCATTTCAGCTAAGGAATAAAGTACAAATAATTCTTGATCATTTCAGCTAAGGAATAACAGCTGCAGCGTGTATAATTGAATCCATGGGTTTGAGATAAACCTCACGTTGGCTGTCAGTAAACTTTTTAGTAATAACAATGGGGTGATTCCTGCCTTAGTGCAATCTTTTTAATAGAACCTCTGTGGTGACCAAACATTTTTACCTTTAAATGATTTCTCGTTTTGACACTTCTTGTCCATTTCTACTCTCCACATTTCCAACTTATATATTCCTATGACAACCAGTCCACATCTTTTTTTTTTTTTGGTACCGGGAATCGAACTCAGGACCTCACGCTTGCCAGGCAGGCGCTGCACCGCTGAGCTAAATCCCCGGCCAAGCAGTCCATATCTTTTCATCACCATTTGAACTGAGTCTTAAATAAAAGCTATGAGTCTTTCCATGAAAGAGGAAGAACAGAGGAAGGGAAAATAGGAGCATAGCACGCAGTCAGGAACCACAAGGCACGTTCGCAGCATAGGGAACACGGAGCTGTCCAAATTGCCTAGAACAAGGAGAGCTTTGAAGGCCAGATGAGTGTGTGTGTGTGTGTGTGTGTGTGTGTGTGTGTGTTGACTAGGACAGCTATATTAGCAGAGCTGTCCATTTGGAAGATTAACCATATTGTCACAGAGATGGGAGTGAGAAAAGACTGAAAGGCAAAGACCACCTAATTATTCTGGACCAGGGCAGTAGTCCTAAGTGAAAAGGAAAAGAGAGATCAGAAGACCATTGCACAGGCAATGTGCCTTCAAAACTTAGCAAGGGATTGGATGGGTATTGGAGGCACCATTAATAGAAATAGGGAAGTCAAGAGGGGAAGAGAAGTGTGCACTAAGGAGATTCAAAAAGGAACATGTTTTAGATTCAACTGTGTTAAGTTTGTGGTTTCTTATGGAAGGGATGCGGGTTGAGTTGTTCAGCGGGCGGTAGAGTTTGGGATCGGAGCCTGTGGGCGAGGGTGAACCAGGGCCGCAGTGTGCTGGAACCAAGTCTTGTGAGCCAATTGTTAGGCACGGCCATTTAAAAAAGAACGTTATGTAAACTTACAATTAAATTTATATTTTAAAAGATAATAAATATTTAAAACTCATCACTTCATATCTTACCACATTTTTCCTATTATCTATGTACGTGGCGTTTGTTGTATCTTTGTGGTGGAAATACTATAGAATATATGCTGTTGTACATCTCTTTCCAAGTTTACATGTAGTGAATTAGTATTAGTGGCTTGAAATTGACTATGGTTGGAGTATTTACACCATAGAAAGTGCCAGGTTATACACTTTAAGAGATATTTCCCCTGGAAAACTGATCGTTAAACATTTACTAGCATCATACTCAGTAAATGCTACATTTAGGAGTTTATTTGCATGAAGGGAATAATTGTGTCCTATCATAAATTTGCTAATAAACATTTAGATGTAAAGAGGACCAAAGGAAAGTCACGGAGGATATTTGAGGCGAATAGGTGGGCTGAGACTGAGAGGTAGAGAATAGGTAGACATGCCAAGGAGTATAGAAAATTTTCTAGCTCCATACTGTATAAATACATTTTCAATTTCTTCATTTAATAGAATTCCATAGTTTATCACCTGATTTTGGAAGATTTTCATTTACTTTAATATTTATTAGACAATGACTTTCAAACATTTTTAACTATGAGTTATAATAATAAACACATCTTATATACCATCTCACCATACGTACACACACACACACACACACACACACGAGTTTCACAAAGCAATGCTTATATTTTACCTCCAACCATCCAATTTTTTTTTTTGAGACAGGGTCTTGCTATGCGGTTCCGGCTGGCTTTGAACTCACTATGTAGTCCAGGCTGGCCTCAAACTCATGGTGATCCTCCTGCCTCAGCCTCCCGTATGCTGGGACTACAGGTGTGCACCACCACACCCGGCCAACCATGCAACCTGATGCATTCTATCCAATCCTATCCACTCTGGTTCAGGTTCCTAAACTGTGTGGTGAAGCAGTATTTGATCAACTGCTGCAGAGGATGAAAGCCTTACCTCCTTCTTTAGAAAATCTGCCTTAGGGAATCACTAAGTCTTTTCCAAGTGACAGAGGTCTTTTCAAGGCATTGAGGGGAAGTCCTCAAAACCAGTTTACAAAATTGATTTCTTTTCCATCTCTCCTCACAACTGATCTTAGCCAATGTCTCTTCTTTCTGTATACTTTCCTGACATATGTTATAAAATGTAAAATAGCAGCTTTCAAAGTCAGTCAACAAAATTCAAGCTTTTATTTATAGAAATGCAAATAGAAAACAACAACAACAACAAAATGAATAATATTTAGGGGCTTATTAGAATAACAAAATGACAAAACGTCTACATCACTTTCCTCAAACAAATGGGCAGAACAGGATTTCTCTGAGCCTCCTATTCCAAACCTTCAAACTGTGGAAGATGCAGTAAAAATGTCTAAAGGTGCTTTAATCTTTAGCATTTGGTTTTCCCCCCAAATACATAGGTCCCCATTTTAGCTTTGGGTACCTGATAGTGTTTCCTTATTTCCTCCTTCTCATTGATAAACACATATAGAATGTTTACTCTCTGTCAGGCCTCAGATTGGCATGGGCCTATGGAAAGACAAAAAAAGGACTCTTTACTACATCATTTCTGCTCACACTAGGCCTCTTTTCCATCCTATTGTCGCTACCTTCTTCTAGGTTACCATTTTCTCACCCTGAACTACCATAATAGCCCCCTAATTAATTTTCCACCCTGTGACTTCTTTCTCCCCCATCCATTCCACATCCCACTGCTCCACAAATCTCATTATAACCACTTTGGGCTGTTTAGTCATCTGTGTAAAGACCCATAACTGGCTCCCTAATGCTGTCAAGATAAGATCTGAACTCCTTAACTTGGCATCCCTGTCTTGAGCCTGATCTGGCCTCTGGGCCTGTACAACCTTCCCCCCGGGGTGATAGTATTTAATAACTGGGACGGCTCATGTACTAACCAATCAGAAAGGGCTTGGCGGTAGATACCCTGCAGAGCTCAACTGGGGACATTGGCTGAATGCCATTTTGCCTCACAACAACCTACCTTCCAACTTGAACTCCTACCACACTCTCTTCACTCCGTGTCCTCCCTAAAATACCACTGCAGTCTCAGGCCTTTGCTTGCACCATCCTCCAGCCTGCAATACCTTCCTTCCTCCTCTCTGCTTACTTAAGTGGCCCTCATCCTTCAAGCCCCCACGGAAGCTCAGGCATTCTTCTGAAGCCTTCCTAGACTTCCCTAATGCACAGTCACCTCTCCCACCTGGGCATTGTGTTAATGCCTACTTTCCTTGCCCCTTCTTGAGCAAGTGGTCAAATTTCCTTCTTTGCTTGCCATCTATCTGTCTATCTAATTTTTTAATAAATATGCATTATCTCGCTGGATTCTTGATTGTAAACTGGATGGAAGGAAACCTATCTTTTCCTTTTCTGCATTCTTAGTTCCTGGAACTATCTTGCGCACAAGTATATACATAAATGTGCTGATGATAATAGAGGAGGAACTAGTTTGAGCTGTTTGTTGTTGGTTTGTTTGAAATACACTTAAGGCCTTACATTTGAATTTTGGAGTTCACAGCATGCTTTGCCTTATATGACTTCATTTAATCCTCATAGCAGTTCCTGTCTTCTGCCTTTGTCCCCTTTCCTGCCTCCAGCCCCAGTATTATGTTCCTCATTTGCAGATGGGTGATTGAGGTTGAGAGAGATGAATTGCTTTTCCCAGGTCACACAGAGAACAAACAGCAGAGGTGCAGTGTAAACCCAGGATTTTACTCTAAATCTTGAGTTCTTTCCACTACTCTGTGGTAGCCTCCAGCTTATTTTAATTTCTATGCATGTATGTTCTTGTAATTCTACTCAAATTGTGGGTCCTGCCGATGGATTTAATTCTCTCCTCAGGTAAAAGTTGATAAGCTTACAAATTGTAGCAACATCATAATTTTGATCTTAGTTGTAAGGCTTTATTTCCACGATTTGTATAGATTGCTATCCTTTAGGCAGTGTTACCTCGGAAGGTTTTTTTTTAAGCTTGTTGCTTCGCATATTATTTTTCTGAAGCTTATTTCTTCCTATCCTATCATTATATATTTATCTCCACTTATTTACTTTAACATATCTTTATATAATACTGAGTTTACCTCAAAGTAAATTCCTTTACCTCAGGGAACCATCCATTTTGAAACTAGTCATAAAGTGGCTAAGTGGGTGAGTGCTTGATTCCAGCACCTATAAAGAGATTTCTTTGTGAAAACCATTGGATAAGAACTGGCATTTTTCCAATCATTGTCCTAATTCTTATTTTTCTAAAAATGTCTGAACTCGAAGTCTAAGAAAATTAAGTGCTTAGCCCAAGCAGAATAAGGAGGAGAAGGAATAACTTTAAGGCTGTTAGCATTTTTCTTTGGCTGTTCACATCAAGTGGAGTTGTAATTTTTTGGTTTTAACCCTGGTGTTTGAACCCAGATCTGCAGGTGTTACGCAAACACTCTACCACTGAGCTACTTCTACAGCCTTTTTTATTTTAAAATTTTTTTTAATTTAAATTTTTGAGACTAAATTCACCCGGCTATCCTGGAACATGTGATCCTCCTACCTCAGCCTCTCAAGTAGCTGAGATTACAAACAATGCACTACAATGCCTAGGTGAACTACAGAATTTTAAATGTGAATAATGTAAGGATAAGATACACCTTTATTCTTTGTGTTTAAATTTATTGCTAGAAATATTAAAACTTTGTGAACATGTAAAACCTATACTACAAAGTTATGGTTATCTATAGAGAGTAATTATTTTGGTTTACTTTTCCACAAAACTAATTGTATAACTATTAAGAAAATTAGTTTATAAAAATGTCAGTTTTAAGCATTAAATAAATTCATAATTTGGTTTAAATATTTACATTAAACTAAGTATTTTACTTTTTGTAAAGAAATTACACGTTTTACACATTCACAACCTTTTTATATTTCTAGTCTTCTAAGAAGACTATATCAAAGTGTAATCCTTTGTGTTAAAACTTTAACACAATTCCAAAGCATCGGCTCCAGGGGGACCTTGGGGGGGTGCCCATCTGATCCCATTTCAGTCCAGAGCCTGACAGGCACTTTTATCAGGGAAAGGCGATATTTTCTTTGAAAAAGGTCAGGTACATCAAAGTTCTTGTATAAAAGTTCTAACTAATTGATTAATAATTGACAAATAACGATGTATATATTTGTGGAGTATAATGTAATGTTTTGATATATATATTCATATTCAGTCTCAGATGTGGTAGTGCATGCCTATAAGCCTGGCACTCAGGAGGCTGAGGCAAGATGATCTCTGAGAATTTCAGATCAGCCCCTGAAACTCTGTTTCAAAAAACAAAAAACAAAAAACAGAAAATAAAGGTTACATGCAGGTTTTTCCCTGGAAAATCCTTCTTCTTCTTCTCTTAAATAAGGGGAAGTTAATAATATCCTCATGGAACACCAAAAAACATTATATAAAATGCTGTTAGAAAGAAAATGACTTTTAGCCAGGGGCGGTGGCACACGCCTGCAATCCCAGCACTTGGGAGGCTGAGCCAGGAGGATTGCTGTGAGTTCGAGGCCAGCCTGGGCTACATAGCAAGTTCAAGGGCAGCCTGAATTACATAGCAAGACGCTGTCTCAAAAAGAAAAAAGAAAGAAAGAAAGAAAGAAAGAAAGAAAGAAAGAAAGAAAGAAAGAAAGTACAAAGACGACTTTTACCTTCACACTAGCACATTTTTCTTAAGTGTTGACATGTATGTGAATGTATGATGTGGTATTACTATAAAACTATGATAAAGATCTCACTGTAATGAATTTAAAAGTATTTTTCAGTATGTGAATATAAGAATTGTCTTGATGATAATGTTGATTAAATCTCCAAAGCATTTCATAGCACATTTCATATTAAATAGGTTACTTTGAAATCATGGGAATAGATTTTATACATAGACTTTTTCTTTTCTTTTTTCAGTGCTGAGGAGCCTTGCATATGCTAAGCAAGTGCTCTACCACTAAACTACATCCCCAACCCAGGAATGGGTTTCGTAAATGAAAAAAACTGATGCAGCTCCTGTGTAGTGGTAAACAATGCTATGTTATGGCTTCATTGGTTCCTTTTGAAGACTGTCAACAGACTTTGCACAGAATGACTCACTCAAAAGAAAATGCCAACTAAAGTTTTGAAATTACAGTAGGCCAGGTTGTTGCTATTCTCTAGCAGTGAATGGCATCAGCACCCTTTCAGCTGTAGTCAAGCCAGGAATTTGAAGTCACCTGAAATTCTCCTCAATCCAACACTCAATCAAACACAAAGTCCTGCTAAGTTCAATTCTTTCAACATTATCAATAGTGTCTCTTTTTTTTTTTTAGCCTTCCTACCAAGTGCAACAGCTTCAACACTTACTAACTCCACACTTACCAACTCTTCAGAGTCGTCAGACAGAAAAATTCCTCAGCGCAGTGCTTTGGCTTACAACCCTGCTCTGGACCAGCATGTTGGGGTCATTTGAAAACTGTTTTCAAACTACACTTGCTCCCCTATCATCCCATTACCCTGAAAAACAATCTACCTTAAAGATCAAAGATCCTTAAATCCTTAGCATTGAATCTAAGATTCTTCATAGCCTCATGTCATGCTCACATCATCCTTTCTCATAGGTTCATCACATGCACCATAAGGATCTGTGCCCAGGTACTTTGCTTATTCTGATCCTCTGCTTGCTACTCTCTTCCCACGCTGTAGTGACTAATTCCTCCTGTCAGTCCAGCCTCAGTTCCGAGGACCGCTGTTCAAGAATTCTTCCGTGGCACGCTGAATACTTCAGTGTCTTAGCAGAGTCCTTATGTAATGTCCAGTGTTTGTTTCACATCTCTCTTGCACCCTTTGGAACGGCGTGTCTTATATTTCAGTGGCATAAGATGCAGATCCCTGGTGTCCAGAAGTCTAATTCAGTAGATCTAGCTGGGAGTAGGATTTTGCATTATTAACGGGCAGAATCAGGTGATGCCAACGTGATGGTTTACGGACCTGAATATAAGCACCTCAGAAACCAAGATTTTGAGTTCTGTTAGACTTTGTGTAACAAGTCATTTGTACTCTGTAAAGTGTTCTGTAAATGTTGCAGGCACTGAATTAAACTGAACATAGCTTTTAATTCAAGAGTTGTGTCAATTTGGGGATTTTTTTTTCCTTCTAGGTCTTTGCCTGTCTATCCACTCCCACCTCACCAAAAACAACACCACCACCACCAAAAAAACAAAAACCCTCATTCTTGCTTTCTGTCTGACTGTCTCAGGAAAAACACCACCTCTGGAAGTCCTTGGTGATGAACAGTATCAGACAGACCAGTCAAAAATGAAAATTGGGGCCGGTGAGATGGCTCAGTGGCATAAGCGCCTGCCTGGCAAGCGCGAGGTCCTGAGTTCGACTCCCGGAACCCACGTATTAAAAAAGGGCCAGTGATATCGCTCAGCGGCACGGGCACCAGCTGGTGCACGAGGTCCTGAGGTCGACCCCCGGTACCCACCAAAAAAAAAAATAAATAAATAAATAAAAATGAAAATTGGCCAATAAAATGAAAAGTAGTATTATCTGTGATTGTCTTCAGGTACACAAATAATTAAATTTCCTTATAGGACAGTGCTGCCAAATTGAATTGAATTTGAGCCATAGCTCTACTTTAAAAATTGTTGTGGTCACATTTTTAAAGAATAGAAAGAAAACCAGATAATTCTAATTATAATGATATATTTTATTTAAACTAACATGTCCAAAATGTTATCATTTTAATGTAAAATCAGTAATATAAATTACTGAGACATTTTGCATTTTTTTTTGGCATCAAGTGGTATGTGCATATCTTTCCTTTCTTTCCTCTTTCTTTCTTTCTTTCTTTCTTTCTTTCTTTCTTTCTTTCTTTCTTTCTTTCTTTCTTTCTTTCTTTCTTTTTGGTTTTTTGAGACAGGTCTGACTTTGTAGTTAAGACTGGCCTGGCCCTGAACTCTCTATGTAATCCAGGCTGGCCTCAAACTTGCTGTGATCCTCCTGCCTCAGCCTCTTGAGTGGTGGGATTACAGGTGTGCGCCACCATGCCCAGACTTTTCTTTTCTTTTTCTTTTTTGGTGGTACTGGGGATTGAACCCAGGACCTTCACACTGAGCTACATCTCTAGCCCATTTTTTGTTTTTTACTCTGACACTGGGTCTTGCTAATTTGCACAGGCTGGGTTTAAACATGTGATCCTCCAGCCTCAGCCTCCCAGAGTGCTAGGATTACAGGCATGCACCACCATGCCAGACTGATTTTAGAATTCTTGAATGCTAGAGAATAAGGAAATTTCTTCCAGTAGCTTCCAGTTATATTAGCCAGCATTAGAATTTTACTCAGGTACCATTTTCCTTTACATGGATGAACAGCCTGACTGGATCAGTGACAGAGGCAGGGTGGCATGAGAGTGGGAGATACGTACTTGACGTAGAGTCTGAGCACTCCTGAGCAAACTGTGTAATTTTGGGCAAAATGCTTGGTGTTTGAGCATATTATCCTCGTCCGTATAACAGAGATGGTACCTGTTCCACACATGACCATACAGAACCAAGGTGAAGGTCAAGATTTTAAACTGTGAAGACGTTACTACAAGAGCACAAATAAGTTTAAAACTAATAGACTGAAACACTAGAATAATAGCTACCGCTTATTAAGCATTTGCTGTATGTTAGCCACTGTGGGCTAAAGCTAATTCTCAAAACATCCTTTCCAGGAAGATGAATGACTCTATTTGACTGAGAAGGACACAACATTTGAGGAGCTGTATGTGTGCAAGTTTACACAACCTGTAATTCATAGGTAGAATCTAAACCTAGGCCTTTTTGATCCCAAAGCCTTTGGGCTTTCGTAGCTTTACCGAAAAAAAAAAAAAAATTAAAATGGAGGGGAGTTTTAGATTTTTTTTAGTAATAAAGTAAAATGATTCTTTTGTTTGTTTGTTTTGTTTTTTTGAAACAGGATCTCACTATGTAGTTTAGGCTGGCTTTGAACTTACTATATAGCCTAAGCTGGCCTTGAACTCATGATGATCTTCTGCCTCAGCCTCCCAAGTGCTGGGATTACAGGTGTATGCTACCAGCCCTGGCAAAATAATTCATTTATGATAATTGCAAGTAAGGAATGGACTGAAAATATGTCTCATTTTGAGAGGGGTCATAGAATTCCCACCCTACAGAATGTTAATTCATTGCAACAAATGGAATGAAGGGTAACATTACAGAGTCTAAAGAAGGATTTACTCCAGGTGATTTCACAAAAAAAAGAATATATGACTCTCAGAAAATGGTAGTTATTGATATCTCTGGTGGTTTTGAGTCATGCCTGGAGCTATAGAAGTTGGTTGGCAGTGATTATGTATACACCCATTAAAGAAAATAAGTGGGCTATAGTAGTATTGGCATGGGGTTTCATGTAAATAAAAGATTGTCTTTTATGGACTGCATGACTTGGTGTTCAGAAAATAAAATTTGTTGAGTGTTAGTCAACAACAAATACTCAAATGATCAGAGGTGACCAGTGCTAAGGTTAACTTCCCCAAAATAAAAAACACAGGATTTTAATTATGTTTACATACCCTCTCTATTCCTCATTTGCACCAAAAAAGGATGTAAGGCAGCTCTAGGAACGTGACTTAGAAAATTCATATTGTGTCAGTGTAAAGGGAAGAATTGTATTACTTTTACTTTTTCTTTTGGAGTTTAGGAAATAACTTTCAAGATTTAGAATTGGCATGTGCTGTGTTGGCCATATTTGCATAAATAGAGCATTTTTATCAAGTCTTTGGGTGACAACACATATTCATTCAAGAATTGTTACCACGTGATGGGCACTTGCTAGGAGCTAGTAAGTCAAAGAGGAGTGTACAAGCTTCTGTCCTGAAGACGCTCAGTGGGGAAGACCAGCTTGTGGGGATAACAATACAGTGTCTAAAATTCTGCGGGAGAGAGCTTAGGTTATCTTTAATTCTAAAACACGAGGTCAGACACAGAGGGGGACTTGCCTTGTAGCCCAGTCTAACATGTTTCAAATACATGAGACTAGGCAAAGATATTTTCTCTGTCCACCTGACAGTGAATAATCCTAAGGGAATATCAGGGTCCTGTTCCAACTACTGCTTTGAATTGACCATATTGGTGTAAGAGGTAATTGACCTCTTAGTGCGCATTTTTGAGTTGGGAGTTTGGTTGACAACAGGACTGAATTAGATACTAGAGTGCAAAACCTCACTAAGGAGATAAATCCCAGCAAGTATATCCCACTTGGTGGATTTAAGAAGAAGCCTAGAATTAGCCTGGCTTTTTCATTTTCACTCTGTCTATAGTACATATAGCACCCATAAGTGTGCGTTATACTCCACATGTTTTAAAATATACGTTTTTTAAAAAAAAAATTTTCAGAGATATGCTTTTTTGAATGTCATCAAAGTCTTTAAAATTACGATATTAGATTATTTTCCTTAACATAAACACTCATGCTGAAACAACTTGGACTGCTGCCTGAGAAGAACTAGCCACTTAAGTGAGCTAAGTCAATTCACTGATAGGATCAGGGATGTGTCTGGAGTCCAGTTTCCTGGGATAAATTCTGTGGCCAGGCTTGTTTATCAGCTTATTTACTCTGGCTGATACGAGACGTTTGCTCCAGTGATCACTTGCCAGGAAGAATACAACATAAGAAATAAGCAGCAGAGGGTGTTCATAGTTTGTTTTCCCCATCTCAACAGAGATCTAAGTGAAGCTTGATTTTGAAGGTAGCATCCCACAGCTTAACTGAGGGAATTCAAATGAGGTCACGGCTTGGCTTTTACCAGGTGAAAGGAGCAGCAGCTATGTCCAGGAGACGCAGACCCCTTCTCCGAGGCTGGCTGCAGTCTGTCTGCCGCTGAGGTGCTCTGTTCAGTGAGTGACAGCTCGGGGCTGATGCTCTTTGGGATCCAGAGAACAAGTAAGAGCGCACCTACCTTCTGTTTTCTCTTCACAGTCCACTCCACTTTTAGTAAGGTTTTCTTTGGAAAGGAGTCTGGCTCTGTGAGAGATCTTTCACCTTGAGAAGACCAGATTGTTTGTGAAGGTCAGTGAATTCTGAAGTCAAGACAGAAGCTGACATCGTGCAGCCTGCTGGTGTCTACTGAGGCTGTCTCACTTTTGGGAGCCAGATAGGACAGCACTAGGGATCAGACAGACAAGATTACATGAGGAGGGGGCCAGTGAGATAGCTCAGTGGCATAAGCGCCTGCCTGGCAAGTGCGAGGTCCTGAGTTCGACTCCCGGTACCCACAAAAAAAAAAAAAAAAAGATTACATGAGGAACATGTTGGAAAAAAATATATATATACACTATTTATATATAAAATATAGTATATTTACACATACCATAAAATATGTATAAAAATAACCTGAACCTATGTAAAAATTGTGAGGTGGAACTAGCAGTATTTGTAGTGTTTGTGTATTAAAAGTTGGTCCAATTTCTTGGCTGGTGTTTATATTAAAACAGTGCTAGTAATCTACATCGATATTATTATCAGCCATGATTTTCTTTTGATAATGTTTTCAATTAATTTTTCACTTTACTCCAGAGCTCCTGACAGAGGACATTCACAATGCAATAGAAACTAAAAATTCACAGTATATTTTAGGAATAACCTAGGTCTACAAGTATACTTTACGGAATACTTAAAATTGTGTGCAAAATACAATAAATATATGCAAGTTTTCATCGTTTAAAGGGCAGAATTCCTTAGTAGTCATTAGATTCATGAAGTCATTGGGAGATCCAAAAAGTAAGATGTCTCTGGTATTTATTATATTTCATTTTGTAGAATAAGTTTAATTCTGCCTCATGGAATGAAGTTGAAAAAACCCAGAAATTCTAATCAAAATCTAGCTTTTAAATAACTATTTAGTCCATAAATGTGAATTTGTCGAAACCATAGTCAAGTATATTATTTATTGTACAAAGCTTAGAGATAAGTGGAAGTATTATTTTTTATAATTATTAAAAATAAAATCATGTATTTTCTTCCAAAACTTAGAAATATCTGCTTTAGGGAATTTACTTTTAAAATGTAGGTACAGATTTCCAAAAATTATGAAGATTTGTGTAAGACTTTGGTACAAGAACAAAGTTAAACTTTTCCTCTCCCCAGAAATATATATTCAACTAAAAAGAATCAGAATTGTAGTCATAAGCTTTTATTTTTTGCACTTGAAGAACTGAAAGCTTTCTCTGTTATTTTCTGAAGGAGGGGGTTTCCTGTGTCTCTTTCTGAAGCTCTGGGGATCCCCTCATCTTTTCAGTCCTAGGCACCTTTTTCTTTATAGTGAGCATCCTTTGAACCAATCAAGGCTTCTGCAACCAAAGTTTGCCACCGCCCCGCCCCTCCCGCCCCGCCCCACCCCGAGGGAGCGATCTGCATTTTCTCCTGACTGAATCAGGGTGCTGTTTCTTGGTATCAGGGCTTGAAGTAGCTCCAAGTGCTGACTGCAGAGTTTGCCTTAGGAGGAGGCAGAAACTGTCTGATTTAAAGGGACCAAGGGCTGTATTCTCAGCTGCACTGATCACACAGTGTCTGAAATTCTATCTGTAGAATGAATAACTCAGACTTTCCACTCTTCTAATGTATATGCCCCTTAAAAAGCAATGTTAGCTGGGAATCCTATTAACCATCTAATATTTTGGCTTTGGGGCACTGGGACATTGATTTACACATCAACGCTGAGGAAAAAGTCGGTGGGTAGGCACTGACAGCCCAGGACGGAAGAGCCTGGGCTGGGCCTGCAAGGGAGGCAGCCAGTGTCCCCTGAGTTTCCCTAGCATTGGCCTTGGCTGCCCCTTGGTTGGGGGGAGGGCTCAGGGCCCAGAGCTCCGGGGCTGCCCACTCCTACTGCAATGCCAAGAATGACCGCTAGGGAAGTGGGCCTGCTCTTCCATTTCCATTCTAAGAAGCTAATAAAGGAACACCAAAATTTCTATCAGTTTTCCAAACCATGGTGGGATGAAAGATACGGTTTTTTTTGTTGCTTGTTTTTTTTTGTTTTGTTTTTTTTCGCAGATCTTGAACTTTAAAAAATATCACAAGTGGTGTTTTAAATGTATTATTAATGTGGAGCACTTTATTGTAGTTCAATAAAGAACTCTATGTCTCCATTACGCAGACTAATGACACCTCCAGACATATTTACAGTAATTTTCCCAGCTGATATAGTTTAATTAATGATATAAGGACATAATTACATGTTTCAGTGATCTTTCACATATTTACAGGAACTGCTGTAACTAGCTTAATTAGAGTAATTACGTAAATAGCTGATAATGCACAACAAATTACAGAAAATATCTTTAGTCTGGTGTGTTTAGTTTCTAAGCAAACTTATAAAAGGAAAACATTTACATCCGGGGCTTCAATTTAAGACTAAAGTCCTCTAAATTTTCTTGTTTTTAACCCAGACAGAACATAACTGTTGGAGGTTTAACAGTTAACTTTTCTTCCTTTCGTCGGTTCTGCTGCAGACCTCATGTCAGTTGTTGTTCTATGAAATTGCTCATTCTGCCTCGCCACTGGCTAGAGTTTCATGATGAGTTTTTGTGTCACGATGGGTGGTGATGTTGCCTTCGCTAAGAATTGGAGAGGGTGCTTAGGGAAAAGGTTGACAACCTCACACCTCTCTTTCATTTCCTCTCTTGTCTTTCCTTTAACTGATGTCTTCTGTTTCCATCACACTCATGTACAAAGATGTTTCTTTGGACCGGCCTCTCGGGGCTCTTCCTTTCTGTAGTTTAAGCACATTTGTACAGTGTGTAATTGATGTTCCGCTGCACAATTCTAACTCTGGTTGTCCACCCATCGAGTCCTTAGGACAGTACATTTACCCTTGAAGTGATTAGCCTTTAGTCCCTTGGCGGAAGCAAGAGCCTGGGGTTTAAAGTAAGTAGTGCTCCTTCTTCGTCAGTTTGTATGTCTCTATTGATTGGCATTACATATGCCCTCTTGCTTCTTTTACTTTTGCAGACAACCGGCTCTGTATCTCCATGCTTCTGTGTAAGAAGACCTATGGAAACTTGATTGAGCCAAAACAAATAAAAGCTTCAGAGAACAGAGGGTCAAATTTTAATTACGGTTTGCTCAAGTTAATGACTCTTGGAGGCTTGTACACTCATCCTGTGCTTAACTTTTCAGTCTTTCACCTGCCCTAACTTTTCACCATCCTACAGCTTGAAGCTGCTTTAGTCAGGTCAGACTCTTGACTATCCCATAAAAACATTCCTGAGTCTATGTATTCATTTCCTTTTCTTAGCCTGCCTTGCTACTGGATTTTACCCATTCTTAAGGTTCTTTTAAGGTTTACCTCCTGTTTAAAGCCAGCCTTGTTGATTTTCTTCTTCAGGGAAACAGGCTACACCATGTAAATCAATCAGTTCTCTCCTGGCATGTATTGTGTGTCTGCTGCTTCTTTCCAGCTGATGGGAAGCTCTGGGAAGGTAGGTGTCTTGTACTTTTTCATCTCCCATCAGTGCCTATCATGGCGTGGTTTCCTAGCAGACATTCAGTAAATCTCTACTCGTGGATTCAGTGTATTTATTCAGGACCTGTGCCTATGGCTGTGCAGGCTGTGTATGACAAGTCTAAAGAGCATCATCAAACATCAACCTTGCCAGGCTTTCTACTGTTATGAGACAGCAGCCCTTTTCTTCTGCAGTGCCTCGTGCTGCAGTCATTGTTACTCTATCCTCACCCTTACCAACTGGTCTCATCTTGCTAAAAGTTTTGTGGGAGCTTACATTGTCCTTAATTCCGAAACACCTGGGTCAGATATAGGAGAGGACTGGCCTTGTGTAGCGCAGTCTAACATGTTTCAATATATGACACTAGACAAAGATGTTTTCTAGTCATTATTTTTTAATCAATTCACCTCCACAGTATGTTCCAGTAAACTCTTTCAAGGAATTCATAATCTATTAGGGGACACAGATGCATGAATAAAAAATTGCTAAATCTTGTGATGCATGTAATGATAGAAGGATGCAGGAATTACCCATGAGGTATAGGGGAGGAGATTATGTTTAAATTTTAGAATTAACAAGACTAACTGGATGTCGGGCTTAAGAAGGGGAAGATGAAGGAGTCTAGGGCCACTCCTAGGTTGCTGGCTCTGAAGGCTTCACAACCTCTGAAAAAGAGAATTCTGAATAAGGAGAAGGTTTGGGGAAAATATATTTTGATGTATATGGCTTTTAAGATGCCTGCGAAAGATGAAGATGCCAGGTAAATCTTGATTCCATGGAATGGAATAGTATGGAGGGATGGAAAAATGAGGAGTAATCAACAGACCCAGTGATGGTTAGGGGATATGTTTGAGTCCCCAAGAAAAAATTTGCAGGGTGAAAAAGAAAGGGACCAACAACAGAGTTCCTGGGGTAAGAAAGGAAAAGCTCACAAAGACCAGAATAGAGGCAGAAAAGCCCCAAGATCCCCAGAATCTTCAGGCCAGGAGTTATGATAACTGCAGATGGCCCCTTCAAAGATCTTGCTACAATAGGTCCCTAGGAATGATCCCTAACACGCACAAATGCCAATATAAGCATGACATTTACTTTGCACATGAAATGGACAAATAAACACTTTCTTCCTAAACTTTTTTTTTTTTTTTTTTTGTGGGTACCGGGGGGACGACCTCAGGACCTTGCACGCCAACAGGCACCCGTGCCACTGAGCGATATCACCGGCCCCTTTTTCGTATGTGGGTTCCGGGAGTCGAACTCCGGCCTTCGCGCTTGCAAGGCAGGCGCTTACGCCGCTGAGCCATCTCACCGGCCCTCTTCCTAAACTTTTAAAGATACTTTTTAATATAGTAAGTGCTTTAGTAAGTTACTATTGTTACTATTTTAATTTTTTTGGAGACGAGGTCTTGCTAAATTGCCCAAATCAATCTTGAACTTGTGATCCTCCTGCCTCAACCTTCCAAGTAGCTGGGATTGCAGATGTGTGTCACCATGGCTGGCTGAATAAATTACTATTATTTATCAATAGAAAGATTAAGTGACGCAGGTGTCCCTTGCAATGTGGAGGGTGGGGTGAGGTATAAAAACAGACGGGAAGGTGAGATTATCAGAGTAGGCATAGAGGATGTAGAATTGCTCATTTGCCTTCACAGCCCAGCCCCTGTGGCCAGTTTCCTGTCATAGAAGCTGGTGTGTGACACCCTTCACAACAAAGTCCTTCGCAGTGAATCATCATTACCTATGCTGTTCCCTTGCTATATTCTTTTTCTCTGTTGTCCTCTGCTCTACTCAAAGTCTACTTTAGTCGTTGATCCCATCATTGCTTTACAGTTTCTTACAACTGGCTTTAAACACTTTCAATATACTTATGTTTCTGAAATTTTACCTCCAGCCTGGATCTGCCTTTTGGCCTGGAGACTCACATAACCAAACGTGTGGCTCCAACCCTTGCTTCTAATCTGGCCCCTTCCAAGTCTTTCTTTTCTTGGCAATGGCAACTTCATTCTGGCAATTATAAAACTTGGGGTTATCCTTATTTTTTCTCTTCATAATTGATCAAGAAATCTTGTTCACTTGATCCAGAAAATGACTGTATCTTACCACATCCATTGCTAGCACTCTGTTCCTAGCTTCCGCTCTCTCCACCTACAATAATTTACTGTCTTTCTGACTAGTTGTCTTTAGTCTATTTTGTCCTCCAGGATGACTTCGCATCTCATTGTCTTCTTATTTTTGCACGCATGGGCGTTCCTATCGCTGTAACCTCTTGGCTGATGCTGGAACATGGTAGGCGGCTCCAATGTAGGGTCTTTGCACTTGCTTTTTCTTCTGGCTGGATGTTCTTCCTCTATTCACACGCCTTACTCACTTGCTTTAGGCCTTCACTCAAATTTCCCTTCTCAGCGAGACCTTCAGTTCCCCACCTCCACATTCCCAAAGTCAGTTCCATGTTCAAATTTTTTTGGTTCAGCATTTAACCACTTTCTGATGTACAATATATTTGGACTTACTTGTTTTTGTAATTGTCTCCTGCTCCACTAGAATAAAAGCTCTATATTTGATATATATCCACATATAAAATGGAGTCACTTGCAAACAATTTGGACTCAAATGATTAACAGGCAATGTAATGGGCGTAAGTACAGAATAAAGACACAAAAGCAAAGCAAAACTTCCTGTGAAAAACATAAGCTCAGGCAAGTAAATTGAATTCTAGTAGGTACGGCTGTACATGGAAGGTGGTTCATTTCAGTGGAAAACAGTAGGCAAGAGCTCATGCTGACTAACCTATTGAAAAAGAGATAATTAATTCTGTATTCTTAAAAGTCAAAGGTCAATTTCTGTTATGACAAAGAAGAGAAATAGAAGAAAATAAGGTCATAACTAATGCCACTTCATCTTAACTATCCTTGTGCAATTATAGCCAGTTTTCCTGAGGAAAGAATTTGGTTGTGTAGGATCAAGAAAATAGATGTAAGAAACCAGATTTTTAATACATACTTATAGACTGTGAGGTCTAGACATTTTGTTGTTCATTTCAGTAAAATAAAGCATTTAACTTTAAAACCTGGTGACAGGAAAGGATTTGACCAGGATAAAGTTTTAGAATGATAACATGGAGGCACACTTTCTTCTTCTCAGGAGACATTTCAGTTCTTTCTCTTAATATTTTTACCTCTTAATTTGCTTAGAGAGCAGAGGTCTGGGGGTCTGGGATTGAGAATGATTGTTCTGATGCCAGGGACCTTCTAACGGCACAAACTGAAGTCAGAGATATTAAACACATTGTTTAAGGAGGCTGTTATTTCATCATGAGTTTTGTAACTCTGTAGAAGATACTTGAGGAAATCAGTATCTTATACATAGATGTGTATGTTTTATTTCTACAATGGGATTTTGTAAGAGAATGAAAACTTTTTTAAAAAGTTTGAGAGTACACTCCTAACTTGGTGTTAGACCAGAAAGATACAAGGTTCCCTGGTCATTCAAAATAACCCTCCCACATAAACCTGTCACTTTACAGACATTACACTTCCTTTCTTTCAATTAAAAAAAATTGGCTACTTGTCTTTCTAGGTCAATCTCTAATGCTTATTCCTTCTTCCTTTCCAAACAGCTAATGGAAAAGTAGGAGTAGATTAATAGTAGGTGACATAAAGGATAAATTTGAATGCATGAAATTATACATTTGTTACAGTCCTTCAGATAGAAGCTAAAGGAGCTGTTTTGAGAATTATACCACAGCATGTATATTATATGTCTTAGAGTAATAAAAAGGACTTCTTTTCACAAGCCACACTATCATTCATCAGGACAGGATGTTAGTTTTGCTGTTATGATGTGCACAAATAAATTTTACTTTTAATATGGCTTATTCAATCAACAACTGCTCAACTGTTTCTTCATATCTTTAATGGTTACTATAAGTAATGTACAATACAAGCATAAGAGATTTAAAATGTATGTCATTATTCCTTTGGAAAAATACAGAAGACTTCTGGTCTACCTAACAGTCAACCCCTTTAGATTTTTATAAATCTGAAGTCAATATTTCCTCCTCATACTTCATTCCTCAGTAAAAGTTTAAAAATATGAGAGTTATTTCTCCTTTTTCTTATAATTTTTTTCACAACACACATTTGATAGTTTAAGCCTTTTACCTTTGAATAGGTTTACAATTTCTGAAATTTCCTTTCTTAATTGTAAGAATAATATTACTGTATTTGAAAATGTTTTCAGCCACAGACTATAAATACAAATATTCTTATGTGTATATGTTTCCTTCACAGATTTCCTCAAGTTATTGTAAGCTCTGTTTTCTTCATCTCCTCCTTCTCCTCCTTTTTTACATAGCTGTAACTGAATGGTATGTACAATTTTGTGTTCTGATTCCTGAATTTGTTCTTAAGCAAGGACTCAGCATGTGTTCTTGACTTTCAAGCTACCCTACTTTTTTGTCCCACTTTCAACCACTGTTAACACAACCCATTCCTAACTCAGAAAAACAGAATCACTCTCCCTTCAATGTCATGGGAATTAATTCACTTTTTTCTATTTCATGTTATGACACTCTTCAATACTTATTCATTCATCAGTATCTGTGCCGAATAATGACAATAAGGAGGTAAATAGTACTGGAGTTTTGTGCTTGCAGAGATAGTAGTCAGGAAGCCGATCCTTATAATGAACTCTGCTATGCGTGATCAGACCCATGACGATAATATGCACAAAAGATCTTGACGAAGGAGTCAAAAGAAGGCCCTCCCTGAGAAAGAGAGATTGAGTTGGCACTCTGAAAGTCTACTAGGGAGAAATGCAGAACATTCCCCAAAGAGGAGCAAGCATGAAGGAACAAGATGGAAGTGTAAAGTGTCTTTTTAGGCACAAGTCAGATACATGAATGACCAAGCTAGAAATGATGCAATGGAAAGGGGTGGGAATTTTGCAGAACTAGAGAATATGTCTCATCTGAGAAAGAGAGCCATTGCTTAGCTTCAGCTGGTTGCTGCCACACAAGAAGGTTGGACTAATGTTGGCAAATCTTCCACTTCTTATGGGAAGATAGAAGTCCTGTAAAGTACCCAAACAAAAATCTTTTCAAATACTCTAAGGCCCATGTCTGTAGGATGGAGGGGCCCATGGACCTCCAGCTAACCATCTTGGGCAATAACACTTTGAGAATGATTAGTTCTGGGTACAAAGAGCAGGGGTATGTTCTGAGGGATGGCTGAGCTGGCAGAAAGTGGTAGCAGATAAAGATGGAGAGATAGGTCAGAGGTAATTTATAAAAGCCCTCTATTCCTCGTATTGACAGTTTGGACTTCATTCTGAGGGTAATAGAGAAAAATGAAGCAGTTTTACTTAGAAAAACAGTATGATAGATTTATAACTTCCTAAAGATATTCATAGTAGCTAAATTTTTTATTTAAAAATGTCTGAATATCGATTTTTATGATACCTTCACAGAGATAAGTTTGTCTGGAAGTAGCTCCAGTGCTTGTCTGCAGTTACAATTAGTATTAATCAAGTACTCAGGGATTAAATGAACCATAGGATAACTCTGTTACCACCACTATGGCACGTGTTTGCAGATGCGATTGTGTAAACTGGGTACTCATCCAAATTGTCTCACTATTAAAAAGGCTTGTCATCAGTTTCTCATTCTGAGGATTAAATAGAAATAGGTCTTAATTAAAAAAAAGGGGCCGGTGAGATGGCTCAGAGGCATAAGCTCCTGCCTGGCAAGCGTGAGATCCTGAGTTCGACTCCCGGTACCCACATAAAGGAAAAAAAGGGCCGGTGATATTGCTCAGTGGCACAAGTGCTTGCTGGCAAGTGTGAGGTCCTGAGGTTGACTCCTGGTACCCACATAAAAAACAAAAACAAAAACAAAAACAAGAACAAAAAAAACTTGAGGGGCTTGTTGGTCAGTCGTAGGGCACGTATCTAGAATGCACAAGCCCTGGAGTCGATCTCCAGCACCACAAAAAAATAAAATAAAACTTGATATGCATGAGTAGAGGAAACACATCAGGATGCATCCATAGCATTTTACCTGTTTGTATATAGAGCTGGGCCAGCTTTGGGGTGACCAGAAGTATGTAATTAAGCTGTAACCTGCTGTCTACCTGTCCTCATGGTCATAGCTACTGGCATGGTTCTGGCCACTGCTGTCTGGACTAGGCCACCCCCACCACTCCCTTCTCTACTTAGTGAGGCCTAGCAATAAGTGAGCTTAAAAGAAAAACACTGCTATTTTCTACCACAGGTTCAGGGCAGATTCAGGGTCAATGTGTTACCAGAATTGTACACATTGCCATGTTATAAGCCTAAAGGAAAGCTGAGTGTGCTTTTAGGCATACTGAGTCTTTGATGATCTCCACTCATGCACATGGAGGATTATGAATTTGTAGTGATGTTTAATATTCTTGGCATCAAGTTAATTTGGGACCTAAACCCTGTAAAAGGGATGAGTTCTCCTGTCCCCTCTCCTCCACCCAGCTTTAAGCAGGGTCTCTGACTTTACTCAGGTCCAGACTGAGTTTGGGTTCAAAAGTTGAAACTAATGAGTAAAATTGGACTCTGTGCTTTTAGTCAAGGTGGGTCTTAGAACTAGGACACAACTGTCCGTCCTTATTAGGAAAAAGATACCGCAAACTTCTACCAGCCCAGAGGAAGTGAGGCAGGAAAAGTCATTTAAAAGTGGAACTCTGGATTGGAAGTGACAGGAAAAGCTTCTATGAAGATCTTGGTCAAACCATGTTCCTCCATCTCTCAGTTTGTACAGTTGTAACCTGGAAAGAATCATCACCCTTTCACTTGGTGGATGTGAGAACTCTTCAGTGTGTATTGAGCTCTGCAGGAGAAACTGATAACACCTATTATTATTTTTACTGGTTAAAAATTACAGTGGTAAAAAAAGAAAAGACAATCCCCTTAAACTCTGTTTCAATTATAACAACTTTATATTAGAAGACTAATCATGTAGCGGCTAGCCTTTAATTTGACATTTACTTTCATGAATTTCTAAGGAGTGGCATATTCACTTGATGTCTCTGAAGTATAAATGGTAAAAGTGAAAATGAAAACAATTTTAAGAATACATAATGCAATGGAAAATTCCTGGGCTTTTGGGCCCTTCTGCATGGTACACATTGGTGATCACAGAAAGATAATCGAGTTTCCTCACAGATGCTGTCCATGTAAACACAAATCTTCTATTCCCACTTTCACCCAAAAAGGGGAAAAAAAGATATCCATAATTAGGGGGAACTTTGGAACTCGACTTTCATGGTTTGCCAACTTCCCTGTTCTAACTTTCACTACTTTCATTATCAGTATCAAAGACTGGAATCACTTTTACTTATTTCCATTCATAGTATTTTCAAGTGATTCTTTTACTCCTTTCTTCCATTATTCTCCAAAGAGTCTGCATTTTTATTTCCCTCCACATGTTTTGATCTCTCTCACCCTTCACCTAAGGTTAATTTAAAAGGGAGGCTTTGGTTCTTCCATTTAATAGTCAGGCCTTTCCTCTTTCTTTTTGAGAGAGGTGGGCCATCTACTGTTGGCTTTTGGTAATGACCTTTGAAACTAGAAAATTCCGGTGGCAGAGCATAGATAAGTTTATAAAATAATAACAACTACAAGCAGTTATATATATTTACAAATTAAGCTACTAACCCCAAAAGCCAACTTTTTTAAACACAGAATTTTTTGGCGATTGTTATCATTGTATGAGGAACGTTTCTTTCACTGAGCATGGTGGAGGCAGGCGACAGAGAAGGCAGGTGAGAGCTCTTGAGTGTTCAGAGCTCTGATGAGAGGCAAGCAAAGTGTTCCCAGCTCTGCTGCCCATTAG
The DNA here is from genome assembly GCA_028451465.1 of Erethizon dorsatum. Classification (NCBI taxonomy): domain Eukaryota; kingdom Metazoa; phylum Chordata; class Mammalia; order Rodentia; family Erethizontidae; genus Erethizon; species Erethizon dorsatum. Next base: position 140,735,646 of record CM051823.1, on the reverse strand, counting down.
CTCACCTGGGAGCTTTAAAAATCAGTCATCTGATTCCCATCTCTAAGGAATTTGAATTTAATTGGTCTGGGATGGAGCCCAAGTATTAGTATTCTTTTCAAAATTCCCCAGATGATTTGAGTATATTAGGGTTGAAAACTTCTGCTAAGGCTTTGCTACTTCTTATTTCTCAGAGCTGTGTTTGTTTGTTTGTTTGTTTCCATCAGGCAAAAAGTCTGCTTTGGCAAGTTTCTTACACAGCAAAAGCTCCCTCATGGAATACATTTGTAAAAGAGTTTCCAAGGAAGTAAGTGTCATGAATGGATACAGCCAAATGATCAAATCCCACTGAAGACAAGTCAGAGCTGAAAAATTGCCTCTTGACTTTTTGTGTGTGTGTGTGTGGGTACCGGGGGGACGACCTCAGCACCTCGCGCGCCAGCAGGCACCCTTGCCACTGAGCGATATCACCGGCCCTTTTTTCGTATGTGGGTTCCGGGAGTTGAACTCGGGCCTTTGGCAGGCAGGCGCTTACCCCGCTGAGTCATCTCACCGGCCTGCCTCTTGACTTTTTGTGTATTTCAATTAAATGTGCAGAAGAAATCAGACTGACATAATTTTGTTCCAAATTCTGCTCTCCTTTTCTTTGTGTCAGCTATGAGCTAGTTCCTTTACTTCACAAATTGAAAATGAGGACAGTAACAGAGGTAGATCATAGGCATTTGCAAGAAGTAAGTAAAATAATGTCCATCCAGACCGGTGCTTAACCCAATGGCCAGTACACCAGAAGTTGTCAGTGGAAGTTAGAATTGTTACTGGTAAAGGAAACTCTATTGGGTAGTGACTGCAATGAGTAATACTTAATTTGTCTCTGCGTGTGTCTTTTAAATTTTTATTTAAGCCTGGTGTTAGTCCCTAATTGGATTCTTTACAGGAAATCATGTTAAACTTTATATAGTGAAACTATATAAGTGAACTCTGGACTTTTGATGCATAGCTAAACAGTTTAACTAAATTTAACTGTGATTTTACTGCCAAAATATGCACTTACTACTATGACTAGGCTAGGGCATGCTCACGTGAGAAAAGAGGAATAAACTGATGTCTGTTTTCCTCTTAGAATGCTACAAGACGCCAATGATGGTGTGTAGGTATGCTCCAGAGGTCAAAAGATGCAAGCTGGGTTTTTTTTTTCTTTAAAATTGCTTTATAATATCTTAAAAGAAAGTTAAAGGTAATAACAACACACCTACCTATTATCCCTCTTACCCTGGCATGCCTGTTTAAATTTCTTTTCGCCAATTTAATTCTATTTATATGACTCTATCCATATTATTCTCCCCAGAGGATCACTATATCTGTTTTGCATTTGATCTTTTCCCCTTGGGCTGCAAAGCTGAGTAATTAGAAGCGTGGGCAACAGTGCCTGAGTCCACACTTTCCAAGTCTCCTACATTTCCGGCCACTGACTTTGAGCCCCCAGCTTATTTCTCTGTGGCTCATGGAATTATAGATACTCCATAATTGAGCTATTATTTAACAGTTTTTGTAACTCCTTAAAACTTGCTAAGTAATATAGACATTTTCATTATTTAAAGGTTGATGTAGTTTTCTACCGATGAAGAGTGTCTGAGGACTAGAAATTGTATATACTGCATCCTCATGCGTTCCAATTTCTCTACTCTTTTGGTCCTGATTAAATTAATTTTAATTGAGTATATCTAACTGTATCAAGCAGGTGTATGTAGATAAAAGGAATGAAAAAATATGGTTATTTAATGAAGATGGTATCAGGCAACCACATAAGACATTGTTATGTATCTCAAGATTACACAAAATGATTTCTAGACCTCTGCCGGCTCTCTGTCTGTGTGATTCTTCAGATAGGAAGAAGCTGCTGCATATTCACATTCAAATAAGTCTGATCAAGTTATGGTGTTGATGAACAAAAGACATGTGGCAGCACCATGTCCCACACTTTCTACTTCCATTGAAAAATGACCAACCAATGATGTACCAAGGTTGGGGAAAGATTTGTAACACTCATTTGACTCAACCAGTTGTTATCGTACACCTGATATTTCCTGGGCTAAGTGCTGGAAATGCAATATGAACAAAAATAGATATGGCCTGACCTCCTGGAGCTTTCCATCAAGCTGGGGAGAGAAACATTAATTAAATGATCATTTGAACAAGTGTAAAATTGTATCTGTGACATATTCTAGAAAGCAACAGTGCATGGCACAATGAGAGTCTAGAATTAAGGTTCTTGACCTGGCTATGGAGGTCAGAAAAGGCTTGCCTAGGAAGTCACAGTTGTGGGCTAGGGATATAGCTCAGTGGCACAAGTGCCTGCTTGGCAAATGCAAGGTCCTGAGTTCGATTCCCGGTACCAAAAAAACCCAAAAAACAAAAGTTACAGTTGTGCTCAGTGCAGATGGATGAGTAGCCATTGATTAGGTGAAAAGAAAGGAACGAGCATCCTAGGCAGAAGGAACAGAAAGTGCAAAAGTCCTGTTGCAGGAGGAAGCAGAGCCAGTAAAGGGAATTGAAAGAAGGCCAGGTGGCTAACCCTGTGACACAGTGGAATGAATTACTCTTGTATGGATTAAGCCAGTCGTGCGTGTGTTGGAGGTGGCTTGTATTTACTTCTTAGTGTCAGTTCCATGCACAGGTCTTCCCAACTCCACATTTAGTGACATTAAGTTTGTAGCCTGAGGTTGGTTAAGGTAGGTATATTTATACCATAAAAATAGGAGAGCTCCACCCTCCCGAGCCATTTAACCAGCCCACCACTGGATTAGACTACATGGAGCTATGTCCAGATTCAGAATCCATCCATTCCAGGTGACCTTGAATCTGAGATTTGAAATGGAAGAAACATTTCTTGGGAGACAGAAAGAAACTATGACTTCCAGTGACTATCAGAAAGCCAGAGGAAATTAATTAAATATGAAGAATGTCATCTGGATTTACTCTCTCTTTTCTCCATGCTTATCCTTTTTCCTTCTCTCCCTGCCTTGCCCTCTTCAAATATTGTGATAGGAACTGGGGTGGGAAGAGTGGGCACTGGAACTCTGGGGGACCTAGAAGGAGTGACCACCCAAAGAAAGAGCTTAGGGCAGGAAGGTCTCATCGTGACAATCAAGATGGTTTCCTTTGTTTGTTTGTTTTTGGGTATGGGGAATCAAACTCAGGACCTTAGGCTTGTCAGGCAGGCACTTGTACCATTGAGCTATACCCCCGGCTCTCGAAGTTGTTTCTTTTCTGCCCCTGGTGTTGGTGGTGCTCTGGGAAATGAAAGATGAATAATGGCCTTGCGATGGCTAGTGACCCAGTGAAGGTGAAGGAGCATAAGCAGCAGACAGCAAGCAGAGCGACAGGGTGAAGAGTGCATCCAGAGGGCTCAGTGGGAGGCTCAAGGCGAAGGGCGCTTGGAGGAAGAGGTCACCTACCCCAGGGTCTTAGGGAGAGTGCTAGACTCCCCACAGTGTTTGGTGTGGATGTTTGAGCCATTTTTATTTGTAAAAACGGAAAGCATGGAAAAGAGAAGAGAAGGCAAGGAGAAGGGAGCGGCTAACAACCCTCAGCAATAGGAAAATTTCAAGATGTTTGAAATTAAAAGTTTTCTTTGTTCTGGGCACTATCTTTATTTGCTTTATTTTTGTTTTTGAGACAGGGTCTTGCTTTGTAATTCAGGCTGGCCTTGAACTCTACCAATGTCCCATTTTAAAGCAGAATTCACCTCTCTGTCAAACAAGGGTCTTGGATTTTTGTTCTGTGTCATTTTACACACACGTTATTTTTCTTCACAATTGCCAAGTATGTTGTAGCCAGAGAACAGGACATGCCAGCTCTGCTCTAGACTGGAACTTACAATCTCGAAGTGTTGTCAAGAGTTTATTTTCTTTTTTCCGTTCAGACTGCTCGACATAATTAGGATGAGATGCTCCGCACTCCTCACCTCCCGGGTCTGGAACCCCGGATGCTGACGAGTTGCTGCAGGCTTCTGCTCTCACAGCCCGCTGCGTGCTGTTAACAGCGTGGCTCCGGGCACAGAGGGAGAACTGGGGCCTGGCTCCACCTCCTCATCTTCCTCTTCTGGCACAGAATTCCCAGGCAGACTTTGAAGACAAGATTTGATGCGCCATTTCAGCCATAAAAGAAAGAAGCTGCTGAGGGTGCTAGAATGAAGCCTGTACTATTATGGAGAACATATCTAGCCAGGTAAAATTCAGCACTTTCCTTCAGCGGCTGGGACTTCCCTGGCCTTTCCTTTCTAGTCCCTTTCCAGTCCTGGCAGAATCCATTCAATTCATTTACACCAAAGTATAAATGACTGAAAAGACTTAATAGATTATTGCTTCTAGAGCTGTCCACATTTCATCGGGGAAAAGAATTTAGCTAGAAGAAACACACTATTACTGGATAGAAAAAATTATTTGGCAAACGGGCACCCTAATGACACCTTTGATATTATTTTCCCCCCTTGAAAGGGTTTCTCCTAGAGACTAAATATGAGCAGAAATAGAAGGCTTATGTCTTTTGGATGGGAAGGTTCCCATTGTAATGAATCTGGCACGGACGTATGAAGTCAGTTCTCACATGGTGATGATGGCTAATAACATATTGTTTAAAATGAAAGAAAAGAAAAAAAAAAGAAAAGAAAAGGGTCAGTCTTGGCAAAACTTCTTGAGTTGAGAGAAAGGATCTAGTAGCTTCTATTAAGTCTCTTATAAAAGTGCATTTGCCCATCAACACTAGCCCCAGTGCTCATCTCAATAAGCTCTAGAAAATGTCTATAAAAGAAGAAACAAGCACATGGATATATACACACAGGCAAACCACAGAACACCCTAAAGAAACCACTTAGGGACTATGCCTGTGTTTCCTGAGAATAAAAGGCCTCCTGTGCTTTTAACTTACCTTTCAACAGAGCTAATTCGAACAAGAAATACTCAAACAAGAAACTGAAACACATCATTTTATTGCCTGCTTCTTGCTCACACTGGTCACTCACATTTTGAGGCTGTGATAGAATATTGGGGCTAAGTCAGATGAGCATCGTGAGGTCATGACTGGGCTGAATTTGGAAATTTGATCGACTAATTCTAGAAATGAAGACTAGTGATCTGTGCAGATGGAAATGAAGGCCAATTAGACACGATTAACATGTAGATCCAAAAATAAGATAGCACACAATTTTACTCTGAGACTTTGCCAGTATAGTTTAATAAATTAGAATGAGATGCAGTCAAGTTGAGACATTAGAAACCCAAGTTAGGCAATGCTATGCAAGCATCTCAAGACCAAGACCTAGTTAATGGATCCTTGAGCTTTGGGAAGGTGGATTCCCTGAAGTGGAACAACCGGTTCTTTTGTGGTTTGATGACCTTATCCACTCTCTGAAAGAAAGGATCTGTACAACAAATAAAGGCAAAAACAGCACTTTTAGTTCAGGCAAATATCAAATTTAGGGATGCATATAAAGTTTTAGAATCGCCCAAAGCTTTCAACATTTACTGACATTTAGTAATGGTTGTTTGCCTCCATTTATGTAGAGGGTCTCCCACCATGAGATCTACTTATAATGGCACTACTAAGTTGCTATGAAAAGAAAACTAAGGAATTAAATGTAAATTATACTTTGTGGATATAAGAGTAGGTGATTAGAAAATAGAACTAAGGATCATAATTTCTGGGCTACTTTTTTAAAGCACCTCTTGTGCTCTTCCTAAGATTTCATTTTCACAAAGCTTTAGGCTGTTATGGCGCAAATTGCACCTTGCTTAAGGGCAGCAAGATTTACTTAATGACTATCTGCACATCATTTTAGAGTCTTGAGGGAGGAATGTTGTTAGAGCACGGACGAGTAAATGCATTCTGAGCAGGGGAAAGCTGGCTGCAGGCTTTGATCTCATCAGTGCTCATAAAGTCAGCTGAATTTCTGCCTTGTGTTTTATAGGGACTTTCTTCTAAGGAGAACAAAACTCAGTGCAGACATTATCTAATTCCTCCTTGTAACATTCATGTAGGATTGGGTGGGGCTGGTGTTGTTATTACCCAACCCATTTTACAGATGGGAAATAAAATAGAAAGTTAAGTGACTTTCCCAAGGTCAAAGAGAAGCTGAACAGAGCCGGAAGGATTTTTTGTGGGATTTCTCAGTTGTTAGTCCAGAGCTTTCGTATGCTGCCCTAAGAAACACCAAGGAGCAGTGTAGAACCTAGTGGCAGATGAGGCAGGGCTGAGACAGGAGAGCAGCATTCAGAGGTGGAGGGGCTGCTTTGCCCCCTTCTGTTGCTTGCTAACTGTCTGATGTGTACAGGACATTGGCTTTTCTGGAATTAGCTCCTTTCTTTAAAACAGGGCTATGTAGAAGTGGCTGGATTAGATGAAATAATGCATTTTCATGGGGTGGTACTGGAAGACATAGTCTACATCACGTTAATGTCCCAGAGGATGAAGTCAGTGACCATTACTTCAAGATTCAGAAATACAAATACGAAAGCTGATCACCACATCTCCTTTGTTATCTAGATCCATTTCAAAATGTGCAGTCAAAATTGTCCATCATTACTGTTAGGGTAGAATTTATATCATTTTAATACAGTAAATGAAGGCATAAATCCAGGAATCTTTGGTTCTTTCTCCCTCCCTTTATTTCATGGCCCTCAGTCAGACACAGTCATAATTCCTGGGGGACTCTAGTTAGGTGATGTCTCATCTGTGCTCCCAAAATCCTACTGGCTACTGAGTGGCTCTGTCATTTACCTTCCTTTCTGAGCTCTTCCCCTCAACAAAGAGTTGCTGCCTGTGGTGCCCATAATAAGCCATCCTTACCAGGCACAGTTGCTGTCACTAGGCATGGCCACCACTGTGGCCTCAGTACCGAGTTCCTCATGGAGCCTGGGAAATTTTGTTCTCTGGTTTTCAAAGTTTCAAGTTGTACACTGGGCAAGAGTGGGGCACGCTCCTGTCCTCTGTGGGTTTAGACTTCCACGGCTCTTCTTCCTGTGTCCTAATGTCACAGCTTTCAGTGTTACAGCCTCAAGGCCAGCACAGCACCATAGTGCTGGACCAGGGGACAATGTTAAGGGGTAATCACGCGGCTGCCCTTAGGACCCCCGTCCTCAGATCACTAGTGTTATTTGAAACCCAACAACGAGAAAAAATACTGTATCGTAACTGGATCATGCTTGTCCAAATTTTTTTTTTAATTTAAGGGAAGATATATATATATTTTTTATTTATTTTTTTGTGTGGGTACCGGGGGTCGACCTCAGGACCTCACGCACCAGCAGGCGCCCGTGCCGCTGAGCGATATCACCGGCCCCTTTTTCGTATGTGGGATCCGGGAGTCGAACTCGGGCCCTCGCACTTGCCGGGCAGGCGCTTACGCCGCTGAACCATCTCACCGGCCCAAGGGAAGATATTTTAGATAAACGATTCCTGGTAGACAACCAAACTAGAATAAGTGACAGATCTGAATCCTGGATTGAACATGATGTCACTCCATATTCTCCCATAGAGATGTAACTGTCATGTAAAAATATACCAAAGTTAATAAATGTAAATGTTAGTCTTAAGGTTAGTTTTTTACTCAGTTTTCTATGAATCATATTAATCTCTGAACTCAATTTATTATGTTTAGTGAGGGAGTGGTCCTAAAGATTAGAGTTGTTCCTCTGATCACTTCAAAAAAATAAAAATGAAAATAAAAGGAAATATTTATTAGTGACACATAAAGTTTCAGAGGTTATAGCATTTCTGATGCCGAACAATGTTCCTATTCATAGTTGAGAAGTCTGTGTTCCAAAGATTTATACAATCATCCTTTTTTTTGGTGTCCTGCAGGGACTAGCTTATATTTTCCTTTTGCTTCTCATCCAGTCAATCTGTTCCATAGCCAGTCTCACACCTGGAGATATGAAACGTACAGATTATAAAATGAGATCAATGGGAAACGTGTTGTTATTATTTTTAGAACATTAAAATTATTTATTTCTTTTTTGGGGAAAAAGACTAATGACAGTCTTCAAAACTGAATTGTTCAATATCTGCCAGGCACCTGACATCTACAAAAAATGATTTCACTTTCTTTTTAAAAAGAATTTAATCATTTTTGAGAGCAGTTTTAGGTTCACAGCAAAGTCAAGAGAAAGGTACAGAGAATTCTCATGTATCCTCTGTCCCAGAACAAGCACAGCCTCCTCTATTATCAACCTCCCTCGCCAGAACGGTATGTTCGTTACAGTGGATGAAGCTATGCTGATGTCACATTATCACCTAGAGTCTAAGGTTCACATTAGAGCTCACTCTTAGTGTTGTACATTCTATGGGTTTGGGCAAATGTATAATGCCATGCCCTCATCATTATATTATCCTGCAGAATATTTCACTCTTCTAAATATCCTCTGTGTTCAGCATGTTCATCCCTTATCCCACCTCTAAGCTCTGGCAACCATTGATTTTTTTAGTGTCTCCATAGTCCTATCTGTTCTAGAATGTCATATAGTTGGAATCATACAGTATGTAGCCTTTTCAGATTGACTTCTTTAACTTAGTAATATACACCTAAGTTTCCTCCATGTCTTCATGGCTTCATCTGTCCTCTCTCTCTCTCTCTCTCTCTCTCTCCCTCTCTCTCTGTCATCAGGATGCACAAGAGTTTATTTACACATTACCTACTGAAGGGCATCTTAATAGCTTCCAAGTTTTGGCAATTAGGAATAAAGCTACCATAAACATTCATGTGCAGGTTTTTGTGTGGACTCACTATCTGTTTTGGCTTGAAATATTTAGAAGATTATTCACTGTACATGTATTAGTGTTTTGAGGGCTTGTTAAATTATATTAGAGGCTGTTCATAGAGCACAGTTTTCATGGAGCTTAAACGTGTGAACTGAACACACATCACCATAAAAGTGGAAGATTGGCTCAAGTATAAATCCTAAAAGAGCTTCTGCAGCATGAGGAATGCGAGCCTTTACTATGTATCTGCCCTGAGCTTTTAAATATATCCTCATTAAAGTATGAAGATTAATTATGGTGTGTTTTGCAACACTGTTTCAGGACACAAAAAGTATCAGAACGAAGGCTTTAAAATGTCGTCTCCAAAATTTTTTTCTAGGAGCATATAATGACTGCAACAAGGCGAAAAATCTAAACATTCACAAATCAATTAATACTTGTGAAATTTCCAGATTTTCTTTCTGAACTAAGAAGGTTAGAAGAAATTTCAGACTGTTCAGACTGAGTTGAAGTCTGGAGGTATTCTTTACCCCTGTAAAATGTGAGCATGTGTGTATGTGTGTGTGAGTGTAGGTGTGTGCAGGTGTGTGTGTGCACACTGGTTATTAAGAAAATATTTATACTCACTAAACTCCTAATTAAAGGTATAATAACTAAAGACATCAAAGCTCATTTATTTTACTTAATTCACTTATTTTTCTCTGGACCTTCGATTAGCAAACCATCATAATACACTCAGAGGAATGCGATAGTAGGGATTGTACGGCTTAGTTAATTTTGAGTGTGCATTGGGATACATTCCCTCCAACCGTTATTTAATATAAGAAAATTTATCTTTTTGGTACACTCAAGAGTCCTGTCAGCTACATGGCATGTAAATAAAGGGGTTAAAGAAAAAAAATCTAAGAACTTTCAGAATGACTGTAGGCTACAGGAATAATAAGAAAGTACCAACAAAGTGGCACATTTATAAAAATTGGCAAATAACAGAAGGATGTGGATGGGATGGGGAAAGACAGTCACTCTCCCTCGGTTTGTCTCAGTGCAAAAGCAGTCAAGTCAAGTTCGAGCCTGACCTGCTGGGAAAGTACGGTTTAGCAGTCTCACAATTATCACTGTTGTTCAGCTGTAAAAGAAGAGAAGGGTTTTTTTGTTGTTGTTGCAGTATTTTATTTTGATTTTAAGAAGTGTTTCAGCAAGTTTAGGAAGAGGAAGTTAAATTCATGCCAAGTTATCACTGATTTTTGTGGGTATCCCCTCTTGCTCTCTTCCAGAGGTGGGAATTTCCCTGCCTTTCTCCTTGCTGGCCCCCAACGCCTGTTCCTTGGTGGGGCAGCTTGCATATAAAACTTCCTGCAGCTCTGCCCCGCTCAGTCAGAACCCAAGCCTACTCAGGAAGGTTTTGATGTATTTGAATACAGTACAGCAATTCAGGTGGAACTTTATCCTTCCATGAATTTTTTTCCTCAACTCAGAATATAGCTCTTCGTAGATACAAAAGAACACTTTTTTTACTTGATTATCTCAAAGCTTGTGTACATAAAGACATATATTTGTATTATTTTATTTATTTTCGTGGTGCTGGAGATGGAACCCAGGGCCTCGCACATGTTAGGCACATGCAGTACATTGAGTTATTGGCACCAGTACAGCTTTGTAAGTTTATACAGTTTGGCAAATGTAGTTTTGTAACTTTAAGATTTAAATTATTGTATGTTGTGAACTATTGTTATCCTTCGTTCTATTAGAATAGAATAAAACTGTAAAGATGATAAATGTGCATATAGTTTATATTTTCAATTTCTTCATTTACAGACTACTGCTAGATAAGTACTGTATATTGACATTATCAGTCACCTATAATCATATTTCTTTTTTGAGTGTTAAGAATTATTTGAGTCTTGGGCCGGTGAGACAGCTCAGCGGCATAAGCGCCTGCCTGGCAAGTATGAGGTCCTGAGTTCGACTCCCGGTACCCACATACGGAAAATGGGCTGGTGATATCGCTCAGCGGCACGGGCGCCTGCTGGCGCACGAGGTCCTGAGTTCGACCCCCGGTACCCACAAAAAAAAAAAAAAAGAATTATTTGAGTCTAAAAATTATCATTAAGGAAATAGTTTTTTTCCATTTGCAAAGGTGGGGTAGTTAAACATCATTTTAATTCTGAATAATATTCTTTTGTATTCAAAGGATGCTGCAGGGGAGTACAGCCCCGGGAGCGGATAATACTCTCAGAATGTCGGTCTCGTACGAAGTATCGAAATGTGTTTACTTGTTAGGTTGATTTGTGGAAGTTATTAAAAGAGAGGCTTTATGCTGTTCTGAGACCGAATGTGGTCCTGAGGGCCGAGGAAATAGATACGTGCACCTTGAGTTATTTGTTCTTTCATATAAGGGAGAGGATCAATATCATTCATTTTTTGGTTTTTCTTTTTGTGGCTGCTGTAGATTAAATTCAAGGCCTCACACATACCGGGCAAGTGTTCTACCACTGAGCTGCACTCCCAGTCCTTTATCCATTAATCTTTCTACTTCAGGCACCAATATGGCTTGGCAGGGCATTAAGTGCTAATCCTGTCTGCACTTAAAATTTTGACGTTTTATTTTATTTACCATGATTTTTTTTTACATTAATTTAAAATTTAAAACTATTGCATTAAAATATGATTTCCCTAGATTACTGAGTTTTGGGGAACTCCCTCAAATTTTGTGCCTGAGGCAAGCGCACTGTAGATGCAGCCTTGACCTACCTATTTGCTGTCTCCCCAGATCTCAAGAGCAGGGGGGCCATCTCGGGTCACTTGGAATGCTTAGTACCTGGAACAGGGTTCAGTGCAGAAGAGGTGTTTGATGAGAGATTTGTCACACTGCTGATGAAGACTGTAAATTTGGAGGCCCGGTGCCTTCCAATACAATGAGTCCAGTGGCCTGAGCCAAGGGGCTATGACAATGTACTCCATGACCTCTCTTGAGGGGAGGGAGAGAGGGACACTACTCTCTAGGAACAGCGTGCTCATTCACCGTGTAGAAGCATCTGCAGGGTCACTTTGAAGGCAGCCCCTGCGCTGTGCGAGTGGCCAGCGTCTCCGTGACAGTGCAGTGTAGCGGCTGTGAAGCTAAACTCTCTGGGTTCCCTCAGCTGGCCCAACACTCCTAAAGGACTCCCCAGCATGTTACATAATTTCTGTGCTCAGTTTCTTTACCTATATCAGGGGGACATTAGGAATTCTCACCTTATGAGAGTGCTGTGAGGAGGAAATGAATTAACTCATGTAAGTTAGAGAAGGTTCCCTAGAAAGCAGCTGGAGGCAGATCTAGTGTGTTACCTCTTTATTAAGGAGTGCAATCCCAGGAGGCAAGAATGAGGGAAAAGGAAACTAAGACAATTTTAGTCTTTTTTTGTTGTTCCTATAACAAAATACCTGAGGCTGAGAAATTTATAAAGAATAGAGGTTTGTTTATTTAGCTCACTGTTCTGGAAGCTGGAAGGTCCAAGAGCCAGCATCTGCTCAACCTCTAGGGAGGATCTTCCTGTGTCATGGCATGGTGGAGGGCATCACATGGCGTGACAAAAACATTTGCCAAGAGAGCTCATTAGCTTGAATTTAGGAATTACATTTCCAACATGTGAAATATGAGGAATACATTCTAACTGTAAAAGGCAGGAAAGGAAGGAGGGCAAACACAAAGGGAATATTACTGGGCTGGCCAGTTATCCGAATCACTTGTCCTCGTGGGACCTCTCTAAGAGGCTGCCTGAAATGGGCCCTCAAGAGGAGGAAGGGCATGGGCTGGCCCCTTTCTGTGTCCTTTCTTTCATTGTTCCAAGTTGACTTTTGGTGTTGTGCCTCCACTGTGTGCTGGAAGGAAAGCTGGATGCTCCATGGGCCCTGTCCACTTGGGGTGCAGGTCCAGAAGCCAGTCCTTCTCAGTTGTGACCTAGCACGGTGGACCCTGTAGCCATGGCTTTATAGCGACATATGTACCATCTGTTGGAATCTGGACTTTTCTGTGTATCCCCAACTCTGGAACCTATGTACTGCTCCCTTGGCAAAGTAAACTTTTGTGTGTTTGAGGCACACACTTATTTTTTTCATCTGGCTGTCTTCTCTGCTTCATAACCTATCTTTCTGATCATCAAATGTTAGTATGTTTATGGTCACTTGGATCTCAAGTCAAATGCCGCCTCTTCAGAAAGGCCTTCTAATGACCAGGACAGCTTTCTTTATTCTCAGATATAGAGATACATTTACGTTTTTCTTCACTCAAACTTTTATCCTTGTTTTTTTTTTTTTGAGGGTTTACATTTATTTATTTATTTATTTTTATTTTAAAGAGAAGAAAAAACAAAACAAATCAAAAAAAAGAACAAATTTTCAAAACAACATAATATGAGGGTAACAATGGTTAATGCATTACTTATTATTATCTTTAAGTTAGTTATTCAGGATACCAGACATTAGCATTCAGTTATCCAAACATTATTGGCACAAACCTTACTCTTCAATGAACTAAGTAAAATTGGTAGTGTATCTATCTTAACCATCTTATATATATATATACAATTTTTTCCCTTTCCCTTCTTTCTTTTCCCTATTCCAGTCTCTCTTTCCTTTTGCCCAGTTTCTTTTTGATTCATCATGTCTATTGTACATTTTGTATCTTATTTACTCTTTCAGTTTCTCATACTAGAGAGACAATACGATGCTTACACATGTGCGTCCGGTTTATTTCACTTATGAGTATTTTCTCGAGTTGCATTCATTTACCTATAAAAGTCTCCAGTTTATCCTTCTTTATGGCTGAATAGTACTCCATTGTATAAAAATACCACATATTTCTTATCCATTCCTCAGTTGATAGGCATTTGGGTTGTTTCCAAGATCTGGCTATTACAAATTGTGCTGCTATAAACATGGGTGCACATATATCGCTGTGGTACGATGTTTTTAATTCTTCTGGGAAGATGCCCAGAAGGGGAATAGCTGGGTCAAATGGGAACTCCAACCCTAGTTTTTTGAGGAATCTCCACACTGACTTCCACAGTGGCTGTACCAGTCGACACTCCCACCAACAGTGAAGAAGGGTTCCTTTTTCCCTACATCCCCTCCAGCATTTGTTATTAGTTGATTTCTTAATAATAGCCATTCTTTCTGGGGTGAGATGGTATCTCAGTGTTGTTTCAATTTGCATCTCTCAAATGACTAGTGATGTTGCACATTTTTTTGTATATTTATTTGCCATTAGTATTTCTTCATCTGAGAAATGTGTATTCATCTCAGATGCCCATTTTTGGAGTGGGTCTTTAAATTTGGGAGGTCTGATTTTTTTGAGTTCTTTATATGTTCTCGATAGTAATCCTTTGTCTGAAGAACAGCTGGCAAACATTTTTTCCCACATTGTGGTTTGTCTTTTCACTCTGTTGGTGGTTTCTCTTGCTGTGCAAAAGCTTTTTAATAAGATGAGATTCCAGTTGTTGATTCTTTGGGATAGTTCCCATGCGGTTGAGGTTTTATTCATAAAGTCTTTGCTTACACCAATGTCTTCAAGGGTTTTACCTATCCTACCTTCCAGCAGATTTAATGTTTCTGTTTTAATATTTAGATCTCTGATCCATTTTGAATCTAGTTTAGTGCATGGTGAAAGATATGGGTCTAGTTTTAATCTTAGGCATGTGTAGAGCCAGTTTTTCCAGCACCACTTATTAAAGAGGCTATCTTTTTTCCAGCGAATGTGTTTGGCACCTTTGTCAAAGATAAGGTGGCTTAGTATGTCTGGGGTTGTTTCAGCATCTTCTAATCTGTTCCATTGATCTTCAGGTCTGTTTTTTTGCCAGTACCACACTGTTTTTATCACAGTAGCTTTATAGTATAATTTTGAGTCGGGGATTGTGATGCCCCCTGCCTTGCCTTTGTTGCCCAGAACTGCCTTTGCTATTCTAGGTCTCTTCTGATTCCAAATGAATTTTAGGATTGTTTTCTCTAATTCTGTGAGATATGCTGTTGGAATTTTGATTGGAATTGCATTAAATCTGTATAACAATTTTGGAAGTATGGCCATTTTCACTATATTGGTTCTTCCTATCCAGGAGCAAGGGATATCTTTCCATTTTCTGATATCCTCTTCAATCTCCTTTTTCAGAGTACTGTAGTTTTCAGTATAGAGGTCTTTTACATCCTTCGTGAGGTTGATTCCTAGGTATTTCATTTTTTTGGATGTTATTGTGAAAGGTATTGTTTCCCTAATTTCTCTTTCAGTAAGTTTGTTATTTGTGTACAGGAAGGCTATTGACTTTTGAGTATTGACTTTGTATCCAGCTACACTACTGAATTTGCTTATTAAATCTAGCAGTTTATCCTTGTTTTTAAAAAGCATGCACTTTCATGTAGGTGTGGTTGTGCATGTCTGTAATCACAGCACTGTGGAAATCCGAGGCAGGAAGATGGTGAGTTTGAGCCCAGAGTGAGCAATTTAGCATCTTAGTAAGACTCTATCTCAAAAAAAAAAAAAAAAAAATTAACAGAAGGGCTGAGGATGTGACTCAGTGTGAAGGCTCTGAGTTCAATCCCTAGTACTGAAAAAGAAAAAAAAGTGTACACTTTAGCCTCAAGAATGAAGAACATTTTTTTTATGTCACAGAAGGAAAGGGCATGAATCAGGGCCCCTGCCTGCAGCCTGGCAGTTCACACAGCCAAACCGCAAGTGCAACTAATGTCTCATTCTTGGCTTCCCATCACATCTGACCAATTACAAATTAGTCCCCTTTCCCTGTCAATGTCAAGAATGGCTTATTCAGGATGTGGAAAAGTGTCATTTCTCTTCCTGTTTCTTTTTCATTCTGCTTAGAAGTTTGACTTTAAACTCTTGGCTTATAATAAATGTAATAGTGGTGGCTGTAATTTGGAAAGAAAAACCAGTGACCCACAAATATAAAAGATACCTTTTACATGATGTCCTCCCCCCTCATCTCTCCACTCCTCCCTCTCTGGGCGGCGTGTGCCGTAGCTGCCGGTCCCTCCCTCCCGCTACCACAGCCTCAGTTCTCGATTACAGACACTTGTGTCATTCATGGTTCCTTATCCTCTATGGTTAACACATGCTAAGTTATTTACAGGCTTAAGAATTCATACTACAGCAAAGATAATGTATGATTAAAACAACTAAAATAAAACCCTAGGTTCAATTCCCAGTACTACCAAAAACAGAAACAATTAAAATAAAATATGCTAATATTTCCCTTGGAATCACTGTTTAATTTAGAGTCCTCCTGGGAAAAAAATTAATCAACTAGTTCTTTACCTGTTTCAAAATGGTAAAGAGGTTTTTACATCGTCTAGTTTCTTATTTGTCTTGTCTACAAGTAACTTCGGTATAAAGGATAATGGTCAGACTTGCCATCTTTAGTTGACAATCCAGGAATAAATGCTCCCACGCAGCATGGTCACCTGCTTGTTGAATGTTCTCTTCTATGACATCTTGACTGTGGTCACCTAGGGTCAGCTGGGCCTCTCCAATGACGGCAATGCACAACCACGGGTGACAAATCTTTCCACTCCTGAGCCCCTCCAGCGGTTAGGAAGGCCTTTTTTGTATACCAGGCTGAAATCCACCTTCTTGCAACATCGGCCCCCTGGTTCTGACTCATCCTCGGAAGCAGTGTTTCATGAAGTGTGGTCCATGGTGCACCTGCATCAGCGTTATCTGCAGTTCTTGTTGAAATGCAGGCTTCTGGACTTTCCCGTATACGATCATGACAGCCAGTGCTGACGGAGCCCAGAACTCTGCTTTCACAAGTTGGAAGATCAGGACTCTGCAGCCAAAGAGAATAACAGGTCAATACCTCTTATGCATCTTAGCACTTCAGATAAATGACATAGATATTATTATCTCTTCATTTCTCTATGTTGTTTGTTCTGTAGACCAAACCGCCCCAATTTTCCAGTTGTTTCTCAGATGAAGTGGTTCCAAGTCTTATTCTCTTCAAACTAGGTCTCATATAATTTGAGTTTGTGCTAAAATTTGATGGTCAGAACTAATCATAGTTGTCCAGGAGGGGGGATAAGCAGAATGGAGGTACTGCACCATCTTCCTTCTTACAACGGATATGAATTTTTTTATAAGAGAAATCATGAATGAAAATAAATACATGTATTTGGTTAAGGACTTGTTAGCCATGCAAATTTTGGTCTATGGAGAAGCAGTTTAAATGTAACTATGGAATTGCAAAGAGAATATTCGTGTGTTAGCATGAGCACTATGGATGGTAGAATATTACTTGGATGGCATTTTTGGTTGTTGGAATGAAGTTAAGAAAAAGGTTGTCTTTAGCTTATCTATGCTCAGTGAATTCAGTAAGTAAAATGCAGTGTAAAAGATTGCAAGGATATACTTCACAGTTGAGAACACAGTTTTCAAGCTGTAGTGTGATATCACCTGAGTATGTATTCTCAATTTATGTATTTACAAAGTAATTCTTGTTATTTATCAAAGGATATTTATAAGAATATCTATTTGCCAGTACTCTTTCTGTCTTAGTAGCATGGCATCAGATACTGTATATATGAAACAACAAACTGGTATTTTTTTGAAGAATACCATATAATTCATAGTTTTCGTTAGTTCAGATTGGCCTACTCCCCAGGAGAGTTGGAGTTAAGTCAAAGTTTTCCGCCAGCAACACTTGGTAAACAGGCCAAGGGGTGCTCATTTTCTTGACATAATTTATGTTTTCAACTTTGTCTTTCATAGTGTAACCTGGTGGTTATTACTGTCTGTGTGAACAAGTATATCTTAAAATAAAACGAATACGAGACAATCTGCAAATCTTTCTCACAGTTATTTAATATTGTTCATAGGAGTACTATGGAAACAAACTACTAAGGAAGGGAGAAATAGAGCCTTAATTAATTAATTAATTAATTAATTTTTGGTACCAGGGATCAAACTCACGACCTCACACTTGCCAGGCAGGCGCTGTGCCACTGAGCTATATCCCCGGCCCCTGGAGCCTTAATTTAATAGCTCTAAAATAGCAGCAGATCCCATTTTTTTCTGCTCTCTCTTTCACAATGCATTGTCTCCTTTTCATGTCTCCTCTTCCTTCTCTGCCTCACTAGTGCCAGGGCTTAATCCCTGGTTTTCTCTAACTTTCTTTTGCAGAATTTCTTCACTCCTAAGGCTTTATCTTCTCTTATCCTCTACCAATGATTTTCTAATCTCTATTTCCTGTGATCAAATTAACCCATAATAGTATATGACCTTACTTTATCCTTATGACAACTTTGTGAGGTAGCTTTCATTATTACTATTCAAATATGAGGAAACTGGAGCTTAGAACATCTCCTGAAGCTTAACATTAGTTACGAGAATGACTTGATTATTGTTTGTCACCACGATGTCTCCATGATATTCAGAGACCATTTTTGGTTTTGCTTAACAATTGTTTATTTTTGCTAAAATGAGGAACAAGACAAATGTTTCCACTCTCACTGCCCCTGCTCAATATAGTACTTGTAACTTTAGCCAGAGCAGTCAGGCAAGAGAAAGAAATACAAAGGGTTTGAATAGGAAAGGTAGAAGTCAAACTATCTTTATTTGCCGATGATAAAATCTTTTAAATAGAAGACTCAAAAAATTTCACCAAAAGACTCTTAGAACAAATAAACAAATTCAGCAAAGTAGCGGTATACAACATCAATACACAAAAATCAATAGTATTTCTGTACAACAACAATGAACCCACCAAGAAAGAAATCAGGAAAACAATTCCATTTACAATGATTAAAAAAAAAAGTATATACTTAGGATTAACCTAACCAAAGGAGTGACAGACCTCTATAATAAAAACTATAGTAGTTTGAGAAAAGAGATTGATGAAGACATCAGAAAATGGAAAGACATCCCCTGTTCCTGGATAGGCAGAACCAATATTGTCAAAATGGCCATACTTCCAAAGCTGATACTGTATACAGATTTAATGCAATCCCACTCAAAATACCAACAGCATTTATCAAAGAACTAGAGAAATAATCCTAAAATTTATATGGAACCATAAGAGACTTAGAATAGCAAAAAGCAATCTTGACAACAAGAGCTAAGTGGGGGGGGGATCACAATCCCAGACTTCAAGATATATTACAAAGCTATAATGATAAAAACAGCATGGTACCAGTACAAAAACAGATACGTGGATCAATGGAATAGAACTAAGGATGTAGAAAGGATCCCAGGAGTATGCATTTATCTGATTTTTGACAAAGGGGCCAAAAACATATCCTGGAGAAAAGATAGCCTCATTTACAAAAAATGCTGAGAAAAATTGGTATCCACATACAGACAAATGAATACCAACCAGTATCTTTCACCCTGTACTAAAATCAAATCAAAATGAATCGAAGGCCTAGATATAAAAACAGAAATACTGAATCTGCTGGAAGATAAAATAGATAAAACTCTTGAAGACATAGGCATAAGCAAAGACTTTCTGACCAGACCCCAGTTGCACAAGAAATACCCCAACAATCAACAAATGAGATTATATCAAATTAAAATCTTCACAGCAAAAGAAACAACCAACAGAGTAAAGAGACAACCTACAAAATTGGAAAACAATTTTGCCACATACTCCTCAGACAGAAGACTAATATCTGGAATATATAAGGAACTCAAAAATTTAGACCTCCCCAAATAAAAGACCCAATCAAAAAATGTAAAATTTAAGTGAATATATAATTCTTTAAAGAAGTACAAATGGCCAATAGGTACATGAAAACATGTTCAGCATCTTTGGACATTAAAGAAATGTAAATCAAAACAACACAGATTTTATGTTACTCCAAAAAGAAAGGCTATCATCAAGAACTCAAAAAAAAAAAAAAAATGCTGGTGAGGTTGTGGAGAAACAGGAACCCTTTTACATTGTTGGTGAGAATGTAAACTAGTACAACTCTTGTGGAAATCAGTATGGAGATTCCTCCAAAAACTAAACATAGAAATTCCATTTGACCCAGTTATACCTCTCTGCTTCTTTTCCTGGAAAGGTTAAATACATCATATTACAGTGATATGTGCATTCCCATGTTTATAGCAGCACAACTCATACTAGCTAAATCGTGGAAACTGTTTATATGCCCATCAACAGGTGAATGAATAAGGAAGATGTGGAACATATGCATGCAATAGAGTATCATTCAGCCATAAGGAAGGATACATTTGAGCCATTTGTAGGAAAGTGGATGCAACTCGAGTCCATAATGCTAAGTGAAGTGAAGCAAGATACTGAAGGTTAAATATTGCATCGTTTCTCTTATACAAGAAACCCAGAAGACAAGAAATTTAAAGAGCAAAATAAAACAAAGACGATTCAAAACAGGGAAATAGACTTTATGGAGATGGGAGGGGGATCTGGGGATTGGGGAAGGTGGGAGGGAGAGAAAGGGAAACTAAAAGGGATCTAGATGCAATACGTATATGTACAAATATGCCATGACGATCATATTCGTTATGTATGGTGAGCATATACTAATAAAAAACTAAAAAACAATTGTGTGTACTCTGCTTAGTAGAAAGCAAACACTAAACATTTGTCAATGAGTGACTGAATGACTAAATGAGTAAAAGAATAGTCAGAGATGAAGTTGAGGTTGATGATGGGTAATACTTAGTTTGATTTGAGAAGTTCAAAGGCAGCTAGGAGACTAGGAAGCTACTGCAATAGCCCGAATAAGAAGGGATGTGGGTGGTGGTGGTGGTGTGGGAAGTTGGGGTCATGCTTCTAGTTTATGGGAGACGAGAAAGTTCATTCAGAGTAGAAAGTGCTTTGCAAAGGCTTTTGTGCCCTCATATTCACCGGATTTGGAGATTGCCCGGACTGGCAGGTTTCTGGTTAAGTGACCAGATGCGTGATGTGACCAACTCAGTGAGGCAACACAGGAGAAAACTCTTCAGCCCTTGGAGCATTTTACTACCAGATTAATCTTCCTCGAACACCATTCTCATCATGTTGCTCTAACAATCAAGAATTCACAATGATTCTTTCCTGCACCTCATAACACAGATAGATTTTTAAATTTTGGTATTCAGGGAACTTACTTTGGCATTAACAATTTAATACCTTTCCTCTCCTGAGCCCAACTGGACTAGAAAGCCTTAAAGACTGGAAGTATGTATCATAGATTTTGTTGTTGGTATTATAATACAGCGCCTAACACAGTGCTGGAAAATAGTATGGGGGTAATATGTAGTAGTTTGTTTAAAGGATTTGGAAACCATTACATAACAATGCTTTTGAAATTCATGATGGTGAGTGTAGAGTATCTTAGAAAAGTAATAATATAACTTGCATTTACTTGAGTTTGCATTACGATTCATTATAATAGCAAATATATATATATATATATATATATATATATATATATATATATGTATGTATGTTTAGTGAACTTCATATGCTAAATATTACAGTAATTCTAAGTCCTTACATCTGTGTTAACTCACATAATCCTTACAACAACCCTACAGGAAGATGAGGACTCTGGCAAGGTTAAGGACATTGGTTAAAGTCACATAGTTGGTAAATGTAGACTTTGGATTTGAATACAGGCAAATCTGGCTTAAAGTTCACTTAACTACCACATCATACAGAACGTCTTGGAGATAACTCAGGCCCTGTTGATTATGATAGTTACAAGACTGGTAGTTAACACCATTTATCAAAGATGAACACTTGATAAAATGTCAAAAAAGATAATCACAATCCATGTCACACTTGGGCCAATATATATAAGCTAATTTTCCTCTCTGCTGTGCTCATGCTTAGAATTATTGAAAATAGTAAAGGTTTAAAGAGTTCTTTTACATATATGAATCATCTGATTGTCACAAAAAGTTGTGGGGGGACATTATTCTGACTCCCCCTTTTTTTTTTTTTTTTTTTTAGATAGAATCTTGCTATGTAGTTCAGGCTGGCCTTGAGCTCACTGTGTAACCCAGGCTGGCCTCAAATGCAAGTGATCCTCCTGCCTCAGCCTCAGTGCTGGAGTTACAGGTTTGGGCCACCATGCCTGGCCTGTGACTGACTCATTTTTAAGAAGGGGTGATATAGCCAGTGCTGGGAGAGCAGAGAAGCTGTTGAGGGCTCCTGTTTCTGGAGCGATGCTCCTGCTACTAGAGTTTGAGTGTGTGATCAGAAAACATACCTCAAGGACAAGCTATAGAATCCATTGTTACCGTGCATGTAGGAGATACAGAATCTCAGGTTGAGGTTCCCTAGGTCAGAGGGCAACCACTAAAATTTTAAAAGAATATTTGCTAGAATGTTTTATTCAAAATATTCATGTATAGCAGGGCATGGTGGCACATACCTGTAATCCCAGCACTTGGGAGGCTGAGGCAGGAGGATTGCAAGTTTGAGGCCAGCTCTGACTACATAGTGAGACTCTATCTTAAAAAGAAGTCTTTTACAGTGTTTTGAGTTTTTGAAACTATACATTGTGTCCTGATCCTCAGGAGCTGTTTATTTATTTAATATTTAAAGGAAAATTTTATAGCTTAACTGTCTCTTTTTACCATCTGCTGAGCTACTAATAGTAATTATTGCTACCAGTTTTGATTTGGTAGCTTTTATTTGAATAATTAATTCCCAAGGAATCAGTATAGTCTCATCAGTTCACCAAAATGAAGGAGAAAAGTATTAAATATCTATCGCTTATAGTTGTTCTCAGGATTGACTATATTAAATGCTGTAAAATGTTTTGAATAACTCCTAGTCCCTAGCAAATACTCAGCAAATGTAAACTATTACTTTATTATTAACTATTATTATTACTATTGAGCACTAATGGTACATAACAATGATCATAACAATGATCAGGACAACATTGCATTTCAGACAGTAGTAATAAGAGCAATAGAACTAAAAGCTATGTCCCCAATTATCTCTGAAAGCTGATTTGGGGTTGTGCACCCATTATTTTCTCTTAAGTCTCTGCTGAGCTTATTTTATTCCCAGCCACTGTGAGGGCTGATGGTGTCCCTGATTTTACCCTCTATTATGAAATGTAGTACTTTCC
Source organism: Erethizon dorsatum (assembly GCA_028451465.1). Taxonomy (NCBI): domain Eukaryota; kingdom Metazoa; phylum Chordata; class Mammalia; order Rodentia; family Erethizontidae; genus Erethizon; species Erethizon dorsatum. Next base: position 140,712,843 of record CM051823.1, on the reverse strand, counting down.
CCCCAAATATATGTTCTGGGTGACACTTGGAAACTTGGTAGGAACTAACTTTAAGTCTGGTACCAAATTAGGATCTAGTATTTGATCTAGTTTATTGGTCTTGCCTACCAGTTAACTGTTTATTGGTAGAGAAGACAAAAATTTTAGTGATATCCATCAAGTGTACCCTGTAGGATTGACACCCTGGTGTTCAACTTTACTTTGTGGTGATAACTTCAACTACTTTTCCACTAGCTTTTCCACCAAGAAATAAAATATTTAACACAGAGAAATCCACAATAAAAAGATCTTGACTCATGACAGAGATACTCCTAACTTTCCTTGCTGGGTATAATGAATCATGACTGGGGTAATGATCTCAGGACAAATTTTTAAACAAAACACAATACTTTCATTTTCCTTTTTCTTTGAATTTCACTCTTGCAAATCTGTGGTTATAATGAAACGTCCCTCATATTTATTTCAGAGGTATCTTTTGACACAGGGGCCATTTCTGCCCCAAAGCTAAAAACCTCAAAGATACCTGGACAGCTACACTGGGGCACTGGTGTGAGTAAACCAATGAATGAACGGCTGTGTTCTGTAAGACCAGTGGAGAACAGCTGAGATTCCTTGTAATCCCTAGGAAATTTCTTTCCTTCCCATCTTTCCACCTTCCTGCTCTTGTCTCCTTTCCCCATTTTTTACCTCGCGTGTCTATTCCTTTTCCCATCATCTCCCTCTGCTTTCTTTCCTTTTCTCCCATCTTCTCTCCATTCCTTTACCTTTATCCTTCCATGCTGACCTTGTCACTCCATTATTATTTCCATTTAAGTAATTCTAAGGTAGCTTATAAATACAAAATATAGATGGTGCCTAACTTGCAATGGCTTGACTATGGTTTTTTAGATTTTACAATGACTTGAAAGTTATACATATTCGGTAGAGACCATACTTTGAATTTTGAATGTGGATCTTTTTCCAGAATAGCCACATGAGGTACAACACTCCCTTGAGATACTGGGCAGCAGCAGGGAACTGGAGCTCTCAGCTGGCCCTGTGGTCATCAAGGTAAACAACCCATGCTCTCCTGTGCCCTGTATGGCTCAGAGGGAGTGTTCAGTAGGTTAGGTGTGTTAAGTGTATTTTTTACTTACAGTATTTTCAACTCACAATGAGTTCATTGGGATGTGATTGTATTATGAGTCAAGGGACATTGCTAAAAACCACTACTTATAATATAATACTAAGGGACAGGGAATAAAATATTTAATCGGGTTATCTTTCTGCCCTTGTTTTTCTGCCTAACATACTGCCAGGAGGGCATGGCCATTTTTCCAGCTTGCTTCTTCCCCATCATTTGCTAGGTCAGATTTGTCCCCTTGACTAAATGTTTCAGCTATTGATTAATCATGAGATTAACTCATTCATTCAACAAAAACTCACTGAGTCCTATACATGATAGTAGAGATAAGGGTAACAGACATTTTCTCCCTTTATATATTGCATTTTTTGTAGTAAAACTCTTGCTCACTAGATAAATATTCTAATTAAAATAAAGTTGATAGCATGGGTCATCCTTGCTCTAGCAGAATGAACATTTTGGCCTATAAATCCCAAATGAGAAATTGAGAGTCTGGTGTCCTTTTTGCCTCAGTGGAAAAAAAAAGTGCACATCACTGAAGTGATAGAACAGGCTAAAAACAGGCAGTTTTCTAATTTCCCACAAAACCATCCTGCCATATAAAATGCAAAATCTTCTCAATGAATTCTTAAGGATAAAGAATTGAGCCCCTATTACATATTATGTCAGTTATTTCTTGAACACTTTGATAGGTATTTGTGTCCCTATATCACTGGTAAAGGAATTGGAGCTCCAGAAGTTTAGGCCAGCTGTCCCAGATCACAGAGGTGGAGATGCTATTCAAACCTAAGTCAGTTGACTCCCAAACTTATGCCTTTCCCATTGTATATAGTGTTACTTGGGATTGAACCCAGGGCCTTTGCACTGGGCAACCTCACCTGCCCTTTTAAAATATGTTTTTATTTTGAAACAGGGCCTTGCTAAATAACTAAGTTGCCCAGGCTGGGCTTAAACTTTTGATCTTCCTGCCTCCATCTACCAGAGTGCTGGGATTATAGGTGTCAACCACCATGCCCAGCTTCCTACTGTATATTATATAACTTCTTTTTTTTTTTTTTTTGTGGGTACCGGGGGGTCGACCTCAGGACCTCGCGCGCCAGCAGGCGCCCGTGCCGCTGAGCGATATCACCGGCCCCTTTTTCGTATGTGGGATCCGGGAGTCGAACTTGAGCCCTCGTGCTTGCAAGGCAGGCACTTAAGCCGCTGAGCCATCTCACCGGCCCTATAACTTCTTCTTGAGTTGATGAAATAAAGTCATGCTTTCATCTATAGTTTTGACAAAGTGTTTCCTCTGGCAGGCTCCAATGACAGCCTTACTACTGCCCCTCTTGAGAAGGTTTCAGGATGCCCATTTGGAGAATAAGGGGTGCAGGACTGGGAATGTGCAGCCAGGCACAGGAGTGGTGGAAGGGGAACCCAAGAACCTTTACAACCCTGACAGACAGTAGGTGTGGTCAGAAGCCAGTGGAGAAGTCATGTCAGGGAGTTTCAGAAAAGAGGCAGATGAAGAAAGGTGGAGGGGCAGGCGAGGTAGAATTCAGGAGGGGAGAAGTGGCTGGAAGGGGACCGTGGTAAGTGGTTAGAGAAGGGAGAGTGGATGAAGATTATCAGAGGACACAAGTAGGGCTTTGTGGTGAGAGGAAAGGGTGGAGGGAAGGGCAGAAAGGAGACCCAGAGAAACTGCCTAAGAATGAAGAAAACAATAAATACAGTTTTATCTTCATTAGAAAAGTGGAAATTTGTCTTATACGACAGGTTGTTCCAACCCATTGTGTTGGGCAAAGATATTGGATTATCTCAACTGTTTACCATAAGAACTGTAGATTCCTGGGGCCACTTTATAGCAAATGCTCAGTAATGAGCTTGTGGCTTTCATTGAATGCACTGGTGAGACGAAAAGAGCATATGAGAGCCACTGCCTTTTTATCAATGAGCCAAAATCTCCCCTCTTTAAAAGAGTATGCAGAGATGAAAAATAGTAATTTTACAAAGCAGAGAATACCTCATGTCTTGGGGCCAGTTGTACATGATTCATAGATTTCCTGGAGGTGACTTAAACTTTCAAATATAACATGTAGATTCTTCACCTGGCTTGTAACAGTCTTGTATGAGTTTATTGAAAACTTTGGTAAACTTCCCGAGATACCTCAAGGTCACCCTAGGTTCACAGCCCATTTCATGGAGGTTTGCAAATCTTTCATCGATGCTGAATTGGATTTCAGTTGAATTGCGTGCTAACCTGGGCTAAGTTTCAAGGGAGCATTGGGGAGTTCTTTCAGGTAGAATCCAGGTGAAGCTCAAAGGGTCCAAAGTGAATTTAGCTTTGAGTTTCTTTTTGGTTCTGTTTGAACTTGACACTCAAAGTGAAACTCAGGAGATCTGAACCTCTTGCAAACTCAGGCTCAAAGAAAGGTTTTTAAAAGCAAACCTGGCATGCTGAAAATGCTGAGCTAACAGTGCTAATTGGCGCTTCAAATTGCTCTGCCCAAACCTCTGAGAAGTTTCATCTGGAAAAAGAAGTTTTCTTGTCACATGTGTAGAGTTTAGTAAAGCTTTGCAAGAGGACCTTGGGCTTGTTGGCAGATTATGTGTGACAAGGAGAATGCACAAATTTCCAAAATGCCAGATTGCTAGACAGAGTCCCTGAAGTAGCCTGTGACACAAATCAACCAAGTCCTCATATCTTACCAATGAATTAGGATTAAATACACCCTTTTATTTGAGCAATTCAAGTTGAAGCTGAATGAGTTGCTTGTATTACCTGTGTAATTGGCCACAGTAAAATGAAAATACAATGTCACTTATGTCATTCTCTTATCTGTGAGAATGAATAATTGGAAGGAAAATCCTGTCCCCTTCCCCCATTAAGCACATCCATATATACCAACATATAATTATCCTTAAAAGGTGTAAAGGTACAGTAAGCATATCGATAAGCCTGCTGGCAAGACATTTCACAAGATAAGCTTCTAACTGGAGTAGGGGTTGGTGCTGGGGCAGAGAGAATTTAATTTACTTTAGGCAAACAAGTCAGAATACTAAATTAAACTGAAGAGAAATGAGGGGTTTTTTGAGAAAGGAAACAGGTTGGCAGAATTTTGGCATCTCAACAAAAGGAAATCACACAAAGAGAAAAGGATTAGTCAAAATAAAGATCAAATGAAGATCAAAAATAAATTGGCTTCAACCCAGGAAACATTTGTTATGTTTGACAAGCAGGTCTTTCCTCCCCCAGTGTGAAGAACAGAGGAACCACCTGATCTTCCCCTAAAGGTCACTGAGCACCCTGCATGCTCGTGATGAGATACTCCTGGAGCCCCTGTGGAAAGCCAAGCATAGATGCAGTATTTAAAACACCTACATAACCTTCTGATCCTAAAACTGTAAATGACATAAAGGCAATGGATCTTGGTAAGCCGATTCTGAAGATGTGAGGTAGCAAGCACTCATTCTTCGGAAATACTTATAGGATGGTTGCTTTAACAAAATGAATGAACGATATCTATTATCTTTCTATATGTTAGGCATTCAGATATATATTGAATTTTTTTGAACTTCAAAGGATGCTGTCTGATGCATCGTTATATCAAAGGTCACGTACTTTGTGGGATAGGTACAAAACAAAAATGCAGGAGTCCTTGTTTGGAAAGCAGAAAAAGGTGCTATGAAAGGTACCAAATATATATAACCTTTCCTTTTCTTCTGGGGTCTCTCTCTTGACTTTAATGGTGTTTTAATTTCCTACATAATATTATATAAAGTAAAGAAAAATTAAGATTTGAAATTGTTAGCACGAACATTACATCTCATCTTTATTTTGTGCCAGCTAGTCTTAAATGCAAATGTTAGAGCATTGCCTTCCTATGTAGAACTCCTTAAATGATACGATTCATATTTTGTAGTACACATACATCTGCATTTCATTCTTACCACAACAGTGGAAATACTACATTAAATTAACTCAGCTGTTTTTTATATCACTTCTTGATGTGCCCATATTGTACCCACAATTTCTACCTTCAGCTTATTGATGAGTAAGGAAGGCTTGGAAGGAAAAGGAAACTTGGATTCCCCTATCTGCATTGACAGGAAGGATGCTGGAGAAAGTGATGTACAAAGATAGTAGTAGTAAACTGTATTGGTGAGAATTTCAGGATAACATTCTGGAAGAGGCAGAATTGCTATATGAGATTTAATAAACTTTGGCACAGTTGATGGTTTTCTTTTTGATTTATTTCTTTTCTTGTTCTTGCATCTTTTAGATTCCCAACAATAAATTGATACGTTTTGTAAGTGAGGTATTCATCTTCATCATGAGAATTAAATTGCCTTAAGCAAGCATCAGCTTCCTTCAGAAATTTCCAATTTGGGTCACAGATGATAAATCCAATCCTGAATAAGCCATTCTGAAAAACACTCAAAATGTGTTGGCAGTTCTGATTCTGTTGTTCCTTTTCTAGAATAATATCTAAAAATAAATTCTAGAGAAAATGTGACATCTCAGATTCCACAGAGGAACTAAAAATGGAAGGATGCTGAAAACTGATACAGTACTTAAGTCTGTGAAATCAAACCCTGAGGTCTGTGTGATACTATAATCATGGTACATGTTCAAGGAACTGATCAGGTACCAATTTTAGGAAACCATCAACTTTTGTGTTTATTGTACTTATTTCTTATAGGTGAAAAATATAAACAGGCTTTTCAGGTACCCGTTAAAAATATTACATATTAACTTCTGATTTTGAAATGCATTTACTCTTTAAGTTGTTTCATTTTTTGCAAATAAAAACACACAACTTAAATTATTTACATATGCATACACTTATTTTCCTGATATATCCAAGTAAATGCATATATGGATAGATTTACTCAAAGAACTATTCCACAAGAATGGATAAATTCTACGAGTGTGAACAGGAAGGAAAAAGAAAGTCCCTGGGCACATAGTGTGTCTTTTCAAAATACATGATGGCCTTGGCCAGCTCTGACACACAAGGAGCTGATAGACAGGTCTGGCAGGAAGCTGTGAGGGCTGGAACTATTTCTTAAAGTCTGAGCCGAACCCAAAGAACTGATGGCCAGTACCCTTGTGCTGGAGGAATAAATCAAACGGCCAATGTAGAAAACAGTTTTTCATTACCATGCAATTTCGGTTAACTAGATTATCTTTAAATGTAAAAATGAGAAAGAAAAGAGAAGGGAGGCCACCAGCAGTTGTGAGAGCTTGTTTATATCAGTTTGAATCCAGTCAGCACCATGCCCTCCAAGGCTGCAGATATTCCCCTAAATCATAACCTCAGAGCTATGCTTCATTAGTCATATGGGGACTCTCAGAAGAAAATGTGGTTAGTTTGTGTAAATGAAACACTACTCCAGGAAAAAACAGCTCAATATGTGTGCCCTGGAGACCATGGGTTGAGAAACATTTTACACAAGGGAAAAACATTTTATAAACAGCAAATGCCATATGCTCTTGAAGTGTCTTAATAGTAGAAGTGTCTTATTCAGTTTCCCTTGCGACCAAGCATCTGGTGCCAAGCTCCATATAGCAATGACCACAAACCCTGTAATTCGTAGGTCTATATTTACTTGTTAAACAGAACATGCCTATTTAAATTTTTATTTATTATGACCTAGGACTTACATTAACTGCCTGTCTTATTCTTATTATAAAGAGTTTGAAAAAGTAGTTTAATTCTGACATTTTTGGACTAGACTTTGGATCTTTTTCTTTTTGCAAGTTTCTTTGTGGGAAGGACAAACCTTAAAAAGTGGGTAATTGTGGTGTATTTCCTTAGACTTGCCAGGCAGTGCCTATTCATTTCTTCACAGCCTGACCTCAATGCCATTGATAATGACCCAGATATAAGTGACAAAGTAAGGGAAATGTCAACTAGAATATTTTGAATTCGCCCAGGGCTTCCTTTACTCCCAAATTTTTCACTAATGTGTTTTTGTAAATTTTAGAAAGTGGCTAAAATTGAGCAAATAAACTTTTTTTTTTAATTACGGTACTGGGGATTGAACCCAGGAAACACTAAGCTATATCTCCAGCCCTTTTCATTTCTTTTTTTTTTTTTTTGAGATAGGCTCCTGCTAAATTGCCCAGGCTGGTCTTGAACTTGTGATCCTCTGGCCTCAGCCTTCTGAATAGCTGGTATTATAGATGTATGTCATCAAGCCGGTGAGCAAATAAGTTTTTAATGCTATCATAAAATAATTACAATCATCCACCCCTGAAAGGGTGAAGGATGAAGGGTGCCCAGATCACAAGAACCACTGCTGTGGCAATGACTTTGAGAGCCACTGTGGTGACAGTGATTACTCCATATCTGATCAATAGCATTATAAGTAGCACATGATACACTTCCTCTTCACCTTGATTATTCTTTACTTCGCAATGTATCCTCAAGAGCTTTCTACATCACTACGAGGAAAAGTTCTTCACTTATTTTTATAGCAACCTCATGCTCCATTTTCTGGCATAACTATACAGTAATTTATTTTAGCAATTCTTTTTTGATAGACATTTGGACCCATTTTTGTGATCAAAATTTTCTATAATAAACCGGGTGTGGTGGCACAAGCCTATAATTCCCGTACTCTGGAGCTTGAGGCAGGAGGGTTGTAAGTTTGAGGCCAGTATGGGCTACATAGCAAGTTCAAGGCCCACTTTAAACACGCAAAATTTTTTTTCTATAATAATAACATAATAAATAATCTTGTGAATACAGCACTTTATACACAAGCAGGTATATTTGTAGGGAAAAATTGCAGAAGTGGGATGCAAAGTGCAGTTTTGCCAGATCTGGCCAAATTGCCTTTTATGGGATTTGCTCCATCTTGCACACCTACTTTGGACAGGCTTCTTCTCTAACTTGCTGGGGGAGCTTTGCTAATGTGGCAAGTGGACATAATGTGCATTTATCTTGTTATGATTAAAGTTGCACACTTTTTCATATGTTAGGACTACTAATAGTTCCTTTTCTGTGAACTCTAGATTTTCTTTTAGATTGTTACAACTTTTTCTTTCTATTTCCTGGGGTTTTTAAAGTATCAGGGAAATGATATAGGGGATGTTAAAGTATTGCTTCTGTTATGAATTTCAAATACTTTATCCCAGTTTATCATTTAAATCTGCTTGTGGTGTCTTTTGCCATGGACAACTTTTCCATTTTTTATGTAGTCTACTTTATCAATTTTTAAAATTCTTGGCTTCTAGATTTTGACAGTTGGTTTAGAAAGGATTATTCTACTTCAAAGTCATAGTAAAGGCACAAATATTTTCTTCTTGTTCCTTTAATGCCTTATATCATTGTTTACATTTTATTACTGACACATTTGTAGTGTTCCATGGTATAAAATGTAAAAGATGAATCCAGTTAAATTCTTTCTATATGTTATCCATTTTCCTCAACATATAAATGTAAAAAGTTCATCTTTCCACATTAAATTGAGAAGTAAGTTTTATTATTTAATAAGTTCCTAATTATGTTAGGTTTCAGTAGTATATGAAAAAAATTAAAATCTCATAACCTAGTAGGATGTATTTTAGCAATGTAAGAATCATTCAGTATTGGAAAATGTATTTACACAACTCATTAGATTAAAAGATCCCATACTCACTGTGTTGGTCAATGCCAATAGTAAGAGCAAATTGAGTCAGAGACCAAAGACATTACCTGATAAATCAAGAAAATTTATTTATCTGGACACTACAGAAGGAAGTCATCACAATCAGGACACCCAGCAAAGAGGCCAGCAGCCTTCCCTAATAACAGACAGAGAGCACTGGCAGATGTGCAATTGCAGATAGACAATCTAAAAGGGTTAGAGTCACATGAAAACTCCTAGAAGTTCAACTGCCCTCCTCCAAACTCAACCTTTATCCACAAGGCTGTGGCAATTGTACAGGGCAGAGTGCCTAGGTGTGAGGGCCCCTATTAGAATTAGGTACAGCATCAGTCTTGATGGAAGAACCAAGACATATCGGATTACCTATCATAGTACTGGACAGTGTGGTATATTTGGTAAATTTATCTTTCCCTTTGCAATCTTCAAGATAAACACTGTTTCAACTTTTTCCTGATGTCAGAGTTGTAGAAAAATTTAAAAGATGTCATTCATGAACTTTTTTGGGAATGTTTACAACCTCTTAGACCAGCGGTAAGAGGTCTTATATAGACAAAACATGTAGACTATAATTGCCTCAACAGGTGTTTTAAAAAATATTTACTGATAAATAAGTAAAATCTCATAAAAGTATAAATCTTAATAAACTAAGACTTTACCAAGAACTTATATACAACATTCTTATGGGGAAATGCCAGAATAATTTCTACAAAAGCAAGAATTTCTGATAAACTGCTACCATTCACTGTGTACTGAAAGTGTAAAATAATATTCTGAGAAAAAGAAATTCATAATATACAGTTTAAAAGGGAAGAGAAAACACTGCTACATAGAGGAGATAGCATCACTTACTCAGCTGTAAAAAAGACTAGATGAACTATAGTCACTAAAACAAGTTTATTAAGGTGGCTAGATACAAAATTAATACACAAAATAAATAGTGTTCTTTATATAAGCTATAAGAAAATATAAAGGGGGAAAAGCCCCATTCAAAATAACAACAATAAAAATTACATGATGCTTAGTAATAATTTAAATAGTAAATGTTGACACCTGTATAAAGGAAAAAAACATCAACATTTTTTGTTGTTTATTTTTTGAAACTTGCTTTGTTCCAGGCTGGCCTCTAACTCTCTAGGTAGTTCAGGCTGGCTACAAATTCTCAATTTTCCTGCTTCAGCCTTGCAGAGTGCTGGGATTACAGTTGTCTGCCACCACACCAGGCTTTCAACTTTTCTTAAGGTCGCCAAAGATGACTTGAAAAAAGAGAGAGATAAAACATGTTTCTAGTTGGGTAGAGTCAATATTGTAAACAAGACAAAACAAAAATCCTTTTTATTCTACAATGTATAATTTTAATGTAATTGCTGCTAAAATAATACTAGAATTTGTAATAAAGATAATTCTAAAATTTAAAGAGAAAATATGCAAATGTATTTAATAAATATTGGGGGAGAATCCCAGTCATTCAACTTGTCTTACTATGCATGAAAACATGTTATAAAACTTTAATAATGAAAATGACTTGATATTGGTGTTGAAGTGGACATAAAGATTAACCAAACAGAATAGGTATCCTAGATGTCAACTCTATTTATATATGGGTGTGATGAATATGCTCATTTAAATCTAAGGGGGAGGGGTAATAAATGTATCTGGGAAATTTAGTAAATTATTTGGAAAAAGTAAAACTAGGTAGCCTACCTCAATCCATGCACACAGAGATATATCCAAATTTCAAATGGATAGGAGCTATTTGTAAAACAAACAAAATACAAAGTAAAATTTGTGTGATTTCTGATTCACCTAGTTAATTAAATAACATGAGATACATTAATTAAAATGGAATAGAAGCTGGCCCATAATTGGTGCTTAATAAATAAGGACCCTTTACTTTTTACAATGCCCAGTGTAGAGGCGTATATTTTGTAGCAATCTAGTCAGAAAAGGTGATACCCCCTACTCATCATTTAAGTTATCTTTTGCTGTGCTTTAGTCTCGGGTCTCACCAGGAACATCTCCTTAGGTAGGTTCTGTCATGTATTATTTATTTTGCAAAGAATAACTGATCACCTGTAGTTGCGGCACATCATGCTCCTGTACGATGAGATTTCTAGGATTTAATTTGGTTCTTTATGCATGCCTCATAGAGCTTGAGTGCCCATGGCTACCACACAAATGGTTTGATACATTTCATAACAGCCTGAGTGCTTTCTGAGAAACAGAGATGAGAAAACGTTTGTTCCAGTTAAACAGTAGGCAGTCCCAGTCTGCTTTCCTACTGAGACATTAAAATATTCAGACAGACCCTGAAGGGTCTACCTTCTTCAGAGTGAAGAGAAAATGAACTATCTATTGACCGAAATAGCCGTAATAAAAGTAAAGCATTCATTTGGCTAAATGCTTCTGATTGAGACTAAGAGATAGAATCTAGGGAAGAACCGGAAGAAAATAACTCTTTTTACATAGGTTCACATAATTTCAGCATAGTTTTGTGTTGTATTTCATGAGTACTTTTGTTGACGATGAAGTTTCAGTGTAAAAAAAGCTTCCAACTAAGTCTTAAAATTTTTCATGAACTTAGCCCCTCTATACCAACTTCCATAAATCAGTGTGAGTTATATAATGTGTCACCCTATAGCTGAGTATTTATTTCACATTGAATTACAATTATTAATTTAGCAGGCATTTAGTGAGGATATAAAGGGAACTCTTCTTTTCTTGGTTTGGTGTCTAATGCTCAAAAGCCAGGAAAGTTTAGTAGAGATGCTGGTTACCAAAACCAAATATATTCTCAATGAATTGTAGCCTCTCCTTCAATGGCAAAGATCTCTATTGCATCGGCTTTCTTGGGCATGTTTCTTAATCACTATCAGATGTAAACACCTAATAAAATGAATCAAATATAAGGCATATTGATTGTGTGGAGAACAGATAACAGGGATGAAAACATAAAAAGCAGCTCAAAAAAACTTATTTACATACTAGTATTATAGTAGGAACCTTGGAAAATTAAAACTAAATTTCATTCAAATTTAATGACAGTTACCATAACCATTATACAAATTCAAACACAGGTTCTAAAGGATACTATATCCTATTAACCTACATCTTTGTCGGAAAAATTACCTTGAAAGAGAAAGACTCACTGAAAAGGGAAAGATTGACTTGATTCATTCCTGTTCTAGTAATTACTACGTAGGTACAGTTGTAACATATGTTCTGAAAAAATTCAAGCTAGAGTACTTAGTTTTATAACTTTTGGTTAAATTTTTAAAAACAAGATAATCGTGCCAGGCATGGTGGCGCATACCTATAATCCTAGCACTTGGGAGGCTGAGGCAGGAGGATCGCTGTGAGTTCGAGGCCAGCCTGGACTACACAGTGAGTTCAAGGCCAGTCTGAACTGCATAGCAAAACAATAAATAAATAAATAAATAAATAAATAAATAAATAAATAAGGTGGTCAAACCCTTTGCTTACTCTGTATATGACATTTTCCTGCCTGTTTTAAGTAGATTAACATTGTGCTTGCTTTGACAGCACATATACTAAGTAGATTAACATTAAGTGAGCTTTTTCCAGAAGAAATCTTTGAAAAATGAAGATCTGCTGTTCCCTAATTAGCTCTGCACTGTGGAAAACTGTGAGGAATAAGTTGAATAAGACATGGTTCCTATGCTAAAGAAGTATACAGTGTAGCCAGCATATACCACGTTTCCTTGATTTCTTATTTCTCTAATGATGAGCACACTATTTTGAAGGGGAAATCAGCCTTTTTTCCCCCTAATTCTTTTTTCCTTATTCCCAACCAAGCCAGAAGCCAAGACTGTGGAGACAGTGACCTTAGTGGTGGCAAAGTGAAAGTGGAATTTTCAATTCTTTATTAAATAAATGCAGTTTATGTTTGTATTATCTAAAGATTCTATTTATTGTTCCAGCTATTTGATGAAAGGAAAATGTTTTTATTACTATCTGAGATCTTCTACAAATAGCATATCAACTTTAGAGGCAAGTTGGCTTTTCTGAGACAATTTTTTAATGCTATTTGAATATGAAGAGCACATTTGAAGATTTTCTCCTCTATATTTCTGTCGAGTTTCTTTTCTTTTCTAGAGCTTGCTGGAAGAAAGATACAGAGACCTTTGTTATAGCATTAAAATATTATAGCTTTTTATCTGTAAGAATGTAAATAACAGGAAAAGTTCTGAATGTCTATAATGTAGATGAGTTGTTACACACAAATAGCTCAGCCAAGGCAGTTTCAGAGGTGATAGTCCTCTACTAAAGGATCATCACTGTTCTTTAAAATATGCCACTAGCAAGTTCTTATCATTACTGGCAGAAATTCTACCCCCTACAAAAGCCATCAAGCCAAAATTATTCCATTATTGTCATAATTATCTCCCCACATTTACCTCCCTCTTTGTGTCAATGAGAACAGAAGCAGATAGACATGCAGGTAAAGGCTATTCGTAATCTGATTATATTATAACTGCAATCTCTGTATGAGGAATTCTCCTTTATGTCTCACTCAAAAAGTCATCTTCAGTCTGATATTCAGGTAAGGTCTCAGGTTGAGGACTAGACATGCTGTATTGCGTTCTGGACAAAACAGAAAGCTTGCTAAGGTTAGCAAAACCAGATAGATTACAAGAGTGAATAATCCAAGGAGAAGAGAAGTACACCAAGTTTGAAGTCCTGCATAAGATTAAGAAATAAACTTAAGAAATAAAGCAAGTTCTAGGGATTAAATACTTCTTTCACGATGAGAGTATGTATGTACACATTTTAGCAGGAAGGAAAGATTCTAGGGAGGTTCAAAGAAAGCATCACTGTGCCTTCTGTTAACTTGGCGACCAGCTGACTCCAAAGGGCAGAGGACTGTTCTCTTTCCGGGCAGGGTTTGATTTGTGTCCCATATGTACCCCTCTGTAATCAGGGCAATCAGGGCAATTTTCTCTTACCCCATATCATCAGGCAGTCCAACCTCTTTGTCTTTCTTTCTCTGCCTTATGTACCTTCACATGCACTAACTCCCAGTTGCCACAGCCCCACAGCAGCTTGTTCCAGATGGCAGCAAGGGGGCAAGGAGCCAAAATCACTCAACTCCGAAGGGCTTTCTCAATGTATGGGTGAATGGATGGGTGCCCATGTGTTTACATGACTATTTTTGGTGTTTTGCTTTTGAAGTTAGATTATAGACAGCATAAAAAAAGCCAGGCAGTATTTAGCCTAAAGACATCTGTTGCTCATCACTGTTACAGGGTAAAGAACAGAAGCAATATGGCAACCACCAGTTTTGAATGGTGATATCAAAGATCTGATCACCTCTCTGCTCAAAAACCTCCACTTTTTTTCCATCTCACAACACAATGCACCATCACACCATAATACAATAAAACAAGTTCTTATTGTGGTCTGTAAGGCCCTATAGGATCTCACTCCTACCCAATATTCTGACTCCACTTCCTGCCATTTGTTCCCCTCTATATATAATCTAGCCAGCAACATTAGCATCTTTGCTTTTTCTTGAACATTCTGGTACACCCTTATCTTAGGTCCTTTGCTCTCTGCCTGGATCTCCCTGCCTCCAAGTATCTGTGAGGTTTTCTCTTTCTGCTCGGGTCTCTTGCTCAATCATCACCTTTACAAAGAGACTTTTCCCCATCCTTTCTGTACTAGTTCTCCTTTCCTACCCCCATTCCTCTCTATTTCCATAGCCAGTTTACATTTGCCATCTTTTGTTGTATTTGATTTTTTTTTTTTTGTGTGTGGGTACCGGAGGGTCGACCTCAGGACCTCGCGCACCAACGGGCACCCATGCCGCTGAGCGATATCACCGGCCCCTTTTTCGTATGTGGGTTCCGGGAGTCGAACTCGGGCCCTCGCGCTTGCCAGGCAGGTGCTTAAGCCGCTGAGCCATCTCACCGGCCTGTATTTGATTTTTAAAAATTATTTGTATGTCCTAAATAGAACATAAATTCATGAGCTTGCATTTTATCTCTGTATGACCTATATTCCCAGCACGTAGAAAGTGCCTGGAAAAAAATAGTACTCAGACAGTAGATGCTGTCTGTGCCCCTCCCTGATCCCTTAGATTGTGACAATTAAATGAGTTCTGACCAACTTCAAATAGCCAATGTCTGCATCTCCAAGCTCAAGGATGCTTTTGAGAAACTGTAGAAGACCAGCCTACTTATCTGTATTAATCATTTTTCCATTACTATAACAAAACACCCAATTCTGGGTAACTTATAAGGAAAAGACATTGGTTTGGATCATAATTATGGAGGCTGAAATCTCAAATAGCCTAGTGTAAGCTCTAGTGAGGGCCCATCCACTGCATCAGCTCAAGCTAGACAACATCAAAATGGTTGGAGTATGCTCAACAGGGAAAGATCAGATAGCTAGACAGGAGGCCCGAAGAGGCTGTGGAGTGGCCAGGCTTGTCCAAGGGCATGCTCTCAATGACCTAAAGACCTCTCTCTAGGCTCTGCTTCTTGCATTCTACTACCCAACAGTGTCACACTGAGAACCAAGCTTCTAATGTGTGAACCCTGTGGATTAAACCACATAGAAATCATAGTACCATCCTGTGCATCAGGTTTGATGCCACAGAGCAGCCCTCAATACATTATTTTCATCCGTTGATGCATAAATATTACAGTTCCCTTGCCCTTCATTCGAGGAGGGTGGGAGTAAAGAATGGGCAGGGAATGGGAGTTATTCTGAGACTAAGATAGTTATCTTGATAAAGCACTGTTTATTGGCTGCCATCTTGCCTTGTATCATTTCCCCTCTTCCTTACTGCTAGCTTATACCTCACAACTAAAGTATTTACCCTCAAATTCCTATTCCAGGGTTCTTTGGGGCAATCCAAACCAATGCAAAAAATATTTATTATTGGTGGATTAAATACAGTAGATTCTAGATACATGTCTAGAAATGAGACTGGATAGGGAAAGACTAGGGCATAGTTTCATGGAAGGTGCAAATTTAACTGAGCAGAAAGGATAGGGGGCTACCAAGAATAGTGAGTGGACAAGATAGTTATATTAAGATGAGAATGAAAATGAATTCCTAGTAGCACCTGAGAATCAGTATCTGCAAATGAGTCCTCAGCAATCTACAAGACCAAGCACAGAAACAAGTTCACACGATGCCGAGTCCATGGGTGTGAAATCCACGCAGGTGCACAGGCCCCCAAGCTCAGAATGATCCGTACTTGATTTAGTGTTCCATTTCCATCTTAAAATTCTTAATAATTCTTGAACAAGGAGCCATGTGTTTTTATTTTGCATTGAGCCTCACAAATTATGTACTCACATTATAGTTTCTCCTTACAGTTTAGGAAAAGAGACACAATATTAAGGATTTAGAATGAGAGAAATAGTTTTTATAGAGGCGGGTTACTAAGAAATTGTCCGTGCCTTCCTATAGTTTAATTAAGATTATTGGTTGCTTGTTTCAGAGAATTACAGCTATATTGGAAGGAAGAATAAATAATTAGTAATATTTCATGATACTAATTACTTGGTGTAAATCATGAAAACATTTTTGAGTGGATGTGATATATATTCTTAATTTATAGTTTGCTTTGTTCAGAGGAAAAACATACAAATGCTACTAACTAGAAAAATTATGATATAATAGCAAAAAAATATCAGTTTTGTCCTCTTAACTGACTTATAAATATGCTATTTTGTGTCCTATTATCAGCTGGTAGCTTTTTAATTGATCACTCATCTGGCTTTCCAGTTGGAAGGCTGCCAAGAATTTTTAATGTTTCCAGCTTAACAACTGGCATATAAGATGCCATTTAAAAATATGTCACTTGCTTAATTCCATTTAAAACAGTAGAAATTTAAAACCATATATTTAAATACTAAAAAGATGTCTTCTGATGCTTAAAAAAATGTTTGAGAAAAAAACCAATTATCCCTTGTGAGAATATTTGAAGTTTGTGGATTTTTGAGCAGGGAGGCAAAGAAGTGAAGTATTACAGCATTTTCCACTAACTAAAAACAGATGTCATGTGATGGTGGGTGTTACATCTGCAGCTGACACCCACTTCAAAGAGCAGGTGCCTCTAGATGTTTAAAAAAGAAAAAAGCAGCTCTTGTACCAGTGTATGGCAGTCTTCAGGAAGTGAAAAGTGTGACAACGGGAACACTGGCTCCAGAGCAGCTCTGGGTCACTGTGTCATGATGGTACATCAGGGCACTTAGGTTTTTATTGAATTTTCTCTGGGGTAAGCCTTCAATATCAGAGACTAAACTGTCAGATAATTACACTAATTAAAAATAAAATCATGATGTTATAGGAAAAAGAACAAAGTTGGACTTTTTCTTTGCATTATATACAAAAATTAATGGAAAATAGATGAAAGATTCAGACATAAGAGCTAAAGCTATAAAACTATTAGAAGAAAACATAATGGGAAAGTTCTGTGACATAATTTGGCAATGATTTTGAGATATGGCACCACCAATACAGCCTACAGAGGAAAAAACTGATACATTTGACTTCATAAATGTTAAAACCTTTTATGTATCAAAGAACACAATCAACAGTGAAAAGGAAACTCACAGCATGGAGAAAATACTTATAAATCATATATCATGTGAAGGATTAACATCCAGAATACATAAAGAACTAGAACTCAGTAAGAATAACAACATCTCAGTTTAAAAATTCCCAAAAAGAATACAATCTTGATTGAAAAATAACAAAGCAAGAGGCATTATACTACCTAACTTTAAAATATACTATAAAGCACTAATAGTCAAAACAGCATGGTATTGGCATAAAGAGACACATAGACTAACAGAACAGAATAGAGAGCCTGAAAGTAAACCTGTACATCTACATCCAAATGATCTTTGACAAAAGAGCTAAGAACAAACACAGAAGAAAGAACAGTCTCTTTAGTAAATTGTTCTGTGGGAAAGTGAGTATATACATGTAGAAGAATGAGGCTAGACCCCTATATATCACCATATAAAAAATCAACTCATAATGGACTAGACTTAAATGTAAGTCCTGAAACTATGAAACTACTAAAAGAAAACATAGGTGAAATGTTTCAGGACATTGGGAATGGCTCCAGACTCCAGAAACACAGGATCAGACTCCAAAAACACAGAAAACAAAAGCAAAAGTAAATGGGATTATATCAAACTGAAAAGCTTCTGCATATCAAGGAAAAAATCAACAGAGTAGAGACAATTATAGAATGGGAGGAAATATTTTCAAACTTTAGGCTACAGTTTGGATTTGAAATGTCCCCCAAAGGCCAATGTGTTCAAAGCTTGGTTGCCAGCTATGACACTGTTGGTAGATAAGGGAACTGCTAAGAGGTGGAACCTAGTGGAAGGAAGTTAGGTCACTGAGAACACATTCTTAAAGGAGATATTGGGACTCTAATCCCTTCCTTTCTTCTTCTCACCTCCTGCTCACCATGAGGCAAGTAGCTTCCCTTACCACACGATCCCACAATGATGTACTGCCTTGCCACAGGTCCCAAATGATGGAGGTAACTGACGATGGACTGAAACCTCTGAAATTGTGAGCTAAAATAAAATTTACCTCTTTATAAGTTGATTATCTAGGGCTTTTGTTACAGTAGTGTAAAGCTGACTAAAATACTATACATCTGAAAAGGGGTTAATATCCAGAATATATAAGGAACTCAATAGCAAAAATCCTCAAATAATCCAATTAAAAATGGGAAGTAGACCTAAATAGACATTTCTTAAAGACATACAATGGCCAACGGGTATATGAAAAATGTTCAACACTACTAATTATTAGGGAAATGCAAATCAAAACCATGAGATATTATCTCATTCCAATTAGAATGGTTGTTATTAGTATGACAAAAAATAATAAGTGCTGGTGAGGATGTGGAGAAAAGGAAACAATTCATTATTGTAGAAATGTAAATTAGTACAGCCTTATGGAAAACAATATTAAAATTACTTCAAAAATTAAAAAATACAACCACCATATGACCCAGCAATTCCATAACAGGGTAACTATCCAACAGAAAGAAAATCAGTAGAGATATCTGCACTCTCACCTTGTTGTTGTTTTTTTTTAAAGAGAAAAAATAGAACAAAATTTCAAAACAACATAATAGGAGGATAACAATGGTTAATACATTTGCACTTTCACGTTTATTGCAGCATTATTCACAATAATTGTATTATCAGTGGTCACTTTACTGTTGCTGGGACAAAATGCCTTACACCCACAACTTAGAGGAGGAGAGTTTTTTTTTTTTTGGTTCACAGTTTCAGTCCGTAGTCAACTGACTCCAAGGCAGAAACAGCAAGGCAAAAGGGCATGGCAGAGGAAAGGTGTTTGACCCATGGCAGCTAGAAACCAGAGAGAGGAGGAGGAGACAGGGACAAGAGTATATCCTGTCAGTGACCCCCTAGTGACCTACCTCCAAAAAGGTCCCACCTCCTAATAGCACATTTAGGATCCACTGATGAGTGTAGCATCCCTGTGATCCTACCACCTTCCAAATACATGAGACTTTTGGAAAACATATTAGATCTGAGCTATAATATTCTACTCCTGGCCTCCAAAAGGCTCATGTCCAGCTCATTATGCAAAATGCATTTAGTCCATTTTTAAGAGGCCCCAAAGTCTTAACATTTCCAACATTGCTGAGAAGTCCAAGTCCAAAGTCTCCTCTAAGACTCAAGACAAACACCTAGTGTGAGCTCCTGTAAAAATATAAAAGAAAGTTAAATACTTCCATAATACAATGGCACAAGACAAACATTCCCATTCCGGAAAGGAGGGATAGTGCAATAGAAAGGAATGATACCAAAAAAGACCAAAAACCAGAAGGGCAAACATTAAATCTTCTAGCTCCATGCCCAGCACCTGGGGAAAGTTGTGGTGAGATGTGAACCATAAAGGGCTTGGATGGCACCGCTCCTATGGCATTGCTAGTTGCATCCCACATCACCTCTCTCTTGGGCTGACTCTGCTCAGTCCCCTTAGCTTTTCTTGGGAGTTATTCCATGTTCCTGGCATCTCCAACTTCCGGGGGTCTCCACAGCACTTTTGGCTTCACTCTCACAGCTTCACATATCCCACTCTCAGGAGTAAACTTCCTGGCCTGTCAGGCCTTCTTCTGACATCTGGGTGGAAGCTTCTCTAAACTCACAACTCTTGCATTCTGCATGCATCAAAAACCAGCACCACATGCACTAACACCAAGGTCTGCCAACAGTGAGAGCAGTAGCTGAGCCTCCTTGGACCATGACTACAGGGATATCTGAATGTCTGAATGGCTGAACTCTGGGAAACACTTTCTTAGGTAGCCCTGAATAAGCTGGGCTTCCTGGTGCTCTTTTCTCTAAGAAAGGTTTACACTTTCAAACCTTTGAGCCTGTGATGGGGGGGGGGTGTTTCTTGCTGATTTCTGAGATGTTTCCTATTGCTCTGACGCAAAGTACCTGGCTTTATTTTAATTCTAATCTTTTCAACAACCGTTTCTCCATGACCCCAAACTTCCAGGCACTTCTCTTCTGGTGAAGCTGCAAAATTTTTGAATCATTCAATTTGGTTTTTTCACCGCTTCTCATATAGATATGGCTAAAAGCAGCCAGTAGTACCCATGCCATAACCTCAGTGTTGGGCTGCTTGGAAATTTCCTCTGCCAGAATAATTAGTCCATCATCTTTAAATTCAGCCTCACACAGTCTTAGGACATGGGCAAAACGTAGATAAGTTCCTTGCCAGAATGTAGCCTATAGCATGGCCTATAGTCCAGTTTCCAATACAGTCTTTATGCGCATCTGAAACCTCCTGATCCTAGACTGTACTGTCCAAATTTCTAACAGCATTTTTCTCCCATCAAGCTCAGCTTACAGCATTCTAGCTGGCATCTCCAAACCTTTCTAAACTTTTGCAAACCATTTCCAAAGGCTTCTAAACCACATAATCAGGTCACAGAAAAATCTGTCTTGATTACTTTTCTTGTTGTTGAGACAAAATACCTGACACCCGTGAGTTAAAGGAAGAAAGGTTTATTTCAGCTTATAGTTTGTAGAGGTTTCAGTCCATAGCAGCTGACTCCAAAGCATGGCAGAGGGGCATCAAAAAGGAGAAATAGGGCCTGTGATATGGCTCAGTGGAACAAGCGCCTGCTGGCAAGCACGAGGTCCTGAGTTCGACTCCTGGTACCCACATTAAAAAAAAAAAGGAGATATAGTTCATGGCATGGCAGGTAGAAGGCAGCAAGCAGCAAGAAATAGCAGCAGTAGCCAGCCTGCCTTCCCTCTCTCCCTTTATATCCATCCAGGCTGTAAGCCTATTGATTGGTGCTACCCACACCCAGGGCAGGGATTCAATTACCCACATCAAGAACTATACTAAACCAATTAGTGGATTAATCCACACACCCTTAATCCCAGTATCACAGCATTAATCTACAGTCGCACATACTAGATCCAGCCACCTCCTAAAAGCCCCCCCCCATGAGTGCATGAGGCTTTGGGAGGATATCTAGATACAAGCCATAAAACAATCCCAATTCTCTGGTTTTAAAACCTGTTTAGTGACTACTCCATCTCTGGGACAAAATACCCAATTTATAGCAAGAGAGGTATGTGGGGAGCTCAATTATGACAATAATGGAATAATTTTGGCTTGATGGCTTTTGTAGGGGGTAGAATTTCTGCCAGTAATGATAAGAACTTGCTAGTGGCATATTTTAAAGAACAGTGATGATCCTTTAATAGAGGACTATCACCTCTGAATCTGCCTTGGCTGAGCTATTTGTGTGTAACAACCATCTACATTATAGACATTCAGAACTTTTCCTTTTATTTTCATTCTTACAGATGAAAAGCTATAATATTTTCATATTATAAAATATTATTAAAATATTATTAAATAAATATTATTTATTGTGGCTCTCAATTCATGGTTTCAATCCATGGTTGGTTAGCTTCAAGGCAGAAGCAGCATGGCAGAGGGGCATGGAGGAGGAAATAGGTCAACCCATGGCAGTCAGGAATCAGAGAGAGAGAGAAAGGGCCAGGGACAAAAATACACCCTTCCAGGTTACACCCCTTGTGGTCAATCTCCAACCAGGCCCCCCCTCCAAAGAGCACTTTCAGTTACTGAACTCATTAGTGGATGAATCCTCACGATCCTATCACCTTCCAAACACATGAGACATTTGGGGAACATTTTAGATACAAACCATAGCAATTGTTAGGAAAAGAAACAACCTAAGTATCCGTCAACTGATGAATGGATAATGAAAATATGGTACATATGCATAGTGAAATGCTATTCTTCCATTAAACAGGATGAAATTTTGTCACTTGTGACAACATGGATGGAACTAGAGTGTACTATGTTAAGTGAGATAAGCCATACCCAGCAAGATGAATACTGCATGATCTTACTCATATGTGGAATTTCAAAAAGTTGATCACATAGAGTTTGAGAATAGTGGTTATTAGAGGTTGGAGAGAGCTGAGGGTGTTTTAGGGAAGCAGAGAATAGGAAACGTTGATCAATTATTACCAAGTTGTAGTTAGATAAGGAAAAGAATTTCTGATATTTTATTGCACAGTAAGGTGACTATAAATAATGATAAGGTACTGTGTATTTTCAAAAAGCTTTATGAGGGGCCGGTGAGATGGCTCAGTGGCGTAAGCGCCTGCCTGGCAAGCGTGAGGTCCTGAGTTTGACTCCCAGTACCACATTAAAAAAAAATAATAATAATAAATAATTACAAAAAAAGCTTTATGAAAAGATTTTGAATGTTTTAATCTCAAATAAATGATAAATGTTTTAGGAGATAGATATATTTACCTGACTTGAGCATTATACAATGTATGCATGTAGTGAAACATAAACATTGTACTCCATAAATGTGTATAATTTTATGTCAATTTAAATATATATTTCTAAATGTGTTGTTACACGAAAAAATAGGCAAAAGTCTTGAATAGACATTTCTCCAAAGACGATTCACAAATAGCCAAAAACAAAACAAAACAAAACACATGAAAAGATGCTCAAGATCATGAACAACTAGGAAAATGCAATCGATGAGTTACCACTTCATAGCAATTAGATGGTTATTATGGGGAAAAAAGAAGTGTCAGCAAGGAAGTGGAAAAATTGCAACTTTTACACATGTTAGTGGATATATAAAATGGTGTGGCTGCTTTGGAAAACAATATGGGAGTTCCTTAAAAAATTCAACAGAATTGCCATGTGACCCACTTCTAGATATGTACCTATTTAGAACTGAAAGCAAAAACTCAAAGAGATATTTGTACACTAGTGTTCATTAGCTGCATTATTCACAATTGCAAAAAGATCGAAATAACCCAATTGTCTATCAGTAGATAATTGATAAAATATACCATATACATGCAACAGATCTGGAAGTACTATGTTCTCCAACCTCTGTGCCAGAAAATAATTGTTAATGTTGTTTTACACTCTTCGGGTACAGTGACAATTTCTAAATTTGGTGTCAAAGGTAGCATAAAATTACATAAAATTAAAATCTTGAGGATATTTTTGGTAAGAAGATCAAAACTTAAAAACCAAAAGAAAAGACTCATATTGCTACATATACAACAAAGGGGTATTACATAATGAACCCATTTGGGAAAAATGTCCAATATAAAAGTAACGAAGTATATGAATAGGAATGTCATAAAAGAATGAAATAAAACATAAAATAGTTTAAAATTTGGGTAGCAATAACCAAAGAAGTGCAGATTTTAAAAAATCTATTATTTATCATAACATCATTTATTGAATAACTCTTCTTACCCCCCTGCTTTGAAACCACTTAAAGAAAAACAATAGCAAATGGACAAAGGTTATTTTTAGTGATGATATTTATTGTTGCAAGGTTAATTCACTGCCAGAAACACCCTGGAAACCATTAAAATTACTCCATGTCCATAATTTATCCTAAGAATTTTAATTCTATCTATGCACAGGAATCTTCCTAGCAATATTTCTTATAATAGTGAAAAAATTGTAAACTGTGATATGTTCTGTTAACTAAATTATATATGTATACAATAGAATTTCTTATACTGTAGCCTTTTAAAGTAATGTACAAGAATATTTAATGGCATGAAAAATGCTCCTTGTAGAAATAAAATGCAAATTACAAATATTGCATATATTTTGAAATGATTCCATTATTTTTTCTCAGGCCTGTGCTTTTCTCAGTGACGGTATTTCTGAAGATATTTACTTTTACTCTTTTTTTCTTTTATTTTCTAAGTTTTCTGCCATAAATTCTCATAAGTGAAAAATGTTAAATATTTTGATAGTACTTGTCAGAAGTTTTTGCCAGTAAATGTCTTCTGAGGGCACCGCCCTGATAGCATTTGTGTGGTTTTGATAGAATAACATCTGCTTTCCAGAGTGAATTTAATCCTAATGCTGTGTCAGTAGAGTACCTTAATCAGAAACTCCAAATTGCTTTGTTCTCCTGCAACATCACAAAAATTGGTTTCACAACCAGGCTTTAAAACAGGACTTACAAAGTGGTGCGCATTGAAAGTATGATGGTGCTACTAGAGGAATATAAAGTTATTTACTTTACTCCAATTACGGTAGAGAAGTATAACAGTAAGAGTCTGATAGGTAGATTAGAGGTCTAGAAGTGTGGGCTCCAATTCCATTCACTCCATCAGCTAGAGGTACGCTTGGAGTTAATGAGAATCTTAATAATGGTTACCAGCGAGGAGGAACTACATCATTACTCTATATTACTTACTGTAGTGTTTTATTTACATTGTCTCCAATCCTCACAACTCCTTTCTCAGCCTGTTAAATATCCCTATTTTATTGATGAAAAAACTGAGGTTCAGAGAGCTTGTTGACTTACCCAAAGTTACCCAACTTCTAAGTTGTAGAACAAGACATAATGATATTTCCAGTTTGTTTAGTTCACTGAAGCTCAGACCTTCCCAGTAAACATCAATTAAAGGCAGTGGCTTTGGTTTACTTTGGAGGCAGTGACCTACTGGTGTGGCTTATAAAGAAAGACCCACTAAACTATAGTGACCCCAAACTTTCCACTGTTGTCATAATTCTGCTCTGTAACCATTTAATAAATTTCTCTAAATACAGTGTACTGCATATTTTATAGTAACAGTAAATAGTTGTTGAAAACAATTCTTGCTGTTTGGAAGTTTAAAATCCAGAATGCTGAATTCAAATCCCAGGTCCTTCACATACTAATTGTGTGGACCTTAGCTTTAACTTTTCCATGTTCCAGCCTCCTTATCTGTAAAATGGAACAATAATGCCTACCTCAAAACTTATTAGGAGGATTTAGTGCTTCTTAGGTGCTAATATGTGCTTATGAAAAAACATATATATGCGTATATATATATATATATATATATGCACTCTTGCAGCTAATTGTTATACTGATAGTGTTCATTTATAGAACTAGTATTTTGCTTGTTCAAATGTACTTGTGTGATTCATTTTAGGCATATCTATACTTCCCCTGTGAATAAATTGAACTAGTTTATGCCTTTTTTTTAAACCTGGTCCTTTGTTTGGTAACATTACCTAAAAATAGGATCAGCAATCTTACCAAATTCACCTGTTCCTTAGCTAAGTTTCATGATACGAGATATCTGAAAGCATTTTATATTAAATGTATATTTACTGTTAGTAGATTACTTAGTTGTCTTCTCACTAGCTTTCTGTAATTATAGAGATTTAGGAAAAATAAAAGGGCTAAAATCATAATCAGGGGCAAATCTAGAATTAACTCTCACCATGCAATGGTGTCCTCGTGTCTGAGATCCTGTTGCTTTCAGTTACTTTTCAGGGACTGAGGATACAGCTCAGTGGCACAATATTTGCCTAACATGCATGAGACCCTGGGTTTGATGCCCAGCACTGCAAAGGGAAAAAATTCCAGACACAGGAGACAATGTGAATAGATGTTTTCTAAAATTTACAAATTTGGACTAATTATTGTTTTAGCACATGAATACACTTGTACACTAACCTTTTAATGAGTTTGTAACATCATGCAAAGCTCTGATATGTATCCCTGCCTGGATTGACAGGTACCAATAATACACTATACATTTGTAAAGTTAGAAAAAACAGCCCTATTTCATAAATAAGTTATTAAACAAATACAAAAAGAAAATAAAAAGCCCAGAGGAGTGATTTGGTTAAGCACATACTAATTAATTAAATAGTAAAATATTTGTTACTTGGTTAAGCAATGCTAATTAATGAAACTCTTGACAAAGTACAGTTTTATACACACAAAGTCAGATGACATTGTTAAAATGCACATGGGCAAACACACTTCTCTCAATTTGCTTCATTTTATATGATTTAATTTTGATTAAGCCTGGCATGTTACGTATAAACCCAATACTTCGCAGGATGATCAAAAGCTTGAGCCCAGCCTGGGAAACTTAGTGATTTAGTGAAACCCTGTCTCAAAATAAAAAATAAAAGAGGACTGAAGATGTAGCTCAGTGTGAAGGCCCTGGGTTCACTTCACAGTAGTACACACACACACATGCACACATGCACACCATCGTAATTAAAAAAGAATAGCAAACTGTATGTGCCAAGTACCGTGCTAGATTAAGTAGAGTTTTAAGTAGAGTTTAAAGTAGAGCAAAGATCATCCTCCTGAGACACCTGGTGTTTGGAGAATACGCTTTTGCTACTCTTCAGAGTATGGTAGGTTATTTTCTTGTTCAGAAATGATTAGGATTTTAAAATAGTACTCAATTATATAATGGAGAGTTCAGTTGCATCCAATCTACCTATTGGATGAATTAACTCATTAAAGAACTAATGTAGTGGTGAGAATAGTTGAAGTGGTTAGTGTTTCAGGAGATCCTCAGCCCCAGGCCAGGCTATTTTCACTTAAAATATAACCATAATCATGCACATGTCAAAACTCATTTGCTATGAAATTGATACTGGTTTTTGAAAACAGTTAATACTTGTTTAAGTAAAAGCAGTGAAAATATCTCAAAGACTTTCCTTGCCCTCCTTCTTGGTCCTCCTTGCTTACCTTTAAGTGCTTCATGTTTGAAATTTATTGAAGTAACATTGTTATGTCTTTAAGGGTTCTACTTTATATAAAGCTAACAAGAACCTCAGAAGAAATCTTTTTATTCTTTCAAAAAGTGACCTAGAATGGAAACTCAGAAGACATCCTGTATTACAAAAGTGTAACCAAGTCTCATGTTAGACTTGAAAGGCTCAGAGTATTTAATCTTATTTACATTAAACAATGGAATAAAAATCCAACAAAGCCTCAAGGGTTTTAAAAAATTGTTTTTGGAAATAAGAAAAGCTTAATTTAAGCAGTAAAGATAATTATCACACTTAAAGAAAAATAAGTAGCAGTGAATCACCAAGGACCATTTTACTATGAGTCATAATGATATGTGGTCAGAGGTATACTTTTTTTTCCCCTTTTTTAAAAGAATATTCTTCAGTGGTTTTCTTCTGCCTCCGGATTTTTCATAGTTTGGCATTACTTTCTGGGTCTGAGACTGTAAGATTCACTACCCTAAGGCCGGGGATATAGCTCAGTTGCACAGCACCTGCCTGGCAAGCATGAAGTTCTGAGTTTGATTCCTGGTTACACCCTCCAAAATAAGAAATAAAATAAAATAAAATCTTAATACCTCTGGGAGAGGCAACACATTACATCTCTAAAAAAAAAAAAAAAAGAAAAGATTCACTTCCCTACAAATAGAGTCCTTGCGGTTTACATGGTACAGCAGGGCTTGTTGTCCACGTACACACGAGTCCCCTTCAGTGTCCCCTACTCAGCTTCTCTCCACCCCATCTTGTCTCATGTGCATATGCAGAAAATGTTCAGTTGGTAAACAGGATGGCTTAAGGTGAAAATGAGAAGGAAGAAAGGATAATGTGAAATGCTTTGAGGGTAGATGTATTACATCTTTTGTATTCCCTCCCTCCAGGTGACTAGCACAGTTCCTCTCCATATAACAGATCAGTAAATACAAAGAGAATGAATGAATTGATCTTTGAAATGGTTATGGCCTATTTTAGGGCATTTAAGAAAACAATTGAACTGAGACAAAGTTGTAAATGAGGATAAGAGAATAACATGTACTAGAATGCTTTAAAATACATATTAAACTCACGTGGTTTATCTCATTTGAACCTCGCAAAACCCTTGCTAAGGAGACAGGTGTTATTATTCATGGAAAATATAAGGCTCACAATCCAAAGATGACAGTGTTTTCCTTCAGTCTTTCACTAACAAAGCACCAGCCTGTGGGAGTGTTTATCAACTGGATAGCATATCTTTAGTGGTCGTCATTGTGGTGACCTTCCCAAAGATTAGAATTACAGGAGTGTAGGGATGAAAAAAATTAATGTAACAAGTAGCCTTTATGTATACATGAACAGAATGTTGAGGAATGGGATGGAATAGCAGCTTACAAACTAATATTATGTAAGTAATAAACATTTAATGAGAGCTTACTACATGCTGGGCACTTTAATAGGTCCCTTCTCATATATTTTTCTTCATTTTGCAAATGAGGAAATTGAGGTTCTTAGAGATTGAGTAACTTTATGTCCCAAGGCCATAGAGTATGTATGTGGCAGGAGTAGAATGCTAATATGCAAGAAGTACAATAAATATCTTATCTGAAGGGCTTGAGGCCAGGAGTGGAGTGGTGGCACATGCCTGTAATCCCAGCATTCTGGGAGGTTGAGGCAGGAGGATTGCAAGTTTGAGCCCAGCCTGGGCAACTTAGCAACTTAGAAAAACCCTGTCTCAAAATAAAAATCAGAAAAGAGACTAAAGATGCAGCTCAGTGTGAAGGTCCTGGGTTCAGTTGCCTAGAGAGAGAGAGAGAGACAGAGAGACAGAGAGACAGAGAGACAGAGAGAGAAAGGGAGAAAGGGAGAAAGAAAAAAGAAAAAAGAAAAATAAAAAGAGAATTAAATTTGAGCTGACTTTTGAAAGGTGGTGAATGGGACTTGGACAAGTTACACAGAAGGGGGATGTAATTATTTCAAGTGAAATGCATTAGCAAATTGCCATTATAGAGGCGAGTGTATTGTCAAGGGATAATACAAAGCTTTGGAAGATTTCTATGATCATTAACAATGGCCATCTAGTATGATTTAGGGCACATAGGTAGATATGTCAGAAAACCAGAGATGCAATAGACAGGTGACGCAGGGGTCAGAGCAACCATCAAAAACTAGGTTTGCTGATAAAGGTTTCCTCGATAAGTTGAGCCTTGTGCTCTGTTGTATGAAAATTTAGAATTTAGATATGCGTGGAGGAGCACAGAGAGAACGAGAACGGTCTGGTAAAGACACACTGGGTTTATGGTGTGTTTGGTAGGGAGCAGTATTGCTCTGGGCCTTGGGTAACAGGCCAAGAGGTTTGCACTTTTAAGTCAAAATTAGGAATGATTAAAAGTTTCGGGGGAGGTTGTCTACCAAGAAAGATGTGGGTAAGACTGTATTTTAGAGGGAAGCAGCAGCAGCCAGGGTTAGAATCATTAGGAGACTATTAAAATAATTGAGCATTAGAAGGTGGAATCCACAGTGGGAAAGAAAAATAGACATGGAAAAATTTGGGGCATGAAGGAGGAGCGGACAGAGGCAAAGAGGGTGCCAATGCCCTACTAATGAACCTGTGGAGTGGACATTGTTTTCTCTGTCTACAAAAGATGAAATTGATAGTTAAGCCAGAGCACATACAGCCAATAAGCATTGTAAGTGGCAAGGGGTGTGTGGAACCAGAGAGTCCAATCCCTGTTTTCCATTTGTCATAGATTCACTTGTTCACATTTTCTTTTGCTTTTAAAATTTGTTTTATTTAAATGTAAATTGTTTTACTTAAATGTATATTTTTTTAAACAATTAGAGAAACTCCGCTGTTAATGAATGAGACTACCATACATAGGTGTCACCTTTAGTCCATTGTTTCTATGAGAAATTTTAAATATTTCCTAAATGGGGTGTTCTTCAAAGGAGGAACATGGGCTGGGGATGTAGCTTAATGGTAGAGAACTTGCCTAGCATATGTGAGGTCTTGGGTTCCATCCCCTAGCAAAACACACACACACACACACACACACACACACACACACACACTCAATAAAAAAATAAATAAAGGAGAACATTATGTGATAAGGTTTCTGAAATTGGAGTGCATCCTAAGGTCATTGTGGGTAAGGTGGAAGTTGTAATGTAGTTGTTATTGCCTGAGCGTACAAAAACTTAGTCATAGCTGTTTGTATTATGGTTGATTCAGTTGAATACACAGTGCTTTTTTCTTTTTGAAACAGGGTCTCCCTATGTAGTTCAGGCTGGCCTTGAGTTCACTGTGTAGCCCAGGCTGGCCTTGAACTCGCAGCAATTCTCCTGCCTCTGCCTCCCCAGTGCTGGGATTATAGACATGCGCCACCATGCCCAGCTAATACACAGTGTTGCTATTCTGTTGAGTTTAATTGCCATGGGAGATGTCTTTTAAGAGTATGCTATTATTTGGCATTGAAAGTAAAATGTGTGTAAAGAAAGGCTTGTGAACAAAGCAGTGAGGAATACATTTGATATTAGTTACACTGGTTTTCCATTGCTTCCATAACAAATTTATACAAATTTTGTGGCTTAAAAGCACATTTATGATTTTACAGTTTTAGAGGTTAAAAGCCAGACAAGTTTCACTGGGTTAAAATGAAGATCTTGGTAGGGTCGTGTTCCATTTTGCAAGCTCCAGCGGTGACCACATCCTTGCCATTTCCAGTTTTTAGGATCCACTCAAATTCTTTAGCTCAGAGTCCCTTCCTTCATCTTCAAAGCCAGCTACAGTGGTTTGACTCCTAATCACACCTGTCTACCCCTTCTGCTGCAGAGGCAGCTAAGTCTGATCCTGACCTTAGCTAGGAAGAGTTCTCTGCTTTTCAGGACTCATGTAATTCTCCGGGACCGCTTTCCCTATCGCAAGGTCTTTAACCTTAATTGCATCTGCAGAGCCCCTTTTTCCATGTAAACTAACACAGTCTCAGGTTCCAAAGATTAGGATTTGGATACCTGTGGAGACCTTTACTCTGTTTCCGCATTGGTACATATTTTCTTTCAAAACATCAATCAATTCCTTATGAACCCCCCCACAAAGGAAATGATCATAAAGTAGATGTTACTATACTAAATTTTATTAATGAGATACTTGCAGAAGATTTTATTGCGAGCCAAACATTACAACTAAATGAAAGGGAGATGGTCCAATCCCTTGAAATGGAAATAAGGTAATTTCAAATCCAAGAGGCTCTCCTGATAGAGATGCAGCTTACCAGAGGGGCAATGACTTTCTGCCTAGTTTAAAATCTGAGCCATGTCGCTTCTTAGAGTCTTAGTGTGTCTGAATTAGTTAGTTTTTGCCCAGTTAAGTACTAATGTATTTCAGTCCACTCTGACGGAATTATAAGTTGCCCTTTCTTTGCCTCTTGACCTCTTTCTACTGAAAGGATAAAAGAACAAGACAAGCTTTACTAGTCGGGGTATGTGTTATTCCTGGGCAAGAGTACGTTAGTGACAATTTCCAGTGTGGGTGGATTAGAGGTTCTGAAGGATGAATGAATATTTTCCAGTTTGCTGTTCTGTCAACATCAAAGACTCTCTTGTCACATCTGCCCTCGTTGCTGCTTCAGTCTCATGCCTATTATATAATGTGCTTTCAATCTTAAGATCTTTCACAGAGGTCTCGTTTCATATATTTGTAGTTAATTAAAAGATGTTTTGAGTAGCTACTTGTGGCAAAACTGAATAAGAGATTTTGAAGTGTGCAACATTGAATGTAATCCTTAGAATGTGCCGGGGGGATATACTCCAGGCCTGGGAGCTGGACCTCGTTTACGCCAGTCCTATTTCCCCAGGTTAACTAACGCCCATACTATAGTAGAGATTTGGCTCCTTATGATGCTGGCTATATCCAGCAACATCAAATCTCCAATGTCAAAGATTGGCCAAATCTCCAAAGTTTCTGGTAGATGTTACATACATTATAATACTTATAGAGGTTCCTAGAGTAAGTGTTTTTAAGAAAATAATAGTCAAGCTGGGTGTGGTAGTATACTTCTGTAATCCTAGCAAAGGAGGATTGCAAGTTTGAGTCCTGCCTGGGTGACATAGATAGAATTTGTCTTAAAATTTAAAAAATATATATATTTTTAAAGAAAGTATTGGGGATGTAGCTCAGTGGTAGAGCGCTCCCAGGTTTGATTCCCTGTACTGAAAAAAAAGTAGTCATTTAGATAATTAGATTCTGGTTCTTTTATTTAGCAAAAAAAATGAATATTGTTATCTTTTAGTTATATTTATGTAAAAGTTGTGACTAAAGCTAACCATCTTTTAAATCTAGATGTCTAACCTCTACAGATTTTTTTTAAAGTAAATGTAAATGCTCCATAAATGTTAGCATAAACACATTACTGTAAAATAAAATATCAGGCATTACAAAAACCCAAAGAGAAGTAGCTGGCTAGATTTGGCATAAATAGATAAAAAAATGTAAAACAGATAATTTTTTTTTAAGATGAGGTCTCCCTATGTAATTCAGGCTGGCCTTGAACTAACTATGTAGCATAAGCTGGCCTCAAACTCATGGCAATCCTCCTGCCTCGGCCTCCCAAGTGCTAGGATTTCAGCCTTGTGCAACCTGCCCAGCTAAAACAGATTATTAATGCAAATTTCTAATTCCCCTTCCAAACCTCTGCTTCAATATTTTTGAGCCAACCAACCCTGTTTCTTTTGGTTCTTACTCATTTATAGTGAGTGTTGGCTAATAAAGGATCAAAATGGCAATTGATCATGCAGAATACTTACTTTTACAATGGCTTGGAAGCCCTAATAAGGATTTTTTTTTTTTAAAATCAAAGGTCAACACCTCTAATGGTAGAAGGAATAGAAACTAGGGCATAAAGATTCCTATTAAGAGGGTAGGGGTACAGCTCAATGGCAGAGTGCTTGCCTAGCATGCGCAAGGCCTTGGGTTCAATATTAAGCACTGGAAAAAATTCTTATGCGAAGTCCTTCAAGTCTTCATTTTGTAGCTCCATATTAAGCTGAATTTTTAGCTACCCAGTCAACACAGAATAAACCTTATTTTATTCACATATAGGATTCTAAAATAAGAGCCAATATTCCTAGGTCATTTTTTTCCTCGAGAGTTCAAATATGAATGTATATTCTACCAAATGAGATTAAGCTATAAATTTAATCCCATTGTAGATTTAAAAAAAACTGAATTTCCAATGAGGTTGGCTTTTCCTGGTGAATCACTTGCTTGAGACTTTATTTCATGGGGTCCTTAATGACACACTACCACAAGATAAAAGGTGGTGTAGGCTGCTTTTGTGTCTACAGTTATGATAAACTGCGGCAGAGGTGCAATATTTAAGAAAACCCGTGGGTGGGAGGCAGTGTATGCTAGTGCTGGTTCAGACTGGCTCGTGAGAGCTGATTATGTGTACTTCCTACCAGCTCCGGTTCTGTGACTTTATTTTGGCAGTTTGAAGTTGGCCATGGTGGGAGTATTGACATCATGGAATCTGGATAACAATACAAGTAAAGTGATCTACTTATTTGTTTGGAGAGCTGGCTTACTAGCTCACAACTGGGGTAATTTATGTCCCCAATTAATATTTATTCATTTTATCTCAGCTGACTTTGAGCCAGATCAGCTGAGTTATTACTGCCAGAGCATAGAAGACTGTAGGTAACACAAGGACCTATATTTGTTGACAAACATCTGAGTGCCTTCTAGGCACTGTGGATACAGCAGAGACCAAAGTCAGGTACAACCCTTGTCCTCCTGGTGTTTATAGCTTAGTGGCAGAGACAGATGTTAATCAAACAATAACATGAATAATGTAATATACAGCCATGGTTAAGAGCTGTGAAAGAGAGTATTATCAGAGTGTGTAAAAGGAGGATGGATTTGAGTTAGGGAAGGAAGGAAGGAAAGAAGAAAGGAAGAGAGGAATTTTCTAAGGTAGTGAAGATTGCTGCCTGAGATTTAAAGGAACGACAGGATTGTTGTCCAGACATGGAGGTGTATCAGCCTTGGCACGTAGTAGGGGCTCAATGGAGATTGATGGTGGGTAATTAATTGTGTTCTGCTTGTGTACTGGAATCTCTGTTGAACTTTGATAGCAATTTCCTGGAAAACATAGGTTTCTTTCAATTTCAAAGGCATATCATGCTGGGATCTTTTTGACCCCTCTGCAATCTCTTTTAAAAAGCTTGTTTTCAGGGACCGTTAACACCTGCTCACTGGAAGAGCTCCAGCTCTCTGTGAGATCATGTGATAGGAGAGCTGTGGCCTTTTGCTACACACCAACCACACAAGTAGCTGTGGTTTACCTAGGTAAGGGGAAAAAAGCATTCTACTTTAGCAGCCCAGAAACTGCCAGCCTCTGGAGTTGTTGTGACTCTGTCTACCTTCATGTCTGGATGTTTGTTCCCATGTGTACTGTGACTCATGTTCCATCATGTCCCTTTGCCATATGGTTTGCAGAGGTAAAAGTCCCTCCAGGGAAGAAAATAACACAACCACATGATCACTCTTAAAGTAGCAGAACCTATGTTTTGAATGCAATTGTATATAGAATGTCAGCACATTTTTCTTAGAACAATAAAACATAACTCTAATGTATATTAAAGGTGCTTCACTGGGGGTGGGCCAGGAGCAGGTGGTGTAGCAAGGGAGTACGACACAAGTGCACTTTGGTGAGAGTCATTGTGGATACATGAAGTGGGACCTGTTGTGATAGAACATGGTAGCCTCAGACACAAAGCTCACACTAGGGGCAAAGGTTCTAGGATTTATAATTTGGGAAGGGCAGGGATGGTCATCCTCAACCATCTGGCACCATTTGGTACAGCTATGTTACTTTAGTCATCACTGTCCTAACTGCTAATCTTCATAATTCCCAGCTGTTTATTTTTCATTGAGTTTCATAAAGGAATTAGAAGGCCACATGTCTTAATTCCTATGCCCACGCCACCCTATAGAAACTGAATGGTCATCTGCTATATTTCGGACCCTCAAAGGCCCATGTGTTGAAGGTTTGGTCCCTAGCCTGTGGTTCTACTGGGAGGTGGTGGAAGTTTTAAGAGATGGGATTTGGTAGAAGGAAGTTAGGTCATTGGAAGCATGCTCTGGGAAGGAAATTGGGCTTCTGACTGTCTCTCTCTTTGCTACCTGACTGCCACGAAGTAAACAGGCCTCCTGCACCACGTGTTCCTACCATGATGTTCTGTGCCACAACTGACCCAATGCAACAGGGCCAAGCAACCATGACAAAACAAAGATAAACCTTTCTTTAAAGTTGATTATCTCAGGTATTTTGCCACAGTAACAAAAAGCTGACTAGCATCACCATAAATACTCTGGACTGGTACTTAACCACTAGTCATATCATGAACAGGAAAAAGCCCTCCTAATAAACTAATAATGTCAATATTGAGTATATACCATTTAACAACTATTATAGTTCAACTATCACATATAGTTCAACTGTAATCCTCACAATGATGCCATAGAGGAGGTATCATCTCCATTTTATACATAAGGAAGCTGAAGTGAAGTGATATAAAGTAATTTAACACAATGCAATTACCCCATCGAGTAATTTGATTTGTGTCTGTGAGCCTACATCATCGTGTGTGTGTGTGTGGGTGTGTATGCATGTATGTTACTAGATATGGAACCCAGGGTATTTGCACTGAATTATATCTGTAGGCCCATTCCCCTTTTAGTTTTTATTTTGAGATAGTGTCTTGCTAAGTCACTAAGTTGCCCAGGCTGGGTATGAACTTGCCATCCTCCTCCCAGAATGCTGGGATTACAGGAGTGTACCACCATGCCTGGTTGCCTGCATTCTTTCTACTATGCTAAAATAGTGCTTTTGTGTCTTTGACTTCTCCCCCTCCCTTTCTCTCCCTTCCTCTTCCTACTCTTCTTCCATCTTCTCCTCCTTCTCCTTCTCATCTAGTCATTATGGGTACAAATTTAGTAGAAATTATTCAGCCATTCTTCCCAAATATCAGACTATTTTTCCCTAGTTTCAACAATAAAGTAACCTCATTGATGGGATTCAAAATAAATTTTTTATCTTCTGCAAATATGGCTGAAATGAAGTAAAAAGAGGAGCTATTGCTTTTTAAGATTGCTTAAAAATTTTAAATAGAGAAACTGGTGTTTATTTTCCATCAACCTTACATTCGTTTTGTGGAAGAGCAACTTAACACTACTCAGTGGTTGTTTCTACCATTGACAGAGCTGCAGCCCAGTGTTTGGGGGGGCTGGGGGCTCTAGTCTTCACTTGGGACCTCTGAACAGGCGCAGAGGACCCCTGTCCCCCTTTTCAGACCAGTTAGTGACCTCAAGTTGAGTAGTACACAATTCAGGAGCGGGAGGCGTCCATTCACCATGAAGTTCTTCCTTCTTCACAGATTTTCAGTAGCTGCCTGCTCTTCCTTTTCAATCTCTTTGCCATCTCTGTAGAAGTGGAGATCAGGCATGACCTTCCAGGGGTGTACATGGGAGATACAGAGGTTCCCAGGCCAGAATCCGCCACATCAGAGCCACTGAATGAGCTTCCTTATCACCCGGGATGGCAATGGCCACCTAGTACAGAGGAGAATCTGTGTTGCGTGAGCAACGGTAGGCAGGCTAACATAAGACATCTCTGTGAGAGGCCAGCGATCAGTCTGGAACCAGTGACCACCGGAAGATATGGCTCACAGAAAGCTGTTTCAGTGTGGTCAGTGTAGATCCCAGGAGTGAAGTGGCCAGCAGTAGGAATGCTTCCAGTGGCGGCAGCAAACTTTAGCACACCCCGCTTTCCAGGATTCCTGCAGGATATGTCATTGACTTCAGCAGGGTTTGCAGTGGCTACAATGATACCAGCAGAAGCTTCTCCCAGGTTCTCTTCAGCTTTATGATGTAGATGTCATCACTTTTCCTTTTGAAGGTGTATTGTTCCATCTGGAAATCAAATTGGTGCTACCTAAGCAGGTTTTCACTGCGAAGACTCCGAAGAGATCCCTTTCCTTCATTTTCCAGACATTGTGAAAGATTCTCTTTAGTCGTGATGGGAATCCAGGATAATGCTGAAAGGAATTCCCCTCTCTGGGTAGCACAGATAGGCAATATAAAGATGGTTAAGGGTTTCTGAGAGCCTGTGGTCGTCAAGGGAGAGTTATCCTCACTGAGTTCCTGCTGATGGAATATTTAAGTCGAACCTCTGATAATAACTGTGATTATATTCGAGACTTTAAAATCCAGAAATGTATAACCACAACAGTAGTAACTGACACAGGTGTGTAATATAGAAACATTAAGTTCAGAGATTTTACCCAATTCATAATAAATTTAGAACCCTGTCAATCTGGGGAAATTATTACATCAACAAAAATAGAAAACTAGTTTGTGTGAAAGCAAAGTGAAAGCAGTTGAAATTGTCTTTCTATGGTGTGGTTACAATACAGTAGTCCTTGGAAACATCAGCTTAAATTAATTTATCTAGATTAATTCATCCCCAGAGTTAATCCATGGCAATATATTCATCTATCTATTCATCAATACATTCATCCACCCATCAGTATATTCATCTTTTTACAGCCATGAATAACTCCAGTAAGATATGTGCTAGAGATGTCAAATCTCTTTGCCTGGCCCCAGCAAACAGTAAAGTAGAACTTTTTGGAATTGGCTGAGGACCCTTAGGTCTAAGCCAAAAGCCTAATTTTTAAAGTATTCAAAATATTAAATAAACACATTATCTATCATTGTTGCTCTTTTTCCTAATATTTGACTATAGACAGGCATATTTATTTTTATATAGATGATCTACCAAAATATTCTTCTAGGAGCTAGCACTCAAAGGAAATTTGATTCAATTTTTACATAAATTCACAGTAATTTTGAAGCCCAATGTCAGTTGGGAAGAGCAGGAGTTCCTAGTTTGACTCGAAGACATAAACCAAGGTTGCTTTTAAAAAAAAAGAATTATAATCATCAACCCCCACTTTTTATTTATCCTAGATAGTACACTTTGATAACCCAAAGTCAAAAACATAGATTCTTGTTCTTTCTTAGAGTTTTCTTGGCAAAATATGTCCAATGTATGTAATTTTTAGAAGCATCCTGCTTTAAATTTGTAACATGCATAATTCCATTTTCAATACCCTGGGTAAAGTCTGGGTTGAATTTCAGAAACTGCCATCTATCTGTCTCTCTCTCTCTCTCTATCTTTCTCTCTCTCCTTGCCATTCTTCACCAAATCATAGATTCTTATATGTGACTAATGCTGTAAACACTACTTTTAATTAGATTGTTTTTATATTTATTACATTATAGGCAAAATACATTGATTTCAGCAAGTATTTGGAACTTTCCTTCTGAATAGATGAAGAATTTAGAAAGTTTAAATAAAATCTATAATATATTTAAGGAAATATTTATTTTTAGACTACCATATTTACTGATAGTAGCTGGCTGTGGTACTCAAATATATCAGTAGCACAGATGGACAATATAAAGATTGTTAAGGGTTTCTGAGAGCCTGTGGTCGTCAAGTGAGAGTTATCCTCACTGAATTCCTGCTGATGGAATATTTAAATAGACCCTCTGATAATGACTGACTATGATTATATTAGAGACTTTAAAATCCAGAATGTATAACCACAACAGTAGTAACCAAATAAAATTATTATTGTAGATTTCCTTCACAGCAGGAACCACACTAATAGCTTTGATAACTAGGCCAAAGGGTTACCCTGCATATTACCCCAATAGGTATTTCTAATAATTTGCACACTTACAAGAATACCTGGTAGCCTGGGATTGCTGAAGAAGTTACTTGCCTATGAAGAATGTATTTAGTTCTAGCTTGCAATTTATTCTTAGATGAACTCTTTGGCTCATGGTAAAAGATGGGAAAAAAGAGTAAAGCATTTGGGACCTGAGTTCAACTGTAGAAATTCAAGACATAACAGAATAAAGATATTTCAGTAAGAGTATTAGGTTAAAATATGTAAATGAAAAAGGGTTTTCATTTTAATTATAGATTTTAAAAAATAGAAGGAGAAAGACATAACCAGCCTATTTTCCCAGTGCATGCTGGGTGCTCCTCTCTGAGCCTGATGACTGGTACCAGTTTGCAGCTCTGTGGGAAGTATTGCCACTGCTTCTGGCTTTCCTCTTCATTGATGTTCTAAACGATTCTCTGTAAGAGCATAAGCCATATTCTCTGTAGTTAATGACTTTGCAAAACTAGCTTGTTTTGTTGGGTTTCTTTTATGTGAGTGCATGTGTGTGTTCTCTCTGCTAGGTCCTCCAGATAGATGCTAGTTGTTCCAAGAACATGCTATAAATCATTCCTCTCATATGTCAAGCTTTTTGAAGATACCATGGTGTGCTGTTGGTGGCTTTGCAGAAGATGTAGCCATAATACCTTTTTACTTTACTTTTATGCAGAAGTGTTTGTGCATTTCTCTTAAGGCCACCAAAGTGCATACTGTGTAGCAATGAAAATGAACAAAAGAATAGACATGATAGTTTTTTTTTCCAGTGCTGAGGATGGAATCCAGGGCATTGCACATTGTGCACAAGTACACTACCACTGAGCTACATCTCCAGCCCCATTGTTTGTTTTAAGTGAGTAGAATTTAAATAAATATATTGCTGTGCACGACTGGGTTGTGTTGAATAAGATACAAAAAGGATCTGGCAAATTGAATGAAAAAATTAAGTAGCTATACCTGCATGGCCATCATGTAAATTTGAAAAGTAATGAACTGCGCAGGCTGTGGGTACTTCTCACAACATGATAAAGTTTTAGAACAAGTAAAGGAGATTCTATGGAACAGGAAGAGCTCGTTAAATATTTTTAGTTTTGAGCATTTATATGATCAGTTCTGAAAATGAAATAATATTGATGTACTATATAGCCCTTTTCTGAAATTTTTCTTCTTAGTTTGGGAAATCCATTAGGCCAGTTTAGACAAAGGGTAACATAACATTACCTAACCACTGACCTATTGGGAATCATCCCTTCTGTTTCCAGATTTCTGCTATTACAAATGAAGACTGCGATCAACATCTTTGCACATATGTTTTTATACTCACACTGAAACGGATTCCTAGCAGTGAGATTACTGAATTTACAAACCCACACACACACACACACACACACACACACACAAATTCAAATTTTAATAGATGTTATCAAAATGCCTTCCAAAAAGATGTTAACAATTTTCATTTTCAAATACAATTTATTTTCTCACTAATAGTGTGTGTTAATATCATAGATTTTAGCTTCATCTGCCAAGGCAAAAACAAACAAACAAAAAACTCTACTAAAAAAACCTGCTGTACATAATAACTAAATTTACCAAGGTTGCAGGATTTAAGGACAGCATAAAAAATGAATTTTAGCTGGGTATGGTGGTGGCGCACCCCTATAATCGCAGCACTCAGGAGGCTGGGGCAGGATTGCTGCTAGTTCAAGGCCAGCTTAGGCTACATAGTGAGTTCAAGGCCAGCCTGAATTACAGAGTGAGTTACAAAACAAAACAAAAACAAAAAATGAATTTTATGTGTTTGTGTTAATAATAAATCAGAAATAAATTATAATAGGATAAAAATCATGGAATACTTCGTGATAAATTCTATTAGCTTTCAGTCACTAAAAAAATACTTAGGATTATTAACCAATTTATAAAGAGATAAGGCTAATTTTGCCTCATAGGTTTGGAAGTTCCAGTTCATAATCAGTTGGCTCCACTGTTCTGGGAGCATGGTGAGGCAGCATATAGTGGGAGCGTTTGGTAGAGCAAAACCTCTTGCCTCATGGTAGAAACCCAGAGTGAGGGGGAGACTGGAATTCCATAAGCTACTGATCTTCTTCATGTTGTCTTTCTGTTCTTTGACTGGATCATCTGAATTAATCTGCTTCCAAATTAATAGATTCTCTCTTCTGCCGGTTTAAATCTGCTGTTGAGTCCCTTTAGTAAAATTTTCATT
Source organism: Erethizon dorsatum (assembly GCA_028451465.1). Taxonomy (NCBI): domain Eukaryota; kingdom Metazoa; phylum Chordata; class Mammalia; order Rodentia; family Erethizontidae; genus Erethizon; species Erethizon dorsatum. The sequence goes on along the minus strand of CM051823.1, from coordinate 140,671,969 downwards.
TTGGTTAGCTACTTTTCAATTTTGTAGTTTCTCCTTCCTTTCTTCCTCTGTCCTTCTCTCCCTCCCTCCCTTCCTCTCTTTCTCTCTTTTTCTTCCTTCCTTTTCTTTCTTTTCTGTCTTTCTTCCTTTTTTCTCTCTCCCTTTCTCCTTTTTTCTTTCTTTATTCCTTCTTTCCTTCTTTTCTTCTTTCTTCCTTTCTTTCTTTCTCCCTTTCTCTTTCTTTCTTTTTTCTTTCTTTCTTTCCTTCTTTCCTTCTCTCTCCCTTTCTCTTTCTTTCTTCCTTTCCTTCTGGTCTTACTATATTGCCCAGGTAGGCCTCAAACTCCTGAACTCAAGCTGTCCTCCTGTCTTAGTCTCCAGTGTAATGGGGACAACAGGTGTACACCATGGTGCCCAGCTTATTTAGTTCATTTTCAAATAATTCCAGCCTTTTAATTAATTTTTTAATTTGAGGAGACATTCTTCTCATGTTTTCCCTTAATTGTTTAGCCATGATTTCCTTTAGTTCTTTATGCATATTTATAATAGCTGATTTAAAGTTTTTGTTTGGGCAGTCTAATATTTGTGTTTCCTCAGGGACAGTTTTAATAGACTACTTTTCCCCCTGTATCAGCCGTACTTTCCTATTTCTTTGTGTGTCTTGTGAGTTTTTGTTTTTGTTGTTGCTATTGAAAATTGAGTACAATATTTAAAATACTTTAATGTTACAACTCTGCATATGAGGTTCCTTCCCTCCCCCAGTGGCTGTTGTTCTGGTTGCTATTTGTTTAATAACTTACCAAACTAATTCTGTAAAGTGTGTGTTTTGTTGGTGTTGTTGTTTTATGCGGTCACTAAAGTCTCTGCTTGATTAGCTTAGTGGTTAGCTAATTATTGTTTTCCTTAATGTATTGAGTAGTGTATCTTGTACCCTTCGCTGAAATGCTGTGTGTGTGTGTGTGTGTGTGCCCATTAAGACACACTTTCAACTCTCAGGGAGAGTTTTTATTATGTAAAAAAGGAATTTCTTTTTATACCATGTATCTTCTATGTCTCAAATTAAAAACAATATGAAATCCCTAAAACATTTTCAAACAACATTGCTTCTCTCTAGTCTTTACATTGTCTTTGTTTAAAAACAAAGTATAAACACAAAACAAAACAAAACTCTTACCATGCTCAGACATCCTAAGGACCATGTGGCAATGCTTACAAACACCTTTTCTCTCAGCAAAATACTGCCGTTCACAGAAATAAATGTGTTGGGCTTGCATTAGACTTAGAGCATGCAGAATAATTGAGCATGCAGAAATCTTGAACAGATGGTGTGCTTAAATGTCATTGTTAGTGTAAGAAATGTTACAGTGAAATCTCACTTCCAGCAATTCACTGTAAAAGTGCAATATGCTCTGCAGCATATGGAATAGCAATTTTTCAGAACATTTAAAAATGTTCTGTTGCATTTGGTGTCATTTTGTTTATACTGAAAACATAAGTAACATTTAATTTTCTTTGGAATTAGTAAAACTTCTAAAGACACTATGAGAAGTATCCATAAAGACATATCTAACCTAAGTTAAGACGGAAAGGTTTTAAGAGAAATTCATGGTTAGAATTTGATGGTCCACTTCTGTGTTTCTTTTCAGATGTCTTAGCACAACATATTTTACAGAACAACACAGGTTTAACTGCTGTCTTTCACAGATGCCTACTTGAGAGAAAAAGTGGGAGGATGGTCTCCCCCAAATAAAGGATACCATGAATACAAACACCATATTAAGTTAGTCTCAATATTTGTGACTTATGTTTCCCATATCTCATATAATTAGTAATGTTTAATGCAATCAGCACATATTTAAAATGAATCAAAATTTCATAGCTAGGATATGTATTATTAATGTGTTCTTAAAAAGTTTTTTGAATCTCATTCAAAATGTTGTGGTGTAAGTTAAAAATGTCAATAGCTACTGCCACCATCGGTGCATGGGTGGTTCAGTGGTAGAATTCTCGCCTGCCACTCAGGATGCCTGGGTTTGATTCCTGGCTTGGTCCCCCTTATTGCCGAGGATATAGCTCAGTGGCACAGCGCCTGCCTGGCAAGCATGAGGTCCTCAGTTCGATTCCCGGTACCAAAAAAAAAAAAAAAAAAAAAGAATACCTCACTGAGAGATCAAAACGTAACTTCAGAATCCATTTGTAGGGTACATAAAACGGAGGGAGGAATCTAGCATTGATGGAACTACTTATCTGCTGAGCTGTACCCTTAACTTCCCTGTCGGACGCTTGCTTTTTCTGATTTTCGGTGCTACGGTGACAGCACTGTATGCTGAACATCACCATATGCAATTATTCAATTTAGCTTTTAGCATCCAGGTGTGATGAAATATGCATCTCAGAGACTGTAGGAGGGGTACTCATTTCTACTCTTTTTGATACACTTTGTCACATAGGCTCTAAAAAATATCCCTAGTGTGCTGAGTTTTACAAAGATTCTCATGAAATGGCCTCTTCAACCTGTTCACAGTCTTCCTACAAGGGTCAGAATTTATTAAAGAGATCATCAGGCTAGGAACTAAAGGCCATGCTGGGTTCTTTATTCTCCATTCTTTCTTCATGGGCACTTGGTCATCTATTTTGTTCTCTTGAGCCACTGAAACCAATTTCCTTTTCCTTGAGCCAAAATGAAGGGGGGAAAAGAAAGCAAACAACCAAAATAAATAAACAAGGTGTGATTAAAATATACAGTGAATGTTTAAATTAAAATAAAATTATTAGGGCCCATGAGATAGCTCAGCGGCATAAGTGCCTGCCTGGCATGTGCGAGGTCCTGAGTTCGACACCTGGTACCCACATAAAAAAAAATTATTGTATTAAAAGATACATTGCTATTGAGCCCCCTCACAATCCTCTTCCTCCCTTTGAACACACTTATCCCATTGTTCTTGCCACTTTCTGGAGCAGTTCTGGAAGTCCTCTTTCAGGACTGTCTTTGTGAGGCAGGATAAAAAAAACAGTTGAATGCTGCTGCCGAGTACAATTCAATGGAAAGGCAGGCTCATAAAAACATAACTGTGTGTCCTCATCCACATTATTCACTGTGTCTGGCACTGTGTGACTTGTGGCTCTTCCCTAAAGTCAAAATGACCATGAAAGGTAAACGTCTTGAATTGATTCAGGACACTGAGGCAGCTGTGACAGCACAGATAAAGACACTCACAAAAGCAGCTTTCCAGAAATGCTTTAGAAAGTGGCAAGAATGATGGGATAAGTGTGGTCAAAGAAAGGGGGAATTCATAGTATTCTACTTATCTAAGTCTATAAAATTGGGAGGTCTTCCTGTTGGAGAGGGTTTAAGTTGAAGCCTGAGGAGGGCTAGGTGCTCAGCAGGAGTTAAAATGGTGAGTAGGGTGGGGAAAAGAAGGTAAATATGAAGCACTTCTTTCTAAAAAAATGGACAAGAGCACTCCAGGTAGAGAACAATCACACGCAATGAGAATGTTCTCTCTAGGCTGTAAACTCCTTTTGTATTATTGTGGTTTCGCCTTTTTACTATTTTTATATTATTTTTCCTTTTTTCAGTTTTGTATCTCTGATTTCCAAAGGACAGCTTGTCCTCTAGTGGGTGTTCAGTAACTGTGTGAAAACTGTAAGAGTGATGGTTTTTCTTTTGACACTTCCTGGGGACACTCTAACTACCAGGTAGTTACACTTTTAGTTGTAGGCTTTTTGATTTGGGGAAGCTCAATTTAAAATCCAAAGGTCTAAGGCAGGCGTGGTGGCTCACCCATGTAACCTTAGCACTTGGGAGGCTGAGGCAGAAGCACTGACAGAGCTACATAGTGAGTTCAAGGCCGGCTCTAACTACATAGAGAGATCCTGTCCTAAAAAAATCCAAAGATCTGGGGCTGGAGGTGGGGTGAAGTGCAGCTCAGTGGTAGATTATTTGCCTACCATGCAAGAGGCCCTGGGTTCAAGCTCTTGCATTGCAAGTAAATAAGTAAATAAATAAAATCCAAAGATCCTACCCCTAAAAAAGAAATATCGCTTTGAGTCATATGTAGTCAATAATAAAAAATTTTGAGTTACTCTTAGCATATGAAGGTTCACTGAGGCAGAACTTCTATAGGTGAAATCAGGTGCTGTCATATTTTAGCATTGCCTAAAATACAAAACACTTAAAAATATATTTTCATAGTTACAAATAACTATAAAATATCATTATTTCCACTTCTTTAAGATGGAATTAGAAAACATTGCATTTAATTTATTTAATATTGTTTGTGTTCACATTTTAAGTGGCCATAGAAGAAAAGATATTTATTACTATATACATGAATATAAGTATACATATGTATAAATATATATATATATGTATATATATATATTATATATATATATATGTATATGTGTGTGCACATGTGTGTGTGTGTGTTTTGGGGTAGGATTTCAATTTGCAGTCCAGGCTGGCCTTGAACTCATTGTGTAACCCAGCCCGATCTCAAACTTGCAATCCTCCTGCCTCAGCTGCCAGAATGCTGGCATTACAGGTGTGCACCAATACATCTGGTCTCTAACAGAAGTCTTAAAGACGTGAAATGTTGCTCTATGACTATAATAATAAAACAACATATGAGCAATTTCACAAGTCTGTATAGTCAAATTCCTAACTAGACTAAACAAATAAGTATAAACACATAATAACCAACGAAACAAAAACATTTTCAGTGAGTATTTTAGCTACATTCTTTTTAATGAGTTGTATGTAATAAGAAAGAAAATGGAAGGAAGGAAGGACTAAATAAATACAATTTATAGGAGGCCTGTTTTAGATTAAGATCCTGTCTTGGACTCCCACAGATCAGACTAAAAACCAAAACGGAGTTATTCATGTTTAAATTCCACATCACCAAGCAGAAATTAAGCTGTTTATCTGACTTTCTGAAAAATCAGGAATAGAGAAGTAAAAGCTAAATTTCCCAGGCAGGCATAAAACTGAAGTTCTCTCTGCTTTAATCTTTATACAAAAGAAGTAACCTGAAATAATCTGATGTTAACAAATTGGCTATTTTCCTATCGTTCTCTCTCTGTCCAGGCTTATAAGAAAAGTAAAAAATTTAGAAATGACCAACCTTTTTTTTTTTTTTGTGGGTACTGGGGGTCAACCTCAGGACCTCGTGCACCAGCAGGTGCCCGTGTAGCTGAGCGGTGTCACCGGCCCGGCCCTTTTTTCATATGTGGGTTTTGGGAGTCGAACTCAGGCCCTCGCGCTTGCCAGGCAGGCGCTTATACCGCTGAGCCATCTCACTGGCCCCTGATCTGCTCCTTCTTTTTGCTGTCTTCAAATGCTTTTCTGTCTGTAAAATCAACAGTTTTATTTATTCATTTTTTTCAATAATAAGGATCAAACTAAAACCCACCTCTTTTTCTCGGCTCACTGGAACACTTAACCTATTTTAGGGGATAAAGTGTCTGATTCTAGAATCCAAAATAAAGTTAAAGCCAATTAAGATCTTTAAACTAAATGGTGTACTTTTCTTTTGACATATTGAAGGGAGAAAAGAAAAAACTATTCCTGCCACTTAGTATCATAATAGTCAAGCCAAGGTCAAACACAAGTGAGAAAATTCAGGTAAAAAGCAACTCATTATTCACTTACAAAATGAGAATAAAGATCCTAATTTAATATAATTAAAAAAGTAGTATAGGTCCCTGGAATAATAGGTCAGCTTAACCAACATATCAGATAATCTAACATTCTTTTCTTTGACTTCGCATGCACAGGTCTAGTCTCTTAGGGAAGATCCAGTTAAGTTATTTAGGAAAATGTGGCTTTTTAAGGCTAGACTTTCCCAAGTTTTAAATATGTTCCTACCTTGGAACTGCTTAATTAGATTTCATAAGAAAAGATTCTCATGTGAACTTGGACATAAATTAAAATACATTCATAAATTGTTAAGGAATGTATAAAAAACTGTCACTTTCACTTATAGGCTATTGAAATTAGACAGTGGTTTCTACAGGTAAAATCATATTGCATACATACTGTATTCACAAATAACTAAAGTTTGGGGCAAGAAAGTAAAGGAAAAATGAGAAATGGTGGCGAGATAAAATACAGTTTATGCAAGTAAATTTAAGAGATAGCACTCACTTCCTACTACTAGTATACAAAATTAAAATATATTGTTCAAAACAAGGAAGAGTTATATTTCCAACTTAAAAAGTTACATGTCAACTTTATTTAATAATAACTCAGGACAATGTATATAGCCTCAATTTGAAAATAATGACAATGACTTAAGTAAATAAAACTTTCTCAAGTTTACTAATTTTCAGGCGAATTGACAGTTTTTCTCTTTGTATTCAATTTATATAGTCTAAAAAATTCATCAGCCAATTTTTGGCCTGGACTTTTAAAAAAGTTTCTTCTTTTCATTTTGTGGCTAATGTTTTCCTATTATCAAGACACTGCATGTTTTTAACGCCCACCCACTCCCATCACAATATTTTTCGGGGGGGTTGAGGTCTGAGTGACAAGTACATTGATATAATTGAATCATCCTTCTGCAGGCATGTCTTTGTTATCAGATTGGTTTTCAAGTAGATTTATACATTTTAAAAGTGCATCCGTTGAGAAAGATTAGTCTTTGCATGATATGACATTCAGCCTAGCAATGGGTGACAGAATTTTATACTTTCAACATGTGAACCAGACTAGATAGTAGGCTGACACATTGCTAAGCAGTTCTTTTCTTCCCAGTTATCAGATTAAGCCACCAGAATGAAGCTGAAAGAGGGTTGTCATGAAAGTTTATTGGATTAGAGCCAAGTTTCCACACTTCTACGATGCCAGGATTTTCCCACAACCAAGCCAAGTTTGGTCTTGCCTTAATATAAAAAGAATTTAGAAAAACTGACAATTGAGAAGGGAAGTAAAGAAACAAGTAGAAGTTGATGTTTTCTTGGATTTCTATGGTAAATTTAAAAAGCATTCCAAAAAGTACTATATAAGATACAAGAAAAAGGTCTGGGGATGTAGCTCAGTAGTAGAGTGCTGGCCTAGCTTGTGTGAGGCCCAGGGTTTGATTGCCAGTGCTGCGAAACAAAACAACAAAACAAAATAAAACCAAGAAAAGTTGAACAGAAGCATTCTATCAATGTAACTTTATAAAAGATGTAACTTTGCTATATAAAAATAATCAGATTATATTCCTTAATCCAGATGTTTTACAAAAATATATTTATAATATAATAACCACCTAAAGGGTCATTGCTGGCAAAAATGCAAACAACCACAATTTAAAGAGCACTTTTTGAGGGATATGAAGAGTCTTGTGGACATTTTAAAATCTAAGAATCACATTATACCGCATAGCGTATTAGTACAAACAATTCTAGACATGTTTTATTAGCTTTTGAGGAAGTAAAATATGCCTTCCTTCAATTAAACAAAAAAGGATTTAGATAGGTAGAATGAAAATATTTGACTTGGACCTTAACCAGAATGTGGGGCTATAAGTACACCTCCTGAAAGAGTTTATAATCTCTAATGAGTGCAGATGTATGTAAAGTGCCCAGATTTTACTTATTTTTTGGAAAATGATTCCCTTTTGTTTGGTGAAGTAATGTTGCATAAAAGTGTTTTGTGTAACACCTCTATAGGCCTTTTGGAACATTCTCTCCCTCAGTTTCACACCAGTCCTCATGGCTCCTTATCTACCCATTTTTCCATTTCCTCTTCGCATGTATCTCATTGGCATAAATTATACAAAAACAAATAGTCAGGGATTCAGTCCACATCCTTTTCCTCATCTGCCTAGATTTCTATAATCTCAAAGTCATTGGATGCCTATCTTTAGTATGATTTTTGTATTTCAATGCCAGGGATCAACCACAGGGCCTTGCAGATACTGGTAGATGCTCCACCACTGAGCTACACCCCCAGCATGTTTTAACAATAATCACACGGTTTGGGGGGGGGTCATACTAACTCTGACTTGTTCCTTTCTTTTCCAGTTAATCTGTTAACTTCCTGTAGAATTTTAGATCAAGGTTCCAACCCTCATCTTAAAGGTCCGAATGATTGATTATCCCTGGATAATTTCTTTATTGATCTTGTCTTTTCCTGTTCCATACTCACTTTTCTGCTTCATTCCTCTTACATACCCTATTATTTCCCCAATGCAGACCTTTTCTTCACTGTTGATACTTGAAATCCTCCCCTACCCCCCACCTGTGCAATCTCTTGGCTTTTGGGGGCAGGGTCTCGCTGTGTTTGGCCTCAAAATTTACAAGCCTCCTGCCTCGCCTTCCTGAATGCTGGGATTACAAGCATGTGCCACCACACATGGTTAATTAACTCTAAGGAATTCAGTCATTTTTTCTACATCATGATATTAATCTTTTTTAAATTAATTAAGTTTATTGGTACATTTTAGGTATACATAATGATCACATTCATCATAGGGAATTTGGACCTGTAGATATTAATCTTACATCGTCTTCGTTTCTAACTCTGAGTCTTCATGCCTCTGTGTATAATCATCTGATTCTCATGACTTCCTGTCTTAATCTATTTGGGCTGCTATAATAAAAATACTGTAGAGTGGGTGGTGTAAGCAACAAATATTTAGTCTTCACTGCTTTGGAGGCTGGAGGAGTTGGGTGCCAACAGATCTGGTAGAACTCTGGGTAGTTCTCTGAGGTCTCTTTTAGAAGAGCACTATTCCCATTCATAAGGTTTCTATTCCTATGACCCAATTACTTTCCAAAGTGTCTACTCCCTAATAGCATCACATCATGGATTAGAATTTCGATATATGATTGGGGGGTGTAGCACACAAATGTCCAATATATAACATTTCCTTTCATCAGTTTCCCAGTAAACACTTATTTCAGTGTAACACTTGTTTGATTCTTTAATTGTTTTGTGTTTTGTCTAATGTTCAAATTGATACATATTGCTTATTAATAATTTTGGAACAGGCAGTATGTTGGCCCTTGTATTTCATCTGTATAACTTATTGTATTGGTCTCCTTTCTTATTGTTGGGACAAAATACCCTACAGCCACAACTTAAAGGAAAGGTTTATTTTGGTTCATAGTTTCAGTTTTCAGGCATGGTTGGCTGTTTCCAAGGCAGAAGCAAGATGGTGCAAGGGTGTGGCTAAGAAAAGCTGCTCACCTCTTGGTGGCTGGGAAGCAGAACTTGTTGGAAAGAATGTCATGGAGAGATAGGCACACCCAAAGGCACACCCCCAGTGACCACCTCCAACTGGGCCTAACTCCTACCAGTACATTCAGCTACAAATATCAGTGGGTTAAACCACTGAGAACATAGCATCCCCGTGGTCTAATCACCTCTCCGGGAGTCTCTTAATCCAGTGACAATTAAGATTAACTGGCACACATATTATAGGAAACAATAGGGAAAATAGGCAGGGCAAATTTTCAGTTCTAAAATATCAAGATAGATATCAGGATAAGAAACATTTCAGACAGCTTTCTATTCACGGAAATTCACAACTCTAACAGCTTATTATTTGTTGTAATTAATAAGGTTTTTCTTGTAGAGAGATGAAGTTATACCAGCATCCTTTGGCTTTGTAAGCAGTGAAGCTAGAAATCTCATGTGTGCAGGCCTAATGAAGAACCTCATGTATGTACATTCTGCTTTTACATTCAGAGATGGTGTTGCTATGATTCAAGAATCGTGGAAAGTTTTTTCAGTGTCAGGGATCTAATTCAGGGCATTGTGAATGAATGCTAGGTGAGCACTCTATCCCTGAGGGACAACTCCAGCTCAAGAATAATGTAAATGTTAAACTTGAAAGAAACTTAAAGGTCATGTAGCAAAACCTGTTTAAAAACGACTAACCAACCAGAGGCAGGCAAAGTGAGATAACACAAAGTTATTGTTGATTAGCACCTGGGAGAAGAACCAGAGTTCCTAAATTATAGTCAGGGATTTTTTCCCTTGCACTGAGATGATCCTTAAAAGGAGGCAAAGATGTAGGAGTCCTTCCATGCATTTCTTCATTTACAATGTGTTCTCACTGCTTATGCTAGTAAATGAACTGTTTGAGGTTTCCTGGACACACACTGCAACAATTATGTGTGATTGGATTGTCAACTTCATTGCATTGAAAAACTCCTAAGAGGGCCGGTGAGATGGCTCAGCGGTGTAAGCGCCTGTCAAGCGCGAGGTCCTGAGTTCGACTCCCGGAACCCACATACGAAAAAGGGGCCGGTGATATCGCTCAGCGGCACGGGCGCCTGCTGGCGCGCAAGGTCCTGAGGTCGACCCCCGGTACCCACAAAAAAAAAAAAAAGAAAAACTCCTAAGAAATTAGTAAAGCATGCGTCTAGGTGGGTCTGCGAGGTGTTTCCAAGAATGATTGGATTATGAGGGTTTTAACTCCATCAGTGGGTAAATCCATTCATGAGACATAATTTGATAGCATTATTGGGAGGTGACAGAGGGGTTGGGTCCTAGCTGGAGGGAGTGGTGCATGGATGCATGACATTGAGGACTATATCTGTTCCTAAGTCTCTTCCTCTCACACATTTTTGCTCTTTCTACTTTGCAGATGCCAGGAGGTAAACAATTTTCTTCTTCCATGCTTTTTTGCCATAATGTTTCTGCCTTGCCATGGGCCCACAGCAATGAGGTCGGTTGACCATAAACTAAAACCTCTGAAACTGTGAGTCAAAATAAATCTTTTCTTCTCTAAATTTTCTCAGTTATTTTGTCACAGCAATAAAAAGCTGAGTTGTTAAATACCGGAAATTTGCTGTTGCATGAAGGACACCAGAATTCTGTCCTACTGTAGGTTCACAGTGATTTAGATTATTTCTAAATTCCTGATTTACCTCTTACTCTCGACAACCTATCCTAAGGCATACAAAGAAATTTTAAATCCTTCTCTTTCTGGGACACTTCTGTCCTGAACTTCAGCGTGTCACTGAAAGCTTCTTTTACCGCAGGAGAACAAGCAATTTAGAAGGTAAAATCTCTATAGAAGGAGCTTAATACCTGGAAGGGGATAATTCATATTAAAGCATTTTACTGAAAGTTTAAGAACTTTCTTATAGAAAATGTTCTGTGTTTGTTAAATTTGATTAGGACAGTCTTAATGACATAACTAATTACACACTGCTCAATTTCCTCTATTTCTCAATCAGTGTTAAAAATCAACTTAAGGAACAAACAGTCCTTGTGATAAGACTGAATCAGTACAATTGAAATATAGGGTAATTTAAAATCATAAACGACCCGCATTAATATTATTTGGGAAGGGGACATTTTATCAAAAGTTTCTTTGTTGAGCTGTGTTTTTTTTTTTTTTTTTAAGCATAAACCTTTGAATAAAATGTCTGTTCCTTAAAACTTTCAGGCAATTAATGTGTTGGCTAAGGTGAAATAGAGGACTATAGAATTTCATAATGTGAATTTTCTAGTCAGAGAAGCAAGTCCTTGTTACACTAGCTTTCCTGGGTCATTTTAGTATAAAATTTCAATGGGATGGAATTAAAAAGGTCTTTTGTGATTATTCATGGTAAACCTAGGAGGCAGTTCTCAGAACTATGACTAGTGACAAAAGAAAATCTCACTTAAAGCAGACTTTCTAAACTTATATTCTTTGTCATATGAATGATTGTAGTCAATAGTATTTGTCATTAACCATTTAACTATCATTAACATTTTTTTGAATTACGAGTGTCCAAAGGCATGGAGCTCTTAATTAAAACATGGAGTTGTTTATTAGTGTCCTCATGAAAATGTTTTTTGAGGTGATAATTATTTTGGTTATCTATTGCTACATAACAAATCATTTAAAATTTAGTGGCTTGAGATAAAGGCAAATTTGTATTTTTTCTTTTTTCCTTTTTTTGTCTTTTTGAGACAGGGTCTTGCTATGCAGTTCAGGCTGGCCTTAAGCTCACTTTGCAGCCCAGGCTGGTCTCCAACTTGCAACGATTCTCCTACCTCAACCTCCTACCTCAACCGCCCAAGTGCTGGGATTACAGGCACGTGCCACTATGCCTGACTTTTTCTTTTTAATTTGTATTTGTTCGTAAGCCTACAATGTGGGTTGAATCAATGAGTGCAGCTTATCTTTATTCCACTGAACTTCAGTGGGGAGTCTGGAAGGCTGGAGGCGAGGACCGTCTGAAGCCTTATTTGCCCACATGTCTGGTCATGTATGCTGGCCATCCTCTGGGACCTCAACTAAGGCATTGCTGGAATATTATATGTGGCTATCCCATGTAGCTATATGGCTTCCTTATTATATGGTGGCTAGGTGCCAAGGCTGAGAACATCCCAAGAGGACCATGTGGAAGCTGCATCATCTTTTGTGGCTGCTATAGTTTGGATATGAAATGTTACTCAAAGTCTCAGCTTGTGGTGCAACTGGGAGATGGTGGAATTTTTAAGAGATGGGACCTATTGAAAGGAAGCTAGGTCATTATGGGGGATGGAGGGGGTGCATGACTTTGAAAGGCATATTAGGACCTTGGCCCTTTCTTGTCTCTCTCTTTGCTTCCTGCTTGCCATGAGGTGAGCAGGCCTCCTCTGTCATGAGTTCCCTTCATGCTGTACTATGCTGCCAGAGAAAGGCTCAAAGTAACAGGATCAACCAACCATGGACTGAAATCTCTAAAATTATGGGGCAAATAACTTTTCCCCTTTTTAAGTTGATTTACCTCAGTTTTTGTTATAGCAATAGAAAGTTGATTTCCTTTTCACTGGACAAAATACCCAACACCCATAACTTATAGGAAGAGAGACTTATGGCTCATATTTTAGAAGTTTCAGTCCTTGCGTGACTGGCTGCATGATGGAAGGGCCTGGGCAGGGGAAAGCTGCTCACTTCATGGCAGCCAGGAAGCAGAAGCCAGGAAGGGAGGAGCTGGGTAGGAAGATATACCCTTCCAGGTCATGCCTCCAGTGATCTGCCTCTCCTGACCAGAGCCCACCCAACAGCAAGTCTGCTATGGTGCTCCCATAATCACTTTCTAAACATGTGAGGCTTTGGGGGCCAATTTAGATCTAAATCATAACAGCTGACTAATATGATGTGCTTTGGCAGGCATCTAATATTTCTTCCACAGAGTCACAAGTCCAGTCCACTCAGTTTTAGTATATATGGGCTGAAGTGAGCATGAGTCCACCCAGTTTTAAGGCGAGGAAATGTCTCTCACTGAGGAAATATCTCTCACTGGAGGAGTGTCCTAATCTCCAAGAGGAGGCGTGTCAGCATCATATGGTAAAAACATGTTGGATGGAATATATTGCAAGATATATCTACACCTTAGGAAAATATAATCTACAATGGTAATGGGAAACCCACCAGATTAACTGTTGCTCAGTGTTCTGCTTGAAAAGGAATGCAAACGTGACTATAAATCTTCTATAGACATGACTATGTATATCTCAATCAGAGTCTATGTAATTCTTGCCTAAACAAAGTCAGAAAATAAGAGCATGAAGTAATAACAAAATGATCAATCACATTGATCCCTTTCCTGAGAGATATAAAAATTAGAAGCCAAAGTATTCTAAATGACTCTTCATCAAATTACATAACAGTAACAGCACCAACTGGCCTCTTTTCAGTGTGATATTTTTGGGGGACAGATTGCAAAATCCCTGGTCCAATATACAGGCAATGCTGTTGTGTGATTGGCTCATATTCTTATTCTCAAGGTGAGCAACACCTCCAACCTTACATACATATTGAGGTGAAGAGAAAAAATTTGCTTCCTTTCTGCTTTCCCCAAATTCCAATTTGCCACTCTTAAGAAAATCTAAGAACCATCTCACATGGCTCAAATGGTTTTACACTTATCTTCTCAGAGTCTTTCTAGATTTAGGCTCCTAAACAATGGATTGACACTATGTACATCCTATCTTCTGCTTTTCAAAGAAACGGAGCATGACAGGGCAATGAAGGGAAATTCCTTACACAGTTCACCATTCTAAATGACTCCTAATGACAACCTCTTGTACCTTTCTGAACTCTACCTTTCATGTTGATGCTTTTATTCTGCTTTAAATTTGAGTTGTAAATTTTCTTTGCTTTGAATTTTTCCTTAGGATTTAAAAACGTCTTACCCTTTGATTTGTCATGAATATTCTGCTGGTGCCTCACAGCATTTTGTACAGTGGGTACATGTCTTCTCTGTGGGTAAAGGGCCATATGGGTCCCTAAATTATACATACACAGGGAGACTCAAGATAACACCCAGAAATGGATAGTCTACAGATGCTAGAAGTTATGCATACACTAACAAGGGATGTCCATTCAAGCCTGATGGACAAGACCAGAAAATAAGTGTTTCATGCAACTTTCTTTCTTAAAGACCACTCTGTTCAAAAATGGCAGTTCTCTTCAACCTAGGTGGGAGCTGTTGTATAAAAGATTTCTAGATGGAGTTGGGCAGGGTGGTGTGCGCCTGTAGTCCTGGCTAGTCAGGAAGCAGAAGCAGAAGGATTACTTGAGCCCAGGAGTTTGAGACTAACTTGAGCAACATAGTGAGACCTCATCTCAATAAATGTTCATTAATTGAAAAATTCCAGATGGGTTGGATGCACCCAGGAATATTGGAAACCAGGCTTTGATTTCTTGAGCATAGATGGACAGGCTGAAAGTCCTCAAAAAAATCCACCACTTACCATGGGGCAGAAGCTGATGTGAATGGCTGGGCAGGAAGCGGATGCAGTATTACCTGGGTAGGGGCTGCGAGCACCAAGCAAGGGCAGATTCAGTGAGTGTCACTACTGCCTTACAAAGCTGAGAAAACACTGGCAAATCCTTTGCCTTACCAAGGAGCAAGAAAGTGCTGTAAGTTCTGTTGGACCAAAAGCCTTAAAAAGGCGGGAGGGAGCCATCATCACGAAGTATAATGTTCAAGGGTATCAGTGTCAGCACCAAGGTACCGACCAGACCACCTCATAACACTCACTGTCTCACCATAGTGGAAGGCAGGGGGGTTGAAGAGGAGCACAAGCATTTCTGGAGCACTTTCCACATATTGAGGGCTGTTCGAGATGCTTCCATGAATTAAGCAATTCAAATCCTCATTACTGTTTAAGGACATTCAATTTCTATCCTTCATCTTACAGTGTGATAATGAAAGCATGGAGCACAGAAGCAAGTGCCCCCAAATCCTACAGTTGGCAAATGGAAAAGAGCTTTTTGCTTAAATGGCTTTTAACCATTATGGTAAATAGCATGTGGGCCAGACACGCCTCTCTCTGGGTGGCGGAGTTACAGAAGCTTTTCACTGAACTCACACAGGTGGCAGAAACTCTCTGCCTTCAAATTGAATGTTTGTCAAGCTTCACTGAAAGGGACTTTTTAAAAAAGAACACGATAGTGTTATTAATGTATAATTAACATATAATACGACCACCTATTTAAGTATATAGCTTTATTCTTTGTTTGGAGACAAGGTCTTGCTATGTAATTCAGCCTGGCCTCAAACATGCAAACCTCCTGCCTCAGTCTCCTGAGTGTTGGGATCATGGGAATATACCAGCATGCCCGAAAAGTATAATTTTGTAGTTTTTAAAAGTGGCATTTCTTGTATTTACAGAATTGTGCCACAATCAATTTTATAATATTCGCATCATCCCAAAAAGAAATTTGTTCATTAGCTGCTGTTCTCTATTCACCTCCAAAGCTAGGCAGCCACTAGTCTACTTTTAATCTCTAAAGATTAGCCTATGCTGGACATTTTACATAAATGGAATCATGCAATGTGGTTTTTGGTGACTGGCTTCTTTCACTTAGTGTAATGTTTTCAAGTTTATATCCATGCTGTAACTTATTATCAATGCTTGATTCTTTTTCACTGCCAAATAATATCCTGTTGTATTGTACCTCAATTCTATTTATCCATTCATCAGTTAGTGAACATTTCACACCTTCTTTTAGACTACCATGAATAATACTGGTATGAATATTCATGTGCAAATTTTTATGTGGACACATATTTTCATTTCTTTGGAGCTACCATTCATAGTCTCTATTTCCATGTTATTTACTTTCTCATTCTTTGCAGTTTCTTTTTACAGAATCTTATTCTTATCAATTTTTCCAGTCATAAACTTTTTATACCTTATAAAACATATTTATTTTACATGTTATATATATTTGACAGCCATTCAACAAAATTTATTTAACCCATTTTGTACAAGCCACTATACTGGATGCTGGAGAGACAAGATAAACTAGTGTTCCTGCCTAGCTGGGGAGGAGGATAGAGGTGGAAGCAAACATAGCGTTACAATATTATCAATATGTATCATAGCAGAGACAAACAGGATGTTTTGAGGGTACAGTGAAGGGGAATTTATTCTTGCCAAAGTCAAGGATGTATCACAGCAGGTGTGATACCTGTGGAATCTCCTGAGCAGTAAAGAGAGCCTGGGGACAGAAGGGCATTTTAGGTTGAATGGACAGTATGTGCTAATGTCCTGGGACAGAAAGAGCACAGCTGGGTTTGAAATCATGGAAGTAAAACCTGTGGCATACAGTGCCTCCAGTGGGGAGGTGGACTGGTGGTAGGTAAAGTGAGAAGCCAGGCAGAGATAAAATCACAGTGGAACTCTGAGTTCTTTCTGGGGGTTTGGATTTAAAATCTCAAAGATTTTACACTGGAGGATTAATTATTACTAGAGCATTAAGGACAACATGAACTTCTGAAAAACTGAAACTTGCAAAGCACTTCTGAAATACCTTTATTATTATATTTCATGACAGAGTGCTTGACAGCCAGACAGCCTCGGCTTGGTGGTTGAAAGAACCTCCTGCAGAGGAAGGAGGTTTCGCCCAGGTGTTACTGTTTCGCTGGTATTCCCCATTTAGTAGTGCATGCCTCAGTACAGAGCACTTCAAGTTCTGTTTTGTTCTTGAGGGGATCACTTTGCTTTATAAAGTTCATGACCCCACCATTACCTTTCCATGGTTTTGATATGTTCTGCATTGAGCTCTATAATGCCACACAGAAATCAAAAACACCCATGGAGTCTTCTTTGAAGATCCGTTTCAGCTTCTCGGATGCCTCCTTCTCTGTTTAGTTCTGAGGTCAGCATTTCTGTCAAACGGGATCCCTGGATGGCCTCACATCCTTTGAGGGCAGAGTTTTGCCTTGATAGAAGGACCTGCTCACAGAATCTCGCCAATTTTTACTCAGAGTTTTGCCTTTAAAACAAGAAAAAGTCAGAAAAAGAAAAAAAAAAAAATATATATATATATGAGAAAATCAAGGAAAATTCCACAAAGGAAGGTGATAATATAATTAGTTCTGACAGAGGGTTGTAATTTAGAAGATCAATAGAAAAAATAAAATCATTGGTTTTAAATTTTACAGATATATGGATACAATAATCCAGATGAGTAGATTTTAGTTATTAATATGTACATTACAAGTCCTAAAACAATCACAGAACTGCAAAGGACTCCAAAAGGGCCCATGGCACCTTATAGTTTGTAGCACAGGCTATACATCCCTACACATTTAATTAGAAAACTCTGAAACTTTTCTTATGTGTCTGTCTAATATCATAATTACAACTACCCTCTCTCCCTTCCACTTTTCCTTTCTTAGTGGTTAAGATCGATGCCTGTAAAAAAACTAAGATGTGTTATGGACATGTACAAACTCCTCACAATGAATGTAATCACGTGTACTGCAAACATGTACTGGTAAAAATTTAAAAATCACATAAAGATCAATTCTTTCATTTCAATAATTATGGACTACAGAGTTCACTATAATTTACCAAAATTCATGTGGGTATTCAAGACTAGTGCTGTTTTAGCAACAATGAAAAATTTTTAATTCAAATTCAACTAGATCAGTTATTGCTCAGTTTACACTAGAAAACAGAAAACAGTTTGTCCTGTGGGAACTATTGATATGTTGCTGAATGAATTTTAACCAGATGCATCAAAGTTACATTTTTATTTGTATCTTTAAAATAGGACACTATGAGGGCATAAAGGAAACAATTGAAATACTTATATATACTTGAAATATATATTATACATATATACTTATATATACATATATATGTATACATATTATACATATATGAAATATCATTTAAATTTATTTGCATTTTTCTTATTTAGTATTTGCTGAGGCCTAATTTACACACTATGAGGTACATAAATTTGAAATATACAGCATAAAATTCTATGTATGTATAAAAACTCATAATTCACACAGATCACTATATAGAATATCTCCAGCACCTCATACAATGCCCCTTCTTCTTCCAACTGCATTAACGCTCACCTCAAGTGTAATTACTATTCTGCCCTTAATGTTTTTGCCTATTCTAGAATTTTGTCTAAATGGAATCAAACAACACAGACCCTGAAGGTCTGACTTCTTGTGCTCATACTGTGTCTATGAGACTCATTTACGCTGTATTTATTTATTCATAATAATAGCTGGCCAGATAGTTTAAGTCCTTTCCATTTGATTCTTTTTTTCAGATAGTCCTGAATATTCTAGGATCTTTGCACCTCCATTTAGATTACAGACTCTGACTGCCAATTTCCATAAAAAACCCCAAACAAACAGCCACCCCCTACAAATGGCTAGGATTTTGAGTGGGATAACATGGAATATAGACTAATGTTGGTGGAGTTGATACTACTCTTTAACATAAAAGCTGTGACTCTTTTAATCCATGAACATGGTATATTTCCTCATTGAATGTGATTTTCTTTATTTCTCCCTGCAATGTTTTCTAGTTTTAGTTTAGGTCTTATATAGCTTCCCTTATATTTATCAGCGGTACACTAGGATGATATTTTCCATGCCAATGAAGCTAATTTATTTTTAATTTTTATTTTTTTATTGTTTGTCCCTATATATAAATTATAAAAATTTTCATTATTTAATAGCATATTTTCTGGGGTTTGCTGGGGATTAAACCCAGGTCCTTGCACATGCTAAGCAAGCTGACTACCACTGAGCTACATCTGCAAACTTAATTGCTTATCTTTACCTTGAAAATTTAAAAATTATTATTTATGATTGCATTGAAAGATATATGGAACATTTAGAATTAAATCATCAAAAGTTGTGTGAGATCAATCTTTGAAAACTAGAAAGCATTATTCAGTGAAATTAAAAAAGAACTATATAAATGGAGAAACATTTGTTGTATATGTGCTGACTCAAGGTTAAAAAGGTCAATTTTCTTCAAATTGAACTACAGAGGCAGCAAAATATACCAGTTAAACTCCCAGAAGGAATATCGGGTAGTAAATGATAACCTTTTAAAATTCATTTTAAATGTTGTTATGGCTTGTATCTAGATGTCCCCCCAAAGTCTCAGGCACTCATAGGCGGGGCTTTTCGGAGGTGGCTGGATCTAGGGTGTGTGAATGTGGACTAAGGGTGTATGAATATGGATTAGGGGTATAATAATTGGATTAGTCAACTGATTGGTTAGCATAGTTCTGGGTGTGGATAATGGAAGGCCCACCCTGGGTGTGGCACCAAGCAATAGGCTTGTAGCCTGAAGGCAATTAAAGGGAAAGGGAGGCTTGCTGCTGTTGCTTTGGTGCCTTCTCTCTGCCCTGCCACGGACTGTTTCCCCTCTGCGATGCCCCTCTACCATGCCAACTTGTCTTGGAGCCAGTTGACTATATACTGAAACCTCTACAAACTGTGAGCCAAAATAAACTTTTCCTCCTTTAACTTGTGGGTGTTGAGTATTTTGTCTCAGCAATGAGAAAAGTAACTAAGACAAATACAAAGGATCTAAAATACGCAAGAGAAATTTGAAAAAGTAGAACAAAGTTGGAAAAGCAATGCTATTTGATTTTAAATTTATGAGGCTATACAGTAATCATGATAACATATTATTGGTGTTAAATAGGTGAATCGATCAGTACATGAATAAAACAGAAAGGAGAGCCCAGAAATAGGCTCATATCGGACAAATGATTTTTGATAAAGATGCAGATGCAATTCAGTGGTTAAAGGACTCTTTTTAAATAGATGGTGCTGGAACAATTAAACATTTTTGTTTAAGGAAGGAATTTTGGTACAAACCTTATACCATATGCAAAACTGAAATGAAAATGTATTTATTATAAACCTAAATGTAAAACACCAAACTAAGGAGAAATTTTTTCCTTGAATCAAATAAAGATTTCTTAGATACAAAATCAGTAACACAATTAATTAAAGAAAAAACTGATATAGACTGTATCAAGATGAAAAAATTCTAAACATACTGTTAAGAGAATGAAAAGATGGAGTCATATACTAGGAAAAATATTTTCAAACTACATATCAAATAAAGGGATTATATTTAGCATATAAAAAGTACTCTTCAAGCTCAAAAATAAAACATGCATTTGTATTGTGGATACAGATCAGTGACAGAGTACTCGTGGAGAATGAGCGAGGCCCTGAGCAGCAGACACACACACACACACACACACACACACACACACACCAAAAAAACAAAAACAAAAACAAAAAAAACCCGAAAACACAAAAGGGCTGGGGATGTAGCTCAGTATACAGTACTTGACCAATTTGGGTGAGGCCCTGAGTTTGATCCTCAGCACCCAAAACAAACAAAAAATTATACATCAACCAAGGATTCAAACAGATTCTTCACCCAAGGAGTACAGGAATGTCAAATAAGCATAGCACCTTTAGACTATAGGATACATTGGAAGGATTTGGAAGAAACAGAACTATATTGCTTATGGGAATGTAAAATGTTGCAACCATTTTAGGGGAACTGTTCAGTAGTTTCTTAAAAAGCTGAAGATAACCTGTCATCTTATCTAGCCATTCTGTTTCTAGGTATTTACCCAGGAGAAATAAAAGGTTATGCTTATACATAGATTTGTATGCAGATACTCACAGTAGTCTTATTTGTAGTAGCCCAAATTGGAAACAACCCAAATATCTACCAACAGATTAATGGAAAAACAAATTGTATATCCACACAATAAAATTCTTCTCTGCAATACAAAGGAATGAACTATTGAGTACCTCCATAGTTGAATCTCAAAATTATTATGAGTGAATAAAGACAGATTAAAAAAAGAATACAGGCACTCTTCATTTAACGACCTATCTGTTTAATGACTGTTCCTACTTATGACTGAGGAATGCTGTTCAGAAGTAGGACAAGCCACTTGGACTTAGGACTTATCTTTTTTTCTTTTTTCAGTTCTGTACATCTTGTTTATAGAGCCTCAATTTTTTTGCACAATGTACCTTGTTTATACAGTACTGTAATATTTGCTGATCATACTATGGTACAGTACTGTAGTTTTATGTTGTTATACATTATAGTAGTGCATGTGAGAGTTATGCAAATAAAAGCAAAGTCATCAAGGTGAGGTTTCCTTTGACCACTTCTTTGTTCTGAATATTGTAAAGTAATATTGTTCTGAATAATGTCATCACTGATGACACAGAATCAAATTATATACCACCTCGTAGGCAGGAGCATTGTTTCCTTACTGCTCCTGTGTGACTCTGTTTGTGTGGTCAATTCACAACTCATTTACCTCAGTGAGTGTATTTAAATTGGTAACTGGCAATTACAGTGGTGTGGAAGCTGCCATTGGTGTATATATATATGAGCTCAGGGCCTTGCACAAGCTAGACAGCCACTCTACCACTAGGCTACATCCCCAACCCTTTTTCCTAACATTTAAGAGAAGGTCTAAGTTGCCCAGGCTGGCCTAGAACTTGTGATTCTTCTGCCTCAGCCTCCACTTTAGCTGGGATCACACACATATGCCACCAAGCCAAATAATAACAATATTCTTTTAAACACCATCCATGTTTTGTGCTAAATAGTCTTACATGAATAAATTATTATTCACAATGCTATGAGCTACACAGTATTATGATCTTCATTTGACAAAGAAACAGGCTACGACAGAAAAATTACTTAAAAGTATAAAATAAAGAAAACATTTAAAAGCTATACAAAATTAGCAACTAATTCTCTTTTGTGTAAAATTTTGTTTTGGGACCATATTAAACAGCAATCAATGACAGTTAAGAACAACCATTTGGTAGTCAGACATATTCAACTGCGTGTATAGAATTTCCATGCAAACCACTTACTTATGTGAATTAAGTTTGTATTCTCATTTCTATTGTGGATTAAAAAAATCTGAGTAGGCTCTCAAGTCTTTGCTATAAACTGACATTTGGTTTTGATGTGAAGTATCATCATTTCAAAATACACGGTAAAATGAAGATGTTTATTTAATATGATAATGAGATTTTTTTACATAGAATTATTAACTTTATGTTCTAGGGAATGAGGACATTTAATAGTAGGTTATATATTTAATAATAGGTATCCACTACATTTCATCACGACCACCTAACGCCAGTGCTATGTCTAAAGAGCTACATTTAATAGTATTAGCGCCCTACACATGGTTACGTTTTCAATGAACGCTCAGTGAATACTTCTTCATGATGCTAATGAAAACCGTGTACCTAGCTAAGGGCTGCGCGTTGTTTAGTAAGGATATTAAAGCTGGATCGGGCTCATTAGTGAAGCCATACAAAAGCATGGTGACTTACTGTAGCTAGATTCTAAATTTAGTCATCTTTGCTTGTTTAAAAAACGTTTTTCCCTCTAAAGCGTAGACTAATTCTTATACTACATTCATATAAGTTTGTCGAATGACTACTGCGTGCCCAAATAGGTATCAGAAATGAAAGTCAGATAAACAAAGTCCCTGTTCTTATTGAGCACACAGACAGTTTTTGCAGGAGAGTATCAGAAATCAAATCCAGAAAACAGTCCGGAACGCCGGCCTAGGTCTAAGATACCCGCTCCCAACATTTGGTCCAAACCATTAAATTGTAGATGATGGAATTTCCCGACTCTGAAATCCGGTTCAGTCAACCTGTTCTTAATCCAGGCACGCCAAAACACAACCCCCCATGCGCAAGAGTGCGCATGCGCCCCCTGGGAGGCCCTCTGTGACCCTGAGAGGTTGCCGTCGCGCAGTGCGCAGATAAGACGTCGCGCGTGCGCAAGCGCTCGTCGCAGCGGCCTGCCGGAAGCCAAGATGGCGCCTATGTGGTCTCCAGGTTGTAGTTGGCGCCTTATCCGTGTCTGAACTAAGTAGTTTGGAAGGCGCTGTGGCCTCTCTGCCGTCATGGCCCGGCATCGGAATGTCCGAGGCTATAACTACGATGAAGGTAGGTGGCAGGGCCACACTGGGGCATTCTCGCTGTTCAACTGGGATCCCAGCTTGTTGGCATCCGCTTCGATCAGTGAGTCTCTCCACAGTGGCCCAGACTAGTATTCCGGGCAGCCCAGAATTGGGGAAAATAACAGATCATCTGAGTGCCAGTGAATGGCGTTAAATTGTGGTTTCTGCTCTCTGGAATCGATCTTATTTAGGAAGAGGGAGGTGCCATACAACGTATGGGAAGGATTTTTGGCGAATTTGGGGTCCTGCGCTGTTAGGCACGTAGACAGTAATTTATTTCATTGTTTTTTTTCCGAGACTGGCTACTCATGTGCCTGGTTCTAACTCCTCTCGCCTGAATCCCTTTTCAGAAATGTCCGTGAAACTTTCTTTACTTGTAAAATACAGGTTGAGTGAGTGCCTGTGTTCAACTAACCTGGTGTAACCATGCGTTTATATATTAAATGTTTTTGTATGTTCATACCTTTTTAGGTCAGAACCTAACGTGAGCTGATTTGGTTTTCAACGCGTTTCAAATTGGGGACTTAGAAGACAGTAGAAAAGATATGTATTAAAAAGGCACAACAGTTCCATCAGATAATCTTGAGGTGTTTACTCAGGTTTTGGCTGGCAATGCTCAGTATAAATGTATGTTGAAATGGAAATAAAAACCAGAGGAAAAGGCATCGATGAGAACATTGATTTTAAAAATGAAATAAAAACGTGTATATGAACGTTCTCTAGGAGTTTGAATGGAGTTAGAGGTTTTAGGAGGAGCACATCAGGCAGTAGATAATTATAGGCATCACCAAGAATCATAGAAACTAAAAATATAAATAATTATTTACTAATAAAGGATAGAAATAAAGAGCTATTGCTTTATAAAGTGCAGAGTGCGCAGTGCTTAATATATTGGTGGTTATTATTAGCACCCCTATTCTAGGTTGTTCTAGAATGTTAGTATTAGTGTGCTCTACTGGTGGAGGGGGGCCAACAACCTAGACTAGGTCTGGAGGCTGAACCAGTCTACCTGGCATGCATTGATTTTCTGCTATTCATTTTAGAGTGGAGGTCTTTTCAGTAAGTATTGTGTCTGTAAATATTGGCATGGGGGCCACTTATCACCTGAGAAATGACTTCAGACTGAGAGATAATTTTTCACATACGAAATAAAGGACATGAATGAAGCTTATTGTTATTTCTTTAATAATCATCATTTTCTCAACCAATAATACTTGAGTTCTTAGAGTACTGTTCTAAGGCTGGCAAATAATATTAAGATATTGAGGTCTCTAAGAAGAGTAACAGATGATTAAAGAGTATGAGTGATTCTGCAGAAAGTAATGACAGTGCTGTGGGGGCTATATAAAAGAACATCTAATTCTGAACGGGTTGGGGTTTAAGCAGGATGTCTATGGGAAGTAAAGCTTGCAAGAAGAGAGGTGCTTGGCGTCAGGGAATGAGTGCTAAATATTTTCTCACCTTGGGTACTTGAGGTCAGATTGTCATGTTTCTTTGAAACAGTTGGTGACATCATAACCAAGTTGTCCTGTAACAAATGAGGTTCATCCCTTTTTCTTGCTTATAAAATTTACTCATCTTTAGAGTCCAGTTTCTTGTCTTTCCAGTGAAGCTTTTCCTTGGACTCTCAGAATAATAATGCAAAAATTTGAAAAAGTAATTTAACCTCATTAGAGTCTATATTCTAAATTGTTAGCTGCTTCTTTTTAACCCTCACTTTGTTTTTCTCAGTAATTTAGATAGTACTTTACATGACCGCCTCAGCTACTAGTTTAAAAGTTCTACTTTAATTTTATATGTAGCCCTGTAGCTGGCATAATGTCTTCTATTTAGTAAACACTCCAAAATTTTGATGTAGGAACGAATCACTGTACCAAGATTGCAGGAGAGAGAATTTTATTCATCTTTTTATACTGTAGCACTTCAGGATCAATTTCAGTATTGACAAATTGGCCTAGTAGAAATGATTCTTGTCTTAATACCTAAAATACCTGTTTGTGAATAGTCCCTCTTTATTTGCTAATGTATTGTTTATTTCTCTGCCATAGCATTTGGTCTCAGCCTTTGAGCATGCTGTGTCTGCTGCATGAATACACTCAAAAATTGACTAACTTGGGTTGATCATAGTGGCACATGCCTATAATCCCAGCACTTGGGAGGCTGAGGCAGGAGGACTGTGAGTTTGAGAGTTTGAGACCAGCCTACACTACACAGGGAGACTGTCTCAGAAATCCAAAGTGGGAGGCGAAAGGGGCGGGGGAGAGGTTAATTCTGTTTTTGTGGTTTGGATGTTATATTCCTGGGGATCTTTTCTTAGCTTTCTCATTGCTAATCCTAATTTTGTTCATATGTTCTTTCCAAATTACTTAGTGTTTCTCATACTGAACACTTATATGGTCTTATAATTGTCTGCATTCTTATCTGTATTCTTCGTCAGAATTTTGGTTTGGAGAGAACTGGGAACATGCTCACTTTTGCACCAAGGGCCCCTCTCTGTGTTTCTTTTTTTTTGTGGGTACCGGGGGCCGACCTCAGGACCTCGCGCGCCAGCAGGTGCCCGTGCCGCTGAGCGATATCACCGGCCCTTTTTTCGTATGTGGGATCCGGGAGTCAAACTCGGGCCCTCACGCTTGCCAGACAGGCGCTTATGCCGCTGAGCCATCTCATCGGCCCCTCTCTCTGTATTTCTGTCTCTGTCTGTCTGTCTCTGCCTCTTTCTCTCTCTGTGTCTCTCTCTCTGTCTATCTTTCTGTCTGTCTGACTCTTTCTCTCTGTCCCTGGCTTATTGTTAGTATTTGTTGAATCAGTGAATACATTTTCAAAAATATTAGTGCCAAAAATGTGCCAGGTAGTTGGCTAAAATAACTCTTGCTCTTAAGGAACCGATAGCTTCATGAAGTGAAATATGTGTGGTTCTTTGAAGACAGTAAATTGGAGAGGTGTGCTAGAAGGTAAAGGTAGCAGGAGGGCTTGCCATATGGCACAGAGTGCTCAGGGAAGATTTCTGCAAAGAGGTGACATTTAAGTTGCATCCTTGACTGGGAAAAAGAAACAGCCTTGGGCAAATCTAGGCAAAGAGCATATTCTATGAAGTAAGAAAAGGGCCTGTTAGCTGTCAACCAAGTGATCACAGGGGACTTACGGTTCAGCTGGCTCATGTAAAGGTTATCTAGCTCTATGTGAAGAAAAATATGAAATATCAGTAAATACCTACTTTGTAGGTGAAATTCTTAAAATTTTTTGGAAAGTAGACGTACATTCCTTTAATATATATATATATATATATATATATATATATATATATATATTTACGGTGCCGGCAATCGAACTCACGACCTTGCGCTTGCCAGGCAGGTGCTGTGCCACTTAGCTACATCCCTGGCCTGGTTCCTTTAGTTTTGTAGAGAATTCAGGTACTTCTTCATTAATAAGGAAGAAAAAACAAAACAAAACAAAAAAAAAACTTGTAAATGAATTTATGTCTTTTGTTTCTGTTTCAGATTTTGAAGATGATGATTTCTATGGCCAGTCTGTAGAGGATGATTATTGTATTTCGCCATCAACAGGTGAATTTTTAAAAATAACTTGAGTTCCTTGATTTGTGTGTTTAAATATATCAGGTAAATATTATTGTCATTATAGGACCAGAATGTTCCATAAGACTTAACATTTAAAAGGAATATAACATTTAAAAAGATACATGTTAATTTTTAAAGGTGTGTATAGTAATTTTTTTAACCGTGAATAGTTTTTTAAGTTTTGATTCTGTCATTTAGTTTTGAACAATTTGAAGAAAATGCTAAAGACTTGTTTTTCCAATATTCGCTGCAACATACAATTAATCTAAATGCACTAGAATGGTAATTTAGTTGATAATGAAATTCTAATACCTCTGGAGGCAGACAGCGGTTAATTTTATATCCCCAAGGACATTTTTAATATTAGAAATAGGACAGACTTTGCTTTTCATGCAATACTTTATAGTTTTTTTTTTTAAATTGATGTACATATTTACAGATCACAGTGTGATATTTAGTATTTTAGTTTATCTGTTGTTAAACAGTCTGGTAAAATATATGTACTTCAGACTTCTGACAGTGCTACAGATGCAGAATTTGAATTCCTTTGTGATTCTGCATCAGCTGCAACTTCTATCTCATCTTTCAGAGATCCTTCTCTGTCACCATATAAAGAAAACACTCATGTTCTTTCTAGTAAAGGCTGAATTTTTTTACCTTTCATGCATTTCTCTAATCCTATGGTGTCTTTAAATTTCAGCTTACTTTTTTAAGAGTGGGTGAAAATGCCCTGTTAAATTTTAATATAGTATTGAATGGTGGTACAATTTACCTATAGTTAGGTGTGACATAAATATTGTATAAAACTCACTTTGTAAAAGTTTAAAAACTTAATATAATTAACATTACTCCCTGGGTCCGATGCCCAGTATTGCATAAGAACAAAGCTCTAGAGAGACTCCCTTTGCCTTTTTATCATGCAAGGACGCAGCAAGTAGGACCTGTCTATGAGCCAGAATCTACCTTGATCTTGGACTTTCCAGCCTCTAGAACTGTAAAAAATAAATTTCTGTTGTTTATAAACTGTTTTTATAGGATCTTTAGTTACAGCACCTTGAACAGTCTAGGACACCTTTCATATTTTTTAAAAATGAAATAAATTTTTATTTAAGGAATTTCACATGTAATTCCTTCAATACTCATCAAGGTCACTTTACTGAGGTTGTCTTTGTCTTCAAGACAGCCCTTTTTAAAAGAGCTGATGCTTAATCCAGTCATTTTACCTGCCCACAATTTTTTTTATCTCCACTTGAATTATGGACAAACAATGACAGCTTCAAAACTCCTGGGATCTTAGATCCAAATTTCTTCTAGCAGTTTACACTTTAGGAGCACTTAGGGTAGATGGATCTGCCCTGCTCTGACACTGTCTCTAAACGTGCATGAATCATACTTGCTTCCTAAGCTGTTCACAGAGGAGTAGTACAGATCTCTAGGATATCTTGCATATGCAAGATATTTTGCACATCTTGTAGTGCCTTATCACAGGCCTAAGAAGTAGACCTGTGGGCAAAGCAAAACCATACTGTTATATCTTAATTATACTGTGGTCTGCTGGGCTGTCCTATAAATCGTACCCGCTTTAATCCTGTTTTTAGTCCCTGAAGGCCAAATACATTCCTTGTGACTTTCATAATTTTTTTTTATTTATAAAGTCACAGGTGCTCTAGCACTTGTCTTTCATACTTCTTCCTGCCTTCTTTTTCCTGCTATCTGTTAATCTGACATGTTCTTGGCTTTTTGTATATGGGCCTGCTTTTAGGGTCAAGTGCTTTTCTCATTGAGTCTAATCATGGCCTTTCCTCTTTTTCTTTAGTGTTTTACACACATCAGTCAGGCATCTGGCCTAACAGACAAAAATTGTACCAGTTACTAGAGAGAATTTAATATAAAACTTGTCAACCAGGTATGACAGAACAAAAATGCAAAAAGGACAACCAAAATTTCAAGAAGGTTGTCACTTCAGGGAGTATTTACCATCGCTAGTTCTTAGGCAAACACACGGACAAGGTTGAAACCAGTGTCTCAGAAGCTGTGGGTGCTTCGTGGAGCTGTGGCTTGGATGACAAGGAGAGGGTTCTGCTTTGCTCTTTTTCCTCTGAAGTTCACAGGAGGGACTGTGGAGCTGCCACTCAGACCTCCGAGGAGGGAGGCACTGCCTGGCTGATGCAGGTGCTTCTGAAGGGACCCTTCGAAGCTGAGTTTCAGCCTTTTGAAGAGAGAGTTTTAACCTGGCTAGTTGTGGAGTCTGGGGAGTGAAGGGGCAAGTGGATGCTGGTTCTGGTAATTTGGAAAAACTGAAAACTGATGTTAAATGCTGTTTACTGGAACAAGCTGCTTCTGCCATGTGAACTATTGTCAGGTTGATGCTGACTGGAACAGGAAACAAAAAGGAAGGAGATGTGCCTTCCTCCTGTAACCTTCCTAAAAAAGGAGCCAGTCGTCAAAGAAGAAATATGCTTTGTAGAGACATTTACCCCAGCATTATAAGGATCATGCAAATGTGAGTTAGAAGCTGAGATAGCTTAGTAAATAGCATTCCTTTAGAGCTCCTAATCGAGGCACTCGAGGGCAATTTGTAGAGATTTAGGAATAAAAGAAATCTCACAGATGGGCATGGTGGCACACACCTGTAATCCCATTCCTTGGGAGATGGAGGCAGGTGGATTGTGAGTTTAAGGACAGCCTGAGCTACATAGTGAGGGCCCCCTCCCCCAGTACCTCTCTATTCCAATAAAAAGAAAAAATAATCCTCTTTTTCCAAGGACTCCCCTCTGCACTTTCCCTTTGGAATTTCTA
Organism: Erethizon dorsatum; assembly: GCA_028451465.1. Classification (NCBI taxonomy): domain Eukaryota; kingdom Metazoa; phylum Chordata; class Mammalia; order Rodentia; family Erethizontidae; genus Erethizon; species Erethizon dorsatum. The sequence continues at coordinate 140,642,361 of CM051823.1, read as the reverse complement.
CAATTCAGTGTCACAGTTGGCAAGTTAACTTGCATTTTAGAGGTGAGAAAGGTGTGGTAGCACTGTCTTCATCACGCACATTCTGTGTGCAAGAGGGAGGATGGTGTGTTCACGTAATTGAGGTGTAATATGACAACTGAGTTTTTTTTTTTTTGTTTTTTTTTTGTATTTTTGTGGGTACCGGGAGTCGATCTCAGGACCTTGCGCTTGCTGGGCAGGCGCTTATGCTGCTGAGCTATCTTACCGGCCCTACAACAGAGTTTTTTTTTATTTTTTATTTTTTATTTTAAAGAGAAGAAAAAACAAAACAAAACAAATCAAAAAAGAACAAAATTTCAAAACAACATAATAGGAGGGTAACAATGGTTAATACATTATGTATTGCTATCTTTTAGTTATTCAGGGTACCAGATATTAGCATTCAATTGTCCAAACATTACTGGCACAAACCTTACTCTTCAATGAACTAAGTAAAATTAGTAGTGTATCTATCTTAACCATCTTATATATAAATACAATTTTTTTTCTTTTCCCTTCTTTCTTTTCCCCATTCCCCCATCCCAGTCTCTCTTTCCTTTTGACCAGTTTCTTTTTGATTCACCATGTCTATTGTACATTTTGGATCTTATTTACTCTTTCAGTTTCTCATACTAGGGAGACAATATGATGCTTACACATGTGTGTCCGGTTTATTTCACTTATGAGTATTTTCTTGAGTTGCATCCATTTACCTATAAAAGTCTCCAGTTTATCCTTCTTTATGGCTGAATAGTACTCCATTGTATAAAAATACCACATCTTTCTTATCCATTCCTCAGTTGATGGGCATTTGGGTTGTTTCCAAGATCTGGCTATTACAAATTGTGCTGCTATAAACATGGGTGCACATATATCGCTGTGGTACGATGTTTTTAATTCTTCTGGGAAGATGCCCAGAAGGGGAATAGCTGGGTCAAATGGGACCTCCAACCCTAGTTTTCTGAGGAATCTCCACACTGACTTCCACAGTGGCTGTACCAGTCGACACTCCCACCAACAGTGAAGAAGGGTTCCTTTTTCCCCACAGCCCCTCCAGCATTTGTTATTAGTTGATTTCTTAATAATAGCCATTCTTTCTGGAGTGAGATGGAATCTCAGTGTTGTTTTAATTTGCATCTCTCGAATGACTAGTGATGTTGCACATTTTTTTGTATATTTATTTGCCATTTGTATTTCTTCATCTGAGAAATGTGTATTCATCTCAGATGCCCATTTTTGGAGTGGGTCTTTAAATTTGGGAGGTCTGATTTTTTTGAGTTCTTTATATGTTCTCGATAGTAATCCTTTGGCTGAGGAACAGCTGGCAAACATTTTTTCCCACGTTGTGGGTTGTCTCTTCACTCTGTTGGTGGTTTCTCTTGCTGTGCAAAAGCTTTTTAATAAGATGAGATCCCAGTTGTTGATTCTTTGTACAACCGAGTTTTTAAAAACATGTCTTTTACATGACATGTAGGATTGGAGGAGGCACGCAAGTGGCTGGAGATAGACTAGGTGGGAGACTATTAATATTGCGTCTTGAGGAGGTAGGCTGTTTAGAACTATGTTCTTAAAGTGTGGTCTCTGTACCATCAGTATCACTTGAGAGTTTTTGTTAGAAGCGTAGTTTGGGAGCACCACCCAAGAGTCAAACTTATAGCAAGGCACAATAACTGTTTTAACAAGCCCACTAGATTGTGTTTATGGCTTGGTTTAGAAACTAATTGTTTAGGACAGGAGTGGTAGCATTGGATTTGGAGGAAGATTTCCAGAGGTTTACCAGAGTTGAGGTGTTGTGTAAGATGGAACCCTGTAGATCCCCTAGAGTGATTACTGAAAGACACCTTACTGTTGCAGATTAACACACTCCTTTTTGTGGGCTTATTTGGATAAATAACATTTAATCTTGAGTAATGAGCCAATAGTACAAAGGTCAGACCTTTGGAAGGTATTTTTCTAAGATTTGCCTTTGTAGCCTCGTTTTTTTGAGGACAGGATCGGAGTTTATCCATGTCTCATAGGTGCTGTTGTGTGTCTTACATGTGTTTGTATTCTGGACAATCTGACTGCGAGTTACTGTTGTACAGATCAAGAAGCAGCTGATATTACTAAAGCAGGAGATAGTTAAATGGTTTTGAGTTTCTTCTTTGACAAACTGGTATTTTAGCAAAAGCATCTGAATTTAGATTTATTATTTTTAAAAACATTTACAGACTAGTAACATCAGATCAGAAAGGTTGTTCCTCTTCAGTGGTATATTTTCAAGAAATTTCCAGTAAAAGTGAATAGTTTTAGAATTCTTCCCATTAAGCAGTTTGCTGTAGCAACAGCAGTAGGATTTGTTGTAAAGGGATTCTTTTGCTTCTTCGTGAAATCGATATATATTCCAATTAATAATATTGTTGTTGGTGGCTGAATACTTTTCAGAAGAGTTTTATTTATCTTGGGGATTAATGAAACAAGTGAAAGGTTGAGATGTTCAGTATAATAAATATTTGCCTGTGTAGTTTGTTTTTCTTCGTCCCCTTTAAGATGTTTTCTACTTCTAAAATAAAATAACTTCAAAGTAACACAAAAAAAGAAGCATCTATGTCATTAAAGAGATTATTATACTCATGGTCTAGTGAAGTCTGATAGTTGAGTTACTTTACCAATTAGTACAAATTTTTCTGTAAAATTTATCAGCACATGTATAATTTTTTTTTAGTTCTAAGCACAATTTTCTTTGTGGAAAGGTAATTTCTAGTCATTGTGGTTACTCATGCCTGTAAACCCAGCTTCTTGGGAGGCTGAGGTAAAAGGATCACGAGATCAAGGGTAGCCTGGGCAGTTTAGCAAAACCCTGTCTCAGAATAAAAAATAAGGTGTAGGATGTAGCTCACTCCTGGGTTCAGCCCTAGTACAACACACACACACACACACACACAAGTGATTTCTAAATTTTACAGATTTTTGATACTGAATGTTGAATATATGTCAGAAGTGGGGCTAGCTTCTATATAAAACTTTATTTGAATGATTATATATTATGTTTCAAAGAATATGATTAGAGGTTCAATCCTTATTTGGTCCATTCCTGGTTTAACCTTTATTAAGCATCAATTTATGTGTTAAAAAAAAAAAAAAAAAAAACCAAAACAAACCGTGCTGAAGGTCTTGTTTGCACAGCTTGCTGCTACCTCTGGTGAGTGGAGACCATAATCCTGACAGGAAGACTTCGGGAAGGCTCTGGCAGGAAGTGGAATTGAGTCTGGTATATTCGGGAGATTGACATTCTAGATAGAAGAAAGAACATTGCTTAACCAGTGGCCTCTGTGTGAGGCCTGTTTTGGGAGATTCATAAGATTCATATAAATTGCAGCAGAAGAGGGATAGGAAAGGAAATAAGAACCAGACTCTGGAAGTTGTTTTTAATTTTATGTTTGTGGTATCAATAACATATACCCCAATGAGGGTTTATTTAAGTAAGGGGGATAGTATTTTAGGCAGGTAACTGACGACAGTATGCAAAATAGACCCCAGCTAGGACAGACGAAAGGGAAGATTGTAGGAATTCCTGAGAGTATGTACAAAGAATCCATGATGATATGAATCAAATGGGAGAAGTTGTTAAAATACAAATTTCTTGATCCATTCCAGCACCACTGTATCAGAATCTCTAGGGGAAGAACCTTGAGAGCTGTTGCCTTTAGTGAGTGCACATATAATTTTCATTTCAAGATGTTTAGGAAACAATTTTCGGTAGTTTCAGTTGTTTAGGTATTGAATTCTTTGAACTTTTATGTTTGTCAAAATGCCTTAAGTTAAAAAAAACACCATGGGTATCTTTTCTTGGAAAGCACTTCATCAAAGTTTATAATTTAAAATTTTAGAGAGTAACATTTTATATTTACTATTTCCTCAACTTTGTTTTCCTGTCATTTTTTTTTCTGCCTTTTGGGCTGTCATTTCAACTTCGAAGGTTTGGACTGCTTCCTCCCTCCCCTCCTTAGTGGGTCCTTTCCCTGTGGGAGTTTTCCTACACTACTTTCCTCCCTGGCAAACCCAACCCTTACAACTTTTGAAGCCATGCCATAGTACAGGCTAATGAGTTAGATATGTATGAGGGAGGTCCTAGTGGTATTTGGAAACTCCTTCGAGAAATTAGCTCCTATGCTAGTGCTTTAAGGACTTCTTCCCTGTTAGTATTTCCTAAGTTAGTACTTTCTTGAGGGAAATATCTGACTTATTTTTAAATTTATTTATTTATTATTTTTTACTTTTTTGGTACCGAGAATTGAACTCAGGGCCTCGCGCTTGCCAGACAGACGCCGTGCTGCTAAGCTACATCCCCGGCACCAATTTTCTTATTTTTTTAATGTTTTGGTTTGTCTTAGGTTTCTTCCTCACAGTTAAAGTTATGAGAGGAAGTTGGAGGAGGTATATTTGTTAATTTTAGGCTAAACCGAATCTTACTTTTTAGGCTAAACTGGTCTTATTATGTTGCCCAGAGTGGCCTTGAACTTTTTGATCCTCCTACCTCATTCTCTGGAGTAGTTGAAATTATGGTCATGCGTCACCACACCTGGGCTAGTACTTATATTAAATGTAAGATTCCTTGGATTTTAAAATGTATCATTACTTTATAGACCACTTTAAAATAAAAGGCTCTCAGTGTAAATATTAATGCTAAGATGCCCTTTGATTATATGATGTATGTCTTAAGATTTTACCTGAAAAAAGTGGTCCTCTTAGAGAATTTATGAGGTAGGATTTTTTTTTTGCTATGTATGTATGTATGTATGTATGTATGTATGTATGTATTTGGTACTGGAAATTGAACTCAGGACCTTGCTCTTGCCAGGCAGGTGCTATGCTGCTGAGCTATATCCCCAGCCCTTTATTTATTTATTTTTTTATTTACTGCTATTTAATCATGATGAATTATAATACTTGTGTTATTAACTCCTTATACAAGAAGGGGAGAAAGGGAAATTTGGTGAAATGGTTTTGTTGATTGGGGAAAAGAATGAAGATCATAAAATATTAAAAAGTAATACTGGGTAAGGGCATTTGAACAATATTTTGGATATGTTTTGTGTTAGTTTAGTTTTGTTTTTATCCATTATTATGAAATGTGGATCATTGGTTGTGACTGGTGGATCAGAATCTTAAATTTTTACATTAACTTATGTGAGAAAAGTTAATGGGAAACAGTGTAACTGCATTAACTGCAATATAACAGTATAACAGCATTCTTCAATCATTGTATTTTCTAGCTGCTCAGTTTATTTATTCACAACGTGACAAACCTTCAGTTGTCGAGCCTGTAGAAGAGTGTTACTATGACGATCTGAAAGATTCTTCTAATTCTCTTTCACACCAACAGCTAAGTGGAATTGATCAAGGTATAGTAAAAAACTATGTATGTATGTTGTTCACTAGAAAATAATAATCAGATATAACAAAATTCTAGGAATTTTTTTCCACAGGTTCTATGTGGAGCTCATGATTAGATTACAGAAATATCTTTATTTGTAAAGATGTTAAGTACCAAAAAGCTTTAAAAAAACAGTGGAAAACTAAAACGACAAGTGTCTTGATTGCTCACTTCTGTGCAAATTAACTTTCAAGATAAAACTTGTAAATGGTAATGACACTGGTTGAGTTTGCTTATTTTCAACTCTTTTATTTTGGCTTTCTTTTATAAGAAAGGTCCAAACATAATATTGCTCCAAACGTCATTCAAGCCGTGGATTGATAGCAGAGCTGAAAGGGTCCAATACATTATTGATACCTCCTGTTGAACGGTGCCAAGCTGATTTCCTCTTTCTCTGAGATGTGACTTTTTCTCTAAATGCTTTCAAATTGCAAGTGTGTAATTAATTTGAAAACAGAAGAAATGCAGAAATCCTTGAGCTGATTTTTGAATATGTTAATAAATTTATACCAGTTGTTACATCAAGAAAAAAATGGAAAGCATAAATATACAAAATTAGAAAGCAGAGAGACAACAGAGACAGCAAAAATTCTTTATCAACTCTGCAAATTCATTTATAAATCTAATAAAGTTTGTAGAGGAGGTATTCTGTAAAATTCTTAGTAGTATTTAATTGTGTTTTTAAAGCGTTATGTTACCAGTGTGGAATGAGAGGATAGGAATAGAGGAGAAGTTTTGTTCTTTTTCTGTTGTGTATGTCTCAGTGGATAATGAATAAGTAGTTAATGAAATTCAGAGTCATGTTTGAGAAAGAAAGTTAATCTTCCAACCAAACTTACATAAATATTTGTGGGATGACAATACAATGATTGTGGCTCCCTTTTACTAAATGTCGTCCGCATTCTGTTCTAGGGTGCTATTCATAATATTTTAAGATATTTTATCTTCACAACAACCTTATAAGGTAGGATAGTTACTGTCCTCATTTTACAGGGGAGGAAAATGAGACACAGAAAAGAACTTGGCTGAGGTTGCACCAGCTAGTAAGTGGCATTTAGGATGTGAACTAAGCCAGTCTACCACTGTAACTTCTATTTTTAACCTCCTTAGTCCACTGCCTCTTTGTGTATGTGTAGAAAATAGTTTATAATTAATGAGAAGTCCTGATGCTAGCTATGCCAAGTGTTCTGTTCCTGTTTCAGTATTTATGTTTTTATCAAATAGGTATTATTTCCACAGTATCACTTATTTGCTTTTAAAAACAAACCTTGCATTGAAGCAAAGCAGAATTGCCCAACTATTTGATGAACTTATGTATTTTTTTTATTTGTTTGTTTATTTATTTTTGAGATACAGATTCACTATGCAGTCTAGGCTGGCCTTAAACTTATGATCCTCCTGCCTCAGCCTCCCAAGTGCTTGGATTATAGGCATATGCCACTGCACCTGGATCTTGAGGAATTTATTTTAAATAATTAAAGAATGGAACAAAGTATCAAATACTCTTTTAAAAGAAGAAAATTTATTGCTAGTAGATTTCTTGTACAGCATGTAAGTGTGTAAAATACAATGTAAGTTGTATTGCGAATTGGTTTTGTGGAGTAGGGAGTTCAAAAACCTCAGTCCTGTTTGACTATTGCTAACTTAGTAATATTATGGTTCCCCCATTCTTATTTTTATAAATTAGAATTTTCCTGATGTGTCTAGCTTGTAGAGTTATTGTGAAGTAACCAAAATGTAAAAGGTATGTTGTATATGTGTGCTTATGGTGTGGAGATATACATGAAAAAAAAAAATATATATATATATATTCGTTCATTTATTTTCATTTACTGGCTGGCTCCTAGGTACCAGGTTCTTTTTTAGATTCTAGGGATTCAAAGCCTCTCCTCTCATATACTTTACATTAGTTAATATTGTTGATTACATTTTATAATAATGTCATAGAAAATTAACATCAAACAGTTTAGACAATTCAAGTTTTAATTTTATTTTTACTGTTTCATTTTGTGGGGCTGGAGATGGAACCCAGACCTTCATGCATGCTTCGTGGATGCAGGTGCTCTACTGCTGACCATTCCCAGCCCCTCAATTTTTTATTTTAAAAATAAGTGTTCATTCTTCTCTTAATCTACTAGACTTCCTTATTTTTATGTCTTTCTTGTTTTTAAATAGTCATTAAGAACGATTTTACTTGGCTGGAGAAAACTGAAGTTAGCATTAAGGAAAATTTAAAGAATTTTTGAGATGTAAGAAACATACTTAGTGATCCACTGTGTTTAATAACAAGTTAGAAATAGTTTCACATTGACTTCCTTTCTACGCAGGTGAAGTGGTCAGCGCATATACCGTCATCCCTGGCTGAAAGTAGATACTGAGGCAGTGGCGGTGAACCTATGGCACATGTGTGACTGTGTTTTTCTTTTACGATAAAAGATATGAGTTTTTTTCTAAACAAAAACCTCCGTATGCAGGTTTAATTGCAGTATTAGCAGTTTGTGTAAATAAGTGGGTTTTGGGTTGCAGTTTGGACACTTGGTCTCTAAAAGCTTTGCCATCACTGTATTAGGGTATACCATTTATACTTTTTTCAAGCATTAGTACTGTTCATTAGTACCGTCACGTGTCATAGTCATGGACTGAAAATAGATATTAGGATATACAATTTATACTTTTTCCCCCAAACATTGGTATCATTCAGGTATATTTATTAGAGTGACTTCTTAGTGGAATTGTTCATCTGATAGGGGAAGACAGATATATTTTAGATAAGAGGTTTATAAATAATTTTTGCGCAAGAAAAAGAATTAGTTTTAAATCCTTAAATCAATTTTGAAGATTGAGGGTCCTTTCATGGCACCTTTTAGTCTAGTTTTAATCATTGTCATTCGTTCCAGCTCGTCTTTATTCCTGTCTTGATCACATGAGAGAGGTGCTGGGGGATGCTGTGCCAGATGAAATACTGATTGAAGCAGTTCTGAAGAACAAGTTTGATGTGCAGAAGGCTTTGTCATTTGTTCTGGAACAAGATGATGTGCAGAATTTGAAAGACAAGAGTGGGAGAGTAATGTCTACAGGAAAGATACCAAAAGGTATGCCTTTATTTGTTCTCTTTCAGTTGTTTTACTTAGTTAATGCTTAAAGAGGTGTTTTAATTTGCTCAAAGTATTACAGAAAAATTTAATTTGCTCGAGATGTTAAAATCTGGCATGTTACATGATTATTACCAGTTGATTTTTCTAGTTTATGAATTTTTAAGCTGAGTACTGTTGTTTCCTTCCCTCTGTCATTAACTGTTTTTTGGTTATTTCACTACTTGTTTGAATAACTGACAGAACATAGGGGAAATAAAGTCACATAAAACAAGACTTCTTTCCCCTCGCTGTTAGTGTCTTAGAAAACTTTTTAGTTTTTTAAACTCTAATGAGATAGAAATTAATAGTCAGCCATTTAATGTTAAATCCTTTTATGTTTATATCGTGCATAAATATAGTTCATTTTACTTAAATGCCATTAAGTATTGTAAGTATTGTAATTATACTACTCGTGCATTCCATAGACCTTTAATTTTAAATTTGTAGGATTTGAGGTTATATTTCGAATTTAGTTGTCAGAAGGAAATAGGTATTATATTAATTGGTATGATAGCTGTTGGTAAGAGCATGAAGATTTGTTAACTGGGTTGATATTTCTTATATTTCTTATAACCTGTGGTCTAGAATATTCCTACGACATAGTTGCATACAATCTGTTACCAAGAAATGTATTTTTTGTGGGGAAGGAACACAAATCTGTGTGTACTTTTAACTGACCATTATAGGAATGAGTCTGTAATATGTCATCTAAATTAATAATGTATCCCAGCTCACCATAGAAATTACAAGTTGTTACTTGGGGATTGAACCTAAGGCCTCACAAATGCTAGGTAAACTATCTACCACTCAGTTACATTTCCAGCCTTTTTAAAATTTTATTTTTGAGACAGGGTCTTGCTAAGTTTCCCATGTTGGCCTTGAACTCATGATCTTCCTGTTTCAGTCTTCTGAGTATCTGGGAATTACAAGCATCCACCACTGTGCTTGGCTCATGATTGTTTTTAATGTGTTGAAGTATAGCAGAAAATAAACCTAGTTTTTTTCATTTTTTAAAGTTTTGAATTTGAAACAGTTGTGATTGTCATTATGGTAAAATCTCATTAAATTTGTGAATAGTAGAACACTGACTTAGTACTATTCACATTTGTAATATTAGTAAAGTATGAAGTCATGCTAGATTGTTAAGGAAAGATAATGTTCCTTTATTATGATTCTTCGGCGTATTCGTTTAATGTTAGGTAATGATCAAGTATTGGTTTATTTATGTCATAATTAAAAGAAACCATTTAGTAATTAAATGCCTTATTTCGTATTTCCTTTTGGTTGCTGTGACTGTCTTCTGCATGTGTCAACCTACTCATTTGAAAATTAATGGCTCTTGTAAGGTAAGGAGTCTTATTTTCTTCCTCTGAAGTTTTAGCTGATAATATTTATAGTTCTTATCCTCAATCAGAAAATCATTTGGATTGCACTAGAAAATCCTTTGACTTTTCTAGCTCAGTAGCAAAAGATGGATCTTACAATTCTTCAGTTGTACCAAGTCAATATTTACTTCATAGGAAAAAGAAACTTGACAGACCTAAAAGTGAAAAGGAACTAGAATTATGTAAGTTACCAAAAGAGCTTTCATTAGCTGACCTAATTCATGATATGCCAAGAGATTCTTGTAAAAGTCAGCCACGAGTAAGAATGTCATCCACAGATAGTTTGGAAAGCGTGCTTTCAAAAAATGTAGATGCTGATTTGGTAAGACCTCATGCATCTGAATGTGTTTCCAAAGACAATTTTGTTTTCAAAGGAATACCAGATTTAAAGTCTTTAATGATAGAGAGCGCAACAGACAATAATTTATTTATTCAAAACAGTTCACTACCTGATTTCCAGAACATTCCAGCACAAAATAGCTTGGGAAGTTTGAATGATCCTTTGCACTTACCTAGCTCATTGGAAAGTACAACTCTTGATAATTTAAACCCTAGTAAAAAGACCAAAGTTGGAAATGTTTCTTTAGTTGAACAAAGTGCCAAGAACTACATTTTAAAAAATGACAGTTTGCAGTTTTCGCACTGTGAAAGTCCATCCCTAGTTGAACTATTTCAGGAACACAAAGAAAATGATCCAAGCCAGTGCTTTAGCTTATCCGATCTTTGTAATCAGTCTTCTGCCAGTTTCACAGATCTAAGTTTGGGATCCTTTCCCTTGTCACAGTTAGTAAATCGTTGTCAGTCTTCTACTGGAATATCAGAATTAACAGGCTCTCTATCATCTTTGGCATTTCATAAAGCTTCTCCCACAAGAGACCTTGAGAATTTGTCCCTTTCTGATTTGATTGCAGAAACCATTGATGTAGACAATGCTCAGATTAAGAAAGATCCCTTTGAACCCAGTTTATCTGAAATGAGGTCTTCTGGAATAGATTCAAATATTGATCTTAGTGTCCTGATAAAAACTCCAGATTTTGTTACAAAGCCTAGAGTTGACCAATCGGTTGCTTCAGCATCAGGAACTAAAGTTCCAAGTTCCAAGTTAGGGAAAATTTTCAATTCTTTTAAGGATAACAAGAAAAACAGTAAAGGCTCTCTGACTAGGATAACACCTTTTTCTGTCTCTTGGACCAAGGCCCTTGCTGCTAGACCTTCAGCTTTTGCTTCAACACTGTGTCTTCATTACCCACTGAAAAGCTGCAAGCGGCGCACCCTTTACCTCTATAAGACTTTTCTTTATAGTAGACAAGTTCAAGATGTAAAGGACAAAGAAATAAGCCCTCTTGTAGCAATAACACCATTTGACTTCAAATCAGCTTCTCCTGATGACATTGTAAAAGCCAATCAAAAGAAAGCATTTACTAGAGAATAGTAACAAAAGGAAAACCTGGTTAATGTTGTAGAGCTTTTTATTTTAAATTAAAGTCTTTGTAGGATCTCCTTGTATTATGGGATTCAAATTGTGGTTTTTATTAAAATTATCTTAAGTCAGTTGAAAACAACTTAAGTCAATATGTATTTTTGCACTGAAAATTTTTTACTATGTCTTCTTTTAGTGATGACTGGCTTTATTTGTGTTGATAACCCATAATGAGTGTATGTTTACAAAGTGCATATAGCAACTTGATATTGTGAAATTGAACCTCAGATATTTTTGTTTGGCACTCAGCTTTGTAAATTTTTATGAGATAGTTTCTCCTACAAAATATTTTTGTGCTTTTTTCCATTAAAAATGCCACCACCTGGGATTATTATAGTGCGAAGATTATTCTTATAGTATGTGGCGTAGCAAAGCTGAGACGTAATCATATTTTAAAATGTTCTTCGTATACTTTCCAATGTCATTATTTTTCTGTAGGTGAATACTAAAATTTTTCTATTAGAAAATCTTAGAATTCCTAACTTTTGAGAGTACTGTGGTTATGTTTGAAATACATTTTTGATGGTAATAAAATGAAAATCTTTCAAGGGACCATATAAATATGAAGTTGGATTAATACATAAACTATTTTTATACATTTTCAAAACCATTTGTCATAAAAACATATGCTTTAAAAATAAATACAGGATGTGTTTTCAAGTATGGTTGCATGTTCTTTGAATAGACAGTTTTATCGGATCTCTAACTTTTTCTTTACAATAAATAACAAAATAACGGGGTTTTCATTTTTTGCTAGTAATGGCTGTGTGCTTTACAATGACCAAGTTTTATCAGTGGCTCTTTTGGTCCATAGAATAAGTATATAATTCATTCCTTACACAGTGATCCTTAATCAGAATCATTGGGGGATATTTTTAAAACACTGGTGCTGTCTTTGCTCCAGACCTGCTGAATCAGTCTCTTAAGGGTGGTGTGTTTTCAAGATGATCCCTTGGTGATTCTGACATCTATTTCTTGAGACAGAAATCGGTGGAATGGAATTATTAAGGCTAAAAATACCTGACCAACTTAATTTCTAGATATCAAGAAAATTGCTAAATAGGAGTAATGGTCTTTGGCATAAAATAATGCAGATTTTATTAGTTTTTTTTCAGAAACAATACAGTAATATCAAAAGTGTTATTTCTTAATGAAAATAACTGGTCTTTTTCCAGTAAAAAAATACTTTTCTCTGGCAACTGCTTCATTATATGTTTGATTTTCTTTGCATTTTAATTTTTGTTCTGTTATTTTCAAGATGACATTCCAGTATTTTAGCCCTGTATGATTTTCTTTTCTTTTCTTTTTTGTATTGTGGATTGAACTCAGCACCTTCACATGCTAGGCCAAGTGCTATACTACTGAGCTGTACCCCAGCACTCTTTTTTTTTTTTTTTTTTCCTTAACTTTGAGACACTCTCACTCAGTTGCCCAGGCTGGATTTGAACTTGGTATGATTAGCCTGCCTCAGCCTCTTGAGTAGCTGTATCATGTTTTTATATCCAGTATTTTGGTAGGAATAGTTAAGATGCATGTATCTTCATTATTTATGACCAAATGCTTCTTGATTTCTTGTGATGCTTTTTTTATTTTTATTTTTGGTGCTGGGATTTGAACCCAGGCCTTTACACATACTAGGTAAACTTCTCTACCACTAAGCTACATTCCTAGTCCCCATTTAAAAAAAAAAAAAACATATTTCAATGCACATATTATAGATGCTTAGGTGATTATAACAATTGAAAACTATGTTTTATGATTGATTTTAAAATTTGAATTATCCCCAACTACTGAGTTTGTTTTTCTAGTGTTGAACCTTGATCAATTTAGTAAATTTGAACTATGTACTAGTATTTGATTCATCAACCAGATTTATGTATAGGCAGTTTCCAGTTTAGAAGTGAATTATATTTGACGAGTTTGTAACTGATGAAAATTCCCGATAAAGTCTTTTTTTTTTTCCTGATAAAGTCTTACACAAGTGGTCACTTTACACATGAATCCACAAATCTTAACTCACATAAAGTTGAATAGTGATACTATTACTTTGCTTTCTTTTATAGCTAATTTTCAAGTGGAAAATACATTACTTTTAAAGCCATCAGACAGATTGTGTAGAATGATATGGGTCTCACTTTGTTGGCTGATTATGATTGAAATTGCCACTTATGAGATTCTTTCTGTGGAGGAAAAATTCTATATTACAGGGTGATTAGCGAAAGCAACAATATTTAAATAAATTTTCAGTCTTTTTGCTTTCCTTTTCTTGGCTGGCTACTGGCCTGTCAGGCATGCACCTGACAAAAATTTGCCCCATTGACTAAGGGAACGTCAGTTTTTGAGATTCATAGGCTGGAACAACTGAGAAGACCCTTCCTCCTTCCACCCTTGCCCCTTGGCCCTTGGGAAAAAGACAGTGCCTCTTTGCTCGTGGATATACTCTCTGTGACAGTGATTCCACTAAATGTAGATTCTGCACCGCCTGCTGCTGACTGGCTCCTGTCCTGGTAGCTCAGGTATGCTAAGTGTTTTGGTTTACTTTTCTAGTTTAAGTCTCAATTTTGAGAGGCAAAGCTGCTTTATCTACATTATGATCAAATGCATTAATATTATAGGAATAGAAATATCATAATTATATTCTTAGTGGTATAAAAAGGACATTAAAATTATCTTTTTTTGCCCTTCATTTTTTTGTTCTTTAAATGATCTAATGTCCGTGGATGTTTTGTCGCATTCTAGTCTTTAGTTGACTGGATGTGGTTTTTCTTAAAATTAATTGCCATGAACCAGGCTACATTTCTTTACAGAATACTTCTTTCATTTTTGCTTCACCCCCTGCCCCCCTTTCCTAGTTACTGGCATTCTGACCTACTTTCCTTCCTTTAGCTGTGAATTTTCCCTTTTTGAACTTCACCTGTTTTCTTAGCATAGAAATGGTAATTATTCTGAGTTTTTAGTCTTTTTCTGGTGATTATTTTAAGTTTTAATACTCAGTGGGAGGTCATACAGCTATCACACTGAGGATAAAACTAGCAAGGTGCTTTTTTTTTTTTCAGGTGAAAAGAAGCACTTAAGATAACATACAGTTGAGAGAAAAATAATGGATTCTTGTATGATTATTTGCCTTGTAAATTGACTTTGGACCATTGTATATTGTGAAAACTGTATCAGCAAGCTTTCAGTTTTGTGTTCGCAGAACACAAAATATATATTTGATTATAAAATTGGTTTTATAATAGCTTATTGTTTTCTATTTATATAAATAATGGAATATCTATAAAGAAAGCAAATGTTGACTAGATGGAGGAATCATATTCATTTCTATAGTAGTTCTTTCCTATCTGTATACATAATATTGTGTAAGGCTCAGTTTATGCAGTTGTGTAATTTTAATGTTTAGGTTGTAAAAGACTTGTATATATATACATTTTTATAAAAGGTACTGGCCTGTCAGTAAAAGAAATTATAATTCTGAGATTTTCTTAAGTCAAGTGTGAAAACAAAACAATTTATCCATTCAAATTCTCTATAAACATGATATTTCAGAATGGTCTTTTGATAATTTATGCTGAAGATACTGCCTTGTTTCTATAAACAAATTAAAAACTGTCTGGTTGTGAAGAATTTCTTCTGACATATTTGTTGCTTTGCACAGGTTAATATTTTTATTTTTTACTTTTTACATTTTGTGGGACTCCCATAGAAACACTATTCACTATTATATAAGTAATGTTGAATATGGATAATATAAGTGCAGAGATGATAGTGGAAGGTAAAAGGATTGGTAGAGTACACTGATTTATATTGTATGACTTAAAGGAGAGCACTTTATATGTAGGAGATATCCAAGATGAACGAAGTTACCATTTTTACCCTCAAAGGGGAAGTGGGTATGGTCAGATAAACATATAACTTTTAACACATCCTGGCATATTCAACACTACACTCTACAGTTGGCATCTTTGTTCTCATTCAAATGACCTCTTCTTCCTATCTTTATCAGTTGCTAGAATCAGAAACGTAGCATTGTTAGTCCTTCGTCCCTCACCTACTACTTGTAATTGATTGCTGTTCCTGTTATTTCTGCCTTATAAATACATAAATGTTTGCATGCACAAACACATACGCACTTGTTGTTGGGGTAGTTATATTTTATAAAGTCATCGTAAACACTGAACCATTGCTGTTATAGGAAATACAAGGTTAGGTTCCTGTGAGCATCTGGTTACATTTCTTGTCAACCAATCATTATACAATTTTGTTTTATATATGTCTCTATTTATATAAAGATACATTATTTAATATGTATTATTACATATTGATTCATTAACATTAAACTGATGGACAATAGTATATAAGTACCTTGTCTAACATACTTTTTTATTTCTAAGGCACATCACCACCACCTTGTGCCCAGGAACACGAGACAACACTTTAATACTGTACTTGCAAACCATTTTAAGCAGCAAAATTACTAACAAAAAACACAAAAATAGGAAAACATGACACAAAATAAACCATAAAAAGCGTACTTGTTTACATGTGAGAGCTGAAACAAGATGATAGAGTGTTGCTTTGTTCAACTCCGCTTGGGAACTTGCATGTTGGTGATTCACATTGTTCCTTGCTCTGCATGTCTGTAAATGACTGCCAAAGTATCATGTAGTGATTTTGGGGTTAGGAATCCGTGAATAGTGAGGATCTGCTGGATCTCGGGAATTTTTTTGGCCCACTATTCTCCATTTTTATTGCTTTTTTTCTTTTTTGTGGGTAGTGGGGGTCGAACTTAGGATCTCACGTGCCAGCAGGCGCCCGTGCCGCTGAGCGATATCACCGGCCCTTTTTTCGTATGTGGGTACCGGGAGTCGAACTCAGGACCTCACGCTTGCCAGGCAGGTGCTTATGCCACTAAGCTATCTCACCGGCCCTGCTTTTTTTTCTTGAAGGCCTTTAACTTTTGGTAGAATTATAGAGACACCTAATTGGTTTCTTGATTTTTCAGTTTGTTTCCACCTAAAATTCTTTTTTTTTTTTTTTTTTTTGGTACTGGGGATTGAACTCACGACCTCACGCTTGCCGGGCAGGCACTGTGCCACTGAGCTGTATTCCAGGCCTCCACCTAAAATTCTTTATGCACTATAGCCAGAGTCGTTTTTCTAAAATGTAGGTCTAACTTGTGTCTCCCTCTCTAAATCCTTTTATTTCTTAAGCCCGTTTATGAACTGATTTGTGTTCATATTATCTCTCTACCTAAACACACCCAAGCACGCCTGTCTGAGCTTCCTCCGCTTCTACAGTACTCACCTTTTGCTTTTGCCTTATCTCCAGCTGATCATTCTTCAGACTGCCGTTCAGTTACTTTACTTTCAACCTTGGGAATGTTATGTACACCCACTCTGCTCCTTTTATGACCAGCCTGTGTGAAATCACGGCTCCCCTCCCATTGCTCTTTCTTTTGTAACCCTGCTTTATTGTCTTCACAGCACTTGTATCATCTGACATATTGCGTGTGTGTGTATTTATCTAAATATAGACTCATATACATATTTATCCTAAGGAAATTATTACTTGTAATAATTCTTACATGCATGAAAAATACTTTTTCTGATTCCTAGTTTATTGTCTCTTAGGTCATGTTTGAAAAGATAAATTTTGTTTTTATATATTCAAACTTATCCAACTTTTTTCTTGATAGGCTTTTGTTTGAAAGATCTTCACTACAAGATATTAAAACATAAAATCATTATTTCTTCTAGTACCTTTGATGGATTCATTTTTCTACAGTTGTATTTTTGATCGAGCTGTTTACTAAGGCCTGACATAGAAATCTGGTTTCCCCACCTTCTTTCATCTTAATGGAAAGGTGGATTTATGACTGTAATTTTTGTTGAATTATACATCCTTTATTTTTGAAATGCCATCTATGACATATACTGAACTTCTCTATTTTGGGACTCTGTATTGATTTTTTTTTTATATTACTTTAGCTTTTTATTTTTGTTAGGTTTTAATATTTGTAGACTGTTTTTTCTCTTTATTTTTTTTTTCCTCCCGAGTTATCTCAAATAGCTTTTTCCCATTCATGCATTAGAAAAAGTTTTCCAAGTCACTAAAATAAAAAATCTAGCTGTGGTTTTTATGAGGATATTTGATGATATTAAGACATTTTTTCAGAAAAAAATACTGTCTCTCTAAGTTGCCAAAAGCTTTAAATAACATTAAATGTTACATTGTCATCTTAGTAGATTTTCTAGTATTGATCTAGTTTTATAATGTTGAAACATCTCTGGTTTGTCATGGTGGATTACTCTCAACATGATAGATTTTATTTGCTATCATTTTAAGATAATTTCATCTCCCCATGAAATTAGTTTACATGTATATATACATTGCTTTTTGTTGGATTTTGGCTTTTCTTGTCATGCTTTAATAGTACATACCTTTAGAAAGTTTTTACCGTGAAATAATTTAAATGCATTGAAATTATTTTTTTCATGATAGGAATCATCTTTCTGATTAGGGTCAGTTTTGAAAGTTTTAATTGTCTTAGGAAACCATCCATTTCATCTAAACCATTCAGATTGACAAATATATTTGTTGAGCATTCCATCAAACATCGTCTTGTTCTTTTAGCTTCTTTGCTACTTGTGATTAATTTTCCCGTCTGATTTTAATATTGTTTTCTGTCCTTTAGTGTCCCATTTCTCTTTGCCCAGTTTTCTTCCTGCTGAATATTGCCTTGTAATTTGCATTTTTTTTCAGGCAGAGATTGGCTCTTAGATCAATAATTAGTTCTGATTTTAATTCATTGCTTTATTTTTGTCTCTGTGACTTAATCTGGTTACCTTTTTATTTTCAAAGTACAGTATTTAACTTAAATGTATTTTTCTTTCTTACAGGAGCCAGATTTAATTTATGAAATTTTATGCAGAAAAATACAGAAAATATAAGAAACACCCATGTAGCTATCAGTTTTAACAGAAGTTAACATTTTGCCACATATACCTAAGGTCTCTCTGTATTTTAGGAAATAAATTGTTAGATTGGAATTGTGCTCCATCTTATCCTCGTTTCTTCCTTGAAGTTAGTGTGCATTATTCCCATTCCTCTTACTTGTATCTGTATAGTCATTGTTTTTCTATGCATACTGCATTTGCTGCTTTGTGTTCTTACAGAATGTTATTTTCTGGATAATTCACAATGTTGATGTCCTTTTAAACCAAGGTTCTGAGAGAGTTTCAAAATTTCCAGGTTGGGGGCCGGTGAGATGGCTCAGCGGCATAAGCGCCTGCCTTGCAAGCGCGAGGGCCCGAGTTCGACTCCCGGATCCCACATACAAAAAAGGGGCCGGTGATATCGCTCAGCGGCACGGGTGCCTGTTGGCGCACGAGGTCCTGAGGTCGACCCCCCGGTACCCACCAAAAAAAAAAAAAAAAAAATTTCCAGGTTGGTTATTTTTGTTTTGATTACTGGTTTCATTATATTATTATCATAGAATGTGCTCTCTACCCTTCTTTCTGAAATTTAGTGAGACCCTTTATGTGTGGGTGTGTCCCTGTCTGTCCCAGTGCAGTTTTGTAATAGCTTGATAAGCACTTGTCAACAGTTCTCTTCTGTTTGCAGAATATAAAATATAATATATTTCTGTTAGTTACTTTTGAAGTTGATATAGAAATCAGTATTCTTGTTGTTTCCTTGATTGGTTATAGGCTGATACAGATAAGTTAAAATATGACACTCTTCCATTTTTATTCCATCTTATTTGCTACAAATTTTGCCCTATCATTTTGATCATGTATGTAAAAATACATGATTTTTATATGGATTTGAATTTTTCATTAATGGAAAGTTCCTTTTTTTGTAGTTTTGTTTTTTTGCTTTAAATTTAGTTTCTTTAACATTAATATGATTGCTTCTTTTTCTATTTTCTTTGCCCATTCTTTTACTTTCACGGTTTCAAGTAACTTTGTGTTTCTCATACTTGAGTATATTTGAGTTTGTTAGAGATTCTAATAGATGTGCTTTTCCTTATTTATGGGTTTGATAGAATAGATATAATACTTTCTATCATTTAAAAAGTTGTGATTTTCTGTATTTACATATTTTGGTATATGATCTGTGTTTGTTGATCATTTTATATATTTGATAACTTGGAAATTTTTAATTTATAATAACATACTTTAGATTTTAAAAATTTATCAACCTTAGCAAATACATGTTGATCTCTAACTGTGAAAATCGAAGAAATTTACATCTATACTTCACCTCCTGTTTTTCATAATTTTTGTTAGTATTTTAAATTCCTAGGTCAAGTTTTTACTTTTATATGTTGGTACTATACTTAAACTTTTATTAACTGAATTATAATTGTTTGTGTGTTTGCTTTTTGAGACAAGGTCTCGCTGTGTAGTTCAGGCTAGCCTTGAGTCACTATGTAGCCCAGGCTGGCCTTGAACTCACAGTGATCCTCCTGCCTGAGTGCTGGTATTACGGGCGTGCGGCACCATGCCCAGCTCTGAATTATAATTCTTTTATTTTTATTTTTATTTTTTATTTTGCCCTGATTTATAATTCTTAAAACAATTAAAAGTGTCCTAATTTTTAAAATGGAGTTCAAAGTCATGCTTTCTTATATGTGTTTTCTCCCCTTTTGTCTTCTGAGATTTCTAGACATCTTTATTGTCAGTGTATATAGCATGTTCATTTTGTTCTGCGCTTAAAATTTCCTTAGTTTTAAACCATACTTATTTTAAAATTAATTATTTCTCACAATTAGGCTTCTGTTTCTTTGACTTGGTTCAATCTTCTCATCTCCTACCCCCAAATTGTGGATGTCCAAAATATTTCCGTAGTTATTAAGTGTTTGAAAGTGATTTTGGCCTGTTATTTGCGTGACAGGTTGACAGATAATACATTAGAGCTCTGTAGATACTGCTTTACTGTTTTCTATGAATGCATATTGCCAGCTAGCCTGATTCTGCTGTCTCTAGGGTGGCTTTTATTTCTGTGGTAGTTGTCCATTCTTCTTCATTACCCTGAGCTTGCAGGCTTACTTTTTGACTTTCTCTCCCGTTGTTACCATCTTTACTTTCGTTCTCTGTCTTTCTTTTAAGCTCCTCTCTCAGGGATAGTTTCTTGGCCGTATGTGATATAATAGATCTTAAACTATTTCCTTTCTCATTCATATATTATGTGTTCTTCATCTGCTTTTATTTTCATACTATGAGTTATTCTTAGAATATCTTTCTATAGCTTGTATGTCCTGTCCTGTTTGAATGTTTCTCATATTTGAATAATGGTGAGTTTTTTGACAGCATCGTTGAAAGAATACTGTGGGAAGGAGTGTGGTGATTGAACCTGAGCCATCTTGAACTCTTGAAGTTGCTGCATAACTCTGTGCATGGGCCATGTTTTAGCATTGCTTTCTCAACGTTTCATTTTTTTCCCTTTGAGGTAAAACAAACTCTGAAAAGCTAACAGAAAAATTCTCTTTTGAAGACTTTTATAATGTCCTTGTCCTCTTGGATGTTGTGGATAGGTCTTGAGATTCTTCCTTGGCCTTCTCACAT
Source organism: Erethizon dorsatum (assembly GCA_028451465.1). Lineage (NCBI taxonomy): Eukaryota > Metazoa > Chordata > Mammalia > Rodentia > Erethizontidae > Erethizon > Erethizon dorsatum. The sequence continues at coordinate 140,621,359 of CM051823.1, read as the reverse complement.
CTCCCGAGCATTTTGATGTTCTCATTAAGGCTTGCTCTTCTGTTGGGTCCTTCAGAGAAGTGCCTTGAACTGTGAGAGCTGTGCCCTCTGCAGTCAAATGAAATGAAGCCCTGGGTCTTCCCAGTTTGGTCCAAATTTCTGCTTGGTAGATGCTCTTCACAGTTTGTGCTTTGGTGTTATAACTTTGCTGCTTTCATGTTGGGAGAAGAGTAGGATAGAAATGTCTTTTTTTTGGGTTTTTAACTGGATTTTTTTTCCCAGGGTGTTTTTCACCTGTGAAACCAAAGCCTTGTAATATAGTGAGCCTTGTTCCAAAGATTTAGGAATTTAGGTGTAATGCTTCCACTAATGGTATCAACTTGGTGTACTACAAAACAGTATAGAAGAAAATTTATTTTTCATTAAGAGACTCTTTTTTTTGTGGTAGTGGAGATTGAACCCATGGCCTTTGCACTGAAGTTCTTAAATCTTCACCCTATTTTTATTGTTTTTAAATTTTGAGATAGGGTCTTGCAAGTTGTTCAGGCTGGGTTTGAATTTGTGATCCTCCTGCTTCAGCCTTCCTGAGTGCTAGGATTAAATTTTTGAATAAGAACTTATTATTTATATAAAAATTAGCCTTTTATAGTAATAAGTTAGAACTCTAATTTCTAAAATAATGTTGGGCCGGTGAGATGGCTCAGCGGCTTAAGCGCCTGCCCGGCAAGCGCGAGGGCCCAAGTTCGACTCCCGGAACCCACATACGAAAAAGGGGCCGTGATATCGCTCAGCGGCACGGGCGCCTGCTGGTGTGCGAGGTCCTGAGGTCGACCCCCGGTACCCACAAAAAAAAAAAAAAATAAATAAAATAAAATAAAATAATGTTAATATGTTTTTTTAATTTAGGTAACATTTTTTTTACTTCATTTGTTAATGTATATAAAGTCCTCAGTAGCAATAACCTTTGAATGGGTTGTCATGTGGTTTTGTTATATAATGCATTTGTATGAATGAGCTGGTAAAAGAACATATATACTTGAGGAGTAAAATTCTGGAGTCATCTTATAGTTTTCTTATGTTATTTTCCTTGCCACCTTAAATTTACCAAGGGAGGAGAAAAATTAGAAAATGGAGTAACATTCTGAAAGATACATACAGCATAGTTTTAAAGGAAAATCTTGGCAGGCAAATGTTATATATGATTAAAATTTTATAATTTGACATCCTAACTAGAAGATAGTTTTTGATAGAATGGATACAGTATTATTGTGTGAAGTAAGGTTTCATTCTTATGATTGCTAATGCAGATTTTTTTTTTTTTTTTATGTGGGTACCGGGAGTCAACCTCAGGACCTCGCGCTTGCCAGCAAGTGCTTGTGCCGCTGAGCAATATCACTGGCCTTTTTTCCTTTATGTGGGTTCCAGGAGTCGAACTCAGGCGGCGCTTATGCCACTGAGCTATCTCACCGGCCCCTAATGCAGATTTTTCTAACACTGGATTTATTTTGATTCTTTCAGAAAAATAGCACTGTTAGGAAAAATGAGCATTAAGAAAAAATAGTTGTTCTACAAAAAAATCACGTGTAATTTAACATTTTTGCAGTTTTCAAAATTGATATTTCCATTGCCTTAGAAATAAATGTTTCTCATAAATGCTTACACTAATCAGATCATTAAGAGAATTGTGTTTAAAAGTGTTGCAGGCTTTGGAAAAATATACTTCACTATTGTACCGTATAACTGAGCTACACTTTTTTTTTCCTCATGTTACTGGGTACTCCAGGGATACTCCTCTACTGAGCTATACTCTAGCCCTTTTTTAATATTTTATTTTTGAGATAGGGTCTTGCTAATAAGTTGCCCAGACTGGGCTTGAACTTTTGATTCTTCTGCCTCAGTCAGCCAGAGTGCCGGGATTAAAGACATGCACCACCATGTCTCAGTTGAAGTTCCATTTTTGATAGTTTGCTTTAAGTAATATTTGTTTGCCCATACTGGTTGGGAATCTATTGTGCATCATTTTACTTTCTCTTTAAATTTCAACTAGTTTTCCCTTCAAGTAAAGCTTTTGTTTAGAAAATAGAGCCTAATTTTATATGGGGAGGTTATAGTTATTCTTTTCTTTTTTTTTTAATGTGGGTTCCAGGAGTCAAACTCAGGACCTTGTGCTTGCTGGGCAGGCACTTATGCCGCTAAGCTATCTCACCGGCCCCTGTAGTTATTCTTTTCTAGCAATTGTTTTTGTAGTGTTAGCAGTCAGTCTGTTTAACAGCCTTGACAGAATAACCTTATACTGTGATTTGAATATATGTACAATATATTGTTTATAACTATACTCAGGTCCTAATTATCACGGCAGTTATTCCATAAAGTCAAGAAATTTAAAAAAAGTAAGAATAAAGCATAGCCACAGACACTTTCATTAGATCATTATTGTCTTGTTATTTTCTTAACTGTGCTTGTATCTTAGAAATTGCCAGATTAAATGGGAGAGATGGTGGTGTTAGATTTTTATGAGGACATGCAGCCTCCCCCTTTGTCTCTTCTCAAGTCAAATGTATTATGAGATTTTTATCCTTATCTTGTAAATAAATTCTGTGATTTCAGAAATCCATGTTATATAATTAATATAAAATATGAATAATTCTAATGTATTTGAATTTTTCAATAATGCACTTAAATATGTATTTTGTTTTACTTATCCTTTTTGAAAGTTGTTAATAGGCACATTTAACTGCAGTTTTTTTTCTTTTTTGTTCCCCTTTAAAATATATCGTCTTTGAAAAATTTTCACTAATATACTCATTACTGAGTATTTTTATTCAAATAATTAGATGAATTTTATACTTCTTGTACAGATAACTTTAAAGTTAATTGGTTTTCTGCTTAAAATTATGTGGGTATTTTGAAAGGAAGTGGTTGATTTTAATGAAAAAACTTAAGTAGTTCAGAATGTTCTCAGATATGTTTTAAGATTCTCTTTGTGTATACACCTACACTGGAAAAGTTGAAACACTAGTTGCTTAACTTAAAAATGACTTGCTTCAGTCTCTTAAAGCAGATTACTTCTCCATGAATAGCTAGTAGTGTGTGTGGATTATATAAATGGTACATGCATTTTCCTTTTAATCTTAATTACCTTGCTTTTTTAACTTCGAAAATTATAGATTATAATTATTTTATTCTGAGGCAGTTACAAGTCTTTAATAAAATATTTTGAATGCTTATTTTATGGTAAGCTTACTAAGTATTTCAGCAAAGGATACAGTGGAGAGAGATGATGAATAAGATTCAGTGTAGCCAGCATTTATTGTATGCTCCATTTTTAATCAGAAAAATATGGTAGGCATTGGGGACATAAAATTAAGATACAAAGTTTTCCATAGAGTTTTATATGAGGCCCTCAGGGGTTGGGTCTCTGATTTAATAGAAATACCAAATATAGCCAAGTGCTTTCACTCTGTGTATTTGCTACTTTTTCTTGGCTATATGTAAATTTTATGTTCTGGGATATGGTGCCTCTCAAGGGAAGACAGGGAAGTGAATTAATACCTCTATATTGAATGTCAGTGATGTGTCAGGCTTTGCGTATATTTTATTTGGTCATTACAAGATCTAAGGTAGGTGGAAGAACCTGATGCCTCATTTCATGTGGTTATTAAGAGGCAAATTATATTTGAGCAAAATTCTTTGGGTCTCCAATGCCTTTTCATTGTTGAATATTATTTCTTGCCGCAAAATTTTATTCTGTAATAATTTAACCTCACTTGGTATTTGATAATAAGTGTCCTAAAAATGAAATAGACTTTATTAGAGAAACTAGCTTTTTCATTAGTGGGGTATTTAAATTTATTTTGTTTCCTGCTAGTATCACTTAAAAAAAGCTTATTTAAGGTTTTTTTTTTTTTGGTGGAGACAGGGTCTCACTATGTAGTTCAGGCTGGCCTGGACTCACTGTGTAGCCCATGCTGGCTTCAAACTCTTGGCAATTCCCCTACCTCAGCCTCCCAAGTGCTGGGATTACAGGCGTGCACCACCACGCCAGGCTTAGCTTATTTAAGATTTGCATATTGAGTTCATTCATTTTATTTCCAATTTTTGTCTCAGGGGACAGTGCTGCTCACAGGATTTCCCTGTACGAAGTAGGCCTTTTGTTTCTAAGAGGTAGATCCCTTGTAATGGGTAGAAAGAGGTACTATATTGCTTACTTTCAATAGACATGGCTTTTGCTTTAAGAAAAGTATTATGGTTCATTCCTCATTCTTAGTAAATATCAGTACTTTTCTTGATTTTGAACAATATGATAGGTAAAAGTTTATGTCTCATTGTTAATTTGCATTTCCAGGACCACTAGTGAAGTGTTGAGTAGTTTTTGTATGTATTCATCATTTGACCTTTTTCTTTGAAAAGCTAGTTGTATCCATTGTCAAATTTTAAAAAATCAAGCCGTCTTTTTCTTAATTCAAAGCCTGTTTATATTACATATGTTAACCTTTGTTAAGTTGTGTGCCTTATAATTTTTCTAGTCTTTTAATTTTCTTATGATTTTTCTATAAGAAAATTTAAAACTTTGTTGTTGTTTTTGCAGTACAATTGCAATTGCAGTGTGATTGAATTTTGGGCCTTATGAATGCTAGGCAAGCACTCCAGTTTTGGCTGCATCCCCAGCCCTTTTTAAATTTTATTTGGAGACAGGGTCTAGCTAAGTTACCCAGGTTGGCCTCAAACGTGTGATCTTCTATGGCAGCCTCCTGAGTAGCTAGATTACAGGCATGCATCACCATGCTTGGTTCAAAATTTAGAACTTTTTTTTTTTTTTTTTTTTGGTGGGTACCGGGGGTCGACCTCAGGACCTTGCACGCCAGCAGGCACCCATGCCACTGAGCGATATCACTGGCCCTTTTTTCGTATGTGGGTTCTGGGAGTCGAACTCGGGCCCTCGCGCTTGCCAGGCAGGCGCTTATGCCGCTGAGCCATCTCACCGGCCCCAAAATTTAGAACTTTTAATTCATTGTTTTTATTTACTAGTTTCTGATCTTGGGTTAAGAAATAACAAACCTCAATCTGTTTTTAATTTTTTTTTTATTTTTGTGGGTACCGGGGGGTCGACCTCAGGACCTCGCGCACCAGCAGGCGCCCGTGCCACTGAGCGACATCACCGGCCCCTTTTTCGTATGTGGGTTCTGGGAGTCGAACTCGGGCCCTCATGCTTGCCAGGCAGGTGCTTAAGCCGCTGAGCCATCTCACCGGCCCACAAACCTCAATCTGTAGGTTGTACATATTCTAAATTTTCTTTTGAGGGAATTATTGTTAACGTTTTAACATATTAGGTTTAATTTCTCTAGAATTTATTTTTGTGGAGGATATAAAGGAGCGAAACTATTTTCTTCCAGACTTTTATTAGACTTTTAAGAATGCATCAGGCTGGGCGTGGTGGTGCACGCCTGTAATCCCAGCACTTGGGAGTCTGAGACAGGAGGATCTCTGTGAATTCGAGGCCAGCCTGGGCTATGTAGTGAGTTCAAGGTCAGCCTTAACTACACAGCGAGACCCTGTCTCAAAAAACAAAACAAAAGTACATCAGCATGTATGCTGTGATTGGTAGTGTGTAGTAAAGTGCAAGGAGATGGTAGCTCTGAAATCAGATAAATAACTTCTTGCCACCAGCTCTGCCATTTACTTTTGTATGACTTTGATAAGTTATTGGGTTTCTCTGAGACTTGGCCTCTCCTTTAAAATGGTGACATTATAATCTGGTATTACCTAGTGTAATATGTAATAATGTCTAGTGTATAGATAATATTAGCTGGTATTATAATGGTTTATTCTTTAACCCAGCAGCATCTACTATATAGTAGCCCCTTAACATAATATTAATTTCTCTTTCCTTCATTTTAGTAATTGTTTCAAAATCCATTACATTTATTAACACAGAGTTATTTCTGGATATTGGTACTGTTACCAGTCTTACTAAACTGTCTAGGCTTGACTCTTGGCCAAAATATATAAATGAATGATGGCATTTAAATATAGTGTATTCTATCTAGAAATGTGCAGTGGCCTATTGTGTATCTTTTTAAAACTTAAATTTGTTTAGGAGTTTTCAAATAGGTAGCCTTTGCTTGTCATTAAGGTCATTTCTTGAAAATGCCAAAGTTAGGGTTGGGGATGTAGCTCAGTGATAGCGGGATTACCCAGCATGTGCGAGGCCCTGGATTCAGTCACTGTCTTTGTGGGGGATGGGAGGGACTAGGTTGAAATAAGGATTAGGTTGAGTTTGTGTAGGCCTGCATTTGTATATTTATTGTCACTAAAAACAGCTTAAGTGGCACCTAAGGAGAATATTAGTGAAATTCAATTTCTTTAAAATTTCTTTGACAATGTAACTTTTATTTATCGTGTATTGCTAGTTGCAATCCTTTTTTGAAGTTTTCAACAAGGTTCTTATAATCCTTTTTCTGATTTTCAGCATTGTGTACTGTGAGATTTTTATTTCTCATGAGCCTTTCCCTCTTATCTTAAATATTCAGTGTTTTTCTGATTTTATGACCAGAAGTTGTTGATTCTCATTCCCAGCAGTAACTTAGAAGGGCATAAGTACTTAGGTTAGACTACTTGGATTTAGATTTTAGTGGAACCATCTTCTAGCTGTGGTGAGTTTAAACAAATTAACACTGTACCAGTTTCCTTATTTGTGAAAGTAGGATAATAATACTTCTTTTTCTTAGGGTAGTTGTGATGTTAAATGAGCTCGTATCTATTAAGCAATTATAGCATTTTTTTTGGCATAAATTAGGAGCTCATTAAAGGTGGATTATTCTGCATTGAGGAAGTATTTCTCATTCCTTTAATGTTTGCCCAAATTAATATTATGTCTAAGCTTTAAATAGAAAGGATTAAAAGAAGTAAATAATTCATGGGGGGATATGCATGAGGTCTGGCTTAGAATAAGTTAAACAGAATGATGAAGAACACCAGTGTATTTGCCCTCTCTTTTTTCTTGAAGAGTTTGTAGTGTTTCTTTCTGTAAATTACAAAAGGCTTTATTTTTTAGGCTTATTTCTGATCTAACAACATTTTCAATGACAGTAGTAATAGTTACAAATAAAGTATAAGTGGTTTGTTTAAAAAGAAAATTATTAATACCATAATATTGTTTTTATTCCCTAACTGTTGAAGTGGTAGGAATTCTTGCTACTATAAAGTGGTCATAATATAATTTATGTATTAGATTTTAGTTTTGTGTCAGACTTAAAATTCAGTCTAATGCTGGTTGAAATCTGTATTAATTTACTTTTTTTTAGTTTTTAAAAATCGCTGGTTCAGCGATGCTTACATAAAATTGAAATCTGGTTCCACTGACTTTTTTCCTTCTGCATGATGGAAGATTTATGCTGCGTGATGGATTTCATAAGTAATTTATGCATATGGGTGTATTAAAGTGAATAATTTATAGTGGATAAATCACAGGGCAACTGTATTATTGAAGGAAGTGGTTTATTCTTAGTAACTTAGTTTCTCAATATAAATGTGGTAACTAGAATTTTTTTTGTAACTAGAATTTTAATGTTTACTTACATTCAATGAAATGATTTATTTAAAGTTTTTCCATTGAAAATTTATTACTAATTTCTGTGAAATTTTGAAAATCTTAATTTATTTTTGTGTCTTTAAGTAGTAGCATATTGAAATCCATTTATAGGAAAAATGATTAATGGCAAAAAAGTATACTTACCTGGAAAACCCTTCTTCATTTTTCAATCTTAAATATTTTTTATTTTATTTTATTTTATTTTATTTTATTTTATTTTTGTGGGTGCTGGGGGTCGACCTCAGGACCTTGTGCGCCAACAGGCGCCCGTGCTGCTGAGCGATATCACCGGCCCCTTTTTTTTCGTATGTGGGATCCGGGAGTCAAACTCGGGTCCTCGCGCTTGCAAGGCAGGCGCTTATGCCGCTGAGCCATCTCACCGGCCCTTAAATATTTTTTAAACTCAAGGTGTTTTGATCTGAATGACTGAATTGTGAATTTGTTTCACATTAAACTGGTCTATTGTGAATTTATAAATATAAATATAAAAACATTTCTTTTTGAAATGTTTCAAGTCACTCTTGTGCAATGTCAAATATATTCTTAATTTAGAAAAGGGAAAAATTCATGATTTTTCTTACTGAAAACAGTTTTTTTACCATATTTTCTTTCAGACTTTTTTCCTGTTTTTATCCTTTGTGTTAAGATCATATCTACATATAATTTTATATTCTGTATTTTCCTATTATATGCACATATATGTATGAGTATGAATACGGGTATATAAACACTCAGATACATTTTAAAATACAAAATTAATTTTTAGATTTCAATTTGATTGAAAGAATACTTTCAGAGCACTGATTAAAAATTATAAAAGCATTTTTAATTTAAAGCAAAAAATAGTATTGTATATTACTATTTTCACATCTTTATATATGCTACTCAAATTGAACTTTTTTCTCCTTTCGGTCTTCCCTTTTTTAATTTTTTTATACAGTGCTGAGGATCAAACCCAGGGTTTCAGGAATGTTGGTCAAAGGCTCTATCAATGAGCTATGCTCCCGGCCCCTATTCAAATTTGAAATAGCTTAATGCCACAAGTTTACTTTTTAAAATATCCCTTGTAATCTTGTAATATTTCTCTCATTTAGTTGTGGATTTTATGTGAAGGAAAAAAAAATCTTTATTTTCTTTGAGTTTAAGAAAGTTATTTCCTAGATAGAAGTTTTCATTGTATATGAGTACTCTATATTATGTTGATAGTAGTATTAAGATGTTCAAACATTTTGCACTTGATTAATGTAGAGATTAATGACCTGTGTAAGTATGGGAATGTGGAAAAGAGATATTCTCACTGAATAGGTGAAGTAGTTATTTTTAAAAATAAGATAGAGCACGAACCTTAAAAGGTCACCTGAAATAATTTGCTGGCTTTAGGCAGGTCTTCAGAAATCTTTTACTTATAAATCTGAAACTAGTCAATAAAGAGTAGGGGTTTATAATTTACAAAGAAAGTTAAACTGTCATGGAGATTGTTTAATTTCCATGAGCCTCACCTTTTCATCTTTCAAATAGTTCTCAATCTTTTTTTTCCTGTCCTGTGACACCTAAGCGATATAATACTTGTCAACATCAGTGTCTCCCAGTCATAGCAGTTTTCAAAGGAGAAAGAGTAAGGCAGGATGTCCTCATTCTTTTGATCTGCCTATTCCTGCCAAGATGAGAATCACTAGATCATGAAATATGTTACTTTTTTATATATATATTTACATAATTTTATTAAATATTTGAATGCCTAAATGTATCAGGCACTGGACTAGATGTTTTGGAAAAATATAAAAATACAATGTTCTGGAGCTCAGGTTGATTGGAGAGGGAAGGCAATACTATAATATTTTATAATATAGACAAAACAGTATACACTACATGAAAATAAACATCAAAGGCCTTGATACATCATTTTTGTCTGGAGCTAGTATTTTTAGCAGTTTGTGATTGTTGCATATGCTGTGATACGTGCTTTATCCCTTTCCCATCTCTCAGAAATCAGCATAAGCAGAAGACAGTGCCGAGGTGTTTATTATTAGAGGAAGAATAGCTTAGCCTTCTAGTTTCTCAATGGAAATTAAAATTCTATTAAACAGAAACTCTCCTTTGTTAAGCAGATAATGATCTGTTAAGCTATAACTATGTCCAATATATTCTTAGGAGATGTTGAAATACAAACATTAAATCTAATCAAAATAATTAATTTTAGCGGTAACTATTAGAAGTATCTGAGTAGATATTAATTATGAGTAACTTCACTAAACAAAGAATCTGATCTGGACGAAGCATTTTCATTTTCTTCTTTATTTGATTAGCAGTGTTTTGCATACAGTTAACTTGGCTTAGTCATCTTGGGAACACTACTTCCCTATGTCCTGAGAAGGTTCAGCCAGAAGACACAGGGACATGGAAAGGAGAGGATGCCTTGGAAGCAGCTTGGAGAAAACAATAGCAAAAGTTCCTTTAATCATCTGTGTGATCATAGAAGTTTACTTAAAATTTCACCTGTAAAATGATGGACTGGATCAAATCACCTCTAAAAATACGGCCCCCAGATTGCATGATGTATGACACTTAATTCCATGCAATGACTTTACAGGGGAGGAGAATATTTGTTTTCTACTTCCTTATTGAGTATCAGTTTCTTCATTGGCTGCCTTTTCTCCCTTCATTTTCTACAAGCTGTCTAGATCTGAGTTGCTTCAAGTGTTTTAATGGCTCTTCTGTTCTGTAAACCTGATTGTCTTGCTGTTTTCTGTGGATTTAGTCCATATGTCTTAAAGGAATCTCAGATCCTCAGTGAATGTGTCTGTATTCATTAACAGCTTCTGGATTAGAGTCTTAGCAGTCATTTAAGTTATTTTTTTTTAACATTCCTAACATTTAAATCATAACCCTGTTCTATTAATGTATTTCTTCCCATGCTTGTTTCATTTCCTATGGTCTCCTGCAAAATTCTCTTAATTTCCCTGTCTTTATTGTTTCTTCTATCTTATCTTGATTTTGATTGCATCTCTGAGAATGCTACCTGAAAAGTGTTATTCATCTTTGTGTCCTCTGTGCAAGAACATATTATAGTTTAACTTGAAGAGCTATACAGACTTGAGATAGTGTCTACATAGTGTTTCATAAAATAAAAGCAGAGTTCTATGGCCTGCTATAATTTTGTAGTGAATGAAAGGACTCTGGAAAAGAAACAGGATCCTGACCAGCAGACTTAGTTCCCTGCAAGGTATTTTGCATTTTTATACTTTTTAATGGCACCACTATCTACTCTTTCTTCCCGGGCAGAAATTTTGTAGGGAATGTACTCCCTACATTCATAGAAGTATCAAAGGTACCAGATTTTATCTTTTAACACCTTTTAACACCCCCCTGTGGGGGAGTGAAATCCAGGGCTCCCACACACAGTGGGCAGGTGTTCTACCACTGAGCCACACCCCCCAGCTCTTTTAATACCTTTTTGATATTACATTTTTCCCTCCATTGTTCTTATTTTAGGTTAATCCATATAATTTCTTTTTTTTTTTTTTTTTTTGTGGGTACCGGGGGGTCGACCTCAGGAACTCGCGCGCCAGCAGGCGCCCGTGCCGCTGAGCGATATCACCGGCCCCTTTTTCGTATGTGGGTTCCGGGAGTCGAACTCGGGCCCTCGCGCTTGCCAGGCAGGCGCTTAAGCCGCTGAGCCATCTCACCGGCCCATAATTTCTTACATGTATTTGTACAACAGTCTTCTAAATGCACTCCCTTCAAACTTGCCTCTTCAATCATTTTTTTATTCTGCAGTTAAAGTGTATAATATAATTCACTCAGAGTCTTTAAATTATGAAATCAAGTGCTCTAAATGTTATACATGGCCCTGGATGAGTTACCTGCTTTGCTAAGTCTTACCACTTGCTCTCTTGCCCTGTGTCCCAGTGTCATGCTCCCTGATCCTGATCCCCTTTTCCTTATTTTTTCTCCAAGATTTATTAGGAATCTTTTGAAGGACCCTTTCTCTGATTTTTCTAATATGGGTGAATTAGTATGTTTCCCATGGCCTTTCATCATTGTAGTTCACATTGTAATATGAAAATGCTTATGTGGTAGCTCCTTTTAGACTTGAATTCCTTTTAGGCTCAGAATCATGTCTTATTCTTTGATCTGTTTATCCCAGAACCTAGCACAGTGTTGTAGAGAGTAATAGTGTCTATAGGTTCCTTGTTAACAAATGAGGAAAGAAGGAAGTTGATGTTTTGGTGAAGTCAGAGACCCACGGATTTGTGCTTTCTGTTGGTGGTGTGATAATTAAGTGTATGCTTGATGTTTCTCTGAGCCCTTTATATAAATTAACTCATTGAATTCACCAAGCATCTTGATTAGTAGTTACTGTTATTATTTTACAGGTGAGGAAACTATGTTCAGAGAAAACTTAGATTCACTTGAGGCCATGCAGTGGCAAGGCCTGACCTCAAACTCAGTACGTGGCGGCAGAGTCTGTATCTTACTTACTTTCCCAACCTCTGAGCGACTGGTGAGTTGGAGGCTTTTGACGTGGCATGGTTGTTAGGGTTCCCCTGGGGTAGCACGGAAGTATGTAAGCTTACGTGTGCTGTATTCTGTTGCCAGTTACTCAGAAGAAACAATTCTGTGGTCTTTACCTCTTAGGCTCAGTAAATCTTTGTGGAAATGAATCTAAGAATCTTTGATTGTACAGTGTTGAAGCTGGCCTTTGTGGTTTTTGCATTATTAAGAAGTCTTGGTTCCCTTGCGTTATTAATCATACTTTCCTGTAATAAAATTAAAACAGTTTTAATGAAAATAACGGCATGTGGATAGTAGATAGAAATTTCATGAGCCACAGCCATGCACATAGAAAACAGTCTATATTTGGGAATAGCAAGGAAGAGATGTGTCTTAAAAAGTAAGCTGGGATCATGTTGCAAAGAAGTATGTATAGCAGAATTTTTTTGTATAAAGCATGATATATTTTAGCAGGTGAATGAGATATTGATGAAAAGCCTTGTGGACAGAGGTAGAACATGGTTTGTTGAACTAGAGATTGAAAGCCAAGGGACACCATATTTAACACTGCAGACATGTGGTCCTAAAGAACAAATTTGAGAAATATTTGTGAAAATAAATAAATAGAATTAGTATTAATTGTATAGAAAGTATTTGAGAAGAAAAATTAGAAGTAAATGATTGTGCTATTTCAAGCTTGGCTGGTCGAAAACTAAAAGGATTGCTGGTTTTTGGGCAAGAGGATCAGTTTAGGAGATTACGTCTGTATTTGAAATGATGGTTTTATGTAATATATATAGTATGTTTTTATTTCTTTTGCTAATTACTTATAAAAGCAGTAGTTTTCAACTGGAGCCAGTTTTGCTTCATAATGAACATTTATCAAGATCTAGAGACATTTTGGGGATACTGCTAAAAATCCCACAATGCAGAGGCCAGCCCTACACAACAATGAATTATCCCATGCAAAATGTCAGCAGTGCCAAAAATCCTTTAGAAAATCTGATGAGTGCAGGCTAGATTTTATCATGAAATTCTTATCTGGTAAGAATAAGAATAAGAATTTCATGATAAAATCAAAGAAGTTACATTTATAGTATTCCCTTTTCTTTATTTCTTTAGAAATTTATGAGAACAGTGAAAGAGCTATCTATCTCTTACGGTGTATCTCCACTTTTTTTTTTTTTCTGCTACAAATAGCACTACAGTAAACAATCTTGTTTATATTATTGTGGTATAGTAGTGTTAATATTTTTGTAAACCACATTTCTCAGAAGTATAGTGTACATAGTAAAATTTTGATTGTATCAAATTTTCTTTTTGCCAAAGTATAGCAGGCTGCGCTCTTGCCAACTGTGACAAACAGCACTTTTCTCCTTCCTCTTGGCAACACTAGATGCTCATAAAAAAAGCAGAAATACGTATCTCTATTTTCTCCTTCTTCCATCTGCTTCTTTATTCATTCCTTCTCTTCCCTTCCTCTGCCATACTTTCTTTGACTTGTGTTTGTTGACCTGATCTAATTATTACTTGCTTACATTTATTTATTTATTTGTTTATTTTGGTATGAGGACCGAACCCAGGACCTTGTGTATGCTGGGCAAGCACGCTACCACTAAGTAGATCTCCACCTACTTTTCTTTTTTTGAGTCCACCCTTCCCCTTACTGGTGTATAGGAACTCTGTTAGATTGATTAGCCACTTGCATTTATTTTCATGGTAGTGGTTTTTTTTTTGTTTTGTTTTGTTTTTTTGTTTGTGGTGCCTTTAATCGGGGAGAAATTTTTAATGTCAGATTTGTCAGTCTTCCATACCTGAAGATTATAAATGTATTTTTATGCTTTTTTTTTTACTGCGTGTTCATATCTTTAATCAATAAGGAGTTTATATGTTGTACACATATGTTTGCTTTAAATGAATTGCCATTATTCCCAGTACAGTAGCTTGAAAAACTCACCTTTTTCCAACTGATAGGAAACGCTTCTGCATATACTGAATTTCTGTTTATGAGTGTATGTAATGTATATATTTTGATTCTTGTATATCTTCTCATGTATGCAATTTATATTACTACCTTTATAACAGATGTAAATGTATTCTTTTTTTTTTTTTTTTTGTGGGTACCGAGGGGTCGACCTCAGGACCTCGCACGCCAGCAGGCGCCCGTGCCGCTGAGCGATATCACCGGCCCCTTTTTTGTATGTGGGTTCCGGGAGTCGAACTCGGGCCCTCGCGCTTGCCGGGCAGGCGCTTAAACCGCTGAGCCATCTCACCGGCCCTGTAAATGTATTCTTAATAATTGGTACACTTATTAAAGGTGCTCTATTCTAATTTATTGAGCTCTTTTTGTGCCATTACCAGGTTTTAATTTGTTCCAGCTTTACAGGGGGATCTTAATATCTGGTAGTTCAGGCCCCACTATTATTCTTAATTTAAAATTTTATTGGTCATTCTCTCACATTTATATTCCAAAAGAACTTTGTCATAAACTTGGCACGTGCCCCCCCCTTCTCATTGGATTTATATTACCAGATCATTATCTTTTTGTTATGTGCTCTCAATACTCTTTAAAATGACATTTGACAAATTAATAACACCAGATTTTTAAGCCATACTATGAACATGAACTGACTGACCACAAATTTCAGCAAATATTTTTGATTTTTCTTCCAAGAGTGATGATATAAGGACAGTGATAGGTAATTCTGTAGAATAAAGGTCTGACTTTTTAAAGTTTTGTTTGAGACTATTTTTTTGTGTGTGTGTGGGTACCGGGGGTCGACCTCAGGACCTCGCACGCCAGCAGGCGCCCGTGCTGCTGAGCGATATCACCGGCCCTTTTTTTGTATGTGGGTTCTGGGAGTCGAACTCGGGCCCTCGCGCTTGCCAGGCAGGTGCTTATGCCGCTGAGCCATCTCACCGGCCTGAGACTATTTTTTAATACTTCATAAATACAATGTGTATTACAACTTCATTGTAAGTAGATGGTACATTATGCAGATGGGATAAACTCAGTCTCTGGAGTACTGTATAAAGAAAATTTCTTTTGGCAGAGCCTTAGGTTTCTATCCATACTAGTCTAATTAAAATTGATGTGGCTGGGGATGTGACTCAGTGATAGAGCTCTTGCCTTGCATGCACAAGGCTCTGGGTTCAATCCCCAGTGCACCACACACACATACATACACACACACACACACACACAAAATTGGTTACTCCTGGGTAGAAGATATCTGTAGAATAGAAATGGATCCTAGGGTTGAAGTTTGGGAAATGCCTTAGCAAAAGTGCAAGAATTACAGACTGATAAGACATGGCAACATTTTATGGAGAAATCACCATTATCACATGTAAATTTCCATGGTTTTTTCTTATGTAATCTTAAATTGGCCATCCTTATTTCTGAACACTTTTAGTAATTATCTTTCCTGAGAATATGAAATACTACTTGTTTTATTTTCTGCTTATTATACGAGAAAAGAATACTTGAACAAATCTACAAGACATCTTTTTCAAAGACCTTTTATTCAAAGCCTCAATTATATAGTCTTCAGAAGTTTTTTCATCATTGCCTAATCTTTCTTAGAATTTTTATCCTGTTGATCCCTAAATTTGCTTTTTCTCATGTTATTTTTCCTTCCTCTTTGTTCAGTTTTCAGTCAGTTCACGTTTTGCTTGTTAATAAGCCTTTCATAATTACTGAGATGCATATTTGGAATTTCTCTTGTCTCTGTACTCATCTCTGCAGCTTGTGTCTCAGAATAGTTTATAAGCTCTTTGAGAATAGCCATGGTGTGACTTATACCTTAAAAATAAATCTGGCTGTGTCATAAGCCAAGGTTATATGGCTTCTGGCAGATAACTCCTAAACATCTGCATAGTTATTATGAAGGTAAAGACATGTAAAGCTCCTAAGAAAAGAGCATAGACAGTGCCATTAGCACGTGCCAGGTTGGCTTCTAGAATTCATAATGCCAAACATTAGGAGGTGGTTGGTATTATGTACAGAAATTAGGAAAAGATAGTAACTTGAGGAGGTTAGTGCCTGAAGAAGGTCTTAGATAACTTGTAAAGACAATGGTGGTCAACTTGTGGTTTCAGAATTTAAACCCACAGGTGTTAATAATTAAATTGTATTTACTGAGTGCTTATTATAGGTAGAGCAATGTGCGGTGGACTGTGTAAACATGTGGATAAGGTACTTCCTGTCCGTAAAGAGCAAGTAGTCTCATAGTTAATGTGCTTAAAGACAAATGGTATGAGTCAGAAGGAAGTACATCATGTGGATATGTAAGCAGAGGATTTCATGAATTCAGCAAGAGCCAATTATGTGATGCTGTAGAGATTTAGCTTTGCATCCTTAACAAAGGAATATATATTGAAAAAGAATCTTCAGGACAAGAGACCTAAATCATTTCATGCTTAAGAGAAAAACCTAGGCTCTTCTAATTAGATGTTAGCCCCAGAAAGGAAGCAGTGGAATTCTGGAGGAAGCAGCTCAGCAACGGGTAGCCACTAGAGACAGAAGGTGGGAGTTTCTAATTATGCTTTGCTAAAGAGATTACTGAAGTATGAGAAATGTAAATTGGTCATGCAGGTAGGTAATTTGGTGTAGGTGCAGGCCCTGCCATTAAGGTGAAATTGTGTAAATTCTTTGTTCCTTGTTTGTCTATAAAACAAGCAGACTGGACTTGATCAGTTGGAAGTGGTTATTTCTGTCTGATGAAAAATCTAACAGATAAGCAGTTCTCTATTATACTAGAGACTGAACAGTAATCATTAATGATATGAATCTTCGGAATGCATATCTTTTGGGAGACTGTGATTTGATGGATAGATTTTGCTTGGTGTTTTTTTTTTTGTGTGTGTGTGTGTGGGTACCGGGGGTGGACCTCAGAACCTCACGTGCCAGCAGGCGCCCATGCCGCTGAGCGATATCACCGGCCCTTTTTTCGTATGTGGGTACTGGGAGTTGAACTCAGGACCTTGCGCTTGCCAGGCAGGCGCTTATGCTGCTGAGCCATCTCACTGGCCCTTTTGCTTGGTTTTGTGGAAGACATTGATAATTTTCTTTCGGCATGGCACATTTTGCTTTTACCTCACAGTAGCCTGTTTTACTTATGGACATTTTAGTGGTTTGAGAGTTGTAGGAAAAAAAAAAAGAGTTGTAGGTGTCTGTATTGACAGACCTAGAAATCATTCGATTCATTATATTAAGTGGAAACTTTACATCATATAAAACTTCAGAGGAGAGGTGGGGTATGGTGCAAGCATGAGGCTCTAGGTTTGATCTCGAACACTGCCATCTTCACCAAAAACAACCCAAAATACAAAATCTTCAGAGAAAACTGAAGTTAGTGAAGTGAACTGCTGTAAAGTAACAGCTAATCTGTGGCAGGACAGGGACCAGAATCCAGGCTTCCTAGTTTCCATCTGGTACTCATTTCCTGCTGCCATATTTTGGGACTTGCTAAAAACGTAGTACTCAATTTCTTAGAACTGTTATTATTGTAGTAAATGAATTTCCTGTTGGTTGAAAAGAATGAGAGAACATAGTAAACATTTTATATTTTTAAATAAGATATTTGAATGCTTGCATTGTATCTCCTATTGATCCATGACTGGTTAATTTATTTCTGACCTGCGTCAGTAGAGTTTTACTTCCCATCCAACATCATGCCGGTTTGAGGATGACTTTGTAATGTGGTTGGGTAAGTGGAAGTATATCACACTGCTCTAAACAATAGCTCAGTGGATAACAGTGAATGTAGGTTTTTATCTGTGCCCATGGGTAATATTACAAATATAAATTAACATGTTTTCAAAATAGCCTGAGCCTTAAAGGGAGAATTCTAGAATTGGGCTTACTAAACTCTTTGAAATAGCATGCAGAATTTTGTGTGTATGGTACATTTTTCTGTCAAGAATATCCCATTGTTTTTGTTAAAAAGGGATACCAGACCTAAAAAAAACCAGAAAAACAAAAAAAGTAATCAAACCCATAATATTGGTCTCTTTCTACTTTCACTTAATCAGATTTTTGAAATGCTGCATCTAGTGTTTGTTTGATTACCAAAAAGCAATATATTTTTCTCATTCCCCAGAAATATTGCAAGATCACACTGATGTTTCTCTATGCTTAGAGACCTTTTGTGTGACTGTATGACCCACTTACTTTTTTAAAAAGTCAGAATTTCAGTATTTCAATGTACTAACTGTGTAAATGGGGTAAGAAAGTTTTTTTTTTTTTTTTTTTGTGGGTACCGGGGGGTCGACCTCAGGACCTCGCGTGCCAGCAGGCGCCCGTGCCGCTGAGCGATATCACCGGCCCCTTTTTCTTATGTGGGTTCCGGGAGTCGAACTCGGGTCCTCGCGCTTGCCGGGCAGGCGCTTAAGCCGCTGAGCCATCTCACCAGCCCCGGGGTAAGAAAGTTTTTAAGGAATGTGGTTGGAAGATATTAAAAATGAAGCTTAGTGGGACATTGGAATTTGTCCCATAAAGCCTGGATAGAGACATTTTTATGATTTATGTTGTCCCTCTTTTTTGTCCCGTCTTAGGACAAAAGCCAAAACCCACCATATCACCTTTCCTTGTTTTACTCCGTCAGGTGTCTCCTCCCTTCCTGACTGCCCTCCTACACACATACCTGCACCACTACCACCGCCACCATCACATTGTCATAGTGCCCTAAGTATCCTCCTTTCTTGTCTCCTCACTCTATCTTTGCTATAACTCTAGGAACTACTTTTTTTCATGGAAAGCCCTTCTGTAATTCTTAATGTTTTTCTAGTGCTTTTCTACTTATTTTACTTCATTTGTAGTCTTTTAAACCTTGGGGCCTCGAAAGTCAACTTTATTCTTTTTCCTGCCTTTATAACACCCTTATTTCTCATCCTTTTTTTCTTCTCTTAATCTCTGCTGCTTTGAGGTTCTTTTTCGTGAATCAGGTTTTTGTTAGTTCTGTTGCAGTTATCTGCTGAACCACCTCATGACTACTTTTGCTTATTCATCAAAGACTGAAGCCACTGGCACTTTTCTTCTCCACCTTGAGCTCTTTGTGGTCATAACTTACTCTAGACTAGAACATCTATATGGAAAAACACTAATACCAGCTGAAACAAGGACTTTTAGTTTCTGTGTACCTCATTTGCAGTGGCCTTTACCTTTCATTAGCAATTCACTATAATTTCCTCTCCTTCAGGTGATAACTAATTCCCATATCCCATTCTGACCACAGCTACTTCTAATTGTGCATTTCATACCATGACCTTTTCTTGACCTGTATGAGGGTGATTGAAAAATACAGGAATGTTTAAATTTTAAAAATTATTACAGTAAAAAGCACATTGCCATGAATCTCCCTCAAAATATGTCCTCTCACTTTGAATACACTTATCCCATCACTCTTGCCACTTTCTGAAGCAGTTTTGCAAATCCTCTTTTATGTCTTTACTTGGGCTGTCTTGGATGCCTCAATGTCCTAACTCTGAAACATTTATCTTTCGTGGTCATTTTGACTTTGGGGAAGAGCCAGAAGTCACATGGTGCCACAGTGATGACATACTGTAATGTTATTACAAGCCTGCCTTTCTGTTGGATGCTACTCCATAGCAGCATTCACATGAGGTATATTTTTTTAATCACTGCTTTTAAAGATGAAAGAAGGTTTTCAGAATTGCTTCAGAAAGTAGCAAGAATGATGGGATAAGTGTGTTTGAAGCAAAAGGGAGTATTTTAAGGGGGATTAATGGCAATGTATCTTTTACTGTAATAAATTTTAAAAATTTAAACATTTGCCATATATTTAGATCATTCCTTGTAGATTCTTCTGCTTTCTCTTAGTGCATCAGTATTCTTCTTTCATTATTTTATTTACCTAGCTTAGATTTCATAATCTTTGGCATTCTCAATAGTTCTTGTGGGGGCAGTACTTTGAGACAGGGTCTTGCTATGTAGTTCAGGCTGGCCTTAAACTCACTGTGTAGCCCAGGCTGGCCCTGAACTCATGGTGATCCTCCTGCCTCAGCCTCTTAGGTACTAGGATTACAGGCAAGCACCATCGTGCCTGACTCAATACTTTTTTTGGTGGGGGGCAGTATCTTCATCTACCGTGTTACTTTCTCCTTGCATCTGTTAGGTAGAATCTTAACCCAGCATGAAACAGTTAATGCCTTTTCCTGAATGGCTGAATATTGCTAGGGGAAAATCACACAGAAAAGCAGGTTGATTCTACTATAAATTCATTTTCATAAAATTTATTTATTTATTTATTTATTTTTGTGGGTACCGGGGGTCACCTCAGGACCTCATGCGCCAGCAGGCACCCGTGCCGCTGAGCGATATCACCGGCCCTTTTTTCGTATGTGGATTCTGGGAGTCGAAATTGGGCCCTCGTGCTTGCCAGGCAGGCGTGTATGCCGCTGAGCCATCTCACTGGCCCTTCATAAAATTTAAGTGGGTCTTCAGAACAGTATTACACTTCCCCTTAATTTTAAATGTTTAACCCCTTCTTTGTACAGTAATTATTGAAAAACTTACTTCTCAAATCTTTTTACTTTTCTCGTTCAGTCTCAGTCTCAGCAGGTAATTAACTGCTATGTTAAGGAGAAAATAAAAGCCATCCATTCAGAATTGTCATCTTTGAATTTCTGAAATCTGCTTTCTTTTGGAATAAAAGAGCCTTTTCTTAACCTTGGTTCAGTTTCTACTGCCTCAGAAACATTAAAATATTGATGATCTATTCCTAATGTATTCAGCCAGTCCATCTCAGCTTTATCTTTTCCATTAGCTTGGTCCCACATCTCCCTTCTACTGTCAGTCTCCCACATTTCCTCCCTTTCCAGACAAACATCTAAAACCTGTGGCACCAGATTTGATTCAGAATTTCAGAATCTTTGGGTTTAGAAAAGCATTAACATTATATACCAGTGATGGTGAACCTTTTAGAGACCGAATGCCCAAACTGCAACCCAGCACCCATTTATTTATCACAAAGTGCCAACACTACCCCATGTACACTGTTATCTGATGCTGGGCTGCTGGGGCAATGCAGGGTGAAGTGGTTCACGTGCTGACAGGGCTCTGTGTGGCCACTGTGTCACGCGTGTCATAGATTCACCACCACTGTTATACCATTTGTGGTATAATAGCCCCTGTGGGTTGTGGAACAGCATCCTATTATCAGACACATTATTTCCACCCTGAAATGCATGGGTTTTCACTTTCAATGGGATAGATAAGGATTACAGATAAATACCCTCATGTCAGTTCATGCCAGATTCCCAGTGAGTTATTTAAAAACAACTTTAATATTTCAGTGCTTTTGGACATTGAAATTATAGATAAGAGGTAGTGGACATATACTTTTGCTTCTGTTTCCCAACTTCTTCTGTTTTTTTTTTTTTTTTTCGTAACCCATTCTGGTTTTAATTTCCCTCACTTTTTTCAGATGCCTTTTGCTAGCCCTATTGTGGCATTTATCTAAAGTGATCATTTCACGAGTGGATGTTTTCATCGTCATCTCACTTGAGTGACCAGTGGCTTCAGATTCTGGTGATGCTGACTCCGTCAAACACTGTCTTCCTTTGCTTCTTTGGCACCAGCCCCTGCTGGCTGTCCTTCACCTTCTCACAAGCGTGTTGTCGTCTGTCTTGTGCTTACTCGTTGGCATTCTTCTAAGGCTTTGTCCTAGGACCACTTTTGGTTTTTCCTCTGTTCTTTATCCCTTGGTGGTCATAATTTATATCTTTAAGTACTGGTTATATGCTCACAAACCACAAATATGTGCTTCAGCTCAGACCTTCCCTTTGAGCTTGACCAATCTGCTGAACTGCCTACTTGACATTCCCTTTTAGAGATCTTAAATGATCTGGATTGCTAATACATCCTAATCTCATTTTTCCACTACCAAACTGCTTTTCAGGTGTTACTCATTTATTTTATTATCTCCATTCTCTTTCTTCTTCCTTAGCTTTCCACTTCCTTAGCTAATTTTGGTGGTATCCACTTCTGTGGAGCAAAGGTTAGGATCTTTGGTATGCTGTAAGGGTCCTGCATGGTTGGCCCTGCCCACCTCCCCTGCTTCAGTTTGCTCCCTGCTGTTTTCCTTTGCTCTGAACTACTTTGCTTTCTCCTACAAAGGACCATTATGGAAGCTACTCTATCTGGAATGCTTTTCCAATGCTAGTCAATTTCTGCTTTTTCACATCTTAGCTCTAATTCTTACTTTTCTAGAGAAGCCTTTAATTCGTGTACCCTATCATCAGATACCATATGTGAATTCTTAACAGATTTAGTTTTATATTTGTTGATCATTGAATGTGTTCTCCCCACTAGACTGTAAGCTGAGCATAAGTATTACATGTACTGTTCTCAGTTGAACCTAGCATATCGCCTGTTAACAGTAACATTTGTGTGAATTCTGTACATTATCTTTCCTAATTTATTTAGTAATTTCTTTCTGTGTATTTATGGAGCACAGGCAGTTTCTGTAGTTTTATATGGATCCAATCATGGTGGTGCTTTTTGAAAATTAAGAAGAAACATTTTTAAAAATTCAGAGAATTACATGTATAGTGACCTAATTCATAAATTCTTACTCTAGCTCATAATTTATCCTTCATGCTCTTAATTTGTTTTGCTAGCTTGACCTCTTCCCCTGTGTTCTTTGAGGATATCAGATACGTTACCAAGTCTAGTGTAAGTGCAAGTAAGATATATGCAGGGTTCCAGCAAAATTCAGCAGACTCTCACCTTTTTTACTAGTTTATAAATCTCACAGGATTATAAATAGTTTAGCCATCTGCTAACTAACCAAACAGTTTTAGTATTATGTAAAGGTGTGGTGGGAGACGGAGGTAGAGAGTCTAGGTATAATGTTAGAACAGGCTCTTTGCTGAAACCACTTTGTGACCTCTTAATACTGAAACTTAACAGTCAGTTCAAAATTAAGAAGAGATTTGGTGGAGGTTAAGCACAAGGTGAGTCCTGACAATAGGGAGTTTCCCAGAAGATGATAAAGTTCCTTTTAGCATTTACAGCTCACTAAACTTTTAATAGAAAAGATATGTATTTATAAAGACATGAGTTCTGTGAAAATTATCATCTATAATTTATATGTGTTATATATTTCTAGGAATTTAATTAGCCTTTTATACTTTTTAATTAGGAAAATCAATAGAATCACAGTCATCTCGAAGTGAATCTGAAATTGTGCCAAAAGTTGCTAAAATGACTGTATCTGGAAAGAAGCAAACTATGGGATTTGAAGTGCCTGGGTAAGGTTTAAGTTTCTCCCCTCTCTTTTGAAGTCAGTGTCACCTTCTGTTAGTCTGTAAGAAAGATGATCTGTTCTGTTTTCCAAGATGTATCTCTAGTACTGAAGTGTCACATGTTCTCAATATAACGCAGTGCAAAGAGAAGAGGATGAGGTATAGAACTTGATTCTAGCCTTTATGTATGTTTCTTACTCTATCTCACTTGTCAATTTTTTCACATAACAATTTATAGCTACTTTAACAACAACAACAAAAAAGCCTAACCCTAAGTTAATTGTTACACCACTAGGTTGCATAGATAAGTATGTTTAGGGTTGCATTTTAGTCAGTAAAACACATACTCATTATTTTTTAATAATTAAAATATTGGGCCGGTGAGATGGCTCAGTGGCATAAGCGCCTGCCTGGCAAGCGCGAGGGCCCGAGTTCGACTCCCGGATCCCATATACGAAAAAGGGGCCGGTGATATCGCTCAGCGGCACAGGCACCTGCTGGCGCGCGAGGTCCTGAGGTCGACCCCCCGGTACCCAAAAAAAAAAAAAAAAAAAAAAAAAAATAATTAAAATATTAAACGTATCTTTCCATATTGAATAAAATAGATATTAGTAAAGACATAAAATTTAGCATACCTAGGATTTTGAATATCTGTGAAAAGTGATAGCAAGTCGTACATGAGTAGCACCTTGTTCTTTTTTATTTGAACTTCTAGAATTCCTCCAGTTTTTATAGAGAAGGGAAGTAAGTTTCTCAAAGGCAATTTTGAAAACATTAATTTTTAACCTCTTTAAAAACTTTTAAGATTTTTCAGGCATCCCTAAATATTACTTAAAAGTTATATGTATATGTATTGTCTGCCAAAAAAGATGAACAGTGTTATTAAATATAAACAGAGGTGAAGGTTTTTTTAACTTAAAAATGTAAACTCAGCATCCTTATTTTTTCTCCCTTAAAAACATTCTTTTATCTAAATTAATGGGAAGATCACAAGTCTAGGGAGGGAAGAATCTTGATCACCTAGATCAGTGATGGTGAACCTTTTACAGAGTGCCAAACTGCAACTCAAAACCCACTTATTTATTGTAAAATGCTAACACTGCAATTAAACATGAATACTGAGGTTTTAGTTTAGAAAAAACAATTGTACATTAACATCTTTTGTCTTAAAAGAAAGACACAATAACACGCATGCTATATAGTTTTGCCGTCACTGACCTCGATCAATTTTTGGATTTTTTTTTTTTTGTGTGTGGGTACCGGGGGTTGACCTCAGGACCTCATGCACCAGCAGGCGCCTGTGCCGCTGAGCGATATCACCGGCCCTTTTTTCGTATGTGGGTTCCAGGAGTCGAACTCAGGACCTCGCACTTGCCAGGCAGGCGCTTATGCCTCTGAGCTATCTCACTGGCCCCCTGATTTTTGGATTTTATAAAACTAAAACTTTGTTCAATTGATTTCAAAGTCAAGGAGGGAAAAGACTTCATATATAATAAGCATTCAGAATATATTAGTTCAATGATTGCATGAAACAAAAAAGATAATTTTTGTCTTGAGTAACTTTAATCTATTAAAATAATTGGAATTATTTAATTACAAAAGCTTACTGTGTATCTTTTTGCCTCTGAATTAGGGTTGAGCTGACATAAATACTCATTTTATCCTTAAACTTTTGAATGCCATTTAATCCTATTATAGGAGTATTTCCACTGAGAAAGAATAATAGAATTTGCAATTCCTGTTCTAAGGATTAGAAAGCAATGTGCAAATGGATTCGAATTAATGTACCACATTAAAAGCAAATGCATAGTTCAGTAAATAAATCATTATTAAAATAATGGGCAGTAAATGATCAAGTAATCTAAATACTCAACCTGGGCATGATGGTGCATGCCTGTAATCCCATTACTCAGGAGGCTGAAGCAGGAGGATCATGAGTTTGAGGCCAGCCTGGAATGCACTATATAGTGAGATTCTGTCAAACACAAACAAGCAGGCAAAGAAACTATTACATACAAGCAAATAATTCCTGAAGTCCAACTGTATACTTTACAAGTGCAATGTAGGCCTTTTCAAATTTTATAAAAACTATATGCTTCATGAAGACGGGGACCATTAATGTTCATCATTAAATTCCTTTCAGAGGATAGTCATTTAAATATTTATTAATCAGAGCCCTTGGGGAAATATGTATTATTTTAAAAATAAGTTTAGAAGTAATATTAAGGTAAAAAAAATGGTCTGTGAACCATTTTGATGTGACCTAGGGGAGAATTCATCAGATTGTGAGAAGTCTGTTTAATTTGATTGAAATACTCAGAAGTGCTTAATAGTGCTCAAGGTCAAACAAGCTATACTTTTTAAGGATCTTTTTGAGATTTATGATAGGGATAAATACATAGGCTGTTTTGGTTTAGTCTCAAGAATGTACACAAGCCAGGCATGTAAACCAGCATTGGGGAGGTTGAGGCAGGAGAATTGCAGTGAGTTCAAGGCCAGCCTGGGCTACAGAGTGAGACCCTGTCTCAAAAAACCAAAAAAAAAAAAAAAAAAAAAGGAATGCACACAGAATGATGATGAATCCCTTTTTTTTCCCCTTTAGTACTGGAGATTAAACTCGGGGGCTTCACCCTGAGCTACACCCCAGCACTTTCAAATTTTTTAAAATTTCGAGACAGGGTCTTGCTTAGGTGCATCATTGCCCTGCCTGGGCTAGAATTTGGGATCCTTCCACCTCAGCTTTACTGAGATTACAGGTATGTTTCACTATGACCATACTTTTGAGTTAAGATTTCAGCATAATAGGTGTCTATATAATTTGATTCCCAGTGGTGTCTTTTAAAAAATACAGAATAGTTAATATTGTTAAGGACTTTTGTGTCTGTAAAAGTCAGTAGCTTAAAAACAATCTATGGGCCGGTGAGATGGCTCAGCGGCGTAAGCGCCTGCCTTGCAAGCGCGAGGGCCCGAGTTCGACTCCCGGAACCCACATACGAAAAAGGGGCCGGTGATATCGCTCAGTGGCACGGGTGCCTGTTGGCGCGCGAGGTCCTGAGGTCGTCCCCCTGGTACCCACAAAAAAAAAAAAAAAAAAAAAAAAAAAAAACAATCTAGCCAAGTGTGGTGGTTTACACCTGTAGTCCCAGTACTCCCTGTAGTCCCAGCCCTTAAGAGGCTAAGGCAGGAAGACTGTGAGTTTGAGGCCAGCCTGGATTACATAATAAGACTTTGTTACGAACAAACACAACCTCCCCCAAAACCAACCAACCAACCAACCAAACAAAAAACCAGTCATGTTTTCCTTCATATTACAGCATACTTTTCTTGATTTTCAGGTTTCATAGGCTTAGTACTATGTCTAGTTGTTAGAGTATAAGCCTTTGAAATAGAGTTTGGCCGAATGTTTGCTAAATATGTTTAGGACTTGAAATGATAATTGAATATGCAGCATATCACATATAGTTACATAATTTTAAGGTTAAAATAATTTTAAAAACTACAAGTTTTGTTCTTATTTCAGCTTTTGGGGCAATACTGCATATGACAAAATGTTTAATATTGACAAGATCATCACTGAGAGAAAGTGGACTAAAATGTAGTTTTAAAATAGATATAATTTAGTGAAATAACTCTGATAATCTGATTTATTAGACAGCAAGCAATATACTGTATAATACTGAACAAATTTCTTGATTCAGAAATGGAATGTGAAAAATTTAGAACACATAGGTTATTTAACTTTAGTTCAGCCTTTTTGGAACTTTTTAGAAGTATAAATACTTTTTGAATTAAATAAGGCATACAGTATGCATGGTTTCTCAAATAATTTTTAAAATATAAAAAAAGTCTGTGAAGAATCAAATTCATAGAAAATACATTAAGTTTGCTCAGAGACCAAAAAAAATTCCAAATAAAAAAGAACCTTTAATGTAGAATTTCTATAAACATAGAGTGTGCACTGAAGATCTATTTCTGCCAATAAATATTTTTTTAAAAGGCTAATGCATTGCTTGGAAGATACAGAAACCATAAAAAAACTGTATTTTCACTGGTATTAAAAATTGTAAATATATCTCTAAAAATGTATGTAAGTAAAAATGGTTACAATATTGCATATAGAAGAAATATACTTAACCTCTTAAATCTCAGTTGTGGCCTTCTAAGTATCTAACTCTGGACAAAAGGTTAAACCTGTAGATTAATAGTCTACCATTAGGAAGGTGCTTTAGAAAAACAAGAAATTAGTCATTTTATAATATTAGATAAGGTTACCATGTTAGACCAGAAAACACTTTAAAAAAATTTAGCTAACTTATTCTTCCATCATACCAGTCAGTGATTATAGGCCTGAACCTAGAATGGTCATTTTTAAACCTTATTTTGGAGGATTTCCAAATCTTAACAGATTGACTTTTATTCCATAATATACCTATTTTCACTAAGTACACACTTACCGAAGGATGCTTTTCTAATTACTTTGGTCACTTCCCTCCAGCACTATATAATTTTAAGTGAATTAATTTGCCACTTAGCGAAGATTTACTTGAAAGGGAGTGCTGTACTGAAAGTGAGAGAAAAGGAGATCTTTCCTGATACTGAACTATAATGACATGGTTAGGTCCGTCCTGTGTTTTGTGAAGCCCCTTTGATGCCTAGCAGCACCTTTGAGGGCTGCTTGGTTTCGTATTGAACTTCAAGGCCGTGTCCACTCAGTCAGCCAGGGCTGGCTGCTTTTCATCTGTTCTCCCTGTCAGATTTAACATAAACTTTCCTCCAAGAAAGGCAGTTAAGAAGATTTAAAGCCTGAGACTGTGATTTTTCTCAGGTCTTACCAGAACCAGAGCCTATGTCTATAGTCATTTTGGTAGAATACTTCTATTTATTGTCTTCCTCTTTTTCTCCTTTTCCCTCTCCCCATACTCCTTTCCCTCCTCCTCTCTCTTTCCTTCCTCCCACTCCTCCTCCTCCTTTTCCCTCCTCCTTTCCCTGCTCCTCATCATTTTTACTCTAAACACAGAATATTGTCGTGTTTTAGTTTTAGAACTAGCTGTGGTCTTTCAAATACATATTCTCATTATAGTCTAAGTTGGATTTTATTTAGTCTATTAAAATTCTTTAAAAATATGGGGAGATTTTCCGCTTATTAAATTTTTATTCACTAGTAGTTCAGTATGAAGCTACTCTAAGCAGTGCTAAAAAATGAATGCTTAATTTGGCCATGGAGATGTGGAAAAGCAAAATGAGAATGAATGTGAGGCTTTCAATGAAGTTGCAAATATAACCAATATGTCTCTTTTCTTGAGGCATAGGATGAAGGGATAATGTTGAGGATATAAAACTGAGAAGAAAAAAGTAATCTTTTTTGTTAACATGGGGCAAGAAGGAAATCTACTTTTCTTACACATTTCCATTACTACAGTCTTAGGTGATTATTATAACTATTTTCTGTTTGTAATTTCTCTTTGCCAGATCCACATTGAGTTGGATATAATTAACTTCATTCTGAATCTTGCAGTTTAATCTTGCAGCTTAACAAAGATTGCCATCATCATTGGCCAGGACAAGATAAATTAAGCGAGATAGTCTTGTTTCTACTTTATCTTAGTCCCCAAGTAGTAAGCTTTTGGAAGTAAAACCTAATTATTTCATTTCAACATCTTTGTTTTTCCTCAACATCAGTGCCTAGTGTATGTTAGAGTTTTAAATAAATCAAATGTTTGATGAACTAAACTGATGAAAGCTTTTTTGTCAAAAATATTAAATTATAGACATTTAGAGATATTTCCCTTAAAATTTAGTATTTGAGCAAAGAAGATCATAGTCTGTCCTGTTGAAAGGATGAGTTAGTGGTAAAACTAATACTAATTTATCTCCAGTAACACATTTGGTATGAATTTTACAAAATATCTCCTTTATGCCATCTGCTTTGACAAGATTGCTTATAGAACCAAGGCTGTGGATTTGGATTTTCGAGTTTTAGTTATTTTACAGACTATGTTTCTCTTAGTTTGGGGTAGACTTTTTCTCCTGGGGTCCTCCAGGCTGTATTTGTGTGGTGTGGGTTTGGTTATTTGTCATTGACTTTTTAACAGACTCCAGCCACTTTGCAGAGATCGTGTTTGGCCTAGAAACTGGATTGGAAAGACATCTTTTGTGCCCCCCTGCCACTACAGCTGGGTTAAGGACTTTTGACCTATCTGCCTTCTGTAGGGTAACTGCTGAAGAAAATGGTCATATTCAAACACCTCAAAAAGGACCTGCTGGTGAAGATACCGCCACTGCTTCTTCTGACATTCTTGAGACTGTTACTAGATCAGCTCTTCCTCCCCACTCCAGTCAAGCAGAAGAGCAGAGTTCAACACCAACAGCAGTGAAAAAGTCTGGCAAGCTCAGGCTGCATGTAGACGTGAAAGCAGAGCTGGAGAAGCGGCAGGGCGGCAAGCAGCTCCTCAACTTGGTGGTCATTGGTATGTCCTTGCTCCCCTAAACTATCAGGCAGTTCTGCTTTACCGTGCCTTTTGGTGGGGAGGGCATGGAAATGTTGAGTTCTTACACAGGTGCAATTGAAGTGAAGGAAGGAGGTGTTGCATCATAATGCTTCCTGGTCACCTGGGTGACAATGCCAAGCTACCAGGAAGGTCATTCAACTTGGTTTGTGGCATTTTCATTTTGTTGAACATTTAAAAAATGGCCTGTATTTCCAAAGATCATGGGAAATTGTCCCATTCTGGAGATGTGCTTTTTTTTTTGTGTTTAGATGTTTTAACTGTCATTTGATAAAAATTCATATTGATTACTCTAAACACTGTCCCGAATTATTGAATCACACACTCATGCATGTCTCAGTGTGAACGACATCTGGAAAAGTACCTGGTATTAATCTGAATCAATTTTCCGTAGGTCATGTTGATGCTGGGAAAAGTACTCTGATGGGCCACATGCTTTATCTCCTGGGTAATGTGAACAAAAGAACTATGCATAAGTATGAACAAGAGTCTAAGAAGGCTGGCAAGGCTTCATTTGCATATGCATGGGTCTTGGATGAGACTGGCGAAGAAAGGGAAAGGTAGTCATTATATTTCAAAATTTTCAGTCTAAAATGATACAGTCCTTTAAAATATGTAATATATATTAAGTATGTAAAACATACCATGAAATACTTTAGGAAAAAACCTTAATTATCAGGAAATTATTACTGTTTTGTTCATTGTAATTACATATTTTTCTATTTCTGTGAGACTAAGTTAAAAGAATGTTCATCAAAAACAAGATAAAACAACAAGAAAAAAAGCAGCACATACCCTAAGCTGATTATTCTGTGGGAGAATTTTCAGTTGTTAGTTCCCTAGGTGATGGCAGCTTATCTTGATTTTAAATTAAAGATATGAATAAGACTTTCAAGACTTCTATCAGGTTATAAAGAGAAGGTAACTCTCTAGTAAAGTCCCTTCTGTCTGGATTCAGAGTGATCAATGAATCAAAAACACCAGACTTAATTCATTTTTATACTTTTATATATTACATTTTTATGAGAGTGAACACAGGAATAGTTCCACCTCTGTCCTTTGTGTAGATATATCTAGTCACTCTTCTAGATTAGATACTCTTTCTGTATCTATCTGTGTGTTTACTGCTGATTTCAGAGGGATTCTATCAGGAGAATGTAGGTTCTTTACATACCTCTGGCCACGGAATAGTATTTCTTTCGAAGTCCTTATAGAGTGGCACTATTTGTATATTATTATATATATATATATATATATATTATATTATTAGTGGCATTATTTATATTAGTTAGAGATGGAGGAACCAAAGGGCACTGTACTAATGAAGTGAAATGGCAGATGTATCGATTGTGTCAGAGTAGTAACTAACCACCTGTGAAAGTCCTTCTAAATTAACAGTGAGATTAAACTGCTCCTTAATGGCTTCAGTCTGAATGTGCTTTGAGAATATAACTAGATTTTCATACTTTTTCATGTGTTTATTTTCTTGCAGTCTTAGTCTGCATTGTTACATATAGTTCTCAATAGAGCAGGCCATAATATTCATTAGATCTCCTGATAAATACGAATTTATGATGGTCTCTTTTTTCCTCCTCTTAGGGATCTTTTAATATTGCAAACCTGTTTTTTTCCTAGTAAAAGCTAGCTGGACAGTTACCAATTTTTGGAAAACAATAGAATTTTGTATATGATTTATTGGATAGCTAAATAATTTCCACCTATCTGCTTTAAAAAGTAGCTTATTAAAGTATATATGGTGTTGGGCCAGTGAGATAGCTCAGCGGCATAAGTGCCTGCCTGGCAAGTGTGAGGTCCTGAGTTTGACCCCTGGTACCCACAAAAAAAAAAAAAAAAAAAAAAAGTGTTTCAGTTGTCTTTGTGCTATCTGGTAAATACATAAAGATAGTGAGAACAGTGTAATTTAAAGTTAGAATGGCTTGGTTGAATTTACTTAATATATGAGTTGAGCTGGCGAGTGAGCTAATTATCTATTTGATTTCTATAATGATCAGTCATTTTAGTTTTTTAGGGCACTACATATGATTGGCTATCATATTTTTGCAGCTGTTAATTCTCTGTTGTTCCACCTGATACAAATTTTAGAATATTCTTTCATTATATACATAGCAGAGGCTTTTAGGTGCATAATGGAAGTTCTAGCTCACTCTGTTGTGTTCCTAAATAACATTTAAAAATATAGTATATTACTCCACTATGTCAAATATTTTTGAATTCTCTGTTCTTCTCAGATGTTGAAGAACAAAAACTAGCAGGCCAAGTGACATTTTCTTATTCTTAGAGTTACCAATTGAGACCAGAGCCAGGTCAAAAGAATATCCTCAGGTCAAATAATTTAGGGAGGAACTCAGAATATGTCTTGGTTCATGACTGTTCTGAGGTTGCTTCTGGTCCCTAGATGATTTACAAGTTATTAAAGAGAATTAAACATCACTTTTGTAAACTCAAATGACGCATGGTTTCAGATTAAACTCTGAGGACTTGACCAAGGGAGACCCAGTTACTTTATTGCTGAGTGAACCTGTAGTTCATTATTGTAATTGTCAGGACTTTATTGATAGTGAAAGGGAATACTATTATTTATTACTTTGGATGATCCTGGGGCAAACCTTACTTTTTCCATAAATGATTTCCCTTTCTAAATTTCTGAGGTTTGAAATAACTCAGTACTCTTATAGACTTTCCTTGAACTTCTTATAATCTGAATCTTCATTTTTGTTGCTGAGAAGAGGCACTGTGTTGGTCTCCAAGAAGAATGAAGTGGGAACTGCTACTCATCATGTAATTTTTAAAAAATTGGGGATCTCATTTGATAGTCTCCTGTTTTTTAGTTATGTAACACACTGGTCAACTTTACAAATGAATGTTTTATGAGTTTATTTGTATAATTAGTGAACCATAAACAAAGAACATGAGGAAAATTACTCTTGATAGTGTCATTTTTCACTTGATCTTTTCTCATGTGCAGTGTTTGTTTTTCTCCCATCTAGAGATGTACAAAAAAAATTAGGAAACGGGAAATACTTATTATTTTAATTGAATTCTTGCTGCCTCCATAACTTTGTTTTAAAGCTATATGGGTATAATTCTATTACAGCATTTGTTCCAGATCCAGTTGATAGCTTACTTATTCAAAATAATGGCCTGAATAATAAAATTCCAGTATTACTTAAGAATTTAGATTAATTTAGCTTATTATTAAAAAATTTAACCTATATCTCATTATTTATATAGTATTTTCTAACCATTTAATGTTTCGTTTAAGGGGAGTCACAATGGATGTTGGTATGACAAAGTTTGAAACCACAACCAAAGTTATTACATTAATGGATGCTCCAGGCCATAAGGATTTCATTCCAAATATGATTACAGGAGCAGCTCAGGTACCAGATAGTTCCTTAACTATATATAGTGCACTAATGATACACACATTTCTTGATGCTAAGGTTGTAATTCCAGAATTTTAATTTTTAAAATTAAAAATTTTAACTTTTAAACAGTTTGAAAAAATTGAGAAATACTGTTTTCTTGATTTCTTTATAAAACCTTTTCAGTGTATTACAAAGAAGCAACTGTATAAAGGCTATAAATTCCTTGTAGTTAAAATTGATGATAAAATATTTAATAAAGTATAGCTTTTTATTTCATTTATTGATAGAGTGACTGTTTCAAGATGTGCCTTGTTACTCTGATTCCAGTTCTGTGTCTTTTTAAAGAGCTAATTATGTAGAAATAATAAAGCTTGGGTTCTGTACCCCAGTGATTTATTTGCTTTCTGAAGTAATAATTTTTTAAAAGTTTATTCATAAAAGAAAAAAAAATGCACATTAAAACTCTAAAAGTACTATTTACCACCAGTCAGTCTGGCACAGATCAGAAAGCTCCCTAAAACATGGACAGATCTCATACATTGCTTATGTGACTACTGGAGCTACCTCCTCTACTGAGGGCAGTTCCGTCTTTAAATAAAATAAGCGAATGCTTTCTTTAAGGATTGAAAAATAATTGCAGTTTGTACACTTACATGATTCTTAATAAGGATACTGAAAAAAAATCAAAGATATTTTTAAATAATGAAACAATACTATGTAGGGCATTGATTTCTTTCATAATGGATGATTTTTGGGAAAAAAAGTGTTTAAAAATTTGGCTTTGTCATGTATCAAAGTATGACTTCAAGCAGTTGACCCAGGGTTCCACTCATTGAAAAGGAATATTAATGAGTGTTTGTCTACCTGAGAGGTCTCGAGTGTATTTGAAGATAGATAAGAAATATTTGGTTTCATTTTACAAAGTTAGTATATAATTTTAGAATATTAATTTAAGATTCATGAACTGAACATTATGAAAGGTTAAAATATAATTATTGCTGTTGATTGTTGATTTCGTACTTAATATGGGTCAGACACTATGGTAGGTGTAAGGTGTGCATTTATTGTAATATAATCCTTACAAGCAATTCTGTAAGAGATATATCATCCCCATTTTAATACCTATCCCTATAATATACCTGTTAGGTATGTATTATCCTCACTGCATGTACCAAAGTATATAATGCAGTTTTAATTTCTCTGTATCTTCTTTTATGTATTTGTCTGTGTATACATGTGTGTGCACGTATTTTTAATTCATTCAATATTCATTGAATGCCTGCTGTGTGCCAAATGCTGTGTGAGGCAATGTGGTGATGTATTAACTACAAAGCACATTTTGATAGTTTAATGGAAGAGGCAAACATGAGAAAAAGCAGAGTAAAATGTTTTTGAAATCTAGAACCCAAGAATCCAGAATTATCATAAAGATCATTTATTCCAAACTCCTTCCAGAATTAGGAAAGTATTTTAGATTATCTAATTGAATTCCATTATATTGCATTATATTGAAAACAATTAAGCCTTTGTGCTCCCAAAGACAAAGAGCTATTGCATAGACAGTATGAGAAATTACTAAAGAAATTGGCCTGCAGTTTCTTAGAGGTGTAATGGGAAAGAAGATTAGGTAGAACACTAATGGCATTAGGCATCTTAATACCAATTCAGTGAATTTCAGGTTTTAACCTAAAAAGGTAAATTTTATAATTATTAGCAAAACCTGAGGAGAAAGAGATTTACAATTATTGAGCCTAGGAGTTAAGAACTGGGTCTTTTCTATAAACATAAATATAGTTTATATAAACTATATCACCCTCCTCCATTAGTGTTTCAGTGAAGTAAATTGGTATCACAGAGAGATCATACAACTTGCCTGAAGTATGAGACCTATTTGTGCCTGTAAGTGTGAGTGAAAGAGGCAGTTTTCAAATGGATTGTCTCAGTGTATAGTCTTAACTGAGAATCTTTGATCAAAAGAACTAGATGTCCTTGAAGAAATTAGAATTCAGCATTTATGAGTCATGAAGGATTAAAAGTAGAAGTAAAGCAGAAGTATTTAGGGAATAAGAGGAAAAAGAAATAATAGTGTAAACTGCCCCACGGACCAAAATGTATGAATGATACTCTAGTTTAAATTATAAAGTTCTGCTGAGACTGAATTCTTGACTATTTCATTTCCCAATATGATGAGGATTAGATGATAATGTACATGAGATTCTTTAAAAACTGGACAGCAAAAACATACTGCCATAGAGGAAGCAAGAAAGAGAAAAGCTCTTGTAGCCTTTGTTGTGACCAAAAGGCCAGAGCACTTAATGATGTGAACGGAATATCAGAGGACCCTTGAGAAAAAGTGAGCAGTAATGAGGGGAATACAGTGACATTTAGCTGTTCTCTTCTGGAATGCAGAAGAGCATATTTCTTTGAGAACCGGTGTGCACTCAAGGAAAAACGTGAAAGGAAAAATGGACATTCTTTAAAATAATGTCCTGGGCCGGTGAGATGGCTCAGTGGCTTAAGCGCCTGCCCGGCAAGCACGAGGGCCCGAGTTCGACTCCCGGATCCCACATACGAAAAAAGGGGCCGGTGATATCACTCAGTGACACGGGCGCCTGCTGGCGTGCGAGGTCCTGAGGTCGTCCCCCCGGTACCCAAAAAAAAAAATAATGTCCTGACAATGCTCTGACAGAAATAATTGATAAGAACGAAAATGGAGGAACATCTCCATTTATGCAATCTTCTGTTAATGCAATAAATGCACAATAAAGCACATTTTTACAGCCTGCATCCACCAGATGCAAATGGAATCCCATAAAGGACCATTAACACAAAAGAAGTAGGCATCATCCAAGCCAGTTTCATTCAAGCTAACAAGGAAAATGAGCTAACCTGACATTGTCTTTCTTCCTTTTCTTGTGTGTAATTGAATATGAAAGGCAAAGTGTCTTTCTGATTCACAACATCGCACACAAAGGTTAGAAAAGTTTGTTATACAAAGTTCTTTACAATAGCTGTAGAGGATGAATGTTCTGTTTTGCTAATTCATTCATACTTTTTCATTATTATAACAATAGTTTGATGAATACCTTTGTAGATCCATCTTGTTTCTCTAGGATAAATTCCTAGAGGTGAAGTTGATGTAAAACATGCATAATTTTATGGTTCTTTATTCTTGTTCTGAAAATGTCCTCCAAAAAGGTGTACTTCCAGTCCCATAAGCAGGAAATGAGAATGCCTGTCTCTTTGTACCTTTGTCTAGAGTAGATAATTTTCTTTTAAATCTTTGACATTGTGACTTACAAAATGGGAATGTCAATATATTGTTAATTTCTTTTTTCCTTCCTGTTTTTGTTTGTATCTCGTGAACTTAAATTTTTTCATGTTTTTTGGTCATTTGTGTTTCTTTGGTGAATTGCTGGTATCTAAACTAGTTTTCTACAGAGCTCTGCCTTTTTCCTTTGTTGGTAAAGACTGTATGTTGAAATTATAGCTTTTACATTATATGTTGAGCATATTTATCCCTGTTTACTTGGGTTTTAATTTGTTCATAGTTTTCCCCTTTGTATTTCCTAATTATTATATAGTCAGGTGTGGACTTTTTATTGTTCTCCATGTCATTACTTTTGGTTGAGTATATGTTAGTATGTATCTTTTACTTTAAAATTTTAACTCACCTATGGGATTTGTTTGTTTCATTTTCTTTGGTGTTTGGTACCAGGTTGGGGTTGGGTTCTCCCTTTAAAATCTGAACAAATTGTGAATTGAATAGTATGTCCTTTGAACTAAAGTGGTGTGACGTTATTTCCAGTTCTGAATATTTTTCTTCCTTAGGCGGATGTTGCTGTTTTAGTTGTTGATGCCAGCAGGGGAGAGTTTGAAGCTGGTTTTGAGACTGGAGGGCAAACACGCGAGCATGGCCTCTTGGTCCGGTCTCTTGGTGTGACACAGCTTGCAGTTGCAGTCAATAAAATGGATCAGGTATATAAGGGGTTTGAGAAAATTTATTTTAAATACTAATTAAGACACTGTTCTCCCCATGCAGATGCCCTAGATGTGACTAGTTTACATTTTATTAATCAAGTTGCCAGCATTTTAAAAATAAATTTGCTATTCTGATTTTAAATAAATGAGATATTAGTAATTTTTAAGCAAGAATATGTACTCTTATTCTAAAGATGAATTTCTGAAAGTTAAAACTTATTTTTAATTATAAAATAATACGTATTTATTATAGTACAATGAAAGTATAAAACCATTTCATAAAGTATTGAATAGCAATGACAGGGCTGGTGATACAGCTCAGCGGCATAAGTGGCTGTCTGGCAAGTGCGAGGTCCTTGAGTTCTGTTCCCAGTACCCACATAAAGAAGAAGAGGGCCGATGAGATAGCTCAGTGGCACAAGCGCCTGCCTAGCAAGCGCGAGGTCCTGAGTTTGACTCCCGGTACCCACATAAAAAAAAAGAAGAAAAAAAAGAAATAGCAATGACAATGCTATTGATAATGCAATGATGTATTGCTGTCATTGTGTTACACACCGCATTGGGTTATACTCCAACATTGCTATCTGCTTTCTTAAAAAATGATAATATTCTTGTGTATGTTTTCAAGTAATTAATAACTCCTAGATTAAAATGAAGTTTTCATGGCTTCATTTTAGCCAGTTTCAATTATATGAATTATCCCAAGTTTCCTACTTGTGAAATTTTCATTTGTTCTGTGTATATGCGTGACTGTGTATTTAGAAGTGATTTAGTCTATGGAAATTTCTGAGCCTAAGGGCATATATATGCATCTTTTAAGACTTGATTATCATGATCCAAATGCCTTTGAGAGACATTCTTGGTTTGTACTTGTGGCACATACAGTGTATTTTCTTTCCCAGACTTCTATAAACATTGCTGTTATTAAAAATTATTACCCAATTTGATATACAAAACGTAATTTTTTAAAAATATACTATCCTGTGTATAGTAATAATACTTAAATATATCTTTTTTATGACGGGAATTATGTATATAGTGTATTCAGTTTTGATTTTGTTTATGGTATGTTTTGAACATATATTCAAATATTTCCTTCTGACATTTTTGTATATGTTTAGGGTATTTTTATTTATTTTTGGTCATTTTGGGGCAGGGTTTCACTATGCAGTTTAGGCTGGCCTTGAACTCACTTTGTAGCCCAGGCAGGCCTCGAACTCACTGTGATCCTCCTGCCTCAGTCTCCTGAGTGCTGGGATTACAGGCGTGTGCCACCATGTCCGGCATTTAGGTATTTTTTTTAACCCTAAGATGAGATAAATATTCATCTATATTTTCTATTACTTCTTTTATAGTATCATTATTATATATATTTTAAATTTTTCCTAGCATTTTAATATGAAAAATTTCACATGTAAAGAAAAGTTGAATTTTACAGTAAACACCAATATTGCAGCTACTGCTTGAGATTCTTCTACCTGCTTATCACACTTTTTTCTACTTTTTATATCCTTTATAATCCATCTTATTTGGCATGTTTTTCCATATAAATTGTAGACATTGGTACACTTACTTCTAAATACTGCATATCATTATTTAGAGTTACAGTGTTGTATTGTATAAAAGTAAAGTATTGTATATACTTTTTTAGTCTGATTGGCTGTGATAGGTGTCCATAATTTTCTTTTATTCTAGCAGTTTGATCCAAGCACAATTTAATAAATTATTCATTTTTTTCTCTTCAAATTTGAAATCACTTTTAGCTTATGTAAAAAATTCTAAACATAATGATTATTTCTAGGCTTTCTGTTTTATTTAGATTATGTTAATGGTAAGATCTAAAATTCTGAATTTTAGTATTAATAGACTATTTTAATAGATTTTGTATTTATATTTTATATTGGTTTGATTATATTTTATTACAGAAATTAAAATTTTATATATCATGTTCTGAAACATAACTCTAAAAGTAAATTGGATCTTTATCAGGTTAATTGGCAACAAGAAAGGTTCCAAGAAATTACTGGAAAACTTGGGCACTTTCTTAAGCAAGCAGGTTTTAAGGTAGGATAATTTAAAATTTATTACTTTGTGTAAGTCACCTTATTGCTATGATAAAAAAAAAACTAATGGCTTGGTATTATCTTGTTAAATATATTTGTTTTTGCTCATTATTTCCTCCTACTATGGTTTCTTAGTTTTCGTCACCTTAGACAATTGCATATGTTGAATATGTGGCTTGTATTTTATAAAAGTAAGACTTTCCCCCCACCAATTATGTTAGTGTAGGTTTAGGAAAGTCATATAGGAATACTGAGAAGAATTTCTGCAGCAAAAATTTGTAATATACCTGTCTCACTAGGTAAAAATACTTGAGTGTTTTGGAGGAAATTTACAAATTTCTCCCAAAATCAAAAAAGTTGAAAACTATTGGGTCTAATAATCTCAGGGCTGTAGTTATGCAATATCATCTATCTGTTACTTTTTAAAAATTACATTGTTGCTTTTGCAAACTTTCTGCAGTTGTGTAATAGTGAATCTTTTACCTTTTTTAGAAACAAACTATATCAAAATTTATACATTCAATCTTTTTTAACAGGATAGTGATGTAGCTTTTATCCCTACAAGTGGTCTCAGTGGTGAAAATCTAATCACAAGATCTCAGCTGAATGGACTCACAGAGTGGTATAAAGGACTGTGTTTATTAGAGCAAATTGGTAAGTGTACTGCCACTCTAATCTTAATGCATTACGAGCTTGCTATTACTGTTTAGAGTTCTTTATGGGAGGTAGTAATCCATATGAAAAAGCATAGAGTTTGTAGTCTGAGGAGCTAGCTTTACAGTTTTGAAAACATGTGCAATATTTAATACTCCGCTTTCTTCACATTAATTAACAAAGCTAATCCCTGTCCTACCTTGTCTCGTAGACTGTTGGAATTAAATACTGTGTGTGAATATGTCTAACAAATGTAAAGTACTGTATGAGTGATCGTTGTTTGCTAGTAGTATTTATAAGGTACAATTATTTTCTAGTAGAGGTGGGACTATAGTTGGTTCATTATAGAGAGTGAAAAAAAGATCTTTTTGGTTTTTTTTTTTTGGTGCGGGGAATGGAATCCAGACCCTTATACATTCCAAGGACCTGCTCTATCACTAAGTTATATTCATAGTCCCGCATTTTGAATTAATCCTGCTTTTTGCCATTTTCTCCCAGATTCCTTCAAGCCTCCTCAACGGTCTGTTGACAAGCCTTTCAGGTTATGTGTGTCAGATGTGTTCAAAGGTAAGTGTTAGTTCTGCAGGGCTTTTTGGTCAAGCCTCCTTCCTGTCCATTCCCTCCTGTCCTCCTTTCTTGGACAAAGTTAATGTTTTCAGATTCTCCCTTCCCATCCCAATGTAAAGATCTATGTCAAATTAATTCTAAAATGCTGATTTCTAGTCATTTAGCTCCCTTCCCTAGAAAAACTTTCAGTTGATTCACCACTTCCCATCTCATACTCATCTGTCAGGTATAAGAGAATCTAATCTTTTTTCTTTCTAATCTTGTGGTTTTTCTTCTCTCATTAAACCTCTTCAGTTCCCAGTATGCTCCAACCAAACTGGATTGTTCAGTTTCTTAATAATCTAGAGTCTTTGTCGCCACTGTGTCTTGTTTCCATGCTTGC
Source organism: Erethizon dorsatum (assembly GCA_028451465.1). Lineage (NCBI taxonomy): Eukaryota > Metazoa > Chordata > Mammalia > Rodentia > Erethizontidae > Erethizon > Erethizon dorsatum. Next base: position 140,580,482 of record CM051823.1, on the reverse strand, counting down.
CGTTCTCGCTGTTAGTGCTCTCTGCCTATTTCCTACCCATTGGAAGCAGTCTGGGTCCGGCTGGGAGTAGATACCACACATGAGTAAATTGGAAAATTTGATATAAAGAATTAATAACTATGATAGTGTGTACAAGATCCTATCTAGAAAACTATAAAATGGAAATAGAAGATCTCAGTAAAAGAATATTACATTTATATAGTGGAATAATCACTACTATAAAAATGTCAGTTATCTGCCAAATCTCCCCTACCCCAGAGCAGGCAGTGAAGGGTAGATTAGGAACTGAGCAGCAGTAAATGGAAAGTGGGTGTGCTCAGCCTCACTCATACCCCAAGGCACCCTCTATGTTCTCGGCACCCTCTATGTTCTCTGTACCCTCCATCACTGCATTTATCATGCAGTGCTATAATTGTTTCCATCCTATTTGTTTCACATAGATTATGAAGTCCCTGAAGGACTTTCTTTGTGTCTGTAGGACCTAGCCCAGTACCTGGCACATAATTATTCATTAAAAATATAAGAGGTGGTTACTTTTAATAATTGTTTGCTGGGGCCGGTGAGATGGCTCAGTGGCGTAAGAGCCTGCCTGGCAAGCGCGAGGGCCCAAGTTCGACTCCCGGAACCCACATACGAAAAAAGGGCCGGTGATATTGCTCAGTGGCACGGGTGCCTGCTGGTGCGCGAGGTCCTGAGGTCGACCCCCGTTATCCACAAAAAAAAAAAAAAAAAAAAAATTGTTTGCTGACTCTAACTTCTTACTTTGTTCTCACTTTCAACTGCTGTTTTGGCTTCTCCCTGCACTGTTCCACTGCTCTGCTTGGTGTGTTTCTGCTGAAGTCACCAAGTGGCCTCTTGGTTGCCAGAGTCAGTATACATTTGCCAGTTCTATCTTCTTATCTTACTTGAATTTGACTTGACTTCTGATGCTAGCAAGTACACCCACCTTGAAACGTTTCTCCCTTGGTTTCTGTGACCTGCTTTCTCCTGCTACCCTGTCTGTTTCTCTCACTTTATCCTTTCTGTGGGCGCCCCATTCTGACTCTGCATGGTGTTCAGTTGCCTCAGTTCTTTTCTTGCTCTACATACTCCTTATGGTCTGACTTCCTTGATTTCCTCTATTGCCTGGATCTTGATGCTTCCCAAATCTGTATTTCCAACCCAGGCCTGCTCATTGGGCCTCCACACATACGTGCCTCACTGCAGCTAGACAGCGCCCCCATGAGTGTGCTCCTGAGGGTGCCATGTCCTGCAGTGTGGTGTGTGCTGTGATTTGTACCCCCTGCGGCCTGTTTCTCATAGACACTTCAGATTTGCCAAGGCTAAGACGGATCTTGTTTCTTAATTTCCTGTCTCCCACTTATGCATGGTCTTTTCAGATTTCTACCTTTTTGTCGTGATCACTTACCTATCACTCTAAATTGTCAGTTTTTATTCCTATTCTTGACTTTTCCTTCCATAGTCAGTGTGTATATTTCCATCAGTCTCTAATACAGAAATATCTTCATGTCAGTTCTGTGTTAATAGTTCTTTTTTGGCTTCCTGTTACTGGATAGGATAAAATTTAGACCTTAAATGTAATTCGTGAGGCCCTTTGTTATTTTCCCTTGCTTACCTCTGTTGCTTCATGTTTTACCCGTTCCACCTTTTTTTTTTTTTTTTTTTTCTTGGTGATGCTGGGGATTGAATACAGGGTCTTGTGGATTTTGTGCTAGGCAAGCACTCTACCATTGACCTACACCCTAAGCATGCCATCATGGATCTTTGATACACCTTTTAAAATTCATTTTAAATAGCATTTGTTTTAGTTCAGGGTGATTGTTTCTGTCTTTCTCTTTACTAGGGTAAATTTCTCACAGGTAGGGATCTATATTTTCATCCCTTTTTCCTCAGTTTAGCAGAGTGTCTGGTACTTAGTAACCATTCATTAAGTATTTGAGAAAGAAATGAACCTCCACTTTTTGTAATATGAGTGTTTTTACTTGTGAGAAAAAAAATAGAATGAATGCTGTCTGCCATATTTAGTAGAGATAATAAAAAATCTGAAATGACTATTGGTTGATGTCCATTAAACTACTAATTTTCTATAACTTAATGTAACAGTATAGGCTTCAGATAACATTGCTGTATGAATCATAGGATTTTGACATTTTTTGCAGATCAAGGATCTGGATTTTGTGTGACTGGTAAAATTGAAGCCGGTTATATTCAGACTGGTGACCGACTACTAGCAATGCCACCTAATGAAACTTGTACTGCAAGAGGTACTCATCTGCAACATGCTTTTGCTAAGCAAGCCTTGAGGCAGTAGATTTTTAAAAAATGTAGTTTAGTTATAACTACAAAGTAAATAACCTCTTACTGAAATTGTAACTGACTGTCAAAATGATACTAACTGTTGAAGAGTAAAATGTGAAAACATAAAACGATTTTTTCTACTGTGACTATATATAAATATATGTTCATTCTAACTGTGGTAGCATTCTGTTTTTGACACTGATTCAAGAAGCCTGGTTAGGACTGAACCAGATGTGTAGAGACCTAACAGATACAATTAAAATCATATCTGTAGAAGAAATTGTATCTAAACCCAGCCTGACACTAGCCAGTGGCAAATCAGGTAGTTTGTCATTTTCAAATATGTATTTCAGAATAAAGTAACAATTTTGATCATGTTTATACTACATAAACATTTTATATATTAAAAAGACCTATGAAAGCTATAAATGCAAGAAAACCCAATGTTGAAGAGAGAAATTGAGCTCACTTGCCATAGCTACTGCTTTTGCACGAAGATCTAGTGTGGTTTTTCATGATTGTTGATAATTATTTATGTCTTCTAATCATTTGTCATGTTCAAGTTATTCTTTTCTTAATTTGATTTAAAAGTATATAGTTCTGTACTTAATCTGACTTTCACATAACCCTCTGGCTTCAGCATAAATTTGAAGATCTATTTTATACCATAAAGTAATACCACCATAAAGTAATATTATTTATAACAATTTTAAGTTGAAGTATAACCTATTGGGAGTGTTAAAATTTTAGTACTTCTCTTCATTACTTTTAATTTACAGTTTATATACAAACTTCCACCAGACTAGTTATAAATTTGAAGGTATATTTAATTTGGTCACTTTTAAAGCAGATATCTTGATTATTAGAAATTAATGAGTAGCTGTTTAGTAACATATTTAACATATTTTTAAGGACAAATAAGGTAATAAAAACAAATGTTGTTCTATTTGACCTTCTTCTTTCTGCCAGCAAGGGGTCATGAAATTTCTGTTTAGATAAAAGTAATACACATTTTCAAAAGTGTTCTTTTCCATAGATTTAGTATTTGCAAGTACAGTGCTCTGCTTTGTTTTATTCTTTTGTTTTTAAAAGTGGTCAAGAACTATAATACTTTCAAAATACCTGTTTTTCTGTATGTCAGTAAAGCTTTTTGAGAATAAGTACTTAAAAAAAAAAAATCTACAGTGGTGACTTAAGACTGATCCTAAAATGATCACAGCATTTAGATAGGTTCCCTTGTGACTTCTAGAATCCTTACTTGGTCTTCTCTGAAAGTTCCATATTCTTTATTTCTCTCTTCTTTGTCTTCTTCCCACAGAGAAACTGCAAGCATAACTTTAATCAGTGGTTCTTGCTGCTTCTCTTCTAAGGAGAAGCACCTACTCCTGAAAGCTTCTCTACTAATGACAGTGGGAGGTTCTCAGCCCTCAGTTCTGACCCCATTGCTCTTGCTGTTTGCTTGTTTATGCTTCTTTCTTTTGAATATTTGAGGTGCTACTGTGACTCTTAACTGGTCATATCTGAAGAAGGAGACTTGACTGAATATGCTACCAAGAAGTAAAAATTCTAAATCCCTTTTTTACTTTATTAACTTATTAAGAAAGTGTTAAGAAAGAGCCTCTTTTTGTAATGTCTAGCCAATGAGAAAAGTCCTTAGGAAGGCAGATAATGGGACAATGTAACATGGTCAGGGACGAGAAGAATCAGATAATATAATTAACTTCAGAAATTTTCATATTGTTAGTTGAACTTGTAACATGAAAGTCCTTCAAAATTTTAAGCCAAAGACAATCTCTATTGTATATAAACAGCTAATTTTCAGTCCTGTATCTCACAGCAGATGTCAGACATTATTGTAAATTTTGCATTTAAAAATTAGTTGACATTTGACAAACATTTCTTAATAGTTGCTAACATTTTTGGAGTCAAGAATCTCTCTGATAGTTGATTAAAGTTAGGCCTTCTTTTTTCAGATTAATGCTGATGTGTGCATATGTGAAATTTTGCATAAAACTGTAGGTTATCTCTGAACCCCATTAAAGCTAGAAATTCTCCCTCAGGAATATGCTAAATGGGAAAAACATGTATATTTTCATAAAGAAATGGGTGAATTATATGTCAGTCAAGAACTGTTCTGGTGTTTGAACTACATACTCATCAAAAGGCCCAGGTTCCAATGGGAAAGAACTTAACCAATTAATTTAACCCATAAAATCAGAAGATATGGGATGACTTAAAAATCTTTGAATGAAGTAACTGAGTATTGCTCTAGGGAACTACTGCCCAAGACTACCTCTAGGGCTGTCTGTAGGTAAATAGCGTATACTTCTAGGTATATAGCAAAACCTGAGTTTATTTATTAGTATTGGGATTGAAGCCTGGGCTGTGTTACATGTTTAGGCAAATATTTTACCACTGAGCCACATCCCCAGCCCCTGGGTTCATTTTTAAATTAAATTTTCTTATCACTATTCCTTAGTCTCTTTCTTCATATAACCAGTTGTCAGTATGCCGATGTCTCTCAGAAGAGGGTCTCCTTGAGCTAGGAATAGTTGAGGGGCCTGCAGAGAGGACCATTTGAAATTCTGACTGAGCACTGTTGGATTACTTTGAGAACACAGGCTGTTGTTTCGGTGGTTGTTCAATTAAAGCAAAGCTCAAGAGAATAAAATACTACCGCAGAACCTGCCCAGCACTGTCTTACATCATCAGGAATAATTTGAACTGCTTTACTATGCCTGCATCCTTTGATATAACAGAGGTGTTCGAATGAGGCTTGTTTCATGACTATACCTTCATTGTGTAAATGACTTTAAAAATCTTGATCGAAATAAACAGAAGTCAGCCTTTTAAGGACAAGTACAAGTCACTTTATGTTTAGGGTGGTGTTCTGGAAGAGTCAAGTCTAGAGGAAGTATGTTTTCCTCAATGCTCACAGTTAAATTTCTCACTCTCAATCCATTCATATTGAAAATGATGAGTAGGGACTGATGAAGCACAAACCAGTCAAACTCTCTTGGTTGTTATGGTTTGGTGTCGAGGTGTTTCACTGTATTCTTTGGTTCTTACTCATTTCCAGGAATCACTCTGCACGATGAACCTGTCGATTGGGCAGCAGCAGGCGATCATGTTAGTCTTACTTTGGTTGGGATGGATATCATCAAAATCAAGTGAGTAAGAAAATGAGTTTAGGAACCATCATTTTGGATAAAGGATATCAAAACACATAAATTTTGCGATCTACTAGCTCAGTTTTGAACCTTATTTGTCCAAAAATGGACACTAGTGGAATGATTAGTGTATGTTGCTTAAAATTGGAATAAATACCTGTCAGCATAAACTTCTTATGTTCTTTGAATGAAAGGGATAATGTTGTAAAGTCATGCTTTAACCTAGAAGAAAGGAAAAGTTCCTAATTTACTTGTTTTTAGTTTCTTTATTAATGATATATTAGAGGTGTTCTTATTGGATGTAAATTTATTTGTCTGCCAGTTCCTTTCCCTCATCTGTTGTTGTTGTTACAGTGTTGGGTGTATATTTTGTGGCCCTAAAGAACCCATTAAAGCTTGCACTCGTTTCAGAGCTCGGATCCTCATCTTTAATATTGAAATTCCTATCACTAAAGGATTTCCTGTAAGTTTCAAAATATTTTGTTGTTCTTACTTTTATAAATTCAAAGTAGCTTTATCCTTAAAAATAAAAACTTTATTAGATATTATCTTTATTTTTTTAAAATCAACATCTTCTTATTCTCATTTACAAAAATGAAGTTAGAATTTAAAAATGATTTTTTGTTTTTTATTTTGCCCATTGAGCCTGAGGACTTTTCCAAAGGGGCATGAAGATATTTTGTAATTAACAAGATACAAACTGATGATGATAAAATTTGTCTGGGGGAAATGGCAGAATAGTTTTCATTGTGTAGTAGAGTTTACCTCATAGTTTTAGATTGGGCCTTTCTGGATTTTTGTTTTGTTTAATATGATTATTTGTAGTGTTTCTGGTAATAAAAGTAGTGGATTGTTTTAGGAAATTTTGGAAATCACCAAAATAGAAAAAATATTAATATATAATTGCATAATCTATGGAGATCTCTTTACATTTCAGTGTATTTTTATGTGTATGTATTACTCACCCAGTATGTGCACATACTGGTATTTATGGGTACATCCTGGGATCTGTTGACATACAGAAAATTTCAGTTGTACTGAAGCAACATATTCAAACTCTTCATGCTGTGAAGTTGGTTTGCAGGTCATCATTGATCAGAATCATTTGAATACACACATTTTATGGGAGAAAGGGGATTTTAATAACATAATGTTACTTACCCAAGAACGATGACTTGTGAATAGTCTGAACTTCTTGTTTATGTGTAATTTTTTTTCACAGGTTTAGGGCCATACTCTATAATTTAGTACCTTGCTTTTGTCACTTAACAGACAAGCATTTTCCCTTTAGCCTTTCTTTTTCTTTTTTTTTTTTTTATCATTTCATGTAGTACAAATTGTGAGTGACCATTTTCACCATTTGATGATGGATCTTTCAGATAATATTAAGACAGTAATAGTAATTGACCTTTCAATTTTTTAAGTGAGTGATAATGTTTAAGAGATTGAGAACAAATTTATTTACCTCGTTTAAATTCATCTTATAATTGTGCACCTAGATTTGAGATAATCATGTACTTCACTTACAATTTTTATTTCTATGTAAACTTGATCATATAAAAATTGTAGGGCCAGTGAGATAGCTCAGCAGCATAAGTGCCTGCCTGACAAGCGTGAGGTCTGGAGTTCGACTCCTGGTACCCACATAAAAGAAAAAAAGGGCCAGTGATACTGGTCAGCGGCACAAGCGCCTGCTGACAAGCGTGAGGTCCTGAGGTCCACTCCCGGAACCCACATTAAAAAAAAAAAATTGTATTCATAAGATACTATGAAGTACTTTAATAATTATATCACATATCTTCTGTATAGTAAAAAAGGCATACAATATCAAAAAGTTCGTTACAGTTGAAAATATTCAACTTTTAACTATTCAAAATTCACATACAGCAAATAACTACCAGTAATTGCTGTTGAAGGGGTGGAACTCATTCATAGAAAGCAGTGTGTCCTGTGGGGAGAAGATGGAGAAGGTGGTTTCCGTATGTTTTTACTCATTCAATAATATTTGCCAATGGAGAGGTAGAGAGGTCAAGAGGTCAGTAGTAACTTTGAATAGTAATACTACCTTCCTGTCTATGGTAGCCTCAAAAATATGCATGAATTGAAAGTATTCGGCATAGCATTACGAGATTCTGCCCATGTATGTATTCACAAATACTAGAATAAAACTTGATTCAGAAAAAAATGGTTGCTTTTGTCAAATAACTCACTCCCTATGGGAGTAAAACTCCAAAAACATTTTTTTCTTTAATCAAGAAAGTCTTCTTAAGCAATTAAAATTTCACGATTTAGGGACTAATTCTTTAATACTACATAAATATGTTTAAATTTTTCTTAATTATAAACTGTTTTATTTTAAAATATAAATTTAATTTTATTTTAAGATATAGAGTAAAATATAGTATTTTAAAAGAGGAAATCATAGAGGAATGGGTTAGATAATAAGTGAGTTCATATTTGATTTTGTTTTATAGTGGCAAATTATACATAACAAAATTTACCATTTTGACCATTTTTAAGTGTGTAATTTAGGGGCAATAAGTACATTTCACAATATGTGTCATGTAAGTGGAATGATGCAATATTTATGCTTTTGTGTTTAGGTTATTTCACTTGTCATAATGTTTTCAAGGTTCACCTGTGTTGTGTCATGTATCAGATTCCATCCCTCTTTAAGGTTGAATAACATTCTAGTATGTATATGTCACATCTGGCTTACACGGTCCTTTGTTGATCGACATTTAGTTGTTTGTCTTTTTGGTATGATGATGCTGAGTCCCTGCTTTCAGTTCTTTTGAGGTATACCTAGGAGTGAAATTGCCAGCTTATTTGGTAATTTTATGTTTAAGGAATTCTATGCTTGAGGAATACTAAATTGTTTTTCACAGGGGCTGTACCATTTACTTTCCTACCAGCACTGTACCAGGGTTCTGTTTTCTCCATTTACAAGTTTCTTGTTAATCCCATTTTTCTGGGGCAAAGATATAATTTTGTTTTTTAATTGCTAAGCTAATGAGTGTAAAATGATATCTCATGGTGGTTTTTATTTGTATTTCTGTAATGATTAATGATATTGACAGTCTTTTCATGTACTTGTTTGGTCATTTGTGTACCTTTGGGGCAATGCTATTAAAGTCCTTTGCCCATTTTTTAGATTATTTTGTTGTTGAGTTATGGGAATTCTTTATTTGTTCTGTATATTCATCCTTTATCAGCTGTGAGTTTAAAATATTTTCTTCTATTCTGTGGATTGCCTTTTCACTTTTTATGGTATTCTTTGATGGACTAAGATTTGTAATTGTGAAGAAGTCCAGTTTATTTATTTTTTTCTTTTGTTGCCTGTTCTTCTTATGTCATACCCAGGAAACCGCTGCCAAATCCAATATCAGAAACCTTTTGCCCTATGTTTTCTTTGAAGAGTTTTATAGTTTTACTTCATATGTTTAGGTCATCGATCCATTTGAGTTAATTTTTATATGTGATAGTAGGTAAAGCTTCATCTTCATTCTTTTGCATGAGGATATCCAATTTTCCTAGCCAACACCATTTGTTGAAAAGACTGTCCTTTCCCTAATGAATGATCTTGGAACCCTTGTTGAAAATCACATGACCCATGTATTTGTTGATATTTTAAAAATATAGGTTACCTAGAAGTTTAAGGAAAATAATTTTACACCTAACATTATGTGCCCATTACAATTTATAAAACACTAGATATTTGATTCTCATGACTCCACATGGAGCAAAACTCCAATCCTGAAACCCTTCAGACTAGTGAGTTTCAGAACTCAGAAATGTGAGGATTTTAGTAACATAAAAACTGTGTGTGTTATGTAAAACCCCCAACAGAAGGAGGCAACATCAACAACCTCTGATGAAATGTGTTTTTTCTGTACCAAAACTTATTACTGTTAAAACTATGTGAGATACACAGAACTGTAAATTGCCTCACTTTAAGTCCAGTTCTGTTAACTGAATAGATTTATAATAGACTTTGGGAAAAATGTCTAGGTTTTCAGTCTTTTGGGAATTTGGAGTTGTAGGTAAGAGATTGTTGCTGAATGTGACATCATCACCCTCAGTTCTTGAACATCTACTGTACCAGGTGTGTGAACTATCCTGCTGTTCATCACAGCACTATCAAAGCCTACCTGTTTCACAACTGAGAAAACTAAGTTACAGACTGAGAGTTGGGATTCAATCCCAGGTTATTTCCCTGCTACTCCTTACATAAAAGTAATAGAACAGTAGCAGCAATAACAATTGTTGTAAATGAGTCAGTCTCTTAATCTTTATAATCACCCAGATATGATGTTATCCTCCACTTATACAAAGGAAAAGGCTGACAGGAAGATTGTGCAGTTTACTAAAGTTTACGCTGTACTGGAAAGGTAGAAATTTGAACTGCCTCTCATAGGCTTTTTCCTTTAGTAAGATAAGTACCACCTGATTAGAGTGGTAGGACTTAGACAAGGCACCTGGAGATGCTGACCAACTCCAAGCAGTAGTGCTGAACTGAGTATAATTGCATGTAAATACCAATAGAAAGGCTAGAACTGCTGTGTAAACAGTTTTCAGTGTTAATAAGTTTTTGTTATAGGTGCTATTACATTACCAAACCGTCAGCGAACCTGCTGTTATTAAACGACTGATTAGCGTCTTAAACAAAAGCACTGGCGAAGTCATGAAGAAAAAGCCTAAGTGAGTATTTGAATGCAGAAATCATAAATACTAACAATTTAAGCAGATTCTTTAAAGGTTAACTCATTTGTATAGTATTCCAGAAATAATGTTTTTAATGACTAGATTAATAAAACATTAAGAACAAATGTTTAAGCTTCTGTTTAGAAATGAATGTTAGATACAATTATTGTTATGTATAGTGGTGAGGGTTGTGAATTATGTTTATGTGTGTAGCAGGCTCTAGATCTTGATGATGTATTAGTAAGGGCATTCAGAAACTAATCCTATACTTTTAAAGATGAATTTATGTCTAGCCACTGGTTTCAGATTTCAGCTTTTGCTTTCCTTAACTGTCACCTACTTAACGAGGTCATTCACTGTGCTAAGAAGAAAGTCATCTACACACTTGGCAGTGTCATGTTTTTTTCCTAAGTGGAAAGTAATTTCTGCTCAAAAGTCCATATGGAGCCTTAGGATGAGGCGATCTCCACCATTCTTGCTCTCTGATACCATTTAATATCCAGGCTTAGTTGTGGACAGTTCCCTTTTGGTGGAGACAAGGTTGGCAATTTTCAGAGAAAGTACTTCCTGCAAAACTAAGTACTGTAAATAAAAACAAAATTCAAAATGCTAGAGATGAATGTAACAAACTATAGGTTTCCTATTTTAGTTCAACTAAAGGCTAACAATCACAGTTTGGCTTGGCTACCTCAGCGTTGGGGTTTTCCTGAAGTTCAGCCCTGTGGGGAATCCCACCCAAAATCCCCTTTTTTGTCCTTAGGAGTTCCTCACACTCTGCACCTGCATTAAGAGGCCCACAGTGGTTAGTGGGTTAATGCGTTGGCTGCAAGCGGAAGAGAACCTTCACAATGCTCTAAACTCAGGCCAGCTTCTCAGCAAGGAGAAAGGGCTGTTGACCTCTCCCTTGAAGGTGGCTCTTCTGAACAGGAAGGGGGCTTTAGTTCCTAGCATGAATGTTTGTCATAATGTTGTGAAAAATGCGATATTCTAAAGCACTAGCTTTTTTTTTGTTTTTTTTTTGATGCTGGGAATCAAACCCAGCTCCTTACACAGTCTAAGCAGGAGCTCTACCACTGAGTTGCATCCCCAGCCCTAAGACTAACATTCCTCGAGGACCACATTATTGTGAGCTGTACCACGAGTGCTTTTATGTGACTTACATTCTCAGCAGTCAAACGAAGTAGCTGGCAAAGTGACACAGAGCTCAGAAGTTATTGAGGCTGGCTTCTAACGCACTTAGTTAGTTACATAAATTATATTTGTTTGTTTAGAGCCAGGTTGCTTGACCCAGACAATTGATTTGGACTGTTTTCAATCTGAAATTGGCTCATGATGTCTATCCTGAGTTTTCTCCTCCCTCTTCTGGTTATAGAATCCTAATCTCAGTGGTGCTAGGGTTTAATGTATTCTTATATTGGTTTTCCCTGTCATCTATAACTTTGTCTTCTTCTCTTATTTTACACACATACTATCTCACCTTTCTCCTTCATTCTAGTTCAGTCACATCATAGACTCAGTTGTTTTATACAGAGTGGAATTTAACTGTATAGAAACTAAAGCATAAGTCATGAATATAGCTTAATTCTCTCTTCCATATGGAATGGGACTTTGGGCTGAAATCATCCAAAGCCATATTTGGATTTTTTTAAACAAACTTGTTTGTGTTAGCCTATCTATCCCTGAGCTAATCTTTCAGAAGAATTCATGATTTCTGTCTCTTTCTAGAGTACATCAAAATTAAATTAGAGGACATTTCAAAATATCTCCCTTTGGATTCTCTCTCTTTCATTAAGTCTGGATGGGGTCCATGCACAAGGATTTTGTTTACTTACTTATGTGAAACCATTTCTAATGTGGCCCAGGTCCTGTCCTTCTCATTTCCTGCAAGTGTCATATTGTGGCAAAGCCCTTTAAGTGATTTTTGTCCTGAATCCCTGCTAAGGAACTGTTATCCTTATGTGGGGAAATTGGGGGGGGGGTAGGAACAGACTGATTTAGATTCTTAGCACCAGGAAAGTGTCCTCTTTAAAGAGAACAGCTAAGAGTATACCTCAGTGGTAGAACATATGCTTAGCATTCATGAGCAAAGCCCTGGGTTTGATCCTCAGTACCAAAGAATAAAGCAATAAAGATAACATCTTCATATACAGCCTGCAAGTTATATTCTGCTCGGAAAGTTACAGTCATCATATTTCTCTTAAAATACTCATTTTCCAGGTTGTTATTCCTTTACTCACTTTTAATGTACATCCATTTGTTCTTTTTTCCTTCTTTTCTTAATAGGTTTTTGACGAAAGGCCAGAATGCATTGGTAGAGCTACAGACACAAAGACCAGTGGCTCTTGAGCTCTACAAAGACTTTAAAGAGCTGGGGAGGTTTATGCTGCGTTACAGTGGTTCCACAGTAGCTGCTGGTGTTGTCATGGAGGTATTTCATAGTGGCTGATTATGTCCATGGCTTTGGGGTTGTTTAACCTTTGTTTAACCTTTTAAGGATGATGACTGAGATTTTATGGCTTAAGGAAAACACAAGTAAGGTATTGGAAAAAGAAATTAAAATGTATTAAAAATTAAAAGAGTGATGGGAGGAAAATATTTGGTCATAAACCTTACAGTGAGTCTTCCAAACTGTGTTCTTTGCAGATGATATTGCTCAAAATTAAAGAAAAGCTGTTATAAATAGATCCATCAGAATGCAATCCAGATTATGAGTATCTAGATGCTAACAGCCACATGATTGGGAGTAATGATATTGTTTAATAGCCCTCATTAAAGTTTTTTTTTCTTTAAGTAGGTCTTAGTACATTTGAAATGATTCATTCAAAAAGTTCAATTAATGTATAGTAATATTTCTGAAACATTCCTATTATATAATGCAAAGAATTGAATTTTGGAGGAGAGTCAGAAATGAACCAGGAAATATCAGTAAATTGAATTTTTATTCACATTATCATAATATGAATTTTACGAATATTACATTTTAAGGAGACTTCATATGATTATTTTCTGCATAAAACTATTGAGTTCATTTAATTGGATATATACTATGAATACAGAACTTTTAGTTATATCAAAATTTACACATGGATCGTGAAAAATTTTTAAGCTTCTAAAGTACAAAGAAACTTCATGTACATCATTTATATAAAATATTTGTGGAGGACAGTGTAGGGTAGAGGTGAAAAGAACAAGCTCCAGAGTTAAAATGCCCATTTGTGTTCTTGCTTCACCAAACTCTGTTAACACAAGTACATTTCTCCTTTAATTTATTCATCTGTAAAAATGGGGTAATGGAATCTATCTCCTAGAGTTGTGAAATGGAATGATGCATGCAAAGCACTTGGCATAGTAATTGTCTCTGCATTCAGTAAAGATCAGTTTTATGATTGTTATCAGCATCACGTTTAATCTCTCAATACATTCTTTATGAAATAGCATTCTAAAAAGAAGGGAGAGTTTCTTGTGGAAAATAAGGGAAAGAGCATAGTAAATCTTAGAAACAGCATAACTGGGGAGGAGGAAAATGTAGGTAGAACAGTTTACTCTTGAGATAACAAATCAATGTCATTTTCTCTTTTTTGTCATTACTTTTATAATGCAATTGATTAAATTGTAGCAAATACCTTTTCCCTTGACAGATAAAAAGAACGACTGATTAAATTATAGTAACTCAACTGTCTTTTTTTTGTTTACAGATAAAAGAATGATGGATCAGAATTTTACCATGCTTCCAAATGAAATAACTCACTGGTGATTTTAAAGAATCCAGTTATGCAGTTAAAGAAACGATGTACAATCGGTATTTTTTTAAATGCAAGAGAAAATTTAAAGCTATAAATAGCTGTAAGGAAGTATTAATAATCATTTCTGAAAAATTTCAGGTTTCCAAGAGGCAAAGAAAGGCTAATATTGCACTTTCACTTAAAAAACTCCTTTCCCTTTGAAATGGTAGTATATGGATTTATTTGCTGAAATTTATGGGAAGTATCAGAAATAGTATTAGAAGATACTGACATCATCATGAAATAGACTGTACTTCCAGGCAAACCAAAAATATTTACAGTTTTTTTCTTTTCATTCAAGTGTACCATACATATTTTAAGGAAAATGATTAAATTGGGATTTAGAGGTAGTTCATATTAGACCTGAGGACTTTTAAAGTTAACCCTAAACAAGATTTGCCGAAGGTTATAGTAAAGCTATTTTATATTGAACATAAAAGTACCCTTCCATGGGGAAAAGAAAAAAAAGGGCCAGTGATGTAGCTCAGCGGCATAAGCGCCTGCCTGGCAAGTGTGAGGTCCTGAGTTCAGTTCCCGGTACCCACATAAAGAGTTCAGTTCCCGGTACCCACATAAAGGGGGGGGGGGGGAAAGCCCTTCCAGCAAGTCAACTTCTGAAAGCAAAATTTGGAATTAGTGGAAGCTGTTCTGTCAATAACTAAGATATTATTTAAGTTGTAAAGCCGGCTAATAAAATGCCTTAGTTTGAGCATAATGGAATATGTGTTTTGTTCTTTAGATATTTGTGAGATTCTCTTTCACTGTCACAAAATATGACTTGGGGGTTTTGTGGGACCTTTTTCACCTGAGTTTTCTGGCTCTTTCACATGAATTCTTGCTTTTTCTCCTAATAACAAATCATATTTAGTTTTACCCATTTCTAGCCATACCTTGGTTTTCCCATTATTACTTTTAGAATTATATTTATAATGACTACATCCTGTCTTGCATACTTTATAGATTGTGAGTCCCCTATGAGTAAAAATCGTGTTTTTCTTTAAAGTTTCAACAACAAACTCCAAGGTTTACTTCTTTAACCAGTGTTTGTTGGACTGCCTCCTGGGTCCGAGAAGCTTTACAGCAGATTTTGTCCTCATCTGGGCGTGGGACTCTGATCTGATGGACTACTTATAATCAACTTTTTAAAATTAGAAAATGATGTGATTTTTGTATCTCAGTAGCTTACTGTTTTCAGCAGCATTTCTTTTTCTTAATTGAAGAATAACAACCATATTAGTAAGTGCACAAATTATGAACATGCTGCTTGGTGAGTGATCACCAAGTGAACACATCCTTACATTTCTTTACAAGAAAGTACAGTATTTTGGTAATCATATTAGAGTAAACTTACTGTGGCAAGAAAGTATTTTATTTGTATATTATGTTAATTAGGAATTTAACAGATACATATGACAGAAACCTAAAGTGGCTTAAGCAACAAAGAAAACTTTTTGACTGACATAACTGAAAACATTAGAGAACTCACTGCCTTTGAATCAGTCTAGATTGAACAGCTCTCATGATGTCTACAAGGTCTCATCTCTGCTTTCTCTGCTCTGGTGTTGGTTTTACCCTCAGACCTGTTGAATCCCCCTGCAATGCCAGATACTAGACAAGATATTGTCATTCTGCATGGTATCCCTAGGCCCTACTTGTGGGACAAAGACAGGCCAAAAGAGCATGTTTTTTCCAGAAGTCTTAGAAACATCTCATCTTTGCCTTATGTTTGGGTTTTCTCTCTTTCCCTGGGACATCCTCACGGTAGAGTGGGAAGTGAATATAACCCAAAGCACAGAGTTTGGGGAGGGGTTTGAGTTGAGGGGTGGTTGAAATTCAGTTAGTAGAAGGGGAAATGGATTGGGGGTAGCACGAAGAAGATACATCTACTGTGTGTGTTACATAAGGCCATGATAGAATTAAGTAAGAATTTTAAGAATTTAGCATAAATAACTACTACTAGTAGTAGAAATTCATTTCTTCCTCAGGTTGTCACAAGTACAGTCTTTTTATTTGTATTATGTTTACAGTCGATTGTTGAAGAGAGTGATTTTATCAAAAGGATCCTCTGTTGGAAGCGTGTTAATGATAGAGGGTTGGAGTTAATTAGGGACAAGTACCGCAGTCGTGCCCAAGATTGACTGTGGTCTGATTTCCTTCTGTCCCCACACAGGAGAAAGCATGTAGGGCTCGGATCTCAGGACTAACAGTCCAGCCAAGGGGCGTTCAGTAGCATAAACTGTGAAGGAGAGTTAGTGGTCTGAAAACCTCCAGGAGCAACGCATCCTAGAGATAGTGCAGCAGGGACTTGGTGAGGACGAAGGGAAATTAATGCTGCTGTATACTTACATAAGAAAACTCCCCGAGTCAGTTAAACTTGTAAATGACAGTCCTTCCCCTGCCCATTCAGAAATATAATGGGGTGAAAGAGGGAGGCACATCTTGCATTGGTGAAATAGTCCAGTAGGGCAGCTTTTAGCTTTCAAAGTGGCAACATTTAGAATCCCACCAACGGTAAAAAATATTTAGAACCCATCCACCTCCAGTAAGAAGAGCCACACCAATGAGAACATAGCAGTGGGACCAAAGCCAGCATGAGCAGCAGGGGACGGATGGGCCACGAGGCAGGACTGGAGAGCGCGACCGCTGCAGAGTGGTTTTGCTTGTCCTCTTGTCTGCTGGCGTTCAAGTGGGCTGTGAAGGTGACTGAGAGTAGTTTGTACATCTTGGAGATCGATTTATTTATTTAGTTAGTTCATTATTTAAAGGTGAATAAGAATTATAGTAACAGGCCTGTGGAAAAGTCTGCACTACCTGAAGAATATTTCTGGGCACATGGAAGCAAAACTGGTATGTAGGGGAATGGGGCTTTGTTGAGGAATTGGAAGAGGTTAGAAGAGACCTGGGGATCTAAATCCTAGATTCAAATATTGAAGCCTATAAAGAACAGATTATAATTCCAGAAAGTTGGATAAATGGAGAAGCTGACCTTGGAAAGCACTCCTAGAAAGCAGATAGATGAAAATGAACAGGAAGACTCCAAAGTTGTCCAGGAAGAAAGCATACCATATTTTATATAAAAGCAATAAAGGGATTACAAGTGCATTTTCTGTTAAAGCTTTCTATTTTCCTTATTCTTTTTTTTTTTTTTTTGTCCTGTGGAAACTTTTGTGAGATTAAAACATTTGTAAACAAAAATCTCCCCTGAAAGTTCATCCCTAGAGAAATAAATGATTAAACAACTTCAGGCTTTTCAGTTTTCAACTGTAGGTTAAAGGACTGATGACCCACAAATTCAGCACTCTGCTGTGGTATGCTAATAGGTGAGGGTAAGAAAGTCTCCAGGAGGACTGAAAAATACTTCAATCATAAAGAGATAAGATTTGGGAGATGATGGTAGAAAATTCTGCAGCAAGTCCCATCATTTGTTGATGCTGTCAAAGACCACTAGGACACAAGTGTAGTCAAAATGAATTTTATTGATATTTGGTACAGCAAGAATGCAAACCATCAGCAACTGGAGGAGCTTCTGCATAAGAAGTTGCAAGGAAGGGCTTGTTATAGAATTTGAGCACATGCCAGCAATTTGGGGTAGGGCCCACGTGAGTGAGGGTTTCTTTTGGACTGAGTGCTATCAGAAAGTGGAGGTAATTTTGCTATTGGATGCCTTAGTTGTAATGTGGGAAGTTGAAGGAATGGAAAGGAGCAGCAGTTACTCGTGTGAGCCACAAGAGCGGGTGTTGAGTTACTTTTATGGTTTGTACAGTACTCTTGTCTACTTTGGCATGATTACAGTAAATCTCTTTCAGGATCCCTGAGTGACCTTATTGATGTCAGAGATTTGGGAATTGCTAATGTTCAACAGGAGAATGGCGTAATATAGCTGTGAGTGCCAGGCCAGCGTTTAGCTTCCAGAAGCTACATTTTCTCTCACATTGAAACCATTTAAATATATGTCAAAGTAAAGTGATAGTGTAAATGTAATACAATGTAAAATAATGAAATAAGTGAATTAAGTTATACCTTAAGTGTGAAGACAGGAAGTATGGGAAGAAAAAGCATTAAAGTTTTATAAAATCTATAAAGTCATTATTTTGTTTCTTCCTGATAGTCACATAAAACAAAGTTTAAAGATGTTTAGGGTAGTCAATAATGGAATTAGTGAAAATTCATATTATGCAGAAGACAAAGAAATATAGTCTGTAGAGCAAAAGATAGAAAATAACAAAGCTAATCAAGTAGAGACAAAGGCAGCAATTGTAACAATAAAACTAGACTTTTCTCCTAAAATGGTAGGCTAAAACTGCAAAGCTAATGATAATGCTACTTCCAAAAAATATGCCTAAAATTAAATGGCAAATGGGATGGGAAGAAGGCACAGATATATTAGGGAAACAAAAATAACTGATTGGTTGGGTATCTACAACATGTTAGGCAATCTTCATCATATAATAGTACATTTAATGTGTATTTCTATAGTTATATGAGGTGTGGATTATTAATCTATTTGTAGAGAAAAATGAAGCCTAGAGGGATTAATGAAAGTAGTAGATAAGTTACAAAGTCAGTTTGATTATAAGTCTGACTGAGGCATGTTCATTATACTATACTGCCTCTCCTGAAGTCAGGATATCAAAACAAGCAAAGAAAACAAAACACATTAAGATCAAGAACATCTCATATTGTTGAGGTAAGAGGCATAATGAGTACCAAAAAAAGTACAAAATAGCATCAAAATACCTAATGAAAATGTATTAGAAATTAGAGTACATAATTATAGTTATTTAGAGATTTTCATAATATTGCCCTACAGATCAGTAAAATTTTTAAAAGACTTAAATACCAAAGTGGAGAAAATGAAATATATGCCAAGAGCATATACCGTTGTAAGTCATTTTCTTTAAGAATTTAAGTGAAGAACTAAATGTTAGAAAATCAACTCAGTGGATCAGCTCATAATAAGAGTTCTCTTTCAGCTTAAGAATGACAAACACGGGCTGGTGAGATGGCTCAGCGGCGTAAGCGCCTGCCTTGCAAGCGCGAGGGCCCGAGTTCGACTCCCGGAACCCACATACGAAAAAGGGGCCGGTGATATCGCTCAGTGGCACGGGTGCCTGTTGGTGCGCGAGGTCCTGAGGTCGTCCCCCTGGTACCCACAAAAAAAAAAAAAAAAAAAAAATGACAAACAGATTTAGCTTCCCTCAAATTATAGATACTGAAATTATTGGTTACAGAGTATAAAATAGCTGGATAAAATATCTAACTCTTTAATATTTACTTAAGTGGAAATGTGAGTAAACAAGGTAATTTTTAAAAATGACCAAACGTGTTTTAAAAGCAATCAAATACAACTTTTAGAAGTGGAAAAATTTAAATAATTGAAACTAAAAACTGGTAGACTGGACAGATTAGATAGAGCTAAAAAAAAAAAAAATAGTGACTTGGAACATAGATCAGAAAATTTACCTGGAATATACACAGAGATAAGGTTATGAAAATAAATCATGTTGAGTAAAGAATACTAAGATAAGGCATGTATTATATAAAATTAAAGTTTTAGAACGTGGAAATAAAGAATATATATACAAGAAATTTCAAAGTCATAGCTAAAAATTTCCCAGAATTAATGAAAGACTTGAGTCCACAAACAGAAGCATAACCTATTTCAAGTATGATTAAAAAAAATTCACATCTAAATGCAGTGTAGTGAAAAAAAAATTTTTTTTTTTTTTTGTGGGTACCGGGGGTCGACCTCAGGACCTCGCATGCCAGCAGGCGCCCGTGCCGCTGAGCGATATCACCGGCCCTTTTATCGTATGTGGGTACCGGGAGTTGAACTTGGGACCTTGCGCTTGCCAGACGGGCGCCTATGCCCCTGAGCTATCTCACCGGCCCTGAAATTTTTGCAGAATACCAAAGACAAAGATCCTAAACTCAAAGAAAAATCAAACCTACAAAGGAACACAAATGAGCAACAAAATGGAAGAAGTAGCAGAATACATCTTCACAGGGTTAAAGAAAGTCTGTGCTAACCTGTAAGAGGAATTAGTTATCCATGGAATCTGGAAAAATGTGCACAGTAGCAACTGCCACCCATCCAAAGCTCTGTTTCTCTGTTGTTTTCTCCCCCCCACATTGCTATTACAAAATACCTCAAGGTAGGTAGTTTATAACAAGAGAAATTTCTTTCTTAGCATTCTAGAGGCTGGGAAGTCCAAGGAGAGAGTGCTGGCAGATGCAGTGTGTGGTAAGGGCTCTCTGCTTCAGAGTCTGCATATCGCACCATCTCCACATGACAAGCATTTGCTTCTTCCAGCTTTTTATGAGGGCATGAGGACAGAACTGTCATTGCATAATCAGCTCTAAAAGGTACACCTCTTAATACCGTTGCATTGTGGGTTAAATTTCAACATGAATTTTGAAGGGACACAAACATTCAAACCACAGCTCTCTGTCTAGACAAGAAAAGCTGTCTTGGCCAGGCCAGGCCCAGCCCAGTGAGGAATGGAAGCATCATGCTGATACATCAAATCATGTTGAGGTTTGATTTATCTAATGTCTCTCCTCATTCCTTGTTTGTACTTTAGCTTCCTGATTATGTCTGAGCTTCCTAAGTTATTCTGCTTAAAGTGAGAATAAATGTCTGATATAGGAACTTTGGATAGTTTGCAAGTTTGGTTATTTGGCATTTCAAATAGTTCGATTCAGAGAAGGAAACATGCGAAGAATGACTCAAGAATCTAGATTTCCTGATAGTCACTTCTCACAGCATATAAATAAGTTGGAAATTTGGTGTTAAATATTAATCTTATGAGTTTTTAAAAATAGATATATTCTTACTGCACTGACAAAATCAGGCCTCAAAGCCCAGAAGCCAGAAGTTGAACCAACGTGATTTCAACAAAATACGTTGAAACTCTGGAGCACTTACAGAGTCCTATGGGCAGCAGCAGACTGAACTGGCACTTTCATCTGAGGCATTTTAGTTGTTAGGTTTATTTATTTAAACTTGTTCGCAAATACACAATATATTCACACTAAGGAAGATTTCAGGTTATCGACAACATAATATTCACAGGTTCGGTGTAGTAAAAGGATGCAGTGTTTAAAAAATAATACCTCAAAGGTGAAGTGTAAAAAATACTCCTGTGTAATTGCTAATGGCAAGGGAAGAAAATTTAAGATTATTTAGGAAACAAATGAGAATACTACTGCAGTACTTGCTAAAACTTCAGAAAGCTATACTAATGGTTTCCTCTTTGTTTTGGCTGCTTAGAAAGCTTACAGCAAAATTTGAGGCTCAGCCCCAAAATTGTACCAGCATTATAGGTTAGGCATTTTATAAACTATTTTTGTCTCTGGTTTTATCTTTTTCACAAGCCTTTATTTTCCATTCTTTCCAATATATCCTTTCCTACCCCTTCAACTTATTGTAATTGGAGTATTTGAGTATTTTTGTGTTAACGCAAATCATCATGAAATGCAAAATATAAGTAAGTCAGCAAAGTAAAAAAAGTAACACATATACATATCATATATAATGTATTATATATATGTTACACAAAAATACATAAAATATGTGTGTATGTACTGTATAGGTGTGTATAATGAATATAATATAAAGGAATAAATACAGCCTTATTTGTATTATCAAAATAGAGAAAGGTTATTTCACTACAAAAACCTAGGAAAGAAAGAAAATGAGTCTCCTCAGGAAGTATATGTATGAGTCCATAATAATATAAATTATTGAATAAATAAGTAAAGCAGGGGGAGTAGAGACAAATCTCCCTAGAAGAAGCATTCCAAATAACTTATTTAGATATTCTGTCCTCAAGGAGATGGAACATTACTCCCTACTCTTAAGTGTGGACTGAACATGATGACGTTTTTCCTCCAGAGTACAGTGCAGAAAAGTGTTGAAAAAGGATAATTTTATAGTGGAGAAACCTGTGAAGTATTACTTTACCAGATGCTGAAGGTTAACATCAACACTGAAGTCATGTTGGGTGTAGGAACCATGTATGCAATGATAAGGTGAAAATGACACTTTTGCTCTGTGGTCCTCCGCTCAGAAACTCATAACACCAGTCTAACTGTGAGAGAAACATCACGCAAGTTCCAATACAGGCTTATCCTACAAATTTCTTGACCAATACCCATCAAACCTGTGAAGGTCATCAAACACAAGGAACATCTGAGGAATTTATTGTCAAGAGGATCAAATGCAGTGTGACATCATGAATAGGATCTTGCAACAGAAAGACATTAGGTGAAAACCAAGGAAATACGACTATAGACTTTAGTTAGGAATATATCACTACTAGTTCATTCATTGTGGTAAACCTATACTGATTTAAGATATTAATAATGAAACTTGTGGCCTCATTCCTGATGAATTGTGTACACGGACTGAAATGCCCATGTTCTAAGTTCCATGCTCCTTCTATTCCAAATGTGCTTGAAAAATTCTGTTACCTTTCTTGGATAATACAAATAGCCCTTACTGCAGTAAAAACCCTTTTTGCGAAAATCAATCCTCAGAATTTATTCCCTTGATCAAATTGGATCTGACCTGGGCATTAGGAAGCCTGGAGGACCTGCTGCTGTCTGTGAGTTAGATGTAAAGGGATCTGATACCCTGGCAGGTTTTGAAAAGGAAAAACAATGGCAGTCATGCACATTCTCAGGTATTGAGGGTCAGAATCATTTCAGAATGGTCCACTTTGCTGAGCAATTCTTTTCACCTAATATATTCAGGGCAAAGTGTCATATTTTCTCTGGCCGTTTGGCTCAGTAGACCCACACCTTAGTTGAGTCTAAGGTCCTCCCATAGCATTCAGGCACAAATACAGATAAAGGGACTGTGGAATTAGATGGTGGTAGATCCTTCCATAGCTTGTGGCCTTTGTAGTATCAGCCCAATACTGATGAACTGGTTTGAAGTTTTGTGATGTCAGAGTTGGAGGACACACACACCAGCAGCACCCTGTGGGATTCTGTCTTCCTTCCCTAGCCACAGTCTTAAGTCATCTCTGAGCTGGGTGCTGGGCTTTCACTTCTTGATTAGGACCCTAGGCTTCGGGATGCATGATTAACACCTCCTGTGCATAGGAGCATAAGGCCCCAGGCATTCGGTCATGACGTTTTCTTTGAGGAAAGGAGCTCTGTCTAGATGGGTAGTCATTGCCCAGGCACTGGTGTCTGTAAGACAGAGCATCGGTGAGAAATTTGAAAATGTTTGTTTGCTAAAACTGTATGTCTGCCAACCAAGACACACTGCTTATTAGTGCGATTGGTTAGAAATTGACTTCCAAACACAGTGGCATAGCAAAACATGTTTATTTCATGAGCATTGCCAGATGGTGAAGCTAGCCTGTCTAGAAAGTGCCTCCACAGTTCTGGCGTACAGAGATTATACACCTGGCCCTGGTCATCTGGAAAACACACCCTGTTTGGTCTACATGGCAGTGGGAGAGACAATGGGTGATCTCCAGCAGGCTTTGCTTCTACCCATTGCCCCTGGTCAGAACAATCCACATAACCCCCACTAATTGCAGAGCTGGGGGTGCAGAGTGCTCAAGACAAGAAGTGGACCTTAGAGAAGATTTGTTGTGTCCAATACGGAGGGCTTCTAGCATTTCCCCAAATGGCTGAATTTAACATAAGCCTGTATGTTAGGGTTCACATTTGAAACAGAACCTCATATTCATGTTTCTTGAACTTCTCTCTTTTCTCTTGTTCCTCCCACATTCTAGGTTTTCCAGTCCCCAGCTCTATCTTTGTGTTGGGTTTTCTGCAGCCATCATGTCACTATTTCTTAGGTAGAGACCAGGTGACTTGACCACAAGATCAAGGCCAATGGTCCCACTCTGAGCTCAAACTTTGAGCGCAAGGACACATACATGTTACCATTTAGATGTAGGATGTCCCTCAGTCTCATATGTCCAGAGTTGGGGCTTTTGGAAGGTGTTTGGATCATGGGGACAATATACTCAGATTGATCCATTGATGAATACATAGCTAAATGTGCTATTTGGACGTGGGGCCAGGTTGGAAAAAGTGTGTCATTGGAGGGGTCTTCCTCCCTCTCTGGCTCCTCGCTTCTGTCTCTGCTGCTTGGCTGCAACAGGGTGAGCAACTTTCTTCTGCCATCTCCTTCCACCACACCTTTTCTGCTTTGAGCTAGCCAACTATGGACTGAATCCCCTTAACCATGAGCCAAGTTAGACTTCTCTTCCTTTAAGTTGTGGTTGTTAGGCATTGTGTTCCAGCAATGGGAAAGCTGACTAATACAATTCCCAAATTACCCTGGAGTGCAGCACATGCCACAAAAGAACGTAGTGTTTCATATTGATCACCTTTTACAGCATAATTCTGATGTGTGATTTTGCCACAATACTTCTTCCTCCTAGGAGTGAGGCTAAGAAGATTGTGGGTGGGTAAGGGAAAAAAGGAACATCCTGCCACATGTAAGTTAGGACAGTCCTCCCTATAATAATAATACATTCATGCTTAGTCAATGTAATATTTTCAGTAGGAGAGAAAGCTTAAAGACAAAGGAGGGCAGAAAGTCATGGGGAGATTCTTCTACAACTTTATTATATTATATTGCTTATATGATATTATATTGAAGAAGCTGGAGCTCACAGGTAGAAAGAGCCAGGAGAGAGGGGAGGATGAGAAACCAGGAGATAAATCAATGATCAAAGTTTTGAATCATAGATTCTTGAATGAACCTGGCACCAAAGCCACCCCTAGAACATGGTGGGTGCAGTCCAGCTGCTGCCAATGGGAGTGTGGTTCATCTGTGAGTAGGAGTGATATTCCAGGAGTATGACAAGAATATGTCACTTTTTGGTAGATTGTGAGCTGGAGAGCAGAGAGACTCAGCTCAAAGAATTCAGGTGACATTTGGGCAGATGGTAAGGCAGATGGAGCTACCTGGAAGTAGGGTCTCAACCCCTGGAGCCAGATACAGGACTTGGTCTCTTCAAGGAGAACAGACAAGAGAAAGGTTGGTGCCAAGTTTAGAGAAAAGGCCTTGAAGTCTACAAGCCACTGGAGTTCAGGTGAGAGGTTGGGTCAGAGCTCTCATGGCCAGGCTCTCAGTGTGGCTTGATGCTATGCGTTCCAGGTGATGGACAGGCAGCTTTTCAGGCAAACGGCAGCTATGGTGAAAAAATATCCCAGATGAGCAGTGGAGAGAGGACGTCTATCTTCAGTTGTCTCTGCAGGGGGAAGGCAGTGACATGTAACTCAAAGACCCAAGGACTGAAGTTTATCCTTTGCTAACCGAACTTGAACATGTTGTCCAACCTCTCTGAGGCTCAGTTTCTTCTACAAAAGAGAAGAAGTAACAATATTCACTTCCTAGAGGATCATTGTGTGGAATAAGTACATAAATTCATGAATAGGACTTTCTTCATATTTGGCACTTAATGTTTGAGTGATGAACAGTTTTCTGTGTGAATCCAATTAAATCATAGAGGTGACTTTTGATGACTTTAAAGGGCTATGATCATGGAGGTTGATGTTAGTAGAACACTGTCCATTTCTCATAATGTACTGGAAGTCTGTGAAACGTGTGAGAGTTCTTAAGCCTGGACGCTGTGAGTGTCAGGCTCCTCCCACTTTCACTGATTGGCAAAAGAGGACACTGGGGCTGGAAAAGAGCCTAACTCAGGAATAGGGGCAAAGTTGTGGGACAAACATCAGTGAGCAACTGTGAAGGCAAAAGGCAGCATTTTTCCTTACTATGGCTTCACCAGTCGAACTTTTGATGCTGGAAAACTTCATAGATGGGAAATTTTTACCTTGTAACTCATATATAGATTCTTATGATCCATCCACAGGGGAAGTGTACTGCAAGGTGCCAAACAGTGGGAAAGAAGAGGTGAGTGTATTCACTGGGAGAAGTCTGAAATATACTTAATATGTTGGCAAACTATGGATAAATTGATTTTCTAAAAGCAAAAGGGGTCGGAGGAGAGTGTAGAATTGTTACATGCTAGTGGAAGGAAGATTCTAAGAAGGTCTGTCTTGTAAGCTTACCACTATATATTCAGAAGCAAGTCATTTTTCTAGCGAAACTAAACACAGTTGTATGTCTAGGGTTTTTCTGGGTAAGTTTCCTACTCTAATAGGTGTATAGTATGACATATTATTTGTAAGAATTATCACTATTATTAAGTGGATTCTTTTATCAACCAAGTGTCACATAAATTTGCCACTAGATCCATGGACTTCTAAAACATGTGCCGGTGATCATTCTCTAATAATTCCTCATGTCTTCAAAATACCGAGTATATCAAAATCAGTCATTTGAATGATGAAACTAAAAATCAAATTCTTGTATATTTTTGCTTTTAGATTTAACATTTTTTTTTACTTGAAGTGTTTAATGTCACATGCATTATGCTTTCTTTTAGTGATGAACTAATTTTAATTGGGGGATTTTATAAAATATTTGAGACATATTTGATTAGTTATCAATTACTAAACTGAGAATGTAAATATACAGGGGGTGGTAAATGTCACTGACAAATGCATAGCCATCTAATGCTTAATGGATTATAATTTATTCCTGTAAGGCACAAAGAACTAGATTATTTAAAATACAGTTGTAGCCTTCATATATCAATAGAGGTTAAATGCGAAGATTTTTTCTTTTAAGAACTCAGTTATTTTTCTCCATTGTTAAAATTTCAATTCTGTTTTGCATTAAAAAAACCTTTAGACTTGTGGATTAACGTTCACAAATATTGGCTAATTTGTTGGTTAAACTGTAACATGAGAAATCTAGCCTTGTCTTTTCCACTCTTCCTTGTCTCCCACTGTTTTCCCAGGTGAAGTTAAAAATGACAAATATGCCAAATTTGGGTGGAATATTTTCTGCAGCTAATGTCTCAGACCTTTTCAGAGAATAGAATAAAACAGAAAATAGCACTTGTTATTACAGTAATAATTGTTACTTCTCAGAAATCCAACTCATAATTACCCCCTCTGATCCCATAAATCCCATACTTTTTAGATTGAAAAAAATGGTGGCCATAAAAATACATGCAAAATTCTCAGTCACTCACAGAACATGCTTCTGGCGCTGCTACCAGTCCCTTCCATTTATTCAGTTTCAGTTATGTACCTCACGTTCACCAGGCTCTTTAACCCAGAGTGAGTGGTAGCAACCTAGAAAGTAGAGGCTATTATCATTCTTATCTGGCAGAGCACAGTGTGCTAACACTGCCAACTCTGATGCTTAGGTCAGTGGGCATGCACATACACGTACACACACACACACACACACGCACACACTTTGTTACAGCCCTTTGTACAATAGTATTGTATCCATAAGCATACTGCAGTCAGACTGCTTGGCCTCAAAGACCAACTCCACCACTTGGTGTCTATGGCCTTGACTTAGAGCTCAACTTCTTTATGCCTCTGTCTCCCTATTTATGAAATGGGAATATTAATGACACCTACTTCCTAGTATTCTGAGGATTAAATGGACTAACAGGAAACATTTAGTGCTTAGTGTATAGTAAACACTAAGTATCAGTGTGTTGTAATATTATTGCATGTAGTAGATTAATGTATTCTGTATTGTGGACACAATACATGTGAAGCAAGACAACTTAGAGAATATGAGTAGACTTGAATAGCTAACGATCAGATTCTTAAATTGACTACTGTAGGAATTAAGGTTCCTGTGGTAGGTTGGCGGTGGACCTTCCCACCTGACTTAAGGTGGAGAGCATCAAGGCCCGCATCTCTTCCCTCATCCCATCTACAGGGCCACGGCAGACACTCAGTCTTTGAGATGAAATTACCATCTTTTAAATCTTTCTTTCTTTTTTTTTTTTTTCCATGCTGGGGATGAACCAAGGGTTTTGCACATTTTGGTCAAGTGCTCTACCACTGAGGCACTTCATCAGCCCCCTTAATTTTAATCTTACTCCTTACTTCAGCTCAGCTGAAAGTGACTTTGTTCCTTGTGGAAACAAAGGAGAGCTGTAGATCAGGTTTCAGTGAGTGGGGTGGCTTAGGGGCAGGAGGCTGATGGTCAGGTCATGTGACACAAGAAAGCTGCTCATGGCTGCCTGAAGCCCCTGGAAAAGGATTTTGGGGCTGAGCTGGGGCCCAGAGGCAGAAGACAGCTGTAAGTGATTATCAGCAGTCATCATGCATGTGAAGGAAAGGAGAGGAATAAAACACAGGCTTTGGATTTGTCATCTCTACAAACAGAATAGCATAGACATTGCTTGAGAGAGAATAAAGGCAGAAAAACACACAAAGATTCACTTTGGTCATAAGTTGGTTCCACACATACATTATCACATGTTGTTTCCTTTTGGATATAGCCCCAAAACTAGATCCCCAGGCGTTTGTTCAACCCCAGGTGCACTCCTCTCCAACAGGGACCCCTTCTGTTGGCAGGGTGCAGGGATGGTGGTTATACCATAGCATGTTAGATTGTGGTCTTGGATGCCACAAAGAATGGGGTATGAATCTTGATTCTGCCACTTAGTATTTGGGTGACCACTGGCAAGTTATCTGAATTTTCTGTTCCTCAGTTTCCTGTAAAACAGGCATAAAATACTTGAGGTACAGGATTTTAAAAGGGGTTAAATGAAATACTTTGTGTATTTAGTCATATTCTCTTAGCTATAAAATTTAGTTGAAAATAGAATTAATCATTATAAGTGCTAATGACAGTCAGGGGATGTGATCTCACACAAAACTTTAGCCTTTATAAAATGTTGGTGCTGGATTAAGAGTGTTAGAGATTCTGTACATTTAGACCAAGTTTCTTCTCCACACAATATTCATTCTAGATACTTTGGTGGAAATGAAGTATTTTTCTTTGTTTTTGTGGTGTCTCTGGATTCATATAAACACCTGTGTCGACTACTCAAGGTAGCTCGGAATTGGAACATGTTGAGGAATTGAAATTAGGCAGAAAAAATATTACGTGTGTAGGGACATGTGGAGTCACTCTTCCTCCAGCCTCTCAGGAGCGGCAAGCAGCTTGGTGGTGACCTTCTCCTGTCTTCTCAAGATCGAAGCTGCTGTCCAGGCCGCCAGAGGGGCCTTTCCTGCCTGGTCATCCCAGAGCCCGCAGGAGCGCGCGCAGGTGCTGAGCCGGCTGGCTGACTTGCTGGAGCAGTCCCTCGAGGAACTGGCCCAGGCGGAATCTAAAGACCAAGGTGTGAGCCACCTCTGGCAGGACTTGTCTCTCTTACATACTCTTTCTAGCAGAGCCAAGGTTTGAGTGCAGGTGTCTCTTACTACATGCGCATGAAAACAGCAATGTGTGACACAGATACTGGTCATTGCCACCCTCATTCCTGTATGTCAGATGATCTCTTGCCTCCTAA
Organism: Erethizon dorsatum; assembly: GCA_028451465.1. Lineage (NCBI taxonomy): Eukaryota > Metazoa > Chordata > Mammalia > Rodentia > Erethizontidae > Erethizon > Erethizon dorsatum. Next base: position 140,551,151 of record CM051823.1, on the reverse strand, counting down.
GTGTAATGAGTGAGACTCAGGATATCTGTGATTATTCCTATCCCTCCTAGGATGCGAGGCCAGCCCTCAGGTGTGCTTCTTATAGCAATGGCAGGGGTGAAGGTACGAACACCCAAGGCCTCACAAGGCAAGGCTTACAGCTGGCACACTCCTGCCCCATTCAAAGCTAAGTCATGTGGTTGAACCCAAAGTCAAAGGGCAGGGACACACACTGCCTTTTGATGGAAGCAGCTGCCAAGATGCATGGCAAAGGGCATGCATCTGGGGAGGAAATGATCCAGCGCTGATCATGAAAGCTTCCACCCATACTGAGTAGAGGATCTCAAAGCCTAGCTAACTAGAACAGTTATGGTCAAGTTACTTAGCAAGTTTTCTAATGTATCAGTCACTAATTTACTTCCAACACAGTCTTCCAGTTTTTTCAGTCCTTCAAAGGGTGAGGGCAGTAGAGTAAATATGTGTAAATCTTTGCAGTAATATCTGTTAGGAAAAGCAAAGAGCTTTTACAACCTTATGCATGCTATAAACCAACCTAAAGTTAGGGAACAGCGTCAGGGTAAGCCCCTTGCAAGAAAATGCTGCTTCTGCTGGTGTTTCTGGTTGCAGAGTCTCACTCCATTACCAAAGGGCACTGAGGAGCAATCGGGTAAGCTCATGCACATCCTTCCATTCCTTACAGGTCCTGGGATGGGCCTGGGCATGTGACAGAGGAGCAGCTGGCACACAGTGTCGTGTACCGAGTGCTCCTGCCAGCCTTCTGATGACTCCACACGAGTTGGGAGAACACTTTGTATGTCTCATGTGTTTATACGTGATGTGCAAGCACCACTGTGTCAACAGCCATTATTTCAACACTTTCATAGCGCTTACAAAGCCTGGTGGTTTTGAACGGCAAGAGCTTGTGTGTGTGAAGTGGTAGCATCTGACAAGCTCACGAGAGCTAGAAAGTGTTCAGTCTGCAAAGCAAAGAGGATCTGAGTCAACGTTAGCCCCCTCTACCTCATTTTATAACCTCAGACCTAATTATCTTGTGGTTTTATCCAACCATGGTCAACTCTGTGTGGTCAAAGCATGTCTCCCCCAAGCTGGAAGAAACTGAGGCTAGGCCAGTGTGAGCTGGGTGGGGTGACGGCAGACGGAGGGTTTCCACTACTCCATGTGCAACACACTGCAGGGCTTTGTGTTATTTCCTACAGGGAAAACCCTAGCGATGGCAAGAGCCGTGGACATCCCCCGGGCTGCACAGAACTTCCGGTTCTTCGCGTCCTCTATCCTGCACCACACGACAGAGTGCACACACACGGACAGCCTGGGCTGTCTGCACTACACCGTGCGGACCCCCGTGGGAATCGGTAGGTGCTGTCCACGGAAAGTCCACAGCATGACTGTGCATCGAGATGCTCAGAAAATTCTGTAGAATTGTCTCAAGGAACAGACTAATGAAAATTTGTTGGCCTCAAAAATCTGTTTCTAGTTTACTTTCTTTGTGTTTAAATTCCTTACTTATGTCTGGAACTTTATCTTGGACAATTACAGAGAAAAGATGATACCATGAGTAAATTCAGATCCCAGGATTTAAAAAATGTGACTACCAATTAACAAAAAGACTCTGGAATTGGTGGGGAATTCACAGCTTAACTGCTGTGTGTTCTGTATCCTTTCTGAAAAGTTGGGGTAATAATTTAATTTTACTTCTATGTATATTTTAATAACACATATTAATTATTAATTAGTTAGTAGGTATAGGGCACTTAGTGCCAGGTATATGTTAAATAAGCCTAGAGTGAGAATTATCTACTTCTCTGGTTCATTTCTTTGCTTGCCCCTTGACCTTTGAAGGAACATATAAATGATTGCTATGTCTAAATATATCCACTAGATGTCGCTGTTTCCTCCCAGAAGAAACTGCATACTTCACGTTACATTTTTATGATGAATGTAAAAGGAAAGAATATGAGACATTTCACTGTTTTGATTCTTTTTTTTTTTTTTTTTTGTGGGTACCGGGGGGTCTACCTCAGGACCTCGCGCGCCAACAGGCACCCGTGCCTCTGAGCGATATCACCGGCCCCTTTTTCGTATGTGGGTTCCGGGAGTCGAACTCGGGCCCTCGCGCTTGCAAGGCAGGCGCTTACGCCGCTGAGCCATCTCACCGGCCCTGTTTTGATTCTTTGAACCCTTCAGAAATAATATTTGCAAGGCATTATGGAAAGCTTTAGCCTCCTCCTAAGAAGTATGTGAACGTACTTTGCTGCAAAAATATTCTTATCCAGTGGGAAATTTAATCATATAAAATATACATTTACTTTCTCAGCACAGGTTTGAAGACAGAGAGTAAAATAAGGCGAATTTACTTCCTTATTCATAATGTAACTTTCATATTTGTTATGCGTTGTGGTTGGAAAACTGTGCAGTTTCAGAATATTGCAAGGGAGACACGCTCTAGATATTAGATGTATTACTTATCTAAAAAGTCTATCTGGTCAGGATGCAGGTGAGAATCCACGGAGAATTTTTATTTAAAAATCTATATAATTAAGTTGTATTTCATGCTGTATGCATTAAAGTTTATTGACTTTACTAATACTAGGGCTCTCACCAGGACCAGGAGGAATTGCTGTGCTCCAGTTTCATAAATAATTCTATAAAGCTTGAGATTTTATGTCTTAATCCACAACAGTTGAGAAGCAGAGGTGGAGAAACTTGTTCGAAGAAACTGCAGCTGCGCAGCTTAATAATGAGGAGGGAATATTAAAAAAAATCAATTTATACATCTCAAAATGGAATTGTTTAGTGATTGATTGGTGACAGCCTTTCAGCCTTGGAGCTTATATTGCTGTTGTTTATAATTATAATCATGAACCATCGAGAAATGGGTAAATTGTATTGATCTTACTGCTTTAGAAGGTACCATCACATATTTTAGGAAGATTTCCCTGAGGTCAGCTGCAACTAAGCCAAGTTTGGGGTTTTTAAGGGTAAATTAGAATTCTGGCGGGAGTTCTGCTTTAGTAACCCCATCTGGCCGCTGAGGAGCATGTCACCATGGCAGTGCCTCTGTTCTGGTCCTTTAGCTGGGCTGATCACCCCTTGGAACCTGCCCCTCTACTTGCTGACCTGGAAGATAGCTCCAGCCATTGCTGCTGGGAATACCGTGATAGCCAAGCCCAGTGAGCTGACTTCTGTGACCGCGTGGATGTTGTGTAAGCTCCTGGATAAAGCAGGTAATTAGGTGCTTGGGTTGGAGGAGGTGTAGAGTTGGAGCAAAGTTATATAGAAATCTTCTACTTAGCAGCAAAATCAATTCCAGTGACATCTTTGGTTTTTGTCTCCTTGAGCTTTCCTGAAAAATCCCCTTCATCCTCACATGGGATTCTCTCACACTGCTCCTTCTATTCAAACCAGGATGGTACTGCTGCAGAGTAGCTGGCAGTGCATAGTGCACAATGATATTACAGGCTTCTATGAACCAGCTTTCCACTATTGTAATGAATACCTCAGACAATAAAGTTATTGTGAGGAAAGGTTTGTTTTGCGAGTTAATCTTAACTTGATGGATTAAGGGGCCACTGGAGTAGTGATTGGATCATAGTGAGTGAGGATTATACTCACTCCACTGATGGGTTCATCCACCGATGTTCATAGCTCGATGTGCTGTAGAAGGCAGGGCCCAGTCAGAGGTGAGTCACTGGGGGTGGCCTGTGCAAGGTATCTCTCTCTCCCTCGCACTTTTCCACTGTATTCTGCTGCCAGGCTGCCATGAATTGAGCAGCTTTGCTCCACTGCACCCTTCTGCCATTATATTGCTCCTTGGAGCCAGCTGACCATGGACTAAACCTCTGAACCCAAGAGCCACAATGAACCTCTCCTCCCTTAAGTTGAAGGTATCATGTATTTCTTCCAGCAATAGGAAAGCTGACTGACATGTTTTGGCTGATAGATTTGGAGGCTTCAGCCCATGACAGTTTGGCCCTATTGCTTTGGGCCTATGGTGGCAGAGTATATCACAGTGGAAATGTATGGTGGAGGAGACTTGTTCACATTGCCCTAATTAGGAAGTGAAGAGAGAGGAAGAGACCAGCATCCCATGATCCCCTTCATGGGCATGACTTTGGTGACCCAACTGCCTGTCTTTACACCCCACCTCTTTAAGGTTCTACCACCTCCCAGTGGTGCTACAGGCTGGAGACCAAACATTTAACTCATGGCCCTTTAGGGGAAATCTCAGATCCAAACTACAGCAAGGCTTGAAGTGTCTTGGTCAAACCAAAGACACCAACTCACCCCAGGTAGTATCTTCTATAGTTAATTTAAATCTTAGGTTTGAGCCATAAGTTAATCATGATGAAAATAAGAATATAGTTAGGTACTCCTGTTGTTTGTAGAGCTATACAATCTTTGGTAGACATAGCCATTTTCAAGGGTTTTGAATATACATATTTCAGTCCTCTGCACATGAGACCACTCCTCAGAGGCAGATGAGGTAGGGCTTCTCACCAGCACATCACATTTGTTCCTTGTCGTCTTTCTACTAATGGTGTAATAATTCAAGGCTAATAGTTTAATAATTGGGGTTTTGTTCTGGGGTGTAACTCATACAGGCACAGCCTGAGTCTGCACTAGTGTTTGGAGGTAACAGGCGGGAAGCCCTGCAGGAAGCCTATGATAAGGGCCTGTGCTCTTGTGTCCCTCAGCTCATCTCCCCCCAAAGCTTGGGTGGGGGCAATGATGTCTGTATGGTGGACAGATCTACCATCCTTCTGGATGTGTCGACTTCTGCTGTCCTTACTACCTTTCAGCACACAGAAAAGGTTCTTCTGCACCCTCCTATAGCCACAGAATGGGCAGTGGGCAGGAGCCCATCTCTATTTCTTTTCTGGATATCTTTGCTATCAAAGCAAAACCACGCACACTAGGTTCCAGTGAAGTTTAGCCAGTTCGTTAGGATTTAGGGGGTAGGTTAAAACTGAGCCTGTTTAGGAAAAGGCATTAGCCTCGTGACCCTAGTTTCCCCACAGAGGAATGAGGCCTCTTAGCCCAGGTCTTTGGGATGATGTCTGTGATGCCTTAGGCCTCTGGGTGAGTATATGACTAAATGTGCCATGTCCAGAATGTGTCAGCCCTCCCTTACAAAAGATACCATGTTCTAATCCCATTCTTTGCAAAATCGAGTGTCTGGTGTGTGCAAATGTGTAAGACATTCATTCGTGGCTTGGTGACTGCAGGTTTCCAGGGTAGGACAGGACTGGAGCTGTGTTAGTCAGCTTTCTATTACTGTAACAAATACCTGAGATAAACCAACCCAAAAAGAGGAAAAGTTTATTATTGCACACAGTTTTGGTTAGCTGGCCCCATTGCTTCTGGGCTTGTGGCGAGGCAGCATGTGATGGCAGAACATGGCAAAGGAAGCTGCTTGCCTTGTAAACAGAAAGCAGAGACAGGAAGAAGAGGAGCTGGACCTCAGTGTTCCTTCTGGGCACACCCTCCGTGGCCTACCTCCTCTGATCGCCACCTCCCAGCACCATGGGCTGGGAACCAAGCCTTCAACTCATGGGTCTTTGGAGGATGTTCCAGACCCAAACCATGGCAAGGGCTCTCACTCTACCTCGATCCCACATGGGGGAAGGGGCACATGGAGGTGGATGTGGAGCTATGCTTCGATCTATGGTGAGTTTTATTTCTTTACCACTTGTCTCAGAGCCTGGTCTGTATGAGAGTTTTATATTTCCATCTATTTGCATAGCATTGACCTTATTTCTTGTGAACTCATAGGCCCGTTATACCAAGGCAGACCTTCTCCTCTTTCCTGCCTGGGCTTTGCCAAAATTTCCTCTCCTGACAAGCAGTATGAGCATAATTCTGCTCCAGTCGCACCCCTCTGAAGCCCTTGGTTTCTCCACTAGGACTGGGGGTGGGGTGGGGATGTGTACGAAATCCTACTTTACAACAGTGCAACAGGAACTTTAAAGAGGGTAAGGGGAAAAAAGAACTGCTAATACATTCTGCATGTTTAAAAATCCAGGTCCTCTAGTTCTAAAGTGCATGTATCCTGATTGATGGCCTTCCTTTGAACTATAATCATGTAAGAGGAACACAGTGAATATTTCTTTGGGAACCCTCAAATATTTTGTTTTCTTCTTGGGGATACTAAATATTTGCCATCACTCTTAGTCCATCGGCTGCGGCTTTCTGGCCTTTTCCATTCATTCTATTTTACTGCCCCATTTAAATTTAAAATTCTTCGGGCCGGTGAGATGGCTCAGCGGCTTAAGCGCCTGCCCGGCAAGCGCGAGGGCCCGAGTTCGACTCCCGGATCCCACATACGAAAAAGGGGCCGGTGATATCGCTCAGCGGCACGGGCGCCTGTTGGCGCGCGAGGTCCTGAGGTCGACCCCCCGGTACCCACAAAAAAAAAAAAAAAAAAAAAAAAATTTAAAATTCTTCATTTTGCTTCTCAGCAAGCAGCTCTAGCATTTGAGGGTCTTTGTTAGTTTTTGTTCCTGTGTTCCTAATATGTCTGTTAGCCACCTGAATTTTGCTGAATTTCTGTTTGCCAATTAAACTGCTTCCCTTCTCATATACCCAGAATCTTTTAGGGGTTAGAGGGCAGATAGCTGTACAAAAATTTCATTAATGCATGGATCAAATGGCAGAATGGTTACTGAGAAATCATGGCCAGCAGACACTTCTGAACATATTAACATCAGACCCCAAGGAAACATAATCAAAACGTTAATACTGCATGCGGGAAGCAATCAGCCTGTTGGAATGAGCTCATTTTCCTGTGGTACTTCTGCATTTTTTTTCTCATCCTCTGTTAAAAAGTTACTGTAAACATTAGCAGTGGCTCAACTCATTTTTGCCTTCAGAATCTGTAAATAGTCTCCCACCCCTGTGCCCTCATCCACGCCCACATTTGTCTGATATTTGGTGGAGACGTCACACCCCATCCAAGAAATGGTGAAACTTGTCTTCATTTTCTTCCTGTCAGTGGCTCTCCTTCCAGACTCTTCCTTGCTCCCACATGGGGCCCAGGGGCTCCCACATGGTGCAGGTGCTCTCTGGTCACTACGATACAGGACTGACCTAAGCTAGGTTTGATAAACGCTCACACTGAGTCAGGAGCTGGGACTGTTAGAAGCACATCTCTGCCAGACAAAATTATGACCTTGAATCTTTCCACCTGTCTCCTTAGGGATGGGGCCTCCACTGAACCAGCAAGGTGATAAGATTTAGTGTTTAGTCCATGGCTCTGTGCGAGGGCATCCTGGATGATGGAGGATCACCAATGTGAAAACATTATGTATACTTCAAGGGCAGATTCTTGAGTGCTTTGAATCCAAGAGAGTGTTTCTAATGAGGGGAGAATGTCTAACCCGGGGCAAGGGAAGGAGATCAGGAGCCTTTCCAAAGCTTTCCCTCCCTCCTTCCCTCCTTCCCTCCCTCCCTCCCCCTCTTCCTCTCTCTCTCCCTTCCTCTCTTCCTTCTTTTCTTCCTTACCCTCTTCCTTTCTTTCCTCCTTCCTCCCTCCCTCCCACCCTCCTCCCTCTTCTCTCTTTCTTTCTTCTTTCATCTTTCACAATTGTGAAAAATTAAGTTTATATCTTACAGACATCAATTGTTTCTGGGGATGTTGACTTATTAATACAAAGAGGTAGGCTGGCAGATACCTTGGTTACTTGACAACAGCAGTAAAAATATCGGTCCATATAAATCTGATGCTGAACAGACCAGTTCTGTTTTAGTCAAAGTATATAGTAGTAGAGTACATAAGTCTTTCACACTGGAGGATTTCAGTCACCTGAACAAATGGAATAAGTCCAGCTACCTCCAGATGAACCTTCCTAAGAACTTCCTAGGCGCAGCTTGATTGCATAAGTGAGTTTTTTGAACACTTGAAGCTTCTGAAATTCACATACTCTTTCTAATTTGGATACTGGAACTTAGCATCTATTTACTCATTCATTTACTCAACAATTATTTGTTATCCTCCTCTGACCAGTTTTTCTGCTTATTGGTTGTAGTTCAACCTTACTTTGCCTCAAGTTTCTCACTAGTAAAGTGAGGATAATACCAAGTACTTTGTCAAATTGTTGTGAGGCCTAAAAATGGTACAGTAGTCACCCCTTGTCAGTGGGGGATATATTCCAAGACTCTTTGTGGGTACTCAGAACTGTAGACAGTACTGGATCTTCTGTATACTATGTCTTCCCCTATACATGTATGTCCATAAAAAGTTTAATTCATGAACGAGGTACAGTGAGAGATTAACAATAACAACTACTAATACAACTGACCAATTAGAATAATATACTGCAGTAAAAGTGATGTAATTGTGGTTTTTCTCTCCTAAAATAGTCAAGGTGAATATTAATGTTTTCAGACTATGAGTGACTTCAGGTAAATGAAATAGCAGAATGTGACTCCGTGGATAAGGAGGAGGATGGTTAATCAGTTATCACTATAGCAGCCCGGCTAAGCATGCCGTAAATGATAACATTTACTGGTTAGTTCTTATGTGAAGAGCTAGGGCAGAAAACAGATTCTATTTGTGTCCTTAGCTAGTATAATTTCTAGTGGTGAACAGCTATGAAGAAGTTAATCCAGAAAACATGTCAATACATACACGTAGATTTAGGACAATAGGGTTTGGTGATAGAAAAGACTGGGACACCTATTTTGGGGTGTTCTTGGTACTTACAGGTTGTTTTTAGAATGCAATGGTGCTGTCTATAATTATGAGGCTCAGAACCTCCAATTCACAACTCGCCTGGCCTGGGGAGCCTTCCCCTGCTCCCCTGGGCCAAATGACCAATCTCTGCATCCCTGCAGATACACACACACACTCCTGCTTAACATTTCCACCCTGCATTACAGCTCCTGGATACAAGTTGGAGGAGGGCACTGGTTTCCCACTGGACTTGACCTTCTTGGGCATCTCTCTGCACTCTCAAAAGTTAAGCTTAGTCAGTGTTATGAAGTTAATTATGTAGAAAATGCCCTACCCTGACTCTCTCAGGGCAAAGCACCTAGAGAAGTCCCTCCTAGTGGGTTCAACAGGCAGAAGTGACTCTATCGTCCTTGCTTTGCTGTTAAACTGGAGGTCTCTGTAAAAGCTCCAGCTGTTTAAAAAAACCATCAACTATTCCTTCCATGCGGGCTACTGGACTTGCAAAGAAAGTCTCCGTGTGACCTGAAGTATCCTGTTTTCCATCCAGGTGTTCCACCAGGTGTCATCAATATTGTGTTTGGAACAGGGCCCAGGGTAGGTGAAGCCTTGGCGTCCCACCCAGAGGTGCCCTTGATCTCCTTCACTGGGAGCCAGCCCACCGCTGAGCGGATCACCCAGCTGAGTGCTCCCCACTGCAAGAAGCTCTCCCTAGAGCTGGGTGGCAAGAATCCTGCCATCATCTTTGAGGATGCCAACCTGGAGGAGTGTATTCCAACAACCATCAGGTCCAGCTTTGCCAACCAGGTATGTCCTCTGCATGCTCCCATCTCCCAGTGGCCTGCCAACCTGCATCTCTTTTATCAAAGTGCAAAGCACAGCAGCGAGTAGGTCAATCCAGATATTTTTGTCAAGGAGGATCAATAGATTGTATTATTCCAGCGTCAATCAGTGGCCTTGTAGAGTCACAATTTCTGTTCATGAATCTCCTTTTCTTGAGTCACATACCTTTTATCAGGTACCTGCCATGGGCAAAATGAATGATTTTTTTGCACCAAGCTTCTCCATTTCTCTTTTTATTTGTTTGCTTCTTTTGAGACAGGTCTCGCTATATAGTTCAGCCTGGCCTTGATCTCATGGTGAGCCTCCTGCCTCAGTCCCCTGAGTGCTGGGATTACAGGCATAATGAGAAGGTGCCACCATGCCTGGCTTATATTTCTTGATTCACACAGTCTCCCTGTCTCTTATTGCTGCCCAAATGTCCCATTCCTGGTAGACTTATTCTTCCTCCAAAACCATCCAAAACACATTCACACACTGCGTTAGCATTATCTCCGACATTCCAGAGCAGGTTTCTCAGCTAGGAGTCATGTGGGCTTTGGTAAATTTGTCAGATTCTTCAAGGTCATGGCATCCCAAAGGGTTAAGAACACCAGACAAGTTCAGCTAGATAGCAGCTTCCTGAAGGGAGAACAGTGCCTACTTTTGTGCAGTAATTTAAGCATCAAGGCCTAGAATACTGCTAGGGTCTAGCAGGTGTGCATATACACTGAAGGGTTTGCTCTAAAAAATATTTTTATTTTAGTAGAGAACAAAGGCTTATACTAAAGAGCTAGAATTTCCATAGGAGGAAGAAGGCGTGGAATGAGGTAGATCTGTATTTTCCTAGCTCAGGTAGCATGGGATATCACATAACCTGCACCTGTATTCCTTCACTTGGTACATCATAACCCTTTCACTCATTTGATCAATCGTAACCCTTCCAACAGGATTTTGTGACTATAGTAAGAAATACTACTTTCAGTTATTTTTTCATGATAATTATAATGGTGAATTTTAATTTCATGGTTATTAGTAGAGATTCCTCTTACTGTAATTTCTAGAAAAGTTGGCTAGAAACCTAAAGGAGTTTTGGATCAACAGATAATGCCATTTCATGATACACCTTGTTTAATTATTGAAATAAGCAAATATGAAGTGAACATCTAAACCAAGTGTTTAGACAACTTCAAGACAAGATAAGCACAAACTCTGTGGACTGAGAATTGAGATGAGAGGAGGTGAGAGGAGCTCTGTGATAAAGTAAATGAATGTGAGCATGGAGTTAAGGGTGGTAGGCTGTTCTGTCAGAATAGGGCAGAAATTGGTGTTTGCTCAGAGAAGCTTTGGGGAAACTCAAATTCAGTGGGAAAAGGGATATGGCAACCCAAACAACAAATGGATTTTGGGTAAAATAAATAACACAGCTTGATTACTTTGCTTGGCTGAGTGATGAATTCCATGGAGGGCATACTTCATACTTCTTTTTTTTTTTTTTTTGTGGGTACCGGGTGTTGACCTCAGGACCTTGTGCACCAGCAGGCGCCCGTGCCCCTGAGCGATATCACCGCCCCTTTTTTCGTATGTGGGTACCGGGAGTCGAACTTGGGCCCTCGTGCTTGCCAGGCAGGCGCTTACACCGCTGAGCCATCTCACCGGCCCCCATACTTCTTTCTTAATTGAATGTAATTGACTTTTGGAAAGTATCTCTGCTGACCCAGAGGGCACGTATTATCTCAAAACTTCATTCCCCAACTGTAAACTGAGAATATAACACGCCACAGAATTATTGTGGAGAAAGCGCCCTACACAGTTCCTACAATATAACAGAGGCTCAGAGACTGATACTGTCTTTTTCTCATCCTCCAAAGTCACTGTCCAGGGGTTCTCTGGGTCACCTGTGCTTTCCTGACGCTGAGTAATGGGAAACTTGGTAAAGGCCGCAGGTCTCTTTATCACGCCCTTTTTCTCCATAGAGCACAAGGCATTTGTGCCAATGAACGTGTCAGGTGCTTGGCTGTTTTCCACGCCAGATATACAGATGATTCTGACAGTAATCCTGGTGGCAGAGAGAATTTATTATTTCAGAACATTGACTGTTCAATTTGAACATGAACCTTTGTGTAAATACCAAGATAATTAGAAGCATTCTGTTTCCTAGGACTGTTGTGAAGACCAAATATAAAGGTGATGAAAGTAGTTATTTATGCATTTATGTACTTGTTATACATACATTATGCCTTGAAATATCTAGAATGTGATTTGCAAACCATTATGTACTATATTGAAATAGTACTTAGGACTGTTTCTCACTCAGAATTATGCAGGACATCACTCCTGAACATTCAGCATCTTTACTTGGATGTTTCTTGGGCATCTGAACTTAACATATCCCCAGCAGACTCCCAATTTCCCTCTGTCTCCCCTCCCTGCAATCTGGATCCTTTCCCTGCCTCATTAGCATTGGCTCTGTAGTGCAGGCCCCGAACCTAGGGTTCTTCCTCAATCTTGCCTTCTCTTTTCCTCGTATCCATCAACAGATCTTGTAGGTAAGATTTATCCTGAAACCTATTATTTTTCCGGTACATCTGTGCCAATCTCCCACACCTTTGGGGTCCCATTCCCTGTGAGAATCTTGAACTCAGTAGATCCCTATCACTTCTCTCCATCTCCATTGGTGCCTCCCTGGTCCAAACTACTGCCTCTCATCTGCACTTTTAGAATATTCTCTTAACTCTCCACCCTGTTCCCACTCTCATTTCCTCCCTATTTTCCACACAGCTGCTGAAATGATCATTTAAAAATGTAAATCTGATGATCTTGCTCTGTTGTTTAAAACCTTCCATTACCTCTCCATGATGCTGAGGATAAAACATGAGCTCTTATGAGCCTGCTAGACTGCATGATGTAGCCTTGCTGGCCTCCTGACCTCATGTCCTACCACATACATTCTGTCCCTGCCTCTGCTCCCATCCTTAGCCCTACTCACCTCGCCCCCAACCCCCCGCCACCAGGCTCCTTCCTGCAGCAAGTCTCCATGCTTACTGCTGAGAATTTCCTCTTCCAGATCTTTGCCCATCCAGCTCTTCATGTCAAGAGTCCATTGAAATGTCCCCTCTTTGCAAGTGCCTTCATGTCTCCCTTTAGTAAAATAACAGTCCCCAACCCCATCAGTTTGCATTCCCTAGGCTTGCCTTGATTTTCTTTTATTTCTTTGATTATTACCTGAAGTTACATTTCCAATGTTTACTTGTGTGTTTTTCAGTCGTCCTACAAGACTGTGTGTCCCACATGGTGGGGACTTAGTCTCCTTTACCACGGGTCCCCATTGCCTAGACCAGTGCTTGATACATGTCAGTGCTCAAAAGAACAGGGGAATCTGTCCATGAAGGAGAATGTCCTCCAGTCTTGTCACTATCCTCATTCTCTACAGGGTGAAATCTGCCTTTGTACCAGCAGGATCTTTGTGCAGAAGAACATCTACAATGAATTTTTAAAAAGGTTTGTAGAAGCTACCAGAAAGTGGAAGGTCGACATTCCTTCTGACCCGTCAGCCTGCATGGGTGCCCTGATAAGTAAAGCACATTTGGAGAAAGTAAGTAAATCTCTGCCATGTAAGTTACAGAAAGTTCTTATTCGAGGAGAAGCTCAGTGCAAGCAGAGCACATATCAGGCTTTGACATATTGTAATTGCTTTTGAAAACTATGACCTATGGGAAATTGTTTCTGGACAGAGTCTAAACATTTTAGATATGACTATGCACATGGGGCTCTGGTTAACGCAGCATCCACCTGCAGTGAATAACTTGGAATAAAGTCAGTTTGGGATATCACCTGTGGAATGGGGAAATTTCAAAACATGAAGGTCATAACAAGATCAGTGTAGACCAAGAGCAGTAGGGAATTCTTTTAGACATTTGCTTGGTTTTCTCCTTAAATCAAATGCCACCCTCTGACATGAGGACTTTCTAGCCCTTTCTATAGAAAACTGCATACTCTAGGACTTCCCCTACCTCTTTGGTGCTTTTTCTCACATCTTAACACCCTCTGACGTACAAACAATATTGCTCACTGTACCCCCACCGACAGCTTCCCTTGACTAGAATGTGAGCTCCAAGGTCAGCTTCACTTCCCACTGTGTCCTCAGACCCTAGGAAAGCACCTGGAACGAGGTAGGTGAATAGTGTTAGCTGGGAGAGTGATCGAGTCAACACCATGTTGTGTAATACCATTATGCTATTTGTCCCAAACTTACTCTACCCATTTTCCTTGAATTCTTTTTGATCTTTGGCTGAAACTACCTGAAATTGGGTCTATAGTGCATAGGTAGGTCCTGGCCATCTGCCCTGCTAGCGCAACTCAGCATTAAGCTTCTGAAAGGAAAAACAAACATAAAAACAACATCCAGTCTCTTCAAGAAAAGTCACCCATCATTATCTCTGAGTCACTGGGTTATTACATAGTTATAGTTAGTGCTCTCTCTACATATATATAATATAATAAATGTAATAATACAATATTATCCCCAGATACATTTTCAGAGTCTAATCAGTAATGACACTAGAAATTAGTTCTTTGTTCTAGAGACTCAGTGTTTAACTAAATCTTATACATCATGCACGTACCACGTTTTACAATGGACAGAGTTCTTCACCCCAAAGAGAATATCTTTTGTGTATTTAACTACAGAATATACCTGGGCATGAATTAAGTTTTACCGTTCATTAACTATATGAATTCTGAATACTTTCTGTCTCTCAGTTATTTCCTCAGCAAATAAGGGAGAGCAAGAGATAAAAATAGCTGATAGCGTTTTGGGGGAATTGAGAATACATAAAAAATATCTGGGTGCCTGGCACTTAGACATTAAATAAATGACTTCCCTCCCCTATGCACCAGGACTGAATGCCCAAATGATGGTTGGAACACCTCTGAGCAGTCAAGTAGTAAGATAACTGTAGATTTCTGAGAGGCTGAGGCAGGAGGATTATAAATTCAATCCCAGCCTGGACAATTTAGCAAACTTGTGAGACCCTGTCTCAAAGTAAAAAGTGAAAAAGGGCTGGGGATTTATCTCAGGTGAGGGCTCTGGGTTCAATCCCCAGTACAAAACAAACAAACAAACAAAAAAAGCCAGAAAAAAACAAAACAAAACAAAACAAAACATAGATTTCTTAGCAATGACCTTATATTGCTTTTGCTGATTAGAGAATATTGACTTTTTTTGTGGATTTTTATGAAGCCAAATGATAAAAGGTCACTAATTATGTTTTTTTACCTGCCCAGGTCAGAAGTTACATCAAGAGAGCTCATGCTGAAGGGGCCCATATTCTGTGTGGAGAGGGGGTAGATACGTTGAACCTTCCCCCCAGGAATCAGGCAGGCTACTTCATGCTTCCCACGGTGATTACAGACATTAAAGATGAGTCCTGCTGCATGAAGGAAGAGATATTTGGCCCAGTGACATGTGTTGTCCCCTTTAATAGTGAAGAGGAAGTGATTAGAAGGGCCAACAGTGTTAAGTATGGGCTGGCAGCTACAGTGTGGTCAAGCGATGTGGGCCGCGTCCACCGGGTGGCCAAGAGGCTGCAGGCAGGTTTGGTCTGGACCAATTGCTGGCTCATCAGGGAGCTGAACCTGCCTTTTGGGGGCATGAAGAGCTCTGGGATAGGAAGAGAAGGTGCCAAGGACTCTTATGACTTCTTTACAGAAATCAAGACCGTCACTGTGAAACACTAATCATGGAGAGCCTGCTCCAGCCAATGCCTGGCAGCAGAGAATTGGCTGTGCAATGCGGCAAGTGGAAATGCCACCACACACGCCAGCTGTGTTTTGACCCCGCAGGGAGTCATCTCTAGCTTATCCTCAGTAGGTAATGTTTTTTAGCAACTAGTGAAGAGATGTTGTCTATTTTCTGTGTGGACTGAACAGGAAAGACTTCTGAATAGGATGGCACAACAAGGAAGCCAAATGATCACCAGTTGCCTCTCATGTTCTATCTTCATAGTATTTTCACCATCATCTTGATTGAATTCTTAGGAATCACTAATAACTAGATATTTTCTTTTACAAATATAGGGTTAAAAATCTATAAAGCTAAGTAGAAGCAATAGCATTTAATTTCTACCTTTGAGGAGGCTGTGGAGATGGTCTCCTACTCCATTAGCTGCTAGTATGGTTAACTGGTAATTGGCTGTACCTCTTTATGTAGAGGGACAGTGAATGTCTATGGAATTTGTTAAAGGGGGCTTATATTATTAATCAAGCTGAATATATCTGTATAGGACAAAGAAAAATGAAGTATCTACTGTACTTTCGGATGGAGGAAATTTGGAACACAAAGAGAAAATAGTTTGATTCATTTCTACTGTCAATTTTAATCAATTCTAATTCTTAGTGTAAGTATCTAATGAGGCTTACAATTTACTAATCCTAAGAGAAGTAATAAATGTTAAGTAATTTTAGTAACGAGTATGGCATATATGTTCTTGAGTTGTCTATTATTCCTCCTTATCCTTGTCCTCTTATAAGTATGGACTTTTTACTAATAAAGTTATGGCTAATGCTTTTTTTATGGTTCACCAAATGATCTGAGGACAAGGATTTGAGTGGGATTTGAGTATCAGACCCTAAAACTCATGATCTTTGACAACCTCACACCTGTCTTGGTTTGTGCTACAGAAGCACCAAAGTACTTATGAGTTGGGGCACACATCATGCTGGGTTCCTCCTCCAAGTCTCCTTTTGCTTTGCTTCTCCCCATGTTACTTCCCTCCGAAAACCTCAACTCGCAGTACAGTGCCTGGCACACAGAAGAATGGAATGAGGTCTCCCCGGTGCTCTGAGAGTATGGTAGTGGGAAGAGTAAATTTTACAATTTTGCTTAGGATTTCAGATATTCGCTTGTTCACAAATGTTGAGAATTATCAGCCAGCCTCTTTAATATTAAGTGATGGCACTGGATTATACTGATTACTAGCTTTCAACTCTCCTCTGTCTCCTTTGCTATTCCTCTGCTCTAACATACCCCAGCAGCCAGTGGTTATCACCTTTGCCTATAATGTCTTGGCCTCCTACTCCAATCTTTCCTAGTTTGTTCCAGTCATCAAAGTGGATGTGTTCAGACGCCAGACTTTACTCTTCCCAGGCCACCTCATAATTCCTTAGGTCCTCACAGCAGCAGGTTGGGGGGCATCCTTCTGGTCTTTACTTAAACGTGACAGAATTCTACTGGAACAGTACATCTGTGGTTATGGGGCTGCCATGCTGCATCCAGAAATGATGATGAAAAAATTGGGAGGAGTCTTCCCAAGGGACGAGATAATATTTGTACACTTTTGTTTCTAAGATAGGTATTTATTATTTTGTATGTCAGAGATATTTACATACCAAGAAAGGAAGGTATATCACCCTGAAGGATACTGAGGAGTACCTGGGGCAGAATCTGAGTGGAGGTGGGGCATCTCTTCCTGGCTGAGCCCCAGAAGTCCCAATCTTGGAGCCATCAAAGATGGAGAGCAGGCACTGCTGGGAAAGGAACAAAAATTGTTGACAAGCTGTGCTTCTTAGACTTGATGTGCTAGGTCACTGGGTGTGCCGTTAAAATGTAGATTCAGCTTCAGTAGGTTTGAGGTTAGGCCTGATCTTACATTTGGAGTGTTGAGGAATTAGAAGACACTGAAATTTCTGGCTCAGGTATCTCTTCCTCACCTCTCAGGTCTCAAGAGCATCAGGCTACAGCATTTTGCTTTCTGCAAATGACAAAGGAAGGACTTGACTAGGACATCTTTCTGGCTAAGGCTAATGCAGTTGCTGGAGCAAACAAAGCCTGAGATAGCTCTGGAGCTTCCATGCAACTCAGGGGAGGAGGAAGGGAAAGGCCGCTCCACTAAGGAGTAAAATATAGTGATCGCTCTGTATCCACGGGGATTGGTTCCAGGGTACCTGCCACTGCCTCACCTGCAGATCCCAGAGTCTAATGATGTGCAAGTCCCTTATATAAATGTTATAGCATTTGTACGTACATGCACATCTCTGGTAGATTTTAATAATCTTTAGATTATGTATAATACCTACTATAGTGCAAATGCTCTGTAAATAGTTGATGTACTATATTGTTCAGGTCCATGTTCAGAATTGTTTGCCATCTAGAGTTGGTTGAATCCAGGGATGTAGAATCCATGGAAACAGAGGGATGACTGGGCACACAGAAACTCATCCTCCGTTGTAGAGTTTTCCTTATTTTGGTAGTTAATGAGGATATAAGCTGAACTGCTACGCAGCCTGAAGAGAAGCTTGTCGCTGAGCCACTCACACACAGAAAATGTGGAGTTAGTTCCTGTATCGTGATGACTTATGGGTAAACTGCTCTTCCAAGCTGCAAAACTGTCACTTTGCCAACTACCTATACTAATGAACCAGTATGCTTTTTACTAAGAATGATTATCAATAAACCAAGATCTATCAAATATTTGGTAAAAGAGAAATACCAAGATGTGTGAAAGAATAACTGACTGAAAAGAAGCAGCAGAAGAAAGGGATTTGATCTCAGCTACTTTGGAGGCTAACGCAGGAGGACTGCAAGTCTGAGGACAGAATGGGTAACAGTGAGACTGTGTCTTAAAACAAAAAATAAAAAAGGGCCGGGGATGTAGCTCAGTGATAGGGCAGCTGCCTAATGTGTGAAGCCCTATGTTCGGTACTGAAAAAATAAAAAAGAGAAAGAGACATTAAAATTGAATTAATCTCAGAGAGATTTGAAAGAATAGCGTATTAATAAGAATAGGCTGCTACGAAAATGGAACAAGCAGAGAACATGAAAGAGGTTTTGAGAAATTAAATGTTGATTTCTCAAGCAGATTTAAAAAAAACTAATAGAATCTAATCATTCATATGGCTGAAAACTAAATTGGTGATCTGGAAGATGAAGTTGAGACAGTAGGCCAGAAGGTAGAGAGTGACAGAAAAGGAAAACATACCTAAGATGTTGAGATGGAGGCTAGATCTCAAAAGTTATTAATACACAACTAATAAAGCATGGGAAAAGAGAAAAAAGAGGAAAATAAAAAATAATGACATAATTTCCCTGAACGAAAACAACTTTTTATATAGAAAATACTCAGAAATACTCAATTGAAATCAAAATATTCTAATACTATAAGCTTGCAGAGTGAATTAATAAGGTACCTACAAAAAATAAGCATGAGACTGTCATCACACCTTTTCTTTCATAATGTTGATACTAGAAGACAGAGGAACGAGGCTTCAAAGTTCCCAGGGAAAGTTCTTTTGAACCTAAATTTTATAACTAGCCACGCTATTATTCATGAATGAAGCAAGTTTCTCCCTTTTTATCCTTCCTGCTATGAAACATGAATTCAATAAATAACAGAATTGACTGAGGAATGAAATAAAAAGTTTCAAATTGTCAGATCTAAAAAAAGGCCTAGAAAGCAATTTGCCCAAGTTAGAACAGGGAGGATAGGACATGGTGATTGAAAAATGTCTTTAGGAAAATATATCGATTGATTAAAATATATTTAAATATCTGGAAGATCTTAGATGTGTCAAAATGTTACAGGGGATCAGAATATGACACCCCCAGAATGTGGTACTTGGGCACAGCAATTACTTGACAAAATACAATTAAGAAAGGAAACACAAGAAAACCGCTCTGCCTTCTCCCCAGCTGTCTAAAATTAGGGCATAAATTTCTTGGTGAAAGTGTCTTGGCTTTTGTATTAGGAAGACAAGAGACATATTTAACATGGAGATGGAGATGGCACTGAGATGCGTCTACATAAAGAACCCTCACAAAAAATGTGTATCTACCATTAGTTTCGGCCTCCCATATATTTATCTTTCATTAGTTTCCCTCCAAAATTGTATTTATCTTCCCACAATTTATGACTCCTAGAAGCTCTAACTTTTTTTGCTTTGCCCTGTCACTTCTCATAATTTTTGCCTTTTTTAAAGATGACATAAAGCCATCTCTAACTGCTTCTTTGTGTCCTCCTTTCTTTGCTAGGTAGGACTTTGAGCATATAGCAATTAAAACACTAACATCAAACAAAATTTGTATTCCTTTTTTTCCTGTTAATCTATCTTTTATCAGTCTAATTTGCAAGCCTTAGCCACACAACATAAGAGGGTAAAGGAAAATGTTTTCCCCTCTCTTGCAAGTTAAATGTTTATTCTGTAAAGTAGAATAAAAGAAATAACAACAAAACTAGGAATTATGATGAAGCAAATTGAAATGTGATATAACTTGGAAAATAGAAGAAGTGTAAGTAAAAATAATCTATTTGTTCATTGTTTTTGAATGGACATTTTTGGTAATGTATAATCCTTTTTCCATCCTATGGGCCTTACATTATTTGATTCAGCAATTCATATTTATATAATCTCTCTTTTTTATTTATTTATTTATTTTTTTTGTACTGGGAATCAAACTCAGGACCTTGCACTTGCCAGGAAGGCACTTGTGCTGCTGAGCTATATCCCCGGCCCCTATATAATAATCTGAATACTATGAATATTTCTTGTTTTTAATATTTTCAATTTCATTGTCAAGCTATAGACAAAATGCAAAAAACTGACTTAAAATTGTAGGTCAGAATGCAAATGCTACAAGTCTGGATATTAATCATCTGGAATTTGGGTGGGGGAAAGGGTGGGAACTGAGGCCTGTGGCTGTGAATCCCTTTCCTCATCTTACAGAATCAGGAGGAGGTCAATGATTTCCAAAGTGGATAAATGAAGAAATAGAAATTTGTGCATGTTATTTAAAGTTATGTATTTAACTATTAAACTCCTTAAAATAGTAATGCAAATAATAAGAATTGGAAGGTGAAATACAGGTGAGATAAGTAGGTTAAGTGTACTGAATTTCCTACTTTTCATTGCAGGACACTAATATATGTTAGTTGAAGTTGATAAAGGCAGAAATACAGGCACAGATGTGTGGCAGTTACACGGTATTGAAGGCCTAAAACCAGAACTAATTATAAATAATGACTTCCAGGAGGAAGAACTAAGGCTGGGAAAGGGAGTTTCAGCCTATTGGAGGGAGAGATACTTTTATTTTCATTTGCACCAGTGGGTCCTCTTTGACTTATATTATTTTTTTAACATGTGGTGATCAGCCTTTTCTAAATATTCATGCGTGTATTTACACTCCTCCTAGTGATACTTTTTCCCTGGGATTGGGGGTTGTGCTCCCTATTATCCAGGCTATATACACTGGGTCTGTAGCCCTCTCAACTTAAGCTGCTTTAAGAGCTCTGTGGTCACCTGGCATCCTGAGAAACCCAGTGCAACTGGAGAGAATGCTTTCCTCCAGAGACGCCCTGGTAAGCCTGCCTGGACTAGGTCACAGGAGGACAATATCCTTTAGTGCCCCAGTACTCTCAGTCATTCGGGAGGAGGCCCTGGGAGGAAGACCTTCCCAGAACACAGAGGGTAGCAGGCTGCTCTGGGATAATTCACCTGCTTTGGGCTTAGACTTTCTCTCTTGGGAATTTCCAGAATCCTTTTTTCAGGGTGCCCTGCAAGGTGATTCTGACTGCATTAGTAGGGGCAGAGTCATCCCTGGCAGAGTCATCCCAGGGCCAAGTCCCTCACTCCAGATCTGCCACAAGCATTTCAGGATGCAGTATGAGGAAGATATTTTGTTCATGGGTACCCACAGCAAGCCTTCTGGAGTGCATCCTGGCATTCATCAACCTAACAGTCCCAAACATCCACGCTGTCAGTCTCTACTGCCAAGCTGGGCAGCCTTGGGCAATGCTGGCTCAGCCTGTGCCGACCATCATCATCACTACTCTGAGGCTTCTGCCGAACAAATGATGGGCAGATCTTCTGGTAAGAATCATACGTCGGATTGTAGCTGGCCAGTCATCGAGTGCTGGGAATTTGACTAATCTTGTCTATTGGCCTATGACGAACCATCTGTGGACATTTGATTACAGGTTTCCCATCCCACACCTCATCCCATTCCTCCTCCACATTCCTCAGTTCACTCTTACCTTGAAGATATCATTACGCTCCAACCTCATCTCATAATTGTAATTAATTACAGTGTGACTCAGCAGTTTCCAAAACAGCACTGAAAAAATACTCCTTGGAATATTAAGGACTGGGGGAGTTACTGAATCATAACAAAGTAGATTGCCAGAGATCATGAGATCACCCATGTAGCTCTCTCCCCTCTCCCAGATGGACAATTGAGGCACAGAGAGGTTTGTTGGCTTGCCTAAGATCTTACAGGAAAATGTTACCCTAAAAGGATCTAGAATACAGAACATCCAGAAATATACAAGAGGTAGAGGTCTTCTGAGGACAATGAAAAAAATAATTGCAAATTCTGATAAGTGTCTTTCTTTTGTGTGTGTGTGTGTGGGTACTGGGGGTTGACCTCAGGACTTTGCGCGCCAGCAGGCGCCTGTGCCACTGAGTGATATCACCGGCCCTTTTTTCATATGTGGGTACCGGCAGTTGAACTCGGGACCTCGTGCTTTCCAGGCAGGCACTTACGCCACTGAGCTATCTCACTGGCCCATCGTCCTCTTTCTTTCATAAACTATCTCACTTGATTTTATGAGACTTTCACGTGGATAAATGTCTCTTCCCTTTCTGGTTCACTTCAGTACTCCTGGGCTTTCTCTTCTAATCCCCTCCTCTTGTATCCTACAATTACCCAAAACTTGGATGACCATCCTGTGCCCACCAAATTTGCTCCTACTATATTTGACCTTATCCACCTCTCCATCCTACCCTCTTACCTCTCTTAAACCTCCCCAAAACAGGGTACTATCACTCTACTAAGTGGAAAAACATTGCATACAAGTTCCTGATATAAGTTGGATTATATTATATAACTGTAGAACTTGCCCCTATGGTTAAAGATACCAGACTAATAGTTACCAGTTTGTCAGTAGCCAGGCTGTGCTTGAGTCTATTGTTATTGCTAACTGTACTACTTTAGCCAGGATGCCATACCTGTTATAGTCAGGGTTTTTCTCCCCTGTTGACAACACTGAGATTGCAAGGGGCCATAACCATCACCATAGTCCAGTACCAAAGGAATGGGCCCTAAGTCAAATAAATGGCAACTCCACATTCTTAATATACTGGGAAGGTAGGTTCTTGGGATAGACAGAAAGACCAAGAAACACCTCTATCTAGAAGACATCCTTGAGGGATAGACCTAGGAAAGCCTTGACACGAGGGATAAAGCTATCTAACATAAGAAATCTACAAGCATCAAGACAGAAAACAAAATAAAATGAAAAATAGGAAACAACAAGAGGAAGAAGCAAAATGTAACCCCAAATGCCCAGCCCACCCAGGACAAGTCCAGAGCACAAAGAGATAGAAGAAATCAGAAGCCAACCATTGGAACTCTCTGAAATGATAGCAGCAGAAGTGAAAAAACAAATGGAAGAGGGCATAGAAAAAATAATATCTAAGGTACAAAAAGAAATGACAATCAAAATGAAAGAAATTAAAGCAGACACAGATAAAAAATAGAGGAAGTTAGGAAAACAATGGAAAGCATGAATGCCCAACATAAACAAGAAATGGAATCAATGAAACAGATCCAAACAGAAATCCAGGAGATTAAAAACCCCATTGAAAGTATATGCAACAAACTGAATGAAGGTGAGGATAGAATATCAGACCTAGAATATAGGAATGTGACTAGCAACCAGGAAAAGAAAGATATCTTTTTTTTTTTTTTGTGGGTACCGGGAGTCGACCTCAGGACCTCGCGCGCCAGCAGGCGCCCGTGCTGCTGAGTGATATCACTGGCCCTTTTTTCATATGTGGGTTCCAGGAGTCGAACTCGGGCCCTCGCCCTGAGCCATTTCACCGGCCCAAGATATCTTAAAAATAGCAAGAGACCACAAAAAATCAGTCCACCAGTTACAAGATGAAGGAAAGAAGAACAACATAAGATGGACTGGAGTCAGTGAGAAAGCTGGAGACAGTGCAAATGCCACTAAAGACCTCTTCACTTAAATAATGGCAGAAAACTTCCCTAACATGGATAAAGAATTTGACATACAAATAAATGAAGCATATAGAACTCCAAATAGCCATGACCAAAATAAATCTTCACCAAGGCATATAATAATCAAGATTCCAGAAATTCAATACAAGAACAAAATATTAAAAGCAGCTAGAGAAAAGAAACAAATCACTTATATAGGAAAGCCCATCAGAATCACAGCAGGCTTCTCAACACAAACCCTCAAATCAAGGAGAGTTTGGAGTGAAGTATTTCAAGTCCTAAAAGCAAGCAATCTTCAATCCAGATTGATGTACCCTACAAAACTATCTTTCAAAATTAATGAAGAAATAAGATACTTCCATGGCAAAGAACAACTGAAGAAATATATGACCACCAAACCAGCACTACGAAATGCTTTGAAGGATATATTAGAAAGAGATAACAAAGACCACAAACACACAAACACTAATAGAAAGAAACTGTCAAGCAGGGCAAGCAATTAAACAGAAGAGAAAGACAGGGAACCAAAAACAGGAAAATAACATGAAAAAGATAAGGCAATATATATCAATTATAACCATCAAAGTAAATGATCTCAACTCACCAATCAAAAGAAAGACTGGCAGAATGGATCAAGAAACAAGATCCATCAATATGCTGCATTCAGGAAACACATTTAACTCAAAAAGAAATTCATAGACTAAAAGTCAAAGGATGGAAAACAATTCTCCATACCACAGGAACCTAGAAAAAAGCAGGGGTAGCTATTCTATTTGCTGACAGTGTAAACTTTAAGCCAAAACTGATCAAAAGAGACAAGGAATGTCACTACATACTTGTTAAGGGAAAACTCCAAGAAGAAGAGATAACAATCATAAATATATATGCACCAAACACTAGTGCACCCAACTACATAAAAAAAATATTAACAGACATGAATAACCAAATAAGCACTAACACGATTGTAGTTGGGGACCTTAATACCCCACTCTCACAAATAGATAGATCAACCAGACAAAAAATCAACAAAGAAATATCAGAATTAAACCAAGCCTGTGAACAAATGGACTTGGTAGATGTCTACAGAGTGTTCCACCCCAAAACATCAGAATACACATTCTTCTCAGCTGCACATGGGATGTTCTCCAAAACAGACCCACAAAACATGTTTAACTAAATGTAGAGGAATTGGAATCATTCCTTGCACACTGTCTGACCATAGCACAATGAAACTGGAATCAACAACAAAGAAATAACAAAAACCACACAAACACATGGAAATTAAACAACACACATCTGAACAACCAATGGATCACAGAGGAAATTAAACACAAAATTACACAGTATATACAATTAAATGATAATGCTGATACAACATACTGAAACTTATGGGATGCAATGAAAGCAGTCCTAAGAGGGAAATTTATAGCAAGAAACTCTCACATCAGGAAAACAGAATGAGCTCAAGTAAACAACCTAATGTTTTTTTTTTTTTTTTTTTGTGGGTACCGGGGGGTCGACCTCAGGACCTTGCGCGCCAACAGGCACCCGTGCCGCTGAGCGATATCACCGGCCCCTTTTTCGTATGTGGGATCCGGGAGTTGAACTCGGGCCCTCGCGCTTGCAAGGCAGGTGCTTACGCCGCTGAGCCATCTCACCGGCCCAAACAACCTAATGTTGAACCTCAAACTTCTAGAAAAAGAAGAACAGATCAAACCCAAAGCTCTATGAGGGAGGAAATTATAGAGATAAGAGCAGAAATTAATGCAATTAAGACAAAAAAAATACAAAGAATCAATGAATCAAAAAGTTGGTTCTTTGAAAGAATTAATAAAATTGATAAACCATTAGCCAACCTCATCGAATAGGGGAAAGAAAAAACACAAATTCAAGCAATCAGGAATGAAAAGAAGGAAATCAAAACGGATCCTACAGAAACTCAGAAGATCATCAATACCTACTATGAGAACCTATATTCTAATAAAATGGAAAACACAGAAGAAATAGACAGATTCCTAGACAGAATCCAACTGCTGAAACTAAATCAAGAAGATATAAAAATTCTAAATAACTTGATATCAGCCAATGAAATTGAAAATATAATTTAAAATTTACCAACAAAGAAAAGCCTAGGCCCTGACAGACTCATGATTGAATTCTAAAAGAAATTTAGAGAAGAACTAATTCCACTAATGCTGAAACTCTTTCAGGAAATTGAAAGGGAAGCAATAATTCCAAAATCATTTCTGGAGGCAAATATTCCCCTGATTCTAAAACCAGAGAAAACCCAACCAAAAAAGAAAACTACAGGCCAATCTCCCTAATGAACATAGATGCAAAAATCCTCAATAAAATACTGGCAAACAGAATGCAGCAAATCATCAAGAAGATTATACACCATAACCAAGTTGGATTCACACCAGGAATGCAAGGATGGTTCAACATACGTAAATCAATAAATGTAATACACCGTATTAACAGAACCAAAGACAAAAATCACACGATCATCTCAATAGATGCAGTTAAAGCATTTGACAAAGTCCAACACCCATTCATGATAAAAACCCTACAAAAAATTGGAATAGAGGGTCTTAATCTGATAAAAGCCATCTATGACAAACCAACAGCCAACATCATAGTAAATGGTCAAAAACTGAAAGCTTTCATTCTAAAATCAGAAACAAGACAAGGATGTCCACTATCACGTTTCCTATTCAATATAGTTCTGGAAACATCAGCCAGAACAATTAGACAAGAGAAAAAAATAAAAGGAATAAAGATAGGAAAGGAAGAAGTTAAATTATCATTATTTACAGATGACATGATACTCTACATAGAAGACCCCAAAATCTCCACCAAAAGACTTATAGATTTAATAATCAAATTTGGTAGTATAGCGGGATACAAAGTCAACACTCAAAAATCAATAGCATTCCTGTACACACAAGCAACAAACTCACAGAGAGAGAAATTAGGGAAACTATACCCTTTACAATAGCATCCAAAAAAATGAAATATTTAGGAATCAATCTAACAAAAGAAGTAAAAGATCTATACATTGAAAAAACTACAGAACTCTGAAAAAGGAGATCAAAGAAGATATCAGAAAATGGAAAGATATCCCTAGCTCATGGATAGGGAGAACCAACATAATGAAAATGGCCCTACCCCCAAAACAGTTATACAGATTTAATGCAATCCCAATTAAAATACATGAAATTATACTATAAAACTACTGTGATAAAATCAGCATGGTATTGGAAAAACAGACTTGAGGATCAGTGGAACAGAATAGAAGATGCAGACACAACTACAAACATACTAAACCACCTTATCTTTGACAAAGGGTCCAAACATGTTCACTGGAAGAAAGATAGTCTCTTTAATAAATGGTGGTGGAAAAACTGGATTTCCACATGCTGAAGACTAAAATTAGCTTCATGTCTATCATCATGCAGTAAAATAAAGTCAAAATGGATCAAAGATCTAAATATTAAAACAGAAATACTAAATATACAGGAAGAGATAATTGGTAGAAATGTTGAAGACATAGGTGTAGGTAGAGACTTCATGAACAAAACCCAGACCACATGGGAAATACAACCAAGAATCAATAAATGGGATCTCACCTTATTAAAAAGCTTTTGCACATCAAGAGAAATCACCAACAGAGTGAAAAGACAGCCCACAGATTGGGAAAAATTTATAACCAGTTGTCCCTCAGGCAAAGGACTTATATCTAGAACATACAAAGAATTGAAAAAATCAGGCCCCCAAAATTCAAAGACCCAATCCAAAAATGGACATCTGAGATGAATACACACTTCTCCGATGAAGATATACAAATAGCAAATAAATATATGAAAAAATGTTCAACATCATTGGTCATTTGAGAGATACAAATTAAAACAACACTGAGATTTCATATCACTCTGGAAAGAATGGCTATCATCAAGGAAACAACCAATAACAAATGCTGGTGGGGCTGTGGGGGAAAAAGGAGTCCTTCTCCCCTGTTGGTGGGAGTGTAGAGTGGTGCAACCACTGTGGAGATCAGAGTGGAGATTTCTTAAAAAACTAGGATTAGAGGTCCCATTTGAGCCAGCTATTCTTCTTCTGGGTATTTTCTCAGAAGAATTAAAAACCTCATACCACAGAGATATATGTGCACCCATGTTTATAGCAGCACCATTTGTAATAGCTAAATCTTAGAAACAACCCAAGTGCCCATCAACTGAGAAATGGATAAAAAAGATGTGTTGTTTAAAAATATAATGGAATATTACTCAGCCATAGAAAAGATAAACTTGAGACTTTTGTAGGTAAATAGATGCAATTCAAGACCATACTCATAAATGAAATAAACCAGACCCACATGTGTAAACATTCTATTGTCTCACTAGTGTGAGAATCTAAAAGAGTAAACAAGATCCAAAATATACAATAGCTATTGTGAATAGGGAAGAAACTGTTCAGAAGAAAAGAAAAACTGTGATGGGAGAAAGGGGAAAGGGAAGAAGGGAGAAGGAAAAAATATATATAAACACAAGACAGTTGAGATAGTTATATAGTTGGTTTCTCTTGGTTCACTGAGGGGAAAGTTTTGTGCTAGTTATTTTCTGGACATTGTTTCATGCCTACATCTTGTACTCTGAACAACTACTCTGAATATAACAATATGCAATGTGTTGATTATTTTTACTCTCCTACTAGCCTGTTTTGAAACTCTGTTTTATTGTTATTTCTTACTTTTTTCTGTTTAAAATAAAAAAAAAAGAAATCAAAGTATGTGAGAATCCCCCAAATAGGTAAAAGTTTAAATATCAGCATATGTAACCCTTCAGGGGGATTTTTGAACTATTTCTCTGGTATTTAAAGTTCAGTACAATACTTACTTCGGAAATCCTTCTTGCACTGATTTCAAGTATCTTCAGGGGAATGTACTCTTCTACATCATAGTCATAAATCACCAGGAAGCAGTTCTTTGAGGGTTATTTATAACTCCCTGGGCTCCTGGAGCCACTGGCTAGATTTGGGCTGAATTAGTGGTCTATAATCTGGGCTCTGTCATCAGGGTGGAAGCAATGCTGTCCCTACTGTCCCCATGAAAGCCATACTAAAATGCTTACTGAAGCACTTACAGTGAGAGGAGATGACTGACCTCCCCTCTCCTGCCCTCTCCTGCTCCTTTCTCCGCTATCTTAACTACAGGCAGAGAGAGTTCACATCTCCCAGGCAGTATCTGCATAAAGTGTCCTGCACTCTTTCCTCAGGATGTATTTAGTGCATCCTAATCTTGAGAAAGACCAACTCCCTGAACTTTAAGGCTAGAAATAATTAGACAAGAAAATCCCTTCTCTGGATTTCGTGTAACTGTCAAAAATGATGAGTAGTGGAAAAATTGCTTCAAGTCAGATTCCTCACTCTCCCTGAACCTTTGCACTGTATTGTTTATAGAAAGAATCTGACAGTCTTCGGCACGATAAGGTGAGTGTTGCTATTTCTGTCTTTGACTGCGCATTATGAATTGCTATCATAAGCAAAGACACCGACAGATGGCTGCAGACATCCATAAAGCACAATGATGACTTGGGATTGTTCAGCACCCTCACCTTCTCATTCACCTCTCCTTTGCTGCAGAAAGCACCTCCTTTGTCTTGAAAAACACAAGAAAAATGATTTAGTTCATTTAAAAAGCAATAGATAGCTTTTTATACCCTATTTCAATTGTCTCCACAGCTAGCCATTCAGAATAAGGCAGAAGGGCTTCAACGATAGCTGTGTGGTGGTGGTGTGTTATGCTGATGTGGGTTTGCTGGGCCAGGAAGTGAAAGCATGGTGGTGGGCACCTCATCTGGGGTGGGAGGGAATCAGAAGCCTCCTTGCTTTCTCCCTTTTTGCATTTCTTTCCCCCTGCCTGTTCCTTCTTTTCCTCTTCTTTTTTCTTTTTTCTTTTTTGTCTTTTACATAGTAGTTTTGTTAGTGTGCAGCTCCGTGAATTTTTAAAATATCTGCACCATCAAATGTTCTCTGCCCTCCTCCATCTCCTTGGCCTGTAGGTATTTCTTAGATACCATCGGAACAGCCTGTACTCGGAGCTTGGATCACGGGCTCCCCAGAGATCTGCACATGCATTTTTGTCATTGAGTATTGCTAAATACGATAAAGCACTGAGATTATGGGAATTTGTATTAGGTTACCAAGTCTGAGACATCGTGTGAGGTGGTGTGACAGCTAATGTTCCCTGGCGCAGTCTCCTAGCATGGCCTTTTGCAACCAGTGTGGTTTTTAAGGAAATAGCTGAGTGGTTTTGTTCTGGTTGGGTGGCAGGGAATGGGGATATGTTAGGAGACACCCCTCTTATCTTCTTTTAAAATTGGCCAAAGATCAGGAACAGAGAAAAAGACAAGTCCAGGCTGGCTGGTTGTCCTTCCCGCTGACCTGCACATGAGGTAACTCATGCTGAAATGTACTTTTTAGTACAAGGATTGCTAAGAGGGTTGGGCATTTATGGGGTCTGCAGGATATTTTCCTACACAGTTTTGGGGAGAATGGTTGCTTTTTATTTTCTTACTGCCTGGAGTGTCTATGGGCCTTGAGACGGTGCTGTGAAGGTTGAGCAGAACATCCCTGCAGCCATCTGCAGCTTGTCCCTGTGGAAATCCTGGCTGACATTAGGAAGAGAAGCAGGTGAGATCTGGTCACATCTATTTGTGCATCCTGATCTAATCAGGTGGCTCCGGGCCACCTGGCTTGTGGCTTGTGGTCTCTGTCACTCTGCAGACACTGTGAGTTTCATCAGGCTGAGCACAGCTTCATTGCAGAACGGTTCTTGACCAGCCAAGAAAACGTCATACTGAGGTTCTCAGGGTTTCTTCAGTAAAGAAAATAAAACCCCTCTAATCATGAATTATTTTTTACATCTGAGTCCGAGCTCACAGATCCCAGTTTATTTACTAGTTATAGGAGTTGAGTGGCATGTGAAAGAACCCTGGTCTGTGAGGAAGAAAAGGTGACTGTGCTGTATTTCAGACCAGGGGCTGGCGTGACTGGGCTGTGGCCTAACTGCAGGAGACTGAGAAGAGCCAGAACCCTGCCGTGGATGTACCCGAAGGACTGAGGCAGGTCTTTAAGGGCCAGAGACCCAGCAAAGCTGGGACAGGAAGTAACAGCATGATGGTGGCAGTGATCACCAGGTCACTGCAAGTGGCTGGAGGCAGGAGGGTACCTCCTATCCTGCCGGGAGCGGAACATTAAGACGGGAAACAAGCAGGAGAAGATCCTGAACTCTGCCAAGTGATGCAGCCTTGGAAGACTGCTGGGGACGGTGGCGGCTCCGCTGCTGTTCAGAACGGGTCTCTGATTCCCAGCAGGGTAAGAAGAAAAAGTAGGCTGAGCCCTGGTGCCAGATAGTGATGGGGACATCGGGAAGGTATCCTGAGCAGGAGCTCTTGCTAAACCTGGGGTAAAAGAATCTCTGCTTAGCCACCTGATTATCAGAACTACGGTACCAGGTCAGGTTAAGCTTGCCGCCATATTGACCTGAGTCTGGAGCTCCTTTTGCCCCTGCATTTTCCACCCAGCTGGGCTGAACACGTGAAGTGGAGATTAAGTGGATGGTGTGTGCAGAGGAAGGGAAGGAGGTGAGCAAGGAATGGACCACAGAAGCTGGGCCCTCGACAAAGCCGAGAACTCTTGGTCTAAAAGGGGCTCCTGTGAGTTCAGCATTGGATATGATACATATATCAAAACAATTTCAGAAAGAAAATCCATGAGAAAACTGTTAGGTAAAAATAAGAATAGAAGTAGTGAAATTTTAGGAGACAGAGAGGCCAGGGCATCTTCAGCCACAGAACTTTTTGTCTGTGCTGTCTTTTCTATAAAACCCACTCTCCCACAGTCCCATCATCCCTCCACTGGTCCACTTAGGGAGCTCCTGCTTAGTCTACTGTCTTTTAAAGTCTTCTCAATCATCTTTTCCTGGGAAAGCCCTTTCCTGCATCCCTGACTGGAGTACGCATCAAGATTTTACATATTCTTTCCCGAGATCTCTCCCACTGACAGATGCGCCTCACAAAGATGGACGGCACGTTTGCCTCTTTGTTGCTGGGTCTTCAGAACTTATTCGAGTGCCTGGTATAGTTTAGGTGTTCACTCATTATTAATTGAGTGAATAAATATTTTGAGAGACATAGAACTACATTTGGTAGGAGAAAACAGGAGAAAGACTTTTGGTATTTGATATTATACAGCACTTATAAAATTAGGTTTTTCTGGAAACGTATTTCAAACATTCCCAACAAATTTAAGGAGAGCAGGATGGAAGGAGTTGTAAAACTTTGGAATATTGATTAGAAAGTCCTTATACATTTGGTCTAGATTGGATATAAAAATAAACAAAAGTGTGGGCCGGTGAGATAGCTCAGCAGCATAAGCGCCTGCCTGTCAAGCACAAGGTCCTGAGTTTGACTCCCAGTACCCACATACGAAAAAAGGGCCGGTGATATCGCTCAGTGGCACGGGCACCTCCAGGCATGTGAGGTCCTGAGTTCGACCCCTGGTACCCACCAAAAAAAAAAAAAAGTGAATGTAGGTAGGTTCTTAAAGGAAATTCTAGTTCATTTATAGGGCATACAGATGGCACTAGACTTCTAATCTATTTTTCTTTCTTCCTACCCTTTATACTTTGCATCCTACCCTCCACAAATTTACATAAGTAAATAATAAAAGAATAAACACTGAACAGATTCTTTAAGGGGAAAACAAGCCAGACCCGTAGCAAGAATGGAGGCTGTGGAGACAGAGTACTCCTCATTTTGCTTTGATGCATGCTAGAGTTCTTTGGTTTCCAGTAGCAGAATACAATACTGGCTGTGGCCTAAGTTGTGTGATCAAAGGGAAGACTGTGAAATCAGGCATGGGAATGAATCGGAATTGGAACATCCCAGTGTAGTCAAAACTATAGCTCATTCTTGCCTGGGTGTAGTAGTTGGTGCATGTTAAAAAGTCAATTTCATTTTTATTCTGTTTATTATTTTGCTTAAGGTTCTAATTCCAGGACAGAGTAGTTACTTGGGTTGTTCTCTGCTCAGAGAACCTTAATTAATACTTCTACCAGACTTTATCCAATGGGGAGAGAGAGTTTTTTAAAAGCAAATACAAGTCCTGTATCTGAAGAAGGGCACAACCACAGATAAATGGACAAGCAAAGAGTGGTATGTACATAAATCGGATGTCATTTAGCATTAAAAAAACAGAAATTCTGGGCCGGTGATATGGCTCAGCGGCATAAGTGCCTGCCTGGCAAGCATGAGGTCCTGAGTTCGACTCCCAGTACCCACATAAAGGAAAAAAAGGGCCGGTGATGTTGCTCAGTGGCACAAGCACCTGCTGGCAAGCACGAGGTCCTGAGTTTGACTCCCGGTACCACATAAAAAAAAATCAAACAAACCAGAAATTCTGATACATGCTATAACGTGAATGAGCCTTGAAAAACTGCTAAATGAAAAAATTCCAGATACAAAAGCACAAATATGATCCTACTTATCCGAGGTTTCCAGAATAGTCAAATTTATAGAGACAAAAAGTAGAATAGGGCTATCAGGGGCTGGGCAAAAAAGAGGAACGGGAGCTAATGTTTAATGGAAACTGAGTCGCAGCTTGAGATGAGAAAAAAGTCCTGGCAATGAATAGTGTTATGGTAGCACAACAATGTAAATGTACTTAGTGCCTCTGAACTGTGTGCCTATGCTAACTCTTATCTTATTATATATTTTACCATAATGAAAATAAAAAATGCAGGGCAGCCAAAGTCAATCAGTGTCAAGACAGAACGGGAGGTCAAGGTCATTGGAAAGTGAGACCAGCTGGGGACCAGTGCACTGGAAACATGCAGGCTCTGGCTCTTCTGTGTTACTCTGGGCAAATCCCTGACTTCCTTGAATCCCTTTTTCTTGCTTGAAGATAGCGACTGTAGCCCCATCACCTACTTCATGGGAACTGGGTTAGTTATCCTGTGAAGGCCTGTAGCAAGCTTTAACCAACCTATGCAAATTTCTGCCCAAGGGAATGGAAAAGCCCTTTGTCAAGCCATTTCAGGGGCCTGGGTGACGGGGGAGACCACCACTTTCTAAGGTTGATATCCTGGAGGTAGCTGTCCTGGTGGGTTGAAAGGGTTAGAATAATAGTAAGAATGGGATAGAAAATAGTTGTTCGTATCCGTGGTACAAAATCGAATCGGGCTTGAATGACTGTTCTCTGCTTCTTCTACATTCATTCAACTTGTACAGCCCTGGGGGAAGGCCCAGATGAAGTCATGATTTCGGTGAAGCAGCTGGCGTTTCTAGCTGAGAGTCTCTGAATGGCCTGCCAACAATGGAACTGTTAATTAACATCTATAAAAACCAGTAAGGGTGGTCTCTCGGATACATATAACCTATGTCTGGTGTAGGGTTTGGGCAAAATTCCAAAGTTTCAGCTTTGGAAACCAGGTCTATTTCTATGCTGATTACTGCTGACATGAGACACAAGACACAGAATTGAGACAGATTTTATTACAAGATTCCTGTGGTACTGTCTCCTGCCCGAAGTGAAACCTTCAGAGTGGTCTAATATTGAGTTATGGTTTAATTAGGCTCAGAGGATGTTGAAAGAAACGCTAGTAGCTTTTTAATTTTTGGGTAGAGTTTTCAGGCTACTCTACAGTGATGGGATTTGGCTGTTTTACTCTTGGCTCTAGGCTGGGAACTCAGTTCCAACACCTGGACCAACACTTTAGTCCCCAGGCACATTGCTACTCCAACATGCCTAAGGGCCACGTGACTTCAATGCGTTCTCACTGTTATGTCCTTAAAGGTCTTAGTCTCAAGATTTTATTTCTTCCTTTTGAATTTGACTGTTATATAACTTTTACCTTTCTATATGTGCACACACACACACACACACGCATGCACACACTCAGGTGATCTCCTCTTTCAATGACCTTGACTTTCCATTCTCCCTGGCTTGACACTGATTGACTTTGACTGCCCTATATTCTTAATGTTTATTGTAGTAGAATATTCACAATATAACAGTTATCATTTTGATCATTCACACACACATTTCTTTTGAACTAGCATTTCTACGTATTCTGTGTGCTGGGAGTGGAAGGGGTACTCCCTATATATGCTCAATTTCCATATTAGTATTATTAAATTCTGGTGATTTCAATATTTGGCCACCCAAGGAACCAGGGAACCATGATGGCACTGCCTGTATAGAGCCTGGCATATCCTCCTTGGCCTGGTGGCTCCTGACCCCAAGGTGGCCGGTCCATGCCAACTGGGACTCACTGCACTCTGTTAGGAGAAGAGAACAAATGTTTATCATAGGACTAATCTTTGGAAGGCATTGAAGTTAACTGACTTACTTTTTAAAAAGTGACTTCATTTCCATGCAAGCGGTAAAAAGATAAGAGTTGGGGTGGAATATTACAGAGAAGACAAAGTAGAGGAAAATATGAAACATTTAAAAAAGGAGCAAAAAGGGAAGAATAAGAATGAAGACAAAGAAAAGGAAAAGGAAATTCAGGGGAAAATACAGTTGTCCAAGATACTAGAGGGAAGAAACAGTGAAGAAGAGAGGAGAGGTGGAAGGGGGCGGGAGGGAGCCAGGATGCTTTCCTCTTCTTGGAGGGGTAACCTCCCACTCTGCAGCTGTCAGCTTCCAGAAGCCAAAAGTCTTGGTCTTCATTCCATCTGGCTATAGCAGGGCCAGGGGAGACCCTCTCTGTCCCCACCCTGCCTTTGTCAGACACACTCTCAGTCTAGCACACACCCTGGAGTGTGCCTCGCATGGCCTGACAGAAGCTCATTTGCAAGGAACATGGCACCTAGGAAAGTGACCAGTTGTTCTTTTGCACAATTTCTGGATACTGACTTCAGGGCAAGGCTGCTGTGACCACAGTTAATTATTTTTTTGAGCTGGAGTGGGAACATGTTAGAGAAAGTTTTCAACTAGCCCAATTTCTGCATAACGAGTAGCATCAGTGACATTCCAACATGCAAATGTTTGTAATGAAAGGGGTTTGATAGAGTTCTGGAATGTTCTTGAAGATGTGAAGAAGCAATCTAGTTCACTAACCATCAGCAATCTGCTCTACAGGTTTTGCTCCAGTGCACAGAATTAACATGGGGCCTCTGAATCATAAGAGTGATGAATTCCAATTAGTGTGGTCTTTAAACAGCAAGTTTTGGAGTAGGTGATGCAATTTAGAAATTTGTAGCATCCCATTCTACTTATAAATTGCTTTTATAACTGTAGGATTTAAAGACTGAAAGACACCTTAGAAAGGCTGTAATGTTAAGAGTGCTTTCCAATTCCAGCTCTGAAACTCAATTGTTTATGTCCTTGAATAAACCTCTTAACTTCTCTTTCTGACTTTCCTCCTCTGTAAAAGAAAATGCTTGAACTAGCTGCGAGGTTACTTTGGTTCTCATATTCCTGTATATTTCGCAGTGAGAAACTGAGGCTCGGAGTGGTTCAGTTCCTGGCCAACGCTGACCCCTGCTTTCTTGCTCTACCCACAGCCTTTGCCGTGTACCTTGGAGTGTGGTGCTGTGCAACATCCGCGGTAGAGGGGACCAGTGTTGACTCGTGTGGACTCTGAGATGGGGTCCGGGCTCAGTGGGAAATGGACCCAGTTCCCAGAACTCACCATGTTCATTCTTGGTGCATTTCTGCTGAGGAGCTCATGGCTCAGCCAGAGCATAATCTCTTCTAGAGAGAGCAAGGGTAGATATTTTTTGATCTGAATATTCATACTTTTTCAATGGAATCAGGTGGCATCTCAGACTTATTCACGTACATCTTCAGACTGTTTCAGCCTTTCTCCTTGGCTTAGACTGGACGTATAAGAATATGTGAATCATGGGGTTCTGATCCACCATGTTGGACGTTGAGCTTTTCTGTTTTCTATCTCCATTATCACAATTCACAGCGCTAACAATGACCCAAGACCCAAGCTAGGCATTTCTAGGTCGTCTTTGATGTCTCTCCTTCTCCTGGCCACTTCTGTGAAATAGTGTCTGTGTTAGTGTCCTAGGGATACCTTAACCAAGTACCATAGACTGGGTGACTTCAAACAACTGAAATATATTATCACATATCTATAAAGGCTAGAAGTTCAAAATCAAGGTGTTCCTGATGGCTTAGGTGAGAATTTCTTTATGTCTTTCTTTTTGTTTTTGGTAATCCTGGCAATTTCTGGTGTCTTTGGTTTTTAGATGCATGACTAATCCATCTCACATAGCATTCTCCCTGTGTGCTCTTTTATAAAGACAGCAGTCATATTGGATTTAGGGTGCACACTTACTGAGTATCTGTACAGACTCCATTTCTAACTAGGGTCATAGTCACAGATGCTGGAATTAGGACTTCAGATCTGTTTGTAGGACATAGGTCCAGATATGGGAGCCTCAGTCCTATTAATTCTGCATGTTAACTTGCTCTTAAGTCTGTCTGGTTTCTCCATCCTTGTTGCCTTTCTCTTTGTTCAAGTCCTTGTCTGGCCTAGCAGTTGCTCCTCTTGCCTCTAAACCAAAGGCAGGGAAACACTTTCCCAACAGCCTAGGGAGAGTATGAAAATGCTTTTAAAATAGTGTGCTGGATATAAAGTTTTTGGCTGAAAAGGCAGATATAGCTTTAAAACTTTGATAGATAATGCTAATTGTGCTCCAAAGAGGTGTTTAAATTTGCAGTCTCATAGACAGTGTATAAGAATGCCCTTTTCTGCACATTCTTGCCAACACAAGCGTCTATCAGTCTTTTACATTTTTGCCCACCTTTCCAATCATGGTGTTTCCATGTTTCATTTATATTTTCTAGTTGTCAGGGATTCAGACAGCAGGCCAGTGCAGTGCCACATAGGGTGTGTCGCCTGGTCCTGCTGCCTCTCCTTCTCCAGGCAGCCCCAGGGCCTCTGAGCCTTCAGGTGGGGCTGCAGATACCTGTCCCCTTGCGCTCCAATGTCAGACTTGTGTTGCAGGTTCTTTTACAGCGGAGCAGGCATGCAGTCAACTCAGAGGCCACCTACCCTTGGTGCAGCTCCTGTTTCCTATGATGGTGCTCTTGGCACCTTCCCTGATTGGCTTGGCCTGGGTGATTGGAAGGGGGCATCCCAGGCCTGATAAAGTGCTTACCCTGGGTCTGGACCTCACTGCCTGGATGACTCCCTTTCTCCTTTAGGAGCCTGAACCCATCCCTTTCTCCTTTAGGAGCCTGAATGCCTGCTTCTAGTGGACAGGTAAAGTGGCAGAGAGAGGTACAATGTCCAGAGAGAGTGCCAACTATTGATAAGGCTGAAGAGTTTGGGGGCAGCTCCTTGGTATTATTTAGAATGTGTGGCTTTGTTGAGATGACTAGCTTTAGCTCTGGAGCTTTAACCAAGATTTCAAGACAAGGGAGAATGTCATGTTACACATATGTTCCATATGTGCACATATGTGGGAAAATGTCTGTAGTAGCACTCATGCTTTTACTCTGGGAATCGGAGCATCTGTGAAGTCTTTTCCCTGTTCATATGCATGCAGGTGGTCCTTCTACTCTGGCTTTATACAGTTTTATATTTCTTAGACCTTTTGAACAAACATTTGCTACTTCTGTATATACAAAAATTTAAACATAAATAATTCACCCCGGGAATCTCTTTTTTACTAGCTTGTGGAAAGCAAAAGTATAAAAACATTGTCAAGGGGAAAGGGCTAAGTTTTAAATTATTTTCTAAATGCCCTATGCACATCTTTGGAAGAGTTTACTATTTCAGTTTTTGAAGTTCCACAATACCTTCTATAGATATTCCCAAATAGAAAGGACAACAGGAAGAAAGAAAAGGAAAGAAAAAAAGGAGAAAGGAAGGGAAAGAGGAGGGGAGGAAGGGAGGGAGGAAAAATAAGGGGGGCAGGCAAGCTTCAAGAACTGACTGATCCATGACAGTGGGATTCCTGAGATCTGTGAGAGGCAGCTGGTTTGTCAGTTTCTCAATTCCTCTTCAGCTTTATACAAGAGTTCATTGCTATCTAAAATTTTCAGCAAAGATTCTATTACAAGCCTAATTCTTAGTTCAATACTGAGGTGCTCATCTGATACTGCCTCCAAGACCTCTGAGCTGTCTTTCTCTTCAGAGATGGTGCAGAGAACTCTTTGAAAGTTTTTCAATTAAATTTTGTGGCCAAAGGCTATCTATATCCCAGACATTTGATTATGCTTCAAGGTTTGGTCAAGTGCCTGAAATGATGGAGTGTGATTCAGAACTGTGTGAATTCTGACCTGAAATACAACTCTAAAGCCTGTTTTGCTGGCTAGTCCTTGAATTCCAAAGTTTACTTGGAGCTTGGCTATGGGAAAGCTGAGGG
Source organism: Erethizon dorsatum (assembly GCA_028451465.1). Taxonomy (NCBI): domain Eukaryota; kingdom Metazoa; phylum Chordata; class Mammalia; order Rodentia; family Erethizontidae; genus Erethizon; species Erethizon dorsatum. The sequence continues at coordinate 140,512,258 of CM051823.1, read as the reverse complement.
TGAGCCAATGTTTGCTTCTCAAAGAACAAACTGAATTGTGAGTTAAAAAGCCAAGTGCTAATGGGAGCAAAAGGATATAACAACACAATAAGCTAATAAACAGAAAATTATCCGGCTCATTAGTACTCAAAGAAATGTACATATACAATGAGTACAATTTTTCACATATTAAATTGACAATGATTAAAAAAGGAAATATCCAGTTACTAAGAAATCAAATACTCCTATACTTCTGTTAGGGGTTAATTAAAACAAAATTCTTAAAGTATAATTTTTCAATCTATACACATATATGGATAAATTTGAACCAGTGATAATGATATCAGAAGTTTATTTTAGAAAATATCCTGAAATACACAATGATTTAACTATGGGCTGCTTACTATAGTCTTTCTTGGAAATAGTGGAAACCTAGAGATAAATTGGGCTAGCTAACAAAAGATTGTGGTTCAGCCATAAATGAAATGCTATTCAGCCATTAAAATGGATGTTTGGACCATTCCCGTCTTACCTGTATTTCACAGGGCCCAGGGGTCTCATGCAAGAATCTTGGGGAGCGCTCCAAACCTCTGCTGCCCTTCTCCAGCCAGATCAACAGAAACACCGAATCCCATATGTGAGGGCGCCATCAAAACAAAACACGACTTTTAATATGAAGAAGACGCTGGTAGTAAAATGTAGAAAAAGAAAAAGACAACAAGGCAATATGAACAGATTAAGTTTCCCTTTTGGTGAGTGATGGTGTTTTTTCCTCCTAAATTTTCCCTTTTTGAAATATTTCCAGCTCCCTGTGAGCAGCGTACATACAAGGCCTAACTGCAGGGAATCCTTATAATAATTAACAAGTAAGAGTTATGCTAAGGAGTGGTCATGTTTAACAGATTAGAAGATCTCTATTTATGGTCTTTTTTGTTTGTGTAGATGTGGGACTTACCTTCAATCAAGATTAGTCTGTTCCCCTGAGGACCCAGGACATTAACTAGCAAATCTGACCCATGAATCTAGTCGACTGTAAAGGTCTGCAATGGGAAGAGATGTGCAAATGAAGAACATTTCATATAGGTGTGTTGGAGAAGATGCCTTTGTAGTTTTGCCAACGCTGCTTTGGAAATTTCAATCTAGGTGTAATGGTGGACCCACTAAAGATTCCCCCGGGGGGTAACACGTACCTCAGATATCTCTGCTCTTGCATTCAAAACCTGGCCTCCTTTCTACTTGGAACTTCACGCAGATCACTGCTGCTTCTTCTTAAGAATACTGTAAAACTCCAGAGACTGAAAGTGATTTAAAAACTATTATCAAAGCGTATTTTGCACATCATATAATTCACTCTTTCAAGTGATTTTTAAAGTGAATTTACCAAATTGTGCAACCAATAACATAAATCTATTCTGGAACTTTTTTAACTCCTAAAATGATTCCTCATGTATATTTACTACTAATCTCCTTGTTCTCCACCCTTAGTGGTCCACAGTCTACTTTGTGTTTTTATAGCATTGCCTTTTCTGGATACTTAATATAAGTAGGGTCAGATAGGGTTCTATACGTGGTCTCTTTGTTCTGGCTTCTTTCATTGAGAGTAGTATTTTTTGGGTTCATCCACATCACAGCAGATATCTATGGTTTGTTCCTTTTTTTATGCTGATTCGCATTTAGTTGTGTGGATATTATAGTAAATTGACTCAAATTCTCACTAGCCATACATTTTTATACAGGATACATACGGGAAAGAAACGAACCTGCTGAAATTTTGGTGACACCATAAAAATGGATTTCCAAGACAATCTTTCTGGGGGAATAGAACATTTATTTTATAATACACTGTCTCATGCACCAATAACTTGAAATTTCATTTTAAAAATAAATATTCATTGAGCCCAGACCAGCTGATTGCTAGGTTTTGGTGATATGGATGTAAATAAAGTATCATCACAGGTTCAAAACAAACTCCAGTTCTTATGGGGAGGTAGGCACAGGATATAAAGAGAAGAAATGAGAAGTGTTGGGTGCTGGGTAACTGTCAAGGCAGCCAGGCCTATAGTTCCCACTTGGAACCCGTGCACATATGCTAGGGCTCTTTTAAGGTTTTATTCCAGGTTTTTGGGGTACAGCAAACAACTCTATTTGGCAGGAAAACAAGTCAGTTTTACGTCTACTACTAAATTTTCTACTGGTTACATAAGTTTGATGACTTTGAATGAAGTCATGCAAATATTTGCTTATCTAAATATACTTGGTAGAAGGCACATGTGACAAGCACTTCCCTTTGCTCGCTGACTATCCAAACCCCTCCTTCCTTGCTAACAGGATCCAATTGTTTGGGGAGTGGCCGAAGTAACTTTGCTTTTAGGGAGGTAAGGCCTCCCCTTTGGATCTACTCTCTGTCCCTGGGAATGATTCATGATTATTCTAAACTCATGATTATTCTATAATTCACCAATTCTAACAAGGCTGAACGATATGTGCAAAAGTGACAGTAACCGGTTCAGGGATGACTGTGTGTCCCAGTTTTGGCCAATAAAATACAAAGAGTATCTGTTGAGTGCTGCTTCTGGGAAGGTTCTAGCTTTCCTGATGTATAAGGGACATGGAATTTGTCCATTTTTCTTTCCCTTGTTCTTGCCTGGAAGGTTCTCGTGTTGGTGCAAGTCAAATAAACATCTTAAGGCCAAGAGGAAACACCAAGGGGGCAACAGCTTGCTAAAGATGATGGATTTGAAAAGATGGCAGGAAACTTGGTCTCTGATGGCATCGCCAACTTGGACCACTTGCTTCCAGATTTCTTGTTATTTGAGGAAAATAAAATACATTTGTTTAGATTTTAGAAATAGAATTTTTTGTTTTTTGCGCCCCAAAATATCCCTCAACTGATATGCTTGGCAGAGTCTTGTATATTTGGAAACTGAGACAAAGTCTAAATATATTTGCTGACAGAATAACAAATTGAAAATACATTCGTCAACATACTCACCAAATATTGATTAAAATGAAGACCAGGTACCAAATCCAGTGCTAGGTTTGGGCTGAAATTTGTATCAAAAAGAGAAAGTTCTCTTGGGAGTAAAGTAAAAATAGGTCCCATTTAGCTTCAGCACAATCACGTACTTGTGAGTAGAGGACTGAGGTGGCCTTGTTTACTAGAGCATCCAATAAAAAGAATCCTCATATTAAGTCCAGCACGGCCCCAGACAGTACCACCCCACACCCTGCTCTGTAAAATGAGGCAGGAAGTTCTCCTTGTGTCCAATGTGCTGATTTGGGGGCACTTCTAGAGCAATGTGTTCAGGGATGGCCCCGCATATTTAGAAGGGCAGGCAAAGTAGACAATCTAGAGGATGATCTAATCTGAGAGCGAAAATGGGTGTGGGAGGTGGTGGGGTGAGATCGCATACCCGGCTGTGCATGTTTGCAAATCTCTGGATGTCCTCTTGACCTCACGGCATCGGACTTGATGCGGAAGCTGGAAGACTGTGTACAAGGACGCTGTATTCATTGTTACCGTCTTGAAGGCGGGATGGTTTCTAAGTTCCTTCCTGCCCACACCTCCATATGACAGAAAATTGAATAATCAATTGGTTAATTAATTCATCATTCAGACATTATTTATAGTGTGTCATGATGACTAACCAATTATTTTCCCAATTCTTACTCTTCTAGAATTTTCTGGAGTTTTGAACATACAGTTGTTGCTTCTCTCAGGTTTTGGGTCATGATACTTCTCTTTTCTGACCCTTTTTTCACTCTCTTCTTTTTCTTCCTTCTATGTGGGTGCTCCTTTGGTTTAATATTCAGAGCTAGTTTAAATTAGTATGCGTTCCTTGATGCAGAAATATGTCAAAGCTTCAGATTCATTTTCTGCTTTTGCATATACATTTGTGACCTTGAAGTTCCCCCTCCCTTTAAATAAATCTCTATCTTCTACACATTCAGAGAATCTTCACATTTTACAGTCTCTTCATCCTGTATGTGCCAGGTGTGAGTCTCCTTAACCCAGCATTCTTATCATTTTACTTTCCTTCCCAGAAATCTTCAATGCTTTTTGATTACTTACAAGAATAAGCTCACACTCCTTTTCCTTGCATTTACAGAATCATCTAATCCGGTCTCAACTTCCCGTTCCTGCCTTATCTCAAACTATTCTCTTAGAAACTCCTACTCAGGTTAAATTGATCTTCCTGACATTTTTCAAGAACATTTCATGTCTTTTTGTTGTTGTTGTTGTTGGTACCGGGAGTCGATCTCAGGACCTCGCTCTTGCCAGCTAGGTGCTTATGCCACTGAGCCATCTCACCGGCCTTTCATGTCATTTTTAAAAATCAAAAATGTTTCACATATTTTCTACCTCCATTTGTTTTGTGCTTGCTCCATTTCCCCCATCATCCCTGGATATCATCAAAATCCTTGTTCTCCTGCCAGATGCAGCTCTATAAAACCCTTTGTGGCCCCAGCTTGAATCACTGGTTCTTAAAGTACCTACTGTCCTTTCCATTCTTGGAGATATTTTATTTGTTGACTGGCATGATAATTTGCTTTTCAAAATAATTGCTGTCTTTCTTTGTATATTTTCATGCCATCTCTCCAAAACGAGTGATCAGGTACATGTCTTACATTTCTCCATACAGCCTTCAGTGTGTAAAATGACCTGTGTTTAACCGAACTCAATAAATACTTGGTTTTAACCATGTGGTTGAGTTCTAGAGTTGGAAGGCAATCTGGAGGTCTGCCAGGCTGATGAGCAGACTGATTGATTAATAGTGTCTGGACCAAAGGATTTTAGGCCTGTAAGCCTAGCTATGTACTCTAAATAACAGATTTTGACTAAGTGGCTTTTATTAGTACATACCATTGAGACCTGGCTTGTGAAGCGGGGATGAACGGTGTGGTGCAAACGTAAATCTAAAATATGGCTAAAACTAACCTGTGGGAAAGTCTTTCCCCAGTCTGGTGGAAAATTTAAAAGCTCAGCTTTTGATTAAGATTAATATTTCTTTTTTGATATTCATTCAAATCTCAAACTGGCAAGTTTTCACGATTTTTCACTCACCACATGCAACACCACTTATGCCCAGCAGGTGACAGTAGTTCTCTGCAGATTTTTAAAATTTTATATTTTTGGGACAATGACTTTTCCAGTGCTCCTTTGCTCTGCTCTTACACAAGTCTGACCCAGACATGCAATTTAAATCTTTTAAGGGGAAACAGGACATTTATTTTAGCATACTTGCTGCTGAAGCGAGCACAAGATATTTATTATATATTTCTTGAGAGATGAGCATTTCAAAGAGTCAGATTGTTGTTGGTTTTCTGCTTCCATTTTAAACATTCTTAGTTCTTCCTGTTACCCCTGTGTCCTTCGCACACTGAGGGCATCTTCCAGCTGTTATGATCAGTGGAGACTGAGAAGACTTGAGTAGACATCTAGCCTCACCCCCTCCTTTCTATAGCTGAGGCTCTTGTAGACCAGATCACCTGTCAAAGTCATTCATAAAGTCAAAGGCAGAGCCAGGTCTAACTCCTGCCAGCTGCCTTCACTCTCCCATCCCATCTTGGCCTTTGCCATTAGAATCAGGTATGTGTGCTGCTAATTGTGATGTAACAAAAGCCAACATTGGTCTCAATCTGACAAAATGTCAGGGGAGTCCCAAAATAGGGGAACTTTGTGGACAGTGGTGTGCTTGCATGTGTGTGTGTGTGTGTGTATTTAGAACAGGGGTTTTGCAGAATTCTTTTCATCTCATTCTTCTTTGTGGCATCTGACCCATGGTAAACCCTCAACAGGTATTTACTGAATGATTAAAGGATGGAAAGAAATGAAGAAAAAATGAAGGAAAGAAGGAAGGGGGAGTTAGGGGCTGAATTGTGGTGCAACTCCCCTTCATATGTTGCAGTCCAAACTCCCAATATATCACAGTAAAGAAATAATTGAGTTAAAATGAGGCTGTCAGGTGAACTATAATTTAATCTGATTGCTTTCCTTGTGAAAAGGGGAGATTAGGACTCAGAGAGACACCAGGGTGTGTGTAGAGAAAGATGAACATGTGAGGAGGTATCAAGAGGACAGCCATTTGCAAATCAAGGAGAGGCCTCGGAGGAAACCAAACTGACTGACACCTTGATCTTGAAATTCCAGTCTCCAGAACTGAGAAAATAAACACTTGCTGTTTAAACGACTTGGTCTGTGGTAGTTGTTATGGCAGTCCAAGCAAATCAATACTGGGTGGGAAGAAAGAACAGAAGGAGAAACAATAGGGAAGGAGAGAGAAAAGAAGGAAAGCAGGGGAAGAAAAGGAGACAAAGAAAAAAGAGGGAGAAGAATAGGGAGACAAAGAAGAAGAGAAGGAAAGAGAGAGGGAGGGAGTGGCCCAGTGACTTGTAGCTGCTCCTACTAACGGGAGATCCGGCAGATCCCAACGTGATTCCGCTTGGTTTCCTGCACTCTCAGTGTAGAACACTTTCTGGCCAACTGGATTATTTTATTAGGTCTCATTTCATCCTATTTTGACTCAGGCAATAAATTACACAGTGAACCGGGTGGCTCATATATCTGGGTGAGGATAAATCTTCACCCGCCATGGTGTCAAGCCAGGCAGCCGCCCGCAAGCATCATGCAGCCACCTGCCGTCCCTCCACCGACTTCGTGGAAACTGCCCATTCAAGGAGGCAGATGGAAGGTGGAAGTCTTTGGGAACAAGTCCAATCCACAGTCAGAAAATTCCAGGAAATCCAGACACGGGTTTATTAGATTCTTGTCTAGAATGAGAATTATGGCTCTAAGCAAAAGCAGAGAATAAGGGTCCATCGCCCAGACAGGAAGCGCAGACTCTCCAATTTCTGACTTAAATGTGAATTATTGGCTTTTCCTTCTTGTGATGAATCTCATTCTAGAGGCAGAGCCTAAATGCCTCAAGCAGTATTTCTTTGACATTCCTTCAGGCTTTGTCTCTCTCTGGGGCAATGTCTCACGCTATGAATCTCACTCAGTCTACTCAGGTACCAAAACTCACCTGCTTCATCTGTCTCTCACTCACTCATGGCCTTGAGAACTGATTTGAACTGGAGGGATCGTTCTTACCTTAGAGAAAGTATTTGGTTTTAAAGCCTGGAAATACAATGCTTTAGGTCAGGAGCTTAATCCATTCTGCCAGAGGAGACACCAGACATTTTATTACATTGTTAGGGATGTACCTATTTTTTTTTGGTATCAGGAATTGAACTCAGGACCTCGCACTTGCCAGACAGGCACTGTACCACTGAGCTGTATCCCCGGCCCCAGGGATGTACCTTTGAATCATTTCTGTCTTCCATTTGGTCACCTACCAAGTCATATTACTTGGAGAGCAATATGTTCTTACAAGTGAATATGTTCTTACAGTTGTATGAGAAAAATTGTTCCTTTGGCAAACACAGTTGAGTACCTACTAGGTTCCTGGCTTTGCACCTACTAGGTGTCAGGTGCCAGGAGCTGAGGCCCGAAGACCATGCTAGGATCAGCCTGTGCCTCCAGGGAACGTAGCACAGCAGGGAACCTAGAGAGAAGTGGGTGGACTTCAGGGTACTTAAAGAGGTAGCTGCACAGATGGCAGCTGCTCAATGCTAGTAGAGAGGGATGGAAAGAATCAAGATGATTCCCTGGCAAGCAGGTGGGGAGAATACAGTGCAGAGCCAGGGGCACCGGTGTTACAGAAAGGCAAGCCCGTGTGTGTGTAAATGTGTGCTGGTATAAGGAAATGCCAGTGCATTGGGGAATTAGTATGGCATATTTTTAGTTTAAGAAGTTAATAACTTTGAACCTGAAGAAAGGCAAGCCTCGAGACCTCACTGGTACCAATCAGGAGGAATATAGTATGTATCTCTTTTTTTTTTTTTGAGACAGGGTCTCGTGTAGCCCAGGCTGGCCTTGAACTCTCAGTGATTCTCCTGCCTCTGCCTCCTGAGTGTTGGGATTCTAGGCGTGGGCCACCATGCCCAGCTATATCTCAGTCTTTAACACCATGACAGTTCCGCTATTCAAATGGCAGCCTTGGTTTTCTGTTTAACTTACATGATGTCCAATATGTACAGTTCTTGCACTTCAAGCTGTCGTGACTAAGGAAGACTCTATGGAGAAGGACCCCAAGGGCAGCTCAGCACCACAGAACACGAATACGAAGTAACAAGAAATGTGAGGAAAGTGCCAGCAGAGGCTTCCTGGGCATCCCTGACACTGAATGGTAGCCTGGGACTCACAGGCACAAACAGGCCAGGTTGTGCACATAACGCACACTTCTCAGAGGCTAGAAAATGAGTCTCGTGTCACCTTCTCTGTCATCTACAGACAAAACATTTTATCAGGCCCTGTGACATCCTTCATCTGACGGTTCTTCAGGACTGGCAGGTATTTGGGACTGAAGATGCTTGTGACGTGGTCAGAATATTCTATCCAGTTCAATTCCACCTTCTTTGTGCTATAAATATACAAGCCACAGACTTCTTAATACTATTATAACTCAATTTTATTTATTTATTTATTTTTTACTTTATTATTTTTTTTTATAACTCAATTTTAAAAAAAACAATGAAGAGTAAATTTTGGTTCTAAGTGTGCCCCAAATGGCTTTGTATTTTGCTTAGGCCGCTGGAGAAGAACAGTGGACATTTTTTAGTGAATCTATAATGCTCCTGGCCTACACTGCCTTCAACATGATTCAGAATAGTAAGACTCTTCTTTCTAGACACTCATTCCGGGATTTATTAATGTACCTCTGCTTGTAAGCTAGGAAGCATATGTTGTTAGGGTCCTGGGTGAACCCCAGGCTGCCACATTTGAGGACATACTGCTCACTCCTGGGATAAAGGAACACCCAGAAAAGAAATTCTGTGTGTTCTGTGATTTTTCTAGGTCTTAGTCTGTTTGGGCTGCCATAACTAAATACCCTACATAAGGTAATTTAAAAATAACAGAAATTTATTGCTCAAGGTTCTGGAGGTTGAAAAGTCCAAGATGAATTCTCTAGCAGATTCAGAGTCTAGTGAGGGCTTGCTCATTTCTTTCAAGATGGTGCCTTCTTGCTGCATCCGCACATGGCGGAAGTAATGACATACTCCCTCGGGCATCTTTTTCAGGGCACTAATCCAATTCAAGAAGGTTGTATCTGCATGAACCATTCATATTCCAAAGGCTCAACCCATTAATACTGTTGCACTGGGGATTAGGTATTGACATAGAAATTCTGAGGGAATACAAAGAACACGCATAACACCTAGTAAGAACACACATTAAGGTGAAAAACAAACACCAAGATAAAATATACATTAACAAAACCTATATTAACAAAACCTCTCTGAAACTCTACGCAATAGTGAGACCATCATTGTTAGAGGATTTGTTAATCCTTTTGTCTACTGTTATACATTCCGAGCTTGAGATATGATAGACCCATATTATGTCTTGCAATTCTAGTTCCCATCCAGTTCCAGCTCTCTGTATGGAAATTTGGAATTCTAGGCAGGCCTACTCCTGATGTGTGTAAGGTCCAGGATGGGAGCACAAACGGAGGCTGATGTAACTTTGGTCTAATATTTAAAAGTTGTTAATCAAGTGACTGCTAAATACAGCATATTCTGTTCTCGTACCATATCTAGTACACTATCATAATGACCTGGAAGGCCAACGTTGAACTGAATTTTGGACTTTTTGGAGTTTTGCACCAGAGCATGATACCCTGCCCACTCCTCTTCTCACTTCACCCCAGCATGAACTCTCATTGCATTTGGACCTCAACTTGCAGTAGCTGCCTATTGACTGCCCCTTGGGTCTGCCCTGGTGGCGGGCAGAACCACGAAGAGATGTAAGCTGGCATACATAGGCTCATAGATGTTTTCGAGAAACTCTGGGCTCTCAGTCTAGGAGCAAGAGTGATGTGGGTTTGTGGGGGAACTTTCACTTATCTCCCAGACTCTTTTCCTCTTAAGGAGGACACAGTGAAAGTACAGGGTCCTTTCTCTTAGGTCAGTGTGATGCTGAGTCTGTGTTCTGGTCCCGACTCTGTGGCTAGATGTCTAGACAAATCATGTCCCATCACTGGGTTGTATTTTTCTCATGTCTAAGCTCTAGGAATCAGAATAAATTATGGTTCTCAAACCTGGGGTTACATTATAGTCAGGTTTTAACACTTAATTTATCAAGGTCACTATTTAGGATGGGTTCCAAGGTTTACGGGCAGGTCTTTAATTATCAGTGAGTTGAATCTTTCATTATTTTAAGTGAAGAACCTGGTGACTAATGGAGGTTGTACAGTGAGCTCATGACAAAGTGAGGCTGGAAGCAGGCCAACCAGTGCTACTGCTTGTGCTGCATGGCCTCTTTATCCTTTGTCCTAGCGGTAGCGGTGACTTCCGTTTTGAGGGGAGAAAGATTCATGCCGTGGAGTAATTCCTGCCAGAGTAGACAGGCTATGTGTTTTGGTCTAGACAGAATCCTGGCATCCGCAAGAATCTGTGATTATTTACAGTTAGTGATTTTTAGCTCGTGTGTCTGCTTCTATGGCCATGGTAAGAGGGAGTTTGGTTAGGTCAATCTGTTTAAGACTAACAATACCAATAACATTCCAAGAAAGGGTGGAAGATATTTGTATTATGTATGGTCACAAAATTCACCGGTACCAGATACTTCCACTATGTCACAAGGTTGTAATATTAAAGAAGACTTTAATATGCTACCTCAAAATATGTTACTTTGTCACAAGGATTATTTTGAGTTGAAGGCAACAGAAATGGCAGACAAAAAGCTTTCTGTCCTCTTCCTTTCTGCTTAAAGCAGGTAATAGATTTCCTGTTGTGAAAGTGTCACCCTTTCCTCCCCCTATGCCAGGCAGAGGAGATGACTCATCCCTGGGGATGGCACTGACCTGAGTCTGCTTAGCAAACCTTACTAAATAATCTTATCTTCCATCACAATTCAACCCACAACAGCTGGGCTGGGCTGAATATCTAAACTGGTTTACTTGTATGGCTGGCAGTTGCCAGCAGTTGTCTAGGAGCTCATGCTGACCAGAATATTTACTTGCAGCCCTCTCAGTCTGATGGCGTCAGGGTAGCTGAACTTATGTGCTGGCTGCCCCATGGGGGGTTCCCTCCACAGACCCAAAGTGGGCATGGAGGCTCATGGTCTTTTCTGATCTTACTTCTGAAACCATGGAGCATCGCTTCTCTCCTATTCTCTTGTTTAAAAAAGCCATAAGTCTCCCCTAATTCAAGGAGAGGGGACATAGCTCACCCCCTTAGTAGGAGTGTCAAGGGATTTTCAGACATGTTTTGCAAGGACTGGTAATAGTGGCAGTGCTGATGAGAAACAAAACTGGAGGCCTAAGGAAAGGCCAGATCAAGGGTGCTTTGCAATTGGTGCATTATGATTTCTAAAATATTCAAGGGCTAATTAACATGAAACTTTAAGGAAAAGATATAGAAAAAGAGATGGGTGTGCAACTTTCTATAAAAATGTAAACTCAGGGGGCTGGTGAGATGGCTCAGAGGCGTACGTGCCTGCCTGGCAAGCGCGAGGGCCCAAGTTCAACTCCTGGAACCCACATATGAAAAAAGGGCCGGTGATATCACTCAGCGGCACGGGCACCTGCTGGTGCACGAGGTCCTGAGGTCGACCCCTGGTACCCACAAAAAAAAAAAAAAAAAAGTAAACTCAGGAAAAATAGCAAAGCAAACTCTCTCCGCTAATTCTTTCCTCCTCTTTTCCTTCCCTTCCCTCCCTTTTCCCTCTCTTTCTTGCTTCCACTTTAGGAACCCAAGCATTTAGTAGAAGCATTTACATTTACATTTCATAATAGAGGACCAGGTTTAGGTATATGTATGTGTTCATTCATGATCTTACACTGCTTATAATAGAAATAAACAGTATCTTAATACATGAGTTTATAAATTATTCTTCTCTACTATGTACAATAGCATCAAACACCCATATTTGGAAAATAGAGTCAGAAAATCTAATCACTGATTAGTTACTGTGCTTTAGCTTATTTTTATTTTTATTTTTATTTTTTTGAGACAGGGTCTCATTATGTAGCCCAGGCAGGCCTTGAAGTCACAGTGATTCTCCTGCCTCAGCCTCCCAAGTGCTGGGATTACAGGCGTGTGCCACCACGCTTGGCCTGTGCTTTAGGTTAAATGGTAAAGCTACATTAAAAAATCAAAGAAGTATATACATCAAATATTAAAGGTAATAATCTGAGGATGATGGCATTCTAGAGCAATTTTTAAGATTTTCTTCTTTATAATCTATATTTTCCAAAATTAAATCAATAGACAATTACTTTTAGAAAATAATTTATTAAAATATGTTATGACTCCAATTTTGCTGAAAAATCAGAGTCAATGTCATTTTATTTTCAGTGCTTCAAAAGCTAAAATGTATTTAAATGTCTTGGTGTTGTACACACTTGCGTAAGGGGAGGCATATTGGTTAAGTTCAATAGGACATGGAAGATAGGCGGGGAGCTGCTTTACAGAGAGTGCTCAGGGAAAGTTTCTTGGAAGAAATATTTTTACGGAGTTCTGAGGAAAAAGAAATCAGCCAGTAAAAAGGAAAGCCAGACATTTTGGGCACAGAGAGCAGCGCATTCCAATGCCTCTGGCGCAAACGTGTGCTCAGCCTGTCTAAGGACCGGGCAGATGGTTCCCATGGCCAAGGCACGGGAAGTGCCGTGGGACCATCTGAGATGAGGATGGAAAGGAGAAGGTACCCACGACCTAGATTTTCTGGAGCAGGGATTGGCAAGCTTTTTCTGCAAAAGGCCAGAGAGTAAATATTTTAGGTTTATGGGCCATAGAATCTCATGCTAAATATTTAACTCATCACTGGGGTGAGAAGCAGCCAGACAATATGTAAGTTAATGAGCACGGCTATGCATCAATAAACTTTATTTCACAGCACTGCAATTTGAATTCCATGTAATTTTCATGTGTCATGAAACCTTCTTTGGAATTTTTTCAATCATTTAAAAATGGAAAATTCATTCTCGGGTCTCAGGCTGTACAAAAACAGTCTGTGGATCAGATTTGGCCTAGTTTGTTGACTCCTGTTCTAAGACCATGATTAGAAATAAATGTTTTTTCCAAGAGCAACAGGAATTCATTGAAGGATTTTATAAAGGGACTTAGGGGAGGCATTTTAAATTTTTTTTTGTGTGTGTGTGGGTACGGGGGGTTGAACTCAGGACCTCGCGTGCCAGCAGGCACCTGTGCCACTGAGCGATATCACCAGCCCTTTTTTTCTTTGTACGTGGGTACCGGGAGTTGAACTCAGGACCTCGTGCTTGCCAGGCAGGTGCTTATGCCACTGAGCTATCTCACCAGCCCGGCATTTTTAATTTTAAAAATTACTGTATAAGAGCACTTTGGAGAGAGAATGTAAAGGACTATGAATGAAGACAGAGGCAAATTCGCATTAGAAGCAGCGGTCTCAACAGAGGATGAGGATGCTGGTAAGATCTACGGAGCAGAGGCTGGGGAGCTGGCTGTGCAGAAGGGACCTAACAAGGACTCAGACCCAACTGTGTACCTGACCCTGTGCTGGGTCCTTCTATCATCGTCTCTTTATTTGAAGTCAAGTATAATCACCACATTTTTTCAAGCATCCCTCTTTCCAGCATTAAAGTTGCCTGGAATTCTTGCCATTCTTGTCTCCTGCCTCAGTATTGGTATTGTTCCTGGAAAACACCTGTTACCTGGTAGACTGATATCCTGGGAGATTGATACCAAATTCTTTTTCATCTATAACTTGTCAGATAATTTGGCTATTATACTTGGAAGGAGAAGACATGGACTGAAAGAAAGGAATTAAGGAATGATGTATTTTGACTAGAAGCCCAGAACAAAAATGTCCAGTCTTGAGGAATCTGTGGCATGAGTGGTAAGAAAGAAAAGATACATATTGATTGTGAGGGGTTGAAATGTGTTCCCACAAAACTCAGGTTGAAATCTGAATCCCCAGTACTTTAGAAAGTAAATATATTTGAAGACAGGGTCTTTACACTGATAAAGATAAATGAGGTCATAAAGGTGGAGCCTAATTCAATATGACTGAGGTCAGTATAAGAATTGGAGATTAGAACACAGACAGGTACCCAGGGAAGAAGCTGTAAAGACACAGGAAGAAAGCAGCCATCTATCAGTTTCTATAACAAAATACCCATAGCCTGATACTTTATAAAGAAAAAAGGTTGTGAAGTTTATTTAACTCACAGCTCTGGAAGTTCAAGAGCATTGCACTGGCTTCTGATTGACTTGGATGAAGACTTCATAGCAGATGGCATCGCAATGGTAAGAGTGAACATGAGAGGGAGAAATCACATGGGAGATAGGAGCCAGAGAGTAACTGGGGTCACATGAGGAGAATCATCTTTGGAGGGTGCTCTCCAATGACCTCGTGACCTCCCACTATGTCCCACTTCTTCTCCTAACATTGCAACACTGGGACCAACAGTCCAACACATGAACCCTTAGGGGACACACTCAAATAATATCCAAACCACAGCAACCAGCCAAGCAGAGAGACTTTAGGGAAAACTGATGTTTTGATCGCGGACTTGTGGTCTCCAGAACTGTGAGAGAATGAGTATCTGTAGTTTAAGCCACTCTGTCTGTGGCATTCTCTTATGGCAGCCTCAGCAGATTCATACCCTGACTATTGGCATGAATGGAGATGCTGCTTATTATGTAGAGATTTTCTGAGTCAGAATTGGTTGCTGTTACAATTTTCCTCAGTATATTAGGGCTAGGACATTGTAACAATTTTTATCTTAAAATACGTGTCCTTGATCTCTGACTACTTCTTCAGCAAGCATTGCAGTGTGATGAACTCAAGACACCATCCTTAAAACCTTCAAGCTAAGTGACTTAACAGTCCATTTGTCAGGCTCTGAAAAATTGCTGGAATGACACTGCTGTTCTATGTCAAAAGAAAGGTATGTGTTAGCTTCACTTTGCCTGTTAAAGACGATTTGCGAGTACATTCACATCACACTTTTCTATTTTTAAATCCGTATGGCTTTTCTACATAAACTATGAAAAATGCTTTGCAATTTGCACATTGCTTGAAATTAGAGCCACAGCAGGCTCACATCTTCTAAATCCTTTCTTTTTCGCCCATAACTCTCCTTTTTTCATCAGAACAAAATCATCTTTTTTATTTTTTGAGATACAGAAATGCGCAGCTAAATGATCCAGTTCTTTACTTGCTCTTGAGGCTCCATGGATGGGGAAGAAGGAATATAGGCCAAGGGAAAGGAAAGTGCACAGCCTGGCCTGGCTCCTTCACCTCCACAGCCTCTCTTCTGCCCCACTGTGCTCTGCCCTGCACCGTGGGGGCTGAGCTCAGTGACCTGCGGCGCCTGAGCTCTCGCCCTCTGCCTTTTGGTTGGCTTGACCCATAGAAGGGAGTAGTAGGAAAGGGAGGCAGGCGGAGAAAGAGGTCTTGTCTCCTGCGTGCCTCTCCACCGCTGTGAAGTTTCTCTCTCCTGTGCACCTAGTGCTGGGTGTCAGCATTTACCTTGTTGGCCTTCAGGCCTAAGGATGGGAACTGCTCCTGTCTGCTCTGTTGCTAGTTCAGGTTTGCTTTACCCTGTTTCCCCCAACTCCACCCACAGCTTTCATTACACTGTTCTCAGTGGAAACTTCTGAGTTTAACTGCTGGAACTTTGATGAAGAGTCAGGGCTTAGAGGACTTTTGCTTCCTCATACTAGACATGGAAAGCAGTTATCATGCATTCTAGCACTTAGACATCACTTCTCCTTCTGCCCACATAACGGGGAGTAAATGTAGACTAGGTCCCCATCGCCGATCTCTAAGTGAACCCTTGTAGCTTCTGAACCATTCATCCGTATGCATTCTTGCACTTTCCACCAGGCATTCAAGCTAGGACAAGGAGTGTGGGTGCAATTCCTGTGTGAAGCAGTAACAGACCTGTATATTCAATGGTGCACTGGTAAATGCTTAAAAACCAGCTCCCCGGAGAAAGCAGGGGTGGAAAGACCTGATTTGTAGTATTTGCTATATTCTGCGGTGCAAATACTTTTGCTATGCTGATTTTAAATCACCAGTGTGACATGATTGAACATAAATTGCTACCTAGCCATCAGTTAAAATCTGATCGTAGCCGGTTCCATCACCCCACTGTTCATTTCCAGTTACAGACAGATTGAGATGCACACATTTATAGGAATTTAATAGATTAAAACACAGTGGTTTGCCAGGAAAGTTGTTGTGGAACAGAATGGGGTATTAGTCAGCAGGTGAACGTAAATAGGAAGCACAGGTGTGTTTGTGTTCTCAGTGGAGGGCCCAACTGCTGTTAAGTCTTTCCTGATTTCAGATGCAGAGTGAAGGCAGCCTGTGACCCTAGAGTCCTGCGACCTACATTTCTGAAGCACTGAAGGTGTTGGCTTATTATTTGCAAGGAAAGCTTCAGTTAGAGCTTGAGGCTTCATCTCTCCCCTATCAAATCAGTTTCATGTCTAATTAGCAACACTGGGGGGTGAAAATGATTTAAAAAATCATAGAACAAACAACATGGTTTCATCAAAATACTCTGAATATGTTCCTGAGATGGGACCCAAGTTATATAACCAAATCTTGGAATCTAGAACGCAAGAGACAGTGTTCAGTTCTTGGGAGAAAGGAGTTTGAAGAGAACAATCGGTAAAAGAAGTAAACTGCAGCTACTAAGGTTGTAGTATGTGTAATTCCCTAATATGGGCCATGATAAAAACATAAATAGTTCCAAAAGTGGTCGAAGAAATTCTGGGATGAAAGGAGTCCTGGAAGTTATTATGGAAAACCAGTTAAAATTCAAGTTAATACCAAATTTTCTGAAATGGAGTAAGTGCCAACCATGATCCTCTACATTATATATCTTTAAATGAAACTGTCAAAAACCCAGTGGAGGCCTGTGGTCTCCTCCAGTATTTTTTCCCTTGTGTGCAAATTGAGTTTATGCAACTCCACATTCCAGTAGATCTGCTTGTAGCACTTGGTGTTGTACCAAGAGTAAGGTGCTAGGAGGTCTCAGCCCTCTGTACAGCAATACAGAGATGCATTGTCTGTAGAGAATGAAAACAGGAATCCAGCCAGCTACAGGTCAGCCTGCTTTTTATCTAACCACAGGCTGGCAGTACTGTGATGAAATGCTCCTTGAAGAAAATCTGTTGTTGGTTTACGTTCCAACAATTTTTATGAGTACTACTAAGTTTCAATAATACATATGCTAGCTACAGATTCATATATATATGTATATATATATATATTTATTACTTGTCCTTTAATAAAATTGTATTCTGCATGGAAATTAATTTGGAAAACTTCCAACTATCTAGTCATCCTCCAACATGTTTGGATTTAGTAACCCACATTTGTTTCTAGGACAAGTTGGTAACAGCATGAAATTCAAGCTCCCTTCTGACAAAGTTCCTGTCTCCAACCTCTGGGATACCACATACATTTGCATTTAAATAGTATATTTATTTATTTACTTATCTTTTTTATGTGGGTACCGGGAGTCGAACTCAGGACCTTGCGCTTGCCAGGCAGGCGCTTATGCCGCTGAGCTACCTCACCGGCTCCTAAATAGTACATTTAAAATAGACAAAGTAGTATAGAAATGATGAGGATGAAGAAAAAGAACTTCAGTTATGTCCATTCTTCATTTTGGGGGAATACCTTTGTGTTTAAAAAGTAAAACAACGCTGGCTTTAGGTTGTTATATTTTTTGTTTGGTTACTACAGATCTAATTCCTACATAATATAATTTTCTGAATTTGATACACTCTACAATAGAAATGCATTCTTCTTTTCATTGTTGTTTTAAAACTACAGGAAAATCAAGAGGCTAAAGCATCATTACATCAGTGGTATAATTTAGAAGTCACCAAATTTTAATTCTTGTCTATGTTGTGGCTTTATTAAAATCTCTTTTTTTTAATGTGCTACTGAGGATTGAACTCAGGACATAATGCATGCTAGGTAGTTGCTTTACCACTGGGCTATATCCTTAGCCCTTTTTATTTTGAGCCAGGATCGTATTAAATTGGCCAGGCTGGGCTTGCACTTGTGATCCTCCTGCTTCAGTGTCCCAAGTAGCTTGGATTATAGGTGTGCACCAATACATCCTTAAAATTACTTCTTAATAAATTTTTAAATTGCTGGTATGATTATCTATACAAAATTCAATAAAATAAGAATTTAACTGTCTGCACTTATTTCCTGTTTATTATATTTATTTCACTTTATATTTTCACTAAAAGTAATTTTGTCTCAGGGGGTACAAAAGCTATTTTGTGAGTATGTATGCTAGGTAATTAATCTAAGAAATAGATAAACAGTAGTTATTCGAGGAATCTGTGATGAATGCTTTTACACGGTCACCTTCTAATGTGCCTCTTGGTAACTATAGTGTTTTACGTATTCTTTAAAAACACGTCACTCACCGTAAGCAATATGATCTTACCCTAAAGCATTCCAGGTAGAACAGACTCTGACACAGAAGTAGAAATGTCTACTCCTGGAAGCCTGTGGAAGAAGCAGGTGACTATCTTGAGTTACCCTCCCTCGCACACTGGTCACTGCAAGCCCAGAGGGTGAATGAGTGTCGCTGGAAAATTGTAAACCCAACGCTAAATAGTCAAAGGGCAGGGGATAAAGAAGCATAGAAGATACCCTTCTAGGCCAGCTACTGAACAGCGCACAGGTATCCATATCCCACTTTACTAAGACAGCTTCTTTTCTTTGGTAGTAGTGTAGCCCAGTGTTAACCCTGTCCATCTGTAATTCACACAGGAGTAATAGGAGAAATCAGGATATCTTATCATTAAAAATATTAATCACAACCCACTCTACTGTTTCTAGCAAAATATAATACTTGGAGATGGAATTCATCCTTGGAGTCCCTTACCAGTAACCAGTAAAATGAAAATGTTGCTACTGTAATATTAGAAGTTTGCTTACTCAATCTAATATCGTAATTTTCTTTTGTTTTTTTGAGACAGGGTCTCACTGTGTAGTTTAGGCTCGCCTTGAACTCACCATGTAGCCCAGGTTGGCTTTGAACTCACAGTGATCCACCTGCCTCAGCCTCCGGAGGGCTAAGATTACAGGTGTGCACCACCACACCCGGCTTAATTTTTTAAATTAAAATCATTTTTCATGTCTTGGTTAAGAGCAGGCAACTCCATAATGTGTTAGATTATTTTTAAAGCAGAAGGTGGAAGATGGGAACATTTTTATAAATTTCAGAAAGTATCATCTCCATTTTTCTATCTTCTTTTCCCAAGTAATCTTTGGATGTAAATTTAGAAGTTCAAGACTAAATTAAGTAATTTTTAAATTTTTTTTACCAAAAAAGAGGTATATAATAGACCAGGACATGAACAATGTGCCCGTTTTCTTTTTTTTTTTTTGTGGGTACCGGGGGTCAACCTCAGGACCTTGCACACCAGCAGGCGCCCGTGCCGCTGAGCAATATCACCGGCCCCTTTTTCGTATGTGGGTTCCGGGAGTCGAACTCGGGCTCTCGCGCTTGCCAGGCAGGCGCTTAAGCCGCTGAGCCATCTCACCGGCCCAATGTGCCCGTTTTCTAAGCCAAAGCCAATGATTTGACTACAGGTATGTTATCATGTCGATCTGATCAGATCTGCTTTTCTGCTGCCAAGTAACTACTTCTCTACAACCTTCGTGATCCTGATAGTGTTATAGGAAATTGCTTAGGAATTGGAACAACCTGATGTGGTTCAAGTAAGACTAATAACTAATGCGAGTGCTTAAAGAAACGTTCACCTCGTGTGGTTCTGTGTTGGAGTAATACACTTGAGAAGCTGACATGCATGTTCTTTTCTTCTTTGTGTGACTATACCTCAGTTAGGTGGGAGATTTGGGGAAGTTATCAGACCTGTATTTGAAAAGGAAGACAAGTTCTCCATCTTCTAAGCTTAAAAGCTACAGGCCAAAGTCCAAGACAAGAGTTCCAGCGGACCACTGTATCTCCTTCTAGAGGAGTTTCTATTCCCTTCTGGCTCTCTCAGACTGGAAAATACTTCCTAAAATGGACTAGGAATAAAAAAGGGTTTGGAAATGAAAGAGTGGGAAGAGAATTGATATATTTTGGATTTTTTTTTTTTCCTATTTGGGGATCTGAGAATAGAGTACACCTGCGCTTACTTCTTGGTTAAGGCCTGGACACGATGAGCTTAGCAGGGGGTCTTCTCCAACCCCTTCACAAAGTGACTGCCATATACAGAGCTAGTAGAAAGGGCAATGCACATCGGAGGCACTGCTCCAGTTTCCTGGAGTCCCTAGTGAACATGGGATAATATTTGGGAATTTCCAGGTCACTTGGGAAGCTCCAGAGAAGCATAGTTCAGGTCAAAGCCCAAATTCTTGCTCCTTGTGTTAGAAAGTTTACACAGTAAGTGACTGATGCAACTGGGAGTAATGGGATCCACCAGACTTTCCAATCTTTTGATTCTTTCTCCAGGGATCTCGCAATGATGGAATTAACTAACACAAATGGTAGAGAAACAGTGGAAAAATGGAATATGTTTATTTTTGATGTGTGATGAACCCTCAATGAGCACACTGTGTTAGGAGATTGGTATTTATTTGTCATAGACATACCACCGTTATCTAAGGACCTTGAGACCAGTTCGCAGTGTTTTTGGCTGTTAGCATACAATATTGCTGGTGTACAGAAAATGACAAGCTTAAAACTCTTCTTTTCAGGTTGTAGAAGGATAAAACCTAAAATATCCTATGTATCTTTCAGTTTTAATAAATTTCCCAATGGGAAACATTTTGGCATTTTTTTCCCCTTCATTGGTTTTCCACACATACAGAGAATCTAACTTAGCATTGTATTAGGAAAGTTTTGTGTTGTTGGAAATGTACTATATCCACTCGCTATTAAGCATTTGAAATGTGACTAGTGGGACTGAAGAGCTGAATCCTTAATTAAGTTAATTTTAATTTAAATAGTCACATGTGGCTGGTGCCTATCATAATTGGGCAGTATAAATCTAAATTCAATATATTTATCCATCTAAAGTCTATATTGAAAGCAACTAATGAAATAGCCATATCGCAATAAAATATACATACATTTTATGTAACATGTGTTCTATCACTCATTCAACACTTTCTTTCTCTTGACTTTATTCATTATCTTTTTATGTACTGGTGCTTTTACTCCCTAGTAATCTATGCATTCCTTGAGTAGCTACTATATTTTTTGTACCTTTTAGACTTCTACCACAGAACTTTGTGGACAAGAATAGGCATTGATAAATATTGATTGAATTATAAAGTGATTAGAAAATAATGGCCCTGATTGTATGTGCATATAGGGTATTATTTGCCGATTCTGTATTTGAATTTGTCTACTTTTGAACATTTATTTGACCGCATAGCTTTTGTGGTCATTCCCAGACTTGTGCAGGGTGGGGACAAATTTGAGTTGATTGTTTTTTCCATTCCCAGCTGGGGTTAAACGAGGTAATAGTCTGTCTTCCTGTTTCAGGCCTCATACACAAACAAGTGTCCTTTACACAATCTGTTTAGTGACACATTTTTCAGATTTCTGGGCTTTTTTATTATTTTGATGTTTAAAATAGCTGCAAATGCAGCGGTGATGCTGTCTAGTGTTCCAAGCCAAAGAAGGCTGTAATGGCCTTACTGAAAAAACACGTTAGACAAGCCTCACCCGGTTATGAGTTACGCTGCATTTAGCTGTGAGTTTCATGTTAAGGAATCAATAGTGTATTAAGTAAGAAGTCTTTAAACAGACACTTGTATGAAACAAGGTTATGGATTGATGGATTAATAAAGATATTGTTACTAGAGGCTGGAGGGAACCTATCCCCATATTTCTCCTCATGTAGAACAATGCTTCAGTATGTGCTAATTTTGTGTTTGCAGAGTTTTCCAGAACGTAAATACCATGAATAATGAGAGTCTACAGCATATGCCTGTGTACACACACATACACACACAACACGGGGTGTATGAAACAAGTTCATTATTTTACAGGCCACTGTGGACATTATTGTGAGGCTGGGCAAGGACTGGGTCTAGGAGATGATTAGTAATGACACTAAAGTGAGGGGAGGTTTTAATGGATGACATATTGCTCCCTCCATTGGACTGCAGTCACTGTCATCAGTATCTTTTGTATTTCTTCCCTCTCCTTCAACCCTTGTCATGTGCATCAATTTCTCTTAGGGTCTGCAATGATGAGAATGTTGAAAGAGCACCTGAAAGCAGGTATTGGGTATTGAATACAAAGATATGGCCAGACTTCCAGGGTTTAGGTTCATTTTAGTGAGGGTTATGATAAAGCTAAACATGTCATTCCTCAAGGGTATGACTTTTTCCAACATAATGGCCATACTTTTTACATTCCCTTTGAGAGGTAGAAAATACCTGCTCTTATTTCACTAATTGTGGTTGTGCTGGTCAATAGATGAAATGAGGACCCTGCAGTCTTCAGTATTTTGGCACCAAGAGGAGGGAAACTAGTCTTGGTGTCATATTTATCTGCCCTAGAATAGCTTTTTTTGAAAGGAATAAAGGCAACTGTCATGATTTGCTGAATTTGTAAGTTCTTCAGCTGTAAACTAAGATTCTGAGGAATAAAACAAAAATGTGGAGTCTATAAGAAGTTATAGGGCATAGCAGAGAAGAAAATAAACATTTACCACCAGTGTTAAGTAGCCTAGCTTAAACTCAGGAGAAAATTGGATTAAAGGCTTGCTGCTTCTTGAAGAGGTATGGTTAGTTTTAAACAAAGTCAACTCCTGCCTCAGATAAGCCAATTTTTAAAACTGACTTTTATCTGGATAAACATAAAATTTATTAGCCCTGAAGAATTTCTAGAAAACCAACCCATTCTCTTGAGTGCAAGAACTGAAAACAAGAAAGCGGCCTTCTCCACCCCACAGCTTGCATTTATCAACACCTACCCAGTGTGACTTGTTCTATTTGCTTGAGCAACTTCAAAGTGGGATAATTCTGGGGTTCCGATGTTAGATGTTAGATGTTAGATGCAGTTATGAGATGTACTGTTAGCGTTTGTTTGACTGGAAATGAAAATCTGCCAGGAATTTAAGCAACTGCCATTTCAGTTGTATCTACTAACCATATTTTACTTATCCGGGGCACTTTTTTCATAAAAAATGCATATATATATATATTTATTTTACTTGGGACTTGTTTTTATTTGGGAGGGCATCTGCTACTTTGTTTAAGTCTGGAAATAATTTCAAAACTTAGTTGTCAAAATTTGTCAACAGGCTGCATTCTGCCTTCTGTTTTTCTCTCTCCCTCAGTGCTCTTGAAGCTAGGTGAGCATGGAGCTAGAATCTTCAGCTCAGTTTTCCTGGGTGGAGGGAGACTTACCATTAAATGAGTGGAGCCTAAACTATGGATTTAAATATTTAATTCATTTTTCTATGTCCAGGGTCTCAAACTTTGCTTCAAGGCTAGCTCTAGGGATGGGAAGAGAGGCACCTTATTGAGCTTCTGTCAAAAATTGTTTGAAGAAAGGGATTCTGATTTCAAAAAAAAAAAAAAAAAAAAAAAAAGAAGAAGAAAAGAAACAGGCATGACCATTACCATAGGTGAGAATTAATAGTTACATTAAAAAAATTGGCTTACTAAAGCTCAGAAAAGCATGCATATGGCTGTGTTGGGTGGAGAGGAGGAGAAGGAAAGACAGCTAATACAAATAGGTTCTTTGACTTGTCAAAGCCTTTGGACAGAATCTTAGCTGTTACATCTATAAAGCACAACTTGAAACACTTGTACAATTTATGAGTGGTATAAAGAGTCAAAAAAAAGCACAGGGCCGATGAGATGGCTCAGTGGCTTAAGCGCCTGCCCAGCAAGCACGAGGTCTTGAGTTCGACTCCCGGAACCCACATACGAAAAAGGGGCCGGTGATATCGCTCAGCGGCACGGGCGCCTGCTGGTGCGCAAGGTCCTGAGGTCGACCCCTGGTACCCACAAAAAAAAAAAAAAAGCACAAACTAGCCATCAACTTTATAAGATTAGAGCAGGAACTCATGAAGTTGAATTTTCCCCCCTGGTTCTACCAGCAAAGATATGTTCCAGAATACTCAAAGCAAAATTTGGACCAGCTTTATTATTTAGCCTACAACTTAGTTTAAATTATTATTTTGTTGATTATTTAGTCTAGTGAATGCTACATCTTAAGAAGAATAAGTGTAACTTATCTCATTCTTTTAGATAAGTCAGGAGTTTACAAAGCAAGACTGTGATGCATTGGCAGGGACTCTGGGTTAGAAACTCCTAGGTTTTTACCCAAACCTCAATATTATTTGTTTGTATAATTTAAAATGTGATTTTTGATGGTAAGAAATCCATTTCAGATCATCTAAACTGACTCAGGCACTTAACGCTCGCAAAACTCTTTTCATTTCAGTCAGCGGTTGTCAACCAGAGGTGATTTTCTACCCTCAAAAATATCTGAAGACATTTTGTTTGTTACAACAGGGGGATTGCTACTGGCTAGGAGCAAGAAAAGGCAGGGGTGCTGGTAAGCAACCTATAATGTGTAGGAAATCCCCCCTTGACAAAGAATTACCTGGTTCCAAATGGCAATAGTTGCAGGTGGAAAAACCCCTGGTTGAAATAGAGTTATCAAGTACCATTTTGTACTAGGCATCTGGTTGGTGGTCTGTGTTTCCATGAGCCTTTGCTCTGAAAAGCAAAATGCAGCATTTGTGATCTTTGCAGAAAGACTTGCGTGCAAGTAGTTAGGCTTGTTTTGAATTATCTATTTCATGCCTCTTCTAAGTACTCTTAAAAATAATAAAATCAAATCTTTTCAGTGCTTGCAGTCATATTAACAGAAGTGTCCCCCATCCCCTTGGAAAATGAGGATTAATGAATTTTTAGTAGTGGGGATAGTAGGTTCATGAATACCACTAACTGGCAAATTGCTGCTTAACCCTTTTTCTCTCTTGACCTTGTTGCTGGGGTTGTTGACAATTCTTATCTAATATTCAGTAAAAAAGGATCACTATGATTCTTTGAAAAACACAGACCAGTTGACATAAAATTCTAGCACCTGCAAATTTTGTGTAAAGGATAACACCCACCCACAAGCCTCGCCCTTACAGGTTTCAAGGAGAACCCGTGTTTTGCCCTCCTGGCAGTGAAGAATTGAGCGTCAGAGTGTCAATGGGGACTCATTAAACATTGTTGAGATACAAGCTTATGAACATAGGCAGCGGAGGTGGGATTTTTACTTTTGAGCATTGGCATTAAGTGAATGCCTAAAGCTTTCTACTTCTTACAAGTGAAGAGAGGGATGTTCAAAACAGACCACTGAGAACTGTTTGTTTAACAGCAAGTTTGCTTGACCTTGTTTTGACATCATGTGTACTCTCTTATCTGCCTCATGATGAAAACTTTTCGTCAGCTCCTGCGAAATATTTTGGCTACAATGAAAGTTGATCTATCTGGTTTTGTTCAAATGGACTGTGAAACAAAACCATGCGAAAATCTCTGGGATAGAAAGGAAGCCCAAATGGAATAGGGTTTGCTTTCAATTCGTGATTTCTACTGGTGTAGGTCACCTTTTATAAATTGGAAATGCAAGCTGCACTTAATCCCAGAGGGCAGTTTGAACATGTTTGCATGTAAACTGTGCAATTTACAAATCTGTTCCTGAGTTTTCATGCTGTGCTTTGGCGTTGCAGCTCTGAGAAGTTATAAAACGAGAGGTTATAAAAGGCAACAACCAGCCTCATGAATAGTCACAGTACATACAGTAGGACTCATGGCCCTTTTGGACTGGGCCAGAGTATAATATGATCTCACTGTAATGGGTAGACTTGGTACTGGGAAAGAATAATGTGCAGAGATCACCACTGGGACCTTTGATAAAGAAAGGTGACCTAGAAGACAGAAATCCCAGTTGGCCTGTTTAATCATGTAATCAGAGAAGCCCCTCAGGCAATGGAAGTGTTGGCCATTGGCACTGAAGGTAGAGTCCACTTGGATAACAAAGCAACCTCTTCCAGGTCCTCAAATAGGGAAGCACTGGGCATGACCCATAAAAATGGAGCTCAGTGTTAGGTCCCTGTTATAATTAGCTCTCTGCTACTCAGGTACTAGTCACATAGCTTCTGTTTCATGTTCTGCCTCTCCTCCTTCCTGCTGCTTGATTGCCAGTCAGCCTGGAGCCTGAAACCTTCAGAATGTTGGTTTTCCTAGAGAGGAGTCAGAACGCTCTGTCCCTGTGACAATTAAAAAGCAAGGGTGGTAAGTATATCTTTGTTTTCAATCCGCTGCTACATTAAAAAAAAAAACTTCATTTTACTCAAAGACTTGCTTGATTTTACTGAAGACCAGTGGCTCTCAGGAAAATTTATTCAGTTCTCAAGCCCTGGTGAGCAGAAGCTCAGTGGGGCAGAAGTCACCACACCCTGCAGCCTTCCTCAAGCTTCCATCTGACTTTGGGAGTTTTGCCCTGTAATACTTCACAGTGGTGCAACATGGTCATATTAGTTCAATGGTGAAAGACTCTCAGTTCTGGAAGGGTCCTGGGGGTCACTGTTTTGCATTTAAACAAAAAACAGTTTTCTAACCTTACAAGGGTACTGATTGAATGAATCAAGATTTATACTAGATTTTTTGGGTCCAAGTTTATTGTATTTTTACTACCTTGTTCTGAATAAAATTATCTAGTCCCATAGTTGGACAATGAAAATAATCACCATAATATACCAAATTTTCATAATGATTATACCCAGCTGCCCAAAAGATTCAGCTACAAAATATAAATTTGGCTTACCATGGCTTTCTTGAATATGTATCTTCAATGGGCTTTCCTAACATTAGACTCCTTGTTGACTGTGATGCCCAGACTGGTGGGCTGCTGTCCGTGGCTCTCCACGGCTTACTGGTCACTCGGTGGAAGAGGTCTGAGAGTTGGGATCACTTTCTTCTGTTAGTTCATGGATGGAAAACTGGCTGAAGCTACCGCCTCTCCATCCTGTGACTCTCCTCTAGGACCACGCGTCATGAGACCTCAGGGATCTGAGAACTCGGGAATGAATTTAAGGTATCCTTCATTCTGCGTTATCTCTTTCTTTCTAAGAGACGTGGTGGGATTTTCTTCCTCATAAGCAATTCAACAGCACCCTTCAGGACAAAGGATAGCCTCAGTATAGTTTTATTTAAGCAAGAGCCACTATGGGTGTCATTTAAACCCACGGAGGTTCTGGGGCAGCTTGACCTTGGAGAAGTTTATCATTTTGTGAAGATTTTCTCAAGTCTCCTCCTATAGGTCAGGTCTGAAGGAGTCTGTCTCCTAGCGGGGGAGGTAATTAGTAATGAGACCAGTCATCGGGGCATTCGGGGCATTCTGCAGACACTGTTGACATGATGAGGGAAGAGGAGGATGGAACAATAGGCCTGCTGCACTGTATCTTTGTTGTGCTACGTGGGATGGAAAATGAGCTTCAAAGCTTAAAATGTTTCAAAACCCTGAATCAAGCTGAGCCTCCTCCTGTCAGCCCACTGAGAGGCTGTTACTGAGAGCAGTGCAGCTGATGCTTTATTATTTTAGAGGGGAAGAGTGGTGGAATCCTGCTATTCTGTGTAAGAATTTCTTTTCTGGTGGTGTCCTCTCCACAAAAGACCACCTCTTGTAGGAGAGCATTTATGTGAAATATCTCAGATAGGCAAATCTGTAGATTGCAAGTAGATTGGTGGCTGTGAGAGCATGTGGGAGAGGCCTAGAACCAACTACTATTGGGTAGGGCTTCTGGGGGTGATGAAAGCATCCGGGGTTAGATGGTGGTGATGGGTAAGCAACATAGCAAATATACTAAAAATATGGAACTGTACACTTTAAAATGGTGAATTTTATGTTATACGAATTATATCAGAAGAAAAAAATGATATCGTTGTGTTATCTTAAGATGTGGACCAGTGAAAAGTGACATTGGGGTGACTGGTCCTACAGTCCTCTGGATGACAATGATGGCAGCTCATGCATATTCTGCACCAGCCACTGCTCTGAGGGTCTGACGTGTTCACCCATTTAGCTCTCACAGCGTCCTCTCGAGGGGGATGCTATCCTTAAGCCTGAGGGCACTGAGGCCCAGGGAGGTCCTGGGACTCGCTCAGGATCACACAGCTGGGCATGGCAGAGCCTGGCTCCTCACCAGGCAGTCTGTTTCTGGAGTCTATATCTGGGCCCCTGGGCTAAGCCTTCTGGTTTCTAGCAAGGTCACTGCAGGGGGAATATTGAAAAGGCAACCTGGAGAGGTCATGTCAGTGTAGGAGTGCAAGGCGGCCCAGCTTGCATGCCAGCATAGGCTTGGTCTGCAGCAAAGGTTATCTGCACAAAGATTAGCCCTCCTGGCTGTCGTGCTAAGGCTGCTGCTGATGTCAACTGGTGCCAACACCTGTTTGTTTAGAACAGGGGCCCACGGGCATCTCTCACTGTGGATAGGGCAGTATGACGCACCCCTGCCTCTCCTGGAGATATTAGGAGAGGCCCCTCCAATGGGCAGAATGGAGGCGGTTTGGCACTCACTTCCCACACAACACTGGCAGCTGTCTCAGTGCACCGTGACCTTGGGAGTTAATGTGTACACACATCATCCAATTCAAGCTCTCTGTAAGAAATCAGTAGGAAAGCCACTTTGCATATTGTTTTATGTTTTAAAATCAGATGTATTGAATGAAAGAAAATGAGTCACTTTGAAGATCTTAAAATTACTTCATTTTGAGTCAACAATCCCTGGAAACAATAATCTATTTTTCATTGTGTTGAATATTTCTGCATCTGTGATTTCCAATGCTCTCATTTATCTTTAGACAGACTTGTCTTTACTTTTTCTAACAAGGGAAGGGTGGGTGCATGTTTGGCACCCGGAGCTCTGAGCCCTGTGGACTGATTGCTGAGCTACAGTGGTAGGGAGAAGCTTTGCCTGGGTTCAAAGCCATCTGGTGCCTTGGCGGCGGTGTCTTTGGGAAGTTCACTTAGTCTATTGGTGCCTCTGTTTTCTGAGTATAAAATATAGACAGTCCCAGCATCTACTTCATAGTGTTGGTGTAAAGCTTAAGTGGGCTGCTATAAGCCAACATTGCAATTTAAATACCTTAACTATACTTATTTTCAATTCCAGAATGGTGCAGTGCTTTATTCCATAGGATAGGGTACATATTTCCATGGCCAGAGCGGGGGAGCCTGGTATTTTTGACAGTGGAGGGCTGGAAAACAAGCAGAAATAAAGAACAAAAAGCAGATTTGTCATTTCAAAGTTATTTTCTTCTGTGATTGGGGCAGGACAATAAAAAAATAACTGACTAGTTTATATCAAGTTACTTCAGTTTTCCTTTTTCTGTGTGTGTAAGGGCCAGGCTGAGGGAACTTCATTTTCATTCTAATTGAACGCGGCCTGTTCAGGCCATTTGGCTATTATCTTTCTAGGCTTGATTTCTCAAGAAGGTGAGAAATCACCTTAGTTAGTTTCAGCTTGGTGATGTGGAACTGAAGCGTGAATGACTCCATTCTGATTTCTGTTCCTGTCTGTTAGGACCTGAAACAGAAGCTTGGTCCAAAATAATGGCCTCCTATAATGTCTATTTAACAATCTAATGAGTGCAAAACTCTCGGAGAGAAGGCACCAGGCACACATCCTACCTGTTCATATTTAATATGACTATTTCTATCTGATAAATGAACAATTAAAATGGAAACAGCCAGGCCTACATTTGGGCCAACCTTATTCTCTTCAGGACATGATCTATTCATGGCTTCGTGTGATTCTAACATGGTCCCACTTGACTCATGGGTCGATGCAAAAAGACAGGTATATTCAAGACGATATAAGGAAGGAATGGCTTAGCTAGCTCCAGAACTCAGTTCTCCTTCTTCTTAAACCCATTTTATTCATTCTTGAAAATAATCTATGTAATTTATCATTAATTTCCAAGTGAGAAATTTTTTAAAAACGAGAGTGTGTTTCAGCAGTCACCAATACTTAAAAGTCACAGAGGTGCATTCATGGAGGGACAGTTCCCGAGTTCATTGTTGGAGTCTTGGTAGTTCTGCAGCTACTGGAGAAAGCCTGTGCTCAGTCAGTGTTTGTGCGTGGGTCACAGAGTGTTAGAGCTAGGAAGCGTGTTAGGGACAGTCAGCTTTACTTACCTTTTCGTTTCCTGTGTTAGGGAACATTTTCAGAGAGCTGTATGCCTTTATTTGGAATTCTAGACAAGTCAACATAATCTAACTTCTTGGTCTAGCTCCAAGTGGGTTGCCCTTCCTTTTGAACAGATGCTTTCACGGGCAGAGCAGCACACTAAGAGTGCTCCCAGGACTGCAGCGGGACTGGCAGCAGCTTCCTTGCCGGCCCCCTATGCAGGGCTCTCCCACCTCTTCCTGCACCACGCCACGAGGGAGCAGCCCTCCAGGTGAGGGCTGGAGGAAGCAGTGGTCTGCCTTCGACGCCTTAGAAAGTCTGGGGTGCATAGCAGGACACATCAGTCCTCCATTCCCTGAGTTAGAGTGCAGCCCGCTCTTCTGCTGCATCCAGCCCTCTGCGGCGTATTTTCTATTATCTAAAATCAGATTTGGTAAATCATTAATTTCTCTGTGAGTCAATTTTTCCACTTGTAAAACAGATATAGTTCTGCACATTTTGTAGACTTTTTAAGAGAATGAAATGGTTTCATAAGGGTATCTGACTTGGCATAGTGTCTGACGTCTGACTATAATTTAGAACTATTCTTCTATTCATCTAAGTGTGAATGGAAACTCTTGGTGGGAATGAGGACAATATTATATTTGTTCTGGAATTCAAATCCCTCAGTCTGTGTCCAGCTCCTGGTTTCCACAACTTCAGTCCTTAGTATTCTCAAGTGAAGACTTTGCTTGCTTCTTTTTTGCAACATCCCTAAAGGAACTGGTTGGTTTCTTCTCTGATGGGAAGGTATGATTATTCTCATCCAGGATGCTAATGACAGTTGAGTGTATTGAAAAGAAGCACCCACATGTGGAGAGGGAGAGGCCCTGGGTTCAGGGGAGGAAAGGCGCCATTGTCTCTGGTCACTTTCTTCCCCGTGCCACCCTTCTGCAGGAAAGCAGCGACGGGAAGGTGCGTCCTGATTGATGCTTTGTCTCAGGACTGATGCGCAGGCCCTGCTGAACTCTCTGCACTGTCTTGCCTGCCTCCTCTACCTACAGCAGCACCTAAATATTTAGCAGTAGAGGTTCGGCCCAGGAAGTACAGTGCTTTCATACCCGATTGCATGGCCACTTGCTTGCCTCTGTCTTCTGCTGCACTGACTCTGTGCCCCTTGTGGGTCGAGTTATCTTACTTGTCTCTCTTTTTCAGATGAATCACTGTTGAAACAAACTTCTAAGCCTGGGAAATATCATTGATCGTGGAACAAAGGATGAGACTTGTCAAATTCTCCAGACTTAGGAGACAGGGTTGGCCTGGCCTGGCCATACGTTGTCTACTACCTCTCCTCCTTATGCCTGGTGGGGCCATGACTCTGGCCTCCTTTCATTATCCTGTGCTGGTCATGTCCATTCCTGCCGACCAGGTGCACAGTATCGTTTGCCAGGCTGTGTGACACCCAGGGCCACCCCATGAAAGAACGCACCGATGCTGTTCCATAGAAACTTCATAGAATTATAAGTCACATATTTTATCTTAAATATTCTTGTAGCTACCTAAACGGGTTAAAAAAAAAGTGAAATTAAGTTTGAGAATGTTTCATTTAACCCAATTTATCCAAATGTCATTTTTATATGCAATCAATATAAAAAATAACAGATATTTTATATCCTTCCCCTCTCCCCAATCTTTAAAATCTAATGTGTATTTTATATTTATAAAGCATCTGAGCTTCAAACAGCCACGTTGTAAGTGCTCAGTTGCCACACGACTGGTCACTATGGTAACAAGCAAGGTAGCACTGTCCCATTAATATTCTAGATAATGTAGAATTGTTTAAACACCAGTTTTCTGGAAAATTGCCATAAAAATTCTTGTTTTAACATAAAATTAGTAAATTATGACAATTTTCCGACAGAAGCAAAGGGTCTGGAGGAAGTGGTGTCTTTTTCTAATGTGCACGAAGATGCTGTCCTGGCCCAGTGGTGGTCTTGCTACCACAGGGCTTTTGCATGCGCTGTTTCCTCTCCCTGGAAGTCCACCTTCACCCCATCCCCTGATCATTCAACCTTGGTTCATGTTTCTGTTAGTGTTGCATCATCTATGGGGCCTGGATTCTGCCCTCTTACAGGGGCCCATTGCTTTGTTTCCTAGAACTTATTTGGACTTATAATAATATATTTACAGGTAAAATGATTTGATTCAATTCTGCCTCCCATACAAAATAGCCAGCTCTGAAAGGACTGATTCACATCTGGTCTTGTTCACCACTGAATCCCCAGTTGGTAGCATAACACTTGGAGCATGAAAGAAGCCTGCATAGATGCACTGAGCCATGGGCTGGCTGGCCACAAGGGTCAGCGTCAATCAACCCAAGCAATTTAGGTGGGTGAGACACACATGTTCTCATGCCCTGGATACAAACACTTACGCTCTGCCACCAGGATCAGGCAGAGACTAGACTGCTCTTCTGGTCACTCCAGGGAGGAAAGCTGCCTGTCCCTTCCCACTGCTGAAGTGTGTTTCCTGGCCAAAGCTTGCTGGTGCGTTTGACCATCACCCCCTGTAGTTGTCCTCTAGGGCAGCTGCCCTATTTCCCTACAGAGCAGAGCCCCTGAGTTTTATCTTTGTTTCATTCAGGAGATTTATTCTTTAATGGTCACTTTCAAACAAACACACTTTGAAAGTAGGTCTGTTGGTGATACAGAAAGCTAGCTACTCAGGCAATAAAACACACAGCTGTTTGAAACATACAGGGTTGTGCAAGTTCTTATCTGAAGCCTGGGAGCTGGCAAGCTGGGGAATTTACTCAGTTGCATCATACATGGTCTTCTCTTGTCCCATCTCCTGTGTTGTTATTTGTTGCTACCAACAAATAAAATCCACATTTTGGATAGTTACAAATCAGCGCTATGTGTTATGGATGCAAGACAAAATTCTTTGTTAATCCATGAACCTTGATTGTATGTCTATGGTATTAAGCATAGTGGTTAAGATTCAGAGCTTTAATGTCATCAGACTACCTGGTTTCAATTTCTGGCGCTGTCAACTCACTGGCTGTGTGACTTTGGGGAAGTTACTTCAACCCTCTGGAGCTCAATTTTCTCTTCTACAAAAAGAAGGATTAAAAGAAGAATCTACCTTATAAATATGTTCTGAAGCTTAAGAGAGTTACTGACTATACAGCACTTGTATAGTGTGTGGTACATAGGGCAATTTGCACCCAGAAGTTATATTTATTTTTGTTTGTATTTGTCTGACATAGAAGAGTTAGTTGAGAATGGACATTCATTGTACAGACACAGCCTACACAATTAGAGGAGAAACAAAGTCCAGAACTCATTAATCTTTTGATTGTTCCTTGAATCCTTCTTACTAAGAACTTAATTTTTACTTTTAACTTAACTTCACTTATTCATGTTAAGTTCTTACTAAGAACTTAACTCTTACTTTTAACTTACTTTCACTTATTCATGTAACCCCTTTTATCTGCTTGCTTGATGCCAGGCACTGTGCTAGGCACTGGGGATAGAGCAGTGAGAATGGATAGATAGTTGTTAGTGAGCTCACATGGGAATGGGAAGACAGACAAAAACCAATAAAGGTATATGGAACAGATCAGGTAGAAGAAAAATGAAAATGGTAAAGATACGGGGGGGGTGGTTTAGATAATGTGATGTGGCAGTCCTCTCAGATAATGTCACAATTTAGCTTTTATTAATTTTTTAAATCTCATCCTTTGTGCAACTTATTCAATACACCTTTATTGAGTACTGAATGTGTGTTAGGTTCTGTGCTAAGAGGTGGAAACATAGTAATGAACAAAGTTGACCAAGTTCCTTCCTTTTATGGGACTTTCATTCTTACAGAGAAGGGGAAAGCACATCTTTTCTTACTAGGACTGGCTGAAGTGCAGGATGCGTTCCTTCTAGCCATCTTTGAAATTGACTCCAAGTCTCTAAAGAAGAGAGTATGGTAAGATATTTTGTCTCTGTGATTCGGTTACATGACTACATATTAATCTCCTCTTTCAGACTATACAGTACCTACTTTCCCATAGGTATGTCCATTGCTTGAAGTAATGATAAGTAATATGTATTTGCTTTCCTTATCTGTAAGCCCAGGTGGCACCAGATTCATTTACTAATAGCTTTACAGCAGCTCTGCCTACATATTCCCAGGCTCTGAAACTCAGCACCAAAAATAAAACTCTTATTTCCCTTCAAGTAGGTTCTATTTGCTCCCCCACTTCAGTCACTCAAGCCAGACATCTGAGGATCATCATCAAGTTTCTTTTGTATTTTACTACTGTAGGTGGCTCAGTCCTGTTGGTTCTGCTTCTCTACATCCCCAGAACCTGTCCTCTCCTCACTGTAGCCCAGCTGTGTCAGCTCTGCCTTCATTGATCATCTTGTGCTAGTTTTTAATGTCATCCTTGACATAGCTAACAGAGATCTTAAGATGTGAATCTGATCATTTACATTTTGTTACTGAAAATTCTTCCAGGCTTTTCAGTGAGCGACTACAGGTTAAAACTTCCTGGTGTGGTGCACAAGACCCTCTCAGACTGGCTCAAACTCATCTCATGTGGTTCCACATGGCAGCATCAGCAACCATCCTCCTCCTCATCGAGCTCTCAAATGGTGCTAAGCATCTCTGATCATGGCTTCATTTATATCACACTTACATAATTTTCAAAACACTCTCATCAGGTGGATAGTATTATTACCACTTTACAGAAGGTATAATGTCCCCAAGGGGACACAAGTAAGGAACTGAGACTTCAATATAAATGTGTCTTTTTGAGTGTAAGTTTATAATAATGTTGCCTTCAATTGTGATAAACTTCTTTACCTCCATGGCATTTGCACATACTATCTCCCGCAACCAGTTGTGTCTTCCTCTAGCTTTTCAAGACACTCTTTAGAAAGAAGCCCGTCCCCAGGGGACAGACCATTCCCCTCAACTGCCATCAGGCCCCAGCTCTTGTCTGTTGCATCTCCTGGAGTCCTCCAGAGCAGGAAGTGTATTTTATTATTTGTGCTACACCAGTGCCTAGGACAGTGCCTAAACATGGCAGGCATTTAGCAAATGCTGGTGAAATAAATGAATGCACGTATGAATGAACGTATAACTGTGGGAACAGGATCAGGGATTAACTTACCCACCAGCTATAAGTCTCTACCTTCATCTGCTAAACCCCTTCCCTGGAATTCCCCAGCACATATATTCTAAACTAAACATGCTTTCATGTATTCTCTTATTCATTCATTCTTCAAGGATGCATTGAGTTCTAGTAAGTCCTAGCTAAACTCTATGATGCAAAAATGAAGCACAGGAATTACTCTCCCTGAAGACCTCACTGTGCAAGAGAGTGAAGACAACTAGCCAGTCAGTTGACTATGATGTAATGGAATACGTGCTTAAAAGAAGGCTTATGTGATGGGTTGAGTATTCAAAAAGAAAGGAGTTTATACTCAATTTAAGGACACCATGAAGGGATTTACAAGAGGATAACAATTGCTGAGTACGAAATGTGATGGTTATCGGAATCAAATTGGAGCTGTGTCAAGGACCGTTGTACCTGATTGTCTGATAACTGTCACAAAGACTCTGCCAGAACCACAATATTGTACAGAGGTCACCGCAGCATTCAGCAAAGAATCCTTCTACAAGGGCAACTTCCCAGCAACTATCTTTCCAAACTTGAAATGCCACCACTCTTGTTATTAATCATTGAGGCCAAGGAAAATTGTTTGACAATGTCTGTTAGAACCCTCCTCCTTTTTGTCCTTGAAAACATCCCCTTGCCTCAACCCCTTTGACTAGGCCCACAGGTTACTATGCCATGTGTATTCTCATCGTAGTGCAAAAAATAAATTATTCTTTGGAGAATCTCCCTGTGATTGTTTCTTTTTTGTATTAGATTGATGTGATTCTTGAAGGATGTGTAGAAGTCAAACAGAAAATGTGGGAGGGGAAATAATTCCAGGATTGTAAGAATGCTTGAGATGAAGGGTGTTTGAAGCAGCAAGAACGTAAATACAAGGGCACAGAGGTGAATGGATTTGTGCAGTGCTGGAGGATGGCTCCCACAGTGGGAGGTGGATGGAGAGGCAGCAGGGCCAGGGACAACACAGATTCCAGATACCCGGAGGAGTGCAGACTCTGTAAATACTGGGGCACCAGTGCAGTCATTTGAATAGGTGAGTGAAGATCCGTTTTTCTTGTTTATTTGTTTGTCTTGGCTTTCAGAATCATACCCCTAGGATCCAGTAGGAGAACTGATAAGGTCCTGGGTAAGGACAGCTCTGGTGAAAATGGAGAATGGGATGAACTTGAAAGATGCTCGAGAAAGAACAAAGAGAACTTGGTAACTGACTAAATGTGGGGCAACACGAAGAGAAGAATGGAAGAAGACAGGTCAGGGTTGGTGCCACTGAGCTTGGGATACATGGCTCTATCTCTCAGGGGAGGGAATGATTCAAAAACATTAAGAGGCTGATGAATTTTTTTTTGTACCGGGAATTGAACTCAGGACCTTGCGCTTACCAGACAAGCACTTGTGCTGCTGAGTTACATCCCCAGCCCTTTTGAATGTTTTAAAAGATGTACTCACTTGATTGGCTGAAAAATTCCCTTAAAAACTCTCCCCGCCCCATATGTTGACTTTTAGATATTTAAATACATTTGTGTAAGAGATATCTTCAACAATAGTTATTTAATAAATTCATTCAAAGTTAGTGGTTATGCAGATTCTCGGGGCCCTTGGGAACCAGAAATCTAAGCAGGCAGAGCCCAAAGGCCACCTCTGTGTTGTGTCCCCTACAGCTCCTCTGCCTTGGTCTCTTCTAACACTGGAATCCAGTGTTAGAATTCATTTGGAATCCAGAAATGGCTCTGGAGCTTTATAATATTCAAACTTACTAGCTTAAATATCAGTTATTCATGCAGTGTGTTTTATTAAGTGTAAACGTTTGGCTGCGGTTCTGCATCACGGAGTGTTTCTTTGTTTTGCTTTTGTTTATTGTTTGTTTCTGTCTTGGAAAGCGGAGGTGATGTTAGGAGATGTCTGTTTTAAATCACAGATAAGATTGTGTTACTTGCCGTAATAAACATGAAAGCATCTCAGGCCACACCACAGCATAGAATAAAATGTCTGCCACCAAAGCAGGGTCCCTTGTCACTCTTTTGCCATGGATCTCAATGGTAAAACAAGTGGAGAATGAAAGCAAGCCACAAATCGGCTGAGAATTAACACATGCTATTGTTTTTGAGTTTTCCAAATATTTTCCAACTCCCATTGAGTTTTTTTGTGTTTTGTGCTCCGAACTCCTGCCAAAACCTCCTCCAGTGACATTCCTTCCTGGGTTCCCAAGTCATCTGGATAACAAAAAGATTTCTCCTAGGTCATAAATCTCAAGGACATATTTATATGTGCTAAAAATGAGGCCATGACTAGAATATATATTTTTACCATTTGGGGGTCACAAATTGATTTTTTTTAAATGAGACTTTTGCTGAATTTAGATGATCTACTTTTCGTTTGCACTTTTAGGATGGATTTCAACTGAGCAAATACTCAAAACACATCTAAAATGAAAACCACATATCATGTGGCTTTGCTAAATGTAGAAGTTAAAGAAAGGATGGATAGAACAAAAGACTTCAGAAAGCCAGATAACTTTAACTGAAAGCACAGACATAGACATGCAGCTCTTTCCCTGATATATACATGTATTTCACTACCCGTGGACAAACCATTCTTAGGAATATTCTGCCTTCGTCCCTTTTGTTGAACATTTTGAATTTTCAGTGTGAATTTTTCTGTTACTATAATTAAATTCTCTAGCTAATAATAAGACACTTCTCCTTTTTCTACCTATATTTAAGGGAATTTCTAATGTATCTTTCACATTTCACATTAACTCACTAAATTTCAAAGCATCTAATAAAGATGACTAACATTATAATTTAAAGCCATTTAGTTTTACCCTGCAGCCAAAAAAAAAGCCCAAACCAAAAACCAAACCAAGAAAAAACAGGCAAGGGGAGTGGAGAATATTGTTCTAAAAGTTAAGCTGTTTATTTCTTATTATTTAAAATCTATGTTCCACTTTTTTTGGTTGCTTTTTAAAGTTGAAGTATATTCTGTGATTTTAAAAGATTATGAAAAAAGTTTGAGAGGAAAAGGAAACACATTTCTGACCACACTAATATTTTAAACTCCTTTGGTATGTACAGATTAAAATCTATTGTAGTTTGTGTGTGGGATCTTGATTATGTAGCTATGCATTATTTTAACAAACTTTATGCAACATAAAGAACAATTGTTTAAAAATAAGAATAGTCATGCTCTTATTTTTGAGGTTCTGTGTTCATTGATGGCTACTGATGTCATGAAGGAATATTTTATTCTCTAAAAGCCTTGCTTTTGGACTTGCTTTTTGATTCAGGATTTTGGCTAAGATTGCCAATTAACAGTTTCTCTAGGTTCAATCTCTTGTGCATGGAAACTGTCACAAGTGAAAAAATGAAAGACCCACATACCACACACTTCAGGTTGACTCTGTGACAAGCTGATTCTTGTTTTGACAAATGTCTAAAATTATAACATCTAATTGATTGCATTTCCACAAGGGAAGCCATATTGGAAAATAGCCCTAGGCTATGAAAGTTATTAGAACTTTTGCTTTGGTTACCTTTATTTCAGGGTCCAGCTTAGCTCTGTGTTAATACTATTTTTTGTTTTTACTTTCTCACATAATTCATTTTACCTGTAAGCTACTTTACAGACCATTTGAATTTCTTTAGTGTACATAGAAAGAACTGCTGGGGTGGAATGAATGCAGAGTAATGTTTTTCTCTCTCTTGTCTTTCTTTCTCCTCTTCTCTCTCCCCACCCTATAGGCTTGAGGAGGGATCCATCTATTAGTGATCTAATATTAAATCTTACACTTGTCTTTAAAAGGGTAACTAAAAATAAATAATGGGGCAAGTTTGATTTAATATGCATTCGATATGAAAAAAAGCCCCCTGGAATTGGGTGAGTTACAAGTTGGATGTGGGTGGATGATGTGAAGTTGTCATCAGTCAGTGGGGATATTTAGGACATCTGAGTGGCATGGAAAGAAGCATCCTACAGTCATGGGGCCATCTTTGGGGCTTATTTGGGCCTTTGACAACTCTCTTGTTTCCAGGTCCTACATTTCAAAGGGGATCTCCCCAAAGCTTAGAAAGCCCAGAGGACAGAGATGGGATCTCAATACAATGACACTGGAATGGTGAACAAGGAGCCAGGAAGGATGCCATTTAAGATCCTGCGTAATTACTCTCTCAGATCTTCAAAGGGCACTATGAGGAAGAGGGGTTACATGTATTCACCATGACTGCAGTGAGTGGAGTTCTGCACAGCAGGTAGAATTATAAATATATATATATATATATTTCAGCTTAAGGAAAGGAAACCTTTTTATTTGGTGGGGATGCTGGGAATTGAACCCAGGGCTTTGCACATGCTAGGCATACACTCTACTGCTGAGCTATACCTTGAGCCTCATAGAAGCCATTTTTTATGGCCCCAGGTCTTTGAGGTGGCAGTCAAATGATACAGGATACAGAGCAGGCCTGTTGCATGGGGTGAGCAAAAAGAGAGGGATCACTTTTGGAAAAATCAAACTGGAAAATTTACGGCATCTCATAGTGGTGAAGATCAGATTCTGTTAGTAGATATGAATTATCTGTGTTTCAAAATATGCAAAGCTTCACGCTATAATAGGCTCTCTGCAAAAAACAAAAAGGAAATGCCACTAGGGAGGCACCTGGGTAAGTTCTGGAGTTCTGGAAAGAGGCTGCCTGGGTTTACCATGATAAGACAAAATACTTAGTTTCTCAATTTCCATGTGTGTGAAATGAGAGTGTAAGAAAACGTATTTCATAAGGTTGTAGTGAAGATTAAACACATTAATAAATGCAAAGGTGTTAGACCAGGGTTTGGGACAGTAGAGATCCCTATATTGGTTACCTGTTATGACCATGGTTGGTAGTACTAAGCTAAAGCTGCATCTTAGCTGAATTCAAGTAACACATTCCAATGCTAAAGTTCTGTAGAATGAGATTTCATCAGGAAAGCTGATCTAAGTTAATCCTTGACCTTTTGTAACTGCATACAGGGCGCCTATCTAGAGACTTGGTTTGTCCTTTAGTAGACAAGAATTTTTCTGACTGAAAACAAATACTAAAATGCATGACATTCTTGTTCAATTAGTTGCTTTTGCAATAAGTCAATAAACAGTTTAGTTAACATTTCTTGGTCTTAGTTTCATCTGAAGCACCAGTTTTCTAATTCATCCTTGCTGGCAAAACTCTTAATCATTATTCTAGTAACAAAATGAGAGCCAGTTCAGAGAATCAGTCTCAAATGACTTTTGTTGAATTTTAAACAAATAAATAATGCCTAAATTAGAGTATGTTTAGCGCAAGAATGTACTATAGCAGTGAAAGAATCCAGCAACAGTAGAAAGGGACATTTTAAATCAGGGGGTAAACAATAGTATGTTTAATAGGTTATTAACTTTGCACCTTTTACTCTCTCCTTCCCTTAGTAATGTTTAACAAGGCTTTATTGATTATAATAACCTTGATTTGTAAATAGGAACAAAATGTCACATTGTGGGCACCAGACCAATCCTTGCACACTACATCTGCAAGCCAAAGACTTCATTAATAATTGACTTTAGGAGGATTGTATGAGCCCATATGGGCCTGTCTTTTGCCAGCATTTTTCATCACAATGTATTGCTTGATTTATGAATAACTGTAGGATATTAGTTCTGGAAGGCACCACGGACTGGAAATTAGAGGACCTATTCAGAGGCAGAGCCAGACGTTCTGGCTCCTGTTATAAAGCCTTTGACACTGAATATATGTGGGCTCTTTCATTAACAGAATCCTAACGTTGGATGCAGACATAGAGAATCTGACAGCTCAATGATAGAAAATATCTCTCCAAGCAGGTCACTATGAACGATCTCCAAACATTCCTGATTTCATCTTCTCCGCGCCTCCATGAGACTGAATCTCTATGTCAGAGGATGAGGATTGGGTTTCAGAAACTGTTTGTTCAATGAGAAACACAGTCGCTGGCAAGTAGGAAATGGCTTCAGTGGGCCCAGTTTGTAGTCTGAAACTCTATCCAATACTGTATAACACACTCACCTTTAGTTTTTTGCTGCTCACTAACATCCAGAAAGTCAGGTGGGATTAGTGGGTCCTACTTGCTCTTCTCCTGATCGCCTGTCTGCTCACCTCTGAAGAAGGCCACGGTACTGCATCAGCAGCCCTAGCACTCGTCTGGCCTCTCTGGTGTCTTGAGTATTTATGGATTGTGTTTCTACCCTGCCCATAGTGAGTGGACTGGATGCTTGGCTTCCAGTTTGGCCCTGATCATCCTCAGTTCCATGATGTATGGGCCAGGATCAAATCACTCCTGGTCCTACCTGTATCTGACAACCTGGACTCTTGTTTGTCTGAGAAGAGAGTTTTGATGTTCATTCCCGACTTGTTAATTGTGTGAATTTATTGTAACTTACTGCTCAGGCCACGACTGTAGCTGTGGCTGGACTGGGCTGCTGCGGCATTGCTTGCTGGGGTCCACCTTCAACTATGACTGGTGTCATACAGCTGAGTGCTCTAACTCTAACACGAGGGATGTGTTTTTTACCATCCTCTGCTCGACAGTGGCCACTGCCACCTAGAGATGAGGCTAGAACTTCTATTGCCCACGACTCACTGACACCTCCCAGTTACAGAGCAGTCAACTGTTTCTTAGGGCTGCAAAATGCCGTGACTCAATCTGGCAAGAGATGGCAGCAGTATCAGCTACAGGCTCCACAGTTGGTAAGGGGAGGCGAGGAGGATGGCGGGATAGCCAAGGCTTGGAGCCTTGAAATAAAAATACAGTGCAAACTGAGACTGATGAAAGCCTGGGGAAGCCTTCTTGAAGACACTGCAAAATGTCCCAATGTGCCAAATAACTCAAACTTTCCAGAGCTTTGAGGAGAATAGAAGTTCCTCTTGACCCTTTTCCCACCTCCTGCAGGCATGGTGATCCCCTGCTCTTTCTCCTTTCACAGGGGTAGTCTTTTGCTAACTGTAAGTGCCCACAACTTCTGACACCCGTAATAAGGCCTATTGCCCTGTAGGGTAACCAGCCTCTGCCGGGAATGGGTGCAGTTCCTTCTGTTATTGCCCAGCCCTTGGAGATTCCCCCACCTCACTGGCTTCTACTCAGATCACACCCCAGGCCTCAGCCTCGGGAAGGTGTGTTTTACATTAAAGTGAAGTGCTGGACTTTGAGAGGCCTGGTGGCATGGTCCGGCCAGTGAGACTCTGACAGGCACAGTCCTCATTACCTGCCATTTGAGGGAACCGGTGGTCTGTGGGAAAACCACGCCACCATATTTTATCTGGAGCCACCCACAATGACCCAGTATCTTAGTCCTTTTTGTGTTGTTATAACAAAATGTCTGAGATGAGGTGACTTACACAGTAAATAGGTTTATTTAGTTCATAGTTTTGGAGGCCTCAGGGTATGGCATTGGCATCTGCTTGGCTCTGGTGAGGGCCTTCTGGCTATATCCCAACATGGCAGGTGGCACGATGCCATGAGTATGTGCAAGATGGAGAGATCACATGGCAAGACAAGAAACAAGACAGAGAGTCAGGGTGCCAAAGTCACTTTTCATAACAACCCATTCTTGTGGGAAAAACAAGTCATCCCAGCAAGAACCAATCCATTCTGCATTAATCCATTCAGGAAAGTGGAGGCTCACGACCTAATTACCTTCCAGTAGGCCTTACCTCATACAGATTTCTTCACCTCAACACTACCACACTGGGACCAAGCTTCAAGCACACAAACCTTTGGGAAATAGACCATCACTGAACAATAGCACCCCACAGTCTTCCAGAGAGGCTCACCGCAGTGTCCGTGCTTCTGTCTCTGTCAACTTCCACCTTCACTGGAGCTGTGATGGCAGGGATTCCAGTCAAACATGCGCCTCACGGACAGGCAGGTCCTGGCATAGAGGAAGAAAATCGACCTGTCGTCTGGAGTGTTATTGTGAAGTCACATTGGTGCTGCTGGCTGTTTCCGTGCTAGTAGTGATAGTTTTCTTTTTTTAAAAATCCTTTTTCATGTTTTCGGTGATGGGGATTGAACCCAGAGATTGGCACAGGCTGGGAAAACACACAGATTGTAAATATTTTAGGCTCTATGGGCCACACTTTCTCTCTGGCAACCACTCAGCTCTGACATTGTAGAGCAAAAGCTGCCACAGAGAATATGTAAATGAATGAGCATGGCTGCGTTCCCATAAAACTGATTTACAGAACCAGGCAGTGAGCCATAGTTCTCAGATACCTGGGGTATTACTCTACTCCTTCCAGGATGCTCCTGAAAAATGTACTAGTCAGTCTTCAGTAGAGTTTTGGGACGCTATTTTGTAGTCAAGCAGGCCATAGAAGGGCAGAATCTCAGCTCTTCCAGAATGGCAGCCCTGTCTACATCAATTAAAGATATCTAGTTCCTTCTGGGACTTGTCCATTTCTATGTCTTAAGGACATTCTGCCTCTTTTTGCTGTCTCTATTTAAGCACCACTCCCTTTTCAAGGCTCCTGATGATTCAGACCCTGGTTCAGATTAACTCTTTCTGTTGTATGTTACCTCTAAGTTTGACAAGAGCAGATCATAGTTGTTGCCTGGCACTGTCGAGTCTGATGGTACGTGTCCATTTATGGTCTAATATTTTACAGTTGTTCAGTTGAACTTATTCTCCAGGGGTGCTTGTTCCAAAAGGTGGCTCCAATGAATGAATAATTCTTCTTGGTAATGGCACCCATCTTGTCAGAGGTACTCTGGAAATCTGGTAGTATAATGGGATCTGGGACCACAGCTCTTAGAGTGAGAATCACAGTCTACTTGGTCTCACCCTTTTTTTTTTTTTTTTTTTTTTTTTTTTTTTAATGTTTAGAGTTTGCAGGTTTAATTGGTTGAGCAGTTAAAACCACAGATCAGACACTCTCAAGAAGAGCACTCATGGAGATGAAATCTTTGAGGATTGCGTGGTCACTGGTTTTGTTTAGAGCTGATAAAGGTGACCCTAAATGGCTACACATACGTATATCTGCACAGTTCAGGCTTCCGGGAGCTGCAAGGTCCTCAGAGGCAGCTGTGCGGACAGCGTGCTAGTGGAGCTGCATTATGAGGTAGGGAGTGGAGGAGGCAGCCTGACCTCAGGTCATTCCCACCTCCCTGTGTTAAACTGGAAGGAGAGTTTAGAAACAACACACTCAATTCTGCATATCAACTCCAGCCTGGCCAGGAAGAAGCCATGTAAGTCTGTGTCTGAGTAACTTTCTCACTGAGACACAATACCCAGTACTCAAAACTTAAAAGAGGAGAGGTGTATTTTGGTTCACAGTTTGTAGAGGTTTCGGTCTATGATGGACTAGCTCTAAGGCAGGACAGCATGACCGAGGGGTATGCTGAAGGACAGCTGTCACTTCACAGCAGACAAGTAACAGTGAGAACGAAGAGAGGAGCTGGGAAGGGATAAATACCCTTCTGGGTCATGCCTCATGTGACCAGATTCTACCTCCTAACAGCAAGTCAGCTCCAA
The DNA here is from genome assembly GCA_028451465.1 of Erethizon dorsatum. Classification (NCBI taxonomy): domain Eukaryota; kingdom Metazoa; phylum Chordata; class Mammalia; order Rodentia; family Erethizontidae; genus Erethizon; species Erethizon dorsatum. The sequence goes on along the minus strand of CM051823.1, from coordinate 140,467,379 downwards.
TGCTCCCATCATCCAATCACCTTCCAAACATATGAAGTTTGGGGGGCTATTTTAGATCTAAACCATAGCAGTCTGGTTCTCCTTTGTGGTCTGGCAGTCCAGCTTGAGAGGCCTGAGAGTCCAGCTTGCTCCCTATGTCATGGGACATTCACTTAATGAATGGAACGCTAACCTTGACATAAAATTCCACAGTAACAGCATGGGCAATACATTGTATGATGATTTTAGCTTTTAGCTCTATGAGAAACTTCTAAAATCATTTGGAGAAAAATGTTAGCCCAGCCACATAGCTAGGATTATCTATCACCAAGTCATGGAAAATGGAATAGAATTTTGCAGGACCTGATACTTGAATGAATGTAGCTAATAAAAGAAATAAAAGCAGGAGTGGCAGGATTGTCTTTCCAGTCAAGATTTTAGCAAGTAAGTTCATAAACAATGTTCTTATAAAAATGTCAACCTCTAGTTAGAATTGGCTGCCATTATTGTCTATTTTATTATTTTATTTATTAAAAAAACTTGTTTTTGCAGTACTAGGGATTTACCCCAGGGCCTTTGCACTGAGCCACCTCCCCCTACCCTTGAGATAGGATCTTGCTAAGTTGCTAAGTTGTCCAAGCTGGTCTCCAGCTTTCTATCTTCCTGCCTCAGCCTCCTGGAATTCTGGGATTACTGGTGTTTCATTTTGATTGTCTTTAAATGCCATCTACTTATGATTGTTTACCATGGTACCAATGGGACTGACGTCTTCACAAAGCCAATAGAATGAGAATTTTCTAGAAATCTGTACACAAAAATGCTTTTCTTTTGTTTCAAATGATCTTTTTTTTTTTTTTTTTGTAGGTACCGGGGGGTCGACCTCAGGACCTCGCGTGCCAGCAGGTGCCCGTGCCACTGAGCGATATCACCGGCCCCTTTTTCGTATGTGGGTTCCGGGAGTCGAACTCGGGCCCTCGCACTTGCCGGGCAGGCGCTTAAGCCGCTGAGCCATCTCACCGGCCCTCAAATGATCTTTCATGTTCTTTTCTTCTTTAGCTTGTGGTGCTTTACTTTTGCCTTGTTCTCTTTTTATCATCTCTTTTAGTCTGAAAAATTTCTGACTATTTCTTATAGAAGAGCTTTCAAATAAAATGTTTATTAAATTATTTTCTCACCTATGAAGCAGCCCATGTTGGATGGGGAGATATCTATATCTATATATATAGATATAGATATAGATATTTTTTTATGTGGGTACCGGGAGTTGAACTCAGGACCTTGAACTTGCCAGCAGGCGCTTGTGCCACTGAGCCATATCACCGGCCCCATGGATGGGGATATTATCAGAAAGGACAACTGTGAATATTCAAGTTGTCTCAGAGAATTTATACCAGAACAAAACTGGAAGAAAACCTAGAAAATTTCTAACTTAGAATTATTTTATTATCCTAAGAAGATATTTCATGTTCTTCTCTAACTCTTTACCACAAAGAAATGGGGTGGAAGCCAAAATGTTCAAGTTTTTGACCCAACATTGACAAATAATTCATATTCAAGGACTCTGCTTCACTAGCTGTTAAATTAAGTGAATTTTTTATGAAGATAATATTCATAAAATTAGCTTCAAAATGGTTGGAATGAATAAAGTACCTTTTTTTCCTAAAGATCTCATAGCCTTTCTGCTATGGCTTATAATTTGATGAAATCTAATTGCATACAAAGGCTGAGTTCTCCAGGATGACATCTAAATATCTTTCTATTTGAAGTCAAATTTGCCTTTCCACCTCATTTCTCATCTTTCTCCTTTTGGGGTTCTTGGTCCTTCATTTCTCAGTGAAACTTTTCGACTCTGAACCTTTGTTCTTGCTGTCGCTTCCTCTCTCCCCACAGCCCAGCATGACCCAACCACTTCTTAAGAACCAAAGGCCACTTCTACGCAGTGTTCTCTACTCTCAGCAGGATGTATTGTCCCCTTTCCTTTGTGCTGTCTTAGAGCACAGCATTTGTCTCACGGGACAGTTATTTGTTTACACATTTTGTTTTCTGCCTCCAGGAGTATGGTCCTGAGGGTGGAGGAATATGTCTGGGCCCCCAAGCATAATAAGATTGGCAAGTGTCTGAGAATATGAAAGACTAATGAATAGATATGCTTGATTGAATTTTGTCCTCCCAACTGTCCTGAGCAATGTCTAGAATTATTTCAAAGCCAGCCAAAATGTCCTGACATGGCAATAGGAGAACAGGTATTATATCTACCTGGTTGAATGAAAGGGTAATCTAGATGTGCATAAGAAAAGATGAAACTGATTTGGTACACCAATTGGTGAAGAAAACCTGAAGTCATGGTTAAGAGTGTTATTTTGCTGAAAACTTGAATCAAGAAATGCTGTCTTGGGAAATTAGGGGTGGCAGAGAAGGTGAGTGAAATATTTTTCATCCCCCTGTATTATATGGAGTTGAATCATGGCACGAATAGAAAACTAATAAATTGCCACTAGATGATGCTGTTTCCTCATCTGGAGAGGAGACTTGTTACCCCAGAGGCCCCAGACCACAGTGGCAAGAGTGCTGCCAGGGCCTGGATCGATCTGTTCTAGCTCTGTCCCGCAGTGGAAGGAACAGATCTCTGAGACTCTCTGGGATTCCTCATTTGTGGAACGAAGTATCTTGGATGTGGTGATTTCTGAAACGATTCCAATTATTTTTTGATAATTTAAAAAAGAAAATTAAGATGTTTGAAATACTGTATGCCTTTTATATAAGCATATTCCTTTTGTACACAAGTGTCAATTTTTATTTAACCAAATATCATTTAGATAATTAGACTCCACAAAACATATGGGGCAATAATCAAATGAACAATGGGACACCTGTATACACTGTTATATTTTCTGGGCCTACACATTTCCCATGTAAAACCTTATTTATGTTCTCAGTGAATTGTAGAGCTAGAAGAATCTTAGAGGTAGTATAGAGAGGTCAGGCCTACATCTAAGTATGAACTTCTCCAGGGAAAACATTCTTTCCTGTCTTTGTCACTCTTTTTAGGCTCTATACTTTTAGAACGATGTCCTTGGCTCCAGGTCAGCTCTGCCTTATATTCTTTCATGTGGGTGATGGATCTGATGCATGTGTTCTGAAGCTGGCTTAACTCTCCCTGAATCATGGAGTCACTGAATGACATCGACACCTAGCTGTGGTGTGAGCTACTTTTCTTACTCTGGTGACAGAGATCTATAAAGAGTGCTTTGCTCTGTGTCTGCTTCAGATCTGTTTAGTTATATGAAATTTAAACTCCAGGGCAAGAATATGGTAGTGGAGCAAACCCAGTCATTGTGTTCATTCCTCTCCCCAAAGCGGTAGAGGCACCCCGTTCCTGTCTCTGCAAGTAGTGGTTGTTAGTGGAGCCTTAATAGTTCCAGCACGGAGAAGGGCTCGCTGCTCTTCCTGGTGAGTCCTGAAGGTCACGTGTCTGCTGCATCTTGCAGTAGTTGTAACAGCTATTTAGTCCTCATAAACAAAATAACACACGCTTGCCCGCCCCGCCCCGCCCCCGCCCGCGCTCCCTCCCTCTCTCCCTCCCTCCCCCTCCCTCCCGGCCCGGTCCGGCCCATCCCCCTCCCCGCCGGCTCCCTGAGGCCCTACCGGGTCGGGCTGCGGGAGGCCGGGCGCCGACGGCCGGACTGACGGGTGAACGCGAGGGCGGGCGGGCGGACGCACGGAGCGCGGCGGGCACGCACGGCCCGGGCCGGCGCTCCGAGGCCCGCCCGGGAGGGCCGGGGCCGTGCTCAGGTCCTGGGAGGAATGGAGAGGGGTCCTACTGATTATCTTTTCTGAGAGTGGTCAGAGAGTTCTTAAACAGAATTTTGATTTGGCTGCTACCTTGAAATACAAGCTCTAAAAATGCCAGCTTGTTTGGACTTCGAAGATGACCTGAATAAATGACAAAAATTAAGAAAGATATTTCGGTTTTCTCATTGTCCACTTGGCATATGCTTCTGGAATAATCTTCACCATGGTTTTGGATGACCTCCCAAACTTAGAAGACATCTATACTTCCTTGTGTTCATCAACAGTGGAAGACTCAGAGATGGATTTTGACTCTGGACTAGAAGATGATGACACAAAAAATGATAGTGTATTGGAGGATTCCACAATTTTTGTGGCCTTCAAAGGAAATATAGATGATAAAGACTTCAGATGGAAATTGGACACCATAGTAAAGAATGTGCCCAATTTATTACACATGGAATCCAGCAAGCTAAAGGTACAGAAAGTGGAGCCATGGAACAGTGTGCGTGTGACATTCAACATCCCCCGGGAAGCAGCTGAGCGGCTACGGATCCTGGCTCAGAGCAACAACCAGCAGCTTCGGGATTTGGGGATCCTCTCCGTTCAGATTGAAGGGGAAGGTGCTATCAACCTGGCTTTGGCTCAGAACCGAAGCCAAGATGTGAGAATGAATGGTCCCATGGGAGCTGGAAATTCAGTTAGAATGGAGGCAGGATTTCCCATGGCAGGTGGTCCAGGATTAATAAGGATGACCAGCCCTGCCACTGCTATGATACCCCAGAGTGGAAACATGTCATCTTCCATGATGGCACCAGGCACCAGTGCAGAACAGCAGCCCAGGACCCCTCGCCCTGCTTCTCAGTCGGATGCAATGGATCCACTTCTCTCTGGGCTCCATATACCACAGCAGAGTCATCCCTCAGGATCTTTAGCTCCTCCACATCACCCAATGCAGCCTGTTCCTGTGAACAGACAAATGAACCCAGCTAATTTTCCCCAGCTGCAGCAGCAGCAGCAGCAGCAGCAACAGCAACAGCAGCAGCAGCAGCAACAACAACAGCAGCAGCAGCAGCAACAACAACAACAGCAGCAGCAGCAACAATTGCAGGCCAGACCCCCACCACAACATCAGCAGCAACAGCCACAGGGGATTCGACCCCAGTTTACTGCCCCAACTCAGGTGCCTGTTCCTCCAGGCTGGAACCAGCTGCCTTCTGGAGCCCTTCAGCCTCCTCCAGCCCAGGGTTCTCTGGGCACAATGACTGCAAACCAGGGATGGAAGAAGTCTCCCTTGCCTGGCCCAATGCAACAGCAACTCCAGGCAAGACCATCCTTAGCCACGGTACAGACACCTTCCCACCCTCCCCCTCCATATCCCTTTGGCAGCCAGCAAGCGTCACAGGCCCATACAAACTTTCCTCAGATGAGCAACCCAGGCCAGTTCACAGCTCCTCAGATGAAGAGTATGCAGGGAGGGCCCTCCAGGGTCCCAACCCCCCTGCAGCAGCCCCACCTCACCAACAAGTCTCCTGCCTCCTCACCCTCCTCCTTCCAGCAGGGATCCCCTGCATCCTCCCCAACGGTTAACCAAACTCAGCAGCAGATGGGACCAAGGCCACCTCAAAATAACCCACTTCCCCAGGGATTTCAGCAGCCCGTCAGCTCTCCAGGTCGGAATCCTATGGTTCAACAGGGAAATGTGCCACCTAACTTCATGGTGATGCAGCAGCAACCACCAAACCAGGGGCCACAGAGTTTACATCAAAGCCTAGGAGGAATGCCTAAACGCCTCCCACCTGGCTTCTCAGCAGGACAGGCCAATCCGAACTTTATGCAAGGTCAGGTGCCTTCCACCACAGCAACCACCCCTGGGAATTCAGGAGCCCCCCAACTACAAGCAAATCAAAATGTCCAGCATGCAGGTGGTCAAGGAGCTGGTCCTCCTCAAAACCAGATGCAGGTGTCCCACGGGCCACCAAATATGATGCAGCCTGGCCTCATGGGAATTCATGGCAACATGAACAATCAGCCAGCTGGTAGTTCTGGGGTTTCTCAGGTGAACCTGGGCAACATGCAAGGCCAGCCCCAGCAGGGCCCACCATCTCAGCTGATGGGCATGCACCAGCAGATTGTGCCCTCCCAGGGCCAGATGGTTCAGCAACAAGGAACTTTGAACCCTCAGAACCCTATGATCCTTTCAAGGGCCCAGCTTATGCCACAGAGCCAGATGATGGTGAATGCTCAGAACCAAAATCTTGGGCCTTCACCCCAAAGGATGACCCCACCTAAGCAGTTGCTTTCCCAGCAGGGCCAACAAATAATGGCACCCCATAACCAGATGATGGGGCCTCAGGGGCAAGTTTTGCTCCAACAGAACCCAATGATAGAGCAGATTATGACCAATCAGATGCAGGGGAATAAGCAGCAGTTTAACACCCAGAACCAATCCAGTGTCATGCCGGGACCAACGCAGATAATGAGGGGACCAACTCCTAACATGCAAGGAAACATGGTGCAGTTTACGGGACAGATGTCAGGACAGATGCTGCCCCAGCAAGGGCCTGTGAACAACAGTCCATCTCAGGTTATGGGGATTCAAGGGCAGGTCCTGCGGCCACCAGGGCCTAGCCCCCACATGGCCCAGCAGCATGGTGATCCTGCTACTACAGCAAATAACGATGTCAACTTGTCTCAGATGATGCCTGATGTTAGCATGCAACAAACCAACATGGTCCCCCCTCATGTTCAGGCCATGCAGGGAAACAGTGCCTCGGGAAACCACTTCTCAGGCCATGGAATGCCTTTCAATGCACCTTTCAGTGGAGCACCCAATGGAAATCAGATGTCCTGCGGTCAGAATCCAGGCTTCCCAGTCAATAAAGATGTAACATTGACAAGCCCGTTGTTGGTCAACTTACTGCAGAGTGATATCTCTGCGGGCCATTTTGGAGTAAACAATAAGCAAAATAATACCAATGCAAATAAACCGAAGAAGAAGAAACCACCTCGGAAGAAGAAAAATAGTCAGCAAGATCTAAACACCCCAGATACTCGCTCAGGTGGTCTGGAGGAAGCTGATCAGCAACCATTGCCTGGTGAACAAGGAATTAACTTGGACAACACAGGCCCTAAACTGCCAGAATTTGCAAACCGGCCACCAGCCCCTTCACAGAATTTAGTCCCAAAGGAGACTACAGCCGCAGCACTGCAGGGTTCCGTTGCCAGATCAGAACTAGAGGTAAATACTGCCATAGTCTCTGGACAAAGTGAGCCAAAAGAGATAGCTGAAAAATCTAAAACCCCAAGCCGAAGAAACTCCCGAACTGAAGACCCAACTGTGGCTTCTGAGAGTGTGGAAAATGGACATCGAAAGCGATCCTCTCGGCCTGCTTCAGCCTCCAGCTCTACTAAAGACATAACCAGTGCCGTGCAATCCAAGCGAAGAAAATCCAAGTGAAAAAGCTGGAAAATGATTTGATACTTGTAAATGTGTGTGAATTTTACAAAGAACAATTTTGAGCTGTGACTTTTTAAAATCTATTTCTGTACAGTCATTTTAATAATGTGGCCCTTTTCCTAGTCCCTGCAACCTATTTTGTAAAGTGCAATGGGGAAAGCAGGGTTGTCGAGCCCTTTTGGTATTGCAAGATGAAGTTCAAGGTTTCTAAAATGTTGCCATGTATTGAGAGGAGCTAATGCCATTATAAACGTTACTAGTTTTCAAATTTCCTAAGCAGCCTAGAGTACAGGGTGAACATTTTTAGATCTAATGAGGTATTGTGCTGTGGAAGTACTGTGTGTGAATAGCAGTAGCAGGGGCAAAAGCAATCTTGTCATTTGAAAATGTTGTAAATAATTTTATTATATAGTGTTTTGGATGTATTTGTTGTAGAAATGGACCAGTGAATAAAGAGAATCTAAGGGTTTGTACAATGTGAAATACTGAATGTGTTAAATAAATGTCATTGTCATAGAAAAAAAAAAAAAAAAAAAAAAAAAAAAAAAATAACACACGCTTAACATAACAACACCATTAAAACATTATCTCAATAGGGCAAGAGAGTTGCTGGATGTTAAAGAGAATTTGGAAATAGAAGGAAAAGAAACAAAATTTGAAAATTCAGATATTTTAGTCTATTTCTTACAAAGGTGTATCATATCTTTTTCCATTTGAAAAAGGTCAGTGGACTTTAATTTTGTTCTTCCACTTTTTTTCCTACACCCTAATTGTGACAGGTTTTTAGTAACTATTTAAGTACTCTTGCTTTAAGAAGAAAAATGGGAATGACAATGATCTGTGAATGTGCCAATAACTCTTAATCCTTCCCGCCCCGTGACCCAGCAGATCCTCTCACTAGATCAGTTCAGCTCCAGTGTTCACAGTTAACAAGGTTTCATTAGTGCTGAAAAAAAAATTTTGCCTTTGCTTCCAAACACAGGACTGAGCTCTGATAGGGCCTCAGCAGGGAACAAATTTCCCTTTAAAAATATCTTTTTGCTTCCCTGGTGTGTAATCTTGTCCTTTGAAATAGTTGCAATCAGAACAAATTACCTAAAGAGTAGGGGATGAAAAGATTTCATAGTCATTGTGGGTATTTTGTAGTTTTCTTTAACAATTGTCTTTCCCTTAGTAATTTAAAATGATCCAGGAAATCTGTACATCCTTGGCAATGCTTTTCTTAAATGTGCAAGCTCAGCTTTGAAGGTGACAGCCATTGTTTCAGCTGGAGCTCTGGAGGCCTGGAAACCTTGCCTTGTTACCGGATTCCCTCCTTCAACAGGGACTGCGTGGAGTTTCTGGGACAACTGCTGCTGTGGTTGGAAGAAAGTCAGACCAGAAAAGAGATGGCTTTGTGGCTGGTCTAGGCCCAAATTCCACGTGCTCAAATCAGATGTGTCTAAGTAGAAGTCAGTACCGGTCATCTTTGCAACTGTCTTTAATCAAAAGGAGGCCCTCAGAAGCTAGGGGAGTCCTGGGTCTGAGGCAAAACCTCAGTCTTTCAGCAGCTAAGGCTGAGTGCCTGCCAGCAAAGGAGATAAAGAATGTTGCTTCTCAGACTCTGTCCTCAATTTTCCTTGGCACTGCAGCCCCACTGGGACCTGGGTTACTGTCAGGAAGACACCTCATTGTGAAACACATAGGGTACACTGCACCAGCTGCAGCGCTGATCACACCCACTTTGGTCCGTGTGTGCTGGAAAATGTGTGTTTGCTTGCTAAGGTCAGGGAGATAGAGAAAGTTTCTGAGTTCACTAGCACTCAGCAGATGGTTCACTTCTGGGAAGAGAGACTGAAAAGTCAGTGTGGGAGTTTACGATATCCTTGGGGGATGCTGAAAGGGAACACATGCCACTTCAGTGTCATTTCTGAGCTTCACGTTTACTTGCTTCATACATACTATGATAGCATAGGTTCACCACTACTGGCCTAGTCACTAATGGAAAATCAGGTGGAGAAGAGCTGACGCCTATCAAGGCATCAACTTTCTATGTCTAAGTCTCTCTTTCCCTTTCTTTGCAGGGCTGTACGTATATGTGTGGGTCAACAACAGATTCAACTCCCTTGAATGTATTACCATGAATTGAAAGAACAAATGAACAGAGGTTGGGAAGACTCTTACCGGAACCTACGATATCCCGAGCCCCAAGTTGCCCAAGACTAAAGTGCTTACGGCAAGGGGCACATCTACAAACTCTGTGGTGGCTTCAAGAGGTGACAAAGACTTAGTTGTGTGTAATGGTAGGGATTTAAACAAGAAAAATTTTGGGCAGCAACTTAAAAGTAGATCAGCACTTTCTAATGGGTAAGGACACCAAGATCTTAAAAATAGGGGACGTAGGTGGTCCAAATCAGGGTGTGTCTAAGTGGGAATCATGCAGGTCATCTCTATAGATGTATTCAATCAAAATGAGGCACTAGGGAGCCAGGAGGGTGCGGGGTCAGAGGCCCAACCTCTGTCTCAGCAGCTGAGAGACTGGATGCCTGCCAGCCAGCTTGGTCATTAGGGAACAGAATGCAGGGTGGAAAGTTCAGCCATTGGTAGCTGGGGACTCCAAGGTCAGAGCAGAGTAACTAATTTCATCAAGGTTATTGGACCAAGTTCAAGATAAGGCCCAATATCCTATCTTCTCCCTTGGAACAATGCAGAAAATCTATTTCCTCAAGTTACTTTAATGTTGGGTACTTCAAATATTCATTTCTATCTTTAGTGAAGTTAAGTTTTAATATACTTGACCAAAAGCTATTGAAAAATCTAGACATTAGCTGATGTTCAGAGTAATTTTAACTATATGACAGACTATAATTTCTAAAATACATGACAAAATATAAAAATCATTGGATTGTCCTTTGAATATAAAAACAAGTAACATTACTAACATCAGTTCAAACAGAGACTCATAAAAAGAATTATAATTGTAAACTTTAACAGCTGCAAATGAACTGCATCTAGCGTGGATTCATATAGCAGCTGTGCAAAGAAACATGATGAATCATGAGCATGTCTCTATCAAACTCTGAATAATACGTCAGTTTCTAAAAATGATCTTGAATGTATTCATGTCAGAGTCACCTCAAGATGCTTCTGATATGAATCTTGTCCTGAGCAATAGGACTGTTGTGGAGATGTTCTAACTTGGGGGGTGAGAAACCCTCCTCTCCTTGCAATGGTGACGGTACAGAGCATATTGCATCCTGTTTCACAGAAGGCTGTAATTACTGGGTGGGCCAAAGAAGCGCTGGTGGAGGAGAGAGAGGACAGTGGGGAGACTGCTGTGGGTACCTCTGCTGAACAGCTCCTTGAACTTTACCAGTATTTTGCCCTTCTTAAGTTTCCTCAGAGGACACGGTACTGGCAGAATATTGACTATTATTGAATCTTGGCGGTAGCTAAAAGCCATTTATGATATTATTTTTACTCTTGTTTAAAAATTTCTATTATAAAATTTAAAACATTTCTTCAAAGCAGTTCCCATGAAATTTTTTTCAATAAAAAGAAGACCTTTAAGAGATTCTTACATTCTCATTGATCTTCTTAATTGAGAACCAACTAAAAGAAGAGAAATAAATATAAACATTGTTACATATGCCCATTATTATCCCATTTTGTAAATTTATATATGCTTATTATTTATATTTCTAGTTTTTAAGAGAAGTTGAACAAATATGTATCTTCTCTAAAGAGACTATTTTTTTCTACTAGTGCTTATATGCTGAAAAATTCCATTAGGATAGGGAAAATAGGCACTGAAAGCCCACTTTCCATCTACGGAACAGACTTAGGAAATGACTCCTAGTTGAATTCACCCCCCAAAAATACACTTGCCTTTTATGATACTGGCCATCTTTCATGTGGAAGAATTCCAGTGAGAATTGATTCTAGCCCTGAGGTGTGCTCTGTAATACACAGCGCTGCAAGATTTCCTGGGAACTCAGATTTAAGAAGGAATAGAATTTTGTTTAGCTACATACACATCATTTTCATTTTAATAGTTAGCTCTAGCTTGTGAATTAAAACTATAATCTATCCTCTCTGGTTAAATATTTTTAAAGATCTGTTTGAAACCTCATTAAGGCTGGTGTGGTGTGTGTGTGTGTGTGTATTTGTGTTCTCTTTTAGCACAGGCAATGTAAGCATTTGGAGAATAAATTGGTGAATATTAAATAAAAACTATGGAAGCAATCTATTGAGTACATTCATTCAGTAAGGAAATATTTTTGATGTACTTATGGGCTGGGTACTGTGGTGGGTGCTGGGAATAGAGACAAGAGCAAGGCCACATCTTCATGAGAATTTCACACTTGCACGAGAGGAAACATGAATCCAAATACACATGTGACCGCATCATCACACATGCTACTCAGGGCATGAGAGGAGGAAAGTGTGCCTTGTGAGTGTGTAGTAAGGCATTCTTGTCTATCTTGGGGTCAGGAAAATCATCCTGGGAAGATGACACATGACCTGATATCCAAGGGTAGGAAGAGTGCCAGATCGAAGGACATGCCCTCGAGGTGGCTCTGTGTTTGGAGAGAAACATGGCATTTTGGAGGCTCTAAGAAGCCGAGGTAGCTGGAGCATAAAGAACAGATGGAAACCAGCGAGCAGTGCAGCAGGTTAGTGAGGCAACTGGAAGCTGAACCCACAGGGTCACGGATCCCACGGAAAGAATCTGTTCTTTATCTTAAGAGCAGTTGGAAAGTCTATTAAGGGTTATAAGTAGGGGAGTAACATGATCTAATTTTCCCTTTTACGGTGATCACCTTGACTGGAGTCTGGAAAATGGATTAGAGTAGGGCAGGAGCAGCTGCATCCCCAGGAGACAGGCTGGGATGAGTCAGTGATAAGCCAGCCCTTGGGCCATGTGTCGGGAATGTGGAACTGAGCTAAAATATTATCTTATAGTCTCTAAGATCACAAACTGTGGGAATCCAATTTGTGAGTAGAGGATGACACCGTGTGATGAGCTTTATATTAAAGGTGAGTAAAACACACTCTATGAGCCCAGCAGATAGAACAATTACATTTGACTTGGAGGATTCAGGCAAAGTGCGTGAGGGGGTGGCATCTGATCTGGGGAGTGGAGAGTGAGTAAGAGCCAAAGAGGAAATTCAAAATTATTCCAATGAAAGAAATAGCAAGAGTAAATTTCAAAGTAAACTTGAAATGTTCTGAACTTTAGGGAATGATAACTAGTATGATGCGGCCCTCTTATTCTCAGTCTATTCTCCTTCCAACCCACACCAGGTGCTTCTATGTTACTGCTTTCAGGGCTTTTCTTTTTTTTAACATTGGCAGTTTTCTCATTTTATTGCAGGGCAATTTCATGAATTTTGATCAATTGCCTGAGAGAGAAGGCCACTCATTTTTATGAGCTTTTTAGTCTTAACCTAAAGGATAAAACAAAACTATATTAAGAGTGAAAATGTTGACACCATTTTAACAACATAAGAAATGACACTTGACCAGAAACTTTGTCACCATTTGTGTTCCACACAGAATCGAGACCTTGACTTTGATAACTTTGATTACATGAGGGCCAGGAACCCGTCAAACCCTTCACAGTGCCTCACTCTTTTTGTGACTCCCAGTTGCTCAAACTAAATACTAAACTAAAAACCCTAAATACCATGAACCATCTTTAATGTTGTTTTCTGATGTACCCCCTCAATTTGCCCCACTTTCTCTAACTTTGTCTTTAAGATTCAATGATCCTTAGTCCTTGTGGGCTCCAACTCTGCCTATTCCACCCTGTGCTTGAGAAGCTGCTGTTGGCTGGAGCTAAACACATGTCCACCTCCTATGTTATGTGAGACCACTACACTCTGGAGGGCTTGCAGTGCAGCCAGGCCACCCTATGACATTGTCTTGGTCTGTTCGTTTCCTCTATTATCCTAGACCATTTTATACCTTTTACTCTCTCTTCTAAACAACCCGTATCCTCCCTCTCAGGTGGCAACTTAACCTCTTGTTTCCATGAGAAAATAGAAGCCAACAGAGGCGACTTCTGCATGCTTCCATGCTGCACCTCTGCACAGCATGCTTCTGAGCCCAGTCCCTGTCTTCTTTCTTACTGCTGGGGGAGCAGTCCCTGCTCCTTCAAAAGCAGCTCCTTTGCCAGAGCACATTGTGTTTCCTGTATTTGAGGGTATGGCTCCAACTGTTCTTCTTTTCCCTTCATCAGTAACTTCCCCCTCTACTGAATCATTTACATCCACATGAAATGTATCATTGTAATATCTCCCATCTTACGAAGTTACCTTCTCTTGGCCCCACATCCTTAGAGGCTGCCCCTTCCTCTTCTCTCTGTACATTGAAACTTCCCTAAAGAGCTCTTTTTTCTCATTGATTCTAGTTCCTCTTATTTCCATTCTTCAAGTGCATTCTAGTCAGTTATCTTCCCTAATCACCTCCCTGAAATTGCTTTTATCATCACCAAATAAGGCCTGCATGTTACTAAATTCCATAGCAGGTCATAGAAGATTCAGGCTTCCTTTTATTTATTAATAAAATTTGATGTAAATGGTCACCTCTCCTTGACACATGTTCTTCAGATCATTCTGGGACCCAAATTCCCCCAGCATTTCTTTTTTACAGCATGGTTCTCCTCTGCTCCAAATTCCTCCTCTCACCAGCCTCCAAATGATGGAGAGCCTCAGGACTTGACCTCTGGACACTTCTTGTTTCCACTTATGTTCATTTCTTAGATGATCTTACTTAGTCTCATGGATTTAGATATCACAGTGCACTTCCTTTACTTTTCTTTTTTTCTCTTCTCCAGCCTGAACTCCAGGCTCAAAAAATCTGCCTACTTGATATTTCTATGTGGATCTTTAAGAGGTACCTCAAAATTAATACTGCTAATTGTTACCTTCAAGTTTGCTCCTCATTTGTTCCCACAAAGCACATCAAACTCATCACCCACTCCTATATAATCATTACAATTTACTGCTCACTCAACAAATTCCTAAAATCTGGCCTTTTTTTTTTTTTTTTTTTTTTGTCACCTCCGCCACTACCACTCTGGTCCAAGTCACCAATGTCTCTCACCCGGATTAATGCAATAGATTCCTAACTGCTCCCACTTTTGAATTTCCATCTCTGCACAGCATAGTTTCCACTCAACAACCAGAACAATCTGTTTATAATGTAAATAATATTTTGTTTCTCCTCTGATCAAAACCGCCAACAACACTCTATCTCGTTCAGAAAAACACACAAACCTTACAGTGACATACAAAGCCCTATATGATGGGACCTGCTGTTTGTTCTCTCACCTCATCTCCTATCTGCCACCCCATTGTTCACTCCACATGGGCAGCCTGGGCCCCTTGATGTGCCTTAGACATGGTGGATATGTTCTTTTCTCAGGACCTTTGATCTCATTTTTTCTTTCTGCAGAGTTTCCTCTGGGAACTTCACTTGGCCTCCATACTCATTTCCGTCCAGTTTCTGTTAATGTCACTTGATCAGGGAGGCTTTTCTGGATCACTCCTTTCAAATTGTTCCACCTGTTGCATTCCTCATTCCCTTTTATGCACTATTTTTCTCAATCACACTTATGGCCACTTGACATACTAGTTAGGTTAATGGTGAATCCTATATTTCTTAGCCTCCATATTCCTGCAGTTAAACACATTTCAGGTTTATTACGTGTTTTCTTAATTGCTTAATGCTAATGTTCCTAGTTGATTGGGGGTTTTTCCTCACCTGGGGTTTGGGCGCTCAGATGTCTACATGTTGAATTTGAGACTTCCTAGTCCCTGTATCTGGCAGGGGAAGGACAGTGAGTAGAGAAGGCTCACCAGGCCTTACAAATGCTCTCTTGGATGTTGCACATCTCACTTCTGCTCCCATTACATTGGTTAGAGTTATTCACATGGACATGGCTTGTTGCAAAAGAGGCTGCTGCCTGCCAGTGACAACTCCACCCTGGAAAAGTCAGTGTGCCAAAGACTGTCCCCTGCCACACACATTCCACATTTATCTATCTAGTGACAGTGGTCCTATATTAGAATATAAGCTCTCTGGAGAAATGATCTTTTTGTTTCCATCCCTATTGTAACTTTAGGACATAGAAAACCTCCTCGTTCATGAAAGGTCCACAGTGATGATTTGTTTTTCTTTTGTTGAATGGCCATAGATCAGAAGAGACGAGTACAGGCAGTGTGGGTTGAGGTTGAAAAGACCGTGTGTTGGATCATGAAGCTCATGCTTTTATATACTTGTAGTTATCAGGAATATGTCCAGATCACAAATTAAACTAGCACCAAAGCGTTTGGCCACGTTTCCTACTGATACAAACATTTGAACAATATTGCACAACAGGAATTTCTCTATTGCCATCCTGTAGCTTTGTAGATAAGAAGCAGTGAATCAGTCAGGACACAAAAAAATTAATTCTGTTTGATTTGACTGTACTGTATACACATGCCCTATGTTTCTCCATGGGAAAGTTTTACTTTGTTCAGTGGACTGCATGATAAATCTATGGATTGATTCCAAATTATTTCTTTGGCTTTTTCCTCTACATGTTCTCTGAAATAAGGCTTGGACTGTCATGACACAAGTAAGCCTGAAGTATGAAATGCCTTCAGTGAACTTCGGGATGAAGTAGTGTTATGGGGGCAACTTCAGATCTGAAGCTTTTATACACTTCTTGCCACTGTGCTATCATTTGAGATCAAACGTTGAATTGGATAGACTGTATTTTTGTTTTAATTCATGCTTTATTTTTAAAAAATAATTCATATTGGGTTCCTTTGATATATGGCATGACTACAAGTAAAACTGAGAGAAGATACACATGTGTAGTTGACATGTTGCCAGCTACTCAGATATTTAGAACTATTACACAATTGGCTAGATATTAGTTATGTTGACATAATATTCATGTACATTTAGATGTTTTTAATTGGTTACATTGCTTGTCTTTGGATCATAAAAGTCAACTATGAGATATGGCCCCAAATAGATTGTGTGATGTGAATGATTAAGATCTTCATAAAATGCTGGTTTTATAATCTTTTATTAAGCATTGGAAGGTATTCCTATTATGTGAGTAGAAATCAGGCCAAAGGACTTATCAACCAAAACAATGGGTTCCATATAGATCCAACTGAGAGAGAGATAGAGAGAGAGAGAAAGAGAAAACTTGATAAGTGCCTCATAGATTCCTCATGCATTTACCTAGTATTTTACATTGAAAACTCAAGGTATGTTAGGCTCAATGTATTTTATTAAATAATTTGCATATTGAGGTAAAATTTTTTTTCTTGAAATATGTTTTCGGTCTTCAGGACCCATTATCTGATGTTTATCATTTGTTGAGAGGAGGCTATTTGTACACCTCAGATTAGGAGATGGGAAAGCATGGGAAACTCGTTATTCTAGGAGCTTGGGAGTGCCAGATTGGGAGGAGAAAGAACTTGACAAACAGGTTGTTGGTTAATGCACTGTGCAACTTCTTGATCACAGTTAGAGACATTCAGATCAATATGTGTCTGCTAAATAATAGGAAGAAGAAGGCTAATGTTAGGATGTGTGATGATTTTTTTCTCTTTCAGCTTTTCTTTGTTTTTTTTTTTTTCCTAGTGCTTTTTTTTTTTTTTTTTTTTTTTTTTCAGAACACCAAAAAAATAATTTGGACTGAGTGAGTTATTTTTTTTTTCAAGTTAATTCATTATAGATGTAACTAGCAACCCCTAAATATTGTGACTTTTGCAATTGCCTTTCAGAAACCTACTGACAAGGAAACTTGTTTATTGATATTTTCCATCTTCAATACAAATGGTAACTTGAAATCTGATCATCAGATAGGAAATTTCCCATCTGTGTTAGTTTTCTGATGCGATTTTAACAAAGTACCACAAACTGGGTAGTTTAAATAACAGAAACTTACTGTTTCACAGTTTGGGAGGCCAAAAGTCTGAGATTAACTTTTTAGCAAGGTTAGTTCCTCTGAGGTTGTGAGAATGATCTGTTCCAACCCTGTCCCTTAGTTTCTGTGGTTTCATCTTTGGCATTTCTTTGCTTGTAGGATCATCCTGATTTGTGCATTCATTGTCACATGGCATTCTCCTTTTGTGTTTGTGTCTGAATTTCCCCTTCTTTTAAGTACATCCATCATGCTTGATTAGGGGTCCATTTCACTTCCATAGGACCTCCTTCTTAACTAATTACATCTGCTACAACTCTAGTCCAAGTAAAGTCACATTATGAGATACTGAGGGTAAGGATGTTGGCATATGAATTTTGTGAGGACACAATTCTTCCCCTAACACTATTCACCCAGATAGTGGAATAATCCCAGAGAAAAGAGTAGAGGGTTGGACATTGAGTAGGTGACATTGACACCCTTAATATTGTATATGGAAACTCAGTTTTATCTTGGTTAAGTGTTACATTTTTATTTAAAAAGGTAATAGAGAATACTTTATTTCCTTCTATCATTCAACTTAATTCCTGCTTCGCCTAGGAAGGATAAAATATCTGCCCCACATTCTGTCTAGCAAGTGTATATGAGAATGAAGTGAAATGAAGGATGTTCCAGTACTTTGAAAAAATACAATGTGTTTCATTTCAAGTGATAGTGGATTTTTTGGTTACCCTAGTCATAAGAGTCAGTGGGGGGCAGGTGATATCGCTCAGCGGTACAAGCGCCTGCTGGCAAGCGTGAGGTCCTGAGTTCGACTCCAGATACTCACATTAAAAAAAAAAAAAAAAGAGTCAGTGGGCCCCTAATTGGATGACTGTCATAATTGCCTTGAGAAGAGCTTTGTATTTATGGAGATTCCTGTGCCCACCCAGAGATTCTGATTCAGTAGACCTGGAGTAAGGTCTAGGAAATACTTTTTTTAAAAGTGCTTTCCAGATAATTCTAGCCAAGCCCGGAGTGACTGGTTATGTACAATTTCTCTTGTAAGAGTGAGTACTGTCAACAACGTATATTTAACTCCATTGCTCACATAAAAGGGAAAATATTAATTGATGAATCCAGCCATGGCACCATCAATTGTTTTTAGGAAAGTAGTTATGTGTTTAGTGGAAAAGTTCCAGGTTCGGCGTTTATGGATTCAAATCTTGATGCTATATATAGAGTATAATGCTTATATATGCATTTAGTGAATGTGAATTGGGGCAAGTATTTTCTATGAGCCCCAATTTCATTATTGGTTAAGTGAGTATGCTAATGCCTATCCTGCAAGGTTGTTAGGAAAACTAAACTGGATGCTTTATGAAAAGTCACTTAAGCAAATTTTCAAAGATTATTTTTTTCTTATTCTTCTAATACATTGCTATATTTTGTATCACAATCTTTAAATTTTAGAAGTGGGAAAGAGTTAAAGTTCATTAACTCTATATACAATGCTCCCTTTTGCAATCTTTTAATCTTTTTTGATTAGTATATCTTGTATTCAAAGGTTTAAATGTGAAATTATGATTGTTGGATGTTTTCAAAGTACACTAGTTCTCATAGCGCTGTATTAATTATGTGGAAAACTGAGAATGTTGGCTGTAAATTGTGAATTCTGGGGCAGTGGTGAGCTAAGGAAAAACCCAGTGTGATGAATGACCCATAACTTACAGGAAGCTTGGGTACATGCTGCAGGGCAGGGCAGAACCGAAGGCACTGAACCGTGTGTGGTTAAGCATTAAACTTGATCCTGGGATGGAAGAGGTCTCCATAGCATTTCTCTGGAATGTTTTTTTAAGTAGGCACCTGGCTTTTAACAAGTCACCATTTTAAATAAATGACTGGTCTCTCCCCCTTATATTCTTCATATTATTGGTCTTCCAGTGATGCCACTGGCATACCAAGAGTTTTTAAATTTGGAAAGAAAACAGTGGAACACAAAGGAAATTAAAAAAAAAAAAAAAAAATCCCGGTATGTTTTCCAGTATGAGGGACTGAATGCAGGACTTTCACCTTGAGCTATATCTCCAGAAACCCCCCTCTTTTATTACCATATTTATTTTGAAAAAGAGCCTTGTAAGTTGCCAAGTTGCCCAGGCTGGATTTGAACTTGTGATTCTCCTACCTCTGCCTCTTGGAGTATGCAAATTTTATTTATAACTGGTTGAGTCTTAGAGACAGAGCCAGTGATCTTTTAACTGACGAATCTATTCCTTTCCAAATTAGTTCATATGTGGACACCTAATCTGAAATTCTAAGAACATCTATTCGATTTCACTTTCCCTTTATGCCCATTATTGGCAGATGTTAGCACCTGCTTTTTCTTCCTAAACCTCGCTTCAGATCTTTCTGCCTCTGGAAAGGTTCTAAGACTAAACAAGCAGGAAGCCTGCTCAGAGCATGGACTAACAAACTGTTTTATTATTGATGATGAATTAATTATATAGTTTGGCTGGAAAAACTCAAATACTGTAGAACCTTCCATTTTCATGGAGCAGTTCTTGTATGTATTTCCGAAGTTAGTGCTCTATCTTCTTGTATGTGATCCATGATGATGGATTTGACAACACTACATTGATGGATATTAAAAGTGTGGTCAAGTTTATCTCCAGCAATAGAAAGTCTGTGATGACTTTTCAATCCTGCTGTCAGATAATAACAAATGGATAAATCATGTAAAGGAAATGATAAAAAGGAAGAAAAAAAAAAGAGAGAGAAAAGAGCACTACAGACAAAGAATCCTGTCATTTCTAGGCAGACAATCTTAGTAGGAAGACTTTGAACTAAAGCAAAATTTTCCTCTCTAAATCTACAGCAGTAAGATAAACCGCTCCTCTAGATATTCTGAGAAGATTCAAATAAGTTATTCAGACACGGAGTCTAGAGAAGGCTTGCACTGGTTGCTGATGTCATTGGACATTGTAATTGTTGGCCCAAGAGGTAACAATCAATAGGAGGGAGGTTTTAATATGAAATGGATCGATGTTTTTCAGCCAGGATATGTGGCCTACCTCCAACAAGGAACAGAAAGGTGATCATTGAAGATCTTGACCCCACAGGGTGAGGGATGGGACTCCTGTGTTTACCTGGTGGCCTGATATTTGTGTTTAGGTGGAAAGGATTCAAAGTCAGTGTTTCTTAGAGAAGGAAGAGTACATGAGGGAGCCCAAACCCATCACAGAGGAATTAATGTTCATCGAGCTGAACACTTGACCTGACCAGTAGCCTGAACCACAAAAGCAGAGATATTTTCAAGGTCAGACTCATATATGGAAAATGGGGAAGCTGAGGTCCTTGCACTTATCCATACCCCAAAGGTCGATGGCATAGACTGGAGACAGAAGAAAATCATATTCAGTAATAGGTTCTACAATTTTGCTTTTGAATATTCACTGGCTTAGAAAAGACAGGTTTTAATTTTCTTGATTAAGAAAAATGGAATGACTGATTAAACACAACCATGATTGTCCTACTGCTTGAAGGGAGAAATACTGAGGGTGCTGCAAATACAACTCCTCTGCAATGAACACTGGTGCCACAGGTGCTTTTGCCATAAAATGCCTGTGACTGTTTATGAAATTTTACTACAGGCTGTGGTGGGATGGAGGCTTTCCATAACTTCCTGGCTTTATATCCAGAAATAAGAACTCTAAGATTGTGTTGTTTGTAAAATCATCTCTTATTTCCAAGCAAGATACATTTTCTGGTGCAACAGCTCGTTTCTTCACTATTGCACTGTTTCATTCATTCAGCTGGAACCCAGGCCATTTACGGTCTAGAAGGCGTGACGGTTTTCACATACTTGAACACCGCTCTTGCACTAATTGTTGTCCTGTGGCTGGACGTTTAATAGCATTTACACAGGGATGGAATGTAAATATGGCAGCAATTTATAAATGAAGCCATTTCTCCTTAGGATAAAGGATTTTAGAGATATAATAACATCAATTATTTCTATAAAAATCCAGAGCATAAAAGGCTGTCTTTCATCAATATGACTTGAAGAGAGAGATTTATTTATAGACTACCAGAGCTCATCCCCTGGCTAGACGATTCATCTTTTCACAAAGAAATTCCAGAAGAGTCTACCTGATCTCTAGTCTTTTCACATCCACAGTGGGAGGAGTCGTTTAATTTCATTCTTGCTTGCTGAATGTCTCTCGACCATGTATAGCTTTTCTAAACTACAATCTCATGCCTACAGTGCAGCATTAAATTAAAAGAAAACTTGAAAGAGAAATAAACAATTGCTTAAAGCTTTGTTTCTTTTTGTTGTTGTTGTTTTGTTTTGTTGTTTTGGTTTGGAAAGTAGCAACCTTCAGTGGCTGAGATCATATCATGTCTCTGTGGTATAATAACCGCCAATGTTAACTGTGTTTTAAAAGCACTAAAAGCTTTACATAGAGAGAATCTTTTAGTCCTCATGCCAATCCTAAGAGCTCAGTACTATAGCTTTCCCTGTTTTATATGAGGAAATACAGGTGCAGAGATTAGGCAATAAGGTTAGGGGGTGAAAGTGCAAATTTGGGGTATGAACTTGGGCAATAAGATTCCAGAACAGGTGGTGCTTTTCCTGCTTCCCTAGTCCAGGGGAAGCAATGGAAGCAATAATGCAGCTGCTAGGCATCTGTTGTCTTCCTGTGCTCGTCTTGATTCATTTTCAGTCACTATAATTTCTCTGTTTATAATGAGAAGAAATAGAAATATAAGAGCGTGAACACTATGTAGTGTTTTTATCATGCTTTGGGGAAAGAGTCAAGTGTGTAAGTGTATTGGGTACTAGGGGCAGAAAGATGGGGAAGCCACTTAGTCCAGATGCCATCGCCACACCGGAATAATACAAATGTGAGCCCTGATAACTTAATAAGCGACAGGCCTGGTTCTTAGCTCATGGCTGATCTCTGACTTGCCTTAGACTTTACTCTGTTGGGGCTAGTGATGGGGAGGAGTGGAGAGAGACTTCAAGAATAGGGAGAGATGAAAAATCCAGATGGAATGGGAGAGCCTAAGAATGTCTCTTTTTTTCAGATTTAGGAGAGCTGAAACTAATCATTGACCAGGCCTTAGACAGGCCTCATTCCTACAGGAACAGAAGGAATAGAAAAGAGAGGAGAAATAGGTCAGGGGATGCCCTAAAGAGAGAAGATAGGCAGACGGGGTTATTTTGGAGTCATGTTCTCATCAGGTTGTCTTGCTAGTAGCCAGAAGGACTATAGCCAGAAATTGTTCTCTTCCGTAGTGGGCTTTTCTGGGTTATGCTGTAAAAAAGGAGGGATGAGGTTTTCCTGAAATATCCACTCCAGTCCACTCTTGGGCTGTGCACACCTTGTACTACTCTCCTTGAAAACTTAGCCATAAACTTCTGATAGCTTCATTGCCCGGCCTGGTGAGTGAGCTAGAAGTTCACACTCAGGAGTTTGCTTGAAAATGAAAGCATTAGCCATGCTACCTTTTGTCATCCGCACAGCCAACAGACCTCTGACAGAGATGGCTTCTATGCATCGGTGTCTCACCTTTATTCCTGTACAAAGGAGATTTTCATGAGCTGGAAAGTCTTATCCATGACCTGAGAGAGGTGGCCTTAAATCTGGTAAGCAGGCTCCTGAACAAGCTGAATGTCATTGAATAAAGAGCAGAATCAAATGTTTGTTTTATTTCTTCATTAATATCTACAATGTTTGCCTTTCGCCACTGGGGTTTAAATAAATACAGTTAGTGACGGACATTTATGTCTGTCACTTTCTTTTCTCCTCAGCATGCACTGAGTCTGTGAAAGGGGCTGGCATGAAAGCCAACTGTTCTATCAGTATCTTTCTTCTCTGACCCTCTCTGATGGGCTCTGACCTGTGAGATGAAAGGCCATCTCCCAGCCCTCCCTTTGTGCCTCACTTCCAGAGAAAGGAGATGTATCATTTACAAAAGACACTTTTGCTTTGAAGAGATTTGTGACAGATCTGCTCTAAGTGAAGCTTCTCTTTGCTTTTAGGAAACATTTGCATGTAATTTGTTAGAAGCAAATTTACTTACTGTGTACTGCTTGGACACTAGGACTTGTCTTGAGAAGAGAGAGAATATTCAGGAACTCCGGTGAACTGCAAGGATTCCCTGGTTGGGGGCCTTCTGACTCAGGGATAAATCCCATGGGCCTGACTGCAGCATTGTCTGCCCTCCTTTCTGACCTGACGGGTCCTGCTTCTCTGAGGGCCTGGATGAGGTGAAGAACTGAGGTGCAACCAGAGGCCTGGGCTAGGGGTACGAGGCCAAGGCCCAGGCTGCCTATGGGCCACAGCTACCCCTAGAACCCAGCTTACACCTGCCACTGACTGGATTTGTAGCCATGGGTAAATTTTAGCTACCTTAATGGAAAACTTGAACCAGTCACACAAATCCCCCAAGATCGTGGTTAAGATTCAACTACTCTTTCCCTCTCAGCCCCGGGTTAGGGCCATGCTCGCTCAGCCTTTGGTAGTACTTTGCTTACCACCTGAGCTGTCGCCATCTGCACAAGCCCTCTCTGACTGTCTGGGAGGGAATCCTTGCCTGCCATGGTCCCACCTCTCTTCTTCTGTTGTAGCTCTTTCCAGGCCATCTTACGCTGCCTCTCTAGCCCATCACACTGTAAGCCCTGTGAGGAAAGAGACACGTCTTCTTACATACACCTGCCATGGTGGCTGCCATTGTTGGCTCTCACTGCTTGTGACCTGGAATGGGATTAATGCATGGAAACCTCTGGTGCAGATGTGGCCCATGGTGATCCTCTTCTGTTCCTGCTCTTTCTTTTCTACATGACAACTCTAGGTGGGCAATTAATGCTTTGCTCTCACAACTATATATATCTTAGGACCAAATCAATGACCAGAATATCTTGATTTGTTTGTCTTCCCAGTGCATTTCTGTATAAAATTACTTCTGGTTTGCCTCAAAGAACCTTGCTTTAGAGCTTTTCAGAAATTTTATTAAAAACTGACTATGTGATGTGATCCTGTGAGAGAGATAATGTTAGGAACCAAGGAGGACCTGGCAGTTATGTGATAAGGCCCTGGGTGATGGGGTGAGAAGAAAGGAAGACTTAAGGAGGGGAGAGAGACAGGTTGAATTGGGTGGGTTGGGGAACCAAACAGGGAGGAAGGGAAGAGACTGACAGCAAGGATACTGAGCTGGCACTCACCATACTTGTTTAGCACATTAAAATATTGAAAATAAGATAATATGTGATGATTCATCAGTAGTTTTTCTTCTGAATACAAAGGGTAAGGAAGAGGAATGGATAAGACAGAGGAGTTGAAGCAAGGGGGAAGTGAAAATACTGCTGTGCTGTCATTTGCCCTGAAAGCAAAAAGGACTTGTCTTGGTCTAATGGTGATGCTTATTGTTCCTGTACTGCTTGGCCTGTAATTAGTCCATGTGACCTCACTGGGCCTGTCATTCCTGTCACCTGGCATCCATGACTGCAAAACTTGGCTGGTTCTGGACAGTCTAGGTTCTTTTTAAGGAAAAAGTCAGTTTGCTTGTCAACTCTGAGTTATGTTGACCTTTTTTAATAGTAATGATTAACTTCATGGCTATCTCTGGGAGATGAAAATTCAAGTAATTCCCAGGCTATTAAAGTAATCCCTATCTTTCACCATGAATTCCTGGGAAAATTCAGTGAGAGAAAATAAAGGGGAAAAGCAGATAATTTGATATGTCCTCAGAAGATGAAAAATAAGGAGTTTCTCTGCAGATGAAATTAATAAAGCACTACCCTAAGATCTTGATATTAGGAAAAGGCATACATTGAGAAAATTTTTCAGGCTTCAGCAAACTGGATTTCCACGAGCTGTGGATGTGAGCTGAGTGGGGAGTACTCTGCTCTTGATTGAGAATGGACAAAGTATGTCCATTTGGTGATGTACTTTCCACTGCCTGACATAAGTGTAGGCAGGACCACCAGCCAAAACAGCTCTTCTTAGCTTTCTTCACTTGTGCTTCCCATATGCTGGCTTCTATCTCCGTGTTTTGTCTAGCAAGTTTTATGTGCACTACCAAGTAAACAGACCTTCTCATATGCATTTGTATGTTCCGAGGATTGTGGACTCTCATTCCCATTATCCACTGTCATTGGTCCCTAATAGTCTCCCACCTTCACAGACTCGGTGCATGGTCCTGCACTGTACTCCCTGAACTGACACCTGCAGAGATTTGCTTCTCTGTGCTTAAGGCATTACATGTTATTTTCCAAGGCAAACACTTCCTGTGACCAACTCCATTAACTCTTATCAGCTTATCATTCCTGCAAATGAGCTGGTTGGATAACCCAAATCTAGGTACAGACAGAATAGGGTGGGGGTGGATGGAAATGCTGAGGTCATTCAGGAACATAGACGTCTTCATAAAAGAAGTGGAGAGCAAAGTCTGCAGAATGTGCTGTTACCGGCATCAGAACTAGGTGCCAGACGTGTTTTGGAACTTGGGCAAAGAGCACTGAGAGAGAAAATGTGGGTCAACCAGCAAGAAATTGCCCTGCCGTGACATTTCCCCTTTGGACAGCCCTTCTCCTTTAGATCAGGATGAGCACTGATGAACATGGCTTTTCTGACTTTTTGTTCTGCTGCGAGAAAAATGTTCTAATGGCTCTGACCATCTAAAGTGGCTTTGGCCACTTGTCTTTTAAAAAATACATATTACTTAAAATACTGAAAGTTGTTGAGGGGGATTTTAATCTATCTATACATGAAAAAGAATCTAAAGGGGAAAAATGTTAAGGTATCTTTTTAAGAGATGAAGGCAGGAAATAGGAAAATAGGATAAATCTCTTTACTTAAAGGCATATTCCTTGTTATTCCTTAGCTCTCATTTTAAGCACAAGTGGATATATCATGAGGCAGGAAAAGATTTAGGGAGATGAGAGAAAAAGGTCAGAGGGAAAAGTCTATGGCATCTTCCAGGATGGGCACAATATCAGAGTAGATTCCTCTGGTGTTGATATAATTTGGTTGAGAGGCCTATTGTCCCACAAAGCTCCTCAGCAACTCTAGGCTGGGTGTTTTTGTCCCAAAGTGTCCTAGACAACTGCTTTGTTGTGAAAGTGGTATTATTCATTCCTCAGCATTTTTGAGTGGCTTTTCCATATTTACTGCTACCAATTAGTGGCAAACACACTTAAGGAATCGGAGTATAATTTTCTAACTAAAATATAATATAAAACAGAACTAATAGAGTTTAACTAAAATATAAATGAGAATTAGGACCACATCTCTCTGAGTTTCCACTATTTTGATTGAGGGTGTGGTAGGCACAATGAAACTTTCTATTCTGTTTCCATTTTAAATCTTCATTCATTTCACAAATACTCATTGTGTGCCTGGCACAGTGCAGAGCACAGCAGTGCACACACTACACACTGTGTTTCCTCTTTGGGCACATGTTCTGTTGGAAAAGATAGATATTAATTAAATGATCGCCCATCTGTGATTGCAAACTGGGTGCCAGATATGATCTGAAACTTGGTCAAAGAGAATGAGTATGAAGGAAAAATGCTACATACTCATCTATGTTCCTGCAGAGCATGAGACACAGGGTGTTGTAGAAATATCGGGCCCTGGATTGAACGGGCTGGGCTCCTTGGAGACCTGTATCTAAAGGTTATTCTTTCTACTGGGAAGGTGGGAAGAGGAAAATGAAGATGAACTCAATTGCTGGAGGCTTGATTGGACAGTAAAAATTTTATGAGACTCAGGGCAATATTTTTTTCCCAATAAAGCTGGTAGTAATCCTCTTCTTGGGTCACTGAGTGCTCAAGTTAAACTGACATGACTTTGGCTCCCAATCTTTGAGGTGGAGGCATTTTCCATCCTTGGAGAAAAATTAACTTTACAAAGACTCTATAGAATTTCAGTTGATATTAAACAGCTTTCCTTTGGGTGGGTATAACATTCAATGCATTAAACTGAGTACTAGTAGTAAAAAGTTTAATTAAAATAGCAATTAATGTAATAGCCAAAATAAAAAAAAACTAATTAAAATAAGAGTGGCTATAAAAGTATATTTTAATTCTTCAATGGGATTTTTAAAATGTCTTCAATAAATTCTCAGGAAATTAGATTTTCAATTTTAGCACAAAATGATAAATTCTAAATAATATAAATGATGAAATGTTTTGTTTAAATTCCAAGGTATGTATAATCACTTCAATACAAATTAAGTGACCATCTAGAATTTCTCATATATAAAACAGACATGAGAAAGTTGAAGACTAAAATATATTATTTTCTTTATGGTCATATTCTCATGGAATTTTAGTAGATTTGTAGTATATATATTTATAATTAATTGTTACCCTGTTAAATTTTCTCTTTGGACTGTGAAATCTTCACTTTCTCATTTTCCTGATATTAAAACCCCCTGCCTCAGTGCCCACCATCTTTTCACTATTTACCTGTCCGTTTGCTACATCCCACATTAATTTGCATAAGGTCTGCACACTATTCATACAGTAAAGGAATCTGTAATTTATCTGAGTGATAAGCACTTTATTGATATTTCCATTTGCAAGATACATTCGTGTAGTGTTCAAATGAGGGCTTAGGTCATGACAACTCACGTCAGAATTAGGCTCCTTTACTAAAGCCTCATGGTCCTGTTTTAATACCTTCTTTTAGGGTTAGTAGCTTTATCCTGGCCAGGCTAACATTTTATTTACAGTCTGAATCATTTACACTAACCCAGAAAGTCAAGATAATCCTAAGAAGCCACCAGTCAGTAGGACAATTTTGTCAATACCTACTACCTTTCGCATGATCCAATCTTCAGTTTTCGTATAAAGGAAGGAATGACTTTCATTCTAAGGTGAAACACAGGGAATATAGGCATGTTATTTCCATTTTGTATTTGTAGTACTATAGTATTTTTGCCTTTTACTGAAAGAAATCACAAGAAATAGCCAGCAAACATGGCTTTGGCAAACTCCTCCACACTAATATTAATGAGGATGTCATCCATCACAGCTCTCATTACCTGAGTTAGTAATTTCTCTTAGCCTTAAATACTTCAAATGTTTTGTTCTCTCTGGGAAAATGGTGTTTTCCTCCTGATGAATAATGTGGAAAAACAAGGTAATTGACAGTATTTCCATTTTTAATTTGGATCACAAGAAACTCTGAAACAACTTTCAAACCAACCATTATCATTATTGAATATTTTGGCCTATAAATTTGGCTCCTATTTTTTTCCCCTCTGATTTTTAACTATATATTCTGAATTGCGTCTTTCTTGTTTGTTTTTAAATTTTATTATTTTAGGTTATGTGTTCCTTTCAAACAACCTCAAGACCACTGTGACTTAAGGAAGATTATCAATCAATGAATAAGAAAGGTAGGAGAGAGTTTTAATCATTCTGGTAAGTCCAACACCACTTCTGACAAATGCTCAAGCCCTAGGGGTTTTTGGATCTGCATGTCTAGAAGAGGAGACTATAGGAAAAAGATTTCTTTGAAGTTGGCTTCTCTTGACACTTTCCACTGTTAAAAGGAGCAGCTTATTTGTCTCTAAACCAAACTGCCAGGATTCTCAGAGCCATGTCTCGTTGACTTGGAAGTAAAGGGATCCACATTTGAAAAAAGGTGATTTATCTCTTCTAGGGAAACAAGAAGATCTAACTTTTGTAGTAAACAATCTTGGAAAGTTTTAGGATTATTTCGTTTTCCTGTTTCTACAAGCAAACTTATTTAAAAAGTATGTTTTATTTAAAGGGAAGATCAGATTTATTTTCATAGTTACCTATCTTCTGAGATAGATTAGAGTTACAAGTTATAACATAAAAAGAATAACAATCAAAATATATTAGGTGGAGTGACATTCACACATGTCGCATCCAGGGAGCAGTCTCTTGCTGTGAAGGTCTTCACATAACTCTTGAATACCTCTCCCTAGACCCCAACCCTACCCAATGCCCAGGGAGTGCAATGTCAAATAAAAACCAATATTTCAGGTAGGAAAGAGACTACAGAGGAAAGGATAGCATTTTCTATTTTAGTTCCCTTGAAAGTTCTTTTTTTTTTTTATGGCTTGTGAACTGAGGACACTGCATTTTCATTTTGTACTGGGCTCCATAAATTATGTAGCTGGCCAGATGAGAGAACTTACAAAGAAATAGAATCTCCAGCCCCATCCAGACCTACTACTGTAGTATATGTGTATCCCCTAAATTTCTTTTCTTGGAAACTTAATCCCCAAGTTCATATGATGGCAGTATTTGGAGTTGGGGCCTTCAGAAGTAATTAAGATTAATTAAGATCATTAGGATGTGGCTCCCAAGATGGGATGGGTGGTTTTAGAAGAGGAAAAGAGATCTGAGTTGAAGTACTCTTGCTCTGTCTTGCCGTGTGTGACTTCCGTATTGTGATATAGCACAAATCCTTCACTAGATGCACAGCAGTTATGGGTGACATGCTCTTGGATTTCCTATCTTCCATAAGGGTGAGCTAGATAAACCTCTATTTTTAATAAGTTACTTGGTCTCTGGTATTTTGTTATAGCAATAGAAAACAGACTAAAACACTTATTAAATGAGGGACACTTTTCCAATATTTCTAGGTAGTTCATTTGTACATGAATGTTTGAGAAATCCTAATCTAGATGTGTGCTGTCCAACGTGGTAGCCACTGGCCAGGGATGGCAATGGAACACTAGAAATGTAGCTTGTCCAAATAGCAATGTGCCCTACCTGCAAAATACATGTCAGATTTTGAAGACAGTACAAAAATAATGTAGAATGTCTCATCAATAATTTTTGATGCCACGAAGTAGATGGCAATGCCTTAACCATATGTGTGTTAACAGGTCCGAGGGCCTCTTCCATCCTTGTCAAGGGGAGTGCTAACCTTTTCTCCTTTTGTACAACACTTGTTTTTATATTGATTAATATTGCAATGACAATACTTTGGTTTATTACTATTATTTTATTTAAACTAATACAATATTAGTTTAAATAAACATATAATGAAATGTAACTTAGCTGTTTCTTTTTAGTCTTTTAATAAGGATTCTAGAAAACTTTGTCTTGCATTTGTGGCTCATATGTGTTACATCATTGGACGGTATTGGCTAGATGCCTTTTCTACTTACTTTTCCATGTATGCTTATTTATCCTCTGTCCCATATATTTCAGGAACAGATTAAATAATTAATATATTAAAATGGCAAGCTAGTTCATCCCAAAGTACTAATGTTATACCAGTAACTCAACATGTCAACATTTCTAGGTGACACTGAGTTTTAAAGGAGATCTTTAATATTTCATTCTATTGCAGTGTTCTGAGGTTAGCTCACTCCAGCATTCCCTGGAGGGCTTGTTAAAATGCAGATCAGATTGCTGGATCTTTCTCTCTATAGTGTCTGGTTCAGTGTGTGTGAGGTGTGAGGTGAGGACCAAGGGTTTCATTTCCAGCAAGTCTCCTTGTGATTCTAATGCTACTTTGGGGTCCACACTAAGAACAAGTGTTCTCATGGTTCTCAAACCTGGCTGCACATCCAAATCACCTGGGTAACTTCAAAAAATATTACCTGTGCCTCAGCCGCACCATCAGAGATTGTTATTTGGTTGGTTTGAGTTGAGATTTAAGTAATGGCATTTTCAAAACTCCCCAGGTGATCTATCATGTAACACGGCTGAGAATGAATGCCTTAATTCATAAGCAGTAATAAGTGGGAATTACAGGTTATGGGACAAGGACAAAGTAGAGATGTTTCACTTTATCCTTTTTCCTTTGGAGGTAGGGAGAACAAACCACATATTCAGTCTTTCCCATGACTTGGTGGGACTTGTAGACTGATTTGTGCCATTTAAATTTTATCAGCCAAGAAGTCGAGGTTCAGGGAGATGCAGTGATTTGCCCATGTTGCACAGGAAGAAAATGGGAGCTCAGAGGTTCTTCTTCCTCCCTCTGCAACAATCCCAATAAGCCCCTGATGCTCACAAAGGTCAAGCCCTGGGCATTCAGATTTTTCTCTTCTGTTGCCCTGTGTGGTTTGCAGCTCTCAGTGGTTTTGAAACAAGTGGCTCTGCCTGTGCTGTGCAGAGGTATTTGATATACTTGGGGAAACTTGGCATCAAACAAAGTTGCCATTTTCACTCACAAATCTGGTGTGTTTGTCAAGAGATGCATTTTAAAAATAATTTAGGGCAGGTGAGATGGCTCAGCGGTGTAAGCGCCTGCCTTGCAAGCGCGAGGGCCCGAGTTCAACTCCCGGATCCCACATACGAAAAAGGGGCCGGTGATATTGCTCAGCAGCACGGGTGCCTGTTGGCGCACGAGGTACTGAGGTCGACCCCCCGGTACCCACACAAAAAAAATAAAAAAAATAATTTAATCTCTTGTGTTTGCCTTCAAGCATGGAGAAGTATGAATATGAATTCAGTTTAATGATGAATCACAGCTTAGCTCAGCCCTGGGTTTGACTGACTCACCCTGTACATGACTCAGGTATTGTTGGATTTGTATTGTTTGAAGATAGATGGCCAAGACTTATGGAGGTACGGTATTTTATTAATTTTTGAAAACCATTGTCTATAGCTTATAAAAATTAAAAAGGCAACACGAATGATTGCTACTGTGTGTGTCTATACACTCAGACTTTGGCAGAGAGTAATACTGTAATTCTTAAGGTTTATCTAAAGTAGAGTAGGCTCTTTGCTTTGATCACATCAGTAACAAATGTTTCTTTCTCAACACACATGGTGGATGTGCATGAACACCCATCCTTCCCAACTATATGCGTTTTAAATTGGATGGGTTTGCATGATTGTTCATTTGTCTCTGCTTGTGTAGCCCCCGTTGCCACTGGTAAAGATTATCAAGGCAATTGTGAAGTTTGAGAATTTAAGCATTGTTTTAGTTCAGATTTCTTAGGTTTGTGTTTTGAATCTTGATTTCAATAATAAGGGTTATACCACTTGAGTTTTCAACACTCAAGGAAATCTTTATTATTTTCTTTTAGATATATGCAAGTCAAGTTCCATGCTTTTGGGGTTCTAAATTTAGAATCACATCGGTTCACTGCCTACAGTTCTTTCTGGCAGTACTGAACTAGATACACTTGCTGTTAGTTGTAGCACTGCCTACGACTTTGCCCTGTAGAATAGTGACTATCTTTTACATTGATGAGTGTTTGCAACATTTTGAAAAGGAACCACGTAGTAGCTTATTAGATAGGAGAAATAAGTCTTTTAAACCAAGGCATCCAAAGTCATATGCTGATAATTTTAGCAACCTTTATAAAAACCAGAAATCAATATTCTTTTCTTGAGGCAACCCTGAAATAGAAGATATTTTACAATACTTGATCTTTCCAAATGTCAGTGATGCAGAAGAAATTAAATTGATTTGGAAGTCCCAAATAAGCAGCCTAGTTAAGTTATGCAAAATCATTCATTGCCTCTAATATAAAGATAAACAAAATCTCTGATAACATAGAAAAGTAATTTTAACTCATAATATTCTCTTATAACATAGAAAAGTAATTTTAACTCATAATATTCTCTTGACACTATTTCACAAAATAAAACAAAAATTATGGAAATGATTGATTTTTAGTTTTATCACCCTCTCCTCTAAACTTGGGAAAAGACTCTATTGATCAGTAAAATGTTGAAAACTCTGTAGTTGTACATATATATTTAAGCATTTAATTTATATTTTATCTGAAAAAGTTGAGTGTGAAAAACTTGGCAGACGTCATCAATCCAACGCAATGTATATAATTTGAGAACAACAGTAAGACTACTAAAGCAATCTGGAAAATCTTAAACATCTAAGACCTACATCACTGCATACACAGGCAGATATCTTTAATCCTTCTAGAATGTTTTCTTGGTCTATTTGTCCTCTGAACTGTCATAGACAGTGACTCTTAGCTGGAAATAATAGAAACCCAATATAAACTCTTTAAAATAGAAAAGGAGGTGTTTTAAATCCTGATACCCAAGCGCTGTTACAGAGCTCCATCTCTTTTCCCCTTGTATCTCCTGACTTCTTTTCACACATTGGCCTCATTTTTATCTCTTGCAGATAGCTAGTTTATTATGGTTTGGAATGACGGCAGTGGGCAACTACAGATTTCATTTATCTTACCACATGCCACCCTAGAGAGGGGGAGGCTCTGTCTTGCTACTTCTTTTCTTTTGGGGGGGTGGCACTGGGAATCCAACTCAAGGCCTCAAGCTTGCCAGGCAGGTGATGCGCTGCTGAGAGATATCCCTGGCCCCTGTCTTGCTACTTCTGCCTAGGGAATCTCCGCAAACACCCAGGCCAATCCTGGCACACTCTGTCCTCTCCACAGGACACAGGGAACGGGTTGGGTCAGCATAACTGACATGGCATAAATTGAATTCAATTTAATATAGAGGTGTGCTGGTTACCCAAAGAAGAGAGGGGACCACTAAATGCCCCAAATACAACAGATATCCACCATTTGGCCATTTTATTATTGTTTCTAAGCCATCAGTTTAGTGGCAAATCTGTCTTGTCTCTTTAGTGCCTTCTACATAGGTGGTTGGGTGTATGTGCAGGCATGTTTCTGTTGTTTTATTTTACATTTAGAGGAAAGCTCAGTTTTGACTGGGAAATATATTCACTCAGGTTCTAATTCTACATATATCCAGAATTCGTTCTTGGTCCTGCTTTGGAAGCTCCACATAGAAAATAATCCATTTAATATCCCCTTGTGATAAAAAGAAGTAAAAATACAGTGTGCAAAGGGAGAGATTAATTCTTTGTTGGCTTTATGACACTACCTTTAAATAAACTTAAATGTAGGCAAACTGTCCTCTACTGCTGCAAAAATTCAAGTATGAACTTTTTTTTAATAACTAAAATATATAAGTGATCTCAATGAACATTACACAATGATTTTATTTGACCACAGGTCATTGTGAGATTCTTAGGAAGGTTTAGTATGTAGGGAGAGCCTGAGTGTGTTATGGTGGCTCCATAAAAAGAAATCCCTCAGGAATGGAGGCAGGAAAGCGAGGATGAGGAGAATGAGTGATTACGGGAACTCCTGGGAACAGCTTGTTCATAGGAAAGGGAGCTGCTTTGTTAGGCTGGAAATGGAAGACGTAAAATGAAATTATAGTCAGAGACCAGGGAAAACCCATGGTTTTATCTTGAAATAAAATAAAATAACAACAGTCTGCTTGAAAATTCAAATTAAACCCCACTGAGCTCACAGATAAATGAGTGGAAGCACCCAGCCCAATTAAGTGTCCTAAATGTGTTTTACTAACCTTGAAAAGAAATATTTGTGCAAGACAGTGATGGCCTTGAATATGCAGTGTGTCCATGAGGCAGTAGCAGCAGAATTCAAGACAATGGGACACATAGGAAGGGCAGAGAGGCTTATGGCTCAATGCCATACTTGTTTGTGACAGTGTCGAAGTGTGTACAAGAATTTATGCCCGGAACTTAACTTCAGGTTTTGTTTGTGAACAATAGAAACATCTTTCAGAGAAAATACTGGAAATGCAAGCTTTTTTTAAAAAAAATTTTTTGTATATATGTTTCTAGTTCCCAAACCTTATAACAACTCAATAGGTTAACAGAAAATCTTTTGGGGAAAAAAAAAAAATCCAGAGTACTGAGAGTAAATCCATATCAGTCATTTTCTGTAAAATAGAAGAAAGCTTGAAACATTGAAGACAGAGGGGATAGTCAACAGTGGGGTCATTGAAAACTAAGTGATGTAGAAAGTCCGCTCTAGGATTTTCCTCCATCCCCAGGAAGGAAGAAGTTTTCCTTTCTGTTTAATTTTGATGGCATTGCTCTGGACCCTCTCTTCACTGAACCTTTCTGGAATGTGGCTCCAGCAATTACCTCTGTGATGATGCATGCTAGTTACCAATTCAGTGCTCATTTTCTTCATGTTTCTAAGTAAAAAACTCAATTTTATCTTGGGAGACAATGTGCCCAACTAGTAGAGTGTATTTCCTAGTCTTTGAGATTAGAGATAACCAGTGAAGTTAAATACAAGTCATTGAGTAGGATTTCTGAGAATCATTTGAAGAGGCTAAAACATCTTTAAGGCATCTTTTTGCCCTTCTTCTCTCTGTCCTTTTTGTAACTGGGAAGCTAGATGTGATTGGTGGAACTCCAGCAGCTGTTTTGGGTGGTCAGTGAAACTTGAAGATGGGAGATGTGCTAATGTTGTAAAAACATCAACTCCCTCCTACATATTTGATGAGCTTTACTTCCCAGTTCTTACAAATCCCTCCTTCTACTTAGCCTTTGCATCTTAATTTTTGATGCAGCTTGGACTTATTTGACTGTTCTATTATCACTTGGAAAATTTTATATACCTGGAGTTCCACTTTTACTTAAATGACATACAGTTTGTGATGGTCAAGCTTGATTGTGTCAACTTGATTAGCTTGAGAGCTGCCCAGAGGATTGGTGGAGCACATTTCTGGGGGTGTCTGGGTGGGTCATGGAGGCGTGACATGAGGTACTATATCTAGTCCCTCACTCCTTCCTCTCTAGTGTTGCTCCCCTGCTCTGCCCCCTGGCTCCATGAACTAAACAGCTTTGTTCTGTCATGTATTTCTGCAATGACATTTTTGTATTGGACCCTGCAGACTATGGACTGAATTTCCTGAAACCACGAGCTAAATTAAACCTCTCCTACCTTAAGTTGTAGGCATCAGGAGTCCTAACAGCAAAACTGACTAATACATAATTTTAGGAAAAGCCAGACTTTTTAGGAAATGCCACCATAACTTGATCTGTTTCTATAGTGAAACCAAGAATGTTAGATACTCTGGACTTGAAATCAATTTTCAAATATACAAATATTTTAAAAATAACTGTATCTGACTAGTTCTTTTTTTGTTGTTGACATCAAAATAGAGAAAGAATGAATTCAGGAGGACTTGGAAAACGTCTTGGCTATACCACTTTACCAGATAGTAGATCCATTTCATTTGGCCATAACGTTGGTCCTATGTACAAGCTACTCCTTTTCAAAATGTGAACAAAACTGAAACCACCAATATTCCTGACTCTCAGCTGTGTACCGTGCATGTGAGACTGACCACAAAGAACTGATTTCATTGGACATTTCAAGCAAGATGTTTCTGAAGTATTCTTTTAAGAAGGTAGTCATAATAAAAAGCATTCATGTTTCTTCAACAAATTAATGAAACATCCATACTTATGTGTTCCTGGGTACAGGTGCTGGGCTTAGAGTGGTAGGCTAAACATTGATAAGGCCCCTGAACTCATGGATCCTTCCGTCTATTGGGAGACTATAAATTAAACAATCAGATACAAGGACATTGTAGTTACAAATTGTGATAAGTAAAGAACAGGGTACTGTCAAATAGAAAATCCAAGGGCACCTAATTTCTGCTGGGTCATTAGAGTAGACCTCTGATGTTTGAATTGAGGCTTGCAAGTTAACAAAAATTTAGCTAGTAAAAGGGTTGAGGACATATATTCCTACAGGGGTAGAATGTGCAAATGTGCTAAGCAGAAAAGTAGTAAAGAACATTGAAAGAATCCAAGCAGCCCTGGGTCTTAGGAAGCCAGGAGAAAGCCCCCTATAGTTAGACAAGCAGAAGCAGCAAACAGGGTCACCTTATGCGAGGCTCTGTGTGCCACAGTGTATGTTGTCTATACTGTGTAACCAACCACCCTAAAATTTGGTGGCTTAAAAGATCAACCATTTATTTGCTTATGATTCTTAGGTCAGCAACTTGGGCTGAGTTGAGCTGCACAGTTTTTTGTTAGTCTCACCTGGGCTCACTCCTACAGCTGCAGTCAGCTGCTGACTGTAAGTACCAGTGGCCTGAGATGGCCTCACTCATACATCTGGCAGGTGGTACTCTCTCTGTGCCAGGCCTATGTAGCCTCTTGTCTCCACAGAGCCTCTTATCCCTTCTGGACTAGCCTGGGTTTCTTGATGCAGCCACCTCAGGGCAGCAAGGGGATCTTCTTGAGGCCTTCCTTGGAAGTTGAACATTGTCACTTCCACTTCATGCTGTTGATAAGTGTCACAAGGCCAGTCCAGATCCATGGTGTGAGGAAATAAGTTATATTTCCTGATAGAGGGAGCTGAAAGTATTTGTGGTCACTTTTAATTCCTTAGATTTATTGACATACATGCATTTTACCTGAATCATAAAGAAAAGCAATTAAAAGCCTTTAAATAATGGAGTGATAACATTAGGCTTATAGGTGATGTTACCTTTTCCTTCACCCAGCCCATTCAAATTCTACTTTTTTGAGTTTCAAAGGTACCTTGAAATACCTAGGGACATAGAAAGGAGTCATGGTATAAGTCGTAGCTTTGAGGGACTACCAGACATCTTAAAGCAAGGTCATCCTGGCAGGAGAGCCACAAGAGCTTGGATGCTTATGGATAATTTGCAGCAGAATCTTGAATTCTCTCCCTCTGGGATATAACAGGAGTTGTAGTGGGCAATATTAGAGTTCCTGGGCACAGTTATGGGGGACTCAGCAGTAAACCGTGTGTGCTGAAGAAGAAAACAGTGTGATAGCAATCTCAGCTGATGCCAGTGGGGAGAGACCATGGATAAAGTCAAGGCGTTAACAACGCCCAGCCTTACTTCTCCATAGTTAAACAGAATTAAATGCACCCCCAGAGGGGAGGGAACAGAGAATCCTTAAATTTGAAGGACAGATTGGAATTCAAATTAGAAATTCAGTTATATAAAAGTTCTACATATTGGATACACTTATATTTGTGACTAAAAATGGAATCCACTACCTATATATGATATATATGGTTTTAAATAAATCTCTTATTGAAGTATAACATGTCTATAGGAAAGTACACAAATAAATCATAGAATAAAATAAATGAATGTCACATATGAACATCCTTATATTACTACTCTCAGAGCAGGAAATAGAATGTAACCAGCACTCACTGTCTCTGTTCTCCTAAGGCATCTCTCGCCTGACTTCCGTCACCACAGATTAGTTTTGCGTATTTCTCAATTTATGTAAATACACTCATAATAGCATGTCCTCTTCTATGTGTTAGTTTATTTCACACATCATGTTTGTGAGATTTGTCCATATTGTTGAGCTCAAAACATTTTCATTACTCTATGGTATTCTCTTGTATGAACGTAAAATATTTTATTTAACCATTCCCATGCAGTTGTGGATGGATATTTGGGTTGTTTCCAATTTGGGGCTACTATGAAATGTGTTGTGTGCATTTGTATGTGTTGTTTGGCAAGTACATGTACACATTGCTCTTGTTTGTTTGTATACCTGGGAGGGAAATTACTGGTTTAAGTGTATGTGCACTGTCAGCTTCAGTAGATGGACCCAATGATTTCCAAGAGGTTATGATGGTTTATTCTCCTACAAGCAACTAAAAGAATTCTAATTTTTTTCACCTATTTACTAACATTTGATATTGTCAGATCTGTAAATTTTGGAAGACATGAATTTTTTTATGGTGCTTTTAATTTTGATTTACTTGATTAGTGTAGTTGAGTGCCTTTTTGTGTATTCATAATCTATTTGTTTATTTTATTCTATAGAATACTTGTTCAAATGTTTTGCTCATTTTTCTACTGGGTTGTTGTTCTTTTTCTTATGGATTTGTAGGGACTCTATAGATTTTGGACACAAGACCACATGTGCATGTGTGTAAACACACACACACACACATATTTGTTACTTGCTTTTTCACCATCTTAATGGTGTTATTGGATGAAGAGCTCTTCTTTTTTTTCTTTTGTGGGTACCGGGGGGTCGACCTCAGGACCTCGCGCGCCAGCAGGCGCCCGTGCCGCTGAGCGATATCACCGGCCCCTTTTTCGTATGTGGGTTCCGAGAGTCGAACTTGGGCCCTCGCGCATGCCCGGCAGGCGCTTAAGCCGCTGAGCCATCTCACCGGCCCCCAGGAGCTCTTCTTTGATTGTATTTCAATCTAACTTTCCTTTTATCATTAATGCTTTATACATCTTCTTCAAGATTCTCTTGGGCATTCCTGGCTCTTTGCCTACTGGTGTTGGGAGTATCTTGAGTTGAAATTTTAGGAAGCTCTCTCAGGAATTTGCCTTTAAGCTTAGACCTTAAGGATTAGAAGGAGCCAGTTGTGTAGGGAGTATGAGAGTTATACAGATGAAGAATTTTCTAGGGCAAAGTAAACATCACATGCAAAGACCTAATCTATAAGATCTTAGCAAAGTCAAGAAATGGGAGAGTGGCCTGTGTAGCAGAAACAAAAGGATGGAGATGAGGCTGGTGTGAGTCAACACTCAGACCCTATAGTCTGGAAGCCCACGGCGAGTGGTTTAAACAATCAGACATTCAGAAAGTTTGCTTTGCTTTACTTGTTTGCTGTTAAAATGTTTCTCTATTATTTTTTTTGTGTGTGTGTGAAATAAGATTTTACTTTGGCATTTATTCAACCTCTTTTTTAAATAGGCAATTTAATTTAAAAAGTACTCAGAAATCCTCCTCCCTATAATTTGATTCTTTTTGACTCAAAAAAAAGTATAATACTCATTTTGTTGGATTCTTTGATTCAAACTTGGGCTGAATACATCCGTGGGCTCTTTCTGAACACATGTAACTCCCACAATCCTCTGCGCAGAGCTCGGCGCCTGAAGACGTTTCTTTGGAAATCAGTAAAAGTCCTTCTATGACTCAGTAAATTCTCACTTTGCATCGACTTTCATTCTTTGTTCAAGGGAAGAGTCACGAAAGAGAAGAGTCGAGTAAACAAGCAGTAGGTGAATCTGGGCCCCGTTGTTCTGCATCCATGGAAACACTTGTCACTAAGCACTCCTATCAAAAGGTCTTTTGTGATTTTTAGGCAGCCTAACCTACTCAATGACTATACGACGTTTTTTAATGCTTCAAAGAATTTTTGATATTCTCTGAAAGAATGCAGCTGCTTTAGCAATTGCAACATCCCTCCATGTGTGAAATATTTTCCATGCAGGTTCAAGCTGTTACATTCCACTCCAATTGGGTAAACTTTACAGTAGTGCTTTATATCAGGGTGGTTGTACATGATTCTAGAAAGTAAATCCTTGACATTTTCTTTGCACAGCATAAAAAAAATGCAGCTCAATATTTGAGTGCCACAATATTTGAGTGACAAGTTTCATTGTTAGACCATTCTGGGGATGCTAAGATAACTGATAGTAAAAAATGAATATTAAGGACCTTATCTATTCCAGAGGGTAGGGGCGAAGAGTGTTCTTGAAGAAAATAATAAAGGGTAAGGAAACAGGAAATAGAATAACATATAAGAAAGGGAGAATGTATTGTGCACAGTGACTTATGCACAAATGCATAGTTTCAGTACTTGCTTTCCCTAGCTCTTTTTTGCCTTGGTATCTTTTTCCAGGTATGGTCTGGAAAACTCTTGTCACCTGAAGTCTATGGCTTAACAGACCAGGGTCACTTTTCTCAACATGTGTCGTTACTTGATCTGAGCTGCACTTGGGGCTCCTGAGCCTTGTTAATGTCTAGCCTGTTTTTCTGAAGGTGGGACCATGTTCTCTAAAAACTCAGGTATGGCCTAGGCTCTGTAATAAATGGGACAGACACCTGAGACGCCTGTGTTTTTTCTCACTTGATTTCCAAATGTGCTTGTGCCAAGAGGCCCTGCAGCCCAACTGCCAGGCATAGGTCCCCTTTAGTGGTGGTGCTGGCACATCCTGCATAGGTTGCCAAACTGTCTTAGACATTGTGATATGGGTGGCAGGTTTACCTCTTTGCAATGGGACTAATATGGCAGTTTTAGCTGTCCCTTAGCTCCAGACTCACCAAGTTCTATTTCTCTTTGCAATTCATATCCGATCACGTTGAGGCTTCTGGTTTACATAAAAACACACAAGCCTATATGTAAAGAGAGAACTTTGGCCAGTTGGGTTAAATGTAGAGCAAATGAAGTAAACTGGAGAAAACTCTGGAATCATCTGTTAAGAAGAGAACAAGAATGCATTACCTGCCAAGCAAACGTTATTTGTTGGGCATTGTTCAGCAAGAAAGAGGAATAATATGTTTAGAGCTGTAATTTACCACTGAGAATAATATGCAATAAGTAGTGCAGCCAGTGCTACGGCTACACTAATGTATATAGATATAGATATAGATATGGATATAGATATAGATATATAAAAAGAAACATACTTTATTTTCTAGAACCAATTTAATTTTGGTCTAAATCTCTCCTCAATAGTAAAGGAGAGAAGGCACATAAATTAGCCAATTAAAGACTGTTTTGGTCTTTAAAGTTCTCTTTCAAACGATTATATTCTATTTTAGCTAAATATTCAGTCAAATTCACAATTTGAACTTCCTCCCTGGTCTGTTCACTCTTTTCCTGAAAATAGGATGAGAAATCTGTCTTCATGGGCTAGAAGGTGGCCGTTTTATGTATCAGTCTTTGTGTTGATCTCAAGGTCTTTACCGGGCTTATTTGAGATGTCCCTTGCTGGCTGGCCTGTTGAAATTTCCAACTGTTAAACTGTTGATCTCTTCTCATGAAATGTTTTAAGGTTTACGATCCTATTACTATTTTTCCCACCCCATACTTTCTTTGTCTTGACCCCATACGGGGTTTCTCTTACACTTGCATTGTCTTAAGAGCCTCAGTCACATCTATTATATCCTGCCTCTGATTTGGTCCAATGGCTATCTTCACGAACTGGCAGAATGACAACTTTGGTAGTTGATATGGCTTTTTTGGAGGGGAGCATCAAAAGGATGCTGTGAATCTCCCCATTCTAACCAATATAATAAACCAGAAGCAATAATACAGTCTTCAACTGAAGGTACTATGCTAAGCAAATACAAAATACTGGGATGGCATTGTTTGTTCATTTAATTCTCCAATTTGGAACTTTGTAGAAGATGAGTGACTCTTAAAGAATAATAATAGATTATAATGAACAAAGTTAAGTGGAAGCTCTAAATGCTACTGCTATAGCAATCGCCTTACTATAGCAAAGCAATTGTTCTAAAACACATGCTCTACGTAGTTACTGGTAGAGTGAATATTTCTCTTTTTTTACTCTGATAAATACAAGACATTAAAATTCATTTGCTTGCATCTGGCCTGGTAAGAAATATGCCTTACTATCTTGTTTCTGGGTAAAATCAGTTTGAACATTTTGTGACATCTTTTGGTTTGGGAGGTGTTGATGGCCTCACAGTCTCCTAGGACATCATTTTGATTTCCTTCATTGATGGCTTCTTTATGATAGGATTTAAAAGCAGAAAGTGACTGGTCTCAGGATGTATATAAAGGATACATTTGATACAGGATATATTTGACAGGGTGGGAGACAAATCTCAAAAAAAAAAAAAAATACAAGCGCATGATGCCTTCAGTATCCCAGTTGTCTAGGAGACACCCTAGCGTACATTCCTCTTAAAATGAAGAAAACTTATAGCTACAAATACTCACGAGTTCTTCGTTGCTAGAAGAAGATGCTCTGACCCCACCAGCTGTTCTGAGTGTCTGAACTTGATGGTGGCAACAGCAACAAACAAGTGAGTGTCCCTTTGATCCCTTCTTGTCTGACGTCATACTCTAGAGAAACCAGCGAGCCTCTGGGTGATGACTTACCCTGGTGAAAAGCCAACGTCAGCAGAAACTTTCATCATGGAAGCGCTATCAATATATACTTATGATAATCGGTGGTTATTCTGAATTTGGATTTGCATTTCAGGTTTCTGCCATAGATTTATAAAATGCTTCCTATATATTCTTGTGTCCTGTACAATATTGCTTTTGACCCAGGGACACACTTGTAGAAAAAGATACATGGGTGTCTAAAAGTTTTAGTGATCCTATACATCCATCTCTCCAAGTATCTGGCTTTATAGAACAATGGAAAAGCCTACTGAAAACTTTGCTAAAATACCAGCTTGCTGATATTATCCTTCAGAGTTAATGTTTGTCTTGCTGGATGGAGCACATATTATGAATCAACAAATAGATGGTGCTATTGTTTTTAGAGCCAG
Source organism: Erethizon dorsatum (assembly GCA_028451465.1). NCBI lineage: Eukaryota > Metazoa > Chordata > Mammalia > Rodentia > Erethizontidae > Erethizon > Erethizon dorsatum. Next base: position 140,424,196 of record CM051823.1, on the reverse strand, counting down.
AAAACATAGGTTTGTATACAAGGGATGTAAACTGAGGTGATTTCTTACATGAGGCTTTTAATTAGCTGCAAAAGTCTTCCAGCTAATTTCTGAAACTCTGAGTTCAGCTGATTCAGAGATTTCAGATCCTAAGGGCGATGTATATCCACCAGGAAACACAGCAGTGTTTCCCCCAGTTGAAAACTGAGCCTCTCCTAGGTTCATTGTAATGCTAGGTAAATTGGTGAAAAGGGAAATGTCTGGGGTGAAGGACTTTCATTTTCAGTTAAAGGTATACTTCTCACTGTAAAGGAGAAGCAAGGAGGAAAATGGAAGAAATGAGGGGATGGAGTCCCAAGGATCTCTTGGAAGCCCCTTGAAACTACCACCTCTAGATAAAAATTAGAGAAATATTTCAGTAACTCCATGTAGATAGGACAATAAGCGGTCTCTGATTCATCAAGAATGGAATTTTGGGTGAAGTTTCCCAACTGAGTAGAGCAACTGGCTTGAGATAGAGGTACATGGAACAACTGGACAACACAGGAGCAAGCAAGAAATGCAGCTGTGGCCTATGAATGCCTTCCAGGAAGCTTCTTCCCTGTCTCCTTCATTGATGTAGATTTCGTTATCCTCCATTCACTGCTTCCTTCCACCATTATTTTTTTTTGGGGGGGATGTTGGTTAAATTTATAATTTAGTGTGTAAGTCTTGAAGACCAAAGTGGGGTGATTACGAGTGAAGGTGGAACTGAAATATCTAGAAGTTCTAGGCTTGTAGCTGAAGGGAGTGTTACAACATGGGGTTTTCTCAATTTGGGAAGTGGGAGAGTGCATTTTTGTACAGGGGAGGAGCTGACTTATATGAGGCAGAGACATTTATCATTTATTTATTTTTGAAGAAATGACTTGAGAATGAAAGTCTGCAAGGATGTTGGGCAGCTGAAGATGGGAGAGCGAGAGGGACATTTGTCATGTTTTTTGCTGTCTAGCCATAGAGCACTTTCTCCATTTAGGGGACACTTCACTTTCGGTTAATCTTGATGAGGGCAAAAGCGGGTTCTTTTGAAGAGGCTCCTTCCTGTCTTTCTAAGGCTGGTATGCAAGATTGTCACCTGAATGAATCAGAAGCTCGCTTGCAGATGTAGAACTCTGAGTGAAAAATGGAAAGGTGAACGGATGACTGGAATTCACTTGCATTAGGCTGTTCCATATTTTAGGTATTTATAAAAGGTGGACCAACAGAAATAATTTGGAAACCTATTTGACCCTTCAAGAAAGACCATCCTGTAAATGTTATATATTATGAATATTTTTTGTTGGCCAATTTTTAAACAAATTCTGACCACCCACTCCACAGTACAAGGCACCCAAAATAATTGTAAAATATTAGTAGGATGTGTGCTATGTTTTTTTTCACTCTCTATTCCTAGAACATAATCTAATACATTGTCATCACATAACAAATGTTTGTATGAAGGGATTTTAGGAGAAAAGACATTGGCAAAAATTTCCCTAGTCTGTTGCATTCATTTATGAAATATCTAGTTATAAAAAGTATCAGCCATTTTGTTTCAGTTTTATATATTCATTAGTAGTATCACCTTTAATGTCAAACTTTATTTCTGCAACCAGTGCTTTTTACTTGATACATATCCTAATATTTTACCTTCTGACCTTTCTGGTAATTCCAGCAAAAGTATTTCTCTTGATTTGGAGCTTAAACTAATGGAATTTACTATTAGAATACTCCTTTTTTTTTTTATGTGGGTACCAGGAGTCGACCTCAGGACCTCGCGCTTGCCAGTAGGCGCTTATGCCGCTGAACTATCGCACCAGCCCCCAGAATTCTTTAAAATGTGGATGGCCCTCCGATGCTAAATATTGCTGAAACCACCACTTCTTTTATTTCCTTATCACTGACTGGGAACCATCCCTGGCGTGCCGTCTTTTGGCTTGTATCAGTAAAGTCATTGAAGTTCACAATTCATCACCTTCAGCATTCTATAGAATAGAATTACAAAAGTACTTTAAAGTGCCTGAATCCCCATCACATCCTTGGGAACATACTTTTTGTCTTTTTGAGACAAGGTTTCACTATGTAGTTCAGGCTGGCCTTGAACTCACTTTGTAGCCCAGGCTGGCTTCGAACTGACACATGGATTCTCCTGCCTCAGCCTCCCACGTGCTGGGATTACAGGCATGTGCCACCACGCCCAGCTTGGGTACATAATTTTTAAGAAAATAGAAGCAGTCTGTGTAGAGTTACACCACCATATCAATCAGTGACAGCAGAAAGGAGAAGCAGGAGCTGAAGGACCTATTTAAATCCTACTTATTTGTGAAGCTTAAATATTTTCCTCTTGGAAAAAGTGCTAAGGTGCCAGTTATAGAAGTTGCTTTCCACTGCAGATAAATCTAGTTGGTAACTTTTGGGACTATAGGAACTTATTAACATAGGTCACCTTGGCCGCAGTATGTAGAATGTAATTTTCAATCTTAAGTTTAGTAAGTATATCTGGAAATAGATATGTGATATGAACGGGAATTTTTTTTTTTGTGGGTACCGGGGGTCGACCTCAGGACCTTGCGCACTAGTGGGTGCCCGTGCCGCTGAGCGATATCACCATATGTGGGTTCCAGGAGTAGAACTCTGACCCTTGCGCTTGCCAGGCAGGCGCTTACCCTGCTGAGCCATCTCACCAGCCCAAGAACGGGGATTTTAAAAATTTCTTTCTTTCTCTCCTTTCGGCAATATGTTTTAAGTGGGATTTTTTCAGACTTTTTCATTAAAAAATTGCTGGTAGTTTCAGTGCTAATATCAGGCTTGAAAAAAACAGCACATTTTTCTCTAACTCCTACCTCATATCTAGCATGCATTCTACAAAGTACCTGAGGGTTGAAGAGACTGGTGAAAAGCCAATAAACTGCATGACTTGAGTACTCTTTTCCCAACAAAAGAAGTAATTGTAGTGAAGCTAAAGCAATTTAATTTCAATCATGGAGTTTGTTATTGAGCTGCTTCCTGATAGCAGGTGGCAATATTTGTTACAGGATTGGCAGGACAGGAGCCAGTAGAAACTGCTCCTGGCACCTCTGACCATATGCAATTACCTCTTAGATTCTATTAAATTACAGCGTCTTATCTGCAAAATTCAGTTTTCTTTTAAAAAGTGAGCAAGAGAAAGAAAGAACCAGTGAGAAGGAAAATGAATGCTCATGCAAGATCAGCTCGAAAATCTGAGAGGCACAGAGAGACCACTGAAGGATTAAAGCTGACCTTCTCTGAGGACATGTTCTAGAATTCTGTCACACTGCTCCTGCTGATGCAGGAGCAAGTCAGGAGGTCAAGTTCATGAGTTCATGTGCTAGGATGTGGGGACCTGCTGGCTGCATGGCCTCATAAAAATGTGCATTATAGATCTTTTGCAAAAGAGAAGGGGCTGAAACGATGGAGGGAGGGGAGAGGGAGAGGAGAAGAAGAAAGAAGTAAGATGTGTTATGTCCATGTACCAACTTCCCATGAGGAATGTAATGATTATGTATTGCAAGCATGTACTAATGAAAATAAAAGCTGAAAAAAAAAATGCAGCAGCAATTGGCCTCTCTTAGAACTGGACTAAGTTGGAGGACAGATTCACCTCCATTTAGAAACTTGTGGCCACAACCTGGGCTGGCTTTGGACGTTATTCCCTCCTAGCTCTGTCCCCCCAGCTGGGTGAATGGGCAGTTAATGTGTATCAGTTTCTAGGAAGGGGTGTTGTGAGCATTGGGTATATAGTATCCAGCAAGTGCTTAGAATCAGACAAATTTTGATAAATGATAGCGATGATGATAAGGAGGAAGAGAGGAGGAGGGACGGGATGATGATGACCAAAAGAACCAAGTACTGGTGAGAGCCAACTTTCCCCTAAACTCTGAATAAACACAACTCACTACCCAGATGAAGATATTTTCTTCATGGCACTGAAGTAGATATTACTATTCATCTTCCTGTTTTTACAAGAAAATTTTGCTCACACACATACACAGAGTCATTTCCATCATTTTTAGCCTCATACTAAAGTTCATAAAAACTAAAAAGAACAATTCTCTTCAAAGAAAATTGAGTTTTTACAAAATATATGTGGATAGTATTTTAATTTTAAATTAGAGTTTCCTTATTTTTTTCGGACTGAGAAAATAGAAAAACATAACCAAATTAGCACACTACTTTGGCCTTCGACTTTTTTGTATCGATGCATAAAACAAATAAACACTTTTTTGGTAGAATATTACAAAAATGTTAAGCTGTGCACAAGTGAAGATAATTTCCTGTAGAATCTTCTTCTGAGAAGTCCTCAAATGACAGTGACATGATGGTAGGTGGAGAAATTGAGGCCCAGGAAAAGCCTACAGCTTTCATGTTGAGAAGCAGTGTTTTGCAGAAGTCCTGCCCCGGAAGTCCCAGGACATTGCAAAAGAATTTCTCCCAACAAAACCAATGGGGCCAAAGGTCGCCCACAGTTCCACCTGCATAGTCGCAATGAAGAGCCACTTGAAGTAATCATAGACAGCACAGGATTTTAGCAAATAATGAAATTTTTAAACTAGAGCTATAGTTTCAATTGTCTTAAACTAAATGAGAACAACTAAATGTTTGCTTTTAGTGAGCCCATGCCACTCTTTACTGCAATATGAAACTGGTTGGAGAGATGAATAGCTCACTTGAAGATTACGAGTATCACACATTGGCATTTTAAACCACAGGGCATTTTCAGTTGACATTTAATAGCTTACCACAATAGCAACAGGAGGCGGCTATGAATTGTTACAGAGGCGTAGTATGTACTGCAATTAGTTTTATGCTGCATCATTTAATACTGCGTCTTTACCTTTGTTTATATTTCTCTCTACTGTGAATGACACTATGTGCAGTCTATAAGTATTGCTTGTGGCTTTTTCCACTATAAAAAATCCAGTAAAAATCATTCCATAGAAGGTGCTTATTATCACATGACGTATAGCTTCTTTAGGTAATAGTATATGTTTGCACAGAACCTGTGTGCATATCACTGCAAGGCACTGTAGCAGTAAACTATTTTAGAAGTTCTCAAGGGAGAGAAGATGAATATGTAATTTGATTTACTAAATGTGTTTTCTTGAAATGAAATTGTGAGAGGCCTAGATTATTTAGAAGAAGATCATTTTCCTTACATGGCCTTCTTTCCTGGTGAATCTCTGTTCCTGAAAGGTATATATTCAGTAATTCGCCTCTGAAGTTATATGAGTGGCACATGAAGATAATTTGACATTTACTCCCCAGTTATCTGATTTATTGGATCAATGTAGGCTGTCAGGATAATTGGAAGCCCAAAGAACCTTTTGAGTGGAGATTTGAATCAGTTACTCAGGAAACTACAGGAATGCCATGAATTTAAGAGGTGAAATACAGTGAGAATTAATCAGAGCAACTGTCTAGATTTTCTGAGGAGTTAGTGCTTTCCTATTTCATCTTAGGTTGTGTAAAATAAACTAAGTGACCTACACAAAATTGTTTTTAAGTTTGAAACTGCTAATGATGCATGCTTCTACCCTGAGTATTTTTTATAGAGAAAACTGTTTCTAGCAATAATAATCAAGCAGCTAATGGTCCATCTTCTAATAGTTTGAGATAATGAATTCCAATTACATTTGAGTAGATATTGCACTAAAGATGTCACATATTTCATTGCGATTTCTTGCTGTCCTTTGCATGGGAACACTAATACAATGGTTTCATTTAACTGTGTGCATGGAAAAATAAAATATCCCCCAAATGAAAAGCTATTCTTACCAGTCAGTTCTACTTAAGATATAATCAAACTGTTATTAGTGGTAATGTCAAAGGAATAATGGGTGTTTGGGCAGGGTTTTATTATAGCTTACTAAGTGGTTTAATGTGCATTTTCTCATTGTCCTTTAACAATAATTCTTTGAGACAAACAAATTGGGTAGCACTAGCATTTTTGTTTGTTTGGGAATTAGGCTTTGATGGAAGACAAAGTCATACAGTTAATGACAAATCTGAACCCAGGTCTTCGGGCTCCTTGTCCAATTCTGTGGGGGTTTGGTTAGTACTCAGGGAGACATTTTTCTAAGGATGACTGTAACAACCTAAGAGAAATAAAAATATTTCATTTCTACTTTGAAAACATCCTAACCAAATTACCAAAGGAGCTTGTTTAAGTAGAAGTGACAAAAAGAGGAAACTTAGAATCTTTTTCATTTGGTAAAAATTCTTGTAAAGTTTTTCAACATAAACACAAAATTCATTACAATTTAGGAAAAGATATCTTATACTTACGCAGCCTTTTATGTTTTACAGGACAATTGTCCATAGGTTATCTCATTTAATGATAATCCAATCATAAATAGGGCAGATGGGGAAATTCCATCTCAGCCTATCTAAGTGACTTGCCCAATATTTTCAGGTAGCAGAGCTGGAGCCAGAACCCTCATATTTTAACTTCAAGGGTAATGTTCTTTTCACCACTCCTAGGTTCTTGTCTCCCTATTATGTAAGATGAGGCCTAATACAATTAATTAGGTTCATTGTCCTGTTCTCTGACTCTTGTTATTAGCTCTATCTAGATGATAGTACCTTCGGGAGATGAATCAATGCCTGTGGTGGACCTGATGGCCTGGAAGTACACAGCCATACAGCAAGGGAAGCTAGGCTGTGGCAGGTTCTGCTCTCGGGCCCAGGAGGACCAGCTATATTCTCAGTCCTTTGCTCTGGGAGTGACTAGTCATGGCTTTCTACTCAAAGAAGTTCCTCTCTGAAACAAGGCAAAATAGACATTTGCTCTCTTGCTTTGTGAGACAGCCCAAATTCCATACCCATTTTTTAGAAAGAATTCAGAATCACAGAAATGTCTGAAGAATTACTTTTCATTGACAACACCATAAATGCCTGACTTGAATGACTAATATTTGAGAAATTATCCACCTGCTGTATTTGAGCTTTAATTATTTTTCTCTAGTCCTTCCATGTAGCCTGTGACGATTTAGAGCTGGTATCAATCTAAAAAGAAACTAATAAAATTAACTTATTAAAAATCACTTGCCAGTGTTATAAAATAATGCTGATTTATGCCATAAGAAAGAAATACCTGTATCTCAAGATGGAGAAGGGCAAGTTTCCAGACATTATCTTATCCACATATAAAGAATCTGAGGTAAACAAAACAACCAAGGAATGTGAAGCAGAATGTGTTTCAAATGTCTTTTCCATCTCATTTTCTAGTAGCCTCAGCATTCAGTACTACATGTACCACACAGACGATAAACTTTTAAATCACTTTTCTGCAATAAAGCTTATCTCCCTGAGTACATTACTCATTCAAAAGTTTCTAATGTAATAACTCTACATATGAATTTTATTCTCCTGTTATCTTGATCATCAATTTTATTGCTGCGTGCTCAACTGTCAGTACATCTTGCAAAGGAAAGCATTTTGAAAATTATAATTTTCTTGAGTTTTAAGGAGTCTAAAAACTTGATGGAAATTTTGATTTTTATTGCAAACTTAGCCTCCCCTCAGTCATACCTTTTGGCATTCAGTAGTGGGTATTTAGTGTCCAGAGTGCTCACCATCTGCTTCAGTCATATTCAAAAGTAATTTGATTATAAGAAAATAAAATCTAGACACACTGTGGGCTGCTCCCAACCTTACCCAATCCACCCATAGAACAAATTATATGCTGGAGGAGGGTGGGATGAAAAAGCATGGTGTGGTGTGAGGTATTTTCAAGTCTTTTACAAGGGATCTTTCATTCAGTCCTCTATTGAGTTATTCAATGAAGCATTCATTGAACAACAATTATATGCTAAACCAGAAAGAGCCCAGGAAACATAATTATGAACTAATTAGAGTTTTGCCATCCATGCCTTCCAAAGCCTGCATTGATCATGATCAGTCACTGATCCTGCACTGATAAGTCATTTTGCAAAAAAATTTGTAACTCAATAGAGAAGAAAATAGCTCATTATGATGTTATTTGACAAGCACTAAAGGAGATAACAGAAATACGATAGAGCAAAATTCAGTTGAATTTGCAATGTAATTACATAGATATATACGTTTTCCATGAAATTTTCCCAAAATAAAAACTGTAGGTTTCAATGCTTTCCTTGGACCTCAATTTCTCCACCTTGGAGCTAGTACCTTCACTTGAGGACTTCTCAGAAGATGTTACCTGACTTATGCAAAGCTTCATGTTGATCAAATGAGTTCTTGTGATCACCTGAGGTTCTCATGTATTTTTCACCGTATGCAATATATAGAACATACAAGATTATATTAATTGACTCTCTATGTTATTAGTAAGACTTCCTGTCAAAAGCAGGTTATTAGTAGTTATGTTTTTGGAAAGATATGTGTATATACATATATATATATATATATATATTTTTTTTTTTTTTTTTTTTTTTTTTTTTTTTTGCTGTACAAAGTGTGGGTTGCTCTAATCCCTGAGTTAAGGGCAAATTGCATGCAACCAAATCTGCCTAAAATCATTAAACTTGCTATCCACGGGGTTCTCAAGTTGCAACTCTTTCCAACTCTAAGCTGCCTATAAATTAAAGACCATGTGGTAAGGATTCGGTGAGACCAGAAGTTGTCACAGGAACTTTCCATGTGTTGGACACAAACAGGATTTGTCATCTATAGCCACAGAAGTCGTTCTTTGCTCTTGAAATGCTGATGCCTCTGTGAGGAATGTACTCATCATATTTTGTTTTCTTCCTTTTTTGAAACTATATGGTATCTAGTTTAAAATCCCAGTATTTGTTGAAATCCTGTGCTGCTTGCTTCCTCATGAACTATGCAGATGGATATGCAGATGACGTTTAGCCCAATTGGTCCTCTCACCCCCTGGTCTGTTGGGAGAAATTCTTTTGTTGTATCCTAAGATTTCTGGGACAGTACTTTTGCAAAGCTCTGCTTCTCAAACTTTCATGTGCATCCAAGTTACCTGAGGGCTATGTTAAAATGCAGATCGTAATTCAGTAAAGGAGAGGCCTGAGAGTGTACAATTCTAAAAAGCTTCCAGGTGACCACGCTGGTTCCAGCATGTGCTTTGAGTACCAAAGCTCTAAACCTTGGTCTCTTTCTCTACCATTTACTCTGCTTGGTAGGAAGAAGACTGATTTACCCACTTGTTAAAGGAGCAAGAATGTGATATATAGTCACCTGTGATCTTCCTGTGAAGGGAGTTTTGGGGGGCAAAGGCCATTTTGCATGTGGCCTGTCTCTTTTGCCCTCTTCCTTTGCAACTGTCTTGCCCAGGAGTGGCAGTTTTCATCTCCATCTGGCAAACCTCCTGAGAAGTTTCTGCCTACAAGGGCAGGAAGTCTACAGCTGGACCCACAATGGAGACAGGTTGGAAATTCAATCAATTTGGTGAAGGCTGTATATTAGGAGGTCCCTTTAGTATCAAATCTAAATATTGTTCTTCATCTAGCACTGCTAGCAATGAAACTAATATTTTGATCCTTCATTTGAATCCTGTATATATTTCTAAGTTTGTTCTGAATCCAGTAGGGAGATGAAGGTAATCAATTGATCTATTAATTTCCAGTTGGTGTCGTTGAAATGCTCACTTTCTGGCTCAATCTGGCATCTTGGAGGTAGGAGGGAGGATCACCTACTGGGTGAGATTTTGGGCTCTATTTTCCAATCAACATAAAAAGGAAGATGAAAATGAGGGCTATTTGGAGTAGGGCTTTAAAAATGGGATTGGCCGTGTGGTGTCATTGCTGGGATTCCTGCAGGGTCAGAACCCGTTGAGCAGGTTTAGGTTCCCTTTAGAATGCTGATATTCAGATTTGAAGAGAGGCTGGTTTTGCCTATGCACTCACTGGGAAGGCTCTTGGGCTCAGGGCAGCAGCTGCCAGGAGATTTCTTCCACTAGGGGAACAGAATCTTGACTTAAGGAGGTTTGGAGGCTCAAAGGTTGACTTAATCAGCATTTGGTGAGTTAGGTTCTAGACAATGCACCAAATTTCATTCAATTTTGTCTCATGGGCTCTCCTCGGAGCATCTCCTAGTATCCAATTACTCCTCTACTAGCACACAAGTTTGTCCTCTTTCAGGCTCACCTGGCGACATTGTCTTTAACCTTTGTCTGATTGAAAGCCTAGATTCTCAGGCAACCATCACCAATCACCCAATTTTGTGTTTACTTTTATAATTGTCTTGATCCAGATGAGCTTGCAATTGGAGTGTGGCATATTTGAAAGAGTATTTGTTATGGCATTAGATAGACCAGCATTCAGATATCGGTCCTGTCTATTACCATGTACTCCAGAATCTAAGGTTTGTTTTGTTTTGTTTTGTTTTGTTTTAACTCTTCTGAGTTCCTTTAGTCCTCTAAAAAGTGAAGGTATGTCCAGGGTTAAATGAAATATCATAAATAATGTGTAGAGCAGACATTAAATAAATAATGTTTACTATTATTAATATTATACCATATTATACTCAATATTCACTTTTTGCTGTTCTGCATGCTTTGGGAAAGGATTATCTCTAATATCTACTTCTGTTCCCAATATACACACACACACAAACACACACTCTTGCACACACACACACACACACACACACACACACAGTGCATGCCTGAACTCAACTACCTATTGACTTAATATCAACCTACAAAAAAATTTCACTCAAAACACCATGTATACAACTCAGGATAATATTTTAATAGTGCTAATGTTTTCTTCTGATCTCTTAATCTTTGATGAAGAGTAAGTATATGACAAGCTATCTCTGAGAATTTAGCATTCAACATCAAGAGCTAATATATGAATTCTAATCTTAGTGGGCAGCCAATTTCAGAAGAGCGAACTCACCTTCAAGATAATGTCAGCCCTTCTATATCGAAAGATAGCAAAGGCTCAAGCTTCACAACAGGATGTTACCTCTCCTGATGAAAAAGATGAGAGAGTTCCTGGGAACATTACAAAGTTACCTGGCAGGTCTGATAGTAACATGCAAATTAATGTGTTACAATAAAATACATCTTCCCTTTTCCTTCTTCTAAACAACCATAAGTCATATAGCCAGTTTCTCTACGTCATTTCCTAGAGAACATTGAGAAGTTGTGGAATGAAAGCCAGCTAGTATTTACATGTCCTCCAGAGTTTTGCCATTTTAATGTGAGCTATTGCCATAACTGAGCTCTCTCGAAGCCAGTGCCGATGGATGCTAAAGAAACCCTCAATGCTGTTCCCCATCTCTTGTGCAAAGGACCTTGTCAGTACAGAAATAACTGTCTTTGAATATCCCTAGTTCTCACGAGCTAGGTTTGGGTCAAGGATCAAAAAATCTTTGATCAGATGATCCTCTCTAGTCTGGAACCACTTAGGGAGTTTTCTCCTCCCCAGTTTGTGCCACAGATCTTGAAAATGATGTTAGCAAGAGTCATTTTGAGTTTAGAGTCTCATTTGACCAGTGGATTCTGGGATTCTTCTGAAGGTTCCAGGTAATATGAGAATTTCTTCCTTTCATCTGGTTAGAGGAGGGAAAGGAGGAGGAAGGGATGGTGATGAATGGGAGAGAGAGAGAGAGGCAGACAGACAGACAGACACAGACAGACTGCTCGAGGAGGGCAGAATTGAACAAAGCCTCTTTAGCTTGTCCGGGGCTCCTGGAGGTACCAAAAATTCTGAAATAGAGTCAGAAACTTGTCAGCAGTCTTGTTACTGTGAGGCACTAGTTCAAAAACCCCTTTCTTTTGTAGTACAACTGGAGACTTACTTGCGGTGAACAGAATGAAGGGGAGACCCTTCTTGCTGCATTCCTCTGGAGTTTTTATTTTGTCATTTCATATGTGGGTATTCTGATGCTACCTAATTTTCATGACAAAGAACATGCAGAGGAACCAGTGACAATACGCCCTTTCAAAGACTTTTTTGCCAAATATAAATGACTATTACTATTCTAAATTCTGATTTTATAGAAAATCAAGAGGTACACACATTTAGTAAGTTTCCTTTTGGGTAGTAGGAATGAGGAAAGCCACAGGAGTCAATAAAGAGCCTGTGAGCATGAGTGTTGGAACTGTTGGAGAAATAGCATCTTCTTTGAAATATTTGATGAGAAAAAATTTTTAAAGGAGTTGATTTAAGATAATTTGGCAATTAACAGAAATGTATGCAGCTTTACGCCAGGGTTTTTCATCTTTTGTTCTTGGACATGTGCTTAATGCCTAAAACAGTACCTGGCATGCAGCAGGAGCTCAACAGAGATTTGCTGAATGAACACACAGTGCCAACTTTTTATATATGGCCAGTCATGCCATTAGGTGCATGAATCTATTTCCTCATTTGCCAAATTGTTATTCTTTCACTCTTAAAACAGATAATGGGCCGGTGAGATAGCTGAGCAGCATAAGGGCCTGCCTGGCAAGCGTGAGGTCCTGAGTTCAACTTCTGGTACCCACGTACGAAAAAAGGGCTGATATCGCTCAGTGGCACGGGCGCCTGCTGGCGTACGAGGTCTGAGTTCGACCCCCGGTACCCACCAAAAAAAAACAAAACAAAACAGGGATAATGAAAAAAAATAGAGAAAAAAAGAATTTTATTTTTACCTATGTGACTCAACATTCATTCTTCTAAATGAAGAGAAATGGGAGAACACACACAAACACGTTCAACTCAACTTGCAATTCAGCTCTTTTTGACGCATGTGAGACAAGTCAGACAGGTCTCCTAAGAGCTCCTCTTCCAGTGGTGACGCAGGTGTCTAAGTTTCTTTGAAACTCCGTCATCTTGGAGATCTTTGCCTCTGGCCACAGACAACAGAGTGTGGAGGATTCACGAACACTTTTAATGACCTTGGATCACTGGGGACACACCGCTTCAACTCATACCCCCATTGGTGAGTTCTCTGTAATGTGATTTCTGCCTAACTGCAAGGGAGGCTGGGAAATGTAGTGAAAAAGAATGATCTATTCCTCAACCAGCATCAATTGCTAGGCAATACAGACTTAATGTTGACATGTGGTTAAAATTGTTGCACTTTAGAAGAAAAATCTGGTAATTGGCAAGGAGAGATTCTATGGTGTAATTTTTTTTCCCGGCCAATTAAAAAATGATTGCGGATTTTTGTTTGACTGATGGGCATTTCTCTAAGTCCTGTTCCAATGCATTCCTTCCAATGGGCTAGTGCTTTTTTTGCAGTTCCTACTTTTTTTCTTCTACTTTTATTAACCGAGTAAGCTGTTTGAGTTCCTTAGTGCTGATTTCAACTAACCATGCAATGAGGACAAATATGTCATTAGTTTTTTAAACTGTTTCTGAAAATTGACTAATTGTGTTTTCAAAGTAGATATACTTTGCCTCCAGATGATAGAATATGAAACTAAGAATGTTTTACTCAGCAATTCAAACAGGTATCCAAAGATTAATAAACAACAACAAAAACAGCAACCAGAAAAAAAGCAAACAATTCTTTGTCCTGAAAGACAAGAGGTCAGGGCACATCTTTTGTGGTATTCAAGCTTATCTTGTATACTGAATAGAATGATTCGAGTAGTTTTGTAATTTATATCTATATAAGTATACAAGTATATCTATACAACTATAGATTCATAACTTTCTCATTTTATCAGCCATCTGAAATTTTTTTCTATATTAGTGGAGCTGATTTATAATAGGGATTACATTTATTCCCTAATCCTAGACCTAAATCCTGATCAAATTACTGTGTGATATTAATATAATGTTTGATGATATGTATAATGTTAGCAATTGTGTAAAGAAGAACTTGCAGCCTTTTAGATAATCCCTGAATCTAGAGAATTTGATTTACACAGGAAACTACCAATGTTAGTGATTAGAAAAATCACAAATGACTTAAAATATAAGGGTAGGCTGCTAGATTCTTTTCTTAGCTCTGTAAAGATTGCATCAAGCCATTCTCCTGTTTTCACGTTATTTTGACTTTCCAAGTCCAAGGATAATTTTGCTGCAAGAATTTTGATTTTGAACTTCCTGGATATTTTTTTATTTCAAATAATTTAGAATCTGGGATATTTAGGACTATCTCATTGTGTTTGGAATATCTCCTTCCTGACCCTGTGCGAATATTTTGAATTAGATACATGTTTATATAGAAAACTTGCTGACTTTCAAGCTTTCTCACTTCTTTTGCATTTAAAGTCAACACACTATTTTTCCTTTGGAGATTTCCTCTATACTATAGCTTGTGTATTCTCTACACTCAGCCATCTTGTATTTTAGAATATGTGTGACAAGCTATTAACAGGACAGAGGAGGAATTGTGATAGGCCACAATCTATAATCTCTAGAGACCTAAAAACTGGTCATATTGGCTTCCCTCACTCTCAGAAAACTGATAGTAGAAAGCAAAGAGAAATTGGGAAACAATGTGATAAATTTAACATAGAAATGTGTTATGAAGGAGATCTGATAAAAATGAGTAGAAAAACTTCAAAGCTGTTAACTTGAAAAATGTTAACTAATGTGACATAAAAATCTATTTGGAAGGTTTTTATGACTCAGAAGTAATAGATTTTTTGATGTGCTAAACACGATTTTCTTTTTAGGGAGAAGACAGGAGATGGAGGGAAATCCAAGGAGTAGAGGGAGAAGGGAGGTTAATTACTTAATTTTCTAACTAATTTCTATGCAGTGTAAGATTATTGTCTTCTTGCCAGCTTACTTATGTTCATCCAATTAATCTGATTTCAGCTGTCACCAAAGAAAATACAGTATATGTTTCATTATGTGGTACTCAAGCCTATTTTACTTTATTGACCAGCAGACAAGTACTAAACATGTTAGTTTCCTATATCATGTCTATTTCCTCTATATTCTTTAGTAAAAAGAGTTCCACATACTGAATTGCAATGTGCCTGAGATTACTTGTAGCTAAAGTTGACCAGTGGCCCAATTTTAGCCAATAAAATGTAAAAGGAAATCTAGTGGATGAAGCTTCCAGGAAATGATGCCCTTCTCTTCTAAATAAAAGGAGGCAAACTCCTCTGGCATATGTCGTTTGCCCTTCTCTGTTTTTTCTGCTTGCTATGATAACTTAATGCCTGAAAGTATGGGAACCATCTTGTGATCATAAAGACAAAGGTCATATCACAGAACAGGATACAGAAAGAAGTTGCTTTCTTGAACAGTTGTCTCATCCCTGAGCTGTTTGTCTTTGGCATCCTTTTAAATGAAATCTGTAGTCTTGTGTTTGCTGAGGCCACTCTATTTGGTCTTCATTCCATGCATCAAAATGTGATACTAAATAAGTCAGTTTAGACAGCTACTTCTGTGGTGGGAGTGGAGAGCAGTTGTTTTATTGCCTGTTTTTATCTGTCCCTATAATTGGCATTAAAAATATAGAAATGTTAAAGTTATCTTGAAGAGTATCTCCCCTAAGGAAGTCAAAACACTTGACAGGAAGAAGTAAAGATGCAGAGCCTTTGTTGCTTCAAATTTTTGTAACATCTTCTTTCCTGGCTTCCATTTCCCTTAACTCCTCTTTCGGAAAATGTTTTGAAATTTCGCCTTCCCTGTTCTTCATATCCTTCACATGTCATCCTTGACACCCCTCTCCTGCCCTGCTTGCCTTTCATTCTGGGTTATCACAAACCTATACTTCTCTGGACACATTTCCACGATCTATTTTCCATCTTCAAGGACATGAAAAATGGTTCACTTCAATTCTGTTACTCCATTGAAGGGGAAACAGGGAGAAAAGATAATAAAATAATTGCTCAGATGAAAACCTCCAAATATAACAAGGCTTACTGGGAGTCAATTGTGTGTGACAAACACTGATTACAGTGACAAACACTGGCAGTGCTTTCAGGATATGCAGGCCTAGTGCTAAACATCATTTATGGTTTATCGATATTTAATTCTCCCAACAACACTGTGAGGAAGGATTTATAGCATCTTCATTTAATAGATGAGAAAACTCGGGAATGGAAAAGTGAAGTAACTTCTCAAGGTCCCATACCCAGCTATGCTTCACTCTAGGAGCGTCTGGAAAACAGAATACTGAGTTCCTCTGCCTCTATCATAGCACATGTCAAGCACATCAGCCCACAACAGCTGTCAAAGTGAAGATTGAGACTAACATGTAATTAGTCACAGATTAATAAGAGGCTTACAATTATCATTACATATTAACCATTTATGGGTAGTTTAAGGATAGTGAAAAGCTTCATTCATTCCCTCAGTATATGAAAGACTATCATACCATACTGCAGGCATTGAGCTAGGCGATAGGAATGTAACATCGTCCAAGTTCCATTTCTTGCCTTTAAGAGATTTATTCTATAGAGGGAGAGTGAGAAGCAAATAGGCAAGTAAGTGATTTTGTACAGTGTACTGCCCAAGAGTGTAGAGGACAGACTTCAGGCAGGACATCTTGGAGGCTGTGACATCTAAGCTATTTCCTGCAAGAGAGCAGGTACTCAACAAGCTAAGGGGAGAGGAGACGGAGAAAGCATCACGGGAACAGGTAATAGCATAAGCTGAGGCCAAAAGTAAGAAACAGCACAGTGTACTGTGGGATGTGAAGTGGAAATATGGTTGGAATGTTAACTCCTGGGACCATACAGCTGGAAATAAGCTGAGGGTTGGTTAGAAAACAGCAATGGGAACATGAAATGGCTTTAATCAAGGAAGCGATGCGATCAGATTTGTATTTTAGAAAATTACTCTGGCTGTTCCATAAAGGAAATACTAGGAAGAGATATTTGGTTAGTTTTAAAATTTTTTTGTGCTGTCTTTGTTTCTTACATTTTTTGTTTTCATACTACTTATAATAAATACCAGAAAATTTAGAAGAAAACCAGATTCTTTGCTTTATCACAAACAGTTCAGGACCCTGGTATCATATAGGAGGCAAGGGTTTTTATGTATAATTGGATAATGTGTAAATTGCTTCAGGTGAATAAGAACTACTCTTATTATGGATTTGGGACAGAGGAATATGTAGAATTTAATGCATTCACGCATATCTGCCTATGTTTGTTCAAAACTTTCTATGGCTGAGCAGGAAGTGCTGTATAGTTTGTGCTGATGAAAAATACACTATATTTTACAGGCATCAGCATATAAAAAAATGTTTCCTGCTGTTTCTGAAAGCTCAAAGGCTCTGCCTTGAAGACGTCTATTTAAGCTCAATTCTAAAACATTCTTATCATGGTTGAAAACATTTTGTTGCTGTTGCTGTTTGCTGTGCTGGAGATGAAACCCAAGGCTTTGCACATGCTAGTCATGTGCTCTATCCCTAAGGTACATCCTTAACTCATTTAAAATAATAATAATAACAATAATAGTAATAGTAGTAGTGGTAGTTATAGCAGTAATATTTCACTGACTTCTCTGTAGCACACTAGAGTTGTGAGACAATAATGGTAATAGGTAATTGTGTAAATAGAGACTCCTCCAGTTGTGGTAAATATTAGTGTTAGTCCTGTGTTCTTTGATCCATTTTTGTGCTCATATCATGTTGTCAGTGACCTCTTCAGAAGAATGCAGACAGAAGTACAGCCACTTTCAGCATCATATCCAATAGTCATGAATCTCTGCAATAATCTTAATGGTATGACTCAAAGTCTATGTACAATAAATATTGAAAAATGGACATACTGAAAAGATGAAACTCTCACTTGTGAATACCAGATTTATCAGCAATGAAGAGAGAACATTTAACTTGATCAAATTCTAAGACTGCAATTTCTGAGTTTCATTTTGATCTATATTTGGCCTTTCTAGATGACACATTTATTAATTAGTTTAGAGTATAAGAAAAATTTGAGAGTTAGTGTTAATTTAATTTAAAAGAATGCTACTATCTCACAGAGGAAAAAGGAATCCCATATGTTTAACTCTATATTCAAAACAAAGTTTTTATTCTTCACTTTGATATTTTTCGTGAACAGTAGTAAGTTCTTACTTTTGGTCTTCTTCCTCCTCCTCCTGTTCCTTCTTTTCCTCTTTCCCCTTCTCTTCTTTTTCTAAGAGCTATATGCCATTTTCTAGCACATGGCTTTGTGCTAGAATCCCTCTAAATCCCATTTTCTTTATTTAGAGTCTATAAAATACATGAAATACTTCCACAAGAGATTTTTATAATGATCAAGCAAGATAATTATGAGGAAAATATTTTACACAGTATCTGGTATATATATTAAGTTCTGAGTGATATCAGAACCAAGTCTCTACTGCTTAGAAAGCAGAGGTTATAACACAAAGACAAGTGAAAGTTAGGTTGGCAACAGACATAGGTAAGTTCTTTTCATGTTTTTTCTCCCCTTCCAAATTCAAAGTGAGAAATGTCAAAAGAATTCTTTACTACTGCCCTTACAGAAACACAGAAGCTCAGGAGTATTGGTTCTCTATGGAATGAACTTGATCAATAGGAAGTAAGAGATGGAAAGGATCTGTACTTGTCAGCTTTGTGTCACTATAATGAAATACTGGACACAAGCTACATATGAAAGAAAAAAGTGGTTTATTTTGGCTCATAGACTTGGAGGTTAAAGTCCAAGATCTGGTGACCCCATTGGTTTGGGCCTCTGGTGAAGGTGGCCCGTCCTGGTGGAACAAGAAAGGAATGATTGCTTACATTGTGAGACAGGAAGCAGAGAGAGTGACAGGATGGGCAGGGACCCACGATCCCTTTTGAGGGCACACTCAGTTGATTTTATGACTTTCTATTAGGCCCTAACCTCGTGAAGGTCCCATAGCACCTCTGAATGCTGCTACCCTAAAGACCAAGCCTGTAACATATTGACCTGTAGGGAACACTACTTATATTCAATCCCTGAAGCCACTGTAGCAGCCAAGATAATTTGCCTCAGCACCAGCCTTTCTTGATGAGATTAGATTTCCAAACAAAGCTTTGTTGTCAGAGAACTTTACATCTATTTTAAACATGAAATCATAGATTAAGGCTTTTGGTAGAGAACATCAGACTGGGACTCAAGTTTCACTAGCATCTTAAGATAAAGAAGGAAAGAAGGAAACGTACTTCTTGCTTGTATCTCTGAGAACACAACAGACACTAATTTCTCATTTCATTGTCTTACTACTCTAGCAGCTCTCTGTGTCAGTGTTCCATATAGGAATTCAAGCAATTGAAGAATAAAGGAGGAAATTTGTTAAAATTCCACAGAACACTTTAAAAGTGGCTATGGTTTTGTTGAGGTTCCTGGAACTCTAAGATATGTAATTTCCTCTATGGAATTGTGAACTTTCACTGTAACCTGCCAAAAATGTCTAGCTAAACAATTACAGTAAAGTTGTTATACAGAAAAAAAATGCTTCTCTGTTCCCTTTGTCCTTAAAGGTAGGATGATAAAGTAATCTAGAAAAGAGGAGTATTATGACAGTCAGACATCACCATGAGAGAGGAAAGAGAATAGTATTCTACTGCCTAGTTGTTTACCAATGTAATAATAGGGGTTTAGTTTACAAGTCAGATATTTATATATATATATATTTTTTCTATTAGAGAGAGAGACTAGATGATGTAATTAAATAGATGAAAGTTGTATTACAATTAATTGTATACAATTACAAATAAGAAACTGAAATGATGGTTACTTGCAAATTAGATTATCATAGACAAAATATTCTGGATCTTCAACTGAAAAATAAAGAAACTAAGAAAATTTTACAATTAATAAACCAAATTAAAGATTTTTTACACATCCAGCTAGAAAATACATGGGACAGAAATGTCCCATTTACAAAGAGAAAGAAGAGATAAAACACCTAAGAATAATAGAAAAGCAAAGAGTACAAGATCTACATAAATACAATTATAAAATTCTACTGAAAAATAAAAGAGGAAAATAAAGAAAGGCACATCTTATTCTTGGATAGACAATCCTATATCACGAAGACATCAATTCTTCTTGATTTTTTACAATTATTCAAACTAGAGTTCATATGGAAAAATAAATGTTTGAAAATAGCCAGGACAGCTCAGAATAAAAAGGAATGAGGGGGGGCCGGTGAGATGGCTCAGCGGTGTAAGCGCCTGCCTTGCAAGCGCGAGGGCCCGAGTTCAACTCCCGGATCCCACATACAAAAAAGGGGCCGGTGATATCGCTCAGCGGCACGGGCGCCTGTTGGCGCGCGAGGTCCTGAGGTCGACCCCCCGGTACCCACAAAAAAAAAAAGGAATGAGGGAAGAAAGCTAGCCTTAGAGAACATGAAGACTGCCATAAGATTATAGTAATTTAATGGTGAGGTACGTGCCAGAGGAATAGGGCAGACTTTAGAAATGGAGCCAAGTACATGCGAGGGGAATCAGGTCCTCTTAAGTGTGTTTGGTCCTGATGCAAATTGGTGCAACCTTTTTGGAGGACAATTATAAACAAAATCTAGTTAAGTTAAAGTGCACATATTTTGACTTAGTAACTTTATTTTTAGAAATTTATCAAATAGACATACTCAGAACCATGAAAAGATGTGCAAGTCTATTTGTTTTAACATTTCCGTAACAGCAAAATAGGAAACACGAAAATAAATGCAATAAAACCTAAACATCCAAAAGCAAACAAATAAGTAAATGATGAATCAGCCACATCATAGAATATGAGCAATAGTGAAATTGTTTCTTGGAGAACCGCAGTATACAATACCATACTGAAGGCTCTGAGAAATCTCTCTTTCTTTTTTTTTTTTGTACTGGGAATCAAACGCACGACCTCACACTTGCCAGGCAGGCGCTGTGCCCCTGAGCTATAGCCCCGGCTCTGAGAAATATTGGACAAGGAAATTATTCTTTGTTTTCACTTTGTACCCAGCTTTCCTCAAATTTATTTGTCCCTGGAAATCCTTTCCTATATTATGAAACTTGGAAATGCTGGTGTGGTCTCATCAAGACTAAATATCTGCCATCTTCCTTATACTTTGGTGCCATCTCTATTAATCTTGTGTATGAGCTAGTCTGACGTTTGTCATGTCCAGTTCCTTCACCCATCTGGAATGACATCTTTCCTCATTAGATCACGCACTCAGACATTCACTTCCTTTAGCGTGAGCTCTCTACTGGCCACTGACATCTTATTTCAAACATCAGCAGTCTTCTTGGCTTGAAAATAATGGAAAAATATGGGAAATGACTAAAACTCTGCCTGCCATCTGGTTTTGCTGTCATACTGTCACTTGAGGCTGTTTGTCACTGAGAACATGATGAGCATACTTGGCCTGTGATGTTGAGGGTCCTGTACTCCCCACCTACCTACCATTTGGAGCAGGAAACAGAGAGGAGCCAAAGATCACAATCCCCAGAGGAAGCATTTGCCCATGATTAGAGTGCCTCACAATGCAGACAAAAAAACAAAACAAAACAAAAAAAACCTGGTTTATATTTCATGTTTTATGTACTGTCTATTGACCTTGCTTTACAGCTGAGTTTAAGTGTGTATGGGTGTGATGTGAAACTAAGTTTCAGCCCTCTAGCCTGTTTTAAACTGAATGGCAGAGGGAAGAGGTGGGGTGAATGATGAACTTGTACTGAACTTGTCTGCTTCCTGTTCGCTTGGTATGAATATATTATTGAGCAGAAAAAAAAGATCTTTTCATTGAGTTTGAAATGGCCCAACTGCAACACAACCTGGTCTTACTGCCGCCAAGACTTCCACACATGCACGTCTGTGTATGTCCTGGGGTATCCTCTACTGGCTGTTGGCAGGTTGAGCTGTGTTAGGGAAGTGACCAGAAACCAAGGATAAAGTGTCCTGGACAGGAAGGCTCTAACAGTGAAGCCCAACACAATCCACTGTGTTTTCCTTGTCGCCTCCACTGTCTGACCTCTTGAAATCTCTTCCATCAACTCTTTCTGCTCAATCGTCAGACAGATACTCATCTTATATTGCCCATTGCTTTCTTAGAATGCCCCACTAAAAATCCCTGTGTGAAGTCTCTGCCAGAACTTAGCTGTGATTCACAGATAACAGGCCTTATAAAACGTGTACATATGTGTTCTTTAAGTGATAAGGTGTCCTGCACCAACCTTGGAGCTCTCCTAGCTCCATCTGACTGACTCAAGGTAAGAAGCATTTTTATGAGAGATTCTTTTTTTTTCCCTTTATTCCATAAGAAGCATTTTTATGAGAGATTCTTTTTTTTCCCTTTATTCCATCAATGAGGAAATTATCTTAAGCACTGATGTTAACAGCCAAATAAGCTGGAGGAGGAATTAAAATAGCATCAACATATGTAATGATTGGGAGGAAAATGGGAAGTGCCGAAAACTAAAGGTTGTATAAATAATTTGGTAATCTCTGGGTATTATGAAACCTAGCTCTGGTCTTCAGACAATGCTTATTGTGTCTTCTTGAATGAGAATTGAGTTTGGAATGTCAGTGAGCTGTGGTGTTCGCTGTCTTAGAAATACCACCTGCAAAACTGGTTGTGGTGGGAAGTTTAGCCACTGTAAGAAACCATCTGAGGACTCTTCCATTTACTCACTGCCTCACAGATGTGCCCAGGGCACTGTGTGATGATGTCTTCTTCCCCTCTGTCATGGAATGAAAAGAAGCAGATGCTACAATCCCCAACGGAACTGGGTGCTTCTTCATTCTCATCATTCCTGTCATGTTTGCAGTTCTATCTCATGCACTTCTTCCAGGAAATATAGTTCCTTTGCGCAACCTAGAAGGATTCTTGACTGTTTGGATACTGTTACCTCTTACTCCATTTTCTTGAACATAACCCAGTACAACTGATCATGTGGCACAGAATAAAGACTTCCCTTCAGGCGCCAGACCTCTTCTTCCTCCACTCAGAAGAATGGACTTTTACCCTCCCTCTACCATCCTGCTGTATGGATAAGCAAATGTCTGGAAATCTCAATCAAGTAGAAGAAGATTTTTCTTATATTTAGTCTTTATTTATCACTCTAAAAATACTCTTTTTTTTTTTTTGATACTTTTGCTCTGTTTTAGTTTGTTATGTATAGCAACTGACATACAGCATTTTCTCTGGAATTGCAAAAGTACTACATTTGAAATCCAGGTATAATGAAATTTATGTGTATATTTCAGTAACTAAGAGAAGTTTAGTTTCAAAATATATTAGCAGCTCTGAATGAAATCACTCTTATGAGGGCTGAAATATGTTTTATTGGCTTTCTTCCTGGACTTTAGACCTTCATAAAGTTGATTCTCTGCCCTTTCAACTATTTCTGGTAGTCCATGAGAGTAGGGCTATAGATAATGTTCAGTTTCCATGTTCCAGTTCCTTGATTCTTGACCTCTTTTTGTGCCCCAGCTTCTTTGTGCTTTCTATTTCCATTTCCACCAATAGCCACTGTCCCTAGTTTTGCAGGACCTGTAAGTTACTCTTGTTACTCCCAAGGGGATGACAGTCTCCCATTGGGATTTGCCTACAAGTACTACCAAGAATGGTTCTATCAGGGTGTGATATGCTCAAGCACAACTATCCCCTTTTATCTTCTGTTTGTGTCCCCCAAATCCCCCAAATTCTTAGGTTGCAACCTTAATCCCAGTGGGATAGAGTCTGGAAGCAGGACCTTTAGGAGATGATAAGTCATGGGGACAGAGCCTTTATGAATTAGTGTACGACAGCAAGAGGCCGGACAGTTAGCTAGCTCTCTTTCCACCAGGTGAGGATGTAATGAGAAGTCAGCAGCTTGCGACCTGAAAGAGGGCTCTTACCAGAACCTGACCGTCCTGGCACCTTGATCTTGGACTTCCAACCTCCAGAACCATGAGAAAGAAATTTGTTACCTAGCCTATGGTATTTTAGTTTTGAAGCCTGAATGGACTAAGTTATGCCCATTTGGATGTTACTCTATTAAAAGTACAAAATTGTTGCTGTTTGTGCCCCAACAGAGCTCTTGGTAAAGTGACTTTTCAGTTTCTTATCTTGAGTGCTATGTTTCACCATAAGACTCAGGCACAAGTAGACAAGGAATTAGGCTGGGAGATAAATGCTCTGTTCTAGTCAAAACTGTTTCACTTCCCCAACAACCAAATCGTTGTTGCAGAGCTGAAGGCTCTCAGGTCCCCATATCATGGATCTCAGGGGTACCTTTCTCCCAGTTTATAAACATGCAAGAAGCGTCTGAAACTCACTACATCACACAACTTACATGCAATTTGAAGATCCCTTCCTCAATAAGAATAGTGAAGAAAAAGGAAAAAAGATGTTGGGAATTTTAAAGGGCAGTAGAGCACATGGCAGTAAAGCACACATCATTTTCTTTCAGTAATATCTTGTAAAAGATCAAGAAAGTTACAAGATATTAATCTTAGAACACCATTCTGGGAATGGAGACAGGGAATGTTTAGGAGGGACAGACTGAGACATCAGAGGGAGGGGACAGGAGGCAGGATGTGTATTGGAGGTGGGGACTTTGGGCATGGGAGTCAACAATTTCTAGCTTTTACATTTGTGCATTAATTAAAAGAATTGTATACCATTCATAAAGTTTCAAGAAGTGATAGTACTCAATTCAGGAAGGGTGTGGTAAGAGAAACTCTGTCTTTCACAGCTGATTTAATGCTTTGTGATTCTTTTCCTTTCAATTTTCACTGATAATGATTTTCTATGTGTGATAGAAAGTTAGAAGTAAAATATTGTTCTAGGTAAAAATTTAGGTCGGTCAGAGCCTTATGAAAGGAGAGATTTCTGCTTTGAGCTTTTAGGTATTTAATAGTACTTTTTGAGTGATGATGTCTATAGCTGGGAGACATGCTAACAGGTTATTGTTCTGTTTCTTTGTAGAAGGCACCCTGAGTCAGTTAGACTCATTTTCTTGAAGGCATTTAGAGCCTCAAGAACACATTTGTCTTTGGATTTGTGGTTTTAACTGAACAAAGTCAATGGAGATATGTAGTGGCCTCCACTGAGTTGTCCATCATTAAATAACCGGATTCACAAATACCACTCTCCAATTATTAAGAAAATTGCTTAAATAATGTATTTGCAGAATTAATTCAGAAGGAAACTTTTGTCCCATTGTGTGGGAATAGAAATAGTTCTGCTGTTAATATAATGTGCCAAAGGGTTTTTGTCTTAGGCATTTAAAACCAATTCTGCAGATTCACGTGGCTCATTAATTGATTTCCAAATATGGCTTTTTGAGTGGGAGAAAATGAGAAACACATTATATTTTAACGAATGAATGAGAAAGGGAAGGATTCCAAGCGTAGATTATAATGTGAGCTGTCTACATTTATCAAGGAAGAACATTCATTCTTTTACAAATAGAATCTTTAACTTTACTTTCTTGGCAACAAGTAAGTATGGAATGGAAATAAATGCTATCTGAACTGCATGAGCCCATATACGTCATCTCAGAATGTGCTTAGTATCACACTGTTCCCCTGCTTATTTGGGAAAGAAAGGAGTAATAGTCCAATATTTTGTATCAAGTAGCTGGGAAGTAAGTAAATGTTTTAGGTTCTTTTTGTGATCTTTACTGTATTTCAAAATAATTGTTCAATATTTTTGAATGAAGGTTCTACGTGGACATATGATTTATTTCTGTTAAGAAAAAATTGAAAGTCACTTGTCCCACAATAATGCACCTATTATCATTTTAATATATTTCCACCGTTTCCACATGTGTTGTATAAATTAGTTATAATTTTATGAATATGATCCACCGGTCTCAGTAGCATAAAGATTTATAGTAATTTTTTTTTTTTGGCTTAAGCCTCCACCCAGAGACCTGTGAATCACATATTAAAGCTAAATGCTTTATTACTTTTATTTATTTATTTTTTTGTGTGTGGGTAGCGGGGGTCGACCTCAGGACCTCGCGTGCCAGCAGGTGCCTGTGCCGCTGATCGATATCACCGGCCCTTTTTTCGTATGTGGGTTCCGGGAGTCGAACTCGGGCCCTCGCGCTTGCCAGGCAGGCGCTTATGCCACTGAGCCATCTCACCGGCACCTGCTTTATTACTTTGAAACCTTCACGTCCAAAGTACAAAGACCAACAGCAAAGCACCGCTTGGGAGTTCACCAACAGGAGGCCCCTTCCTTCTCTCCTTCAGGAGCCTCCAAAATGCTGGTGGGGCCCCTGCTGGTATTTTTACTCCTCAAAGGCATATAAAATTCATATTCACTATCCTCACTTCCTTAATTTTTTATTGTACTGACGTCTGCCTTCACACTTTGAAACTGCATTTACAAAGGTCGTCACATGCCTTTCTAACTGCCAAGTTCAGTGTACACTTCAGTCTTGGCAGTGTGTAGGATGGGATCACATCCTCATTGAAACTTTCTCTTCCTTTATCTTCCACACACCCAGTCTCTGTTTTTACTTGTTTGCTAATTTATTTCCTGTTGATATCTCTGTTACTTTTTCAGGCCCATTTCCTCATGTTTTCTGGATTTACTGTCCTCAAAATTCCTGCAACTCTCTCTAAATGTTGTCAAAGTATAAGCAGCATCAGCAATATTAGAAGCTCCTGTACAATTCCTGTGCAATGTGTATTTTAATAAGACACTCAGGTGATCCACTTGTCTCTCCAAGTTTGAGACGCACTGTCTGAAATGATAGCATTCATTAAGTTTCTTACTTCTGTTCTTTTCTCGTTTCTTGGATGATCACATCTGCACCAGACTTTGACATTTATATCCTTATGACTTTCAAAATAACTCCAACTAGATATATCTTTGAGTGCCAGGCATTCATTTGGATTTGCTTAGCTACTTGCATATCCCATAGGCACCCAAACTAAATATTTCTAATATTGAGCTAATTTTCATTTCCTCCTGTTTGCTCAAACACCCAGGCTGGAAATCCACTACCCTTGACTCCTCTTTCTCCCATCAGTGGTGGAATATACTAATATAGAAGCATCAGCTACAGACCATGCCATGGGAACATTTGAAATTAAATGCTCCTATTTTTCGCTGAATCATTTTTTCCTCTCTCTTCTACCCAAAATGAGGGGAAAGGAGTTCTCTGGAGGTCAGCTGTCAGAACTGGTTTGCTTGCAGCTTCCTGAGAGCATGAGAGAATGCTCATTTTTAGAAAATGCAAGTTTGGATAGTTTGGCTTTTTTCATTTGTTTTTAAAAGTTTAAAATCAAAGTAGAGGAAGAATTGAATTCTAAACAAGTTGCCTAAGAGAGGAAGAGCAAATCCTTTCTTAATGCAAAAGATGGCAAAAATGTATACGCCCTGATTTGCCTTCTGACTGCAGTTAACAGGAACTAACTATCTAGAGTGCTTTGGAAGTTCACACGAAGTTGCTGTTTTCCTATTCTTAAGGCTACGTGCTTTTCAGAAGCAGTTGTTTAAGTCGTATTTTCCTATACAGAACTTCAGTTGCCCCCTGAATAACATCTAAATTTGAGTTAATCTGTTTGTAATGAGGTGAAATGACACATGTGGGTCAGAGACTGTCCTCTGGGCACAATGCTGCCTTGATTTGAGGTGCCTCTCTTCTTCAGGCATCAGTGTACTGAGCACCCTGCCTGAGCGAATAGCCGCAAAGCTTAGCAGCTCTACCACACTGTGCTCCTCCTGCCTCACTCAGGACTAAGAGTAACCGCTGCCCCTTGGGACAAGCTGTAGCTAAGCAGTTTAGTTCAGAACCTCAGAGGAGCATGTTGACTTCCATTAGAGCCCCAGACCCCCAGCACCAAGAGACACAGAGGAGTCTCAATGCCAGCACAGGGACATGCTCCAGGCCCTTCCCTGTTTCCTTTCGCAACATACCCTTTACCATGAACCAGTGTTGAAGAGCTTGATGCCTAGAGGTCTCTTAGTATCATCACTCACCTGAATTGTGTATGCACAGCATTTGCTTTCTTGACTGGATAAGGAACCACCGTCTCTAATACACTTCATACGGGGAAAATGTGTTTGTTATGCCAAACATCTAATTTACTAAGCAATATTCGCTGCACGGCCTGTGTGTGTAAGTGAATGGCTGCCAGGGTACGTGGAATGAGATGAATCGGGAATCAAGAGCCTTGAAATGAAAAATGGATTCGATTCCTAAATATGGCTATGACTATGCGCAGGAACAGATTAAGGAGAGCGAAGCCCATAGATGGTCGAATTGAGAGAAGAGGAGAAACACTAGCAGTTTGATGTAATTCATTTATCTCCTACCTCGCCCGCTCCACTAGAAAGAGAGTGGGTGATCCTCTCTGTATCTAATGCTCCTCGATATCCTCAGATAAAATGCAAATCAGGCCACTGAATCATGCATGAACCTCCCAGAGCCGCTCCTGCAGGATGAGGAAGGGGGCAGCAGTTCAATGTTTTCAAATAGAAATTTGCAGAAGAACTGGCAGAGAAAACATCTCAGTTTGGTGTGAATTTAAATCTTTAAACCAGTGCACAATATTAGGCCTTTATTATTCCTCATTGGTTTAAAAAATAGTAGAGCAAATAACTTGAATTGTATACATTTCATGGGCTCCATCTGGGGTTTATTTCTTTGTAAATTACCAATTATTTGTAACTGGCCAAATCCTTTTAAGAGGATTAGAAACACGATGAATCAATACAGGAGAAATTCCCATTTTTCTGTAGTTTTCCAAAAGAGTTGGAGAAGTAAGAGCTGGTTAAATAGGTTACTCAAACATGGGGACAACAAGAGTATGATTTAAATAGGTGATCCTGTAGTGGGGAGGCAGGCGCCATCTCACTGGGGTCACTGGCTCAAGTCCAAATTTTACTTCTGGTACTTTTTGGCTGTTGGGTGTGGGGAAGATATTGAGGATGTCTAAGCCTCAGTTTCTGCCCTGTAAAATGGGGGGAGTAATGATAATGGATACCGACTGCTACTGTTGTTTGGCCATAGTAATGATCCTGGACATGGAATAGCGCTGATGAAAGTCCCTGAGTTTCAGAATGCTATGGTTCTTTGGGGCTTTGATAGACCAACCAATCTGAAGTTAATTCCATGTTTGCTTTTGAAATCTGGCAGAAAAATCGTTTTTAGAAAAGGAAGCACTTCATTTTTAAAAACGTACAATTTAAGGTTTATTACCCTCTTCATAACATCTTTGTGATTCTCCTTACGAAAACAACATCACAACAAATAAAAAAAGAACAAAAATAGCATAATTGTAACAAAATCTCTCTCATCATTTCAAGAGAGGATTTCATTTACTGCTTTACTTAGGATGCTCTGTCACTCTAGGTTTCATCAGAAAATTCGAGAGGAAAACCAGTTTGATATATTGCCCACAAATGATCGAACCTGTACAGGCTCTTGAGCTGTCCTCTTCCAATTTTCTCTACTTCAGGATCCCATAAAGGTGCTGATGGTGTCATTTACTGAAAAGAGGAATCCTGGGGTTGAAGAGAGGAATAAGATATGGGCATATGTTCTTTGAATAGACACATCCGAAATGTCAGATTGACATCCAAGTGTAGATACATAGCCAAGAGCTAAGGAGATGGCTGAGAGAAGCAATCACTTTAGACTTCAGCATTGTGCTCTTGGAATACCTAGAACTTTCTCAGAGATCTTCTAGGGCACTGAGGTGGGTTGGAGAGAGTGACTCTGGGTCTCTCTACCCTACCCTACTTCAGTCAGAGCACTCTCTCTTTATTAGGTTTATATAAGGACTTCTATAAAGCTTCATTTGAAGAAAAAAGGAGACACATTTTTATAGCTTTTTTTTTTTAAAGCCACTAATCTGAAAGAATGAAGTGGTGGTAAATACATAAAATGCACAGTTGTTATTTGTTTGAGAAGCACAAGGATATATTGTTTGACTAATCATCTAAACCAATTAATTCTAGAATGGAAGACAGAGGGAGGAATGAGGAACAAAACTGTCATAAATTATAGTTAGTACTGAAATTACTTTATTGACCTGATTCATTGACAAATTCTCCTAGTCAACTGAATAATCTGCAGACACATTACGTACATCTCTCTAGATGATGTCAGCATTGACCTTTTATGTATTATTATTTTAATTCTATGTGTCACGAATCTAGTACAATCTCAGAACATGGGAATCATTTTATTCCAATCTGTATCTCAGGCTACTCAGTGGACTGTGCACCATTTCTCTTTCTTCGAAACACACAGGGAGCAAGTAAAAAGTTAGAAGAATGTATAGGTGCATTTCTTTACCAAAACTATTCACTTTCAAGAAAAAGATGAGGTAAAGTGCTAACTGATGAAACTGTTAAATAAAGAGAAGAATGAAATCGTCAGGTCCTTAAATCATGAAATGGTACAAAGCATCATTGCAATCCCTGTATTCCTTTCCTCCACATTACCCAGTTCTGTTCTCCTCTTGCTTAGACATTGTTCATGGTTTTTTTTTTTTTTTTTTTTTTGTGGGTACCGGGGGTCGACGTCAGGACCTTGTGCGCCAGCAGGCGCCCGTGCCGCTGAGCGATATCACCGGCCCCTTTTTCGTATGTGGGTTCTGGGAGTCGAACTCGGGCCCTCGCGCTTGCCAGGCAGGCGATTATGCCGCTGAACCATCTCATCGGCCCTGTTCATGTTTTTGTGTTTGGACATTATTACAGAGTGCTCAGTTTTTAATATTGATTCATCATGATCACTGAATTGCCTTGCCTAGTGTTGATCTTTTTTTTTTTTTTTTTTTTTTTTGGTGTTGGGAATCAAACTCAGGACCTTGGGCCGGTGAGATGGCTCAGCGGCGTAAGCGCCTGCCTTGCAAGCGCGAGGGCCCGAGTTCGACTCCCGGAACCCACATACGAAAAAGGGGCCGGTGATATCGCTCAGTGGCACGGGTGCCTGTTGGCGCGCGAGGTCCTGAGGTCGTCCCCCTGGTACCCACAAAAAAAAAAAAAAAAAAACTCAGGACCTTGTGCTTGCCAGGCAGGTGGTTGTGCCGCTGAGCTATATCTCCACCTCCCTAGTGTTGATTTTATGTGAAATCATTGACAACAGCGGAACCCCAGGACTCTTCCTTGAGTGCAGGGCCAGCACCCATGTTGGGCTGCTTTACTCTTAATACTAATTGATTTTTAGCCCCATTGTGGCTTCATTAAAGATCTTTGTTTGATATCCTGGGTGGGTGGAAGACATCCCAAGAGACATGATTCTGGAGCCCTAATCTCTGATCTCGCCTTTCTTACACTGAAGATATTCTGATTTCTTTTAGACACTGCCTTTTGATCTTTAGAGGGGAGTTGCCTTTAACTTCAAGGGACTGTTCTAATTCTTTCTTTTCAACTGGAATTCCTCAGTAAGGGATCATAACCCGATTTCTTTGTGCTCATGAAGCTCTGGTGACTGACCCTTGGTATGGCTAGCCCATTCCTTAGGAGGTCTAGGCCACTGTGTGGATCAAATGAGGGGGAGGATGAATTGAAGGACACACTGGAGTCCTTTTTGCCAGAGCACTGCTTTCTGTACTCAACCAGTGTGGCAATTTCATATCATCTAAAACTGTTTGGAAGGTTTGGTGACTTTAAGCATGTATCAAATAATATCTAAAACATTTGTTTGCTTGGTTGTTTGCAACGAATAAAGATATTTGAGCAATGGTTTATGCTCCTAGCTGCACAGTAGAATCCAGGGGAACTTTAAAAAGACAGAACCTGGCTTAATTGGTTTGGTGTGGGACCAAATAGCTATTTATTTACTTAAGAAAATGGTCTCCAAGCAATTCTAAGGAGACTCACTTGAAAAACAAAAGGGTCCTTTGCCCCTAGTTTATAGAGTAAATTATTCATTGAGGAGGGAATGAGGCTTTGTGACTCTAAGTGTCCAGGCTTAGTATTTTTAAAATAGTGGTAACCTTTTTGTTTGCATAAGCCAATGAATTTTTAGTGACTGGCTGTTAAAAAGCAATA
Source organism: Erethizon dorsatum (assembly GCA_028451465.1). NCBI lineage: Eukaryota > Metazoa > Chordata > Mammalia > Rodentia > Erethizontidae > Erethizon > Erethizon dorsatum. The sequence goes on along the minus strand of CM051823.1, from coordinate 140,392,409 downwards.
TCTAGTTAAAGACCCAACTGATGAGTGAATGGTCTTGGAGCAAAAAAAAGCTGGCTGGTTTCTCCAAGGCCCTGGTGAGTTAAAATAACTCTGCATCTGTGGTCATCCTCCTCGGCCTATAAACAGGATGAGGGAGCAGTCACAGTGAAAATGGGAGTGCCAGCGCCTGGCGCAGGGTTGACAGGCAGACATATAAACAGAGTCCTGGGAGGAAATTATGTTTACAGCAATTAAGAGGGAAGCCCTAACCTCTGAAGCAACTGGGGGAGTCTGGTGCCTATAAATAGTCAGTCAGGTTATTTCCAACATTCAGTAATAACTTTTCACCAATAAATATCTCCTATTATGTATTTATGTCTCCTATTATATAAATAATGTCTCCTATTATGTATAAATTAATCATTGTTCTGACACAGATGCAGCTGTCTATTGTTCTTAGGGTTTTTGCATAAAAAATTATAGACTAAGCCACATTACTTCCTCATGTATAAATAGCAATATGTTTCAAGTAACTGACTTACAGTACAAAAACTCAAAGGGAGAAGGTGCCTGAAACGTAAATATTGGGGAACTTCACCTCACATAAGAGCCAGTACAAAGATCCTTTAAAACCTCCCTGAACTAATAGTGGTGATTACAGAAAAATATTCATTGCAAAAAAAGGTATGGACTGAACAATGTTCTTTGCTGAAAATAAACGTTTGTAGATTAACTGATGGGGTGTAGACATAGAGAGGTAACAGAATCATAGTGTAAGTTAATAAGGTTCCTGGAATACATTAATTGTTAGAGTAGCTTTAATTGCATTCTAGAGGGAGGCACTGAAAGTTTTATTAAAATGAAAGTATGCTAGGTGTTACCCTAACATTTAAAGATATTAATTTTCCATTTTTGGAGGAAAAAGAATAAAGATTAGTGGTTGAGATCAAGGACTCTGCAATCAGACTTTTGGGGTATACGTACTATCTCGATCATTTTCTAGTTCTGAGAGATTTTAGGCAAGGCATTTAAGGTGTCTGTATGTCTTTCTTGTCTGTAAAATGGGGACAGTAATAACATTCATAGCTGTTGTAGGAATTAAATTATTTAATGTAATGAATCAGTTGGAATAGCACCTGCAGACTAAGTGCTTGTTATAAATACCCAGTACTTAGAAGTTGGATTCTTCAGAGAGGGTTGAATACTTTTGAAATGGATTTTGACTGAGAAAACCTGTGGAAACAATTTCTGTATACTGAAGATTATTTTCTGAACAAAAACTTGGCACATTGTCAGTCAAATTTTATGCTAAGCGCCTGGCCTAAGGAATGAGGCCCAGGAAGCCCCCAACCCTTTTCATCAACTTACCTTGTCCTTCCTATGATTTCTGAAGGGAAACAATATTTTCTTTGAACAGAAATCTCTGTTTCCATCTGAAGATGGAAAAAACCAAAAGACAGGGCTAATTAAAATAATTTCAAAAGGTTTTTGTTTACTGCACTCATAATATTTAAATATCTGTTATAGAAAGTGCTTTCATAAGCAGGGAGGACCTTGAAGGACCGAGAGTTATCTGTAGCCCTTTGTCATACATATCCTTTCATCTCCAGAGGCTTTACAAGGTTGCCTTATTAAACTCTAGGGTGACCTTGTGCGGACACAGTACTGAAGCTTATTTGTTGATTGAGTTTTCTGGAAAGCAGGCCCTGCCAAAAGTTCTACAGGGGCCCCAGGAGAGCTCGAGGCCTGTGGAGCCTCTTTCAGTTACTAAGCACCTTCTTTAAATGTAAATGGAGAAAATTGTGCCAAGACGCCATCCATGGACCCATAGCAACTGTGGAAAGGTCTCCCACACTGGCGCTGTCCACTGATCCTTCCTAATAAAGGAAATTAAACTGATACAGCAATACATGAATTCAGTTGCTAGAGAGCAAACAGCAAAGATTTGGAAGATATTTGTATGTTTATATCTGAGCAGGCAGGATAATTAATTTTACTTCTTTTAAATGACATGGTATTGGAGTTGAAATTAAAGGTCCCATTATTTAGCAACCATTATCTATATAATAATAACAGCCAAAACAAAAAATGAATGCTTATTGTACATTTATTACATTCTGGCAAGTTTCTATGCTTTACATAATAGGTATCACTCATTTAATCCTCACATCAGCCCCATAAGTAACATTATTAACTCTAAGTCCCAGACTATGAGCGACGGATCCTAGAAGTAAGAAAATATATGGTAGAGTAAGTGGGGTTGGATTTATTCAAAGGCTTAAGAGGGTTTATAGATCAGAAGTCCTGGATAAAGCCCAGGTGTTCTGCCTTTAAGTCTCATAATCAAACACTTCTCCAACTAGAGAATTTCAGAATGAGAATTGAACAACTCCTGAATATAAAATTATTTTTATGTAAGACTGTTCTATTTATTTAGAGCATTTTACTGAAACTAGTATTTTCTCTTAGTATTTAAAAAACCCACAATATAAGTCAAGATTTTACTTTTTGTTAAGTAAGACAAAAAGTTCAGCTTGTTCTATGGCTGTGTACTAATCCCTGGTGTAGTGGGAAGCTTTTTTTCTCTGTAGGAACTAGGTCCTGTGAAGAAAATTTTCATATGATCTGTAATACATTATCACAGTTTTGAGTGAATTACATATTCCATTGCGGTTCTCATTCCTCCACATTCTCCTAACACTGAAAAAATAGCCTAGTATTCTTTCTACCAGAGAAAGAAATGGAGGCCCTTAGTTTGTGCCTGGAAAGAGCAAAGGAAGTGCAGAGCTATTTAAAAGCTCTGCACGTGTGGAATCAATATAATTTTCCATTGGCTGGTTCAAAAATGTATTCAAATTATGTAATTTTGAAACGTTAAACTTTGGAATTTAATTCTCAAAACAAAGGTTTTTAGATAGTTTGCCTGGCGACTACTGCCATTGGTGAATTTGAATAGCAAATTGTTTGTAATCATATACAAGCAATCTTTATGTTTTATTCATGTTTCCGTAAGGGCAAGCTCCGCCATGTGTATTGTTATTGTTCCTTGTGTACTGGGGAGGTGATGACTACAGGAAACAAGAAGAAAACCAAGACAGGGACAAATTTTCCTATTTTGTTAATCTTCTATTTTGATATTTGCCCCTGCATTTGGATTCATACCTAATTAACCATAATCTGACTTCTATGCAAGATTTTTCTTAAGTAATATGACAATGCCTAAGAATATGTGGATTTTTAAATGATACCTTTGAAGCAATAAACTGAAAGTGAATAAATGGTCGATGCAGAATTAAATATCTATGACAACTCTTGAGTTGCAACACCTCAAAATATAGCTGAACTGGTTTAAAATATATAAATTCCTTAAAGTCAATGAAATGTAAAGTGGTAATTCATTTATGTGCCACACAAGATCAATATACACGGCCAAATATAAACTTTTCACATGTATTTGTAATAAGGAGGCTGGTAATAGAAGAGGTGAACATGAAATTACTATCAGAATAGCAATTTACATTGTTATAAAGTGCTCGCACCTGTGTAATTTCTTTTGACTTTCTTAGTCTCCCAAAGTTAGGTATTATTGTCTCCAACTTACACATTAGAGAATTGAGGCACATAGACAATGACATACACAGTACATAGAAGATGATGTAATCTAGTGGAAGGAAGAGAGACTTCGGGCTCAAACATTAAAAACCCCAACTCCACCCCTTAGGACCTCTATGAATTATGGAAATACGCTTAACCTCTTTAAGCCTCATTTTAATCATCTATAAAATAGTCCCATATCTTCTGACCCTAGAGTTGTTGTGGGACCAAAGCACATAATACATGTGGAAAGTTCATTTTGGTGTTGCTGGAAGATATGGGACTTGACCTCGGGAGATTCCACATGCAGTGCTTCATGATTATTTAGTTGACGTCTCTCTTCTGCTACTCAGGATTCCAGGACAGGCTTTTCGTGGCCCTGTTGCTGAAGCCATAGAAAGTTCCTGTCAAGACAGGGGCAAACTGACGCTGCCCTACATAAAAATCATTAACTTCCTGATGCTTCTTACCCTCACTTGGAGTATCCACAATCTTCCCCAAGTAGCAATGACCCACAGATGTATGTACAGAGTTAGAGTTGCATGGTCCTGCTGCATATAGTTTACACGCTTTACTTTTGGGTATTTTGTGGACCCATGTTTACCAGATGTAAGACACTGCACTATTCTAGTACAGAATTCTTATCACCCACGGCATGTGTTTACAGATTTCCCCAGTGTACGAGGTTAGGGCTATTCCTGACTTGCAGGCATTGCCCATGTCTACTGTCTGCAAATGAGGAAGATGACTGGCATTTGTGAAGTTCACTCTTAAAATAGAGAAATGGAAGAGGGGGAGGGAGACTGTACAACAGCACACGAAGGAATCCATGACAAAGCGGGAATGAGACCCAAATTAGTGACCTCCTGTCCAGTTCCCTCTCCCCCAGGGAGAACAAAGCTATTGCAACTCTTGGGTGTACAATTGCTTTTTCATTCTTTTGCACCCTTGCTAGTATATTTTCCAAGGGAGCCACTGCAAGGGCCTTTCCCCACCTACATGCAACTTATATTTAGCTCTGAAGACAAGGGTTTGGTTGGCCAGACAGAAATCAAAGGGGAGTCAGGACCGTTGGGGCCTGAAAAGGGAGGAGGATGCTAAAAGAACTGGCTTTGTAGAAACAGAAACATCTTTGACCTTGAGGTCCATAGAGAAAAGTAGCTGTAACCCTTATGATGACAGAGTTGAATTAAAATATGAATGCTTCCAAATATCTGTTGCCAGGAAGCAGATGACATGTTAAATTACTCTGCAGATTGACTACCTAATTCAGTGATTTCCTGAGTCAGGAGTTGCCAGAAGAGCCATTTTGTCCTTTCTGGCAAAAAAGCCGCTGGGATTGCTGTCTCCAGTCCTCTTTCCTGTGCTTCCTGATGTAGGAAGGCCTGTTTCCTGCCGAGAGATGCTTGATTAAACAGCACTATTTTAGTAGGCAGGGGACTAGGGAACGGGTTAGGTCTTTTGTTTGACATTGATGGTGGACCGTGTGGATGTCAGGCACACTGTAGGAACACAACTCCTTTTACAAAATGTGATATGGAGAATCAAAAGCAAATTAGACAAGGGCAAGTCCTGAAAAGATGTATTGCAACATTTTCATGTTTGATTTTATATATTTTAAGGTACCTGGTTTATTTTCTTTTTAACGCAGTTTTTCACAACTGAATGTAGAGCAATAGGGTTAATATTTGCCAAGTGAATATGATACTGCCAAAGAATATGATGCCGGTGAGAGAGATGACTGAGAAGGCAGAGCTGAGGCTCCAGGCTTAAGGCTTGACTCTGAGCCAGGGATTTTATACGTATCGCTGGATGAGCTGTTTGTATCCCAGCTCGTAACTGCTTCCCTGTACTCCCTAGCAGCACCTCTACCTCATCTAAAAGAAAGTACCCGAACAAGATGTGTACCATTTAGCAAAATTAAATAAACAAAAAACTCAGAACACTCAGGCAAAGGGAAAATAAAGAGTAGGAAGCAAACTGGAGCCACAAAGGAATTGGATCCCATAACATACAGTGAAGATTTGTTTTTTTTCTGATTCTTGTTTGGCATTGATTTTGCATGACCTTCTATGTGCCCTGACCAGTCAATTAGATGGTAAGTTCCTTAGGCACAAGGCCTCTGTCTTGGGCTTCTTTACATTTCTCATTTTGCTCATATTGATGGTGACGGTTGTGTTTCTTCTCATACGAAAGGCTCTACCTTGGAACACCCAGTATTGTAATGTCAATAAATATATCAGCAATTATTTCTAGAGTTGTAATTTTGGCTCGCAGATCATTTGCCTTTAAGCAAATTTGGTGTCATTTTGCTGAGAGATTTCTAATTTCTATTTTTAGGTTTTCCCTTCCAACAGCTGGGTGGCAGTCATAGAGTTGCCTGTTCATAAAAGAAGAAAAATGTGTGTTGGCCACAGGGTGTTGTAGAAAAGATTCCTTCGCTGGTGGGTGCAGTGAGTGGTTGGCGGAAGATCTCTTCAGACCCAACCCCACTATTTTACCACAGGCAATCCTTTTTCAATTGAAGCTCTATTGCTTACTCTATTTTGTATTTCTTTAATTCTAAAGAAAAGTATATAAAGAAATGTTTGATATATGCCTTTGCTTTTGGGGGGGGATATTTTGTTTTCTTTTTCTTCATTCTTTTTTTTTAATTTTAAAGGAAAAAATAAAACAAAATTTCAAAACAAGATAATAGGGAGTAACAATGGTTAATACATTGCGTATTGTTATCTTTAAATTAGTTACTCAGAGTACAAGATGCAGGCATTTAATTGTTCAGACAGTATTAGCACAAACCTTTCTTTTCAATGAACTAAGGGAAATTAGTAGTATAACTACCTTAACTATTTTTTTTGTGTGTATATATATATACATTTTTTTTTTTGCTTTCCCCTTTCTTTTTTTCTCCTTCCCCCCATCCCAGTTTCTTTTTCCTTTTGAACAGTTTCTTCCCATTTTACAATATCTATTGTACATTTTGGATCTTATTTACTCTTTCACCTTCTCACACTAGAGAGACAATATGATGTTTACATGTGAGTCTGGTTTATTTCACTCATGCGATTGGTCTTGATGGGGGATATATTTTCTTGCAAGAAGATTATACACCATTCAGAGGTCTCTGGCTATATCAGTAATCAATTTTGGGATTTGTGTTACCTCTGCAAAAGGGGAAGAGAAATTTGGGGAAGGGAGAGAAGAAAAGGGAGAGTGGAAGTGGGGAGGGAAAGATTTACTGATTTTTCCTTGGCTTTTCTCTGATGGCACTGGTGAAAAGTTTAAAGGAAAGAAGTCAGAGATACCGAATGAAATGATATAGCTCTGGTAATATTTTTATTAATATTTATTATGCTAGTCTACTATATTAATATGTGTAATGGGTAATTGATTCTAGTATACATCAATAGAGGATAATTAATTCTAGTGTATATCTAGATAAAGGGAAACATCTCTAAATAAAATCATCAGCTCGGCTTGTAAATATGACATGGCTATAAATCTTATCCTGCCTTAATCTGCTTTTCAAATTTCTTTCTAATTTGTATCTGTTATTCTTCAGAGGACCAATTTAAAATAGAGAACAGATTTCATCTTGAAGAATAAATGAGAGTAATGGAGAAAATTTTTGAAAAAAGAAAATAGTTGTGGGAGGTGAGGAGGAGCTGTCTACATATTAAATTGTATTCTAAAGATATAATTTTTATGTCAGCGTGGTGCTGACAGAAGTACGGAGTGACAAGTGAATCAAAGTGGCCTAGGAAGAGATCATATTACAAAAGATCATTAGAAAATGTAAAGGTGACATTACAAACAAATTTGAAAAGAGATATTTAATAAGCAATGTCAAGACAAGTCATTCACTATTTGAATAAAAACCACATTAGGTTCTTATTTACTATCATAGATCAACATGGATCAATATGGATTAAATAGTAGTACATTAAAATGAAACCAGTAACTAAAAATAAATATATGATTATTAATTGGATCTTTTTATCAAAATAAGCTTTCTAAGAAAAAATAAATTTCAAGCTTTCTACATTTGACAATGTAAACACTTAGAAAATGCATGTCTACAAAAAATCAGTTCATTTTTTAATACTAAAAAATTATTAAATACTATTGGCAGCATGTATAACACACTGAGTGTTACCATCATTATACCAAAAAAACTTTTATAAATCAACAAGAAAAACATGCAAATGCCAAAATATTAAGTAAAGATAGTAAGCAATTAATAGACAATAGGAAATGTGCAAATGACTAATAAACATCTTGAGGTTAGTCTCTAATAATAAAAGAAATGCAGACGAAATCAATTTGATGTCTATTTTCCCCATCAAGTTACCAAAAATTTTTAAATTAAATTAAATAAAAAAATTTTATTTTTGGTATTTTGAGATGAGCTTTTGCTGTGTAGTTCAGGTTGGCCTTGAACTCACTATTTAGCTCAGGCTGGCCCTGAACTCACAGTGATCCTCCTGCTTCAGCCTTTTGAGTGCTGAGATTATAGGTGTGTACCACCACTCCTGACAAAAAAATTTTAAATTTTAAAGCCCTGTGTTGTGAGGCACTGTAAGCACTGCTGATATGGATATAAACTTTTTTTTAGATTGTCTTCCCATTCTATTTAAGGTGCTTCTTGATAAACCCTAGTTCCAATTTCTTAATTTTAATGAGGTTGAATTTATACTTTGTTATGGTTTGGACCTGAAATATCCCTCAAAAGCATATGTGTGGAAGGCTTGGTAGTGCTAACGGCAGGTGATAGAAACTTTAGAAAATGGGGCCTCCCTGAAGGAAACAGGTCATTGGGGACCTGACATTGAAAGGTATGTTGGGACCTTGGCCCTCTTTCTCCCTCTATCTCTCTCCAGCCCCAGTTGCTCTGAGGTGAACATCTTTGGTGCACCATGCCCTTCTACTCATTTTAGGCCTGGAAATAAAGGTGCCAGTTGACTGTGTTTTGAAACCTCTGGAACTGTAAGCCAAAATAAATCTTTCTTCCTTTAAGTTGATTTATCTGAGGTTACTTTGGCACAGAAACAGAAAGCTGACACATTCCTGTTTTTACTTATGTAAGTTAGCACGTTGTGTGTTTTATATATTATATCCTATCCTACTGCATAGTCTAAACACTATTGACCTACAGATCCTATTGACTTATTGAACTTTTTTATATTGAACCTATTAGGAGTTTAAAATAATCATTTTTGACTTTCAGAGAGAGAGAAGTTTTCTTCCACTTCAGAGCAAACCAGGGTTAACGCTGGTCCTTCCAGGTCCAGTGGCAGTGTCTATAGGATCGCACCATAGGGAAGAGACAGAGCAGCAGGACCTGATCAATATTGGATAGCCAATAAAAATGACATGTTACCCTCTGATATCCAGGTGACAGTCCTGATCAGGAGTAGAAGAAGAAAGACGTACATTGCCATTTGTACTTTTCCAACCAAATGGCTTTAATTAGAGTCATAGGTAACTGTGTCTCCAAGTTCAATAATTCAAGTCCAGTTTTCCTCTTCATTTCAAAGGGTGAATCACCTACATTTTTCCTTCTGCTACAAATACTCCTCACTATGCAAATTGTTGTAGTAAGAAGGAATCTGTTATTTTAGGCAGGAAAGTGATAATTCTCTGGCTATTTCCTAGAAGTCTGTCTTTCCTTACTCATATTTTTTTCCTAAGGATGTGCCCTGTTTATTACTACCTACATCTTCTTCTTTTTTTTTTTTTTTTTTTTTTCCCATTTCTTCTTCTGCTTCCAGAGTTACCTAAAACTCCACCTGGAGGCAACAGGTGGAGTTTTAATCCCCTTTTACATGAGTAAGGCAGGCCAGTGGCTACACTTACTGATGTTTTCTACATCCATGCATTGTCTTGCAAGTACTCTTTTTGATTTAAATTGCAGCAGGTGCCTGTGAGTGGGTACTGGATTTCCTGCCTCCGGATTCGTTTCTATTACACTTGGACAATAGTTGTAGATGCTGACACCTGAAAATATAAAGAATAAAGATTAGAGTACAATTAAATATCCTAAGACTTTAAAATAGTATTTGCATGCACTGACTTCCTGTCAAATGGAAGACTGTTTATGATATCCTTATAAAGGCAAAAACTTCTTTAGTTGTCGGCCTTTGCAAGGTAGCTGTTGAATCAGACACCGTGCTTCTGATCTGACAATAGGATTGTTGATGCCCCTAGAAATTCATGCACTCCGGGGAAACTTGGCACTAAAAACTGGAACTTCCTTGCAAATCATTTTGCTATATAAAAGGTCCTCTGAGTCTGGTTATAAAACATGGTGATGATACTTAATCTGAAAGAGTTCATATCTGGCAGAAAAAAATGTAACTCCACATCGTTCTCCATGCCAATTAAAAACAATGCTAAGTCGAAACTAGATTTTGCATTTAGTGATATAGCTTCAATCTGAAGACCTCACTATAGTCCACTCTGTCTGGTAACAGTTAAATATAGGTTAAAAATAATTCACTGATAATAAAGTTATATAATTACAGCTACATGATCATGTAAGATTACAAGTAAAATAGATTTTAATACTGAAATTTTAGCTTATGTACAAAATGGGATACCAGTTACATATTTTAGCAGCTTGGGGTTTCAAATGAGAGAAAAAAAATCATCTGACAAAAACAAAGAGTATTTTAAAATTATGTATTTTTTTGAAAATCACTGTTTTTGTAATTGCTGGAATTCTATTGCTGCACTTTAAAAATCCTACATTAAATAATAGGTTAACAGTTTGCCCTTTCTGAAAAGGGTGAGTAAAGGAACTTCTACACTGCAGCCAAAACAACAACAACAAAAAACAAACCAAAAAAACCCAAACCCTATGTCATAGTAATTATTCTTTTATCTGTAAAAATCTCTAATTAAGCTACTTCAAATGAAATTTCATGAGACCTCTGCCCTTGGCTTACTGAGTTTTCAACTGAAAATGATTGTCAGTGATTGTGGAGGAATTGTGGAGCCTGGAGATGTGTCCTGAGGCTGGACCAGGATCAGAAAATGTGCTAGTTTTCAGAAAAGGGAAGAAGTTTACACTACTCAGACTGCACAGTGGAAAATTCAATATTGATACTGAAAAAAACTTTGGAATAGATTTTCATTATGAGCTGGTAGAAAGGAAAGAGGCGATCATTTAAGTCACAGTGAGATGAATAAAGGCTCCCATGCCAGACCTCACTTCCTCTTGATAGGGCCACTGGGCTGGCAGATTAAGGAACTCGTGATGTCTTAATGATTCTGCAGCTGGGTGGGAGGGCAGATATGTTGGAGCCCAAAATAGCTAGACAGGATGGAACAATGGGCCAAATCTAACAAGATAAAAAAGAAAAAGGGAGAGAGATAAAGACTTCTTTTAGTTCCAGAAAATTACCAACACAAACATGGGAGGCAGGTAATTTCAAGTCCAACAGGTAGACTGAAGCAGGTTGGATCCTACACTCAAGTACCTGGCTGAGGGCAAGAATAGAGGCAGTGTCCATCCAAAGAGGGGGTGTCTACCTCAACCTCATTTGCAAATATATATATATATATTCAATTAGGGGCTTTAGTAAACTTTGAACTTACAGAGTTACTATTATAATGGTTCACCAAGAGTTAGAGAGGGCATTTATTGAAAGGTCATCTCCAGAGCAAGATGGTCAGTATTTGAGTTCTAGCTGAGCTGGACATATTGAAAGTGGAAAGAAAAAAAAAATGGTAAACTAGAAGTAAAACTGAAAATCTGTAAATTATTAACTTGAGGAATGGTGAAAAGAAGAGAGAGTGTTTATTCTGAAGAATGGAAGACTTAAAATGGCCAAGATGGATTCCCCAGTAGCAAAACAAGGGTGTTGAAGTCCAAAAAGAAATTTAAAAATTTGACATTTGAAATTTAAAACAGGAAACATCAATTTTTATTATGAGAAAATTTGGAACTTTATTTTGTTTCCCTATTTTACAATTTGATAGTTGTAAATTTTGAATTATGTACTGACTGAAAAGCAATCTTTTTAAGGCTTAGGGTTTCTAGATAACTAAGATTGTATAAAATTTAGAACCTTTCATCAATTCGACTTGTCCCAAAATGGAATGAACAATGTTGTGATGCAGTTTGGTTTTTGTTGCTATGGTGGCTTTGGCTGAGAGCAGGTACAGCTTTTTGGATGTGACAAAGAGGTGATTTGTGCATGAGAGTGTAGGCTGGGACTTGATGCCTTTTAATGTCTCTCACATGCTAAGAGTCTATGAATCTGAGAAAAGGCAATTTCCCTAAAGAAAGAAGAAAACCGAAATCACCAATATCATTGATCTTTCGTTGCACATTTATTTTAAAAACTCCAGAAATGAAGACAGAAGTGCAATACTTGTGATGCAAGAATCCGTTCAGTATTTTTCTCCTCCTTTTGAGTAATTTCCTTGTCTCCTAGGTGTCCCCTTCTCAGACCTGGGCTGTCAATGGTTGAGTCTTGGGACATAATACTGCAAGGTCTTAACTTTGATCTTGATGAGGGCTAGTTAGCTCTGAAAAGTTTGAGTTCAATGCAAGCAAATCATCTTACAGGTATTTATGGTCTAAATTTTATTGAAAACTGCAACCTACTCTACCTCATAAGCTCTGGGTGTCAAGTAGGCAATGGAAGGTGGGCGGATGAGTTCATATTTACATTTCCTTTAGAAAAGCAGTAGTACAAAACCTTGTGCTCCATTTATCTCTTGGGTTACACAACATCTTGTGCTTATTTTCATCACAATGAGACCCTCATCGAGAGGTGACCATCTGGGCTTATTTTGCAAAAATATTCAATATGTATTTCCGGATGCCACACAAAGTAAAAATATATGCACTGGATGATTAAGAGATTTCTTCTACCTCAAAAATTATACACAAATAATGAATTGTTTAATTATTGAATTTGATTCTCCTTGTTTCGATCCTTTCTTATTTCTTGTTGGGGAGAGAACACAACAGCTGATGAGATAGCAATTAAAGGAATAGACAAAGCCACCCAGGGCTTACTATGTCCCGGATGGGTTCTTCCCTTCATTATCTACTTGGTTCTTGATCTCACTGTGGCCCATGCTGGGGATATGGAGGGAAGAAAGTTTGTGAGGCAACCTGTATAGTGTAATAAGTTTTCTCTTGTAGAAATAAAATAAAATATATAGCAAATTGGTCTTGAGGGACAAGAAAAATCACAACAGGATAGTGCGGCGATGTGCACAGATGAGAGGAGGCTATCACACCGGTAGTGCTGATAATTTGTGTCACATTTTTTCACATGCAGCGTCAGGGCGAGGGTGTGCTACAGTCTGAGAATACTGTTCTGGTGTTGCATGAGTTATAATCGCAGTCTCCATAAACAGCCCGAGCTCCTTGCTGTTAGCCAAAGATCAAGTGGAACAGAACTTCACAGAAGGGCTGACCTCACATAAACTGGGCCACTGGAACTTGCTGCATCAGAGGAGCAAAGTCCAAGTTGGGGAGACTTTGAGATGATGGGCTGTTCCTCCAAAGTTAGAGCATATTAGAAAATAGAATGTCAAGAGCAGGTGGGGTGCTTTTTAGGCACAGCATTCTCTGCTGTTGATTGGTTACATTCTCAGAATTAGCAAACTTTTATGCAAATTTGTGCCAAGAACATTAAATGTTACTGTGTAAGTGAAGTAAATCATTGGTATTTTGTACCTAAGGGATATGTTGCTAGGTAACGTGAACCTTGAACTTTCATCCCTTAATCTAAAAGAACGAGAACTTTGGACATATTCACTGAAGTAGGGGATTTATTTTATATCAAGCATATAAAAAAGACATTAGCTACTATATCGGATTGGATGAGGGTGAGGGAAAAGAAATACGTTGAGTGAGCCACTTTTTTCCCCTAGTTTCTACTGCATTCACTGACTGTTATCATAATATGTTTGTCCTGTCTACTTGTGTGTTTCCTCTGAAACTCACCCAACACAACCTTCTCAGTGACACAGCAAACCTCTGTGACATCTGTTGGCCAGGTGTGCGGGATTTCGTTTGAAGAGCCTGGGTCATCAGTTACATATCTTGCCAGATCGCTGTGTTTTCTAAGTGTATTTGAAAGGGCCCCAGTTCAAATCACAAGGCATTTCCGGACCCTCTGTCAAGAAGTAGCCCGTCTTTGCCAATGGGAAGAAATTATAACCAACGACAGGTTTTGACATCAAGCTATGCTTATTTCTGTTAGGTTTTTATAAACCTAAAGTGTATTAGATTTAAATTTCTATAATCATTTAAAACTGAAAAATTTTGAGGCCCTGCTAAAGTTAGCAAATATACTACTAATTCTGATTATACGTAAGACTCCACATTTGCTGTATAATGAGCACAAATCACTCCAAGAGTGTGGCTTTATTGTGTCTTAAAATCAATATAAAGCGAATACGCTGGTTCTAACAAGGCAGGTTCATTATGAAATCCACAAGTTCTTTTTTTTTTTTTTTTCAAATATGTGGCTGTTCCAAATATATATAAAAGCTTTCCAGGAGTGTATGAATTAGTATTTTCCTTTTTTTTTTAATACCATCTGATAAAAGCGTTGAAAATCATTCTCCTGACTTTAAAATTATATTTTTTAATAGTCTTTACTTTCTACCTCCCTCCTTATTTTATTTATTTATCTATTTATCATCTCTGGAATGAATGAATAAATGAATAAAAAGCTGAATATTTAAATATAGACCTATTTTAAACAAAGTCAACTGAACAGCTAGGTGGAAGGCAGGTCCTGTCTCAAAGGCATAATCTTTTATTTTCCCTTTGCTTTCTCATTATCCTTATAGCTGAGTTGGAGCTAGAAATATAGTCCTTCTCCAGTTGCCCACTTCTGGGAAGCCTTGATGGGGAAAGGCGTTTAGTAAGGACGAGATCACTGAGCTCCTGGCGTATTAACCTGAGTTCAGTGTACTTTTTTGGTAATGATTAGCCCGAGTTTCCAAGAGGTATGATTTCTGCCAACTGGACATTATGATTTTTTTGCCAAGTACTAGAAAACAGCAGAGAAATATTTCATTATTATTTTCCTTTTTTTATTGGTATGTGTTTGTGATGCATAGTAAATGCATTCATCCCAGGGAATTGGTACGTATACATATCTCATCTTGGTCCTTTTTACTTCTTTCCTCACTCACATGTTCCATCAAATACACAACGCATACAGTGATTAGCAAAATTAATTCAACCTTCTGAAACCTTTAAGAGCTATTTATAATTTTATTGAGGTAGCAAAATAACTAGGCAGTTCTTAATTATCTTTGTCCTGAGGAAAAATCAATAGATAGTCTTTAAATTTCATTTTAGATAATATTGTAGACTTCATAACACACGTACTAATAAACAAAGAAATAGAAGAACGACAACCACAGGAGGGAGATGGAGGAAGAAAAGTCACTAGCTAGATGCTCTACAAACTAGGTGGTTGGCCCAGAATCATTTTTGTTTGGCAGGAGTGCTTCTTAAATTAAATCCTTGATATAATATAAATATTAAAAAGCTCATACTCTGCTGAGGTTAACATGAGTGCAAGATGGCTTTGTAAGAAGATAGTCCGCTCAGAGCAAAAGAGCCCAGTGATGCAGTCAGGTTTTCTGCTGGAGATATCCTGATGAATAGACACTATTTTATCTCTCACTCCAATTATTTGTTCCTGTCTTTGTCCTGTTATAGAACAGCTGATCTTTATATTTCCTTGGTTATTAAATAACTTGATTTTTAAGGGTTTCAACAAATTGAGACAAATATGCCACAGACCCTGTGCACTTTGTACTTTGATGCTGTGCTATACTGGTCATCTGAATGTGCAAGACAGAGAGGCTATGTCTTGCTACAGTAGAAGTAGAAGTGAAAATATAAGTGTACAGCTAGATGACACAATTCTTTCTTCTAAGCCAGAACATTGGCTAAAGGAGAGCTGGTTGGCTGGGCATGGTGGCACACTCCTGTAATCCCAGCACTTGGGAGGCTGAGGCAGGAGAATTGCTGTGAGTTCGAGGCCAGCCAGGGCTACAAAGTGAGTTTAAGGCCAGCCTGAACTGCATAGTGAAACCCTGTCTCAAAAAAAAAAAAAAAATGGAAAGAGCCGGTTATATGTGGATATTTAAGGGCACTGTTTCATGGTATGAAATAAAAATAATTTCAGTTTTAAGTAATTTGTAAACAGCATGTATGCAAAGAGCTAATTTTGCAAAGCATGATTTTCTCCCCTAGATTGACTTTAAATTTATTTCACATTCAAATAAGGCATGTCGTGATTGGGACCTTAAGAAGACATATTTGAAGGATGTAAGACATGGCAATAAACTTCCTTCTCTGAACAGATTGCTGTGCCATTATCTGTAGATGCCCCAAGGCTGAAGTTTCTTTAAAAATTATTTTTAAACTGCTTGAATCCCCAACCTCCCACCAGCCCCCATATGGCTAATTCTTGACAATGCTATTTCAAAGGAAACCCAGGACTGTGATGTGATATATATTTGTGTGTGTATGTTAGGAAAAGAAAGGGATATGCAAAGGCAAGAAAAACAAAATTTATTTTAAAACATCTTTACTTGCTCAGAAAAATATTTAGATATAAATATATTAACCTATTATTCTTTCAGTCAAAATTAAGCATTCTTCTCTGTTCTGTATTGTTTGTTCTTAATCCTATATTAACCATATTTGCTAGCATAGTATGACGTGAAATATTACATCTTTATAGCTTTATAGTGATTCCTTGGGAAGCAAGACCCTCATTTCAATGGTTTTACTTCTAGGATCCTCAGCCCATGAGCATAGTAGATGCTGAGTTATTATCTCTTGTTTTGAATACAGCATTTCAAACCTTTAGAGAAAGCCAGCTGCTAGTAGGATAATTTCATTTCATTTTTCCATAAAGAACTACTTTTAAGAGATTAAGATCTTAATCTTTTTGTACTTTGGAACATTTTTATGTTCACAGTGTAAAAGAAAAAGCATGGCTGGATTGGTCCTTCCATGGATGGGTGGTTGAGAGCATGTCATGGAGGCCCCAAATTCTCTTGTGAGCCCATGAACTGGTGCTCATCTTGCCAGGCATGCTGGGTAATGCCCTTAGTAGTCAGCCTCAGCAGCAGCCATAGCCATAGCACATTACTGAAGGGGCCCAAGGTGTGGCTCCAGGTGGAGATGGGGCTGGAGAGGCAGCAAGGGGAGAGGAAGCACTCAGCCAAGCTATGCTATTACTATTTACAACACTTTAGATCTCTCACTGTTGTTTAGGATAAAGCTGTTGTGAATTGCCCTAGAAATTTTAACTTATGAAGAGGCTGGTGAACAAACAAATACACAATCTCATAGACTGAACTGTTTTTAAGAATTAATGTTTGGAAAATTATACCATGATCACTGGGAGAATGTCAACAGTGATTTCAAGTGTGGAGATCCCCGTGGCCAGGTTTCAGGAGTATGTATTGTGAACTGTAAAACACACAGTCCAACTTTTTTGCCGGGAACTCAGAAGTAGGGATAATTCTGAGCCAAAGTTTTCTTGACTCTGCACAGAACTCACTGTGGAATGCTTTGGAGTTTCATTTCTCAACGTGGGCAATACTGTGGGTCATTCTGCTTCCATATTGCTGGAATGGTAGCTCTGGTGCCACTAAGGCAGTGTGGTCACCCCAGGCTATCCTTTGGGATCTTCTAAGGAGCTTAAAAAAAACCTACAAATGATACTTCAGCTGTCTTTAAGAGGTTCTGGCTAATTGGTCTGGGCTGGGGCCTGGACTTCCAAACATGTTTTGGGAATTGATCTGAGTGATTTTAATAGAGCTGAAGGCTCCAGTGTTGAGAAATGCTTTGCCAAGGTATGAAGAAGAGCACAAGTGTGAAGCAACAACACTGCTAAGCACGGCAGTGGACACAGCACTGCCAAAGGCAGCAGTGACAACTATAGTGCTAAGTGCATGACAGCAATGACAGAGTAGCCTACCTGGGATGGGCAGACCCAGAGAGGAGAAGGCTTGCTGATAACCTGGGTGCCACTTGGCACTGGCCAAAAGCACAGAATCATTCTTCAGTAGGTTAAAGCTCATATGTGTTCAGTAGCAGCCAGGTTTCCCGCTGGGTGCTGGCCCAGGGCACATAGAAGACAAGATCTAGTCTCTACATTTGAGTAGGAGAGACTGACAATATGGGTGCACGATAGAAATGGGAACAGAGAACAAAAGGACACATGGGAGGGAATTTATTCCATCCAAGGTGGGAACTGTGTGATGGAAAAGAAACTATTACTAAGTCCACCAGGTGGCTGGGAGGGAGTGGCACCCAGGTGGTGGCGGCGGCTGTGGGAGTTAGTGTGGAGGCAGAAAAACAGCTTGGTGCGTTCTGACAGCTCTGCGTGCATAGTGTAATGAGGCGGGTGGGTCAGGGTCACATGGTGGAGAGCCTGGCAGTGCTCTCAGTGGGCATCGGTATTCCCTAGTATGCAGTGGGGACACAGAAGGGGGACTCTGGGAAGGAATCAGAGGGTCAGAGTTTTGTTCTGAAGACAGCACCCTGGCCTCACTGTGGGTCCTCTGTGACAGAAGAGACAGGAGCAGGCGAGAGAAAGTGAGTGCTCACAGAAGAGCAGGGTATGAGGGGTGGAGAAGAGGTCAGAGTGGAGACATGGAGCCTTTTCTTCCCTGAGTTCATTGACCTTTCACCTTGATCTGGTGACCTGAGTGCCTAATTTGCTTATACTGATCATCAAGGAAGGGCAAAATGTTGTTTTCTTTGTTTAGTGATCTTTGCACTCATGAGTTAATCAATAAAAATGCATAGATAACACAATTCCCATTCTCCATAAATTTATATCCAGGATATTACAACAAATCACATCACAGATAAAGAGTGCTCTCCACTCTTTCTGAAAAGCAAGCAGGTGCTAGGTCAGAGAGGCAGGACGAGATCAGTTAGAATTAGACATTTCCTGATAAAATCCATTCAGGATATTGAGAGTGGAGGATTAGTTTCACTGCTTTACCTCCTTGGGAGTGAGGCATTTGAGTCGGGTGGGAAGGAAGGGAATGAGGAGCAGGCAACCAGAAAAGCTTTGCAAGGAACCCACTCGTTGCTGTCTTCTTCCCACTCTCAGGATCTCTCCAGGAACTGTGGTTCCCAGTTTTCTGGTTTTCCTAATCCCCAGACCCGCAGGCCGTGTGCGGGCAGGCAGAGGGCCGAGCCCGGGCAGAGGCATCTCCAGCCTGAGTGCAGTGCCCACATCCTGCGCTGGCCTGGCTCCCGCCGCTGGAATCTGGTTATTAGTAAAACCCTAATTCCTCCCCAGAGCTGCAGTGCTCCTCACCACCCTGCCATGGCGTGTGCCAGTCATACTTTAAAAGCACCCTCGGGATCTGAAGCATTGTCAGATGCAGAGGAACCCATGGCTTGGATCTCTGAGCCACGGCTTCCTCTCCAGGGAAAACACCAGTCAGAATTGGACCCGCTGGGCATCATTTCAGGAAAATCTTTCAATTTCCCAGGAGAAGAGAGACTGTGGGGAAAAAAAAATATTCTAGAGCGTGTAGAGAATATCTTCCATTTCGCAAGATAAAAGCCAACCTGCTCAATGAAAAATAGCACATTCTCAGGACTGGAAGGGACAGGGGTGGATTCGTTCAGTGGCTGTGAAAGGAAGCTTGACTCATGGTGACGCTGTCTGAAGGCAGCGGCACAACAGGCAGAAGTGAGAGTGTAGCACAGACCCAGGAAGCCGCAGACGGGTGCTCCTCGCTGGGCCAAGACCGCGGACTCAGTTTCCCTGCTCGTAAAGTTGCACAGTGTGTTATCCGGTTGGGAATAAACTCACAGTAATCTTTACAGAATGTAGTGTGAGAAATGGCAAATATTTCCTTAAAGAGTGAAGTTAATAAATAAGTTGCTCCCAACCTGTAATTTTTTTTGGAGTTTACTGCTTACTCTTTAAATCAGAAATAGCCAGGTGAAGAGCTGTAATTCTAATGTTCATTTCTTTTTAGGAAGAGGGGCAGGTTGGATTCTGTCTTTGATTCCTGTCTCTAAGTAGAGCATTCAAATTCTTAGGCTCCGTTCATTAAATTGTTGGAAATTTCCCACTAATTCACTTCCCAGGAACTTAACTAGATGTGTCAAAATCCACTTTTACCTCCACACTCTGCATACAATTCTAATGAGGAAATGGATGTAGCAATTTTTTCACTTGTATGATTTTTAAAGCTTATGTTTTGATTTCCCTTATGAGAGAAAATATTTTATAATGCAGTGGAAACAAGTTATAACAATGTTAAGAAAGCACAAGGTTAACACACACAAGTTAGACTTCCTGTGCTCAAATTGGGAGGTTAGCTGGGTAGCTATGATCTCCAAGGAGGATTTGCTACAATTTGCAGTAAAACTGAATTAGTGGCAGTCCAAGAAGTAGTTTCCACTGCTTTGTAACAGTCTCCTAGTTGACTAAAGAAATTGGCACTTGCTATCTAAGACAGGCAGAGTTAAAAAAGTATAATTACTCCCAAGCTAAGTATACTTACAATGAAAAATAAACTGGTTCATTACAACATTGTTTATAATAGGAAAAATTGGAGATAATTTAAATATCAAAAGCAGTTAAACAGTGGCATATTCACTCAGTGAAATGTCATGCAGTATTTAAAAGTTAAAGGTGGAATTATTGACTTAGAAAAATGTCTGTGCTATAGAAGGTGGAGATTATTATAGAATCATATGTAAATCATAATTTCACTTTGGTAAAACTCAAGCAACATATCTAAAGGCTTACAAAAACACATATATATCTTCCAAGGTATGGCAGTGTGGTATGCACACATGCTTAGGGGTGGAGTAATATCGTGAAAGTGAAATTTAAAAGGTGGCATTATGTATTTTTTCTTTTTTATGCCACTGTAGTAAATATATATAATATGAAACAATGGACATTTAATATTTTGTAATAAAAAAGAAATGTTACCGACTAAATAGGTGGATTTCACCAAAATATATTTGTTTGAAAATCACCCATGGGGCCGGTGAGATGGCTCAGCGGCATAAGCGCCTGCCTGGCAAGTGCGAGGGCCTGAGTTTGACTCCCGGTACCCACACATGAAAAAAGGGCCGGTGATATCGCTCAGCGGCACAGGCGCCTGCTGGCGCTCGAGGTCCTGAGGTCGACCCCCGGTACCCACAAAAAAAAAAAAAAAAAAAAAGAAAAGGAAAATCACCCTGAAGTTGACACTTTATTTAATGCCACTATGGAAACACAGATGTGTCTGAGCCAGGGCCAGAGTGCCTGGCAATGATGACTCGGTGGTTTTAAAGTCTTTGTGTTCATAGCTTTAATGATTTTTTTTTTTTTTTCATTTAAGAGAGTGCACTTCAGTACTCTACCTGAGTAATCCAGAAATTGAAATCATGTATTCCAGCACCCCAGCATAACTATCATTAGGCAATCAAATTATTGGCTATGACTTTCTAAGCATGTTTTTGTTGCCTGGTGTAAATATTTTGACCATAGCTTTAGTGCACTCATAATGTTTTGCATAACAAAAATAACAGGTGCAGCGAAAAGGAAAGCAAGTTGCTTGAGGACACGTGCTCAGTCGTGTATGCCTTGACTTTTTAGAGTGTATTGTCCTTGTTACTGCTGTTGCAGTGTAACTGGTTGCTATGGATGATATGGGGTGATGAAAACCCTCTTTGGGAATAAAGTAAAAACTCTACCCAGATGAACTCAGGAAGCCATCAAGTACTCTACTCAAAGCCTCCTCTTCCTGGGGGTGTCTCCATCTTACACTGTGGGTGATGCATTACCCAGAGATTTGCTGAGCGTATGTTATTAGTGGGCCGGAGGAGGTAAGTAGTGTTATAGGAAACCAGGAACTCAGGTTTGCTGATTCAGTTGTCACAGGCAGTACTAACAGGCACTTGAACCTACTACATACTCCCACAGACAAAAGGAGATGTGCTGGAAGAGATATGAACAATTGCTAATTTAGGAAGGACAAATTACCCTTGCAGTCTGACAGGGCCAGAGGATACAACCAACTCCTTTTGGCAGGAAATTTCTTTTCTTTTTAATGGATATATTTGGAAATACAGTCTAAAGTGCACTTGTGCTTGAAACAGACTATAAAATGGTTTTCTAATTTTCATAATAAAATCATTTGGAAATCAACAAAAGTGATTCTCTCATCAGCCCCAGAATTGTAGAGCTACAGTTTCTGTTAGGATAAGTAAACCAAAACCATAGATATTTCATGCTACTTATCATCATGTGAAGTCAGCCCAAAAAATAGAATTTAAAGAAAAATCAAGGCTAATACAATCCAAAGTGCATTTTAACTGTTTTGGTATTGAAATGTGAGACAGGAAGAGAAGCACATCTCTAACGTTAAATGGAATAAAAATCCTTAGAAAATCGTTTCAATTATACTCATGTGGACAACTACAGAAAAAAGTTTACTATGAATTAATTCATCCCACATAAAATACAATACATTTTCTCTCTATTTTGGAGATATTCATTTTATGTACTTTCGTGAAAATAAGATAAATGTAGCTTTCTGGTTCAATATGGGTTATGGTCTCTCCTGCCTGCTTCTCTTCCTTTTTCCTTCTTCTGGTTGTAAGTGATTTTATCTCAGTTCTCCTAAAGAAAAATCTTTACTCTTTAGAAACAGTAATTTTAGTTGATCTTATATTTGATATTGCAAGGCAAATTATTAAACATTAGCATTTCATTTACTCATTGATTTCTCCTTTATAATAGACATGAATTTTATACTTTTGACTTTAATTACTAGGCGTATAGATTCTTGCTCTTTATAATTATTCAGTACAATTTAACAGTATGACATATTTTACTGCAGAAAATTCCAGTAAGTTTCTCCCGGTTGTTGAGGTAGCGTTCCTTAGTTCTGACTTAGGATGCCCTTGTTCTTCAGCATTCTTATATTATTGAAGGAAGAATAATGAAAACTCAAAGAAGACGACATACCTGCTGCTGACTGAGGACATGAAATACTATTTGTGGAGTCAGAGTTCAATACTTGTGAGTAGATGGGCAGTATTCAAGCTTTAGATATCAGTTATACAGGGTGGATGTAATTATACTAGGCTTGGTAAGGCTAAGAGGTATCAAGTGTTTTTTCCTTTCTGGGAGCTAGTTTAGGAGAACTAAACCATTTTCTGCTGAAAGCCAGCAATAGCTCTCCACTCTGACTGGAGATGGTATTTCACTGAACTTGAGCCATTCTCAGAACCCTGCAGCAGAAATCAAGTTGTCTGATTCTGATGTGCCTGGTAGGGCTTATGGGGAAAAAAATCCATCAATTTTATATTGTTATATGGACTGCTGAGCATTAGAAGTTTAATTCTACCTGTCAATTTTATAACTATTTCTGTAAATACACAAAGTACATTTTTAAATGAGTTCAAGTAAAAGGACTTGATGGGGTGGCAAGAGTTAAACATATGCACCCAATTAAGATTCTTTCAGGAATAAATTTGAACTCTCTTTTTGGCTCAGCAGCAAACCACAGAATTAAATGATGTTCCCAAGGCTGACTGATGTGTGTCCTTTAGACTTTATAATATAAATTTCTTCTACTCAGTTTGAAGAAAGCGACTTTCCTGGGGTGGATGAGTGGAATTCACCTTAAGTTTTGACATAATATTTTTGTCTTTATTCATTTCCAACAACTTCCTCATTTTTATTAATTCTTCTTTGAATTGAAAATGTGTTTTTAATTTTCTGAATGCCTAGAACAGTGCTAAGAGATCAATTTATAGCTTTAAATCTTATGTCAAAAAGAAGAAAGGATAAAAAATGAGCTAAGCATATGATTTTATAATGGGGGGGACTTCGAGCCCTTAATAAAGCTCCTTACCATATTAGGTTTAGGGTTACAATGATGGAGGGGACATTCTCTGTCTCAAGGAGCTTACTAATTTTGAGGTTTCTGTTGGTGGATTTCATCTATTGAAGGTAAGTAAAGTACTTTGTTCTAGGCAAGTGAGGACTTACAAAATGAGAATGACATAAACATTCCCCCCAGTTGTTTAATATCAAAAGTGGGAGGCAAACTTTTGGACACTCAATTATAGTACAGTATAATCAGAAGTACAATAGAGGTAAAATTGCATAAAGAAGTACGAAAATAATTCATGTGAAGTTTGTAAGGATTTTCCATTTATAAAAGCAAGATTCTTTCCCAGGCTAGCATGTATAAAAGTTCTGGATACAAGTATTTCTTACAGTCTTCTTTTAATGCAATTTTTACTGGCAAGAAAATAAGGGAATTCCTTGAAGGCCAGAAAAACATTTTCAGGGGGTACAGAAACTGACATTTGTGGTGTTATCGGAACATAACTTACATTTTTAAATACACATTGGACATTTCTGAAAATTGGATATATTAGGCTTTAAAGAAGGTCTCAAAAGTTTTTGAAAGATAGATAACATACCTATTTTTTATGAGTTCAGTTAAATTAGATAACTTCCATTGTTCTACGCATTCAGAAAATTAAAAACACATTTTTAATTCAAAGAAGAATTAATAAAAATGAGGAAGTTGTTGGAAATGAATAAAGACAAAAATATTATGTCAAAACTTAAGATTTATAGCTAAGATGATGCTAAGAGATCAATTTATAGCTTTAAATCTTATGTCAAAAAGAAGAAATGATAAAAAATGAGCTAAGCATATGATTTCAGAATGGGGGGGAACTTGAAGGAAATTGAAGAGACAGAAGTTGATGAAGTAGAAATCAAAGCCACAATGAGAATATCACGAAAATTTTGCTTCTAAAAGTGTAACAAATATGGCATATTTCTATGAAGATTTATCAAGGAAAATAGAGAATTTATAAATAAATAATATTAGCAATTAAAAAGAGAATGTTACTACACATACAGCATTATGAGATTTGATAAATGAGAAAAAACAAGAAGTCTGGAAGGTGAGAGAGTTATGGATGTGTCTATAGTCACAGGAAGAAAACTTTCAGTAAAATGACACATTCATTCATTCATTCATGGTTTAACAAACAAAACTGTTGTAGACAGATCACTTTCACCTCAAAAAATAAAAGAGTCTACAACATTTTCTTCACTTCCCGGAGATCTAGTTTTCCACTAAAAATGAACTTTCTTTTTAAAAAGGAGGATGAGGAAAAGCTGTTAATGTATGTCTTTTCCCTGTAGCATATGGAATTTTGTATAAATACAAATACAAATATGCATAGTCACACAAAGGACATTGATGGAGAGGCAAGAGTTTATTGCCCAGTAGTAAAGAACATGAATTTTGTAGATAAATTGCTAAATTAAAATCTTGGGATTATATGATTTGAGGCAAACTTTCCTTCCTTCCCTATGCCTCAGCTCTGTCATCTATAAAATCACTAAACAAAATAGTGCCTACCTTCCTGGGTAGTTGAGAGGATTATATGACTAAATACATGTGAAGCGTATTGGAAGATGCCTGGCAGATTGCAAACTCTAAGCACTTAGCAAGTATGTAGTGGCTATGATTCTTTAATAAACAAAGTGTTAACATATTGATCTTATAGTAAAATTTCATGGGTGCTTTTTGAGTTATTCTTATTATTCTGTATATTTCAAAATTTCTACCACATTTTACTTTTATGACAAGAGCTATGTGAAGCATGTATACACATACACACTGCTCACATATAAACCACAAAAACTCAAGTCCTTTGGCTGGAGTTGGCTGGTAGACTTCCCTGGAAGGAAGCTTTGGTTGTGGGCAGAACATCACTTCTGAGAGCTTTGCCCCCAGCGACCAGATGCATGCAGCTGTTTCTCCTGAGGCAGCACAGGTAAAGCACTGACTCAAACATGTGTCATCACCTAACATGGCGGTTCTCTGTGAGCAGAGGTAATGCCAACTGCAAAGAAAAGGCTCTTCCCAGGCATTCTTTAATAAAGGTGCATCAGAATCACTCTTGGCACTCCCAGTCTAAGGATGTTCAGTCTGTCCCTAGAGATGGTAACGGACAGATCAGAGTGGGCTCCAGACCTGTAAGATGGTGGACAGCTGTCTTATTCTATTTCCACTCAACTTTTTCCCACATATTGGCTCAGGCAGCCCTGGGCTACTGTGCATCAATGGTGCACAGAACTTCCTAATTAATTTAAAATATATGATGCCCACATAACCTAGTGGTCCAGGAAATGTCCTACTTTAGGAAATAGGAATACATAAGGAAAACTAACAAAGGTGTTCATTCTCAGAAATTAATTTTCACAAAGAGAGTCAGAAAAGTAACAGATTAACGTGTGTGATAATTACACTGTATAAAACATGCTCTTCAAGGAGGAATAAACAAAATGGTATGATAGAGTAATGGGAGTGGAGGCTTTAGACAGTGCTCAGGGAGAGCTATGATCAGCAGAGGACTTTAGAAAACAGGGTGAGAGGGAGTGGGTCATGCTTAGGAGAGAGGTGAATATTTTCCAGCCTAAACATTGCATAGAAAAGATCTCAGCAAGTTGAAGGTTAGGCACCTGGAACCTAATGTATAAGGGACAGAATGGGGTAATTAAGATGCTGGAGAGGTGGATGCCTAGAGATTTGTTGCCAAGACAAGGAATTTGGGCTTATTTAAGTGCAACATGGACCCACGGAAGGCTTTTAAAGAGGGTAGAGTGAAGTGATATAAGAAAATTTACATTTTCGAAGATTACTCTAGCTTACTGGTAGGTGGGTAATAGTGAAAGTGCGGAAACTAGCAGGAGGGTACTGTCATGGCCTAGCGGAGAGATGATGACAGCTTGGACCTGGCTGGTAGCAGAGGAGATGGTGAGAGGGGGGTCAAGTTGGCGTTTCTTTGAAAGTAGAAGATAGCTAAGATGTTTGTGGCAGATTCAAGCATTTTGAACCACTACGTGGCAGATGTAGATCAGGCTATTGTGTCAAAAGCCATCGCGGGACCTTCTTCCTGTGAAGGGAAAGGGAAAGAATGCTGGCTCATCTCGCAGGTTCAAAATGCGAGAGTCTGTTTGTTTTATTAGGCAATTAGAATATATATCACTATTGCATCTGTCTTGCTGCCTGTAGCTGGCGAGACCCGTTTCTGCCCAGTGGTCAGTTATCAGCTGGGCATAGTTAGGGCTCCCTCCTAGCCTCTTATGTCATAGGTAGAGTAAGTCTAGAATTCATCAGTCCAAAGAGATCTGCGTTAGGTGTGGGGCCAGCTGCTCTGTGGGACATCTGTGGAGGAGTTAGTTTTTCCCTGCGCAGAAGTGCCAAGGAACCCTGATCTCACCTGAACTTTGCAGCCCTCCCCCCTTGTGAGGGTCCAGGGCTCACCTACATCTCAAAGAATTGCTCTGTCTCAAAGCCAAGCTGAGCACAGGTCAGAGTCCTCTTCTCTCTGCTCCTCATCTACATGGTTGGAGTCTTCTTGAATTCCTGCTCAGGCTCTTGGGCTAACTCCAGAAGATCATGGTTTTACGCTACCCAGAAAATGGGGTTGGGGAAGGGAGTATGATGTAAAGGCAGGAGAGTCAAATCAGGGATGGAGTTAGTGCAAATCTCACTTCCTCATTTCCTACCTAGAAAAATGTGAAATATTGCAGACTCTCATATGAGTTATGTATGTATAACATAGTGAAACATTCCTAATTGCACCGCCTTAAAGAATACATAAACTGGTGTGTAAGTCAAAGGACACACATACTGCCCTCAGCATTAGAAGGGACATTTGTGCTTTGCACGCATACTAGTTAGAGATTATGTGGATCCTCCCAGTACTATGATCCAAATTCTTTATCTTATCTGCAACAAAAACTTTTATAAAGGACTTAGACCATTATGTTTATGGCTCTGTGTGAGGGGTCAGGAATAAATTTAGAAGCAATTTGAAGATATGAGCACTGTAACCATACATTTTGCCATTTAAAAATATCACATAGCAATGTTGATATAAATAGAGTAAGAATGCTATCACGTAAAGAACTTATTTAGCCTCCCTTGAAAAATGAGTTTTAGAAGAACACATGAAGTATGAGCTGTTTACTTATACAGTAACATTTGGTGTTCACTGACTCTGGTAAGCCATCAGTATAACACAGCCTAGTTTCAGAAATGTTAAACTGTGAAAACTGATTCATTTGAATTCAATAAATATTTTCATTAATACTTTTTGTAAATGTTTTTTAAATGCACAAAGAATGTCAAAACAATATACTTCAAAATGTTCAGAGAGACATATCGTTTAAAATTCTAAGATAGCTCTGAGAGGGCAGTGAGATAAGATAGGTAAAGATACATTTTTATTCTATATATTTTCATATTATTTGAATTTTTTAAAATAAGCCTGCATTTAGGTAACGTGTGCACATGCACTGGTCGTGTGTGTGTGTCTATAAAATGATGCTGGTTCTCATGGAGAGTGTTATGTGTCGATTTTGTAGATTGTTAGTCAAAAAATTTTTGTGTATGGAACAAATAACCTCATGGATCCTCATTTTATTAAGCATGACAGGCTTATAATTCGTAGAAGGTCAAAGCAATTTTCTGTTTGTGCTGCAACTGCACATTCCTACCTGCTGTGAAATAAACCCAGCCTTCCTGCTGGGTAGTGTTGATTCAGCTGGGCCATCTGGAGCAGTCCAGCATTAGCAGCCTAAATGGAATAATGCTGCTTTGGTCAGGGTCTGTCTCTGCTGGCAGCAAAGTTTACGGTATATGGTGTTAATTACGTTCTTTTCATAAAATAGAGATCCTATAAGCACGGGGCTGGGTGGAGACGGTTGAGCTCAATTGGCAGCCAAGATTCATGATAAAGGTGATTGTCTTGGAGTTCATCTGGTATCTCACTTGGAAGAGGAGAGAGTCCAGATTGAGGTCAGCAGGCAAAAGGTTTGCGGGCAAGAGAGATCACCAGGCAAAGGAGGCCGTAAAGTCCAGGAAGTGGCCTGCCTTATTATTCATGAGTCCTATTGCTTCTGAGAACATTCTGTACCATGTGCACAGTTGGCTTAGTACAAATTCCAAAGCCATTTTTTAAATCACTTAGAATCTCATTTCCAGAGTAGGCAGATAAGTAAGTTGATAGTTAAACATTTGTAAACCAATACATTCCAGTGAAATCCACCCATTGGCCACATGGCCAAAGGACACCACAGTGCTTCAGAGTTGTGTGGAAAGAAGCATTCTCAAGTCTGCTAGAAAAGAATCTGCATTCACTTGTTCATTCATTTCTTCCTTTATTTAACAAATAGCTTCAGTATCCACTACTGCATATGCAGGACACTGTGCTAGGAACACACACTCTTGAAAAGAGATGGACCAGCTCCTCCCTTTGTAGTGTTTATATCCTAGCGAAGTTAAAATATGAAGAATAAATAATTGAGGAAGTGATTATGGATTGTGGCAATGGACGAAGGGTATAAACAGAGTGACGTGACTGGCAGCAAGTGGGAGTGCGAGGCAAACAAGGCCTCCTTGGGGAGGGGTCACTGGAGGTTTCTGCTGAAGGGTGCAGGCAACTAAGCAGCTGTGGAAAGGCCGTACTTGACCTTCCTAGTAACTCATCTACGTAGGTGAGGTAAGGATTAAAATTAGTTGCACACAGGCAGTTTTGGTTACATAATTTGTGGTAGGTTGTGTGAAATGAAAATGTAGAGCCCTTGTTAAGAAACGTTTGAGAACGTAGGACGGCAACGGCAGAGCTTCGAACCAAATGTGGTGCTCTTCTGAGCCTGGGCGCTATGTGCTCAGACAAGCTGCGCACTCGTGAAGGCTGGCCCTGAATGCTGCACCATCTTCAGATCTGGTTGTGGGAGGGTGTTGTTCTTGGGTTGTCTTTATATGCAAGGAACATATTTCTGCAAAATAATTAATTGTCAATTACTAGTCTTTATTCATACAACCGTACCATTAAACCTTATCTCAGGAAATCTGTTCTGATTTATCATTTGGTGTTTTCTACCCTCTTCTTCTTTCAATAACTTAAAAACCTGAGAGAGAATTGAAAGGACCAAAACCTTTTCCTAAAATTTTTGGCAGTTGAGTCGCTTTACTGCAAATTGTCTTGAGAAGTGGCTTTTGTGCAGGAAAGAGCTCTTGGTTTGAAATAAGAACACCTAAATGTGAATCCTGGTTCTGTAACTGAATATTTTTGTGACCTTGAGTAAATTGCTTTGTCTCTCAGAATTCATTTTCTTCTGCAAAATTGCAGAAATGCCATTCCCTTGGCTGTTTTGCTGGATAGTACATAAGAACAGTAGGAATCTCATTCATCCATTTGTGTGCATTAATAATTAGATGATGATTGGCTACCTTAAGAGAGATGTGATTACTTTCAGCAATTAGCTGATCCACCCTGAATTTCCTCACTTTGTCATCACAATATTGTGCCACCATCACCTCTATCAAGTATCCATTTTTTTTTTTTTTTTTTTTTTTTTTTTTTTGGTACTGGAAATCGAACTTCAGGACTTTGCGCTTGCCAAGGAAGGCACTTGTGCCACTGAGCTATATCTCTGGCCCCACGTATCCATTTAGTATCCATTCACCCATCTTCTGTCTAATTTCTCACATTTGGCCTAGTTATAGAGAAAAAACTAACTCACTACTGCAGCAAAGTCAGAATTCTCACTAAGATACAGAAATCTATAAAAGGAATACACCTTTCTTGGAGATTTGTGACCTAATTTCAGTTAGACCCATGACCTAATTTTACTCTTTTGGTTTTTTTCTATCTGTGATGGACCCATTCACTGTATTGTTCAAAGAAAAAAAAGAATCAAATGTTTTCTGTGGGCAAGAATCATTGATGCATTCTGTAATCCATTTCCCCTTCCTCACAGCCACCTGAGACCATTGCTCTGCTTATGTCTCTACAGGTTTACCTCTTTGAATATTTCATACAAAAAAAATCATACTTTAGAATATAGCTATCTCCTTTTATGTCTGGCTTCTATTGCTTAGCATAATATTTTCATGGTTCATCTGTGCTGTAGCATGTTTCAGCATTCATTTCTTTTTATGGCTGAATAGGTTTCCACTGCCTGTGTGCACCACAATATTTTATTTATCATCCACTGATGGACATTGCTTTTTTCATCTTTCTAGCTATTGGGACAGTGCCCCTATGCATGTACATGTATTTGTTTCAAAATTTGAAACAAAATGTTCATTTGTATGTGTATTTGTTTTCAGTTCTTTTGGGTAGATTCCAAGGAGTGAAGTTTCTGGGTCATATGTAATTCTGTGTTTAACCTTTTGAGGAAAAAGACATGCAATTTCAAGTCAAATTGGTAATAATACAGATTATTGTAAAATAGAGAAATAGCAAGAAATACTTTATTTATTTTTCTTGCCTTTTTGTCTCTGTTGCTAATTATTGAATGCTGCTGCCTTGGGACTGACTGACCAAAATTGAGGATTTGGACTAGAGACTTACGATGCTTGATCCAAGCATCTCCCAAAAGAAAGCTCTAATGAATAAGAGAGTGTTGGATCATAATTCTAGAATATGTGGACTAGATTACATTCTGTGTCTACATTTTCCACCATTCATTATGTGAGCTGGTTGCTTTTAGTAAACCCTGAGTCAGTCTAGTGAAGAGAGCTATTAGCTAAGGTTAATTAACATCACTGAAATGTGAGTAAATGAAAGAAAGTGAGTCACGCACTAGTGCAATTTTATGACGATTGCGAAGGAGGGGCAGATCAAATGTATAAATCTAAACCAGACGGAACATTGGAGTGGCTAAATCATATGTCTGAGTGAGTATACTCTTTATGTAATTGTCCCTGGGCTTTGGTCAAACTGTTCTCTTCCTGCTGGCCCCGTGGGGACCTCTCTAAACATCAAGTGAGCTCAAGTGTGACACATATAGGAAAGATTAGAGAGCAGAAAAGTTCCATTTCTGCTTCAGGGTTTCATTAAGAGCTATAAGAATCCTGCCATTGCCTGCTTTTTTTTTTCTCTACAATGCATACATTTTAATAAGTCCTAGCTCAGAAGCCTGAGACAAGTAGCATCTGCTTCTGCAATTTACCACCATCAACCTGTGTTTACCACAGAGGAGCTCTTGCTGCCTATTTTCGAATATACTTACTCCTTACTGATGCATTTATTCACTTGGTGAATTATTCACTCGATTCCTAAGTCTACCCGAGGCACGATTTAAGTGTACTATGGTTATAAACAAGATTCAGAATGAACTATGTTCTCAAAAATCTTGCATTAAAGAGAGATTCAGGGGTGCATGGTCATAGCGTTAGCATAGCTACAGGGTGCAGGGCATGAGTCAGAGAGTGGGCGTTGGCCTTTGAGTGCCTTGGTGTGATTCCCGTTCCATCCTCTTTGCTGCCTTACTGTCTGCCCATCTGTAAAATGCGGATAATAATACCACCCGTCACAGGATTATTTTGAGGGAAGTGCTTAGAACAGTGGTTGTTTCTAGGTAAGTGCTACATGGGAACTTGCCGAACAAATAAGTTACTATTATCCTAATTGAGATGTAAATAAAATGCCTTAGGAGTTCAGAGGCAGACATGTATGCTGGGATTTGAGCAAGGCCTCGAAGGCTTAGCTAAACTCCATACTGTACAGTGTTTTTTATAAATCTAAATCAGTGCTAACAGTGTTAAATTGCCAAATTTCTTTGTGCATATCTGTCAGAGCTTAATAAACAACAAGCTCTTTAAACACACTTTCTGAACATGCTGAGAAAATGAGTTATTTCTTACACAGGGTTAATTATTTGTCCTTTAAGTGATCAAATCATTGTATGCATGCCTTGGGTAAGTCATTTAACCTTTCTGAAACTTACTTTATCTGTTTGAAGTAAGGGCCTAGATTCAGTAAGCATTATGACCTTTTAAAAAAATAACAATTCTAAATCATTGTGATTAGCAATGTTGCTATGAGTTTTACTCTTGTACTTCATTCACACTGTTTATAGAGCGATGAATATAAATCCTAAGACTTAGGCCTAAGTTATAGTGATTGGTTTTTTTCTGCAGTTTCATATTATATAGTCTTATATTGTGCCTTTCCAAAACCCCAAGACTACCAAAAATTCAATTTGACTGACAAAGTGTACAATGTCTACCCTCATATTTATAGATTCTATACTTCTTTATTCAACCATCTTCTGTCTAATTTCTCACATTTGGCCTAGTTATAGAGAAAAAACTAACTCACTACTGCAGCAAAGTCAGAATTCTCACTAAGATACAGATATCTATAAAAGGAATATACCTTTCTTGGAGATTTGTGACCTAATTTCAGTTAGACCCATGACCTAATTTTACTCTTTTGGTTTGTTTCTATCTGCGATGGACCGATTCACTGTATTGTTCAAAGAAAAAAAAATCAAATGTTTGTTTTCTGTGGGCAAGAATCATTGATGCATTCTGTAATGTCACTGTGCCCTTTGGTCAGGATATTGGACATACATTACAGAGGAGAATCTACTGGACCTAATTTAAGCAGAAGGAATTTAATTCAGGGAAGGACAGGTTCTATAGAGTTTTATGGAATTGCCACTGACCAGACTACCTAGGGAGCTACTGACTTTAAAATAATGAGCATGCTAGGAATTATAAAACAAAAATTATAACTGTTCACTCCAGAACATTCCATTATGCTTGTGGTGGATTAACTAATGGTCAACTTGTAACACCCTGGTGAACTGAATCAGTGTGGTTCTGGGTGTGGAAGGGTCACCTGAGGATTGTTGCCAACAGCATAAAAGGAGAACTGGAGGGGAGGATGGTGTGCTGTTGATTCTCCTGGAGAAGTTTGTCACGCTGGTTTTCCCAATACAAACTCAGCCGTTCTCATCGTCTGAGGAGCTCAGGTCCTCACTGTCGCTGAGGATGGCTGTGGTTCTCTTCAGGGGAGCACTTGTCCTTACCTTGAGCGTCGCTTCCTGGCTCCAGGCAGATCCCTCAGCCTGCAGGTGCAGATCCTTCATCCCGCTGGTGCAGACTTTCTAGCTTCCACCACTGGCCTTTGGGCCTTCCCAGCACAGATCCTTGATACGAACTCGTGTGAGATGTTGTCATGGGCTCTAGGGCTCCAGCAGTACTGGGGGAGGGCATTGCTGTGGGATCCAGGCCCCCAGCTGGATTTTTTGGGTCTCTAGTGCATGGACAGATCTCTTATACTTCATTGCATTTGACTTTTGGGGTGAATATTATAAAATAATCCTATAAATTATGTGTCCTGTATTAAATCTATTCCCTTGCAAACCCTGACTAAAACATTGCTATAATGTGCACTATCAGAATGGATGTTGCTCTCTCCCCACCCCCTGTCATTCAATACCTACAGATCTAGGAAACAATGGGACCTATATTATTTCTACAGCGCTGTTGTAGCAAAATACCATAAGGTGGAGGTCTTAAACAACAGAAACGTATTGTCTCAGTTTTGGAGGAAAGGAATCATACAGCAAGGTATCAGTAGGGTTGGTTCCTTGTGTGGGCTGTGAGGGAGAATCTGTTCAATGCCTCTCTTTTTTAACTTCTGGTGGTTTGGAAGTAGTCTTTGATTTTCCTTGGCTTGTAGATACATCACTGCAATCTCTATTTTCATGTTCACATAGCATTCTCCTTGTGTGTCTGTCTTTCTCTGTGCCTAAATTTCCCCTTTTTATAAGAACACCAGGCATATTGAATTAAAAGTCCACCCTAGTGACCTTGTTTTAGCTTGACTAAAAAGACTCTGTTTCCAAATAAGGTCACGTTCATCAGCATTGGTAGTTAGGTCTTCGTTTTAGGAAAGAGTAGGGCACAATTCAACCATGACAGGACCTTTGCAACAATTGCTACAGAAAGCACAACAAAATCAAATGCCACCATTGTAAAGATGCTACCAGAAATAGCAGAGGTGATGGAAGGACCTTAGAATTGTGCTTTTTACCTGTGCCTTCCAAACCTTATGGGCTTACATCTGCCTGGTGAAAGGTTAGCCTTGGAAGTAACTAGCTCTATAAAGAAATCTGAGAAATGACTTAAGGTTTTAAGCTTTTCAGCCTCTGGGATGCTATAAAATCTGTTTCAGGGAGATTAGAATGGAGATGGACAGACTAAAATGGAGTTGGCTGTGCTAGTCTGTATTACCTTCCACTTAGAGAAGTAGAGATTTGTAAGAGAAGTTCTGAAGGCTACTGAGAGTGAGTGATGGAGTTAAACAATAGGATCATTGGTTGGTAGTGAACTACTCTCAGCCCCAGAACATGATTTATTAAATCTTCTTTTTAACTACTACAAGAAATTTGTTTGTGGATTAGAAGTTTTAAGTACCTAAAAAGACAAGTGATCTATTTTCTTCTTACCAGCAATACTGTATTAGGCCTTTGAAACCTGTCAGAACCTAGGGGAAATACAGTATGTAAGTATAAAGGGAAGAAAAAGGAAGAAGAGCAAATCTTAATAGAGATGTACCTGGGCTGGTTAGTAGGGTGTACCCATCTAGTCTTCTACATTAGAAATTTTAGAAACAGTTTTAAGCCTCCTTTTCTCTCACTTACACTCTCAATGTTTTCATTGCTAAAAGTAGAACTGTACTTTAAAATGAATCTCAAATTCAACCCATTTTCCAAATTGTTCTTATTTTAATTATTGTTACTAGTGACTATTGTGGAAGGAAATATTCTGGTTTTTATTTCATAATCTCCCTATAGTTTTCTTTAAACTCCTGCTACATTTTAACTGTTTGTTTGACTGCTCTACGTCAATATCCTAAGTGTAACTCTAGTCCTGATGCGATATGTTTCAAATTGAATTATCGTATACTAATTTCCTCTCTGGTCCTGCAAAGCAAACAAAACCAAAATTAATTTGTCTTCCCATTTCCTACAACCTTTCCTCATTCCACAAGCACTGGCACCACAATGAGGCCTAGTACCGTATCTTCCATTTTACAAAAGATCTTGATAGCTTTCAAAGTCAGAATCTAAATTATTATCCACCAAGCCAGTTGGTTTTCTTCCCTTGAGGTCAGAAAGAATCAAATCTCAAAATGCTGCCCAGAGATGAAATTTTCTCATTCCCAGGATGGGTTTATTATTCTAATAAAACAAATGAAAAACAAAATGAATGAAAATGCAAACAAAGACTGTTTCCATTAAATCATATGACATAGGAAACAGTGGTTCTACTCATGTTATTTCAGTGCTCTGTAAACTTTGATAGCTTCTATTTACCTACTAAAGTAAATCACTTGGAGAAAACGATAATTTAAAATTTTCATACTTCAATTACATAGGCTCAAAAATATAACACAAAAGCTTGTGGAGAAGGAGAAAACTCCTTGTCACAGTAGCATGCTTTTCTACTAACTACTGACTTGTTAAACAATGAATTTTTAAATATACACAATATTTGAAAAACAGAATTTATAAATAGATCTAATGAGCATTTATATAACACTGTATCCAACATCTAGAATATAGAAATTTCTTTCAACCACAATGAATCATTTAAGAAAATTTAAGAAAATGATGTTCTAATTCATAAAGCAAATCTCAATAAATTTTCAAAGGAAGGTATTTTACAGACCATGCAATTAAATAGAATACATCCTGCATGCATATGGAGAGGAGGACAGAAACTGTATTTGTAAAAGTAGGAAAAACCAAGGATACACTGGTTGAGGTGGCAAGAAGGTGGACCAGAAACCTATATCCAAACTGTATAGTTTGTCATTCTTTCAAAACCAGAAAGGTATCCAAATTTGACAGCTGGACCAACCAAATAAACCACACCTCTAACAGCAGTCTGTAGGTGAAAAGGCAGTGAAGAAAAATCCACCTGGAAGAAACTGCTTAGTTTTTAAAACACGGAGATGCCCTGTGCAAATCTGATAAATAAGAAATACAGTTGGTAAAGTTTTCAGTGATTACCTTGTGTCTTCTCCCCTCCTCTACCCATCTGGTGCTCTGAACTGCAAACCCATCTGCATGTATGTTTGGGAACATATGAGGATAGGGGCAGAATGAAGGATGAGAAAACAATGCTCTGCTACAGAGAATCGGGAAAGTCTTTGAGCAGGAAAATTTCTGTCCACTAAAATTTTTACTGCCAGGCCATAGTAGCCAGAAGAATACCTTAGAAAATTAACTGGAGATTGAGCATCCAGTAATGTTGAATGAATAAATGAATAAACTCACTGGAAATCATAAAATGTAATTGAATTATAATGTCTCATTGGAACAGATTTTTTTCACAAATCTCTATTTCTTCCTCTGGTCTATTATTGTTTGAAAGAGAAAATGGCACATTCAGAGGGCTGGTAGCAATGATGGGAAGGCTACTTGGGCTAGAAGGCATCTTGGGCTGCGTTTAGTTTGTGCTTCATAACATGGGAACCATCTCAGAGGCTCCTAGAAATGAAAAAATCATGGGTCATCAGTGACAGGGGCAACAAATTGAGACTTTCTTAATCCACTTAGAACTGTGTTGGTAATTCTCTTCCTTTTACCGTGAGACCCAGGTTTATGCAGGTGGCAAAAACCCCAGGCCAGAGGCCTCACTTGCTTATTTTGTCTTGTCCAGTTTCAAGAGATTCTGCTTCCCTCTGGATCCATGGCTCCTGGTTAACCATGTTGGCTAATACAGCGCCTAGGCCAGAGTGAAGCTTCTCATTCTCTATTCTGCGAACTCAAATCATCAAAGGGCTGAGGCCCGCACCCCCACAAAAGTAGAGCTAGAAAGGAAGGGAGGACAACATCTTTACTAACGGGAGGGAGGCTCTTCCCAGGTGTCCTTATGACACATGAAGGCCTGCTGATCGTAGGGAGGAAAAAAAAAGGTAGAAAGGGACACCTGGGAAGTAACACACTTTCCATGAAGAAACATGTCCCATAAGTGTCACACTCTGAGTAATCAAGTTAGTCTCTCTTCCTAGTGTAAGAACACCAAGGAACTGCAGAGAGGAGGCAGAGCTTCCCTGTCCGGTGCTTCCTGCTGGATACTGCAGAGGGACCAGGACTTCTCCGTGGCTGGCTGCAATGGGTAGAGAAGGCGGAACTGAATGTTGCAGTTTGGATGTGGCGTATGGTTTGTCCTCCAAGGATTCCTGTGGTGGAAGCTTGGTCCCCAGAGGTGTTAGGAGGTGGTGTGGGAGCTTTAGGAGATGGAGCCTAATGTAAGGTCATTATGTCATTGGGGTCACTACCCTTACTAAGGATTGATGTAATTCTTGTGTATTCCCAGTTAGTTCCTTCAAAAGTGGGTTGACATAAAAGAGCATGACTGGTCCCTTTTTGGTCTCTGGCTCCTGGTTTTTCCACATATCTCTCCCTTACATACATACTTCCAACAGGCTACCATGCACCGTATCATGCAGCCAACAGGACACTCACCAGAGCTGCACAGATATTACGCCATACTTCTTAACCTCCAAAACTATGATCTAGTATAACCTCTTTTCTTTATAAAGTATCTGGTCTCAGATATTTCATCATAGCAATGGAAAACTGACTAATACACTGAGTACTTCTGCTGCATCTCACTTGCTTTCTATCAGGCTTAGTTGAGTAGAGAGGATTGGAGTTGACTGGGTCTAAGGGCCATGGGGTAAGAGGCCTAAGTAGCTCCCCATAGTCCCAGAGATATAAGGAGGAGCTTGCACACACAGCAAGGAGTACTGATGTGCTTCAGGAAATTCTGTGCCCTTGCAAGAAAGATATTCTTAGTTGGGCAACTTTACTGGTTACCTCTCATCTCAGGAGGGACCATGCAGACGGCTTATCGAATAGTTTACTTCTTATACATCTGGCAGAGAGAAAGCAAGACGGATTCAAGGCACAATTTATCCCTTGATCCTACCCTCTAATAGTAACCTAAACAGCTGATATAAGGTATTTTCAATATAAGGTATTTTCAAATAAACATGGGCGTTTGTTGTACTTTAACCATTGACTTTTAGGATAAAGACATTCATCAAGACATTCTATAACACCTTAAACCTATCCTAATGGCTGGATGCTTGAGGAGCCCACTAGAACTTTACCTTAACCTGACATCATCTAGCAACACTCCCCAAATCAAGTCTTGTGTAAGTCTTGGTATATTCTGGTAAATAAACATTCCCTTGTACCACTAGTCTATATCTTCTCTCTCTCCACCTACCAAAGTCCATATCCTCTTCTGTCTTCCAGCCATT
The DNA here is from genome assembly GCA_028451465.1 of Erethizon dorsatum. NCBI lineage: Eukaryota > Metazoa > Chordata > Mammalia > Rodentia > Erethizontidae > Erethizon > Erethizon dorsatum. Next base: position 140,353,660 of record CM051823.1, on the reverse strand, counting down.
GTTGAAAACATTACTCCTTCCATCTAGATCAGGTTCTTTGTGATTTTATGGGCTTCACTTTAGTATAACCAGTAAAACTTGTCTTGTGTTTATTATAAAAACATACAGATAGTGGATGCGAAGGCCTAATGTAAATATTATTTATTCTTTTTTTTTTTTATTTTAAAGAGAAGAAAAAAACAAAACAAATCAAAAGAAGAACAAATTTTCAAAACAACATAATAGGAGGGTAACAATGGTTAATACATTACGTATTACTATCTTTAAGTTAGTTATTCAGGACACCAGACATTAGCATTCAATTGTCCAAACATTATTGGCACAAGCCTTACTCTTCAATGAACTAATATATTATTTATTCTTAAAGGTCAAGAGAAGAGCTCAGAATCTATTTGTGTGTGGATTTACAAACCTTATGGAATCCTGAGAAACAAGCCAGAAATACATTCTCCCTAGCCTAATTTTTTTTTTTTTTTGGTACTGGGAATCAAACACAGGACCTCGTGCTTGCCAGGCAAGTGCTGTGCCGCTGAGCTATACCCCGGCTCCTAATTGTTATAAATTGCCCCTTGTTCAGTGTTTTGTTAGATTGAAATATTATCTTTATATAATTATTCATACCCAAAAAGTAGGAAGTTTATTTCCTAGTTGCACAGAATGTAGTAAAAACCCAAATGCATATGCTCTTTTCTTTCATTGCAATGCTTCGCCATGGGTATATGCAAGATTTCAGACCTAAAGGGTCTTTATTCTAATCTGCTCAGATAAAGAGTGAATTATTTTCCCCAGTTACTAAGAGTTCTTTTTTTTTTTTTTTTTTTTTTTTTTTTTTTCCTCTTGGGTTTACTTACTATCCGTGTTGAAACCAACTTTAAGTCAGGAGATATGTTGTATGGACTTAAAACCCTCCTTGCAATTCTAGTTCATTTTCTTTACATGGTTATTGGTAAGGATGAAAAGGTTTTACAGATTCTTAGGATAATATTTCCTAAGCTTGAAAAAGGCTGCCAACTTTTGTCTACCAAATGTAGAGGAAAGAATGTAATGGATATGGGGAGCATGTTAGGCCTCTGTTTAGAGGTTTTGATCACTATCGTCCATCTTCACCTGTTGACATTCTGCTTCCTCAGGCCTGTCTCAGATGCTTCATTCTTTCTTTACTTTTTAAAACTATTTTTTTCTAGATTTTTTGAGATAATATTTACACATTGCGTACATTTTTATATATAATGCAATGATCTACTCTTGCAAAAGAAAGGATAAATAAATTTGAGTATAGGTCATTTAAAATCAGCCAATTAGAGGAATGAAAGGAAAAAAGAATGAAAAAGAGTGAAGAAAGCATGAAAGTGTGCACACCCTGTAAAAAAATATGTGTTTTATGGAAGCCACAGAAGGAGAAGAGAGAGGAAAAAGGAAAATTTTAAAGAAATAATAGCTCAAACTTTTCTAAATCTTGGGAACCATGTGGACATTTAATACCTCTTTTGTTTCTATAAATGCAAAAATTACTGAAATTGCCTTCTGGATCAGAATGTGGACCCTTTCCAAAGTTTGTCCATGAATAAATAAGGCTGATTTTAAAATGTATGTATTATTTCTTCATTATTTTGATCTCAAAGTCTTACTACGAATGTACTACCCTTTCTAGTTTAAAGATGCTCTTTCAAAGACAAACAAAATAAGAGAAAAGTAGTTGTCATTTTGCCTCTTTTTCTTCTTTATTCTCAATTAAAAAAAAACCCCAAAATCCAAAAACCAAAAATGCTCTTGCCCTATAGCTTTTTGTTTCAATCAGTGCCATATTTTCTCTTTCCTTCTTTTGTATTATGTACTTGCATTTTTTCTTCTACATTATGTACTTGAACTTTTAGTATTAACTACACACCTGAGAAAACTTTGTGTGAGACTTGGGCTTGAGCATCTAAGCTAGCAAATCTAATGTTGGCCAACTTGCTTGATTTCTCAGAATTTAATTCCCTTATCTGTACAATGGCCGTGAGAATGCATGGTTTACAAATTAGTTGTGACAGCCAATTGGAGAGATAACTGCAAAAGGTTTTGGGAAGCACTATCAAAATCTAAGGTTTTATAATCTAGGTAACTAAGTAGTCTTTTTTAGGATATATTCTCATAGGTGGTTAATAATGGAAATGACCTGAGAGTTCATCAAGTCCAATACTCTCAATTCACTGATGAGGAAATAGATTTGGAAGGGTGAAGGGACTTTCTGAAGCTCTTGGCTGGAGGCTGCGTGGTAGGGAATTTACAACAGTATGGATAGGAACTGCTATCTGAGTAGATATTCTGCAGTTCTGATGACTTGGGTTCTAGCTCATGCTCTGCTGCTAATGTTACTACTTCCTTCGTATTGAGTTTAGGATTACTCTACACTGTCCACAACTTCTTCTTGCAGAAGTAGCCACTACCATGTCCTGCCCTTTCCCTTCTGAACACTGTCCCCAGTGGCCATGAGTGACCTTCTGGAGACAGCTTTGCCCACTTCTGCTTCTTTGCTTTTTATATCTAGTTTTCTATGGTCAGAATAGTTTTGATTTTAGTGTTTTCCTTTTCTTTTCTTTACCTCATTCTTCAGCTGTCTGCCATTTATCGGCAAATTAATTCAAAAGACATCTGTGAAATTAATGAATGAAGCACAGAAAATGGAAACTTTGAAGAAAGCTGGAATGACTTTGTTTTGAAGGAAATCTATACTGAAGTCAAATTAACAAATATCTATTCAGTACCCACTAGATGTAAGCTATGCCAGTCTGCAAAAATGATGCACAGGATGTATGCAGAACCATGCTCAAAGCATTTCTAAAATTCTGGATGACATTTTATATATCTATTGGTTGAATAATGCTTCTTTCCCATAACTACTACTAATAGCTGTCACTTCTGGAGTGTTTACATATGGTGGAATCGATGACACTTTTCATCTTATTTTCATCTTATAGATGAGAATACCGAGACTAAGGAGTTTAAATTGTTCTAGGGCACGCAGACCAAATGATGCAATCAGAGCTTGTGCTTACATTGGACTGGTTCTGGTTCGTGCTTTTTATGAAGGTTTAAGATGTACTTCCTGTTGTAAATTACATGTCTGACTATACCAGGCCAGGCGTTATGATGTCTCAGATGACTTGCTTGTTTTCTCTAAAATTTGATTCATCTGAACAATCAGGGATAGAATCAAGGAACACTTAATTTTAGAAAACCAGCCAATAACCAGATAGTTCTGCCAATTCTGCCAATAACAAAATCTAGCCTGGAAGCTTCCTATTTCTAGGCTTTTCCATCTTTAATATATACAGATCAAAAACCTGCTTTAAATGTGCCTTTTAAGATACTAAATTGCAATATAATAATGAATTCAGAATTTTTGTATCTTTATTGAAAATTTGTATACAGCCAGTTACTGTATTTTTTTCCTTGGCAAACAACACATGTACTTCATTTTACACAGAATGCATTGAATTAGCCAGATTTTTCTGAACTAGACACAATTTATTCTGTCCTGCTTTAACTATAAATTCTTTTTAAGAACAAATACCTCTTTCCTTAGGCCTTTTCCAGAAATATTCAGACTTCAGCATTGTTGCAGGGTTTTGAGTGGGGACTGGGAGCAGCAATATAAATATATTAACCCCAAATCTTAGTCCCGAGGCTGTGATGTCTTGACTTGCATCCTAAAGATGGAGAAGGGACAGGACAACACCCTGGAACGTTGACTGTGTCGTTGAGAATCAAAAGATGCTATTAGCATGTGTGTGTGGCCTGGGATCAGTCTGAGAGGTTTATTTACTTCCACTTAGTTGCATGCCATAGATATTCTTTTCCAGACAGAAGAATTAGCACATTTTTGTTCTACGGAGAACCAGCAGCCACTTGTTGTTTAGAAAGATAAAATTATTTGTAGTGCTGCTACATCTGAACAGCTGTTATGTGGGGCATCCTCCAGTGTCGTTACCAACAAAATCCGATGCACATTAGCATTAACTCATAGACCGCTGTCCAAGCAAGGCAGAGGTTTTCAACTGAATGTGTTAGATTGGGCAAGTGGTGATTTTAAAAAAAGGTTCTTTATCAATTTCATCCTCACTGTGGTTCTCCCACTGATATACAATGAGAATTTAACCTCTGAGTCTATTTATCTGCCTGAAAAATAACAGAGGCATGCTAACATCACCTACATATCTCCTTTCCATAGTGTACTAAGGACTTAAGAGTTAAGCTCCCTTAGTTACCCAAATGAAAGGCTTGGCATAAGCACCACCTGTGATTAAGGAAATGAGAAAAAGTACAGGCATTCTACTGCTGAAGATATTTCTGGAGTGAACTGATTTTACCCCTTGATTGTCTATCATCGAATCCAGACTGGAATATAGCTTAATATTGAGCACGTAGAATAAAATTGCGTTTGTTCAGACACTAAAAGCTTTAGTTTATTAGGATTTGGATTGGATCAAAGGAGTAAAGAGGTATTATCAATGATTATGCTTGACATTTTTAAACAGTTTTTAAGTTCTTAAAATGTGCTTAATCCTGAATTTCAAAGAATAGAAAGAATTATGGAGAGACAGTAAATCAGAAGGGATTATGTTCTTCCTATAAATTGCGACGTAGGGTGTTTTAACAAATCTCTTTAGGCTCCTAAGTTAACTTTTGATCTTCTTACTGGAAAAAATTGTTCAAATAAGATGTGCTCAATATTTTATACTTCTGCATGGCATATCAGGGGGAAAAGAAAGCCTAAGAAGTTTACTCTATCATAAAATACTGTGGAAAATAAGGAGAAAAAACTGGGAGCACTTACAAAATCATGCTCCTTTGCTATTTTTCTATAGAGGCATTCTGTATGAAGATATAAATATTTTTGAGGAGAAGAAATAGTTTCTTGTTTCTAGTCTTCTGCAATTTTAATTCAAGAAACATAAACATTGACTTTGTGTAGGCATTTATTATGGTTTAGATCAAGAATGACCCCCCGAACTCTCATGTGCTTAGAGGTGGGCTTTTGGAAGGTCCTTTGATCATGGGGGTGCTATGGCTGAATGGGCTTTAAGAGGTGGGGCCTGGTCTGAAGAGGTGGGTCACTGGGGGCGTGACTTGGAAGAGTATATCTCCCTCCCCTCCTTCTCTCTTCTCTCTTTGCTTTCTGGCCACATAATGTGAGCAGTTCTCCTTTGTCCAGCTCTTCTACTATAGCATTTCTGACTTGGAGCCAGTCAACCAGGGACTGTAACTGTGAGCCAAAATAAACCTATTTTCCTTTAAGTTGTGGGTGTCAGGTATTGTGTCCCAGCAAGGGGAAAGTGACTAAGATAGCACTGGTCCTGGGAACCACCAAAATATTGCCCTCAAGGGATTGGAAAGTGGACTAAAGAGCCTAAATACAAGAAGGAAAAATGGCATTCTGGAGGAAAACACAGGAAAAAAATTTAAGTGTATTGTGGGTGGTTAGAAATTTCAGGAAGATTTTCATTGGTTGGAATTTTGGGCCGATATAGAAGAGACCATTTCCTGCAGAGCATGAACCAAGGAATTGAACCAGAAAGACCTTTCAGATAAGTGAAGACTGACAGAATAGAGACCAGGACTTAGGAGAGAGGAAGTCAGAATGGTATTTGGAAATAGATTATGGGGGAAGACTGATGCTCTTCCCTTACAACTAATGGCTCTTAGAATAAAATCTCACTTGAAACTGCAGAAACTCTCCTTCAGTTGCTTTTCTTCAAATGCACTTAATCTTTAGAACAGCAACACTGGATTAACAGTCTTGCCAGTGAATTTCTTTTTAACAAGATCCATTAAGTCACCCAAATGCTGCAAAAATCTAGGCCTTTTAGCAGTGGGTCATCGCTATGGAAGTAGCTATTAAGAGTTGAAAGCAACCATAGATGTCACCTAGTTTAATCATATTGTATTAGTTTCTTATTGCTTCTGTAACAAATTACCATAAACTTAAAGGTTTAAGACAACCCAAATATACTCTTACAGTTCTGTAGGTGAGAAGTCTAAGATTATTTTAACTGTGCTGAAATCAATTTGTCCACAGGGCTGGTTCTTAATAGAGGAGCCTTTTCCAGCATCTAGTGAATGGCTAGATTTGTTGGCTATGGCCACTTGTGACATCTTCAAGTCACATCATTCTAATCTCTCTTTCCATTGTTATGTTGCCTTCTCTGACTCTGACCACTTAGGAATCTATTTTATAAGGATAGTTATGATTACACTGGACCCACTCAGTGAGTGCAGGGTATTATTCTTCCTACCTCAAGTTCCTAACTTAATTACAGCTATAAAGTCCCTTTTGTCATGTAAGATAACATTCATGGGTTTCAGAGATTAGAAAGTGGACATAGTGGAGAGGCATCATTTAGCTTGCCAAAAACCTCCATGTTTCACAGATAAGAGTTCATGCCCCACTTGGTCTAAAGCCACAGAAATAGCAAATGACAGAGCTGGGCCTATATACTCACTGCTTCTGACTTCCAGTTTTCCAGTTTTCTTTCCACCACCCTGTGATATCAGTTTTTCATGTTTTCCATGAGGAATGGATGGACTCTCTGAAGAACATATCCCCTCTGGGTGACTCTCAGGGAAGGTTCCAGCCGACTGAGGGGGAGCTCAGCAGGAGCACCTCAAGGGACAGTTTAGGAGCAGACAGAGGGCTCTTCATCCTCAATGTCACAGGGCAAGGACCATCCTAGAGAAGAATAAGTGCTTCTTGTAGGGTAAAGAAGGCTAGAGAACTCTTCTATTAAATGCAGAAAAGATTGGAATCAAGAGAGGAAAAACAGAAGTGTGCAAGAAAAGAGAATAACAGGCAGGATAAAATGTAGAAAAAGAAAGAAAATATTATAGTTGAAGTCAAAGGGAAAGGAGAATATTTATGCCATAATGTATCTGTGCTATAATGATGCCATGATTGTGTGTGTGTGTGTCCTGAAAGTAGGCAGATTCTGAACACTTTCTCTTCATTAATGTCTAAAATTTATTTCCTATATCATGTTTCTTTATGTATTTATAATTGTTATTCACAATTTATGTCATTTATTAATTCATCCTCATGTCAGATTCCCTAGAGAGTAACAATAATTTCCATCTGTTTTTATGTCACAGCACAAATAGGTGCTTTGTAACATTTTTACTCATTCAAAAAATAATACAGCGTGCAAGATACCACTATCATTAGCATTTTTCTTTGAAAATGTTCTGAAAAAATTCCAACCAAATTTTGTACTTCAACTGAAAGAAGAGCTTTAGGTGAATGTAAAGAGCACAGTGTTTTTGAAACTAGTGAGGAAAGTGAAGATAACCAAGAAATAGCAAAGACATATTGATATAAAGTTGGAAAAGCAATGTAAGAGATGAAATGGAATATTTAAATGAAAGGGCAGGTTTTGTAATTATTTTAACTGCAAATGGATTAAAGAAAGAAAAATATAGAATGTTTTCCCATTATCATGTGAAGAAGCATTGCTGATTGATGATATTAAAATAGAAATAAAACATGTTCTATCTTTACCCAAAAAGATTTGGACCATGTTAATTATAAAGGAAGGAAATCAAGTTGAGAGAATATATATACTAAGAAATACTGAGTATTCTCTAGGTTATCATTTCTATGCCTTATAATTTCCTAACTTCTCCAAGGTAGAAAAATATTGTGCTATTGGTAGTTGTCCAATACTTGTTGAGAGATTTCAATACACAACAGGTGATAATAACCATTAATATTAATTAAGCCTATCAAAAATATTTTGTTGTGCCTATACAACAAACTTAGATACTTAATTTAAAATATTTATTTATGCCCATCAACACAGACTGTACCAAAGTTAATGTGTATCTAGTATATATAATTTTGATTTTTAGGTAAATGACTAAAAATTTTAATCATATGGTCTGCATTTCTGCCCATAGAAATCTCACTTATTCTTCAAGGTCCAACCTAGTGATACCCTCCTTATAAGACCTTCCCTTATCCTTTTAGTTTTTTCTGTCTCTTCTTAATTTCTACAACACTTTAGATAGCTCACTGTCCTCATATTATATTACTGACTTTAAATAAAACTATTAACTCCATATAATTCATAAAATTATAATTCTTCAGAAGTCAAAATGGACTATTCATCTGTGTGTCTCTGTATGCCTAATGATCTAGATAGCTACAAGTGAGCAATATAGATACAGAGAGGATAAGAATGAATAAATCAATGTAGTGGCCATGCTAAAATAGTAACTCAGAATTACCTTCATGAGACCCTACTCGTTCCACCTGTTGGGTCAATTCCTCTGGATGTGAGCGTGGGCTCTGTAAATCTGTTACTCTAAACAAACTTCCCAGGTTACTCACCCATAGCCCGACGCTAGTGGTGTTTGGTAACCACTCATCAACAGTGGTTGGATATAATGTCCATCTTATTGTGAGCCTGTGGGGAAGGTCTACCTTAATATGAGTAGTTACCAGAGAATGGGTAAACAGCTTTGGAAAGCCAGAATGCATGATTTGAAAGTAAGAAATGGAATGTATCAATTGGAGGTGAGTAGATTGATAACTCAGATAAGTTGTGAGAAAAGCCTTGACCAACTCTTACCAAGAGTTTATTTAGCAAACCCACCATCATTTATATTCAAATTGGTGGTTAAATGAAGACCATAACTAATCTCTAGAATACTATCTTTCCTGTTCTCTGTGAACCAATAAGATAATTATGAATTATTTTTCCTGCCCATCAAAACTTGTTACAATAACTTTATCTAAATATCTATGCATATAATTTTACAGTATGTAAAGGCTACCCAGGAAATACTAAGTGACAAGTTTCCATTCCATTTTTCATGTCATCAGTTGTTACTTAGAGTGATTTTTTTTAATTAAAGATGTATACTTGAATATTTCTTAGCCAAATAATAATATGCTAATAAAGAAAAGCCGCAAGTCTTCAAAGACAAAACAAGGGAAGAAAAAGAAAAAGATGAAATATCTCAACCTTTTCATGAGATGGAAAGGAGTTGGAAAAGTGATAATTGATTCAACAGAGAAGAGCAGGCTATCTCTTATAGGGCTTCCAAAGTAATGTACCAGTGAAAATGAATTATTCCCATCACAGAACTTCTAAGAAGCCTCATGCAACTCACACAGAGTTCTATGGAGAACGAGGTCTTAAAGAATTTGTTGTGCAGCATGCTATTAAGTAACCGAACCCTTAGATATCTGTTGGTACAAAATAATTAACATACACCCCATAAAAGGCAGGAAATCTAAGACTTATTCTTAAACAGCATTGAATAGGGCAAATTTCAGACATGTAGGTACCAAGAAGATAGGGTGAGATACTGGGCTGATGATGGAGAGACTGAAAAAATCTGTATAGTGAATGGTAGGAATCTTCAACTTCTTCCACTCTATTTTTATCTTTCAGATATTTACTTTTCAGACAGAAAACAGAAGATTCTTCTTTGAAGATAATGAATGTACCTAGGAAGAGATTTCCATATTGTGATATTTGTGAGTGTCAACTAAAGTATTTGACTCCAGTCTCGATCGTTTTATATTGTGTCATCTGTTGCTATGCTCCTTGCTTACAAACAGAGCTTTTCAGTGTCCTGTTCTTAAATTGTTCATTGATGGCAGAGGATGGTCAGGCATTCCAGGCACGGTGGTTCATTTTGATTGCTACCTTGATTGGCATGAGAAATGCTTAGGAGTTAGTGAAGCACATTTTGGTTTTGTCTGGGTGGGTCATGAGGGTGTGACCTTGGGGACTGTATCTCTTGTCCTTTCTTCACTCTCTGGCTCTTCCCCTGCTTTCTGCATCCAGAATGGCATGAGCTAAGTATTGCATGAGTTAAATATGACCTTATACCATGTTTCTGCCTTGAAGCCAGCCACCATGGACTGAAACCTTGAGCAGAAATAAACCTCTCCTTCCTTAAAATGAAACAAAGTACTTTCTACTGAGACAAAAAATAAAATGCCTTGAGGATGTCTCAGGAATCAGCAAGATCCCATCCATCAGAGGCTTGATGGTGTAAAAGTGTAAACTCTTTCAAAAGATTTTGCTTGGAGAAAAGAGTCCAAGAGCACCCCATTCACTCAGCATCACCGAGGGAAGTGTTTCCCCATATTTTGCTACCCAGTCACTCAGAGGCCTCTTCAGCCATGGTCTAAGCCTAGTGCCTGCGTTGGTGGCAGACGTCGGGTTCATCCATGTGATGATGGTTTTTCAGGGATGCAGAATGCAAAAGTTGTAGGGTTATGAAGGCTTTCACTAAGACTTCCGGAGGTCTGGGACTCCAGGCAGTGTATGATAAAATTGCAGTCCCTGCCAGGAGCCCCTGACAGGGTGATATGTGAAGCTTCAGAACTGAATGTGAAGTTGCAGTAGAAATTGCAGAAAGTTGCAAACGCCAGGAATGTGGAATGTCTGCTGAGGAAAGCTGCAGGCAGTTAGCAGAGCCAGCCCAAGAGAGAAGCTATGTGGGCTGCAACCAACAAGGCCATGGGGTGAGACTGCCCAGGTTGTCTGGAGCTCACATGATTTTACCATGTGCCCTGCAAGCCTGATATGGAATTGTAGAATTAAATGTTTGCCCCCTTAGGTTTTCTTATTTTGGTCAAATAACTTTCTATTTCCCTATTCCTCCCTTTCAGAATGGGAATGTTTACCCTGTGATATTGTATTTTGGAAGCATATAATTAGCGTTTTGAATTTTATAAGGGTTTACCGCTAAGAGTTTGCCTTGAGTCTCAGAAGAAACTTGGAAGTTGGAACTTTGATCAATGCTGGAACTGTTGAGATTTGGGGGGAAATAATTAGTGTGTTTTTAGGTGTTTGAAGATAGTTACATCATGTTAAGTGGAATTATGGCCTTGTTACTGTCTCTATTTAGAGATTAAGTATGGTTTAAAGAGATGTGTTGGGTGTCATGTTGATAAGGGGTGGACTTGTGATGGTTAGTATTGATTGTCAACTTGACTGGCTTGAGATATGGCTAAGAATTGGTAAAACACTTTTGAGTGTGGCTGGGTGGGTCATGGCAGGTGACCTTGGGGACCATATCTGGTCCCTTGTCCCTCACTTTATGGCTCTTCCCATAATTTTTATTTCCTGGCTGCCATGAGTTGAGCAGCTTTCCTCTGCCATGCTCTTCTGCCGTGATGTTTCTGCCTTAGACCCAACTGATCATCGACTGAAACCTCTGAAATTGTGAGCCAAAAGGAACCTCCTCTCCTTTAATTTATAGGTGTCAAGTATTTTGTCCTAGCAGCAGAAAACTGACTAATATACCAGGAAATCCTTTAACACTAAAGAAAGAGACCAAAAATACAAATGGAAAAGAAAAAAAAAAAAAAATCCTCAGAAATTCAGATCATTTAGGAAATGGCTTTGTTTTTCTACTTCTTTCTATTTAGAGAATCCTTGTAATTTCTAGTCCTGCCCTAGTTGTAACAAATGGGCTTTTGCTTCTTTTTTATTTTTATTTTTCAGTGGGAGAGTTCTATTCTTGTGCTTCTTCTGGGGGGGTCTCTTTCTTGTTTTCTTATGCCCAAGACTTTGCATTCACTCCCTCCCAGCCCTGAGCTCTGCCCTGCTCTCTCACCCTTTCTGTCCACACATAAATCACTTTCCCAACCTTATTCATTTCCTACCCAGAAAGCCAATATTTTAGCTTTGGCTTTTCCCCTGGTCACAGTCATCTCTGATCTGCCTCCTTGCCTGCCTGCTTGGAAGAGCTTAGAATTTCCATTGCTCCATGCCACTTAACCAGCTATAGAACTTCTCTGGCCCTACTGCTTTCTACTCTGAAAGGCCCTGCTGCCCGTACCTTCCCTGCTTTCCAGTCCGCAAACTTCAGGGCACTAGCTGTCTTCCCTCCAGGCTGTATATTCTCCCTAAGAACTTTAGCTACTTAGAAGGATACGTATTCTTTTTAATTCTTCAAAGGCGGCACCAGTCTACTGAGTCCCTAAGTGAGTGCTAAGGATCAAAGTGTTTTATGCAGTTAAGAGGCATGTATTTCCCCTGAGCCTAGCAACCAGATTGGCTCTACGTTTCCCATTAAAAGGATACAGCAACTTGGTGGAAGGGAGAAAGAAGCTCTGCTATTCTTAATTTCCTTACTGCAGGCTGAAATGCGGATTTCCAGGGTCATTCTGTGGCACAGTTTAGCAGCGGTAGAGACCTTCTTTGCCTTGCTGTCTGCCTCCACCAGGCCCACTCTGCCACGCAGCTTCCACAGCTGTGGCTTCTGATCACGTGGTACTGAACACCCAGTGCTGCCTTCTCCCAGACTACCTGGGACGCAGAGCGAACTCTCTGGGCATGTCTCTGTTCTCAGAATTTCAAAGTTGAATTGCTGCTGCTGCTACTGCTTTAAACCATCTCTAAAAAAAGAGATGGTGGTGAAACTTTGAACTTGAAAAATCCAGAATGATTAAAATGAAGGTTGATGCATGAAAATGCACTCCCTAAAGACAACTTCTGGTAATATTCTTTGAATTTTTCATAGATTCTGAAGGAAAGAAAGAAGATAAAAACCATTATTTAATCTTATTGTACTTATCCTTCAGAATTGAAAACAAGGTACCTCATGGTTGGATCATCATATAGGTGACCACGAATGTTTGTATGTTTAAAAATTATTGTCTAAAATATTAAAATAAAAATTGTTATACAATTTCTGGAGCTCACCACAAAATATGTACAGCATTCCACTTGTGTCTTAGATGCTTGGAAACATTTGGCATTGTGTTGGCTTAGCTGTTTTTTTTTCTAATTTCTTAGTCTTTAAAACTAACAATCCCTAAATAATTTTGACCCTAAAGCTGAGATGAAATAGAAAGACTGCTCTCCCCTGACAGTATCTAAACTTGTACTAACGAGTCATAGTATGAGTTGGTAGCATTTAGTAGTGCCTGTACCCCCGGGCTCAGTGAAACAGAGGCACGGAACAGCAAAATGCAAGCCTTATGGAAGGAAGCCACAGGCTGTGCTGTGGGGAGGGAAAGCAGGGTAGGAGAACCGTGAGGCACAGGATGTTATAGCAGGCCTTTAGTTACAAATATCAAAGCTATAATGAATGAGAAAAACTCATCGGCAAAGGGATCAAAACAAAGACCTAGAAAGACGGTATTAGAGTTGGGCACTGAAGTACAATTAAAAGTTAGACTGAGTGGTTATTCTATATCATTTTCAACCTTTTATTGAGAATTTGTTCAGCACCAGAAGCTAGAGTGCAAATATTAATATAATAGCAATAATAATAAAAGTCTGTTATAGAAAATGTCTTGGTAGAGGATGTGTATGTAAACAATTGTTGCTATACAATGCACTAACTGCTGTAATAGAACTCTTTGGAAGCAATTAGGGAGGAAGACATTAGTTCTGCCTGGGGAATTGGGAAAACATTCATAAAGGAAATGAGCTTTGATCTGGGTTTTGAATGATGAGTGGAATTTTACCAGATGGAAAAAGATGAGAAGTAGATTCCAGGCAGTGAGCACAGCACGTGACAAGGCATGGAGACATCAAAGAGGGTAATGGGTTTGGGAATGGTGAGACCTTCTGTGTGGCTAGAGTAGGGGTGAGGTGGGGGTGGAAATGGAGATTAACAGAGAAATTACTTGGAAAGACATGTAGGGGCTACTTTGTGAAAGGCTCTGTATGCCTTGCTAAAGAATTTAAAATTTATCCTGTAAGAAATTATTTTAAGTACAACAGATCTTTGTTTTTTGGGAAAATCACTTTGGTGACAGGAGAGAGGTGGGTACTTGAAAAGGGGAGGGAAGGAGATGACGCTCTGGAGAGAAAGTGTCTTGAACGGGATGACATTTGGAGAAGGAAGTTTGGAATAAACTGTAGAGAGTTTTGGAGGCCAGATTGAGAAGTTGGCACTGAGTTCTGTGACAGTGCTGTACTTTATGAACATTAAGTTCCAGGGGGTCTATGCAATGGGGGAACACAGGGAAATCCTAGGTCTAGGACACAATTTAGAGTCTGTGACAGCCCAGGCAGGAGATAGATGCAGCCTGTTCCACTGGTTGTCGGTCTACTTGCCATTACGTCCTTTCTTCTTCCTTCCTCACTGAATCCTGGTTTCGTTCCATGATTCCCCTCCCTCCTCCTCTTACCGTGATCTTCAGAAGAGAAGGTCTCATGTACCCAGAGGATGAATGTATCTTAGGATGGGTCCTTAGAGCCCATGTCTAACCACTGAGATAACTAATAATAAGTAGGCCTCTGCTATAGAAAAATATCTTCAAGAAGGACATGGACATATATATATGTTGTTGTTATACAATGCCCTTTAGGGACCTTGTGGGCAATACCTTCTTCTTTTGAAAAAGAGCATCTTGGGAAGAGACGATCTCTTCTGCTGGAAGTTAACTGCCTCCACGTGACACCGGGGGCTGCCATGCTACCATTTTGCTACTCTAAGAGGAGCTCATGTGTGGACAAAGCCTGTATTCAGCAAGAAACCTGATTTGTTCTTGATGCAATGGAGCAGCTGATTTAGCCAAACCTGTAAATTATTATATGAAATAACTAATAATCTTAATGTTTAGGTTAATATAAGTTGGAATTTTCTAATGCCTGAAATAATACAAGTATGAGTTAGAACTGAAACAGAAGGAAAGTAGTGAAGGCCAAACATATGAGACCCAGACACAAATCTTTGCTGAAATAAGATTGATGAGGTGGGGCAATTACCTGACTTCAGTGGAAAGGAAAGATAGGCCTCTGATTGCAGGGCTGGTTGCGTCATTGGGAGTGTGAGTGAAAATCACAGAAACAAGGACTTAAAAGGTGAATTGATTTGGGAAAGAAGTTGGTAAGCCAGACTTTATGCATTCATATTGAGTGTGAAGTGAAGACATCTACAAAGTTCAGGGCTGGCATGCTGAGAAATGAAGCCAAAACCAAACACACACTTCATTTTCTTTCTGTAGGTCTGGGGGAATTCTTAAATTGTGAATGTTTTCCCCTTGGTACAGCTTTTGCTATTCATTATTGATGTTTTCCTAAGTATAATTAATGCAGTTTGTATCAATAACAATAAAGGAGAATATATAATGTAATAAGCAAGCAATTTCTTATTTGGAAAATTCCATGAGTGCTCTCACAATCCTAAAGTGGTGAGGTGTTCTGTTGTGACTTTATTTCACAGAAATGTGCCTTGTGCACTATGGTCAGGAAGCAGAAGCTCAGAACTGGGCTCAAAAATCTGCATCCCCTCTTTGTTATTTTTTGGCCCTCCCAAGTGCCTTAATTATCAGGAACCTCAATTTGATTAAATATTAAATAGGTTTCATAAGACTTACTCGGCAGACTTTGTGCTTAGTAATGGTAATTACCGTATGCACCCACATTTTCAAAATTGCATTCGCTTTTGTTCTTGAAGTTCTCAAGTTTCTTAGTTACAAGTAATGAGTATCTTTTATTTTCAGTTGAGTTCACTGTTATGTTGAGAACCCTTGGTTCCCATAAAGGAGGAGTTGTAAATTTGTTTGTTGAACTCAGAGGAATGGTGTAGGCTATGCTGGTTGTCTGGAAGTGTCACTGGATCAAAAGTGTGGGCTTGGCCATCTTAGTCTCTCTCACTGCACAAATGAGCTTCCAGAGCACTGAAGAACTCAGCTTTTCAGGCTCCACAGTTAGACTGAAAAGCCTCTGAGGTGTAGTGAAGCCCATGGTGGGTTTCAGCCTATCAGAGAGGGCACTGATGTGACCCTGGCATCTCTTGAAAATAATGTGCTTTTACGTTTTTATACATCCCTGTTCCTTGTATACATAGCTCCCCCAGAAAGATTACTAGGAAGAAACGATTAAGCCAAAATAGGATTTGGCTCTTCCTTGTTGCATTGTTGACTAATTTCACAGCAAAATGACCCAAAATCTTAACTAACATTTAGACTTTCTAGCATTCAACAAATATTTAGTGAGTAGCTGGTATGTGCCAGGAATTAATTTAGGCTGTCACTGGTCTTTTGTGTTTTGTTTAAACAGAAGCTTTTACTTTGAGACAGTAAGTTGGTGATGCACTTTTAGGATCCATTGAACGTCACCATTCAGGAGTTTTCACTTGTTGTTGGACTGTCCATCAGCAAAGCTAAGTCTAGGTTCTAGATTAGATTCTAAACTGCTTACGAATAGAGAATCTTTGAAATCATTGTACCAGATAAAGTAACAATGTCCCACCCATTCATAATGTCAGATATTAAGAAACCTTAAATAAAAGGACTGCACCTGGGTGACTCACCTGGCCCCACTTGTGCCAGCATTGTTACCATTCGCTGGTTTCCAGTGATCCAGGTGCATCAAGGTTCTGATGTTGATGACCTCAGTGACTGACAGGATTGACGTCAGGATTTGCGTAGGCACCAATCTTGACAGCACCCCTGCCCTGAAAATTTGGGCAAGACCGCTTATAGTGACCATACATCCCTAGTGAGGACACGCGTGGATTGGCTTTTTGTGTGTGTAAGGGCTACCTAATGATCTAAATGACAGTTTTCTTTTGAAATTTCAGAATACAAGTTTTCCTCTTACACTTATGAAACTCCAAATGTTCATTTTGTGGCAAGAAATTCATCATAGAAACTAAAATACATCAGAAATAATTGTTTATTAAAGGATATTCTTTAAATTTTAGAACCATGCACCCTGGAGGGAAAAAAGAAAATATATCTGGCTTATTTTCCCCTTCCTGGGAGTAGCCCAGTAGAAAATCTATGTATAGCGGACTCATATGTGTAAAGAAAGGAAAACTTCAGTATTTACCTTTCAAACCACACCTCATACTTTCTGAGTAGACTTGGGTTTGCCTACCTTCCTTGATTACACACACATACACTTGGAGTTCGAGCTTGAAATGAGTAAATGAAGATGAGCCTGAGATACTCATTTGGTTTCTATGAGTACATTCTGTCAATCTATGCTCTTCCTTCTCACACACACAAAAAAAACACCCATATATAAACATCACAACTGTTACTATATATGAAAGCAAATGAGTTTAATAAATGCATATTCCAGTGTAAGCCTTCATTAGCATGGAGCTATTCTAAGCTGAGTGGATTCTATTGCATTTTTCAGATGAGTTTTTATGCTGAATATTGATATTCTGGAACAGTTCCTGGGAAAGTGCACAGAAGCAAATCTGCTGTGGTGTTTTATGGAAAATCTGTATTTACATAAAATTCTACCTTCTTACTCTAGTTTATGAAGCCCTGTATGAGCAAAGCAAGCCTTGACTTCAGGGGCTGCCTCGTCTCCCACCACCTTCCGTCAGCCTTCTTTCCAGACAGTCTAGCTTTCTGTCTTTCTTTTTGTAACTTACCATGCTGATTCTCATTCCAGATTCTTTCCTCTTGCTGTTCTCTTTGCCTACACCACTCTGGTCCCAGGCCGTCATATGGTCAGTACCTCCTAAGTGTGTCATCGCCTCATTGGGTGGCCTACCCTGATGACACTGCTGTCTCAGAGACACACAAAGTGAGATTCACACATAAGCCATGTGTGTAATTTTATGTTTTCTAGTAGTCACATTAAAAAAGAGGTAAAATAAATTTTTTTGTGTGTGGGTACCAGAAGTTGAACTCAGGACCTCGCACTTGCCAGCAAGTGCTTGTGCCGCTGAGCAATATCACCAGCCCTTTTTTTTCCTTTATGTGGGTTCCGGGAGTCGAACTCAGGACCTCGTGCTTGCCAGGCAGGTGCTTATGCTGCTGAGATATCTCACCGGCCCCAAATTTTTTTATATATTTAAATTTTATTAGTACATGTTTGCAATTCACGCAGTTTACAATCATCTTGGGGAATGGTTACATGTACATATTACAGCTTGTTTCTTTTTTTAAATATCTCCTTGCCCTTTCCTCTAACTCCTCCTCCTTTGGTTCCCCATCTCCTTTTCCATACTCACTGATATTATTTGTCTTAGCTCAGGTAATGACTTATAGTGTTTACATTAATTGGGGTTATTAGGTTCCTGTACATGGCACATCTTTATTCCTTTCATTTCTGCTTCCCCTCCTCCTCATCTCTTGCCCTTGTTTCCTTGGGCCACTTCCCTATTGCAAGAGATCCATCCCTTTGTCCCTTTCTTTTTTTTTTTTTTTTTGTGGGTACTGGGGGTCGACCTCAGGACCTCGCGCGCCAGCAGGCGCCCGAGCCGCTGAGCGATATCACTGGCCCTTTTTCCGTATGTGGGATCCGGGAGTCGAACTCGGGCCCTCGTGCTTGCCAGGCAGGCACTTACGCCACTGAGCTATCTCACCCGGCCCCCTCTTGTCCCTTTCTATCCATCCTTTATCATTTTCTTGGTTTATACTTTGCCTCTCTCAAATGAAAGATGCCATATGGTATTTAAGCTTGTGTGTCTGGTTTATTTTACTCAACATTATATTTTCCAGGTGTATCCATTTTCCCACAAATGTCTCAACTGTGTCATTCTTTGTTGCTGGGTAGTGTTCCATTAAATATAGATACCACATTTTCTTTATCCAATTGTCTGTTGATGGGTATGAAATTAATTTTAAAAATATTTTTGTTTAATGGATCTAAAATAGTATCATTTCAAGAGTTAGTGTAGTTTTTAATGAGCTGTATCTTTTGTCTTATCTTTAGTAAGCCTTTGAAATTCAGCCCATCTCTTATAGAACACCTTCATTTGAACTTCTTTCTTCTTCCTTCCTTCCTTCTTTGCTTCCTTCCTTCCTTTCTTCCTTCCTTCCTTCCTTCCTTGCTTTCTCTCTCTTTCTCTTTCTTTCTTTCTTTCTTTCTTTCTTTCTTTCTTTCTTTCTTTCTTTCTTTCTTTCTCTCTCTCTCTCTCTCTCTCTCTCTCTCTCTCTCTCTCTCTCTCTCTCTCTTTCTTTCTTTCCTTCTTTCTTTCTCTCATACTGGGAACTAAATTCAGGGCCTTCCCACTGAGCTATGTTCCCAGAGTCTTGCTAAATCTGTAAGTTGCCCGGGCTGGACTTGAGCTTGTTATTCTCCTGCCTCAGCCTTTCAGAGTGCTGGCATTACAGGCATGTACCACTACGCCCAGCTGGACTAGTCACATTTTAAATGTTCGAGAGCCACATGTAGCTGGTGGCCACTGTATTGGACAGCACAGAACTAAGCTAACATCCCTGCCTCCTGTCACGCTGTTGTATCACCTGGTTTTATCATCACCATAACACTTATTAGTGTTTAAAATTATCTTGATTATTTCTCCACATATTACCTTTCCCTCCATCCTCTATCTGCTCCTGGTCCCTAAAATGCAGAGCCCAGAAGACAAGAGGCTTTATTTTATTCTTTGTTGTATCCACCAAGATGAGCACATTGTCAATTTTCAATAAATACTTGTTGAAAATGAAGGAATGAAAAACCATTGTACTGCTAAAGCAATAGAATTCACATATGGTTTTCGCTTTTCAGCCTTTCCTTTTGTCCTCTGTTTTAAGTAGGTAGAATAATACCGACCACACATGTGTGACTTCTCCTCCCTTCTTCACCTATGTCCCATGGTAACTACCCTGAAACCTTTCCAATACAGGGTTGAGTCATAAAGAGAAAATATTTCCCAGTCCACCTTTAAAGCTACTCTAAAGTTAGCATTCAACTCACAATAAGCAAGAACAAGAACATGTTTAAAAATCAAACATCTGGACTTTCCTTTCTTTCTCATTCTAACTATTTACAAAGCTAGTCAGGCTGTAAATTGTATTTCTTATACTTTAAGCCAGTAAGAAGAAAACCAGGATCTTTGACCAGTTGCAGGCCGTGGAAACTGCCAGGAGGTCTGGAGTTCTGGGAGTTTCCCTCCATCAATGCTCTGGAAAGGATCCAGGCCTGTCTGCTACCAAGGCTCTGTGTGACGATGGTTCCAGATTTATCTCTGCCCAGTGCTTCTATCTGCAAAAGGAAAATCAACATTATGGCTTATTGGGCCGGTGATATGGCTCAGAGGCATAACTGCCTGCCTGGCAAGTGCGAAGTCCTGAGTTCAACTCCCGGTACCCACACACACAAAAAAAATTACTGCTTATTTCCAGTATAAGATGATGGAGGATGTTACTGCAGGTGCTTATGCCCAGTCTTGAAAAGCGCTGGTGGTGGTCATGCAAAGCAGTGGGCACTGACTTAGTGTGTAAGCTTCTGTCCCAAGTGCAGGAAGGAACATAAAAATTTTTACAGTTGTGGAGGATAGATCAGTATTACATGCAAGGAGTAAAAAGCAAGAGTGCTTTGAAAATAATTCTTACTCTTTCTATAGTTAGAAAGTTTGCATAAAAAGAAATTTTCTGAAATCTTGTTTTGGCATTTAATGACATTAGTATACAACTATTCCTAGGTGAAACAGAAGGAAAAGAATATTGACCTGATTCCATCCCAGGCTTTCCCTACCTTCCCTTCTCTCCTTCAGCCTGGTTATCTTTGAAATTATACTCCATAAAAACCTGGCTTTGGTTTGTCCGTAAAGCTTAATAGAATTGTCAAATTTAAGAATGTTGAATTTTCAATTCAGAATTCGTTTGTTTAAAAAAATATGCGTTGTATTCCTACTCAGTATAAAAATCAGAGGTGCAAGCATAAATCAGACCCTCGAAAGGCTTACATTTTAACAGATCAAGCATTCATTAAACAACAATTCAGGTACAATCATAATGAATGCCTTGAAGGAGAAGAACCAGGTGGTGACAGAAGATTAAATGGGGCTGATCTGATTTAGAGATCCCTATGAAAGTGACCTTTCAGCTAAACTCTGTTTAGTGGGTTTAGCGAGTCAAGGAGGTCAGGGAGATTATTTTGGTGGAAAGAGATGTTGAGGTAGGCAGTGGCCTTGTAAAATCAGGAGATGGGGAAACTGCCAGTATGGCTCAGATAGCCCAGCAGGAGTTCCCAAAGGAGGGGGTAATGAGGCTTTCTCCCCAATAGGCCTTTATTGGCTTGAGCGTTCATCTTCATTCATTTACTTGACACTTACATAATGAGCTCCTATATGACGTGAATAGCCCTCAGGTGCCATTAACAGTGGACATACAAATCCTACTCCTGTCTGGAAGGTCTTTACCGTCATCGGCTGCAGTAGCAAACAATGAGCACCAGGGGGCAGGAAGCAGTCTCCTCATTTGCTTTGATAGCCCCCTGACTGGTGAAAATATACATTGATAAAAACGTTGAATCAGGAATTAGCAAATGAAATTGCTACCATGGTTGGAGGTCATTGCTTTTCTTAAGTGAGCGTCACAAAAACAAACAAACAAACAGAACTCTTACTCTTGGGTATGATTTAATTCACTCCAGATTAAATCAGGAAACAACTAATACGTCTTAATGAAGCTATGGCAGTCACATGATGAAGGTTTTTGAAAAAAAGGAGTAATTTGAGAGGACTTCTCAAAATCTGGTTCCAGAAAGCAATGACAAACAGTATGAAAACATAGCCTTCAGCTCTCTTCCAAGAGTGCTTCCCCATAGGAATGAGGGTTGGTAGGAGACTCTATGAGAGATGGAGAAGGTCTTAAATACGCAATTGGTGGGCTAGTGCCATTTGAGAGTTGATCGGCTACTAATAGCAAGACAATGCAACCTCCACTTGAACGAAGTTAGAAAAGTGTCACCAGGTTTATCCTGAAATTCTGGTGGCTATGTTTCCAACACATGATAAATGATACTTCTGGGGAAAACAGAAAAATAGACAAGGCTACTTACTCATCATTACAAATTGGTCATAGATCAAGAGAGTTAACGTCACATTGATCATGCTTTACTGATTGCTGCAGATGGAAGTCTCATATCAGCCACGAGTAAAACCACATAATTAGCAGATGTCACCAATGCCGATCTGCTGATGTTTAAAAAAGGAACAAGTGAATCAGCAAACTATTTAGGAAAGTAAGGCTATGCCAACCGTTCTGTCATCAGGAGTCTCATGTGGCCAGCAGGTCTGTGTGTCATCAGGACCCTCAGCATGACCATGAAAAAGAAAACAGGAGTCTATATCTCAAGCATCACTGTGAGCATCAACTATGTTTATAAATACCATGTTACATAGATATTTTTAAATCTCAAGCACTCTTTAAAACTAATTAGTAGGACAGTGCCTCTTGTTTTTTTGTTATTGTCACTGTCACCATCAAAAACAAATGGCATTGTTTAAAGTGAAACATGATTTCTTCTCTGGAAGCATATCTTTTGGTAATAGAATACTAATGTGCATGGATGTAAGAAATGCATAGTAAGTAAATGTACATGGAAATGAAAAAGAAAAGTCTAACACAAGTACAATAGAAAAGAGAATGGTATAATTTATAGATATTTAATAGAGATATTATTGTGCCAGGCATTTAAAAAGTATCACTATTTATACCTCATAGCAATTTTATGGAGTTGGGTTTATTATTATCCCCATCTTACAATAGACTTGGAGGAGGAGAGTAATTGGAACAGGAAGTAGCAACATCAGATATGGAAACAAGTCTGACCAGTGCTGTAACAGAGCATCGTTAATTTTGATCACCCGGCCCCAATCCTCACTTCTTATCATCATCCTATTTTCCTTCAGAGGATTTTCTTCTCCTCCACTGTGGATGGTTTTGGTAGTTCAGAAAATGCAGATGACCTGGACTTCCTTAATGAAAACAAAGAGATGCCAGTGTAGCCTTTGGCTAGATTGTTCCTGTAGGGAGGATCTGAAGGGAAGACCTAAGACCCAACTTGGGCAACTGGATTTTGTCTCTTCAGTCCTGATGTAAGGAAGGAAGACACTGTCCCTACAACCAATCACTATCCTATTCCTGTCCTACCTATAGACTTCTTCTCCAGATTTTCCACCAGTACCGCTAGTGCTGTACTCACCTGTATCCTTCCACTAAATTGAATCAGAGCTGCTTATAACCACAGAACCTAATGCCCAAGATAAATGCACTCTCAATTTCCCCAAGCCCTAATTATACTGAGAAAATACATTTTTATCTTCATTTTGAATACGGAAATGACTTCACTAATAACAGATTAGGTAGGAGTTCTTGTTATAAATAGAACAATTTACAAATTAAAATGATGTTAGGGCTGGTGAGATGGCTCAGCGGCATAGGCGCCTGCCTGGCAAACGCTAGGTCCTGAGC
Source organism: Erethizon dorsatum (assembly GCA_028451465.1). Classification (NCBI taxonomy): domain Eukaryota; kingdom Metazoa; phylum Chordata; class Mammalia; order Rodentia; family Erethizontidae; genus Erethizon; species Erethizon dorsatum. The sequence continues at coordinate 140,330,526 of CM051823.1, read as the reverse complement.
TCGACTCCCAGTACCCACGTACAAAAAAAGGGCCGGTAATATCGCTCAGCGGCATGGGCGCCTGCTGGCGTGCGAGGTCCTGAGTTCGACCCCCGGTACCCACAAAAAAAATAAATAAATAAAAAATAAAAAAATAAAATGATGTTGGCTATTATTTTCACCGCAATTATTGTTTATATGTAGATTCAGCATATGGAGTTTGTTATATCTATGTAATAGTTTATCCTCTAGGTTGACTGGGATTTGTTCTTGCATTACCATTTGCACTCTTTCTAATAAGACTTTTCCCTTTGCAATACAAGGTAGACTCAATTCTGAATTTGTGGGTAACGCATGGTATTTACTCTTATTAACTGAGTCCTTACCATGTGCCAGAATTATGCTAAACTCTTTTTATATGATAATTGTATGAGTTTTTTTAAAAAGGCAATAAAAGGGTGGTTTATTCAAAGGTATAACTGGGTAAGTAGATTTGTTTACAACCGTTCTTGTGCAATACTTTAAAAAATATGATGAACTTCTTTATGAACAGCAGACACATACCTCAGCTCTGATGACCTTAAATTTTGGTGGATAATGTATATGGTTAGGCAGAAATAGGTAAGCTCGTGCTGGTAGATTAACTATCAAATGCTCAGTCAAAACTCCATATGTGGCCTCTCCTTGATGGATTTCTGTCCCCACTTCGTCTTCTACTATTTTGTCAACTTCCTGCCTGACTCCCTTGCTGACTTGGTCTACCTGACCAGCCACTAGATTGGCCACATGACCAGCTTGACTGGCCAGACCTGCCACTTGACCAGCTGCTTCTCTGTCTAGAATTAGAAGATTTATTTCCATCATAATATTCTTCAGTTTCAGGCAATTTGACTGGCAGTAAGAGTATACAGTCTGAATCATGCTGCATTCTGACCATCAGCTCAGAGACTGATAGAAGGGAAAAGGGCAGTGGACACCTTGGCTGCAGCATTAGTCTACATTTCTGGTGCATCAATCTTTGAACCATGTTCTTTGATCACCTCTGATAAGAAGTCTGTGACCATAACTCTGGGAACCCCAGAAGAAATGCAGGATGTCAACCATGCTTGGAAAGAAATTAACAGAAAGCTGAGCCCCAAATTACCAAAATGTGCCTCTTAAAAGGAAATATGGGTGTTTGTTTTGATATTCCCACAACTGAGTCAGAAAATTAACAGGCACAATTGCATGATTCAGATTGGTATATGTTATTATTCCCATTTCAATCACGAAGAAGTTGAGGCTTAGAGAAATTAAGTGACTTTCAAACAGTAACATATCTAAGGAACTGTGAAGCCAAACCTTGAACCTAGGCTATCTGAACCCAAAGCATCACACACTTTGAGATTATTCTCTTCAGTGATTTTACTGAAAATTAGGGCTCCTTCTCTTCATCATAACCATTCAAGGTGGACTTCATTGTCACTTCACAGATAAAGACCTCAAGGCTAGGAGAAGTTCAGTGTCTTGCCACACTCATATAGATGATAATGGAGTCACTGTGCAATGAAGGGGTCTTCGTAAATTTAAAGTTAGCACTGCACTTAGCTACCTTCTCTAAGAGGCTTAATGGTATGTGAATTAAATAAAATCAGTCACAGCATTTTGATAAAATGACTAGGATTCCACCAGGGCATTGTATGCTTCCAAGAATGCAAAGGACTTTTACTTACTACCTTGATTCATTTAAACCAGGAGGTCACAATAGTAGTAGTAGTAGTAAATATGCGCTGGTTCAATTGAGACAGCTTCTTAACACATTAGTCCTCATGTCGCACTCACTGGCAAATAGAATGCCAGAGTGGAAAAGGACATTAAAGATGACTTATTCTCATTATTTCATCCAAATGGGGAAACTAAGGGCTGACACTCACCCATGCTCACCGAATTTCGGGGTTGCAAATGGGGAGCTGGGGTACAGGTCTCTAGATCCTCACGTCAGTGCTCTTTCCTCAGCAAAGTACTTCCTCTCCTGGATACAATTTAAATGTAAAGCACAAACTAGCTTGAGAGAACATCAGTGGCCTGATTAGATAATCAATTTTTGATTTAAGAACTAAACGTTTCTATGTAAGGGCATTTGTTTGCTTAGTGAATAGATTCTAGGTATATGGAATCCGGTGCATTTTAGGGTTGTCTGTTTGGAGCATGAATGCTTGACGGATAATTAATGGAATTTTAGCAGAGGACATAGAGTGGTGGTGAGGGCAGAAAAAATGTAGGTCTGCCCACTCACACTCCTACTGCTAAATGTTCTCTAAAACTACCAGATGTCTCCCCTCGTGCTCCTCTCTCTAAGTGATCTCCCCTCTTCCTACCCCTGCTAAGTAATCTTAAAGATTTTGATTGGCAGCTTGTTTCTGTCTTCCCACACAGTTAGGTTGAGCTCCTACCCCCATCCCTAAAATGCACTTACTTAGCCTTTGTATTTGATGTGCCTTGTTTTCCATTACTCTTACGTTTAGATAGAAGTTTTGGCAATTCCTAAAGGACAGTGTCTTTGTTCTTTTCCTTGCATACCACTTAGCACTGTGACAATTAAAAGCTGAGCATGAAGGAAAATATCATGACACGGGCCCACAAGATAGTTTCAGCATCAAAATTCATTTTTTTCGCATTTTGAAAAGTGTAGTACTTTTAAATACACCAGGGAAAATAGAACTGGATGTCATTCCCCCTCTAACATTTCTTCCAAAACAGAAGGCCCATAAACATCAGTCCATATCCCACTGCAATCCAGTATAATCCACTGCAATGAGGACTTGGGCTGATGAGTCTTATAGGGCTTTGTGTGATCTTTAGACCTGGGACACATACAGCAGATGGACGGGAAACTCCGTGGAGGGGAGCCAGTTTGTCCTTCTTTGCTGATACTGTCAGTAACGTAAGTTGTCACAAGCACTTACCCTTGTATTCTTCTCCCTTCTTTTCCCTGCACAGTTTAATAGTAACCTGTAGTCCTTTGACTTTTGCAGTTCTCCCTGCCCAGCACTTCCTCCACCACTGCGCCGAGGATGCTGGCATTCAGATAGCACTGGCATGCCACCTAAGGAGACTGCCCCCTGGCTTTAAGCCCAGACCAACAGAAATTGAGACTTGGAATTTCTGGATGACAACTTTTGTTCTGATACTTCCCAATAGCACTCACTAGAGAGTAGAGATAGATGGCTTACAATTTAGCAGTGTGAGCAAAAGTTGCCTGGTTTGGCATTTTGACCATTGAACAAAAGGGCTTGTGCAGAGATAAGAATTCTGAGCTGGCTGTTGGGGCTGCTTTGGTTCTCAGAGTTGTCTTAATGACTGTAGTGCAAAAGGTTCAGCTTCAAAGAATTAGTCCAGGAGGAGCAGCCCCGAATTCTCTGGGAACCAGAACTGAAGGTGGGGGAGTCTTGCCATTCCAGTTGTTGCAGTGCTGTTTGCCTTGCATGCAGAAGTTTTCTTTCTGAACCTCAGAGGTGAAGGGCCTGAGAGGTTGTGTTACAGATGTTAAGAGAGTTGTCCAAATGCACACAGCAAGGGATCAGTGGAATTAGGCATGATTGCCAGATCTGAGCTGTGCTTATTACACCACTTCCTTTCTACTCATTTCAAAAAATATAAATTATACAGCTCTATTCTTGGCATGAATATTCTTTTTTATGAGACAGGGTCTCAGTATGTAGTCCAGACTAGTTTTGAACTCACTTATGTAACCCAGGCTGGCCTCAAACTCATGGTGATTCTCCTGCCTCAGCCTCCCAAATGCCGAGGTTACAAGCATGCACCGCCACTCCCAGCTATAACATAAATATTCTTATATTTTCATGTGCATGGGTCTTATTCCCCATCCCAATATTGGCCCCTTGGCAGATAGTACATAAGTCTAGTATTTATATTCTTATCCTTGTAAACAAAAAATACTCAGAATAAGTACCAGTTAATATAACTGTGAAGTACTTTCAAAGACATGTTTTCAGCTCTGATCCATCTTATAATTTATTCTTTATTTTCCTACATTAAAAATTACAGGGCCAGTGAGATAGCTTAGCAGCACAAGCGCCTGCCTGGCAAGTGCAACGTCCTGAGTTCAACTCCCAGAACCCACATAAAGGAAAAAAAGGGCTGGTGATATTGCTCAGTGGCACAAGCGCTTGCTGGCAAGTGCGAGGTCCTGAGGTCGACTCCTGGTACCCACATTAAAAAAAAAAATTACAAAGCCAATACCTGCTCATAATAAAAACATATTGTGTTTAATCATTTCTCTATTTCGTGTATCTAAAAAGCTCAATATTGTTAGGTAGATGGTCTTCCATAACTATTTCCATGTTTAACAAGCATAGACAAACACATGAGCACATATACTATACTACGGTGTAGACCTAAAATTTGACTGTGAACAATTAGAAAAAAGAGATTTCTTCTCTTATTTTTCATCAAAAACATTTTAGAAAAAAAAATCTCTGAGACTATGACTGTTGCATTACTCTTATTTTTCATCTTATCAAATCATAGCATTTGTTTTCTTTTACCAAAAACATTTTCTACAATATACTGCTTGAAAAAAAGAGAGAGGAGATGATATATGTCCCCAGAGCCAGAGAAATAGCAAGCAAGACTCCTATTATCAAAGGAACTGGAAAAATAAGCCAGGTAAATTTTCTGTTCTTCAAAGAATTGATAACTGTGATTTACCTGACTATTAGGCTGACAAGTCCTACTCTCAGAAAAATGAGTATAATTACAAGAACTTCTGACAGTTGTAAAGAAGTTTTCTTCACAGAACCAACAAGTTTTATGTTAGAAATGTCTTACTTTGCTTGGAAATTTCCCACTTGTACAGGGAAACAGCCCTGTAAAGCATGAGCAGTTGAGAAAGGACAGACAATGTAGAAACAAATTTCTCAGTGATTAGAGATCACTCCTATCTCACACTGGTTGAACTTATTGTACTCTAAGAGGTTTTCCCAGGACCAGCCTGGTTTGGTATTGTGTCAGGGAAAGTCTTCTCCACTTGTATGAGTGACTAAGCTTTCACTTGTTCCTCCTACTTCCTGAGCATTGCAAGCTGTGAAACATTATACCTTGGAAAGTTGTGATTTGGTATAAAGTGCCAGATTAACCCCAAATGATGACACTTAATGGGAAATGGTAGGAACATAGCTAGAAAATGACTCATATTTTGCAACTCTTGCCCAGAAGACCATACGCAATTTGTGGCTTGGGAAAAATCCACGTCTCTACTGCAGGATTGGCACACAGACACATCACAATCCTGACACAGGAACATTCCGAACAATATGGGTTAAATGAATGAATTTATTGTATAGATATTCCATAAAAAGGCCCTTTCTGTCAACCAACCCTCCCCAGGCTATTTGTTTCATTCAAATTATCTATATGAAATTGAACTATTTCCTTTGGTAATTTTCATAAATTTCTTCTGAAGACATGTCTCGAGCTTTTTTTTTTTGTGATCTCTAGAAAGATGACTAAGATCTTTTATCTCTAAGTTTTTATTTCTTTAATTATATTAAGAAAATAAAAACAAACATGCAAATGTCAACACAAAACACATGCACAGAAACTTGCAGTTAAGCAATCTGCCAACAGTATACTTCTTATAAAAAGATACATGTGTGATGTTTTTAATTCTTCTGGGAAGATACCCAAAAGGGGAATAGCTGTGTCGAATGGGCCCTCCAATCCTAGTTTTTTGAGGAATCTCCACACTGATTTCCACAGTGGTTGCACCAGTCTACACTCCCACCAATAGGGGAGAAGGGTTCCTTTTTCCCCACAGCCCCTCCAGCATTTGTTATTGGTTAATTTCTTGATGATAGCCATTTTTTCTGGGGTGAGATGCAACCTCAGTGTTGTTTTAATTTACATCTCTTGGATGACCAATGATGTTGAACATTTTTTCATATATTTATTTGCTATTTGTATTTCTTCATCTGAGAAGTGTGTGTTCATCTCAGATGCACATTTTTAGATTGGGTTTTTTAATTTGGGGGACCTGATTTTTTTCCAATTCTTTATATCTTCTACATGTAAGTCCTTTGTCTGAGGGACAATTGGCTAAAGTTTTTTTCCCACTCTGTGGGTTTTCTTTTCACTATGTTGGTGATTTCTTTTGATGTGCAAAAACTTTTTAATAAGATGAGATTCCAGTTTTTGATTCTTTGAAGTACTTCCCGTGCAGTTTGGGTTTTGTTCATGAAGTCCCTGCCTAAACCTATGTCTTCAAGATTTCTACCTACTTTCTCTTCCAGTAGATTTAGTGTTTCTGTTTTAATATTTACATCTTTGATCCATTTTAACTTTAGTTTAGTGCATGGTGATAGATGTGGGTCTAGTTTTAGTTTTCGCCATGTGGAAAGCCAGTTTTTCCAGCACCTTTTATTAAAGAGGCTATCTTTCTTCCAGTGAACATGTTTGGCCCCTTTGTCAAAGATAAGATGGCTTCACCCATGTTTATAGCAGCACAATTTTTAATAGCTAAATCTTGGAAACAACTCAAATGCCCATTAGCTGAGGAATGGATAAAAAAGATGTGGTATTTTTATACAATGTAGTACTACTCAGCTATAAAGAAGGATAAACTCAAGGCTTTTATAGGTAAATGGATGCAATTAGAGACCATACTCATAAGTGAAATAAGTCAAACTCACATGTGTAGACATTGTATTGTCTCCCTAGTGTAAGAAACTGAAAGAGTAAAGAAGATGCAAATTCTACAATAGATATTGTGAAAGGGAAAGAAACTGCTCAAAAGGAAAGAACAACTGGGATGGGGAAAGGAGAAAAGAAGGAAGGGAAAAGAAAAAAATATATATATACAAGATAGCTAAGATAATTATACTACTAATTTCTTTTAGTTCATTGAAAATAACAGTTTGTGATTATATTGTTTGATCAATTCTTCATGCCTATATCTTGTAATCTGAGAAACTACTTTGAGGATAACAATACAGAATATATTAACCATTGTTAATTTCCTATTATCTTGTTTTGAAATTCTGTATCATTGTTTTTATTGTTTTTTTTTCTCTTTAAATTAAAAAAAAGATACATATCTACACATCCAGCATTAACTGGCATCTGGACATAAACAAGCCTCTAGAGTCTGAAATAACCTCTCATTTCATTGGGAGATTTTCATAATGTCTGAACTCACTAAAATAATTCTCTTTGTTCCCCTCCTCTACTTTCTCACTATTGTAAAGCAACTGATAAATAGAACTATACCTGAAGAAGAAGGTAAAAATGAGGATGTAGGAAAGATCTATTATTAAACCTATATTGTGTGTCAGGCATTTATTCCAGGTATTTCACATATTCTTTTAATTTCTTTTAATATTCACCAAATGTTTGCCAAGTAGATATTATTAACACTACTTTGTGGCTCAGGGAATGTATTCAGAGAGAATGAGGGACTTGCACAAACTCGAACAACTAATAAATGACTAAGCTGGGCCAGAATCCAAATCTTCCTCCCTCCACTGTCAATAACATAGAAATAGAAACAGTCATACTCTTTAACACTTTCTCCTCGGAAGACTATTGGGAACCTGGAAGACCCAGGGTAATTATCTTTTAACCCATGGAATGAGGTCTTTTCCTAACCACTGCCTGCTTGGCTGTGGTCTGTAGTTTCGAGCAATCAGACCCTGGAGCTTAAGCAATGCAAGGGCTATGCTGCCCAAGGCTACCCTGACTGACTCAATACTTGTCTGGGTCAGTGTCCTTATTTAGTTCTTCCTCTCCTTGCTTTCAGTTCCCAGTCCCAGTGTCTGTGTCCTTTGCACAAAGGACAGCTGGCCTTCTATGTTTACACGGGATGACAGTCCACAATGTTTATGGTGGTTTGTCTCACGAAGTACAGTGTGTTTTTTATTGTACCAGAGACCAATGGGAACTTGAGTTTTGCGCATAAAGGTGAAAGATCTCCATTGCAAGAGCCAGGCACCCTCTTGGCATTTCCTTTAGTCTGCTTGCTTTTTTATTTGTGTTCCTAATGGGTGTCTTAGCTTTAAATAACTTTTTTATTTTTTCACTTAAACTTCACACTATTTAACATTGTTTCTATGGTACAAAACTAATTTTGATGAGGTGATGATGTTAGGGGTACATTGGGCTATTCTTTTATGCCCCTCTCCTTTGCAAATGTTTTATGAACTTTCATTCATCTATTTACTCTGGGAGCTAAGAATGTGACACTGATAAATTTACTTGATATCTGTAAATATATTTACAGATTTTCTGATACTTAATTTCTTGGTTTTCAGAGCACACAGAAAAGGGAGATAAAATCCCTTTAATGGGTCATGATCATCACCATCATCATCATCATCATCATCATCATAATTATCATCATCATCCTTATCAAACTCATCCAGTTTGGCCAAATAAACTTTCTTCATATTTTATTTTTCATATCCATATTTATGTGTGGATGTTACAAAATCGATATTATACGGTACATGTTATTCTATGTCACATTACTTAACATGTATCATAGCTATTTTTCTCAAATCAATATACATTTTCCTGAAGCATAATTTTTTTGTGCACTATTTCTTTTCAAGATGTAACATTATTCAATGAATCCCTTATTGTTTGAAATTCAACTTATTTCCTATGTGTCCTTGTGATGAAAAATGCTAAAAATATTTTTGCATGTGAATTTTGAGAGAGCTCTGTTCTTAACATAAACGTTCACAAAAATGAAATTACTGTGTAAATGTATAATACAAAGTACAAACTAAGTATTTTAATACATTCTGAGGAAGTATGATTGGCCAGTTTTTATTTTCTCCATCAGTTTTATTCCTCCTCTCTTCTCCCTTCCTTTGCCTTGCCTATGTTGACCTTTTATCTTAGCATGATTATTTGTCTCCTTTAGAAGCTGGGGACATATCCTATTCATCTTTTTCATTCTGCTCAACACTTGTATCTGTTTTCAGAATAAGCATTTCTGGAGTTGAAATGACAGTGCATCTTACATTTAGCATGCTGAATATCTGTACTGAAAGTTAGAATGATCCCACATGTGTTAAATTAACTATTTATAGTCCTTCATGAGGCCCAGTAACATGCTAGCAAAATTGATCACAGATGAGATTTCTCATCCAAGTAATTTTCTCCTTCATAGTATGAAAATTGTATTTTTCTCAGGTAAAATTTATTAAACAAGGCATATAGAAATATATTTTTGAATAAGTGCTTAGAATTTATTAGTAATAGTTTTAAATTTGTCTGTTCATCTAAAATATATTGATCCGATATCCCATCTATTAGCTGGGATGCCTAAGCATTTAAATATCAGTTTATTTCTTTGCCTAGAGGTTTTGTTACTTTTGTATTTCTTGGCCAAGTTAAGGGAAACCAGATAATATTTGTATTGAGAATCTAGAGACAAATGTACCAGTCATCAGACTACTACAAAAGCATGAGTCTTTGTCATTGTACAAAGAAAATAAGTCCTTTCATTTGGTGTATACACAATGTCCTGAACAGCTATTATGATTAATTAATTTTTCCATGCTGATGTAGGAAATTTTACTAGGTCTTAGAAAACTAGTTTTAACTAGCTGTGGTCTGATCAAATAGAGAACAAGTCAAGCGAAAGTGGAAAAGTCAAGTAACTAATCTATTAAAGGTCAATGGGGATTTTTTTAAAAGGCAGCTGAGTCTAGTAAATAAATTGTTACCTCCCTTCCTGAAAAGAAATATTCCTCTGTATGAGAATTATAAATACACATTTGAATATTCAATTTAATATGCTGTATTTGCTATCTGTGCACACATTGCAATCCCTGCTGCAAATAACCTACTTTAGGCTCATTGTGATGGGTCTGGTTTAGGGGTTCACACTGAGCTCTGCCGTAGTGATAGAGTCAAACCTCACCATGCTGAGTTTGTTTTTCACTCAGTTAGAAACTTTGCTACCTGTGCAATGGTGTTTAAAGCTGGTAGATTGAGTTGAAGTTATATAATGGTGAATACTTCAATTTTCTAGTACGTGCTAAGTGCCAGTACTTTACAATTGTGATTTAATTTTCATGACAGTCCTTCAGATGATTTGACAAAACAGTAATACTGAAGTTTAGAGACGTTAAGTCTCTTATTCAAGGTCATATAGCTAATAGTTGGCAGTAGGAGATATTCAAACCAACTTCTTTTAACTCCTATATTCTTTTCCCTTTGTCGAACACATCTGAATCTTTTCTGGCATCTTTTGTGCTGTTATTACGTACACACAATGGAAGAAATGTCAGGCAGAGAAGGAAATAAAGAGCTCAGTTAGCACAGTGCTTCTTGAGACACGCTGGCCAATAACTGTCACCCTTTGATGGAATAACTGACTGAAACTGACAAAGTTGAAGAAGTCAAGGCTGAAGAAAGGTGATTTTCCTTTTCATTCTACCCAGGTACCTTTTTACATATTCCTGAGATATATAGAAAAGCACAGGGAGATTAAAAAAAAAAAAACACAAACATAATTGTTATATACATGCTATTTATTAACACAAACAGAAAACACATTTGTCCAGCGTGACACAGTAAATGGTGGCAAGGACAATGAGGAATAATGGTCTGCTTTTAAATTCAAACACTCTAAAAATTCAGCAGTAGTTTGTTAGGAACGTTGGGAAGGTGAAGTGGCCTCCAAGGTTGAATGATGGCAAAAACATATGGGCAGAATATATCTTTAGTTGCTGAGTTTATTTAAAATTCTAGGCAGGGGCCGGTGAGATGGCTCAGCGGCGTAAGCGCCTGCCTTGCAAGCGCGAGGGCCCGAGTTCGACTCCCGGATCCCACATACGAAAAAGGGGCCGGTGATATCGCTCAGTGGCACGGGTGCCTGTTGGCACGCGAGGTCCTGAGGTCGACCCCCCGGTACCCACAAAAAAAAAAAAAAAAAAAATTCTAGGCAAACACTTTATTTTTACATATTTTAAAATGGTTTGATAAAACATTCCAAAGATGATTTTTAAGGTAAATACTTCATTTTAATCATAGTTTTCTTTGTGACTCCTTGTTCTCAGTTGCCTGTATCCAGCAAGAGTTATTTCAGATATAGTGTTTCCTAAGGAAGTCAGGAAGAGCAAGTGAATTTAAAATCTTCCAAAGATGATAATGTTTATTTGCACACGATCCTTCTTTGAAATTGCTACTATTATTTCACTCAATTTTCAGATGAGTAGACTGAGACTGAATTGTCCATTAACACAGTAGAGAAATAATAGAGGCAGGATTCAAACCCTGGTGGTTTGGTACCAGCATCTAGGTACTTAAATACCAGGTTATACAACTCAAGAGCACACTAGGCAAGTGGGTAGGAAGTTAATTGCTCAATGAATATGTCTCTGTGTTCAATTTCACAGGAAGGGCTCCAACCAAAACTTTGTAGGCTCACTGTATTCCTCAGCAATGTGCCAATGGCATCACAGAATGAAAAAAAAAAAAATAAGAGGAAGGAAACTACTACTTAAGGTTCAGGCCTGAGGCTCTGTGAAAATCCTAAAGGCCTGTTGACATTGAGAGCCCTTGAAGGGCATAATTTCCTGCACAGAGCCAAGGGAGAACCTGAAAAATATCTGTGGGTGGAAAGTTACTTCAGACTTCATGAAAGGTTCACACTGTTAGAAGGGATAACTGTTGTTCACCGTTCTCTTTTGAGTACATGCCTAGGATTTTAGGTGATTCTTCACTTTGGCTTCTGGCACTTGCAAAGCAAAGCAACAAACACTTTTTACCCCCAGCATGGATCTTTCCCACACATTGCACTGCCATATGTGGGCACGCCCACATGCAGCGTCAGTGCTTTTCCCTTGAAAAACATGCAGGGTTTCAAAAGTCTGTGCCTTACTTGGCCCATCCCCCAGGTGGGACTGTGAGCTTCTCAAGGCAAGAGAAACTGGTCTCCAACATGCAAAGCCACTTCATTTATAGGCTGATTATTGAGGCCATAACTGGACCGGGTCCATTGCTAGTCACCCTCAAATACTTCTGGCATGTATGTATTTCTCTCTTTTCCCTTTCCACTGCTCCGATCACAGGGACAGTGAGAGAAAAAGGAAATTTAGCTGTGGAGTATCACTTGAAGGTGATTGATTCACTGTAGATGTATTGTAGCAAAGGGTAGGGCACACAGTTTTTGCAAAAACAGAGGGGGGAAAGAAGAAAAGAATAAAGGGATAATTAGTATCGTGTGCTGGGAACGAGGTTCAATCATTCCTTCACGTCTGGTGATTGCTTCTGAGTGTGTTCAGATAATTTAAGGAGTCTTGGGATTGTGTGTGATGGTTAGTTTTATTTCGTTCTGTTTTACTTTGGGATTTATTTGCTTCAGTTTGTGGTTGTTTTGTTATATTGTTTATTTCATAGGTTTGTTTTTACTTAGAGGAATACTTATGAACACAGAAGGGACTTTTTAACAAGTGGTGTGTGCTGAGACTTGATGAAACTGAGAAGGAGTGACTTAGGTCCTGGTCCTGGCATGTCTAGCAGTGTGACTCTGAACAAGTCACATAAATTTTACATTTGTAAAAAGGTTTTGGGCACAGCAGTGACTATGCCCGTGACACACCTAGGAAATACTTTAAAATGAGACATCTACCACAAAGGGACACAGAGAAATCCGGGGGAGGATGAAACTGCTCTGTATCTTGGCTGTAGTGGCAGCTACATGAGTATATACATCTGTCAGAAGATGAGAACTATCGATTAAACAGAATAAATGTTACTATATGAAATTGTCTTAATTTTAAGTTTTATAATTTAAAATAAATTTAAAAGCCTGTGAATATTGACGTAGTTAAAAATGTATAAGCTAACCCAAACTAACTACGACTGAAGGCTTTCTGTTCTTCCTACATTCTTAGTGCTTACGGCTCTAAAGGGAACCAAAGTGTACATTCTCAGTCGCCACGATTCTAGGTTTGTTCAGGTGGCATCTGTCAGTTGCGGCAGTGAAGTCAGGAGTAACTTGGCTGTTTGAGAACAATGTGGGTGCTTATGGCCACCGCACGTCTGGACGGGACATCGCATCAATTGGGGAATAGAGGGAAAATGTGGCCAAGCTCTGGGCAGAATCCTCAAGGAAACCATCCCTTATGATCAATGAACAAAGAATGTGGGAGAAGAGGGCCGGGGATATAGCTCAGCAGCACAAGTGCCTGCCTGGCAAGCGCAAGGTCCTGAGTTCCATTCCCGGTACCAAAAAAAAAAAAAAGTGGGAGAAGAGAGGGTCTGACCACATAGTAGAAACTACTGTAAAGATAAAGTACATAGTACTTCAAACTGTATATTAATAAAAGGTATTATTTTATTTTCTCTATTTTTGCATTAAAAGCAAAAAAGACAATATTCTGGGTGAGTCTGACACAAATATCATGACAGCGTGGAAGTGTCTTCAGACACGGGCTCATTGCTTTGCACCATGTGGATTTTAAGATGGAAGAGAATGCAATCACAGAGCCGACAGGTATTTTTTGACTTGGCATTAACCTCATAGAGGATTGCATCCTAAAATTAAAGAAGATAAGAGACCTTCAGTGTTGTTTCCTAACAACTTTCATGTTACCATGGAGTCCTAATAGGAAAATGGGATGCTAAAAAATATTTAGCTTTGTTTCAAAATTTGTGGAAGAATGTAGTAAATGTATTTGGAGAGATGTATCTGATCCAATGTACACTTCCTTGGGAACATCTCTTGCTAACAAACATTTGATGAGGACGTTTCTATAGTATAGTCAGCATCCTTGCATATAGGTGGCGGAAACTTGGCAGGTGTAGATGTAAACTTGACTGGGAATGCATAAGACCAAGGGTTCTCTGAGGGAGCCAGAAGGCAAGCTCACATAGGAAGTAGGTTGCAGCTGTGCCATGGGAAACCAAAGCCACAGGCAAACTAAGATTGGGAGAAAGTAACTGCAAACAGTAACAGTGATGTCAACAGCAAGAACAATAATAGTTTCTGAAGCTTATGAATTGCTCTATCTATGCCTAGCACTGAGGTAATCCTATTAGATGGGCAATGTCACTACTTTGATTATAAAATGAGGAAACCGTGATTTGGACACGATCACATTTCTGAGGCCTCACAGCTGCTAAGTGGCAGAGCTGGAGAAGCAACTTCTGTATGACAATTCTCAAGCTAGTCAAGAGAATCTCTACAGGCACTAACCGGCTTCCCAGGAAGCCCAGGAAGCAGCTGCAGTGAGGAGAATGAATGCCAGAGAAGTGCACCAGCAACAGAGATAGGAAACACAGTGGTGCAAGGAGAAAGGGCAGAGGGCCAGCCCTATCCCTGGACCAACTGGGTCCCAGCTCTAGTTTGCATGGGATCCTGCTGGCTTCACTGGAGATCTGCATCTTAAATAATCCTCTCTTTCTTCTTCTCCCAGTTTACTAGAACTATTTCAGTGGATCTCTGAGCTTTGAAATAAAAGACTGGTAAACTAGAAGGAAGGGATATCTAACAGAGGTGGTCAGGGTGGTGTTTCTTATGAAGAGGTCAAATAGAGAAAATTATTCTACTCTCTCTGGTTCAGATACTATTTTTTCAACATTCTCACATTTAGAAAGATGAGTATCTGCAGTTTGTTAAAGAAATGTCCTATCGGGAAATTCCAAAAGTGTACGGAGCCATTGAGTAACCTTGGAATTACTTTGCAATACACTTAGCTAAATTGAAGCTGTTGAATCCTATTTCTTAAGATGATGACTTTTGGGACTCTGTGCTCATTTCTTTAATGGAACCACTTGTCCATTTTTCAGAGATTTTACCCACCACCCACTTACCATGCTAAAGGGCTGCCATTCACCTGGAGAATAAAATGATGGAAACCTAAACTCTGTGCCCAAATCTTTGGTATACTTTCATCAGAAAGTTGTTGTATGGTGGAAATAAAATGAACTAGCAAGTTCCCTCAGTCTTTTGGTTTTTCTAGGGAGGAGCAGGCTGAGGGATCTGGGAGCCAGGAGCAAGGGTCCTAGGCGACTGTTTCTTTTCGAAAGGCTCTAATGGAGGTCAGCCAAACAGGCACACAGACCCCAGGAAGGTGGGTGATCAATCCAAATGGCAAGCTGGCCACTGTGTATATTTCAGAGCCATGGGATGGGACCCTTGGTTTTGAGTGTGTGGAGAGTTGGGTGTGTTTTGTTTAATTACACTGCAACATACACACAAAGAAGATCCACTACTCTGGACCTCCTGTTTGTTTATTCTGCTCTTTGGCAATTTCCAGAAGGATTTTATGCCTTCAGCTACTTTAACTCTCGAACTAGGGGTGGGGAACTAACTCCTTTTCCCTCTAACCTTACCTTGAATTGACCCACTGGGGATGTCAGCCCTTTGGGGCTGAAAAATACTGAAGCAAGCAAGCAGCTCTAGGCAGCTCAACATGGCAGAGAGCTGCTGACAGGCAGGGAAAGTTAATATACGAGCATCCACTTGGACCGCCAGGTTGGCACTGTGACCTTACGGGGCTTCCTGGTTAATCTTGTTATGTTAGTGGATGTGATTTCCCCACTGTGGAGACTGGATGTTCTTGGCACCTGTACAATACCTTAAGGCTTGACTCAGGTGTATGAGAACTTGTTGAGAACTCATTTGCTGCCAGTAAGGGCTACGGGAGCTCCCTGACCAGGAGTACCCCAGATGAACCCAAGTGTGCACACCTGTGGGTTGTATAAGACCTGCTCCAGGAGAGCAGCTTTGGACAAAAAGGAAACTTCTTTGATCTTCAGTACATATTTTACATTCTTCACAGCAGCACGGCCTTCTTTCCCTTTCCTAAAGGAAACATGAATTCTCACATCTGTGTAGTGTCCTAGATATGGTGCCCTAACTAGAGCATCATCACATTCCTGCACATCTGAAGAAGCTTCCCTGGGAATTAGCTTCATAAAACCTTTACGAAACATCTAGTATAAGCGGTGGATACGTGAGCAGGCTAGAGGACTAGATTTAGGGCATTTCTTAATCGTGTGGCTGGAGCAACCTCCAGGGACTCAAGGGTGTTCATGAATTTCTCTGCTGCCTGGAAAGTAATCTTTATCTTTTTTTTTTTTTTTTGTGGGTACCGGGGGGTCGACCTCAGGACCTCGTGCGCCAGCAGGCGCCCATGCCGCTGAGCAATATCACCGGCCCCTTTTTCGTATGTGGGTTCCGGGAGTCGAACTCGGGCCCTCGTGCTTGCCGGGCAGGCGCTTAAGCCGCTGAGCCATCTCGCCGGCCCAGTAATCTTTATCTTTAAAGAATGGTGAGCCTCATTTGGCAGTCCCTCACTACCTTCCACCATTGGCATTTGCCATTACCTGTTTGGGGGAGATGGTCTGCCAAGTGCAGAAAGAAGCCATTATTATATTATTATTATGTATTATTCATACTCTCATTTATTTTTATTATTTTTATTAGTATATATTTGCTATACAGAATAGTAATGCTTGTTTTGGGGAGTTGATACATGCATATAACATATATTGATCATTTTCAGTCATTTTGACCCTGTCTCCCTTACCTCCTTTGCATTGATTGATTGATTGATTGATTCATTGTGGTATTGGGGATGAATCCAGGGCCTTTACATACTGAGCTACATCTCCAGCCCATTTTTTCTGTTTTGCCTTTTTTGAATAGGGCCTTGCTAAGTTGCTAAATTGCCCAGGCTGGACTAGAAGTATTCTGTTATTACAGGCATGTGCCGCCACTCTAGAATAAAAGTTATCTACTAAGAAGATTTCATTTTCTGATTTACAGGAGAAACGAATAAAGAAGGGTTAAAGGATATTTCTTGATTATGTTGAAAAAGTTGGGTGTTTCTAAAACTTTGAAAGGAGATTTTGTTATACACACACACAAATACACATATACATAATCTAATCAAGGCAGGGTACTTGGCTAATAAGTTGAAGTCTTAATTCCTGGAGAGGTGGTTACTTCTTTTTCACAGAAAGCCCTTGAGCAATTTACTCAAGCCACCAAAAGCTACTTCACGAGGTTGGTGTGCAGAATAAAGGAGAACGTAATTGTAAACTGGCTGGCCCAGAATGACACGCGGTAGAACTACAGAGAGCATACAGATTCCTGTCTAATTATTTGTGCTAAAAGTTGGAAGCCAATTTTTCCAAAGGCTTTGATTTAAAGGAGGCATCACAGAATCAATTTGTAGATTTTCTTTCTGTAAGAGTCACTTCAAACCATAAGAGAAGGTCAAAAAGAGACCTTCCAACCCTTTACATTAGAAATGTGTATAATAAACCTGATGTAAGAAATCCTTTTGCACTTGAGTTGCTCATCATGGGCCCTAGTGCTCAGAGTTAAGGAAGCAATATCAAAACGAAGCCACGCAAAGTCCTCAGAGTTCTTGTGGAAAGCCTGCATGGATGAGCAAGGTCTTGGAGCTATAAGGTTACAGAACAAGAAGTACTGACCCTCTAGGCCACTCCCAAGTTGTGGGGGCCGCAGGGGGACATCATTTCTGTCATGATTGCAGTAATAGTTGTTTAACTAGAGCACAAATGAATAATGTGGTCACACGTATGGAAATGTACAGTTTCATATGATTCATTGAATCTACCTATTTTGGTTACGAATGTCAGTTGTCTTTAGTTTTTTGAATAAAAGTAGCTCTCCTCAGCTTTCTCTGGGCTGCCTGCACATGCCCATAAGTGGCACATTTTACACAGGACTTTAACTCCCTTTCTCTCTTTGCCTGTCCTTGGACACTGAGCTGATCAAGAACACTGGATTCAACTCTCAGTTATTTAGCTTATTTGATGTACAAATTTGAGCAAGATATTTACTCACTTTAGCCTCAGTTTCTTTACCTGCCAGCACCAAGAAAACAGATGTTTTACTATATCCTTTAAATAATTCTGTACATTTGGATCATATCCTGAATATTTTTTATCCTTAATATTCCAAAGGATGTTCCAAAGAGTTCTCAAATATTTTGCCTAAGGTTTAAAATTGAAATTGAAATGAATAATTTTGAGCAACTAATGACTCTTCCTTTTACGCAAACAAGAGGAAGAAGTCTTGAAGTACCACTCTTGGAATTGGTATACTATATATAATATAATATAATATAATATAATATAATATAATATATAATATAATATAATATATATACATATGTATATGCAATGTTTTGTTAATTCAAGTATTTGAGTTCATTAACTTTCAGATATTACTTATTTGATACAAGGAGTTGCAGAACTTGAGGAGACATACTCTGATGTTACCTGGAGTTTTATTGCAGTTGTGTCAGGATAGGCTGGGTAATGTTATAATTTAAAAAATTCAACGATTTTACAAACAAAAATGCATTTCTTTCCTGTGTTCATGCCTAATGCACATCATCAGGGAGCTCTGCTCCCTGTAGTCACTCAGGGACCTGGAACTAAGGTAAAGGAATGAGAATTTGGAAGTGGTACACTGGCTTTTACTGCTTTCATTCCTCACTTCTCTTCACATTTAGTTCGTTGACTCAAACAAGAACAATGACTACACTTTAGCTTAAAGGGTAAGGAGGCATGGAAGACCAATACTATGATGTGCCCAGAGGGGCAATAGGAATATTAGAAACAATTCTAAACTCAGGTGTCTACTGCCATCTGCTCCGGAAAACCCCACTTATTCAAAATTACAGTTATTCAATATTACTGGTATATATGTTGTGGTGGATCGACAACTGGTGGTCAACTTGTCACACCCGGCTGAACTGAATCAGCGTGGTGCTGGGTGTGGAGGGCCCACCTGAGGACTGTTGCCAACAACATAAAAAGGAGAACTGGTGAGGAAGAGTTGCTGCTGTCGGTTCTCCTTGAGGAGCTTGTCACGCTGGCTTTCCTGATAGGAACTTGGCTGTTCTCATCGTTGGAGGAGCTCGGGACCTCATTGTCGCTGAGGATGGCTGTGGTGACTTTCGGGGGAGCTCCGGTTCTTACTCTGAGCGTCGCTTCCTGGCTCCGGGGTAGATCCCTCAGTCTGCTGGCACAGATCCTTCATCCCGCTGGTGCAGACTTTCTAGCTTCCACCACTGACCTTTGGGCCTTCCCGGTGCAGATCCGTTAAATATACTTGCATGAGACATTGTTGTGGGCCCTAGGCCTTCAGTTGGATTCATGGAGGCATTGCCATGGGCTCTAGGTCTTCAGCTGGACTCATACAGGACACTGCTATAGGATCCAGGCCCTCAGCTGGGTTCTTTGGGTCTTTAGTGTGTGGACAGATTTCCTGCACTTTTTGTATATGACTCTTTGGGTGACTATTACAAAATAACTCTATAAATTATGTGTCCTATATTGTATTGTTTCCCTTGCAAACCCTGACTACAACATATGTACATGTTTATACACACAAATATATACACAAAGACACTGTGACATTAAAACAATCATAAAAAATAGAATTGTTGTGAAAGAGAATGCAATTATGTCAGTTAGAAATATGAATATATAGTAATAAAAAAGAGAATGTATCAAATGATATGATTTCAAAATCTTGTTCTGCTGAATCCCAGGAGAAAAATCATAGATTCTGGAGACTCACTGTAGAGAATTTGGCAAGACACGAGTAGCAGGTTGAGGTGGAATCCTGTGGAGCTTCAATATTTGGGTAGCAAAGAAAGCAATGAAGGAGACTTAGGAGAAAATATATGAGATCAAGAAGAGCCAGAGTCTTGATCCAAGGAAGTAGAATATTTGCAGAAGTAAGGAGTAGTTTACAGTGTCAAGTGTGAGAGAGCATTCTAGGAAGCTAAAGGCTGGAACGAGATCCTTAAAGTAGGTACTGTGGAGGTCTTGGTAGCATTTCCACAGAGAAGCTCAGTGCAGCTCAAAGTCACAATTCTGTGCTCATCATCTTTCTCTCCAATGGTACTTTTCCTTCTGCATTTTCTATTTTAATTTTTGGCATCTAGCCACCAAAGCTAGAAAGCTGAGAATAATTATATGCTCCTGGAACACCCACATCCACTCAATTTCATGCAGATTTCTATTCCTAAATATCTCTTGGATCCTGCTCTCCTACCCATCTGTGCACCACAGCTCTAATTCAGGCCCTTGTCAGCACCTGCCCGGGCTATTTTATGAACTCATAACCAGTATCCTTGTCTCTGGTCTTGTTCTATTAAATCCATCTATGTTAATAATCAATGGCTGCATAATAAATTATCCTAAAATTTTGTAACTTGAAACTGCAACAAACACTTAAAATCTCACATTTCTTGTGGGTCAGGAATTTGAGAGACATATAGTTTTATGGTTACATTTTAGAATATTTTATGACCTTGTAGTCAAGATGTTAGCTGGGGTACAGTTATCTGAAGCTTTGGCTGGAACTGGAGGATCTACTTCCAAGGTAGGTTTGTGACATGGCTTGCAACCTGGCATGGGTTGTTGGTGGGAGACCTCAGTTCTTCTTTGATGGTCTTCTCCACAGATGTTATTGAATGACCTCACCATGTGGCAGCTTAGCTTCTATCAGAACAGGAATGCAAGATGGCAAGGCAGAAGCTGCTGTTTCTTTATAACCTAGCTTTGGAAATCACCTGTAGCCACCTTTAGGGTACTCTATTAGTTATGCTGTATAGTCTGTTGAAGAGAGGAGACTAAATAAGAGTGTGAATAGCAGGAGACCAGGCTCACCAGGGCCATCTTGGAACCTGGAAACAACACCTTCCTCACCTCTATCAGATGATCACTTAAACATGGATCTACTGAAAGGGAAGTGGTAAAGCCATAGTGTGGTAGAGGGATTAAGGAGAACTGTGAAGTTTTTGTGCAGTCCCAGAGGACAACAGGAAGGGAAGCAGCAGATTATTGTGATAATCAAAGAGATTTGTTGAATGATATTAAGGTTCAGCTGAAGACCGTGCTAAGCGTTTTAGCTATAGAATCATAGAACATGAATTTTGTGTATGATGAGGTGTTTAACAGGAACATACAGTGTAATAATAGATGTGTCTGGTGTTTCAGTTGATGGTGATGAATTAAAGTCCCACCTATATTAGTTACTTTCCCATCACTTGACAAAATACCTGGTACTTGCAATTTAAAGGAGAGTTTTATTTGGCTCATAGTTCCAGTGGGCCCAGTCCATGATTGGCTGTCTCCAAAGCAGAAATATGAAGTTCAAAGGACCTGACATAAGGAAGCTATTCACCTATGAGAGGCAGGAAGTAGAGAAAGAGAAGGGAGGAGCTGGGAACAAGAATATGCCAAGAATATACCTCATACCCCAGATGACCTGCCTCTTCTGAGCAGGCCCCACCTTCAAAAACATCATTCTGGGGAGTGTTTTAGATCTAAACCATAACACTCTGACCCTGGCTCCCAAATAGGCTTATGTTCATCTTATTATGCAAAATGCATTCAGTCCATCTCTAAGAGTTGCTGAAGTCTTAAGAATTCCAGCATTGTTGAAAAGTTCTCATTCAAAGTCTCCTCTGAGACTTAAGGCAAGCTCAGCTGTGAATCCCTGTAAACATGAAAAAGAGTTGAATATTTTCAGCATACAATGGCACAGGGTAAATATTCTCATTCCAAAAGTGAGGAATAGGGTGACAGAAGAGAGTCAGACCAAAGCAAGACTGAAACTCAGTGGGGCAAACCTTAAATCCGTTAGCTCTATGTCCACCACCCAGGGCACACAGTAGTGAGAAGTGGTCTCCAAAAGCTCGGGCAGCCCCACCCCTGTACCCTTGCTGGATGGAGCCACATAGCCTCTCTTTTGGGCTGGTTCTGCCTACAGCTTATCTCAGCAGATGTTCCTGACTTCTCCAAATTCCTGAGGTCTCCACTGTACCTGGGCTTCGCTCTCACAGCATCACACATTTCTCACTCAGGGGTGCATTCCCTGGCCTCTCAGGACTTCCTTTTAAATCTGGGTTGAAGCTGTGGTCCAAGGGGGCCAGGCTACTGCTCAAGCTGGTGGTAGTTCTTGGCATCATTCATATGGTGCTGTTTTTTTAGGCATACAGAATGCAAGAGTTACGGGGTTTAGCTTCTGAAGGGTATTTATCTACTTATTTATGTTTTCCTCTATTTTGCAGGGGCACCAGCTTATTCAATATGGCCATTATTTATTCAAGAAAGATAAGCAAATGACTCTCAATATTTTAGAGACAGACTTGAAAGAACTCCTATGAAGGAATTAAATTTTGGTCAGGAAGTAAAGAGATATCCTCTTTTTAAGGTATTCCAGCATTCTTCACTAGCATTCTAATAAAACTTCTATTACCTACATAAAAAAGAAACCTATACAATTCTGTCTAGAAATCCCTATCTTAAGCAACCTCTTAACTCTTTAATGTGGGTTAAACATGGTAATAGCTACCATTTATTGAGCCCTTGCATGTCATAGCATTGTGGTAAGCAATTACATACATTACTTTATTTATTTTTTCTAAACCCCCTGCAGTTATTATTTCAATTTTAAAGTCAAGGACATGAGCTTTAGAGTGTCATATAATCTGTGGTCATATGGCCAAAATATAGAGGATTCAGGGTTTGAATTTAACCTGATTTTTGAGCCTTTACTTAGAAAAATACCTTTTTCTATTAAGGTTTAATTTAGTCCAATGTAATTCATCATTTTAAGTGTACAATTTTGTGAGTTTTGACTAATGCATACAGTAAAGTAGCTGCAATCAAGATATGGAACAGTTTCATTGCTCAGAAAAGTTGTCTAATGGCTCTTTGTAGTCAGCCCCTCTTCCCACACCGAGATCCTGACAACTACTGATCAGCTTACTTATTCCCAATATCATATAAATGGAATCATGCAGTTTGAGACCTTTTGGTTGGATTCCTTCCCTTAGCATAATGCATATATGAGTTTCAAACACAGTGTCTTATGCACCAGCAATTCTTTCTTCCCATTGCCGAGTATGAGTCCGTTGCTTGCATGTATTATAGGTTGTGAGTCCATTCACTAGCTGAAGGTTATTTAGACTATTTCTAGTTTTTCACACTTACAAACAAAACTGCTATAAACATTCGTGTTTAGGTTTCTCGAGCAAATATAGTTTTAATTTCTCTTGGCAGGATTAGGAGGGGATTGCTGGCTTGCATGTTAAGTACATGGTTAATTTTATAAGAAATCCTGCACTTACGAATACTTTAGTGTTCAAGTCATTTTCCTATAACTTATATAGAAGGAACTAAACAGGCTAGTGATAGACAAATTAGAAGTAGAAGCATAGAAAGCTGAACTCCAGAAATCTGACTATAAATCTTACATTTTATAATATGGTGCCTTCATCTAAAGGCCAATATTAAAGGATCAATAGGAGAAAGGAAAGATTATCATTCTTGCAGGTTGTGGGACATGTGACAGGGATGTGTTTACAGCTTTCCTTTATTCAACCTTTTTGCCTTCTTGTTATTTCATAGATTAAGAAAAAATAATATATTAGAAGTGATCAATGAATAAGCCAAAGAAAGCTAGAAGAAAAATAAAAATGAAAAATCTAATTAAATACCAGGATTAAAAGAAAAATGAGGGCTGGTGAGATAGCTCAGTGGCATAAGTGCCTGCCTGGCAAGCACGAGGTCCTGAATTTGACTCCCGGTACCCACATACGAAAAAAGGGCCAGTGATATCGCTCAGTGGCACGGGCGTTTGCTGGCGCGCGAGGTCCTGAGTTCGACCCCCGGTACCCACAAAAAAAAAAAAAAAGAAAAATGAAAATACAAATATGAAATTACAGAAACTATAAAAATAAAATAACCAACCAGAAATAAAATAAACAATTGAAGAATACAGTAAGCACACATTACTCTTCTAAATAGAAAAACTGACATATAATTTATAGGATATGTAGGAGGTTTGGGAATAAAACTGATTCTATTTTTATTGCATTAAAGAATTGAATTAAGCTGAATGCTTATCATAGTTGATTATTTTGACATTTTGTCATACTCATTTTCTCCGATTTGGTGGTGCCCCACAAGTACTTTTTGAGCAGAGCTCCTCCAGTCTGGGCAAAAGTACCCTGATGTCTTCTAGAAAACTCTTGTTCATCTTTAGTATTTTTCCAATTTTAAGGTACTTGCGTTGCAGCTATTGCACTGTGTCCACCTAGCATTTGTTGAAATAAGGCACACATCCCACCCACTGTAGATCCTTTGCATTTTCATATGTACCTGGGAATATAATCATAAAATGCCAGACGAGACATCATGCTCTCCTAGGTTTGAGAGGAGGGCTGTGAAAACACATGGACTTTTGATTCAGATAAATATAGCTGCAAAGTCTGGGCCCACCACACTGTGGTTTTCATCTGGAGCTTGGTGATAGGAGCAGAGGTAGATAAAGGCAAGAGAGTTTATGGTGGAGACCGGCATAGATGGAAAACTCAGAAAACAGGGACAGAAAGCTCAGTGATGGGAAGTATAACTGGACCTCAAAGTGGAGCTGTACTGTATTTGTGACTACCCTAGAGACCTCTTGGGCCTATGAACCTAGCATTTTATGATTCACGTGAGTCTGGCCCACATCTCATGTCTGTTCTAATTACCTCTCTAACTTCTCATTGATTAAAATTGTCCCCATTTTTATTTCAGTTTTGCTATGAGGGATAATCACTGGCCCAGGCCATTTTGCTTTTAATATTAGTTCATAAGTCAGAAGTTGTTATCCAACCTGTGGTTGCTTTTTCTTCTCTCCTATTCTGTAAATAAACACAAATTCCCATGATTCAAGAGACAGTAGAGCTTTGTGGCTAAGAGTGGAGACTCTGATACAAGATTGTCCAGCTTTAGCCTTGATCATGACATTTACCGGCTGAGACACCTTGAAAACTTCCCTAACTTCTTGGCACTACTTCCAACTTTATAAAATGGGGTACTAAAAATATTTTTGGTACTTACTACTGAGTGAATGTTTGTGTATTGCTTAGAGTAGCACTCTTTAAAATTTGCCTGTTATTGCTATCCTTTCAAGGTTGTTGTAAAAATTAAATGAGATCAGCAAAAACAGCTGTGTTGTAGTAGATGCATAAGAGAAACATACTTCCAATAAACTTCTGGCGTATGATCTATGTCTTAGGTTCTCTTTTGATTTGGTTAGGGAATTTAGAGCAAAGTACTTACAATGTATCCTCACTGTGCCTTCATGAAAAAAAATTAAGAAATGAACACCTAATTAAAATATGTAAGGCTGTACTCCAAGCAAGAATGTTGACTAGAGAATAAAGCGGTATAGTATTAATTACAACTTTTTAAAAATATAATACCTCTTCATCTGGAGGACTCAAATTTAAGATCAATACATCACAACTCTATGTTCAAAGAAGTAAGTTGCCGTCTACAGGTAATAGAGTACAATCACCTCTACATGATAATTTGAGCCCCAAACTGAGCTGATATGAACAAGTATCGACACACTGCCAAGTAACGTTGCCACACAGAAGGTGTGATTAAAATGGGGCTGGGAGAGGGACAACGCTAACTTTTTCAATCAGGTAAAGCTCAAAAACCCAGAATTTACCCAATTCCCAAAGCAGTGGGGTCCACCAAGTAAATACTGAGAATTTGAACTTGAACTGACAGTACTTCCATTCTGCACCTTGTCAGATAGCCATGTGTCACTCTTAACAGCTGATGGTGGTGTGTCAAGGTCTTGTGCCAGACAACTCAGAAATAGCCAAGGACAAAGAACAAGCTCTATGTAGGGAGGCATGTGTTGGGATGGCTGCCACCGAGCCATGGAGCTCTGTCTCACCCAGCATCCACGTTCTTGGTTCAGAGGAGTCCCCAGGGTGAGACCTCAAGATGAATCACTGTCAGAATCCACTGGGCTTACTAAACAAATTGACCCTTGTGTAAGGCTGGAATTGTGGGTCAGAATCTTAGCAGAACCCAGAGTACAGCTTTACTAAGAGACACACTTGGGCAATCTGCCCTTGTGATAGACAAACCTCAGTGCCTTCCTACTTAATGCCCACAGAATGAGCTCTGTCCCCCGAGGTCCATTCTGCCTGTCCAATGAGTAGTAAGTAGATCTCTGGCCTGAAGAGTTGCTAGTGTAAAACCACCTAGTTCCTCAGTAAAGAAGGGAAATCTCACATCTCACTCTACACCCATTGATGTCTCTCTTTCCTGGTCCCTATGGGGTGAGGTCTCTGTATCCCAATAGAAACAAAGGTCCTGTGGACCTGCCTCCAGTTCCAGAATTGAGGACCGCAGAGTAGTTTAGAGAGCCGGTCTAGCAGGTACAGCAGTAGCTCTCTGCAAGAGCCCCCTTTGGGTGGACTCACTCATTCAGAGACACCTGAGCAACCTGGTAAGGAGAGCAGGGTCCCCAGACTGAGAAGTTAGTGTTGTTTATTCGCACTGCTCCCACTGTCCCTGTGATGTCCATTCTTTCATTGCCTGAAGCAGTGCCACTTCTCACATATTCTACCACCAGCTTTGGCAGCCCAGATACCACATAAGATTGTGCTAAAGTCCATCCCCAGATAGCCAAGTCAAGGTGTGTGCCCTGGTGCAAGTCTGTGCCTGGCATCATCATTTCACCTTCCAAAGCTGACATATTTAGACCTCTGTGGCTCTATGGCCAGAGGACTCTTCATCTATTCACACAACTCATTTATTCCCACTTTGCTTGGCCTCCCAAGCACTGCTTTCCTCACCAGCTCTTTGCACTCAGCCCAGGCAGCCAGAAGCAGCAAGTCAAAGTTGAGTCTGTGGTAGGAGTACTAGACTCCCTGCTTCCCAGCCAGCTGCATCACATGGGAAAAAAATGGAGAACCCATTTTGAGATTTTCAGGTTGGATTTCTATCCTTACCCTGTATTTGCATCCCCTATAACCTATATTCACATCCTTAATTTGTCTCCATTTCTTTTTCTACTTTAACACAGTTAATAGTATTGAGCTTTTGTTATGGGCCAAGATCTAAGGTAAGTCCTGTGAGTAACAGATGGGTAAAGTAGATGCAGTACCTCAGGAACTCACTGACTTTTCTGAAAAGTTGAATAGAAATGAAGCTTTTTCCTCATTTCTAAGCTTGATTTATAGCCTGATTTATTAGATTAGACTAGAGTTCGAGTTAGGCTATGAATCAAGGAAGTCCTTGATCAACTCAGATCGATTTCCTATGAAGAAAGAGCTTTGGCACTACAAGGCCAATGGAACTATAGAAAACAAATTATAAGTTGTCTAATTTTTATCCAGTCAAACATAAAAAATGTTACTGGAGTTTAAAAAAGAGGAATAATGTGAAAACAGGAAAATATGAAGGAGACAAAAACATTCAGAGGGAAAAGGGATGAGTGGACTTTTCAGGACTTTAAATCCTCAATGATGGATTGAGATGTATTGACATACAAAGAAATCCTACTGAAAGCAAACTAGGCCAACTTTAAAAAATATTCTCATGTCTAACTATAAAAAGCCCCAATATGTAGTAGTTCTCTGGTATGAGTAGGATACGTTTGAGTGTGTCCCCAAAATGTCCATGTGTTAGAACCTTAGTCTCCATGGTAACAGTACTGAGAGGTGGTGGCTTTTTGAGTGATGGGACTTAGAAAGTGATTAGGTCCTGAGATCATCATCTTCAGAAGGGATTAGTGTAGTTCTCACAAGCCTAGGTGTAGGTTGTTGTAAAAAGAGGCCACTCTATGTGCTTGGCCCTCTCCACACATACAACCATTCTCCTTTTCACCTGTTTACCATATTGTGACACAGTCACGGAGCCCTCTGACTATGGCCAAACATGGTGCCATGCTATTTGGACTTCCCACCCATCCGAATCCAGAGTCAAATAAGTCTTTTAAAAAATACATTGGTTAGCATAATAAAGTACTGCAGTGCTGTAGCAACACAAAGAGGCTAAGATAGGCCCTCACCCTGAAGTGTTTCATAGGATGGACAGGCTTGACTCAAGGAGCTAGCTCACAGCCCTGCCTTCCACATCACATTTATCCTCATGTACATCTTGACTTATAAGTCACCAGGGCAGATCAGAGGTGACCCATGTGGCATCATCAGCTTATCTCAGTTTTCTGGCTCTTCCATTCCCTGTTCCAGTGGATGGAAGGCTCTCTGTCTTGCCTAATTCTCAAAGAAAGGAGCTGCCTGTACTGCCATGCCGGGACTGATTTCACAGATGTTTACGCATGAGGCCGAGTGGGCAGGACTCCAGCCTCCTTCTATGCTTGTTTGTATGGGATAGTCCAGAACGTCCTTTTTGGACAAGAACATTACTCATGCTTTTCATCCTCCTGACGTAAATTCTGCCAATGTAGTAATCGTTTTTAATGACTTGGTACTGAGCACCCCTACACATTTTGGTCCAGGTCCCTTAGCCTTCTTTTCCTTTTGCTACAGAATATTTTTTAAAATTGGTATAAACCCTCTTCCTTTCCTCACTCACTTTAACAAGACTGAACTTGAGCTGGACTTTTGTAGTGAAGTTAAGGAAAAAAGCAAATCTGGTTTAATTATTTCTGATTTAAAAACAGAGAGAGAGAGAGAGAGAGAGAGAGAGAGAGAGAGAGAGAGCAGATGCATCTAACATTTATCTCTATAAAGCCAGCAAGCTTCAGAGATGATCTTGGCACTATGACATCTTACAAATAGTACACTACCTCCACCTTCCAAGACATTGCAGTTTTATGATTTATGATGCAGTGTTGCCTCCCTCACCTGTTATCATTCCCTTTTTTGAGTTCCAGTCCATGAAGAAATTTCATTTTTAAGACACAGGATGCACAAAATTAAAAACTACAACCTTCATCTTCTCTGTTACAAACAAGCGAGAGATATTTTAAGTGCCACTAGAGCCTGATAATTTTGATTTTAGAGTGAGGCATTATGGCAACTGGAAAGGGAAGGGCAAAGCTTAGTTGTCCCAGCTCTGAACACTCTTTGCTTTGCAGACCAAAACTATTAAGTACAGACTGCACATCTCTCCCTTGGGCCCTGGCAAGAGGTGCAGGTCAGGAGTTCAGACACTGGACGTTTTTCCAAGGGACAAATATACTGCAGACATCATCTCAATTTTCAGCTGGGTAACACAAGAAGAGGTTGATTTTTCTACAGTAGAAATAGTTATTCAAACTGTCAGCATTAAGGAATGTTCAACTAAACTATGGTGACCACTCAGTGGACTAGTATCAGGCTTTCACAGTAGAAATGTGAAGATAAAAAGTAACCTGGAAATTTTTAGTAATAAAATT
Source organism: Erethizon dorsatum (assembly GCA_028451465.1). Classification (NCBI taxonomy): domain Eukaryota; kingdom Metazoa; phylum Chordata; class Mammalia; order Rodentia; family Erethizontidae; genus Erethizon; species Erethizon dorsatum. The sequence continues at coordinate 140,301,326 of CM051823.1, read as the reverse complement.
TTAATGTAAAAAATCTGAATGCCAATTTTATCGCATTATAATTGCAGCAACTAAGAATAAATAAATTAAGTGATATATTGCATGAGGGGACCTGGGCTGGTTTTTTCTTGTCATATATTCATAGTGACGGTTATAATACAACTGCATTATTTTTTTAAAGTACAGCCTAGTCTTGGTTGCTTGATTGTGTCATTGAATGCTTTATTTTTTAGTCATGTACTTGATAGAAGGGCAAGACCCTTTTGTAATATTCACTTTCCATTTTTCTTTTTAAATTTTTCAGAAGCTATGGGTAAGATGAGTTTACAAAATTTTATAACTCCAGAAAATTTACAGGACAAACTTTGAAGTGTAAATATAACATCAAAACTACCATATTAAACTTTCTCATGAAACAAACAAAAAAATTCCCTTTTCCTCAATTTCTTCTAACTAGTATTGATTTTTTAAATGAAGTTTTTGCTTTTGAGTAGTTATTGGTTTACAGAAAAATTTGAAAGATAGTATAGCGAATTACTATATATTCTGTATCCTATGTCCTCTAGAATTATCATTTTACATTCAGGTAGTTACATTTGTTAAAAATAACAAGCTAGCACTGATACATCAATATTGACTAAAGCCTATTCTTTTTTCTTATTTCCTTAGTTTTTACCAATGTTCTTTCTCTATTTCAGAATCCTATCCAGGAAACCACATTTACAATTTGTCATCACGTTTCCTTAGATTCCTTATAGCTGTGACAGTTTCTCTGACTTTCCCCATTTTACAACCTTGACTATTTTGAGAAGTATAGGGTTGGAAGTTAGGATTTTTTTTTTTTGAAGAATGTTCCTCCACAGGGATTTCTGATGTTTGCACTGGAGCTATCGGTTTTCTGAGAAAGGACAACAGGGTGTATACTACCAGCATGACTTATGATGTTGACCTTCATCACCTGGTTATGGCAGTGAAATATTTTTTTAAGCAATTCATTACTTGAAAATCTGCCAAGGAAAAAAGAGTTAAAACAAACATGGTAAAACAATAAATAAACCACAGGCTAACAAACATGGTGATTTCCAGACTTAATTAAGTAAGGGAGTTTTGGTCTTCTATCATTTTTCTCTTCCTCTCCATTTATCCATTTAACCCAGTCCTCTGTGCCTGGATGCCTCTATTTTGCTTTTATTTAATATCTAGGTAAAATTACATTTATATGAAAATATATTTATATTATTTCAGAGATTAAAATGCCACAGACCCTCTAGAACATTTGGAAGATCCAGTGTTGAATTTTGGACTGTGAAGACACAACCCTAGTTTTTATGTGAAGATAGAGGTTATGCTTAACATCACATCAACAGAATAGATAAGTCTCAGAGAGACTTATAAAAAGTGTAAATAGAAAATGTACTGCAAGTGACAATGACCAACCATCCAACCCTGCGCCTGACTGCCAGGAAATGGGATTTGTCGGGTAAGAACTCTCCAGGAGCAGACTGAGTTTCCTTCTCAAATTGTTATTTCTCCCTTCTATCTGACCCATTCACATTGCTTCATAAAAACATATTCAATGAATAGCTGAGTGTTTAATAGAGATTTGAGATCATATTAAAAATAAAACTCCCAGATCAAAACATCACATTTTACCCCATAATCACACACAATTATTATTTGTTAATTAAAATAAATTAACAATAATTACATACATAAAATTTCCTAGGGTTATTAGGCTGTCAGCCTGCCTCCAGCCTTTTTTGAGGACTATGTTTCATTCACAGCCTTTGCTCCTTGAAGCCTTAAGCCTGTGCCCTCATCCTCTGATCCCCTCCCCACCTCCACTCAGGGAGGGGAGAAGTCACTACAGAGATTTGTCCTTGCTTACGCAGGGGCTGGCATACAAAAATGACCTGGATCAGTTAGAACTTTCCTTTGGAAATTTGGACTAAGTAATAAGAAATAAATTGCCAGGAAGCAATTTTACTGGAGCTGTCAAATTGCGGTAGGCTGAACTAAGCCAAAGCCATGTATAAGATGAAGTTGTGAACTGGTATAAAGAGAAAAATGGGGGGGGAATGCCCTTGAGAAGACTTATCAGAGAGAGGTCACAAGAGAGGACATGGAAGAGACAAAAGGAGAGAGGAGACCAAAACTGGGAGAAATCTAGGACCTTATGACTTTCTAATTTATCTGGACATGGGTGACTAGCTGTCCCACTTCCCTGAGATCAACTATGTTTCTCTTTCTTAGGGTTCAAAGAGAAAGCCCTAAAATGGTCAGTTTCCATAAGCCCCTCGCCCACTAGTAGCCTGCTAAGTTTTTCAAATTTAAATAATTTCCCTTGCAAAAGGAAATAATTTAAATGGTTTAGAATGTCAAAATTCCAAGTTTCCTTCTCAAAAGGTTTGTTTCAGTATGGTACCGCAAAGTGGAGAAGATGAAAACCAAACAGCAGCCACACCTCTGTCATGTTTAGTAATCAGGTAGGCATGCGGTTTTCCCATCATAGAGGATGTTTATGATGTTCCCAGCATAGAGATCTGTTACATTATGTGCTTGTTGGGTATCAAAAACACTGCATATATTTTATAACTATGCAAAAACATGACCCAAGGACATATTAAAACATGCCCACAAGTAGAATGTTATGCATAGCAATGGATTTATAAGACATTAATTAAAAGTTATTAGCTATCCAGGCCAACAAAATCTTAAAAACTAAATATTTGAATAATTATGCTTCCCTTGAACATAGTCTCTGCTTCTTTTGCATAGTAATTTATTTGTGCCCTTTCAAGTACACGTGTTGAGACTTTCTTGGATTCAACTTTCTAATTTGGGAAATGTTTTCAAATTAGCTTATTTTCAAAAAATATCACTGAAGAATCTTCAATGAGTCTTTAAAAAAAGCTATTCTTTTAAAATAGTGGAAAATTGGCACTTTTTATGCTCCATATATTTGTTGAGTATCAATTTGAGAAGATTTTATTAGGTTATATTTTGCCTAAAAAGTTGAACAATATAATTTAATTAAAATTAGATTTATACAATTATATCAATTATATGATCTGGCTGAGTTAGAATAGTTCTTAAGATCAATAACATATCAGGAAATGGTGGCTTAAATTTGGTTGACACTGAAATGGATTTTTATTCCATTTTGCTTGTTAAGTAAAGCCTGATCAAGACCAAGATGTCAAACAGATGGAGTGAGAAACTGGCAAAGCTAGATTATTAAATTGAATTCTGTATCACATTTGAAGTTGAGATTTTGCTTAATTTGGAGATAAACTTCACGTTTTAACCAGTAAATCTCCAAGACAGCATTGCCGTATCTAAAATAACAGAACACTTGCCTGTATCACCGGGACAACTCCTGGGTGGCTTTCACTGAGCCCTGAACAGAGGAAGGCAGAACTGGGTGGGTGGATTTCTTGAGCCCTCAAAGCCACAGCCATTTCATATATAATCCTTTACTTAAGTATTTCAGAGGTTCCCTGATAGAGGTACTGTGGGAACACCCTGAGTTATCCCTGTGACCCCATCATAGAATCCAATAACAACCCAAATCCCTTTGATCTTGACAATGTCTTCATCTATATTTGCTTTGTAACACAAAGGTTGACATGCACTTGATGCATGCATAGGCCAACCTAGTGGAATTGGTGAAGGTTACACCTACTGGGGCCTGAAGTACTACAGGAAGAGGTCCAGGCCCTAGAGTACCTTTCTTTCATGTATGTCATCATATTACCAAAAAAAAACTGTCTTTGGTTGCTATCTATATTCTCTATATTTGTATTTCTAGGCATGTATGTCCATCTCATCTGTACCATCCTCTGAGAAGCTGCTGATGGGTTACAATGTCTTCTCCTTCTCTTGGAAGCAGCTCACAGCACTCTAGAATGTTGTGCCGCAGAGAGGGTTCAGTGAACTCTGGGGTCCCTGCAAGACAAGTAAATATGGTAAGAATCATTTTGTTCTCCCTCCCTTCCTCTCTGCCTCTTTCCATCTTTACTTTCTTTCTCAGATCAAGAGGTTGGTTGTTTTTTCCTCCCTGCTTTTCTTAAAATCCATGGTTCATGGCTGTTGCATCAAGAATCCTATTTTATTTTTGACATGTAATTCTTCCAGACAGTTCCTCAAATTACTGAAGTGCTGAAAATGATTATAAGTCTTTCTGTGGACAGCAAGATAGCAAGACTTGCGACACTTTATTTTTCAAAGTAACACTTGCATTTCCTTTTATAGTGCTTTTTATATTTTTTTCACCAAAGTGGCTCTAAATGGAAGAAGGTCATGGACACAAACCCAGAAGCTCCCAGACTCAGTCTAAAACTTGAAGGAAGTTGCTATAGGTTCAACATTTTTGAACATTTCCTGTTTTATCTTATTCATTTTTCTTTCTGCCTTATAATATGTGCTTTAATATCATTTCCTCCACATTTTCACCCCATTGTGGATACTCGCAGGAGATTTACTTCAAACTTTTGGGCTAGCTGAAAACTCACATTGATGCATACAGTCCAATTTGAGAAGTGTGAGCTAATAATATCAAAAGATGGACTTTTTGCTACATTTTAGAAATTAAAATACTTTATCTATGACCAACAAGATTCATTAGCTATAAAAAAAATGCTATTATTAAGTCTATGGCATTCTATGATGAAAGCTGTATAACTAAATTTTTTTGAGAAATATGTGATGATTTATTCTTGTAAGCTTTCCCTAAAAGTTTATTTAAAATAATAATAATTTTTTACATATCTTCAAATAAAGGCAGCAGTGTGAGTGATCAAGAGTAGATTCTGGGATCAGGTTTAAGAGCTTCAAAATTATCACATATGTGACCTGCACATGTCACTTTGTCCCCTGTGTTGTTTCACTAAGTGTAAATGGGAGCGATGCAACCTACTTCATAGAAGTGTGTGATGATTAAATTGCTAGATATAGTATTGAATAGATACTACAAAACTGATGGATGTAAAAGTATACCCATAAGCGAAATGAAATTTTATTTTATTAAAGGAGAGGATCAATTTCAGAGACCCCAGAAGTGGAACTCAGGCCCTGCTCTCCTAGATGAATTAGAACTCTGAAAATTGGCCTCTTATCTCCGTTGGCCCCTCATCAAATTGTGACAACAGTTCACAGCCTGGTATCTCATCCTAACTTTCTGTCCCAAAAGATAAGCCATGAAGCCATTGGAAAGAGGCCATCCATCATGACATCACTTGTTATAAATATTCTTTAGAAACCCAGTTCTCCGTCTGGGGTGGAAGTGCGCTGGGTCAGAGCTGTCAGGAAACACAGCTGACTGGGCTTTGCCTTCCTGGCGCTGTCTTGTCTGTATGTTATTGTTTCAGAGTATACTTTTTTTTGTTGTTGTTCATTCCTGCGCATGGACAGGGAAACTTTAACCTTTCAAAAAGGCAGTGATGAAGATGCTGTTGACACTGACCTCACAGACACCACTCAATGGAACCACTCCTGATTGATGTTTTTTCCCATCAACTTGGCCCTTTATTATCTCCTGGAGATAAACGTTTGTGGATATTTTTCATTGTGTGGATTCCCTAGCAACCAAGTTTTGGGAGCTCATGTTTATACTGTTTACAACAAACCTAGTTTTCAGCTGAATTTGCTCCCACTACGTCCCTGAGATAACCTGTCAAAATGAAAAGGGCCTGATTGTGATTGTAAGGACTTGCAACAAAAATGGGTTTCATAAACAGGTGCAAAATATAGGTATTGTGTATGTGCAAGAACAATGAGAACAAAGCTCTCTTAATGATGTTTATACATTTAAACCTCTCTTTAAAGGGAGAAGAATCATGAATATTAGAGTTCAAAGAGCCCATTGTACATAAGAGGATTCTCATCTGAGCAGGAGATCACCGAGGTGACTGTGTCCACTGGCTGGCTACCTGCCTGAGGCCCAGAAACTGTAAAATAGCAGCTTATAGCTCCTCTCGGAACTTTTGAAGCACTTGTCCTTTTCCCACTGAGCCCAGATAGGTAGAGGGATAATAAAGAACATGTAAATTTGTGTCTGAATGGCCCACCTATGGAAAAAAAGAGATGACTGCAATCTTTTCTGCAGAGGATTCATGGTAACTGACATTATCAAACACATGAATTTATACTGAGCTTGAGCTGTTAGGCTTCTCTTGTTAAAAGTTATGTTACACTGGGGGCAATAAGCGAGAACGGAGCTTCTAAGCTAGGGTTCTACCTACTGGAATTTAAGGAATAAAAAGTAGATATTGCCGGAGGCTGTTAGATTTAGTGCATGACAATGGGCAGAACTATGACCTTCATTACCCTACAGTCAGGGTTCAAACCCTAACTCTGCTACTTAGTGGATGAAACTTTTCTAGCTTCTTCCAGTCTTAGATTCCTCCTATGGAAAATGAGGAAGTTTATAAAGTTGTTGTAACATTTTAAAAAAGTAATGTGGACAAGGTGCCTGCATCATAGACTGGAATATATGGTATTTATTAATGAGCTGTTAGCTGAAGAGGATGGGAAGATTACATACTTTGTAATTTGATTTAGTAGCTGTTCATAGCAAGCCTATGGGGTAGAGTTACATTAGGTACTATTCTCCCCAATCAATGACTTTAATAAGCCATTTCTGAAACCTCTACTATGGGCATATCTTTTGCCAGGTACTGAGACACAGATAGATATAAAGACACCACACATGCAGGCCAAGAAAAACATGTCAGAAAATTTTCCCATGGGATTGTATCCCATTCGTTTTCATAGCTACTATTCCTACCATGTAGAGGACCATTAATACATATTTGTTAAATAAATAAGTGAGCCAAGGAACAAATAAATTTATAATGAACATATGATTTTTGCACTGGCATAATCATGCAGTTCGGAGGTTGCACTGCACATATATAATAGTAAGAAAAACAAGGGAGGATATAGCTGAATATCCTGCCTCCAATAAAATGTTTTAATAGCCTAACCCAGGAAAGTGAGGATGACTATGAATCCTTCAAAGGATGAAGAGGAAGGCTTGGGAAAACATCAAATCAGTAAGCCCTGTGGTGCCTCTTTCATTTGAAGTTCAGGACTAGTCGAAAGAAACAGACAAGAATAATGCTTAGCTGGGGCTCATGAGGGACTCCCAGTTCACTAGAGCTGATGCTAAAGTCCTCATATTGTTCCTTTGGGAAGAGCAGAAGCCTTCCTGGATTGAAGCATTATTTTGTATTTTATTAAATGTATACAAAAAACCACCTCATATTCCAAAATACTGAATGTACAGCTGATAAAAACTAATTTTAGCTATACTATATCAGGCTGTTACTAAGAGAAATGCAGGCGGATATAGTTATGGGTTTTGGTGGGGGGTTGGTACTGGGGGTTGACTTAGTACTGAGCTCCATCCCTATTCCTTTTCTCATTTTTTATTTTGAGACAAGTTCTTACTAAGTTGCTAAGTTACCCAGGTTGGGCTCAAATGGGCACTCTTCTTGCCTCAGCCTCCCAGAGTGCAGGGATTATAGGCATGTTCCATCATGCCCAGCTTAAAGTTATGTTTAATAACATTGAAATAATATATTTTCACTTTTTTTAATCACAGTGTACTCTGCATATTCTAGGCTATATAAAAAGAAAAACACTTTATCTCCTCCCTCCTAAAAATTCTTGTCTTAACTGACTTATTGTTTCCTATTACAACTCATTCACTCATCATGGTTCAGAACCCATCCCTCCATCATCTTCCCTTCAGTTCTTTTTCATTGGACCGTAGCACCTTTAGTACAATTTTATAAGAAAAGGGAGTAGAAGAAAACCTCAAATCAGTAACTTGTCATGTCTAATAATTGTTTTCTTTGCAGGTTATACACTGGGCAGAAAAGTGAAATTATTAATTGATTGTATTTCGAGTGATCTGAATTTGATCTTTCTTGGCCATTTGAAGATCTGCTGGTTCCCACTGGAGGCCACATGACTCCATCCTCACCTCCAGTGGTGACCATAAATACATCCTATCCTCCCTGAACTCAGTGATGATTTCAGAATTAGTACAGAGGTCAATCAGAGCTAGTGGAATACAGTACAATTTTGCTAGATATTCTAGAAATGATTTTCTGGACTTTCCCTAATGGATATGGATCTAAGAGGAGAGAAGGAAGACTCCCTCATTGCCATTGTCCTGCTTATCTGGGACCACAGGAATACAGCTGAAGGCAGAGCTGGTGTTCTCAGGGTCTGCACTTACTATTTTTTCCTGTTAAGAAGAGGTATAAGTCTTCTTCTCAAAGACCACCTCCTCTGCCATTGCTTTGCTTTTATTTTATTCCTTTCCTTCTACAAAATGTTATAAAATTAACTATTCCCTTTCCTCAGTCTCTTGTCCTCAACTTTGTCTAGTCTTTTCCTCCTCTAGGAAAGACAGACAAAAATAAAAAGAAAAAGAGAAGTGGGGGGGAGAAGAGAGGAAAAAAGGAAAGGAGGAAGGAAGAAAAGATGGAAGGGTGGAAGGAGGGAAGGAAGGAGAAAAAAGGAAGGACAAAACAAAGACAATGTTATTTAAGAAACTCTATCTATAACCATCAGTCAACCAACCAATCAAACCTCTCCCTCAGCCCCCCTTATGCTGACCAACTTTCTCCACAAACTTCCTCCCAAAATTATTTAAACTTGGCATCTTCACTTCTTATTTTTTTCACTCACACCTTTACCCTAATTTCTTCCTTCCACCAATTTCCTCTTGCTAAGGTCATTAATGGCCTCAATGTCAAGAAACTGTCTTTATCCTTTAATTCCTGTACTGTCTTTTCAGCAGTATTCATTTTTGAAGTTATTCCTTTTTAAATACTCTATGCCCTTAATTTCTACATCACATTTACTTGTTTTTCTCTAACTTATTTAACCACTTTTCTATTTTCTTTTTGGGACTTATCTGTCTTTACAGCACCAAATGTCAGAATTCCTAAAAGTTTAAGGGTCTACTCCTTTTAAAACTCACTTTGTACTCCCTCCTTGGCAAATTCAAGGAAGCCCATAGCCCCAATCGCCGTCTATACATAGATGGCTTCAAATCTCTATTTCTGTCTGCACTGCCTTCTCACACATCTAGCTGTACTCAGCAGCTCCCTTTGAATATCTGTTTGACCAAAATAAGGCCCATACTATTTCTCACTCTTCCCCCGAAGCCTGTCTTTTCCCTTTGTTCCCGTCTCGGAGCAAGCCATCACCATCATCTTTAATGATTGTATCCTCCACACATCTCTTATCCAAGTGTCTAAATGTTTTATGTGTTAGTTACTGAGAAAACAATATTGGAGTTTCCAACTGTAGTTGTGGATTTTTCTATTTATCCTTTTAATAGTGTAAGTTCTTCACATATTTTGCATCTCTGTTAGTTAAGGGATACACACTTAAGATTATTGTTTCTTCTTGGTGAATTGACTTTTTTCCTTTGCTTTAAATTGTTTTTTATTTGTCGTGAATGTATCACTCTGTTGTGATTTTAGTAATATTTTTAGTATACATATTTTTCCATCTTTTCACTTTCAACTTTCCTATTTTACTGTGTTAAAGTGACTTTCTGATAGCTAGCATTTAATTTTTAAATCCATTTTGTCAATCTCCTTCTTTTACTTAGGATATTTAGACAATGTACATTTGATCTGATTATTGGTAGGAGATTAAGACTTATATCTGCTATTTTTTTATTATTGTTCTCTGTTTTTTCTTCTGTTCTTTGTTTTTTCTGTTTTTTTTTTTCCTGCTTTCCTGAACATAACTTGAATGTATTTTAGAATTACATTTTAACTTGTCTAGAATGGTTCTGAGTTCATCTTTTTTTATAGATTCTTTTAGAGGAAGCTGTAGGTATTTAGTTTTATACAACGAATCTATCTACTGGTGTCAATATTTTACCAATTTTGGTGAAATGTACAAACTTTACTTCTTTCGCCACTTCACATTTCCCTGTTTATAGTATAAATCAATTTTGGTCATCGTAGTTCAGAGACAGTGTCGTGCTATGACACAGAACTATGTGTTACATAAGCAAACTGCAGGGCATCTTATCATTTGCACCCCTTTCCAGTGGGCACATATGGCAATCAGTGGTAGTGGCTGGCCAGGAGAACTTGATATAGGATTAAATATACTGTGCTGAGACATGATCCCAACCCGCTCAAAGTGACACCAAGACCAGCACAGGGACAGAGGAAGAACAAACTTCTGGGCTTTTAACTGATTACTCATTGAAAGCATGACTTTTCTTCTGAGGCAGCCCAGGAATTAAAAGCTGTTTTTGCTTAAAAAAAGAAAAGGGACTCTTCATTTGGGTCTATCGATATCATATGTACTAACCAAACACAGATCAACAGTCTCTCATTTTGTGTCTGTCTCCTTTATTACCTTAAAACTCAGGGTTCGAACCTGCTCAGCTCTGCAGACAGACATGTTAATCACTTAGGGAGTATCTGTCTACAAGCTGGCAGTACAAGGATTATTAATCTTAAATTTACATAACCTGTTTCATTCTCCTCCAAGATTGAAGAAACCAGGATAAGGGATTGACAGGGACATTCAGCTACCAATAAGAACCCAGAAATCTCCAGTCATTGCCCTAAATCTACTGTCACCCTGGATTCCTGCAGGGCCTCCACAAAATTAAGACTGTTCCAAACAGAAATAATCATCTCCTAGAAACCGGCTTAGGCTATAAGGACTTCATCCAGAGCCATATTGCAAATCTAGAACTGAGATAATGATCAACGACCCTATTCCACCCTTGTGAATTCATAAAAGTTGGTCTTATTCTTTCGTTAATGGGCCAGTCTAATCCTCTTCATAAAAGCTGTGGCTTTTTCAGCATCTCAAGCCGAAGATCCTTCTCTGTTTCTCTTACTTACTAACTCAGCCTAGTAAATATGCCCATCCTTCTCAATGATGTGTCCAGAAATAAACTTTCTGCAATGAGAATCAAGGAATTGTTTTGGCAACTTGAGGTCTCTATCTCCTTCTGGGGGACCTCCTTAGACCTGTCTAATGACAAAAGGAGACACTGTTCTTTGACCAAAGTATTAGAAAAATTTGAGTTTCCATTTTGATATAGAAATAATTTTTATACTGAAGAATAATATTATGAGTTAATAAAGTAAATGGGAATACTTTGGTTTTCTTAGATACCAAGAACTTCAAGTATTTTCATGTATTTCTGCCTCTCATTACTTACCTTGTAAAACAAACAACTAATCTTACCCATGTAGGTTCAAGGATTATAGCAGTGAGAAAGAAAAAGAAACAGGGATGGCACGGGAAGAGAAGCAGGGAGGAGAGGGATGGAAGTGAGAATGAATAAACATTTTTGGATAAATTTCCGAAGTTCTAAAATCCTTGCCTAGGTCTCACAAAACTGATCCAAATGAGGGAATTTCTCCTTTCTCTCATTTCTTTGACTGACTAGTGGGCCAGCTGAGGATTGGAGAATAATCTCATTTTACAAGGCTCCTGACAAGGAAGCCTCTGGGGGATGTGTACATCAGGCCCCTGAAACAATCCACACAGTCTTTCTTCAGTATCTCCCACTAATTCCACTTCTCCAGGTCAATGCAGAAAACTTCAGGGTCTGATGGGATGGGGGGAAAATAGTAGCCTCAGTCCTCTAATCTATTCCTAGTAGATCACTATCATTATCTGCAATCACTTCTATATATAATTAGAGGGTTTATTTTTGCATTACAAAAACTATCCCTAATTATGTGTTATTTGCAAATTGCTGCAGATCTACACTCATCCAGTATGATGAAATGAAGGTCTTGCTCTTCACTGTGTTAGTGTCATTTTTACGCTCTTTCTCTCCTACACCAAATCTCCTAACTTAGTGACAGGTCATGTTCAAAATGTTGTTAAAAGGATTTATCTATCTTTCTAGCAGCCATGCAGCATGTTCTGTGTCAAACTGCCCATTCGTCACTTTCTTGGCCTCTGGCATAGGAGATAAATCATGATGGACAAAAACTGATGGGACAGGTTTTTAACAAATGCTGCATTCTCTAACTTGGGGTTCAGAGATATTTGTTTACTGTAGCTTTTTTTTTTGGTCTTTTGGTTAAAAATGTTCGGTAAAGTTATGAGAGACCTCCTTTTGGGTAGAAATCCTTTTAGGGAAAAATGTTCTTTTACACTAAACAAGTCTGGACTATACTGTGACTGATTTAAGACAGAATAATTAATAAAAAGTTGATTATTTCTATAAATCTTTAGCACACTCAGAGATTCATGGATTCACAAAGGGAAAATTTCACCCAGATAAAATTTTCAAAGCAAAAGAAAATTTCTTAAGTAACCAAAAATATTTCAGAAAGCCAAGGCATATGCAATTAGAGAAAATTATTCCATAGTCTTCAAGTTTTATTTGAATGATTGAGTACAGTATTATAAAAAAAAATTGTTCTACTGGCTACTAGAATTCCCTTATTTGTGAATTTCTTAACGTGAATTAACATAATCCTGCCAACACTAGCAGACTTTGTCCACTGACAAATAAAAGGAAATTCAAGTAGTTAAAATGTGCTCCTGTGACTCAAAAGGACTGCGAACACCACAAATAAGTAAATTCCAATCATTTGCAAATATTAGGGAAACCACAACATTTTCAAGTTGGAGGTCAAGTTGAACCATTGAGTAGGAATTGTGTGAAAGAAGACTAGAATTTAAAGCCTCGTACCAAATTCTTATTTTTGTTGGAACTAGATGACTCCACAGTAATAAAAGCAATTTTCTTCATATTGATATCCATTATTTAACATGTACCTGTAAAATGCATTCATTAAAAATCCTGATATAGATTATATTGTCTCCATGTTATTTCTTCTCTTTTTAGCAATTTAAGAAATCCAGTATAGTTGAAAATAATATGGAAAAACATTCACGGTATCTATTAAGTGATAATTTGGTGAAGTAGCCTTTCAGTATACCTAAGATACTTACGTTTTCATCATTAATATTATTACCAAAATCGCTGTAAGAGATCCTTGTATTTATGTCTTGGTGTTAAGAAGTCTGGTACTCTTTAAAAAACCCAGTATGGGTTCAAATACTTTTCAGTTTCTTCTGGTCCTCTACTTTCTTCTCCTGCTCATATTTGGTGTTCTCTACAATTCAGTGTTTGGCCCCCATGCATGACACCTTCCTGGAAATCACAACCTTTTTGTGCTATTAATTACTCTAACCAAGTAATACAGCAATGTGAGGACTAACGTAGCCTAATGGTTAAGAACACAGGCTTTGGCCATGAGCTTAGGCTGCCTAATGTGTAAATCCTGTATATGCCATTCAAAACTCATTGTGGTTCAGTTTTCTAATCTGTGAAATGCAGGGAATAACAATACCTACCCAAAAGAGGAGTAAGATTTATATGTGTTAATGCAATAAAATGCTTACAATGGTTTTTCATGTTGCAGATGGTCAGTGTTTGATTAAATCCATGGTGTCTGTATTTTCACCAATCACCGAGCTCTAGCTCTAAACAAAGTCCCTCCAAATAAATTATCCTCAGCCTTCAGTAGTGTCACCTGGGATGCAGATTCAAAATGCAGATTTCTGGACCTCATCTCTTACTTCATGAATCATAATATCTGGGGATGAGGCTAAAGAATCTTTATTTGAACAAATGTCCTAAGTATTGATAAAATTTGTAACTACTTTTCTAAGCTTGTGTCTCTGGGTCTTTTCTACTGGGCTGATTTTCAAGCAGCTAGAGATGAATGTGTACCAACTTTGTTTCATCATTTATTCCTCAGAAGACATTGCTTCTCAGTCATGTTTATCATCTGTGATACATAACAGGACAGCCCAGAGTTCTCCTTGACTTCTGACCCCATCATCGTTTTGTTCTTATGATTTCCATTTTTCCAGTTATCTTTGCAGATAAATTTCTTCTTTTGTGGGCCGGTGAGATGGCTCAGCGGCTTAAGCGCCTGCCCGGCAAACGCGAGGGCCCGAGTTCAACTCCCGGAACCCACATATGAAAAAGGGGCCGGTGATATCGCTCAGAGGCACGGGCGCCTGCTGGCGCACGAGGTCCTGAGGTCGACCCCCCGCTACCCACAAAAAAAAAAAAAAAAAAAAAAAATTTAAAAAAAAATTTCTTCTTTTGTCCTAAAGCAGAGAGAGAACATACAAAGAGAATATATATAAAATACTAAAAAATAAGATAAATTAATGTGAATAGTAGAATTGTCCTTTTCATATCGTGACTTAACTGTAGCACAGATTCTTCAGAATCTGCTAATATTTAACTTGTGATCATAAACAATGACATCATGTTGATATCATGCTACAGTGAGGCTGATTGTCATAAGCAAATGGACTTTCTGGTTGAAAGTGATAAATTCATTGAGTACCACAATGTGAATGCAGCCATTAAAAAGGTTAATGTGATTTGAAACTGTAAATAAATATGGGACTCTGCGTTTTACATACCCAAATCAAGATTTGGTATTTAAGAAAAATGATTGGAGCTCCAATCTGCCTTGTACAGCTGGGATTTCTTAAAATGAAATATATTCTCAGGTGAATGGACAAGATGGAAATCATGTCATATAAAAAAAAGATGGGAAGACCCAATTGGGAGACTAGACAGCTCATTCCCAGGGCCTGGAAATCTCCACAGAGAGAAGCATCCAGAAAAAAAATGGACAGTTAGAGAAGAATTCAGATTCCTGGAGTGGGGGTGTTTAAACAAAGTGGGGCATTTCAACGAAGTCTCTCTCGAACTGTGATTTAAGATCTATTTAAGAATCATAAAATGAAACCAACTTAATCACTGCCTTTTTTCCTTTAAAGAAAATTAAATAGGAAATACTAACATTCTGAGCCTGAAGGAAAGGTGCATATTATTTATTACTTCATGAATCTTTTGTTACACACATGAGTTGTATATTAGATCTCAGTAAAAAATGGACTTCTTGTAAATTGTAATAAAAAATGTAAAAGTTACTATTTTAGTTATTGCCATAATCTCCAGGAAAGAATCAACAGTCAGACACATCTGGGCTGACATTGCAGTGACAAAACTTTTAGCTGCTTAATCCCTCTTTGGTTAATCTTCCCCACTTGAAAAATGGAAGAAATGACTACCATTAAGTCTGAAATATACTTACATGTATTACATTTTAAGAAGATATATCTGAATACTTAACATGTTGTAAAGATTATGCAAATATTTCTGTCCTTTAAAAGTTTTTCAAAGTTTCCTTTTTAGAAAAAAACTCATTCTTTTTTTCTTTAATGCATTCATTGACACTGACAGGTTCAAATACCAGTAACTCTGATAAGATAAATCAATAGGACAACACCCTTGGGAACATGTCGCTGGGGTGGGAAGGCTAACAGAGGGTGTGCTCGGTTCCTTAGTATAATGACATGATTCTTTCCCAGACACCCAGATGTAGCCTGACTGCATTCTGCAGTGATTTGGAGGGAAAGGAAGCCTTTCCATTTTTCTTCAATGGCTCTTTTGCAACTGTTTGCTTTGGCTGTTGGTGTCCCCGAGCTGGGCCTGGACATTCATGTTAGCAGAGAACTGAACGTCTCAGCTCCCATGTGTAAGCCCCATTGTTTGATGTGGGCTCTGTGTACGGTGCTGTACCACTAGTGTTTATTGCTGTTTGGGCAACAGAAAGAAACCTGGTACTTTTGTTCTGTTCGAACACTCATCTTATTCATGGCCACTATTTATACTAGAGGAAAATGTTCTTGCAGAGAGACCAATAATTTAGAAAATATTTGAATAGGCGCTTGAATAGCTCCTATTGGTGTCTTTATTAGTGATCTCCATTGCTGAATACAATGCAACTCTGTTTTAAAGTGCTCTTTTCTACAGCAGATTTGGTTTATTGCAAGCCAAATCTTGTTCCCTGCATACAGAATAAAATCATCACCACAAGACAAGGCCTGTAATATGTGCAATGCTCATTCCCTACTTCTCAAATAACAGGATAACCTGTAACAATAGAAAGTATATATCTGCAGCTTTCACTTTAGAAAATAAACTAAAGAAAATAAAGCATAAGATATTTACTGCAAGTATCTTAGGAAATGTAAAGTTCATTATCATTAAACATAAAATTTTTCAAATTAGAGTACTGAATTGGGGAAATGTATGAAAGATTTAGAGGACTTTTGTATGTATAAATGTTTGTAAGCTACTGTGTTTTCCTTCTACTTTTGACTACATTTAAACAAGTACTACTGAGGAAGACGTATTTGAATTGTTACTTTTTGGCATATAGTGGATTAAAAGTCTTCAAGGTCAGATATGCAAAAAATACTTACTTCTCTATAAGTTAATTTAATGTCTGTTTCTAGCTCCCATTGTCCTGGGTTGTTTGTTAGATTTCTCCAGCCAAGGATTTGAGAACTAGAGTGGCATTTGGTCTTTAGGTCACCTTCTTACCTTCTCATACCTGCATCCCCCGAAGCATCCTTGGTGCTGCTAACTTTTCATCATTGTTCCCTACCTCAGTGCTGGGTTGCCCCACGTTCCCACATGGAAAAACGTAGCATTCAGCTCTCTCTTAGATACTACCAAGGCCCTCTAGGGGGCACAGCAGTCATGCGGCCGGTCCTGGGCTATGCTGACCATGGGACACTCCCTAAGCCTACCTTGAGACCACTAACATGTGAAGAACATTTCCCAGTCACAAATCACTTTGGGATCGGGTGGTGGGGGTGGGGGATGAGACTCTCTGAGGTCTGTACCACTTGATGTTCTTAGATTCAGTTGCTCCATTCAGACTGGCTATAAAATGCCCACAGGTCAAAGGCCTTTTCTTCCTGTATCATGCAGCTCTGTCTTCTCTGGTCTTAATCCTTGCCTGAGGCTTTCAAAAAAAAAAAAAGGAGTCAGGCTCCTCTATTCTCAGATACAACAGACTTATCTGTAGTCTAGTTATCATTCTTCTTCAGGGCTTGGCATTTGCCAAGGAACAAAGTACAGGACTTATCTTTCTCAGAGTGGCACAACATCTGTGCTTCATGACTTTCTCTTCCTTCCCCCAACCAAAGACCTGCACTAGAGTCCTCAGGATTGGGAAAGCTTTGTTCTTATGTACTAGCTATTCTTGCAGATAAACCATCCAGTTTTTGAACCCCAAAAGCCAAGAGTTGATCCTTTTCTGTCTTCTGTCTTCAGTGTCACCAAATTCTGCAGAAATATCTAGCTGATGAGAAGGAAAATGTTGGGGGTACCGGAAACAAGGTGATAAAGTAGCAACAACAACAACAACACAGGTATCTCTTACAAAATTTTTGTCTGCAATAGTTTTGTTTTTATTAGTTATTAGCTTTAAGTATCATTATTTTTATTAGTTATCTTGGCTCTAAGTGTCATTACTTGAGGAGCCATAGGTGCTTAGAATTACAAGAATATTGCATGGATTATATGGTTTTGTTCTTGTTCTTGCATTAGAAAGATCCTTGAACACGACATAGTGAGAAACTCTGGTCATGAGACCCCGAGAGAAGTGCTTCAAAAGTATCGTCTTGGATTCCTAGCTGCCTTAGCCACTTCCCTCATCACTGGAACACAATACCTGACACCCACACTCAAAGGAAGAGAGATTATTTGGGTTGACGTCCATAGGCAGCCAGCTCCAAGGCAGGGTGGCATGGCAGAAGAGCATGGCCAGAAGAGTTGCCCAGGACGTGAGGACAGGACGCAGAGACAATCAAAGAAAGTAGCAGGGGAGGGAACTATACCCTTTCAAGTCGTGTCCCAGTGACCTGCCTCTTCTGACCAGGTCCTGCCTCCCACACCAAGCCAGCTGTAGCAACCCCATAATCCAATCACCCTCCACAAACCTCAGCTTCTGAGTACATGGGGCTGTGGGGGGACATTCAGATATAAACCATCACAGGAACCCTTTTAGTTCTACATTTTACCTCTAACAGGGGCACCTAGGACCAGAATTCTAAATAAAATTGTCATTAATTATAAATATAATTTCTTTCTATAACCTCAAAGAAAGAAGGCATCAACAGTAACTTCCTTCATAATAATTTATCATAATTCATTCATGAATTTATATTTTCTTTTGAAGTGTATTTCTATGTTTTATTCATCTATTTTTCTATGCTAATATATTCCAAATTTTTGTAAAGTAGAATTTTCTCTTGACTGTACTAAAACCATGACTTTGAAGCTTCAAGAGTTATTTCTAGTATAAAGAAATTTGAGAAATAAGCCCATGATTATTGTACCTGTTAAAAACTTTCATTCCCTTGGGTACTTTTGTGATTTAGATTTCTTATAGCTCTTTTCTGTCTTTCTTGAAGTATAGGTAAAAAAAAATTTCACATAGTAAAATTATAGGTATAGGGGCACGAAACTTAATAAAAAGTAGATTTCCCAGTACCCTTTCTAATGAAGCCAGAATGGATGGGTCACTTTTTTTCTGGAAGGGTGCATTACTATATAGACAGTCAGAGTGTGTTGATTCTAAAATGCTTTTCGGGACCTGGTCTTAGTCTATCTAAGAGTCTTCGCTTAGGGGTTTGAAGTACTCGTGTGACTTTCTTGTTCACTCATATGCCTCTGTGATCAGGTAAGGCATTGTGGAGAGAAGATAAGAAGATTGGAGCCAGAGGTCTGGATTCTAATCATGACCCCATTTTCACTAGCCATATGATCTGAAGACATATTTCAGTTCTCTGAGTCGTTAATTTTTCTCAGATATAAAAAGTATTTAATAATATTAATCTCTCAGGTTTTGAGTAAAGAATGCCCCTGTACTCAGTAAAATGTAAAGAGTAACTCATTATCTGTATCATCTTGAAGCCATTGGCTCTCTTTTGGTTAGGCGGGAAAAAGCAATCCTTTTCAAGTACAGAGACTCTCAGTCCAGGGGAAATCAAATGGTGGGAGGTGAAGGGAAAGAGAAATTTAAAGAGATAATTATGATATAAAGAATAAGTTCCATAATACAGGTATATCTGAAGAACTAAGAAAACACAGAGGAGGGAACTACAAATTCTGCCTGAGACAACTGAGGGAAGTTCCACAAACAATTACCTTAGTTGTTTTGACCAAGGAAGATTGAAAAAATGGTGTGTGTGTTAGAAGAGGATGTTTCAATGTATTGTAATGTATTAAAATAAAATTGGCCATATTTCTACCTAGTTCCTATTACTATAAAATGGAAAGAGCTCCTCTAGCCCCCTAGATCCTTTCTGCTTCCCTCTTCTACAACATGTAGCCATCCTTCTAATGGGCATTATGCTCTCAGAAGAGCTTCATCAAGGTGGATAATGGATAAGCTAATTAATAGATTCGAAGACATCATATGCCAATAACTACTGTTCTGTTTTTGATACGAATTCCTCATTTTTCCCTTAAGACCTTTTCTGGGTCAGTTCTGTTCTTGCTGCTCCTTCTGGTGAGGGTTTTGATAGCAGTGATTAGCTTAAACTGGGAGATGAAATCTGAGTTAGCTTGCCTCTCCAAGGTGGCCTAGAGAGAATGAATTAAAAGAGTTCAAATCAGTGTTCTCTGTCAAAAGTGAAGAGAGAGACAAAATGAAATGAACTGAAGACCTAGACTTCACCTTGCACCACTGAACAATTAGTGGTTACTCAAAGATTAAGAGACTACTGGCTTTGGGGATGGCATTTTAATATGTTTCACATCTCCATTTCTTAATACTCTCTAAAATGCAACTCACACAGACTTCACACAAGTTGACTGCTTTTGGAATCTACACACACACACACACACACACAAAGGCAGGTTCTAAAAAGTATCAAGAATCACATAAAAATATGTAACTTCACAAATACATCATAACAAGAAGTATCATTTAATAGTCATTCCTTATGGATCATGAGGATATAGTAAGCTGAGAATTGCTTCCTGAGTGCCACAAAGCAAGTCTATTTTTCAAGAGTACAAAAAAAGCAGACATATACAGATATTCAGAAACAGATGAACCACGAAGGGGGCTAATGACTCAACACTTTTGACACTTAGCAGTGGGTTGACTTGGTTTTAGTTCCTGGCATGTGCAGAGGTTCAAGTTGGATCTCATTCTATTCAAACCGGTTTTCCCACCATCTTTAGTTACATCGTGACAGTACTCCCACTACTGTGCCTCAAATACTAAGCACTTTGCCAATACTTTTTATTGAATTGGAGAAAAGAGACTGCAAGTAAACATGTTTGATATCTCCAAAGAGCACATCTTTTTTTATTGTTGTTTTTCACCAGTGTCCCTTGCTTTCTATTTCTTTTCCTCCCTCCCTTCTTTCTTTCCTTTCTTTTTTCTTTAAGGTGCTTTTACTCACGTAGGGCTAAAGCCAGACAACAGTGTACTTCTTTGCTGCCAGCTATTTTTGTTTAAGAGGAATCTGTAAATGGTGAGTATACTCAGTTTACTGGCCACTTATTTACAGCTAAGCCCAAATAGCTGCAAATACCATCTACTTTTTGTATATTCTTTTATACAAGGCATTGAGCCTCTGCCCTCGAAAGTGGACTGCAATTCTTAAAATATGCACAACCCAAGGAATGCCTCTGTTTACCTTTTGAAAAAGAGAAGAAAATTTGGTTCCTCTCCTCTGAGAGGCTTAAGATATTGTGCAGCGTGAGGCCCACTGGATCCAACAGGCCATGATCTTCACAGGTTTAAATCCATCCACTCTTCTCCCACAGCAGCTGGTTTGTCATCCTACAAGGTTTGGCAAACATCATAAAGTAAATTGGGTTTGTTCCCATAACTCCAGGCCACAGGGCTGAGCTTCTGATTAACAAAAGTATCCTAGGCTGTTTTTCCTTACACAGGAAAAGTCCAAATATGGCTGTTATTAAAATATTAGGGAGGGTATTCATTTTTGTTCTCAATAATATCTTAAAAAGTACCTCACTCCTACCTCTACCACCCTGTTTTCTATTTGGAATGAGTCATTCATTCAAAGTGGAAGAATTTAGATTCTCTTTTTGTATTTCATAGCACCAATTTACCTTAACAAACCTTAGTTCTTTTTTTCTCAAGAATAGTTTACTTCCCCATGGATACCTTGAAATAGTCACTTAAAAATTTTGCCCTTGTCGAACTGGCCTTAAACTAGAATAATTTAGGAGTCACAAGTAGGAACAATAGGGATTGAAACTAAAGAGCTATATTTGAGACCAGAAATCGCTGTACTAGTTGGAATGTGATACGTACCACACTAAGTTAGGGCAAGACCAAGTGCCTGATTATGAATCACAAAAAGTTCAGAGAGTTGAAAAAAGTACATTCAGTATTTTAAATATTCCTAATAGTTTATCACCAAGTCCTACACTGAATGGCTAAAGAAAACATGGGACATAGGGTTCAATCAATGACAATTATAATTATTTTCTGTGTAGGTCTTATAGAACAGGATCTTGCCAATGGCATACCATTTCCTGCCTAGTTATGCCAAAAGGCCAAATGAGATTATTTGTTGGTAGAAGAGTATAAGAGTTTGGTCTAACAATGAGCTTTAGTTTGAGAACAGGGATCAATTACATGAAACTCTTCTATTCTAAATAAGTATCCTAGAGATTATTATGTTACTGAAAAGTGATGTGTTGCAGCATGTAATGAGATCTGCTAAACTCTAAGAGGTTGTACAAGCAATGCTTCCTTTGGAATGTTAATGACCATAGCTGGTCAACTTCAGTCTGTCCCTTGCCTGAATCGTGGTCCCAGTGTTGCATAGATACTGGTTGTCTCTTTTATTCTACCTATAAGTCTATCATTTGTTAAGCTCCAGAGAAGATACAATGGAAAAGTGCTAGGTATCAATGGTGGGAGATAGGGACATGAAAGAGAGGATATTCCTCTATAAAGTCAGTTCACACCTTAAACACATGAGAAAAATCATCTAAGAAATACCATGATCATTGCTTTAAGTAGTCCTTGACTTGAGAGTTTCTGTCCTCAAGATGATGTATTTTTTGTGGGCCACATATTTATATGGCAATCAGAGCGATAGACATGTGATCTCTACCAATTGCATTATCTCCAAATATGACCTTTGCTGATCAGATTGGTAAAAGTCATACTCTAAGCAGTAATTCTGGAATAGTTCTTATTCACAAGAGGACACATCAGAAGGCTGTAATGCCAATGAAAATTCAAAGGAATATT
Organism: Erethizon dorsatum; assembly: GCA_028451465.1. Lineage (NCBI taxonomy): Eukaryota > Metazoa > Chordata > Mammalia > Rodentia > Erethizontidae > Erethizon > Erethizon dorsatum. Next base: position 140,279,181 of record CM051823.1, on the reverse strand, counting down.
AAAGTCTATTCTACTGACATTTTCATAGAGAACAAGAGATTGTGTTATAGTTGAATAGTTCTAAAATGGAAATATCCTAAGATGAAATGTCAATGAAAATACTGCAAAGGAAATTCAACAGTATATTATCTAAGTTAACTATAACGTATGCACCTTAATCATGGCCTCCTCAAACTCCCTCAGATTTTTTGTTATAGCAACATAATAAACTATAAAGCAATGCAGTTATGTAATGAGATAAATCATAAAATTATATAGAAGAAACTTGCCAAAAATCTTTAGTAAAAGAAAAACCATTTGAATGCTTTTAAACTTGTTTTCATCACAACACCATGAGAATACTGGAAAGGAGTATAAACACCAATAATCAGTAACAATAATTGGAAAAGTTGAGATAGGCACAAGGTACTTTCATTCCCAACATGAAAGAATCAAAGAAAGTGGAATAATTTACCAACTGCATAAAGCTTTGAAATTCAAGTCCCTATCAAACCTAGAGAGATTCTTTCTTTATTATCTGGATGAAAGGTTGAAAAATGAGAGCTGTTTTTTTATTTTTAAATTATTTAGTCCAAGTATCTGGACTGCCTGTCAGAGTACCCATATCACAGGGGATTCACTGGTCCTCTTACCTGCTAAAGTTTATACTCCATTTTTCTTATTTCTAGATTATTAAATATAAGAAGAGGATCCTACTCACATTTCAGATAGAAGAGAAAAGGAGCAGAGGACTATGAACAGATAATTAGCTTTTTCCTTACTTGCTATTGCTTTTCTTTTTATCCAGTCCACTATTTTCAAACCAGGTGGAAACTGCTGTGCTAACATGATCTGAAATAAGAGCATCTCCATTCAAGTGGCTGAACACTGAAAGCACATGTGAAAGATATATTGCCAAAAGAACTTTCCGATAAAATCAAGGACAGAGGTTAGCCTGCCTAACACCCAAACTAACCTTTCTGGAAACATGCAGGCTACTTAATTGACTTCAAAGACTATAATTTATTATATTCACCAATCTTTTGTTTGAAACCATTCCTAGTTGTTCTAGAAGGGTAAATTTAATATTGTCAAAGGAATAAATCTCAGTACCTTCCTCAAAGATTTGCCCAGAAATGATTTCTCATCACTAGCCTACTAGTGATGGCCTCTTGGGCCTTCATTATGTTCACAGCCACAATGGAAGTTATTGTTTCCAAGGTATTGTTTGTGAGTTTAGAGCTGTAAGAAAATTACCTAAAACCTCTCATAGCCAAGTGGGAAAGTACTTTTTAGTCTGTTTTCTTGATGCAAGATCCCAGCCACAGTAAATAGTGGAAAGTAAAAAAGTGTGAAATCTCTCCAGTGGGAGTCTTTAATACTACATGGGGAGCATGTATGTGCACTACATTTGAAAAGTTAAAAGCCAGATATTTTAAAATCTAAGTGGAAGTTAGTTCAAACAGGACTTGACAAATGGCTAACATTTTCATTGCATGTAAAACAGGGTCTCCCCAAAAAATGAATTGGGAGTTTTCTTTTAGCTCTATACCTGGTGCTGACCAATCACTGGCCACCTGTGATAATTTAAATTTAAATTAAAGTTCATAGTATTCAAGATTCAGTTCCTCAGTTGGGCTAGCAGTATTTCAAATGCTCAATAGCCACTTGTTTTTAGTGGTACCATGTCAGGGGCATAACGCTTGATCTTGCACCCTGTTTCTTATTTCATCCTTTGGATACTTCTGATTTGTGTCACTTATTTTTTCCACCAATCCTTTTTTTCTTGAACTTCTCCTAATTAATATTTTATCCAGATGTTCCAGGTCCTGTTCTAGGTCTGATTTCCAGTACCCAGACTTTGGTCTACAGAGCCTGAAAGTTTCTCACTGTCCTGCACTCCAAGGACAGTAGATGAAGGTGGCTGGGAAAAAGAGACACTGATATTCAGGATCACTTGGCTGGGATTCTAATCTTACAAGTTCTGCGGGCAATGAGACAGCTGCAAATTTACAAATATAACTCACTTGATGCCCTTGCAGGCCCATTAGTAGCTTTGGATTTCTGATAACTAATATGGTCACAAAAACTTTGCTAATAAAAAAGTTGTGCAGCAACAAATAGCATAAATGATCAAAATACATTATATTTGTTTTCTAACTTCTTCATGGACCCAGCAAATACATGTATATTGAATAAGGATATCACCTTTAAAATGAGCAATCTTAGATAAATTTGTTCAACAACCTAGACTATTACTGTACATTCTTTTTTGTTTCCTGTATACTTGCTGTATCGATTATTGAGAAATTTGTTGGCAATTTCTAACTATGTCAAGTCTATTTCTTTTTGCAGTTTTATCAGTTTTGCTTTATATATTTTGAAGCTTTGTTATTAGTATATAAATACTTATAATCTGCATTTCCTCTTGAGTAGTATATGTTTTATTACACTGAAATGAACATTATTATTCCCAATAATATTACTTTTCAATATACTTTTTTTTTTTTTTGGTGGTGGTGCAACAGCAAGCAGAAACACCAAAATGACACCCACGATTTGGAGGCAGATTTATTTATGTTGACAGGCACTGATTGGGATCATTCCCAGAATATCAGGCCCCCATCTCTGGTGGTCTAGGGCTTATATGAGAAAAGTAAGCAGGAAGTACAGAGGCAGAATGGCTTGTCAATTGGGGATTGGTTTATACGATGTGCATCATAGTGACCACCTATGCATCCCAGTAACCAGCCATTTCTAAGAGACAGGAACAACTGGAACTGCAACAAGAACGATTACCTGGGCAAATAAGAAACTGAAGTACACTGGCAGAGGCAGGGGGGGCATTTTCTGTTACATTTTCCCCCTCTTTTAGTTTCCCTGGCAAATCTTTGCTGGGCATATTACAGTGATCTTTTGAGACAAGTCCCAACTAGAAGCAATAATATTAGGGTAATCAGTGATCTTAGGATAGGCCCTAGCCAAAGTCCCCAAGACTGAAAGTTTTTCCACCATGATTTTGTAGTTTGTTTCCTTTATTATAGGGTTTTTCCCTAAGTTGATTCTGACAAGGGAGTGAAGGAGTTAATCGGAACTAAGTTGAAGCTTTTGAGAGTTCTTATCTTTTTATTTATTATTATTTTTTTTTTCTAGTGTCCATAGTCCTTACAACTCATAGCCAGAGAGTATGGTTGTTTATCAGACTGGATTTTCTTACAAACATCAGGTGCCTTTTTTTTTTTTTTATCAGGTTTTTGGATAACAGTAGTTTATGGGCTTTTTGCCCCCCTTTTTGATGTCTTTGAGAAGTGCTTGACTGGGTTGTTTCTAGGCAAGTCCACTTTTGGAAAGGTGATGGCAACTCATTTGTCAGGGCTGACAGTGCAATTTTTCCTCAGTCAAAATGTGGACATTTCTGTGTTGAATGGACTCAGAAGGAATTGCTGACAGTCATCTCGGGTGGGCGTTAGATGATACCATCTGACCAGGATAGGCGTAGCCATGAAGCAGAAGGCTGTGGGGGGAGGCTCTATGGCCAAATGTGGGCAATGGCTACCTGGAACCAGTTCAATTGGCTGGAAGTAGATGATTCGGGAGCAGGAGGTGAAACTGTAGGTGTTCACAGCAACTGTAGCAGCTGATGAGGGTGCCAAGGCAGAATTCTCAGGAAGAATGGGCCTCTTTTTTCTTTTTTTCCTTTGAGACCCAGGGAACAGTTTGGTTTCATTTTTAATTCTGTAAAAGCCCTTTTTCCTGCAGTCAGGGACTGTGGGTTTTGGCTAATTAATTCCCATCTCTGACTTCCTAGTGTTGTGTACCCTTGAACAATGGTGCAGCAGACTAAGGGTGGGTGCCCCACAGAGAGAGACCATTCAGATGCCAGCCTGGCTGTTCCCTTGCAGGGACTTAGGTGCAACTTAGCTAAGGAGGATACAAGGCCTCTGTTATGCCATATGTTGATCGCAATGGAACCGAAGGTGAGGGCTCAATCTGCCACCATGACCAGTGCTTTCCAGTCTTGGTGCACAGAAGGAACAGCCTATTGCTTATGCTGTCCATTCCACTAACTCATACAATCGTTCAGCAGCCACTCAGAGGTTAAACATTCCACCCCCCTTCCCTTGAGGATGGCCTTAACTAACAAAAGTTGATCAAGCTCTTCTTCTTCTTGAACTGAGCAGGACTGACAGACTGACTAACTAGGGTGACCCCAGGGGTCTTACTGGAATCAGGTAGGTAGGCAGGCAGGCAGGCAGACAGACAGACAGACAGACAGATTGCGTCCTCCACCCTTTTGGGTCTGACATGAGCCGCTTGTGCAGGGAGCCAGGAATCCTCCTCCAGACCTCCAAGGAGACTCGAGAAATCTTGAGAGGGTGCCTTCCTATCAAGACCTGGAGAGGTCAGCGAGGGCCACAACTGGTGACCAAAGAGCTCAGCACGGTCAGTCTTCCCGGTCAATGCACCAGATACTATGGCAAGCAGAAACACTGAAACTACACCCAGGATTTGGAGGCAGATTTATTTTCATTGACAGGCACTGATCAGGATCATTCTCAGACTATCAGGCTCCCATCTCTGGTGGTCTAGGGCTTATGTGAGATAAGCAAGCAGGAAGTACAGAGGTAGAATGGCTTGTCAATTGGGGATTGGTTTATACAATGTGCATCATAGTGACCAGTTATGCATCACAGTAACCAGCCATTTCTAAGAGACAGGAGCAACTGGAATTGGAACAGTAACTACTACCTGGGCAAGTAACAAACTGAAGTATACTGGCTGTGGGGGAGGGGCATTTCTGCTACAGTGGTGGTTCTGGAAATTGAACCTAGGGCCTTAGCACTGAGCTACAACCCCAGCCCATTTTAAAATTATTATTTATTTTGAGATAGGCTCTTGCTAAGTTGCTAGGTTGCCCACAGTAGACCTGAACTTATGATTCTCCTGCCTCAGCTTCCCAGAGTGCTGGGATTACAGGCATGTGCCCTCACACCCAGCTTCAGCTTCCTTTGCACTAGTTTTAGCATGGCATACCTTTTTCTATTCCTTTATTTTTAACCTATTTATTCATGTATATTTAAAGTAGATTTTTTGTGGGCAGCATACAGCTGAGTCTTGCTTTTTATCAAATCTCACACTCTGTGCCTTTTAATTGGAGTGTTTAGGCTATTTATATTTAATGTTGTTATTGAAATTGTTGAGTTTAAATATGCACTTTTATTTATTTTGCCTTTTATCTAAACTTTTTATTTTTACACTCATTTTTCATGTACATAGTTTTACATTCAAAGTAACTATTATTAAAAGTTGTTTAGAAGCTTTGTCTATTTTTCTGAATATTTCAGAATACAAATGTATTCTTTAAAGATTTTTCTTTGTACAGACCTTTAGCTAAGCATGATAATGCAATCACATCCACTGTCTTTCTGTTCTCTGTTGAATTTCTTCAAAAATGACAACAAAGAGACTTGCAGTTTTTAAATTTTAAAATAATTATAGATCCACATGCCCATCTCCAGAAAAGATTGTGGCAGCTTTTTGCAGACCAAACATATGTCTATTATGTGATATGATAACGATTCTGTATATCTTTCACCCAGTTGCCCTAGATAGCATTTTGGATAACTGAAATTTATGTTGATATAACCCACAAAACTTTTTTAGACTCATCAATTTTATATGTGCTTATTTGTTTGTGTATATAGCTCTAGGAAACTTTACCCATGTGTAGGTTTGTGTGGGCACCACCACAGTGCAATACTGAATAGTTCTATTACAAGGATGCCCTGCATTCCCATTTTGTAGTCATAGCCAGCTCCAGGGAAGTCTGTAAGAACTCTAAATCTGTTCTCCATCTGTATACATTTGTCATTTCAAGAATGTCATATAAATAAAATCATATAGTATGTAACCTTTTCAGATTGGCTTTTCCACTCAACAGAATTCCCTTGAAATCCATCTAAATTTTTATGTGCATCAATAGTGTATTCCTTAATAATGCCAGATAGTATTTCATGGCATATATGTACCATAGTTTGTCTATTTACCCATAAAATGACATTTAGGTTATTTTTAGAAGCAAAAGCACAACAAGTTCTTCCCTGCTGAAGACTGCAAAGAGAATAAAAAGACAAGTTACATTACTATGGTTTGGATCTGGTACATCTTGCAAAGGCTCATGTGTTATAGGCTTAGTCCCCATTTTAGTGCTATTGGGATGTAGTGGAACTTTTAGGAGATGGGAGGTTTTAGATCATTAGGGATGAATCTTTGAAGAGAATTGTAGGGCACTTGTCTCTTCTTGTCTCCTTAGCTTCTGACTATCATGTAAGAATTTTTTCCATTGTGTTTTCCCACCATGATGTGTTGCCTCACCACAGGGCCAAAAGCAATGGGTCAACCAATAATGGACTGAAACCTTCAAAACTGTGAGCCAAAATAAGCCTTTCCTTTTTCTAAATTGATTATCTCAAGTATGTTCATACAGTAATGGGAAGCTGACTAATGCATACAAAGTCACAGAAATTATTTGCAAACCACACATCCAAAAAAGAACTCATTTAAAAATATTAAGAAATTTCAAAAATCAAGAGCAAAAAGCAAACAATGCAGTTAGAAGATGGACATAAAATATGAACAACTATATCTTCTTGTTGAGAACAAATATTCAGATGACAAATTAATATATGAACAGATTTTCGACACCATTTGAGAAATATTAATTAAGACTACAATAAAATAGCAGTATAGGCCAACCAAAAAGGGTACAATAAAATAATGTGATAATACCAAAAACTGGTGAGAACGTGGGGAAGCCAATGGGAATGCGAACTGAAACAGCTTCTCCAGAAAAGATTATGGCAATTTTTTGCAGACCAAACATATATCCATCATGTCATTTAACAATTAGGATCTTTGGCCTTTCTCCTAAAGAAATAGTAACCATGTTCACATGATTTTACCTGCAAAGTTTTGTAGCATCTTTATGCATCATAACCAAAAATAAATTAATTGGCCTTAAGTGTGAGATTTTATGTTAATCTGCTAGGAATTAGGTTGTATTTATGTCTGAAGTAACTATAGGAGCCATTGACTTTGGATTCCTCTATTTCCTTGTTTGCATTTGCCTCTTGAATTTTGGTTTCCCTAGATATGCCTCATCAGATAATCTCTACCTCACTAAGTGCTAAGGCTACATCCCTAAGGAATTTCTCCTGCTCAGGCTCCTGCACATTCAGTCTCTAGCCAGTTCTCAAAATGGCCATATAAAAGTCCTTACCAGTTTAGCCACTCCAGATACAGCTGCTCCCAGGGGACAGATTTCAGCTAAATTCATCTCTGGATTCCCAGTGGAGGGCAGTTTGTTCCTCATATCGTTAATGGATCCAAGAAAAGACACTGATTTTCAGCTTATTAGCTTCATCTGGTAAGGATGAAAGTGACAGCTTCTAAGGTCCTTCTTGTGTAACAGAGCTAGAACTGAAATCTGGCAGAAGAGATATTTTGATACGTATGGCCAAAGTACCTTAAAAAAGTTTTGTGCCAATCCACATTCCGATCAATAATATATGCAATAACTTAAACAGAACTATTTTTTAAATATCTTGACACATTTAAGAACACTTGCTTGTACAGTATTTGATCTTGAAACTGGAACAAATACTAAGAATAGGAATGTTATGGAAAGTCTTAAAAATTATATTTCAAAATGAAGATCTGTTTTTGTTATTTACATATCTTACTCATTTGATAATGTTGGTGGTAATTGTCTATTTTAATTTTCAAAAGAATTCATTAGTTTTACCTAAGTGGGAAACAGTGGGGTTGGGTTGTATTCTAAAGTACTGTAAATACAGTGGTACCTCAGTTCACAAACTTAATTCATTCCACAATTCTGGAGAAGAGGGCCATGGTCATGTTCCTCACTTGATGCAGTTTGTGAATGGAAGCAAAATTTTGCCAAATGCTTCTGTATGGAAACTGAATTCCTTGTGAATAGAAGCGTTCGCGAACTGAACTGAAGCATTAGTGAACAATTCCTCTTTATGTTTTTTCTTAGTTTTAAAAAAAATAGTAATGGCAAGAACACAGATTTTGCTAAAGAACTGGGGGGTGTGCATGCACCTGGACTCACACATATAAAACGTGTCAGAATTTTCCATAAGTTAGGAATCACAATTGAAATTCCTCAACCTGGTCTGACTCCAGAAGGGAGAATTATATGTTGTTGTGCACATGCTGCTAACTTCTGCACAGGAAATAATCCTTGGTGATTTCAAACTCTTTCTTTTTTAAAACAGAATTTCACTTTATTTCCTTGATTATAGCCAGAGAAGTCATGAGTACTTTCTTTCCTCTCTCTCCTTCTGTGTAGAAATGATGAAGCAGCAGTGAGTGGATTTTTCTTTTCCCACATGAATGTTATTTTCCCATAAATGTATTTTCAGTGAGTGGAAAATACACTTCACTATCTAGTAAATGCCTTTTTAAAGTCAGCATGTGACAAAATCCTCACAAACCATGACCTTTTTGCGGACCACAACCCTCGACTTTTATTTTTTACCTCATTGAGATTTTAATCCTGGCAGTGGGTAATTGTTAGTGTGAGGTATAATGGAAGGCAAAAAATGTCTAATACATATTGGAGGGTTGGGATGCCAAAAATTGATTGAATCAAAAACTTGGTGTCATGAAGCCATATTAATTCAAGCTTAACTTACTCCAAAAGTGAATGAAGGAAATACTGTTTTAAATGTATTACTTTGTGTCTGTTAAGAACCACAGTGTCCTTTGTTCACTCTGGTATAAATATCTCCTGATGATAAATGAATTCTATATTCCAAAGAACGTCAAAAGCTCTCCAGCCTTGTAAACAATAAGCTACGAACAGGAAATGAAATATGAAGCAAAGCCAAAACTCTTACTATAGCTTTGTTTTGTTAAGCTCTGTGCTCATAAGATATTGTCAACCACAATGACATGTGACTTTACTAAATGTTATCGTTTAATGACATATAGGATGTAGAAGTAAAATAAGTCACCCCAGATGCTGAGGTTGGAACAAACTGAAGGGGAAGTTATTTCCACATTTACATGGTAGTATTACTACAAGCAGTGCTGAAAATTTCCCAATAGTCAAGGTTATTTTAAAAAAATATTTCATGTTCAACTCCTTTGATCATAGAAGTATGTTTATTTGTAGTTTAAATCACCATCGAACACCAATTCAAACTTTCATATAGATACATAGATCTAATTCTTTTAGACACTCACTGTCTTTAACTAAAAACAGTATCAGGAGCAAAGGGTTTGAAGTATGTATGAATTATGATTTTTAAATCAGCTCATGAAGCCGGTAAAGATAAATTCAATGAACAAAAGAAAAGCTTACTGTATGAACATTAGGCTTTTCACTCTCAAATCTCTCTGCTTCTGTTTTAACAGAGTTTTTAAGAAGGAAAAATTTCTGTAATTGCCCACTTTATAGCTCACTTTCCAAAGCAGTAGGCAAGTATTTGAAGGATTTTATTTATGTGCAGATAGGCAAAAATAGTTAAAATCTTCTACAATCAATCATGAGGAATTACTCTTATTCTATTATCTTTCCTCCAGTCAAAAAGTAGTTTCACAAAAGATTTTCATGCTGCTAAATTTTATGCTTCAAGATGAGTTTATATCATTAAAACTCTGGGAAATAATTTGTGTGTCTTCTATATTTTTCTTGGTTTGGGTAGAAAATATAATTGTAGAAAAAGCTTTTAGTCTTAAAACTTAAAGTTTTGTTATGAGAGAAGGAATTCCAAGATCAGTGGTGCCTTTTGGATGTCTGGTCCTGCCAAGTGAAACCAGCCCTAAACTTTTAACATAAGAGTCAATGACGAAAGTCTATTCAGTTTAATAATGATTTGGGGGCTAATAGGTAGTTTGTGAGTTTATAAACTGGAGATGAACTACATTCAACAAATGGTGTTCCAAAACTTTAACTAGAGATTTATTTTATTCTAAGCAAATTAGAAATGAGAGCAAGGGATGAGAAAGAATGAGGAAAGAGAGGTAGGAAATAGAATTGGTTTTTTACTGTTGGAAGGATCTACTCTCAGATGTAATAGTAAGTAACTGTGGTTTCAACCAATACATACACCAGTTAACATGGTGCCAGTACCTTCTCAAGCATTTGTGTAGTAAGGCACTAACTCTTTTTGGCGGCCTATGGCCTCCTCTCTTCCTTCTGTATCAATCCATCTACATTTGTGTTCCTCTAATGGTGTGTTACTGCTCTTTCCTATGCCCTCTTATTAGTGATTTTCTTCTTTTTGAGATATTATAGTGGCATATTGCAACAATTCAGAGTAGGATTCATCTTAAGCAGTCTGTGTAGTTCAGTGATCTATTTGCGAAAGATGTATAATTCATAATGTAACTTCTTTTGGTGCAATAAAATAGGATTTAATGTAGAAAAATGGAGAAGAACTGAAGTTCTGTTGTAAGAAAGTTCATATTGTCACATCTCTATCACTTAATAAATGTGTGTGCTTAGATGAAGTAAATGTATTGTTATATCTTATATTTTTATTGGTAAAGCAGTTTAATAACTGAACTTACTTTATAGTTTTAAGGTCAATGATAAATTAACTCCTCCACGTACAGTAATGTAGAATAGGTCATTGTGGAATAGACAATGGATGTTACTATACCAAAATAAATAAATAAATTGTCACATAAGTGGCATTGTAAATGTACCCTACGTGGAATAAAATTTAATGCAGTATCCATACTTTATTTACAGTGATCTCTTAGAAGAGTTTAAGACCAATTGATAAGCATCTTGGGTTAAGTGTGCAAATTTTTGGGATAAAACTACAACTGAGCGTGCACAGAGCAGTAGCCTGCTTTATCTCAGTAAGTGATGGAGCCTAATGTAATCTACCAGGAAGAAGGCATCAGATAAACTTGTGGGACTCTTAACTTCAGTCATAATTCATCAACTTGAATATTAAAACAGGGTTGCGTCTCAAGGAGAGTTCTTGTCCTCAGGCTTTTATCAAAATAAGTCCCCAAAATAAACTGTGCCTTTTGTGAAGCTGTTCCTTACAGGCTGACAATAAAACAAATCTTTCAGAAACCGTTTCTATAATTACTGAGATTTGGACTTTTGGGTCACATACCATGACTGAAGCTAAAGGATTCATAACTATTTTCTAGTCAGTTACTCCTTGGTGTATTTGAATGACCTTGCATTTTTTAGAAGTGTAACTTGGAGTTTGAAAGATGTGTGCTGATATAAGTATTCCTTGAGTTACTGTATTAGGCTTGGCACTTAAAGTTTGTTCTTTGTGAGTACCTAAAGTTGTACAGTGTGATTAGGGGTGGTCAAAATAGACCAGTCACTTTTTCACAGCAATAGTTCATTTCTTTGTTCTCATTTGTTAGTTTATGGCTACTCAACAATACTCTGACCCAGCCTTTTCAAAAAAATTCCTTTGTGCTACTGGGTATTGAATCCAGCATCATTGTGCTGAGCTACATCCCCAGCCCTTTTTATATTTTGTTTTTACTTTGACATAGGATCTCAATAAATTGCCCAGACTAGACTTGAACTTGTGATCTCCCTCCCTCAGCCTTGAAGGCTGGGATTATAGGCATATGCCACCACACCTGGCTCTGACCCAGCATTCAACATTTATTCCTAGGGGCAGCAGAGAACATAAAAAGATATCAAATGCTCACTTTCAAGTTGACTCTTTTTTAGTAAGTCTGGTTGAAATTTTGATGGAAATGTGGCAGTTATAAACAACCGTTTAAAATGAAAGTTTATGAATGATGTGTGGTTTTAAAAAAAATTATTCTTCCCTTTTTCTCCTTTACCAGCTATTATCAAGATTTGGCTATATATAATTCCCCAGATGCAGAGGCTAAAGCTGCCAATCAGTGCCAGCAGTGTCTTTTATGAGTTGCTGGACGAGTGCCCTCTCATCTTTTTCGGCTAAGGAAATGTGCTAGGTATTTCAGTGTTAACCCTCTTCATCAGGACATTCTCATTTAATGTACAAAGTCATAGGTATCAGTCAGCCTATACAGGAAACTATATGAGATATTGATGTCATCACCAAGAAATTTCTTCAACCCAATTCACATTTTTAGGCAGTGTTCCCCAACTGGTGGTATTACAACTCAATGAAAACAAAAGAAGGAATCTTTCTATATTTCTGGACTTTATATATTTTTTATCTATGAAAGTTTCTATAGTGTCCCAGTGCCTTATACTCCATATTGAAGAATCCAGGAGTGACATTAATCTATTTCCTCCTGTACCATTTCATCTTGCTTCCTCAGAGACAAGGGAGCTCTCTTCACTTGAACTTGTCCTATTCAAGAATAAAAATAGACAGTATTTGTTTTCATTTGTTGTCATGAAGCGGGAGTATAGTTGCTTTTCAATAAACTTTTAAAAAATAAAGAATAAAAACAAATAAATATTTCTTTGGACCTTGAAAAAAAAATAGACAATGGGCTAACTACATGGTTCATTGTTGCAAGATCTTGAGTGAGTAAGGTTAAATTTGCAATAATCATCAAGATATTAAATCACTTGAATCTTTATCTCTAATTAATAAAGAAGTCCTTGGCTCAGGCAGCTAAATCATTTTTCCATGTAAGTTGCCCTGTGATTGATTAGTCTTACTGCTGAATTTCTATGAAGTTGGCTTTGCTCCAACAGGTTTTCTGAAATAATTCTGTGATCAAAATATGTAACAACACCTGGGTAGAAGCAATTTCTCCTGACAATAGTTAAGAGACTGCGAAGTATTAGCCTACTGGTCCTAGAACTCAGTCCATGGATGTACCAATTGTGCAGTCATATGGGGGTCTTGTGCTGGATTGGTGGCCTGCAGTTGTCAACTTGAAATTCCTAATTTTATCTCTGAACTCATGCTTTGTGAAAGGTCTTAACCGAGACAATGGAGCCCATGCATGAGCAGAGAACATACATGCCATGTGCATGATGGTCATGACTTGTTATTACCCCATTCACACACTGTGTTCACCATGGCCCAAAAGCATAGTTTTCCAGAGCAAGTATACTGCACAGGAGTTCACTGAGTTGCAAAGCAAGGTGAAGATGAAGATGTTAGGTCCATGGCCAGATAAGAAAGGGGAGAGAGGATGGTCTGACAAACCAAAGGGGCTACATTTTCCTTTTGAATGAGATCTTGCTTTGGATGTAAATAGAATGCAGTGGAAATCTGTGGAACATGAACGAGCAAGGATCTCTGTCACATCTTTTCTTACTCATGTTGCTTCCCTGTATTCACCAACCAGATATGCTACAAATCATACCCTCAAGGAAAAAGAACACCCAATCGGGGGATCCATAGTTAAGTTTTAGTTCTTTCTGAGCCATCAATAAGGCACAGATAATGTTGGTAGAATCTATATATATTAAGAAGGAAAGTTAAAACATTTGGGTTCAAAGCCTTCAACATTTCCACCCTTCTATTGAGAACAAAATACATATGTGTGAGTACAAAATAGAAATCGTGTGACTTTTATGTATGAGTTAATCTTTTCATTTGCATTTGAGATTGGCGCTGAATAATGTAATGATGAATGGTGAAATACATGCAAATAATTTAAAATTTGTTTTTTCTTTATCTAGAACATTATAATAACAAACAAAACTCCCTGACAAATCAAGGAAAAATCCTATCAAGAAGGGGAAAAATATCTTACTATTTTAGTACCTTTAATAGCATGTTATGTTCTGGTTTTTGAATAAGAGATTCTGCTTTTACATTTTGTTCTGGGTCCTAAAAATTGCATAGCTGGTTCTGCTTACCCTAGAGATGCCTACTCCTTGACCTTGCCAAGACATTAACAAGAGGTGTTTGAGAAGAATGGAGGGAGAGGTGAGGTACTGAAGAATTCTCCAAAACCCTTTCTCCCAAGGCCCCACAGTCCCTCCTCTTTTTTAATAATGGTCTTTCCTGCACTATTTTGAAATTATATTAATAATAGTAGTCTCTATCATTTTTCTACACTGAGAAAGACCCCAGTATTCCTACTTAGTTCTGCTCTTTGTTAAACTCAAGTAATCTTTGCTCTTGTTACTTCTTATACAGCAAGTTCAAGAGCTTGCACTCAACCATGTATCTTTAAAATCATTTCCTCTTCCATTTTTCCATTTTTAATTTCATACTTTGAGGTCACTGACAATATTTTGTACCTATTGTGCAGAGTTTGATCCTCTCCCTCTCCCTTTTTTCTCTGTCCTGATTTCTTTCTTATTTATTCTTAGACACACAGAACTTTAGTCAGGACCTAGGCTTTTGTAGATGTCTTGTTAGGTACATCTAAGGAGGAAGGAGTTGAGTCTTTATAGTTCTCCTAAAAGGTCATAAACAACAAGCCAAGATCTCAATAATGTTTTACGTCTGCTTTCAACTCTTGTGGATACTGATCACCTTTAAGTAAATCTTTTTATCATAGCAAAACCTCAATTGCCTTTTTAGGTTTTTATCCCTTACCTCACACTATCAAATTCTTAGAATCTTAGTATCAGAAAGGGATGAGACCTAAATCTGATTTATTTTATCTATATTCTAAAGGACCTTTAAAATTTCAGGACTGTCCTATGCCTGGCCCCTGTGTATATGCCTTGCCCCATTTTAGCCTCACCTGTACTTTTCAGCCATACCAAGCTACCTATAGCTCTTCAAATATGCCTTTGTGTTTCAGGCCCTTTATTTTTTCTCATGTTACTTCCTTCATATAGAATCTCCTTCCTTATCTTCTCCTTTTAGATAATTACTTTTTCAGCTGTAGGTATCAGCTCAGGCATTACCTCCCATGGAAACCTTTCCTGTTCCCTCATAAGACAAGTTAAAATCCCTAGTTAGGGTTAATACCATCCTGGGTATCATTCCATCTCAGCATTTAGTATATTACTCTGAAATCACCTGTTCATGTTATTGCCTTCAGACCTCACTGCTATGATGTACTTGAATGCATCTATTTATTTACTGCAAATTATATGGTTCTGGACACACAGCAGATAGTGAGCACCTATCTGTTTTTTTCTTTTTAGCTGAATTAAAATGAACTGAATAACATGTACTCTAATATAATAGATGATCTCTCTTCTGGACACTAATTATGTGGTCCTAGCACACAGAATGAAACATACACACACACACACACTCAATGCAAGTATATATGTGCACACATATGCTACAATGCAAATATATTTATGCACACACACAGTTTGCAATCAGAGACAAAGGACAAGATACTCAAGTCAGAGGTAGGGGAAATGTCATCAGAAACTTTTGTTGTATTTAAGTTTGGGCAATCTTTTTTTTTTTTTTTTTTCCAGAAGACTCAGCAAAATTCCTAATAATTCGAGAGTTCTGTTACTAGCTCATATAAAAATTAGCCACTTAAAAAGTAGTTTTGGTTTCTTTTCATGGATTTTAGCTAGAATTTTGATTTCTTGGTACTTCTTCATTTTCATCAATGTCCTGCATCAGTTACAAGAGGGACGTCTGTTCTTTTGGACTATAACAAGTACATTGGATTCCAAGAAACATCTTCCGGGTTTTTCAAGTTTTTCAGTATCAGTATCTCCTTGTATATCAGTCACATTTGACTTATTCTATACACATAGATACATGCAGGACTTTAACCTTGTGGAGATGATGAAGGCTGACATTTATGGTCAGCTTAAGTACTGGTCACTTGTCCACATTCTTATAGGACCCAACATGAAGAATATGTGCTGATCCAGGGACCTGACACATGGGTTTTCCTGTATGTTCAACTGCCAGCTCTTTTTAAGGTTTAGGAATCTTTAGCAGTGTTGTTTCTCTACTGACTCCTTCTATTGCTAAAAATAGACAATGCCTACTCACTTGGGAGAGACTGAGAAAGCTAAAAGTGCCATGAAAATAAAAAAGTAGTATTCATATTCTGTCCATCTTGAGAATTGTTTATCTCCCTTTGCATTATAAGTTTGTTGGTTCAGATGATTTGGAGCAAAGAAAGAAGGGCAATGATTGATAGGAAAGTTAGACGAAAAGATGAACTAAATAGTGTTTACTTATTTCTCCACGTGGTTACCGAGACCAATTCTTAATCAAAGAGAACATTTTTGGATCTAGAATGGCTTTCCCATGAAAGAAAATGAATTGCTAAAATTATAATCTAATAATTATACTATATTATATTTTAATAATTTTTTAAATTATAAAATTAGGCCAACGGACAGAAGAGACTTTTCACTTATGATTGACACTGTGAATTGCTTCCTCCTCCCTGCTTTCTGTCCTTTAGGAGTCAGAATTACACCACAACAGATCACGAAGGTTCCATTGGGCAGGTTCTACTGGGCTGACACTGACAGCTACATTCAGTTCCACCATTTGTGGCCTGTGGATTGCACCCAATGTACCAATTAGAGCAACAAATGACTTCCTGCTCCTAAGGTCACCAAACAAGGACATGCTCCCCAGAAATCATTAGGGTGGCTTTGTATTCCTCTGCTCCATCCATGAGCCAGGATGCTTGAGGACCTGATTATTTTATTTTATTTTATTTTTAATACTTCTTCTAGGCTCCAGACTCACTGGAGACATCCTGACACATAATGCCTTGTCCAGCACAATGTGATGCCCTTTACCTAGTAAAAGGGTGAGTCCATAAAGGTGCTGCCTTCCTCCAGAACAAACAACGGAAATGCATCAGGAGAGCTCAGCTGCAGACAGAATGCATATCATGAAGCAGGAGCCACCCTGGGATTCCTCAGATGAAAGCCGATTTCAATGAACATTGTGTTTCAAAGCCTGCTTCCTCTGGCCCTGTAAGGACTGGCTGAAGGAACATCCCACTTGCGTCTGCTGACACAAAAGAATGCTGTGGCTGGGAGATCTTATCGAGCCTTCCTGCGCCACAGCAACAGAGCTCCGGTTGTGTCTCCGAAGAATTCCTTATTGTTTCATGGGGACAACTGGCTCCTTTGGGTGGGATCTGATGGCATCTCATGGAGCTGGAGGTAGGTGGTGCTGGGAAGTCAGCCAGCCACATGACCCAGCTTGCTGGCTTCAGGGAAGTCAGCAGAGAAGCACACTTCACCCAAGTTTCCGGGTGGCGAATAGCTGAGCATTTAAAGTTTAAATTTATTTATATTTATTAAAATATGCACTAGCTATTTATTCAATAATGTCTTCAATTGTACAAGTTAAGAAGAGAAAATAGAAGTGACATCCAAGTTTTCTTTCTTAAAAAAGCTGTTTCTTCTCCTCTTTTAACTTACAGCTGTTTGAATCTGATAAAAATGAGAATGATCAAGAAGCGTTTTGAAAGCAGAAATTTAATGATTTAAAAACAATCCCTGTGGCTGGTGAGATGGCTCAGTGGCGTAAGTGCCTGCCTGGCAAGCGCGAGGGCCCGAGTTCGACTCCCAGAACCCACATACGAAAAAAGGGCCGGTGATATCGCTCAGCGGCACGGGCGCCTGCTGGCGCACAAGGTCCTGAGGTCGACCCCCGGTACCCATGAAAAATAAAATAAAATAAAATAAAATAAAAAACATAACAATCCCTGGAGAATTTAGATGCCAATATGTGAATACTTCTTATTTATTATATAAACTTCAAAAATGTATTCTTGTTCCATGAGGATGAACTTCAAGTTTTAATCGTCATATTTATATTTAAAAGCATAAGTCAATAACACTGGATTAGTTAAAATTGGACAATTCTAGATAATGTCTCCTTTGCTTAGAAAATTGATGGCCTTTTCCAGTAAGGGAACAGTGATTGTTACCCATTCAGGGACATGGGGAAGTCTAATTTGATTTTCTTCTCTTCCTCAAGACTGCAACAATAAATACACATTGTTAGAAATTATAACTTACTGGAAGACATGTTAAGGAGTAAGGGTAACCATGAGTCTAAACCATGAGTCTAATGTTTTTAATCCTTCCTTCCCATGTCTTCAGATAGAACTTTCCAAAATGCTCTTTGTCTTAAAAATATTTACTTTCAATTATTTCAGCAAAAGCAATTATCCTCCTCTAATTTTGAACAAGGTTTTGAGGACCAAGGTATTACCAAAACAGCATCTCTTTTCTGAATAGACTTATTAAATATTTCACATGTTGTGATTAGTTATGAATAAATTTGTCTTCCCTTAGTGAACTGTGAGCTATATTCATCTTCGCATTTTCAGTGTCAAACAAAATGTCTTGCTCATATTGGTACTAACTGGATGGAGGGATGGATGCATGGATGGATATAGAGCTATGGTGCAGTGTCTGTAGCAGTTACGAATGGGAATTTGATTCAGGTTGTCTAAATAGTTCTTGGCATGACCACAACTGTTAATACTCTGGGCCTTTAGTATCCTGCTCTTAGATGTATAGAGAATAGAAATTTTCAAGATCTAGTAACAAAAATGCCCCCCCCACCGTATACTTCAGTTTGTTAGTTGCCCAGGTAATAGTTCTGGTTATAGTTCCTGTTACTTTTGTTTCTTAGAAATGGCTGGTCACTGTGATGCATAGCTGGTCACTATGATGCATATTATAAGAACCAATCCCCCAGTTGACAAGCCATTCTGCTTCTGTACTTCCTGCTTGTTTATCCCATATAAGCCCTAGACCACCAGAGATCAGAGCCCGATATTTTGGGAATGATCCCAATTAGTGCCCATCGTGTAAAATAAATCTACCTCCAATTCCTGGGTGTCGATTTGGTGTTTCTGCTTGCTGTCGCAATCCTATAGCACTCTTCATTTAGTTTACAGTTGAGTAAATGAGATTCAGATAGAGAGAATCTGACTATACAAACTCACATATCTGATTAATAAGTGACAGCTCTGGGTTAAAATCCAGATTTCTTGATTTTCAGTCAAATGCCCAATGCATTATGTTGCTTTTCATGACTCACTTTTGGAAGCTGAAGTCACCCCAAGGAGCAATCTGTCACTCATAGCTTATCTGGGGAATGTGAAGGCAAACTGGGGCAAAACAAAACTACTGAAAGGAGTGAAGCTGGGCTGCAGAACTCACATGCTGATGGTGCTGAAGAAAAGTAAGAACAAGAATGCCTCGTCTTTATTCAGGGCGATGGCATTTCATGTCTCTCTCAGGAGAGGCCACACTCAAAATTCCCATCTCTTCTCCAGGCTCCCAGGATAACTTGCGGAGACAGTGCTGTCCATCTCTACCCCCACTGACTAAGAGTTCTCTTTGATGTTGAGTCCAGTCTTTGGAAGCCCTTTCCAAAGAAACTTTCTCCTGTCACTTACTAGTGGGACTGATGTAGTGGTACTATCTGTAGATCTTCCTGCTATAAGAAAGTACTCTTGACATATCTCTTCCGATTGCCTGGATTTCTGTTTCTCAAATTATGTTCAGTCAAAATGTATCTAAATGCTTGTGATTGGCCTATAATTAAGCAGAAAGTTGTTCATTTAATAATTTAGGCTTTTAGAGTAAATTATTTTAGAATGAACAAATAACAACATACAACACGGGAGAATCTCAAAATAATTATGCTGACTGAAAGAGGAAATACAAAAGAGTATATATTTTACAATTCTATTTATGTAAAATTTTGAATATGCACTCCAAGAAAGAAAGAAAACACACCCGTGATTGCCTGGGGAAATGGGGAAGGAAAGCAGACAGAGGAGTAGAAAGAGAAACATAAACGTCGGGGGTAATGAATATGCTCACT
Source organism: Erethizon dorsatum (assembly GCA_028451465.1). NCBI lineage: Eukaryota > Metazoa > Chordata > Mammalia > Rodentia > Erethizontidae > Erethizon > Erethizon dorsatum. The sequence goes on along the minus strand of CM051823.1, from coordinate 140,259,466 downwards.
GTCTTAATTATAGTGGTGGTTTTATGGTTATATGATATGTTAAAACTTACCAAATTTTGCAACTTAACTGTGTGCAGTTTATTGTATGTCACTGTTTATTGTGTGTCAATTATACCTCAAAGAATCTTTTACTGAAAAAGAATGCAATCTTCTAAAATTCAACTAAAATATTGCATTAGTCAAGGTTTAATAAGAAAAACAGGGCCGGTGATATGGCTCAGCGGCATAAGCGCATGCCTGGCAAGCGCAAAGTCCTGAGTTCGACTCCTGGTACCCACATAAAGGAAAAAAAGGGCCGGTGATACCGCTTAGCGGTGCAAGCGCCTGCTGGCAAGCGTGAGGTCCTGAGTTCGACTCCCGGTAGCTACATTAAAAAAAAAAAAAAAAAGAAAAGAAAAAATGCTAGTGTGTGTTTTTCTCAGCTGCACATGGGACGTTCTCCAAAATAGACCACATACTAGCTCATAAAACCTGCTTAAGTAAATGCAAAGGAATTGAAATTATCCCATGCATATTATCAGACCATAGTGCAATGAAATTGGAAATCAATGGCAAAAGATCTCACAAAAACTCCCTAAACACATGGAAATTAAACAGCACCCTCCTGAACAACCAATGGGTCACAGATGAAATTAAAGAAGAAATTAGACACTTTCTACAACTGAATGATAATGACAGTACAACATACCGGAACTTATGGGATACAATGAAAGCAGTCCTAAGAGGGAAATTTATAGCATTAAATACTTATATCAGGAAAATAGAGCAAGCGCAAATAAACAACTTAAGGGTGAACCTCGAGCTTCTAGAAAAAGAAGAGCAGGTTAAGCCAAAAGCTCGTACAAGGGAGGAAATTATAAAGATCAGAGCAGAAATTAACGTATTGGAGACTAAAAAAACAATACAAAGAATCAATGAAGCAAAAAGTTGGTTCTTTGAAAGAATAAATAAGATTGACAAACCCTTATCCAACCTTATTAAAAAAAGAAAAGAAAAGACTCAAATCCATGCAACTGAAAATGAAAAGGGTGATATCACGACGGACCCTGCAGAAATCCAGAAGATCATCTATACCTATTTTGAAAATTTATATTCTACTAAGATGGAAAATGCAGAAGAAATGGACAGATTCCTAGATTCATATGAATTACCAAAGCTGAATCCAGAAGATTTAAAAATCCTAAATAAACCAATATCAACCAATGAAATTGAAGATGTAATTAAAAACCTCCCAACAAAGAAAAGCCCAGGCCCTGATGGATTCACTGCCGAATTCTACAAGAAATTTAGAGAAGACCTAACGCCCCTACTTCTCAAACTTTTCAATGAAATTGAAAGGGAAGCAATACTCACAAATTCATTCCTGGAAGCAAGCATTACCCTGATACCAAAACCAGAGAAGGACCCAATTAAGAAAGAGAACTACAGGCCAATCTCCCTAATGAACATAGATGCAAAAATCCTTAATAAGATACTGGCAAACAGAATCCAACAAATCATCAAGAAGATTATACACCATGACCAAGTTGGATTCATCCCAGGGATGCAGGGATGGTTCAACATACGTAAATCAATAAATGTAATACACCATATTAACAGAACCAAAGACAAAAATCACATGATCATCTCAATAGATGCAGAAAAAGCTTTTGACAAAGTCCAGCACCTTTTCATGATAAAAACCCTACAGAAAATTGGAATGGAGGGTCTTTATCTCAATCTGGTAAAAGCTATCTATGACAAACCAACAGCCAATATTATACTAAATGGCCAAAAACTGAAAGCCTTCCCTCTAAAATCAGGAACAAGACAAAGATGTCCACTCTCCCCAATCTTATTCAACATAGTTCTGGAAACTTTAGCCAGAGCAATTAGACAAGAGAAAGAAATAAAAGGAATAATGATTGGAAAGGAAGAAGTTAAATAATCATTATTTGCAGATGACATGATACTCTACACAGAAGACCCCAAAAACTCCACTAAAAAACTGCTAGATTTAATAAGCAAATTCAGTAGTGTAGCTGGATACAAAGTCAATACTCAAAAGTCAATAGCCTTCCTGTACACAAATAACAAACTTACTGAAAGAGAAATTAGGGAAACAATACCTTTCACAATAACATCCAAAAAAATGAAATACCTAGGAATCAACCTCACAAAGGATGTAAAAGACCTCTATACTGAAAACTACAGTACTCTGAAAAAGGAGATTGAAGAGGATATCAGAAAATGGAAAGATATCCCTTGCTCCTGGATAGGAAGAACCAATATAGTGAAAATGGCCATACTTCCAAAATTGTTATACAGATTTAATGCAATTCCAATCAAAATTCCAACAGCATATCTCACAGAATTAGAGAAAACAATCCTAAAATTCATTTGGAATCAGAAGAGACCTAGAATAGCAAAGGCAATTCTGGGCAACAAACGCAAGGCAGGGGGCATCACAATCCCCGACTTGAAATTTTACTATAAAGCTACTGTGATAAAAACAGTGTGGTACTGGCAAAAAAACAGACCTGAAGATCAATGGAACAGATTAGAAGATGCTGAAACAACCCCAGACATACTAAGCCACCTTATCTTTGACAAAGGTGCCAAACACATTCGCTGGAAGAAAGATAGCCTCTTTAATAAATGGTGCTGGAAAAACTGGCTCTACACATGCCGAAGATTAAAACTAGACCCATATCTTTCACCATGCACTAAACTAAATTCAAAATGGATCAGAGATCTAAATATTAAAACAGAAACATTAACTCTGCTGGAAGGTAGGATAGGTAAAACCCTTGGAGATATTGGTGTAGGCAAAGACTTTATGAATAAAACCTCAACCGCACGGGAACTATCCCAAAGAATCAATAACTGGGATCTCATCTTATTAAAAAGCTTTTGCACAGCAAGAGAAACCACCAACAGAGTGAAGAGACAACCCACTATGTGGGAAAAAAATGTTTGCCAGCTGTTCCTCAGACAAAGGATTACTATCGAGAACATATAAAGAACTCAAAAAAATCAGACCTCCCAAATTTAAAGACCCACTCCAAAAATGGGCATCTGAGATGAATACACATTTCTCAGATGAAGAAATACTAATGGCAAATAAATATACAAAAAAATGTGCAACATCACTAGTCATTCGAGAGATGCAAATTAAAACAACACTGAGATACCATCTCACCCCAGAAAGAATGGCTATTATAAAGAAATCAACTAATAACAAATGCTGGAGGGGCTGTGGGGAAAAAGGAACCCTTCTTCACTGTTGGTAGGAGTGTCGACTGGTATAGCCACTGTGGAAGTCAGTGTGGAGATTCCTCAAAAAACTAGGGTTGGAGGTCCCATTTGACCCAGCTACTCCCCTTCTGGGCATCTTCCCAGAAGAATTAAAAACATCGTACCACAGCGATACATGTGCACCCATGTTTATAGCAGCACAATTTGTAATAGCCAGATCTTGGAAACAACCCAAATGCCCATCAACTGAGGAATGGATAAGAAAGATGTGGTATTTTTATACAATGGAGTACTATTCAGCCATAAAGAAGGATAAACTGGAGACTTTTATAGGTAAATGGATGCAACTCGAGAAAATACTCATAAGTGAAATAAACCAGAAGCACATGTGTAAGCATCGTATTATCTCTCTAGTATGAGAAACTGAAAGAGTAAATAAGATCCAAAATGTACAATAGACATGGTGAATCAAAAAGAAACTGGTCAAAAGGAAAGAGAGACTGGAATAGGGAAAAGAAAGAAGGGAAAGGGAAAAAAAATTGTATATATATATATATATATATATATATATATAAGATGGTTAAGATAGATACACTACCATTTTTACTTAGTTCATTGAAGAGTAAGGTTTGTGCCAATAATGTTTGGACAATTGAATGCTAATGTCTGGTGTCCTGAATAACTAACTTAAAGATAGTAATACATAATGTATTAACCATTGTTACCCTCCTATTATGTTGGTTTCAAAATTTGTTCTTCTTTTGATTTGTTTTGTTTTTTCTTCTCTTTAAAATAAAAAAAAAAAAAGATAGATACACTACCAATTTTACTTAGTTCATTGAAGAGTAAGGTTTGTGCCAATAATGTTTGGACAATTGAATGCTAATGTCTGGTATCCTGAATAACTAACTTAAAGATAGTAATACGTAATGTATTAACCATTGTTACCCTCCTATTATGTTGCTTTGAAAATTTGTTCTTCTTTTGATTTGTTTTGTTTTTTCTTCTGTTTAAAATAAAAAAAATGCTAGTGTGCGTGCATGTGTGCATATGTGTGTGTGTGTGTGTGTGTATGTGTGATATAGACTCAGGGATTGATTTTATGCTATTGTGAAGTGTGGTGAAATCATCTGTGTAAGGCTGTTGTTTTGAAGCTCAAAATCTAAGGACAGGTTGTGAAGAAAGGAATACTGCTATAAAATAGGGAAGAGCCTGAATAGGCTGGAACCCCATGCTCACAAGAACAGCCCAAAATTCCTAGCAGTTCTTAATGCCTTTGACCTGGCACAACTGATGTCTTGCAGAGCAGAGCCCTCCCCATAGAACTCACATGCACACCTGGCCCAGGCCATCCAGGAGAAGGTGAGCAGCTAGCTGCAGGCTTAGCTACTGCCTCTTGCGAGAGATGAGTGAGCAGAGACAACATGTCTGACTTATCAAATGGCTACTGCTTCACTTCTGTTCTGAATCTTGCCCAAGAATCTCACTTGTACCCCACCCTACCTGGAAATATACGGAAAAGGGAATTCTGGGAAGTAGAATTCAGCCTAGTCAAGTTGACTCATTACAAATCTGCTTTGACAGTTTGACACTCATACCTATCCTTAAATCATACTTGATCTCCAAATCAAAGTAAGAGCACAGTCATGCCTTTACCCTAATATGATACATCTATCCCAAGTACAATCAAAACCACACTAACTTTTTCCCAAGAAGAGGACCCATGGGTCTTTTTTTTTTTTTTACTCTGGATGACATTTATTTTTCTCCTAGTTGATTCACACTTCCCCTTTGATATCCTATAACTTACATACTGACATATTAAGCCACCACTATTAACACATCTTATATCAGATGATATGAGGTAAGAAAGATAAATACAAAGATAACTGGTGAAACCAATTATATATATGTACAGATATATTTATGCTTAGTCATATCACAAAGAGGATCACATACTCATAACTATTATAGTATCTGTGTCGCAATTGGTCATGTGGCTGTAGTTAATATTTATGAAAAAGCTACCTTCTTCCACTATCTAATCCATGTTCCTTTTGTTCTCAATAAGCACTTGAACAGGTTATGGATCTTTGCCTAGTGTGGTGAACCAGATCTTTGTTCTCAAAGTGTCTAGATAACTAGCAGTTATACTAATTGAGTTAACATAATTTTCTATTGGTTTTAATCACAGGATAGGGGAGTACTAAGAGGCGACCTAGAATATCTTTAGATTTTGAAACACTCCTCTCCTGATTCTCTGTGTGGAAGCAGGCTAGTTACAGTCACTCCCTTTCTTGCCTGATGATTCGGTGGCATGACTCAAAGTGGTCAGATGGTTCCCCAGTGCAATCAAGTCATCACGTGTGCCCTAGTGCAAGTGCTTCCCATTTTGGAACTAAGACCTCTTCATCATGGGAACCTGCAATCATAGGCATGAGAAGCAAAAGTTGTGTCAGAGGATCACATAATAGTGAGCAGATCCTCTCCCCTTTCCACGGCTAGATTGCCTGACCAATGAATCTTGGCTAAGGGAAGAGCAGAAATCTATACGGGATATTGATTTAGAGCATACTTCATATCCTAAAGGGCCATAAGTGAGCCTGCAAAAGAGTGTTCCAACATTGTGTCAAGCCAGCTGCTTCAGACTGACGAAGAGCACCCAAAGATCAGTAGTCTTTGTGAGTCCACTTCTGTATCTCATTTGCTATGAAATAAGTTCCTTGGTCAGAAACGATTCTATGTGAAATACCATGGTCTTGAATAAGTCATGTGTACAAGGGTTTGGTGGTGGATTTAGCAGAAACATTGTGGGCAGGCACGCCAATGCATATATGTAGGAACTCTCTATTCCAGTAAGAGCAAACACTGGCCCTTCCATGAGAGAAGTGGTCTGATGTAATCAACCTGCCAATAAGTCCCTACCTGGTAGCTGGGAATGGTGCCACATAAGAAGCTCATTATTCATCTCTGCTGTTAGCAAACTGAATACTCCAAAGTGACTGTAGCTAAATAGGGTTTGGTAAATAGAAGTTCACATTGCTGAGGCCATGCAAAACTTCTTTCCTTACCACCATTGCAATATTTTTCATGAGTCAGTTTGGTAAGGACAGGAGTTGCTTTGGAAGGAAGCTGACTGAGGAATTTAGAATGGCTCATGCTATCCACTTGATAATTACAATCCTCCTCTGCTGAGTTCATCCTTTGGTAAGCATTCACATGGACACAGATGTCTTCACATGCTATGTCCATTTGGAGACTTCATCAATATACCTCTTTACCAGATTTCCTTGTCACCAATTTATCAGTTGTGTTCCATCCAAATATCTGACCCATGGATTAATGTAGACTTGTACTTCTGGGTATCATTTCTTTGAAGCAAAAGAAACAACCACATGGACACTTGAAGTTCTGTATATTGGAAATATTTCACTTCACCACTGACCTTCGGGGCTACACTAGAGTGGGACTGTCACAGGAATAGGGGCCATAGATATGTTAGGCCACTCATGCAATTTACCTGTGCCTTTCAGACCTACTCAAGCCCAATTTCCTGTGTAGCGCATCTCTTTGATAATGGAGCATTATGGTTCATGCTCAAATTGATTGCCTGGTGGGTCAGATAGCACTAGTGAAGGGTAGCTCAGGTCACATAGTAATTTGGTTAGCCATGGCCAGGCATTCAGTCTCTACCAACGCCCAGTAGCAAGACAAAGGCTAGTTCATAAAGAAGAATCATTGTCCACAGAGGATGTTCTAAATACTAAGGATTTGCACTGTGACCTACCTACAGAAGCCTGAAGAAACCTCTAAATGGCATCCCTGTCACTGCCATTCTAAGAACTATTGGATTTTCTGGATCATGTGCTTGGCAGGACCCCTTGCATAGCAGTCTAGATATTGAAACCCTGGGCCCTACTCACAGCTGGTAGCTTTTTGGATCATCCAGTATATGGGTCAAAAAAGAGCACCTCAGCATGCCTCAGACCAGACCCCTAGAGATTCACGGAGTTTCTTTCCCACCGTTTAACACTCACTCTATCCGTTTACTACTGTCTACTTAGCAGAGAAGAAACCAAGAAGCTAAAAGAGGATGCAGGGGAAGCCGGAGGTGTTGCAAGCTGGCCACCATCTTACAACAGTGAGGTCAGCCAGCAGAGGCCAGTGTGGAGAAGATAAACATGTCTGCCACTTCCCCTCTACCCTCTTGTCTTCCACAAGAACTTCTCTGAAGCTTGCTTTATTCAGAATTGTATAGGAACAGGGATTCTGGGAAATGTAGTCCAGCCTAGCCAAGCTGACAATCCACCCTCCATGTGTGGTGTCAGAAAAAAATACAGTAAATGTTTTTCTGTTTGTATTGTTTGATTGATGGATGGAGCGATTGTACTAGGGGTTGATTCCAGGGCCTTTTGCATGTTAGGCAAGTGCTCTACCACTGAGCTACAGTGGAATGGTGAATGTTCAAATACAAATTTTAAAAAATTTATTACAGTAAAAGAAACATTGCTGTTAATCCCCCTCAAAATAGTGCCCCTCACTTCAAATACACTTATTCCATCATTACTGCCACTTTCTGAAGCAGTTCTGTAAGTCCTCTTTTGTGTCCTTTCATGGCTGCCTCAATGTGTTGAATCAATTTAAAACATTTACAGTAATTTCTGTCAGATAAAAACATTACAGTGTGTCCATATCCACCTTATTCACCAGATCTGGCACTACGTGACTTCTGGCTCTGCTCCAAAGTCAAAATGACCATGAAAGGTAAACATTTTGAATCAATTCAGGACATACAGGCAGCTATGACAGCTCAACTAAAGACATGAAAGAGGACTTCCAGACCTGCTTCAGAAAACGGCAAGTGTATCTGAAACGAAGGAAAGGGTTTTGAGGGGGAATGATGGTAATGTATCTTTTACTGTAATCATTTTTAAAATTTAAATATTTACTACGTTTTATCAAATCTTGAACAATTTATGGTAGATTATTTTGAGGTAGAGAATCCTGTTTAAGAATAAGAAAAGTGGGCCGGTGAGATGGCTCAGCGGCTTAAGCGCCTGCCTTGCAAGCGCGAGGGCCCGAGTTCGACTCCCGGATCCCACATACGAAAAAGGGGCCAGTGATATCGCTCAGCGGCACGGGCGCCTGTTGGCGCGCGAGGTCCTGAGGTCGACCCCCGGTACCCACCAAAAAAAAAAAAAAAAAAAAAAGAATAAGAAAAGCAGCTAGTATACGTGAACATGATCTTTCCTGAAAAACCCATGAGGCAGATTCTTTTCTCTTACCTAAAAGGCAAGAGAAAAAAAAAAAAAAATTACATATATATGTATGGTCTGGCCTTGGGGAAATTATCAAAAGAGAGCTGTTTCCAGAAACATATAATTTTTAATAAATAAATGCCTAACAGTGTGAAAATATATTCCCAGTTTGATTGTATTATTTTTCCAGAGAGATAAAAATTTGCTTAGGCTTGAGGTTTCTTTCTTTTTTTTTTCTTTTCTTTCAAATGTTAAGTCTTCAAAGAATTCGAATTTGCTTTTTAACAATGTGCTGCAGGCTAAAGGCAGCTCTTGCACTGTAATGAAAAGAGAGCCTCAAAACGTGCTCTCCGGGCAGCCTGGAATGCTGCTCATGAAGGCAAATGATCCCTGAGACTTTAGAATCCACTGCCCTGGCAGCATAGAGCGTCCTAATGTGTGGGACCTGTTCCTCTGCAGGTTGCATTAGTTTTCTTTTGTTTCTGAAATCTATCATCTCAGAGAGAGCTAACATCAATTGTGTCACTTAATGCATGAATCTATGAGCATGTCTTTGAAAATGGTAAGATCATGGCTCTGTGAAAAGAAGGAGCACGTAAGTGTTAGCTCATGACTGCATGACAAGATTTATGGTAACTAGGACAGGATTCACATCACAGAGCTACTAAAGGAAAGGAAAGCTCAGAAGAGACTACAGGGAAAGGGATTTTCAAATCAACCTTTCCTGTCTCAAACCAATTCATGATTTTCTGATGGAGACATTTGCCTACCCAACAGTGCTAGGCTGGCTTAAAAGTTCTAGCACAGAAAACAAATGCCAACGCCCGCCTCAGACACAGGAGTAAGGAAGGAGGACAAGTGGGAAAGAGACACAAGCACAAAAACAATCTTACCACCTTAATGACAAATTGCTCATATCAGTTGATTTGCTGAATTAAAGGATTAAAAAATTGTCTTTGACAATATGGTCCCTTAAACAAAATTGGTTGATTGACTTAGGGAATGAGGAGTTGAGTGAGCTCTTCTTACAGACATCTGGCAAGTAACTGGTTTTATTCCAAAAGAATTCTGATTTTTTTTTCCTACCATTACGATCTTTGAAGCTTTCAATCACAAATAAAGTTAATCCTTAGGATCAGTGTGTTGGGTTCACAGTAGACAAAGACCCTGAATGACTGAACAAAGGAGGGAGGAACAGAATAGCATTGAAAAGTCATGAAAATTTTCCACATGGACAGGACACAACCTCATGAAAACAAAGCTTTTGGGCTAAGACTATATTTGTTAAAATGTGATAAAATATTTGCTATACTCTGGGAGGGAATAAATGATGGTCCCCTCCCGACTTTTAATCCTCCAAAATTCAGCCCCACATGCTAAACCTTTTGTTCTGTTTCCAAACTTCTATTTCCTTTCTGGAGGCCAGAAGTTTGAGCTGTTGTCAAAAGCAAGAGAGGATGTGTCAGCAGCTCTGGGTGTGCATCTGCCTTTGTCCTCACCAAGTCTGTCTGGCATGGCTAACTGGGCAGTTGTGACAGGAGATGCTTGGCTGACGTCGCAGAGGAGCCATCAGGCAGGTTCTCTCTGCTAAGGCTGTGTCTCTATCCCTGAAGTTTGTTCAGTAGCTGAGAGAGAGAAAAAGAGAGAGAGAGAGGGATTAAGCACTTAAAAAAATCAGGCCAAGGATAATAAGATTGGCTGCATTTTCCATAAAAATGATGCAACCCAACTTCTGCATTTTCTTTTGTATTTGACTTTCTACCTGCCACGCCAAGGAAAAGCATGAGGTTTACTTGTGGTCATATGTTATGTGATACTTTGGTGCTTTGCAACCTTCAAAGAACTTTGACACAAAAATGATCTCATTGGATCCTCAGATGACCCTATGATGTGGGTAGGGTTGTGGATACCTTATCACCATTTCCCTATGAGGAAAGAAGGGTAAATAAGTTATATAATATCACCAAGGTCACTTTGCACTTCAGTGGTGGAAAAAGATTCCAAAAGAAGCATTTAACTTCTAAAATAGGTATTGGTTTGTTCACTGTTAGTCTTTTCCATCACACCAAGCCACCTCTGTGAAGGAAAGTTGTGTGTATCTTCTTAATTAAAGGGTTTTCAGGTTAAATACTGGCACAAGTAGTCAGTGTAGTAGTCACATTACCTAAGATTGTCAGATGACAACATTTTCCATATTTCCATATTCTTTTTTCCTACAGCTTTATCATTTTTCCTACCCAGAATTTCTTGTTAACAGTCATAATAGTAATAATATTCTCTTCTATCTCTCCTTTCTTCTTCTGTCACGTTTTTCTCCTTTTCTCTCTCCCTCTCACTCTGTTTATTTATTTTTTTTTTATTTCTTCTTTTTGTTTGATTGTATTACTAAGTCATACATGACTGGAATATAAGAGAACAAAGTTTGAGATGCTATGCTACAATTTTACATAATGTTTATGGATTTCTGCTGCTTTGTTGGTAAAACTGTTTTTTCTAAGATAATGATTTTCTGTAGAAGCGCATAATACAGAAGGGAAATGTGGTTTTTATATTAATCCAAAAAAATGCAGTGAAAAAATTGAGCTACCTTATTTGCATGTTTTCCTACTATAAGTTACAGATAATATGACCAAACCCATGTCTTCTATCTACAAAGTCAAATATTTAATGCTTTTATTTCTTAGTAATATCATGAGCCTCACCAATAAACCACTTTTAATATGAAATGCCAAGACAGACTATCAAAATTTAGGAAAGAAAGAAACTCGAGTTCTATTAAAAAGCTCTTCTCCTCATTGTTATTAATACCTGATAATTTCTCACACCAATGACATTTTAAAAATAAGTCAAATCTGGGCTGGTGAGATAGCTCAGTGGCATAAGTGCCTGCCTGGCAAGCGCGAGGTCCTGAGTTCGACTCCTGATACCTGCATATTTAAAAAAAAAGAAAGTCAAATCTAGCAGTCAATGGAACAATAACAAGGAAAAGAAGAAATGTCACTCCAGCAGTCTATTAATGTGGTTGTCCTTGAGAAGTTGAATTCCAAGAGGTGACAGAGGTATTTTGCATCTAGATGCTATGGACAAAGGTCTTTGCCAGGACAATGTCTTTTCTTTAGCTCAAGAGCAGTGGGTGGCTCTATAGACATATGTACTCTGAACACAGCTGTGTATTTAGTAATCATCATCAATCATTTCTACTTCTGTACTTTTATCACCAACACAATTATAAAAACCTAGATTTTTAGTAAACTTAAAATTTAGTAAAACTAAGTAGACTAAGTTTACTTTAGTAAACTTAATTGCAAGTTTAATTTGATATTTATTTATCGCTAAAAGAAGCATGTTGCCTAACTGATTATGCACATCTAAAATGATGCTTCTGAAGATAGAAATAAAACTCCCCCCCCAGGCATAAGCAGGGTTTTCAAAAGAAAAGTATTTGTCTCTTGGTGTTGGGGGATGGTGTTTCTAGTCTTCCACCTTTAATGTGAAAATGAGTATTCATGTGGGATGGCTTTTGACCACCTATTAGAAAAATGCATATCAAGTAACAAATGTATAATTTATGCCACTGATTGCTTTAAGCAGAGAAGCTTAAAAATGAGATTTTGCAACTCAGGTCATTCTCTAGGGGAAGCAAACATAGGGTAATTACTCAGAATTGAAACCTGCATGTGAAATATACAACAAAGAGGAAAAGGGACTTAGAGAAGGGTCAGAGAACTAAAACACTCCACCACTCTCAGAAGTATTTTCTTATCTCATTCTGTAGGAAGGGATGAAATGGTTAATAGTTTTGGACACTACTTTAGATAATGAGACTTGCACAGTGGTAGCTTTCTCTTGGGACTGTGCACTGATGCTCTGTGGTACTCTCTTGGGGGAATGGATGAATGGCTGCATCAGTAGGAGTTGAGAAATGTCCTCTAACCAGGATCAGGACATGAGGGGACAATGGCTCAATTTCATTTATGATTTTGATGCATTCTGATAATGATTTCATAGATGAAATGGATCCTTTAATAGACTTAAGAATAGAAGTCTAACAATGAAGGTAAATAATGTAAAATGATCACTGTCAGACTTACTTTGTGTCCAGAACAAATGGATTATAAACATCAAGTCAAGTGTTGTCAGCAGCCCGAGGTATGCAAGGAAACTCTTCTCTAAAGGTATTTGCCCTAATGTTCTGAAATGCAATCTGAGACTGATTAGTACAGAAGTGTACTGAATGTTCTTAATGGCCAGGGTAAGGGCAAAAGGACAAGGCAGCCTCCGAAGTGGTGCTAGAGTCCTTCAACCCCGTCCAGGAACTGGTGATTTGAAAGAACAAATCATCAAAAAGAGTACAGATTAATGTCATAGCAAATCAAACTGAACGTGATATAATAAGCAAACCTCTATACTCATACAAGGATGAGGCGTTCCAAGAAGAGAGATGCTGGACTTTAAAATGCTCTATGAACTAAGAGAAGTGCATCCTTAACCGGCATCTTATTTTCTGTTATTTGTTTGTTTGCTTCTAGTATTGGTTTTAATGTCTTCTTTTAAAGAGATAAATTTTGTCCAATTTAAAAAGAAAGAGGAATGGCCATTATGAGTAGAATAGATAACATAGAGTAGAATTCTATGTACATTTATTAATTACTAGCTACTAGCATCAACTTGGATAGATCTCAAAAGTGTAATATTGAGCAAAAACAAGTTAGAGGAATATGCACATGGTTCCATCTATATAAAGTTCAAAAGCAGGTAAAATTAAACAATATATTTTTAGGAATCCACCCATACATGGTACTGCTATAGAGAAAAACAAGGAACAACTAACATAAAAATCAGATTGTTGTTTTTTAGGAAGAGGGAGTAAAAGAGAGGGCAATATCAATGTGGGCAGAGGGCAACACAAATATTGGTAGTGTCCTATTATCTATGCTGGTGGCAGGTGCTTGAGTGTTCTTATTATCATTTGACAAATGCAATATAAATGTTATCAAATGCTCATTTAAATGTATGATTTATAATTTTGATTTTTTTAAAGATATGAGTCAACTCTTACAATTTCATTTCTTAAAATCTGAACGTTTCTATCTTCCGAGGAGATCCTTGATCCTAAACCCATGAAGACACCCAAGATGCAGGGTTTCTGGATTTCTAGACAAGGTTTTCATAGAGCAAAACATACATAGAAAAGTAAAATAAAAATCAGGAGAAGAATGTTGGTTGACTGAATTTAAACTGTGGCATTCAGATGGCCTGACATTCAAATGTTTTACCGTATGAACTCAATCTTTTTTTCTGAGCATATCTCCCAGAACTTCCCTGTGGGGCCTCTTTCCTTGTTAAATAAGATTTCCTGGGAAAGCCTTACATTTTCAACCTTTCTGCTGTGACTCTCTCCTTCTTATCTGCATTCCCACCTTCTTGCTGATTGACTGTCATAGCTTGGCTTCTCCTGGGAAGCAACTATGGTAACCTCAATCTGAAGACCTCTGGCTCTTTCCCGAACTCTTAACGACTGCCCAGTTCTTCTAGAAGTTAATCCAGGTTCCTTGCAACACCTACATCTTCCCTTTTCCTCCTAGGCCCAGAGCCTCACTGTGCTTTCTCTTCTCCTACCCAGGTAAATGGGATTGAATTCTAGCCACCAGGTGCATATGCCATCTGAAAGCCTGGTTCTCATACCCCCACACCCTCTTCTCTTATCAGTGGTTACGTGCAGTGATTTCAGAGCCCTAGAAAATTATAGAGTTATATCAAGGATCAGCAAATGTTTCTGTAAAAGGTTAGATGATACATATTTTAGGTTTTATCGATGACGTAAGTTCTCACTCCTCTTCCTCCTCGTTCTTCCTGTCTTCCTTTTTTCTTCTCTTTCTCTTCTTTCTCTTACTTTTAAAAACAAAAAAAGAAAGAGTTCTCAGGATTGCATTGTATTTGACCTGCTCACTATAGCTTTCTGACCCTCACATTAGGAAAAGATCTTGAGCTTCAGAATGATGATGTAGAACAGAATCCCTCTCTCATCCTTCTAATTCCAACTCCCAGTCCTAGCAACTGATTTACTTTGGTTATGGTGAAAGTGATCCTTTTTTTTTTTTTTCTTCTATGTTTTCTCTAAACAATAGATGTGGGACCTTCTGTGGTTAAAACCACAGAAGCAAACAACTAGGGTGAGTTTGAACCATGCAGAGTTCTGATATAAAGAATTTGGGACTCATCCATCCCGACTAGTCCTCTTCACTACAAGGCTGCTTACACCACATATTTCTCATTTATGACTACTTTGTTTGGGTAGCTTTGGTAGCAAGTCAGAGTGGTGTGAGAAAAGATAGAAAACATCGCTCCAGCCAGGTTCCCTCAGATACTTTGGTGGGACTTTGCTGTTCTCCTGTGAAGGAAGCACACCTTCACCTGCATTTGCATTTATTTTCATGCTAAGTTGCTGTTTGCTTCTCAGTGCTAACTCTTGTTCTGTTCTTGAAGCTGCAAATTATCTCAAGACCATGATTTTTCTATCTGCAACACACTCCATCTTCTGTTGCTCACTGACGTGTGAACCCTGAGAGACAGGAAAAAGGCAACAGATGCAGCTGTTCCTACAACACACTTCTAGAACCAAAGGAATGAGTCTTGTTTTGATTGAGATATTAAACAGAGCATTCCACAGTGCAGCAGGAGGTCTACAGTTTGTGACAATTTATTATATACTTTAAAAGGAAGTAAAAGAGTTCAAAGACTCCCAGCTTTCTCTCTGTCTCTCTCTGTCTCTGTCTCTCTCTCACACACACAGAGTGATAAATGTTTAAGGAGATGGAAATGCTAATTACACTGATCATAAAACGTTGTATAGGTGCAGTCTGTACCTCATAAATGCATACAGTTTTTAAAAAGGTACAAAAAGGTGATAGCTTTATTAAAGGCTTCCTCTTTTAGGTTCTCACCTTTCTGTTCTGAAATAATGTTCCTAGATGCTCTCACTGGAGTAGGCTGTAGATTAGATCTTAATTCTCAGAAACCATGGAGACTGTACTCTTAACAGTTTATTTATGTGAGTTTTGAGTCTACCAGCCTTTATTAACTATTTGGTACACTATTTGGTAATAGTAACCATCTATTCATAGCTCATTTGTTAACTTTTCTAGGGAACAAGCCTTCACTCAGTCCTGTGAGAAACTCACTGTATGCCTTTAAGAAGCAACAGAAACTCCATGGCATAAAAATGGACCTCATTTCTGGCTGTGCTGGTGCATTATTCTTGGTAACTTCCACCTTCCTTCCACCTTCCTGATTCCTCTCTCCTGGGCTGGGACCCTGAGTGCCCCACACCTCCGTCTGATACTTCTGGGAGGCCCAGGTGTGCATGGGAGGTGGGGTAAATGGGAGTCTGGCTTTCCTCTACCCTCCCACACATGAATGAACATGTACATACCTGGTTTGTTTAGGGTTATCTTGATGGACCTGAAGGGAAGGAGTAGAATTGACTTTGTGTGTAATATCCTATCTTTCTTCTGACACAATTATTTGAAATATAACTCAATAAAAAATACAACTCTCCTACAAGTTTCTTGAAATGTTTTTTATAGAAAGATTTCTGTTTCTTTAATTTTTAAGCATTTATCAATTGATTCCCAAAAATGAATGAAAAGGTGAGAAGCTTTAAATTTTAAATATCTTGAAAGGTTGCAGCCCTTGTTAAATTTTTTCAGAAGGCAGTTCATAGAGAGTTACTGAGAAGCATCCATATTCTTAGAAAGCTTCTCATTCCAGACTCAACTGGGTCAGTCCTGAGGTTATTCTGGGAGCTGCGAACTTTATTCACTTTCTGAATCAGATTCTGACACATAGTTTTTACAAGTACTTGTTTTTTTTTTTTTTAAACTGACAGGCATATGGAAAAGTTAATAGCTTGGTGAATATAATGTGCTTATGTCTGCAAACAATAGAGATGTTAAAAAGGTGCCCTATTTTTTACTGTGAATCTTCCTAGGAGCATTAAAAACGCAAACCCAAACCTGACATAAAAATGGTGCAAGAGATCCCGGCCCTTTGATCCTCACTTTCATTTTGAAATGCAATGTTTTAATTTTCTTTGAGACAAAACCGCTTAGATCTCAGGCTCAGATTATGTACTATACAATGGGGTCTTTAGAATTAAAAATGGGGAGCAAGGTTCTCCGGAAAATGTAGCTTCTGTGAAATATAGGCATATTTGATCAAAATGACCATTTCTACATTATTTCTGTGCTAATTTAAAGGTAAAGCTGAGGATGGCTGTTGTGTGAATGATCTGAATGCCTTTTATGAATGCTTTATAGATGCAAATCAGGTATCTTTTAAGGAGATATGAACAGGAATGACCTAAATAATAGGATTATTTTGTCACTAATAATTTCTTTATTTATTTTCTATAATTCTATAATATATTTTTTATAATTCTATAATTCTTGCAGTGATGTTTCAATTTATATTTGGAAAATAGCTGTCAAACTATAAAAATTGCTTCATAGTTCATAAAACAATATGTCATCCTCAAACTAAAAATGAATACTTTGTTTTGCAGCATGAAAAGTCCCATTCCTTGGACTGGTATCCCATCTGTCCACAACTTTTCTGAAAATTTTCCACAAGAAGCCCCAACTTAGACAGAAAATTTGTGAAGGAGTGCATAAATTCATGGAAGGAACAGAAACTCTCCATGTTAACAGATTTTGATGTGATCAGTGGGACGGGGGCACTCTCTCCCTCCTGGAAGATTTTGCCTGGAATCCTCTTCTCCATTTGTGCATGGCTGCCACCTTCTTGTCCTGTTTGAAGGTCACCCTGGAATGATCTTTCCGACCACCTAATCTAATTGCATGCTTGATTGCATAATTGTCCATGCAGCACTTATCACTACCTCATACTTCGGGGTTCAGTTTGCTTAGTGGCAATCTCCTTGCACTTGCACAGCATGAACTTTGTTCCATTCATGCTACAATCCAGCACCTAGAATGGTGTGTGGCAGGTGTTAGGATTTGAGCTGTGTCTCCCCAAAAGCTTTGGTGATGTCCTAACCCCCAATATCTCAGAATAGCCTTGTTTGGAATGGCCTTTGCAGATATAATTAGTTAAGATGTGGTCATAAGCAATAAGATGCGCCCATAATCCCCAAAGATAACTACTCTTATAAGAAAAGGAGAGAGAAACACACAAAAAGAACACGATATGAAACACAGACACCTGGAGAAGTCCACCTTGTAAAAAGGAGGCAGAGATTGGAGTCTTACTGCCGCAAACCAAGGCATGCCTGTGGCTATAAGAAGTTTGAAGAGGCAAAAAAGGATCTTTTCCCCAAAGCTTCCACAGAGCAAGGCCCTGTCAACACCTCAATTCTCTCTTCAAATCCTGAGGACTGACATTCCACCCTTGAACCAGCAACCAAATATCTGCCTTAAAAATGAAACTAAAGAAAAAAATAACGTCTTTCTAAGAAAAACACACTGTAAACAGACTACCATTCTATTGTAATTTGTTACTTTGGCTTGAAATAATATAGCTAAAATTTTATCAGAAATATGTGTAGGAGAAAGATTTTTACCATAATTTCGTGCTCATTATTTCAGTAAATTTGCAAGTTTCAGCTGGCATCATTCAATAATTCAAAAATGCATTATTTTTTTTTCCTTTTTTTTTTTTGCAATAAGGGTAGTATACATTTGGTGCACTGTAGAGAATGTGATAGTTGAACTGAAGCCAACTCCAGTCTTTCAAGAGAAATTTACATGAAACTCCCAGGTGGGCATATTAAAAAACAGGATGAATCAGTGTCAAAAATGATGAAGAAAGATATTCTGGCGTCTCAATTCTCAACATTTGCATGACCAAAATGGAGAGAGCTAAGAAAATACAAATTTAAAATGTATTCACTGTTAAAATTGATTTTTAGTGTTTTTTAAAAATCTGAAATCACTTAAAGAACAATCATTTGTATATGTGTACGTGTGTGTGTGACCTGACAAATTTTTATTACGAAGCCCTTTGTAAACCTACTATAGCAAGAAGAACTTCAGTTTACATCAAATAACACCTCATAGATCAGTGACAGTTTCTTCATTTGGTCCTTGATAACCTAAAAGCAAGTTCTTCAGTAGGCATATTGTCCTACAATTGCAATTTACTCATCTGTACATAATACATAGGATTAAGCACAAAGAAGCAAATGGATGTACCCAAAACAAACAGCAGGCTTTGCAGTGAGAGTCACGCACAGGGTTGGGAGTATTTCCTGACTCTAGATGAGAGGTATTCACATCATGGCTTGTCATCTATACTGTCTGGCCCAGTGTCTCCTAACTTCCTGGAATAAAACCAAACTAAGCAAAACAATAAAAATGTCAATTCTCCGTGTTTTGGAATTCCAAACTCCTCTTACTGGAACACTAAATCTTTCAACTTTACTAGATAATGTGCCTTCCAAAATTAACAGCATTTCTATGGTTTGTTTTTAAAGTGTAGTGTTTTGAACACGTATCACATATATTTTAGCAGTTGATTTTAAATACTACTCCCAACTTCTGCTAATCTTTGCACCAAAAGCAAAATATCCACTGATTAAAATTAACCTTTGTTTTTAGTTCTGCAAATGCCTCCAAAAAACTCACTGTCTCTGAAATATTAATGGAGTTTTACATGTAAGCACATAATAGGGAAAAAAGCAATATAAAACCAGTTGTTAGTTTATTCTGTGAATTTATCATTCGTGCCTTCCAAAAAGACTTGTTGCTCAAGTGATTCCCAAATCTGATTTAGTGTTTTCATTTATAAGAAAGAATCTCATATAAAGAAGCAATCACCGGGGCTGGTGAGACGGCTCAGCGGTGTACGCGCCTGCCCAGCAAGCGCGAGGGCCCGAGTTCGACTCCCAGAACCCACATACGAAAAAAGTGCCGGTGATATCGCTCAGCGGCACAGGCACCTGCTGGCGCGTGATGTCCTGAGGTCGAACCCCGGTACCCACAAAAAAAAATAAAAAGAAGCAATCACCAATATCAGCACTATCACCAAAAACCATATCACCATCACCATTTTTCAATTTGTAGAAAATCCAGCATTATCTGTTAAGTTGGCAAGATATCAGATGTATGGATTGTTAAAGTTGGAATAGCTGATTCAATTCTGCATGAACTTGGGGATTCATATCAAGTCAGGGGAGAACTTCTGTATCTTAGGTTTCCATGTCATGTAGACTGATAAAGTAACAAAATAGTATTGTTACAGAGATCTGAATAAATCAACGAAAACCTCTGCTTTCCCACCTAAGTTGAGAATGCTCTTTCAAGGATATCTTTGGGACTGTGTAGTTAGGTGTGCCCAGAGCAAAGGCACAGATAAGAGCTACAAGATGGGATGTGGTGAGTCTGTGTGTATATGTGTGTGTGCACATGTGTGTGTATGCCCACATTATATATGTGTGCATGTAGAGAGATGTTTAACTAGTAAATAATTTAACATCTATGTTTTATATATTTAAAAGAGGGAAGGTATTATCAAAGAATGTGATGTGCATGTATGAATCTGCCAAAGTGCAACCAAACCCATTAACCTGTATAACCAATAAAAAAGAGTGGAAAAAAATAAAATGTCAAAAGAATCAATAAAATGTCTGAGTCAAAAAAGCTTTCCAGATGATAAAAAAAACAATGAGTAATTTTGTAACAATTTAGAACAAAAATATTTTTAAGTTATTTTCTGTTTGAGGCAAGCATTCAGAATCATAACGAATACAAATTCATTCAGCCTAGGATAAATACTTATCTAATTCAGTGCCTTTACTATGCTGCTGAAGAGGCGGTTTACCAGGCTAGTGGAATCCAGGTAGGTTTTGTTGTGTTTTGTAGTGTTGGGGATCCAACCCAGGGCCTCATGCATGCTAGGCAAGTACTCTACCACTGAGCAGCATCCCCAGCCCACAATCCATGGTGTTTGACTGCAGAGTCTCAGTTCCAATGCATAAATTTTTGAAGAAAAATGCAGAATTAACCTCTATTAAATTTCATCTGTGAACAGACACGATCACTGTGGCGAGGTATTGTCATTTTCACAAGCAGTGGTCAAGAGCTCAGGCTCCCAGTCTTCCTCAACGGGAAATTGGTTCCGCTTCTTATTGCATGGATGACCTTGGTCAGGTCACTTTAAATTCTCTGATACTTATTTTCTTCAGTATTAAACGAAGTTCATACATGAAACTTCCTTGTTGACAAGGATTAAATGAGACAACACTTGCAAAATGTTTAACAGAACTTGGCACATAAATGTTGGCTCAATAAAGACTGAAAAGAAAAAGAGGGAGAAAACTAAACAAACCTTTGCATATGGGAAGGGTGGAGAAGATGCAGGGAAGGAAGACTTTATGCCTATTTTATAAATGAGAAAAATTAGAGTTGAGAAAACCAGAAGTAATTGTCAAGGAATTTGTGAAACAGGAATGGGTGACTTAACCCCAAATTTGGATAGGTCTGCTACATCACAGTGCCCTTTAATACGAAAGTCAGGGAGCTAGAAAGAATGCTGAGACCATCCACTCTCAGAGTTGGCTTCCGTGCCCTTGCTGAGTTCCAACAGCCCTTTGGCAGCTTCCCAGCTCCTCCAGCAATCCACCAACCTCTGAACTGGGTGCCATCCAGGTGGCAGAAGTCAATGAGAATATTCAGGTGACAGTGCAAATATCACTCAAGGCTGAAGTCTGGAACGTGACCTTGGCTTCCTTTAGCTAATTTTCAATTCTCAAGGACAGGTCCCCTGTTCTTGGTTTCTGCAGGATTCTCTCACTCTGTGCCCAACACAGTAAGAATGGCTCTGCCTCAGCTCTGCCAAAAATGTGATGTTGACCACGTCACTCACCTCCTCAAAGCTGCACCAAGACATGTCCTCAAGTCTCACCACTGACCACCTAACTCACGTTTTACAGAGTGAGACCCTGAAATGTTATTTTTTAAAAAAACTTTTCATTGAAATAAGCCATACTTAAGAAAAAATGTACAAACTCTGTAAGTGTATCAAGTATTAATTGTATTAATTTTCAAAAGCTTACATTTATGACTATTTCTAAATTGTATACAATCACACAGTGTCTTCTTTCGTATCTAACTTCTCTCCCTCAATAGTATGAGTGTGAACTCACCCATGTTATTGTATGTAGTTGTCATTCATTTTCATTGCTTCGTAGGAAGGGGTCAAGCTGCTACTTTGTAAATAAAGTTTTATTGCAACATCTTCAGGCTAATTTGGTATTTTCTACAGTAGCTTTTATACTATAATGGTGGAGTTGTGCTTTTTTTGGGGGGGTGTTTATTTTTGTTGTTGTTGCTGTTTATTTGGTTTTAAGACAGGATCTATTGTAGTCCAGGCTGGCCTTGAGCTCTCTATGCAGACTATGCTGTCCTTGAACTTGTGATCCTCCTGCCTCAGCCTCCAGAGTGTTGGGATTAGTCATGTCCCATCACACCTGCTCAGTGGCAGAGTTTAGTTGGAGACTGAAAGGATGGCAAAATTCTAATCCTTTACAGAAAGGTCTGCCAACCCCTAATCTATAGTATCCAATCATATGAGCACACCAATGTTTTCTTTATCCATTCTATTCTTAATTGATATACAAGTTGTTTCTAATAATTACAAATAGCACTTCTGTGAACGTGCATATACATGTCTTTTGTGAACATTCCTATACATTTCTGTTAGGAGTATGGAATGTGTATTTTTTTAAAGATTTCTAACTAATTCTCATGTTCAGCCAGGCTGGGAGCATCTACTATAGAGGTATTATCTAACCAAAATGGTTTAAAATGTCTTTCTAAAGGTCATCCAAAAAATTATTGGCAGACCTGAGATTGATAACCAAGTCCTCATTTCTTGGAACAATTCTATTTTTTTTTTTTTACTGTAGTTCTTGTAGTCACTAACTTTAGAACATTAAATTAGGAGAATCTAAAGAATAAGTAAACTTATTCCAGTTACCTCACAAATATGACTCTTCTCTACTGTTCCTAGCTGTACATTTCAAAATCAGAAAACTCACTATTTTAAGAGAATTTTTAAGGAGGAAAGGAGTTTGTCAATCACTTATCTCAATATCCTCATATTATAAATTAATAAATTGAGGTTTGGAGATACTAAAATTTGCCCAAAGGAGGTGTTTTGTGTCTTGACTTTTAGCATGTACTATAAAATGATTTGAACCTGCCTTTTTTTGTCTTTGCAATTTATTGTTTTAGGCAATTACCATAGATGAGTGTGCCTGTTTATTTTAACAAATTAAACAGTACAGAAGGGGTGAAAGTAAAACCAATAGTCTCTCCTGTTCCAACTGTTCAACCCTTCCCCCTAGGGACAGGCAGCCTCTTTTAACAATTTTTAAGTTATCCATATATATGTATATAAAATCCACATGGATTGTATGAATCTGTAGTGTTGAGGAGGAGGAAATATAATTTAATTTTTCTTTAACTCCACTTAGGAGAAGACTCAGTCTCAGTCCATTTGGAATATCTTTCTTTCCCCTGTAGTTGTACCTAAATCTCAGAGGGTCTATGTAGAGCCAAGAAATTGAGTAGGAGTGGGGAGTAGCCTCTGCTCCTTGGTAGCCATAGTGATGCTGATACTGGAACGTCACTGTCTGGGCTTTGGCCACTGGTCCCAGATGCCCGTCGGTATTGTCAGCCCCTGGTGGACAGGGTCTGGCAGTTCCTGTGCCATTTGTAGGCCATGATGGCTTCTGGCCTAAGAAGGCTGCCTGAAGCCCTGCCTGACCCGGCTCACCGCAGCTGCTTCCTCGGTGGGCTCTTGCCGGCATCTCTGGCCTCCCCTCAGAAGAGGAGGCCCTGCTTTCCCTTGGTTTTAGAACCTAACAGCTTAGCTGAAGTTTTCCACTTCCCTCAGGCTCATCTGTAACTTTCTGCTTTCCTTCAAATGCATGTTATGTGCATGTATGAAAGGGCCAATAAGAAATCCATTGATCTGTACAGCCAATAAAAGAGAGAGAGAGAGAAATTTTTACATCTAAGTTTGAGATAGGGTCTCGCTAATTTCCTAAAACTTGGCAATATTGCTGCAACCTCCCCAGTAGCTGGGATTACAGGACTGGGCCACCATACCCTGCCTATATTTATATTTTTATTTTTGTCATGTAATTATCCAGAACTGAGATGGTAGCTAAATTATTTATTTTTACATTTTAATAAATTCTAGCAGAGTTTTTTGAGCTAAAGCAATTTATAGAGCATACCTAGTATTCAAGAGTAACTATTATGCCAAAGTTTCATCAAAAGTGAATTATATTATTCTGGTAGGAACACTGTTCCTCCCCCATCCCAAGTGCTACCCAGATTTTACTTCTCTCACTACTAATACTGATGTCAAACATCTTATGTTTATTGACCCTTTGCCTTTTCTCTGCTGTGAATTGACTATTCACATTTACCATTTTCTTTTCTTTTTTTTTTTTTTTTTTTCTTTTTTGGTGGGTACCGGGGGTCGAACTCAGGACCTGGTGTGCCAGCAGGTGCCCGTGCTACTGAGTGATATCACCGGCCCTTTTTTCATATGTGGGTACTGGGAGTCGAACTCAGGACCTCACGCTTGCCAGGCAGGCCCTTGTGCCGCTGAGCTACCTAACTGGCCCACATTTGCCATTTTCTAATTAATTTGTAAGAGCTCTTCATGTATTAGAGATATTAAGCCATTGTCCTATATCTGTCATAAATATTTTTTCTTAGATCACATTTCTTTGCTTTACACTACATAAAAATTATACACTTTTACTTAACCAGATTTTTTTTCCATTTTTGTCCTTTATAAGATACATAGTACTTGAGAATATGAATAGTTTCTTTAAAATATATTCGATTATTTACTATGATTTAAATTTATTACTATTATTTACTATTCTGCTATTCAAGTGTTTTCCTAAAATGTTTTCCAATATCTTTATGGTTTCCTTTGTTTCATATTTAGTTCTTTAATATTTTTAGAATTTAATTTTGGAAATGAGTAAAATGTTACTTTCTCATGTATGGACAGTCAATCATCCCAACCCCATTATTGTATGTATTTTGTATACATATAATGAGTACTACACATCCTTTCCCAGTGACTGCAACTCTCAGGTATATTTAGGTCTACTTCTGGGGCCTATTCTTTTCCAGTGATCTATCTGTTTTATATCAGTATCCTCCTGATTTTATTAGAATAGCTCTATAATAGTTTGGGTAACCATTAAATGACATACCTCCCCTCCCCCTTTCTGAAGTAGGACTATAAAGTTCATTAGACACCTTTCTTCTCCAGATATTTAGTAGTTTTTCAGCAGGCCAACATGCAGCCTTCTTATAAACTGGTTTTCTCATGAATGAAGGATTGTAGCTTGTTTATGGAAATAAAGTTTTTAATGTCTGAAAAGTCACACAAGATGACATCCTTGAAATTTTGTCCAATAACATCAGCAATGAGTTGACCCTGAATTTGTATTGGAATTTGCATTTTCTTTAACTTTTGACATTGTTGTGACAGTAAGAAAATTGGTCAGCAAAGAGGAAAAACAGCAAATTTCATCACTGATAAAGGCTATTATCTTATTTGAATAAAAACAGTTGAAATTAACAGTAAATTAATTGTAAAGTCAAAATTTTATTGCTCAAGTAGCTTCCCTTCTGCAATGTTTTTTTGTTTATTTCCCTCCTCCAAATTTAATTTCTAATTTGCATCCATTTTACTTTTTAAAAGTTGGAAAGATACAGAAAACATCACTTGGTTTTTATTCTAAGCTTTATCATGCACGGGAAGGAGCTGAAGTGTAATATTTGTTTAAAACCAAAATATTAACCAATTTTCTATCAAACTCCATAGATTGTTTGGTTTTTAAGTTTTTTGACTAAGTTATCCTCATTTATAAATGCAACTTCATGAGCATATTTTTCTAAATAAAATATCTATGTTCAATTAATCAAAATGGACCCATTTTGCTTATTATTCAATTTATAAGCTGGAATTGGCATAACAATTGTTCGTGTACTGTCATACCTGCTGCTGCTTCCCACAGACTTTGAAAATCTTCATATTATTGGAAGCATTCCACCTTAATAACCCCCACAGTGGGTTTTTACTCTCATTTCCTTTGCATTTATTCCTGGAGGTGTTCTATTTTGGTTCGGGACACTTCTTTTCCTAGACAAGGAAGTGAGCTCCTTGGGCCTTGTCTCCAGCTCCCAAGCTGTTAGACAGATCCGACAGAGAGCTCTGTCAGCCAGGCTCCAGGAAGGCTTCTCCCTTCGGATGGAACAAACAATTGTTACTATTTACAATGGCCCAAAAGGAGAAGTATTCTTAGAACAATAAGAAAAGGGAAAGTCAGACACCAAGCAGGAAAGAAGGCTTTCAAGCAACATCAAACTCAGAGACGTGAATACCCTTTAAATGTAAACAGCTGGCCATGGCATCTCTCCAAATAACAATGCAAGGACAGCTTGCCATGTGCCAAGCACTTGACCTGCACAATTATCTCTAATCTCATAATCACCTTTCCAGACAAGTATTAGCCCAGTCTGACATTGAAGAAAGCAAGGCACAAAGAGATTACAAAAACCTAAAACAGGATCCCAATGGCTGCTGATTGTGACATTCAAGCCCAGCCTTGTATAAGAAACAGCCCATCCCCTAAGCTACCACCTTTAAGATTAAAAATAGAAGAAAAGTTTATAATTCTTCGAGAGCAAATTTATAATCTTGTTATAAAAAGCACAGGGCAGTGCTGACAGCATCATGAGCAGTTTGCAATAAGTTATCTTTTTCAGTTTCTCTGAATATTGCAAAGGCAATGGGAACCTGAAGAAACCTGGGTAAATGGTGTGTGTGAGAATCAAACTGCCTCCCTTGTCACACACATAATGGAAACCCAGCCTCTCACCCAAACTCTGAAAACGATGCATAGAGAAAACACTTATTCCGCTTACAGTAACTTTAAATCTTGAAGATGAGTGTGTAGATAAAAGATCTAAATCAACAACAATCAAACCATTAATTTTCTACAGAACTTGAGTTATTGACTCTGTATTGGTGGTATATGCATCTGAGAAGTCAAGAGCTATTGACAAATATTTGGTCTTCTGTTAGAGTTTAATATTTCTTTGAATGTTTCTATTAAATGCTACCATCAAGGAAACATGTCATTTAAAACAGACAAGAGGTGAAAATAAAGAGATTAGATGAGAACCACCCACATCATGGAGGGCAATCTATCTTACTTAGATTTCCCCAGTTTTAATGGGAATCTTATTCCAAAACACTCCCCAAGTTAACATCTGAGATTTACCACCAGAATAGCCCGTAAAGATTTGAGGACGCCACAACAAGGAGAGGCAAGCATCTCCACATCTACTCGGTATTTGCTGAGCTGCAGAACTTCCCATCACCCTGGTAGAGTGAGGGGAGAGAATTCTTTGTAGAGCACAATGTAGATATCCTGAGTTTGAACTAATTGCGAGCACAGAGGCTGACACTGTCTCTTGCCTGACAATGTTGGAAGGAGAACAGCCATAGACAGGCTGCACTTGGACCACGTGAAGGACAGCAATCGTCCTCCAAGAAACTGTTGCTCCCA
Source organism: Erethizon dorsatum (assembly GCA_028451465.1). Classification (NCBI taxonomy): domain Eukaryota; kingdom Metazoa; phylum Chordata; class Mammalia; order Rodentia; family Erethizontidae; genus Erethizon; species Erethizon dorsatum. The sequence goes on along the minus strand of CM051823.1, from coordinate 140,232,340 downwards.
TCATCCTCCCTCTCCATCATCTGTTGGTTTCAAATGATCCTTCCACACTACCACATAACCTTGCTGTTCCTCTACATGTCTGTTGCTTCCAGATGGCCTACAGAATAGTATAACTCCTGAGTAGGACTCACAAGGCCCCCAGATCTGTACTTCGTACAACTCCAGTCTCCCCTCATTTTTTCCTTAGCACATGGACCCCTGCCCACTGGGCTGTAGTGCTCCCTCCATCTATCTGGGGAATGCTTAGGTCCATGCCAAGACTCAACTCATGTTACTTGTACAGAATCTTAACCTTTATCAAATCTTAACCTTTGAGAACAATGTCTTATATAGAACAATGAGGAGGCACAGAAAGTGCCACTACTGCCTCCTGAAGTACTTTGATTCGTTACCCTCATTTTGAGTTGTCTGTTCTTTCCCTTGTGCTATTCTTTTACTACAGAATCAATAACACTCTTTCGCATAGCTGCAGAACTTCCCATCTAGCCCTTTCTCTCCTAGATTGCAAATTCTTTCAAGTCAATGAACTCTGAGTAGGGAAGACCCACCCTTATAGCCTCTACAGGATAAAAAAGAAAACTAGTCTATCTTAGTTCATTGAAAAGAAAGTTTTGTGTTATTATGTTCATTTCTTTTTTTGCAAGAATCTTGTTTATGTCTTGTACTCTGAGTAACTACTTTGAAAATAACAATACACAATGTAATAACTTGTTTCGATTATGAAATTTTGGGATGTTTTTGATAAAATAAAAATATTTTTAAAAAAGAAGTCTACCCTTTTTCAACAGAGCTCCAGTTTTTGCCATTACCTTTGGATATTGGTCTCCAGTTTCTCCAGTCTACCAGTGCCTCCAACACAGACTTTTGGGCCTTCAGAAACAGACTTGCACCCAGGACTCTACCACGAGCTCCAGGCCTTCAACATTCCACTGCTGTTCAATCCTCTGGCTCTCCAGTGCACTGGTGGCCATGTTGGATTCTTCTGCCTCTGATCCTGTGGCTGCCCATTGCAACTGTGCCACTTCTCACACTGAGAGCCAATCTAGTAAATTCCTTTGTATAATTTTACATATATTGCATATTGATTTTGTTTCTCTAAAAATCCCTAACTAATACAGAACACTGTTTTGTGGTACTGGGGATTAAACCCAGGGCTTTACACATGCTAGGTAAGCATTCTACCACTGAAGCTCCCTCTTTCTTTAACATTTTGAGACAAACTTCAACTGAATTGCCTAGGCTGGCCTTGAACTTGAGAACCTTTTGCCTCAGTTTCCTGAGTAGCTGGGTTACAGACACATGCCACCATGCCTGGCTTCGTGGAACACTATTTTCATTTGAAAGAACAACTGAAAAACTATGGTTCTTCAGACTTTGGTATTTGGCAGACATTTTCTCAAAAATGATAGAAGTGAGTCCGTCATTTCACTAACAGACTTGGCAGTATCTACTTGAAATGATGAGATTTGAGCTTTCAAGTGAAAATTAAAATTTTTGGGAACTTGTAGCTGCCCTCATGAGTTTGACAGCCTCCACAATGTAAACAACTTCCTGTTGTCTGATGAGGTTGGTGATGATATGAACAGGTGTGATTTTCTGATGTTACATAATGACATGCATCAACATTTACAAGATCTACAACTCTTGTTGAACCAAATGCTCCAGATGACCAATACTTAATGTTACAACAGCCATGAGTAAAATATTTATTGGACCAAATATTTAATGGACCAAAATATTTAATGGACCAATGAACTTTTTTTAGGCTGATGAATTTTAATGTCACAAAGTATGAAAATTTCACTGATACAGTTTCGGATTTCACGTTGTAACTAATCTTAAGAAACAATCCCTTGTTGAGTGATAGTACTAAAGAACACCTACAGTTATCTGAAAGGGCTGCTGAAAGAGTCCTCCCTTTTTCAACCACATATCTTTGAAGTCAGGTTTTCTGCATCTGGGTCATGTACTACATAATGATGTCTCAGTTAATAAAGGGCCACTGAGGGTGGTCCCATAAGATAACATCACCGTGGCCATCTTAGCATGTGTAAACACACTCCAAAAGGTCACATAAAAAAATGGCCTAATGTTGTGTTTCTCAGAACGTGTCTCAGTGATTAGGAGTGTACAACTATACTTCAATCAAAATAATATTCATAACAAATGGAATGCAGAAACATATAAATCTGGCTTTTCTTATAAGCAAGACATTAAAAATATCTGCAAAAATGTAAAATAATAGCACACTTCCCTATAATTGTTTTCATTTTGGAAAATAAGGTTACTCTATAGAAAATATATTATTTATGTTGACATATAATGCACTTATAATATTTCTAAATTTCTCCAACTTTTAACATGGTAAGTAGCAATAGATATAATGCACATGAACAGAAGCTCTTTGGGTTTCTCAACAATTTTTAAAAGTGTAAAGACAGCATGAGAACAAGTAACTATGAGCTATTGCTTTTTGCTCCTTCCTTCTTAAAAAGGTAGGACACTCTAAAGAGTGATCACACTTAAGCTAACATTGCAAAATTTAAAAAAAATCAGTTATGAAAAACACAGAAATACCCTATGGGAACTCCTGTATTAGAGTTGAGACCAAAGTTCCAAGTCAGACCTACAAAAAGCAAAATACATGGAGCATATCCGAACATTTTCTGGCACAGTGATCTCACCATACCCAGAATCTGCCTTGATCTTGGACTTCCCAGCTTCCAGATCTATGAGAAACAAATTTTCATTGTTTATAAGCCACCTGATCTATGGCATACAGCCCAACCAGGCTAAGGAGCCAGAGCTCTTGAATTCAGAGGACACTGAATTCCTGTGGCCAGGCTCATTTTGACAGTGATCCCCAATAAGCCTGAATTTGATTATATCAATTATTTTTAAATTACTTTTAAGGATGAAAACACAGAGCCCATTTTAAGAAGTAATGCTTTGTGTTAAGAAGTCCTGCAACTGTAGAGAATGTCTTCCTGCAGGTGAGGGTCTCAGATAGTTTCACTCCTGGAGTTGGAAATGTGAAGATTTTCATAGCTTTCTGAGTTACCCTAAGTAAAAGGCCACAAGATGGACAAGCCATCCTTGAAAAAAGGTCCTTTATCTTGGGAAAGTAAAATTGCAGACAATAATTTCCAGTTTGCACGAAGAAAGTGTGCAAACTTCTCCTTAAGAATAGTATGTTTCCATGTCAAGAATATTTTTACTTGTAAACTTTGTATAAAACCACTGGTGAGTGAATTCTGGCAACTATCACATTGTGAAATCCAGTGCAGCAGCCACAAACTATGCCACCTGTGAGTCAAGTGTCCCACTGCCTGCTTTTGTACAGGTGTGAGGTAATATCCTCAATAATATGAAACAGGGAATATAGGTGATCTACTAATTATAAAATAGTTACTCTCTGACCTGTTACAGAAAAAAAGCTTTGCCTTTCCCTGTTCTAAAGAATTGAGTCTTTCGGGTGGAGGTTGTTTTGTGTGTGTGTAGGAGGGTGGGGGTTGGTTTGCTTTTATTTTGGGTAGTACTACCGTTTAAAGCCAAGTCTCCCACACTGATCTACACCCCCAGACCTTTTTAAGATTTACTGAGACAGGGTCTAAGTCAACAGTTTGTTGACTGCTGCATTAGATTTTACAATTTGCCTAGGTGGGACTTAAACTTGTGATCTTCCCGCCAAATCCTCCCAAGTGCTGGGAGTACAGGTGTGCACTACCATGTCTGACTTCGTTTGTTTGTTCGAGGTGGGGTATCACTAGGTATTCCAGGCTGGCCTTGAACTTGCTAAATTGAGCAGGCTGGTCTCAAACTCAAATCCTCCTGCCTTAGCCTCCTAAATGCTGGGATTACAAGCATGTATACACCACGCCTGGCTGAAATTGCTTCTTTTAAAAAAGCAGTATTAGTCTTATCTAGGGGAGAGGTGAGCAATATTCATACTCTATCTGTCCTCTTTCTCCTTTACCCTTTTTTATTTTTTATTTAACTTCTCTAGCTATGAATTAAAGCCTTTGTTATACTGCTGTATTTGTTAAATAAGCCCTACTGTTCAGACTTTTATTTAAAAAAAAAAAAAAGATAAGAAGGTGATTTATATTAATCCTCTTATTTTTTTAAAAGGCACTAAAATGAAATAGTCTGCTATTTGGTTCATTTTCGTGTGGATCAATAATTCTTAACAACAACAAAAGGCCCACATCAAAGTAATGCTATTCCTTAATGTCTTCTATTTGCATTCTCATTCTTTTCTTTAGAAATACTGTCATGATAATAATGAAGTAGGTCACTAATGTTCACTAAGTTTGTCATGAACAATGTTTGGCCTGAGGTTGGGGCATCCCAGGTGGATAAATAATTGTTAAATTCAGAGAAGGATAACCAAGCATTCACCTCATTCTCTAATTCTCTTTTCCCATGGATGATTAATGCATGGATTATATTTGTTTGGTAAAATCTAAATGGCTTAATACTCTCTAAGCCTGCAGAGAAATTCACTTTCAGACTTGAGGTGCAAAATGGTTTACAAGCTTTAATAATAGTCAGTTTTAAGTATGATTAAGTGCCTAGAATAATTGTAAGTACCAAAGAATTACTTCTTGTTGATTTGTCATTATGTCTTTTACCTGACTCAGAAAGTACATTTAAATAGCCCCCAAAATATGTTAAAATTACTCACTAATGAAGTAAAATGTGATGGGTATCTGGATTCCTTTGAGTTATCGGTGGATTATTTAGGAAAGAACATTAGCAACTAAGTCCTCAGGGACCCATGCTGTTGCCGAGGAAACTGGAGCAAAGGGCCTGCTGAGACAGGATTTGTTCAGTTATGAGAACTGAACCGATTTGAACTACTTGAATGATGTTTTCTTCCCTGGAGGCAGATGGGTACTGGTTAAGAACTTCCTTAAGCAAGAAAGTTAGGATCCCTGCCACATGCTCCGCCCCCTCACTGTCTCAGTTTCCTTTTTCTGTAGCTCTCCACAGGAACAGGAACCAGTCACCGGAGGAGGGAGGCCATTTTGGTGGTTTGAAGACTTGAGCAGTATTCATCTGTGTGCTGCCCGTGGGCCTAGATAGTAAGTCCATCTTAGCCAGAGAAACCTTGCCTTGTGTTAAGAATGCTGATACAGGGCCGGTGAGATGGCTCAGTGGCTTAAGCGCCTGCCCAGCAAGCGCGAGGGCCCGAGTTCGACTCCCGGATCCCACATACGAAAAAGGGGCCGGTGATATCGCTCAGCAGCACGGGCGCCTGCTGGCGCGCGAGGTCCTGAGGTTGAACCCCCGGTACCCACAAAAAAAAAAAAAAAAAAAGAATGCTGATGCAGAATTTGGCCCACATAGCCCTGGCGCTCTTTAGGGCTGCATGCAGCATGCCCTAACACATTACATGCCACTCTTCTCAGCATAACCGCTGGGACCAGCAAACAGCTATGTAAAGACTTCAGGGAAGTTGTGTCCTATGGGCCTTTGTTCAAACTCTGTGAGAATGGACAGGGCATTGCCTTCTCCAACACCAACAAAATCCTAACTTATACCGTACTAATCCTTGCTTGAAGGCATGCGCAATCAGGCCCTCATGGCTTGGTGCAGCTGGTAATGCTTACCAGAGTCAGGAGCCTCTGCCTGCTCTCCCACTATCCTGGATTCGAAGATACCATCCTGATCACCCACTCTGAGCTCCATTCCTTCTCAGAGTCCCTAGGCCTGCATAGGCTTGTGCTTGACTTGCCCAGCCTATGCTTATGCTTTTTCTTCTTCTAAGTTTGTATCAGGGAAGCTGTGATGGATAAGTCTGAAGTACCTCCTCTTACACATTCCTCCCCCACACCCCACCTCCAGACTACACCTCCACTCCGCTCCTCTGAACTTCAACCTCTGGTAACCCTCAAGGAAGACAGTCAGTCTGAAGTCTAAGCTCTGGCTTGCACCCAAGAATTCAACCTTGTCTCTTCCACAGGGTTAATGTTCCTACATTTGTTTTATTAACTCACCCTCCGGCTTTGAGCCCTAGCGCTGCCCTGGCCTGCCTCACTCCTTGGTCACACAGCCAGGCCGACAGATTGTCTGAAGCCACTGTTTGCATGCCTGCTCCCCAAGTTGGCTGTTTCTATGCTCCAGATTTCAGGAAGTCTCCATATCAAAACTAAAGCAAAGAGAAAGAGTAATGTGAAACAAGATGTGATAGCCAATTCTCCTTTTGAATGCTGGGTGAGGGGTAACTGAAAGGAATTTCTTACATTACCATGGACAGGGATTCCTAAGGGAAGGCTTGGTAATACAGTGAGAAGTGTGGTGATAGAATGGGATAGATAGTCCCTGGACAGGAGACAATCCTGAATTAAAATATTGTCTTTTTGCTGGCTCTATTCATAGATTAGAAGAAAAGAGGACTAAAAATATAACTGACTTTGCCAATATCACTCTAGTTAAAGTATAGCAAAGTCAGAACTAGAATCCTGCTCCCTGGCTAGATACAATATTCTCTATCCTCATTCAAGTATTCACTGAGTGTCTACTGAAGACCACGTTATTATAATTTAACAATTCTTGAGTGTATAATTGGTTCTAGGAAAAACATAAAAATAAATATTATGAAAGATAGCTATTGTAAGAGACACTGCTTTGGTAAAAATATAAATATATACTAAGTATTTTTGGATAATCCAAGCTTATTTGTACTTATGTGGTAATAAAAGTATATATTATACATTTTCATGGGAACTCAGAAACATAGGTTGAGCATCCCTAATTTAAAAATCTGAAATCTGAATGCTCTAAAATTAGACACTTTTTGAGGGCCAGTAAGATGCCACAGGTATAAAATTTCATACCCATCCTTATGTGGCAAGTCGTAGTGCATTGCATTGAAAATATTGTATAAAATTACCTTCAGGCTATGTGTACAAGGTGCCTATTATACATAAATAAATTTCATGTTTAGACTTGGGTCCTATCCCCCTGATACCTCATTATGTAAATATTGAAAATATTTCAAAATTAAAAAAAAAAAACCTGAAGTCTGAAACACTTCTGGTTTCCCACATTCCAGATAAGGGGTACTCAACCTGTAAGTATTCAAATTGGGCTATAACCTAAGGAAGACCTCTATGTTGAATGATTAGAAACTAAATTTAAAGTCAAGACAGGATTTAGGTAAATTGAAAGGTGAAGGAAGACTTTTAAGTAGGAGGAACTGAAGTTTTGCTGGGGGGGTTAAAAGAGAGGGTTGAATAATCAGTATGGGGAAAAATTATAGAAAGCCTTGGGGAAGAAAAGCAATCAGAATTGTTTGGGGGAGGCCCCTGAATTGTTTAGCAGGAGAGTGCTATGAGGAAGCAAGGCTTTAGAAAGGTGGATCCGGCTCTGCTAGACTGGGGTGGGGTGGGAGCTGAGGGAAAAGGGTGAAATGGTCTGACCTGCTCTCAAGCTATGAAAATAATCTTCAATTATACAAGATTTTTAAGGAAAATCAAGTATATCATTTTCAATTGCTCCTAGTAATGTGACCTCATGATTAAAATGTAACTGTCACCTTCGGTTCTAACAAACCTGTGGCTATAGAGAATTTAAAGTATGTATCCCTACGGTTAGGCTTATATGGAAATGGCTGAAGGCGATGTTTAAATTTTTTCTCACAGCTGGCACAAAAGAAATAAGCTTAGTTGATGCTTACATAAATAAAAATTCTCTGTGTGAGCACTTGTTAACCTATCAAGAATTTAAAGACACATATAAGATTAAAAGCAATAATAAAAACAGCAACTGTTTTTCATTTTCCCATTTTCTTTTTTCTGGGCTTGGTTCATACGCTACTGTGCCTCTTTTTATGCTGGTGAGGTCATGTTTACCTGTAACAAGTGGTAAAATTGACTGTCTTTGTCCTGTAAGAGTAGTTATTCTACTGCTCTCAAATAAGATTTACTGATTGGTAGATAGAAAAATGAATTAGAAGTTCATTGTCATTGGGCTCTTCAGAATAAAGATCACACTGTATAGATTGGTCAGCTTTTCTATTAATGGGACAAAATATCTGATGTATACAACTTAAAGGAGAAAAGGTTTATTTTGGCTCACGGTTTCAGAGGTTTCAGTCCAAGATCACCTAGTTGAAGGCAAAAACATCACGGCTGAAGGGAATGGCAGTGGAAAAGTTGCTCATGGAATCTGGGAAGCAGTGAGCAGGGAAAAACCCCAGAGAGAAATGAAGAGGCTGGGAATTGTATATACCCTTCCAACCCCATCCCCAGTGACCTACTTCCTCCAACCAAACCCTACCTCCTAAGCACATTCCGCTATGAACTCAAGGATGGATTAATCCATTGGCAAGGTTAGCTCCACTGTGATCCAATTGCCTTCTAAAATGCCCCATCTCTGAACACATGAGACTTTTGGGGAACATTTTAGATTGAACCTCAGCACTGTAGTATCTCCCAGAGGAAGACTTATTCAATCCAGCAAAGGGATCTGCAGTTAACTCTCTTCTGCTCCAACTAACAGGCTAAATGATTAAGAGCAATAGCTGCAATATTTCCATGCGTGCTTGTGTGTTCTGTTTTAAAGCTAGACGCTCAACTCTCCAACGAATTGAACATTATGTAGGCTATGGTAAAAATCTTTGCTATGGATTAAAAAATTAAATTCTGATATATTTCTGATATATTTCTGAGGTCTATTGATCATTGTTGAAAGGGAATGCCTTAATATTTACTCCATTAATATTTGAATACTGTTGTACTCAGTCTAGTTATATAGGTTGTTTATACAGGTTTACTTGCTACTTACTAAATTATCTCTAATGAGCCAGATTTGCCCATCTGGAGGCAAAGGTCTAGGTTGTACTGAACTTTTTCAGAGATTTTTGGTTTATTTATTTTAATAACCCTTGTTAGCAAACTGAAAACTTGAAAAACATCCAATTCCACTGTCAGAATGTAACTATAGCTTCAGTTATGGTACTAAAAATATAAAGAGGTCCTGATTTCCAGTGACCTTGATTTGCATGAACTTGCATGAATGGTACATAATAATCTTATGACTTACAGAAGTTAAAATAAAATTCAATAACATTACTCTTAGCAATTGAATACACACTATAAAAATAAATGGGCTTTTAAAAAGGGACTTAAAAAGTTTGAAATCCTTGCTATATATCACAACAAAGGTCTAGTACCATTGTACCTACCATGAAGTTCATCCCACTGCAGAAAATGACTTCCATGACATTTTATACAAACTGATACCTATTTTCAAAGTTCAAGTCTTGATTGCATTAACTGATGTTCCATGTGTTGCCGATTTCACAAAATCCAAGGCAAATATTACATGCGCAGATAATGTTATATTAGTGGTCTCTGTTAAGGCTAAAAATGTTCACTGTTTTATTTAAAGTTTTAGGGAGACACCAGCATTTTATATAAAAACATTTACCACAAATTAATTTTTCTTGTGCCATGCTTTTTTAAATTAAATATTCTTTGACTCTGAGATTTTTTTCTTAATAATAATAAAAAATGATAATAACAAAATAAATTTATATTAGGAAACTGCCCACAAAGACTATCTTAGTAAATTCCCATAAAACATTGTGATATAGCAATTATTATTTATTGATAGGTCAGGGCATTGATGCTGGATGGATTAGTCTTTTTGAATTCTTAAAACAAGTCAATGAAGGGCCGGTGAGATGGCTCAGTGGCGTAAGTGCCTGCCTTGCAAGCGCGAGGGCCCGAGTTCAACTCCCGGATCCCACATACGGAAAAGGGGCCGGTGATATCGCTCAGCGGCACGGGCGCCTGCTGGCGCACGAGGTCCTGAGGTCGACCCCCCGGTACCCACAAAAAAAAAAAAAAAAAAAGTCAATGAAAACTCCATAATTTGATTTCATGGGTGGTTTCCCAGTTCATTGTTCTCATCAGCCTTATATATCAAGCGTTGATTGCAATGGAGTGAAGATAAAAAGTCCTCCAAAAGGTGACCTTCACATCGTGTTATTGCTTCAGCCAAAGTATTTCATCGCAGTCCAATGCGGTGATCTGTGTTCATGTGCTTCTTCCCCATTGGTCCACCAGCAGCTTTAGCTGGCACAGTTTTAAAGCCCTCTCTTTACATGGAATCCTGTTCCCTCTCTCTTCTCCCACATCTTCTCTCCCCTCTTCTAATATCCTCACTCTTACCCAGATCCTGCCACATCTAATGAGTTTATGCTTATTTTTAAACTCTTTTCCATGAGGTGGTATCTGTACTGCAGAGGAAAGAATGTAATCCATCCTGCAGAAGTTAAACCATGAGTTCATGTGAAGAGCAGGAGGCAGTGAGAAGGAATATGTGATGGAACTTTCCATGGAAATGCTAAACTCAGGATTACAAGTCTAACTCCGATTAGAGAGTTTACAATGCTTGTGCTAGAACTCATCAATGCAATTGGCTCAAGTTTAGAGAAAGGAAAAGAGAGGATGAAAGAAAGAAAAAACGACAGGCAGAGAACATGGAGAGATGGAGGAAGAAAAGGGAAGAGAAGGAAAAGACAGAAGAAAAATGAAGAGAAAGACAAGAATTTTTATACAGGCATGGTTATCTGCTCTTAAAATATAGCTTTCAATCAGTCATGGTGGCTCATGCCTGTAATCCCGGCATTCAGGAGGCTGAGGCAGGAGGATTTCTGTGAGTTTGAGGCCAGCCTGGGCTACATAGTGAGTTCAGGTCCAGCCTGAACTACATAGCGAGACCCTATCTAAAAAAAAAAAAAAAGCTTTCATATGGCCAATAAAGATAATTTTCTTTTAGAGAATCAAATTTTATCCTGCCAATGCCTTCATCTTTGCAAATTCATATCAGAGGTTATTAATAGGTGAGTAATGGTATGATTGAAGAATTGGATGTAAACAATCTATACATCTTGAAGAACAACAAAATTACACATGGGCCAGTGATTTGGATGTGTATTATATACTTGTGTTGTAGTACACATGTTTTAGGTCTTATGAAAAACAGGGAAGGAGCATTTCTGTTCCTTTGGCATTCTCATTTCAGGAGCGGTGAGCAGATCTGCCAATTCTCTCTACTTCCTCTCTTCTCTTTCTTCACTGGGGCTCCTTGTTTTTGCCAGTACTCTGTTAAAGCAGCAGCAGCTTGACTCTTTCTTTCTCCCTAATCCTACTAGCATGATCTTTCCAAAACATGAACACACTGAATTCCCTTTGCTGAAGGATCTTAAAGTCCTTCAGTGCCCTTCCCTTGCCTTATAATAAAATGCGAACACCCTCACCAAGCATAGAAGACCTTTTGTGAGTCACCCTCATTTAAATGTTAGTTCTCTACTCTTCACTGGAACTCGATCTGCGTGTTGAGTGAAACTGCTTGCAGTTCCAGAAGAGGTCACACTCCAGCATGATGCCACATCTGTGCACAGGCTGTTACTTCTGCGGGGTCATCTTTGGCCCGTGCTTCCACCTGGCTGGTTCAATGTTGGCCTTGCCTCTTTCAAGAAGCTTCACCTGCTCCAACCTGCCCCTACCTGCCTCTCAGTCCCATGATCTGTTGAGTTGTCCCTCCGGAGGCTACTCCCATCGTACATTGATGTTCTTCATTACGGTACATGTTAGAATTTGTTTGTATTCCTGTCTTCCCACTCAATTTTGAATTCCTTTGCAGCAGGCACCTGACACATTCCTAGCACAGACTAAGTGCTCAGTACAGTAAACCTTTGTCAAATTAAGGAATTAATGAACTACTGCACAACATGGCAGCCAAAAGAAATGAAAGGCAGATGAGAACATAAGCTTTGGGGCTGGCAGTAATAGTGGTGGTGGAGTTGTTGTTCTACAGTAGAATTTGACAAAATAATAAGAATCCGAAAGAACTGAGTTCTAGCCTGACTTTGAGCCAAATTAACTGTCTTCTTTTGAGCAAGATATTTAACCTCTCTAAAACTCAGCTGGCCATTCTATAAATACTAGAAATTGCATCAATGTTTCCAGTGAAGAGAAATAAAATATTGCACATGCAGCGCCTGCAGTATCACACTGAATGTATCAAGAATCTAATACATAATAGTCTAACAATTAAGAATCTAATGCATATTAACTATAGTCACTTGAATTTTACTATTCTCTAATCCTGATTAAATGAACCAGTTCAAAGCAACAAAATTAAAGAGCTTCAGACCAGTAACTTCAAATAGAGAATTATCAGTTAAGCAAACAAAAGCTTTTTGGCACCGGAAGGAGGAGTAGGGAAGAAGAAAGAAATGACAGAAGGATTAAGTTTCAAAATGGAGGGCAACATCTATTTATTCACATTAGTGAGACTGTATCACTGTACCACTATACTGTATTTCTCCTCTTCCTGCAATTCACTTTTCTATCTTTTATAGAAATAAATGTTTCTGTAAATAGGAAGTGTATAATTTGATGTGTTTTGATAAATTTAGGTATCTATGTAACCAACAGCCCAATCGCGACATTGAATATTTCAATAGCTTCAAAAAGTTGTCTTGTGCCCTGTTTTGGTCAATTCTTCCAAAGACATCAACTGTTGTGATTTATATCACCATAAATAAGTTCAGCTTGTTCTTGAGCTTTATATAAGAGGAATCATGTGTCTTCATACAGCATTAGTTTGTGAGATTTATCCATATTGTTGTGTGTATGAGTAACTCACTTTTCTATTACTGAATAGTATGTGTTTGTATACCTATGTTGCACTTACCCTTTCTCTCATTGATGGGTATTTGGATTGTTTTCCACCACAATCCATCTCTAGAACTCTTTTCATCTTGCGTAAGCAAAACTCTGTACTCACTAAAAAACACTCACTATTCTCTCTTTCCCTTAGGTCCTGGAAAATGCCATTCTACTTTATTTCTGTTGTTTTGATTACTCTTAACTAACATGTAAATGGAATCATATAATATGTGTCTTGTTGTGCTTCTCTTATTCCACTTAACACAAAGACAGCCAGGTTCATTCATGTTGAAGTATATATCAGAAATATAACAGTTTTATCTTTCATCTATCTGTCTGTCTATCTGTTGATGGTGCTGGAGATCAAACCAGGGCCTCATACATGAGAGGCGAGAAGTCTACTACTGAGCTACATCCCAATCCCAGGAATTGATTTTTGAAGACTGATTCAATCCTGCCTTCCTGAGATAGGCACTACTTGGTTGTAATGTGTTGCCTTTTTTATACATTGCTGGCTTCTATTTGCTAATAGATTGGTAAGGATTTTGCACTTTTGGGCATAATGAGTATTAGTCTATTATTTTTTTCTTGTAATGTCCTTGAAAAGTTTTGTGAATTAAGATTATGCTAGCATCATAAAATGGGTTGAAAACTATGTCCTCATTATTTTTAGTAGAGTTTTCTAAGACATGAGACCACCTAGGTTTGGCATTGTCTTCATACACAGGTTTTAATACAAATTTTATTTTCAAACCAATTTTGCTTTGAAAAGTTCAGACTTTCTATTTCTTGTTAGTTTTGTTAAAATATTTGTCTATTTATTTAGTTATATTAACATAGAGTTGTTTAAAATATTCTTTTATGATGCCTTTAAAAGTTATTGGCTATCTAGCAGTATCCCTTCTCTTTTCACAGAATTAATCATATGTTGCTTGACTGTCTTGCTGGATTGTAAAATTTAAAAGTCCTTTTAAATAATTAAATTTTGGCTTTTTAAATTTTTCTGTATTATTTATTTTCTGTTTTATATATTTCTTTTCTTTTCCTCAATATTTTCTTTCTTCTGCTTGCTTTGGGCTGAAGTTGCTTGTTTTCTAGTATTTTTAGGCAAAAATTTAGGTTATTGATTTTTAAAGTTTTATTCCTTTATTGTGTAAGCCTTCAAAGCTATAAATATCCCTCTAAGTACTCATTTAGCTTTAATCCAAACTGTTGATGTTATATTTTCATTATCACCGGGCTTGAACTTTTCTTCCTAGATTTATCGATATATAAATTACGTAAAATAAAATTCATCCATTTTAATTGTACAACTTGGTGAGTTTTGGCAATTCTGTAAACCATGTACACTAGAAACAAACAAAATACACACTGTATTTTCATCACCCCACAAAGTGTACTTATGTCTCTTTGCAGGCATTGCTTTTTGTCTTAGTCTGTTTTGTGCTATGACAGCAAGAATATCTGAGACCAGGTAACTTATAAAGAACAGAAACTCATTGGCTCATGGTTGTGGGGGCTAAGGAGTCCATGAATATGGCACCAGCATCTGGTAAGAGCCTTTTTACTGTTTCATCTCATGCTGGTAATGCAGAAGGACCACAGAGGGCAAGAGTGTGAAGGGGCCAATTTACATTTATAGGAAACATACTCTTGCAGAAACAAAACCACTCTGGTAATAACAACATTAATCCACTTATGGGAGCAGAGCCCTCATGACCTACATACCTGCCATTAGACCCCACTTCCCCACACTAGTGTTGGAGATTAACTTTCCAATACAGGAATATGAGGGACACATTTAAATCACAGAGCTTTCCTCCAATCCTTGGCCTTGGCAACCGCAGTTCTGTTACGGAGTTTTGCCTTTTTCAGTATTTTGTATAAAATGGAACAATATAGGGAATAGTCTTTTGTTTTGTCTTATTTCATTGACTTTGTTTTCAGATTCTTTATGTTGTGTGTGTTAATATTTAGTTCTTTATATTGCTGAATAGTATTGCATAGTACAGACTCACCCATTAATAGATATTCAATTGCCTCCACTTTCAGCTCTTATGAACAATACTGCTATAGAAGTCTCTTTATGGACATTTGCTTAATTTATTACTTTGATACCTAGAAATGAAATTACAGGGTCAAGTAATATGTATATTTAGACTTAAGAGTGTACTGTTTTTCAAAAATACTGTAACATTTCGCATTTCCTCTATGAGAGTTTCAGTTGTTCCACATTCCTCACCAGCACCTGGTATTGCTAGTCTTTTTAATTTTAGCCATTCTAGTGGGGGTGTAGTGGAATTTTATGGTGGTTTTCATTTGTGTTCTTCTGATGACTAGAGATAATGAATACATTTTCACATGATTATTTTTCATCTGTGTATATCCTTATGTGAAGAGCTTGTTCAAATCTTTTGCCAAATTTTTCCTTGTGTTTGTTTGCTTGCTACATAAGATTGTAAATATTCTTTATGGATACTGGATACTAAGCCTTGAACAGACATGCTTTACAAATATTTTCTCTCAATATACAGCTTGCCTTTTCATTTCCTTCATTGTGTTTCTAAAAGAATAAGTTTTAAATTTTACTAAACTCCATGCTGTCTTTAATAATTAGTGTCCTATTTAGATAAATCTCTGATTAACTCAGTGTCATGAAGATTTTTCTATTATCTTATCTATGAGTTTTATTGTGCTAGATTTTATAGTTAAGTATTGTATGTGGAGTTAATGTTTGCTTACAGTATAAGGATCAAAATTATTTTTTACAATCCAGGGCCAGTTGATCCATACCTGTAATCTTAGCACTCGGGGGGCTAAGGCAGGAGAATAGCTGTGAGTTTGAGGCCCACCTGGGCTATGTAGTGAGTTCAAGACCAGTCTGGACTGCATAGTAAGATACTGTCTTAAAAAAAATCCAATAATATATACATAATTATCTCAACACATTTTGGTCAAAAGACTATCTTTCCCACATTGAATTATTTCGGTAACTATTGAAAACTAATAGATCATATTAGTGTGTATCTATTTACGAATTGTCTATTTTGTTCCATTGATCTATCTTACTGTCCTTACACAAGTACCACAGTCTTGGATACTGTAGCTTTATAGTACTTTTGAAAGTATGCAGTTGTGTTCTCCAATCTTTTCATCATTTTCAAAATTCTCATTGTTAGTTTTGTCTTTCCTTCTTCCTATAAATATCAAAAGTAGCTTATTAATTTTTTTAACCAAGCCATTAGTATTATAGTGGGTATTGTATTGAATCAATAGATCAATTTAGAGAGAATTGCGAATTTAACAATATCAAATCTTCTAATCCATGAGCATGCATATTTCTCTGATTATATAGATCCACTTTTACCTTTATCAGCAAAGTTCTCTAGTTTTTAGTATAGATATGTAATACTTCTTTTGATAAATTTATTACCAGATTTTTTATGTGATTATGCATGGAATATTTTAGAGTGTTCCTATATGCTCATTGCTAGTATACAGAAATATAGTACTTGATTTTGTTTATTGAATTTGTGACCTACAATCTTGTTATATTCACTTATTCATGTTTTGACACCATTAGTTTTTCTTTTTTTAGAATTTTCTATTTAGACAATCATTTTATATACAAACATAGACTTTCACTTCTTCCTATCCAGTTTGTATGCCTTTTTCACGGCTAGCATATTGCTAATGACACAGTGAAATATTAAGTAGGCACAGTGAAGCTGAATATTGCTGCCTTGTCTTTGATCTAAGGTGGAATCACTATTTTCTGAGACTGAGTTATCATTGATGTTATCTGGAAGTGTTCATTGATATTCTTTTTTTTTGGTACCAGGAATCGAACTCAGGACCTTGCGCTTGCCAGGCAGGTACCTGTGCCGCTGAACTATATCCCCAGCTCAGTGATATTCTTTTTTTTGGAGGGGGTACTGGGGGTCTATCTCAGGACCTCGTGTGCCAGCAGGCACCCGTGCCGCTGAGCGATATCACCGGCCCCTTTTTCCGGGAGTCGAACTCGGGCCCTCGCGCTTGCCAGGCAGGCGCTTACACCGCTGAGCCATCTCACCGGCCCTCGTTGATATTCTTAAATCAGATTTAGGAAGATTGTCTTCTTGTTGAGAGTTTCCATCATAAATAGGTGTTAAACTTTTATGAAATGCTTTTTCTACATCAGTTGAAATAATTATATGGTTTTTAAAATCTTTGTTAATATGGTGAAATATATTGATTTATTTTCAAATGCTAAATCTCATGTGGTCATAAATTATTATACTTTTTACATATTGCTGGACTCAATTTCCAAAATTTTGTTAGGGGATTTAGCGTTTATATTCATGTGATGTGTAAATGGGATGTCTTTTCCTGCAATATCTTTTGTTTTAATCAGGAGAATGTTAACCTTATTAAATGAGCTGAATATCTTTTCTCCTATTTTCTGAAAGGTTTCAAAGGAGAATTTATTATGGCTTTAAAGAGTAGAATATTTAAATGCCACTGAGATTGTCCGAAGTAAATTCTATATACAAGGCAAATAGAATATTGATGCCAAAACCTGATATAAAATTTATATGAATAAGAAAAACAAATCTATCTCATGTATAATTGCAATCAGGATCCATGTTAACATGTTATTAGCGTTAACATTTTATTAACATGTTAATAAAGTAATGCATGATAACCAAGTGAGTATATTCTATGAATTCAAGAATACACAACTACTCTCCTAACATATATATCCCAGATTTATATGCATATAAAAAACCCCAGAAAAACTGGATGCTTATTACACCACTAATATTTAGTATTTTAGTGGAGTTATTAATTTACGCCCTAAGACTAGACAAGAAAAACAATGGTGTACAAACTGAAAAGAAAGAGATAAAATGCACTGCATTTCCAGTTTTTAAATTTTTTCCTGTAGAACAGATAAGGGAACTGATTGAAAAATACACCAATATCAGAAGCATAATTTAAACTAATATATAGAAATCAATAGCCTTCAAAAAAAGATATTTTCATCATTTATAGTAGGAACAAAAAAAGATAAAATACTTAAGAATAAGATCAATATAAATAGACCAAACCCAAATAAGGAAAACTTAAAAATTCCTGAAGAATAAAAAGTACTACTGAATATGTGTATATATATATATATATATATATATACATATATATATACACATATATGTATTATATATATAATATATTATATAATATAATAGGTATATTATATATTTTAATATATATTATATATTTTATTATATATTATATATGTATATAATATTATATATATATAAATTATTATTTTTTTGTGTGTGTGGGTACCGGGGGTCGACCTCAGGACCTCGCACGCCAGCAGGCGCCCGTGCCGCTGAGCGATATCACCGGCCCTTTTTTTCGTATGTGGGTTCACGGGAGTCGAACTAGGGCCCTCGTGCTTGCCAGGCAGGTGCTTACGCCGTTGAGCCATCTCACCGGACCATAAATTATTCTTGATAAAACATTACATTTATTCTCTTTCATAAATCTAACAAGATACAATAAGAACACCCAGAAAAACTTGAAAGCTTCCATATATACCTATAATCTTAACCTTGAATACATAGGCCAGTAGGGCAGGGTAGAAATTCCAAAACAGATACAAACACAGGTAGAAGCTTGGATTGGTAAAGATGACATTTCAATTCATGTTTTTGTAAATGGCATATAGACAACTGAACAAAAGGCAATGTCAGGTCCATAGTTCATATTGTAAGTCAAGATAAATGCAAAATGGGTCAATATTTACATGTTAAAATAAAACCAAATAAGTATTTCAAGAAAATAGAGGTGAATTTTATTATAAAACAATAGTGGGGAGGCTCTTTCTACCTATAATTCAATTCTAAAACCTAAAGAGCAAATAATGATAAAATCAAATGTATAAACTTTTTAAAGAATTTAAGCATGGCTAAAAAATCCACCCAAGCAAAATCCAGAGACATAAGAAAATTGATCAAAATATTGCAATTCATAAGCAAAATCTGATTTCCTTTATATATGATAGCTCCCAGAATTCAGGATTAAAGAAACTACCAATAACAGAAATGGGCAAAGGAAATGGAAAATCATTCATGGTAAGTGTTTCATGATAAGAATTCACATATTAAAACTATACTAAGATAATATGTGTCATCTATCTGTTTGGCAAAATCCAAGTGTGGCATATACTTCTTCCTTGGCAAGAGTGTAGAGAAAAAAAAAACACAGTTATTCTGAAACCTTATTGGAGAGAGAATAAAATGCTACAGCCACTAAGGAAGGCAGACTGGTGGTACCTATCAGCGTAGCATCATGACATCAGCATTGCAGATATCCTGTAAGCCAGTAACAATCCATCTCAGAATTTAGCTATTAGTTACACCTGCACACAAATGGTACATCATATGCAAAAGGGTATTTACTGCAGTATTGCTTTCAATAGAAAAATACTAGAAACTACTCAAGAGTTCAGTAATTAGTAAACTGTTAAAATCTAATACTATATTCATAGATTGGAATACTCTGAAGCTGTCAAAAAGACATACTGATATAGAGAAAGCTCTGTATTATATTAAATGGAAAAAAAAGGAAAAGAGCAGAAAAACTCTACCTTTTGTATAAGGAAGAAAGGTATAAGAATATTTATCTATATGTTTATAACAAAATAATGTAAAGGCAAATAGAAACTGATAACAATGTAAAGTGGACAAGGGAAGAAGATGTTAGATAAAAGAGAGAAGAGCAAATCTTCTCATTTTATGTATCAGTCTATTTTCCATGACTATAACAAAATGCTTGAGGCTGGGTAGTTTATAAAGAAAAGATGTTTAATTTAGCTTACAGTTCTTGAGGTTCAAGGACTTGACACTGACATTGTCTCAGCTCTAGTGATGACCTCATAGCATCCTGGTGGGAATCCAAACAAGAGGGAGAGATAACATGGCAAAACAGGAAGTCGGAAAGAGGGGAGGGGCCAGCAATGACCTCCCACTTAGCCCTACTTCTTAAAGGTCCCACCAGCCTTTAGCATCACCACATTGAGGACCAAGCTTTCAATACATGAACCTTTGGAAGACAAACATTATCCAAAGAACAGTAGTGTACTTTCTTTAGTTTTGATTTTTGAGTCATTTTCAAAAATAGTTTTTTGAAGGACAAATAAAGTTAAGATCCACAGAAATATTATAAAAATATTGTTATGCAGTACAATGCACCAGGCTTCTGTCCTATGCTATGTGGTTCTGTAAGGTGTTTGCATGTGAAGAAATCATGATTGGCTGGGAAGGTGGGGCAGGGCCTTGGGGACTGGTGCTCCAGAGGGTGTTATGGGGCAGTGGCCTGGCACCAAGTCACAGAGGACACAGGGTACTACATTAGCCCAGTTTATCTTGGCTCTGAGGATGGCCTAATTCCACTCATTGTCTTAATTCTCTATAATAGCTACTCAGTCAAGGAACCGCCTTGGGAAAGAAGTAATAGTTTACCCAGACCAGTTTCCGCTTTTGCAACCTGTTCCTGCAAAGGTCCTGAGGAACATTAGCAAAGTTTTCCACCACCTTCCTTTGACAGGGCTTTCTTTAATTACCTTTTCTTTCCCAGGAAGACTATTCCACTGCACCTAATCTAAATTTGGGTTTCTTAATTCCATTCTAGGTCTTATGGAAATAGCTTGGGCAATCCAAATAATTATCATCTTTGCAGATGTTTCAGGGAGGCAGAGATTCTTAAATGATCTCTGTCATCAGAGCTTATGCTAGCTGTGGATTCACACCCACAAGCGTTTCCTTGGGGGAGCCCTGGAAACAAAAGCACTGAGATTGCTCAGGCTGCTGGCTCCAGCATACTGACCTTTCCAGGTAATGGAAACAACAATAACAAAAAAAGAAAAAATCACTAGCTCTGGTATTATCCTTCAGCTTTGACACCAGTGTGATTCTTTAGTCACCACAGATGAGCCTCTGTGGGAGTCCCTGAATTGACCCATTGGGGTGAATCTCCATTTCCTGGCTTTTTGTCCATTCAGTCGGCATAATAAAAGTACACCAGTGAGCAGTTCAAAGAAGATATCTTAATTTTTAAAATTGGGCACAATTTTAGAAGTACCTCCTAAAAAAGGAAAAGTTCAAACTCTCACCCTCTTAAACTTTATCCATCTTAAGATTCCTCTCCTAGAATTCTATCCAACTCCCAAGATGTGGGAGTAGGGACTCCCTTCACTCAAAGGGAGATTTCGTTCTGAGCAGCCTCCCTTTCTGAAACTGTGAGTTTCAGCTGGGCAGGCAGTGATTCTGGTGACTCTAAGTCCTTTGGGGATGGTGGAGGTGGTACTTCGTGATCTGCTAGGTTTGTCTACCTTTGCACTGGTGTGAGTTACAAACAGATGAGCTCCTTAACTAGGGGACTTATTAAAATAGCTGTCATGAGAGGCAGTTCCATGTAACGCAGTGCAAAGGGAGGAGCGAGACTCCCTGGCATCAAATCCCAGCTCCACTTAGAACAGTGCCTAGCAGGCACCAGGTAAGTACCTGCTATCATTCTATGGGTGCAAATAATTTCTGGAAATGTTTTAGAATTCTGCTGCTTGGTGAATTTAAAAAGCAATTTGAAGTGATTATCTGAGAAGCTGATATAGCCTTATTAGAGGGAAAAGTAATATTTATATATAAGAGCTCCGAGACCGTTCGCACTATGTAGAAAGAGGATTCAATATTTCTTGTTGCTTCTTCCTCAAACCGTATCTCTTGAATTCACATGTAGGGCTTATTACTCCCAGCTTGAATCGTTTAGAAAATGAACTATGCTTCTTCCCATTGCTTCTATTCTCCTTATTATTTCACTTGAATATCACAGTGCTCTTTCTCTATTGCAAAAGTTTGTCAAGTGGGGGACCTTCATTAACTTTCTTCTTTGAAATCATGGTGGAATAGAAGTTGGCATAAAATAATTTCCATATAATTTTAATACTATATCAGTAGCTTTGAGGAACCAAAGGAGCTATACAGAGATAGGCAGAGAATTTTAGCATCAACATTTCCCTTTTTAAAGATATGCTAATTGTAATAAGATCCTTTTTTATTCAAAGTATACTTAGAATAGTTCTCCATAGATTTGAATCTTTGAGAACAATACCCCTAGAGTCACTGAGTACACTGTGTGGTGACTCAGCCCTGGGTGACATCTGCTCTGTGTATCCCCAGGAATAGCTTTAGCAATTATTGCCAAGCTAGTTAATGTGGTCCAGTTATTAAGAAGATAGGAATCCTACTTTATATTGTACAAAAACCTACAAAAGGGACATCTTTACCATTATATCCAGGCAATGTGTGTGGATTTAGAACATTTCTAGATTTTGTATGAAATTTAAGAAGCTATTTTTAATCTTTTTTAAAATGATAAAGATGTTTAAGGAAGAGTTATCGAGAGAAGAAAAGAATGGTTTGCACAATATAATTATAAAAATTCTAAAATGAAGAAACTGAAAAATCATCTACTGCAGTATTTCACAAGATGTTGTCATCTCTTCAGTGGTATTCCTGTTGGAGATGATGCTATGATCAAAGAGGGACATATGTAGCCTTAGGAGGCAAGAGGATCAGAGCTTAAATATCAGTCCCATCACTTTCTAGCTATTTGACCTAAGTCAAGTTGCTTAACTTCTACTACCTTCGGTTTTCTTACAGTAAGCTGGTGCATAAAACCTGCCATATATGCTGTTGCTAAGGGTTATTAAGTAAGAAAATATAAAGAAAATGTTTGTCACTAGAGATAATATTGTGCCATGCCTGTGTATGCCATGAATACGCCATAAAAACCACTTAACCATAATAAGTATTCAATAAAGCTTAATAAAAGCCAACACATCTCATTTAGTTCTGACTCTTTTTCTTGGTCTACCTACTTTGAAGGGTTGTCATTAGGCAGGTATTTACAATATTTAAAGAACCTAGCTCATGGTGGATGATCTATAAGTTATAGGGGTCATTATTATATCTCCCAGGTGATCATTCTGCATCATTTATTCATTCATAAAATGGAGTATTTAGAAACCATTCATTATGTGCCAGAGGTTTGCAGAAACCCAATGAATGATACACCTATGTTCTGTGTCCAAGTTTGGGGTAATTGGAGTGACAGGCAGAGAGAACGAAGTCATGCTAGTTACAAGGGATGGAACACCATGCTTACTAGCAAGACAGAAAAAAGTAACTCTCCCTTAAACTGTGACTGACCTTCCAGGAAAGTCACTTTCAATTATTTTAAATCCTTTAACATTTCTCTTACCTTTCTCTTCCAAAGTTAGCAAGCCCTGGTGGAAACTGAAATGCACACAGTAGGCAGATATAAAACAGCAAGCAATGGTGAGCCCTGCCTGTTGAATAGACCACTACAAAGGCACTTGACCACCTTCAGCTATCCAGAGCAAATGAAGACCAGCTCCAGCTAAGAAAGAGACTGTGAACTCAGTCATCCAGACACCAGCAGCTGCAGCCCGCAGCTATAAATATCACCGGAACCCAGGCAGGCCTTGGAATCATTTTTGGAATTTTAATATACACATGAAAATATGTTATCAGCCATTTAAAAAGGTGATATAGAAGACAGTAACTGGCAACAAAATTGCTCACATATAAAAAGATGTTTATATAGTCTTAAATTTATGAAACAAAGTATGGTGCGATTTTGTAAAATAAAGTATGTAGAAAAAAAACTAGAAGTAGAGTTTCTGTACTTAGTTACTACCATGGGTACCTGTGGGTTGTAGCATTATGGGTGGTTCTTGTTAGCTTTCCTTTATGCTTGTGTATTTCCCATGGCTTCCAATGTAAATACATATTGTTTTGGTAGTCAATAGAACAGTATTATCTTAAAAATTCATGCTTAGGAGTGAAGGGCAAATATAGAAATCTAATAACTGTGAGAGTTACTATTCTTTCTGTTCTACCTATATAATATATAATATGGTGTGGTGTGTTTGTGTCTAGTAATGTTTGTACTAAGTTATATAAAAGCTAACTGGGAGCTGCCATTCATCTACAGGTTCTAATTAAATTGAACCGTACATATCTAATATCCTTTATAAATTTCAGGAGAAAAATTTGCCCATTTTAGTGATCATCCTATCCTGCAATAGAGAACAAACCGCAGTTTAAAAACATACCTTCATAGAATCAAGTTGTAACAGACAATGGAAAATATCGCATAATTATAGCTGCCGAAAGAATGCAAATAATTAAGAAAACCTTTTGTTCTTCAAGTTTTTGTTCCACTGTTTATTCACTGGAATGACTTAGCATTTCAGAAGTTCACAACAGGCTTGGGACTGGTTCATTAACTCTAATCTGATTAGGTCTTGTTTCTTTGTTCTCTGTGTCCTCAGGTGGCAATTTTGGCTGCACACTGTACATTTTTGCCCTGTGTCTAGGTACAGAAACATAACTCTGCCTGTGTATTACATAATAAGAACGAGGTTCTCAGGGCATCAATCCTAAAAGGCAAATCTGGTTAACAGAGTCTACTTCTGTCCAAATAATCTTCAGCATGTGAATTTTATGCTTGTAATACACATATGTATCAAAGCACTGTCTATGCATTTATGTATGGGTAGCCAGGCATGTATTTTCCCAGAGCAACTACCAGATAAACATAAGTCACCTTTTAAAAATGATAGTAAAGTTTTCCTAAATTTATAAATAAAATATGTAAATAAATTTAAATAAATATAAGTTAAGTAAAACAAAGTACTAATAAATATAAATAATATATATTTAAATAAATATATATATATAAATTCACTAAATTTCTTTTGCATATTTGTAAATAAAATACCTAAGTTTTTCTCATTTATTTAGACATTTAGCAAACATTTAAGTAACGGTTTATGTAATATGATTTGGGGTCAGGTGGTAAGAAGGGTGAAAGTCATGGTAAGGAGGGGTACTTGTTAGAAAAAGGGACTGCAATGTAAGGTCAGTTGGATAAGGAAAATGACAGAATCATGTGGAAATGTTAGATATGAAAGTTACATATGAAATAAGTATGATGAGGGGCTGGCGAGATGGTTCAGCGGCATAAGCGCCTGCCTGGCAAGCGCGAGGGCCCGAGTTCGACTCCCGGAACCCACATACGAAAAAAGGGCCGGTGATATCGCTCAGCAGCATGGGCGCCTGCTGGCGCGCGAGGGCCTGAGGTGAACCCCCGGTACCCACCAAAAAAAAAAAAAAAAAAAAAAAAAGAAATATGCATGATGACCTAGTAAAATCTTAAATATTGAAGAGCAAATGTGAGTCATCTTGTATGCCAATAGGCAGGAAAGATTGTTGAGTGGAAAATTTGTCTCCAGATTCTATCACAGAAGTCTTGTTGGAATATCCTGAAGGCACAGGTAAATAAGTAAACATATATCAGGAAGTTTCTACTTCAATAAATTCACCTAGATTTTATAGTCAATGAATCAACCAGAAAAAAGCATTCTGCTATTAGCATATTTTTAAAATTTTATGTTACTTCAAAAATAATGGGCCGGTGAGATGGCTCAGCAGCGTAAGCGCCTGCCTTGCAAGCGCAAGGGCCCGAGTTCGACTCCCGGAACCTACATACAAAAAGGGGCCGGTGATATCGCTCAGCGGCACGGGCGCCTGCTGGCGCGTGAGGTCCTGAGGTCGCACCCTGGTACCCACAAAAAAAAAAATAAATAAATAAAAATAAAATTGTACTTTATGTACTTAGGAACTTAGGGGCTGTAAAGTCATATTTTGGACTTGACAGCAATGCTAGTGACTAGGAAAAGAAAAGGAAGTCAAATATCAGGGCATGTCCCCAGACTTCAGCACTTTCTGATGGAGCTGGGTAGGCTGGAGGCTCTGGAAGTTTCTAGAATAGAGACTGTACATTCTTTGGTCCCAGGACAAATGGAGCCTTCACACACTTTTCTGACAACAGGCCATTCTATGAACATGCAGTCCTTGGCTCCTGGAGGAGCAGGTTGCTTAACAGATACCTGTGCAACATGTAGAGAATATTTTCATTGCAATCGGCTTGTAACGTTTACACAGTTGAAGGTGTTTGGTTCATTCGGTACCAGCTTAGAAGCTGAATATGCGAAATGTGTGCCAGACTGGCTGTCACCCTGTGCATGACAAGCAGCAACACCCGACCAAAACAGATATGATGACAGGGCCTCAAACTACATCAGGACAAGAGCTCCTCAAGTTCTGTAATGACACCAAAATGAACTGCTGGCAATTGAAAAGAGCCAATAAATCTTATGCTGAAATCTATAAAGTGCACCTGTGTTTTCCATCCCCTTACCATGACACCAGTTTCCAAATTTGCAGTACAGTGCAAGACACAGTGAATCCTCCTCTATCTTAAGCTTCAAACCACTGCAGACTTGGACTGAAGAGAAAAGAAACCCTTGTGGTCTATCTTTTTTTTTAAGTTTTTGGTGCTTACTGGGCAATTCTAACATTAACAAGCTTAGTCCCACAAACACCTTCTGGACCAAAAGATAAGACTTCTTTTCCCCCAATCGTATTTCCTCAAATATTTTTTCAAAGCTAAAATATAAACCTTCTAATAGAATAATGCAAATTGGGTCTTAACTCTGAATGTTTTAGGAACTAAATACCACTTTGAAGAGCCACGAATTTGCAATGTCCATGTTAGAAAAGGAAAGCTAGAAACTGCTGTCAATGATGGGGGCAAGGATGACACCCCGAAGTGGGATTTTATCTGTCTCTAAGGTTATTTTGCACAAACTGAAAGTAGACACTGCTTCTGAAGTCAGACTCTAGCGAATGAAAATGCTGACGGTCATGAGGGGATTATCTTCTTGGCAGAGAAAAGGCCAGCTTGAATGCATCTCACTCCTGCTTGGAATTGGTTGATGGGATAAAATCATCTCAAGCACAAACCAGGGCAGTGAACAGTGAGGCAAGAAGCTAGTGTAACTCCTAAAATGGAGGTGCAGAAGAACCTTTGAAAAAAAGGCCATGGCTCCACGTGAAATTATTGTTTTTCTTTTTGTATTTTTGAGACAGAATTTGACTATGCAGTTCAGGCTGGCCTTGAATTCACTTTGTAGCCCAGGCTGGCCTTGAACTCATGGCAATTCTCCTGCCTCAGTCTCCCAAGTGCTGGGATTACAGGTATGGGCCACCACGCCCGGCGTGAAATAATTTTCAGAATCCTGCTTTTTCTTTTAAACAATGGAAAAGATTTCATTCAAATAACACTTGGGAAAAGATCACTATACATAGTGTCTTCCAATCTAATACATGATTAGTACTATAGGCTGGGTAATGCCCTTGTTTAATGGAAAATTAGTATATTCACATACGGAAGGTATATCAGATATGTCACGGAAAAGCACACAAGCTGTTCTGATTCTGTGGTTCTGGGCCTTCTGCATGTGAGCAAACACAAGCAATTATTTGAAACTGCACAGACTCAGAAGTACCGCATTATTACTAAATTAACTCACAACTAAATGACTGGCGAAAGCAGTGATTTTTTTGAACTAAGCTTACATAGCAACAACAACAAAACACATTTTCTGGTTGCAGATTTCTAGGCCCAAAGGCATAGCTCTAAAGCATAGGAGTGTCCCAGCTTCCCTGTGAGCTGGCCTTTTCTCAGCTGTTTCCTCTTTGGAGTGAATGGCCTCTTCTCCCTAAAAACAGTGCTTGGAGGAGGAGTGCTTGGCAAAGTAGGCTCAAGACCCAGAAAGAAGAAGAGCAGTACGAGGGGACTTCTGCCAAGTTATAGCTTTTACCCCAGTTGACGTTTTTGAGGTTCACTAACTAAAGATGACTAAGTATTGCTAGCAAGCTGTTTCCTAATAATGAGGCTTCAGTGAAAATTCAACTCCAATCAACTTTGAAAAATTCACTTATACATTTAAAAACACACACAATGATGGCAAACCTTAAAGCCTCCAGCCTTCCTTTCTCCTCACATCATGCCAGTCTGCCTTCACACTGCCTCTACTGTGAGCTCTTAGGAGTGGCAAGATCCCTGCAGCTGGGCGGTGGATTTCTTGCCTAAATGTTGTTTGCTGTTATCCAACGATGCTATGTGCATACTCAGCTGACATTTCTGCCAAGAAGCTGAAGTTGAGACACTGGCCACTTCAAATATGTGATTCACATTTCCAAATAACGTTCTTGTGTTTCTGCTACTGGGAGTGTTCTGGGAAATGCTGGCTTTTCTGTCACTTTCTTAGCTGTCCTGTAACTTAGCTTGAATTTATCTGGCTTTAAAATGGACATCCCTACTGTCATCAGAAGCTGAGGAGTTTCATTAACTTATTTGTTCTTGCCATATTCAAATATGATTACAAGCCACGTCTACATAGCTACTCAATGATTTATACCATGAGTGCTTCTCGGATTTCCTCTAACAGCACAGTTCAGTGAAATAACATTAATGTGACGAAAGTAGAAACCATTTTTATAGTGACGGGGATGGTATTCTGTATTTTAAAATGCCAATAACTATAATCAAATCAGTAGATAATTAGTTAATCCCTGTGAAGTTTAAGGTTAGCGTATCTTTACCCTAGGGAAAAATTTTTGCATGAACTTGAAGATAGATATGAACAACAATATCAAACCCACTATGTATCTACCATACTAATTCTGATGCCAATAGTAATATCCATTCTGTGCTGACAGATTACTGAAAAAAAAGTGTCTCTTCACTTTGGTCTGAAATGATGCCAGATTAGAAAAGGAAAATACATAGCTGTAAGTGGGTTGTTGTATTGTTTTCTGTTTTGCTTTTGTTTTTTTATTTGTTTTTGGTAAAATAACAAATAACAGGGACTTCATAGGCACTGACCAGCAGCGTGTTTTTTCCAAATATTTTCTGCAATATTACAATTCTAAATATAAATATCACAGCAAACTAAAAATAGAATGTCATTTTGGTTGGTACATGTGGGTATTAGTTTGCAGTCTTGCAATCTACCTGATAACCATAGACTCTGGATGGATTCCGGAGAATGGCTTTGATGCTCTATCCGGTTCAAACTGGCTTGAGTGCCTGAATTAGAAGTGTTAAAAGGGAACAGAAAATAAATCTCCCTATTGGCTGCTTTATCTGAGCATCATTGCTTAGGGCACAATTCTGAAAGAAGGTCAGGAATGACAGGGGGACAGGATTGTGCCTCTGGGAAATGAGATCAGTCATAACTATAGATATTTACCCTCATAAAAAGGTAACTATAAATGTATATGATTAAAAAATTGTTTTCTATTTTTGCAGTTTCCAAAATTTTAAAATTTAATAGAAATTCAGAGTAAAAGTTTTCCCATCATTCTTATCAACTTCTAACATGCCACTTGATACACTAGCAATATCAAATGTTAGCTTCTTTCTTTCTTTCTTTCAAAACCTGCTAGAATGTAAGTGCTAGGGAAATTTCATTTTGCATACTCCTCTAGCCTTAGATCTGGACTAATTCTGGACACGTAGTTGTTGTGCAATAAATGTATGTCAAATTAGTAATGATTAATCCCTTTCAACTCCGTGTTCCTGTGAATCTTATTGATAATATGCCTATAGCTTCTGAAATTACATTGCATTATTCCATATTCATTGAACATCAAAAGCAAAATCTTTTCATTGTTATTTCAGCATGCAGTCCAGATTCCCAACACCCTTTAGTATTATTACTTAAAATGAGCTGAGGCCTCCTAATTTGGAGAGTGACTAGCGGGTTATCAATTTAACAGCTTACGAGATTGTTTCTTGAGTAGAGACCAAAAATAACACTGGAATAGAATACATTTCCAAACTTCTCTTTTGACTGCACCGTTCAATTAAAGAAAGCTGAGAAAACATTACTTCAAAGTGCTTTCAAAAATGTGAAGTCAAATTTCTCACACAAATGGAGTACTGCTTTTATTTCACATGAGCACTTGTATCTGCTTTTAATAGACTATTGATAGAGAAATCTTGTTGATGCTGGAAAGAAATGAAGAAGAAATGTTTTACAAGTTGCAAATTTCAGCCAGTGAGTTCTGGGTTCTTGGGTTAGTAGGCATATATGTATCAACAAGAGTGCTTTCTCAAAAAAAAGACAGAATCTTGGAGCTGAGCTTGGAACTTCTGATTAGATAGAAAAACTGGGGTGCAGGGATCAAAAATACTGATCAAGTCCAGTCTGGACAACTTAGTGAGACCCTGTTAAAAATAAAAATTAAAAAGGCCTGGGATGTATTTAGTGGTAGAGCTCTTGCTATTATGTGCCAGCTGCTGGGTTCATTCCCTAGTACTGCAAATGAATAAATAAATAAAATGAAACAATAAAAAAACTTTGTTTATAAAAGATCCTATAGGACCTTAGTTTCCTCTTGATGTCAGGTGAAACCAGATTGTA
This sequence comes from Erethizon dorsatum, assembly GCA_028451465.1. Taxonomy (NCBI): domain Eukaryota; kingdom Metazoa; phylum Chordata; class Mammalia; order Rodentia; family Erethizontidae; genus Erethizon; species Erethizon dorsatum. Next base: position 140,202,238 of record CM051823.1, on the reverse strand, counting down.
ATTCAGGTATCTGGCCACCAGAAAAATGGCTATATGTTTTGATTATAAGAAATGTAAAATGCCTCAGAGGCTACTGAAACAGGCTCCCGTGGAAAAGGTTTATCTTTTCTACTCTTCAATAGACTGAGGCTTCTGTTGAGGTTAATGCCACAGATGTTAGAAAAAGTACAGAAAGAAAATTAAAACATTTATTTTGCAATTGCCAAACTAGAAAAGATTTTCTCACATATAACATTGCGAAGGAGTCCAGACAGGATGGGCTGATCTAATTTTACGTACAACCAAACAAAGATCTAAAGAGGTTCTCAATTACCCAGTGCCAAATAGTAGAAATAAACGGCAGAACAGCCATGCATCTTGGTTTTTTTTTTTTTTTTTTTTTTTTTTTTTTGGTATCGGGAATTGAACTTAGGACCTGGCGCTTGCCAGGCAGGTGCTGTGCCACTGAGCTATATCCCTGTACCCAGTCATGCATCTTTGGACTAGTGTTTGTTCCTTGATTCTTTCTCTTCCCCTACATATATACTATATCCAATATGTTTCCTAATTTCTTCCTTGACAGTTTCCTCTCTAGAGACATTGCATGGACAACTCAGTATTGTACTCAGCTCACAGTAACCAGCAGGAAGAAAGGAGGGCTGAACGTTACAGTTGTGCTGAGAACTAATTGAGATAATATATGTCAAAGTGCTTTGCTTTGCAAGTTATTGCATACTATACATAGGCATGCACATATTATACACAGGTATTATTATTATTATTATGTATTGCTCATCTTTTCTTAGGCATGAAGGCTTCATAAGGGAAGCTTATGAAGACACTTTAGAGGAACGCTATAGGTTGGCACCTGAGCCATGAAGAATCGCAACTTGATTAGGACCGAAAGTGGCTTTTACTGCTGGAAGCAGGGAGGTCTCTCAGCAAGATCATCCGCCTACTTCTCGTCTCTGGAATGAGGATGAAAGCGGACTGCCTCACTACCTTGCTATCTTCATCTCTTAATGTTTCCTGGTCTCTGCACTTCATTTTCTTGCCCTTAATTCCAAATTACTAGCAGTAATGAGATCCTACCTTGGAAAAGTCAGCCTTGAGCAGGAGTGCAGTCATTTCAACAGCCGCCTTTCTGGGCTCTCCTGCTGCGTCATGGTGTGGGGTGTGTGTTAGACATGAAACTGAATTACCAAAATCCTTTGCATCAGACAAATGCCACCAAATACTGTTACAAAAAATGCAGTGATTATTTGATCTGTTTTGCTGCTCTGAATAAGAACAAAGAAAACATTAACTTATCCAGTTGAGGTTGAAAAGGAGAAAATACTTGTAAATGGAAGAATACATGTCGTTGCTAACAGATTCAGAAATGTCACGCACTCTGCCACACGGGCTGATTTGCATCATTACCCTGCCTCTCCGTGTGCTTGTAGTTTGGACTGAGTCTCCTAAGACAGAATCTGTGTCACATCACACCTGATGTGTTCCTTCCGTATGTGGGAAGACCGACTCTCCACGCCACATCGAACCTGTCCACAACGCCTGGTCAAAAAATCCGTAAATCTCAGCTCCTCTAGCAGTTCATGGTTCTCCTTGAAATCTCACCTCAGGACCATGTACGTGCCTGGCTAATTCAAACAATATTCAAGAAATAAAATTGATTCTGTTACTCAGAGGTGGCCCCCCTATTTCTTCCAGGGAAATTGAAAAATTGGTTTGGAATGGCTTCTTTCCCATCTTCTTGTGAAGTGCTTGAGAGCAAAGGATGTTTTCAGTGGTATTTCCTCCAAAGTCATGGGAAGAAACATCTTTAAGGTGTTCAGAGGACTCAACAAACTTGGTCACACAGGCTCACTTAGTCAGAAATAAATCAAAAATTTTCAGAATCATTACAGACACAGAAAACTTCAAGTAGAAGCACACTTTCTAGTCTGACCTATACGTTCCATTCCTTTATTCTCATATCTGCAGAGTCTTTAGAAGAATAAACATACGGCTGTATTTACTAAGCATCTACTATGTACCACACCCAGAACCTGGACCCCACAAACATTATCTCCAGTTGGAAGATAGTCCCTTAGAGATATTGTTTATCCACGATGCAGATAAGGCAAGAGGTTCAGAAAAGGTGGGTAATTTGCATAAGACAACAAGAGCTGGGTAGAAAAATTCCAAGTTAGGTCTGTCTAATGCCAAAGCCTATGCACTGTGTGTGTGTGTGTGTGTGTGTGTGTGTGTGTCCATATGCACAAGATACCAAACTTCTATTTGGTCCTTATTATTTACTTATAGTAATTTGATTACACACTAGTCACTTAATTTCCTAAAAGGTTGGATTGACAGTGGGAACGACATTTCTTTCCTGGTATTTCATTGGATAATTGCAGAAGTGAAATGAGAAAACATATATGGTATGTTTTAAACACTGAAACACTTTCAAATCACAGATGTGTTCATTTGTTAGGATTAGGTATGACTACCTATAATAGACAGATTCAAAAGGATTGTGACACGTCTTTCTCAGATGAAAGATGAACTGGTGTGGGCTGTAGGATGGCATAACAGATTCCCAGTGTCTGGACCCCAGCATCCTCCAGCCTTGTTGCTCTTTTCCTCAGTATGTCACTTTCTGGGATCAAGTGGCCCCGAGGATATTATCTGTATTCAGCACATAAAAAGGTCAAAAGAAGGAAGTACTTCAACCGTCCCTTCTCAGAAGTCCCCCACATCAGTTCTACATCCTCCATTTTCCCATCATCCTAGATGACCCTCTAAAGCCTATGAAAACACACAAATTAGGCTGAGATGATGGGAATTAACTAGGGGATTAAGTGCCATGTGTCATTTTCCCTCTGAGGCATAAACTATGTTTTCAGAGCATCTCTAAGAGAAGATGAACATCGGACATCACCCTCTTTTCACAGGTGGCAGAAATGAAACACGAAGTGCCCATAGAACTTGGTTAAAGTCATGCAGTTTATTGATGATAAAATTGAAAGGGACATTTGGTAGTTACACTTCTACATGATGTTTTGTACAAAACAGCTGCACACAAAGTATAAATTTCACTCAGTTGGCAGCAGAAAAATCCAAACATCTTAAAAAATGACTCAGACTTGACTTTGAGCAAATATAACTGAAACTAGGGTTTTTCTAATAAAACAGAATGCTATAATAAAATAAATTCCAGCATTTGGAAAATTGGAAATAAAAATTATAGCTATGGACTCCTTCACTTTTGCCTTTTATTTTCATTTCAACAACAAAAACAAAAGGGGTCTCCTCTGACTGCTGATTCTTGAGCCACCCCTCCTTCCAAATTTCAGATATATTTGTGTTAAATAAAAACTACAGGAATCCATTGTTTTTGACTAAGGTCCTGTGCTGAAACCTAACAGAAAAAATTAATGATCAAAATGGGTCACTTGTACTAAGTTTCCAAACTGAAACTAGGTTGTTCTCTGACTTTCCTCAGGAGGATAAAAGATAGCTAAATTTCCCAAACTGTCCAGTTGGGATGATAACGAGTTCTCTTTGCCTTAATCATTGCATCCTTTAATCATTACCAAAAAAATCCCAAAGTAATTTGATGTTAATCAATCAGTTATTGGTCTATTATTCTGTTTACCTGGGCTTGCCTTATAAGGAAAGCAACTTTGAAAGGACCAAACCACTTCTCGTCCCTTGTTTCTGCTTTGAGCGGCCCTTCTCTGTCATAAAACCAAGCCTTTCTGCTCAGCCCATCAGGACACTTATTCTATTTGTTCAAATCTAGAATTAAGAAAATAATTCAAAAGATCTAAACTAACGTCTGTGACATTACCGTGGGTGATGGGGCTCTGGGGGGGCTGGCATGTGACAGTAAGGAAATAGTAGCAATGTTTGGCTACAGCATGCGCAGAGTGAGCAGGCTCATGGGGGTGAAAGGTAAATGACGTTAGGTTTAGGGATTTAAAATGTTGTACTGGGTCTAGGGCGCCTCCCATTAAGTTGTCCAGAGCATGGTTGACAATGTGACTGACAAGGTGCTGAGTCAGGTCAGCAGAGTCTATTGTGCATTTCCTTTCCCATAATTCACTCTGCTATAATTGGATGTACGAGATGCAGTCCATATGGATGAACCTTTGATGAGCTCTTACTGCGAGTCATGTAAGAGGATTTGGCATGCAGGCATCCTGGTTTGGGACCTTGGAATTTTCCAGGGCAGGCTTGTGGGGGTCTTTGCTTTTCTTTTCTTTGCCTCTGTGTGGTAAGCCTTAGCAAGGGCCAGAGGGTTAGCTAGAAAGCACTGCCCAGGTTAGGCGAGTGGAGAGGATTGATCTTGTGGTGAGTACAGGGGAATGGCCCCAAAGCCCCAGCTGTGCCATTTATATTAGAAAGGGACTCAAGTTTGCATATACAATAAATAGCTATAACAGCTTTTTAAAGTAAAGCACATGAGTATACATCATAGCATAAAATAAAACTGTGTATGGGATTCCAACAAATTCCAATATTACGGAAGGTGTCTAAACTACATTTCTTAGATAGTCAGAGGTCACCATCACTCTCCTCCACTGAGATGTCTTCAAGGGGACCTGAACATTGCCCACATGGCTTCCTCCCATACCTCATTTAGGTCTCTACTTAAATATCACTTCCTTAACACTAACTTCCCCATTTGTCCTGTCTAGAAAGCCCCGCCCACTCACCTATACCTCTTTCTCTCCCTCACCTGTTTCAATTTTCCTCCATGAACTTGTTACCTCCTACACTTGCTATATGTTTCTTTCTTATTTGTCCCCAGTTAAAATGTGAATTCTACAAGGACAGTACTTTGACTTATTGATTACCGTACTCCAATTTCTTAGAACAGTAACTGGGATACTTACAGAATAAATTAAAAAATACTGATAAAGTTGGACACTGTGATAAATCTGAGAAATTAACTGGTTTGGATAAGTGTTCCCCTAATATGTCCTTTAAATCACATCTTAGATGTCTCTGACTGAGCTTATGAAAGCCTCAGAAAGACCACAATAGATTTTATATAATGCTTTTCTTTTTCATTAAAATGTGAAATGTTGATGAAATTGGTCATTTCTATTAAGGTTTCTGCCTTCACAATATTTCTTCAAGTAACTGGTAATAAACTTGTAAGTCCTCAGATCAGAGAATCCCATATATATCCATATTCATTTACTTGTTAACTCATTGATTTCATTATTAAACAAATATCTTTTGAGTTCTTAACTAGGAGCTAGGCAACACTCTAGGCCCTGAGGATATAGTAGGAACCAGAAAGCCTTTGCTTTCATGGAGCTTATGTTTTAATGGGGGAGAGACAAATAACAAACAAATAAATATTTAGTTTGACAGATAAGAAATACTATAAAAAATAAAGCAGTAAGAGAGATAAGGTGTTGGGTGGGTAACCTATGGCAATTAGGAAAGGACACTTGAAGAAATAAGGGAGTTGGACACCGAAGGAATGGTGGGTAGTGTCTCAGAGGGAGGGGCTCCAGCCCCAGAGGATCCAAAGAGAAGGCCCTGGAGTGGTGGAGTCCCTGGGGTTTGCTGAAACTAGAAAAGGGGCAATGTGGGAGACGTGTGCCTCAGAGAGTTCTTTGGAATAATGTAGCTCTGGGGCAGAGAGTGAAGAAGGAGTGGCAACTTGATAAAGTCAGAGATAGACTATGAGGGAGAAGCCCTATCGGGTCTTGTAGGCCTCTGGAGGATTTGGCTTTACTCAGAATGGAGTGGGGTGTGTCTGAAGATTGTGAGGAGAGGAGCAACATTATCTGACCTACTTAATGCAAGATCAATCTCCTTACTGTGTTAACAGTAGGCTATGGGGCTGAGGACATATGAGAGGATTTCAGAGGGAAGTCATGGATGGCCCTGTGCAGCTGGCAGACAAAGTTACCGCACACTGAAGTGTGGAAGTAGGAGGATTTGGATGGGAATTGGGATTTGGGGCACCCAGTTGTCGGTAACAGAACTCCTTCTGCCTACTAAAGCAGTGAAGAAATAGATCAGTGTTAGGGTTGTGCAGGAGCCAGAGTGGTACAGGGCTGCCAGGGAGGTCCCCATGCCCATGGCTATGGGGCCACCGGGCAGAGACAGCCCTTGTCCAGGCCCAACTCCAGATACTGGACACCGGACACTGGAACTTCCTCCCCTCCTGCCAGAAACTCTAGTCATCACTGTCGCCTTCCCCAGAAAAAAGTACAAATCTAAGGGGATTCCACACAGCCATGGCTGTTCACTTCCCTTTCTAGTATGGGGCACCCTGTAGGCAGAGAAGCCTGGGGGATCTGAGAGAATGAGCTCCCAAAAGACTATATGAAAGGGTTTGACCGCCAGAAAACATGGCAAAGTTTCAGAGATATTCCTGAAATCACTGCTTTGCTTCTTACTGAATACTCAGTGAACAATTCAATTTTTAAATAGTTTTTTTTCTTTTTTTCTTCCCCTACTCCAGCCCTGGCCTAGGTTTCTTGTGCAACATGTGTCCAGCCTCATTCCAGACACTGGGTAAAGGTCTGACATGGGCTGATGGAAATGACGCCCCTGTTTGAGAAATCATTCTAGGAGAAAATGACAACATGTTTGAAACAAAATTCTAGAAGAATTGGAATTATTATTTTAAATTCTAAGAGAAGAATTAAATTTGCCTTACAGCGTGGGAGCAATACACACCAAGTAAATGATCAATGATCAAATTATCAATAGCGTGTGTCAATATTTTTAAATAGGTTATTCGTGAATCTCTGGTCTGGAGTTCCTTAAAAATCATCATTATCACTAGATAATTATTAATATGAAATTACTACTTATTGCTATCATTTTTTGAGAGGCTATTAGTTGTCATGGATTCAATGTTTGTGTTGCCCCCAAACACACAAAGTTCATATATTGAGGTCCTTACCACCAAGGTGCTGATATTAGGAGGTGGGGCCTTTGGGAGCTGATCAGGTCAGGAGGACAGAGCTCCCGTGAACCAAGGCTAGTGTCCTTATAAAAGAAAGTCAGAGAAAGCAGTTACCCTTTCTGTCATGTCAGGACAGAATGAGAAGGTACTGTCTCTGACAGAGTGGGCCCTCATCACACACTGATTCTGCAGCACCTTAGTCTTGGCCTTCCCAGCCTCCAGAACTAGAAAAAAGAAATTTCTCTTCTTTGTAAGCCACCCAGTTTTGATATTTTGTTATAGTAGTCCAAGTGGACTAAGGCACAGTGTTCAACGCTACTGTGCTCAATGCTTATTGTATTTTCAACAGCTCATTTTATTCTCCAATGCACAGGATTAGGCTTAGAGAATTTAAACTGTTAACTGGGAACTGGTGGGATTTCAATGTCTTAAACTCACAGGTACAGAGCTATATGCCCCCATTTACTCTCTAATAAGATATGATGTAAAGTATGGAGAGGACCTACATAATCCACAAATATAACAGTGTACTCTGACTAATCGCATTAAATGTACATTTTAACTTAATTTTAAAAAATTTTTAAAAAAATTTTTTTGGAGACAGAATCTTGCTATATAGCCCAGGCTGATCTTGCACTCATGATACATACTCCTGCTTCAGCCTCCTGAGGCCTGGGATTGCAGGCATGTGCCACCAAGCTCAACCATTAACTTTATTTTTCAAGTGTCATAAAATGTTCTTCTAGGTCTTGACTGCCAGAAGTTTATCTTTATTTATGTCTACAGAAATACACATATATGTACAAAAGTATATTTCTAGGTTACTTTGTAAGAAGAAAATAACAGGAAACCTAATATCATTTATTGAGATTTTTATTAACAAATTATAACATATTTATATTATAGTAGTATCTTGCATCCTTTAAAAGTATGAGAATATCTTTAAGATAGACTTTTAAATTAAAAACATCTAAACGCAAATAGCAATATAGTGTGATTCCATTTGTGAACAAACACACACAGATTTATATACTAATAGATGCATTAAATATTCTGAACATATCCACAAACTCTGGAAGAGGAGGAGAGGGACTTGTCAAGGGTAAGGAAGATTTTTAGTTTGCATCTTTCTGTGTGATTTCAGTTGTGCACTTTGTTTATAGATAACTTTTATAGTTATGTTAAGTGACTATTTTAATCCATTCTTTGTGTTTAATATTACTGAGTCTTTTGAAGAAGTTATTTTAGGTCTTTATCCACTTCTCTTTTTAAATTAGGAATCTGTGTAGGACTTTGTGTTGTTCTAATAACCATTGTTTTATTAGTCAAATTCTTTTTCTGGTATTTACTGCTAAAGTGCATAATATTAAATATGCAGACACTTACTAGAAATGGCTATAGTCTCCCTTTAAATTAAAACATCTTCGGCATGAATAATTGGATGGAAATTTAATCTCATAGCTAAGACTTATTTGGTGTCCCTTCAGTGCCAGGCTCTGTGACAAGCATGTCATTCATGTTCTCTTCCTAAATCTTCATACCTCTGCAACAGCGGTGCTTGTCTTGCTTTTTTACAGAGAACTCCAGGAGAGAAATGATTTGCCCAAGGGCATGCAGCTGCGCTGCAGCTGGGAAGGAGTGAAAGGAGAAGAGCCTGGAGGTCCTGAGGCCGGACAGAGAAGCCCATGTGTTGGACCATACCCTTCACTATCTCCTCAGTTCAGTTATGTCGATCCTGGAATTATTACTGTGATGCTGCCGAAGAAAATTAAATCATTGATCCTTTGATCCTTACACAGATGTAGTGAAATGTGAGACTTAAAACTGTTGAAAATTATTTAATAGTAGTATCTGGGAATTTGAGAGCAATACATTAGTCCCCACCTCACCATGAAGGATACATTCCAAGACCCCCAATAGTTGCCTGAAACAGTGGGTAGAACTGAAACCCTATATATACTATGTTTCCCTCTTCATACAAACTAATGATAAAGTTTAATTTATAAACTAGGTACAGTAAAGTATTAATAATAATAACTAATAAAATAGAGTTATAACAATATGTTCTAACGGAACTTATATGAATATGCTCCCTCTCGTATTCCATTTAATATTTTCAGACCATGGAAAAAGAAACGAAAGATAAGTAGGGATTGTTGTATTTTTCTTATTTATACAATATTAATTTGGTAAACAGAACTTGGCATTCACAGTATGCTTACTAATAGATGGAATTTTCCATATACATAAGTAACTGGAGTACACTGGATAAATTTCCTGACCATATTAGAGATAAACAGAAATTTTCTTTTGCTTTTATGTTTATTATTAAAAATATTTTTGAGAAATGTGATGTGTGATCAACAAATACAGTCAATGTTTAAATTGAAAAAAGTTTATTGCAGCAAAAGACACATTGCATTAACCCCTCTCAAAATACTGTATCTCACTTCAAGCACATTTATCGCATTGTTTGTTTGTTTATTTATTTATTGGAGACAGGGTTTTGCTGTATAGTTCAGGCTGACCTTGAATTCTGTTGAATTGTTCTTGACACGTTTTGAAACAGTTCTGGAAGTCCTCTTGTATGTCTTTAATTGTGCTGTCATAGCTGCCTCAGTGTCCTGAAATGAGTCAAAACATTTATCCTTCATGGTCATTTTGACTTTGGGGAAGACCCAGAAGTTGCACAGTGCCAGTTAGAATGATGAGGTGGATGAGGACGCACTGTTATGTTCTTATGAGCCTGCCTTTCCACTGGATGGTAATGAGCAGCAGCATTCGCTGTATCTTTGATCACACCTCCTAAAGACACTCATGAAAGAGGTCTTCCAGAACTGCTTCAGAAAGTGGCGAGAATGATAGCAGTATTCAAAATGGGTGTTTGTGGAGGGGCATTTTGAAGGGAATTAATGGCAATGTGTCTTTTACTATAATATTTTTAAAAATTTAAACATTTGGGCCAGTGAGATGGCTCAGCGGCGTAAGCGCCTGCCTGGCAAGCACGAGGGCCCGAGTTCGACTCCCAGAACCCACACACGAAAAAAGGGCCGGTGATATCGTTCAGCGGCACAGGTGCCTGCTGGCGCGTGAGGTCCTGAAGTCAACCCCTGGTACCCCCCCAAAAAAAATTTAAACATTCACTGTATATTTTGACCATACTTTGTATTAGCACATATCTTCTTGGTAAAGTAGTAAAAGGATTTGTTTGTTTCTTGAGACAGGGTCTCGCTATCTAGTCTAGGCTGGCCTCAAACTCATGATCCTCCTGCCTCAGCCTCCCGATTGTTAGGCCCATGCCATCATGACCAGCTAGTATTTGATTTTGATAAAGAAATTTTTCTTTCTCTTTCTTTCTTCTTTCCTTATTTCTTTCTGTTTCCTTCTCTCCCTTTTTTCTCTTTTTTTCTTTCTTTCCCTTTTTTTCCCTATCTTTCTTTCTTTCCTTCTTCCTTCCTTCTTTTTCCTTCCTTCCTTCCTTCCTTCTTTTCTTTCCTTTGACACAGGTCTCACTATGTTGAGTAGACTTGCCTTGATTTCCTGAGCTTGAGCAATCCATCTCAGCCTTCTACATAGCTCAAACTACAAGCTGAGCCACTGTACTTAGGGTTGATGAAAGAATTTCTTATGTAATCATTATAGTTATGAATAATCATTTTCTAAAAATACATTAAGATGAATTTATGTTAAGACTGTGCTGTACTTGAAAATGTTCTTTTTATATGAAGTCATTAATATGGGTTCGTTTTAGGTAATTTCCCCATATTTTCTAAAAAATAGAATTGTTTAATTGAATTTGGCTAATAGGATTCCAGTTAATAAGGCTTGACTACATGCTAATAGTTCAAACCATTCCACAAATGCCTAATTTCTGAATTGCTGGGTTTGGGGCAAGCTGTACAGTGAAAGACAAGAAATACAAAAACACAGCTGAAGACAGTGTTGGGAAAAAGAAGATGCTGTCCCTGGAATCTGTGTGCCTGACACACCCTCAGCCCCTCTCCCATTTGCCAACAAGATTCTCCCCTGGAGGTGGGACTTTGACCTCCTCAACTCTTCATTTAAAGCCATTTACAAAAGGAGGCAGGGGTGGGGATCATTAAAAGTTAGTTAAATATCTTACCTAGTGTAGAAATGCCCTCAGAAGCATTCCTAACAGACAAAAAGTCAGTCTAAATATTAGTTCTTTTCATTTTAGGGAATTCTTTACATCATTGAATATTCCCTCCTTTGTCAGACAATTTAATTACTGTAATCATTCTGCCACCCAAACTGTCAATTATTGATACTAGTCCTGGCACCTGAGCAGCTCAGGTTATGGATGCTCATTCTTCCACAAATGGACTTCTTGTCTTCTTTGAGATGTTTTCTTATGTGGTTAAGGGGTTATGGAAAAATGATAAAGCTGGAGGCTGTACAAGGCTGCTTGTAACCTCTAGACAAAACAGATCTTGGAGGCCAGACATAGTGGCATATGCCTGTAATTCTAGCACTCCTCAGAAGGCTGAGGCAGGAGGATCATTGGGAGAAGGAGGCCAGGCTGAATTACATAGTGAAATCCTGTCTCAAAAAGGAAAAACAGGGCCGGTGAGATGGCTCAGCGGCTTAAGCGCCTGCCCGGCAAGCGCGAGGGCCCGAGTTCGACTCCCAGATCCCACATACGAAAAAGGGGCTGGTGATATCGCTCAGCGGCACGGGCGCCTGTTGGCGCACGAGGTCCTGAGGTCGACCCCCCAGTACCCACAAAAAAAAAAAAAGGAAAAACAAACAAAACAGATCTTGGAATGTAACACCTTGTCTTACGTGACATTCCAGACTAAACTGATGTTTTCCATGAATTGAAGGGGTCCATTTTCCATTGTGGAGTTGAACAGTAAGAATGGATTGTTCTCAGTCACCCCGATCTAATGAAGTCATACGAAACATGTTTTAAACAGACAGCATTCCACTTTTTCTTGTAAGTGCCCAACAGAGTCCTCAGCTCATAGCATGGATAAACGGAGACCAAATGACATACACATAAATAATCTACAGACAGGATCATCTGCAGACTGATACACAACAGGGAAGCAAGTGCCTGAGACAATAAATGGGTACGATTTGCATAATTAGGTGCTGGAGCTTCTTGTGAGATGTGACTGATGATTCACTTGGTTATTCTGGATGTAGGTTCTCGGAAACATTCACCTCTCAGCTCTCCTGGGCATCACTAACCGACTGGGTGAGCAGGAGTGCTTTGATTTTGCCTTGTTGCAATTTGTTTTCTGAGCTGCCTTAATAAATAGGTTGTATTGGCCATCGTTTGGAAAAGGCTGCAGGTGGTTTTGAAGAAGAAAGAGCTCCCTTCCAAGAAAGGATTACTTGAGGTTACAGTAACTGATGAAATAATATTCTCCTGATAGCTTACATCTCAGTGAAGCCACAGAAGGGTGAGGAAGCAACACCTCATAAGGACGTGATTAGTAGAATGAATTCAGCAGACCAGTTTTCTCCGAGAAAATCCTCAGCCAAACACTTCCTAACCTCTCTCCTCCTGCCTGCACCTCTTAGATTAATAAATCATGCCACATCTACACAGTGGAACACAGTCCAGCAATTAAAACCCCTATTGTAGACCAGGGCTTGTTACAGCAGGTCCATCTGAATCACCTGGGACACTTCTTCAAAATGCACTCATAAATCCCTGTCTGAGATTTATGAGTTATAGTCTCTGTTGAGTGGGGAACCTTAGAATTCTTATTTTCCAGGTGAGCCTTATTCAAAAGCTTGAAAATAATATTTTACTGAATAATAACATAGAAAATATTCATAGTATATTCTTGGGGGGATAAAACTGTATTACAAAACAATATTTGCAGTGTCTCAGTAATACATGCACCATGATCATATGTGCAAAAGAACCAAAAATACATATGTTAAACTCTAAGTATTCCTGGATGGTAAGATGACCATTCTGGTGATCATCTATTTTCTTTCTTTCTTTCTTTTTTTTTAATGTGGGTTCCGGGAGTCGAACTCAGGACCTTGCACTTGCCAGGCAGGCACTTACGCCACTGAGCTATCTCACCGGCCCTCATTTATTTTCTTTTGCTCAAAACTTTTCACATTTTCTGTATAATTTCTGTATATAACATGTGTAATTTTCCTTGAGAAAAACATTATTTTTTCAAACCACATAATAGTGTATGTGTCACTGAACTATGGAGTGGGGACTTCGCACACATGAGGATAGAAAACACTGATATAAACACATGTGCACAAGAAATAGAGAAAAAATAAGATCAAGACATGGATGACCAGTAAAGCAAATACACTTCTGTCTCAAAGTAGACATACATTTATGTCCACTTGTGGAGTGAGGACAAAGATAAATTCATAATTAGGCTGGAAAACATCACTTCTCTCCTCTCCGTCAGCTTTATCCAGTGGAGACAGTGGCAAAGTCTGTCATGCCGTAGGCAATGCTGGTGACTGGCCGTGCTGCTTCCCCTATATTCCCCTGCAATCACAGAGGACTGAAGGGTAGGAAGAAAGCTGGAGCAATATTAACCTGGCATAAAAGTTACGGAATCTTCTATGGGTAGTTGCCCATCTCGGGGGTAAAGTAGGTGGGGAACTTCCTAAAATCAAAGCAATGGTGTGAGTTACAGGTGAATGTCATGACCAGTTCCATCATGTCCTCCATGGTGGACACTGACAGGTATGTGATGGGAGAGAATTGTATGGAAAATGCTCCCCCACCCTGATGGACCAGCGTACCACATTAAGTCCAGAGCATCTCACAGTTAAAGAACTCTTTCAGCAAGTGTATGCTAACTGTGTATCCTCGGCCCACCTCTAAGCTGGGTCCACAGGAAGCTATCAAGGATGTAAAGAGTGAAGACTGGGACCCGCAGCATGGGCATGCCGCAAGTGTGGCCCAGGCTCCAAAGGGAACCCTCATTCTTGGACTCAGTGATCTGCAGTTGGCTTTGGAAACTCTTACTAATTTTATCTTTAAATTTGTGTTTTGTTAAGTAAAGGTCAAAGAGAAGGTAGAACCTGGCAGTGGGGAGGAGCTTGCTCATCTGCCCCTGTGAAGTGGCCAGACTGCTGTTTCCTGCCCCCGGCCAGGGACTATAGCTGTCTGGTCAGGAAGGGGCCTGGGCACAGGTGCAGGGAGGGGAGAAGGCTGATTGACACACCCCACGCAGCAAGTCACTGGGCAGCCCAGGGTACCCGGAGCATCTGCACTCACCCTGTGAGTGCTCCTGTGCCCAAGGGAGCATGACATTAAACAGCTGAGAAAAACACTATTACAGTTGGAGAGAAAGACAAATGTAGTGCATTTATCCCAGCTTTTTGAACAAGAGATTCTGAGAGATTTTATACCCTGGGCTCTGGTAATAAGAGCAAATCCAGATGAGGCTCATAGGAGTGTGAGGAATCGATGGACACACATCAAAGAAATGAAAAGGGAGGACTTAGGAGAAGAGGTTCCTCCCATGATAATTATTTCTCATCTGTCTGAGAAAACTAATCTCCTCAGAAGGGTGTATCCCTGAAGGCATCACACTGCTGAATAATTGTGCGGTTAAATCAGAAGCATTTTCTCAGGAGGGAGTCTCTAATGATTACAGGCCAGGCCCCAGCCCTGCTTAATCGCATGTACTACAAACAATTACTCTATGTATTATTTTCAAATATATATGTACATATACAAATATGTTATATGTGGTATGTATATACGTGCATATACACAGGTGTGTATATGTACATACATATGTATATATGTATACTTTGTATGTATACAATATATAATATATAAAGCCAGAATAATTAGAAAAAGTATTGGAAGCATAACAGGCAAGTTTTTTTAAGCTTTTGCTAAAAATGTTGGAAGAAAATGCACATTCACAAAAAAGAGATGAGCTCACCTTTCTTCATAAAAATTAACCTTCCAGCAGCTTTCCATTGTTCTCACTTGAGAAAAGAGTTAACTTTTTTTAAAAGGAAGGAATGAATTTTGCTGTTTTAGGAAGTTCATTATAGTACTTTGTTCACTACGTATCTGAAAAGTATAAGGTACTCATATACCAATGAATCACAGTGCAAATGCTTATTAGTACAAACATGTATTCATGTTTACAAAAATCAATCACATTTCACAACAATTTCTAAATTATCCCCATAGATTTAAAAAACATTTAAAGTTTTTAAAATAAAAACTCAATTTTATTGCTCAATAAAATGAGAAAAATCCATTAAAGTCCAATTCCTGCAGAGTGTCTTGGTGAGAGCCAGTGAGAGCTTAGTAATTACTCAGATATTGAAGAGGAGGGGTGCATATGTTCAAAGGTCTCTTCAGGATCTGAACCCCAGCCTCATTTACCCCAAATCTTATTAACTTCTTGCCTTTCTGTAAGGAGTGACTGAGCTAGGCTCCTCCTGCTTACTTGCATGCATTATGGACACATATAACATGTGTGTCCTGTATTGCAGAGAAAAGGGTGTAGATTTAAGGGGTGATTCGCGCCATATCTCTGCTCCTGTTACAGTTATGCCATATCTTCATGGCTGGGCCTGTCTGTGAGATCTGTGAGGCAAGATTTCCAGGCACTTTGGCCTTAGACCCAGGCAAATGGTATCCTAGCCTAAAGTCTGTGGTTTCATTTAAGAGGAGAAAAATCCATAAAGCTAAGGGGATCTGTCCAGCTGGAACTAATGGATTTCCTTCTGGTTCGTGCTTTGGTACATTGAACTCTGAAATTTCCCTTCTGAATGCCTCAGCATACTTCCAGTTTTAGCATTACAGCTGTAACCACACTTCTAGCTTGAGGGGACCTCAAAAGCAGCTCTTTGCAGGCCTCCTGTATGTAAGTCATAATGTCCACATACATCAGAGTGTGTGTAAGAGTACTTAAGTTGCAGGACTGAGCTGCAGCCAAGAAAGCAACAGGGGTGGGTGATAGGTTGGAAGGTGGAGGCTTCATGTGTACTCTTGCCCTATCTGCAAATGTCAGAGCTCAATATGGTACCAGAACACCATGTGTATGGGAGTCTGAAGATCCTCCAAGACAGAAAACATTTTAAAGGAAGAGAGAGAGAAGGAGAGAAGATGGAGCCTACGCTGGGGCCTCTGAGAACAGAATAGGGTTCGCCCCTTAAATTTATCATTCCTAATGCTAAAACTTATTGAATAGCATTTTATTTAACATAGGAAAGTTTCACTGAACTATTCAAGTTTCCTTGGACTTTCACATATAATTCAACCTCCTAGAGATGACTGTCAGTGAAATATGGAATATCCAGCCGTATAACCATGTGGCAAGGCAAACTGAGGCTGCCAGATAGAGCAGTAACCATGCTTAGGAACTGTGCTTAAGTTCCTCTCTCAGTGTTCCCTCTGTGCTTTACTGGTAAAAGCACAGAAGTCTGTCTGCTGTCCAAGGATATTTTTTGGCTTGCCTAGCCTGAGGCCTGAAGTTACAGTGGTAGAGGGTCATTCTTCAGATACAAATGATACCAGCTGAAGTAGGGCATCTCCCATTTAACTTCGCTAAACTGAGGTGGTTGATCTTCTCAGATGCAGCATGGAGGCAGACATGGGCACAGAGCATAAAATCTCATAAGAGCACTGGATTCCTGCAGGGTACTCGAACAACAGGTCACAGAAACCCTAGAAATGAGACAGGAGGACATCAGACAACCAGGTTCCCCTTACACAATTGTCCACTGTGGACTCTGAATCCACATGCAATAGTTTCAATTAGGTTCATTTGCTGAAAAAATGAGGCTCCCTGCATGGAAGGAATAGCAAACATGTTTTTATAATTTAATTAAAATTTTCCTCATTAAAATATGCTCCCTTCTTGTTTCTTTCCTTTAAAAACTTGTTCAGCATTTAGGAGATACATTTCAGAGTCACCTTGTGGTACAATAACTATTATGTTAAAAGCTATTTGATAAGAAGAGTGTATCTTTTATTATTTCTTGATTGACATATTTCACATACCATAAAATTCACACTTTAGAGGTGTACAATTCAGTAGTTTTCACAAAGTCTTACAGCTATCGCTACTATCTAATCCTGAAAACTTTTATCCTCCCTGAAAGAAATCCCATTATCCATGAGACTTCATTTTCCATTCTTCTTTTCCTCTCAGTTACTGGGAAGAAATATGGATTTGCCTAATCTGGACATCATATAAATGGAATCATCCAATATGTGGCCTTTTATGTCTGGCTTCTTTCACTTAGAATAATGTTCTCAAGTTTACCCATATTATTGCATAATTCAGAACTCATTCCCTTTTATGCTGTATAATATTCCATTGTATAGATGGGCCACATTTGTTTATCTGTTCATCAGCTGAACATCTGGGTTGCTTCCACGTTTTCACTATCATGAATAATGCTACTATGAATATTCATATGAATTTTCAATGTTTCTGGTTATATATCTAAGAGTGAAATCACTAGGCCATGAGTACATCTTTTTGTATCTTTTAAAATCTTAAAAAAATAAAGTTGATGCTTCGTATGTTAGCTTGAGTCTTGAATTCCCATACTCCACCAAGAAGCCATATGGCAGGAGTGTAGAATATGACTAATCTGTTTTTCTCTTTCCCTTGGCTAAGGAATAATCCTACAACCCATAGGAATCATTGTTGTTGAAATAGATCTGAGCAGATCTCTTTTGGTAAAATTGACTGTGGTACTTTATTCAATTTACTCCTTATGGAACACTTTTCTAAAATAAAATATCTACTTAAGTATACTTCCATCTAAAAAGTAACAGAAAACAATAATTTCTAAAATAGAAGCATGACGATGTCCTCTTATTTGGCTATTTATGAACCTCCTCCTAGGACTCTGGGACCTGGAAGATTAATAAAACAAGGACTTTGAGGATGAATACAGCAACTTACCAGGTGGATTGAACACACTTTCCCTCAAAAAGACCTTTCAAAGCACTTACTGTCAGGTCATTTAAAACAATAATCCACTGTTATTTTTGGTAGAGTTTTCTCCCTCAAGCTTACTTTGTTTGTAGACATAGCTATGATTTGAGGAACAGAATGCATCCTCAGAAATGTGCTACAATGATAAATTATGCCATGAAGACAGAAGCAGGGTATTTTTGACTTTCCAATTTGACTGTTGCAACTTGAATTTCTCACTTTCTATGAGTGTCATCATAACTTTTTCCTTGCACGTTTTTCAATTCTGCCTCCCTCTTCATTCCTTATTTTCCTCATTTTTGACCCCATAGTTCCTGAATCACCATTTCACCATTTGTGATTGTTTTCAAACTAATATGTTTCACACATACGTTTCAAAGCTATAGCCATCAGGAGAAAAATGCAAGTGCCAGTAAAAATTGTCTCTCCAATTTGTTAATGCATGTCTGAAACAGACAAAAAAGTGTGAGATGAGTACAAAAATAACTTAAAACATAAGGCTGAGGAGCAAGAAGGGGAGAAAATACACATAATAAGTGGTTTGTTGATTCTTTCTCTCATAAGCTAACCCACATGTCACTGCCTGCGATGGGCTTCATTTAGGGCCAGCAGGAAGCAAACAGTGTGGAACTTCAGGTCGCTGACTCCCAGGATTCATGCTTGTCAGGATGTGTGCTTGTCACATGCCCAGCATGTTCCTTTCCTGGCAACTCTACCAAGAGATGGAATGTTGTAGCCTCATTCTGATCACAAGTTTTCTTGGGAAAAATTTTTGGATGCTTCACAATCCACTCAAATCCAGTATTTCACCAGAGGTAGCTGGGACCTACAATTATAATTTGTATTCCTGGTTTCTGTGATTTGTATGATCACTAAACATCCAAAGTGCCGGAAAGAGTTGGCTGCATACACAAGGGCAGTGATGCTATGCAGGGCCTCGGCTGCGCATACAGCACTGAGCATGCTACTCTGCAGAGTGGACAAGAATAGACACAGTCTTTTTCTTGGTTCACCCTAACACATATTACTAGAAACAGAACTGGTCTGGATGTAGAGGCGTTGCAAGAATAACTTGTTTTCCAGGAGCATAGGAGATAAGCTATTAAAAAAAAATGGGCCTACTGTAGATCACTCTATTCAAAAATAAATGTCGTGGTGGTCTAAGATGTGCATACCAATGACCAGAAAATGAGTTCACTGTGACAAGACTTCATTACGAGGTTAATTACTAAGCAGACCACTGTAGGAACTGCAAGAATTAGTTTGATAAAGTAGAGACAGAAGGCCTCTGAGCTGTGGAGGAAGAGTGAAAGTAAAAGGATAGAAATGAAAGGCCCTGGCAATGTAGTTTGAAATTAAAAACCTGTCTGTTCCATAAATCCCTTCTAGCAAGAAGTGGCCACGTGACCAGACTCCAGCCAGCAAGTCAGCAGAATTCTGCTGGGTGCCAGAGTGAGAAATCTTTGCTATCCCAAAGCAGATGCAGACACAACTGGCCCTGACCTTCCTCTGTCCTCTTTCCTCCGTGGGAAGACTTGGGCAGGATCTCTAAAGCTGCAGTGCCTCTCTCCAGCAGGGAGGAGAGGCCAGAGGGGGGAGAGGTGCTGCTCCCACATCTCTGTGTCCTCTTTATTAATGAGAGAAAAAGCACCCTTCTTATGAATAGCATTTGCTGTTACTTGAAGGGAACATATTCCTAATTGATAATCTTAGGCGTACCAAACACGTACAGGCTCTTTTTCTTTGTCCTTATTGCCTAACAATATTTATATTGTATTAAGTATTAAAAGTAATCTACAGATGACTTAAAAGTATTCAGGAGGGTGTGTGTAAGTTATCTGCAAATACTATGCCATTTTACATAAGAAACTCAAGCATCCACAGACTTGGGTATCTGGAGGGAGTCCTGGAATCAATCACTCGCAGATACCAAGGGATAAAAGTATTTGGTAAAACATATTTTAGAATAAAAATGCATATGATCTTAGAATTATTTAACGGAGAGTAATTGCTTTATACCTTGCAAGTTTATTCATTTGAAGAATAACACTTAAATGATTGTATGTAACCATTATATAATCTATAGCTAAAAGTAGACTTCCTAAATTTTTAGCGACATTTGGTCCATTAAGCCTCACCATCTCATACAAACACATCTAAAACATGCCTGTAAATTTACTGGCAGCTAAGATTTCAAGGGACAGATACATTTACAGTGGCTTATTTTCCTTTAGTTTCTTTTCCTGTTGTTAAGTAATCTATCTTTGCTGTCACTTTTTTTTTTTTTTTGTATTTAGAAGATTGTTGCACCTACTACAAAATCTATACTTTTTAAAGTGCTTTCTTGTATGTCATGACATGCAGGTGGTTTTAAAATCCTGCTGGACATGGTGGCACACACCTGTAATTCTGGCACACCGCTGACCGAGACAGGAGGCCAGCCTGGGGTACACAGTGTGTTCAAGACCAGTCTGAATTCCATAGTGAGACCATGTCTCAAACATACAAACAAAGAAACAAAATAAATAAATAAATAAAATTAAAATAAAATTCATGATCACTAAACGTTTTAAAAATTGCTTTTTTACTACCTGAGGTAACTGTCAGCAGAGTAATTGGGGAGGAATAAGGACAGCTTACACAGATAGCAACTACAGACTACGAAAGCTGTAAGAGACCATCTGGGCTAAGAGATCCAGTTACTGGTTGGTCCTCCAAATCTTCCTGGGGACTTCTAAAAATAAAATGTCTGTGGTTCATCCTCAAAAATCCTGACACTTGGGATCAGGAGCAAAGGCCAGAAATATATGTTTTTTAATTATTCCAAATATCATACTTGGGTAAGATTAGAAACTATTAAACTCACCCAATGTGTCTTCAACTGTGCACAGGACACACCTAGGAATCATGTTAAAATGCAGATTCTACCTCCGTAGATCTCAGGCTGACTCAAGATATTGCTTGTCTATCAAATTCCCAGGGCTGCCCGGGGTGACGTTCCCTGAACCACATTTGGAGTGGAAAGACTCCCTGCCCAGGTTTGATGAGTGGTCCAGCTCATTCACCTAAGCATGCTGAGGCCAGCAGGAGGACCAGTCAGCCCCCAGGTCCTTTAACTGTCCTAGCAGAGCTTTTCCATAGTAAAACACAGACTGGAGAAAAGTGCAATCTGTCTGTGACTTGCTGGTGTGGATGAGTACTGAAGAACTTGAAGCTACTTTGGTTCACTTTTTCGTCATATTAGGGAACATTTAAACAGTTCATGATTTCATTCTCCACCTCTCTTCAGCGTCTCTCCCTGCTTCCTGTCTAGCCAACTGTGTGCTGGTAAATGCACAACTACTGCCTCTCTAGAGAAAAACTACTGCCTCCCAATGTGCTGATTTCAATGGGGTAAACACACCTGCCCATTTCCAGCCACCAACCTGATGTTTTTTAAACATGAAGCTGGACAAAGATCCACATGATCCATTTTCATGAATTAGTGGAGCCCCTCCCTCACTTTGCATCCCACTGTTCTCTGACTCAGAGGGACTGAGGCCCCAAATCAGGACAGTAGCTGTGGTTCCAGCCACACGACAAGGAACTGGTGTCCATCTAGAAGAGATAAATCACTATTGTTCTTCTTAAGCAAGTCAGATTTTAGTGTAACTGGCAAGAAATATTGATTGTGTACATCTTTAAAAAACTATGCAACAAAGAGAGGAAAGATAGTTGAAAAAGTATCTGCTAGTACAGGAACTGAAACACTTGGAGGCTGAAAGCAAGGAAACAAAAATTAACTGATTGATCCCCAAGTGAGCAAGTTAGATGCTTTCATTTAGTCAAAATAAAACCAAAAACAACCGATCAATTTGCCATTCAAGTCAGCAGTGTTGGCTGAATGTCTTCTATGTTCAAGACATTTAGCCACATTCTTTCAGCATAGATTATGTGTTTTCTTGTGGTCTTGCTGTAATTTTCACTGATTATAAATTGTGCAGAAGTATTATTTCCCACAAAATTAATGAACAATGAAAGTGAAGTGCAAGGAAGAAAAAGAATGATAAATATAGACATCCAATGTGAAGGAAATACAGATATTTTATAGACTTCTATCAATACTGGCCTTATCTTTCTCATTTTCACTTGGTCTCTCTCCTTCATAAAAATTATTTTTACTAATAGAAAATATTTTCCTCACCCGGCTCTTCAACATTATCACCACTCACTCTCTTGAAAAACATTCGTAATTCTTTTCAATAACTTACATTAGTAAGTGTTGCATAAACACCTACAATAAAGTTTATTGCTTTAAAATCAGTCCTTGTAGTACAATATAATAGGCCAACAAGGTAATGAGAATTCAAAAAGAAATTAGGCTTGAACTACATTTAAGAAAATCAAGCAAATAGATATAGAAGCAAAAGACCATCATGATGTAACCCTATCTATACCAAACATATAGGCAAAACCAAGTACGAATGAATCCAAATAACTTCAGCTAGGGATATCTAGATGTTAAACTGCAAATTCCTTGAAGGTTGTCTTCAGTGGACCCGGTTAATCCCAGAGGTTTGGTAGGATGTCCACAGAGTACTAGTTTAATTAGAATCAATTTTAATAAATATTCATTGACCATGAACTATAGGCAAGTGGCTGGGCAAGGGATTGTAGATATAATTACATGTCCTACGGGAAATATCGAACAAACATCTATTCTTGTTGAACATTACTACTAAGCTAAGAACTCTTTTTGAGCTATAGCCAAACCTTTAATCCAAGATAGGGCAATCTGGTTGGTTTCAAATGTGGCTCTAATAGAGTGTCATCCCTATTGTGGTTTAGATCTAGAATGTCTCCAGAAAGGCTCATGTGTTCAGAGGTTGGATTTTTGGAAGGTGATTGGATCAGGAGGTGCTGTACTCATCACTGGGTTAATCCACTGAAGAATTCAGAGCTGAATGTGCTGTCAGGAAATAGGGTCTGCTTAGAAGAGATGGTCACTGGGGTGTAACCTGGAAGGGTGTATCTCCCTTCCCAGCTCCTCCCGTCACTGTACTTTCTGGACACCATGATATGAGCAGCTGTCCTTTGCCCAGATCCCACCATCTTGTTTCTGCCCTGAAGCCAGCCAAACATGGACTGAAAATGTGGACCAAAATAAACCTCAAAGGGCAGAACATTTATGCTGACCTCACGCTTTCTTTAGATGTTAATTTATGCCTTAATGGATTTGTTACACAGCTCAAAATAGATTAACCCTATGGAGAACCTGTGAAATCAGAACATCATACAGGTGTAAAATAGTATTGTCATTACTCTACATTGGTTTTTTCCCCACAGAAATCTTCAAAGTCAACTTCTGTGCTGCTCACAGGGTGAAAAGTTACATTTCACCTCCCAGAAAACCTTAAAGATGGTCGATATCTGACTTAAAAATTTCACATGGCTAATCTCATTGAATTATAATTTCCCTCAATAGTAAGAGCTATATTTTGCCTTTTATTTCTGGAATCCTTTTGCCCTTCTTTCCTTTTTTATTTCTTTCTATCCTTGTGTCTCTGTCTCTCCTCTTTTTAAAACACTCTTCCCACCACTATTGTTATTATCATGACTACTAGCTGAAAGAATCTTGAATCATTCTGCTATCTCTTCATATTTCAAATGAAAAGATTGGCTGATCATCTCTCTATGGGGTACATCTCCAAAGCAAAAACATTAGTATCTCAATGAAATAGCTTCACTCTCATTTGCTGCAGTACTATTCACAGCAGCCAAACTATGGAATCAATGTAATTAGTGTCTATTGATGTATAAATGGATAAAGAATATCATTCAGCAACAAAAATCTACAAAATCTGGTCATTTGTGACAAGATGAGTGAACCTGGAGGACATTATATTAAGAGAAACAAACCAGTCACAGAAAGACAAATACTCCCCCATCTCAGTCATATGTGGAATTTAAGAGTTGATCTCAAAGAAGTAGAGTAGAATGTTGGTTCCCAGAGGTTGAGGTAGTTAAGGGGCAGGGGAAGATAAGGACATGTGGTCAAAGGATATACAATTGCAGGTGGATAAGAGGAATAAGCTCAAGAAGTCTATCATACAACATAGTGACAATAGTTAATGACAATATATTGTATTCTTGAAAAATGTAGAGTGGATGTTAAATGTTTCATCACAAAATAACTGCAAGATAATGTATTTGCCAATTAGCTAGATTTAACCATTCCACCATGGGTCTATATTTCAAGATGTCATATTTTACATAATAAATACATACAATGTTACCTGCTAGTTCAAAACAAAGAAAAACAAACAAAAATAAACTGAGGTCTGCAAGGGTCAATGTTAGTTTGATAAAGGTAAGAGTAAAGCCCACATGCCTAATTTCTAAGCAAGTATTTTCTCTGGAGCATTTACCCTAAAATTTTCACATGGTTAATCTCAGTGAATTATAATTTTCCTAAAATATATCCTAAAAGAATATACTCTAAAAGAAAAAAAGTAATAAATGCAAGTTTTGAGTGTTGCTAAGCTTTGGGCTCAGGAAAAGAAAAGATACATTAACTCAGAGCGAATAGGATGAAAATAATGTGCATTATTTACTTACTTAATGTGACCCTCAAGTGAGAGACATGTATCAGAATAAATGGTTTCTGTTTTTACTTTGAAGTATTTGAACTGCTTTGTTTGAATAATATAGTTGAATTCATATATTGTTTATTCATTTGGCTAAAAAGAAACTAAAGGCAAATACAGTTAGTCTTCTGTATCCAAGGGTTCCACATCCCTGGATTTAACCAAGTGCAAATGAAAAATATTTCTTTAATTTGCATCTGTACCAAACATGTACAGACTTTTTTCTTGTTGCTATTCCATAAACAATGCAGTGCAATAACTAATTACATAGCACTTATGTTCTATTAGGTATTATAAATACTTTAGAGATGATTTATATCATTTAGGAGGATGTACAGAGATTATTGGCAAATACAGCATTTTATATAAAAATCTAGAAGAGCATCTGCAAATTGTGATATTCTCAAAAGGTCTTGGAACCAATCCCCCATGAATATCAAGGGACAACTGCATTTCTCTATGCACATTTTCCCCATATTGTTTTCAACATATGGAGTCGAAATTATGGTGAAATGTTGAGACCAATCTGTAAATTTTCCCCCAGTCAAACCTGGAAGTTCTTTTATACCCATCTGTTGATTTCTAATTACAGGTATTGTATATTTCAGTTCTGAAATTTCTACTTGGTTCTATTCTATAGTTCTTGGCCAAAAATCTCAGCCTTGGCTTTTAATTCTTTAGAAACAAATCTCAGTTACTCAGCAGCTGAGGCAGGAGGACAGCAAATTTGAAGCCAACCTGGACAACTTAGAGAGATTCTGTCTCAAAATAAAATAAATAAATGACAAGGGCTGGGATGTAGCTCAGCGTTCCCTGGGTTCAATATCCAGTACTGCAAAAAAAAAAAAAAAAAGCATAATATTTAAAAATGAATGTCTGATAGGTATATTGTCTTGACCCATATAGCTGTGTTTCCATGGACTGTCATTTATTTTGTTTTTTGACCTTATGGTCTTGTTTCCTTTTATGCTTTGTTATTTTTGATTGAGTGTTGGACATTATATATGGAGATTTTTCAAAATAATTTTAAGCTCTCAGTTACATCCTCTCTATGGATCATCTCTTCTTGCTTATAATAAATAGTCAAGCTTGAGGCACTGGCTCTCCAGTCATTAAAAATTTAAGTATGGATTGAAATAATAAAAAATGGGGTTCATTCTCTATTTAGATCTACATAATATTGGAATTGGCAATCATGTCATTCAGGAAAATGGCCTCCAAAAACCAGGATCAATTCTCTGGCTTCATTTTTCCAATCTTTGTCCCATAATACATCACTGTATTGATATTGCTACTGAGTAAAACTAAAACATTTTTAATGCCCATAATTTCATGTATACTCACACATTCCTTAACTATGAGGATGTATTCTGAGAAAGGCACTTTATGGGATTTCATCATTGTGTCTATTAGCAACATGTGTCACTAGGAGATTTGTCATTTGAGTGTATTTTCACAAACTAAGATAACTGTGACATCACTATATAATTTTATGGGACTACTGTCATATATGCAATCTGTGGTTAACCAGGATGTTGTTGTGGGCACATGACCGTACTTAAATATTAGGCATTATGTGATACTTTTAATTTAATAGATTTAATGTGAATTTCAAAATATTATGATCAATGTAATTCTAAAGGGCAATTTTGGATAGACCTTAGTTTCCTTCATTTTTCTCCAATAGTATTCAGCAAATCATACCTGTCAAACCTGAGACAATCCATAATAAATCTTTTTGAACTTTGAGCTTTTTTTGAAATGGCAATATCCACAGGTGACCTTGTCACTCTGTTAACTTGCTAACTTGATGCTGTATCTCCACCTACCCACATTGTTTTTCTGTTCTCTATTCTCCTGACCAACTCTTAAGTGCAGTTCTGCTGAAATATGACAAAATCCTAGATGAAACTAATTCGCTAAATATTTCAGGATGCATTAATCATACCTTTTATTAATTACTTATTAGCACATGCAAAGAATTCATTACAGACTTTCTATAAAAGTATTGAATGAGGTTTCCAAGTCTTACATTACAAATTAAAAAGTAAATACACATTTTTCACCTGTTAGGGAAACAGCAAATATAGAAAGTATAGTTGACAGTGTCTTACTAAATCAGTATCAGAATTGGCAATACTAAGGAGGCCTCCAGATTTTCATTCTAGAATTATAACCATATGAAGGTAGAAAATTTTAAGAGCAATAAACAGAAAGTTGCAAACATGGGCAAAAACAGTCAGTACTTTCATTTTGCTTTTACTGCTAGACAGGCGCTCCATGGGGCCAGAAGTGCAGAACGTCATTTCTTTATCTAAATTCCCAGTTCCCACCACTGTGACTAGCAAAAAGCTCAGTAATTATGTGAAGGGTGCACAAGATACTTTATTTATTTTGGTTATAACTTATAACTTTTATACAATCCTTATGGAATAACCAGAAAGCCCTTTTTAAAGGATATAATCCCAAAATACTTGGGTAATTTTTTATCCAAATCCTTTTCTTATGATAATATTGCCTCTTTATTACTCTCTCCCTTTTTCTCCATCCTTATTTTTTATAATCTAGCTACTCTAATTATAAGCTACGTAGCATAGAAGGGAAGTCATTTTTAAGAAAATACTTTTTTTTTCAATGCATTACTTTCATTCTGAAATTTCCAGCAGCAGCAGGTCTTTTAATAGGGCTGGTAACCATCACATATATGACTTTAGTGGGGAAAAACCAAAGCCAAAGAGCAACATCTAACAAATATCTCACATGGAGAAGGACTGAAAATATTCCCAATATTCACATCGCCACCAGGAGTGTGAAATGTAGAGTGGACTCTTAACAGCCTTGCATACTGTGCCAGTACGTGAGTGTCAGTCACACTTGTGATGCCGGAGGTCACTTCCTCACTTACAGCTAAAAAGTTCAAAATGCCTCATGTGACTTTGCTACTTAAGTAAATAAAACACCATGGGCAAACAGGATACACTGAGAGAGTTTGAGCAGAGGATGAATGCATTGGAAAGGGAGTTATTCTGCCAGGTTCCTCCTTTTTCCCAGCCATGTACAAAGTGCACCTTGTAAGATGTGTAGGACGTGGCCAGGACTCCATGGCAAGGGTAAGCCCCCAAGATCACAGTGAGGGTCCACCTCAAGTAGCTGAGGTGAGAAATTGAAATTCTATAATCTGCCAGCAAGACCTTGTCCTTCTTCCAGTGTTTATATGGCACTAGAAAAGGAAGCATTTTTATTAAATAAAGAAAATTATAAAAATGATCCATCTAAATTCCAGAAAGTGCATACAATATTGCATCATTTTATAATAGTTTCACAATATTAGATCAGCATAAAATGTGGGCCAGTGTTAGGGATTAGAAAGTCTTAAATCTGAGCATATTGAGTCTTTTATTTAATTAAATCTATTGGAAAAAGTTGTGATATGGACCATATTCAAGCCTGCCTGCTTATCGATCATCTCTCTATCTACATCTATCTATGTTGGAGTTGACTTCCAAGAGAGAAAAATAATATTTTAATCCAGTTGTTATCTTTTGGCATACACCTAAATTTTGTAAATACTTTGTGACAATTGATTTCTCCTCTATCTGGCTTCTATGATAAGAACACATCTGTTATTTATAATGAAAGCCCAATTTGGATTTCTCAAGAATTGCTCTTCTTTTGAGATCATGTTATACTAACAGTTATCACCTCAATAAAAGGCAGAGAAGAAAAGACTCTAAAGGCAGGATTGTTATTTGAGGCTATATGGACATCCATGTAACATGGCCCTTACTGGAGGAAAGAAGGATGGTGTGGGGTGCCCTATTTCTTTGGAGAAGATGCTCTGGAGAGGGCTGTCACTCACAGATACCTGGGTGGGCTGGGTCAGGTGCAAATGCTGTGACATAACATGCAGAAAAGAATAGCTAAGGTTGAATAAAGCATTGCTGCCATTTAAGTCATCTTGGGCTGTCAAAACTTTCTTAAACAAAAGATTAAGCATATTTTCAGCAGTTGTTACAGTGGTGCTTGTTTTGCTTTTTAAATCAAGCTCTTTGTTGTTAGTGCCTGCTTCTGAGCAATGTGTCACTTACTGTAAAGGTCCACGGGCTGAGTCAGTCACACAGCCCACCCCTCCTTGAATGTGCCTTTCAGGGGCGTGCCTGCAGTGTTTGCTACTTAGTCACTGCAGTCCCCATACTCTGTGAGCAATTGGTATAAGGTGACCAAGAACCTGACAACATCCTGTCATTGTTTTACTGCCCAGAAACTAGTAAATATTGAGAGCTTGTTTTAGCTACTAAATAAAAACAAAGGTTTTTACATTTCTTTTTCTCAAAGGTGTGTATAAGTGGAAGTGAATGTATTTTTGTGTAAGGATGCACACTTCTGGGAATTCCAATTAAATAAGTGGGTCTGGAGGGTTGTTCTCTTAAGATCTAAGAAGGAGTAAGTAGAAGCTGCCAGATAAGGTTCATTACCAAAGAAAACGCAAGGTGAAAATGTGAAAATCTGCCCAGTAATGGATCTATATGACCCTTAATTTGCTCATTTCAATTAAAGAATGCCCTTTAGCCTTATTATCCTCTTCAAATATAGTATTTTTAATGATTCACACAATTTTCTATGATGTTGAAATGATTACATGTATAAAAATTAGGTTTATAAAAATTATTTGGAATTCTTCTGTACAGGGTATTTGTCTACTCTTTCTACTTGTTCCTGTCATTTATCACTTATTTTGATCAGTACAGGCACTTGGATGCTTATTTTATCCTTTGGGTTATAATCCAATAGAGTTTTATTCATTTTCTTGCTCAAATTGCTTCAGTTTTGGTCATTAGGGCTTTTCCGGTTGGATCTTGTGTCCCTTTGACGTGGCTGGGGTTTTCGGTTTTTGGTTTTGTTGTTTTTTGGTTTCGTTATTGTTACTCTTGGTTTGGGAGTACTTCCTCACTTTTTGGCAGTCCAAGACGCTACAAGCTCATCTTGTGTTTTTCTTAACCCAGTCCTAAAATTAGCCATTTCTCTGGAGTCTTGGTTCCTTTTATTGGAAAACCAAGTTTCCTTTCTACTGGTTTCTACTCCTTTCTAATTTTTACTGCTTTTAGGCTTTCTCAATTGACAGAACAAGCGAATATGCATGTGTGTTCAACAAGTACATGGACACATATCTAAAATTTTCTACATGTTAATTTGTGTCTATGGTAAGATAGACATGAGGGAAATAGCTAGAGTACAATGCCAATGCACAGTTCTTTTTACTTTTAGACTGGTAGCCTCCAAACGTTTCCAAAATTGCATAGGTCAACAACTTCCCCCCAACACCATTAGTGAAATTATATCATACATTTTAATACATTCAAAATATTTTGTCTTAACCTGGATTCCACCCTGGATTCATTTGTTTTTTTAGTGACTTTCAAAATTTTATGTACTTAAGGTTCATAAAAATCACTTTTTGTGCTGTGACGTTCCATTTATTACTCAAGGAATAGGAGAGAACCCCGTTAAATAAACACAGGTTGCACACAGTGACTTCCTTCTGAAGATAACAGTGTGAAAGGGTGGGGAGGAGAGTAACTTTACAGCAAAGAAACCTGACAAGCACTACTTCAGCTGGATGGCCAAGGTCAGCATCACCAGTGACAAGTCTTGCTGACTGTAAGGACATTTGATATGTGGTGAGAACGACATTTTAATTTCATGTCCTCCTCCCCCAAACCTAGAACCCCAGTGTAATTAGGAGAAAAACATTCAAGAAGCCCTAACTGAGGGATATTCTACTAAATCCCTGACTCAAGGTTTCTGAAATTTTCATGGTCATCAAAACTATCAGTCTAGAGAAGCCTAAGGAGACAAGATAGCTAAATGAAATATGACATCCCAGGTAGGATTTGGGAACAGAAAAGGGACATTAGGTAAAAACTATAGGTATCTAAATATAGGATGGACTTTAGTTGGTGTTATTAATAATGGTACATAAGGGCTAGGAAATGTACCATACTAATGTTAACAATAAGAAAAACAGGGCATAAGGTTTATGGGGCCTATGTTTGTCACTTTTCTGTAAATCTAAAACTGTTCTAAAATGAAAAGTTCATTTAAAAATTAAAACAGAAAAAATAGATTGGATACTTTAAGGATTTGAAAATTTGAGAAAAAGAAACTATTGGAAATTTTGTTCATTTGACTTATAAAACATTTTTCTTACTAAATAATCTTGTAGGGGTTTTGATTTTTCTTTTTCTATCTTTCTTTCTTTCATTTTTAAATTGAAAGTAGGGCACTGCTGTGAATGTAGCAAGTAGAAATGACCCAGAGGAACTGTAACCTAAGATATGTTTAGAATGGGTTTTTTACATCAAGAATGAGATGATGACCTAAAAACCTTATTTTAAATGCTACTAATAAGTATCTATTCAACAGAAAATTATATTCTAGAATTCCGTCTTGTGCTAATAATCAGTAATTGGGATATAAGACTATGCCTATTTTTCTATGGCACTATTTCTTTGGAACACATTAGACTTATCTGAGGGGAAAAAACCATGGACTAGTCAGTTTGGCATGTAGACAGTCCGTATTTAATGACCGAGTTCCTGTGACTAGGTCTTTAAATGAGGAATTGTATATAGTATGTACATTACAAGATTCAGAACAAAGAAATGGTCACAGGAAACTACAACTTGATGACTTTGCTTTTATTTGTACAACACTTACATGCAGTACTGTAATGTATAACAGAACATAAAACTACAGTGCTATACAGCACAGTCAGCAAAAGTGACAGCACTGTATAAACAAGCTCTACTGTACCAAAAAGACATTGAGGCTCTGTGAACAAGAGGTACAGAACTGTACAAAAAAAAAAAAAAAAGATGGGTCTTAAATCTTAGCGGCAGGTTGTAAGTCCAAACAATGCACCTCTGTGGTAAGTCTGACAGTCCTTCAATTGGTTGGTCATTAAACAAGGAACGTCTGTACATCAAACTTCTTTATATACACACACACAAATATATAAAACACATAAAATTTGCCATTTTAACCATTTTTAAGTGTACAATTCAGCAGCATTAACTTACAATGTGATGTAATCATCACCACTATTTTCAAAACTTTGCCATATAAACAGAAATCGTATCCATTCCTATTTTGTATACATCCAGTCATAGACACTGAGGTTGTTTTCCCCCTTTTTTTTTTTTTTTTATCTGGGTACCAGAAGTCGAACTCAGGACCCTGCACTGGCCAGGCAGGCGCTTATGCCACTGTTTTCCCCTTTAACTTTTTCTATTTATGGCTTTTGTAAGTATAAGGCTCTTTGTTTCTTGTTTTTTTTTTTAAATGGAAAAACATGTTTAACTTTCCGGGGGTACAAAACTCAGCTTCATTGCCCTGCCATTCCTGCCAGTCAATGTCAAATGATAAATAAATAAACTAGAAGTGAATCAGTGAGCTTTGTGGC
This sequence comes from Erethizon dorsatum, assembly GCA_028451465.1. NCBI lineage: Eukaryota > Metazoa > Chordata > Mammalia > Rodentia > Erethizontidae > Erethizon > Erethizon dorsatum. The sequence goes on along the minus strand of CM051823.1, from coordinate 140,170,303 downwards.
TCTAGAGGCCTCGGGCCAAAGTCATGGCTGAACAGATAGCAATTGTCCACAGAGGCTTGCTTCTGTTGTTTGGTCATTTATATTTGTTTTTGTTCTTACACAACTCTTAAATGTCATGCCCTTGTCTTATGTCTTCTTTCCCCCAGTTGTCCTGGCTAACCTACTGTTAATAAACTATGGTAATTTACATTTATGTATATTATTAATTAGCATACTAACTACTCCCTATGTGAGGGCAACATGAGCCTGGGGAGTTGTGATGGTGGATTTGCTAAGAGAATTTGCATGCCTGGTGCAGCTCCTCTTTTTCCCTAGTGTAGCTTCTCTAGATTTGCTCCCTTACTTGGAACTACCACTCTTCATCTGATTGCCCAAGAAAGACCCCAGGGGGTTACTCTTGCCTTATTCCTCTTTCGCACTTGCTATTATAAAATCCCACATATTTTGCTTTGTGTAAATATTTTTCAAATTGCCCCCTATCTCTACTCCTGTATCCTTGCCTACAAAGATGAAATGGAAGCCCTCATCCTTCCTTGAAATATGAGAGGTGCCCTCCCCTCGGGTGCTTTGCTACAGAAGGAGCTGCATATCACAAACATATACACACAAAAAATCATTGAAGAATGTACGGCTCCTCTGCCCTCCAGGATCTGGAGCTTCGCATTAGAATAGTCAGCTCGTAACCCCAAGCATTCCCTCTCCCAACACTCTTCAAGCCCCAGGGAAACACCTCCATATCTCTTTGCCACATCTCCTCTCTTAGATCCCCTGAACAAAAGGCAATTCTCTGAATGCCAGGAATGGCTGTGGACTGTGTCATTACCTACTAAGATAAAAACCACTGCTTCCTTCCCCTTGCTGAGGAACGTTAGTGGTGTTTAGGTGAGAGAAAAGACAAACATATAAGCTAGCTAATTTGGGCTAAATGAATGGTGTCCTCCTGAAATTTATATGTTAAAGTATTAACCCCTAGTACCTCAAAACTATATTAGGAGAAAGAATTTTTAAAAAGTAATTGAGTTAAAATGCGTTCATGAAGGCAGACCCTAATCCAGGATGTCTGGCATCACATAAGCATGGTCGCATAAGGGGGAAGACCGTGGGTAAGCACGGGGAGGGGACTGCTACCCTCAAACCAAGGGGAAAAGTCTCAGGAGATACCAACCCCACCAACACTTCGGTCTTATTCTTCTGCCCTCCAGAACTGTGAAGGAAAACATTTCTGTTGTTTTAGAAAACCAGTCTGTGGTGTTTTTGCTATCACAGCCCTTAGAAACTAGCAAACTTCCCAAAGTTCTTCTCAGACAGCATAACAAAATATTGGGCCCCAGTAGTGCCACTTTCTGCTTCCCTTTTTTTCCAAAGTACGTGGCCTGTTCTGGAGGAAGCCCTACCCTGGTTCTTGTTTGGGCCCTTCCTTGCAGGTCTACAGTACAGAAGGCCAAGCCATATCTCTTCCCATTCCAGATTTCCCCACCCAAATTGCTCTGGGCCTATCGCCAGGATCTGTGCAAGTCTCTCCCCTTGATCCTTCCTCCTAAAGATGGGATTGTGCAGCACTATGCATACCCCTAAGACTGAGATCTGACCCACGGCAGCCATTTGTGTGTTACATGGGCAAAGCTTGACATATGCTTTGGGATCCACAAGCAAATATGCAGGACCCCACGTGATGGGATGGAGCTGGATGTGGCAAGAGAAGTGGGTGAAGTGTGGGGCTGGGAAGTGGAAGCTGAGGGTGGTTTGCAATAACCTTCTGACATGAGAGGCCCAAGAGTTCTAAAGGTGAGCCTGACCTTATAGAACATTAAGAAGGTGTATTATTCAAGGGCAAGTAATAAACATATCTTACCATATGCTGTGTTAATATGATTTGTAGTTTTTGTATATAGTCATCTCTTAGTGGATTCGTGGAAGCAATGAGGGATTGGTTCTAGGGATCCCCTTAGACACCAAAATCTGGGCATGTTTAAATTGTTTATCTAAAATGGTCTATATGACCTACATACATCTTCCCATATACTTTAAATCATCTCTAAAGTACTTATAATATTAATGCAAGCTAAATACTATGTAAAAAGATATATGACATTGTTTAGGGGGAAATGACAAGAAAAAAGTCTGTGTACATTCAGTACAGAAGCAATTTTTTTTCCCAAATATATTACATATGTAAGTGGATGAACTCACAAATGCAAAATTCCTTTGTATAGAAGGCCAATTCTTTTGTAGATAGTAGACATATTCCCTGGGGGTCTTCATACAGTTCTTCAGGCCCACAAATATCAGGAGTAGGCTTGGTGGGTATATAAAAAATCATGGCTCAAAGCAATATTTTCCACAGTTGCACATGGAGACTGGGGAATATCTTGTACTATTAAACCACTTATATTCTTAAATTTGTATGAATCTATATCTAGCATGCATATGCAAAACATATGCTAATTTTAATATCAATCAATAATGAGACAGATATTAAAATTGCAAAGCTTGATTTTTATGAACATGTAATTTAACTTCATTGAAATTTTTTAAGGAATTTGACTTGTTTAAATAATTTTGATTTAAGCTTTTATACTTTATTTATAATTTGCATTTTGCTTTTGATCTAATAGATTATCTTATGATAATATAGTTCAAAACAAAAATACGTGAACTTTTCAAATATACAAAAAATTTTATTTCCTTTATGGTGATTTATTTTTTTGTTAGACAAAAATACATTACAATTTTGCACATTTTGATTAGAGTTACATTTTCTTTTTATTCTTTTACAACAAGAGAAAATTGAGGTCATGATAGAAACAAAAAACACAACAATGGAGCTCAGAAAGGAAAACATCTTAGAAGAAAAAAGAACCAGATAATATTCAGAGACGGTCTGCTTAAATTTTTCAAAAATGTAAACGGTTAAAGTGTGCAGGTTTTTGAGAGTGTCCCACATAAAATATTTGAATTAGACATTATAAATTTTTGGTCTAATGAGGAATTAATTATTGATCAAAACTATGAAAAATCGTGAGAAAATATTCTCATTAAATTCTCAACTTGGGAGGTCAATGAAATTCCTGCAGGTTCACATTCTTCATTACAGATGAGAACAATGAGAACCTCCTTTGACCTCTGCATCCTCACAGACCAGCATACCGTCTTCCTCCTGGCCCACTGCAGTGGGTTATGTGGCCCCGTCCGAGGGAAGACCCTTGAGGCCAAGTGGCTGGGGGAGGCCCTGTGTGGGAGGCCTGATCATGTGTGGTAGTGGAGTGGAGGGGCAAGGCAAAAGGTTCTGCAGTTGTGCAAGTTTGAAAAACAGGCAGTACTACTGTACAACCCTTATATTCCTAGAAGACTTCTGAAAGACTAATGTATAGATCCCCTTTTGACCCTCCAGGAGGGCGAGGTAACAGGCACATCTCCTGGCCTTTTCCACTTAATGGTTCCTAGAATTAGTTTTTTTTTGGCAAGGTTTTCTAAGAACTGCATTTCCTACGTGAGGGGACCCAGCTCTTGAAAGGTGGCTGGTTTGAACTCAGATATATTCTCAGTGTAAGTCACACTATATGTCAAAGACAGTATAAAAAGAATGTAATTTTTCTTTTGTTTTTTTTTTTTTGAGACAAGGTCTCGCTGTGTAGTTCAGGCTGGCCTCCTGCCTCAGCCTTACAAGTGCTGGGATTACAGGTGTGCGCCACCGCGACCAGCGAAAAGATTGTAACTCACGGGAATAATAATTTTTATACTGAATACTTGTTGAAATGATATTATTTTTGATATATTAGATTACATATACTGTTTTACTGAAATTAATTTTACCTGTTTCCTCTTACACTAGAAAAATTACTAGAAAAATTTAAAACTCCACTTCAGGTTTGCAATATATATTTATTGAATGGCAGTGATACAGAGGACAACATTGTTCCCTCAGACCAGCCAATATCTGGCATCCGTCTCTGTAGCCCTCTCAGTTATCTTCCACTTTGGGCCCTTATTTCTTCAGACTACTTGAAGAAATCCCTGTCTGCCCCTACCAACCACCACCAGCAACAGACTAGCACCTCTCTTCTTTGCTTACTGCATATCCTGGCTTGATATCTGGCCAGCCCTTATTCAGCCTTTAAATATCAGTTATTCATCCAGGAAGGCTACCTGGAAATCCAGGCACACCTCTCCTTTGGCCTGATGAGGTGCTCTTCCTCCATGCACCAATAATTTCCTTGTGTGCCTCTAACCTGAACTCCCTACATAGTTTTACAAGCATCTGCATGTGAGCACCTTGAGGACAGAGACAGGGCTTAATTGTTCTTTTATTCCTAGCATCTATCACAGCACCTGGTATAATAGGCCTTCAATAAATGTTTAGTGAATGATTTAAGAATGAAACAAAGATGGCTCTTTCTCCTGCCAGGGGAGAGGCTACTTAGTAGCCCAGGTGAGATGACGCCATTGTGAGCTAAGAATGAGCTGTAGGAATAGAAGAGACCCCCAAAGAAGCAGAATCAATGGAATTTGGTGGTCCATGGGATATAGGAAGTAAAAGAGTGAGAGAATCCAAGGATGGCTACCAGATTCCAAAAGATTTTTTTCAATATACAGACTTTTTTATTTGTGTACTTTCTTGCCAATGGAGCACAATCTCCACATATCTAAATAGTTTTTGTTCCTGAGGTATCTCATCATCCAAACATAATTGTTGTGATATCTATAGAACTTGAATATTTCTATTAGGAATTTTGCTTTGGCCCTTTAGAGAAAGAGCTATGTCTTGGCACTTTTTGGCAGAATTATTAGAATGGCCATAGCAAATCTCTGTTCTCTGACGTAAAGTGAACTCCCAGTAGGTGCCCTCTGCTTCTCAGTTAACATCCCACATGCCACAGAAATTGATTATTTTCTATATTTGGAGACCAAAAAATAATGACTTGGGTAAGTTAAAAGAAATACATAGAAAGGAAGAGGTGGAGCCCAAGTGTTCTTACTTTAGGTTCTCTACTGTCTCCATTCAACGGACTACACAGTGAAAAGCTGAACAAACTGAATAGTTTCATCTAAACATTTTCGAGCTTTCCTCCTTTTCTCATCATTTTTATGGTTTAGAAATGGTTGAAAAAGAATAGAGAACAGTAAACAGTGTGAGTAAGAGGGAAGAGACTAGCAAGAGCAGAAGAGTTATAACATTCATTAAGTGACTACTGAGGCAAGGGCAGCTTAGGCAGGATGACATTGATGTGAATGTCACAAAGTCACGGACAGTCATTGCTGTGTGGCACTAAAGGTGAGTGTACCTGCTTAATCTCTCTTGCTATATCACCTTCCCCGTCCTCTTTTATTCATGGCATTATCTAAGATTATCTTGAGATTATTATTATGTAGAAATTATTATGTAGCTGCTGCATTAGATTGCCAGCTCCTTTTAAGCAAGGACAATTCTACTTTGTTCAGTGCTGTACTCCAGCAGAAACACTGGTTTGTAGCAATCACTTAATAAATATTTGTTGAGTGAAGTCATAAAAAAAGCCAGGCAGCAAATGACTTTTAACAATACAGCATGGATTTAAAGAGTAGCTGAATTTGTTTTATTTATCAACTTTCACTCAGAAAATAATACATGAATGGTAAATTTGTCTTTTTTTTCCTGCTAATGTCAGGAATCCTAAAAACATAAAAGGAAGTCTTGATAAACATGCAAGTAATTGTAGCTGGAAATGTTTAGAAATATAACTGAATTATAATGCACTAATCAGGAACCTTATAAAGCTCCATAATATTGTGAATGAATTATCCAGAGAATTCTGGAGATGTGTGAGATCTTCTATTTCTATTGAAGAAAATCCTAATCATTAATACGTGGTACCTCAGTTCACAAACACTTTTCTTTGCAAAAAATTTGGTTCACAAACTAAAGTGTTTGGCAAAATTTCGTTTCTGTTTGCAAACTCTACAGTGGGTGACAAACTGGACTGCGGCCATTTATGCTGCACAAACTCAAACGTGGACATCTTTTCCAAAATCATGGAACATATTAGGTTTGTGAACCGAGGCACCACTGTACTTTATACTTTCAAGAGCCAGTCAATCTGGAAACAAGAACATTTTCGTTTATATGCAGTAAATCTTCACTCACCATCCTCTTCAGTTTTTCATCTCTTCCTGTATCTACTTTTGATATTATGTAGTGTTTACCAACTACTAGATTATAAGTTTCTCTCCCCTCATAGACTGAATTAACCGATCTCCTGCCCTGACTTGGATTTGTCCTGGAAGCTGAAAAGGACAGAATTTTGTTATTCTTGTATTAGACCTTAAATACCTTTCTGAATGAAAAGTTAAATGTGAGTAAATACAGAAGCAGATTGCAAGTTCTAAGCAGTTCATCTACAAAGAATTTCTAGAGCATCACCTTGTGTGAATTAGAAACTGCATTCATGTTTAGTAACAATAGCTCATGAATATAACTTGTTCAACACATCAACTTTCTGCTCACCCATCAGTATCTACACTTAGCTTCTTAGAAATTCCTTCTTGGGTGAAACTATACATGCTCAAACTTTTCATTTGGTGGATTCTTCAAACAGATAAATAACTGTTACCTATAACAATTGTCAGAGTCTACTATTTCCTAAATTTGCTTTGCAGTGTAATAAAAACTTATTTCTTTCTATAAAGGTTGTCTTCTAAAACTTTTCTTTTTCACTTTTGGAATATTAAACCTTACATATCCATTCTTCATAGCTTTTGTTTACACATACTGTCTTCTCATTTCTATTCTATAGTCAGAACAGAAGAGGAATTGCAAATGCAGGAGCAAGAATATGTAAGTCAGCCTCGCTTCTTCCCACCTCCCACCCACTAGCATAACCCTGTCCACCTTCCCTACACATGGCCAGAAACTTGTCTAACCACTTTTTCTCAGTTCCCTATTCCTAAATCCTCCTAATGCTAATAATGGCAGCTCTACCAGAAAAACATCTTTTCCATGTGGCTTCCCAAGGTTTGATACATATGACTGAGCAACTTCCTCACCATCTGACAGATGTCACAGGACACTTGCTGACTCACAGCTGTCATCACAGTCTAATTTATAGACCATGGAATATTCTGTCCATCATGTCAGCGAGGTGACTAATATTGTTGGATTTGTTTTTCTATGAAAACAAATATTCCATTTCTTTCCTTCTGGAATGGAATGGAAGCTTCTGTTTCTCAGAGCTTTTGCCACCGCAATTGAGGGAATTTGCATCTGGCAAGAAATTGAGGTCATGATGAAGTGTTTAGTAATATGTATTTGTTTTCAGATGCACATTTTTGGATCGGGTCTTTAAACTTGGAGGTGTGAATTTTTTGAGTTCTTTATATATTCTAACCTTTGTCTGAGGAACAAGTTGGCAAAAAAATTTTCCCAGTCTGTGGGTTGTCTCTTCACTCCATTGGTGATTCTTTTTTTTTTTTTTTGTGGGTACCGGGGGTTGACCTGAGGACTTCGCACGCCAGTAGGCGCCCGTGCCACTGAGTGATATCACCGGCCCTTTTTTCATGTGTGGGTACTGGGAGTCGAACTCAGGACCTCGTGCTTGCTGGGCAGGCACTTACACCACTGAGCCATCTCACCAGCCCGGTGATTCTTTTGCTGTGCAAAAACTTTTTAATAAGTTGAGATCCCAGTTGCTGATTCTTTGTAATATTTCCCATGCAATGTGGGTTTTGTTCATAAAGTCTTTGCCTACACCAATGTCTTCAAGAGTTCTATCTATTTTCTCTTCCAGAAGATTTAGTGTTTCTGTTTTAATATTAGATCTTTGATCCATTTTGATTTTAGTTTAGTGCATGATGAGAGACATGGATCTAGTTTCAGTCTTCAGCATGCAGAAAGCTGGTTTTTCCAGCACCATTTATTAAAGAGGTTATCTTTCTATTTGTGCTCCTGTTTTGGTTTTATAGCACTTGGAGGGTGTATTACCTCTGGTTATGTATGTATTGAATTCTAAGCCGAATTGGGAAAGGAGCTCAAAACCTCAGGTAAAGATCTGGCATTTCTTTGACCAATAACACAGTGGAATGAGGAGGTGAGAGGTAAAGATAGAGAAAAAGAAAATACATTTTCCCTGATACAAACTACCCCTTGGTTCTTTTAAAGTTACAGAACAAATTTAGAGCTATTCTGTATTAAAAGTAGCATTAGAGAGCAATCAAGAACTCATTCAACTGGGAAGGGAAATAAGGGCTGAGAGGGGAAAGGGAAGAGAAGGAAAAGGGATTTAAAAATAAGAATTGAAGGAAAAGAATAGAAACAGAGCTTTTGTAAATGGGGAGGGGAAGAAGAGCTGAAGGGAGAGGAGGAAAATGGGGAAAAATGAATTAAGATATATTATATACAGGTACAAATGCCCTATGATGAATGTGATCATTATATATGGCAAACATGTACTAATAAAAAATAAATTAATTTTTAAAAATTTTAATAAAAGTGATACCTTAGATGTGTTTAATCACTATAGTATTGGCCAAACACTATTGTAACAAGCCTCCCTCTTCCTCCTCCTCCTCTTCTTCTTTTTCTTCTTCTTCTTTGTCTTCTCCTCCTCCTTCTCCTTTTTCTTTTTTAATAAAAAGCAAAGCCATATTACTACATCACTCTGGCAAACCAGTTACTTTGGTTTTCCCTAGATCTAGAACTTGAATCTCCTTTAGATTGTTATTATATAGAATAAGTATATGTCTATGTTATATATTTTTTCTTTCCTGGATCCTCCTATTTGTTTAGCCAAGACAGTTGAGAAACATGTGAAAACTCTGAAGTATCACTAAAAAGAGACCCACTGAATATCTCCCTGACCTCCACTGAGCAAGTGCCACGCTGGATTCACTGAAAGATACAAAACAGAGATCCCTGCCTTTTAGGAATTGACATTTTAGTGTGAGAAGCTGAACAAATGCATGAAGACATAAATGTAGAAGAAAGAGTGGGTACCATACATCTCCATAACATATTAATATTTAAAAGAAAGATTACAACATAAGAAATATGAAACCTGAATTCCATATATCACTCTCAGATCCATGTGGATTTGTTAACATAGGGCAGGTAAATTAAGACATCACTGGGCTAGCCATGCTTTTCTCACTACTGAGACCAGACTTTGATCCAAGAGGAAGAAAAATAATCACCTCTTTCCTCTTGAGGAGTGAATCCTTTTCCTTTTGGAGTTTCTGTAAGCTTTTTCTGCTAAGAATGAACAATCCAGAAAACCAAGCATTTGGAGCCAACTCAGTGCATCTGAAGACAGTAATAATAGCTATAATCACAATAGCTTCTGTAACATATGAAACTTGTATTGCAATAGGCACACTGTAGGTATATCTACATATATAGGTTGAGTGTTCCTACGTCAAAACTCAGAAATCCAAGACTCCAAAAAACAAAATTTTTTGAGCATTGACAAGATGTCACAAGTGGAAATTTTACACCAAACTTCATGTGACACATTACAGTTAAAACACAGGGGCTGGGCCGGTGAGATGGCTCAGTGGCATAAGTGCCTGCCTGGCAAGCGCGAGGGCCCGAGTTCGACTCCTGGATCCCACATACGAAAAAGGGGCCGGTGATATCGCTCAGCGGCACGGGCGCCTGCTGGCGTGTGAGGTCCTGAGGTCGACCCCTGGTACCCACCAAAAACAAAACAAAACAAAACAAAACAAAAAAACACAGGGGCTCCAAAAACACTGCATCAAATTCCTTCAGGATATGGGTACAAAGTGTATATGAAACATAAATGAAGCTTATGTTTGAACTTTGGGTCCCATCCCCAAGATATTACATATTTGTATGCCAATGTACCAAAATCTGAGAAAAACCCAAAACCCAAAATACTTCCTTTCCCAAGCATTTTAGATAAGGGATACTCAGCCTTCATAACAATCCTGTGATGTGTTATGATGCCTATTTAATGGATGAGGAAAACAAAACCAGAGCAATCAAGTAAAATGACCAAAGATTAAATAAAATGTCTACATAGTGACTGGGAAGGATTTGAACCCAGGCTTGTTCAGCTAAAAGCGCATTGCTTTGCACTGCTTCAGAAGAAGAGAACTGGTCACTTCATCTCCCGGGGATGGACACAACATTCGCTCACAGTTATCCACAGACAAGGACAGAAGCAATCACGGAGACTCAGGAATGATTCCCCAAGTCTGAGTCATTGATCCCTTCATGTAGTTAAACATAAATTTATATTGGGGCTGAACAGATGCTGGTCCCGGAGACACCCAGGGAGAAAGAGATGCAGCCCACTATGCTTGGGGAGCTCAGTCTCATGGGGAAGACAGACTACATGGACAAGTGGGGCAAACAAGGAAAAAACCGGGGCCAAGACAAGTAATGTGGGTGGGGGGGCTAATTTGAATACCATGGTCACTACTCACTTTCTAGCTCTCTTGAAAAGGTGACATGAAAGCTGGACATGAAACAATGTAAAGGAAAGCTTGTTGTGGTGCCACACACCTGTAGCCCTCAGGACTCCGGAGGCTAAGGCAGGAGATAGCTGTGATTTAGAGGCCAGCTTGGGCTCCATGTGAGTTCAAGGTCAGCCTGGAATACTTAGTGAGACCCTGACTCAAAACAAACAAACAAACAAACAAACAAAAAAAAATAATTAAAAATGAAGAGGAGCTGATTGCAAGTAGAGCAGAGGGAAGAGTGGCCTGATGGAGGAGATGCTCAAGTGTTCACAGGGAGTTCGAGGAGGCTCCATTTCCTAGACATCACTGGTGGGTCAGACCAGTTGCATAATTCTCACCAAGACTTCAGCGGGTATCTCTGAGACCTCCTTCTCCAAGGGTGGAGCCTCGCCTGCTGACCTCTGCTGAGGCCTAGCTCAGAGCCCCAGCACAGTCCTGGGATGGAGGCCCGCAACACCAATGTCCTCTTTCCAAAGCAAAGGTTCTGCTGCCACATCTCAGGGTTGCTTCTCTCTTTCAGGAAGAAATTTCTCATGTTCCTCCTCCTCCTCTCCATGCACAAAAAGAATACACAAAACCTTTTTTTTTTTTTTTTTCCTAAGAGCTCAGCCAACATCTAAAATGCATGCATTCAGTCATTCATACACAAGACTTTCTATCCTGGAGTCAGACTGCTTTTATTTACACTTCAGCTACTTATACTACATCTCAGTCTCCTCGCTGGCTGTCTGATTTTGGGTAAGTTGTTTAACTACTCTATGCATCTGTCAGTTTAATGTTTCATAAAATAGTTCCCACTTTTTAAGTTTGTTGGAGAAATTATGGTGCAAATTTATCTAAAGCATGTAGAGAACAGTGTCCAGCAATTTAAAATGTGCATCAGTGTGACATTTTTTGTTATTGTTACTCTCATACACTGGTCACATAGCCTAGGTGGTGGGCATATCAGGACACATCAGTCTCTGTAGCTAAATGTCTCAGATGAGTGGGGAACATGGGCTATAGCCCAATTGTTCCTCATCAGTGTGACACATGCTCTACAGTAAAGGTGTGTAGGAAGCAATGGAAACCCAGAGAGGGGGTGGTTATACATATTAATAGGTTGAGTTAGCTTTTCTAGGTGAAATAAAGGGAAAGGGTGACAGGAGACAGAGAAAACATTCCAGGCACCATGTGTGGAGGCTGAGAGGTAGATGGAGCTGAAGGAAACGTGGTATTCGTGGAGATGAAGGTGGGAGGGATGATGGTGTCCAGGGCCCTCTGGAAGCCAGAGTTTGGGTTATTCCCAAAATGAAGAGAACCGTGCAGCTCCCAGCAGTAAAAAAACAGGGTTGCTGCTGAGACTAGAGCCACGCATTTACAAGAAATGACTGGGACAACTCGTTAGCTCTGCATCATTTCAGCAACTTTATGGCTTAAATAAGCTGTTACAGCCTGGCCTGGCCTGGAATGTCCAGACCATTTACAGCACTGTTTCTAGTTGGAAAATATTGCTTTTAATTTCAAACAGCCTACAGGCAAACAAACTTTTGGGAAACAATTTGTTCATAAAACGAAGTTCTCCTGAAGTGTATGTGGTCATGAACCTCCCAGTTCTAGTTAAAAAAAAAAAAAAGAAAGAAACCTGAACCACAATTTCTGAAGGGTTGGTAACAAACAAAGTAAAGTTGTCTTATTCTGAAGATATCAAAAAATCAATCAGAAACCTTGCTCTAAAATGCACGTTAGTAGATTCATTTTCATCTGTTATCCTTAAATTGTGAAATTAGCATGGAATGGGTCATTCATTCTGAGAGCTGTCCTTTCAACAAGCATCGAGCTTGTGTACCAGGCATTATGCTAAGCCTTTGTGCACATTGTTTAGTCTTTCCAAGGCTCTAAAGTTGTCATCCTCTTTTCAGGTGAGGATATTGAAGCTCAGAGGGTTACCTGATTTTGCCAGTGTCGCAATGGTCCAGTAGCAGAACCGGAGGTGGAATTTGGATCTGTCTGAGCTTAAATCAGGTAGCTGAATCACTTCCTGGATGTCTCTATGGATCAATCAACACTTACACCATTTTTATTTGGTCTTCAGGCTTTAAAAATAAACCGCTCTGGCTGAGCACCTGGCTCATGTGGCTGGTGCATTTGATGTGTACTGTTTGTCCTTACTGTTCCCTTCCCGTTCACATCAATTGTGTTCAAATACTGCAACGTGGAGATATTTTCTGCATGCTTTTCAAGTGTGTCATTTAATATATTTGAAATCTCACAATACCATTCAGTCATAAGTGAATATTCACATCCATTAGTTATAGAACAGTAAACTGAGCTACATAAAGGATGAATGGCAAGTTCGGAGATGTAGCAGTGGTGGGAGGTATCAGTGAAGCCCATAAAAGTTCCACAGAACTGTGAGTCAATAGAAAGAAATTTCCTACATGCAGTGACACCCAGCATGCCAAGATGTTAGGATGCCTGTTTGGCTTCAGAACTCCATTCTTCCCTTCCCCTTTTCAGGGAAAACACATGAGTTGTAAATATATAGTCAAATTTATGAGTTCTTAATCTCTTCCTGGGAATCCTTTGGTAATAAATAGTAGAATCATGAACAATATGATTTCTAAGTCAGAATAACACCCCGTACCCAATAGCCTGAGCCAAATTAAGGGATTCTATCCAGTTTGACTCGAGACTACAAAGTGGGGACATCAAGGCAAAGAGAGACCCTGCAAAGGGAAGAAACGAGTTAGGGGATAGATTAAGAACTTGCACATTTCCTTGAGTCTCTCCCCGTGGGACACTACCTATATAGGTACAAACTGACAGCCACAGGCTCATACACAATGTATATAAAAATGTACTTATGTGTATGCATCCACAGCCTAACATTTACTACTTGCCAGACATTTTCCTAAGTGCTATAAATACCAGTTAAACCTCAATTGCAATGCTGTGACATGGGAGGTGTCCCCATTCGCACGTTACACATGAGGCAAGTGAGACAAAGGTGAATTGCCCAAGGGCATCTGGGAAGTAGGGAGTCAGGCTTGAGTCTGACTTACTGTCAACCATCTTCACATTCCTGTGAAAAAGACTAACTGCTTGTGTCTGTTGCAAGCGAATTATGACCCGATCATTTCAGCTTCCTTATTACCCAAATTAGACCACTTCCCTATCCAATCTGATGGATCCTCCATGAGTAACCTGGTATGAAGTCGACAGCAACAAAGTAGATGACTCCAGGGAAGATCCCTTGCCCAAATCATCTCCAGCATGTTTTTAAAGATAGTGCCCAGATTCTCATCATTAGAACCTCAGTTCTGTGCCTGAAATCTCCCTCTTTCTTGCTTTTTTCCACCTGAGAATACTGAAGAACAAATGCTATAAAACTAATACCCAAACAAGAGTTAAAGAGAGATCACAGGAAAAAAGCCATCGTATTCTTCCAGCAGCTTACACTGATACTGAATTACATCCGATTAATGCCCAGAGGAAAGTGGACACCCCAGTGGCAATAAGCACTTGCTTTGTTTCTTGGTTTCTACTTTTGCATATGCTTCTTTCCTCCCCTACCTCCTTCAGACTTCTCAATTTTCTGGAATTCCCAAGTCCCCTCCTGCTCCTTCTTCCTGCCTTTCTCCAGGATCCATGTGACCATAAAGTTCATAGGCCTTGGTGTACCTTAAGATCCATCAATGTAGAACCCTTTTTATTGTGCAGAATCTACAGAAAAGATGAGTAAGAGAAAAGTGGGTAAGAGAGAAAGAGTTAATCCACCTTTTATCTTCTCTTGTAGTAATAGATAATACCCTTAGAAGAGTTTGAATCCCGGCTCCATCTCTTCCAGCGATGTCTGATCTATCTTAGCCTTGGTATCTGCATTTTCAAAACAAAAACAATAATTCCTAGCCTACCAAATTGCATTAAATGGCATAATACACCTGAGTACTTAATACCTGCTATTTTTAGAAACATCAACACTTCGAAAGACAGAACACTCACTCAAAGGAGACATTTCACTCAAAGAAGCAAAGTAAGAAGCTGAGATTGGGTCCTTTCTTCAAAGGATGGAAGAAAACAGCATTCTTAGTCAGGCATAAAAGAAAAGGCAGAGAGTTCTATTGACAAGGCATCTCAGGCTTCCCCAGCCTGCGTCACATACTGGCTAGTCTTTAAGTAGAGTGGTGGGCTTGGAGGACATGAGACATAAGCATTTGCCTGGGGAGAGATCTACTTTCCAGTGAGAAATTTGCTTTTTCCCTTAGGACTGGATAAAGGAAACTTAAATTAGGTCAGATGCCCATTTCATAGGCAGATTCTGATCCAAGATTCATCCTTATCCACCTCATTCAGTGGCTGAGCCAGTACCAGAGCTGAGGCTCCTGATTCATCCGTGGCTCAGGACCTCTCTATCCTGTATCACGTGCGAGGCCTTGTGAAAAGAGCAGGGTTAGAAAGATGGGTGAAATGGGGTCGTAGCAGGCTGTACGCGTCTGCTTTTCCTAGTCAACAGCAGCCTGCCCGAGCAGCTTGCAACGTGAAGCTAAAGGTTAACACAGGCAGCATAGAAAACCCAAACCTGAGACAGGAGGGAGGGAGCAGATGAGAGCAGGTGCAGGGAAACTGACGCTACTGCAGAGCCCACACCATGAACACATAATGATCACGTAGGCGTCAACTTTATCTCTGCTGTGGAACATTGTGGTAAATTATTAAGAAAATGGTTTGTACAAGTGGTGATGAAAAAAGTCCTATTTTTGCCAAGCACACTTCAGCAAATTAGAGGCAGAGGCTTTTTTTTCTCACTCTGAATTTTGAAAGCAGATTAAAATCAAATATGTAAATTATAGGTGTACTCTTCATAAATTCATAAATAAAAGAGGAAAGAACAAAATTTGTATTTGAACAAGCATCTGTGAATAAAGTTAGCTTAAATGGAGTAGTGATTTTGATATTTAACTATATACTTCCACCTGACTTCAATCCTGGAAGATAAGTTTTACGTTTTAATAGTAAGGATAATTCATTTCTTGAGTCTCTTTCTTTATTGAGTAAAGGGTTTCCATTCTTAGATCTCTGATATGAACTCTTGTAGTTAGAATATTAATATTAAATTTTTTTGTTCTGTTTTGTTTTTTTGGTCTTGCTATACAGTTCAGCCTAGACTTGGACTTACTATGTAGCCCAGGCTGGCCTCAAACTCACAGCAACCCTCCTCCCTCAGCCTCCTGAGTGCTACAATTACAGGCGTGCGCCACCACGCCCAGCTTAGATTTATTTTATTTAGTGTTCTTACCTGTTTTAAGTTTAATTATATTTAAATGTTCATTTAGTGCACAGAGTTTCATTTCATTTTTAATGGTCAACACTGAAAACTTAGGAAACTTAACAGTAAATTTCAGATCTTTGCCTTTGGAGAGAAACTAAAAAGATCAGCAAGTTTTAGGCCCAGACTCCCAAATGGCAATGAATTAACTGCAGTCAATGAGTTTCCCCTACAAGTGTGTGAAAGTTCTCACATTGCTGTGGGGATCCTATGATCCTGTGGTTCTAAGTCTTCCTCTCCACCTGCTCTTCCCTTCTTCTCACATGTCCTTTCTCTGCCCGGCCTTGGATCTGCCCAGATTTGAATCTGTCCTAGATTCTCCCTCCTCCTTTCCCCAAGAGGTCTTAGTTAGATAATCTTTTCCAGCCTTTTTCTACTTGCTAAATTTAAATCTTGGCACAAAAGTCCCAAGCAGACAGAAGGTGCTTTGCTGAATAACATGTCATTGAACTTCTAACACAACTACTTTGGCTTTTTATAAGGTTCCCACATCACGTTTAGCAAGCAGTTGAAAGTTCAGTGTCCCAAAAGAAAAGGCAACTTGCAAGGTCTCTCTCTTTCTCTGTATCTTTTCATTTCACCAACTTTTAGAAAAATAAAAGATACATATGTAACCTTGTTCATCTATAAAGGTTAAAATAATTAACAAGTACCAAGTGAATCATTTGGGAATATCATTGATGTCATAAGTTTCACAAATATTATTATTTACATTGGAAAATGTGAGGCCTGCCTACAAGCCATGCACAAAAAAAGAATTTGGTAAATATCAGTTGACAGATGACAATGTTGGATAAAGACATCCAATGACCTGCAAAGTAGGGAGGGAGATCTACCAGAAGAAGGAAGTGAGGCTTAATCCATGCTAGGGCTGCTTGTTATTTCTTGTAGACACCAAGGAACATAGATGCCCTTCCTTTGGGTCTGTGCTAGCAAATGCTGTAAGATTAGAGGATATGCTGAGCATGAAAACCCGGACGTTCCCCTCACAAACTCCGTACCCCACACCCACTGCTGCCCTGCCCCAGCTCCTCAGAAGCACAAATGTGAAGCTCTCCTCCAAGTTGCCAAAGACTCCCAGGATGAACAAAAATTGAAACACGGGAGTTCCTGGGTTCTCCAGGGAAGGCTCCCCTCTCTTGGGCCTTCTTTCCTTAAAGGAGGCAACCCCATCATGATTTTGCACACCTACTTGCAGCGTACTTGCCACGTGAACGGAGTAGGGTCCAGCTAAGCCCTCAGACCCAGTAAGCAGAGGAGAGTAGCATTTTCACAAGACAGCAGTTAGGAAGGTCTGGGTTATGCTGGACAGGTCTGTTCTTTATCCTGTTTTACCTGTGCTATGTCCTGGGAAGTCCACGCATATCAACTGCCACCACAGACTGTTGCCACCTGATTTCTCTGGTTCACCAGTAGAGGAACCAGTGAAACCCAGGAGTGAGAGGTGAAGGAGACCCATACATTTACTGCCAAGCTTTCTCATTGCCAGGTTGCTGTGGGTTGGCCGTTTTTCACAAGAAGTCCATCGGCATCCTTCTCCAAACAGTTATTGTGGCTAGGTGCCCATACCAAGCTCCGTTCTTCCTAGCCCTTGCGTCCTACCATAAACTGAAGTATTTGCAATACTTCCTTTGCTGACCTCTCCTCAAGTCACCCTATGGGAATGTGGAGGCTCTTTTCTACCAGGACTCGGCAATACACCTGTGCACCTGCCCACACGTGAGAGGCTCAGGCAATGCTGGTGATAGTCCCTGACTCTGTAACTGTGCTTATCGTTACAATGCTGAGCTTTAAGAAGCCCTGTGGATTATTTGGAAAAGGAAATATCTTACAAAAATGTTATTCTGCATCTATATTTACAAAATGCTTTGGATCCAGAAGCCATGTATGAAATCAAATACCCACTATATGAAAACAATTTTCATCTAGCTAGATCTACCTCATAAACTGAAATAAAATTTGGAAAAAATCGGAGGCCCTGGGACCATAAATCAATATTGACTCCTGGAGGAAGGCTATAGACTGAGCTTCTGACTGGAAAATTTATTCTAAGAATCAGTTAGTAGGCTTGTTGTGATTCCCAGCAGCACCTGGGAATGCTTGAGAAATGCACAGTCATGCTGGAGGTAGAACTCCGTGGTAGAGTGCTTGCTTATTATCCTTAAGGACCTGGATTTGGTACCCACCAAAGTAAAGGAAAAGAAGGGTGGAAAGGAAGAAGGTAGGAAGGGAGGAAGAAAGGAAGGAAGTTTTCCAGCCCTCTTTGCAAACATGTAGAAACAGAAACTCAGGGATTCCGATTGCACACTGAAGTTTTGGGACCACTGAGCCTGAGTAGTCACTACAAGTAAAGACAAGCCAACCTCAGGAGTGTAGATGAGCATCTGGCATCAGATGGCCCCACAAGCAGTAAAGAATTTAAGAATAAGTGAATCCAGAAACAAAGAGGTTTGCTTTGGGGGACTGTTTCATTAGGAAATAAGCCCAGCACTCCTGGCTACAGCTCTGAGCAGGACTCCAGTCCCTGTGGGGTATGTGACAAGTGTGAAGCATGTACAACCAAGACAGCACCCTATTATCAAAAGAGCTGATGGTTAACTTGGTGAAGAAACAGAAGTAGTGTGCACTGGAATAAGAAATGTGAGACCCCTATAAAGACTGGGGTCCTCATCCATCTAGGCGTCTAAAATAGCTACATGCCCAATTACCAGAACTAGAACTCAGAAAGAGAACTAGATAAGCATTTTGAGTGATTCATTCTTTGGGACGTGAGTGTTTGCCTGGAATTTTCCACATCTTTGGCACCTCAAATTAAAAGTAGTCCTGAGAGACACAATGTAGTTATTTATTGGTGACAGTGAAAAATGTTGGCTGTAGGGAGAAGGATAGGCACAATGACCCAAACTTCAGGCAGGGCTTGATCACCATGCCTTCACACCAATCCTTGGCTAGCCAGCTGGCTCCCTGTGTTAATTCATTATTTTTCAAACTAACTTAAGTAAATTGACCTGCGGTTTTCAATCTTCAGTGTGTAGTAGACTAACTTATTTAGATACTACTTTGTGTTTTAGTCTCTGTCTTTTCTTCTTGCTTTGTTCCTAGAAGTTGACCAGAATCCTGGTGTATTCCTGCTTCAATGGATTTAGAGAAGCTGAGAAGCTTCTGGAAGGCAGCATCTGTGGTGATATACAAGGAAACTGAAGATTACAGAAAATCAGAGAAAGATAGAGTGGAGGCAGTGGGCAGAGCTTTCATAGGCAACAAGAAGAGAAGTAGAGAAATGTCCAAGGGTGGGAATGCGGTAGAGTCAAGGGACCCAAAGGGGTAGGAACCCAAGAGGAAGACCCAAGGCACACTCAATGACCATTGACTGCACCTTCGCACCATTCAAGAGAACTGCAGGGAGTCCTATATTCCCAAATATATTAAAAAAGCATAGCCCTGACAGGGACACTTTTTTTCAGAGCTTCACATAAATCATAGTCTCTTCAGGGACATAATGGTCACTTGTTAGGAAGTCAGAATGCTGAGGTCCACCCAGACCATTTGTTTCAGTAGTAGCTCTGGGAAGGGCTGAAGCATCCACCCTATAATATATGTTTCCAATGCAGGTGGTTTCTAGATTGCTGCTCCGAAACATTAGAAAAGATGAAGCAAAATCTACATTGCTTTACTCATGCTTGTAAGGAAGTCTTTTTCTTTCAAAAAGCATAAGATATTCAGTTCCTAAAAGTAAAGTAATCCTGGTTCTTTGCATCTTTAGTGCCAGCCACTCACCTTCCTAGGACAAAGCTGAGCAAACTACTTCTGTCACTCCTAGAATCCATAATTTCCTCTTTCTATCTTTTATTACAGAAAAATTTATAGCTGGTTAAAATTAAAGTAGGTCCATCAGTTTCATAGTACATACAAAGCATACATCAATGACATAACGTCCTGACAAATAATTTTTCCTTCATCAAAGTGAGTTTCCACTGTGTACTCTTGAAATTGTAACAATTACATGGGAACAATATTGGGGTGAGTCATTCTAGAACATGCCACTTTGCTTACTAAATATGAATCCACACCTCATTTGGCCTGTGGACACTTGGTGTATAATGTAAATGCAGTCACCATCCACCCAGCTTTGGGGTTGCATCATCTTCATGTAATGATATTTGTCTCAGAAAATGTCATTGTGACCCCATCGGTGAATTCTACATGGACTAAAAAGCCAAAAATATTGACTACACAGTCTTTATGAAGATAAGTTAACAACCCCAGAGTTTTTATATTTTTAAAGATTTCTGAATGAGCACAAGACAACAATGGGAAGTTTAATGAGGATATTTGGGAAGTTTGGCATTTTATTGATGATAAGCATGGTGAAGTTTGTATACCTGAAGCCAAGACGCAAATCAGGATATTAGGGGAGATTCCTTTCTTTTTGATGGTTAATGTTTGGTGTGCTTTCTTCCAGTATTTTTGTTTTATTTTGTTTTGTTTTGTGTGTTGTCTTGCTTTGCTTTGCTTTGTTTTTGAGACAGGGTCTCCCTATGTAATGTAGGCTGGCCTCAGACTCATGGCAATCCTCCTGCTTTAGTCTCCCGAGTGCTGGGATTTCAGGTGTGTGTCACCACATCAAGCCCAGGCCTTTTTTCCTAAATACATACATATATATCTATAGATAGATAGGTAGATAGATAGATAGATAGATAGATAGATATTTCTTACCAAATTAGTATGATGCTGTAAATGAAGATACAACTTATACACATTCTGTGTAATTATGTGCCCCACTAATTCATTCTATAATCGTGAAATTTTGTCATTAAAAATATGTCTACGTGACTATATTATATCCAAAGGAGCATCTTGGTTTCTCTACTAAGTAAGAAAATATCCACAAAAGACCAATCAGGAAAATTAACTTATCTACTGGGAATTCTTTCCCAGAGTATGGACCACGAACAAGAATCTACAAGGTCAGGCAGGCAATGTAAGTTGAGAAAGTTTAGTTTAAGAAAAATGAATTCTTTCCATTTTTTAAAAATGCATGGCCTTGTCAGTGTGTATTCCATTTTCTTACTTTTTATGGAGATACGTAAAAATTCACGTTTCTTAATCAGGAGAAAAGCAAGAGTCCCAGCCTGATGATAAATGACAACTGAAAATTGAGCTCAGCAACAGGACGGTAGAGAGCAATGGGGACTGCGACAAATTTGTGAATTTCTCACCTAAAGAACATAGTTGTCACATGAGAATGCCTAACATGTCCAGATTCCAGTATCATCAGAAAGATTTAAGCACATTTGCTTTTGTAAAATCATCTCATTTTTAAATTCTTGGAACAAATTTTCTAAAAATTAGACACCATTCTGGCTGAATCTATCGACTGACAGCTTGCAACTTCTTGTGGTGGTTGAAAAGCAAATCTCAGACCACAGGCAACCAAATCCATCTATCTAAGGACCAATGTGAGTGACGAACCATCTGACTGAGCCAAGATTCTCCTTGTTTCAGCACTGAACATTCTGTTTCTCCGGGAAACTCTCAGTCCTGAGCAAACCAAGAATGTCAATCACCCTCAATCTACATTCACCCGACTCTAATTTATTTTGAACTTTGGTCTACACACACACACACACACACACACACACTCACACACTCATGCCACAGGCTTTTGTTTTCAAATTTCTAACAAAGTATTGATTTTTCTGGATTGTTTTCCTTTTATTTTCAACTTAACGACAGTTTTTCAACAGATGAAGAAGATGAAAGATTTGGATGGGGGACAGATATTACATTACATTTCTTGATCCATGTCATCAGCTGCACCTGCAAGTCACAGTGAATAGTAAATGGCAAAACTAGTTATGAAGCTCTACGGCACATGACAAAAACTGGCATCTGATACTGACAACACTCATTTAATAAATCATCTCTCCAAAAGGCCAGGCATTAAAAAGGGATTAGAGGAGCAATAAAATTACTTAACATCTATTATAGGTTGGGCTAAATCAGAGTACTAATCTGTGAAAAAGGGTGGCTTTACTGCAACTGAGCCAATGACATGTTGAAGATGCAAGAAAATCCATCTTCTTACAAACAGAGACTTGCCCCTACCAATCACTTTTCTGAGATACTGTGGCTTGCCTCCAGAGTCACCTGGGAATGCTAGAGCTGGAAAACTAAATCTTACCTGCTGGCCTTCTTTGCACTGGAATTCCGTATGGGATCTGGGCACCTCCAACTAGATGCACTCACATAAAATTCGATTCACAACTGAGTCACCTTGGCAGAAGGGCAGGGACAGGCATTCACTCTGTTGGTGTTGATGGTTGCATAGAGCTGTGGATCTGTACCTGGCAGCTGAGACTGTAACTTCTTGATTATATAGCTTCCTAATTAACTAGAGGCAACCTTCGGTGGCCTGGCTGTGCAGTGTGGTTTGGGGCTTATTCCTGGCAATTCAGCCTAGACCCATTTCCTCAGCTTTCCCAATATTAGGGAATTATCTTTACTCCCTAGTAAATTCCTTTCTGCTTGCGATAGCTGGAAAAGATTCTATTCTCTGCAGCATGAATGTTGATTAATCATTGAAATGTCTACGTTAAGCTTTCTTGACACCTATAATTTAAAAAATGATTACAACAAGGGAAGTGTATAGTCCTACATTTCTGCTGATATTCCCTATAGTACCTAAGAGAAGGGGAACAAGGAAAGGAAAAGGCTACATATATGAAAATGGTAAAGCTTGAGCTGTTGGAATACCAATGATCATTCCAAATTTTCTGATTTTTCTGCATAAGGATTACTAGTTTATTGTCTTTCTTCCTAGACTATAAACTCTAAGAACTGGGACCATATTTGTTTAGCCAACCCCCTATAAGTGACACTTAACATAATTCTGGCTTATAGATAGAAAATAAATAATGTGTGACTGTCTAAAGCCATAGAAGTAGATAATGAACATTTTGAGGTAGGGTGTGCATTGTTTCAATAATGTCAATAGTTATCATTTACAGAACAACTACAAGGACTAGTCACTTTATATTGGTTATCTCACCTCCTCTGTACATACGTTTTAGTACCTGCATTTCACACATAAAGAAACTGAGTCTCGAAGAAGTCAAGGAAAAATCATAGCCAGTGTTTGGATTTCTTTTTTTATTTTAAAGAGAAAAAGAAATAACAATAATAATAAAACAGAGTTTTAAAACAGATTAGTAAGAGAGTTACAAGAATTAATACATTGCATATTGTTCTCTTTCTAGTAGTTATTCAGAGTACAAGATTCAAGCACGATATCTTGTTCAAACAATATCAGTACAATCCTTTCTATTCAATGAACTAAGAGAAACTAGCTGTATAACTATCTTTTTTTTTTTTTTTTTTTAAAGAGAAAACTGTTTATTGAGAGGCTACGGGTATATGTCTGGTCTGTGCAAGGAGTTTTCATCCGCAATATTCCACTTGATCCTCACACCAACTCTATGAGGTAGGTATTATCCCCATTTCTGTCAGATGAGGAATATGAGGCTCAGAAAGGTTAGGTAGGCTGAGACCAAGGAACCAATGAGCTGGGGCTGTGTATAACTATCTTAACTATCTTGTGTATAAATATATTTTTTTCTTTTTCCCTTTCTTCCTTTCCAATTTCCCCCATCAGAGTTTGTCTTTTCTTTTGAACAGTTTCTTCCCAATTCACAATATCTATTGTACATTTTGGATCTTTTTTACTCTTTCAGTTTCTCATACTAGTGAGACAATATGATGTTTATACACATTGATCTGATTTATTTCACTTATAAGTATAGTCTCAAGCTGCATCCATTTACCTATAAAAGTCTCAAGTTTATCCTTCTTTATGGCTGAGTAGTACTCCATTGTACAAAAAAAAAACACATCTTTTTTATCCATTCCTCAGTTGATGGGCATTTGGGTTGTTTCCAAGATTTAGCTATTACAAATTGTGCTGCTATAAACATGGGTGCACATGTATCGCTGTGGTATGAGGTTTTTAATTCTTCTGGGAAGATACCCAGAAGGGAAGTAGCTGGGTCAAACGGGACTTGTAATCCTAGTTTTTTAAGGAATCTCCACACTGATTTCCACAGTGGTTGCACCAGTCTGCACTCTGACCAACAGTGGAGAAGGGTTCTTTTTCCCCACAGTCCCTCCAGCATTTGTTATTGGCTGATTTCTCGAAGATAGCCTTTCTTTCTGGAGTGAAAAGAAATCTCAGTGTTGTTTTTAATTTGCATCTCTCGAATGACCAATGATGTTGAACATTTTTTCATGTATTGATTTGCCACTTGTGTTTCTTCACCTGAGAAGTGTGTATTCATCTCAGATGCCCATTTTTGGAGTGGATCTTTGAATCTGAGGGTCTGATTTTTTTCAATTCTTTATATGTTCTAGATATAAGTCCTTTTTCTGAGGGAAAACTGGCTATATTTTTTCCCACTCTGTGTGTTGTCTTTTCACCTTGTTGGTGATTTCTTTTGTTGTTCAAAAGTTTTTAATAAGGTGAGAACCCATTTGTTGATTATTTGTGATATTTCCCTTGCAGTCTAGGTTTTGTTCATGAACTCTCTGCCTACACCTATGTCTTCAAGATTTCTACCTACTTTCTCTTCCAGTAGATTTAGTGTTTCTGTTTTAATAGTTAGATCTTTGATGCATTTTGACTTTAGTTTAGTGCATGGTGATAGACACGGGTGTAGTTTTAGTCTTCGGCATGTGGAAAGCCAGTTTTTCCAGCACCATTTATTAAAGAGGCTATCTTTCTTCCAGTGAACATGTTTCACCCCTTTGTCAAAGATAAGGTGGCTGAGTGTGTTTGTAGTTGCGTCTGCATCTTCCATTCTGTTCCACTGATCCTCAGGCCTGCTTTTTATCCTACCATGCTGATTTTATCACAGTAGCTTTGTAGTATAATTTCAGGTCTGGGATTGTGATGCTCCCTGACTTGTCTTTGTTGCCCAGAATTGCTTTTGCTATTCTAGGTCTCTTCTATTTCCAAATGAATTTTAGGAATGTTTTCTCTAGATCTGTGAGGTATGCTAAAGGTATTTTGATTGGGATTGCATTATATCTGTATAGCAGTTTTGGGAGTATGGCCATTTTCACTGTTGGTTCTTCCTATCCAAGAGCAAGGGCTATCTTTCCATTTTCTGATATCCTCTTTGATCTCCTCTTTTAGGGTACTGTAATTGTCACTGTACAGATCTTTTATATCCTTTGTTAGATTGATTCCTGAGTATTTCATTTTTTGAGATGATATTGTGAATGGTGTGCTTTCCTTAATTTCTCTCTCTGTGAATTTGTTGCTTGTGTACAGGAATGCTGTTGATTTTTGAGTGTTGACTTTGTATCTTGGTACACTACTGAATTTGAATATTAAATCTGCAAGTCTTTTGGTGGAGGTTTTGGGGTCTTCTATGCAGAGTATCATGTCATTTGCAAATAATCATAATTTGACTTCTTCCTTTCCTATCTTTATTCCTTTTGTTTTTTTCTCTTGTCTAGTTGCTCTGGCTAATGTTTCCAGAACTATATTGAATGGGACTTGTGATAATGGACATCTTTGTCTTGTTCCTGATTTTAGAGTGAAAGCTTTCAGTTTTTGACCATTTAATATGATGTTAGCTTTCGGTTTGTCATAGATGGCTTTTATAAGATTGAGGTAAAGAGCATCTATTCCAATTTTCTGTGGGGTTTTTATCATGAATGAGTGTTGTACTTTGTCAAGTGCTTATTCTGCATCTATTGAGATGATCATGTGATTTTTTTCTTTGGGTCTGTTAATATGGTGTATTACATTTATTGATTGCATATGTGAACCATCCCTGCATCCCTGGGATGAATCCAACTTGGTCATGATGTATAATCTTCTTGATGATTTGCTGCATTCTGTTTGCCAATATCATATTAAGGATTTTTGCATCTATGTTCATTAGAGAGATTGGCGTATAATTTTCTTTTATGGTTTCACTCTTCTCTGGTTTTGGAATCAGAGTAATACTTACTTCCAGGAATGATTTTGGAAGTACTGCTTCCCTTTCAATTTCTTTAAAGAGTTTCAGCATTACTATCATTAGTTCTTCTCTAAATTTCTTGTAGAATTCAATGGTGAATCCGTCAGGGCCTGGGCTTTTCTTTGTTGGTAAATTTTTAATTACGTTTTCAATTTCATTGGCTGATATCGGGTTATTTAGAATTTTTATACCTTCTCTATTTAGTTTTGGCAGTTTAATTGTGTCTAGAAATCTGTCCAATTCTTCTGTGTTTTCCATCTTATTAGAAGATAGGTTCTCATAGTAGGTATTGATGATGTCCTGGATTTCTGTGGGACCCACTGTGATGTCCCCTTTTTCATTCCTAGTTGCTTGAATTTGTGTTTTTTCTTTCCTCTTTTTGATGAGGTTGGCTAATGGTTTATCAATTTTATTTATTCTTTCAAAGAACCAACTTTTTGATTCATTGATTCTTTGTATTTTCTTAGTCTCTATTGCATTAGTTTCTGCTCTTATCTTTATAATTTTCTCCCTCATACGAGTTTTGGGTTTGATTTGTCCTTGTGTTCCTGGAAGTTTGAGTTTCAACATTATATTGTTTATTTGAGCTCATTCTGTTTTCCTGATTTCTGTTTTCATCACTATAAATTTCCCTCCTAGGACTGCTTTCATTGTATCCCATAAGTTTTGGTATGTTGTATCAGCATCATTGTTTGATTATATATACTGTTTAATTTTGTCTTTAATTTCCTCTGTGACCCATTGGTTGTTCAGAAGGGTGTTGTTTAATTTCCATGTGTTAATGTAGTTTTTGTGATTTCCTTTGAGTTGATTTCCAGTTTCATTGAGCTATAGTCAGATAGTATATATGGGATGATTTCAATTCCTCTACATTTACTTAAACATGTTTTGTCTGCTAATATATGGTCTATTTTGGAGAATGTCACATGTGCAGCTGAGAAGAATGTGCATTCTGATGTTTTGGGGTGGAACACTCTGTAGACAACTACCAAGTCCATTTGTTCACAGTCCTGGTTTAATTCTAATATTTCTTTGTTGATTTTTTGTGTAGTTGATCTATCCATTTGTGAGAATGGGGTATTAAGGTCCCCCACTATAATTGTATTAGTGCTTATTTGGTGTTTACATGTCTGTTAATATTTGCTTTATGTAGTTGGGTGAACACATGTTTCGTGCATAAATATTTATTATTGTTACCTCTTCTTGGAGTTTTCCCTTAACAAGTATGTAGTGAACTTCCTTGTCTTTATGATCAGTTTTGGCTTAAAGTTGGCATTGTCTGCAAATAGAATATCTACCCCTGCTTTTCTCTGGGATCCTGTGGCATAGAGAATTGTTTTCCATCCTTTGACTTTTAGTCTATGAATTTCTTTTTGGCTTAAATGTGTTTCTTGAATGCAGCATATTGTTGGATCTTATTTCCTAATCCATTCTGCCAGTCTGTTTCTTTTGATTGGTGAGTTGAGATGAGTTATAACCATTGATGGTTATAACTGATATGTATTGGCTTTTCTTTTTCATGTTGTTTTCCTGTTGTTGGTTCCCTGTCTTTCTCTTCTGTTTAATTGCTTGCCCTGCCTGGTGGCTTCCTTCTACTGATGTTCATGTGTTTGTGGTCTTCATTACCTCTTTCTAATATGTCTTTCAGAGCATTTTGTAGAGCTGGTTTTGTGGTCATAAATTTCTTCAGTTGTTCTTTGTCATGGATATATCTTATTTCTCCATCAGTTTTGAAAGATAGTTTTGTGGGGTACATCAACCTGGGTTAGAAGTTGTTTTCCTTCAGGGCTTGAAATACCTCACTTCAAGCTCTCCTTGTGTTGAGCATTTGTGTTGAGAAGTCTGCTGTGATTCTCATGGGCTTTCCTTTATAGGTGATATGTTTCTTTTCTCTAGGTGCTTTTAATATTTTGTTCTTGTGCTGAATTTCTGTAATCTTATTATATGCCTTGATGTAGATTTATTTTGGTCATGGCTATTTGGAGTTCTATATGCTTTATTTATTTGTCAAATTCTTTATCCATGTTTGGGAAGTTTTCTGCCATTATTTCTAAGAAGAGGTTTTTAATGGTTTTTGCACTGTCTCCAACTTTCTCACTGATTCCAGTCAATCTTATGTTGTTCTTCTTTGCTTCATCCTATAGCTGTTGCATTGATTTTTCATGGTCTTTTGAAATTTTTAAGATACCTTTCTTTTCCTGGTTGCTAGTTGCGTTTCTGTCTTCTATATCTGATATTTTATTCTCATCTTCATTCACTCTGCTGCATGTACTTTCAATGGAGTTTCTAATCTCTTGCATTTCTGTTTGGATCTGTTTCATGGATTCCATTTCTTGTCTATGTTTGGCATTCAAGGTTTCCATCATTTTCCTGAGCTCCTCTATTTGTTTATCTGTGTCTGCTTTAATGTCTTTTATTTTGATAGTTATTTCTTTTTGCACCTTAGAGATTACTTCTTCTATGGCCTCTTCCTTTTGTTTTTTCACTTCTGCTGCTCTCATTTCATAGAGTTCCACTTGTTGGCTTCTGATTTCCTTTTCCTCTTTGTGCTCTGGACTTGTCCTGGGTGGGCTAGGTGTTTGGGGTTGCATTTTGCTTCTTAGTCTTGTCATTTTCTATTTTCTATTTTATTTTGTTTTCTGTATTGATGCGTGTAGATTTCTTATGTTTGGTAGCTTTATCACTGGTGTCAAGGCTTTCCTAGGAGGCATCTGTTCCTCCAGGTGTCTTCTAGATGTAGGTGGTTCTTGGTCTTTATGTCTATCCTAAGAACCTACCTTCCCAATATATTAAGACTGAGGTGTTGCTATCTATTTGACTTAGGGCCCATACCATTTGTACTGGACTATGGTGATGGCCATGATCCCTTACAATTGCAGTGTTGTCATACAAGGGGAAAAGCTGGTTATAGTGTATAAGACATCCTGGTTAAAGTAGTTCAGTTGGCACTAACAATAGACTCAAGCACTGCCTGGTTACTGACAAACTGTGGTAACTATTAGCCTGATATCCATAACCATAGGAAGAAGGTTTACAGAAATATAATGTAATCTAACTTATACCAGGAACTTGTGTGCAAAGATTTGCCACTTAGTAGAGTGGTTTTACTCTGTTGTGGGGGAGGGTAAGTGATAGGATGGAAAGATGAATGAGGTTAAATATAGTAGGAACAAAGTTGGAGGGCACAGGATGATCATCCAGGCTTTGCGTAATTGTAGGACAAAGGAGGGAAGGATTAGAAGAGAAGACTCGGGAGTTTTAAACTGAACCAAAAAGAAAAGAGACAATGCTTACTTGTATAAAAGTATCATAAAGTCAAGTGAGAATGTTGACAAAAGAGAGGAAGAGGACGAGAAGAATAAAACAAAAAGAAAGTTTAGAGATCACCTGTTGGCTCATATTGCTAATGTTGCTTGGGATATTTCCACACCTCTAGTTCCACCTGTCCATCATGTGCACCTTAGCCAGGGTCCTACTGTGTCGCTGGCATTCCCACAGATCTTGGGGCCCTGAGTCCCTCCAGTGGAGGGAGGGCGGGTCTCAGACTTCTCTCTCCAGCCCCATTGTCCCACGTCAATGGAGGTAAGGAGGAGCCGAACTCATACTCCTCTCACCAGCCATGCCTTTCCAGGTTGATGGAGGAAGGGAGGAGCTGAACTCACAATCCTCTCCCTGGCCACACCATCCCAGGGCAATCCAGTCTTTGGATTTTTATTCAAACTCAAGGACTCTGATTTAAAACATGATGAAGTTTTATCACACCTTACATGTTCAATTTTATGCCTTTGGTGTCCCTATAAGCAATTATGAATCTCCTTACAGTGGTTCAAGCATCCAGGAAACTCATAGCATCTACAATTCTTCTCTCCATCCTACAAAGTCCTTTCAAAGTGATTCCTGGCGTTTGTCTACATCTGTGTGTGATAGTAGTCCTTCATTAGAGTGTGTCTCCTTCCAACCCACAGCACCATACCTGAAGTGTGGGGGAAAAACCCATGCAAGCTCTACTAGAGGCTCAGAGGCAGATTGCTTTACCCTGAGAATGCCTGAGTGTTTGCCAGCCAAATTCTGAAGACAATAGCAGTAATCTTCCATTCAGGACTTGGCCCAGAGAAAACTTATTTTGCTCAAGGGTTGTTTCTATAGTAACAGTCATACTTACCTTGAAAGAACTTTCAGTCTCAACCTCAAACCCCCTTTTAAAAACCAATGTGACACAAAAGGAATTTGGTTATGTCACTTTATTATTCATTCATATACTCACTTGTTCAGTCAACAAACACTTATATAACCTCAATGATGAGTTCAGATGCTATAGTAGGAGTGCCATTATAATGTCTTAAATTTTTTCTTGCCAATTATTACAGTAAAACTAGGAAGGTTGAAACATGTTGCTTTGTCATAAAAGCATTTATGGTGTTCACGTCTTTGGAGCCCTGAATCCAGTTTGTGTGCTGTTCATTCTTGTAGAAACATTTGGATTAAGCTTAGTCATGGAAATACATATCCCTCCAACTTGGATATGACTCATCACGCTCCTAATTGATGTGTAAGTGTCCCTTGGCTACATACAAAGTCACACTAGTTAAATAATACACCCAAGAGAACTGACATAAGATCTAATATTTCGAGTGTAATATATTATCTTTTATATTTCTGAGGCTTCCTAAATCCTGATGCCAATTATATTAACAAAATCTTATTCCCCCTCCTGCTCTGTTCATCAAAGTGCAGGCACTCATACAAAGAAGAAAAGAAAATACCAACTTTGGCAGATTTTAAAGGATGTATTTTTTTCTGTGGCCATTTTAAACAAAGACCAATTTTGCCCGACCTTCCCACCCAGCCATCCTCCTGAGATGGAATCACACACTCCAGCAGATGGTTCATTATAGATTCAAGTCCAGGTGGAGAATAAACTCGAGCAACGGGTCAAACCTCATTTTAGTCATTCCTTCAAGGAAAAGTCACTGCAGTTCAAGGTCTATTAGAAAGGTGATTCTCACCCATAAAAACTCAGCTTTGGGCTGAAATATGGTGTGTGAGTTTCTAGCCCATAAGTACTTTAAAATGAGAAAACTCAATTATGTTCTAAATTAAATGGCTGTTAAGTGGCAGAGCATTGGATTTTGATGTTTTTAAACTTCTTGCCAAAAGCTTAGGAGGAATTTTTATGTTTAAATATATAATGAAAATATAGTGTGGCACCTAGAGTCGAGTAAGAAATCGAGATGTCAATTCGAATCCAGCCTCTCACCCTACCTGCCAGCACTTCCTTGATTATGGGAGACACTTTGTAATACTTCTGGGTTGGTACTTCTGTCAGTGGATGACTGTGACATTTACCTCTTCCTAGTAGGTGTCAGGAAGCCAATTTAATGGTTCTACTTTTTTTTTTTTTTTTTTTAGTTTCAAATAATGCACCTTTCCAAGGCAGGGGCCAACAGAAATTCTCCCTCTGCCTCAGATCCTCTGCAGTAATGGAGCACAAGCCCAGCCAACCTAACGGGAAACAGGAATCCTTTTTGCCACTCATATTGCAATAAGTTTAGAGTCAGAGGATTCTTCTTTTACTAATTCCCAGCAGAGAAGTGTTCATGCCTCAGAAAGTGTAAAGAATTTAGGAAATTTGCTGACCTGGTTTTGAAATTTATCTCCCACTTTCTAGATGTGTAGACTTACGAAGTGAGAATTGCTATTAGTGAAGGATGAATGACAGAATGGATGTAAAGTGCCGGGTGCACTGCAGACATCAATGGTAGCAGCAGCAGTGAACACCCCATGGGAGAACCCAGACCAGAACCATCCACTGGTGCCCTTGCTACTCTCCCTCCCTTCTGGGAAGGGGGGCTGTCCACTCGGGAAGTCCAAGCGAGTTGGTGACTTTTTTCACCATCATGCAGAAGGGCTAAAGACTTGATTTGGATGGAGGAAACGGACACACATTGCTTTGGAGAAAATACTCCAGAAATGAAGGGTATTTTCATATCCTGGCAATGTAAGAGCAAGGTTTTCCAAGTAGTATGGCTTTTTTCTTCCTAAATAGTTTTCATAATGATTTCTAATATGAATTTGCTTACTTAATGGAAATACAATGTGCAATTCTGTATTCCTTATTAAGACTCGGAGGAGCAATAACAGTCAATGCTTGGAAAGCTTATTAAGACTAATACCCAAATGTGGCTAAATGCATTAAAAAGCCTTAGTAAAGAATATGCACTATTGATCCCATTCACAGTCTCAGCTTTTGCAAAAGGTCCATTAAAGTACACCATGCTATCAATGCAAATTATCCCCCAGTGTGCAGCTTTCCTCCATTTAAAATGAGGCAACCTGAAACTAAAGCTGAAATATGCTGGAAATCACTGGATAATTATAGTCCTTTTCATTCTTCTCTTCGTGTTTTATATAATTTGCTTACATAAGGTTGCAAATGTTTAGCATCTCACGTGCGAACAACAGTTTTCCAAATTGGTTAACAAGGATATAAAATGTACTTTTTACATATTTTTTAAAAATTATTTTCCTTTCTAGGGTCCCAGTGTAGATGAGTAATAGACCCTAGACCAAGTTAGATACAAATAAAATTTATATTGCTGAATTCTCATGGTCCAGTGTTCTGTTGTATCAACTGATCATCTAAACTAGAGCCAACCTCTCCCTTGAAGTCATTATTTTTGTTTAGTTCCCCAATAAGAAGTCCCTCAGAAATATTTTTACCATTTTCTGCCAGAAATCACTAAATAAGGTTTCTTTTTCTTCATAATTTTTAAATTAAGCATGAATTTTACATACTATAGAATTAACCATTATAAAAGGTACGATCTTTGGCATTTGGCACAGTCACAATGTGTGCAATCAACACCTCTGTTCAGGTTTCAAAACATTTTATCACCCCAAAGGAAACCCCTTGTACACATTAAGTGATCACCCCAAACTGCTCCCTCCACACATACACCAGACTCCGGTCTCTGGTAACCATGAAGGTTTGATTACTTTTAAATTGCTTATAACAAATTATACTGAAATGTCTGGGAACAGAACAATTCATAAATATGGAGATTCTCAGACTTTGCCCAAAGCCTTCAGTGTAACTGGTCCTGGAAGACATCTGTCCAAACCTCTCAACATACTGAGGAGATTTTTCTATCCTTAGTGAACATCTTCAGTCTAACGGAATGACTGAGATGTGAAGAAGAGAAGACCCCTGAAAGATGCTTCCTCTGACAGAAATGGCAAGACTGAATGCACAGGAGGGTCAGGCTGGGTTAGGGGAGGGTTTGGAATGGGGAGACGTGAAGAGAGGAAACAGCTACTGAAGTGTCATGAAGGAAGGAAGGAAAGAAAGAAAGGAGAAAAGGAGAGAGGCAAAGAGGAAGGGAGGAAGGAAGAGAGAAGAGAGGGGCAGCATTCTGTGCGCTTGTGATCGGCTTTAGACATGGCAGAACTGGCTGCTCATGTTCTCAGGAGACAGCAAAGAGGAGTTGGTGGGCTTGAGTGATGGGGAGCAAGTTGTAACCCGACTGACGTCTGCAGCTCTCTCTCTGCAGTAAGTTGTGACTGCCGAGAGTGAGTGGTGGGTGTGCGAGAGTGGGTGTGGCTCCTCAAGGCAGCGTGGCACAGGTAGGAAGTTGCAGAGAATGAGGGCAAGCTTTCTAGAGAAGATGAGTGTGTTTGCAGGGCTGTGTGAGAGCAGCTGAAGAAGTGACGATCAGGAGTGTGTGGCGGTTCCCGTCCAACTACTGTGCACTCTTCTCAGGAGGCTCAGCCCTCTGCTGCAGCAGGGGCAAAACAAGAATGAGGCCCATCTACAGTGTAGATTGTGCCGGGAAGAGGGAGGAACCCAGCATAAAGATATCTGCAAGAGAAAAAACTCAGACTCTGAAATAAAGACAAATAACAGAAAAAAGATTTTTATTGTGGGTAAGAATGATAGGAACTGGTGAAGTATTTCCTCCTCCTCATCTGTACCTCTTTTAGTGTTCAACTTGCCACAAGTATTTCTTTCATGCAGGGCAAATATTTAATAGCCTTTAAAGTGTATTCATCATGAAAAGACAGTGCATAGGAGAGCTAACACAATTAGATAACAAAAACAAGAAAGGTGCTTCAGAAAAATGAGCCTTTTGTTCACTAGCTAGAAAATTAAGGTTTATTTTGAAAACACAATTACCAGAATAGAAGATGCAGACACAAGTACAAACACAATTGGCCACCTTATCTTTGACAAAGGGGGCCAAACATGTTCACTGGAAGAAAGATAGCCTCTTTAATAAGTGGTGCTGGAAAAACTGGCTCTCTATACACCGAAGACTAAAACTAGACCCGTGTCTATCACCATGCACTAAACTAAAGTCAAAATGCATCAAAGATCTAAATATTAAAACAGAAACACTAAATCTACTGGAAGAGAAAGTAGGTAGAAATCTTGAAGACATAGGTGTAGGCAGAGAGTTCATGAACAAAATCCAAACTGCACGGGAAATATTTCAAAGAATCAATAACTGGGACCTCATCTTATTAAAAAGCTTTTGCACATCAAAAGAAATCACCAACACAGTGAAAAGACAACCCACAGAGTGGGAAAAAATTTTAGCCAGTTTTCCCTCAGACAAAAGACTTCTATCTAGAATATATAAAGAATTTTAAAAAATCAGACCCCCAAATTCAAAGATCCACTCCAAAAATGGGCATCTGAGATGAATACACACTTCTCAGATGAAGAAATACAAATGGCAAATAAATACATGAAAAAATGTTCAACATCATTGGTCATTCGAGAGATGCAAATTAAAATGACACTGAAATTTCATCACACTCCAGAGAGAATGGCTATCATCAAGAAATCAACCAATAACAAATGTGCTGGAGAAGCTGTGGGGAAAAAGGAATCCTTCTCCACTGTTAGTGGGAGCGCAGACTGGTGCAACCACTGTGGAAATCAGTATGGAGATACCTCAAAAAGCTAGGATTAGAAATCCCATTTGACCCAGCTGTTCCCCTTCTGGGTATCTTCCCAGAAGAATTAAAAACCTCATACCACAGTGATATATGTGCAACCATGTTTATAGCAGCACAATTTATAATAGCTAAATCTTGGAAACAACCCAAATGCCCATCGATCGAGGAATAGATAAAAAAGATTTTTTTAAATATAATGGAGTATTACTCAGCCATAAAGAAGGATAAACTGGAGACTTTTATAGGTAAATGGATGCAAGTTGAGACCATATTCATTAGTGAAATAAATTAGACTCACATATGTAAATATCTTATTGTCTCCCTGGTGTGAGAAATTGAAAAAGTAAATAAGGTCTAAAATGTACAATAGGGCTGGTGAGATACCTCAGCAGCATAAGTGCCTACCTGGCAGGCGTGAGGTCCTGAGTTGGACTCCCAGTACCCACATACAAAAAAAGGGCCAATGATATCGCTCAGCAGCATGGGCGCCTACTGGCGTGCGAGGTCCTGAGTTTGATTCCTGGTATCCCCCCAGAAAAAATAAAATGTACAATAGATATTGTGAAATGGGATGAAAATGTTATAAATGAAAAAGGAACTAGGATGGGGGAAAGGGGAAAGGAAGGAAGGGAAAAGGGAGAAAAATGCAAGTTAGTTATACTATTAGTATCTCTTATTTCATAGAAAAGGAAGGTTTACACTAATATCGATTGGTGAATTTTTATGCCCATATCTCATACTCTGAGTAACTACTTTAACGATAATAATATGCAATGTATTAACTATTGTTATTCTGCTATCATCTTGTTATGAAATTTTGTTTTACCTTTTATGCATAAAATTAAAAAAAATACAACTACCATCTTTTTCTTGTAAAGGAGATCTGTTGATTTTATCTGCCCAGTTTTCCTTATATCCTCTCTGTAACTGAGCCACCTTCCCCACACATGTACTGGAAGAACCTGCCCAGGATCAAGTTTCTCAAGCTGTCTCCATTCATGGCACCCTTAGTGCCTCAGTAATTTCTTCTCAATGCTTCCATGCTCAGAGAGATATCTACCAATTCTATTTATTAAGTAGTTTAAAAGCAATCAATTTACTAAGTACTTATGTCCCAATAATTTATTAGCTGTTTAAAAAATTATGCATTAGAAATAAGACAGACTCAGAAAGACAAGTGTTGCATGTTATCCCTAATACGTAGAATCTAGAGGAGAAGAAGATAGCATGAAAATAGAAGGGAGGCAGACAAGAGGAAGGAGATGAGGGAGGGGAGGGTCAGAGTTGGGATTGATATGCTCAAAGGATGTTCAACCTTGTATGAAACTGAGTAAAATATTTTAAATATGCATTATCTGAAAAAAGGAATAATTTCATAAGAATTATCAGGTATATTACTTTCATAATTAAAAAGCATAGATAAAAAGCAATAATTAGAGTCAGATCAGAATTAGATGAATGTTACCAACTGGACCACTGGCAATTAAGCTTAGTTTCCCCATTGTCCAAAAGGGAAGAAAGTATAGCTTATTCCCATGGAACAGGATCTTAAATGATTTCTCAGTTCATGAAACTCTGGGAGAGGGAAAAGAGTCATAAAAAGACAGATTAATCTTCCAGGCCCTTCACTTCCACAGATCTGTTCCAAGATTTGGGGAGAAATCTTAGCAATGTGTTCATATTGTTCTATGCTTTGTAAAATTTTTATGTAGATTAAGATTCTTATGCCATCCACGAAGAAATTTTCCCCCATTAGATTTCTGCAGCCCGGTGGGGTTGGAATGGCTATGTGCATGTTGGGGATATTGGTAAAGGAAAGTTTGGTTGAGGATGTATTTATTTGGTTTTCCTGGCATATTTTATACAGCTCAAGGTCACTTCCATGCTGTTGTTGATGTCAGTTGCCCTGGTGAAGGAGTGGCTGGGGAGGGTGTTTCTGCTGCCCACTGGGCTAACTCCACCAGCATCATGACGTGAAAGTGTAGAAACGGGAACTGCATCACTACACAGATACTCCTTATGGTGTCTGGCGCCATAAGTTGACAGAAATAAAGGTGACAAAATGAAAAAAGAGGAAAGAAATGGTGACACAATGTTTGAAACACATGCAGCCTGAAGCTGGTCTACGGAGAATCCTTCCAATCTTCTGATGTTTGAAGTTTTAGATTGGAGATTCATTTCTCGTGATATCTAGTCAAATCTGCACTTCTGTCCTGTTAGAAAGTACTTGATGATGGAGTATATGCAATGGTAAATGGAACATATCTTTTCGTCTTCCTTTTTAAAAGTTATCCTATGGAATAGCATTTAATCAGACTTCCCCCTTTTATAGAGCATAACCCTTCAGCAATACCAGAGAAATATATCTTTGTGAGAAACCGAAGGTTTTATTCATCTCAGTTATCAATAAAAAATTTCAATGAAACATACTAGAAGACTAAATTATTTTCCTCAGTTTTTTTTATGAAAAAGGATTTAATTTCTTTTTTTTGAGACAGCGTCTCACTATGTAGTTCACACTGGCTTTGGAGTCCTATGCAGCTAGTCTGGTCTTGAATGCACAGCAATCCTCCTGCCTCAACTTCCGAAGTGCTGGAATTGCAAGCGTGTGACACTATGCCTGGTGAAAATGACTTTTAAATATTAGCATATGAAGGGAAAAATCAAAGCATGTAGGGAAGAAAGTATTATGGAGGTACAGCAAGCTGTTAGCTTATAACAAATATTATATTGCTTTTCTGGACTACGCAATATTTGTGGTACTCATATTTCAATTGTAATTTGTTGAGCTTTCTTTTTCTAAATCTACATTTGTTCATGTTCAACTCATTTTTTATATTTTTTCATAAAGAAAATCTACAAAATTATATAGCTGATAGGTCCTACAAAACCTGGACCTGTCCCCGAGCTCAAGCATCCCCTTAGAAAAATGTCTTTATTGCAATGTCCCCAAGACAAGTCAGTGAAACTAAATCATATACCTTAATCTATGGAATATTTAATTCCAAAGCAATGCAAATAAGTCATGAGATGACTTTGCAAAGAGATCACCACCCATTACATGATCAGTGGACCAAACCTATGCAAAGACCTCAGTGAAATGTGGAACAGGGGTTGGCAGCCACATGCTCCGAGGTCCCAGTATTCCACAGGTATCTTCACTTTCTTCACTTCCTATAAGCTCAATGGTCTAGAAGGTCATTTTATGATTGTTTTTTAAATAAAGAAAATACATCTACTTTTCTAAAATATGCTCTCTACATGAAAACAAAAAGCCATAGTTGCCCAGGGCTATTATTTAGTGATAGGTATTTAAATGGATGGCTGGATGGAGAGTTAGATAGACGGGTAGATAGGTAGACAGGCACAGATCTAGAGAGAACTTGGGTAGATGTTAAATGTCTTTATCTTATATGGAATTAAACATTTTCTCCAAATTTAACCATGAGTCCACCGTGCTTCTGATTGCACTCTGTGTGTCAGAATACTCCATCCTGCATTAGTCAACCGTAGGGCCCACAGAAGTACACTTATATCCTCTGTGATGGGAAAACTAACACTTGCTATAAACCTTCCGTTGCTTTATTAAGTGACAAAAAACCTGCAAGACTGAGCGATGGTAGTAGAAGGCACTCAATTTACACAACAAGCAAAAATTTTGAAGAAGGTGCAAAGGGTCAAGGGGAGGATGGATAAGGAGAAGTGGAAAGCTGAAGGCAAGATGACAGCTGCCGACAGTGAGCACTCAGAAAAGTAGCTCGGGAAGCCGAGGACGTAACCAGGGAGCCCTGGTCAGCCTGCTCGTGGTATGGATCTGAACACATCTGCAGCTCGATTCCGTGTGGTGGCCCTGAATGAGCAGCTCAACTTCCATCACCATCCAGAGAATTTCCAGAAGTGGACGTGGAGGCAGCGCAGCCAGGGTCTCTCTCCATGCTCTGACCTAGGAGCTTTGTCTCCAGCCCCCGCTGTGTGGCTCCAGACTGTTGTTTCTCCTGCTTTCAATTCTATCTGGAGCCTTCCCTTTAGAGCGTGACCGAGGAAAACTCCAGGTCTGTCTGTAAATCTGACTGCACCAGGTGAGGAAGGCAGGGAGTGGGAGGGAAGTGGTGCAAAGCACTCTGGCTGCACAGGTGCCGAGGAGCGTGGAGAAGGTGAGAGAGCGTAGGAGAAAAGGGCGGAAGACATTCGACAAAGCGGCCCTCTTGTGACTCCCACCAAAGCAGCCTCAGAGGAAAGCTGATGTCATCACTTTCCAGGATGCCTTCTTTAGTAGTACTAGTGAGGAAATTCTGTCCTCTTTTAATTTTTTTATAAACTCATTCACTGGTGCAGTTCTTCTATGTCAACATTTCTTATTTGGTCTCTTGAGGTTGAGCAGGAGGAGGAAGAAGGACCATGAGGACACAGCCTTCCCCAGCTCTGGCATGGTCTTGCCCAGATCTCTAGAGCAGTCCTGGGGCAACGTACAGAGAAAGAGAGGAAACTACCACTAAGCCTTCCCTCTCCCAATTTGGGGTGAGCTTCTGGAACCTAATACTTCATTGTGTGATCATATGAAATATGGTTTAGGCATAAAATAGATTTTTACCAGTGAGTACAGGAAATAGTATTTACACTTTATTTTCTTAATATGACACACTTAAAAATCTTCTACTACCTCTACAGTTTTATTCTGATTCCACGCTGGCAAAAGAAAACTTAGTGTGTAGAAGGAGATTATTTTCAAGACAAAAACATCATGCCAGGATTTGGATTAGTCATCCTAGTGTTTGTATAATCGACTAATGTGCTACTGGAGAAATCACCTTTGTTCACTGTTGCCATGATGTCAGGCCAAATCTCGTGTTGTAACATCATAGTCCTCGAGGTCTTTAGAGTTAAGCAACTTAGTGGTCACTGTGAAGGGTTAGCATCTCTCCTCCTCCTAAGAGGATGTCTAGTGTAAGCTCATTGTGGCATAAACCACGCTCCACTGATTGACTCAGAAATGGGCAGGCCTCCCCTTTCTAAGCTGGAGGGAGCTGCAGAGAGACTTGCTCAGCTCTGGTAAAGAAGTCAGTATCTCCCCTGGTGACAATGAACACGGTTGTTTTGGCAGCTGCTATTAGTTAGGGCCTCATCAAGATATAGTTGCTGTATTTAAATTAGGACAACTCAAGAATGACTTAGTAAGAGCTGGGCACAATGGGTCATGTCAGTAATTCCAGCTACTCGGGAGGCTGAGGCAGAAGGATTGCAAGCTTGAGGCCAACATGGACAGCATAGTAAGACTCTGTCTCAAAACAAAAATAAAAAAAGACTGGGATGGTAATTCAGAGATAGAATGTGCAAGGTCCTGGGTCAACCCTGGTATAACAACAACAAAAAATTAATGAAAGAAACTATTCACAAGGCTATGGGCAGGATGAAGGGAAAGTACAAGGCAGCACCATATAAGAAACAGAACAGCTGTCATCACACCCAAAGGCACAAGGGGCAGGAGTGTCAGAACCCAGGAAAGAGTGGTTACAGAGTGGACCCCCTGGAGAGGAAAGGAATGTATTCAGCACAGCTGGGCCTGGCAGGGAGGCAGCCAGATAATAAATACCCCATCTTCACTCTCTTCTCTCTGTTCAGGTTCCTGCAGGGGCTCTGCATTAGCTGAATCCAAACAGAAGCCAAAAGGTAGTTTGGGGCAGGGTCCTATGACGCTTACATGTCGCAGAGCAGAGTGGAAGGAATAACTGGGAAATGTTCAATACGCAGCCTCTTCTGTCTGCAGAAGGGGCCAGCCCATGTATGACCTGGCACTAGAGGTGTCAGAGAGACACAAAGCAGCTGGGTGACTGTGACAAGCAATCTTGAAGTCTGCCCTATCCTGAGATTTCTGCTATATAAGAGAGTCATGTTTCTGTATTATTTAAATCAGCTTAACTCAGAGGACCTGTAACCTGCAACAGAAACTATCTTAATTTGATGATTTTCAAACAGCAAATTAACTCATTAAAAGCTTGAGAAATCATTTTAGTAGGTTAAAACCAGTACTCTTTAGAACTGAAGAGAAAGAGTAGAATGGAACATATAGAAGTGCACCACACAGAAAAGAATGAGTATCTTTTTCTGGAGTTGTTTCTGTTTTGAGTTTTGTATAAGAAACTACAGTTCTTCCAATGGTAATAACATGTTTCTCGCCATATTTATTTTTCAGATATGATATATTTTCAAGGGTGAGCCACTTTTTGTACAAAAAATGTCTCACTCCTCATTTCTGAAGATCCTGAAGAATGATTTGAGATCCAAGCCTTATGTTAACAGGAATGGATTTATTTTATCCTGGGCCTAAAGCTTTCTCTAAGGAGACTGCTGGGCATTTTCCTCTCTGAGTCCATTTATAGGCTCTTATAAAATTCCTCCTGCCAACCAAGCTCATTATCCTAAGAAGGACCAGAAGTATTTGATCTAAAAGTTCTAGCAAATACTAGCATCTCCCTGGGTTCTAATAGTAAAACACTGAACAGAGTTTTGAACTCACTTCTCATCTTTTTATGTTGTTCAAGCCGGCCTTGAATTTTCAGTGTTCCTGCCTCAGCCTCCCCAGTAGCTAGGAATATAGATGAATGCCACTGCACCCAGCTAAACTCACTTTCGAAAGATTATATTGCAGGAATTTTCCAGTCTCTACATTATTATCAGACAATGATCAGGTGAAATGAAGCATTTCAAATACAAGGGCTTAAGGAAAGTGGGTAAGTGGAATACTTTCAGCCTATTCCCCTAGGAATACTTTCAGCCACAAGTAACAGAAGAGAAATAATATTTGATTATTTCCACCAACAAGTTATCCAAATGTTGGTGGCTCTGGTTCCAATTAAGGGGTAGAAGCTCAAACTGACATCAAGGCTTTTTTAGTATGTTCACCCTGCTATTGCAGTGTCTTTTTATCTAGTCATTTGTCAACTGGTACTTACAGAGAGATCAATGTAGCTACCAGCCAGTTATCCTTAGTTACTTTCAAGACAATGAGAAAGGTTTGGGGGCCAAAGGGCTTCTTAAAAGCCTCTATATTTTTAATCAGGAAGAAAATCTTTCCTAGATGACTGTTACTCCCCATCAACAGAAGTGACTACATCTTTTCAGCCAGAAGTTGGCCATTTCCCAAATGCTGAACCAAACCCTGGCACTGGAGAACTGAATTTTCACGGCTGGCTAAGACCCATGAGACTCACATTCTAAATTCCCCACAAGATTCTTCCTGCCTTGAGATTCAGGAATCTAAACAAAATCAGGATCTCTTGCCTTGCAAGGAGGAAGTGGCTGGTGGATAAGCAAGTAACAGTGCCTCTTATAATTTCTCCTCTTCCTTTCATTCTGCCAGCAAAATTGGGCTGCCATATCACAGCAGGCTCTGTGACTTTTGTAACATCAGCTCATCAGCAAGGCTCTCAGAAAAATAGGTCGCCTGTGTGATTTCTCCATACTGGATAAAAGAAAAAGAAAACTGAGGTACTTAAAACATGACTTTACTCTCATAAAGCTTTGCTTCCACAGGAAGGCTTTAAAAACTATTTATGCCAACTGCCTCCTAGGGTGAGACTAAAAATATACAAACCCCTAATGGTCAGGATCACAAGTCAGTTAGAACAAGTGGGCTGATACATTTCAGATTTTGTTTTAATTCCCTTCATAGTCCACAAAATCTGTGAGCAATTCCAAGTAGTGGCTGTATACTGCGTCCACAAATGCATCCATTTTAAAATACATACAAAGGGAAGACTGAATTAATACTCTATTGGTTGACACATTCCCCTGAATGAGCTTTGCTGCTAGATCACATACATATTCAGAATGAAATGCAGTAAATTCCTGAGAATATTCAGGTTGTTTACTTGAGTAGTGAAAAATCTTACTTAGATGATCTGATACAAACTAGCTCCTTTGTTTTTGGTGGATTAAAACTATTTTATTAAAACTGAATTCCAAATTGATCAGAGTTCCACTAAAATATTCAAATAATCAGATATAACTTTCTGCATTGTCAAAACTCGGAGGAGGTATGGCATGGCAGAATATGAGCGTAACTCAGCTGATGTTTGAACTTGCCTTGGACTCAGATGTTCCTGCTCATAGACATTATGTAGTGACAATGGCTATGAGATTAAGGTCACTTACTCTAGGGGATGGCATATGGACATTTTCCAGGCATGTTCTCATTTAATTCTCACAAGTCTGAGAACTGAGAATTACTTTCAAACTTTTACGTATGAGATAACTTCTTAGGAAAATTAAGTAAGTGTTCCTGTTTATTTTTATCTTAAAACAATAAAATTTAGTGGGGTGTGGTGGTGCATACCTATAATCCTATCACTTGGGAGGCTGAAACAGGAAGTTTGAGTTTGAGGCCAGACTGAACTACATAGTGAGACCTTGTTTCAAAACGTCAAATGAATTAATTTTAAAAATAATAATTTTTATTTGCAAATATTGTGAGGTCCTCAATATATAGCTATTAAGTTGGACAAAATACATTATATTTGCTGAAGTCCATGGATATTAGAGATGTGATTCAAGTTGTCCATTTAGACTGCTGGAGTTCTTTGGTTACAATTGAAACAGAGTCTGGATAACTTCAGTAAAACTGAAACACGTTGGAGGAGCATGGACTAGCTCACCCAGTCAAAGGTGAACAATGAAGTCACTGCAAGTATAAGTATAATCCCTAGTTTTTAGGTTACAGGAATGAATGGACAGCTTTCTTCGGGGGAAAAAATCTACAAGGACAGTCAGCTCCAGTCACTTTCTGTTCATGTGCTCCACAATTCCAGATGGTGAGGTAGAGTCTCATTGCCCTAGCACAGATTACATGCCTTACTCCTTTTCAAGAGAAGGTGGACATCTTGGTTGTAAGGCTCGAATCGGACATGACTCTCCCAGCACCCAATCTGTTTGCCAGCAGAGACTCAGTAGAGACTCAGCTCAGCACTGAGGCTGTCCTCAGCAAACACAGGATGTCCTAAAAGAGACAAGATAGGACAAGGAGTCTTGCAGGTCCCCAGACATCTGGAGACACTCAAAAATTTACACTGGATGCTTCAAAGACTTTGTCTACTGAGGTGCAAGACAGCCAGAGAATTTGACTACTGATGTTTATTAACATCTTCCTGCCTAATGTCCTTTGCCTTCTTCCAATCACTATAAAAAAAGGGTCCACTTTTCTTTGTTCCCTACAGATGACCTTATTGTCCTCTGCCTGCCTGCACCCAGGTATTAAACCGTATGCCTTGTTGCTTTAAAAAAACCTGTCGAGCTGTCTCTGCCTCATGCCGCAGTTCCTTACATTGGTCATTAGCACAAAACAGGGAAGTGGTAGTTCCCTTTGGGAAAAGGAAGGTGCTATTGCAGAAAATGGAGGCATGGGTGCTGGGCTGGAAAATACACACAATGTCCACAACAGTACACTACATAGCTGGAATTCACCTCTAAACCCCTCCAAATCTTTGCTCCTTACCATTTTCCTACTCTCCTCCCAGTCGCTCATGAATAAAGTAATCCCAGTAAAGCAAAATCAGATAAATATATATTATTTATCAAATAGGGCTTGCCCCTCCTGGGTACAAATTCAGTGATAAGAACAACAGTCACAGAAATGCCTTGAGAGTGTCCAATGGCAGGCCAGGCTGATGGTTCCAGCATCCTACCTGCTGGTCGCCATAGTGTTGTGGCCCACTCCCTGGCAGCGCTGCTGGCAGTCAGACTGGCGTAATGAGCCATATCTGGGGTACCTAGGTTGCACAAGTGTGTACTTCCTATTTCTATCAGGCTGACGTCAGAACATTAACATTATTGCTACTATCAGTATCACCCAGCAGTTTCATTAGTGGTTTACTGTTTCGATATTAGCTCTGGGAAAATATCAACTTATACTTTAAAAATTCCAGGTTCCTTTTTGAAGTAAGGAATTGTTTCTTTTTCCTCACAGAATTTCCATGGTTTCAATAAATGTGTGAAGAGACAAGTTATAAAATTT
The DNA here is from genome assembly GCA_028451465.1 of Erethizon dorsatum. Taxonomy (NCBI): domain Eukaryota; kingdom Metazoa; phylum Chordata; class Mammalia; order Rodentia; family Erethizontidae; genus Erethizon; species Erethizon dorsatum. The sequence goes on along the minus strand of CM051823.1, from coordinate 140,125,551 downwards.
TTCTTCTTAATTTACACTTGTGCTTCAAATTGTAAAGTAACCACCTAAAAATCTTTTTGATAATTTAATATTCTCACTGCTGTGCCATGTATTAATTTGAAAACTCTGAAAGCTTCTTTTGGAAACATGAAACCAGGTGTCTTCTTACCATCTTAAACTATTGTATATATTTTAGCCCAGCATGGTCCTGGTGGATACAATAAAATGACAAGTTTCTAGAACAAAAGAAAGAAAAGGAAGAAGGGTGTGAGAGAGGGAAAGGAGAAAAAGAAGAATGACTAATCTAGGAATTATTTTTTAATTGACATTTATTGAGGACATAAGTTGGGGTATACATCCACACACCCAGTTTTAATTGACAGCAAAGATAATTACTGCTATAAATAAATGAAAGAAATTAAAGGGTAAAGTGCAAAAAGAAGCCATGTCATTGGTTCAAATGGAATGCGCTCTTGCAGTGCTGTGTTGAAGTGAAAAGGTATCCAGTTGTTATCTTTTTTAAAAGCCTTTGCGGGTTCCATTATATGTATCAAACTGAGGGCCAGAGGATGTCACTCTAGATTGAACCTGCAGGGTTCCAGTCCAATCCCAGCTGTACTGCACGAGAGCTACCTGACCAAAATCAAATAACACCACAAGTTACATCTGTGGGCATCCGTTTTCTCATATGTAAAGTGGGGATAATAAAGCCACCAACTACATAGTGTGTGTGTGTGTGTGTGTGTGTGTGAGAGAGAGAGAGAGAGAAAGAGAGAGAGAGAGAGAGAGAGAGAGAGAGAGAGAAGCAGAATGCAGAATGCAGAATGGTGCCTAAACTTTACATTATTATATCTACCAGGGTAGGACGCTGTGGAACCATGAAAATTGTGTTTGCAGGAACAATATCTATAGGTAAGATTATTATAAAATAGTATATGAAGTGTGAGTCTAATTTTATTTTTTTAAGATACAGTTACCCTCAGTACTCCTTGTTAATCCATTCTGTGAAATCCATTCATGTGTAATCCATATGAAAAGTACCATAATTAACAAGTACTACATGAATTTTTCCACAACAAATATTATTAGAAATAATTTGTGACAGTTCTACAGAAATTTTGCATTTTACTGGGCTAATGTTCGCCTTTTGTTGGGTTACTATAAACATTTTAGGCTTAGTGGTACTACTCTGAACCACTTTCGTGGCCCATGTTTAGCACTTAAAATGCACAAAGTATAAGACAGGAACAAGGAATCATAAGTGTTCTGAGCTGTTCATGAGCTACCCTGAGACTGACACCAGCCACAAGGGCTGAAGCATTTTTTCTGGTCAAAATGTGCCAAGTACTGGGTTTCACTATTGTGAGGTAGATTGTGCATATCTAAGGGGCTGTGGCTTAGGGTAGAGCACTGGCCTACCATGTGGGAGGCCTTGGGTTCCATCCCCAGTGTGAGAAGGATGGGAAATGGGGGGAGGAAGGTAAAGGAGGGAAGGCAGGAAATGGAGAGGGGAAGGCAGGGAGGCAAGGAGGAAGGAAAGACCTGTATTTGTATTTCTATTTGTCTGTTCATGTATATTAACGAAGGAAGCATAGACAACATCATGGTAACAGTGGTCATCTTTGAGTGTAGGGTTCTTTGAGTGACTGGATTATAAGTGATATTAACTTTATTCACTGTCCTTCCGTAGTTTCCAAATTTTATGAAATGAATCTGACTGACCTTATGTTAAAGAAAAATAAAACCACTATAAATGGACCCAGCATTTTTTAAATGGTTTTAATTAGGATGTTTGAAATAAAGAAGAAAAAGGCCTTCCTATGTTAATGTTCAAGATCAAAGAAAAACCACTGGGCTTGCAGAGAACAAAAATTTCTGAGGCTCTGTCCAGGTACCTACAGGGAAAGGAAAATAATGTGCCATTCAGAGTCAGTGTTGAGGTCTTCACTGCAAAACAATAATTGAGTGAGTCTAAAAAAGCAACTCAACATTATCCTTCGGTTCACTTCTAAACTCAGGCTGCTTGGTGACTGATGTGGGGGACAGATAAAGGATGTAAAGAGCAGGCACACAGTAAGAATTCAGTGATCCCTCTGTCTTGCAAGCAGTCCCTTTATCATTTTTCTTACTCATTACACTGAAGAATAAGAAAATTTTATATACCTTCCTGCTATAAAATGGAAATTAAGGAAACTTATAAATGTAATAAATAACTCAATCCTTACTCCTGTTCATTAGTATATAAGTCCAAAGGGCAAGAATGAGCTCCATTTTTTAAAAAGACTATTTTTAGCTGGTCTTTATAACAACTCTATTTATGAGATTTTTAAAAAGTGAACTAAGGGAAAATCTCAATTTATCTAGAAAAAAAATTTTAGCTTAATAAAAACCAGTAATAATTATATTGTTTCTTATAGGCACCCCCCTGACACGGCAGGGATTATTTTCATTACTTTCAGGTCTCACAGCTATGTGGTCTATTTAAAGAAGTGAAAATGAAAACAAAACCAAACAATACAAAAAAAAAGGTGGGGGGAGATACTCTGATGTTACCTGCCTCAAATCTCATTATTATCAGAAGCTATACTTCTCAGAGTTCAAAATCTATAGGAATCCTTTGGATATCTGACAAAACAGGTCTGGAGTAAGGTCTGTGATTCTCTATTTTTCACTTTCTTTTGTGATGCTGAGCTTGGACCGAGTGCCTCGCTCGTGCTAACTGCATGCTCTTCCACATCTACCCACACGCCCTCTCCTGAGCCACAGTGATTCCGCATCTCATGAGCTCCCATCCAACGCTGATCGTACTGGTCCTTGGGCCGCTCTTCGAATAGCCGGCTCTAAAGGGCTTGAGGAGAATCAGTGTATCTGTTCTAAATGCTCCTATACCACAGGTCCTTGTGATTTCCATCCCCCCCCAACTCTTTCCCCCGAAACGCTGTTTTAACGCTTCAAGCATTGCTCATTTTGTTCCCGCTGACCTTTCTGAAGCCTGTGTCTATCTGATAAGCTGGTGTTTATCCTGCACGGTTCCTCTCAAAAGCTCTTCTGGGACAAGACTTGCTCAGGGTATGGCTGCATCCCTGTAATGTAGTTTCTGCTCCTACTGGCTCCTCTTCCCATCCTCATTTGACCCACTCACTCCGCATTTGTCAAAAGGCCACAAAGAGCATTAGAACAGGGTACTGTTCGGGACATATTCCTTCCAATCAAGCATTTCTCCAGACTCTACCACTCATGGATATTGCAGTCTACCCAGCTAGGAGGGACAAATGTACTTTTACACTTTAATGTTTGCATAGTCTTTGGGGTTCCTTGAGGGGAAGATACTTATAAAACTACAGTGATACGCAAATATTCAAATCTTACCATACGAAGTGTAAGAATCATTTTCTTTAAAACAGAAAAGTTACTTTTGTTCTACTGAAAGTCCTCTCTACCTTCCAAGGGCAAACACAAAAGCACAGATAGGTCAGGAGGGAGATAGGAGTGCAGGTGATCAGTTGGGGACATGGTACTAGTGAGTTCCTGAGCCATCTAAACAGGGCAGCACCCAGCCATCCTCCTACGTGGGGGGGGGTGCTGCCCAGAGCTGCCAGATCTCTCAGATGACAGAAATCCAGACTTTTATACGCAGTCTCCCACACCAACAAATCCAATTTTGGGCCGTTGTCCTTGTTTAAACACTGTTAGAGGCAAACCGAAAAAAATTGATGGGCCAGATGTAGCTGGTTGGGGAAAAACAGAGGAACACATGAATTTTTTTTGCACTTACTTTAAAGTGATGACACTGCTTTTGAATTTTTACTTCTAGCCTGTTGAAATCAATTAAAGGAGAGTATATGTCTTACCAGTACCTGATGTTGCTGGGTTGAGCTTAGCCTATAAGCTAAGATGTGGGTATTAAAGCCCAGTCTTATTCTAAGTGCTCTTTGTCCCCATATGAGTGACTTACATACACAGGAAAAATACCTAGAAGCATCTGGAATACATACTTCTTTCATGGACATCACCTGTTAATCATATTTCAGAAAATAGCTGCCAGGTAACCTGAAGATTCACAAGGGCTATGTGAGTGCCTACAGTTCTGACCAAAGTCTACACCAGCAGTGCAGCATCCAATTCCCATTCTAATGGTGCAGCAACTTCTTCAAGACTGGCAGGGCACTCAAAGACTCTAGAGCAGTGGAGGTGAACCTATGACACGCGTGCCACAGTGGGCTGTGTGTATCACTGAAAGCTCTAAAACGTTTGCCATTGCTGCTCTAGACATTTAAGCTTGAAAAACCAAAAAGAAATCTATGAACCTTGAGTAGGATGACCAGCATGAGGGAAGAGAAAAATCGGAGGATGTACCCCTACTACATTCCACATCTTTTTTTTTTTTTTTTTTTTTTTTTTTTTAAATAGGATCATGTAAAGTCACTAAGTTGCCCAGACTGGGCTTGAACTTGTGATTCTCCTGCTTCAGTCTTCCAAACTGCTGGGATTTCAGACATGTGCCACAATGCCCAACTTCCACGTCATCTTTAAACAACAGTGTTCTACAAATTAAATGACTGTACCTTTCAGAATATTATAGTTATGGGGCCAATAGTACTTTATTTCTTACATTGTCAATTTTTTTCTCCATTTTTTATCTTTTTTTTGGAAAACAATCACCAAGATATCTGAAATAATGGTTTCGTAGCTTATACATCTTGGCATCCCTCTTGTAATATAATATAACTTGGGTAAATATTTGTCAGTTGAACAAATGGATGAATATATTATTTTAAATCATGAAAGCTAGAACAATGACCTTTTTTTACTCTGGCCTATTTACTAGGCAAAAAAATATTAAAAGTGCCCACTCATTGAACGTAACAATAAACAAGCTAGAATATAAACTCCTACTAATCACTAATGGAGAATAAAAAACTTCAAGTGTAACAGTTGTCACAAAGGTATTAGTACATGTATTATGAGACCTATAATAGGAGGATTTGAGCTAATCAGTCAAAGCAATGAAGGCTTCCTTGGGGAAGAAATACCTTAGTCCATCTGAAGGGTATATAAGGCCATTCGCTAGAAAAGAAGAGTAGAAAGAACACTCTAGGCCTGGGTCATGCAAATTGTAACCTATGGGCCAAATCCAGTGGACTATGCATTTTTTAAATAAAGATTTATTAGATCAGAGCTGCACCCATTTATACCGTATATCATTTATATACAATATCTTCCATGGCTGCTTTTGAACTACAGTGGCAGATTTAAGTATTTGAGAGAGAAAATATATGCTTTGCAAAACCTAAAATATTTACTCTCTGAATCTTTACCGACAACATTTTATGAGCTTTATTCCAGTCAGAAGGAATAGGATGTGCAAAAGCCCTGTGGCCAGAGAGAGAACAAGGAGCAGGAAAGGCTCCTATGTGATCACAGTCGCCGTGAACTGAGCGATGGTGCAGGATGGTAAGCACCGTGACAGAGGGTGGGGGAATAGGAGGACCAAACCACAGTGAGCCTTGACAGCCATATTAAGGCGTTCTTTTTTAATTTTTTTTTATTAGTACCTATTTACAGTATGGAGTTTTGACTTGATCTTCAAAGCAAGCTGAAGGCATTGGAATATTTTAGGCATGAAGGAGCAGGCAACGTGGTTGTGTCACACAGGGAGATCATGAAGACGTACAACAATGAACAGGTTGAAGGAAGACACGGTGGATGCAAATACTTATGCAAGAGACTTTAAAGGAGACCAGTGTATTGCTCAGGGTACACCAACTGCTATCAAACCCCCAACTTTCAATGACTCACCATGACAAAGGAGAATTCTATGTTTGTGTCATAACACAGTGTGGGTACTGAGGCTCCCTCCTCTAAGCGCTTGGAGCTTTCTGTTCATCCAGCAGCATGTGTGGGAAGATGGCCAGGGTGGTGGGCGGAGGGTTATGTCGGCCAAGGATGGAAGGCACACACATGATTTCCATTCACATCTGGGCCTCAGTCCTATGACTGTACTTCATTGCGAGAGGAGACGGTATAATTTTATACCCAGGAGAAAGAGAAAAACCTGGGTATTGATGAGCGTAACAACTTCTGACTGCCCTAGGAAAGCCAGGATCAGCAGTGGATAAGACTGTGTCACTGAGCCTTCACTGGGACATTTGGTGGAGGAACAGCCTAGGGACCTAAAGACATTTCTTTCTTTTGGCCCAGTGCAATGTCTCAGGACAAACAGTCTGTGGGCAGCAGAGCTATGTCTATTGTCCCGTGGCTTTCCCAGACTTGACCGTGTGCCAATTCCCAAAGCCCACTACGGGGGTGGCGAGAGGCATGGGCCTGGGGCCTCCTCTTCCCTCAAATCCAGTCAGATGAGTTAACACTGCATCCATGAGGAAGACAATGATACTGATGAGTAAATCAGGGTTCATGGCCAGGCATGGTGGCACACACCTGTAATCCTAGCACTCCGGAGGCTGTGGCAGGAGGATCGCCATGAGTTCCAGGCCAGCCCGGGCTACATAGCAAGTTCAAGGCCAACCTGAACTACATAGCGAGATCCTGTCTCAAAAAAAAAACAAGGGCTGGTGAGATGGCTCAGCGGTGTAAGCGCCTGCCTGGCAAGCGCGAGGGCCTGAGTTCGACTCCCAGAACCCACATACGAAAAAAGGGCCAGTGATATCACTCAGTGGCACGGGTGCCTACTGGTGCGCAAGGTCCTGAGGTCGACCCCCGGTACCCCCACCAAAAAAAAAAAAAAAAAAAGTAAATCAGAGTCCTTGTAGGGGACAATAGTGGCTCTTAGCCTAAGCCCTGAATAATTATTAAGAAAGTTATCAATATTACTGCTATTTTTAAAAAGCAAATATTCACAGTATAGCTGCTCCATTATAGTATGGTTCATTGGTACTTAGATGCATCTATCCTAAGGCCCATCTACTGTGTGTGCATGTGTATGTGTGGATGTGTGGTAGACTATCGCTGGCTTCAAATACTATTTTTCAAACTGCACGTTTGCACTCATTATTGGTTCTTAATTAATTTAGTGAATTCAAAAAAATAAGATAAATGAGATTTGTTTAAATCTCAGATTATATCACAGTCAAAATTTTTATTTAATGAAATTTTCTTCAGATATATGCACATATACTAGATCATTTCTTAATACGTATTTCTTATTGTAGGCCACAGTAAAAAAATGATTTGAAAAACACTGGTTTATAAGATAAATTGTTACTATTTTTAAATGCCGGTCTTAAAGTATAGTTCTCAGGTACTTTTTTTTAATCAATAGTTAATCTATGCAGTACCTCAACTGATCCACTCCCAGTGTTTACGTTAGTTAGCATCTGTTATGATTTGTGTCTAGACGTCCCTCCAAGCAGTCATGGGGGTGATGGGCTTTTCAGAGGTGGCTGAATCTAGAGTGAGTGATGCTGGGACTAAGGGTGTGTGATCAGTTCAGTGATGGGTTTGTCACCGCCCTAATCCCAGCAGCCTGGATAGAGTGTAAAAGGGGGGAAAAGAAGTTAAATTCAGTTGTTGCTTTTGCTGTATTCCACCATCGTGAATGGTTGTCCCTCTGCCATGTGCTCCCTGCCTTGGAGCCAGCCAATGAAGGACTAAAACCTCTACAAACCATTAACTAAATAAATCTTTCTCTCTTTAACTGTGGGTGTTGGGTATTTTTTCCCAGCAATGAGAAAAATTAACTAAGACAGAATTTGGTACCAGAGAAGTGGAGTCGTTGTTGTGACTATACCTACATGTGGTTCAGGAGCCTTTGAGAATGGCTTGTGGGAAGAGTTTGGAAAGATTTGGAGATGCTGGCTGAAAAAGTAGCACTGGAATGCCTTAGGCTGTACTTGAAAGATTCTTATCAGAGCTCAGAAGATCAGAAAGCCAGTAAAGATCAGGCTCAGGAGGTTTCTGCTGGGAGGAAGGACTGCATTGGCTGCTAGACTCCAGATGATGTGTGTTATGGCTTGGCAGAAAGTTTGTCTGCATTTTGCTCATGTCCAGAGATTTTGCCTGAGATTTAAATTAAGGGTGGCTGACTAATTAATCTGGCAGAAGAAATTTCAAGACATTTGAATGCTGAGCAGTGGCATGGCTACTGTTGAGGGCTTTTAGCCAGATCTATGTTGAGAATCAAGAGCAAAGAGGCCTGCAGAATGATTTAAGACATTTTGAGTTTAGCCAGATAAGAAGCTCCAGTAAAGCTGTCGACTGCAAGGATAGAGCAGAGGAGATCTTTTTTTGTGTGTTGTGGGTACAGGCACCCATGCCGCTGAGTGATATCACTGGCCCTTTCTTTGTATGTGGGTTCCGGGAATCGAACACAGGACCTCGCACTTGCCAGGCAGGCGCTTATGCCACTGAGCTATCTCACTGGCCCCCGAGCAGAGGAGATCTTGATTGCTGAGAAGGAACAGGAGAATGGAAAAGATGGCCTGGGAGTATCACAAGAAGCAACAGGACTCCACCCTTTGTGGCCTCAAAATTGCAAAAGTGAAAGACTTTGCTTTGAGAAGAAAACCCCAGAGCACTGTGTTCCAGAATGGCAGCAGCCTAGAGAATTTGTTCCTCAGAATTGGATTCAGAGTGCTCAGTGATCCAGGCACTCAACCCCTACAGCCAAGAGAGAGGGGAGCCTGGCTATTACTCCAGCTGGCAGCAGACCTTGGCATCATCCATGTGGCACTGGTTTTAGGTTCCTGAAAAATGTAAGAGTTGTGGAGTCAGGCAGGCTTCCACCCAGATTTCAAAAGAAGGCCAGGCAGTGTGCTCCTGAGAAAGCTGTGAGTGTGAAGCCAAAGGTGCAGTGGAGACCCCAGAAGTTTGGAGAAGCCAGAAACATGGATCATCTGAGGCAAACTTCAAGGAGGGAGCAGAGCAGGCCCAAGAGAAAAGCCATGAGAGCTACAACCACCAGAACTGCCATAGGGGCGAAGCCACTCAAGCCCTTTGGAGTTCAGATTTTGCCACAGATTGCCTCAGATGCTGCACATGGACTTAATATTTTGCCTGCTGGATTTTTTACTTGCTTTGGTCCCATTACTTTGTATACCCCTGTTTATAACTTTTGGAATGTTAATGTCTATCTTGTGGCATTGAATGTTGAAAGTGTTTAACTTTCTTTTCATTTGTACAGGGGTCACAGCTAAGACTTTGCCTTAAATCTCAGAGGAGACTTGGGACATGGACTTTTCAGCAATGCTGAAACTGTTTGGACTTTGACAACTCTTGGAGATGGACTAAGTGGCTTTTGCATAAAGGGATGTGCATGAGTCCTTGGGGGTCAGGGGTAGAATGTTATGGTTTGTGTCTAGGTGTTCTCCCAAAACCTCATTCAGTCATAGGGGGTGGGCTTTTCAGAGATGGCTGAATCTAGTGTGTGTAATGCTCGGATTAAGGGTGTGTGATCAATTCACTGATGGGTTTGGCACCACCCTAATTCTAGCAGCCTGGATAGAGAATAAAAGTGGCAGAAAGATGCTGTTAAATTTGGTTGTTGCTTTTGCTATCTTCTGCTGCCATGAACTGTTGCCCCTCTGCCATGTGCCATGGAGCCAGCCCAGTATGGACTGAAACCTCTACAAACTGTGAGCTAAATAAACTCTTCCCCTATAACTTTGGGTGTTGGGTATTTTGTCCAAGCAATGAGAAAAGTAAGACAGCATCCATGTTATGTTTTTGAATGTGAACACTGGAAACATTCATTTAAAAATACAAAGAAGCATTCAGTACCTAATCAACAAATGTATTTAATGAAAAATAACTCATATAAAAGCATAGTAAAACAAAAATTTTTTAAAATTCAAAAGAAAATTAGATGTGAGAAGAAATTCAATAATAGGACATGAACCAGCAAACAAAAAGATTCTGTCATTGAATTGCATTTCCTCTTCTATGTGCACTGATCCAGACCACTGATATAAATTAATAGGCCTGACCTGCCATTTCTGTCCTTGAGTAATAGTTTTCAAATAATATCCTGATGACAGTAAACTGGGTTTTGGAAAAACAACATAAATGCATATTCTGCTCATTCTATTCCTCCACCTGTTGAGATTCAAGGCCTTATCTAAAGGACCCTTTAAAACACACACACACACACACACACACACACACACACACACTGTCTATAGGTACACATATATGATCAAAGCACAGCAAATAGAAATTTGATTTGTCAGTCCTTTTTGGGATCCAGTTCACTTAATCAGCCCCCCAAGGTCACAACAGTAACCAAAGTTTTGTTTGTTTATCTAATAATGAGTAAATACTACACAGTTAGTTGACCACACTGTCGTTAGAGCACATTCCTCACTGCATTGCATGATAATGGCACCATGACAGAATATGAAAGTGTGGATGATACTGTCGGATGTGTCCAGTTGGTGATATTCAGGCTGATAGGAGCCTGATACGTACTTTGCTAATGTGTTGTATACATGGGCCATCTGCAGTAGTTTTACTGCTACAAAGCACTGGGCCTGCAGGTCAAACAGTTTATACTGTTCCCACTTCTGATAAGAAAAATGTATGGCAGAGTGACCCACTGGGATGTATCCCAGGTTCTCATCCATCAATCTGGTGCACTTTAACGCTGCTCCACATCAACACCCACATCTGTGTGTGAGCCCCTGAGTTCTACTGTCTGCAATTCTAATTTTCTGACAGACAGAGTGAACAAATTCCCAGCAGCTGAAACTGCCTTTCACCAGAACTGCTATTTCTGGCATTGACCAAGTAACCATCTTGCTGCTTCACAAGGGCACATGCTCTGTTTCACAAGCAACCCCAAAGGCAGAAAGGCAGGTGAACCGAACAGATGGTCCCCTGATACATTCCATTTCCTGCCTTCATCAGAGGACAATCAAAATTTCGCTCCTGGATTTGAAGGATAAGCTGCTCTTGTAAGGTATGCCTCTGTAAGTATGTGTGTTCATTTATTTATGATATATTGAGCACACGCTATGTGCCAGGCACATGTCAGATCCTTCAGAGAGAAGCAACAGCAATGAGAACAGGCTAGAATGTTACAAGTGACACCATAAAGGTGTGTCTGTGGAGTGTAATAATAAATAATGTGAGCCACATAATACACACTTATAGTATAATATGTAATATAAGGAGTACAAGTATTATAGATTATAAGGATACAATAAAACTGAGTGCATTTTGTCTACATATCTACATCTTGAAACCATGTCCAAAGACTTCAGATTCACACAGAATTACTGCCAGCTAACTGATTTGTCACCGGCTTGTCCCATATTTTCTAGTCAAAAAATGTTGCTGGAAGCAACTTGGAAGGTTTTAGAAACCTTGCTTGTGTCCCAGTTTTGATGTTTACCAGCTGAGTGACTTTGAGCACATTCCTCCAACTCCCTGATCAGCATTGGTTCTTCTCTTAAGCGAGCATGATAAACTCTGCCTTATGGGCTTGTCAGGAGGACTAAGATGATGCAGGAGTACAGAATGGCTACAGAACAAGTTCCTTCAGCTCTGTGCCTGGCTGTCTTTGCTTATAAAATTAGGATAATAGTAGAATCCATGTCATAGCATTGCTGTGATAATGACACATTCAGTACTGAAGTCATTTTAGTTATATGAAAGTGTTAGATAAACGATAAAATTCTAGGTAAAATTATGATACTGTTGACTACCAAAGTTGAACATAGTCAAGAGATTGTTGGAATCAGATTTGTTCCAAGGTGCTACATATCCAGGTTGAACCTTCAAATCTCAAGTTTTCAGGCTCAGTTCTAGTTTGGAGATTCATATACATGGCTCTTGGCTGGGAGTGTGGCCCATGTACAAGGCCTGGGTTTGGTCCCCAACACTGCAAAATCAAACAAGCAAGAAAACAAAGACAGTCACACACACGGTTCTGTTGTGACTATAATGACATCTACCTGCCAGCTGAATGTATGTTCCTTCTTGAGTCCTCTCTCTGCATCTCTTCCTGTTCATTTATTTATTCACTGATGGAACCCAGGGCCTTGAGTATGCTAAGCACATGCCCCACCACTGAGCTACGCTGCCAGCCCTCTATGTCTTTTAAAATCATTTCTCAAAGTGTAACGTCTTTAAAGTCCAAAGTAACTATTTATGTTAGTCCTATTGTACATATACATAAAGAAGGTGAGATGATGTCCAAGCTTTCTATCTTAGATGTTTATTCCTATTTTTTAAAGAGGTAAGAAAAATTTTTCCTGATCTATAGTATGTTACATTGTCAAAATGAGTTAAGATAGCATCAGAACAATTTGGAAACCAAAAGACAACCTGAGTAGAGAGGATATATATATCCACCAGAATTTGAAATTGCAAAGACTCTGTATTTTTTCTTTGAGTTTCTCTTATTTCTGAGTGCTGAAGAAATCCTGTTTTAGTGGCCATTGGAAAAGGAGTATTAGGATATCTTATGAACCAAAATTTTTCAAAAGTTATATTCTGGTAAATAATCTACAGGTTGTTTTTTGTTAGAATTCACTTAGTTTCTGTTAGCAGGATAGTTTATATGTGAATGAGCACAGTTAAAATATTAGCATTCCTCAAATCCATTTGTTCAGTGAATAGTAAGCAAGAGCGTACCAGAAAGCACAGGCATTCAGTTTACAAAGGGAAATGACTACCCAAGCTTTTAAATTATCAGACTTAGGATTTTTGAAATACAAGAAGAACAGGACAAGGAGGAAGAACAATGATACTTTGTTTCAAATGATAGAAAGATGTAAATGAGAGTCAAGTGAAAATTTCAACTAAGCAAACCTAAAAAGCATTTCTGTGTCTGTTGCATATTTAAGGGAGATTTGTCTCGGCTTTCACATTTTCTAAGTGCTATTCTGACTAAGTAGTGTTCTGTGAACACCTGAATTTGTTGTGTAATATTGATGAATTTGGAGCTGCTAGTACTGTGCATCTCTCTATGTATAATAGGGCACACATAAATGATTCAAGTAAAGCAACCAGAAACTTGATATTGCTGATCTTCCCTGGGATAAAATTCATTTATCAGCCTACTGAGGTCACCACCCTCGATTTCCCAAGGCCTACCCACTACAATGATTAATTGATCTATTCTCTCATCTCACTCATTTAATTCAAAAGGAGAAAGAGTAAAAATTTCTTCAATGAAATGACCAGTAAGCAATTGTGTTTAGCTTATTGCATCCTCTAAAATACATAATAATGGTAATAGTACCATTAATATATACCATTTATAGAGATAAGGTTGAACAAAGAAATTGCGGCTTTTCTTATGGTAGTGACACTATTAATACATGCTATTGCATAGATAAAGTGAACAAAGAAAAACTGAACTAAAACCATAGCTTTTCTCACTCATCTTTTTCTTGTTACGTTATCCCAAGTTTAATTCTCTCCTTACTTACATTTATCTATATTATTCTAACCTCAAAGTTGTACATATATAGTTGTACATCTAGATATGTGTATAAATGTACATATACATTGACTATATTGGCAGATACAGAGATCTAACCAGGTTTCTGGAAAGTAAATAATTTAAAGTGTTTTAAAAATATCATAGTAAACAATGGAATAGCCTAATGTTGAGAAAACATCATTTCTCTCAAAACTACAGTGCTGAAATTTGTCCATTTGAAATTTCCTGTAAATGATACTACTTGATGAAATTAGAATGATGAGTACATAGGGAAAATAATAGAGCATATATTTAAATTAGTTTATTTCATCCTATTGACCAAATAAAGAACAAATCCATTCCAAGCATCTGGATTCTAAGAATTTTCAATATTGTGAAGATGATTAACATGGATTCTATTCAGTGGTATATTTATAAATATTTAACAACTGCTGAAAGGCAGGAGCCCTGATTTATAGAATATACTGATTTCTCTGGGGTAAATGCACCCACTATGATTGATCTCAAGCAACCAACAAAAAGTCACTGAACACAGTTAGGAAGAGATGTGGTATAATGCACTATTGTACAGCATTTCTGCCATGTAGAATCTTCTAGATTTCACAAACAAAAATACAAATTGCTTAGTTTAATTAAAATTTCAAATAAATAGTGAACAATTATTTTAATATGTGTATTTCCATGCAATACCTTGGAAATACTCATACTAGAATATTTTTCACTATCTGAAATCCTAATTTAATTAGGCATTCTGGGGGGCCGGTGAGATGGCTCAGCGGCGTAAGCGCCTGCCTTGCAAGCGCGAGGGCCCGAGTTCGACTCCCGGAACCCACATACGAAAAAGGGGCAGGTGATATCGCTCAGCGGCATGGGTGCCTGTTGGCACGCGAGGTCCTCAGGTCGACCCCCCGGTACCCACAAAAAAATAAAAATAAAAAAAATAATTAGGCATTCTGGATTTTATTTGGCAATCTGAATATAAATAACATGGACAAAAATAACCTCAAGTGTAAAACTAATAGGAAAATGTAGTGATGAAGTTTGAATCCTTACTACTTTTCTTTGAATATAAATTAATATAAATTAAATTTTAATAATGACTGTGTTGGACAACTAACTGGCAAGATTTGTGCAAATGTAACTATCAGTTTTGGCTAGCCTGTTCCAATACAGCACTGATATTAGACTTGTGTATAATAGTTCTACATTAGAGGGTTAGACTTTGTAAATGGAATGAGAGTCTGTTTATAGTATTATGATTTTAAAGTGAGATATAAACATGACTTCATTAAGTATAACTGAATTCTCCTAACCTTTGCTTGCTCCTTCTCCCCCAAACCCCAGAGGAAATTTCTCTGTAATAAGGATGAATACATGTTTAGGTTTCTTCCTTTCTATTTGTAGGAATTTATGTGGGAGCCAGCCCTCCTTAGAATTGGGTAATTTTAATGAAAAAATATATAGTTTCAAAGGTTCTGCCATTTTTCTGTGGACTTGGGGTGGGGAGAGTGGTAAATTAGATAGTTTCTGTTCTTGTGTTTATCTGAGAACTTCATCAGAAATTGTTAGTGCATAGACACACCTGGAATTTTGTTTGAGATAAAGGTGAAGACTTTCAGTGATCCATAAATGAAGTAATGGGACTGGGAAAATGTAGGGAGAAACAAGATTAAGATAAGCTTTGGAGAAGAGGCTAGGGAGGAGTCCAAGCAAAAGTTTACCTAATTTTTAAAAATTCAATAAATAAATACACAAAAAATGGAGCACTTCAGGTTAGTCAAGCATTATGTTCAAAAGGATTTTCAAAACCAATCTTATTTTGACATTTGGGACTTTGCTGTTTCATGGTAAAAACTTGTAGTGTCACTGACCGTGGCAGCGCATGCCTATAACCCCAGCACTCAAGAGGCTGAGCCAGGAGTATTGCAGCAATTTCAAGGCCAGCCTGGCCTACAGAGTGAGTTCAAGGCCAGCTGGAATCCATAGCAAGATGCTGTCTCAAAAGAACAAATAACAAAAGAAACTTGTGGTGTGGAATATATATAGTTTTTTTTATTAAGTTAGGCTTTTATTTTCAGCTTTTTTTCAAGTAAGAAACACTCAGTACAAGTTCTATTCAGCATTATAAATTCATGCATGGTGTAATCTGATTCTCGATGAACATTTGCCCTAAATGTTAACTTCAGTTGTCCTTGGAGAACATACAAACATATTATAAATGTAGCATTATAAACAGTTGTTTGTCCTTTATGTTCAAGCCTATCTCTGAAAAAGGTATCTGCAAGGAAAGTAGTAAATTTGGATATCAATACCAGTAAATAGTTACAAGTTCCTTTTGTTAATTTTTTCATTTCTAATATTTGAAAATTATACCACAAATAGGATTAGTTACTAAAGATGCTTGAACTCTCTTCCTTCTTTTTCTTTTCTTTTTTTTTTTTTTTTTTTTTTTTTTTTTTTTTTTTTGGCTGGGGATTGAACCCAGAGCCTTGGGATAAAGTCTTTTTTTTAAATTAATTTGAAAAGTAATTCAGTAAAATATTCTTATCAGGTCTCAAAAGTTGTTTATATGGGCCGGTGAGATGGCTCAGCGGCATAAGCGCCTGCCTGGCAAGCACAAGGGCCCGAGTTCGACTCCCAAAACCCACATAGGAAAAAAGGGCCGGTGATATTGCTCAGCGGCACTGGAGCCTGCTGGTGCGCAAGGTCCTGAGGTTGACCCCCGGTACCCACAAAAAAAAAAAAGAAAAAGTTGTTTATAAATGTTACTTTCCAAATTGAGTTTCCAGCATATAAAAAAAAAAAAAAACTATCATATTGTTGAAAATAAATGAGCTACAGAGAATCAAATTATTTCACTAATATAACAGAGTTTTAAAAGCTTCTTCTGACCACTTGCTTAAGCTGGTATTGATTAGCTCAAAGGAGCAACCTAAAATTATTATTGAAGTTTGTACCATTTGTCAAACTCTATTACCTACCATACTAACTGATGAAAATTAATCCTCACTGGTCTTATCCATGTAAAATGAAATTGAATTTGTTTCCATTTTCTCAATGAAATGGAAGTTATAAGTATACATCAAAGAGAGAGATGCTAAATTTGTCCCAAATAGCAATGTCAAAGACATTCAAAACTTCAAATATAATGTTTCACAGATAGTATTGTTGTGGCTTGTGTCTAGATGTCCTCCTCAAAGTCTCATGTGATCATAGGTGGGGCTTGTCAGAGGTGGCTGGGTCTAGAGTGTGTGATGCTGGGATTAAGTGTGTGATGCTGATATTAATGCTGTGTAATTACTAAATTAGTCCACTGAGTGGTTTGGCATAGTTCTGGGTGTGGATAATGGGAAGACTCACCCTGAATGTGGGTGGCACCACCCAAAAAGCAAGTGGTCTGAATGGATAAAAAGGGACAGAAAGAAGGCAGGTCTGCTGCTGCTTCCTTGCTACTTCTCTGCTTTGCTGTTTTTGTGCCTTCTACCCACTGTGCACTGTTTCTCCTCTGCGATGCCTCTCTGCTATGCCACCCTGCCTTGGAGCCATGAAGTGAAACTTCTACAAACTGTGAGCCAAAATAAACCTTTTCTCCTTTAAATTTGGATGTCAGGTATTTTTTTCTCAGCAAGGAGAAAAGTAAGACAAGTATGGAGGAAATAAAGTGGTAAAAATACAAGAAAAAGAGAAAAGAAATGATCATATTTAAGGCTTGCACTCATACATAATGCAGCATGATTATTATTATTATTATTGCTGTTATTTGGCCCCTTTAATTCTTACTTAACCCACTACAGAGGTTGCAGCATTTCCTATCAGATGACAGTAAAAATGTGGTGAAATTATAGACAAGGGTCCCAAATTCTCCAACCAGAAGCGAGACAAGGGCAAATGTCTGGTCTCCCTGTGTCTCATTCGTTCCCTGGGGAAGTTGAAAATAAATGGGATAAATACCATGTTTGTGTGTGAAAATAAAAGGTTGGAGAAGACTGCATTAATCTTCTTTTCTAAAATTTCTACTTAAAAACCCTGTGACTCTGAACTCTCTCTTTGAAGCAGAAGAACCAGCGGCTGAAATGACTCAGCTACTTGCATACAATTAGGGTGGTGAGTGACAAGATTTCAGCAGCCCTCTGTCAGCCCTGTGTCAGTAGAGGAAAATCTCATTACTTTTTCATAAAATCAGAATACTAACAATGTTCATTTGATAGGAAAAATATGTTCCCTATTCCAAAAAAAAAACTTATCACAGCATCCATTTTAACCCCAAACAATATCCTTGTAACCCAGGCACAAACACTAGAAATTACACCCTTTGCAACTATTTGGTATTTTGATTTTAAAATAATACGTCAACTTAAAAATGTGCAGGGAGCCACATGGGTCTTCAAAATTACTTTAGAGAGTATCCTAGAAAAAAATTCAAGGACTGCTGCTGCCATGAATTGTATGTTCAATACTTCTTATCTCAAGCATAATCCTAGGCACATGGTCATCCCTTCACAAACCCATTACAATAAAATTAATAGATTTTCTGATGTGTTTGAGTGACTTGAGAGGTTTAACAATGACAGAGAGTTTGTGGTTGAATCAATAAGTGCATAAGATGGAAAATTAAGCAAGTCAAATAGATTTATTATTGAAAGAACAGAAAGGAGTATAGGTAAATGTAACACCCAATATCTACACAATTTTCAAAAGACTAGAATGCGCTGAGAAGATACAATAACAAGGTATTTTAATATATAAGGTAAATATAGTTAATTTAGATTTTTAGATCTAATTTAAAAGGCCGTTGGTAAAATGTGATTCCAGAAAAACTGCTACTCCTTTAGGCATTTAGCTGTTTTGATGAGGGTTTAGCCAAAAGTAAGAAGCATACTTCAGGAGGGCTCAGTGAGGGCATTGTTGATGAGGGATAGGCAGATGTGGGAACCACGTGGAAGATAAAGTGCCAGCTAGTAATAGCAGGTGTTAAAACTCATAGGGTCACTTTGAGTTTGGTGTGATGATGCACACCTGAAATCCTGATACTCTGGGAAACTGAGTGACTTAGCAAGACCTTGCCTCAAAATTTAAAAAGAGCTGGGGTTGTAGCTCATTGTAAAGGTCCTGGGTTCGATCCCCAGTGCTGAAAAAGGGGGTGTGTTGTAGAAGGGATTACCTTGTGAGTAGCTGTGGCCTTGGTGACAGTTACGCAGCCAATCCAAGGCAACTAATGGGAGGAAGCATGGGCTCCAGAATCTGACTTCCCCGTTCTCTTCACTCTGACTTCTTGCAGGGGCTCTCTGTTGGACAAACCATCCTCATATTTGAGGGCCAGTGAGTTTAACAGAATCTGTACAGGACTGCCTCTGAAACCAAGAACTTTGTGCACAATGGTGGCGAGGGGAAGAAATGGAAGAAAGCAGGCACAGAAACATGGTATTTATCCCATTTATTTACAGCTAATTATCACATTACAAAAACACTCCTTACTATAGAAAATTGTCCACTTTATTTTATTTGATTTCAGATATAATAAGGCCAAATAATAATAATAAATCAAACTTTCTAAAAACCACTTCAATAAAGCATTGTCTAGGCACATTCTGATCACCCTGGAGAGTTAAATACTTTTGAAAATCGACTCATTACATTTTGGATGTGATTATAGGGAGAGAGGCTAATGTAGCATAGGGAAGCACTGTGAACAGAAGAAGCTTTTGAAATGCATTTGAAGGACAAGAATTAATATCATTTGGGGAGGGTGATGTTTGATTTGGTTTTGCAATTGGATCAGAGGGGTGGAAGAAACATTCTTCATTAACAGTATTTCCTGAAATGGGAACTTCTACTGCTTTCTGACTCTGAAACACAATGAAAGTCTGATCCTAACTCTGAAAATACAGTATCTTTACCCATAAGTAGGTTGCCATATTTAGACATCATTCAATAAGTTTTTATGGATCACATTCTCAGTGCCAACCACAATTTTGGGGACTATTGACGCCACAATCAATGAGACAGACATTGCTCCAATCCTGATGAAAGCTTTATTTAGACAAACCTTGTGCAGAAGCCCATTCTGTTTACATAAAGAGAGAAGATGAATAATGATAAAAATAGACCTATGCGGGTTTAACCACATGTGGAGCCTTTTCTATCTTCCCATCTCTCTGTCCTTTGGAAGTCAGTGCAGCAGCATAAGCTTCACACAGTTTGTAATCCCCAGGGTTAGGGGGTCTCAGTGTGTACCAAAGGGCTGGGCTCAAATAATCCTGGGAAGATGTTTACCCACAATTCTCATTTAAAACTTCAAGAAAATTATTTGCATTATGAAATCATGGAATACTTGTTTTGTTATCAATCAGTTCCATAATTGAGTGCCTTCTGTATGTAAAGCCCTGAGAATGTAGTGATGAAAAAACAAGAGTCCCTACTCTCTGGCAAAGCCCATTTTAGCAGGAATATACATTTTAAATACCTCATGACACAATCGGTTGCTTAATTATAGCCATGATGAGTGCTATGAAGGAAAGTACAGGATGGTCTGAGTGTGGGGATGTGAAGGCTTCCTTGAGGAAGTGACATTTGTGCAGATTACTGATTGATTGGTAGGAATTAATTAGTCCAGGGATTGCAAACTCAAATTGCTTTGGGGAGCAGGTAGGTAACACTGTGTGAAGCCAGCAGTAGTAAGACTATAAGAAATCTGACAACCCAACATGGACTGGAGGGAGTCTACTGGCCATAAGGAACTGAATTCAAACTTTGAATATTTCTGGGCTGGCCAAACAAAAGAGGTCTGCAGCCAAAGACAGCAGAAGGGCTGGCAAGCTGTTGCAATGAATCAGACAGGAGGAACAGCAGGAACAATGGCCCTGGGGCAAGGAAAGAGCCCATCTGTCTAGATGAGCTAAAGGCAACAACTCTGTGTAGAGACAGAGCCCAAAGCAGAGATTGGTTACCACCCCAGGCAGGTGAGCAGGGAGGAGCCACATCGCTCAGGGCCTCATTAGAAGGTCAGGGCTTTGACTCTTAGTACCCTTGGCTGTCCAGTATTAGAGCGTGCTGAACAGAGAAGCAAATTAGACTTGCACTTTTAAAAGCTCACTGAGTAGTGATATTGTAAAGGATTGGAAGATCAGTAAGAAAGTTGTGGTTGTTCCCCATTTCTCCTTCAGATTTTTAAAAAATCTATATTAGAATAATTTTTTATGCAGTCTTGTCCTGTATTTGTCATTCTAGATGATCAAGATAGATGCTTCCATCTTAGTTCCTGACTCTGAGGAAGGAAGTACAGTGTTCACCCCAGAAAGGAGTGCAGTGCAAACCTGGCCCTATGTGTAGAATCTTCTATCTGCTGGCTGCTGTTGCCTTTGGTATTTCTTGCTAAAGTCAAGATGGATGAGACAGTCCCGCTGCTCAAGAAATCCACATGATTGGGAAGAGAAACACTTAAGGCAATAAATAGTAAGCTATGTGGTTCCGGCAGTGAAAATGTAGAACTTGCACAATGTAGATCCTGATTATGAGACCGCTGAGAAAAGGGACCTCATCTGCCACAGGTGGGGAATCAGGTGAGGCTCCACCTGCAAACCTAGAACCTGCGGCTGCACTTCATCATTTGATTTAGTATTTTAAAAACAAAACAAAAAAAAATAAATAAGTAATAAAAACAAAATAAAAACAACACAACATTTGTAGAGATCGTCTCATACAGATTTTTGTCAACTTAAATATGTATGATTATATAGTTGTTGTAAGAATGACTTGCATTGTTAATTCATCCACTTTCTTGGTTGCACAATTCTTGGTTCTTCTAGAATCAAAAAAATGAAGGAAGCACTGCCCTAGAGGCTGACTATGAGTCAGCAAGTCCCCATGATGTTTATTTAAGGGTGAAAACTAGAGGTTAGGAAAAAATTCAGTAAGTCAGACATCTCTTCCTTTTGAAAAGTGGAAATGGCAAGCTCTTGCAACTTCCATACACAACAGGACATGATGTATTTGTGTTTTTGTTATTGTACGAGACAAATTGGGCGAACATTCTGATGTTGAAATTAACTCATTTTTTTTCAACTTATTTATGCACTAGTATACTTAGGCTCAGTGTTAATTTCTTCCCCCTTTTGCTCTCCCTAAAGCTTTATAAAAATCATGCTCACATGACGTTAATGCTACAAATAAAGTATTGGGATTAGAAGTCATTTCCTGCATAAAAATTACCTTCTTTGACATAGACATCATTCTTCTTTACGATGCCTCTAAATCTAGCTTCAGAACTCTCCATGTCTGAATTAAAATTTCATCTTGTAGCTATTTGCCCTTGGATAATTGACACAAAATCTTGTGGTGGTAGAAAGTTAGCTTTCATGTACAGATCAATTTCTGATCATGATCAAAGGAAGAGTCCTGTGCTTTAATCTCTGGGGAGGAGGAAGACTTCCAGGGCTCTGCACAGTGAACTGTTCACACAGAAGTTTCTTTAACACAGAAATGTGCACCTACATTTCCCTGACAAACAGCGAAGTACAGCTTCAAGATGGCAGATCCATCCCAGACTCTATCAAACAATATTGGAATTATTGTCATGACTAATTCAGTTTCAGAAGAGTGCTCTGATATCTTACAAAGGAGCCCAAACATCTGCCAAGCTGCTTTCTCCTCCAAGTGATGAAAATAAAAGAAAATAAAATGACAGTTGTCATCAGCCCACTTTTTACCCTTATCTATTCAGTCCCTAGCAACCAGAGTTTCTACAATGGGCATATTGCAGTGGTTGTCATAATTTTGAAGAAACCAAATCTCTACTCTTTTCCAGAAAGATGTGTCAATCCTTTAATGGTACAAACATTAAATCCAAAACTGGGAGGTAAAGTATATCATATTCCACTAAAAACTCTGAGAGGCAGATAGTTGACAGCATGTGCAATTAATAAGGGTAATAATAGTTACTGACTACTGCGTGGAATGTGTTAAGACTTCTAAATTTATTACATTATTTTATTTAATTCTTGAACTATAAAAGGAAATATAAAGAAACTATGTTTTGTTTTGATGTTAAACATGTTATAGTCTCACCTACATTAAAAGCTCAAAATGGATAGTAATGTTGTGTAGTCCTCAGTACAATGTCTATCATCTAGGAAACATTCAATATATTCATTTATTCAAAAATGCATTCATGCATGAATGCCTCAGAGATATTTTTGAACTGATATTTTTCTGATATGGCTATTTAGATGTCTGTAGAGCAAGGAATAAATTTTGGAAAACATCGACTAAGATCAAAGTTTTAGTTTCTAGCCCCTAATTTGATGAACATATTATTTTAAAAGTAAGCCACGGGAGGCAGATGAAACAGAGTGGAAAGAAACAGAAACACTGGCTTTGAATCCACAGCTACCTCCTACTCTCGTGTCCTAGCCAACAGCTGGCAGCTGGGCACAGATTTCCCCCTTCCATCCCCCTACGAGCTACATGGAGTCCTGGGGCCACATCCAGGGAGCAGAGGTGGAGGGCACAGCTCCAGCACTCAGACAGTGCGTGTGGGTGTGTGGTTGTTGGGAATGTGGCTTAGGGCAGCCAGGTGTTAGGAGCTGGCCAGATGTACCAGGTCTGACCTAGGGAGGGCCAAGGCTTGACCTAGAAACAAGTGTCCCAGTGTCTCTCTGAACACGCACATCTAAACTGGTAAAGTTCAAACTTGAACTGACATAAAAGTACACTCAGAATTTTAGTAAATTGGTGTTGTAGGTTGAAGATAGGTTCCCAGAATCCACATCCAATTGGAACCTTAAAATAGAATATTATTTGGAAATAGCATCTTTAAAGATGTAATGGGTTAAGATGAGCTCATACTGAATGAGGGCGGCCCTAAATCTGATATCACTGGTGTCCTTATAAGAGGAAAGGACACATAGAGATACAGAGATACACAGGGAAGAGGCCAAGTGGAGACAAAGGTAGAGACTAGAGAGACACAGCTGCATGCCGCAAGTGCCAAGGACGGCTGGAAACCACGGGAAGTGAGGAGGAGGCCAAAAAAATTTGTCCCAACACCCTTGGAGGTAGCATGGCCCTGGGCGACACCTTGCCATCAGGTTTCTAGCCTTCCAGAACTGTAGAATAATAAGTTTCTGTCATTTAAGCCACTCGCTATATGAAACGTTGTTACAGCAGCCCTCAGAAACTAGAACAACTGGTAAAGTTCAAACTCCCTAACTTGACACCAAAGGACTCTGGATCTTTGTCAAGTAGATCTTCTCACAGCTCACAGGCAGGTCCTCTACATCAGGCAGGCAACCCGTGTATGTGTCCAGAAAGTACTCAGAGCTTCCCAGGACTATAAATTTGCTCCATCACTCCCACCGCCTTGGGTGCCCCTCTCCGCCCACCTCCACTCCATGTGCAAACCATCCTCACCGAAGCCCGGTGCAGACGGCAAACCCCGATCCCCCAAATCAGACATGGTCTAACCGTCTCCCGCAGTCTCACAGCACTTTCTTCATATTTAACCTTTGCCACTTTCTATTTTGAATTAGTTATTATATTCACAATTTAGTCTTCTTTACTACAGTAGAAGCCCTTGGGAGAACAAGCAAGTCGTAGGCATTTTTGTATTGACCACAGTACCTGGGCTTAGTGCCTGAAACAAAGTGATTACTGAATAAATGCCTATTGAGTTGATCAGTATCCATGTTGTCTTGCTTGTTCTATTAAGAATGAATAAATAACCCTACTCTAATGTTTCATATGCATATACAAGTTTAATGGGGAGGAATGGCAAAAGTGGAGA
Organism: Erethizon dorsatum; assembly: GCA_028451465.1. Lineage (NCBI taxonomy): Eukaryota > Metazoa > Chordata > Mammalia > Rodentia > Erethizontidae > Erethizon > Erethizon dorsatum. Next base: position 140,101,387 of record CM051823.1, on the reverse strand, counting down.
GAGCAGGCCATGATACTACAAAATCTAATGGAGATTATGTATATAATGTGCATATTTAATTGATGGAAAAATTTATCCCTAAGTAATATTGCCCTTACTGAATGGTAACAGCAAATCTATTTATTATTAATGACAGCATTAATTTTCTGAAAATATCCAAGAAATAAGAAGGAAGAGATGGAAAGAGGGCATGCAGACAGTTATTTTAGACTCCCACTGGAGCAGGCCTGCTGAAAGGCCAGGAGGCCTGCATCCCTCCAGCAGTGGAAATGGGCCCATATTATCCTCTCATGAAATTCCTTGTTTCATAGCTCTAGTCTTCCCTATTCTACCAAGAGCAGAGGAATAAGAGATTATGGTGAAGCCTGCTGCCTACTTCACCCCTTTCCGGGCCTTACACAGGAGCCACATCAGGGACTGTTTTATTTGTTTTTTGTTTTTTACCTATCACTTAGCATTCCCTTGCTGGCACAGGCTGCTCTGCCACCTCCTACTTTCTGTGGAGAGAAACACCAAAGCAAGAGAGATCTTCAAAGACAGGTTGGGTGGAACTCACCATATCATCAGCCTCACTAATCATGAGGTTGAACTAGCTGACTCCATGTACCAGGTTTTTCTGGCTCAGATAAAGCACCTTGCATGACTGCAAGACTGATTTTCTTTCTGGAAATGAACATTTCATTCTTGTCTAATGTGTTTTCAGAGTCCCCAGGGTTTCTGCCCTTGGGAGTGGGATATGCCCTTGAGAAGCCATATCCTGCAGCACAAGTAACTGAGTCTTTCATAGTTACAGTAACAACCAGGGCTCAGAAAGAGGAACCTTACACAACTGCTAGAGAGCACTAGGCAATGGAGAGCTTTCAAGTCCCCATGGGTGCTCACCTCCTGCAACTCCAACCACTGAAAGATTGCCTTAAGAAGGACCTGGGGCAGTTGACCCTGGCTGACATGGAAGCCTCTGAAGGAGAGTTGAAGAGAACTCCATTGCTTTGTGCTAGGAAAACTGCCTCTTAAGCAAAGGTCACAGAGTCAAATCATAAATGGAAACAATTTAAATGAGATAACCTAAGGTATAGGTCTAATTAAATTAAGTAAATCAAAGCCCATGCACTTTCATTTTAAAATGCTATATCCATTAAATCTAATTACTTTCCCCTGTGGCACTAGCTTTAAACGGATGTTAGCAATGATCACATTGAATTCTTGCTCCCTGCCCAACTCCAAAAGTTTCATGGCATGGGTACAGCTATTAAACGATTGCAACTGCCAAATGCAAGTGCCTCCAGTTTGACACAAAAAGTCACAGGGGAGGAAACTAGCTGAGGGCACAATCTGAATTGAATGGCTTTTAAAATTTGGGGTTTCTTTTGTTCTTTTTGTCTTCTTGATGCTCCTCACCCTCCCAAAGAGGTATACAGATGTGTGTTTTTCCAGCTTTCCAAAGGATTAGCAACTTACTCCCATAAGTTCTTTCCATTTACCTCCCACCGTGAGAATGTACCAATCCAATTTACAAGACTCATGACAGCGACTGGAAGAGTGCACCAGCCATCGCCAGGCATGAAAGGCATCCTACCGTCCTCTGAGCTGACTGGACAGCTGCGCAGGTGACTGCCCCCCAACAAACGAACCTGGTAGCATCAATATCTGAGGCAGTCATCATCCTCAAAAGCCAAAGCAGTCTCATCTTTGCCTGTCCATGTTCTCCTGAAAGTTATTAATCTTGTTTATTAGAGGGGATACACAAATATGACCAGATGGAGACCACAGCTTTGACTGCTTCTGGGTGAGGCAGGGTAGAAGGAATTAAGCCAGGTAGGAAGGAGACAAGGAAATAGAGATTTTAAAAATTGTACTTAAAAGAAAAACTGCACCTTCAGACCACAAGCCTGGTTTACTTACTTTTTTTTCCTTCTGCCCAAACAGCAAAGCTGGGCAACTCCTTTTCAGCTACAAACCAGTCTGCCCATTCTTTTTTGCTGACAAATGATTCTCTTTCACCCGTGAATGGACTACCTTTTTGGCATTTCCCATAGGAACAGACTATTATCTCACTAGGGGTGGACCATCCTCTCCCACCCACTAAGACTAAGACTAATAGATTATCAAATTCCACAGATTTCCAGCTCCCAAAACACAAAAAAGAGCCCCCTTTCCCAAATGTATTGTGCCTCATCTCTTTGAGCAGCCACACTCCACTCTCAGGTGCATCCTGTATCTACGTATAATAAATCCTTCTCTCGCCTCTTCTACTGATGCAACCTGAAAATTCTTTTTCCATGATGGGAGTCAGGGAACCTGAACCCTTACTTCAAGGGGTGGCTTAAACTTTAGCACCGGGGACCCTCCGACTCAGCCTGGTGACATAGGGACATTAGACTTGCTCTAGACCAAAGTCCTAAAAATCAATGAAATGGAACTGAACTGAACAAACAGCACAGTGGATGCTGTCACATATGTTGAATTTTATACAGACTAGGTTCTGTAAAGCTTTGAACTTAGAGACTTTATGGCAAATTGAGACAATAAACTTTCTCTGCGCAACTCTCCGGAGCAGTATAAAATGTGAATTTAGGGATCACTGTTATTCGCCATTGGGTGATAAAAAATCTTTCTGTGTCTTTTTGGTGAGATGAATCCTAGAATTCTTATGTTGCTTAAATTGTAAAATGTAGCCAAATTTCCAGGAAATCTCAAGCCAAGAATAATGGCTGTGTCAACTATTTAGGTTTAGGGTGTTTAAATCAAATTCTCATGTTTGGTGGGGGTGGAGGTTGGTTTTAATGGAATTGATTTTCCTTTTCAATACTGGAAATTGAACCCAGGACCTTGGCACTGAGCTACATCCTCAGCTGCCCTGCATCCCCCCCCCCCACTTTTTGAGACAGGCTTTCACTAAATGACTAAATTTGCCCAAGCGAGGCTCAAACTTGGTATCCTCCTACCTCAGACTCCTACAGAACTGGGATTACTGGCATGCACCACTGCACCTAGCTTAGAATTGGTATTTTAAGTATTTTGTCATAAACTTTGATGCAATCTAAAATTTCAACTTCGACCATACTTAAAATCACTTGAGGGCTTTGAAAGATGAGATGCTCAGGCCCCACCCCCGGACAATTAAGTCAAACCCTCTCTAGGTGTGAAGGCTGAGGGTCAGAGTTTCTCAAAGCTTGCAAGACGACTATAACATGTAGCCAGAGTTGAAAAAGCTGTAGTCTAAAATGAAAACTAAGAAGAGTTATATGTGGGGGAAAAAGCATAATTAACTAAGTGCATACATTTCAGACACGTCACCTCCACACATTGCCATTTTGGGGACAAAAAGGGAGACAGCATTTTCTTTGTACAGATTGTACGTTTATGGGGTAAATTCTTTAAAAAGATATGTGAGACTTGCAAAGAAGACAACATTCCCTCCAGATTCCTCCTTCTGTGTCCAAAGCACCTATCAGCCAGAGTGAGGACTCTCTGGTAAAGAAAGTGGGGGGCCTGGGATGGCCCTGGACAAAGTTGTAGTAACAAATAAGAGCCTCCATTTACTTCCGGAAAAGGGCTGAGTTGGAGCCACAAGATTCATCTGTGGAGTTGTTATTTTATATTCCAAGAGAACACCTTTTAAAATTAATCTTATTAATCACCACAGCTATAAAGATTGATTTTGAGAAGTCATAAGATAACTGAAGGTTGTAAAATATCAGTAATGAATACGGGCATATCATAACGACCTTTTCTTGAATGATAAACTTTTCTACATGTCACCACCAGATAGGGAGTGGGCTCTATTCAGGCCCAAGTTCCAAGAGGCAGTGGTTCTGTAACCCCGAGGCCCACCAGAGTCAGCTGTTGAGTGTGCACTCCAGGGGATCTCTCATGTTGTGGACAGTCCCCAGACCCTTGTCTGGGAAACCCAGAGAGGCACTTTGTTCAGGTACTTGGAGCAAAGGGCAATTACCATATTATCAGTTACCTCTGAAAATGAACAGGATTTTTTGGTTAGAATTTTATTAGTAATATTAATCAAATGGCTACATTTCTGAGACATCACCACCCAACTTACATCTCAAAGGAAATAGTAAGAAAACCATTATTTTCAACTGAAGTCACCTGCAAGGCCCATGGCTAGCTAGCATAAGTTCCTCTCTGTGATCCAGCTGCCACCAGCCCCCAGTCAAGTGTTCTGCCTGCCTCCTTGGCTGTTTGAAAATAAGTTGTGCTAATAAGTGGTATTCTTAGAGTTCTGATCTTTAAGTGTTTCATTAGCCTATATATTAATCAAGCAGATTATTCAGACATTTTTTAACTTGCATTTTAAAACCAATTTCTTCTTGTCAGGCTGGCTGCATATGCCTGTAATCCCAGTACCGAGAGCCTGAGGCAGGAAGATCCATGCAAGTTCAAGGCCAACCTGGGCTACATACTGACTTCAAGGGTAGCTTAAACTACATAGTAAGAACCTGTCTCAAACAAACAAACAAACAAACAAAGCCAGGCATGGTGGTGTACATTTGTAATCCCAGCACTGGGAAAGCTGAGGCAGGAGGATTGCTGCTAGATCAAGAGCAGCCTGGGTAGCATAGTCAGTTCAAGGCCAGCCTGAATTACATAGGGACACCTATCTCAAAAAAAAAAAAAAAAAAAACTAGCTAGGCATGCTAGCACATCCCTATAAGCCCAGCTAATTAGAAGGTGGAGGCAAAAGGATCATTTGAGGCCCAGAGTTCAAGGCCAGCCTGGGCCACATACCAACACTCCACCATAAAAAAAGGAAAAAGTTAAAAACCCAGCTCTACGTATAAAACAATTTAGCTTAATGAAGTTGGTTTTCTTTTTTTTTTTTTTTTTTTTTTTGGTGGGTACCGGGGGAACGACCTCAGGACCTCGCGCGCCAGCAGGCGCCCGTGCCGCTGAGCGATATCACCGGCCCCTTTTTCGTATGTGGGTTCCGGGAGTCGAACTCAGGCCCTCGCGCTTGCCGGGCAGGCGCTTAAGCCGCTGAGCCATCTCACCGGCCCTGAAGTTGGTTTTCTTAAAAAAAAAAAAAAAATATATATATATATATATATTTTTTTTTTTTTTGTATGTATGTAATACATACATGACTTGATTTGTGGAAGAAAAAGTCATGTTGCTTTTGATGGCACTAATATAAATTTCTGTGGACTTACTGTTTGTTTCTTAAAAAACAGATTTTACTAAATATTCCCCTGGGCATCTGAAGGGACTTCACAGACCAGGGGCTATGGCCTATCAGATCAGGACCTGATAGTAGAAAGGGTCAAAGAAGGGAGGGAAAAATCAGTGGTGGAAAAATGTTCACACAGGGAGCAGTTATTTGTGAAGCAGAGAGACATGAGGATGACGCTAAGGACACGCCAGAAACAAAGCAGGTCCCTCTTCCTAATGCAGTGGTGTGGAGCCCATGAAAGCCCGCCGAGGGCGCTGGCAGGAGTGGCGGAAGGCCACGTTCTGCGGCACATCCTTGAGGAGCGGCTCTGAAACAGGTTCGTGAGGCTAGAGATAGAGATACATAGAGATATGAGAGAGAAGGATGGAAGATACAATCAGGCTTCTGGAGAGAGCTTTTACCGCCCTAATAGTTGTATGATGCAGGATCTTGAGATAAGGCACAAAAAGGGATAAGTAATTTGCCCAAAGTCCTACTGAGTTGAAATTCTAATAATGCAGACAGTGTGATTCCCGAGGCTGCTGCTTAACTGCTCTGCTGTAGGACTAAGACAGCTCACAAAGTGGAAGTGTGCTATATGCATTTTATTGTATCCCCACTATCAAATTAGTAATCATATCTGGAATGAAAACAAATGGAGGGGATTTAAAAATAGTGATAGGTAAGGATTTTTTATTATTTAATTTAATGCCTTATTTCATGGCACTGAGGGTTGAACCCAAGGCCTTTGCACTGAGCTACATCCCCAGACCTTTTTTAAAAAAAATTTATTTTGAGACAGTCTAAGTGTAGATAATTAGTGGCTAGCTGAGTGTGGTGACACACACTTGTAATCCCAGCACTCATGAGGCTGAGGCAGGAATATCACCATGAGTTGGAGGCCAGCTGGAGCTACATAATGAGTTCAAGACCAGCCTGAACTATGGAGACCCTATCTCAAAAAACAACAACAACAAAAACAATAGCAACGACAACAAAAGATAATTACTGCCTAGGTATAGATAAGAATTATTTTAGCCTGACAAAGTCACTAAGTTGCCCAGGCTAGGCTCAAACGTGGGATCCTTCTGCTTCAGCCTCCCAGACTTGGGATTACAGGTGTGTGCCACCATGCTTGGCTGGGTGAATTTTTTAAAATGTAAAGATTAGTAGGATCTAGTAGCTATTAATTAAACAAAACAATATAAATAAAAAGACTGCTTACTGCCTCTCAGTCGTTTAAAATTAGGCAAAAGAACTCAGAACAGGAAGTGATGATGTTTTATTCACCCAACCATCACCAAAAAAGTTAAAAACCAGCCCTAATGTCTCTTTTAGAGTGTTCTCTACATCTATAATAATTGGATGCTAACAGATCTTTTTTGGTCACTCTAAATCATTTTTCATGGAATTGATTTATGTGATTTTTTTTCTTAACATTTTATTATAAAATTTTTAAAACATATGCCAAAGTTGAAAGAATGTTCCAGTGAACCTCAGCTATACTTAGCACCACGGTTGACCATACTGATTAATCCAGCATGTTCAGCGATACCTGAGTTGTCGAGCTCAATTTGTTCCAAATTCGTGTTCCAACATCAAAAAGTTTGCTAACTGAACATATCTTTCTGATAAGAAATAATGGAAAACCAAATAACTGGTTCTGAGGGCCAAAACTTACACTTACAAGTTCATTTTCGCAGGAAATGAAATTTTAACAAATTTCACAATGATTAACTCTCTCATGGTTCTCACAGTTTTTCTCTTAGCTTTACTGCTGGTATCACTAACTGTCTTTGGAGCCATGGTTATATTTTACACAAATAAAGTGCAAAAATGTTTTAATGCATTAACACAAGCTCTACATGTTTTCTGGGTGGGAGTGGTGCTTAGACTGATGCGTCACCCCTTTGTTTCCGTGGCAAGATGTAATGTGTGACTCACTCCCAGCCATACAGGTTTTTTCAAGTCGGATTTTCAGTTTGACTATAGAGCAAAGTTACAAGCACTGAGCTGTAACTACTGTTCGGGTAGTGGTAAGTTCGAGCAACAACCAGGGTATCACTGTACTTTAGGGACTGTACCTCTGAAGGGTCTTCAGCTTCATCTGAGTCATCTACAATGCTCTCCATGGTGTGTGATATTGGCTGAGTCATTTGGATGGATGCTGATAATTCAGTGTGCCTTAGGCAAGCGTAGGTGATGAGCAACTGATCAGGTGCAGAATTCAGAGAAGTAAAATAAAGAATCCTTTGTAAGATGTGCATGTTATTACTGGTTGACGGTCCCTGTGTATTTATGATCAACAATCTCCTGGTCCTAAAAGTTTGAAAAGATATCAAGTGCTTATTATTTTAAAGATTGGGGATTAAACCCAGGACTTCCTGCCTGCTAGGCAAGTGCTCTGTTACTGAGATATATCCCCAACCCTTTTTTTTAAAAAAATTTCTTTTGAGACAGGGTTTTCCCTAAATTGCACTGACTGGCTTTGAACTGTCAATCCTCCTGCCTCAGCCTCCTGAGTAGCTGGGATTACAGGCCTGCACCACCATACCCAGCTCCAAGCACTCTTCAACTTCTATTCCAGTAATGCTTCCTGCCTATAGCAGCCATTTGAACATTTTGGATATCTCAGTCTTGACTCTTTAGAAAGCTGCCATCATCAGCCTCACTGTAATCCTGATATGTTATTACAAGGATGATATATAGCTGTGAGCACCCTTGCCAGTCTCTCAATTCAATTACTGGTGAGGTGTAAATAAGGATTTTTTTTTTTTTTTTTTTTTGAGACAGGGTCTGATTATGTAGTTCAGGTGTTCTTGAACTCACTGTGTAGCCCAGGTTGGCCTCAAACTCATGTCAATCCTCCTGCATTTGCCTCCCAAGTATGGTGATAGATAAGGATTATTATAGCTTGAACTGTGTCCCTTCCAAAAAGATACATTGAAGCTCTAACCCCCCAGAACCTCCAAATGTGACTTTATTTAAAGTAGTCTTTGTAGATTTAAACAAGGCAAAATCATTGGAGTACATTCTAATCAACTATGACTGATACCTATATAAGAAGGGGAAATTTGGACACAAAGATAGACCTGCACCTAGGGAAAATGCCACATTCAGGTGAAGGAGGTGCTGCATGAGCAGACCACCAGCAGCTAGGAGAAAAGCATGAACAGATATTGTCCCCCACAGTCCTCAGACAGAATCCACCTAGAGAACATCTTGATCTTGAATCTCTCGCCTCCAGAACTAAGAAACAATCATTTTCTGTTGTTTAAGCCACGAGCTTGGAACCACTTTGTTACAGCAGCCACAGCAAACTAAGACAGGATGTTGGAAGAACTTGGTGACAATTGCCTTGGCGGGGGAGAATTGATTAGAGAAACTCTAATTGTACAAACGTTCTTCCGATGGATGTACTAACATTCTGAAGGTCTTCTTTAAAAAGAAAAACACTAAAAAATACATTTTAAAGTATCAGAGAACACAACGGATGATAACTGTTGTGTTATCTCTTTGGTATTTGACTGTGGCTTATTTCTATTTTACCTGTACATGTGAAAGTGCACTTTTTTTTTTTTTTTTTTAATGTGGGTGCTGGGAGTCAACCTCAGGACCTCGCACTTGCCAGCCATGCTTGTGCCCGTGAGCGATATCACCGGCCCTTTTTTTCCTTTATGTGGGTACCGGGAGTCAAACTCAGGACCTCGCGCTTGCCAGGCAGGCACTTATGCTGCTGAGCTATCTCTCTGGCCCGCACAGTTTTTTTTATAAGGATAAAATAGTAAGTCCCGTGGGATACAGATGTGTAATCTTCATTTTTCCAGCTTGACAATGTTACTATTGCTTTTTTAACTTTTTCTTTCTTTCTTTTCTTTTTTACAGCATATACATTGCATTATGCAGAAAGCAGGATACTAGGTTTTTAAAAATACATAATTCTTTACCATTAAGTTAAGATGACAATAGAAACTAATTCCCAGTTTTTCCCTTACTCTGAGACCAGAAGTCAAGTAAAAAGGAGCAATTATAAGGTTCCATTTTTCAAAACTAGAAGGCCTAAAGGTCTCTAGTTACTGCCAACTTTTACAGAAAAACCACTGTACCTCTATGCTGGCCCAAATAGTTTGGCATCTTTCTTCATTCCTTTAGCCAAGACTATAATTGCTGTTTAGTCTTTTCTCTTGATTTCTGGGTGCCCCAACCCTCAAATACTGAAACTAAATTTAAAGTTGTCCTGCTCGTGAGATTGAAAGTGGATCTGATTCCATGAGGTATCTAGGAGGACCAAATTGTGCCTACAGAGAGCTAGTAATGGCTCAGGTCACCGTGGGAGCCTATGGCCTGGAAGCCACCATGAAAAGAACATGCCCATTGGATCAGGGCCTCCAATCCAATCTTCAAAGCCAAAGCTACATCACTCACATATAGGGAGACACTGTCCTGAAGCCCTTCATTCTCAGTGGTGACAGAAACTGGGTCAGAATTCACTGAGCTTCTGTTGACTTTTCCATACCAGAGAAGGTAATTTCAGTAGATATTTGCCTTTATGTTTTATAAGTAGATATAAAAATTATATTCAATTTGCATATGTACATGTATGAACACATAAACTACCTTTAAAAATAAAAATAAGCTCAATGTTTTACTTTTGATTGCTGTGCATTTATTATCAACAGATCAATAGATATTGATTAAGCCATACAGGAAGCAAGGGGCTAGCCACGGTGGGTACATAAAAGACTAACAAATGGTTTCTGTTCCCAAAGGAGTCTTTACACTAATTGATTGAAAAACTTAAGGATCTTGTCACACTCAATGTCAAATCATTGCCAAAATGTATGGCAAACACTGAATGGAGAGTGTAATGGGAACCAGAAGGAAGCTGCCTTGATTCCAGCAGCCAGCATAAATTCTGTCAAAGGCAATCAGATGTGAGTTGTCTTAAAGAGATTAATTAGAAAGATAGGCTAAGGGGTAGGTTCTGAATATTACATTGTACGGAACACAGAAACAAGGACAGGCAAATAGGACTGGGCACAATCTGTGCTCGGAGAATGAATGTGTCTGATACAAGCTCCAGATCTGGGTGGAGGCAATAGCGGAAAGGTGTGTTTTAGAGACAAATGTGTTTTTCTCTTTCTCACATTCTGTTATTTTGTTTTGTGACAGGGTCTTGCTACATAGCCCAGGGTAGCCTCAAACTCACAGTCCTTTCTCTGGCCTCAGCCTCCCAAGTGCTGGGATGAAAGGCCCACTCCACCATGCCCAGCTTTCTTTCTGTCACTCTTTATGTTCTTTCTTTCCCCCAACAAATATTGGCTGAAGGGCTGTTAGGTGCCTAGAGCTCTTCTAGGTATTGGGGACAGGAGATAACATCTACTGGCTAGCAGCCTACATTTTTGTCAAGTTGACCAGCAATAAAAAGTATATAATACCAGACAGTAATAAATGCTATGAAAAAACAATCAGTGCAAAGTCATGAAGTCTGTTTTGTGGTAGACAGGATAGTGAGACATTTGGATAAAATGAAAATGTTCAAGAATCTGGAGGAAGAGTGTGTCAGCCAGAGGAAATAGTAAGGACAAAGAACCTAATAAAGAAAAAGACTTTTCAGTGCTTAAGGAACAACAATACATTCCGTATGACTAGAGCTGGGTGAGAGATGAAGTCAGAGAAGCTAACGGGGCCCAGACCATGCAGGGCCCAATAGACGATGCCAAGGAGCCTGGAATTCATTTGAGTGTGATAAGGCGCCATCAGCAGGTTTTGTTTGTTTTGTAGTTTCAAAAGATTGTTCTGGTTGCTTGTGTGAAAAATTTAATGCAAGTTACAAGGGATCAATTTTGCAATATTCTAGGAGAGAGAGGATGGCTTCCTAGACTGGGGTGGCAGAGTGTAGGTGGTTGACTGAAGTCGAAATAAATTTTGAAAGTAGGGACAAGAGGGCTTGTTGATGAATTGGATGAGAGAATGATGCCACGGAGGGAGACATCAGGCTGTACGACATTGCCTAAACAATGGTACTAGAAAGAAGACAGAATAGAGATTGAGACCCTGGTGCTGGCTTCCTCCAAAATTTAGAGAATGGAAGAGAAATAAGAGCTAGGAAAATAGAAAGAGAAGAAGGGAGCAGGAATATAGGGCTGTGTGCTCTCCAAAGCCACGCCAAAGTGTGTAAAGCAGTCTCAAGAAGAAAAGTGATCAACTGGGTTAAATGCTTCAAGAATCTGAATTCAGTGTGGACTGGGCTCGGCTTTGGCGGGGAATTTGCTGGTAACTCAACAACAGTAGCTATGAGGGAGGGGTAGAAAGAGAGGCCTGATTAAGGTGGTTTAAGAAGACAATAGGAGGAAAGGAGTAAGATACACCAAATATAGAGCACTCTCAAGGAGAGAGAGGTCTTAAAATGTGGTGGTAGCTAAGGAATACATGAGGGTTATAAAGGGTCTTATTTAAGATTGTAAATAATGTATCTTTCTGTGCCAAGTGATGATGGAGACAGTGACAAAGGCATGATGCAAGAAAGTGAGGAGATAGCTCCAAAAGCAAGACGGTGAATAGGATTCAGACCAAAACAAGAGTTATTAGCCTGAGATAGAGTCAAATTCTCCTCTTCCATCGTGTAAAATAAGGGAAGGCAGGAAATATAGACAATTTAGAACAGGCAGTAAACTCAGTGGTGGATTTTCTTTCTTCTTAGTCAAATAAAAGTCCAAGCTGTCAGCTGAGGAAGAACAGGAAATGATGTTAGTTATCTGAAAAGAATGATGCAAAACAGCTGCCATATAAAGTGAGAAGGTCGTCAACTGTGATGGCACATCCTTACAATCCCAGCACTCAGGAATATGGTCCCATCAATCGATCATTCAGTAAATACAATGAACTGTGAAGGAAATTTACAAAGCTTGCTATAAGGTGCCAAGAGTCCACTTGAGATGTGTGGTCATGAATTTTCTGTGAATGAAATCAGCATGGTGAGATGCTTTTCTCCCACAATATCCTGCTCTTCAAGTGGTTAAGAAGTAGGTGGAGACTTGGGTTTAAGCTTTCAAGGTGAATAAATGGGAAAGAAAGGAGCAAAGAATCTTATAGTGGATATAGAAGGAAGGGAGGGCAGGACAGACAAGGGATAGTGTGAGAAGGGTTCCTTTGATGTTGAAGAATTATTTGACTGGCAGCAGTATTGTAAGCGAGTTGCAAGGAAGGTGGTAGCAGTCAGGTCAGGAGATTTTTGCAGTTGAAATTTTGTAGTTGGTAAAGTTGTGGGCAATGAAAAAATCTTGATCACAGAATGGGTGGTTGACTGGGGAGGAAACAAGCTACTCTCAAGAGACTAGAACAAGCCCCTGAACTTTCAAGTTTTCTTCTTAGTGGCTTCTCTAACCTTTTTATTTTCTGCTACTTCTCAATTACTGAACATGGATTACTACTTGGCCAACTTTATATTATACGCCAAGAATAAGATGATGCTCCATATACCAAATTCTTTAAATTACTCAACCATTTGACCACAAACTATTTTATCTAAGCCTGAGGCCTATTCTGAATATTTTATAAAACAGTAGAGTCTGTTTTTTTCAGGCAATTTTACATACTTACATTAATTGGTCCTTACAAGATTACAGTGGAATAGATAGATGTGGAAACTGAGGCAAAGGTGGTTAAGTCACTTGCTTGAATTCATATAGACGCACAGATAGATTTACTGCCAGGTGAATGAAGGTTAAATATCAGAGCTCTCCTCTTGTATGGGCTTCTTCTAAGATCCTGGAAAAGGAAGAGGTCTACCAGTGTGTCCATGTGGTGATAAGTTCCTACAATATTTGTTACATTGAGAGATATTAATCACATTTTGTGATTAACTACTTTGGGTAATTACACTTTGTGTAAATACTATGGTTTCCATTCCAATTTCCTCTCCATCAAATTTCCCCTCATGTTGGAAGGCTTTGAGAATTTTAAAGATCCAGTTAACGAAGAAGTGACTTAGGGATGCATGTAGTTTTATAGAATTCGTGTATGTGGCTAGATTCACTTTTACATATTGTTACACTATTCCCAGCCTTCTTAATGTAGGACTGGCTTTGAAGAATGTACTTCTCAATGCCTTATTCACTCTCCCTGTGCCAACCCTTCTGATTTCTACACAGGACTATAGAGCTGCAGTTCGTCCCACAACATCTGACACTATTGTGGGGTATGGGTAGTGGGAGAGAAACAACATTCCTTTCTCTATAGAAAATTGTCATCTTTTTGTTATGGTTTAGATCTGGGATGTTCCACAAAAGCCTCATGTGTTTGGAAGGTGATGGTATCGTGGGGGTGCTATATTCATCAGTGGGTTAATCTACTCATGAGTCACAGCTGGCTTGCAGTTAGGAGATGGGGGTTGATTGAAGACAGGGCCTGGTTAGAGATGGGTCACTAGGGGTATGACCTGGAAGGATGTATCTCCCTTCCCAGTTCCCCCCTTCCCTCTCTGCTTCCTGGCCACCATGATGTGAGCAGCTTTCCTCCCTCCAGGACCTTTTATGCCCCAGACTGTTTCTGCATTTGAGCCTGCCAACCATGGACTGAAACTTCTGAAACTGTGAGCCAAAGTAAATCTATCCTCAAGTTGTAGGTGTCAGGTATTTTGTCTCAGCAATGAGAAAAGTGACTAAGACACTTTTGAAAAACTGAAGAGTAGGTAGTCAATAAAAAGTGATGTTATAGAAATGTATCAGGCTGTTGCTTAATAAAAACATGTTGTTTTTCTATGGATTTTGTGATATATATGACATTTGCCAGCTGTTAAAAATTGATAATCCTTGATATTCCTTTTCTCATTTTCAATTTTAAATTGATATTCAATTCCATAACTAATTTGGCATTCTTTTTCTTCATAAAGACTTTCCCCAAGATGTAGAGCTCCCACTATACTTGCAAATAAATTTTAAGTCTTCTATCTCTTCACCTAGCAAACCTCTGAGCCTTTCAAATCTACCCAATTCATTTACAGTGTCAGAACCAGAAAGTACAGTGGAGACTCTAACCAGTGGTAATTTCCACTAAGAGCAGTTTTTATTTTTACTTTTTAATGACTTACCCATGTGGAATATTTTGATGTCATAAAAAGATTGAGAAATTCTGTCCTCCCTATCCCAAACCTCCACCCCAGTAGTTTTCCTTTTCACACACACCTCTTCATTTCCTGATTCTGGCCTGGACTTGAAGCAAAGGCACCTGAGTCCAGCCAGGAAAGCTGTTATTACAATAGTTTTGGCTGAATAGGGGCAGGAAATACCAATAACCTTATGTGAGCTCTTCCCCAGTAGATAACCAACTTCAGTGCATAAATTTGGTGCCCTTGTATAATTCAGATGATGCTTAGATAAGATGTAGACATTTGAAAACATGCTTTCTCCTAATTTTTTGAGGCCACTGGGTTGATATGGATTTTCCAAAATGAAATGCTGAAATAAGTATATATATATATATATAATTGCAACCTCCTGAAGAACATTTCTACTGGGAATATTGCTCCAAATTCTCCCTTTCTTTCTCTCTTTCTTCCCTTCCTTCTTTTTTCTGAGATTACAGGCTCACTACATATGTTGCCCAGGCTGCTCTCCAACTCCTGGCCTCACATAATCCTCCTGCTTCAGCCTCTCAAATAGCTGGGATTATGGGATCATACCACCATACCTGCTTAAATTTTAATTTTAGTTGTCAAAGAAGTAGACAAAAAAAAGTCTTCAGCCAAAATGGAGAAGATTTAGGTATGGCTTCTTGAGGAAAAACAAATCACAACATTTATTGTTTAATCTTTGCACAAATAACTATGTTCGTTTCAATCAGTCTCTGGATCCCAGGGATTCCTTTCCCAGTGTGTTAAAAGAAGGAAACAAAGACAATGAGAGAGAGAGACAGAGAGAGAGAGAGAAAGAGAGAATTGCCCTTGCAAACTCCCTGAATCTCCCCCAAAGACCAGAAGCTTATTTATCCTATTGAGACAAGAAGCAGGGGTGAACTGTTAATTACAAAATCCCAGGACACAAGTGCAGAGCAGTTCCCAAAGTCCTGCATGTGGACTTCTCATGGGAACCACAGCAGGTTTTCTGTAGGATGGCCTAGAACTGACATCAGCCTGAGGAGTGGGTGATACAAAAAGGACAATACACACTGAGTTTTGCCACTGTGTTCTCTCTTGCATGGTGGCCCACCCTCGCCCTGTAGGGTGTACTTCTATTTCTACTTTTACTTGAACTGAACTTGCTCAGCAGAGCGTGTTTCTTTTGCTACCTTTAATAAAACTTCACTACCATTTGTGCTTGTCTTGACCAAGTCTTTGCTCAGAACAGAAAAAACCTAAAAACCACTTCCAAAAGACTCCAGCACCCCAAAGTAACACTTTGAGAACAGGTCTCCTTTCCACCATGTTACTGAGTTACAAAGTTTGAAACACCTGGCTCACGTGTTTATGATTATCTCTCTCTTAGTTCAACCTCAGGCAGTTTTGAAATCTTTATTGTTTCTTACAGTATTTGACATAATCGTTTTGAGTTCTGTTTGCTATGCTAGTGAAACATTTCAGGATTGGAATTGGCCTTGTTGTGACCTGCCTGATGAATCAACCTGGGTCTACCAACCCCTGGGTTCCTAGCACTGACCCAAGACTGGTTTTCTGCACTGAGGGGGAATCTGTTTACACTCATTCAGTTGCACACCTGGGCTGGGCTGGGCTGGGCTGGGCTGTTTGTACTGCTTGGGGGAAGAACAGTAGGGCCTGGCCCTAGGTAGTTAGCCCTCTCCTTAAAGTCTAAGTGGTAGTAGAGGGTGTGGCATAAGATTTTCAAAATTACTCCCTCAATAACAGGCCCTAGTATTTTGTCTCTATACAATTGGTTCTGGGCATGTTCCATGACTTCTGTTTACTTTCCAGATATTTGTGGAGTCGATGCATCAGCCATTAGAGTGGCCACAAAACTGAACAGTAGGGTGCTTTGCCTGGAGGTTGCCTATCTATTAAAATTTCCCACTAAGTCCTTCACACAGAATAAGAACTCATGTCTGCATCTGAGAATTCATGATCAAACAAATGAACGAACACTCTAAGGAGAGAACAGAAATAGCATAAGTAGCTAAACTTTATTGGGAATGAGGCCCTGTCAACTTCACAAGTTCAGTTAAACAAGAGCCTGTTTAACCCTAATTGCATCTTGGGTTGTGATCAGGCCCCTCTAAATAACCCACGTAAGAGGTAAATAAGGACATGACTGTCTTTCACTCTTATTACTAAACTAAGAAGACCTCACTGACCATCAATTCTACTGACATCTCTGTTATCCATTTTATAACTTACTGCCTCTGGCTGCTACACCTCCACCCACCCACTACTGACCTTTTAGCCTTATGACTATTCATTCCACTCCTCCCAAATTAAAAGGATTAGGGAGTGGTTTGCAAACCAGTTTTTCTCTTAATTAAAAATTCCAGGAAATGGGAGGAGGGCTGGGGAGTAGTTGTCTTAGGAAGGCTTCTCTCCAGACATTAGGTTAATTTAGAAGGGAAGAAGTAAAGTACATGCAAGTAATTTCCCTTCTTCACTAAACCTGTGTTATCCACCGCTCAACTTAAATCATACCCAGTCCTAGTGGTGATGAGAACAGGGAGGGCAAATTGGAAAACTGACAGTAACGAACAGTCCACACCGTGTTGTAAACAAGTAAGAAAGCCACACTGAAGGGGGTGGGGAAGAAAGAGCCTGTGTAATTTTGAGAAATAGAATTTTGTCTATAAACTAAAAGATGAAAGACAAAGAACCAACTCTCCTGGGTATGAGTTAGCAATTCCAAAACAGTTTTATGTATAGAACAAAAAGTTAATCTATTGTGGATAAGGAGAGCCATTATCATTATCAGAGAAAGGAGTTATGAATTAGGAAAAAGGAGGGTGGGAACTCTGTAGATCAAACAGGTCCAAGGACGTATTCGTTGGATATGTGAGTGTGTCCATGTGTGTAGATGTGTGTGCACAGATGGGCTACTTTTAGTTAATCTAGAGACCTACCTCCCCTTTTTTGAAAGGCTTACTAAGAATGCTCAGGGAAAGAAGGAAAACAGATTTTGTCAGTGTATTTTAAAAGTAGACAGGAGCTTTTCCCTGAGAAAAAATGTCCTGATTGTGGCCAGTGAGGCAGAGCCATGACACAGCGCTGCGCAGTGGGGAAGGGGAGCTGAGAGACAGCAAAAACATCCAGGGCTACCCGGTCCCCAAGCCAACTCCATCCTGCAGCCTGTTCTAAGTACTGCAAGCTTCCATCACGGTATTTGAACTCTCCTGAGACACTCAAGTTCAGAAACTGTGGATGAATTTTAGGACATACTTTTGATCTGTAAAACTTGTCTAAAGGGAAAAATCCTCCTGTTTAAAATTTTGTAAGAAAAGAGCGAACCCACACTTTTAAGAACTCTTTTGAGCCCCTTTTAAATTAATCAGTGAATAACATAAAAGGCACGGCTCTTCAGAAGCAGGTCTCAGAGACTGCACACAGGCAGACTCAGGAAACTTACAAGCCACTGAGTTACTTTCTCCAGGGAACTTTCCCATCTATTAGTCACTCTCATGTCTTAAATGAGAGATTAGTCAAAGAGGTTTGATGCTATAGAGTGAGTCACTCTCCCCTGCCAAGCCTCAGCGAAGTCTTTGTGGGGTACTGACAGAGCAATTCACTTCTCTCTGAAGAAGAGATATTTGTGCAGAATTACAGGGAGGGAAGACGGCTTTACATCAAACTGCAACTTGAATCAGATAATTTTCAGGTACTCAAAGACATCTGCTGATGAAGACTATGGTGGCAGTCACCCCTACATGACTTCTCTGTCCCAGGATTTCCTTTCTTTTGGCCTACCACTGTCTGTGAAAAGCTCCAACTCCACCAAATCTCCTTGCCTTGTAACTTCTCTGTTTCATTGACAACTCCAAAAGACCACAAGGGTTAAAATCAGACTTCAATGTGTTCGCCTCCTTTGCCTGATTATGGTAGAGTTATCTGAGAAGATAGTGGATTCGGCCAGATATAATCATATCTAAATTATGGGCTTGAAAGACCTAGCCAGGAACTAAAATGATTGTGCACAGCCCTTCTTGGGATCTCAAAGCTATGGACCTAGAAAAAGCATTACCATTTACAAGTTTTACCCTATAGTACAGAATCTGGGAGTTCAGAATTTGAAGTTTATTTTAGAATTTATTTCAGTGAAAGAAACTGAAACATATTAAATACTAAATAATTGCTAAATCTAAAGTCTAGGACTCATCCATCCAAAAATATTGATTTTTTTGTGAGTTTTGTTTGTTTGTTTCAGATAGGGTTTTACTATGTTGCCCAGGCTGGCTGTGAGCTCCTGAACTTGTGATCCTCTGGCCTCAGCCTTTAGAGTAGCTGGGACCACAGGCATCCACCACCACGCCTGGCAACTGGTTGTTTATGATGTGCCAGACTCTGTGTAGTTGCTGGGGAAATAGAGGCAAACAAAAAATGGCCCTGGCTTTCAACAAGCTTATGAATGGGAAGAGGATGAACAAAATGAACAGAGAATCTGGTAGGTCACAGTCTGTGAGAAAAATGCAGAGCAGAATAAAGGAGAGAGATCTAGCCCTGGGGGTGTCAAGAGTGAAAAGAGAGGGCCCTGCAGAACTGACACCTGACCTGGCTCTGAAGGAGAAACAGTGGTCCCCAGGAAGCCTCCAGGGCAGGGAAAGGACAGTGAGGGCAGGACTTTCTTGGAATCAAAGCAAACAGCAGGTGCAAAGTAATAGAGGGATGACACAGTATCTCGTCCTATATCACACACAGTCAGTGTTAATGGTGAATTCGGTGGCAATGGACAGGAGGCGAGGAGGCGCCTGCTGTAAAAGGAGCAGGTGCAGCTGGGGCTCTGAGCCACCAGGCCACTTGTACCACTCTTAGCCCCAATCCAGCCAGCAGCAGGGGGCCAGGGGATGCTTCCCAAAGAGACATGGTCACATCTGCTTGTTGGAGAGATGTCTTGGGGTGAAAGAAGTGAGACAAACTCCAGGGACACCATGTAATTTTTATACGGTCTGATTAGAAATTCTTCTCACCATATCCTTTTCCTCTTCAAAGTCATACTTAACAGCACTAGCTTGCTTTTCTGTGATCTTTCATGCCTGGTGCCAATGCCTGATGATTTCGTTTATGCCCAAGCACAGTCAGCAGCACTAACAGAGCGCAGAGGGCAGATTTTAGATCGCTACTGCCTCGCACCCTCTTTTCACCTGCTCCTGCATATGAATATCCTATGTAAGTAAACATACCGCCCTTCCTCTGCATGGGTAACTTCCAGACAAGGCTCTCAGCCCCCTTTTCACTGTACCTGCGTCTCTAAGTCCCCTCAAAAAACACGTCCTAGAACAACCACTATCAGCCAATGAATCGTTAGACTCTTCAAGATCTTGGAGTTCTCTTCTTGTAAAAGACCTGGGAAACCTCTTATCAGAGCCCCAGTGCTCTGCTGCGGCTGGGAGAGGCCTCAGCAGGTGGGGCCTGGGGACCTGTCTCCATTCCGTCTGCAACAGACAGTTTAGCCTTTGGCTATATCCTCGGCTGAATTTCCCAAGACTCTTTTAAGGGTTGAGCTGCCACACAATCATGTTCTGTCTGCAGAGTTGAAAGCTGAGGACAGTCCCATAAAACACAGTGTTGACCACTTGCAAAACCAGGATGAATTTCCTGCCGTGTTTTCGAAGCATAAAACTAATAGCTACTCATAAATAGTTTTCTTTGTTTTGTACAGTTTAAATATCTTTGATTAGGTATAATATGATCACTTCAGTTTACTTTTTTAAGACTAAATACACTGTCTCTGTCTTCTTTCCTTCTTTTTTATTTTTTTCACTTATATTTTCTGCTTGCCTGTTACCAAGATATAGATTGTTAATAAGAAATTAATTTTTTAAAAAACTAGTAATGATCAGCTGAGTATGTTAATAATTGTCTATAATTCCAGCACTTTGGGAGGCAGAGGCAGACATATTGCTGATTAGTTCAAGCCTAATTTGGGCAATTTAGTGACTTAGTGAGACCTTGCCTCAAAAAGCAAAACAAAACAAAACAAAAATATTAAAACGGGATGGGGAAATAGTTCAGTGTAAAGTCCTTGAATTCAATTCAAGAAACACACACACACACACACACATGTATAACAATGAGGCAAACTAAACATGTCCCCACCCCTTTTCTCCTCTCATTCATAGGATTGCCAGATTTACCAAATAAAAATACAAATGCCCCAGTTAAGTTTGAATTTCAGATAATAAATAGTATAAGTACATCTTATGCAACACACATGCATTATTTAAAAATCCTATTATTTTTCTAATATTCAAATTATCTAAGAAATATGTATTTTATTTGGCAATTTATTCAAAAAGACTTTGGTTTTATTTCATGATATTTTGGTTAAGATACCTGGCTTGGGACAAAACTTATACCCAGCTTTATAGAATGAAATATAAAGTAGTGTCACTTTGTTGGATTAAAAAAATAATTTGATGCCAGTAGATAACAAGAGAGGTTTTATGAATAAGTGTAGTCTAAATGAAAAAATGCACACTATAGGTTAAGTAAAAAGTCCAAAATGCATAATTAGAAAATAGCAATAAAATAATAATAGCTAGCCTTATAGAACACAAGCTATGTAACAAGTGTGTTCTAACCATTCTTTTGTATTAACTTGTTTAATACAACTTATGAGATGGATACTATTATTATTTCCAGTATAAAGATGAAATAATTAAAGCCTCCAAAAGGCTTATGTGCTCACTAAATATACATTCACACATATATACAGTGTATTACCAAAAAGCCAAATGATAAAAAGCTACAAGAAAATATAAATAATACTCATTATTTTGCATAAGAGTATAGTGACTTCCAAAATCTTTTTCCTGCATTTTCTATATTTTCCATAGGAGTATACATGTTTTTCAATTAAAAAAAATACAATTTAAAATTTAAAACCTAATTGGAGAAACTATACACCTTTTTTAATGCCCTTGGTACTTGCCCAGAGCATGCATTATGAACCTAGTTTCAGGGGGTTAGGTCATTCCAAGTTTAAACTACCCCAAGTTTTTATTTGGCAGATATGGGCCTCTGTCTTTTAAATTGGAGTTCTCCCTTTGTAATCGATGGTTCAACAATTCCATGACCCCAGTGGTCACTATCATTCCAAAATTATTTCAAACAAGACCTGATGCAGAACATGAAATAGGAAATTACATTATCAGAGAGAGAGAGAGGAAGAAGAAAAAAAGAAAGAAAGAAAGAAAGAAAGAAAGAAAGAAAGAAAGAAAGAAAGAAAGAAAGAAAGAAAGAGAAAGAGAGAAAGAAAGAAAGAAAGAAAGAAAGAAAGAAAGAAAGAAAGAAAGAAAGAAAGAAAGAAGGAAGAAAGGAAGAAAGGAAGAAAGAAAGGGAAGAAAGGAAGAAAGAAAGAAAGAAACAAAGATAGAAAGATGGATGGATGGATGGATGGATGAAGTTCCTGTAGCTTTTTGTAGACATTCTATTCCACGGAGCAATCTTGGCTTTATAGCCACTAAGGAAAAGTACAGGCAATTTGTACACACTTCCACCTCTCCCCCTCCGCATGTTCTGAAGAATCAGTCAGCCTTTAGAGAATTACAGACTTGTCCCTGGTGAGGTCATAGTGTTGGTGTTGGCGCGCGGGGAGCAGGTTTGTCAGCTATCTGTCAGAGAAAGGGCCTCACAAGGGCACAGGGCAGGCTCCAAGTGCACCATAAACTGAGATAGTTTCAGTGGTTCTTATGTCATCACTAATAAGAGTTATTTTTACAGGAGACTCTCACTGGCAAAACACAAGCTTCCTTGCTTTAAAGGAAAGATGCCAACTTCTAAGCTTATCCTTTAATTGCCTTCTATGTAATAGAAGAGGTTATTAATGTAATGAACAAGCCAGAACAGGGATGCAGAAACCAACTGTTCTCCATTCCTTCGGAAGTTCCCTGGAAGGTGGGGCACTAAAGCCACCCAGAGGATGCAGGAGATTGGGGAAGGGGTTTTTTCCCACCCAGGCCTGCAGCAGACTATGCTGCCTTCTTTCCTTTGTAAAATGACCTCTGACCACTTCTCAGAAATATGCTATGAAGGTGCCCCAGCCTAGAACAAGAGTGAGTCACCATTTGTACAACTCAATGGCACTGCCAGCCCGCCTCTGCTCTCCCTCACAGTTTTTGTTTTCTTGGTATGATAATTAGTTGTTGGCACTATGAGTGTGTCTCCTGAGTAAAAATAAAAGAAAAAAAAATGTAGGCACCTGTTATTTCTGGAATGAGAGCTCTATGCATCGTACTGAGGTAAGCTGTTCACTCAGAGTCCAAGTGCCGGCCAGTGTATGGTCACCAAAGCCAGAGCTCCCCTGTCCTCATGCTCTACTTTTACCAGGCCAGGGTAGAGCAACATGATTTGTGGTACACACCTCTTGTCTTCCGCTGAGCTAAACAGAAAGCAGGCTCTCTTCAGAAAAAGGCAAAAGTTTTAGAGTTAGCAAAAACATGAAGGTTATCACCCTAAGGCTTCCAACCTGGGCTACACATTAGAATCTCCTGGGTACCTTTTAAAGAAATACCAATTCCTGAGCCCTTCCCCAGAGCAGCAGGACCAGCCAGGACAATGATATTCTTCCAGTGTTCCCCAACGACTTCTTGGCTCAAGCAAGGTTGAAAACCACTGATTTTGTCCATCAAGGCCCTTCCAAACAAAAGTGAGACCCAGAAAGGCTGACAGATCGTCCTGAGGTCCCATGGCTTTTTAGTCAGTGTTAGATTATGCAGTCTTTGAGCACCTGAACCAAAATATTGGGATTTAAATCCACAGAACCCACCATAATCAATGTTTGATGAGGACAGAGAGCCAAGGAGGACAGGAAGAACCAAGGTCTCATTTTCCCATCATTCCAGCTTCTCACTGAGAACAGTTGTTCAGATAAACTTAGTCCAAAAATTTTAGCTCCAAAATTCCATCATTATATATCAGATTCCCTAAACTTATGACCCATTCTTTTCTGCAAAACTTTCCGTAAGTTTTGCCTGCCAAATTCCAACCCAAATGTCTGTATCCTAATTAATCCATGTTTTAAGCTAAGTGCTTGACCTTGTTCAATACTCATGCCTTATGAAGTTCGCATTTTGTGGATTCTCATTTCCCTAGTTAAACTTGACATTTTCAAATTAATAGGCTATTTGAAATGGCATGTTTCCTTTGGTATCAAGACTCCAGAGTGAAGGGCAGAAATATAGGAAATATGTGTTTCAAGTAAGGAGAGACAGACCTGTAGCTGGCACTGTTGAGGCCTCAGCACGGAGTTCCATAGTATTACCTGGTTTTACTGGCCACCACCAAGTCAATTCCATTCTGCTACTCACGTGGAATTTATGTCGAATCCAGTGTGTTTGTCAGTTTTTGTCACTGTGAAAAAATACCTGGGAATAACAACTTGAAAGAGGAAAGTGTTATTTTTGCACATGGTTTCAGAGGTGTCAGTCCATGGTTAGCTAGTTCCATCGTTTGTAGGCCTGTGGCAAGGTAGAAATACCATGGCAGAAGAATAGGGCTGAGGAAAGCTGCTCACCACATGGATGCCAGGAAAATAGCCATGGAAGAAGGGACCAGGGGCCACATATTGTCCCCAAGGTCCAGTCCTCATGATTGGCTCATACGACTAGGCTCCACCTCCTGTTTCCATCACCACCTAATAATGTCATCTAATTATGATCTCATTAGTGGACTAACCCACTGATGAAGTTAAAGCTCACAAGATTCAATACTTCTGTAGACCACACCTCTGAATTACTGCTTTGGGGGTCAAGCCCTCAATACATGAGTTTTGGGAGGACACTTCATTTTTTTTTTTTTTTTTTTTTTGTGGGTACCGGGGGTCAACCTCAGGACTTCGCGCACCAGCAGGCGCCCGTGCCACTGAACGATATCACCGGCCCCTTTTTCGTATGTGGGTTCCGGGAGTCGAACTCGGGCCCTCACGCTTGCCAGGCAGGCGCTTATGCCGCTGAGCCATCTCACCGGCCCGACACTTCATATTTAAACTATAACATTTGATCAGTGCAATATGGCACATGTTCTTATAATTGGAACCTCCCGCAAACTGTACAACAGACACTTCAGTGCCTGAACCTGGCCTCTCACCCTGGACACCTTGGTCTCTCTCAGGCCAGTCTTCCATTTTGGCATTCCTTTGCCTGAGGGCATTTTCTGTCCTTTAAACCCATTTTGCTCACCCATACAGCAGACTAGAATTGCCAGAAACTAAACAACTCCTCCCGCCCTTCCTGTGGTCTCAACCCAGCACTGACACGGTTCCAGCTTCAGTCTCCTTCCAATACAGTATCCCTGACCCCCATATTGAGTTTTCCCTTAGTTGCTTGCCTAGCTAACTCACCTTTTATTAACTGCTTTCCCTTCCTGCTCCTTTCCCACTTCCTTGCTGGCATTTCCTAAGCTTATCCTCCAAATACTGGTGCCCTGTCCCCATCCCTTCCCCTCTCTTATCCCAGTGCATCCCTCCCCCTCGCTCCTCTCTGGCATCCAACTACAGGGAGTTCTTTGAATTCTTGCAATATGCCATGTTCTCACTTGCCTTCGGGATCTTACTCACTCTGTCCTCCACCTGCAACACACTTCTTCCTTCTGTATGCTTGGCTCACTCATATGCAGCCTTTAGCTCTCAGCTTAAATATTATTTCCTGTGGAGAAGCTTTTTCTGACACCCAACCTAGGATCATGCATGCTCTTGATATATGCTCCCAAATACAGGGCCATCTTGGCCATTTAGCATGCTTTATTGTTATTCCTATTTACTTCCTCGAGTCCACCTCATTCCCTAACCATCATTGTCCCCAGTCTTTTATGTTCCTTGAGGGCAGGAACCCAATTCAGGTTGCTCTCTACCACATCCCTGATACCCAGCCCTCTGCCTGCCACAATAAGCACTTAACGAATCATTGAATGTAAGGCATGCTTGTTTACTGATTGTCAGAGTGAACAAAAGTATTTTGGATAAAAGTTTTTAAAAATCCTACTCGGTGTAGCCTCTGCCTTATGAGGCTTGTACCTATGACAACATATAAATTTTTGCCCCTGCTTTAAGCCCAGGGAAAAGAGTGTGTGCCAAGGAACAGCTCTGGTTTTTGATCTTAGTGTGGCTTATCATCATTTTTAACCTAAAAGAGGTGGAAATTGGGACAGTATTGTGTTAAAATTATCAAGCCCAGTACCTGCAACAAGGTGGAGGTGACATTAGGGAAAGAGTAGATACTTGCAATAATTATATGTCAATAAAAAAAGATAGAAATATGGAAAAGAAACATTAGTAGCCAACACTGTACATAAGCCAAGGTTTGGAGGCAAACGCCACTTACTGCATTTATCAACTGTCAAGGTTAATGCTGTCTCCATAGGTGATAGCCTTTCTGGTTATTCCTTTACCCTGGGAGACCTGCAGTCTTTATCACCACAATCCTAGGTCCCCCAGGGATGGGGGTGTTCAAAGAGCCAGGCCTACCCGTTTCCAACCACCACTGTCCCGGAAGAAAATCCAAGTAGCTTTGCATGGTGTAGAGGCCTGGGGGGCAGGTCTAGGTTTGCCTACTCCTCTCTCCTGGCTCATCTTCCTCTGTATTCTGCTGCATACTTTCCTTTTCCATTTATTTGCAGGCATAAGGTTGTTCCATGTCTCTGGGAACAGCCTCTGCTATTCACCTAACCACAGAACCCTTCCCTGCCCTTCCGTCAATTTGGCTTGCTGACTCCCATTCATTCCGAGACTCATTCGAGCCCTGTGCAGCCTCCTTACAACTCCCAGATTGGAAATGCATCCCTGTTCTCATTGTCACTTGCCTTTTCCTCCAGCAAACATTTATGTTTTGAAAACATGTGTTCACTATTGTGTACCAACTTCACCCTGAACCACTTCATGAGCCATTTGAGGACAGATTAATGTCTTATTCACCTTTGTCTCACTCATTCCAAGCACAGTTCCTATTACTAGTCAATAAATGTTTGCTCAACTATGCTAAACAGAATGACCATTTTTTGGAGACCCTCGACCCTGCATGACTACCGGCAGACACACTTTAAATAAGCTGCTGCTGATTGATTTATCATCAAACTGTAATTTTAAAGGTTTGCCTTATGCCCTTTAAGTGCACTCAATACACTTGTACAGTTTAGAAAAAGAAAATATTTGGCTTTAAAAAGATTTGTTCCCTGTGTCAAGCACAGATCTCTGATTTTGAGGTCTGTTATCACGGATAATTGTCCAGTATGAAATATCTGGGGTCTTGGGCCAAAGGCAGGCAGGCAACACACTACAAATCTCAACTTATTCCTCAGATTTCTCATGCATATGAATGTGTGGCAAGTGTGGACAATTCCTAAGGGGGCTGTTTTCTACTTTAATCAGACTGAATAGGAGTAGTCCTTTGTTAAGATGAATGAAATCTGCAGTCCGGGACTGGAATTCTTTTACGAGGGAGGGGTCGTCCAAGAAGCTGCTCTAGCTCCACCCTGGCGCCTGGCCTAAGAGTGCCTGAGGCCACTGTGTCCCCACCCAGGCCAGGAAAAGGCAGGGCAGCCAACTCCAACTTGGGAGTCTGCGGCAGGATGCTCAGACCATTCCAGGTTCCCCGCAGCCCCCTGGGACCCAAGCAGCGATACCCCTGCACTTGTCATGGTCCTTCAGCACAGTCCGAGGTCTCGAGGGTTGGCTCTGATCTCTCCCTTGTGCAGACCAGCAATCCCCACGCCTCTTGTGCACCATAACTGTTGCTATTTAATGAGCCTTTCTCAGGCAGTGTACGAATGTTCGCATAATACCTACTTGTTTTTTTGTTTTGTTTTGTTTTGTTTTGGTTTTGTTTTTAACACAACTTGAGTAATTGAAATAATGTTGTAAATAATTTTCCCAAAGCTGGTGTTGGGCTAATATCTGGGCATCTGACTCCAGACCTGCACTCGCAACAAGCAATGTGTTAAAACCATGATAATAGAGACAGCTTTTATGGTTGTCACACATATGGACTCATTTTATCCCTTCTAAACCCCTTTCAAGAAAAAACCAATATCCTTCTGTTTATAAGGAAATTGAGATGCAGTGGGGGTTGGGGGGCAGTAGAAGGTCATCTACTATTTTTGATCCAGAACTCTATCCATTACTTTAACACACACACACACACACACACACACACACTGCTTCACACCCAGGGAATAAAGGACGGGTGAGAAGAGAGCTCTTGAGGAACTAGATGTGTGATTTAGGACTTACGTTATGTAAGTTCTTCATAAACATGCCAGGCAACATGGTAACCCTCATCAATAATTTAACTAAAAACCATGGGGGTCTGTTTAAACCCCTGAATTGGTTCACAGTAGGGATAACTTAGTTTTACCCTGGTTTCTATCTTACTTTGCTCTAAAGTACAGGCTACAATTATAAGAGAAATATGTTTGCCATTTTAGTCCCATGAATAAAAGCACTTAGATGGAATTCCCTGCTAGCTCCAGGAACATGGCCCTAAATGAAGACTCATCTCTTGCTATGGAGTATGATATGCTATCTCCAGATATCTATGGATCTCAAATATCCACTTAGTCTAAAGGACCAACTATTATCACAGTGCAATAATAGAAATGAGGCTGAGACCAAGGTTGGAAGATAGCACTTGTGAAAATGAGCTACTGGTCTCAGGGGACCCTGCCAGGGAGTGATGTACCTGAGGGATAAAGAAACCTCCAGTTGAAAGTGTCACCTTTATCCATGAAACAACCTGGTCAATTCCTATCACTTCCCCTAATGTGATGGCTGCTCTTCCTGGCTTGATCTAACTTTGATTAATGATGCCAGTTTAATGCCCCAGCATGCTGGGCATTGACCTCCATGAAAGATTGGCAAAGCTTTGTCAATCTGATGAGGGCCATAGAAAAGGGGACATGACAGCGAAATGAGTTACCTTGACACTCTGGTATTTGGGGACATTTATATCAGAAAGTTGGGTCATGAGAATTTCTGTTTTAATTTGTCAGTAAGCAATCACAAATCATAGTCACCAACTGCATCGCCACCAACTTCCTAGGCACCGAGTGGCACATCTCTTTCCAGCTTTAGAGAAACTGCCAGTCTTACTGGGATGACTAGCACTCTATTTCCAAACATACTACACAGGGAAATACTACACGAGAAAATACTACACAGGAAAACCAGTAGTGTGAGGATCTTTTGGCAGGAGGTAATCTTAAACACAGAGTTGATGTCCATTTGCCTTGACTGCAGGCTCACCATGTGTCATCTGCTGTTGTGAAATTACCAGCCTTGAAGTACCATAAAGTAGCTCAGCACATTTGCTGTTTCCAGTGTCCCTGCCAGAACATTCCCTAGGTATCCACATGACTGCACCTCCCCAGAAAAGCCTTCTCTAACTGTCCTGTTAAAATGTGAGCTTTCCTTCCATCAACCCTGGCACAGCCCCTATTCTTTTCCCATTTTTTCCCTCCATTATTTGCTATATTCTTTACCTAGTTATTGTGTTCCTTATCTGCTTCCACTGAAATATAAGCACCTTGCAAGCAGAGATCAGTCAATTGACTGATTGAGTGGTTGGTTGATTTTTGGAGACAGGGTCTCACTATGGAGTCCAGGCTTGCCTTGAACTTGTGATCCTCCTGCCTTAGCCTCCTGAGTGCTGGAACTACAGGCATGTGCCATCATTCCTGGCTAGAGCTGAGATTTTTGTCTTTGTTTCTTACTGCTAAAATCTATGCTTTTAGATGAATTCCTAGTATATAGTAACCATTCAGTAAGTATATGTTGATGAATACATAGTTGGATGGATAGGTGGGTGGGTAGGTGGATGTATGAATAGATGGATGGGTGTTCATTGGAGTCAAGAATTCTTACAATTAGTTGGAATCTGACACAAAGATTACAGATCTAGAAGTACATAAAGAACAAGCTGATTTCTCAATTCTCTGCTTGCTGGCAACTGTTAAAACATTGACTGTTCAGGCCAATTCTCCCACTGCAGTCTGAGTGCCTGCTTTCAACACACTGCTACATAGTAGCTTCCACACTTCTCCAGGACAGCTAGGTGGTAATGGTTCTTTGGAGCAACTGATTTGGTGAAAAGGGATGGAAGTGGTGCTGAAGATGTGTGCAGGTAGGATCTTAAGACTTCCTGTGAGATCAAACATAGTATCTGGTCTCAAGGGCCAGCTCTGTATTCAGGTTAACAGCCTAATTGTCAGTAGTGTTTTTTGCACTTAAGAACTATTCAAATTTGCCCATTCTGGCTTTAGTAGATGCCAGCTGCTATACCTATTGTCTGCAATATTTACTAGGGATGGTGTGGACAATATACTCACTCAACAAGGAATTCCCAGTTGGTTCTGTTGGGCCCTACTTTGGGTCAGAGATTCCTGCATGACACCCTTTCTCATAAAATGCCCAAGCTCTCATTACCTCTGTCAGAGATGAGGTAGAATGTGGACTTACCAAAGTTTAGCACCAAAGACAGTGAGCAATCCGCAGGCAATGAGTAGGGAGACAAAGCGTGGCCACTGTGCAAAAGTTGTGAGTGACAGCTGGAGGTCCTCACTGAACAACAGCCTGTGACCAGTCTGCTTCCTTTCCCCCTTTTTTATTAGTATATGTTTGTGATATATAATATATTCATCCTGGGGAAAGTGGCACATATGCATACATACATACCTCCCCATCTCCTCCCCTCCCTCTCATCTTCTTCATCCTCAAATCTGCTTTCCATCTCTGCAAACTCTGTCTTTCTATTTCCTATCATCTATCTTTTATTCTTATCTTTAAACTATGTATACTTTTGGTTTCTCATGTAAGAGAAATCAGGCAATACTTAACATTCTGTGTCTCAATTTTCATTTCACTTAGTGTTGGCTGTTGGTCTCAAGGTGGCCTGCATTTTCCTACAAATAACCCAAATTTATCCTTCTTTATGGCTGAGTAGTACTCCTTTGTGTATAAATACCACATTTTTAATCCACTGATCTGCTGATGGACATACAAGCTGCTTCCAAGATTTAGCTATTATGAGTTGTGCCACTATACACGTAAGTATGCATGTATCGGTGTAATACGATGTCTTTAACTCTTTCTGTAAGATACCCAGAAGAGGTAGAGCTGGATCAAATGGAATCTATTTTTCAATATTTGAGGACTCCCCGTACTGATTTCCATAGTGAATGCACTAGTTTACATTCCCATCAACAGTGTTGAAGGATTTCATTTTCTCTACTTTGTTGTTTTTTGAGTTCTTTCTGGAGTAAGATGGAATCTCAGTGTTGTTTTGATTTGCATTTCTCTAATGACCAAAGGTGCTGAACACTTTTCTTCATGTACCCATTGGCCACCAAATCTGCTTCTGCTCCCTGGTCCTTTAGAAGGTCTCTCTTTTCTCCCTTCCCATCTCCTATTCTTCCTTCTGCAATTCCAGTGACCTCTCAGCCACCTCCTCCCTTCTCCAGTCTTATTTAAGGGGTGAGATACACTGCAGCTCCATCCACCCTAAATGCTCACACTTAGGATGTTGTTTTCATTGAGCTTCTGCTTCTGCTTTACTGTGGCTATAAAACAGGGAAGTGGCTTCAAGGAAGAGCAAACTTAGAAAATATACACATAAAGACCTCCTATTTCAAAGGGTGACCTTTCGCCATGCTTAATGAAATCCTCCACACCCTTTACTCTGAGACATTTTTGAGAACTGCTCCCCATTTGTCTCCATGTATCTGACCATTCCTGGACCTGCTAGAGTTTTTGTTGTCTTTTAAATGCTTACAGTTCAGCTTTTCATTTGTCTTTTTAACTGTTATTTGCTCCTTCAGAACAAAGACTATCCATAAAAACTCTACAAGCTACTGTGCCTTACACAGCAAGGGCCTCATTCTGGAAGCATCTATGAGCTACTCCGGATTGAGGAAAGAGGGAAACTAGTTGCCACGGAGTACATGTTGGTAGATTTTATGAGTCAACTTGACTGGGCCATTCAGAGCCTACCCTTTTGTTCAGAATTCTTCTGAGCGTGTCGGCAAAGATGCTTCTATTGAGTACAGTACAGTGTGGGTGGGCCTCATGCAATCAGCAGAAGATCTGAGTGGGACAAAAAGGCTCTTACCTGTGAGCAAGAGAGAATTTTCCCCTGGCTGCGAACCTACCTTCAAACTCAAACTGAAACCAGTTTCTCCTAGATCTCAAGCCAGCCGGCATTCAAACTGGACCTATACCATTGGCTGTCCTGGGTCTCCAGCTTGCTTAACTATGGACCTTGAGACTTTCAGCCTCCATAATTGGACGAGACTATTTCTCATAATAAATCTATATCTAATTCTATGTTTATGTCTACATCTTCATCGCTTATTGGTTCTTTTCTGGACAACTCTCACTAATATAGAGTAGTATTCCAAAGCCTTGTGTTTGGGGGAAACCTCCCGTCCTGAGTATTATCACTGGTGGTCTTGATAGAAATACAAGGTAGGAATCACACAAGTTAAAGAAACAAAGAGGAAGTTTGCATTGATGATGACGATGATGGTGATGAAGACTTGACTATTCGCTGTGTCCCAGGTACTGTTCTAAATCCTTTACATGTATGTGCTAACTTAATCCTTACTATAAATAGCCTATGTGATCTACATTCATGCAGAGTGCATTCATATACAGCATGAGTGAATAAATTCAATATGAAAGAGCAAAATAAAAATTGAAAGAGATTAACTTTGGAATTAGTGGCATTTTCTTATTAAAAGTCTTAATTCTCACTCCAGGGAAATGGCAGAGTATATGATAATAAGACATTTGCATTTTTGTAGTGATCTAAAGCTCTCCATTACCAAGGGAGATGATTTCAACTCAAATCATGAAGAAGAGGATTATGCAATTTGAGCCTCAAGATTTAAAAGGCTTAGAAACTGTATATAAGGAAGAACTAATTGAAAATAAGAAGGAATGTGCAATGATATACATTAATCCTGTGGTAGGACCTATTACAAGGTATTTTCTTCTTTCGTGCCTTTGTGTGGTTGTCCTGAATGCTAGAACTCATTTGTGTGGAAATGAATGATGCGTCCTGATGCTGAATGTGAGCCTGGAAGGTTTCAGTCCACGAGCCGCAAAGAGTCTAATGTCTGCTGTTGCACTGTGTTTAGTTAGAATGTAAGTTAAATTCCTGAGTTGATATAAGCCAGCGATGGACACCAGACTGAATTGGTTAGAGCAGAAAAAAGTAATATGCAGTGCATCCTCCAAAAAACTTATTACGATATAAATTTGGGTAGGAAAATGCTAGCATATTAATCTTTACATGCTGTTACTTAATCTGATTTTTAAAGGGAATTAAAATTGATGGACTTTAAGGACTCCATAGAAAAGGAAAAGCTGAAGGAAGTATTATTAAATTCTTAGTCTAGTTTGGTTGTTGATTTCTTTCTAGACTCTGGGTAAATACAATAACTTCTATACAGTTAATTTTATTCTTCATTTTAAAAAATAGAAATAACATTATGATTAATTATAGTGTTTCATTTTCCAGATGAGGACTTAATGATTGGATCATTCGATAAAGCCACAAGAGTCATTCAGACAAGGTCACATGCCCTGAAATCCACACACGCCCCTTCGGCTTCCTGGCCATTCACTGCACCCTAACTTGCACTGCTTGTCACTGGGAAGACCAGATGACAGAGCGCAAATAAAGCAGTGCGTGGCTGATGTGCAACAAATAGTTGCTGAATGGATGTTTGTTGAAATTACAGCCTCAAATGTTACGTTTGGCAGCCGTTACTGATAACTGTCATCCCTTTTAAGCTAAATTTTGTTCTTTGTATTGTAGAATATATATCAGGGTGAAATAATAAAAAGTTGAATGATATCGAAAATAATCATTTGTATGGGTAACTGATCTGAATTGTTCCAGAACATTTGAAATACGATAAATGTCACCATCTGTGGGACATTCATTTACACACACATGCACACACACACACACACACACACACACACATTTCCAGGCCTACGGGACACCCAATGCAGCCTACACTATGGCAAAGATGCCCATTCTACATTGTCCCAGGAGCCTAGATTTGAGAAAGCCACAATCTGTCTGAAGTTAGCTCCTCAGAGCCTAACAAATTTTTCTTTCTGCTTTTTATTGGTGGAAAACTTGTAAGAAAAAGCAGTCATAGGTCCCCAGAGATAATGGAGAGCCTAGAAGAGGACTCCAAAGCTAGACCTAACCTACAGACAATTTCTTTGGTCTGTCTGGCAGAAAGTTTTAAAAATTGGGATATTTTATATAGTGTAAGGTTTTGCAGCTGCTCTTGAAATGTCAGAAGATCTGGCAACATTGATCTGACATTTCTGTGTGGCAATTGTTGGTTGTAGCTAAGTAGCAGCTGCCCTTTTCAGGGGTCCCCATTTACCTTAGTTCCTAACCTAAATATTGGGGGTCAGAGTGGGAAGTTTGTAACAGCAAGAAAACCTTCAAAACCTCAATTAATTTATCAAAGTGAGAGCCAGCGATATAGCTCAGTGGCATAAGTGACTGCCTGGCAAGCGTGAGATCCTGAGTTCGGTTCCCAGTACCCACATAAAGAAAAAAAAAAATTATCAGCGTGATTGTAGATGGCATTGGCTACGACAGCATACAGCATAACTATACTCACAACTGGCCTCTCTTTCCATTTCCTGTAGCAGTAAGCAAATAATTGTACAGAAGTTCTTATGGGTGGACATTATTTCAAAATTTGTATATTAAGTCATTTCAATCTTCACAAGAACCCTAGGAGGTAGGAACTACATCTATCTTCATTTTCAGATGAGAAAACCGTGGGGCAGAATTTAAGCAACTTGAGCAAGATCACATAGGCAGGGCCGGTGAGATGGCTCAGCGGTTTAAGCGCCTGCCTTGCAAGCGCGAGGGCCCGAGTTCGACTCCCGGAACCCACATACAAAAAAGGGGCCGGTGATATCGCTCAGCGGCACGGGCGCCTGCTGGCGCACGAGGTCCTGAGGTCGACCCCCCGGTACCCACAAAAAAAAAAAAAAAAGATCACATAGGCAGACAAGAGGGTCAGGAATTGGGCCGGGCAGTTCGACTTTAGGGTCTTCACTTATAGACACAACAGTGTGCTTTTACATCCCATGTCCACTCAGACAAAAATTTCATTCTTGCTGTGTGCTAAGGCCCACACCTGCAGTCATAGCTACTCCCGAGGCTGAGGCAGGAGGATCACTTGAGCCTAGGAATTTGAGGTCATCCTGGGCAACATAGTAAGACTCCATTTCCAAAATTGAAACTAAAAATTCAGCTCCTGAAACTACTCTTCCACATCTATGAAAAGTATCCTGGATCCCCAAAGTTTCAGGTTTCCTCTCCTCTGGGATCCCAGACACCTTGCGCTTACTGCTTCTATAGTAATTCTCATCGAACAGCTCTGAAATTATCCTGAACTTCCTGTCTAATTCTGAAAGAAGGAGAATAACTTATGCACCATCATGTATTATGTAGAAGACATTCAGTAGGTGAATTTTAGATGAAAAAAAAAAAAAAAAACCCAAAATATATGCCTTTTAACTTTCGGGTTACTACCCTCTTAGAAAAAATTGACATCACGTCAAAATTGGACCAATTCATAGTCTCCTGAGTGGTCTGGTTGCCTCTGGACTTCAATCTTTCCACAAGAACATCCCCTCTGCAAAAGGGAACATCTTGCTCTCAAAGATGTTGTGGAAATTGATTGAGAAAATGCTTACAAAGTGTCTGACACTTAAAAGGTACTCACAATGTATCAACTATTGTAGATGATGCTAAAATATTTCATTCAACATCTTTTTAATAAAGGTGGTCCCAGACCCAGGGCACATGACTCCGTTCTCATCTTTGACCTGTGTTTCTCCATCTGGCACAAATGAGAGAGTGCTAGAAGCCACTCAATAAATAGGTCTCAGCCCTCATGAGCAGAAATTAGACTCGAGGACTTGGAATTAAGGTGAAGGAGGCACGTTACTCATATTAGCACCTACAAGTATATTATTATGGGGCCATGATGTAAAAAAAAATTCTTACTTGCAAATGGCTGCTTTGGGTTGATACCCTCAGACCCCTCTGGGAATTAGGTCACCTGCCCTATGATCATATCGTCTAGCATCCAATGGATACACTCAAAACACTTTCTGCCTTCCAAGCTCTGAGTGCTAATCTGTAGCCACTAATGTCAGTCACTACCTCCTCACTGAATATTTTTTGATAACAATAACAATAGTCCACACATCCTGATCTGCAGTGTGCCAGGCACCATGTTAAACAACTGACTGTGTCTCTGAATTGTTGAAAAACTCAGAGACAAATGCACGAGGATTCTCCCCTCTTCAAAGATGGAGAACATGCCTGCGCTGCTTAAATAACATGCCCACGTCCCATACCGTAGCTGTCATCTGGTGAAGACAGATTCAAACCCAGACATCACCACACTTCTACTTCGGGCCACATTGCCCCTAATCTGATAGCTTACTGTTTTATTATTATTCTGGTGTTGATTTAAATATGCACACTGAATCATTGAAATAAAAAGATAAAATTCATGGCCCTTATTCAGATTTTCTCTTCTTTCTCACCCACACAGGGACGGCATGCATCTAGTAGACTAAATAAATACAGCTTAGCATATCTACTATTAAAAATAGAGGGAAGTCTTATTTTAGACCTTTTCTTCTTTCTGAAGGCTACATG
The DNA here is from genome assembly GCA_028451465.1 of Erethizon dorsatum. Lineage (NCBI taxonomy): Eukaryota > Metazoa > Chordata > Mammalia > Rodentia > Erethizontidae > Erethizon > Erethizon dorsatum. Next base: position 140,065,371 of record CM051823.1, on the reverse strand, counting down.
TTTGTGTGTTATCTAGAATGGCTTACAATAAAACATGAATTTATATTACATTTTGAAAGCCTTTCAATAGTCCATTTCATTATTAAAATAGCACACAATGGGGGCCGGTGAGATGGCTCAGTGGAGTAAGCGCCTGCCTTGCAAGCGTGAGAGCCTGAGTTCGACTCCCGGATCCCACATAAAGGAGAAAGGGGCCGGTGATATCGCTCAGAGGCATGGGTGCCTGTTGGCGCGTGAGGTCCTGAGGTCGACCCCCGGTACCCACAAAAAAAAAAAATAGCACACAATGGGGGCCGGCAAGATAGCTCAGCAGCATAAGCACCTGCCTGGCAAGCGCGAGGTCCTGAGTTTGACTCCCGGTACCCACATAAAGGAGAAAGGGGCCGGTGATATCGCTTAGCGGCACAAGCACTTGCTGGCAAGTGCGAGGTTCTGAGGTCGACTCCTGGTTCCCACCAAAAAAAAAAAAAAAAAAAAAGCTCACACAGGGTAAAAATAAGAGTATTCTACCCTAAGTACACTTTAACCCTTCCAAAAAGGCTAAAATATTGGCACTCCATTCATCCAAATCCAAGAAGGAATCCTAAGCCAAACTCTCTAGTAAAAGCCTATATTAAAAATCAAAGTGATAGACTAGATAAACAAAAGCCATTTCTGGGCTGGTGAGATAGCTCAGCAGCGTAAGCGCCTGCCTGGCAAGCGCAAGGTCCTGAGTTCGACTCCTGGAACCCACATACCAAAAAAGGGCCGGTTCTATCTCTCAGCAGCACGGGCGCCTGCTGGCACGTAAGGTCCTAAGGTCGACCTCCAGTACCCACAAAAAAAAAAAAAAGCCATTTCTAAATATAAATAATAAACAGGAAAATTCAGAGCACACTAGTCTCCCCCAATTCCCATTCAATGACAAGATGTTGTTGAAGTAAATACCAAGTCAAGTGAGAATATGGTTAACATGTGTTTAACCATTTGCAAATCTGACCTTTCACAATTCAGATGTTTTTGGATTGTACAAAAACTTTCCAAAGTAGCCAGCTTCAATTCAGAATGTGTTGCTCTATATTTTAAATTAATTAATTATTACAGTTTATATTTGTGGTGCTGGGGATTAAACCCAGGGCCTTGTGCATTCTAAACAAGGGCTGACCACTGAACTATATATCAAGCCCCACTGTTACATTTTTAACTAAAAAGTTATTTTTCCCATTCTATCTGGAAAAGCTTAAACTTTTGACTTCATCCCTTAGAGATCTCTTTGTTTTATTTTTTTTTATTTTTTTTTTTTTTGTGGGTACCGGGGGGTCGACCTCAGGACCTCGCGCGCCAGCAGGCGCCCGTGCCGCTGAGCGATATCACCGGCCCCTTTTTCGTATGTGGGTTCCGGGAGTCGAACTCGGGCCCTCGCGCTTGCCGGGCAGGCGCTTAAGCCGCTGAGCCATCTCACCGGCCCGAGATCTCTTTGTTTTAGAAACTGAAAGCTTTGTGAAAATCTTATGATGCAAATTCAATCAAATTCCTAATCACTATCAGAATCCTGTTTGAATAAGTATCCTCTCTGTTGATTAAAGTTACTTTACAGGAAAAGACAGTTTAACTGATTTTGTAATCAATAATGAAAAAAAAGACCACCGAAAGGAGTGGCTACAACTTCTTAATATAAACTTTGTTCTAAAGGCTACAATAGAAATAAACCTCAAGCCAGGCATTGTGGTGCAATCCCAGCACTCAGGAGGCAGAGGCAGGAAGATCTCTGTGAGTTTGAGGCCAGCCTGAACTACATAGTGAGACCCTGTCTATAAATAAATAAATAAATAAGATTACTGACTATACTTTCAATGTAATTCTATAATGCTGGGATTATCTGATCATGTAGGGATCTTCAACTGCCAGGTGTGGTGGTACATGCCGGTAACCCCAGAATTTGGGAGGGTGAGGCTGGAGGATCTCTGTAAATTCAAAGCCACCCCAGGATGCACAGTGAATTCAAGGCCAGCCTGAACTTCATAGTGAGAACTTGTCTCAAAAAAACAAAACAAAACAAAATAAAACAACAAGAAGAAAAGAAAGAAAGAAACCTTAATACATCTCAATAAATGAACCAGAACTTCAAGAAATGTGAGGGCCACCATATTAGCTGTTTTTCTGGCACTGTGATTTAAAGTAGGGGAGATTTATTTTGGCTTGCAGTTCCAGTCCATGGTTGGCAGGCTCCAAGGAAGAAAAAGGATGGCAGAGGGACATAAGGAAGGAAAAAGTGTTGAACCCATGCCAACCAGGAAGTGGAGAGAGAAGGGAGGAGTCTGGGACAAGAAAACACCTCTCAGGTCACAACCCCAAGTAGCGCAGCTGGGCCCCGCCTGCTAGCCGCACAGTCAGCCACTGAACTCATCAGTGGAGGAATCCACTGGTGAACACAGCACCCCTCTCCCCATCTGTGTTCCTTCCGTTCCACAAACATGAGATCTGGGGGGCTATTTTAGACCCAAACCACAACAACCATTTAGTTCTACACTCAGTAGGTAAGGACTAACTGAGTTCCAACAGATACTTGTCTTGTTGCTTCATGAATATATTTTACTGTGTTTTTATTTTATTTTGTGTAGATTTCATATATGTGCCTATAATACTATGCCGGAACCTCAGGCAACTCAGTTTCTCTGTTTGTGGGCCTTGATTTCATCATCTAGGGAATGTAGGGTTTGGGTTAGAAGAGCATCAGCTATGTTACATCCCACAGTTCTTAGGTACTGGCAAATACGGTTCTTTGTAAATGTCCTATCATTACATAGCACCTCAAATTTATGAAGTACACAATCAAAGATGAATGAACGGAACTTTTAAAACAGAGGGAATAAAGACTCCTATACAAATGAGGCGGTCTGGGTACAGAGTCTAGCCATAAGATTTAAAATGTTTTTCACCGCAATTGTAATAAGCACGATACTCTAGACTCGTCCATCCAGCTCCTGAAGTAACCAATTTCAACTTTGTGATATATAACTTTTCATTCTTTTTTCTATATTCATAAAAAATAAGATTTTTCCTTAGAAAATATTAAGATTATACCTTTTTTGTTGCTGTTATTGTGGATTGAACCCAGAGACTTACACAAACTAGGCTGGTATTCTACCACTGAATTACATTCCCAGATCGATATTCATTTTATTTTGACTCAGGGTCTCATTAAGAGGACCAGGCTAGGCTCGAACTTGTGATCCTCATGCCTCAGCCTCCTGAGTAGCTGCAATTACAGTTGTGAGTCACCTCACCTGGCAGGATTATACATTTTTATCTTGCTGGTTTTCTTAGTTCATTTTCCATTGCTCCATTCCACACAGACCGGGTGATTTATGAAGAACATCCATAGTAGTCAGTGACAGAGATATTCTCCAGCATGGGTGAGGCCCTGGGTTCAATCCCCGGTACAACCAAAAAAAAAAAAAAAGGAGAAGAAAGAAAGAATAAAGTCTGGCACAACGGTGCACACCTGTAAACCCAGGACTCTGGGAGGCTGGGGCAAGAGGATCACAAGTTCAAGCCCAACTTAGGCAATTTGGCCACTTAGTGAGACTATGTCTCAAAATAAAAAATAATGATGTAGCTCAGTGAGAAATAATGATGAAGCCCACTAGGCTTAATTCCCAGTGGGTGAAAGGGGGAATGAAAAACAGAGGCTATTTCAGCTCACATTTCTGTAGGATGGGAGTGCAAGGCCCTGGCATTTTCTGGGCACCTGGTGAGGGCCTCATGCTGCATCATAACATGGAGGAGGGCGGAAGGGGAAGTGAGTGGGGGCAAGAGACTCACTGTATAACAACCCACTCCCGCAAGCACCGAATGGCAGTGATCCCTCAGTGGGGGTGGCACCCCATGACCTAATCACCTTTTAAAGGTCCCATCACCATCTCTCAATAGAGACTAATTTTCCAGCCCATGAATTCTGGGGGGTATATTCAAAGCACAGCAACAATATACAGCAAAAGCTTTGAAATTCGTATTTAATAGCAGAATAATATTCTTTAATATGGTTATCCAATGCGTTTAACCATGTCCTATTTCCCCAAATTCTTGCTGTTATAATCAACCCTGCAATAAGTGTTCTTTTTCATAGAGCTATGCAAACCAGTGTTTATACTTTCAAAGAGTTCATTCTAAAAGTAAAGTGACTAGGTCAGTGGATTTATACCTTTTAATTTCGTGTATATGTTGTTCGATTCTTTTCAAAAATATTTATACTCCCTATAAGTATATGAGAATGCCTGTTTCTCCCAGAGTCTTGCTTGCTTTTAATGCATAACACTTTAATAATTTCTAGCCTGATAAGTCAAAAATAGTATTCCACCATTTAAAATTGCATTTGCTTACCCATCAGAAATTTTAGCATCTGAACCTATATTTATTTGTATGTGTTTTTGTTCTTCTGGTTTATGCCTTTATTGGTTTGCTTCTTATATCCTAGGCATCTTTTCTATTAAAGGTATTTGTCTTCTTCTTATAAATTTGTAAGAGCTCTTTTATATAGAAGTTATATAAGCCCTTTGTCAGATAGGTTGACAAGAGTTTTGAAATCTTTTCCCACATATTACTTACTTAGCAAGCAATGTAATAATATTCACCTTTTGATATGGAAAGTGAGTGTATTGGCACCAGAAATAGTTTCACTGCCATGAGTTGATTTATGTCCCCTAAAAATCTTATGTTAAAGCCTAAACCTACGGTGCCCTAGTAATTGGATATGGGTCCTTGAGAGATAACTAAATTTCAATGAGTTCATGAGGACAGGGCCCTCGTAATCTCATTAGTGCCCTCACTGGAAACCAACTGTCCTGGCACCTTGAAATAGGACTTCTAACCTCCAAAACTGTGAGAAAATAATTTTTTTTTTTGTTTAAACAGTCCAGTCTATGGTTTTTTGTATGGAAGCTTGAGCTAAACCAGTAATAATATATAAACTCTGAGATTATGTTGCCTAAAAGAGAGCCCCATCCTTTGACTTCACCAATTCTTCACATCTATTCAAACATTTCCAACCTAAGTTATTAACCGTTGTAACTAAACATTTCTTTTGGCCTTCAAGGTTTCCAACAGAACCCAGGAATGAGAACATACGACAACACCATCTTATTCTTACAGAATGTAGTTCTAAAACTATGAAGTCTAAAACCTTAGCTGAAAAATCTCAACAGTTGGGATGACATGAATATTTTAGTGCTGGAATTATCTACAGTTTTATCCACTCTCATGCCTGAGAGTTTTGGTTATGTTGACTTGAAAGCAGGTTTGGCCAAGTTTGTTAACCAGAATGCGTACTCTCGGCCTCTCCATGTGACTTGGGCTTCCTCAACCTATGGTGGCCTCTGAGCAATCAAACTGCTTACATAGTGGCTCAGATTCCAAGTGAGAATGTTTCTGTGAATGAGGGAGGGAATCATGGCCTTCCCTGATCTAACCTCAGAAGTCAAATACCATCCCTTCTACTGTACTGAGTTAGCCCCACACAGATTTAAGGGAAGAAGACACAAACTGCACCTGTCAATGGGAGCGGAACTGAAGAATTTATTGCCATGTTTTCAACTGTCACACACACATATAAATACCATCATATGTACAGAGCTAGGTATATATACACATATGTGTGTTTTAAATCCCCTTTAAATTCCCTTTAATTCTGCCAACAAGCCAATTGCTAGGTAGTATTTTGTTGTCTTGCCCATTTTCACTTGCATAGTCACATAGCTAGTAAGTGGTAGAAAGAGGATTCAAGCGAATCTACAGCAAAGCCCATGCTAATTCTACTAAACCATATTGATTTGAAAGGACATCTCATTAATTCTAAAATTCATTATTGCCACTCTAATAATTTCGAGTTCATACCGTATTTATAATGGTTGATTTTCCTTGAAAATAAAATAAGTGGGATGAGATGAGATTGAGTTCAGTTTAAGTAAGCATAATTTACAAAACAGATAATCCTAGGTAGACTGAAAGAATGTCAGATTGAAAGCAATCATGTTCAGGAATTGATCCACCCCAAGGCACAGCATTTTCTGGAACAATAGGATGTAAGGCTCCTGGGTGGCTCTTTGTCTCTTTGCTAGAGGGGATCCTGCTGATGGACATTTCTGCCCCCTCACTCTCCCTTCTCTGCAAGCCTCAGCTGATTTGAAAGATCTGAGAAATTGACTCAGCTCTGTTTCATGGTGCACAAAGAGACAAAACTAAAGATCATGCCTATACAGTGGAGAAAACAGAACTCTGGCTACTCATTACCCTCTAGGGTATTTCAATCAATACCAAGCACAGCAGCCTATTTTGTCATGTACACGGCACAGGAGAGGACTGACAGGGGCAACCCTCCCATGCCATGGTTCATTTGTGCTGCACATCGAAAAGTAGCTAATGAACACTTTTTGGCAAGCTAAGTTGAAAATATAACCTTCCGGTCCATCAGTTAAGAGATCATTTGAACCTAATCTCAAAGGCTAAATGTGGAAAGAAAGAAAAAAAATAAAAAAAAAAAAAAGCAGAATAATTCATAATACCAAAAAAATGCATCTTATAAAAAGGCTGTAAAATCTATTACTATTTCAAGGTCATGCATAAGGTCATCCAATTCACAAATGATAATGACCTTCATTCCCACTGGGTGTGTACATATGTGTCAGTGTCTCCGTGTAAGCATGAAGATTGGTAATGTTTTCCAGATCTCTCTATCAGTGAGATTTACAGGATGATAAAGTCTTGCTGTGTCTTTGAAAATGACCTGAGTGAGGAGACAAGGAAGTTCAGACCAAAAGAGAGTACAAAGGAATACATTTTCTTTCAAGTAAACAATCTTTGCAGGTTCTAAATTCTTTCAATGATGTAAACAAGGGATTAGAAATAATCCTATAAATGTGAAATCTGGAGGAGCTGTAAAATTATCCTTGGTGTTGAATGAATCATCACTAATATTCAAATGAGCAATTTCTAGCAAATTGATTTGTCCCCTTGGGCTACATGTTGTCACATTGCCACAAGAAAAAGCAGATTTCTTCATGCTTTTGTGACAGGAGAGACTATGTCATAAACACGTTTGGCACCATTTTATCACATAGAACCAATGAGAGAAAAAACAGAGAGAGGCGTGTGGGCGCCTGTGTGGGGGAGCAGGCCCAGGTAAAAAGTAAGGAACAGAGAGGCGTAGGGAGACAGCATGCGTTTTTAATCGCTGCTGCAGCTTCTCCTGAACTGAGGAGCTACACTTCCTAATTCCATCTGAAAATGTCTCAGGCAATAGTAGCAAATAAAAGACCAGTTTATCTGATGATCTGGCTAAAACTATATCCCTGGTGCAAACACAGCATGCTTTACCTGTGGACTAAGTGCTATGATTCAGTAGGATTTGCCAAGCAGTACATAGGTTGCTACAATCGTTGTTCTCTTTCTTATAAGTGTGATGACTGGCACATATTTGATATTCGGTAAGTGTCAAATAACAATGGAAATATTGCTTGATCTATTCGCCAATTAGAACAAGAGAGTTGAGGGGGTGAGATTCATGGTAGAGGGCTTGCCCAGCATATGCAAGGCCCAGGGTTGATCCCCAGGGCATTTAAAAAATTATAAAGGAAAAATACAGATACTGATTCTAGAGCAAGCTGCATATGATTTCTCTTAACATAGAATGATAACAAACTGCAGACAGGGGCATTTTAATTCTTACTGAATCTCTTTCCTAGAAAAGTGAGCATAGTATTTTACTGCTAACATCTTTTCTGCAAAATTCTGCCACTTTACTCATTCTGGTATTGATTATATATCTCTCAAAGAAAAAATATTAATAAATCAAAATAAAATGACGTATTAGTTTTGGTTTTTCTTTTGTAACTTTCCTGTGATATATGCCTGAATTAAGTGAAGGAAATCTAATTTGATGAAACCAAAAAAAATTCCACAATTTTTTTTTTTTTAAAGAGATCTTTTGTCCTTTGAATGCACAAAAATCAGATCCAAAGGACTGGTAATGCAGCTCAGTTGGTAGTGTGCTTGCCTAGAATGCTTGGGGCCTTGGGCTTGTTCCCTAGCACACACACACAAAAACTCAGGGAAGTTTCTTAATTCCTAATTATATACATTACCACCACTGTAGCTGGAGTTCCCAGCACATGATAAAGTCATCCAGCTCAAAGAAGAAACATTTGTCATGATCTATTTGTATCCCCTTCTCCTTAGGGACATTTGTCAATAAACAGACATTTTATTTTTTATTATCTTTTGTGTTTTCCAGGAAGCTATAGAAAAAAATCACATTCCATTCAATAACTAAATATGTTACACAAAATCACTTTAATCTATGGAAAGATAGACTTTCTAAAAAGTACTAGAGTAGTACATGTCTCTTGCTTTACAAAAACATAGACTTACTGTTTTGCAAAGCACTTTCACATATAATTTGTGTTTGTTTGTTTGTTTGTTTGTTTGAGACGGGGTCTCACTATAGAGCTCAGGCTGGTTTTGAAATCATTTTGTAGCCCAGGCTGGCTGGGAAACACATATAATTTGGAATTGACAATTTCCTTATGATATAGGTGGAGAAGTGTTTTAATGTCATTTTATAGATGAGGAAATTGAGGCTTAGTGGGTTGAGCGATCTCGTTGAATATTACACGATTAGGTTAGTAATAAGATCTTTAAATCAACACCGAATTCCTTCCACTCCAGGAATACACTTGTTGTCAGTCCTATGTATCTATGTCTGTATTTGGGGGAGGAAGATGGGCTAAACTGCAAGAAAGCAAATAGAGGTTCAAGGTATTGCTTCTAACATTAGGATTTTCCATAAAATGAAAAGAAAGAAGTATTATCTCAGGGTCACAATGTCATTGAGACCAAAGGGCTATACTTTAGAAAGAAATGTTAAGGACATGATTATAATGGGAGTTAACATAATGGTTTAAGAATCTCAGAGTTATTTAATGATTCCTGCAAATAGTCCCATGCCAGGGTCACTGAGGTCAACTTTATATTTATTTATTTATTTTTGTATTTAATTCATTTGAAAACCATTCATCAAATGCCTAGCCTGGCCCAGGCACTTCCACTGCATATTGAGGATACAAAAATAAATAAGTATGTTTAGTGAGCAAAAGAGGTAAATACATTCATTAATTAAATTGAAACAATAAACAGATGTTGCAAGAACCCAGGGGTTATTTTCTTTTGTATTACAAGAAGTAGCCTACATTCCTTTCTAACTTATTAACAATGATCTGTCAAAGGAGACATTTAGTAAATAGTAGTCATTCTGGGCCTTTATTTATGAAAATAGGGGTCAGAGTGAGGTGAAATGTGTTTTGATTTTCCCAGAGTACCCAATAGTACAGTTAACACACTTCTCTATTATTGCACTCACCAAAATACAGTCTGAAATAATGGGTGATTCTACCTGTTCAGAATCCCTGCTCTGTGCTTCTCTTCCTTCGTCTAGCATTTTTCCAGGCTATGCACTAAAATCATCCCTTCAAGAAAACCTAGGCCTCCCCAGTTTCCCTTTTCCATTGTGCCCACCTCCAAACCGGTGTGGACTTATACTTTACAAAGATAGATGTGCAGTTCTGTACTAGGCTGAGAGTTGCTCAGTGACAGAAACCATTGAGCTTTATATTCATAGTCTCTAGCATGGACTAGGTGACTATGGTAGCATCAGCTAGGAGAGGCAAGTGGGGGCTGGAGGAGATAGTATTTAGCTTTGTCTTCACTTCCTCCCCCACAATCTGTACTCTCCTTACCCAAGTAAGAATAGTCCACCTAAAACCAGTACACACGCTGGAAAAACTGGAATCAAAGCAAGACCCTAGGGCCCCTTCTCACCAGATTGCTTAGCAAGCCTCTCCTACATACCCAGTAAAAATTTGTTAGTAATACTTTTGGGGAAGGGGTAAGAACTTGAATGGTATCACTGTTCTGTTTGTCAGAAGGGTTTTTTTTTGGAGGTACTGGAGATTGAATCCAGGGCCTTTACTTTGAGGTATATCTCCAGCCTTTTTTATTTTTTATTTTGAGACAGGATCTCTGTGAGTGGCTAAGTTGCCCAAGCTGGGCTTGTGATCCTCCTGGCTCAGCCTTCCAGAGTGCCACCAAGCCCAGATCACCATTGCTTTTAATGATGTCCATTGTATAATTTACGTGCAGCACTAATCTTCCTTTTTCATATATGAAATCTCATGAGTTTTGACAAATGCATAACCAGTACCACAACCATGAAAGAGAACATTTTTATCACCCCCAAATAATTCCCGTTGAACTACTACAATTTTAAATGAACTCTAGAAGAATCATAAAACCTATCAATGCTGTAGATAACATAATATAGTCTTGCATCTTGGAAAACTTAATGCACCTCTCCAAAACGAATAGTTCTTTTTCTCTTTGGTTGTATTGCATTTTCCTTTTGGAAATCTTAAGGTATTTAGCAAACAAGATTTCACTGTTATTCCCCAAAAATCTGGCCCAACAGTAGAGATTCATACTCTGCTGCAATGAAACCAGTGCATCTCTTCTTCCTCCAAGTAATTTGCATGTTTCTATTTTTTCCCAAGACCACCACATAAATAATTTAGCAATGTCAAACTTGTTGTTTTTAACAAGGTGACTATTAGTTGCATCACACCAACATTGTGCCTTTCTCTTATTTATTGATTCTATTCCCTCGTGGGACTGTGAAAAGGCTCTGCATCCTGGGAACACCTGCTACATCTAGATTGGATGGATTAATGGAATGATACAGCAAATGAGCAAGTGACCAAATAAATGAATGAGGGAATGAAAGAATGAGTAGTTGCCTCCATTTTCTGGATGAGGCAGCATCTGAAAGTCACAGCGAGGTCAGGTGACTGGCAAAAAGCCACACACTGATGTCACAGCAGTGCCCGTCAGATGCCAAGTTTATTTTCTTTGCTTTCTCCATCTAGCTATGAACTCTATTTCTTAAATTCCCATAAAATATCAACAATAAGGAGTAAAAAATGGAAAAATAAACCATAACATCAAGTGGTTTTCTTACATGAATTTAATGTACAAAGGATAACACAATTAAGATTGGGGGATACATTTTCACACAAGGAAGTAAAAATACTTTCACATAAGGAAGTAAGGAAATAAAAATCTTATTTACTAGACCTGCTACTCCATTAAATGGATTCAGTAATACTTTTTGGTACTGCTTTGTGGATTTCAGTATAAAATACTTCGTATGTGTCCATTGTGTTTCTGTTTTTACCAGGCTTCTTTAGTGAAGAAAGACACAAATACCTTCCCCATTGCCCATTTTATTATGACCAGTTAGGAAGAGGAGGCTGGAGAAGAGTCTGTGTAGTAAGAGATCTCCCATTGTTACACCGATGTTTGCACTCAGTTTCAGTTTTCTCACATTTGCACAGGTCAGGAATACATTTGACTGCATTGCTGTAGAGAGCCTTTTATGCTGGAACAGGTATCAGAAGAACTTGAATGAGCATAAAGTGTCCGCATTTCTTATGAAACACTGATTTAAACGTTCTAACGGGAAAACAGAGGACGTGATTCGAGCGGCCCTGCCTGGGGAGTCAACTGCTGTCCAGCGCGTCCCGCGCTCCTGGTGCCTTCGGTCCATCCCTTGGTCCTGATCAGATATGCATGAATCGTTGCTTCTTCCAGCCTCGCTGCTTTCTCTCTCCCTCTGCCTTTCTGGCGCGACTCTCCCTCCCTTCCTCCCTCTGGCTTCTGTTCTTTCTTACTCCTTCTCACAGCTGCTTAACTACAGCTCCCACTGGAACTTGCACAATCAAAAACAGCTCTCTTCTCCAGCAGCCTCCAGAAGCGCATCACCTGGAGCGGTGCCTCGCTCCCCGCCCGGCCGCGGAGCAGCGAGGTAGCTGGGGGCGGGGAGGGGACCCTTCTCCCGCCCCGGCCAGCCGGAGCATCTCCCTGGAGATCCCCGCATCCCGCCGCCGTCCTGCCCCCCGGCCCTGTAGCGGTGATGATTACGTTTCGGAGCAAGGATGGAGAGAGAAAAGCTGCAGCCGGTGACAACTGAAAGTGAGGAGAGGTTGCCGCAGTAGCTGGTGCTGCAGAATGTGCGCGTGAAGAACTGAGCCCCGCTAGATTCTCCATCCCGCTCGGTCTTCATTCACTGTCTCAAGGAGAGAAACGGGAAACAGATGCCCTAACCAGGCGGGTGCCACCCTGGATCTGTAACCGTGAAGTCCCCACTGTGGAAAATGGTAAACAAAGACATGAATGGATTTCCAGTCAAGAAATGCTCAGCCTTCCAATTTTTTAAGAAGCGGGTAAGGACAGGTTGTGTTTGCTTCTTTTGTTTTCCGTGCTTCTCTTAAATGCTGTAGAATGCTTGCCGAGGTGAGCCTGAGGTTTTGTTGCTCAGCCCTTCACGGAAGCTGCGGGTAGCAGTGGTCAAGGTGAGGGCTGCTCCTGCCTGGATTCCAATCCGTTGGAGGCGGGGAGGAGAGGAGGGGGGCTAGGAAGAGTTGCACTGGGCAGAGAGGGTTGGGTTGAGATGCTTTGGAGAGGGTTTGAGCTGGAAATGGGATTTCTCAAGCAAAGCCACCGCAAAGATTACCAGGTAGTTTCAGCAGAACTGGCCTGAGTACAATTACAGCTAGTAAATGAGTCGAGCTAATTGAGGATCTCTGTCTCTGTCTCTCCCTGTCTGTCTGTCTGTCTCTCTCTCTTTCTCATTTTTGAAGGATTCAACTTTCCCACACCTTTCCTTTGTGCTTTCTCAAGTGCTGCAGTCTCATCTTCGTTAGTCTGAAGGAGCAGCTTTGCTCCACAGATCCATTCAGCGGGTCGTTGGCTATGTCTATCTATGGTATAAATAGCAAAGGGCCAGAGTGACCTTTCACAGAAATGATGGAATCCAGCATCTTAACCCTCTATTTCAAGTTGCCTCAGTTTTGCATAGCATATCTTTCCTATGCTTAGAATATGTTTCTTTTTTTTTTTTTAAGAGAGTGCGGGTGTATTTGAATAACAATTTAGGGTTTTGATGCTGTATATATGTTTATTGAAATTCCTTATTCTTCCATTCATAGTGTTAATAATGTTGCATGGATTGTAAACGGACTTTTTTTTTTCTTTTTGTGTGTGTTTCACAATAAACTCAGTTCACCGTTAATGGCCACCCTGGTGGTCTGTAATTCTGCAAATTTATACCCAAGTGGGGAGTAAGAACTGAATGATTGTGAGAGGACTGATGATTGACATGCTTATGGAGAGCATATTTCTGTAGCCCCCAGCTGCCCCATTCTTTTTAATACCCTAGGGCACTTTCATCCAAATGGTTCTGTCCATTCATTCCTCCTTTCCTTCATTCAGGTCCCTTCTGTGCCATGCCTGAATCACGGCCCTTCATAACTCCCCAGCAGAACACTGAATTACAGGCTGGGCGGGATGACCTCCCTGCACCAAATGGGCAAGCTGGGAGCCTGGGCTGGAAACACAGCAGATCCGGTCCAGCTAGAGGGCCGGCCAGCTGAGGCTCCCACGCGCCTTGACTGGGCTCTCTGTCAGTCAAGCAAAATCTCCCCAGGAGTCCATGGGTCCATTGAAACCAACAGAAACCCAAATTTTGTGCAACGCAAGTACCAAGCAAGGGATGTCTCTCAGTAGCGGAGTCTGCAAGCTGAATGACAGGAAGTCAGTGCAACTCCACAGAGTAGTACCATGCTGTGTAGAGTTCCCTTGTTGCCAAAATATTTCTTTCCAAGGGAAAGGCCTCTTTGTGAAGATGAATTTCCAAGAATAAATAAATATTTTGCTAATAAGAAAAATGCCATGACCTCTTTATTCAGTACTTACACTCTCAACTCCTTTTTTATTTATTTATTTATTTATTTTTTTTTGTGGGTACCGGAGGGTCGACCTCAGGACCTCGCGCGCCAACAGGCGCCCGTGCCCCTGAGCGATATCACTGGCCCCTTTTTTGTATGTGGGATCTGGGAGTCGAACTCGGGCCCTCGCGCTTGCAAGGCAGGCGCTTACGCCGCTGAGCCATCTCACCGGCCCCTCCTTTTTGATTAATTCGATTTTCCTGTTATTTTGAGAAAGGGTCTTGCTATATTGCCCATGCTGATCTCTTATTGCCTGGGCTCAAGTGATCCTCCTGCCTCAGCCTCTGGACTGCTGAGACGATAGTCAGTCTATTGTGCACATCTTAATTAATTTATTTGATGGTACTAGGGGTATTTTATTTTATTTATTTACTTCTGGGATTAGAACCCAGGGCCTTAGGCATGCAAGCACTCTACCATGGAGCTACATGCCAGACTCCAGTGGCCATGGTTTAGAACTGTTTCAGTCAGGTATCTTTAATCAACCACGTTGCTTTCATGTAGATTTTTTTTTAAGTTATCTCTTATTTTCTTTGCCATGAACATACACTATAGAAATACTAATTTATCATCTGGTTTCATTTTGCTTAGAAGCATAATTTACCAATATATTTTAGTTTTAATTAGTGCTTCTGAAGACCTTGACTTTTGCCAAGAACAAATCAGAGTACTAGTATTGTATCTGAGTACTTGCAGAGAAAGAGTTTGCTTCAAGATAACCAGCAAGTGGCTTCACCTGCCTTCTAACCTGGGCCTGTCAGTTGCTGGAGGCAGGATCGGCAATTCCCCTTCCCCTCTGCTATCATTACTCTTCAAGGACAGCTATCTAAGGAGAATATGACTTTGTACCAAGTCATTGCCAGCCCCAGGGAGGAATTCTTTGATTCTTGTCTGCTTTGGTTTATTCCACATTTGGTTTTTTTCTGTATTCTAAATAAATGTTCATTGCAGTTTGCACCATGACTTGAACTTCGATTTTTTTTTTTTTTTGGTTGTTTGCTGTTTGTTTTTCAAATTATACAACTGATGTGCAAATAAATATGTAAAGCATTAAAACAACACTGAGGTTTATTCCACCTCTTCTGCTATCCTCCTCCCCTTCCCAGGGGTAACTGTTATCATATTGGTGTTCATATTTTCCAGACCTTTTTCTTAAAAGACCTTCTCTACGTATTTCACATATACATTCATAGACTTTAAAGTCTTAGTTTAAGGCCAAGAATAGTCCATTTTTCTACATGCTATTGTTGAAGTTCCACACATTTCTGCATATTTTACTCTTAACCTAGCTGGTCTTACAAAGTAAACCTTTGTCCAGTGCCCACACTGAACCATGAATAGATTTTGGTTTTTTAGGACTCATTAAAAAGAATGAGAGTGGGATCTAAATTTTGATTGTAAAGGGCTTAAAGGGTGCTTCCTATGCCCCTCAGACATTCTAAAGGGAGCCTAAGAGGCTGCAGAAGAGAATGCAGATGGTCTGTCCTGGTGGCCGTTCTCTAGCCATCATCTATTAGTGCTGTGTCCCGGCACTGTGGGAAAGGGATTTCCACGTATGATCTCATATCCTCATCATAAACCTGTGAAGTAAGAAAAATTATTAAATACATAAAACATGGTTTAGAGAGATTAAATAACTCCTCCAAGGTCATGTACCTAAAAAGTAGCCAAGGTAAAATTTAACATGTTCCACCCAAAGCCATGTCTGGTATTCTTAACCCAGATTTTTTTTTTATTTCAAACTACCGTTTCTTCCTCTCCCTTTTCTTTTTTTCTCCATGGATGATTTTTTTTTTCCCCAGAGTGAAACCTGTATGCCACTACCCAATGTATAAAACCTATAAAGACCCCAGCCTCGGCAGCAAACCTCCCTCTGCACCTGTCCAGCCCACAATGGAAGCGCTGGTACAGCCTGCAGTTCCCAGGCATCTAGGAACATCCTTGGACCAAAGGCAGTCCTTGAGCAGGGTACTTACCCCAAATCCTCCAGACTTAGGCCTTTTACACAGCCTTGCATTTTAAAAGCTCAACTAAATCAGCTTAATTTCACTTAGCTGAGAATTGCTAGGCTAAAGTAGATAAGAGTTCCACTTTTGTTCTCTATTTGTTAATGATGACTTAGCATAGAACAGGTTATGTTTTATCCTCTATTTATTTATTTATTTATTTATTTCTATACTGTGGGTTAAACCCAGAGCCTATGCACTGAGCTACATCCCCAGCCCTTTAAAACAAAACTTTTTTTGAGACAGGGTCTGTCTAAATTGCTAAGTTTCTCCAGCTGAGCTGAAATTTTCCATCCTCCTGCCTCAGCCTCCCAGAGTGCTGGCATTACAGGCATATGCCACCATGCTAGTCTTGTTTAATTTTTCAAAGTCTCCAAAAATGTACTTAAGATGAATGAAAAAAATGTCTTATCAGTTTTATTCTGATAATCCAAGAGGTTTAAAAGTTATCAATCCTGCTAAAGGTAATCCATTTTCATGGATTTAAAGATTTGTTCATGGCTCAGATTCTTATATAATGACTTAGAAAACACAAACAAATGACATTGTCTTAAGCTTGATAATTCTTTTTGGAAATACACTAGGTATGTGAAAAAGACTTCTATACTCACGATTACATTACCTTTGGTCAAATTTCAAAGGCTATGTAGCCCTAGAGAATTTGAGATTCAGAATGAACCTGAGAAGTCCTCTCACTGACTTCCCTATTTCAAGATGAGAAAACCCATACCTGTGAAATGAATCACCTACTCCAATTAGAATGGGGCTAAGACAAGCTCCACATTTAAGTGTTTGAATGCTTTCCTCTTCACTGTGCCCTCAGACAAGTCCAGCACTTCATGTTTCATTCGTTCATTCAGCAGCAAATAGAGTAAGGACAAAATGCAGTGTTTGTCTTTTCAGAGCCAACTACCTTGACAAGACGCTGTCTTGATTCAGTGTTCATGACTGCATTTGAACAATTCCTTATTTCGTTCCTAAGTAACAATAGCTTCTATAATAATTATCACTCACATGGTACTGATATTCCTGGGCACTGTTCTATGAGCAATAAGTATACTACACATTTAAATTCTCACATACAAATAATGTAGGGTAGCTACTGTTATTACCTGGATTTCACAAAAGAGGAAGGTGTCCTGGGGTTAAGGAAGTAGACCTGTCATACAACTAGTAGGTAGCAGGAACAAGACTGGGATTCAAATCCATTTCTTAGTTTAAGGTGTTGACTCTAGCAAAGCTGAGAAATGAAATCCACCCCCTCTGAAGTTGTTTGTTTGTTTGTTTGAGACAGGGCTCTCTGTGTAGTCCAGGCTGACCTCGATGTGCAATCCTCCTGCTTCCTCCTCCCAGAGTGCTGGGATTACAGGTGTGTGCCACCACACCTAGTTCTAAAGTGGTTATTCTTTACCACTATTTCATAAACAGCACTCCTATAATGTCAGCATTTAGGAGGCTGAGGCAGCAGAGATGCAGGAGTATGAGGCCAGCCTGGGCTATATAGTGAATTCAAGGCCAGCCTGAACTATGTAGTGAGACCCTATCTCAAAACAAAACAAAATAAAAATAACGAAGCTCCTTTTCTTATGGGAAACCCATGAAGTCTTCTTAAGAGATAACATTTATTGAGCACTTACTAAGGGTCACACACCTTCAAAGCACTTTGTAACAACCCTCATTAAGCCCATTTCACAGTTAAGGAAACCAAGGGTCAGAGAGGGTGAGGTGCTTGAAGTCACAGAGCTAGGAAGAGGGGTAGCCACAGTTCAAAATCGAGCAGACTACCTGTGCACCTCTGGGGTGTATCCTGCTGTGAGCCCACCCGACACTGTACTTGGGACCGCCATCCAGAGGGTTGTTTTCCTCTCATAGCTATGGAGAAGTGTATTTTTTAAGTAAGGGCAGTAGAAATACTTTCAACAAATCAGAAATCTGTCTTAGGTTTCTGCAAGACGGATTTGATCGTACATCCTGAAACTGTGGTGTAGGCTCCAACGGCTTCTGTGCTTTCTTCAGAAGTAGCTAACTTCTGAGCTGTTCCCAATCCCACCTGAGCGTGCTTCCCCAGCGCAGCACACAGCCGCCTCGCTGCACTGTTTACTCGTCTATAGCTCCCACTGGGCAGGAAGGTCCCTAAGGACAGAGAACCAGTCACCTGCGACAGTAGAGCCTCCACTTCTTAAGGCACATTTTGTTGAATGAAAGGACGAATACAGTGAATGAACAACTTTTTGAACTCTGTGTCCCTACATCATTGGCTTCTTCTCTCTCTTCAGATAATGGCTTAGAAATCTAATGTATTCTAGTTCTCTGTTTACACATAGATGAGATATAAAGTAAGAATGAAAAAGAACTTAAATCTGGCTCAGACACTGACACTGCTCCTTAGCAGAGGCAACCGCTTGGGGAAATTCAACCTCTGTTTGTCTGCTGACCCACTGTCTGTATCACAACTTCGGTGATGTTTTCCCTGTCAGGCCAAATAAGACAGACGGGCTAATGATTCACTAATCTCTTTTTATTTTACATTAATATAAATCATTGACTTCAATGTTACACAGTATATGCTTTATGCATTCTCCCACCTAGAATCCTGTAGTCTGTCCAGTTATTTCATTTTCTGGGTCGTTGGTTTTTGTGCTGCGGATGAAATCCAGGAGTTGTGCATACTAAGCTCCCACTCTATGGCCAATGCTACATCCACAGCCTGATTTTCCTTCTGCTTCAGTGTGGTCTTGGGAAGGTACAGAGTGCAGAAGAGAGATTGAACTCAAGCTGCCTTTTCCATTTCAATCACTAAGGCTTAGAGGGTTTGCACTAGAACAGAGCTGTGCTCTGCTAACTGGGGTTCACCACCCGGGGAAATTATTTTCCAGGACCACTGAATGGAGATAACGCGTTGTTTTCATGAAATAGATACTTTGTCTCCTAGTGGCTCTCAATAAAGTCCTGTCCTAGGCTTTTATTCTGTAAGAGCGCTTGGGAAATGTTTTGAAAGTGAAGTGTAGCAGAGTTCCTTGAAACACTGCTCCATTTTGAAAGAACTTTTCCAGAAACGTGGCTGCCACATGAAACGGGTACGAGGCATTCAGAGCTCACCTGTTTTACAATCTGTAAGCGCTTAGCACGGTCAAGCAAAGCTGTGTGGGACAGAACTGGGCACAGCGCTGTGTACCTACGGTCCCAGCTCCTAGATAGGCCGAGGTAGGAAGATCACTCGAGCTTATGAGTTAAACACCAGCCTGGGCAACATAGTGGGATTCCGTTTCAAAAAAAAAAAAGCCCAAGAAAGAAAGAAGGAAAGAAAAGGCTTTATGGGAGGGAGAGCCATCAGTAAGCATGTCACTAGTTGGAGATTTCGGATTATGAAAACATAAGGGGAAGAATTACACTGGAAATTGGATCAATAGAAAAGCTTAATTAGTAATGTAGTGTAGGTGAAGCTAAAGATAGTTCGCTAGAGGAAATACTGTGGAAGCATATTTTAGGGTGATTTAAAAAAACACATTCCAAATATTTTTTTAGAAGTAAGCCCAGAATGTTAGATGATAAATGTCAACACTCCTAACACTGGCAGAGGGGGTCCCTGACTCTTGAGTGGGACGCTGTTTCCTGCCTGCTACCTGGAGCCAGCGCCCCTCACTCGTCAGCGCATCTGCGCGTGGAGTCGCCGGGTCCTCCCTGCTGCAAGGCTGAAGCTGTGCCCGATCTGCGGGGGCTGAGCAAGTTAATTCACAGGGCAGTTTCCCTAAAGTGCTTTGACGGAAGGAACAGGCACATTTAAAGATCCAAATTCTTCCTACTGGGAAAGCAAAAATCTCTAGGTCTTGGTCCCAGTTATATCCTTCTAGCCCAGAAATAAGGACAGGTGCAGTGACCCACGCTGGTGCTTGGTCTAAGAGCAGGCACAGCCCGAACGTGCTGAGGCTTCTCTGGCAGACTGCACTGGCAGACTGCTGGGAAATTTATAAAAGATTGTGTGCGAGGAAGGAAAAGGGGGAGGAGGAGCAGGAGGTTGGGGAGGAGGAAAGCAGACAGCAGGCAAATTAGGTGCTGCTTTGGCATCCTCCTGCAGCTGCTCCAGTGTTTGGAGAAAGGATTACTATATAGTTTGTTTACTCTTACACCTATTTCTTTGCAGCATTCTGAAATGACTTCATAACTACTGACAATAAGAGGAATGAAATTCAAGGATGTAACTAGAGCAGTAGGAGAAGTTTCCACTTGGCAGTGCAAGCTGCCAAAATATTACTCTATTTGCTTTCTAGATGCTGCTGGAATATTTTTATGTGAAGAGTCCACTTAGCTACTTCCATGGCATTGGGTCACCTTGGCCTCTTTTCCCTTCCTAGGTCAGGGCATTCACCCAAAATGCCATTCTCTCTCTCTCTCTCTCTCTCTCTCACACACACACACACACTCGCGCACACACACATCTCTGTAGTATATGCTTGTAGCAAGACAAAAGGAAAAAATTCCAGAAGCAATATACCTCTACATCCATGCCCTATAGAAACAGAAAATTCACATCCTAACAGTGGCTGCAGGAAATCTTTTTTGTTTGTTTGTTTGCTTTGTTTTGTTTTTTGAGACAGGGTATCACTATGTATTTCAGGCTGGCCTTGAGCTCACTATGTAGAGCAGGCTGGCCTTGGATTTGCAGCAATCCTCCTGCCTCAGCCTCCTGAGTGCTGGGATTGCAGGCCTGAACCACCACACGCTGCCACAGGAACATCTTGCTATCTCTAAGTCAGTCTGCTCAAGTGAGGTCAGCCAGTATGAAAGACCTTCATAGCACGAAGACTTCAGTTTCTACAAATACCAAGATTGGAAAGTGTCTCCTAAGATCACTAAAACATTTAGATTCAGATCCTTGTAGGGCTGAAATTTTAAAATGCCAAGGAAGGGGAAAAACAAAAAACAAACAAACAACAAAAAAAAACCAAAATGAAAGTGAAGAGTTCGAGAATTGGAAATAAGTAGGAAAATATATTTGTAATGTTTATTATTTACAAACATAATCTTTTTGCTGAATGATCTTTCTGACAATCAATTGATTTCCTTAGAATCTTGAATCTCTCTGGGCCAGTACATGTTTGAGTTGTAATATAGGAAAAGATATGGGACCAAAAATTATTAGTAGGTAGCTTCCAGAGTAGTTCAACAGATCAGGGTAACGCAGTGCATGGTGGTGCACACCTGCAATCCTGAAGCAGGATTGTTATGAGTTTGAGACCAGCCTAGGCTATGTAATGAATTCAAGGCCAGCCTGGAACAGTGAGACCATATCTTGAAAAACAAAAAACAAACAAACAAAAAATCAAGATAAGGCTAAGTAGCAAAATAGTGGCATGGTAATGCAAAACTAAAGATATTGAAGAACTCTCCCTGGAGTCTCATTTGGCTTCTCTGAAACCTACAGTACAAGGTTCTTGCATGTAGAAGCTTTTCTGTCTTGTCCACAGCTCTGTCTGTGTGTGTGCTACATAAGAGACAATATATTTGATGAATCAATAAAGACAGTTTAACAAAGCCGTTTGGCGAAGAGGTATCCCATGCAATTGTAATATCAGGGCTTGGGAGTATTGATGAAGAGCAGAAGTCAGAATTTAAAGAAAGATTTTTATTGTTTGACATGTCTAACAGTAAAAGCAAAACAGAATAAGTAGCTAATACCTTAATGAACTACTCTACTCAAAGAGCAGGTAATGAAATAGCATTTATTTGATTAGGGTTTTTAAAAACTAGATCTGAGCATTGAACACTAAACTGGTTGTATTTTGATGATTAGTTTGGCATTTTTTTGATACTAAATGTAATTTTGGGGAGATCTGGGAAACAAACCCATGGCCTTGTGTGTGTATCAGACATTGAGGTCCACCCCTAACCTTGAAGAAATTTTTAAATTACCCCCCCCAAAAAAAACTGGAGGGCTTCATTTGTGAATACTGTATCTCTTACATATTTTTCTATGATTAATAAGATTAGTGAAAATACTAATGATTTACCAAAGAATGTTTAGTGGAATTAGAAATTTTATGAAATTGAGGGATTATCAAAGATATCTAGGAAACGATCCACAGATGTAAATTGCAGAGTTTCTAAGCCATTTTTGGATGAGAAGTGAGAAAAGCTTATAAGAAATGTGTTCAATTTTCACAGGAAAATAGAGGTTATGTTAGTTTGTTAGGGTTACTATTAAAAATGTACCACAACCCGTGGCTTAACTGACAAAAATTTATCATCTCACAGTTCTGGAGGCCAGAAATCTAAGATTAAGGATTTGACCCTTCTGAGTAGAGAGAGAAGGATCTATTCCGAGTCTTCCTTTCTGGCTTTGAGGTAGCCATCTCTTCCTCGGGCTTTCCCACTGTCATCCCACTGTATGCTATCAGTCCAAATTTCTCCTTTCCTAAATGCAGTAATCACACTGGATTAGGACTCACCTTAATGATTTCCTTTTAACTTGATGACCTCTTTAAAAACCTTATCTCCAAGGAAGGTCAGTACCATAGTTTTGATCTTTAATGTCCAGCAAAGGCCATGTGTTGAAGTCTTGGTTACCAGCCTGTGGTGTTGTCGGGAGAGAATGGAACATTTAGGAAGTGGGGGCTTGTGGAAGGAGGTTAGGTCACTGGGGGCAGCCCTTGAAGGGGACACTGGGACCCCAGCCCTTTCCTGTCTCACTTTTTGCTTATTGGACGCCATGAAGTGAGGTATTTCCTCTGTCACATGTTTCTACCGTGATGTACTTCCTCGCCTCAAGCCTAAAGACAACAAGGCCACATGTCCCTGGGCTGAGACCTCTGAAACCATGAACCAGTATGAAATTTTCCTCCTGTAAACTAATTATCTCAGGTATCTTGTCACAGTGACAAAAGGCTGGCTAACACAGCCATATTTTGAAGTACTGGGGTTGGATTTCAATATATAAATTGGGAGGTCACAATTGAACCCATAACCAAAGTATTCCCCTTCTTGACCATTTAAACCCTATTTATAGCTAAAATAGAGCATACACAATAGGATGAACTCAGAGACAGACTTTTTTTACTTTGTTAAAATTATTAGTTCTGAAAAGCACCAAATATTGCAAAAACAAATCTGTAATACTGTACTATAGAATATCAAGTAAAAAGGAGAGTCTCTACCTCTCAGACAAGAATGCGTTACCAAAAAAAATTTTTTTTAAGGTAATAGGGTAGAAATAGGAAGTGGTTAATAATATGGGGAAAATGCTGTGAAATGTTATATAATAAATTTTAGTGAGCAAGATAGCCGATAAGATGTTTGAAATAGCACTTAAAAGCTTAAAACTAAGTAATAGCAATTGGCAAATGAATTTCTCCAAAGAACGTTAATATAATTGCTTTCTCATTCAACCACTTGACCTCAAAGATTAACAGCTAGACCCTGGCACTCACTGTATGCTGGGCCTTAGTTATCAGCTTTGGCAAAGCAGCCATATCTAATTTGTTTGTCTATTGATCAACTTTGACGTAAAAGGGCCACACCTTCTTTACATTGTCAATAATGAGATGGTAAAGCCGTTGTTAATAATTAGGTTTCTGGCGCAAAATGAACATGTAAATCAGTCACTTGAGAATAACCCTTCAGAACTAATCTCAATTAGATAAATTTGCAAACTGCGTAATTTTTGTTCCTCTAGTACCTCTTGCATTATATATTTCATTCTTTTCCAAAACTCAGAAGAGTATGAATTTCTAAGATATCTTCTTCCTTCAAATAATAGATTCAGAATTTATTTGGAAGTAGGGTTGGTTGAAATCCCACCCAAATCATCACTATCCCTTTTTTAATATTCTCAGCAGCACAAGCCAGCATGAATTGATAATATTTATTAGTCAGGTATTAAGGTAGGAAAAGGGATGTAACAATTACTAGTTTCCTTCACTCTCCCCACCCCAGTATTTCTTTAGAAACTTGGATTGTCCCTTTCACCCGGTTATGGCTTTTCATAGCCCTGCATACTTCTGTTTTTATGGTATCTGTCAGTTTATAGTTACATATTGATGTAGCTTTTTAGTTAATGTCGTCAGAGTAATTAATATCCTAATGAACTATGATCTCTACGAAGGCAGGAACAGTCATTCCCTTTTACTTAAAAACAATCTTCTGGATCTGGCTCTAGGAGGATTGTCAATACAATAAATTGTTGAAACAAAAAGGTAAGAAATTATGAGTCTGTTTATAGGGGAGAAAAGAAAGGAACAAATCTAAAAACCCACATAGAAATGAAATATCCTTTGCTTTTATTCTCTTTGGTTTATCTTAACATTCCATCATCTGAGACACGTTTGTATTCTAAATAACATCTCTTCTGTTATCATCTCATTGTATTTTCTATTATTTACTGTTTCCTACGAAGGCATCGCATAATAAATTGTTCTCATAGATGTAGGTGAAAAATCTTTCTTTCTCGAAGGAAATCACATTTAGTATGATATAATCTCTTAGAGTTGCCTCAGTTGCCAGGAAACTCAAAGCTAAATTTAAAGGTAAATTTCAGTGAGCAAATTAGACAAATCCTTAGAAGTAGAATCTTAGTACTGGATTTGACTTTAATCTTGTATTTTTATTTCAACTCTTCTGTTATATACATCTCATCACACAGTGCCTTGGATGTTTTGAAAGTGAAGGAGGAAATATCTAAGATAAATAAAAAAGCCAAAAGCAGCTATCATGTACTAGTTTAAAATATCAAGGCTAGAGAACCACTATACTGATACATTACAATGAGCTGTGTGTGGTGGCGCATGTTTGTGGTCCCAGAACTCTGGGAAGCTGACCAGGAGGACAAGTTTGAGCCCAGTGTAGGCGACTTAGTAATTTTGCAAGACCCTGTCTTTAAAAAAAAAAAAAAAAAAAAATTAAAAAGGGCTGGAATGTAACTCAGTACAAAGGCCCTGGGTTCAATCTCCAGTACCATGAAAATCAAGGAACAATAACACATTACTAGGATAATAATCAGCACCCTCAGAAGAAATGCAGTTCTAAACTGTGAAGTGTTTTGTAGCACTCAGGGTTGTCTCTTCCTTATGACTTGCAATATAGGAACGCAGGTGTCCTTAGCTTTGCTTTATCAACAAGGATAGTGAGCATCAGAAACCTTAAGCAGTCTTTCAGCTAAGAAGACTCAGGGCTTCTGGTGACATTGGAGAGTCTCTTTCCACCACGTCACATTACTTCCCTGTGATTTCCCCCAAAACTAATTTTTGAGTTAGGGTCTCCCTATACATGTAGTCCAGGCCAGCTGGAACTTGCTTTGTAGCCCAAGTTGGGCTTGAACTCTAGATCCTCCTACTGCAGCCTCCGAAGTGCTGGGATTACAGGCGTGCACCACCCGGCCTGGCTGTACTGGCATTTTTCACTGGGCATCTGTGCTGACCATCTATTACCTTAGGAGCTTGAGAGCACTGAAATGGAGCCTTTTGTTCTCATGCTTGCATTGTTAGTCTTCGGTCCAGGAACACTGGACTTTTTGTTGGTTTTCTTTTCAGGCAGGGTCTCACTATGTAGCCCAGGCTGGCCTTGAACTCATGGCGATCCTCTTGCCTCAGCCTCCCGAGTGCTGGGATTACAGGCTTGTGTCACCATGCGTGGCTGGAATCTACTTTTGGGTACTCTCTTTTAAGTAGTTTTTGGTGCCCATTCTCATTTTTTTAAACTGACAGCATGCATTGCCATTTCCCTAATTTAGGCCATTTTATCTGTCCCTGGAGAATGGCTACCACCTCCTAACTGGCCTTCTGCTGCCAGTCTTGCCCCAGGGACTGCTCCAAACAGTAGTCTAGCAGGGTTTTCTAAAACACATGTCAGAATTTGATAGCCCGGTGCTTAAAACATTTCAGTGACTGTGTCTTCAATCCCCAGCACCCCTGCAATCCAAATGAAGTCCTACTCGGTTAGCGCTGAGAGCAGAGAGCTGTCTAAGGTGGGACCTCGCTCACTCCTCCTCCTTCATCTCTGTGATCCTCTTCCTCCTTCCTCTTCCACTGAACGCCTCTCCCCCAGGCATGTAGAAGCAGGGATAGCTGGAATAACTTGCTGTCCCCAACTGCACCATCCCGCTACCTACCCAAGGGCTCTTTCCTAGCCCAGGGGCCACAGACCCTTCAGGGACAAGGGGATGTCTATGAATAGAATTCAGAACTTGCATGGAAAAAAGCTTATCTATTTTTCCATTAACCTGTCACTGAAATCTAGTATAGTACCTCCTCCAATTGTGAATGTAGCCCACAAGCTACAGTAGCTTTACCAGGGCCTGCAATTTTTGACACTAATTGAACACCAGGTATTCTCAAAGCACATGACAGGCGTTGAAGGTGCCACAGTGCAGCATTTATGCTCAACGTTACTGAGAAATTTACTGTAGTTATTAGCTTTCCTCTAGACCTCATAATCTACTAGGTCAATAAAGAATCTCCGAGTGCTAAGAAATTTAAAAAAAATATTTTGATAACCGTAGTTTGATACACTTGTCTTTGCAATTATATATATATATATATACACACACACACACACACACATATATATATATATTTTTTTTTTTTTTTTTTTTTTTTTGAGGTAGGTTTTTCCTATGTAGTCCAGGCTGGACTTGAGCTCCTGGTGATCCTCCTGCCTCAGCCTCCTGAGTGCTGGGATTACAGGCACAATCTTACATATTTTGTTCATTAAAAATGTATTCTAGGAAGGGGCCCACAGGTTTCACCAGACCTTCAGAAGTGTTCAAGATTCTTAAAAGCCAAGAGCCCTTTCCTGAAGAATATTCCGATGTAAGCTCTGTGCTCCTGACTTGGCTCACACCACTCCCCCCCAGGCTTGGCTTAAAGGCATGCCCTTGAAAGTCCCATTCCCTGACCCTCCGGGACTGAAAGCCCTCCTGTTTCTTTCTTCTTCTGGTGGTACTGGGGATTGGCAGGGCTCACATCTACTAAGCAGCCACTCCAGTGCTGAGCTACATCCCCACTCTTGCTACGTTTTTTGAGATAAGATGTTGCTACGTTACCCAGTCTGGTCGTGAACTTGTCATCCTCCTGCCTCAGCCTCTCGAGTAGCTTTCTGTCTATTTCATTAGCAGTGAACTTTCCCTATTATGGCACTGATTTCACTATGGTACAATTACCTTTCAGTCTATTGACCCTTGTGCCGATAAAAGCTCCTTAAGGACAGCCCTGTAGCTTTATCCCTGTAATAGTCACCATGCCCCACACATAATGAACGCTCAGGAACCTTCAGTCTTGACTGAACTCAGCCTTGGTAGCATTGTAATTCACCCTGAACCATTCATTCCTTCTCACAAATGTTTAGTGAGAGTCTAGCCGGTCCCAGGGGCTTTTCTAAAACAGAGCAGTACAGACCAAAACATCTGTCCTGAATGCATACATTCTCAAGAAGTAAATTAGTCAATAAGGAAACTGTAAAAGTAAAACATTCCATAGCCAGGCTGGTGATGCACACCCGTAATCACAGCATTCTGGGAGGCTGAGGCAGGAGGATCACAAGCTCAAGCCAAGCCTGAGCAACTTCATGACTTATCGAGACCCTATCTCAAAATAAAAATTAAAAAGGAAAAGTAATATTTCAGTCGCAATGGGCCAGTGAGATGGCTCAGCAGCATAAGCGCTTGCCTGGCAAGCGCGAGGGCCTGAGTTCAACTCCCGGAACCCACATATGAATAAAGGGCCGGTGATATCGCTCAGTGGCACGGGCGCCTGCTGGCGCGCACGGTCCTGAGGTCGACCCTCGGTACCCACAAAAACAAAACAAAACAATATTTCAGTCACGAAAGGACAAATACTATGATTCTACTCACATGAGGTACTTAGAGTCATCAAATTCATAAATTAAAAAGTGAAATTTTCAGGAGTTCAGGGCAGGGAATGAGATGTTGCTGTTTAATGGGCATGGATTTTCTGTTTGGGAAGATGAAAAAAATTCCTGACATGTTTGCACAGTGATGCGAAGGTACTTAATCCTCCTGAACTGCACACTTAAAAATGGATAAAATGGTAAACTTATGCTATATATATTTAATCACAATTGAAAACGAAAGCACAGTACAAGGCCTGGAGGCCACAGCCTGTTGTTTTTGCTAAGGGCTTGAGTTACAGACACGCTCAGAAGATTCATCATCACCTCCGCCTTCCACCACATTGCCAGGGGGAGTGGAAGGGCAGCTTTCATAACTATGTTGCTGAATTCCTGAGCTCTGGATGCCTTTCCACCCAGCCGCTTCCAGAATGGACCCAAGCAAGATCTTCAAAAGGAGTAATGGGGTCCCCAGCTGCTACTCAGGCCTACTGCTTATCTTTCCACATTTCCGATTTCATTTAAGCTGTTTTTTCTGTCATACATCATAAAGGCATTATTAGGCTGTGTGAGGAGATAAACATGACTAGTTTTTGAAAATCAGATAATTATATCTGATTTATATCTTCAGTGTCTCTCTAAATCACTTTAATATCCATGCCTCCTTGAGTTTGGCTTTATGGTATTTAGTTCCTTTTTTCAATCACAAAAGATGATCTACCTGCGTTCCAAGCCTAATTGTCATCTTTCATAAGTGCTCTGCCTTTTGTCCTTTATGACGTTTAAGTAGAAGTTTTTTTTAAAGTAAATGTTATCAAATCTTGAGGTTTAAAGGCTTGATATCAAAGTTTGATTTGTACAATCTCAAAACAAACTGGTTCTATCTTGAAATTTATATGCTATCAAGATTGCCTGAGCTTTACAGTGTCAACCATACAACTTAGTTGTTTTTGTTTTTTTATTTTAGTAATTTTGCCAACAAATAAACACAGATTTTTTCTCATCCACCTGTTTGCCTCCAAAATAAAAATTTTGTTATTTATGGGCACTGTGATCAGCAAAGCCTCATAGGATATCAAGTCTCGTTGTAATACCGTCAATGGTGTTATCTTAACTGTAACTATTTAAGATGTTTAAAATGAATAAATATTTTTTAATGGAATGGTGAGATATGTACAGCTTAATAGAAACTGCCAAATTGTAAGTCATCTTACATATCTATGTCCTAAGGTATAGATTGCAGAGCTTAATTTTAACAAAATTAGGAATATCCCTTCCTCTTCTCAACTTCCTCTGATGCACCCAGACAAAAACATGGCATTTACCTTAAACAGCCTAGAACTAGCATGTTATTCAATTATGAAGATGAAATATGACTTAGAGAATAACTGTCCACAACTATAATGATGTCATTAAATTTCTCATCTGATTTTTTTTTTATTCAGTTAAATGGAAATGTTTTGACTTTTTGATCATTATGAAGATGCATTGGGGCCGGTGAGATAGCTCAGCGGCATAAGCGCTTGCCTGGCAAGCACGAGGTCCTGAGTTCAACTCCCAGTACTCACATACAAAAAAAAGGGCCGGTGATATCGCTCAGCGGCACGGGCGCTTACTGGTGCACGAGGTCCTGAGTTCGACCCCAGGTACCCACAAAAAAAAAAAAAAAAAAGATGCATTGGTAGTACTTCTAATGTTCCTTTAAAAATAGAAATATTTAAGTGACTGCAAAATCAGAACCTTGACTGAATAAGTAATCGCCTTAAGTGTTTTAAGGCTAGTTGTGTGTAGTGTCAGAAACTCTGTACAGATATTTCTTAACAGTCCAAATACATTTTGAGTTTTTAAGATCTTTTCCTCCCACTTCTCCATGTCTACTTAATTTAGTGTGTGTAATATGATTCCTCCTGCTAGAATATGTAAACTACAGTGGTATCTCGCTTCATGAATTCAATTCTTTGCATGATTCTGCTCACAAACCGAATTGGAACAGAATCTAATCAAATTTCCTCATAAGGTCAATATTGAACCTAACCATTGAATTTAATTTGGTTCCCGTCCATTTCAGTTTGCGACCAGAATCATGGAAAGAATCAAGTTCATGAATCAAGGTGCCACTGTATTTAGGGCTTCATTTTCATGATGAAATTCATGTGTGCCAAGTAGTGAACTCTTAAATGTTTCCTTAAAGCAACTTCTCTGGGTTTCACTTTCCACATCTGTAAAATGGGTCTCATTTTCCTTTTTGGCATATTAGCAAAAGTTTATTTAACCTCTAAGAATGTACGATGTCTGTGAAATGATTTGCTCTCTTGATGTAATGTGTAACTGATGCATACACACATCATTCTCAGACAATGTAGTACCTAACTAATTCTCATCTGGACTTATTCAGGGAGTTCCTAACAGGATCATCCACTACGTACCTGATTTTGTTGTTGCTGTTGTTGTTTTGTTTTTGAGGTCTTGCTATGTAGTACAGGCTGGCCCTGAACTCACTATGTAGCCCAGGCTGGCCTCAAACTCTCAGCAATCCTCCTGCCTCAACCTCCCAAGTACTGGGATTACAGGTGTGCACTACCATACCCAACGTACCTCTTCTTCCTCTAAATCATCCCACACACGGCCGAACTGCAGGTCAATATTTAGTACACAAAGCATAGATGTGGGGCCGGTGAGATGGCTCAGTGGTGTAAGCGCCTGCCTTGCAAGCACGAGGGCCCGAGTTCAACTCCCGGATCCCACATACGAAAAAGGGGCCGGTGATATCGCTCAGTGGCACGGGCGCCTGCTGGAACGCGAGGTCCTGAGGTCGACCCCCGGTACCCACAAAAAAAAAAAAAAAAAACAAAACCAAAGCATAGATGTGGTTTTGTTTGTTCACAGAATTCATTACAAACCCTTATCTGATGCCCCAGGCTCTCAGCAACAGGCCCTCAATTGATCTCATTTTCTCCTTCCTGCATGTTCCTGCAATCACTCATCCATCCATTCAAATGTACTGGATTTATTATACCAGGCATCTGCTAGGGTTGAGAATCAATGACAAGCCAAACCAGATAAGTTCCAGGCAGGGGACTGCACATGTAAGGTCCCAGGTGAGAAGATGCAAGTGGTTTAGGGGAGGCGGCATACAGACCTATATGGCTCAGGCAGAGTCCAAAAGTAGGGCACAAACTTGGACAGCAAAGTAGAAAATAAAAAAAATAAAAACTAGGTAGATCCCTGTAGTCTTCCTTAGGGATTTCTGCCATTGTCCGCAGCACAAGGAGATGTTCTCTTTGTCGGAGAGCTGCAGTACCCTGTCATATTCCTCCCCAGGTTGTTGCTTCTGCACATCCTTTGGCCTGAACTCTACTCTTCATTCTTTCCATCTGTGCCTGTTCAACTCAGAGCCTTTTTATAACACACCCATTTCACATGCTGTGATAATGTATCCCTCCCTAAACCCAGTGGAGCATATATCACAGTAACTCATCTATTTTCACTCCTACGTACCAGACCTTTAAGATCCAGTATGGCGCTGCCAGCTCCATGTGGCTGTTGAGCACCTGAAACATGAGTAGTCTGAATCAAGAGGTATTTAAGTGTGAAATACACACCAGGGCTTAAAGACTCAGTATGAACAAAATGATTTTTTTTTTTAAATTTTGAGACAAGGTCTCACTATATAGTTTGGGCTGGCCTTGAACTCACTATATAGCTCAGGTTGGCCTCAAACTCATGGCCATCCTCCTGCCTCAGCCTCCTGAGTGCTGGCATTACAGGTGTGTGCCACCACACCCAGCTTATTACTGAAATTAATTTCATCTTTCTTTTCACTTTAGTAAATGGTGTCTGTGGTTCACTTTCTGTATCTATTGGGCAGAACTCTTCTAGATTGTGCACTTCTTGAGCAGCGAAGGCCTACTCAGTTATTCATCTATCTACCCACACAAAGAACACTGCCCTGCCACAGGGAAGACAGCGCTGTCAAATTCATTGCATTTTTTAAAAAAGTGTTTTGCAATTTTATTGCACTACCATCTCTCCTTCTAAAATATGTAGCCAGAAACCCACAGTGAAAATAATAGGCTGTGGAGAGGGCCACAGTCTTTCCCAGGCTCCAGGATGGCCAGGTGCATGGAACATGCGGGGACTGAGGTGAACACCTTTAGGCTGAATACTGACTTTCATGGTATCTCTTTCGTGGTGTTTTTATAACAAGAACTCTTATTGCAGTGTATGGAGCAGCATTAAGACAAAGGATCCTTGCAGCTTTTTACCATATCAGTGGAAAAAATCTGAGGCTAAGGTTTAAATTAAACTGACATCAAAGAGCCTTTGTAGTTACCCTGTGTGTTCTGACATTTGTTGCTACACCTAGACCGACACCGTTCATTACGAACAAGGATTTCTGAGTGAGGGAATAAAATATGAAGGTTTCCTCCTTACAGACCTCTTCCTAGTGCTGATTTGTCTGCTTTAATGATGAAACCAAGCCAGGTGTGGTGGCACATGCTGATAATTCCAGCATTCTGGGAGGCTGAGGCAAGAGGATTGCAAGTTCAAGCCATCTGGGCAATTTAGCAAGACCCTGACTCAAAGCAAAAACTGAAGAAGGCTGGGGATGTAGCTCCGTATGAAGGCCCTGGGTTCAATTCCTAGTACTGGAAGAAAAACAAACAAACAAACAAACAAAAAAAGAAAGGAACCAAGATCAAGAAGAATTATTAGGAGTATAGAATACATGACACCAAAGCAAAATCATTAGGATACCAACCATTTGTCATATGGGAAAAAAATATTTAGAGCTTCCCAATACTATATGTGTAAGTTTGTGGCTCTGTTGTTTTGGCTCGCTTTGAGCTTAGCCGTTCTCCTTGTGGCCCACAGGGGCTGCCCCACAGTGACTCTTCCCACACGTTCATCTTTTTGTGTAAGAGACCTGTGAAGATGAACAGGTGTAGTTCTTATCACAAAATGGCTAGGGACATCTCTTTGCCCGTTAGAAAACTTACTTGCATTTTTTTGTCTTTTTTTGGTCGGGGGGGGGGAGTCAAGATAGAGAATCCCTATGTAGTCCAGGCTGACCATGAACTCACTACGTAGCCCAGGCTGGCCTCAGACATGGATGATCCTCCTGCCTCAGCTTCCCAAGAGCTGGGATCGTAAGTGTGTGCCTCCATACCTAGTGAAAACTTAATTTCAAGGATCTTAGGTTTTATACCTGAAACAGAGATGGTAGATTTTAGATGACCTCTCTCCAGGCTTATTTTCTAGTTCTCTCCCATAGGAATTTCTGCTTCACCCAAACCTGTCTCCTCACTGTCCCTTGAAATGTCTGTTCCTTATCGATGTTCTTCTCAATCTCCACTTTACCTACTGACCAACAGTTCTCCCTGATTGTCTTACCTCGAAACTCCTCTCCAAAAGTTGTCAGATTGCTACTTGCTGTGGTTTGACTGTGTCTCCCAAGGTTCAGATGTCAGAAACTTTATCTCCAAAGCTCTGTGCCAATGGTACTTGGAGGAGGAGGTTTGAGAAGTAATTAGGGTTAGATGAGGTCATGAGGATGAGGCCCGATGATGCCATTAGTGGCTTTATAAGAAGAAGAAGAAGAGAGACCCAAGCTCACACACTCACTCTGTCTCACCATGTGACCCCTCTGCCATGCTATGATGGCAGTAAGAAGATGAGCAGATGCCATGTTCTTTGTCTTCTCCAACTCCAGACTGTGAGCTAAATGGACCTCTACTCTTTAACAGTTCCTCAGTTTGTGATATTCAGTTATAGCAACAGAAAGTGCTAACAGAAAGACACTACTGGGGATGAAGTATGGAAAGAATTCCCATACTGGCTCCTCTTGAGGTGAAATGGCAGGTGGCCTGTGTGACAAAGTCACATTATTTGTTTTTCCTCAAAAGAGGTAGCCTGTATAGCAGGTACTTTGAGTGAATAAGCTCTTCCATAACACATAGTGTATCACACTTATATATATGCCTGCCTCTTTGTTTTATTACTAAATTCAAAGATCTGTTATCAGAAACAATCACATCCAACACATTGCACATAATGAATACTATGATGGGTACAAAATTGTGTTTGTATATTTTTTGTTGTTGTTGGATTTGGTTTTGGATGCTTTTTGAGTGGGATGTGGTTTCAGGGGATTGAACTGAGGGCTTTGCACCTCCCACACATGTACTGTGTCACTGAATGACACACCCAGCCCTTGTTTGTGTCTGGGGTCTAGCACATTCCGTGGAAAAGCAGAAGAGGCAGGAGGTAGTAGATGGGGCCCTGCAGGCGTCAGATCTGGATTCTGCATCTGACTTGCTATGCAATTTCAGGCAACTCAAATGCCCTCTCTGAGCCTCCATATTTTTCAACTATAAATGATAATAATCTGACTTTATGGAGTGTTTTATGCAAAAGAAGTGATACACTGCAGTTTGGTGACAGACAGCTGCTTTTAATATATCAAGACATTGTTGTTCTGATCATTATCAGAAGAAAGTTGACTTCACTTTTACTGAAATAAGAATCCATATTTTGTTGAGCCAAATTATGAGCCATCATACATATATATATATATATATGTATATATATATATGAACTGAACATTTATGAATCTGGAGTTGGGGAGAAACATCACACTCAGGCTCTGTAACCTCAGATATTACATCATTCAGAAATTGATCATATTTCACATAATTATTGATTATATATAATACCAACTATTCACCCAAGGAAATCAAATCAAAATAACCTCTCAGTTAATTATTAGGATTTTAGTGTGTATTGAACAGCCAACATGACAGCTCTGCACTGATCAGTATAAGCTGTAAGAACAGTAATGTGCCTGTGCAGTGGGACATGGTGGCACCCACCTGTAATCCCAGCATTGCTGGGAGTCTGCAGCAGGAGGATTGCAAGTTTGAGACCAGCCTGGGCAACTTAGTGACTTACAATACAATTGTCTCAAAATTTAAAAGGTTAAAAGGGTTGGAGATGTAGCTCAGTGTGAAGGCCCTAGATTCATTCAATCTCCAGAACCTAAAAAAAAAAAAAAAAAAAAAAAAGACAAATGTAGATATGAATAAGTCTTTACAGCTTACAAAAGTGATTTTCACAAATGTTGTATTATTACTTTTTAGCTCCCACAGTGATTTCTACAATAGCTAAAATTCTTTTTCTTTCTTTCTTTCTTTTCTTTCTTTCTTTCTCTTTCTTTCTTTCTTTCTTTCTTTCTTTCTTTCTTTCTTTCTTTCTTTTTTTTTCTTCTTTCTTTCCTTTTTTAGTGCTGTACCACTGAGCTGCACCCCCAGCCCCTTATACAGCTACAATCGGGGCAGCTAGAATGCAAGTTTTAGCTTGCCAAATTGTAGCTCTCAAGTTCTTTCACTATAACCAAAATGTTGCCCCCTTTACACTGGGCAAGACATTCAACTTAATAACCCTCATTTTCCTCACCTGTAAGAAGGGTCCAAAGAATCCCTTGGGTCCTGCTGCTAAACTCTTACCTCGTCTCAGTCACTCTGAAGGCCAGGTTTCAGCCTGCATGATCTGAAGACATTCCAAGACATCCACTATCTTGATTTCACTTCCCAACCAGTTTGCTTACTAGAGTCACCTTAGGGGTAGGCAAAGAAGGGTCATCATTTTCTCATGAAATGTGCTGCTGCGATGGGGCTCCCTGCCTTGGAAGGTAACTCTTGAGCTGCACCTTCCTCTGAGCCAGTCCCAATTGATTGCCATCATATTTTGTTTCCCAGCAAATTCCACCTCCATATTATACTTTTAAAAATATTGGCCTTTATTATGAGTCAATTATCTCTTATTTTAGAGACACTTTTATCCTTAGGCATCTCTAAAGCTAGAGATGATGTATAATTTTTATGCCTCCACAAGCACTGAAACATAATAGGCTTTAAGAATTTTGTGAAGATATAAAGGAATATATTAGCATAATATAATGTCCCAGATGAACCCCAAATTGGAAATCTCAATCCCTTTATAAAATAGGGAGTACTCAGTAAGTTTCTACACAAAATGACATGCATTTGTTTTAAGGCGTTTTCTTTCTTTCTTTCTTTCTTTCTTTCTTTCTTTCTTTCTTTCTTTCTTTCTTTCTTCCTTTCTTTCTTTCTCTCTCTCTGTCTTTTCTTGATGTTGGGGCTTGAACCTAAAACCTCACACTATTCCTCCAGCTCAGTGATTTTTTTTTTTTTTTGAAATGGGGTCTTGTTCTGTACCCTAGGCCAACCTGAAATTCTCTATATAATCCATGCTGGCCCAAACTTGTGGTCCTTCTGCCTCAGCCTCAGTCTCAGCCAGAGTGCTGGTGTTGTAGGCATGCCCCATCACCCTTGGCCTGCTTTTGGGTTTTGATTGAAGGAAGAAAGAGGCACTGTACAGAGATCAGAGCATCTTAATAAGTGAAGCTCCTGAGAACGGGTGGAGAGGGTGAAAAGACTGGAGACTGGAAGGGCATCTGTTTCCCAGCCGACAAGGGATGGACTTACGCAACAGTCAATGGGATATCAAGGCAAGATGCCAAAGGAGCCTGTTCTTTGAACTCAGAAAGATGACCTTAAAACTCTGAGCACGATTAGCACTACTTACTGAGGCCTCTTGCAATGGCCAAACAAGACAGAGGTTGCAGAGGGGTGCTTTCCATTGCACCAATCATTTGCCCCTATCCTCAGCCCTCACACCAGCATCGGCACAGAACAGCTAAGGCAACAAGGACACCAGGCAGCCACCAGCAAAGGAGCTGCGCACAGCCAGGAGATGTGCGCAGTGCTGCAGGCCCAGAAGAGGCTGAGAGCACACGCGACGCGCGCACAGAGACACACAGTGGGCTTAGTTCCGGGGAGAAGCAGAGGGGAACTGAAACAAAAGCAGGATTTGGCTGCTACCTTTCAATGACTTCATTTGCACCAACAGGCTCTGGAGTTCTGGGACACATTCAAACGAGTTAATCAGATTAGCAAATAGTCACTTTATTTTATTTTATTTTTTAAGAGTAGGAAAATTTATTGGGGAATAGGAATGGGGAATGGGGAAGAGGAATAGCTCCTGAGAGACAGGAGGGGTCCCGAATGGGTTGCCCAAATAGTCACTTTAGAAAGTATAATTCCAATTTAGCCCTGTGGGAAAGAAAGAAAAGTGTCTTTCTGTTGTGAGAAAAAAGATTATCTGGGCTGCAAAACCTTCCTTGGTTTGAAGGAGGAGTGGGAGGTCAGAGGGGAAAACAGGGTGGCCTGACTGGCCATGCCACAGGCACTCCTGGCTCTGCCTTGCAAGTCCGGGAGCCCCAGGCTTGGGTACCGATATCTACATCAGGCTCCAGGATGAATCAAGCGCTCACAGCCTTAGCTAAGGCAACCTAGGGGGCTGGTTCTAATTAGCCTCTGACTTGCCAAAGCAGAGTATGACCATTTCTTTCTTTTGCCTAGAAATCTATTGGTCTTTGAGAGGAACACAAGAAGTTCTGGGAAAATTGACTTTAACAGAAAGAACAGTTAATACTTTCCTGCTGGCCTATCTATATGCAGTAACCTGTGCTGGTCACTGAATCACCCTGCTAGATAAGATTTCTTGAGCAGGCCCTATAGAGATTTGGAAATACTGTCTGAAAACCCAGGTTAACTAGGAAGTAAATGTCTGTGGAATTTGAATTTTTAGAGTAGTCTCAAATCCAAATGTATGGACTTCTAGTCAGGAACTAAAAAAATTTTTTTACAACATGACACCTCTGGAAAATTATAAATATGTTTGTTAAAAATGTCTTCATTTTTAGGAAAATGGGAAAAGTGAGTAAGCATTGTAGAGACTTTAGAAGAGCTGGAAGAATGTGAGAATATATTGAAATCTAATATTTATTATTTCTCTTCAGACTGATACTAAATACTACCTTTCCCTTTCTAGAAATTCATCTTTAAAGTATTTCAAAGTCTACATCATGCTGAATTAAGATAATTATATAATTTAATGAAATAAAATAAAAAAACAAGATTATGTTAACCAGTAGCAGAACACACACAGAAAATCCTTCAAAGTGACTAGACAGGCCATTAAAACGTGCATAATTTTCATCTAAGAACTAATGATTAATGTTAAAAGGTGTCTCATTTCAAATGAGGAAATCCATTATGTTCATCTCTAGTGGCACAGAATTATTATTATATTGTAATTATGTTTTATATTGGTTCATATTTCAGCCAGAGTTGCTGAAGTACAGAAAAAAATAATTATAACAAGATATTCCATAAAGTACATATTGCAGAAGGTAAAACTCTAGGGAAAAACCCTTCCAAGCATGTACTTGCACGTTGGCATGTAGGACTGGGTACACAGCCACAGTTAAAATATATATTTCATAGGAATAATTGGCTCATTTCTAAGTCACCTCTGAGCTTTGAAATTATTTTCATAAGATTCACTGAGTAGTTTTGAGAGGCGCAGGACTAACCTTAAGCATGACAACATAAGAATACCATTTGTATATTTCAAAGTTAGCCTTCTTTAAAATCCAGTTCTCTGTTCTACATTTATCTAGCACAGAATTTGTTTTTATGACTACAGTTCCATAAAAAAAATCTGTGGCAATTGTACATGAGTAAAGGCATTTGGCTGAGAGATATGGCCAGGCTGGTAAGAAAAACACTGGCTGAAAGTTTATAAACTTGTTAACCTTATCTAAGTCCTGATCTATTACGGAATGATTAGATGACTTCAGAAAATCTTCAGCTTTATCTTCTACAAAATGAAAACCATGTGAACAGCTTTACTGGGTACATAGGTGTCTAGGAGCTTGCAGCCTTATAGAAAGGTCCACAGATCATGATTTCTATTATATTTTTATTATGTTTATATGAGCCACAGCACAGTTCTGGGGGAAAGGGTTATAAAAGCAAATAAAATTCTAAAAGCTGTAAAGGAGCTGAAAGGAAGGGACTCATTTAATGCCTGGAACCAAAAATACATGATTTTGACACTTCAGACAGTGAAGGATTGATTGGTCAGCCTTCCTTGATGTGCCTTCTGCAGGGCAGCTGCCGTCTTAAAAGGAAGCCCATTTAACTTTTGGTATATGGGAAGCCTCGCTATGCCTTCCTGTTACCTCCATCCATGGAGCATCTTTCACAGCACAGTTATTCAAATCCTGGGAAAAATATGTTCATAACTTTTCTGAGTTTTTGTCTCTGTGTTTTGTTTGATCTCTGTACCAGCTGGGGAGCTGCAGAGAAACAGAACTATCAGGAAATAGAGAGAAGGGAATGAACTGGCTCGTGCGCTTGTGAGGTTGGCAAGTCTGAAATCTGTAGGGCAGACCTGCAGATGGATACAGCAATATCAGGCAGAATTCTTCTTTCTCAAGGAAACCTCAACTTTGCCCTTAAGGCCTTTTGATGGTTGAACAAAGTCTATACTGATTATTAAAGATAAACTCTTGTAAAGGCAACTGACTGTGGATATTAACCACATCTACCAACACCACCAGAACAACCCATAGGCTAGTGTTTGCTTGAAAAATTGACAATATCCCAGGGAACTTGACACATAAACTAATCATCACAATGTCCTTATCTACCCTATCTATTCTTATTTAAATGTTCCCTAGTTTGTCAATATCCTTATTAAAGTCAGAAGAACATGTCTAGAATGGGAACTCCAGATGTGATTCAATAGCACAGAGGTCAATATATCACTTCCTTTCTTTCGGCCTCACTGCTTCTACTGGCATAACCTCACCCAAGTAGGACAGAAAATGGATTAGTCATTTCCTGCAAAGCCTAGAGTGAACCAAAATCGCTGAGACTTTTAAACCAGTCTCTCTCATTCCACAATTTGGGAGGGAAAGAATTAATGAGTTGATCTGTCATGTCTCAAATGCAAACAGTTTCCAGCACAGAATTTAACTTTATTAGTGTATGAGCAACTTCTCCCAGCACCAATTATAGAGTTACAATATATCAGATGTGAACAAGGTCATAGAGGTTTGGACTTCCCTTTGTTTTATATTTGCTGAGTGCCTGCAGCTTTCTCCAGAGCAGTTTCCTATCCTTGCTGACAGTCAGCTTCATCTTTGGAAAGCTAACTATGAATAATTACATAATGAATTATCACCTACAGTACATGTGTATATTCATTTTACATACTTGCAGAGGGATCACATGCCTTGCTGTTACTACCATTTATTTGTCTTCCAGTCCTCACCACTTATTACATAGATATGTTCATTACCTCTTAATGGATGAGAAAATAGACTTAGAGGTTAAATTAGTTACTCAAGGTAGCACATCAAATATGTACAAGAAACAACACCTGAAAATGGATCTCCTAACAGGACCAAGATACTGAGATAAACACCAAGAATGGACTAAAGCTGAACTATAAGTGCTGGATGAGAAAGTTGAAACAGTACATGAAAAATGTAGTTACGATCTAGATGCAAGGAAGCTGGAACAGAAAATGAGAATATGAATTTTCCAAACATAGAATCTTCTCCTTCATCCAGACCCCACCTGGTGATAGGTGCACATGTAACAATTAACACAACAAAAGATTGTTGAACTTGATCCATTCAAGACACTTTACTTAGAGGTACAAGCAACACAAAGATGTCCAAAAAGAAGTCTTTATTCCTAAAGAATTTACAATCTGAAAAGGGTCACATATTATGAATCTAAAAGACCACAGTGCCTCTATCCAATCTTTCTTCGTGTCCTCATGATAGTCATGAGTAAAATATAAGCAATAAAATAGAAATAAGACAATTACAGGATAAATACAACTTTTTACAGAGAAAAGCCATTTGGGAGATCGTGATAGGAAGAAATTCAGTCCAAAAGAGGAAAATGATGAGAAAATGAGGACTGCTAATAAAAGTAGGTCAAGTGCTCCTTCGCTAGCCACAGAAATGTATTCCTGCCACCATCCTCATCATGCGTGTCTCCAGAGAAGAAAGATCAAGCAGGCGATAGCTAGAGCTAGACCAGTGACTCACCAGAAAGTAGCCACTGACAATATTAAAGCCCATTACAATTGAAGAGGTGAAACTAATGACAGTGGATGGGAAGGTGAGAAGAACCTGGAGATGAAATTGTAAGTGCATCACTGACAGTTGCTCAAGTCAAGCAAACGCCAAAGTCAAATAAGTTATTGGTCCAAGGACGGGCTAGAAATCTTACAACAGGCAGTTTTTGAAGTCTCATACACCCTCTTAGAAAAAGAAATAAGCAATAGTAGTGACCAAGAAATTAGTTCTACAGACCAAAATCTCAAGGGAATTCTCAGGGTAGAAATGAAGTCTTCCTATTTCGTGCTTATGTTACCAGTTTTTTCTTTTAATCTTCCCATATTATGGCAAAAAATATTCTTTTATATTTTTCATAATCCCAGAAAGGGAATACATCTCGTAGTAATTATCCACGAACATAGTTACTAGCTGAAATCATTGAAGATTCTAGGAACCATAGTCATACAAGAAGTACAAAGCAAAATGTGAGTTTGAGGGGGAAGATACTTTATAGAGTCATAGTCAGCATTTGTGAAGATGTTTTTAGGGTCAAGTTTTCAAC
Source organism: Erethizon dorsatum (assembly GCA_028451465.1). Classification (NCBI taxonomy): domain Eukaryota; kingdom Metazoa; phylum Chordata; class Mammalia; order Rodentia; family Erethizontidae; genus Erethizon; species Erethizon dorsatum. Next base: position 140,024,091 of record CM051823.1, on the reverse strand, counting down.
TTTGGGTAAGATTTGAACTACCAAAACCAAAGAATAAATGGCAGCCTTATTGACAAGAACACACGAGAAACCAGAGCTTTAATGGTCAAAGAGTGTGGGATTTGTTAGGCAAAAACTTCAACCAATCTCTTTGGGTTCATATATGACACAAAAATAGACAAGTGGTTGAGAATGGGGTTGCAAATTTTGCTGGCACCAGAGCACAAGAAAAGCCGAATAAAATGCTAAACAAAGTGACTTAGACTTTATTCAGTAGTCAATGAAGAGTCATTGAGGGTACCAAGCAAGGCAGGAACATGATCAAAACTATGTCTTATGAAGAGGAATCCAAGTGTAGAATGGATTGGAAGGGGACAAAGGAAGGAAGGGAAATGAGTAAGAAGGCTGCTGTGATGGTTTTTTGTCATCACAATCTGTGACTCTTGAGTTTCCAAAGACTGATCCCCGTAGGACTGAGAAAATACTCCTAAGTTTTTCCGTCTTTCATTCAACTACTAGTGTTTCTTTAATACTCAGCTCACCATAAACATTGGGCTCCAAATCTGTTGTTCTCAATACTTTAAAGTTTTTGTTTTGTTGTGATTTTATTTTATTTTATTTTATTTTATTTATTTATTTATTTTTTTTTGTGGGTACCGGGGGGTTGACCTCAGGACCTCTCGCGCCAACAGGCACCCGTGCCGCTGAGCGATATCACCGGCCCCTTTTTCGTATGTGGGATCTGGGAGTCGAACTCGGGCCCTCGCGCTTGCAAGGCAGGCGCTTATGCCGCTGAGCCATCTCACCGGCCCCTTGTTGTGATTTTATTAATCAACAGATCTACAAAAATGCACTCAAGCAATTTTATATCGTGTTTTTTGGAAAATTCTTCCTAATTTTTCCATTAGTCAAGATTAATTTCTCTTACACTCAGAACTCTTGCTTTCTATTTTTCCACAAACTTGAAATGCTTATTTTATTTAACTATGGATATGGACAGATGATTTTTTATAAAAACTTTATTATCTTTGGCACTGAGTGGAATGCTCAGGAAGAGCTGCATTGAGGAAATGAAATCATGGTCATGATCAGTCAAGGATGTAATTAAAGACTATAAGAGCCACAACTGTGCAAACAATTTGAGTTCAAACAGTTTGACAGTTTTTATTGCCATGTGCAATCTATATCACACAATGAACACTATCGTTTCCAAAAAAAAAAAAAAAAAGCCCCAACTTTATCTCATGTATTTTTGAATAGGGGATGATATTTAACAGGTGTGTCCTGGTAAGCCATACTGGTTTGAAATATTGAAATATTTCCATGGTGGTTGGTGAGTAGCCAATGTCCAGATCTCCCAACAAACCAGCTCCTCATCCGTTTCCGAGGACTCTTCAAGAACTGTCCATAACCTTTGAGCAAGCAAAGGGATAAAGCTAGTACATCAGGGACCCTAAAATCCCTGCCTGAGTCCTACAGTGAACATCTCTGCTTGGCATCCCTGCTATTCACAAGGTGAATGCAATATCTTGAATTATTGTACTTACTGATAAAAACTTTCTTTTCCCCTCTAATTTCATTCCTAGCATCTAGCTACACCATGACACATTTTTAAAAGCACTTTTTCTGGAATCTGTGATTCTATCTCTCACTTCTGCTTTTTCTTGTTTTGTGTTTTGTTTTGTTTTGATACAAGGTCTTGCTCTTTATCCCAGACTAGACTGAAACTCTCTGTGTGGTCCAGGTTGGCCTCAAATTTGCAATCCTCCTGCCTCAGCCTCTGGAATGCTGGGACTGTAGGCATGGACCACCATGCCCAGCTAGCTTTTGCTTCTGAACTATGTGCACTATTATCTTAAGTTTCTCCACATGACAAGAAGTATAACTGCAGGTCTTTCCTCAGGGCACAGCCTCAGAGCTCGTAATACAGACAGAAAGAGAAAGACTCCTCCCTCACAGATTCAGTATACAAAAAAAAAAAATCAGAGAAGGATCTGATTGGCTCTGTTTGGGTCACATGGCCAGAGGCATGGCGATTTGTAATTGCCTTTGTCTAAATCTCATACTTATTCCTCTGGTCAAACCCAATGTACTGTCCTTGACAGGTCTCCAAAATCATAGTATTTGAGATGAGTAGTTCCCAAGTGAGAAGGTGAGCATGGGCTGTTTTCACCTGGCAAAGGGCACCAGGATGACAAGAACAAGGACTGTTTCAACACCAGACTTGCTGAGCAGAGCTAAGCAGGTGTTTCTATTTTTCTTACCAGATTGTAACATAGTGCATATGGAACATCTGCTAAGTCACATTTGTAGGTAGGTGCAATACCTGATTCATTTTGATTGTTGGTTTTATAGTAAACGATTGGCAACAAGCACGATGATCAGAAATTTCTATAAATCACCTTTTCCTATAAACCTTCCTATATGAAGTTCTCCATAGAAAACTGAAAACCTTTTTTTGAAGTTTAATGAAGGCCATGTAATTCACTAAATACATATATATGGACTGCATGTCCTATTCCCTCATTTTTTTCTTCAACAAGTTAAGTCAGTCTGCCCAATATCTATACCCACTGGCAGAATGCATCGTATCTGAAGATGATGTGACCACCAAGGATAATGATCCTGGGATCCTTCTCTGATTTATCGTTATTTTGATTGTTTAAATGCATCTGTCCTGAAAAATATCCTTTTTTCCTCTCCACTTATACAGACTCATGTTAACAGTCATTTTTTCTATCTCAGTTGTCCTGAGGCCACAGTAAGAATTCCAATTTCAGCAATTTCCATATGATCTCCGAACATCTGCAAAACAGTCTCCGCCCATTCTCCAATCATCTTCTACATTTCAAAACTAAACACAATTCTTGGACAGAGTAGGTACTCAGTAAATATCTATTTCTTAGCTTTAGCTCTTGTCTTGTTTTCAGGGAACAATTAAATCTTACCATTTTCTTCATTTGTGAAACATGAAGTAGGGAAAAAATAGAATACAGAAATAGAAGCCATTACTGATACAGCACAAGCACAATTTGGAGGAAAGCTGTTTTTGTATAAAACTGAAACTGAGTGTGCTGTGTAGTTTTATATGAGGACTCCATGATTGAGCAGAAATGTCAGAGTGGTAATAAGCCCTCTGTTTGAATGGTAATAATCTTCTCTTTCATTTACCATTTTCAATTTAATTAAGTAATATGTACAGTGCAAGTAATGAGACTTGCTCTTAGTCTTTATCTTTGCGATGTAAATGGATTTTCTAACAACTGGCCTTAAGACCACAAGATTATTTTAAAAGGCTGAGGTTTTTTGTTTGTTTGTTTCAGTTTTTCTAATAGAGGAAATACAGTTGTAGAAGAATGTGATTGGAATGACGAACAGGGAGAAAATATACTGAGGAAAGCAAATGTTCTTTTATCATGCATTCATTCAACAAACCTATGCTGAGTCTTGTACACCATAGAGGTCGGAGATCCAAGTCACGTTAGTACTCCTGTGGATGAATAGCCTTGAATCTGTGATGTGGCCAGAAGGCTTTCACGATCTTCTTTGTACCTGCTCCACAGTCTTTATAGTACAGATAAATATATAGACGTTCAAATGCATTAAGTGTCTTGCTCAAGGTAGTTGCAAAATTAGAACTGGAATCCAATTCTCTTAATCCAGTTCATTGTTCATTTGTATAGGAAATCATTTTATATGTCTTAGTTTTTTTGTTTGTCTTTGCAGCACTGGGGACTGAATTTGGGACCTTGTACATGGTAGGCAAGTGCTCAACACTCAGCTGCAGCCCCAGTGCTTTTTTTTTTTTTCAGTTAATTTTTTGAGACAGTCTTTTGCTAAATTGACCAGATGGACTCAAACTTACCATCCTCCTGCCTCAGCCTCCTGTGTAGCTGGGAGTACATTAGTGTACCACCACACCCAACTACATTTTCTCCGGCCCTGAAATTTCAAAAATTTAAAAGCCATCGGTAACCTTGCACATTTTAAAGCTCTCCTGGTGTAGCCAGGAAGGAGACTCATGGAGGAGGTGGGCCTTCTTGAGGCCTCTTGGTAGACAGTGCTACTCTTTTGGCTTGGTTACTATCCCCCTGGACCTACTCTACTCCATCCGGAACGCAGCACCTCTGACCAGGCCACCATAAAGTTTAGACTCCTTCAGCCTCCCCTCCCTGTGAGCTGAGGGCAGCAGGTCCCTTGACACGAGACCCTCCTACCAATCTGGCTATGTATCTTGCCATCCATGTATCATCCCCAAGGCTGGTGCTCACTACAGTCATGCCTTGAACCATGCCACCCTCTGTATTGAGACCATGCCTTATCCTCCTTGTCCCCAAAGATGAATTCATGCCACCTTTAACACTTTTCAACCCTTGAATTCCTTGTTGGTCTCTCCTGTAAGAATCCAGGTTGTTTCATAAAGACAGAATTACCTCTTCATTTTTATTCCTTGCACTTTGAATAGTACCTAGCATGGCACTGAGCCAATCAACAGAGCTTTCATCACCTCCTGTGCCAGGAGTTGAGCTAAGCTCTGGTGTGATGGCGAGTCTCTTTTCTTGGGAGCATCAACTCAGAATAAAGGCAAATAGGAAATGGGGCAGAAATAGTCCAGGAAGGGGGAATGTGGGTAGCAAACTTTGTTAATGTCCAGTTAAAGAATATATGAGAGATAGTAATGTTTCTTATGAAATTCGCATTCTAAGAACGCAAATAAATAACACTGAATGAATATGGGTGCTCAGTTGAACAAATGGGTCACCATGAGTCTCCATACTGGCTACTCCAGGTGAGCTTTAAAATGTGCAAGGTTACTGGTGGCTTTTAAATTTTTGAAAATGGGTCAAGGGGAAGAAGCTGGACAGTAGATAATCGTCTCCAGTGCATACCTGAGCAGGATTCCCAGATGGACATGTGGGTCAGAGGGAAGGGTTTGTACACAATGGAAGCCTCATGATTTTTTTTTTTTTTTATACCAGGGATTGGACCCCAGGTCTTCACAGTAAGCCACATCCTCAGGCATTTTCCATTTTTTAAATTTTGAGAGAAGATCTCACTAAGTTCCCCAGGCTTGCCGTCCTCCTGCCTCACCTTCAGAGCACTGGGATTACAGGCATGCATCACATGAGTCCATTCTTGTGAGAACTGCAAATCAGTTCCATGGGGGAGAGCTGTGTGCATAGGGAACAACAAAAGGTCTAGATCCTTGAGGCCTCTTGATGGGACTTGGTGTCCCAGGCTAAGTATCTGGACTTTAACATGATAGGTGTGGGCCAGGAATTCAATGGATTGCATCCAGTATTTTAGAAGAATAGACTAGAATAGAAAATGTCAACGCATTTCATGTAAAATAGATAAGATTTTTGGGGGGGAGGGACAAGTAACTTCTGTTACATTTATCATAACTACCTTCCTGCCTTTCTTACTGTGCATTAATCCAGACCAAACAGGTACCAGCAACAGCACAGGTAGCAACAAAATCAGCTTTTGTATTTGGAAAGATACTATCATTGCAATGAGGGAAACAGATCAAAAGGGCAAGATGATTTAGGGGGTGGCTGTGGAAGCCCAGAAGGAAGACGGTACAGTAGTGATTCCTGGATGGGGAAAAATATGCAGGTTTAAGAGCTAAGTGATAGATTTGATGATTCATCCCCCCTTTCCATTCCCAATGCTACTGCTTTTGTTTGGCCCTTACCATTTCTTTTTCTTTTTCTTTCTTTTTTGTGGGTACCAAGGATCGACCTCAAGACCTCATGTGCCAGCAGGTGACCGTGCTGCTGAGCGATATCACCGGCCCTTTTCTTGTATGTGGGTTCCGGGAGTCAAACTCGGTCTCTCACGCTTGCCAGGCAGGCGCTTATGCCGCTGAGCCATCTCACCGGCCCACCATTTCTTTTTCTAACCAATTCTTGACTCATCTCAGCTACTTACATTCTTCCTAATCCACCCTTCACACTGACAGTTCCACTATCCTGCTCAAATCACTTCCGAGGCCCCCTCATTGTCCCGTGATTCAAGCTTTCTATCTATAGATTTTAACTTCTTAAAAAAAAAATACATACACACACAGAGTTTATTTATTTTGCCTCTCGTTTTGGTTTTTTAAACACCCCATGCAGATTTCTGCCTCTGTATCTTGCCTTTGCATTCTCCTCTGTTGGAAATGCCTTTCCCCTTTGTCTTTACCTGCTTTTCTTTAACTTAACCTTCAGACTCAATTTAACCATCACTTCCTCCAGGAAGCCTCCCCTGATTTCTCCCAACTGGGCCAAATTCACTGTATCTTTTCTCCCATGGCAATTTGCATAAAGTTCTTATGGAATGGAGCCCAAACTAGAATAACACATATTCACCAATGCAAAGGATTAGACTTCCTTGCATCATCTCATTATCTCCATCTTACGAATGTAGAAACTTAGTTGTAAGGAGGCTGACAGTTTTGCAGGTGGTGGTTCTGGGCTTTTTAACCCAACAGAATTGTTCTAGAGCTCACGCTGTTGGCTGATTGCTCCATAATACATTTCTTATGCTGTGAGAGTCCACAGGCTCCTGGATTGGGGCCACTTTGAAATGCAGGCTTCTTCCCTCAGAGGTCAACCTGATACTGCTTTGCGTCCCCACCACATAGTACCAGGCCTTGGTACTATGTTGGTACTATGTTGTTGGCCTCGGTTAGAATCTTCAAATGCTGCGGAGTCCAGGTGGTCCCTATTTAAGATGGTTCAATTTAGGGTTTTTCAACTTTACCCTGGTACAAAATTGATGTGCATTCATTAGAAACTATACTTGGCAATTTGAATTTTGATTTTTTCCTGAGCTAACAATATGTAATGAGATCCTCCTTCCTAATGCTGGGCTGCCAAAGCTCCAGTCAGACACAGGATCATCAGGGGAAGCAACCGATACTCTGCGGGTGACTCTGTTGCTAGCCCGGAGGTCCGGCAGGTTGGGTGTATGAAAAGCATTTTGAGCTTACCTTGTTTGCAGTTTACCACAGGTTTATCCAGTCATAACCCCATTAGTAAGTTGAAGAGCATCTGTATATACCAGTGAGGTGGGGACGGAGAAGTGTCAGCAATGAGGTTTACTGGCCACTTCATTAACACAGGTTTCAATATGTCACCAGCCACCGAGGTCCACACGCTCACGTTCATTTCCTCACCACTGACAAATCGAGGAAGCCACTGATTTTCATAAAAAGGAAAAAGGATTTATTCAAAGCTAGCTCTGAGGGGATGAAGGGGCCTCAACACCGATCTCACTGTGTACAGGTGTGTGAGGGTCTTTCATAGCAAGAGCAGTGGGACCAGAAATACAGTGACACACACAACACGCCCTTCCATGTTGTTTCATCCCTTCCTGGACCCTGTGCCCCGCTCCCTCTCTTGCCTGTGCAAATGAAACTGGACTTAGATCTCCTGGTGCCAGAATCTGCATGTTCTGCTCCTTCATCTGGGCTGAGGACACATAGGGGTGGTGGTTTATACTTTGGGTTTGAGGAAGTTTGGAGAAGCCACTTTTCTCCAAAGGAAAATAACAATAACAACAACAACGACAACAAAAAACCTAAGCTCTAAAGTTCTATTTTTCCATGCAGGTTACAGTTGGAGTGAGATTCTTTTTGTCATGTTCTGCACTTTAGTCCCAGCAAATGTTAAGCAATTCATAAATACTGTTTAATGAGTACATTGCAATAGGTTGAGGAGAAAATGTGAGGTTAGAAAACGGAGATCATTTTTTCATGAGGCTTGGTGAGGAAAGAAGAGGGTTGGGGTGGTGGGGAAAGGGGGTGCTGGAACAAAGCAGAGTTTGTGGGTGTAAAGGGGCTGTTTTTAGTTAGCTTGGTAGCTTTTTGAGATGGTGCAAGAACAGTGTGTTTAATACGCTAAGAGACGGTAGCCTAGAGAGAGAGAAAGAAGTTAAAAATACTGGAAAAAGGATTTCTTGGAGGAGGCAGGAGAGGAAGTTTCCAAAGCTTGGTGGATTAGTTGTGGACAGGATGCCAGGCCTTTCCCCAGGGATTAGTCCCGAGTCTCTGTTTTTCTTGAGTCTTTCTTTCCAGTTCGAAAAGCAAATAATCCCACACTGTCTCTCAGAATTAGTAGCTGGAATAATTCTCTCCTACTACTGTTTGTTTGTTTGTTTGTTTGTTGAATGTTCTAAATCCAGAAAGGATCAGTCCTACAATTTAAAGAAAGAAAGGAAACAAACTACCTCCATTTCAAAAGGAAGAGCCATGTTAGTGAATTCTTGAGATTTGGCTGTGTAACACTTGCGGGGTGAGTGTGGTGGGATTCTCAATGAAGAGACAGAGGAAGGCAGCTTTCTAGTTCCTGAGCCGGAAGTTCAGGGTGAGGACACTGGTGGAGGGGAAAGGACTGGCATCCCTATGAGGGATGAAACAGGAGTACTGCCTGTTGAAGAGAGTGAGTAGAGGGATGTGCTCCTTCCTTCCTTCCTCTTCCCAGTAGGCTTCCCTGTGGACCTGTGCCCCAGGCTAGGCCTAGAGAAACATGTACAAGGTTAGACCAGAGAATCTAGAAGTGGAGCAAGTGGAGCAAATAAAAAGAAAGGACTAGGAAATCCCAAGGGCAATAGCATGTAGGGATGGGAAATTCCAAAGGCCACTCAGTCCTCTTAACATGCCTGTTTCCGGGCAGGTATTTCAGTAAGGAAAAAGGTTAAATAGAACGTATTTCTTTACTTTGGTAGAGCTTCTTAGAAAACCACGTTGACATCCAAAAATAAGTACATAGATTTGTTACCAAAAATAACCAAACAATTCCTATTTTTACTGGTTATTTTAGTTGTAAAGCCATAGACTATCTTCTGGGGAACTGTTTTTAAATTGAAAAAACAAGCCTGGTGTGGTGGCCCATGCCTGTAATTCCAGCACTTTGGGAAGCTGAGGCAGGAGGACCACAAGGCCATGTCCTCTCTGGGCAATTTAGGGAGACCCTGTTTCAAATTAAAAAGGTAGGGGATGCAGCTCCATGTGAAGGCCCTGGGTTCAATCCACAGTACCACAAGCCACAACAAGAAAAGCCTAAGAAGCTATTCTTACCCTTACAAGTCCAGTTGGAAATACAACAGAGGCAACATAATAGAACCAGTTAGCAGAAAAGTCCTGTGGTTTTATACAAGCAATAAACACTGCACATGTCCAGAGAAAAGAAAGCTGTATAATGACCATGTGTAGGAAGACATCAGATGTTACTGTTACTGACCTTATCTTCCAGTATTGTCATATTTTAGGAGATGTGCTATGAAGCCACTCCAAGCACCAGTGAGATGACTTTGCTGCCAGAAGCCTTCTCCTGAATTGCATTTGTCATAATTAGCTGCTCACAGGCCTCCTTCAGAAAAGGAGTAGGTATGAGGGGGTACCTTTCATAATCGATCGAATTGCCAAGGATTTTTACTAGAAAACTGGGTTGCCCACATCTGAATTGGAAGTTATGGTGGTCTCATATAAACAGTCAGTTTTCCATATAAGAAGATGCCTCTTTGTAAACTGCAGAAGTTGCATTCCACTTCACGTTCCCTGGAATTTTGAGAAGTACACAGCTTTTTACACCAGGAAACAGGGGAGCCGAAGACAGCAGGTCTGGCCATCAGATTCACATATAAGTGCCTGGCGCTCTATCATTTTTCTGCATCTGTTGATATCATTATCAGCTAAACCATTTTTAAATGAAGAATCATATCTGTTTGCTATTGCATAATAGGAAAAAAAACCACAAGTGGAAAATCCCTAGAAGCTGGCCAATCTCCTTAATCACATTTGGCAGTCTTCTAGTCTGGGGGATTATTGCTCTGGATAGCATTTTTTTTTTTTCAACAAAATTAATAAAACCAAGGCAAGCTGGATTTAGCAAGAATTTGGATTAATAGTTTAGGTACACACTGTTCAGTCTGAATGTCTGAGGGGTAAAAGTAGGGCCTTAGTTTTTCACCTCAAAGTCTTTGGATGTAGAAGTCTGGTTCACTTGAGAAGATTCTTGATTTGTTTGTGATGAGAAGGATGTCTTGCTCCAGTCTGTGCTTGTTTACGATGCTCTATGCAAAAGGTTATGCAGCTTGAATCAAACAATGCGGCCCAGGTGGCAGCAGAGCCAGGGCAGCTGCTCAGCTCCCCCAGGGCCACCAGTGGTGCTGGTCTCTGAGGGGCTCCCTAGCCACTCACAGTCACCCCTGCCCTCAAAGCAACTCCAGGCCTCCAGAAGCACAATGGGCCTGTTGGAGCTTGAATTCTCTAAAGGGCCAGAGGGATGGATCCTCTCTCAGCAGTTTTGCTTGATCCCAAGGCCAGAGAGGCAGCCTCTGTGTCTACTCAAGCTCTAGCTGCTCTCTGGGATCATATAAACACCATAAACCCTGTCCTTAATGGGCCCTATAAAAATCACTTGTGAGGCCATCAAGCTAGTGAGAAGTGCCAGGGAGTAACAGGGAAGGGACAAATTGAGAATTTAGCTAAAGGAGATGAAATATTCAAGACAAACATGCAAAAAACAAAACAAAACAACAACAAAACACAAGGGTCCTGTTAGAAAATGTACTGTGATACCCATTCTTGTAGCACCCTGATTGATGCTTCTGGAGAAAGGGACATTTCTCCATTTCCCTTGCTACACCTTTTGTGGAAGGAGAAGATCCTATTCCTATGTCCAAGGCTCAGAAGGGGTTTATTTGTGAGGTGCATTTGAAATCACGGGCCTTTATAATGAAATAACCATTGCTGCACATCATGGTGGAGTGAAATAAGGCAGAGAACACATACCCTTTCTTAGAACATTTGAGTAAATCACATATTTCTCTAAACTTCAGTTAAATGCGTATGATACAGTCTAATAATCAAATCCCCAGAAATATACAGTTAACACCTAGGCACATACTTCCCAAATAAAGCCACAAAAATCATTGTTTTGTTTTGTTTGCTTTCCTGGAAGACTTCAATAAAATGTGATTATTTGCTTTAAATTTCAAATTATATTTGCACCTTGGATCTTCCTTCTAAAATCCAGACTTGGTGATGCGCCTCTTCATTTGGAGCTCTGTTAGCCCCGGCTCTGAGCTCACCTACCAGGGCTTCCTGAAAAGCCACCCCTGAAGCCCTCCTTTCTACCCCCACCATCCTAAACATCTGCCTCTGCTTTTCTTTCCACTTTCCATACTAGACTTTACTTATTCTATCTAATAAATAATGTGTCCTGTAATAAATAAACATATTCCCCTAGCCATAACTCAAGCTCCATAGGGCAAATTTTAGGAAGCCCAGGGGATATTTACATTTCAAGATACTCAGAGACTTAATCAGTGAGGCCATAAACTTGCAAACATATTTGAAAATAAATCTATTTAAATCCTGCTCATAATAACCCCAAAGTTAAATCTACTTGGCAAAAGAGATACTGAAAGAAAGCCAGAATAAAAAGATTAACTTTAAATTCAGGTTTGGAAACAAAGCAGGAATGATTACCAATCTCAAGCTCAAAACCCTCTGAACAAGAATAATAAAAAATATTTTCCATCTCTAATGAAATTGAATACTTTCTAGATTGATCAGAAACACATTAAGACTAACATCAGAACGAGAGATTCTATTGTCTCATAGTTTCAGTTTCATTTCAACTTCCATTGATGAATCAAACACACTTTTTTTCTTTTCTTTTTTAGTGGTGCTGGCAATCACATGCAGGGCCTCACACATGCCAGGCGAGTGCTCTACCACTGAGCAGGACCTCCAGCCCCTCAAGTGCACACTTTCAAATATACTTACTGATACGCTTATGAGGGCCTATAGGCAAGAAGTACTGATGGAAACCTCAAAATTGAACCTTGGGATACTAAACTCAAAAAGATATTTTAAACAGCTATTGACAAAAGTACATGTAAATAAAGCAATTAAAAGACACATGCAGGCAAAGAAAGATGATTTTGTTTTAGAATTTATAAACTTTAAATACAATTATTCTTTAAAAATTAAGACAGTATGTTATAAAAGGAAGAAAAATAAAACACTCGTGATCATAACAATGAATACAACAGTATCTATTTTGCCTCTTTTTCTATTGCTTTATCTATAGATAGTATATATTTTTTACCTTTGTAATTATAGCAATCAAACATTTCTGTATCTATCTTTCTTCAGATATTGTGTTTTAAACATTTTCCATATCATCCCAGTCTTCGTAATAGTTACATTTGGTAATTTCGTAATATTCCAGCGAGTGATATGATAAATGGTTTAAGCTTTCTTTTACTATTGCAATTTTAGTTTATTCTTGGTGTATTTTTTAATCGATTGTAGCATTGCTAACTAAAATTCAACACTGTGATTTTATCATTTCGTCCTTTCGCTATATGCTGATTTCACTAATTGATAAATATAAAAGAATCCACAAGAGTCTTCTTTTTTAGGGGATGCTGAGGATTGAACCCAGGGTCTTGCACATGTTAGGAAAGGGCCTACCACCGAGCTACACCTCCACCTCTTCAGGAGTCAATAAAAGAACGCAAGTGATATTGTAAATTCTAAGCATTGGGTGCCAGTTTTATAGTATGCCAGTGCTTCTCAGAAATTGCACATGTATAAGCTCTAGATTCAAGGCACGTGTGTCCTACCTCTTCTCCATACCAGCAGGGTACCCTGGGGAAACTGGCTTCATCTATCTGTGCCTCTGTTTCCCCGTCTCTAAAATTATACTAATAATTTTATCTATCTTCAAAGTCTGTTCTGAAGATTTAAAAAATGATATATTTTAAATATTTTAAAAAGCATTTTCCAACCAGGAATAGTGGCACACACCTGTAATCTCTACATTGGGGAGACAGAGGCAGGAGGCAGGAGGATCACAAGTTCCAGCCCAGCCTGGCTATATAATGATTTAGCAAAACATTGTTTAAAAATTTAAAAAAAAAGGGCCGGTTATACATCTCAGTGGCATAAGCGCCTGCCTGGCAAGCGCGAGGTCCTGAGTTCTGCTCCCGGTACCCACATAAAAGGAAAAAAAAAAAATTAAAAAGTACTGAGGATGTAGCTTGGTGAGAAGGCCTTGGTTTCAGTTCTCAATACTGAAAAAAAAAGTACTATACTATTTAAAATGCTAAAAATATCATTTCTTATACTATTAGGCTAGCTCTGTGTGTGTGTGTGTGTATGTGTGCCTTAATAGGAATTCTACACGAAAGCAAGACAAGTGGTAAGTTTCAGAACTTGGAAAACAAACTTGAGATGATTTCTCTTCTTGTTTCTTTCTTTCGTTCTTTTTTTTTTTTTTTTTTTTTTGGTTATTTTGAGAAAGGGTCTTGCTATGTAGTTCAGGCTGTTCTTGAACTCACTATGTAGCCTAGACTGGCCTCAAACACGGTGCTCCTCCTGCCTCAGCCTCTCAAGTGCTGGGATTACAGGCGTGCACCACCATGCCTGGTGAGATGATTTCTTAACGAGAGCAATTTCTTACAAACAAGTTTTTGCAATAGTGATATACATATTAACTTGCTTAGAAACTATTAGGTACTGAGCAATGGGGTTAGTGTTTTCTCCAGTAAGCATAACTAGCAACCTACCTTAGGAATGTGTGAACTATCATTGTATTCGCTTAACCATAATCGTAAGACTCTAAGTAAAACAGCCACCACCTACTGAACACCAACCCTGTGCCAGACAAGCACTTGGACATTTGAAAACCTTGTAGGGCTGCAGATATAGCTCAGTGGTAAAGTGTTTGTCTAGCATGTACAAGGTCCTAAGTTCCATCCTCAGCACTGCAAAGGCATGAAACAAGATAAAACATTGTAAATTTTACAACCTCAGAGGAAATATTACCCTAATCTTACAAATGAGGAGACAGTAGAGATAAAACAAGCTACACACACACTGCTGGCCAGTGGCTGATCAGCATTGACCAATTTGGATTGTGTGAAGGTTTAGAAAGTTTTAAAACCAAATTATCCTTTCATGTGTATCCATTCCAACAAGTTTCCCACCAGAGCCTCATTAAACATCAAAGGAAGACGAATGCAATTGTTTTTCTCCTTTCTTTTGTACTCTGTAGGTACGAAGATGGATCAAGAGCCCAATGGTCAGTGTGGACAAGCATCAGAGTCCCAGCCTGAAGTATACTGGCCCCTCCGGGGTGCACATCCCTCCCGGGGAGTCTGACTTTGAGCACGCCTTGTGTCAGACATGCCTGGGTGACCATGCTTTCCAAAGAGGGGTGCTCCCTCCAGAAAAGGAGTCGTGCTCATGGGAAATCCAATCTGCATGTGAAGTAAGTTTGTTTTTGCTCTGAACCCTTTCTATTAGAAGGATTCTAAACCTTTCTCTTTGCTCCAAAAATGTTTTAATACAAATTTATAAAGCTTCTGAGGAAGATGCCGAAATGCAGCCTTTGTTAGCCCATTTTTGCTGATTTTTTAAAAAACAGACCTTATAGTTTAGATAGTTTCAGGTTCCCAGCAGTACTGAGCGGAAGACAGAGGTTTTCCATTCACCCCGCCCCTCACACATGCACAGCCACCTCCATTATGGAGATCCCTCAGCAGAGTGGCACATTTATTACAATCAATGAACCTACGTGGACACATCATTATCACCCAAAGTCCATGGTTCACACTGGGTTCGCTCCTGGTGTTGTACATTCTACGGGTTTTGACAAATGTCAAATGAAATGATTCCACCAGTATAGTATCACACAGAGCAGTTTCACTGCCCTGAAAATCGTACGCCCTCTGCCTAGTCCTCTCCTCTGCACCCGAACGCTTGGCAGTCATTGATCTTTTTGCTATCTCCATAGATTTGTCTTTCATGGAATGTTATATAGTTGGAGTCACACAGTATGTTGTATTAATGTTTATGCTGCTCTAAGAGTGACACAGCTATGTGTTCATTACCTAGAAATTCCTCATTAGTTGTTTAGCCACCTAGAGCTATGCCCTAAGCCCTACATTTCATAATCTACAAAGTTCCATGCAAATATACGTCATTATTATTTATGCTTATTACAGTCAATTTTTGGATAATGCATAAAACAAATGATAATAGCCATTTATATGTTCATAGCTACCACTGAAATGTTTAGCTCAACATGATTCAACCCATTTACAGAGTACTTTATCAACTTTTCACTATTTTTCCAAGTTCACACAGACTCATAATTTTACTGGCATTTTTTTCTGCTACTCCAAGAGCTTTGGGGTTTGCTTGTTTGTTTGTTTAGTCAGTCTAAGAGACAATAGTTAACTGACTCATTTCGCAGGTTCTAAGGTTTCAAATAATTAAGGTTGTATTTTTAACTTATCCTTAATTAGGTTCATATTTATTTTGATTTTTAAAAAAAATTAGATAAAATTTTATATTATTTTGATTATCAGCATATTGTCATACAAATACAGCATTTAGAAGATACAACATATTATTACAAAGTGTAGTTAATTGCAAGGGATCTTCCAACAGCCTGTTTCAAGTCAGTACATATACCATGACAAATGTCAACCGCTACCACTACCTTCCCTCCTTGTTTTAACCAGGGAAGCATTTCTAGAGACAAAGGAACTATTGTCCGTGTTAAAAGATTAAAGGCATCTAATCTGACCTTCATTTAACCCTGGGATATTATGTAATGTCTTCAAATCTGTTTCTTCATGGAACAGTAATACTAACTTGTTTACTTTCTGCAGCTATTGGAAAAATCAGAAGAGGTAATGTGTATGAAATGTGGCATATTCTAAGTAAGTGTTCTATCACTGAGCTATACCTTAAGCCCTACATTTCATAATCTATGAAGTTCCATGCAAATATATATCATTATTATTTATGCTTGCTGATTTATATATTAGCTAAGCTTGTGCATCAGACTCTGGCTCAATCCCAGGTTGATCATAAAAGACAATAAGTAGATTCTAAACACAACAGTTGGCATAATTTTTCTGTAAAAGACCAGATAGTAAACATTTTAGGCTTTGCAGGTCATGCAATCTGTCATTTCTATTCATCTCTGCCCTTGTAGGGACAGCAGTTATAGGATAATTTGTAAATGAATGAGCCTGGCTGTGTTCAAATAAAACTTTTTTATCTACAAAGACTTTTGGTCAATACTTTCAAAACTTTATACAGATTTAATGCAATCCTGATAAAAATATCAACAGCATACCTCTCAGAACTGGAGAAAACAATCCTAAAATTCATATGGAACCAGGAGAGGCCTAGAATAGCGAAAACAATTCTGAGCAACAAAGGCAAGGCAGGGGCATCACAATCCCTGACTTGAAATTATAATACAAAACTACTGTGATAAAAACAGCATGGTACTGGCAAAAAAACAAAAACAAAACAAATAAACAAACAAAAAACAGACCTGAGGATCAATGGAACAGAATAGAAGATACCGAAACAACTCCAAGCACACTCAGCTACCTTATCTTTGACAAAAAGGCCAAACACCTTCACTGGAAGAAAGATAGGTTAATAAAAATGATGTTGGAAAAACTGGCTTTCCACATGCTGAGGATAAAGCCTAGACCCAAATCTCTCACCATGTACTAAACTAAAATCAAAATGGATTGAAGATTTAAATTTTTTTTCCTGGGTGAAACTTTTATTTTTTTATTTAATTTATTTTATTGGTACTCTTTTGACTTACATAATGATCACATTCATCATAGGGAACTTGTACCTGTACATAATATATCTTCATTCTTCTTTTTTCCCCCATCCTCCTCCCCTCCCTTCAACCCTTCTTCCTCTACTTATTTGCTAAAGCTTTGTTTCCATTTTTTTCTTCTATTCTCTTTTCCTTTTCCCTTCCTTCCTTTCCCCTGTGACCCCTCCCTTGTTACCCTTCCCATTTGAACATTTTTTCTTTCTTTCTTTTTCTTTCTTTCTTTCTTTCTTTCTTTCTTTTTCTTTCTTTCTTCTTTTTCTGAGACAAGGCTTTGCTATGCAGTTCAGGCTGGCCTTGAACTCATTTTGTAGCCCAGGCTGGCCTCGAACTCACAGCAATTCTTCTGCCTCAGCCTCCCAAGTGCTGGGATTACAGGCGTGCATCACCACATCTGGCTCCATTTGAGTATTTTCTTCCCACTTCCAAATCTCTATCCTTCATTTTGCTACTTATTTACCCTTTCAGTTTCTCACACAAGAAAAATAATGTGATATTTAAACATGTGTGCCCTATTTATTTCAATTAGAAGCATGATCTCAAGGTGCATTCATTTACCTAGAAATGTCTCAAGTTTATCCTTCTTTATGGCACAGTAGTACTCTATTGCATGTAAAAACCACATTTTCTTTATCTATTCATCTGTTAATGGGCATCTGGGCTATTTCCAAGATTTAGCTACTATGAATCATGTTGCTATAAACATGAGTGTGCATTCTTTTCGAAGATCTAAATACTAAAACAGAAGCAGTTAATCTGCTGGAAAATAGGTAAAACTCTTGAAGACATAAGTGTAGGCAAAAACTTTATGAACAAAACCCCAGTCACACAGGAAATATTACAAAGAATCAACAACTGGGATCTCATCTTTTTAAAAAGCTTTTGCACAGCAAAAGAAACCACTGAAGAGTGAAAAGACAACCCACAGAGTGGGGAAACATTTTTACCAGCTGTTCCTCAGACAAAGGACTAATATCTAGAATGTATAAAGAACTCAAAAAAATCAGACCCCCAAATTTAAAGACCTAATCCAAAAATGGACATCTGAAATGAACAGACACTTCTCAGATGAAGAAGTACAAATAGCAAATAAATATACGCAAAAATGTTCGACATCACTGGTCATTTGTGAAATGCAAATTTAAACAGCACTGAGATTTTATCTTACTCCAGAAAGAATGACTATTATCAAGAAATCAACCAATAACAAATGCTGGCAAGGATGTGGGGAAAAAGGAACACTTCTCTATTGTTTGTGGGAATGTAAATTGGTACAACCACTATGGAAATCAGTATGGAGATTCCTCAGAAAACTAAAACTAGAGGTTCCGTTTGACACAACTATTCTCCTTCTTGGCATCTTCCTGAAATAGTTAACAGCATCATAGCATGGTGATATACCTACACCCGTGTTCATAGAGACACTATTATAGTAGCTAAATCTTGGTAACAGCCCACTGATGGATGAGTGGATAAAGAAAATATGGTTTTTATATACAATAGAGTATTACTCTGCCATAAAGAATGATAAACTTAAGACATTTCCAGGTAAATGAATGAAACTTGAGACCATACTTTTTTTTTTTTTTTAAAGAGAAGAAAAAAAACAAAACAAATCAAAAGAAGAACAAATTTTCAAACCAACATAATAGGAGGGTAACAATGGTTAATACATTACGTATTACTATCTTTAAGTTAGTTATTCAGGACACCAGACATTAGCATTCAATTGTCCAAACATTATTGGCACAAACCTTACTCTTCAATGAACTAAGTAAAAATGGTAGTGTATCTATCTTAACCATCTTATATATATATATATATATATATACACAACTGTTTTTTTCCCTTTCCCTTCTTTCTTTTCCCTATTCCAGTCTCTCTTTCCTTTTGACCAGTTTCTTTCCATTGTTTTCCTTTCATTCTCTTTTTTTAAAAATCCTTGTTCCCTTCCCTCAACCCTCTCCCTTGTTCTCCTTCCAATTTGAACATTTTCTTTCTACTTCCCAATATCTATCTTCCATTGTGCTACTTATTTACTCTTTGGGTTTCTCACACAAGAAAAACAATGTGATATCTGAACATGTGTGTTCAATTTATTTCACTTAAAAGTATGGTCTCACTGTATTGAACACACATGTTCAGATATCACATTGTTTTTCTTGTGTGAGAAACCCAAAGAGTAAATAAGTAGCACAATGGAAGATAGATATTGGGAAGTAGAAAGAAAATGTTCAAATTGGGAGGAGAACAAGGGAGAGGGTTGAGGGAAGGGAACAAGGATTTTTAAAAAAAGAGAATGAAAGGAAAACAATGGAAACAAAGTTTTGTAAATGCGGAGGAGAAGTGTTGAAGGGAGGGGAGAGGAATGGGAAAAGAAAAGAGTTAAGATATAATATGTACAAGTACAATTTTCCTATGATGAATGTGGTAATTATATATGGCAAAAATGTACCATTACAAATTAATTAAAAAAAAAAAAAACCTTTTGGCCAATCCACTGTCTATAGTTTGGAAACTCTAAAAGAGATGACCCATTTGTTAGAGACTTAAGAACTACTCAAGATTTAGAAGCAGAGAGAGGGCCCTACACATCCTATACAGAGCCAAACATCGGGTCTAAATATTCACTAGAGACCCAACTGCACGCCCCATTTGATAGGAGTTGGGGAAAGATTAACGATTGAATGGACTTCCACATAAAATGAAGCAATAAACCAAAGCTGGAAGGAATTTAAGGCAACATTGTGTTTTATCTTCTTAGTTTACCTGGGATAACAGGTAAATCATGCTCCAATTTACCTGGTTCTCAGATTTTGCTGGATTTTTTTTCTAAGGTCACTACCAATCAAGGAGACTCTTGTGTTTCACAATTTTTAAAAAAAACCCACACTTTGTGTTCTTATGGGGATGAAATAGGCCCTTGAAAAAGCAAATCTATCCTTTTAGAAAGTGGAGCTGTGTTTTAGGAATGTGGAGAGACTAGGAGATATTGGAGGTAGTGATGAAAAGTGAAGGAAAGACTGGTAGGGAAGATTCCAGGTTCTTCTCCTGACATTTCCTGATATGCACTATTTTAGACAAATCTTTAATTTATCTTTTCTACTCAAGTTCTCGCCTATAAAGTCTGAGGTAATACATGCTTACTATTGAGTTTCTTTCCAGGAGTTTTTTAGTAGTTTGCAGATGAGATAAAATTAAATTTTTAAAAACTAATTGATGTATAAATAGAGTACTGGAGTTAGGCTACCTATATTCTGGTACCAGCTCTGCCCCAGATCAATGGATCAACTTACACAAGCAACAAAACTTCTCAAATGTCTTATGGCAGGCCTAAGCCAAGTAAGCCATGTTTAATCTAAGGTGCTATGATCTACATATAAAAATAAGCCTCCTTTGATGTGCAAAGATAAAATAAAGTGAGGTGAGAATGTTTTAAATAAGAAAGCAAGAAATTTAAAATCTTTTATGAATTTTTGTGAGTTTTATTTTCTGACATAAAAAGAATATATTCTGAATACTACCTTTAATAAAGGGAAATCACTAAAAGTTATGTTGCACTTAGTTTATGCCAGGCCTTGCCCATAGTCTAGTTGGTGGCCTTTAAACATGTTTGTTTTCATGGAAAAAGTTAGGGTGTTCATACTGCCAATAAATCACCCAGAAGAATGTCAATATTGTGATGTCACTGGCAGTGCAGTCTAAAATGGATGGTTTATAAATTAAACAGATCTTTGTGGGAATGAGATGAGAAAAATGATAATAAAGCTGTGAAAGCTGTTACTAAATAATGCAAGCTAGTGGAACGCAAGTTGTCCCACTCAGCCTGAAGTCAACGTGTAGGCCACAAAGAAATGGAGACCAAAGTAGTTTTTCAATGGGTGTGCACTGAGTGCATTGTCCACAAACTCTATTCTGCACTGCTTCTCTCACAGTACATTCAATATCCAGATCAACCACACTCGAAGGAAAGAAGAAATGTTTTGGAAAAGAGGTAGGGAAAGAAATCTGTTGTTAAGGAAACATAGGATTCCATCAATATGAACATATAATGGTACCTCTCCTTCCTGACTTAAGTAACAGAAAACACACATATTTCAGTTTGTAGCACTACTATGAAAGAAGTCATGCCATTGTATGGATAAGAGGTAATTTAAAATCACTGATAAATAGAAAGCAGGCAGTAAACCACAGCGATCACAACAAAGAACTACTGCAAAATCTAGGGACATTGCAACCTTGTATATTCAAAAGAACTCAGGAAGTTGGAAAATAGAGACATTCCGGGCAAAGTCTAATGCAGGGAGAATAATCTTAGCATATAAATATCAGACAAAATGTGATTTAAGACAAAAATTGAAAGGACCAAAAAGGAATATTTTCGTATTGATGAAAAATATTTACTCAAAGATAAAACATTCACACATTGTTATTCACTTAACATGTAAATATTTAAAACATCAAACAATTTAAATACAAAAATTACAAATTAATGTTACATAGAAGAATTTTTACCATGCTTGTCCCAGAAATTGCTAGTTCGAGAAAACAGGGCTGGGGATGTAGCTCAGTGGTACAGTGCTTGCCTAGCGTGCATAAGTCTCTGGGTTTGGTCCTCAGGACTGTAGAGGAGAAGGAGACAGATAAACAAAGAATACACATTAAGCATACATGGAACAGTTACAAAAACAGATCAAGAATTAGATCATGGAATATATTTCATCAAATTCCAAAAAGCAGAAATCATGTAAGCCACACTCACTGATCATGCACAATTAGATAAAATTAGAAACTAGAACAATATGAGAGCCAACCGCCATCCCCAGCCAATCAACCTGACTGGAATTCACAATCACCCTTCCTAATAACCCTGAGTTTACATAGGAAATAAAGAAAATTAAAACCTATTTCAAGTGTTATAATACCACCAGAGAAATGTGAATTGAAACAATGATCTCCCCCTTTGTCTTTAATCCATCGGATTGCAAAGGTTGAATAATATTATGTTGTTAAAAAGTATGGGGAAAAATACGGTCAGTGGAGGAGGTTTTTTTGGCAGTGTTTCTGTACTTAAAATATCAAAATCTCATTCCTTTTGATTGAGAAAATCTATGTCTCCACATCTACCCTAAATAAATACTCGCTTACGTGATAATGGGGTTTTTTGTTTTTTGTGTGCATGTGGCTTTTTTTTTTTTTTTTTTTTTTTGAGACGGGGTCTCAGTACATAGTTCAGCCTGGCTTGAATTCACTATGTAGCCCAGGTAGGTCTCGAACTCATAGCGATCCTCCTGCCTCAGCCTCCCGAGTGCTGGGATTACAGGCGCATGCCACCACGCCTGGCAAAAAACAACTGAGATCTTGTTTTTTGTTTGTTTGCTTGCTTGCTTCCTTTTTGGTACCAGGAATTGAACTCACAACCTCACACTTGCCAGGTAGGCGCTGTGCCACTGAGCTATATCCCCGGCTTATGTAATAATGGAGAGAGGTACAACAATGTCATTTACAATATTGAAAATGGTGAAAAAATGTGAAATGTCAGTGGATAACAAAATTGTAAACTCATACAGAATTAATTATGGGACATGCCTATAATCTATATGCAGCAATGAAAAAGAATTAGATATATATTTGCTGATATGTCCCAACATATATTAAAGTAGAACCACATTGAAGATGAGTATGTATATGGCATTACCCCATTTACTTTAAAAATATTTTGTATTTATTTCTCTATGTTTGTGTGTGTACGTGTATGTATCTATGAATGTATAGAAGTGTGATAAAAAATATGGTGTTTAAATTTTTAAAAATGTATTACAGTAAAAGACACATTGCCATTAATTTTCCTCCAAACATCACTTTCAAACACACTAATTCCAACCCTCTTGCCACTTCCTGAAGCAGTTCTGAAAGACTTCTTTCATGAGTGTCTTTAGTTGTGCTGTCATGGCTGCCTTAATGTCTTATATCAATTAAAAATGTTTACTTTTCATGAAGCCAGAATTTGCACAATGCCAGACCCACTGAATAATGTGCATTGGGACACACTGTATTGTTTTTATGAGCCTGCCTTTCCATGGGACCCGGAAGCAGTATATGCTGGATTTCTTTTTTATAATATTTCATAAAGACACTCACATAAAAGGACTTTTAGAACTGCTTCAGAAAGTGGCAAGAAGGATGGGATAAGTGTATTTGAAGCAAAGAGGAGTACTTTGAAGGGGATTAATGGCAATGTGTCTTTTACTGTAATAATTTTTTAATTTAAATGCTCACTATATGTTCCAATCACACCCCTTGTATGTTTAAATGCCAATAAGATCTTAAATATATACATATATATATATATATATATATATATATATATAGCTGCATATATATACAAGTTGAAATTGTAATAACGGCTTTCCAGGCATGAGAATTGGCAGGTGATGATGAAGTGGAGGAGACTAGTCAAGAAGGACTTTAGCTTTATCTACATTGCTTGAATTTTTCAAGACCATATGACCATATTAATATATTACTTGTGGGCTTAGGGTAAAGTAGAAAGTAAATATTTACAACTCTACCCTATCAGTAGGAAGTCAGGCAGCATCACACGGTGTTTTCACACTTTGAGACCATTTTATCTCTACAAAGAAAGGCACTGGAAGAAAATGGAAAACACAAGATTTATGCTTCCAGTGCGCCTCGGTTATATAGCATCTGTCAGTTACCTTGCTCTGGCCTGTGCAATATTTGTTTGGGTGCCCATTTATTCGCTCCTTGTAGTCATGAAATCTAAAGTGTTCATGTTCTCATCTCTTACCAGGGCCTCGAATAAATGCTATAAAGTTAGTGAGCCCCACCCTCACCTTTTGCCTTATTAGCTGAAATTAACATTTTGTTCATGCATTTTAAAAACATTTTTAGCATGAAAAGGAGCGACTAGGACAGAAAACTGCAGCCCATGTTGGCTGCAAATCGCGTGCATTCTAGAGACTGCACGCCAGCAGCACACGGCTGATTCTTATTAAGTTTGCCCTCTCATATGGGATAGATTTGGCTGAGAGAGGATTTCCTCAGACTCCTCTGTCCCTCTTTCAATTGGAGGCAGCTTGGAAAGTGCTTAGTCAGCGACCAGAAGCTGAAGCCAGGGCGCTGTGAGCTGTTTTTCAGTCCTAGAGAAGTCAGAGTCCTCTGGAAGGAGCCATCCAACTTGGAGCAGTTCTGAATCACATTACTACAAACAGAAGAATTAACACCGAGTCATTGACATGATTAAGTATAAGGTCCCTGCCTCTTCCTTCTCAGCAATTTAGTGAAGACAGTAATAGAAGGCAGTTTTAATTAAGCAGACTTTGCACAGCCCTGGACTGAGTGTGAGCCCCGTTGCTGGTTTAGCAGTTTAGATGCCTCACCTCTATCTGTCAGACCAACCTTCAGGAAAGTGCACTGGGCCCTTTATATTTCTTCTCCAAATTGTTGAGCTGTTCTTTTGAAGCCCAGGGAACTTGGAAGGGAAATGGTCAGCTGAGGAATAGTTTCCATACCGACTGACTTTGATATCGTCTTGAGTTTTTCTGATCTTTCTTTAAAAAGGTGCTATAAAAGCATACTTAAATCAGCCAGATGTCTTCATAAATTTCTGGTTTCTTTTAATCTACATCATAATTTTTACAGGGATTAAAGTAATAGTACTTCAAATTGCCTCATTCCCCCCAATTTTCTGCTCTTGATGTGACATATTATGGTCTCAGGGAGAGGAGTTCTGGTGATTTCTGAGCTTGTCCCCCACAATTCACCATGTTCCTCACCCAATTTCTAACCATGCTATGCTTGAGAAAGCACTCATCACCTAAAACAAAAGATGATATACTAAGAGGGGTGTAAGCAAGTGCCCTTTCCTTTCTCCATATACCTGGAATGTGACTAAGCGGATGAACCTGAGTTCTACCCCCCCAGCCACTGGCTGGTCACATGACCATATGCAGGTCACCCGACCTCCTGTTTCTCACCCAAGAGACAAGAAAGAGGCAGGGCTGCTAAGAGAGCGGGAATCAAGTGAGGGCGCGTAGGTGGAAACTCCTTAAAAAACCTATAAAGTGCATCTGAAATATCATTAATTGGCAAATATACCTAAGGGCAATAAAAGCTAAAAAGAACTAGAAAGCAAGTAAATCCCTCTAGGCAAAACAAGGGTCTCATTTCCAAACTTTTCTTTCTTTTTTTTTTTTTTTAATAAATTCGCTTCACGAACTTGCGTGTCATCCTTGCGCAGGGGCCATGCTAATCTTCTCTGTATCCTTCCAATTTTAGCATATGTGCTACCGAAGTGAGCACAAGCTTTTCTAATTAAAAAATAATAATAACAGTGTAATAAAGAATACTACCTGAAAATAATGTCTTGAGAGATTTTGTAAATGATACATTAATTTGTTCTCTTAGGATAGTGAAAAATCCCTATAATGACTATTGCCTATATTTATCTCAGTATTAATATTATTGTAAACAGAATTGGAAACAAGAACGTTTTACCCAAAAAGACTTGGCATTCTTTTTTTTCTAGAAAGGCAGCGTTTTTTAAAAAATAAAATTTTATTTCTGTCAGGTGTATATAAAATAGAGGAAACCATACTGGTTTTTCCTTCAGGCTTTTAATATTTTTTCCTTTAGTCTACAGTAATTTGCAATGTCCTCAGTAACCTTCAGTTCATGCAGTTCTCTTTGTATAAGAGCCAGAAAAAGATTACGTTGTTATCCTAGAGCTCCTGCTATGAGCTCTTAGTTAAAATTTTTATTTTCAGATTTCATGTCTTTTAATATAAATCCACTTGATTGATAAAAGCCCTTCTTGACTTTTACCTATGATTTAAAAAGAATTGTGTAAGAATTTTTATAACCACATTATTGGTTAGAAAAATAATTTTATTTTCTTTACACAACAACTGTTTTTATTTTTGTGCTTTTTCAGTTTTTCCCCGTGTATATTTGTTTTCTTTTTTCACAGAATTGTTGTCACTGTGTATTGATGATGATAATTCTACCCTTTTTAGACATATTTGTATGTTACAACATAAATTCAACAATTATTCTTATGGTTAATAATTCTACCCTTTTTAGACATATTTGTATGTTACAACATAAATTCAACAATTATTCTTATGGTTCATATTGTACCAGATTGATACATTATGATATAACTAGTACTTTCATTTTATTAATTTTTTTTGGATAAGGCTAAAAATTATGGGTTTTTTTTTTTCTCATTTTGAGTAACTTTAGGATAAGTTAAACCTTAATATCAATTCTCAGGAAAGGAGTGGTTTGAAGATAACAATGGTGCTTATCAGAATTTTTCCAGACCAATTTAAAGAGAGCCTATTCAATAACACAATGCTACCAACATTATATGAATAAATCTATTCCACTAATATTGTACCCTTTAAAGGTACTGACATGTTTTAATTTTTGTTGCTTTAGTTAAATGATACATCATTGATTTAATGTATAGTTCTTTGATTATCAAAAATGTTAGGGAATTTTTCCATTTTTCACATTTGTAGCTTGTAATTCCTTGTGGAAATTATTTCTATTTTTGCCTCTTAATGTGCTAGATTTTGCATTTGTTGTCATTGACTTAAAATGAGTTATTTCTATGTAGATTTAAATTTTCTTTCAATCCAATCTGTGGCAGGTCTTTTTTTTTTTTTTATCTGAGTCTTGGTTATTAAATTCACAAAGACCAGATCTGCTTTTTCTTTCTTTTTTTTTTCTTCTCTTATGATTCGAGAAGAAATTTCTGTGTTACCTGAAAGCTAATTTCTTTTTTTTTTTTTTTAATGTGGGTACCAGGAGTTGAACTCAGGACCTCGCACCTGCCAGGCAGGTGCTTATGCTGCTGAGCGATATCACCGGCCCTGAAAGCTCAATTCAAGAATAGTCTCTTTCTGCCCAAAAGATATGAAGTAAGCCCTTAATGAAAAGAGAAAGGATTGGCTTAAAACTGGTTTTCTGTCTGCCCTGCGGACACATTTTGTGGCTGGTGAGATAGCTGATAACTGGGAGGTGAGATGGTCCTCTTCCAGTGCTCTCCTCTTCAGGAATCTTCCACATTTCCAAGCTTGTTACTTGGGGCTACTAGAACAGGAAGTTATTTCCATTAGATCTGTGCTTCCTTTCCCTTCAAAAGTGAGGGCTATGAATCACACGATCCAGCATGAGGAGGAGGACAGAGCAGCGACTTCTGGTCACTCTCTTATCCCTCTGGACACCTACCGAACACTTACTTTAGCTGCAAAGCAACCTATACACGCGCTGCATTTTAGAGTCATATAAACAAACTTTAGGGTCAGGACTTTGGGATAAAGCAAGTTTATGCTTGTATCCACAGCTGTCTTTATTTTATTACATGAGCTCTTTTGCAAGTAACATTCATCCCACCAGTATGTTATGTTCCCAAGTATGAGTCTGGATGGAGGAGGGACTCCATCCAGGCTGCTTAAGACATAAAATATTCTAGGAAAATTATACCTTGTCCTCCCCTGGAAATCTCTAGCCAGCAGTTATGCTCACCCTTGGAGTTGAGCATTTTCTTTTTTCTTTTTTTTTTTGGCTTTTGTTGTATGTAACCCAATCTTTCCTGCTTCTAATTAAAATTTATTTCTTTTGGTATAGTCCTTCCCAGAAACCATATGGTTATTTTCCACTAAAATAATATGCCTTCTTCGTAATTTGAGACTTTTAAATTTTTAAAAGACTTTTTACAAACTACTATAGATCTATAAGCACGAACAGAATTTGAGTAACAAAGCGAAGTTTGGTTATTTGCCACTTGATTTTTTTTTTTTTTTTTTTTTTTTTTGCCAATTTCCCTTTTTCTTCAAAGTCAGCAATTTTGGGGGGGGCTACTTATTGAGATGATAGAATTTAATGTAACAAGTAACATCCTCATAGTGTAAAGTACTCTATAGAGAACAAATTAAACCCCAAAAATGAAGGCTTTAGAGAAAGATTTGATAATAATTTCTTCAAATAGTATAATTTTATCCTGAAATTAGCCTTTGGGGAAGTGAAAAGACTCATTCTTCAAACCTTCTAAAGAAAAATGCCAGGTTTGGTAGAACCCATCTATAACACTAGCATTATGGGCAGTTGAGGCAGGAGGATTGCTTTTCTGGCCCAGCCTGGGAAAATTGGTAATTTAGTGACATCCTGACTCAAAAAAAAAACAACAAAAAAAGGCAGCGGGGGTAGGGATGTAGCTCAGCCTGAAGGTCTTGGCTTCAGTTCGCAGTACCACCACCAAAACCAAAAGGAAGTAAAAGTTTTTAATTAATATCCCCTTGATATTCTTTACTCATGCCTAGTAAATTCTCACCCATTCTGCATCTACAGAGAGGCAGATGCTTAAATAAACACTATATGTCTAAGATACATTAGTCTATGGTTTTCAGGATAAAATAAATCATTCCATTTTCAATTGTTGTTGATGTTAGATATCCTCCTCTTCATGAGCTGGTAAATAAATCAAACTATTTCTAGGCAAGATTCTAACAAAACTCAATTTGTGTGACACATGTTTTGAAGAATCATTGCCACTAGCAGAAATACACAGATATTCTATAAGTGGCTCAGCTCCATTCTACAAGAAGACCAAACTTCCTCATCAACCTTGAGTAGCAGTCACTGGCATAAGAACATACCGAGACTCTCTTTAAAGCCCAGCCAAATTCCACAGCCCTCTATCTATAATTTTAGTTTACTTTTCCAATGTCTAACAGCTCCAATAGGTTTAAATACACAAGTCTAGTCTCAATAAACGTTTGTCTTTTACTCCAGTGGGTATTTCCTGTTGTTTTCCACATGGGTTGATTTTTAAATGACTATTTCAGGAGATTCACCTAGATTCCTATCCAAGAAAAATGTGAGAACTCAGCACCCCAGCTGGGTTAGATAAGCAGCAGATAGGTGGCTCCCTAGTTAAGTAACAGGGAGCAGAGGTTATAGGTCTTTGCAGATTAGAAAATGCTAAGTGTATTAACTTGGGAGTACCAGAAAAAGAAAAGAAGGAAAGAAACTGATGACAGTTGCAGTTCTCTTCTTGGCTTAGAATTCCATGTACCAGCTGCTGAGTAATTTTTAATACAAGCAAATCTGATACTAGCATGAAGAGGGACCTTGCAAATAGTGACCACGTATGGAACTTTGTAATGGGGACATCAGGATGCTGAATCTCCTCTCAGCCCTGTGGTGTTTACTGGAATCTCCTCTCGGCCCCGTGGTTTTTGTTGTTGGCTGGGCAGTAAGTACTCCATGCGGTGCTTCCTGGAGAGGAGGGAAATGTTGACAAGTAACCAGGAAGCCATCTACTCTGAGATAAGCACTGTGATAGGTGATAGCACAGGGAATAGACTGCATAGGAGACTCACCCAGCCTCCCGTGAAGACTGCCCAGCAGAAGAGAAATCTAAAGTAAGAAGTGAAGAAGGAATAAGTTAGTGACATATGGAAAGGTGGAGAAGCAAACTCCAGACAGATGGGACAAATAACCAAAGGCCTGGAGGCCTATAATTACCTCCAGGTAAATTCGGAGCAAGAAAAGTATAGCTCAACTGGAAAACAGAGTTCAAATCACAAGGATTTTCACAAGGCATTTGGAATAATTTTTCTGCTATCATCAGGAAATGAAGATCCACTTAATATCTTAGTCATAAAAAGTGTCCGTTGAAATAAAGAATGAATAAGAGAGAGTTGAATTCCAGAAATTTTTCCTTTGGAGATTTATGGCTTTGGATTAAGGTTTACAGGTCTGACCCTGTTGAGGATAAATATGCTTGAGATTTAATACTAGAAGCTTGATCTTTGTTTTGCAAAGAGATGAGGACTCCAAATTTGGGAAAGGATAGTATTGACTAAAGAGCTCTCAGTACTGAAATGGGAAAAAGACTAAAAAAAAGTGTCTGAACCCATGAACAAAAACTTTATTTACAAAGTTTGTTATGACTTAGTAACTGAAGGGAAAAAATAAAGTTAAGATGTAAGAGAATCGGGCCGGTGAGACGGCTCAGCGGCTTAAGCGCCTGCCTTGCAAGCGCGAAGGCCCGAGTTCGACTCCCGGAACCCACATACGAAAAAGGGGCCGGTGATATCGCTCAGCGGCACGGGTGCCTGTTGGCGCGTGAGGTCCTGAGGTCGTCCCCCCGGTACCCACAAAAAAAAAAAAAAAAAAAAAAAAGATGTAAGAGAATTGAAAAGCTTCAAAGAGGATGGGAGCCGAAGGGGAGAAAGGTAAAGAGAAAGATGAAAGATTTCGAATGAGAAACATTAATTACAGGCCACAGCTCACTCTGTGTGTGACTTGATAAGCCTTAGTCTCGGGAGAGCAGAGGGTACGTGGGTCAGTGTTCAGGAGTCCTCTCTGTTGGGTTAGTTAGTTACATACGAGTAGACAAAAACCTGCAAAAAAGGGCGGAAGAGAGCAGATGTTTCTTAGATTCTTCTGCTTGTGTCTCGTATGGGAAAATTATGTTTCTGACCCTGTACCAATGTTGAGTGTGATTTGAGCTCCGGTTGCTACTGGTGAAGACTAAGTTTACGCTCTCCTGCCTAAACTCACTGCAGACCAGTAGGAGACATTGTCAGAAAACTGAAGAGGTTAATCTAACTGACCTTCCTTGAGTCTTTTTTTTTTTTTGTGGGTAGCGGGGGTCGACCTCAGGACCTCGCGCACCAGCAGGCACCTGTGCTGCTGAGCGATATCACCAGCCCTTTTTTTTTAATATGTGGGTTCCGGGAGTCGAATTTGGGCCCTCGCACTTGCCAGGCAGGCACTTATGCCGCTGAGCCACCTCACTGGCCCCTTCCTTGAGTTTGAACAAAGGCTCTTTACCTTTTAGCACAGGGCTCTATCATCTATCCTCATCAGACCCAAAGATCCTGAGCCACATGAAGGAAAAAGAATAGCAGTGTTTGAAGAAGTGTTTTTTTTTTCTTTTTTTCTGAGCAAGTTTTAGTCTCTGAAGAATGCAAAGTTCCAATTTTCTGCGTAGTAGAAATCATGACAGCTGTGAGAATTCAGCTGCTTATTGAAGATACAAGCAGAAGTCACAGGCCCTATTTCATGGATTAAGATTAAAAGCTGTATGTATTTTCATAAAACCTCATAATGGACTGGTAATGGTTATTATGGATGATAATATTTATTTAGGCAAGTCAGAAATACTAAGCACAAAAGATGTTTAAAGCGAAAATGGCAGAGAGTGTTTTGCAAATGCACAGGCTGAAATTATCTACAATTTCAGTGAATGGCGTAAATTGTGTGGCGTGGAGTTGGCTCTGGCTTCCATTTCATGGTAAGGATGGCTTGTAAATCAGTGACATGACTTGTGAGTCTCAGGGGTGCTACATCAATCTAGCACCTGCTTTCCCAATCAATCAAGTTACACTCATATCTAAACACAAATAACTGTATTAATAACCTTGGGCATGAAAATTACCCTCTCAGTCTTGACAGGATGTGCAAGCTCAAGGTAATAGGGCTCATTTCCTCCCCACAACATATACCATATATTCAATTCATAAAAACAGTGCTGTATTTTTCCCCCACTCAGCACCTCAGAAGTGGCAACGCCATTTTGAGTCCTGTGTTTGTGGCTTTGTATAGGCAAATTTTACAAGAGGCCCTAGCAGGTGTAACTTCGAACTGAAGCTATGTGACAAGCAACAACACGCCACTGACTTCATTTTGGGGAAATCCAACTTTCACAATTGCCACACAGGATGGTTCATCAAAAGAGGGATTTCCCCCCTCTGTTCTGGAAGATTTTCGCTTCCTTCTTTTTTGCACCTTTACAGTACCAAGTATTCTCCAAACAGCTACCCTGTCTTGGGTGCCTGTACTGGGGAGAGGGAGAGGGCAGGATAGAGAACGGTGGAGGAGGATTGGGCCCTGGAGTATGATACGGATAATAAGAGTAAGACATCCCAAACGTTTTGGACTGCTTCTCATGTCTCTGGGGATGTTACTTGCTATTACCCGATATTTAGAAAAAAATGACTGGGCCTTGTATGTATGAAGCTCAGCTTTGACACTTACCAGCTGCATCCTTGACTTTCCCAGTTTATAAAATTAACAATACATGCTGAACAGTGTCGGTGTGAGGCTTAAATGAGAGAATGTCTAGACATTTACTCATTTATTTCTGTTGCCATCTTTCTCCTCTTTTTACCCGAGTTTCCACAGCCAAAAATGTCAACAGGCCCACACAGCGAAAATCACACAGTTGTTCTGAACTCTGTGCAGTGTGCCTGATCTCCTTCCGCCCTGTACCTGGTCGTACACCCATTGACTACTATGCTCGTTAATCACATCTAAGTCCTGTATCTTTTCTGTTTAGCAAAGAGAGCATTTTAAAAAGAATTAGAAATTGAAAAGCAAGTACATCACTGAAGGAGCCTGTGCCAGTGTAACTTTTATAGATCATGTGGAAGTTTTACTAAGCAAGGAATTTATTTCTAGGGTCAGTTGTGATGTCATGTTTCCATATCTATTTAGCTAAAACAGAGGGAAAAGTGAAGTGAAAATCTTCCAGTGTGCCTTTCTTTAGGGCAAGAAGTTCAGGATTGCCACCCTCCATTCTAAACGTCATTTTCCCTGAACATCTATTGTTGACAAATTTCAAGGAGTATTTGTCTAATCCACACGAAACTCTGAAAAATTCTTAGAGACAATAGCAAGCTGGCATTTTATGCCGTTGAGCTGCGGACACTGTGGAAGGGCGGTTGTCTGTACTCTCAGGAGAGGTGCCACAAGC
This sequence comes from Erethizon dorsatum, assembly GCA_028451465.1. Taxonomy (NCBI): domain Eukaryota; kingdom Metazoa; phylum Chordata; class Mammalia; order Rodentia; family Erethizontidae; genus Erethizon; species Erethizon dorsatum. The sequence goes on along the minus strand of CM051823.1, from coordinate 139,991,652 downwards.
AGCTGTGTCTTTGTTTTTAATTCTAGGAAACAATCATTATCTGGAAGACAAAACTATTATGGCCAGAAATGTAAAGAAAACCACAGCTTCTAGAGTTTTTTAAAAAATTGTTGTTTAGACTCTTCTCAAACTTGGTTTCATTATTTTAAACTTTAATCTCAAGATTCAATTTTCTTTCCCCTGTATAGATGAACATGCAATAGAGTTTTTAAAATACAAATAACAATAATTTATAGATTAATTTATAGAGCAATATCTTGAGCCTTTGGAGAACCAGACAGCCAGTACAATTTGTCAGGGTAGGGTTAATAAATAATACAGACTAGAAAACCACTAACAATTTAATTTCATCAAGGATCATGTTAAAACTGTAAGATACAAAGAAAATGTCTCTAAGGACCATAATGAATTGTCTCAATTATAATTTCATCATTTTTTTTTTTGTGGGTACTGGGGGTTGACCTCAGGACCTTGCGCGCCAGCAGGCGCCCGTGCCGCTGAGTGATATCACCGGCCCCTTTTTCATACGTGGGTTCCGGGAGTCGAACTATGGCCCTCGCACTTGCCAGGCAGGCGCTTATGCCGCTGAGCCATCTCACCAGCCCTCATCATTTATTTTTAATATGCCTCCATCAAAGACAATTTAGAAATAAAGCTTAATCATTAGTATACTAAAGATGGCATATATTTTTATTGTTCTCTTATTAATTTGTCATTATCAATTCTGAATTTCCTGTACCATGAGGCAAAAGCTAATGAGAGAAGAGTATTGATGATAATATTCTTAAGAATTTTCACTTGGAAGACATAAGGATCAGTGAGGTTTTTTTCCACCAGTGGATATATCTATCCAGACTTTCAGTGTACAAGCAAGTTCACACTCAAGGACAGACTACTGGTTTGAAAAAAAATTTTTTTAATTCCAAGTGTTCACAGGACTGTAAGTCAACATTGGATAAATTTTACATGTTCAAAAAGCTCTACCACTGGCCTATGTCCTTCAGTCTGGTTCCTTATTTCCAAGTTCCATTTTATTTTACTTTTTATTTTTAGTTGTTGTGGGTACCAGGGGTCGACCTCAGGACCTCGCGCGCCAGCAGGCACCCGTGCCACTGAGCGATATCACCAGCCCTTTTTTCGTATGTGGGTTCTGGGAGTCGAACTTGGGCCCTCGCACTTGCCAGGCAGGCGCTTATGCCGCTGAGCCATCTCACCGGCCCCCAAGTTCCATTTTAACACAGACGTTGAGAGCTGTCCAGATCCCCTTGCTACAACACCCTTCCAGCTGCTCTCCTCCCTGACCTCTGGTTCCCAGGCACCAGCACACTGGAAGTCACTTTTGCTGGTTTTGTCCCTTCCCGCAGTCTTTTGTTTTATTTTGCTGTACTGGGGATGGAATCCAAGGCATTTGCAGTGAGCTACATCCCCAGCCTTTTAAATTTTTTTTTATTTTGAAAAAATAAAATAAAATAAATAAATACATAAAATTTGATTTTTAAATTTTGTATCAGGGATTTGCTAGTCATTAAATTGCCCTGGCTGGGGTTGAACTTGTGATCCTCCTGCCTCAGTTTCCCAGAGTGCTGTGATTATAGGCATTCTCCACCACACCATTTTTTTTTTTTTTTAAAGAGAAGAAAAAAAACAAAACAAATCAAAAGAAGAACAAATTTTCAAACCAACAGAATAGGAGGGTAACAATGGTTAATACATTACGTATTACTATCTTTAAGTTAGTTATTCAGGATACCAGACATTAGCATTCAATTGTCCAAACATTATTGGCACAAACCTTACTCTTCAATGAACTAAGTAAAAATGGTAGTGTATCTATCTTAACCATCTTATATATATATATATACAATTGTTTTTTTCCCTTTCCTTTCTTTCTTTTCCCTATTCCAGTCTCTCTTTCCTTTTGACCAGTTTCTTTTTGATTCACCATATCTATTGTACATTTTGGATCTTATTTACTCTTTCAGTTTCTCATACTAGAGAGATAATACGATGCTTACACATGTGCTTCTGGTTTATTTCACTTATGAGTATTTTCTCGAGTTGCATCCATTTACCTATAAAAGTCTCCAGTTTATCCTTCTTTATGGCTGAATAGTACTCCATTGTATAAAAATACCACATCTTTCTTATCCATTCCTCAGTTGATGGGCATTTGGGTTGTTTCCAAGATCTGGCTATTACAAATTGTGCTGCTATAAACATGGGTGCACATATATCGCTGCACCACACCATTTTTGAATGTCTGCTGTGTACCAACATCTTTGACACTTGACACACACTATCATATTTAATCTCCATGAACACTGTACAAGGCAGATGTTATTTTCAATTTGCTGATGAGGAAAATACATTATTTAACAAGTCCAAAGACACAGGATGTTAAGTGGCAGAATCGGGATGCAGAGCTACATTTAGCTGGCCCAACTGTCTTTCCCTATGTTATAGCTGTTTAGACCCTTTCCCCATACCTCCCCAGCTCCATTCTTCCCCTATTGGTAAGGCCATTTATTGAATCTTATGATTTAACAGCTGCTTCTTCAGGTGTTATCCCCGCAGTTCCCTCTTGACTAGGGTTTCTGCTCCTGCTCTTCCTCGGTGTCCCTGCCTACTCTCCTCTTTCACCAGGGCCTCCAGACATTCCCATTACCCCACTGCTCTTCATCTTGTAGGCCCCATTGTGGTCAGCTGACGTGTACATCCTCCCTTCACCTACCCAGTTCCCAAGTGTGTTTAATGTGGGGTGGACCCCGCAATCTGTACGTAGTCTGCAGGTGGTTTAGAGCAGAGCCTGCACTGGCTTAATTTGTTGGCAGGATGATGCGCCACGTTTCTAATCATTGGAGAGGTCGTCTGTGAGTGCAGCCCTCTTCCCCAAGGCCTGATGCCATCAAGCAACAAGCTATCCTGGAGCTGACTTCAAGTGTTTGCTGTCATCCCTTGTTGGTTAGTTCTTTCTCTATACTCAGAATATCTTCAGTAAAATCACAAACTGATGGGAACGTTGGGTCTAGAAAGGGCTATAAAATTCATGTTGCTTAGCCTCTTTATTTTACAGATAAAGAACTAAGCCCAGGAGGAGTTCATAGGCTGACATTATCAATAGAAATTGCAGAAAGTTTAGATAAAGGTAGTAGAATTTGTCCATGGCCTTTCCAAAAAGGATTATTGCGGGAGTATTTCTTGTCTGCAGGGTTGTACTAGGTTTAGATCCAGGCCAGTTAGTGGCATTTTGTGGGCACTTATTTCTCTTTATCACTCACCAGTTGAGAAGCTAGTGAATTATCAGCGGGAAGTGCAGCCAACAGCTTTTCATAGCAGTGCAATAAGTTTCTTTTTGTTGGGTGGGACACTTTGTCCAGACTTCCTTTGCACCATATGGCTGTCCCCCAAAGGCCCCAAAGCTCCTGGGATAATTAGGATTCCAGATGTGTTTCCACCCATCAATCAAGGTTAATGTGACAGCAGCTCTCTTTTTGCCAAGTTCAGCTGTTAGACTGCATTTAGAAATGTCATTTAGCTGCTGTGTGGGGAAAGGAACCCTTCTCACTGTTGGTGGGTTTGTCGATTGGTGCAACCACTGTGGAAATCAGTGTGGAAATTTGCAAAAAATTAAAACTAGACATTTCATTTGATCCAGCTATTCCCCTTCTTGGTATCTTCCTGAAAGAGTTGAAAACTTTATACCACAGCGATATATGCACACCCATGTTTATAGCAGCACCGTTTGTAATAGCAAAATCTTGGAAACAGCCCAAATTCTCATCAATGGATGAATGGATAAAGAAGATGTGTTTTTTTTTTTCATACAGTAGAGTACTATTATGCCATAAAGAAAGATAAACTTGAGACATTTCTAGCTAACTTGATGCACCTTGAGACCGTACTCTTAAATCAGACACACATGTTTAAATATCATATTGTTTCTCTGGTATGAGAAACTGAACAAGTAAATAGGTACCAAAATGTGTAATAGATATTGTGAAATATGAAGAAAATGTTCAAATGGGAAGAGGAACTGGGGTGGGGGAGGAAGGAAGGGAAAAGAAAAACATGAGAAAAGAAGGAAAAAAGGAAGCAAAGCTTTTGTAAATAAGGAGGGGAAGAGGGGTTGAAGGGAGGGTAGGGGGAATAGGAAAAAAAAGAAGAATCAAGATATATCATGTACAGGTACAAATTCCCTACGATGAATGTGATCATTATGTATATCTAAAATGTTCCAGTAAACTTAATTAATTTAAAAAAGAAATGTCATTTGGCATGATTCTAATATATTTGATAATTTTAATTTACAATTTTGATCTGCAAAATAGGCAACATACAGTATTTTAGAATAGTGAGATTTGAAGTAGTTAAAACCCCTGCTAGAATAGTCAGAAAATATATTAGTGAATATCTGAGACAGTCTAATTCCCAGGTCCCACAGTTCATGGCTTCTCCTTTCTTAATACATTAAGTCCAGTTACACTCTTTCTGCTTTGCAGAATAACTCATTTTGTATGTTAGTATATTAGTAAGTAGAATGGACTTCGATATTAGAAAAAAATGTTTTTACTTTAATGTGCTCCAGATCCTTATTAAGGCCAGTCTGCTTTATTTCCCAGTTGTACTAATTAAAAGGACTAATTAGTTCCATGCTAGTATCTCAGGACGACCTTTCCATGCATAAAAGTTTTGAGGGGATTTTAAAAAAACTGATTTTGAGAATCATGTGAGAGATTTAATACTCCTTAGTCCTAATTAAAAAGAGAATTAGATGTCAGTTTTTTAGATGTCAGCCCTACATCTTTGGTTTCAAGACTGTTCGGGATTTCTGCCATGTGTGAAGGAGTTGCCAGAATCCTCTTTCTTCGTATGGTACTTAGTGTAAAGGTGCTTACCTCGTTCCTGATGCTAATAGGGTCCTCAAATGCAGTTTTCATATCTAATTCTTTTCTTTTTGTGTGTGTGTGGGTACCGGGGGTCGACCTCGAGACCTCGCGCGCTGGCAGGCGCCCGTGCCGCTGAACGATAGATATCACCGGCCCTTTTTTCGTATGTGGGATCCAGGAGTCGAACTCATGACCTCGTGCTTGCCAGGCAGGCACTTATGCCGCTGAGATATTTCACCGGCCCCATTTGTGAAATTTGAACCTATTTCCAACAGCCTTCCTACATCTAAAGTCATTGAATTTGTAAGATGTAATGGTAACTTTCCTAATTCACAAATCAACCCATTTCTTGCTCTCATGAAAAATAATTCAGATATGTGTAGACAGGAAGTCAGTTATTTACTTTTCTGATGCAAAAATGGGAGAGTGAAAAAAGATTTTCTTTACAGCAGAAAACAATCCTTTCCCAGAGATACTGTTAATCTTTCCTAAAAACGTTTGAACTATGGAATAATTACACTCTAAAAAGAATTACTAAGTCACATAAACGAAGGGAAGCATCATATTGAGCAATAAGATTTCTATGCATTTTTTATTGGTGCAAAATTTTTTCAGCTATATGAGTTACTTACATTATATTATTCTCAATGACAAGTTTATTCAAGTTTGAATTGTCTGAGATTGTGCACACATAACTTATTTACTCCTTTCCATATCTCATTGTTTGAGACAAGAGAATATTTGCATAGAAATTTATGTCAGTGGGGTCAGACTATGCAATTGGACTGAAAAAGCAAACCTATAGTAGGAAACCATTTTCCTTAAAATCTATAATAAGTGAAATTGAATTTATTTTATGGAAATAAGGCCAGTGAAAGTGAATTCCAAAAATGGAAAGTATTCACTCAACAGTGAATTAATTTATAAGTAATTGACCTTGGGGATGATTGCCTGGGTGCTTCGCTGTCCAAATGTAATGTTGGTGGGTGGTATAGGGAATTTGCAAATAGTATTGATGGCTTCTACCTGAATCCCATTAGCACTTAGTAGTTAATGGCCTCCTGATTTTTTTTTTTTTTTTTTTTGTGGGTACCGGGGGGTCGACCTCAGGACCTCGGGTGCCTGCGCGCCCGTGCCGCTGAGCGATATCACCGGCCCCTTTTTCGTATGTGGGTTCCGGGAGTCGAACTCGGGCCCTCGCGCTTGCCGCGCAGGCGCTTAAGCCGCTGAGCCATCTCACCGGCCCTGGCCTCCTGATTTTTGAGAAGGGGAGAATTGGAACTCAACATGTAGCAAACTATTCCGTTTTGTAATTAGTATAATGATCTCAAAAAACCAGTAACATTCTGTACTTGGAATAAGACTATTTCAGATATTTATGTTGTTGGCAATCCAGCCCAACATAGACATCCCTTAATGAATTTTTAAAATCACTTATCTAGGGCTATTGATGAAAACAACAAATGAAGCATTGAAGCAATTATAGGAAGAAAAAGCACCCTATATTACATAAAATGTGTTGGGACTGAGTGATAATGTAAAATTTTTAACTTCACTCTTAAACTCTTACTAGATCCTGGTATCCCTCCTTCATAACTGACTCACAATCTATTTTGGGACAAACCTGTCAGCACAACAATCTTTTCACTGTATGTTAAAATTTGTACAGAAAAGTTTGAGACTAATAAAATAAATAGATAATTCTGACTGAGGGACCTCACATGTATGTAGCCCTATGCTAACACTGAGCATGTGACCTCAAAGTCAGGCGTGCCCTAAACCCCCTGTGTTTTGAGGTTATGTTTCCTAAGACTGTGCTCGGAAAACTGAATTGATTAGAAAAACACCTAGTTCACAGTTTGAGTCAAATACTTGATCTTGTTTCTTTTTTACTTCAAGTATCTATTTTTCCACTTCCTTCCTGTGAAATCATCTCTTGAATTTTTTATAATGAATTTTATTTTTTTAAAATAATCTCTTTTCCCACAAACTGTATGGAGCTACACTTTCGTCTTGATCCTTCCCACTCTTTTCCCCTTTCTTTATGATGTTCAGTTAGGTTGCTTTAGAGTCACCATCGACTTCCTGGCTACGGGAAGATGTTCTTCGATGACATATGACGGTTTACCTAGAGCACCCCTCATCCTCAGCAATGGCACCCAAAGAAGGCACTCTCATTCCCACGGCCCTAGAGGAGACAGCAGAGCCTCCCCCTGCACCTGGTTTTGTTGCTTAGTCAGCTTGACTATTTACCCAGAGCCTTCAAACTTCAAACCCAACCTGGTACCCTGAGTTACACTCAGCATAGTAATCAACCATTGTCTTCAGAAAAGCTTTCTATAAACTCCAAGAATGTATTCAATTGCCATCTGGCCTTCTTCAAGAAAATTAATAATAGTACTGGTCACCTCTCCTCAATGGTTTTATTTTCCAATACTTGAATGATTTTGCCATAATTTGCCATTCTAAATATATTACAAGTTCTAGAGTCAGTTTTTAAACATGGACTTCAGATGCTCACATTTATGAACGATACTAATTTGAGGTCATCTAACAGCTGTTATCCCTCCTTCCTTCCTTCCTTCCTTCCCACCTCTTCCTTTCTCTTTCTTTCCTTCTTTCTTGCTTGCTTTCTTGCTTTCCTCCCTCCCTCCCTCCCTCTCTACTTCCCTCTCTCTCTCTCCCTCTTTACCTTCCCTCCCCTTCCTTTTCCTTCCTTCCTTTCTTCATTCTTTCATTCCTTATTGTTTTTTAATTTTTCGCAGTGCTAGGGATCTAACCCAAGGCCTCTTGAATAACAAGCAAGCAGTCTGCTATTGAACCCTACATTTATTTATTTTATATTACTATTTTTAAGTGTCATATTAGTAAAAATAATTTTTTGTTTACATTTAGATTTGTTTTTAAAGCAACTGACTGATTTCAGATAAAGGCGTTTATAGAGCAGAGATTCTTTCAGTATGAAACTGATTGTAAAGATTATAACTACAACTAAAAAACACTTTTTTCTCTAGTTTTTTGTAACATTTTTTTCCTTACTTATTCTTGGATGAATTTTCCAGTTTTTAACTTTTCCAGCAAATTTCTGGCCAAAAGAAAAAGAAAAAATATTATAAACTAGCTGCATAATGCTAGTGGAATAACTGTGCCAGTTTAGTTCAGCAGCAGTGTATGGACAAATTTAGAATCTATTTCTACATGAATTATAATTAAATCCCACGTTTATTGTTTTCTTTTTTTCTTCTTTCTTTTTTGGAAAGCAAGCTGCAAATGATTACATCATATGCAAGTATACAACTCAGAGTTCATTAATCCCTCTGAAGGTCGGACCTTCAGAACAGTAGCCGAAGGTAACCTTGTCTGGTATGTTGAGTATTGGTCTTTGGGAAGCTTGAAACAGTGCTGACCTGGCTTGTGGATTTACTTTGGAAGAGAACCAAGTACATGAGGAAATTAGTCAATAGAAATAATGACTGAAGCCCATGGGATTTAAAGGAAACCTCATGGAGAAATTTTGATGCTCCTTGCTCCTCTTTTCTCAATGACACAAAATGAACCTCTCATGGACTGGAATTAGCCATATCTTTGCGTAAGTCCAGAGAAACTCCAGAACTCCACATTAGAACTGAAGATTGTAAGTAGGGCACACATGTGTCTTAGTTACTTTTCTCATTGCTTAAGCAAAATACTTGACACTCAAAGTTAAAGGAGAAAGGTTTATTTAGCTCACAGTTTGTAGAGGTTTCAGTCCATAATCAGCTGGCTCCAAGGTAGGGTGGTGTGGCGGAGGGCCATCACAGAAGAGAAACAGTTCGTGGTAGGCAGAAGATAGCAAAATAAGCAAGGGATAACCACAGCACTTTCTATCCCTTATATCTTATCCAGACTACTTAGGGTGGGTATCACTCACACCCTTAATCCTTGCACCCTTGAGCCTAGCATTGCACCGTGAATCAATCCCGGCATCACACACTCCAGATTTAGCCACCTCTGAAAAAGCCCCACCTATGACTGCATGAGGCTTTGGGGGACATCTAGATACAAGCTATAACAACACACATTCAAGTTCACCCATAATTCAACTGAAGAAGTATGAGATTGTTGCCCCCAAACAGGAATCAATTATTCTTTTTTATAACAACATATCAGGGCTTTTTCCAATCATGACAGTCATCCCTTCACTCCATTTCTTAGAGACTGACAAAGCTGTTCTGTTTACAGTAAAATAATGTAAGAGAGATTTATAAATATAGGTGCTAGATAATCTTAAATTATAAAGCTAATATAAAAATATTTTTTAAAATTAAAAAAAATTGAAGAAATAGAAAACAAAAAATTCCATAACCTCATACAGTATCTCAATAAACATTACTTCATACACTGACTTATTTTTTCTTAAAAATACAATTGAATTAAAACTTTATCTTATGATTTTTTATTTAACATAATATAGGTAATGTTTGTATTATTTTTTATTAGTACATTTTTGTAGTACATAATGTTTACATTCCTTGTGAGAAGTTGGTACATGAATATAACACGTCATAATTCCTTTTTTTTGCACTTGCCAGGCAGGTGCTGTGCTGCTGAGCTAAATCCCCGGCCTCCATCTAGCTCTTGATCCTCTTCCTTTTTTTAAGTACACATTTGCAGTACGTAGCATTTACATTTCTTATATGTAGTTGGTACATGCACATAACACATCTTAATTCCTTTCTTCATTCCCTGTTGGTCCCCTCCCTTCCCCCTCTCTCCACCTCCTGATTCCCTTCCCCTTTGAGAAAGATCTATCTCCCTACTTCATATTACGAAAATCACTACTTTATAGATGCCATGTGAACAGTGGATATGCCATACCTTGTTCAACCATATTCTCTAAGTGTTAGATTATGTTGTGTCCAGTGTTTGCAATTACTAATATTGAGATGGTTTTGTGCATATAGATTTATGAATTATTTATTCAGGGCAAATTACCTAAAATGAGATAAAAGTATTTAATATTTTAAGGCTATTAAAATATAACAGCTTAAAGAAGAAAATTTTTTTGTTTTTATTTTTGGGACGGGGTCTTCCTATATAGGCCAGGCTGCCTTGAACTCACTGTGTAGCCCACACTAGACCAGAGCTTATGGCAATCCTTCTGGCTCAGCCTTTCAAACACTGGAACTCTAGGTGTGTGCCACCACACTCAGTTCAGAAAATGTTTTAAAAATTAAAATACAAGCAATACATGGGAATACTAGCTTTATTAAACCCTTAACCAGCACTGATTATTGACATTTTAAAAAATAGTTCTGTACGTTTTATGGATATCATTTTCTCTTCAAATATGAATAGTTCAACCAAATATCATTACTGCTAATCCTGTCTCATTACATGGCAGCGAGAGATAAATGTGCAGTATTTAAAATATATGGTCAAAGAATGTTCCATTTTAACTTTTCAATGAGTAGCTTGGAAGACTGACGAGTGTCGTGATAATCCTGTGCACTGACCTAAGTTTTAATCTGCCTCAATAGTTTGTTGTAGTTGTTGTTGTTTGTCTTGAGACAGGGTCTTGCTATATAGTTTAGACTGGCCTTTAACTCACTATGTAGCCTAGGATGGCCTCAACCTCTCAGTGATCCTCCTGCCTCAGCTTCCCAAGTGCTGAGATTACAGGCATGCACCACCATGCGCGGCCATGCTTCAGTAGTTTTTGAGGCAGATTTTCCATAGAACTAAGGGGTGAAGTCTAACACATTTCAGGAGAGTTATAAACTGTTGGGTTCTGAGCTGTTGTCCTCCAGTCTTACTCAGCCTCTAATTATTGCAAGGTCAAGTCTTGTTAGCTATCGCCCAGCTATATACCCCACTCATGCCCTTAGCTGAATAGATTTTTTTTTTTCCATATGGACTTTTGAGTGGATTCAATTGAGAAAAAAAGCATTGATGAAAGAATTGTTGAGCTCAGGAAAGCAATTTCAAAGATTCTAGTCAAAACTATTTCCTTTTTTTTTTTTTACCTGATTTTCTCTTCATGACTCTGAGACCTCAATCTCACTGTTCTCTGCAGAAAACAAAGCCTAACTATGTACATGTGAGCATACAGGCACACACACACACACACACACACACAGGAAATCATTGCGGGTGTATATGCATATGTATGCTGGAAGGACCCACCAGAAATTGGTGGTGGTAGTTACTAAGACATGGGGACAGATCTTCTCTTTCCCGGGCACTTCATCAGATAATCAGAAATGAATCACTTTTCCCCTCCAAAATCATTTCAGTATAAAATGGATCACTTCTGTGAGTGTTTAGAAAACAAATTCGTCAATTTCCTTTAAGAAACTAAGCATTTGTGACCAATATGAGTGGAACTGGCACTGTTGCGCATTTATATAGTTAATGTAGCAGACGAGAACTACTTTGGCAGACGTTGAAGTAATGGGCTGTTCAGATTAATTTTCCTCTGTGCACTTGAGTGCTACAGGTTGGCTGGGGTCACCAGGAAGAGTAAGGAAGGTTTGCAGACTAAGATGACTAAAAAGCACAGTGACTGGGGGACATAAATCTGCCCCGTAGTATCTCTCTTCTCCAGTGCCAATGATCTGCAGCAGTAGCAAGTACAGGACTTCAATTTTCATTCCTTTCATGAGCAGTATTTGGAATTCATGGCGAGCCTTGGGATACACTGAAAACAAGGAAGCACAGGCAGCCTTCTGTATCTGTTTACAAATCCGTTTCTCCTTCTGAGCAGAGCCCAGCAGTAAGATATGTATACAAGTGAAACAGATGTTTATTGTTCATTCATTCAACAAATATCCATTTATTGACTATTATGGCCAATGGTAATATGCTACTATGCTAAGGCACTGGGAATTGGTTTCTGAATAATTCAAGTCACAATCCCTTCCTCTTCAGAGCTTACAGTCTGGGGACTTCTAAATGATAAATAATAACCAATGGCAATGTTTTATTTTAAAAGTATGTATTGTTTTGCCTACTCTGCTCTCTCCTGCCCATTTTCATATCTATGTTCTAGAAATGATGATTTGCCCTTAATTAATTTATTTCTTTTTCCCTTAATTAATTTTTAACCATAGCTTTGTAAAAAGCTATCCTATTTCATCATCTTTATTTTCCCACAAGAAACTAATCATTAAAACACTAATCCATTTTGCACCATCTGGGAAGAAAGTGACTACTGATTCTATCAAGGATAAATTCTATCTGTTCTTGTCTGTCAAACAAGTTAATAAGGCAGAAATAAGTCCTAGAGTTAAAAGGAAAATGAATCTCAAATAAAATTTTCAAATAAGACTTTAACACATCCATTCATTATATAAGTAGTTGTGGCAATCTAAGTCATTTGACTTTATACCTATACATATTTGGAGACAATATGGTAGTGATTAAAAGCCTGGGCTTACTCAGTCTCCAGCACCACACACACATGCTCATGCACACACACTCACACACACACAAATCTTCAAATTAAAAAACTAAAGAAAGCATGGGCTTCCTAACTACATTTATTTTCCCCAAATTACTTCAGTATCCTCATCTGTAAAATGAGGATGATGGTGATAATCCCTTCCGGAAAGTGCTATCTGAAGCATAAAGTGAGTTGGTTAATGTAAAACACATTTCCTTTCTTGACTTGAGGTATATATATATTTTTTTTGTCCCAGGCAGCCAAATTGTCCATCTGCTTTATAAGGTTTTCCAGCAGTGTCTTGCACTTTCCTAGTCTGACTGGGTGATGGTACCTTCCATCCATCCCTCAGGTAGTTCTAGACAGTTGAGAAAAGACAAGCACACCAGAACCAGGAACCAGAATGAAGGCTCATTCCTGAAACTGCCATGGAGCTGAGGAGAGGGCAGGGTAAGAGAGAGGACGAACACCTCAAATGGCCCCTACCAATTTTAAGGCACTTTTTCTGGAGGAGGTTGCAGCATTGACTTAGTTGCTATAAACCTTTGACAATTATCTAGAATTTTAACAAATTTAGTTTTGACAGTTCCTGCTAACTTTCTGATGTTTCCATGGGTGGACTGGAGTTTCGAGCTGCTCACACAACCATTTTGCTGGTGTCACCTCCCTGAGTAAGATTTTAAAGATTAATTTGATCATGATTTTCCTCTCTCCAAAATGGGACTACCAAGAGTGCCCATTTGATCTAAGGTTTAACTGAGAAAGTGAGAAAATAAGTGTCTGGCCCATTTGTAAATACTCCATAAAAATGTTATTAGTAATCAATCAGAAATATAATGTGAGTTGAAATGCTTAATGTTCCAGTTCCAGGAAAACTTCCATACCAAACTGCAGGGGGCTTACTTCCTGTTTTGAGGCAGCTAAAGCAAATTTATTCATTCCTCAGCAGCAGGCTTTTGTGCTCAAATACCTGTAATGTGTATTTCATACTTGACCAGAGTCTGGATCCACAATTACAGTTCACAAATATTATAGAATTTCTTAAACTAAACCCTGGGCAAAAGGATTGATAAAATACAAATTAAATTTAGGTACGGATAAAAGACATATATGATATATGGTAGTATTCCGCAGAGCCCTCCAAAAAAATAAATAAATAAATAGAAAAGAAAATACAGACAGAAAGAAAAGGCAAAAAAAAAAAAAAAAAAAAAGCAGCATGTGATGTCCTGCCAGAACAGTGAGAGAAAGTATATGGGAATGCCACCAAATACCTGCAAAATGAAGCACTAATATAGATCATCTTGGAACTCATGGCCTCCCATTGTTATTCTTGACTTCCCAGAAGTTAAGCACTCAAGTGATCTAACTGGGATCAGAACAATAGGTACCTCTTAAATTGAAATTCTGTATTTAGTAAAAACTAACCATTTCTCCACATGTTATATAGATGTTTTCCATTCCCTGGACATTCTCCCATTCATTTCTTTTTTTTTTTGTGGGTACCGGGGGTTGAACTCAGGACCTCACGCGCCAGCAGGCGCCCGTGCTGCTGAGCGATATCACCGGCCCTTTTTCCGTATGTGGGTACCAGAAGTTGAACTCAGGACCTTGCGCTTGCCAGGCAGGCGCTTATGCCGCTGAGCTATCTCACTGGCCCTCCCATTCATTTCTTCATGAGCCTAATGACCTGCCCACTGATTATCAAAGAGATGTTGGATAAAGAATCATTGCCAGGATGTGTGATTAATTTGGCTAAATGCTAACCCAGTTTTGCAATGAAAACCTCACATTGCTGCCATTCAAAACTTTGTAAAAGATGTATTCATGGTTTTTTTGTGTGCAGAAAAGTATGCTTCATATTTGTCAGGTATGATTTTTAACATATGTTTCATATCAAATGCAAAAGAGGTCAAATGAAATCTCAAAAAAAAAAAAAATACCAGCTGGATCAGCTTTGAAAGACTCTTCCAACACATCTGGGAACCTCTGAGAAAAATTAACTCAACATTCTGGACTCTTGGGATGGCCAGATTATTAACTGGTTTTGCAGAGGCACTCTTCGTGCAAGCCAAGACACACAGAACTATTTTAGACCTGCAGGCCATTAAATACTGTACAGTTAGCCTATTGCAAGACAAAAACACCAAATATTTTAATGGTATTTCTAGTTCTATTCACAACAGAAAAAAGAAAGCATCCATTTGCTAACAATTGCATTTAGCAGGCTAGACTCTATGGCTAAGGTGTTAATGGAAGATTGAATATCGGACTTTCTTTTCTCCTAAAAGAAAATTAAACATTGCAAACTGTAACAGAGCAAATTTCAGTATCACATTGACCTTAAATCTGGCATAGCTTCTGTACAGAGAAGCAATAGAAACATTTCTGCTATAATTTCACATAAAATCCAGATCCAGATTATACTTTTTTCCTTTTTGTCAAGTACTTTTTGAGAGGTAAATTCAAGGAGAAAAATATCGAGGAATATACTGTCATTGGCAATGAGAGAGATTTAAAACATTTCTCTTTTCCCCACAAAGCCTAGCAGTGTGTTTATTACTGTTCATTACTTAGCCTGGGCTTGGGAGTCATTCTTCTTATTATCCTTACACAGTACCATAACCTGAACTAGATAGACTTAGCTTCTTGCCTATACCTGTGGATAAACATCACTCAATCCATGCTGATTCCGTTTGGCAGAAGTTGATTAAAGGTAGTTTGAGATCCCTGGGGAGCCTAAAATTATACTGATTCCTGGCCCCTCCTTTCCTTTGGATGAGACTTTGGCAGTGTAATTTCATTTTTAGGTTCCTCACTATAATGTACAGCCATGATGGTGAGCTATTGGAAAGCAGTATGCCTTAGATGGTAGAAAAAAGTCTAGTTGCAATTTTGTGGTAGATCCAAATGATTTGCTGAACTGAACTTGAATTTATACTGTTTTGACTATTATTTTTTCCCAGCCACATACCATGTCATAACTATGGATAATAATCTGAAAGATTAAAACAATCAATCATTAATGATTTTTTGTGATGAGCAAATTTAGTAATTATCTACAGCCTAAACAGTTTTCTACATCTTCAGGCAAAGAAAAGAGAATGACTGAATTGAAATGGCAGGAGCAAAACAGCGGGCCGGGGAGTAGCTTCTTTCACCTTCAGTCGCTATGGAGGCATCAACTCCTGTATATCATGTTAGTTCCCCAATGCCATAAATTCAGAAGCACCAGAACACTGGAAGAAATGAAGGCACGTATGTCAAACCACAACACTTTGGCATAATGATTACCTTCTTTAATTGTGATAGCTCAAATGGAGTAGGATTTATGACCCTCATCTTAATGGTTTAGAGATCAATAACTTATTCATTTAACAAATATTTATTGCATGTACCCCTTTGGGACCCATGAAATTTAGAAGAGACCACAAACAAAATGAAAAAAGGATCAGATTT
The DNA here is from genome assembly GCA_028451465.1 of Erethizon dorsatum. NCBI lineage: Eukaryota > Metazoa > Chordata > Mammalia > Rodentia > Erethizontidae > Erethizon > Erethizon dorsatum. The sequence continues at coordinate 139,975,884 of CM051823.1, read as the reverse complement.
GAGATGTCAAGTACCACAGAAAAAAGTAAAGTGGGAAGAGGGAAGGAAGTTTCCATTTAAACAGAGTATCAAGAGAGACTATACCAAAATGATGACATTTGAGCAGATACCTGTGCAGAAACAAGAGTTATGTGGATATTTGAAGAAAGGAAGCTCCAGGCTGAAGACTTGGAAAGTGCAATGCCCAGAAACAAGTCTTTACTTTTGCTGTAATCACTTGTACATAGCTTATTTGATAAACATGAAACATTTTTTTGCCTTTCTGTGTGTGTGTGTGTGTATGTGTGTGTGTGTGTGTGTGTGTGTGGTACTAGACACTGAACCCAGGTGCTCTGCCACTGAGCTACATCCCCACCCCTTTCATTTTTTTTAAATTTTGAGACAGGGTGTCACTAAATTGCCCAGGCTGGCCTCAAACTTGCAATCCTTCTGCCTCGGCCTCCTAAATAGCTAGAATTACAGGTGTGTGCCACTGTGCCCAACTGAATAGCAAACTTTTTGTGTCAAAAATTCTATGTCCCCCAGGGTCCACCTGAATCATCATAATTCTATTCACATGTTTGATGGTATAGCCATAGGTGATAATAAACCATATCAACTATAACAACTTGGAAGGGACTTAGCCTTAATCCTAGCACTTTTTTTTAGTAATAAAAATTGAACCCAAGGCCTTTGCATGGAGCTACACCCCCAGAATTTTTAAAAAATTTATTTATTTATTTACTTTTATTTTGAGACAGGGCCTTACTAAGTTTCTGAATTGCCCAGTCCTGGCTCAAAATTGTAATCCTCTTACCTCAGCCTCCTCCAGTACTGGGATTACAGGTCCTAACTCTTAATTTTGCTAATTTTTCTAATAAGGAGACTAAGGTTAAAAGAAATTAAATAATTTTCCGAGGGCCACATACAAGGTCAAGTATGTAAGTGCCTTAATTTTACTGCAGGTAATTCTGTAAGTCACCTTACTTTTCAAACTCTGTTTCCCATTTATTAGGTAAGAATAGTGAACTAAATCTGTTAAATACATTCTAGCCACAAAACATCATGATTCTGTGATAGTATTAACTTCAGCTACTTTAACATAAACAGTCTGTATCCTACTAAATCAATGATGTAGTCAATAAACACATATTGATTGCTTTCTCTTGGAATCAGGCAAAATCTATAAACATCATGCCAACAAGTAATTTTTACTTAAGAATTTAATTGTGTGTTTTGGGTTAGAATACATAAAGGTTTGATCTAGGTATCTTGGCCTAATGTAGACTTTTGGGTGGCAACTCATATGCCTGCCGGTCCAAGGAGGAAGTTTTACTAGGTGCAGTGGAATGGGTATGGACATGGCCCTATGCCAAGTCAAAGCTACCACTTTAAGAGTGTGCAAAAGCTGCATTCCAGTCAAACCAAATTCTGTGTGCCTATTTTGTATGCATTTTAACTTTTAAATGTAGAGATGCAATCATTGCTTCTGGTGATATAATTGAAAAAAATATATATATATAACAAAGTAGACTGCCTTAAAAAATCTAAAATGACTAGGCATTGCCTCATTCCCTACTACAGTCACCCTATTTACTGGCTCCTTAGTGCCTGTTTCAATCAACAGCATCAAAAAATAAGCTCCATGAGAGGGGGGGCTGTCCACATGTTCATCTATACTCGTGGCTCCTAGCACGGCGGTCACTGGACAATAGGTTAGCCACAAATATTTATTGAATGGATAACTGAATTAATTTAAAAATTGAACATAAAACTGGGTTTTAAGAAGCCAGCATCAGGTCTCAGCCAATGTCTCAAAATGTAACAGTCAAGACTTGGGACTTTAACCCTCAATTGTCACTAACATTGGTGTGTCACTGACATTGGTCCTCATTTCCTCAACCATAGAGCAAGGATGAAGGTGAGAAAAGGGTCCCTGCAGCTCCCAAAATACCCTATCCTTTGATCTCTAGTGCTAGTGTAGAATATAGAAAACATTCAGTTTGGACTGAAAGTACAGCTCAGTAGTAGATCACTTGTCTAACATCTGTGAAACCCTGGGTTCAATCCCTAGCACTGCAAAAAATGAAACCAAACCAAAACAACAACAACAAAAACCCAAACAAATACTTGGTTAAGAAGAAGTTTGACCTGGATAGCTTGCTTTTTATTTTTATTTTTATTTATTTATTTATTTTTGTGGGTACTGGGAATTGAACTCATGACCTCACGCTTGCCAGGCAGGCACTGTGCCGCCAAGCTCTATCCCTGGCCCTGAGCTGGATATCTTGATCTCGCATAGACCAGAGATGAAAACAAGTGCATGCTGAGCTAAGCAGGAAATGTACATTAGAGAAGTGGTTTGGGTGGTGAATTCCTTAAGTAATTCACAATCACGAGGGCCAAACTGAAAAATACCGAAACCAAACAAGAGTGCAAATGAAAGAAAAACCATGAAAGGAGGAACATTTGTGCAGTTTTTTGGCATCACAATCTCTTTAGGGATCAAGAATAATGCCTACGCCCCATGTGATATGGAGGTAACTGATGTTAAGCAACCAAATGAGAATAAATCATTGGCTTGCAGAGCTCAAAACTGTATAAGGCTCCTGATTGCTGACCCTGCACTGATCCCTTGACCAGACTTCCACTGTCCTTGTCCAAGCTGTCATTTTTATGAGGTTGCAGATCACAGATGAACAAACTGTGGAGATAATTGCAGGAGCAAGTCAGCAGGGCACATTTTGTACCCTGCATGTGTGAAGTGGAAGGTTGCACTGGACTGTGTGACCAGGCCCCGCCACTAGGCACAGAGAGGTGACGTGGCCCAGTGGGTCAGCAATAGAGGGAGTGCTCCCAGGAGTACTGTGGCTGAGCACAGGGACAGGGCCATCATAAGCTCTGCAGGCCGTCACACTAGCCAGAGAACAGGATGAGGTGCTTTTCCCAGCAGCCAGAGACTGTTCTCAGCTTTGACCCTTGACGACAATGGTCACCAATTTCCAAAGTTCTGGACTATTTGGGACACTCCCCACCACTACCTGCCCTCTTTTTTTTTTTTTTTTGTGGGTACCGGGGGTTGACCTCAGGACCTCCCGCGCCAGCAGGAGCCCATGCCGCTGAGCCATATCACCGGCCCTTTTTTTTGTATGTGGGTTCCGGGAGTCGAACTCGGGCCCTCACACTTGCCAGGCAGGCGCTTACACTGCTGAGCCATCTCACCAGCTCCCCCTTCCCTCATTTTTGGTCATTCATCACATCTTGAAACGTCCTTCTTCCAGCTGCCCTTCGCACCCATCCTTTTCTTTCCATTTTCACAGTCCCATCTGGTTCATGTGCTCATCTGCTCTCCTCTAGTGTCGCAGCAGTCTCATTTCCTCCACTACTGATTTTTCCAGCTCTGCTCTCTCATGCAGACTTCCCAAGCCCCTGAATTCCCACGACATGAAGGAAACATTGACATCCAAAACCTTGCGCCATCCAACTTCCATCTAGTTTCCAACCGTTTCTCCCATGTGCCTCCCATTCCCATGAATTGTTTACCCAACTGTTGCCCAGACATGCCTCATTAAGTTTGCTCCCATACCAGGATTTGTGGGTCCCACCCACTGTGGACACGCTTCTACCACCTTCTCACCAACCCAAATACTGCCAGTGCTTGAAAAACCTGCTCAAGTCATCCTTCCTCCTGGAAGCCTTGCTCAATGACATTGCCATGTTGTTGCTTCAGCCTTTAAACTTGACGTACCTTAATAACTGCACCACGTAACTTCACATTTAGAGGAGCTTACTGTTGGGCTCTATATCTGTTTTGTGGATGTCTATTTCCTGCTTCCCAATCAGAAGGTAATGTCTTAGAATCAGTGAGTTTTTCCTTGTGTTTTTATAGCTGTGGTGGCAAACCTATGGCACGTGTGCTGCAGCAGGCACACAGAGCCCTCTCTGTGCCGACAGAGAGCCAAGCTGCCCCAGCATTGCCCCAGCAGCCAAGCATTCAGATTTAATTGCAGTGTTGGCACTTTGAGATAAATAAGTGTGTTTGGGGTTGCAGTTTGGGCACACAGTCTCTAAAATGCTCGCTATCACTGCTTTATAGCAACTAAGGTAGTAACATTTAGGATTTAAATACAGTAAATTCTTGAGTTGGGTGTGGTGGCGCCTGCCTGTAATGCCAGCAATCTTGGAGGCTGAGGCAGAAAGATTACAAATTTGAGCTCAGTCTGTGCAATTTAGAGATGTAGAAAGACTCTATCTCTAAATAAAAAACAAAAAAAGGCTGGATATATAGCTCAATGTAAAGGTCCTGGATTCATCCCCAGAACTGGAAAACAAACAAAGGAAAGCAATATATAACCCTACTTGGTAAGTGTAATGAGCCCTTCACAAGTCGATGGAGGAAGTATCTTCTTCCTCCTTGATACAAATAATTGAACTCAAAATTTAGTATTTGCAGGATAGCATTGTATGAAACAAAGGCATAGATAGGTATTTTATAGAAAAAGACTTTGGGGAGCTGAGAATATAGCTCAGCGGTGAGCAATTGCCTAATATGTTCTATCCCCAGCTTCTCTCTCTCTCTCTCACACACACACACACACACACGCACGCACAGACTTTGGTTCATTTCTCTTATCAGTGAGCTGTTAATAATTTATTCCCAGGTTAATTCCCCAGAATCTGTCAAAAATTTCTGGACATCTGAAATCTCCTTGAGTGTGATATTCTAATATACTTCATCTTGTAATGTTTAAATCATAACCAAATGTCACGTCTAGGTTTCAAAACTATGGTGATTAAGCACTTAGCAGTTACCTGCTAAGGATGATCTTCCCTCTAGCTTCATTCCCCAAAACTTCCAGTTCTATCAGACAAGGACATTTTCTTCCCTTTGTCCTTTCTTTAATGTCCTAGGACTCAGTGGAAATACACTGAAACACAATAACATTTGTATTAGAAAAAAATTGTTAAAATGCTTCCCCTAAAAAAAAACAAAAACAAAAACAAAAAACTGTAAGGATTTAAATAAGTGAAGCTAAGTTCCACCGACTTTTTTTTTTTTTTTTTGTGGGTACCGGGGGGGTCGACCTCAGGACCTCACGCGCCAACAGGCACCTGTGCCACTGAGCGATATCACCGGCCCCTTTTTCATATGTGGGATCCGGGAGTCGAACTCGGGCCCTTGCGCTTGCAAGGCAGGCGCTTATGCCGCTGAGCCATCTCACCGGCTCCTTTTTTTTTTTTTTTTTTTTTTTTTTTTTTTTTTTTAACGTGTGTACCAGGAGTCAAACTCAGGACCTTGCGCTTGCCAGACAGGCGCTTATGCCACTGAGCTATCTCACCAGCCCTTAAAAAGATATTTTAAAATTGCAAGCTCCACAAAAGTCAATGGAGGGCCGGTGAGATAGCTCAGTGGCATAAGCGCCTGCCTAGCAAGCGTGAGGTCCTGAGTTTGACCCCGGTACCCGCATATTAAAAAAAAAAAAAATCTTTTAAAAAAATCATTGATTCAAATCATTCTGTTCGCAAAATAGTGCAAGTACTCATTCTGTTTTTCAGAATGTATAAGCCTTTATTTATGAAATAAACTTTAGTAACTTCATTAAACTTTAATTAATCCAATTACAATTGAAATTGTTAATTTTGATAATTATATACCCCCAAAACTTGTCAATTAGAAACACATGCTAAAGAAATTAGAGGTGAATTGTCCTGATATCTAACATTTGCTTTAAAATATTCCAGCCCAAAATAAGGCCAGATAAATGAAAATAAAATTGGCAAGATATTGATAATTATTAAAGTTGGATGATAGGTTCATAAGGGTTTATAATACTGTTTAGTTTAGTGCATGCTTAAAGTTTTCCATAATAAAATACTTAAAAATTTCATACTGTTGTTTGGCTGTTCTTTTTGTATTGTCACTTTTTCACCCTCCCAAGACAGCGATGCTGTGTGAGCTGCTGGTCACTTCCGCTTCCCCCATTCTGCTGAGGTATAGGTGTCTCCTGAGACTCGGCACGATCAACATCTGATAATGAATTTTCTCACTTGTGAAGAACTTAAAGCTACAGAATTTTGTTCTAGAGCATTGCCTGTTAACTCTTGCAATTCATAGAGTTACTCATCAATCTGTGCTTAAAGTAGGCTACATGAGCTGTGCAGATCATTTGCTGTGGGTCTTTTTGTTCTCGGGAATCGAGACGATTGCCAAGTTATCCTTGCACCATGACACCACAAAGAGCAAGAAGGAATTCCTGGCAACCCCGGCTTTAACACAACCAGCTTCCACATGTAGGATTTTTTTTTTTTTAAACAAATAGTGATAAAGAATCATTTATGAATAAATGAGATTCGGAGCAATGACATTTGTTTTACATGACTGCCACAAAGACACAGGTAGTTACAGAGCTTAATGCAGAAAGAAAGCTCATACATGCCGATTTTCCCAAATGAATAATAGTTGTAAAATAAATTAGAACTTTTTGCAATTAATAGGTATAAAAGTGACAAAATCATAGTGCATTCTTTACTCTTATGATGTGTTAGATAAAGGTGAATGGGAATGTTTCAGTTACCCACATCTGGAAGCAACACTGGCTGTCCTCTTTGGGTATTGACCCTCAAAAGTAATACCTTGTTTCAGGGACTGTTTTCTGGCTTTGGCCTGGAAGCTCCCAGGGAACTAGTTCACACGCCAGAGAGGATGTCTCCTCAGGCAGAGGGACCTCAATAAAGAGGCTTAAAGCCATTTCATGAGAAACCACGGAAGGGAAGAAGGCGAGTTAACCTGAAAATGGAAAGCTAAAATGAAACATGATAGCCACTTTCAAATATTTGAGTTATAACATTATACAAAAAAAAGAGAGAACTGTTCTGTGTACTCAAGAGTGACCTAGACCAGGGACTGAACTTTTCAAGGGTCCAGACTTCATTTCAACCTGTAAAGAGCTTTTGTACAAGTATAGCAGTACTTAGTGGAGTAGGTAAAACTCCATGGAAAGAAGTCATACTATGTAGTTGTGTATGAGGGATGTTTTGTTTTATAGTGCTTCTCAAAATGTGGGCATGGAGTGGTGCTATTCCATACATTCCTTTTTTTAACTTTGAAATGATCCCCCCCTCCTCCTTCCATCATCATCATCATCATCATAATCATCACCATCATCATCATCATCATCATCATTTGCAGTGCTGAGGACTGAATTTAGGGGCCTTGCATGTTCTAGGAAAGCATTTTACCACTGAACTAACACTAAATGTATGATTTAAATTGTGATGACTTTTTTTACTATAATTTTATTTTTAAGATCATGTTTCCTATAAATGAAAACCATAATTGTACATACCAGAAAAATTCCATTCCTATATTTAGAACACTTACATAATTATGCATCAAATATTGTATGTGTCTATCTTTTATACCACAGACATAGGATGATATCTATCCCAGATTTTTCTTTAATTATGAAGAGAATACTAAACATGAGTTCTATCCTCTTACCAAATATTTGTGAACAATGTAGTAATGTTAACTAGGGGCACAGGGTTTTGTAACAGATGCCTAAAATCTAATCATTTTGCATAACTGGAACTTTATGCCTGCTGAATATCAGCCCCTCATTTCCTCCTCCCCGCTGCCCTGGAAACCACCATTCTACTCTCAGTTTCTATTTTATGCACCTCTTTTAAATGGAATTATATGTAGTATTTGTCCTTCTGTGACTACCTTATTTTCTTTAGGATAATGTCCTCAGAGTTTATTCACATAGTCATGTATGACAGGCTTTTCTTCATTTGAAAGGCCAAGTAATGTTCCCTTATATGTACACATTACATTTTCTTTATCCATTCATTCATTAATCAATGTTTATCTTATGTCCTAATCTTGACTGTTGGTAATGATGTTGCACTGAATATAGGAGTGCAAATAGCTCTTTGAGATCTTGATTTTCACATGTTCTTTGCTATTAACCCCTAAGAGAAGAATCTTGTACCAGGCTGAATTCACACACTCCTTCTTTCATCAATAACATCCTGCTACGGTAGAAAATGTCAGTGGAAGCAAACAATGCCCCAGTGATGTTCTTGAGAACTTCAATTATTACTGTGCTGGAAGTAATTCATCCATTACATTGTCAGTGAGACTACACACTTCACAGTAATGAAATAATCATACTGAACAATACAAATAAGTAGAAAGTCCCTTTTAACACTGAAATCTGTATTTTATTGATTGACGATACATTTTTTTTTTTTTTTTGTGGGTACCGGGGGGTCGACCTCAGGACCTCGCGCGCCAACAGGCGCCCGTGCCGCTGAGCGATATCACCGGCCCCTTTTTCGTATGTGGGATCCGGGAGTCGAACTCGGGCCCTCGCGCTTGCAAAGTAGGCGCTTATGCCACTGAGCCATCTCACCGGCCCATGACGATACATTTTTGAAAGCTACACGTCACGAGTAGTATAAAGTTGACCCCAAAATGTATCACTGCTACTCCCAGGAACGTATCATAAGAAATCTATTAATTGGATTTGCACTAGGCAGAATATCCCAGAAGAATAAGTAATACATATTACATATGTGTATATGTGCTACTATTTAAGAGTATGAAGATTCTATTATGATTATAAAATAAGAATTCAGGCAACCCATTCTGGACCCCTCCTGTCTCTCAGGAGCTATTCCTATTCCCCATTCCCCCATTCTTATTCCCCATTTTTTTTTCCAATAAATTTTCCTACTCTTAAAAAAAAGGACAACAGGAAATGATATATTTTTATGTACAAAAATTGTGCTAAACAGTAGAGTAATACATTATGTAAATTTTCTAATTTAATTTTGAAACGACCTTTGGCACTGATTATCTCACTTTGCAGGTAGATGCTCTGGGAAAAATCAAAGAAAGAAAGTATGTGAACTTTAACTTGACAGTCGACTTTTGCCTGACTCTGGTGTGCATTGTTTACATGTGTTATTTGGAGCATTTTCTTTTGAATGAAATTCTAGCAACATCTTGATATTTTAGCTCTCCATAGGCTTTCATTTTTCCACTTCATTAGATATCCTGTATTAAATTTTAATAATAAAGAGGAATTAATGACAATTAGTGGCTTTCTTTAATTCAGAAATTCTCTCAACACTGGGGCTCCATTCATCATACGACAATGTATGTCTTCTAGCTGAACCCCTTTCTAAAGAATGTGCAATTTGACAATCCTGCTGGAGAACGAATACATTTGGGTGAGAAAAGAAAACTCAAAGCAGACTATGACATTCTCAACTCTTGGACTTTCCACGTGGTCTTAGACTTGGTGTGAAAGTGGGAGAGTTTTCCCATATGTTCCACATGGAAAACAATTGCCATTGTCTGAGGATATGATAGAGTGGGACACAGGAATTGCAGAAACTCTCCTTTTGTATGCAGTGAGAGTTGTCATCCTGGATTTAGGAAATCCCCTCAGGAAGAAAAGGTTGCCTGTTCTCTTGATTACACCCCTTGCCCAGAGAATGAGATTTCCAGCCAGGCATGGAGCAGTGTGTGAAGTGTCCAGATCATCATCATGCCAACACTCAGAGAAATTGCTGCCTTCAGAAAGCTGTGACTTTTCTGGCTTATGAAGACTCCTTGGGGAAGGCTCTGATTGGAAAAGCACTGAGTTTTACTGTTATTCTGAGGCTCTTTGTGAAACACCAAGAAATGCCCATTGTCAAAGCCAATAACTGGGCTTTCAGCTACATCCCGCTCATCTCTCTCCTTTTGTTTTCTCTGTTCCTTACTCTTCACTGGCCTTCCCAATGCAGCCACCTGCATCCTCCAGCAGACTACATTTGGAGCTGTGTTTACTCTAGCTGTTTCCACTGTCATGGCCAAAACCATTACTGTGGTTCTAGCCTTTACGTTCACTGCTCCAAGCAGAAGGATGAGGCAGTTGCTGGTTTCAGGGGCTCCTAACTACATCATCCCCATCTGCTCCCTAATCCAACTCACTCTCTGTGGAATCTGATGGGAACAAATCCACCTTTTATTAACACAGATGCACACTCTGAACATGGCCGTCTCATCATTATGTGCAACAAAGGCTCACTCCCTGCCTTCTAATGTATCCTGGGATACCTGGGCTCCCTGGCCCTGGTGAGCTTCACTGTTGCTTTCCTGGTCAGAAACCTGCCTGACACATTCAATGAAGCCAAGTTCCTGACCTTCAGCATGCTGGTGTTCGGCAGCGTGTGGGTCACCTTCGTCACTGTGTACCACAGCACCAAGGAGAAGGTCATGGTGACCCTGAAGGTCTTCTCCATCTTGGCCTCCAGTTCAGGGCTGCTGGGCTGCATCTTTGTCCCAAGGTGCTACATCATTTTGTTAAGGCCAGAGAGAAATTCTCTCTCTGGATTCAGAGATAAAACTCATTCTGTGAGAAAGAAGCCTTCTTACAATTAAACACATGTGTTTCCTAAAATACACAGGGAGCATGAATGCAAACCTGGATCAGTTTTGCAGTCAGCTATTATTTTAAATATGGTATTTACATCAATAATACATGACTCTAAACTCTTTCTTTATAGTGTTATGGTCAGTGCAACAGTTATCAACTTTTCAGTCTGAATTTTCTTCTACTTATTTTTCATTTCCTCCTAATAAGTTGGAATTCATTCTGTTATGTATGACTGTGATTATATTGTACACTTTTGTCTTAGCTTCCCCTTTTCTTAATTTGTAAAGTGATCATGAATTCCTTTCTCTATTTCATCATGTTTTTGATTCCTTTAATGTATATTATTGCCCTTTTTCCTTTGGAGGAATAGCATGCCTTCAATATGACAATTATATGTTTCAGTAGTTTGTTAAAAAAAAAATAATGTATGAAGAAATATAAATTAAAAAATAAAATAAGAATTCATCTTAAAGTGCAACTGAATTAAAAGCAGGTATTCATTAGCATAGATTTTCCCAAGTAGTATTTACTAAAAGTAACATTTCTGTTACGTGGAGATCCAAAACATTTTTTATGTAATGCTTGTCTTTACACTAAGTTTGTTCATCATCGTCTCTGCACATAGCCCTGGCAGAGGGAGCAAGTGGAGACTGAACTACAGCCCTGTGTGCTTACCCAGTCATCAGCCCTGAGAGTGGACCTGCATCAGGTCCAGGGTGACCACCTCCCCAGTTTGTCCAGGATTAAGTGGGACTCTCAAGGGCCAGTCAGCATAGTCCTAGGCAAACCTCCCTAGTCAGGGCACAGCCACAAGTGCTGGCTTTAGCCTTGGCATTATGCTCCAGAACTGTGGGACTGATGCCCTGCACTGGTGACGTCATGCCCACATCAGCTCTTCTCTCCTTATGTTTCCTAGGTGAAGGAGCCGTGTGACCATGCCAGCATCCTGACCAAGCCTGATCCAAGAACCTTCTGGCCTAACGATGATTCAGGTACGGAAGGAAAAGGCCCTCTGGCCCTGCGATGCCCAGCATGCATTCTGCATTACCTGCTTATCTGCTTGTGCCTGGCCCAACACTTTGCTGTCAATGTCATCATCATGCAAGTCCTTTTGTCTAATCTCCTTCTTTGGTGTCTGAAGTACATAGACCATCAGGTACAGCTTTATGGATGGGGAAGTATGTTCTAGTATAAGAGGAACAGAGGAATGGGTTTATTTTCTGGAATGGGGGAGAATAAAATGGGCAAGCACATTGACTTAAGTTTCACCTCAAGGAAAAAGAAGGGATTTACAAACCTAACATGAATCACACTTCAGAATACTTAGGGGCAAGTATAACTTGTACTGTGAGATCCACGGATATCAAGCTGATCAGAATCAGAGGAATGCCCTTTATGAGGCATTCCTTATGAGGCAGAGAATGTCCTTCAGGTTATATAATTAAAATTAGACCAAGTATAGCATATAGTGTTATAAGAAAGAGGACATCTTTTTATTCATTTTCACAATCCTGTGCATCTTGAGGCTAATTGCACAAAGCCAACACTAGAAATCAAAAGAGGGGGGTGAACCAAAAGGAGTTAAAACAATTAAGAGAGTGATAATAGAGCTTTTTTTTGTCCCTTCTAATTAAATAGGGCCTAATGAAATAGAAAACTAGTGCTGAAACCTAATATTTGTATTACGCCTTACACTTTTACAAAATGTGCTTACAAAAATCTAATTTAGTATTTGCAACAACCCTGTGAAACAGGAGGGGGGAGTCTGTTCTCAGTGTCCTTAGAAATGAGACAACAAACAAAAAAGAGTATCTGACATATCCAAAGCTCAGAGCCAGAAAATTCCAGGACTGGGAGCAAGGCCGAGAGCTGCATGCCCCTTTCTACGTTCACTTCCTAGGCAGGAGCGACTTCCCCATGAGAAGCAGCTTGGGCTACAGCTGTGCTTCAATCTTTTCTTCATAAAAGAGAGTCAGAGTCTATGCTTATTAGTGAAAACAGGAGAACTTGAGAAGGAGAATATAAAACTCTCTGATAGCTTTTTTCCAGAAAGACCAGGTTTATGGTCTAAACTTATTATAAATTTTATTTCTCAAATTTCATTTTGTTTTGTTTTATGCATGTCTTTTGAAAAAAAGATGGAGAAACATGAAAGTGAATTGGCCTATTGCTGCCATCATTTCAATCCATTATCTGTGCAACCCCACAACAAACAAACAAGCTGCTGGCTAACGCCGCTAATAAGATCTACAGCACACGTGTTGTGAAGAAGCAAAGTAGAATGACATATTCTTATTAAAAGGGAAATGCTTCTTGATGTTATATAAAGAGAATGAAATGGGATGAAAACCAGTAAAGGAGACATCTGAGCAATATTGCATACATGCTTTGTGGAGCTGCAGAAATTAAGTTACAAGAAAAACTAATGCAGAACATGTAGAAAAATAAGACTAGAAATACTTCAGGTCTATGCACTTTTAAAACTTTTTAAATGGTTTTTGGGTCATCAGTGCAGTTACAGAGATGCAATGTACCTCCTGTAGCAGCTAATCAAATGAGGATATTCCTGGATCACTAGCTCATAGATGAGGATCCGTATTTACAGGGATTTTATCTTTTTGTCTATTTGTTTAATCAATGACTGAGACAGAGTATTAAATCTCCACCTATATTGGTGAAATTGTGCTATGCATCTTTAATTCAGTCAAGTTTTTTTTCATGTGTTTTGAAGCTTTGTTATTTAACACATATATCTTTATGATTGTTATGATTTCTTGATAAATTTCCTGATAAATGATCATTTTATCATTAGGAAACATTCTTCTTTATCTCTATTAGAAGTTTTTGTTTAAAGTCTGTGTTTTCTGATATTAGTATAACCATTTCAGACTTCTTATGTCTTCTCTTCATATGGTACATATTTTCTATCCATTTACTTTCAAACTATCTGTATCTTATAGTTAAAGTGATTTTCTTATAGATAGGTTTTCTTTTTAAATCCTGTCTGAAAATCCCTAGTTTTTTACACATAATGTTTAGGCCACTTATGCTTGATGCAATTGTTATTCTCCCTTTCTTTAGACAAGGTCTCACTACATAGTCCAGGCTAGCCTTGTAGCCCAGGTTGGCCTCAAACTTGTAATTCTCCTGCTTCAGCCTCTTTTTTTTTTTTTTTTTTTTTGTACCGGGAATTAAACTCAGTGTTTCAGCCTCTTAAGTACCAAAATTATAGACATGCACCACAGCACCAGAAATGTAATTGTTGATACAAATTTAACTCACCATTTTTCTCTTTTCTATATATCCCTTCTCTTTTTTGACTGTTTTTCTTTTTGACTTCTACAAGTACTTGAATACTTTCTTAGAATTTACTATTAATTTATCTACTGACTTTCTAGCTATATATCATTGATTTGATTTCTAGTGGTAGATCTCGAGATTACAATAAATAAATTTTCACAAATGATTGCCAAAAATTTGAAATAAAATCTGTCCATTTCTCCTTCCCCCACCTTCATCCTTCATATTATGGTTATCATGTTTATTACTTCTACGTGTGAAAAAAACCCATGTATAATGTATTTAAAGTAAAACAAAATAACGCCTTTTTTTGTCTTTTTGAGACAGGGTTTCACTGTGCAGTTCAGGTTGGCCTTGAACTCACTCTGTAGCCCAGGCTGGCCTCCACCTTGCAGCAATCCTCCTGCCTCAGCCTCCCAAATGTTGGGATTACAGGTGTGTGCCACCACGCCCAGCAGAAAACCATCTTTTGTATGTATCATTTCTGACAGTCTTCATTTGTTCCTAAAGATACAAGCCAGTTATGGTGGCACATGCCTGTAATCCCAGCACTCAGGAGTCTGAGGCAGAAGGATCGCTGTGTGTTCAAGGCCAGGCTGAGCTACATAGTGAGTCCAAAAGTAGCCTGAACTACATAGCAAAACCCTGTCTCAAAAAAAAAAAAAAAAAAAAAAAGAAAAGTTACAAGTTTCTCTCTGGTATCATTTCTCTTTAACTTAAAAAGTTTTCTTTAGCATTTCTTATAAAGCAAGTCTTCTAGCAATGGAATATTTTAGAGTTCCTTTATCATCAGAATATGTTTTCATGAATGAAAATAACTTCATTTCATTCTTTTTTTTTTTTTTTTTTTGTGGGTACCGGGGGTCGACCTCAGGACCTCCCGTGCCAGCAGGCGCCCGTGCCGCTGAGCGATATCACCGGCCCTTTTTTCGTATGTGGGTTCCGGGAGTCGAACTCGGGCCCTCGCGCTTGCCAGGCAGGCGCGTATGCCGCTGAGCCATCTCACCGGCCCTCATTTCATTCTTAAAGTATGTTTTGGATGATCTTTTTTATTCTTATATGACTTTAAGGCAGTTAGTCCAAGTTCCCTGGCCTTTAGAGTTTCTGATGAGAAGTTGGCAGTGTTTAAATCTTTGCAACCTTGAATGTAATGTATTGTCTTTCATTAGCTTTAGTTTTTTATCAGTTTGCCTATGATGTGCCCAGAGTAGATGCGACAGGTTTTAGGATGTAGACATCTCAGGTTTAGAAAGCTAAATCTTCTTCTGTTTTAGCAATAGTTTTCTTAAATTTGGACCCGAAGTCTGCGGTTTTTATCGCATGATTGCTGCACTGAACCATGTTCTTCCTTTAGCATGTTGGCACACTAGTTCCAACTTCTAAGTGCCCGGTTCTCCTAAGAGCAGACTGCAGCCACAGCAACTCCACAGCGACCCTCCTACCACATGCAAATTACGAGCCCATTAAGAAATTCTTTGTGAGGTCAGTGTTCTAGTCATTGCCAACAGAGTGCGTTTTATTATTTTAACTTCTCCAAATTCCTGAAATAATTTTAATACAATGATTCTGTCATTTCCCATGGAAAATATTTCCAGTGATTAGAATATTTCCATTAAAAGCCAGCCACCATCAGAGTATTTTATTTATTTAATCTAAAGTATAGTCCCTTTATACTCACTTTTGTGATTTTATTTTACTTTATGTTTTATTTTTTGAGACAGGGTTTTGCTACGTATTCCAGCTTGGCCTTGAACTCACTATGTAGCCCAGGCTGGCTTTGAACTCATGGTGATCCTCTTGCCTCAGCTTCCTGAGTGTTGGGGTTAGAAGCATGCACCACACACCCAGTTTATACTCAGTTTTAAGAGAATTGTGGGGCCAAGGATGTAGCTCAGAGGCACAGTACCTGCCTGGCAAGCACAGGGTCATGAGTTTGATTCCCAGCACCAAAAAAATAAAAAATAAATAAATAAATAAATGAAAGAATTGTGTATTAGGGGGAACTAGTCCACATTGCTTGATAGAAATAGAAGCTAGCAAAAAATATTATTTTTTAAGAACTAAAGAATTATGGAGATTAGCTGATGGGATTGCTTAAATTTTCATACTTACAGTCTCTTTACGTGAGCACTAGAGGACAAGACCGGCATGCTAAGTTGCCATATGGAGGTATTGGTACATAGTTGGAGGGGAAAAATGTAGTTTTTAAAGCCATTTTCTTTTCACTGTTATAATCTAAAAGTGGCATGTACTCATCATAAGCAAAAAAAAAAAAAAAGGAAAGAAAGAAAAAAAAAGAAAGAAAGAAAGAAAGAAAGAAAGAAAGAAAGAAAAAGAAAGAAAGAAAGAAAGAAAGAAAGAAAGAAAGAAAGAAAGAAAGAAAGAAAGAAAGAAAGAAAGAAAGAAAGAAAGAAAGAAAAGGGAGAGACAAAGAAAGGGAAAATCCAGAAAGGAAGAAAAACTAACCACCCATAATCTTACCACCCACACTCTTGTTCATTGGCTGTGAAGTCTCTCACACGTTCCCAGCACTTGTTCAGATAATAAGCAAACAGGCTGCACAAGTTCAGGCTCTTTCCTGTGAGCTTTGTTTCTTAGGCTTTGAAACCTGAGTTGTCTGTTTTCGTACACCTTTGTGTTTCATTTGTCTCGCCTGCAGTGGCTGGTAATATTCTTTAAATTAGAATTTCAAGGTAGGATGAGTTTTCTCTCACACTTTCAGAACGTGTTTTCCCCAGTACTGTTACTGGCAACAGGCATAATGTTCTTTGCTTAGAGGAAGCAGTGGTTAAACAATAAGGTTTCTTTCAAGGGCTGTCAATTTAGCTGGACACTTGTTTTTCTAGTTAGGAAAACATAACTCCTTGGTGTTCTTCCTAGACTTTTACCTGAAGTTTCCTTTTTACAAGACAATTCTGTAATTGTCTGTATTTCTTTCAAGCAAAATTTAAAGAGCCAGAATCATAATTGCACCCCTGTAAGCTCAGACACTTGGAAAGGTTGAGGCAGGAGGATTGTTCAAAGCCACCCTATTGTATAAAAATACCACATCTTTCTTATCCATTCCTCAGTTGATGGGCATTTGGGTTGTTTCCAAGATCTGGCTATTACAAATTGTACAATGGAGTACTATTCAGCCATAAAGAAGGATAAACTGGAGACTTTTATAGGTAAATGGATGCAACTCAAGAAAATACTCATAAGTGAAATAAACGAGAAGCATATGTGTAAGCATCGTATTATCTCTCTAGTATGAGAAACTGAAAGAGTAAATAAGATCCAAAATGTACAATAGACATGGTGAATCAAAAAGAAACTGGTCAAAAGGAAAGAGAGACTGGAATAGGGAAAAGAAAGAAGGGAAAGGGAAAAAAAAATTGTATATATATATATATATAAGATGGTTAAGATAGATACACTACCATTTTTACTTAGTTCATTGAAGAGTAAGGTTTGTGCCAATAATGTTTGGACAATTGAATGCTAATGTCTGGTGTCCTGAATAACTAACTTAAAGATAGTAATACGTAATGTATTAACCATTGTTACCCTCCTATTATGTTTGTTTGAAAATTTGTTCTTCTTTTGATTTGTTTTGTTTTTTCTTCTCTTTAAAATAAAAAAAATAAAAAAAATAAAGCCACCCTAGTCAATTTTGCAAGACCTTGTCTTAAAATACCAAATAAAAAGGGCTGGGGATGTAGCTCCATGTAGAGCACTTGCCTAACATGGGTGTGGCCCTAAGCAATCCTCTGTATCTTAAAAAAAAAAAAAAAAGGAAAAAGAGAAAATTGTGCAAATCTTTCCCAGAGGGAAATTTTAGCTCCCTTACATTTCTAGGATTATGCATTTTTCTTTCATAATTTCTAATAATTTATCATATTTTAAAATTTGGCCTAAATTTCTGGGAACTTAGAAATTACCATAAAGTAGCATATTTGTATTTATTTAAGAGCAGTAATAGTTTATGTACCAAATGTAGAAATGAAATGATTCATAGTTTAAATACACATGGACTACAGAAATATTCCAGTATTTCGCAGAATATGTAAAATTAGAGTATTGAAATAATATAAGTAGAAGGAGGACTTCATTACATAAATTCTTTAAAATGAAGAAAATGGTTTCTAGATTTTGTTTCTTAAAAACCAAACATTCTCATATTTATATCAGGAAAACAGTTGCTTTAGCCTCCAAAGTATTGTATTATCAAAAAAGGGAAATATGATAAACAGTAACCATGATTTGCTTACATAGGAAATTACCATCTGATATATTTTGGCCATTGCATTCATAGCAGATTTTGCCTCTTCATATTATAGGTAAATCATTTAGTAAAAATTATGTGGATACATAAAAATCCTTTAACTAGACTGCCCTCATTTACTCAAGTCATAAGTACAAAAACAGTGGCTATTTCAGTAATAAAGTTATCTTATACCCAGTGAAGAATTCCCAAGTCGCACAATGCCGTCAAAGGGAGAAGCCACATTGGAAAGGACAACAACACAGTCATAAGAACCTGAAACTATCCTTTGGCTAAATCTTGAATTCCTCCACTGAATTAAACATGAAAACTCTGTGCAAAGATTGATTCCCTGAGAGACTATGATTTTAAGCTTCTTGTGGATACTTAGCTGTATAAGCTGCCATTCAGACTATTTTTGCTTTTTATGTGTTAAAACTTAATGACTTCAACATGATAATAATTGCTGACATTCTTAATGAATACAATGAGTGTCATCAGTCATAACTTTTTATACATTGAAATGAAAGACTCCCTTCAGGTATAAGTTGTCTCATGCCAAATACAAATAAAAATATAGTAGTATGCAGAGTGGTGAGAAAAAATGTACCACATCTCAAGTTAGAATCAGCAACTCCTTAGCTATCTCCCACTAATCCCTAAAATAGTTTCTAAGACATTCAGCATGGCGCATGCACAAATGTGTTGGAAAAATGAATACAATTAGCTCTCCCCAAAATTAAGGTAGAAGGAAGATCATTTTGATGGTCTTATTGAAGACAATCCATTAGGAGACAGAGATACACTTTGCTATGCATATGCTGTTTTTTTTAATCCTCTACTTCTCCAACTGAGACTTTTGGAAACTGAACTTAGTATTCATTGCCTCCATCTTAGAACTGGCAGCCACAATCAGTTCCTGGAATCCCATATTTTTCAGTGAACTTAATTTACATGGGAGTGAGTTGACCAGCAGGCCATGCACAGAGCAGCAAGAAGGTGTCCAATGAAGGACAATCCGTTGTGGTCAGTGTAGTGAAGTTGTTAGACCTTCTGGGTTTGTCACAAATGTCAATGATGATGCCTGGGTGACTTTTGGCAAATTACTTAACCCTTCTGTGCTTCCATTTCTTTCATGAAAAATGGAATAATAATGATAGATCGTAGAGTTTTGTGAGGTTTAAAAGAGATAAGCGGTAAAGTTACTTAGAACTGTGTAACATATAATTAGTGGCCAATTTATGTAAGCTATTATTTGGAGAAATAATTATGTCATTTACATAGGATGGTATTTATACAGGATTATTATGAGTCGAAAGCATAATACATTTCATTTTATCATTACTGTTGCTATTTTATACCCTACTAGGCCTATCATTTGTTTTTTCTCCCTGAACCATGAAGCTCATCCCTTACCTTGTTGCATTATCTGGGGTTCCAGACATGAGACTGATAAGGTTTCTGGGAACAGACATGCTGGCCCTAAAGTCCTCAAGATGGACATAACATTAGATATCACCTAGTCATTTGGATAAAATATCTCATTGTTTTTCTTTTTTTCTTGTCTTTAATTGATTTTAACCTTTAAAGTTCTAAAGACATAATCAACCGGGTGAGAGTAGTAGGGAATATTTTCCAACTCTTCATGTGTAAACACAAATTTTAGATTTTACTTTGGGGTAAAACAATCCCTTCACTATTTATAAAGCTATTGCTGGGTTGTAACAATTCTGTTTTTCCCCTATATGCCTCCATCCCATGTTGGCTGCCACAGTCAGACACAAAGAATCATGAAAACATTTCTTTCTTGCATCTGTAGAGGAAACTTTAGCAGAAAATATGGAATTCTTATGCCAGATTCTGTAAGCAAAAAACATTTAGTTTTATACAGCTTCAACTATTTACAATGGTTTAAGGGCTCCAAATTGAAGGATGGGTTATTTGTTCCAGTGAAATGTCATTTCTAAACTTTTCTGTTGAAAGACACTTAAAGTCATGCTCATCTAGCATTTGAGTTAGGTTTGGCAGTGAAAAATACGTCAAATCTCATCTGCATGGTTTTCTTTATGCCAAATGTGTGCATGTGTCATTATAAACTCAGTTTAGCTCAACACAGAGATGCCACCCTCCCCCATTGTGTAAATAAAGGGCTTAGCCTTCTGAAGCTTTTCAAATAGAACAAAATCTGTTGCTGCCTTTGTGGAGTTTACAAATTTCTCCGTTTCTTTGTTCTGATCAAAATTACTTATTATTTCTGCTGCTATACTAAAGTGTTTCAGAATGGATAATTTTCTGACTCTCAGAATTCTCAAGATATTTTTTCATGGTATAAATGTAATTGCTCTTCCACTTACAATGGGATTACATCCTGATAATCCAACACTTGGGAGCTTGAGGCAGGAGGATCCTGTGTTCGAGTCCAGCCTGGACTACACAGAGAGTTCAAGGTCAGCCTGAGCAATGCAGTGAGACCTTCTCTCAAAAAACCAAACTACAGCTTTAAAAAAAAAAATCCTATTGTAAACTGAAAATATCCTAAGTTGAAAATGTATTTAAATACACTTAAACAACTGCACATTAATGCTTAGTCTATTCTACCTTAAACATGGTCAGAACATTTATGTTAGTAAAAGTAAAGTTCCTCCTATTTTGATGACTCTTTTCTTTTTTTTTTTTTTTTTTTTGTGGGTACCGGGGGGTCGACCTCAGGACCTCGTGCGCCAGCAGGCGCCCGTGCCGCTGAGCGATATCACCGGCCCCTTTTTTGTATGTGGGATCCGGGAGTCGAACTCGGGCCCTCGCGCTTGCCAGGCAGGCGCTTAAGCTGCTGAGCCATCTCACCGGCCCTGATGACTCTTTTCTATTGCACTAGTTTACATCAAACTAATATGTTGGAGGATCAAAAAATGTATTGGATGTTAATTGCAACTAAAGTTAAAATGCTTTAATGTATTTCATTAGTTTGAACATGCTGAAATATTCAGCCTTTAACAGCTTTTTATTTTATATAAGAAGGGTATCTCATATACATGATATAAAATGCTGTTAAAACTTTCAAGAAATTAAATTTGGGTTTATTTGAACAAAGAATGATTCTCAAATCTGGCAGCCTTCAGAACCAGCAGTGGTTCAGGGAGCTTTCCTAGGTAATAGGTGGGCAGGGAGTATTTACAGACAGAAAATGGAATTGAGGTACAGGAAATAGCTTGATTGGATACTTCTCTAAATTTGCCTTATTTGGACATGGTCTGATCAATTGGCAGCCTGTGATTGGTGGAAGCAAGGCTGCTGTGATTGGCTGAGATCCAGCTAGTTACAAAAAATATATAAGTTACTATATTCCTAAGTCAGACTTCAGTTTACATACTAACTTGGGTGCAGTCTCTCAGGGATGGATTGAAGATATGAAGGCTGGCTCTGACTAAATTTAATTTAATTTAACAATGCAAAAAACAATTTACTATAGGCAAAACAGAGAAAAGGGTTTCAAAGTTTTGTCCTTAATAACAGGGGTGTTTTATTCAGTTATATAAAATATAGTTTATAGCATTTGAAGAAAAATTGTTTTACATCTTGAAAATTGTATAAATTTCAAGGAAATTGAAGGAAAATTCAAGGAAATTTGAGGAAAATAAGCCCATAAATAATAATGAAAATGGGCCTTCCCAGGAACCACACAGCTCACAGAGAAGGTCAGGTGAGGAGTAGGGTGTGAGAGGCTAAGGAATGGGGGTAGGAGGATGGGGTAGAGGTGTGAAGGGAGATGGACGTGTGTGTAAACAAGGACATTCAGAGATGAGACTATCATCAGACTTTAGGGGAGGGGGTTTCCAACAAACTCATTTCCCACTCTGCAATTCCTTTCTTTTATGAAGGTGTGAACTGACAGTAGATAGAAAATACAAAAGGATTTAGGCTCAATACACTGGGGTCATCGAACACACTTCAATGAGCAATGTTGCAGTCTGAACCCTGACCCTCCCTTTTTAGAAATTTGTGGCAATCAGCTCTTTTTACTGATCGAAATGTTGGTTCTTAGGGGAAAATTTTATATTAATGTCTAGGTCATGCTGTTCTTGTGGGTTTTAAATTACACAACCGACTTGAGTTTTCAAATTGTTCTCCCATACCTAATCTCATCTGATCCTTCCAGTCACCCTGTGGGATTAACAAAAATGAATGTTAACCCTGAGGATACTTGAAGAAGTTAAGCACTTTGCCCAGAGTTAAATGTTGAATCAAAAATGCTGAAATAAACCTGAAAGTTCAGATTTTCTGGAAATTCCTCTAGTTCTCATTCTGTTTCTTCAAAAAATTAAGAGTGAAACTACATGATGAAGATAGCTTGAATTAGACACAAGTGTTTTGGGAAAAGGCATTAAAGGATAAGATTCAAACTGATATGCAATCTTGCCTTTGGACCTAAGGAGCTGGGGATGGTTGAAGATTAAGAAAATACAGGCTTTGTTCCACAGGAATGAGACGTACTGTCTCCCTTTCAGCCCAGCTCTCTGCTAGGTTCTATAGAGAAGCAAGCAGATCTCAGGTAGATAAACTGGACAAAACATGAGTAGAATACAAATACTGCAAATACAAGTCAAAATGATGATAGCTGTCTACAAATATGTGAAGGACTAACAGGTAGGATGGGTAAGAATGCAGATTACATACAGTCCCTGATTTATGATGTCCAATTTAATGATATTTTTTACTTTACAGTGAGGTGAAAGTGATTCCTAAGTAATAAGACAGAACTAAAACATCAAATTTCATGGAAACCCCCTCCAATTCTATTTCCATTGCTTCAAAGTGTAAAAATGGAACTCTTAAGAGTAAGAATATGTTCGGTAGAAACAATACTTTGAATTTTAAACTTTGATCTTTTTCTGGGCTGGCAATATGGAACATGATACTATCTCATGATGCTCAGCGCTAGGCTGGTGTATATGTTTTGAGCATATTTAAGGCAAGCTAGGCAGGCTAAACTAAGCTATGGTGTTCTGTAGTCTAGATATATAATTTTTTTTTTTCTTGAGACAGGCTCTCACTGCATAGTTCAGGCTGGCTTTGAATGTACATATAGCCCAGGTTGACCTCAAACTCATGATCCTCCTGCCTCAGCCTCCCAAGTACCAGCATTACAGGCATGCACCACCACATCCAACTTTATATATATGTTTTCAACTTATGATATTTTTGACTCGTTTACTAAAATGTAACCCCATAATAAATCAGGAGAAACTGCATTTTCCTGGTTAAAAAAAATAGGGTTTCTGGTGTCAGAAACACCTAGATTTGCTTTCTGGCTTTGCCATTACTAACTACATCAAGACACACTTTATGTCTTTAAACTGCAGATCTTAAGAATATATGAGATAGTTAACAATTTTCATAGAGTCATTATAGGAGTTGAGTAGAAGTTGCATAAAAAGCTCTAAGCGTGGCGTTAGACACTTAGTATAACCATTCAATGACCGTTCACTAGTAAAATAGATGGCCTAAACTGTGGAATTTTCAAGGAAGAATATGTTCATTTCTGCGTATTGCTATGTGCATAGGATCAGCATCACAGCTGACATGAGAATGTGCGTAAGAGTCATTCCTTTAAAAACTTCGATGAGGATATTTGAGCTTAGCCTGAAAAAAAGCAGTTCATGCTATCTGATAATAGCGGAGATGTCAGTGGGAATTTAGCCAAGCCCTCGATAAATGGCCGTCAAGAATGCTTAGGGAGACTCATCTTCCTTAAGGTTTCTTTGACACCAGTAAAGTCTGTTCATGACTCTGTGATGCAGGCGAACTGGGTTGATAGTGTTGTTCCACTAAAAACTCCTGCTTTCACGTATATAATAGTTTCAGATTTTAAAACGAAATGAAACCAGACATGGTGGCGCATGCCTGTAATCCCAGCATACTTGGGAGGCCGAGATAGGAGGATCACTGTGATTTCCAGGCCAGCCTGGGCTACATAGTGAGTCAAGGCCTGTCTGAACTACATGTCTCAAAAAACCAACAAAACAAAAACAAAACAAGCAAAAGCATTCAATATGATGGTTATGACTGTCCTCCCCACACATAGACACAGGATATACCAGTGCATGCGTACAGAGTGGTTGAGTTATTCACAGAAACGGCACTGTTCTGTGATGACCCACCCCACGCCCCCACCCAATCTCATTGTGAGACAAATGACCAGAAAGCAAGTGGGAAAAATCAGAAAAGATTGCTCTCTGAGGATAAATAATTGGCTTGCCTGGAGAAGGATAAGATCTTAGATTCTCTAGTATCATTTTCTCACAAGGCTACATGTTTTAGAGAATATTGGTATCATTCCTGGAAATAATCTAGCTACATTTAGTGCCTTTATTATTGCTGTGTTCCTCTTGGACATCTATATGTAAATATAATTTCCAATATTTTTAATGTGTGCAATATCAATTCTAATTCTCTAAAGTATTTTCGAAAAGAGATAGAAAAAAATAGCAGTCCTGGAGGATCCTACAAAGTCCCTATGAACCTTTCAGAAACCTATAATCTTCAAAAGAATGAAAGTCCTAAGAAAAGAAACTGGGAGGTTGGAAGAGATGAGAGGACCTCAGGGAAGAGTGGCACGTGGGAGTTGCACCAAAGCTATGAATGTGGGGCCCATCTCAGCCCTTTCGTTATTCATTCTCATAAGAAAGAAAAAAGTCAGAAGACAGTGGACAATTAGTGATGAGACCGGAGCAGCTCATAGATATAAAAGTACAATACTTACAATGTGGCCAAAAGAGACAGGAAAACACTTTTGGTAAAATGAAGGCTTACTAAACAGAACCTACTGGGTGGGTTTATATTGGTGTATAAGAAGGGATAGGAACAACATGATTTGAAGAATGAATTTCAGATGGTCTATCATGATAATCTGATTGTATCTAAGGCTTTTGGATTTTTAAGCAATAATGTATGCATTGTAAAATGAAGCATTGTAGATAGTAATTGATGAAATAATATTGTCTCTTTGATTTTGAAAGATTAAATTTTCACTGTTATCATGTAATATCTGGACCAATAATGTGCGTAATAAGATTTTATTAAAAAAAGACATTGACCTATACTTTGGGGGTAAGTAGCTGTTATAGTTTAGATTGAAAATGTCCCCTAGTGGCCAGCTGATGGGCTTTTGGGAGTTGATGGATTAAGTAATTGATGAGTTGGTAGCTGAATGGACTATTAGGAGGTGGGGTCCAGCTGAAGGAAGTGAGTCATTGGGGTGTATGTATCTCGTCCCCAGTCCCTTCCTTTCTGAATCTTTGGCGCTCTCTCTGTCTCCCTCTCCCTCTCTCTCTCTGTCTCTCTGTCTCCCTCTCTCTCTCTGTCTCTCTCTCTGTCTCCCTCTCTCTCTGATTCTCTGCTTCCTGAATGCCATAATGTAAGCAGTTTTCCTCTGCCAAACCCTTCCACCATGACGTTTCTGCCTTGCTGCAGGCCTAAAATCAATGGAGCCAGATGACCACGAATTGAAACCTCTGACACCATGAGCCAAAGTAAATCTTTCCTCCTTTAAGTCATTTATCTCACATATTTTGTCACAGTGACAGAAAGATGACTAACACCCTAATATTGTATGCTAAAAGGATTATATAAATACAATTCAGAAACAAATTGCTCCAGAAAAAAGTATCTAATTTTATGATGCACTCTCAGAAAATTATGCTATCAAGGTGAGTCATGGAAGTTCTGAGGCTTATAAAACCTAGGATATAATGGTTTTTGAAAAAAAATTTACTCCTATGAACTAGTCTATAATATCTCGCCCTGAAATATGTCTTAGAGTTTTAAAACTGAGGCATAAAGATAAGATAGGAGAAATTATGTTGAATCCAAGAGAGAAATTTATTTATCAAATACCACCAGTATTTATTGAACATTGATTATGTAGAAGATGTAAGTGAGAAACGGGAAGACATAATTTCACAAAATAATCCCACTCTCCCAGTATCTAAAATTGCTAAGAAAATGTAAACATGCCCAGACTTCTTAAAATCCCTGTTAAGCTGATGAGGTCGGTGGTATTCAGAGTTGGGAACGAGCTTCAAGACTTAAAATTAATCTGTGTGGTAAATGGATGCCTCTCATGTCTCCCACAATTCTAGGAGTAGCAATTATGGAGACATAATGGACACTTCTTAAAGTAACATCTATCAAAAAGTCACATTTGTTTCAGAGCATTTTTGGTCATCAAAGGACTGAGTTGCCATATCCTGACACACTGGGAATTTGGGAACTTGACATTGCCACATCAATGTGGTGCTGTGTGGAATCTAAAACTGTAGTGCTGAGAACTGCCTTACATTCTTTTACTCAATTAATATTTTCAAATATATTGAGTGAACGGTTAGGCAGTATAATGAGGGTACCACAGTAATCTGTCTTTGAACTTTTGCTTAATAAACTGATGCAGTGTCCCAGTTTTCACAGGTTTTCAAAGAATGTTGCAAGTTATTAGCTAAAAATGGCATGGGAGGAAAACAAAAGCAACAAAACAAAAATATCAAAGCTAGCCAGAAAAGTTCTAAAAATAGTGAAATCTGAAATCTACCATGTTCTCAAAAAACAGCAAGGATGTAGAATCCTCGGGAATGAAAATCTTAACATGAAGTTGATGAATAATTGTATTTTCGTGTCTCTATGAGATGAAGCCCCTGTCACACCTTCATGGTGGTAACACTGCCCTACCAAGTTGATGATAAGTGGACAGCTGCAGCACTACAATTTCTTTCTGCCACATTCCTGAAGGACAATGGTAAAGGGGAATCTGTTTAGTGGGTAGAACTTCAGACAGGACATTCTGCTGTGCCCTTTGCTTACAAGCAGAAAGCCTAGATGTCTGTTCATATACTATTTCATGGGTTGTGGCCACTGATTTGCTGAACAGTCAGAGACATGAAAGGTGCACAATTGGAAAAGTAGTGACAAAAAATTGGGGGAAGAGGTATGTGGATAGGCCTTTCTGAGGGGGCAAAGGCTGAGAAGAGAATTATAGCCCATAGGCACTCAACAAAGCATTAGCTCAGAAGATGAGTACTATAAAAACTAAGTGGAAAGGATGACTCAGTCTGTAGATACCAATCAGCTTCTTTCACTAGCTACCCTTGTCATTGCTTAGTGGGCTCATCAGCAAAGTAGCCATGGTGTCAGGGAAGGGGGTTATACAGGGGCTCAGGAAATGGGCTTCCATTACCAAGGCTATCCTAGCTTTGACCACTACTGAATGCCCAGTCTATCAGCAGAAGAGACCAACATTGTGTCCCATTCCCCAGAATGATCAGCCAGCTACCTGGGGGTAAGTTGATTACAATGGACCATTTCCATCATGGAAGAGGTAGCATTTTGTCTTTACTGAAATAGACACTCTGAACAGGGATTGGCCTTTCCTACATGCAATGCTTCTGCCGAAACTACCATCATGGATTTACAGAATACCTTATCCACTGTCATGGTTTTCTGCATAGGATTGCTTCTGACCAAAGCACTCAATTCACAGCCAAAAGTTCAGTGATGAGGTCACGTTTATGAAATTAATGGCCATTATCCTGAAGCAGCTGGCTTAATAGAACAGTGGAGTGAAATTTTCAAGTTTCAGTTACAGTGATGTTATTTGCTGGGCTGGGGCAAGTTTCTCCCATATATAGAAGCTTCCCGTGTACAGTAGGCTGTACATGCTCTGAATTAACAATATATGGAACTGTTTCTCCTAAAGCCAGGATTTGTGAAGCAGGCATGGTGGTGAACACCTGTAATCCTAGCACTCAGGAAGCTGAGGCAGGAGGATCAGCGTGAGTTCGAGGCAAGTCTGAACTACATAATGAGACAATGTCTCAAACAAACAACAACAACAACAACAACCAACCAACCAGGATTTGTAGGACTCAATTCAGGAACCAAGGGGTGAAAAATGGACATGGTACCGCTTATCATACCCTTAGTGACCCACTAGCAAAATTTTTGCTTCCTGTTCCTACAACTTTATGTTCAGATGTGTACAGGTGCTCTAGATGTCTTAATTCTAGAGGGATAAATTCTTCCACCAGGCAACACAACAATGATAATGTTGCCTTGTAGTGGATCCAACAGATAAGAGTCCAAGATTTTATGTATGGCAAGCAATGAACTGCAAAGCTTATACCCTATGGTGAGGGAAAAGTAGCTATGTTTATTGAAGGTCATGAACAGAGGAATAGGTCACGGAAAAGGAACATTGCACGCCATGCAGATAGATCAGGCTCTTGGGCTCAAGAGTGAGAGAGGGAGAAAGGGCTTGTATGTGCTTTGGTCTGGGGTTATATGGACTGCTCCTAAGGTGGCATCTGAGCTCAAGAGGGTGGAAGGGAGTGATTAGGGAGGGATGGCTTAAACTCAGCTGGGTGAAGGGGACTGAATTCCTCCCCCTCCAATATCCTATTTGTACTCATCCCACTAAACTACAAGTTAAGACTGCTACCTGGCCACTTTGGCCTCCTCATGCCCCTGAGTCAATAGGATAAGATGGGAGCTTTTGTACTAGTGGGCATGACTGATCAGACTACCAAGGGGGGAAACTGCAGTACTACTCCACGTGGAGATGAGGAACTCCAGCACCTGGAGTGCTGGAGATCATCAGGGCATCTTTTAGTATTATCATCCCTGTGATTAAAATCAATGGGAAACTACAACCGCCCAATCCAGGAAAGATTATGAATGGCCCATACCCTTAGGAAGAAAGATTTGTGTTATCCTGCAAGATTTAAAAAAACACAAAACAAAACAACAGCTGAGGTATTTGCTGAAGGCAAAGGGAAGAGAATGAGTAGTAGAAGAAAGTTACAAATACCAACTATGACCATGTGACCAGTTACAGAAACGAAAGCCATTATTGCCATGAATATATCTTTTCTATTTTGTTAGGAAATACATTTGTGTGTTTATATGTAGTACATATGTAATGTAAATATGTTTGTTTTCATTTCTTTCTCATTCTCTTATCACGTAACACAAGACATACTGACTTACTATTTAAGTGTTGTTAGTTTTACATCATTGTTTTATGTTATGGGATGTATCAGGGGAAGATTAAACATCACCCAAAGAATATGCCTCTTCTCCTGGGAAAGGAATTAATCCATTTTCATTTGTATGCAGGATAGATGTATCCTGTCAGGTGGAACTATTACTTTGTTATTGTCTTTATTTAGAGACTAAGTATGGTTTAATGAGATGAGCATAGGTGCCAAGTTGACAAAGGATAGAGTTTTGATGGTTAATTTTGGATATTGATTTCACCAGATTGAGGAATAGATTAAGAAATATCTAGGCAACACTTAGGGCACTGTTTCTGGGTTTGTCTGTGAAGGTGCTTTTGGAGGAGATTGGCACGTGAGTTGGTGGACTGAATGGGGAAAATATGCCCACAGTGTGGGCAGGCACTGTCCAACTGGCTGGGGGCCTGGATAAAACAAAAAAGGGTAGAGAAAAGATAATTTCTTATCTCTCCTTCCTTCCTCCTCATCCTTCTCCTCCTCTTCCTCCTTCTTGTCCTCCTCTCCTCCTCTTCCTTCTTCTTCCTCTCTCTGTCTCCGTCTCCCCCCCCACCACCACAACCACAACCACCTGGAGCTGGGATACTTATCTCTTTGGACATCAGAACTCCAGGCCCTTTAAGCTTTGAACTCAAGGACTTATACCTATGTTTTCAGACCTATGGCCTTGAGCTGAGAATTAGATCATCAGCTTCCCTGATTTTGGGGTCTTCAGACTTGGCCTGAGCCTCCCTTCCAGCATCTCATGGTGTCCAGTTTGTAAATGTTTTGTCCTGGGATTTCTCAGCCTCCATAATCATGTGAGCCATTTCTCCTATATAAGAGATTTATTCAGCTTAGAGTTTTGGATAAACCATACCATCCCTGGCCCCATGGCAGATTGCGGGAGCACATGCAGGAGCTAGGGATCATTTTGCAAAACAGGAAGCCAGACAGCGATGCATTTGCATAATAACTTGCTCTTGTGAGAACACAGAGGTCCCAAAGAGCTACTCTAATCCTCTCTTTGGGTAACTCCCTCAGGGACCTAAGGTCTCCTGCTAGGCCCACATCTTAAACTTTCCACACAATCTCCCAGCGCCACCACCTTGGGAACCAAGCTCCCACCACGTGAACATTGGGGGAACAAACTGAATCCAAACTACAACACCCCTTTAATAAGCCCCATTTCAGCTATGTGTATCTATTTGTCCATCTATCTATTTTTCTGTCCTAGCGGTTCTGTCTCTTTGGAAAACCTTAACAAAGAGCAAAAGGAGAATTTGGATGACAGTACCAAAAGAAAGAAAAAACAGGACACATATTTTCTGACTCAGAAGACTCTGTGTGGTTCTTGGAACAAGTAACTACATTGGCATTTGGCTGAGCAGAACAGGCAAAAGCCTGGATGGTCACCCTCCCAGTGATTTGGCTCTTTACATCGTTTATGCAGTAGTACCCGCTGACGGTTGTCTGCAGAAAAGAGCATCTACTTTAGTTTTCTTGGAAAAAAAAATGGTTACTCAATTTGCTTATTTAATGATCCCATTAGAAGAAGAAAAAACTGGGTTTCAAAATCTTCATTGTACATCATTCCTAAAAATCTAACTCCTCAGTTTTCTGAAGGAATTGAATGACATACATTTTACTATACAACGAAATAGTTAAACCTGAGGGTTTCAGCTTGCTCTGGTATTTTTCTTTCTACTGGAGTATAAAGTCACTGCTGGGGGAATACACTCTTGATTATTAGATGAAGAAAGGAAAACTAAATTTGACTGAGACTCAGCTATGTGCTCAGCAATATAGAAGGGGCATACTGTTAAACCATTTCATTCATCAAGCATTTCTGATGGGCCAGGCACTCTTCAGGGCACCAGGGATACAGTGAAGAACAAGACAGATACAATCCCTGGCTCATAAAGATCATTTTCTAGTGGGAAAACATTAGCAATAAACACAAGCAAAATGTGAGGTAATAATATTAGCATGCAGGTTGTAGAAATGGGGTGAATGACAAAGGATGGCCAGCTGGCTATTTTCAGTCCACTGTGCAAGCGATGTTTACTCGGAGATCTGAATGGTGAGCCGGGGCCAGCCCTGCTATGATTGTGAGGAGGAAATCGTTCCAGGTGGAGGGTACAGCAAAAACAAAGTCCCCCATGTGAGCCTGCAAAAGTAACAGAGAACTTGTGACGGGCTGAGGCTGGATGGCAAGGGGAGAGTAGAAGGAGAAGAGGGTAGAGAGGCAGGGAGCTGACTGGAGAAGGTTAGGCAGGTAAGAAACATGAATGATGTGGCCCAGCCTTCAGGGAATTCAAGGGCCACAGAAGAGCTACATTTATATGGTTTAAGAGCACAGCATTCCCTGCTGAAGGCTGCAATGCTGGGCAGGTGGGCATGGAGGCACGCGCTCTACATGATTAGCTGAGCGTGGACCATTATTATAGGAAGCCAGGAGAGGTGGTTCTGGGCCTCCAGAAGTTGATGTTTTCCCCCTAGATACCATAGAACTGGCAGATATCTGAGCCACACAACTTCTAGCTCGTTCATCACCTGAAAAAGAAGATACCTTAAATGGTCGAGCATGCCCAAGATTTTATTCTAGTGACATTAAGCCATAGCTGGGCCGCAGGAAATATATAGCAGTATCTGTAAGCTCACCTTGGAAAAGCAGCATTCAATTTAACAAAATACAGACCATGCTCTTCCCCATTGGAGCAATGGCACCCACCACGGGCATCATTTTAAACCCAGGGCTGAGCACAGTGTCCGCCACAAAGGACACTCTCTACAGAGACCTGAAAGATTAAAAATAACAGACACAAGGATCAGTTGGTGCTCGCTCCTCTTCTCTTTGCTGGAAGATAAGCCAGATGACCTAGAAAAGTGTCTTAGGCACCCAATGGCCTTCTCTGACCTCCTTTCAGATTCCTTTCATTCGGCTTATATTTGTACTCGATTGTTTCCTACCCACTCTGAACAATTAGGAACTTCTTAGCGTTAGTTTTTGGCTTACTCTGTACTAATTTTTTTTTAACCCTAAACTGTCGCCTTTACTTCAAGCACTTGATAAGCAAGTATTCAGTCATTATCATAACAGTTTGTTCTTTGATGCAGCACAGTCGGGAGCATTGTCCTTGGGGAAGGGCAAAGTTGAAGAACAAAGTCGGTAATCCACATGGAACTCCCATCACACAGGCCTGTCTTTGGTCCCGTGGATTAGGTGGCCTGTGCTCTGTATGGGCTTTAATCACAGCACACTTACGTATTATTCTGGCTTTTTGGAGCTCCTTTGTCATGTTCGGTTTGTAGTTGTGAGATGGGTAGGGCAGATGTGTCCAATAGAGACACATTATATTTTCTACATGAGGTCATATTTTTTCACAATTTATGTATTTCCACTCTACAGATGACAAAGATAAGGTTTAGCAGCCCTCAATGATGTCCCAGTACAGTGTATGATAAACAGCCCTTCCATTAACATGTCACTGACACTTCTAATTATGCTGTGCAAGTGACATGGGAAGATATGCAGACTGGGGGAAGCAGCACACGCCTATAACCCTAGTCACTTAGGAGACTGAGGCAGGAGGAGAGCAAGATGAAAGCCAGCCTGAGCAACTTAGGGAGACCTTGTCTCAAATAAAAAATAAAAAGGCTGGGGATGGAGCTCAGCAATAGAGTGCTTGTCTAGCCTGTGTGAGGCCCTGCAATCCCTGGTGCGGGGGAAGGGGCTATGTAGTTTACATTCAGGGTTAAGGTCAAAAGGAAGTTCATCCAACAGATGTACATTAAAATGATGCCAGTCATTCATGCTGCCGGTTTTCCCACTGCTGGTTACTATCACATTTATCTTCTTTTGTTGCTGGAATTTTTACAAAGTGGATAGGAAACTGTCCTTAATAGTGGCCTGACCTTCTATTGCTTCTTCCTAGTTTGATTATAGGATCAGAAATGGGAAAGTCTTGGAGAGAGGCTTACACTGAGCAAATTAAAGCTTTCAGGTTTTACTTTAGTTTGACAAAAGATACCCGCCAGGATTTCGGACACCGTATTTACTGTTGGAACTTAGTAAATACAGTAGGGGTGAAAGAGAACCCTTTGTACTATCTCAGTGGGCTCTTTTACATGTGCATCTCAAGAAGGACTTAGCCTGCAAAGAAATTCCAAGGCCTGTGCACCGGCCCCCAAGGCTGGGCTAAGGGTTGGAAGGGAAGTGTCAGCCCAGGGGCTTCACCTGGAGGGGTGCAGGCAGAGGAGGCAGGGGGGCCAGAGAGAGTCGGGAGGCTTCTCACCCCAACATTCTGTGACCTTCTTATTGTCACAGTGCTTGACATTTTATCACTACAAATTACTTTCAGTTGACAGATGCCTTTTAAAATGCAAATGCCTAACCACAAAGCTATGCCGTGATAATAAGGTTTTCAGTAAGGCCAGTTAGAAAGTCACCAACAGTATTGAATTTTGACTTAAGGGTTTTTCCAATTTCCTCTTCTATGCAGACTATTGTATCACTTTTCATAATCATATGGAAAGTATCCCGGACATAATTTTCCAGATAAACCCTGAGAGCCAAATATGAAGCTGTGAAATGTGTACTAGTCCTCATCCTTTATATCGTTTTCTAGTTGATAGGTTTAAAAAATATTTTATTTGTTGTTCATTGCATTATGTTCGGTCAGACATGGGCAACAGTCCAAAAACAGAGCCAAGGTAAGTTTCCAGCCTTTCACAGACTCACTGGCTTGTTGCTGTCTATCTATTCCTCATTTCTCCACGTCAAGAGCTCCCACTGGCTTCTACTGCTGTCTGCACTGCTGAACATAAAAAAATGTATTACAAAACCATGCCTGACTCTACCATCAACTTTCCTGGGGCCTCCCTTTCTAGAAGGAAGGGATAGAGCATTCCTGTTATCACCTTATCTTGGAAAAAAAAAAAAAATTTTAAAAAGCCCTGCAGTAAATAAAGCATGTGGTTTTGTGGGTTTTAATAACCCTTAGCACTATTATTGTGGATAATCCGTTCTCTTATTTATCTGCTATATCACATTTTTCTTCATGCATGTCAGTTTTGACAATCATGGATATGGGAGGTAACAATCACTATAGAACCTGTGTTTTATAAATACACATTTTAAATATCCACCATTGCTAGTTACTTGTCCATAATAGTTATCATGAATAAACTTGTCATCATTTTCTGTTCGATGAATATTGTAAAAAAACAAAAAAGACAGGGACTAGGTGACAGCCTCCAGCAAAAACTGACCCATTCAGTTGCTCTGTACAGTAATAGTTATGTTTACTAGTATTCCTGTGTACTTTCTTTGAGGATGTTTCAGAAAAAGGTTTCTGTATGCACCAACCAATGAAGCAAAACATGGGAAGCTAAGCTGTGCACAGGACCTTTCATCATTTCTGTCTCCCTGAGAAATACAAAGCAATGCCAGGCCGGTGAGACGGCTCAGCAGCATAAGCGCCTGCCTGGCAAGCGCGAGGTCCTGAGTTCGACTCCCAATACCCACATAACAAAAAAAGGGCCAGTGATATCGCTCAGCAGCATGGGCGCCTGCTGGAGCACGAGGTCCTGAGGTCGACCCCCCATACCCACCAAAAAAAAAAAAAAAAAAAAGCAATGCCTTGCCCTGTTGTTAGTGGAAGAGGCTATATCTAAGACATTCAAGACTAACCCAGCTGACACACTGAAGAGAGTAAGAGGCTATGGCAAGTCCTTATAAAAATATTTTTTCTATTTCCTCTAAAATATTGAGAAATAGTAATTTATAAGTCTTTATATTGAATAAAATCATATTTTAGTAAAGCTTTCAGGTTTTAGTATTTATAGCCCATCACTAGGATGAAATAAAGAAAAGGAGCAAAAAACCAGTCTTCCCAAGTATTAAAATACACATACACATGCATGGTGGCATGGTTTGCCATCCCAGCACTCTGTAGGAGGCTGAGGCAAGGGATCCACAAGTATCAGCCCAGCCTGGGCAATTTAGCGACATCTTGTTTCAAAATGAAAAAATTAAAACTGGGCTCGGGATGTAGCTTATAAGGGTTGAGGGCCCTGGGTTCACCCTGCAATGCTGCAAAAAGAAGCAAAAATAAAAACAGGCCCCGGAAAATGTTTTGTTTCGGTGCAGAGTTTACATCTGAGTGAATCATTTCCATTGGTTTTGATGTGGTCCCCTCAGTGAGGCATACATGGAAGACGACTGGCTCGGGGGAATGGAGATGTAATTAGCTGATCTTCTCTCAAGCCATTTATATATTCTATGCCTGCACCAGGGGTTGCAGGGAAATTCTCCGGGACTGATTAGTGCTCAGGAGAGAAGGGGGCAGAATCTCGCGTTCCGGTGTGGTTCCCCCAGAGAACACGATCGCCCTCTAGGTTACGTTTTTTCAGCACGGTGAGGCAACTGGCCACTTCGCCACCAGGGAGGAAGAAGGAAGCAGCCGGATCCCTCCTGGTAGAGGACTAGCTAAACCAAAGAAAGAGGCTGGCGACAGGAAGGAAGCACAGATCAAGTGTTTGAATAGCGGCCACAAGGCAACCTAAAGCCGGCACAGCGCTAACAGGCGCGTCGCGCACAGTTCCTCCGTCTCCCTTCCCCCGCCGCCGTGTGTCACCTTCCTGTTCGGAAGTCTTAGTAGGTTGCTGGGACAGAACAGGGGGCGCCAGCTCCACCCATCAGGTATCCGTTTGGAAAAAAAAAAAAACAAAATAAAACAAAACTCAGTCTCAACAACTTCTCTCCGTTAAATGATAAGTTTAACAGACCATCCGTCTCCCAGAGCTGCACAGTCGGGTAGGGGGAGGAAGGGGCACATTAAACGGTTCCTTTTCTGTCCCAACCACAAATATATGGTTGTGCCTCTCTGCTCCAGTCAGAGCCCTCTAACTTGAATTCCATGTCCTTCCGGGCATGCACGCTGCAGAGCTCCTTTGAGAAAATGAATCCTGAGCATGTGTTTTGAATTTTTTTCTGGACTGATTTGTGATGATAATTAGCTAAGTTACATTTCTTGTGTCTTGCTGGGGGTGTAATAAACCTAGGACGCTTATGACTGTAATTTTTTGGATAATGTTGCAACGGGGGAAATAAACGGCCCAGTGTTGAACTTTGTAGCTTGCTCCCTTCCTGTATGTAAATTCCCTTATATAAAGTGGGGTTCCTAACAACAGGGACTGTGGCCTCTGGCTGGTGCTCCCTTGTCATCTCTGAACTTCCAGCCTCTGGAGGCACACAGCCCCGAGGTTACTCCAGCCCTCACTGGCTCTACCTCTAACCTCTGAAAGGTCACCCCCAACCTTCATATCCTGTTCCACCTGAAGAATTAAGGAGACTATGCGATCCCCTTGGAAAGGTTCGTGCTTTCAGTACTATCATATGGTAAGGTGGATAAAACAAAGCTACCTCAGAGGAGTTGAGTTAGTTATGGGGAAGGCACACAAGGTGAATACAGGAGAGTCTGATAGGTTTCTTAATGTTTTAGATCAAAAAAGCAAAAAATTGTAGACGGTGTTCTAAGCAGTCTGAGCAAATAACTGCAGATGTGGGGCAGTTATTGTGATTTGCAATTGCCTAACCTTTCTTTAGGTTGGAGTGTTAATTTCAGTCAATAGTAAGTGCTTTTTTAAAAAGTGGGTTGTAAGCAAAGTTTGTCAAGCAGTCTCTAGGACAGAGAGGATGCATGTCCCCTTCTCCTGGTTTCTGGCTTTGCAACTATTAGGGCTAATGAGGCAGCTGTACCTGCAAAAACAAACCCCTGCCCAAGACCCAGATAAAAAGCGCTGCGCACGCTATTCCCCGTTTGACAGCTGGTATTTTGCAGTGTGTCAACTCGAAAATGGCAGGGCCCTTGGCAACAAGGGGTCATGGCAGGGCAGCCATAGCAGACAGCATCAGCGAGTACCAGCCCTGAGAATACTGGTAACTCGAAGCGTCTCCCGGCCCCTGGCCCAGGCGTAGTGTTTGTGGCTTGCCCCGCCAGCGCTGGCGCGCGTCCCCGCCCGGCGGTCAGACTGTAGCGCACAGCGGCGGGGTTACTGGAAGGCACCGGCCTCGCTCTCTGTCCAGCCCGGGTTGCAGCCTCAGGCACCCCTCCGTTCTCCGCTTTCTGGAGAGCAGTCTGTCCGCTAACCTCTCATGAGTTCGCAAGGGAACTTGCGAGAAAAAGTAGCAAAACTAAGACTAATCTTGGGTCAGACCGAGATAAACCGAAGGAGGGGTAGGGAAGATGGGGACTAGCGAAAGGATTTTAAAGCAATGCAATGTGATTTTGCAGTTTGCTGGTGGGAGAGGGGGACAGGAACAGACCCCAAGGGAGGAAGACGAATTGGCGACGCCGGAGGGTCACGCCAGGACGGCCGCTGAGCAAAGCTACCGCTCCCCTACCTTGCCACCTCCTCACGTGTTCTGGGCATGGCGCGGATTAAAAATGCAAGGCAAAAAAAAAAATTATATGCAGAACGGACGGAATGTTCCCGGAGATTAGAAAAAAGAGTGCAATGCAGATCGCACTTTTTTCCCCTTTAGTGCGAGACTTATTTTATTTCCGCCCCCTCCCCTACACATTCCTGACCCCCCCCTTTCTTTCCTTCCTTCCTCCTCTTCCAAGTTCTGGGATTCTTCAGCCTTGCTTGGTTTTGGCCAAAAGCACAAAAAAGGCGTTTTCGGAAGCGACTCGGCCGTGCACAAGGGCCATTTGTTTGTTTTGGGACTCGGGGCAGGAAATCTTGCCCGGCCTGAGTCACGGCGGCCCCTTCAAGGAAACGTCAGTGCTCGCCGGTCGCTGCCGCCCGCCGCGCGCCCCGCCGTCCGCTGTCCATGGGGGAAACGCAGGGCGCGCTGGCCCGGGCCCGGCTCGAGTCCCTGCTCCGGCCGCGCCACAAAAAGAGGGCCGAGGCGCAGAAAAGGAGCGAGTCCTTCCTGTTGAGCGGCCTGGGTAAGCGCCCCCGCCCCGCGCCGGGGGCTCGGCGACTCGGCCGAGCGGCTCCACGGCCGCCGCGTGGCGCTCGGAACGGGGCCGGGTGTGATCCGGGGCCGGGATGGAGGTGAGGGGACGGGGCGGCCGCAGCCCCACGCCGAGCGCGCGCCTGACTCCCCGGGGCGGGACGCGCCACGCAGCCGGGGCGGCGGAGGCCGGCGCGGGCAGGCGGCGAGGTCGCGCCCGGGCCTGAGCCTGGGGCTCCGGCCGCGAGGGCGTCCGCAGCGAAGGGCGAGCGGGGACGAGGCCGCCCGGGTCGCCTGGCTCCGGCCGGAGAGCGCCTCGGCGCCGCGACCCTGCGTTCTTTACACGGCGCCAAAAAGTGAGGAAAAATGGAAAATTACCCGGGGCTGTCCATCCCTCCCAGCCTCCTCCGCCAGCGTTCTCCCCTCTCCGGCTGGGGGCCCAGCGAGGCTGGCGACCGCACTGCCGGGCCCTCCTCGCCCCGCCCCTGGCTCGCCGGCTCCGGAGGAGCGAACCGTCCGCCGCCCGCCGCCGCACCAGGGGCCGAGCGCGCGGCCGCAGGGGCGCAGGGGGCGGGGCTCTCCGCGCCGCTTCCTCATTGTACGCAGGCCCCGCCCACGCCCCGCCCACGCAGCGGCGCGGGGCCTATAAAGCCGGCCGCCGCTCGGCTCCCGCACAGTTGCCTAAGCCGGTCTCGGGCCCTCTTTCTCGGTCAGTGTTTTCTTCTGGGCGATGACGGTGAAAACCGAGGCTGCTAGAGGCACTGTCACTTACTCCAGAATGAGGGGAGTGGTAGCGATTCTCATCGGTGAGTGTAGGAAAAGAGGCTTGACCCTGGGATACGCGAAGTGGAAGTATTTTGGAGGTCCTACGTCAGAGTAGCCAGTGTGGCGTTGGGCGTTACGAAGCCGTCTAAACCTTTATTTCTCTAATCTTTAATTCACAGCTTTCATGAAGCAAAGGAGAATGGGCCTGAACGACTTTATTCAGAAGATTGCCAATAACTCCTATGCATGCAAACAGTAAGTTCAGGGGGGAAATAGAGGAAATAAAAATAAATAGTAGCTCGAATTGACCACTCGCAAAGACTTTCTCATCACTGTGTTCATCGGGAAGACCAAGACTTCCCCTAGGGGTGGAAATCTCTTCTCTCCTTTCGTTCTAGTTTATCTGACATATTTTAAACATTAGAATGAATTTATGGGTTGAACTTGTCTTGGAAATGTAAAATAAAGTCTTCTAAATGTTAACCTAATTCAACACCCTCTCTCCAGGAACAACCCAGAATTCTGTATTTAACTGGGTTGTCATTTATTTAACAATTTTTTTTTTCTTTAAGTAATTTACTTGGGTGTTTTCAATTTAAATGCTGAATTCTCCGGGGACGTCTGAGTCAAAAATCCACTGTTTTATCTCCGTGTGCCCCCTAGCGGCAATTTAGGAGTTTTAAAGTTGTTCCTTTATCCTTTGCAGCCGCGAAGTTCAGTCCATTTTGAAAATCTCCCAACCTCAGGAGCCTGAGCTTATGAATGCCAACCCCTCTCCTCCAGTAAGTGGTCTCTATTTGTGACGCATCTGTGGAGGAAAATTATAAATGCATTCGTGTTTCTACATTGATGGATTAAAACAGCATCTCTAGAAATTAGAATCAAGGCAGGAATGCATTAGTTCACAACATAACAAGTGACATACGTATTTTAAGTATTGAGTCAGTGGAGTATACTTAAAGGCATACTTCATAAAACTTAGTTGTTTGCAACATAAGTGCAGTTTCCATATTTATTTTAAATAATAACGTGCATGGGTGAAAGATCATTTTGAATGTGTTTGTAAGTATATGGTGACTTGTCTCAGTCATACGTAGCTATAATCTTTTACATTGCCTGTACTTTATTCTACGTGTCTTTCTTTGAAGTAGCAAAATTAATAGAGAATGCTTTATTTTCTAGCCAAGTCCTTCTCAGCAAATCAACCTTGGTCCATCATCCAATCCTCATGCTAAACCATCTGACTTTCACTTCTTGAAAGTGATT
Organism: Erethizon dorsatum; assembly: GCA_028451465.1. Classification (NCBI taxonomy): domain Eukaryota; kingdom Metazoa; phylum Chordata; class Mammalia; order Rodentia; family Erethizontidae; genus Erethizon; species Erethizon dorsatum. The sequence goes on along the minus strand of CM051823.1, from coordinate 139,935,891 downwards.
GGGAAAGGCAGTTTTGGAAAGGTAATTTCAAATGCAAAGACTTTCGATATACTCTTTCATGTATTTGTTTTACACTTTCATTGGATGAGGATAGAAAAATAATTTTTAAATGAAATTTCAGGTTCTTCTAGCAAGACACAAAGCAGAAGATGCATTCTATGCAGTCAAAGTTTTACAGAAGAAAGCAATCCTGAAAAAGAAAGAGGTATGAGATGCCTCTCATGGCTTGGGGTCACAGGTGGATGCTCACTGAGTCTTTGCCTTGGGATTTTAGGGGCAAATTGAAATTCACCACTGAATCTGACTTGTCCTTTTCCTAGGAGAAGCACATCATGTCAGAGCGGAACGTGCTGCTGAAGAATGTGAAACACCCTTTCCTGGTGGGCCTTCACTTCTCTTTCCAGACTGCAGACAAACTGTACTTTGTCCTAGACTACATCAACGGTGGAGAGGTGGGCCAGTGTGGGCAGAAGCCACACCTGGGGTCTCTGCTTAGTCTGTGTGCTTTTAGAGATACTTAGTTTAAAGCTGCTTAGGGGAGGAAAAGTTACCAGAATTAGCATTTCCTTTAACTTGCCAGCTTTCAAATAGTTAATGGATTATTTAGAGCCACTTCCTGCAATTATTCTCTTTAGCAGTGTATGTCAGGAGTGATTCAGAGCTATGGCATCCGGGACTGACTTTGTTCTGTCTTCTGCAGTTGTTCTACCACCTCCAGAGGGAGCGCTGCTTCCTAGAACCACGGGCTCGTTTCTATGCTGCTGAAATAGCCAGTGCCTTGGGTTACCTGCACTCTCTGAACATCGTGTATAGGTGAGGCAAAAAGCTCAGACAGCTGCCTTCCTGGGTAGGCAGGAGCATGGCCCCAGTCTTCGGAGCCTTAAAGTAATTGGTATTTATGTGCGACATGGTCACCTAAAACCCGGTGTCCTGGCATATGAGCTGTCTTGATTCCATGCCATTGGGAAGCCAGCCAACTAGGATTGTGCTAATACAGATTAGTAGAACAAGGACTCTCTTTTTTGTTTTTTGGGTGTTTTTTTTAATTACTTTTTATTCACTATACAACTGCAATACATTTAAATACTTCTAGTACTTTGGGCAGTGATCTTTACAGAGAGTATCTTCTGATCTTATAAAATGAAATTAACTATACAACAACTTTTTTTTTATTACAGAGACTTAAAACCAGAGAATATTTTACTAGATTCCCAGGGACACATTGTCCTCACTGACTTTGGGCTCTGCAAGGAGAACATTGAACATAATGGCACAACGTCCACCTTCTGTGGCACACCTGAGGTAGGAGCTCTTGATCTGCTGCCAGGCCTCCCCCAGGTGAGGAGAGAAGTGTGCAGTAATACTTTGACTACCCAAAGAGTAAACTCTTAGAGAGTTCATAGTACAGTTCAGCTCAAGTAAACTTTTGTTTGATGCAACATGGGACATACTAAAGCCTTCTAGTGCTTTAAATAAAGCTACCCTTGGTAAGATCCATGTCATTAAAAAGGTCTCTCGGGCCGGTGAGATGGCTCAGTGGCGTACACGCCTGCCTGGCAAGCGCGAGGGCCCAAGTTCAACTCCCGGAACCCACATACGGAAAAAGGGCCGGTGATATCGCTCAGCGGCACGGGCGCCTGCTGGGGCGCGTGAGGTCCTGAGGTCGACCTCCGGTACCCACAAAAAAAAAAAAAAAAAAAAGTCTCTCAAATCAAGGAAGATACCTGTAGGTGCCCAGTTGTTTCTTAAATACCAGTACATCTAGGGAGCCAGTCGGCTTCAAAAAGTACAGAGGTTTTATTGGGAAATAAGATAAAGAAATACACCCTCCATCTTGACTCTGGGTCTTAGCCTTTTTAAGTGCATGCCTGGCCTTGAGATTGCCTGGTTTTGCCGATTCTAAATTCTTTTTTCCTGCTGTATCTTTCAGTATCTTGCACCTGAGGTGCTTCATAAGCAGCCTTATGATAGGACCGTGGACTGGTGGTGCCTGGGAGCCGTCTTGTATGAGATGCTGTATGGCCTGGTGAGTAGCACGCAGGGAACTGTGGGCTCTGCCCCTGCTTCTGTGACACTCTGGAACATTGGCCCCCTATAGACAAGGGTTATCTGGGCACAGGCTGATATGCAGGCGTGGCCCTGGCTTGGCCTCATCAGTAAGCTTATCAAAAGTTGATAAGAAGCTTATTAGTTATTTTATAGGAGTAATTTATCTAGTGGATTTTTTTCTGGCTTGCTTTTCCCCATTTCACTTTTTACCTGTATGTTAGTGAGAACCATACCTTATTAGCATAGGCTGCCCTCCCTGCCATAAAGGTTGCAAAAAGAAACATTTACAAATTAAGAGCAAAGAAAACACCCAGGGGAAGATGATCTCAAGTCCAGCTAAATACTGTATATTGCAGTTGAACTGTTTTTCCCTGTTGGTAGTATATGCTATACAAAATTTCTAATGAGATATGAAGTAATTTCCCCTCTTCTTTCAGCCTCCTTTTTATAGCCGAAACACAGCTGAGATGTATGACAACATCCTGAACAAACCCCTCCAGTTGAAACCAAATATTACAAATTCCGCGAGGCACCTCCTGGAGGGGCTCCTGCAGAAGGACAGGACAAAGAGGTTCGGAGCCAAGGATGACTTTGTGAGTAGTCTTTCCTGTGTTCTGGCCCTCGGGGACGCACCGTAGACCTCACTGCCTTTACTGACTTCCGCCTGTCTGCATTCATCTGTTTCTTCTCAACAGATGGAGATTAAGAGTCATGTCTTCTTCTCCCTAATTAACTGGGATGATCTCATAAATAAGAAGATTACTCCCCCTTTTAACCCAAATGTTGTGAGTATCTGTCTCTGTGGTCTGTCTCTTTTAAATATAGTGAGGCCCAAAGTGCATTTTGTAAGTCAGGATTGTGGTTGGTGGGACTTCAAGAAGTAAATTGGCAGGTATTTTATCTACAGACCCATTATTTTCCAAGAGAGAGAGTAGAAGTTTGTCCTAGCAAAAGTCACATAATGTTTCAAGCATGTTCTCTTGAAGTACCAAGAAGCAAAAACTGAACTTTGCTGTTCCTATATTTAAATTGTATATAGCCCTTGGGGCTTTGTGCTTGAAAGGGAGCATTATGGGAGTTTCCATAAAACATCCTGAAGAGTTGAGCTCTACTATGGAAAGCCCAAAGGCTTCCCTGTCGTGTACCCATGAGCATTTTTGAATTGAATGTATTTTCTTCTCCTGTCATAGAGTGGACCCAGTGACCTGCGGCACTTCGATCCTGAGTTTACCGAGGAGCCTGTCCCCAGCTCGATCGGCAGGTCCCCCGACAGCATCCTCATCACAGCCAGCGTGAAGGAGGCGGCCGAGGCATTCCTCGGCTTCTCCTATGCACCTCCCATGGACTCTTTCCTCTGAGCAGTCTTAGGGGTGGTTGTGAAGGATTGCATGTGTGTCTGTGAATGTTTTAGTTAGCCTTTTGGTGGAGCTGCCAGCTGACAGGACATCTTAAAGAGAATTTGCACATCTCTGGAAGCTTGGCAGCCCTGTTGCACACTGTTTGCTGGAAGCTTTTCAAAGAGCACATCCTCCTCTCAGTGAGCTCGTGAGGTTTTCATTTTTATCCTTCCTCCCAACCTGGTGCTATCTCTGAATTGAGTGTTAGAGCGCTGCCCCAGACAGGTGTGGTAGTCTCGGAAGAAGGGAGATGCTGGTCTGAGAAGGATTTTCCCCAGGTCTGTCGGGGCTGCGATAACAAATATTTTGAAATGTGCCTTTTCTGATGGGATCATGTTAGCTCCAAAGCTTTTCCTATCGCGGAGTGTTTCAGTTCTTTATTTTTCTTTGTGGATTTAGTGCGTGAACAATGGTATGAGTGTGGTATGCCTGATCACAGATGGATTTTGTTATAAGCATCAATGTGACACTTGCAGGACACTACAATGTGGGACATTGTTTGTTTCTTCCATATTTGGAAGATAAATTTATGTGTAGACTGTTTTTTTTGTAAGATATAGTTATTAACTAAAATTTATTGAAATGGTCTTGCAATGACTTGCATCCAGATGCTTAAAGACAGCATTGCTGCTACAAATATTTCTATTTTTAGAAAGGGTTTTTATGGACCAATGCCCCAGATGTCAGTCATAGCCGTTGGTGTTTTCATTGTTTAAAATGTCACCTGTAAAATGGGCATTATTTATGTCTTTTTTTTTTTTTGTCTTTTTTGCATTCCTGATAACTGTATGTATTGTATAAAGAAAGTCTGTACATTGGGTTATAACACTAGTATATTTAAACTTATAGGCTTATTTGTAATGTAAACCACCATTTTAATGTATTGTAATTAACATGGTTATATTATGTATAATCCCTCCTCCCTACCACACAACTTTTTGTGTGTGTGGTAAGTCAATTCTGGTTTGCAATAAAACCTTGAAAATATTTACATAAATTGTGTCATGTGTTGCTTTGTTGTGTAGAAGAGAGCAATAATGGGTCCATTTAAAATTTAAAATCATTGAAATTCCTCTGTTAAAAAAATTTTTTTTTTGAGACAGGGTCTTGCTAAGCAGTCCAGGCTGGCCTCAAACTGATGACAATCCTCCTGCCTCAGCCTCTTCGGTGCTGGGAGTACAGGCATGCATCACCTCACCCAGCCTAAAATTTCTAATTTAGTGACTTGTTTCCAATAGCAGCAGCTTTTGACTCCAAGGCAGTATCACAAGGTCTTAAAGCCAACCTAGGTTAGGGGTATGTCTCAGTGGTAGAGGGCTTACAATGCATGAGGCCCTGAGTTTGAATCCCAGCACAGGAAAGAAAATAAAACCTGTGTTCCACACTTATTTTATTGGTTCTTTGAGACAGGGTCTCGCTTTGCAGTTCAGGGTGTCCTTGAACCCACTATTTAGTCCAGGCTGGCCTTGAACTCACAGCAGTCCTCCTGCCTCTTGTCTTCTCAGTGCTGGAATTACAGGCACAAGCCACCATGCCTGGCTATTTTATTTTTTGAATCTAAGGCTTCAGGCAAGCTAGGCAAGTGCTTCCCCACTGAGCCACATTCCCAGCCCTTTCTAAACTTTATTTTGAGCCAGTGTCTCATTATATTGCCCAGGCTGGCTTTGAACTCACAATCTTCCTGCCTCAGCCTCTCAAGTAGCTGGGATTACAGGCATGTGCAACCACACCCATTTCCAGCATTTTACTGTGGAAGCATTTTACTGTGGAGTCAGTCAATCCAAACAAATCCTCTTCCATATACTCATCTTGCAAAGTCAGCTGTGAAGTAATGTTCCCTAGACTTAGTGGCTGCCCTGTAAAATTGGACTGTGTCCTGACATTTGGCTTGTTTTAAGTAAAAGGTAATTCTTTTAACAAATATTTGACAACCTCCCTGGGGGCCAGGCTCTATTCTGGGTGCTGGGGACAGGGCTGTGAGCAAAGGAGACAGCCCTTGCAGATCTTGATGGGAAAGGTAGGCTCTGAAGCTTTGTTGAAAAGGAAATCCAGGTAATAGTCTGCAAGTGCAGGAGAACGCCACTAAAGAGCTCAAGGATGTTTGTAACAAATGCCTATGTTCCCAAAAAGCTGACCTGACCAGATTTCCACTTTGCGGGAGTAGCCAGAGCAGGCTCAGGAAAGGGACCCAGCAGGAGCACATTCCTGGATTGATCCAAAGCCCCAGGGAACCGGCAAACCCGCACCGTAAGGGCCCCACAGGGGCTGGGTCTGCAAAGCCTCCCTTAGAACTCATCCCGCCCGGTATGTGCTATGGGAGAAGGGGAGGGCTCAATACTAGACCAGCTCAAATCCAAACTGTTTGGGCTTTCTCACTTCTCTAGGCCTTTCATGCAGATATCTAGCAAATATGGAGTCCCCACATAATTGACCTTGCTGTCACCTTAACCTATGGGAACACCTACGCCTGCTGCTGCCCGTGCATCTTGACCTCCCGATTTGCGCAGGGAATTCTGCAAGGGAAGGCTATGGCCCTTTTTTCCTCCTACCACTCAGGGAGTCTCCCAGCACCCCTTTTCCTCTTCCCCCAACCCTGTGGCTTCTGAGGGCTGAGCAGGTATTCAGAAATCACTTAGTCCTTCTCATAATCCAGTGGAGAAGTGGGCTCAAAGTGAGTCAAGGGCTTCCTGCTTCAGGTGACCACGGGTCAGGCCCTCAGGTGAGTTTCTGCTCTCCAGGTGTTAGTTCCCTATTAAGCCTCCTGCCAAACAAATGACAGACAGAATTCAAAAGATGCCAGCTCTGATTGGTGATGTTCTGCACATTTTCTCTTCATTCTCATTGTCAGTAACAGTTATGAGTTCCTCCTTGAACAAAATATACTTAAACTACATTTTTATCTGAGCACCGTTCTTGTAGGCTAGGAGTCTACCATCTAATTGTAGATAACTCAGAGAAGTCAGTCATGGATTATGAAGTTGTTCTACTTTTCAAAGGTACAAATCTGCTTTATTGGTTTATAGTCCATCACTAGATACAACCTGATATGTATTTGTCCCAGATGGAAAGATCCCAGAGGAGTTCCGAGTGTTGTCAAACAAATACTGTAGTAGATTAGTTCAAGCACAAGTGGGTGTGAAGGGAACAAGGTAAGAACAGGGAAGTCAAGAAAGAACAAGGATCAATAGATGACGAATACTGACCAAACACTGAAATGTGATATAACATATCGCTTCCAGTGTATTCCCCAAGACACAGCTAGCCTCCGTTTGCATGTGATGATTGAAACAGGGACTGCTCACTTCTCCATAGCTTTCCAGTTGTGGTCTGCTCAAATATGGACTTGGGATGAACTTACTCAGTTAAGAGTCCCATAAATTAATATGTGACTAAAACTATTGGTACCACGAAGAATAAATCTGTCACTGTCCTTAGGGAATCTGCTGTCTTCTTGGGAAGATGTGACACCTACATACTTTAGTATCTGACAGATGTGAATGTGAGTAAAGGGAACTTCAGAAGTACAGGGGCTTTCTGTGGGATCGCACAGGAAATGCTCTAAGATTCTTACTAGCAGTCCTAGCTCTAGGAACTTTAATGGGATGTGGGCCTTAAGGACTGGACAATCCCAGTAATGGCTAATCTTTCAGAGCTCTTTCAAAATGCCAGACATTGTTCTAAGAATTTTATGCTCAATTTATTCAATCTCCATAACACTATGATGTCAAAAGTGGGGAAATTAGCACAGAGAGGTAATTTACTAGTTAGTGAATGGTAAGGGCAGAAGTCAAATCATGACATTCTGGCCTCAAAGTCCATCCATGCTTGTAACCATTACTTTATCATGCCAGAAAGGTGACAAGAAAATACAATAGCAAACAAACATATGCTTATTATTCATTTATATATTAACTCACCAGATTTTACAAAGGTACCATCTAGGTGTGGTACTAGGCAAAGTGAAGGAAGGGAAGATGTAGAGGGACAGGAACAAGGAGAGAGAAATTTTGCAATTATAAACACTATCAGTGCTTGATGAAGATTAGGAGCAACTGCAAAAATATACACTGCAGAGGGAGTATAACTTGGTCTACTCTCCTAGAAAACACTTTGGCAGTATGTACTAACATTAACACATGTATAATTTATGGATCCATGAGTTCCAAAAAGGGTTCATATGTTCAAAAAATATTTTCAATAATCTTCACAGTAGTGTTATGCATGTAAGCCCCAAAATCAGAACAATTCAAAATGTCTACCAGTGGTAAGATGAATAAATTACAATGATTTCCTATAATGAGATACTATACAATGAAAACAAAAGAATAATTGCTATATACAACAAGGAAGAAAACTCACAAACAAAAACAAGACTCTGATTTGATTTATATAAAATTTATGAGTAGCCAAACAAGATGAATTAATTTGGAAGTCAAGATGTGATTCTCCTTGGGGGAAGACTGTAGAGCTAATGAAGAGGACAGAATCTAGAGTGCTGGAAATTTCTTGATCTGGTGGTTGGTTTTGCTTTTCATTATTTCATCAAGATATACACTTAGGATATGTGCACTTTTCTCTATATTTGTTATATAATAATAAAAATATGTGGTAAGACAAAAACAGGATGTGAAAGGAACACAGAGGAGGGACAGCTTACCCAGTTTGGAGGTCAGGAAAGGGTCTAAGTTCTCAAGTCACATAGGAAAGAGATGCTTAGGGAAATCTGGAAGGTGCAGGCCCACAGTGGATCTTGAAAGTGAAGCAGGAGGAAGGGCATTCCAGGTTGGTGATGGTAGTAGGTGCAGTGTGCACAAGCACAATGGATGGGACTCAGAGAAACCTGGACCAGAATCCCAGCTCTACTGAGCAACTTCCTAGATTTGGGCCAGCAATAATGCAGACCAACTTCATTTAACTTATTTCTTCAGCAGGAGAAATGCAGCCAGTGCCCCCTCTCCACGGTACTCCTGGAACACAGGCCTGAAGAAATTGGAATTCAGAGAGTACTAATCAACTTTTTCCTTCCCACCACTGCCTTTTGCAAGTTTTCCTCCTCTTTCTTAGATTATAGGAAAAAAAAGACATTACAAAGTAGTGGTAATGCTTAATTTTTTTTAAATGGGATCTCAGTATGTAGTCTAGGTGAGCCTTGAACTGGTGATCCTCCTCTGTCAACCTCCTGGTGGTGGGATTATAAGCACGTATCACTATGTGGTACTGGGAAATAATGTGGAACAGTGAGATGGACCATGTCGTTCATGTTCTTGAAAACCACTTGAGAAGAAGTTCCGATTCCAAGAGGTAGAGAAGGAAGGGGTTTGCAGGTTTTCCGTGAGGGAAGCGATAAAGAAGCATTTTTGTGGTTCTTGCTAAGAGATGTGAGAGTGAGGGGAGCTTTGGAATAACTTTTTTTTTAAAGCCACTTAGGAAACTTCTGACAGTCATCCCTCGATGGTGCTAAGAAAAGGACAAAGAAGAGCTATCTTGAAGGTCCCCACATCGATGAGACTTACTGAGTTATCTGGAATGGAGGAGAAGGATGAGTCGAAGGCAAAGGACATATAATGTTATTTATTTCTTTAGTGTAATTGACTTAACATATTGAAGTATTTGTCACAGATTCAATAGCTTCTAGGACTAAGACCATCCACCAGTTTCTTTGACATCCCCCAGGATATAATGAATCAGCCAATCAATAATCAATCAATTTAATTTGCAAGGCAAAATGTTACTAACTGTATCCCATTAAGGCATTTCTTTCACCAATCAAAAGTCCCTAAAGCCCTTTTCTACAGGTCTGGAGACTTTTTTCAAGACCATAGTGAAGCTAACACTTTTTCGGGTATAAATCAGCATAATAGCCATTAAAGAAACAGGTTCATCCTAATTAATTAAGCCCAATTTCAGAAAATATTTTTTAAAAAAGAAAATATTTACATGTTTTTCTCACTGCATGAAAGCTGTTAACTAATTACTCAAACCAAAAATTAAATTACTATTGCTTAGACTTCACTGGGAATCGATCCTCAGCTAATTTGGCCACTACACACTGCTAGATGAGAACACCTTTAATTTATATATGTCTTTCCTGCTTTCCACTGTGAAGGACTTTGGCAGCAAGACTTAGAACAACCCTTCATGTTTACTTAGTGTTCACCTGTAACACTGTGTTCGTTATCTTTGTGTATTTGGATGTCTTGGAAACCATGGGCTCTGAGGGGCAGGGCTCTCTGTTTCCTTTTCTCTGTGTCCTCTGTCCTGTGATCCTCCTGCTGTGCTGGCAGGCAATGATGTCCATGCTATATAATGACAACATAAAAGTACAGAGTGTCCAAAAGAAAATGTACAGGGAGGACAGGCGCTTCTCACGAGCAACAGAGCAAGGGTCATCCGCATGGAAAATGTGTCATCTTATGTACACATATATAAAATAGATGAGTGGATGACATTATGCTCAGTCTTATTTTTCTGCTAATTTTAGAATCTTTGGTTCTTAACATAGCATTCAAGAGGCCAAAGTCATCGCCCTCCCTAAGCTGAACTAAACCATTGGATCCCAGCTGGGTTATAGTGTTGTTTGCAAAGCTCAGCACAGTTCTATCGTGTGGAATAATTAAAGTTTATTTAGTTAAATCAATTAAAATTAGCTCAAAATATGTGGGTGTCCAAATTGAAAACAATTTAACGCTTTTATATTTTAATACTCTTGTAACTGATGTGTTTTGTTTTTGTTAGTTACCATGAAGTGGAAGTATGGTTGCTTTTCAATAAACATTTATAATTAAAAAAAAAATTGAAAGCAATAATTGTATTTTCCCATGGAAGATCATAAGAAAGAGACATACAGAAATGAACTTATGCTCAAATTAAATTACAAATTACCTAATAATGGACACTTTCAGGTAAATTTTGAGAAAATATATATTTTAAATAAGACATATATGAGAGCTATTTCAAAATATAGCAAATGAAATACAAAATAAAGAGGAAAGAATGTGAATATTATGATGCTTCCTTAAATTTTCTTATTTATACACAGATAGCATGCTCAAGATTAAATAAATAAATCATGATGGGTAATTTCACAATCATCTCTCTCAGTCACTCTGCCCCCAATTTCTAGTGGCTGGAGATAACCAATATTAGCTTTTCTAGTGTGCTCTTTCGGAAATTTGTATGTGTGCACCAGCATGAAAGCTTCCAAAAAACGGGTGCTTCTAAATTAGAAGTTAAAGGAATCATTTCTTAGGCTGTGGATTTAGATTCTTGTAGAATTTTAAAGGAGGGAGCAAAGGAAAGGTCTGATTGATTTTTTAAAAAAATCATCCCAATTGTTCAGTGTTCTGAAAATTCAAAAATTCATTTTTGCCAGAAGTGATGTCGCATGCCTGTAATCTCAGCTACTAAGGCAGGAGGATGCCAAGCTCTGGGCCAGGCTGGGCCATTTAGTGAGATGCTGTCCCAAAGTAAATAAATAAAAAAAGACTCAAGTGTAGCTCAGTAGTGCGGCACTTGCCTGGCATGGGTGAGGCCCTCGGCTCCACCCCACATCCCCAGTGCCACAAAAATGGGGGGGTGGGGCTCACTTTTGTGATTCTAGTGCTAATTTTTGGTGCAACATAACCCTTACAGTGTAAGCCTACTTTTCCATCTGACGTTAAATACAGACGCAGTGACATGATTTTCTGCTACAGAAACAAACAACGAATCAAAAAGCAGTGAACTACCTGAGACTCGAGCATCAGCTTTCGAGGCTGTCCTTCGCAATTATGGATTTTTGTCCTGCCTACACCGGTTCTTCAGAACCTAGCAATCACCCTCCAAAATGCAGCTTCACCCTAGCTATACTCTTTCCTTCTTGTCTTTCTTTCTACTTTCCTTTCTTTTTCCTTTCCTTTTTTTGTTTTTGGTGGTGGTTGTTGTTTTTGTTTTGTTTTGTTTTTTGTTTTGAGACAGCATCTGGCTAAATCACTAGGTTCTCTGGGCTGTGCTTGAAGTTGGTGTCCTCCTGCCTCAGTCTCCCAGAATATTGAGGGATTATAGGCATTCACCACTACATTTGACAAGCTATCCTCTCTAAGCCAACATGGACACTGTCCTGGTTTTCTTGTCACTAAACATCTTTCCCACATCTGGGGAATACCTGAATGTTTCTCATAGTTTCCAGTTACATTCCTATGAGTCACTCTGCTTGTAAACTATCCTGTCCTTTCCAATTACATGGACTTGGACAGGAATGGAGAATTGGAGAGAAATGTCAGAATGGATGAGAGCTCAAGGTTGAAAGGTCATAAACTCATTGCTTGCAGGAGTCAGGCTGGCAAATCATTTTAGAATAAAATGATCAGGGTTGCAGGCAATGCATTTTATCTTAAAGAGACTAAAAGTAAAATAATAATGAAAATAAAAAAGTAAAACCACTGTGTGGCCAGGAAAAATGAATCTGCAGCCAGGAATACCTGCATATTTTGTAGTCTAATTGTGTACGTAATTATTCAATGAGTTGTCTCTCCTTTGCATTTGTGTCCATTCCTTATCCATGAGAATCAACAAAAAACAGCCAACACTGTGGACGGAAACCTCTTTTCCCCAGTATGAAATAGAGGAATGAATGGACTTCTAAAAGGGACAATAATTTGAATGACATTGAATGACACTAAGTCCATCTCCCCAAGGCGGGACTGTCTCCAGCTGCTGATCACGTTCACACACTTGGTGGCCCCAGCTTTGGACAGGAAGCAGGTAGGCTCTTAGCATATAAATGAGGATCGTTTGGTAGCCTCCCCTTATGCAGATCATTCTCTCCCTCCCAGGGAAACTACACATACTGTGTAAGTAATCCGCAGAATTAGCTTTCTGTACAAAGACAAAGAATTGGCTTGGCCGAGGTGTCCTGAGTTACAGCGGCCAGGAAGTCAAGAAAGGGTAAATTGAGGGAGGCAGCATGGAAAATTAGAAAAACCCCTGGCTTTTGAAATCCTTTCCACTTTTTAATCTCTCTCCAAATGGAACTAAAAGCACTTCTTTTGTAGAGTATCTGAGGTAACATGTATGAGGAATGCAGGGAATGTTTGGAGATGTCTAACAAGTAAGTAAATAACGGTGCTTCTGGCACTTGACTGGAGGCCCTTTTAGTGGCGCATCTTGAAAAGCACCTGGAACAGTCAGCCTAGGGCAGCCTAGGCCACGGAGATTCCCTCAGTGGATCATGAAAGATAAAATATAACATTGAATAACCCCATATCCTGTTTATTTGGAGTCTTTTAAGACTCAGGCTTCTAGGAGTCCTTTAAGACTTTCTTTTTTAAATTTTATTTTATTTTATTATTTTATTTTTTGACACAGGGTCTCGCCATGTAGTTCACGCTGGCCTTGAACTCACTATGGAGCTCAGGCTGGCTTTGAACTTGTGCGATCCTCCTGCCTCAGCCTCCCAAGTGCTGGGATTATATACATGTGCCACCACATCCAGCTTTCTTTTAAGACTTTCTTATCAGATTGCGTTTTGAGTTTTCTTTTGAACAAACTCTGAAAATTCTTCCCATTTAAAAGCAGGAAGTTTTTTCAAGAAATTAAATCCCAGAGAACAAGAGTTATTGTCTATCAAGCTAATCCTTAACATGGGGAAATTATATATACAAATATGTAATTTAAAATATAAGGTATAAAAATATTATTCAAATATAATCTAAATCATTATCTCACTATTCTTCAAGCTTTATTTAAATGAAAATTCACACATCGGAGACAGTGAGAGAGACAGGGATGTTGAGAAATGAATCCTTGCTATTACTGAACATATTCAATAAGATTTTAGTGAACTCAGCCATATAAAGGACCATAAAAAGAAATAAGAGCTGTAAACATCAGGAAAGAAAAGACAAAATTGTCACTGGTGCAGATTATGTGATTATACAGAAACACTAAGGGAATCAACAGTCAAGTAATAAGACCTAATAAACTGAGAAGTTCAGCAAGACAACCTCACATCAATCTTCAAAAATCAATAATCTCCTTCTATCAGCAATAACAGAAGACACAACAAGCAAAAAAAGATTTTGTTTATAGTTATATCAAAAATTTTAAAGTAACAAGGAATTAATGTAACACAGACCACATATTCTATACAGAAAAAAAACTCTATTAGAAGAATTAACTATATAAAATACATTTAATGGATGTGATGTCATGACTTTATAAAGATGTTGATTTTTCCAAAATTTACTTGCAAGTTTCAATAAATTTCCAATGAAAATCCTAGAATGATTTTTTGGGGGAATTGAAAGATTGTCAAATGTATGTGAAAAAGCAAGATACACTAATATTTATTTAAAATTTATCTGAAAAAATTGACTGATATTTGAAAAAAGACAATAAAGAGGGCAAGCCAGATCTACTAAACATATTACGAAGATAACGAAGTGTTTGAGCAACGTGCAATAGCTGTAGAGATACTCAAATGGACAAGCAGAACAGAAGAGATGGTGTATAGAGTAGGAGATTAGTACCACCAAAAATCAGTGGGTAAACTGTGGATTATTTTTGCAGATGGTCTTAGGAAATAAAGAAAATTAAGTTGAATCCTTCATATGACATTTAAAAAAAACACCAGATGATTGAAAACCTAAATATAAAAGATAAAATTGTGAAGATAATGGAAGAAAATGTCTAAGAATATCAAGTCATGGGGTCAGATAATAAGCAGGTAGACAACAGGTCCATCAAATTGACAGGAGCTGGCAGACACCTTCCGGTCTGAGAGGAGAGAATCTTTCATACGGGAGTCAAGGCCAGAGCATTAAGTGAACATGAAGTAGGCTTTCAAGGAAGTAATCGCCACCTATGTACCCAGAATGCTTTGTGCTGTCTCATGGTAGCTCGATTTATTTTCTTATCAAACAAGAGAGGAAAACAGCTCACATATTTCTATTTCTTCTTTACATATGATAACACTGGTGCTCTAAAAAGTTCAAATGACCAGACTCCTGTGGAAAGGGTAGGAGGGCATAACTGAAACCCACTGTTTCTGACAGGACAGCCTTGTCTGTTGTTGGGCCTCCTTGAAGCCCCATGCTGCCTATTTATACAGCCATGACCAAAGGAGCCGCCACCAGGAAGATGTAGGTCTGCTACTTTCGTCTCCCTTCCTTAGAGATTGCCTTTTTATGAGGCAGAATCTTGAAACTAGAGAAAAGCACCAAAGGTCACCAGTTAATAACTTTGGGACTTGTGCCTCAAATGTGAATGGGCCATTTAAAAGTGAATGGTGCTATTAAAATTTGTTAGAATTCTCCTAAGAAGAAATTTCTTACGTTTAATGGTGTCTAAGGTCTGTATTTAAAAGCTAGTGATATACACTTTATGTCCTTCACAGAGATGGTGTAACAATCAAATGAAGGAAGGAATTTTTACATTCAAAGAATTACTGTTGTATTTTTTTGACATGGGCCGTTTGTGAAATATTAACATCAGTCTGCAGCGCCATCTAGTGTACACAAGATGCATGACATTGGGATATCTTGTTTTCAGGTGTAATTACCTGCATTATCACGTGTCTGGGCATGCTGGAGAGCAATATGTTCTTCTTGATTTTCCTATAAGTTTTACTTAAAATTGTGAAACCGACACCTGCAACTTTCATATCATATTACTATATCCATAGACATCTATTGTGTGTTTTTCAGCGTTGGCCACCATGCTCGGTAGTAGTGTTACAGCGATAAGCACAAAAGAATGTGGTCCCCACCTTCATGGAGTTTGCAGTCTTACAGCAGAGTGCATAATCAAGTGACCACACAATGTCATTATCTCACTTAGCTCAGGAAATGAGAGTATTTAATTTTTGCAAAGCAGCAATAGACTAACTTGTCCTTGTGTATATCTAGAGGTTTGGCAGCAACGGGTTTAAAAAGTGAAAGTTTAAAAAGTAAATCTCTTTTGTTTCAACCTGACAATTGATACAAAGATAAGTGTCCTCCATGTTATTGTTGAATCCTGTGAAATATTGGGATTTGGAGTCAGAAACACCAAGATTTGAATCCTGTGGTCACTTACTGTTCTCATGACTTTCAGCAAATGATGTATCTTCCTGATATTTACTTTCTATTTTCTGTATCTTGAAGAGGAAAAGCCATGACTATTGTAGGGTGGCATATATATTAAGTGATTAGTAAATATTTTATGTATCTGATCCAATGCCACATGATTTTTTAATGTGAAATGTGACACACATACTTTACTGAAATGGTACTTAAAGTTTAAAGCAAGAAAAACACATAAAAGTAGATCCAAAATAAGGAAAAGTTAGTAGAGCATAGCATATAACATGTTTGAATGCAAAATGCAAGATATTCACATTTTAAAGATATTCCAAGACCATATCTAATATCACTTAATACCCCAAGAGCTGGGCTAAGGCCAGTGTTACAGATCCAACTGGCCAGCTGGGGGAAGAAGAAAGCTTATTGGTTATCTCAGATCTTGTGTTTACTTAATAGGAGAAATGGAAGTAAACTCATGACTTTTGACTCTCTGGGCCGTATCTCTTTAGACAGCGTTGAAAAGAAAGGCTCCTTCTAATATCTAAACAATATTAACAGAATACTCTCATCGGCTTTGCTGGAAGTCTTACCATGTGGACAGTCTTTCGGTTAATTCCTGCGTCAATATATGAGCAGAGGAAATATATCAGATGTTGTTTCAGTTAGAAGAGTCTTCTGTCTGTTAAGCCCATACACATTTGTACACACAAACCCAAAATGTCTCAGAAGGGAGAGAAATATTAAGGAGCTAATACTGGCCTGGCATGGAGTTACACACTTGCAATCCCAGCTATTCTGGAGGCTGAGGCATGAAGATCAAAATTTGGAGGACAGCCTGGGAAACTTAGGGAAACCCTGTTATGAAATGAAATGAAATACGAAATGAAATGAAATATGAAATGAACTGAACTAAACAAAACAACTAAACTAAACTAAACTAAAACAAAATAAAATAAAGGAGGATGTAGCTTGGTGGTAGAGCACTTGCCTAGAATGTACACAGCCATGGGTTTAATTCCTAGTATGAGAGACAGAGAGAGAGAGACAGAGATTGAGCTAATCTTGTTGAAATCTACATACACATTAGGTATTGCAGATGCATGACGTTATTTGATCAGGAAGGTACTGAAGTCCTTGAGTTCCAGCAAGGGACATTGCAGGTAACAAGCATGAAGTACCTTCTCCATGGAGCTGGTGAGTGACAGAGACAGAATTCTAGTCAAGTCTTGCTGACCTTCTCTTTCCATCACTTTGCAGCCAGAAGAGTGATGGAAATGCACCTGCTGCTCTCTGACCTGAATATAAGTCACTCTTCACGATCTCCGCTCAGCGGCACGCGATGTAGCTTTCCTCTCTCTAGCATCAGAAAAGCAAATGTTGCCAATGTCCATCCTTTTGTTTCCACAGCCTCAGGCTGTAACTAGAATCAAAACAGGTCTGCTAATTTAAGGACACATTGTTTTGTACTATCTTCTTTGGAGGAAAAGGTGGGCTACCAAGCTTTTACTAAAGTTTCTTTATTCTGGCCCTGTTTTTGTCATTTTTCTCTTTGCATCAAGGGCTTCTGAGAAGGGCCCACTGGCTGCTTCTTCCTTGGTTCTTGTTCTCACTGTTTAAAAGGATTTGGGAAGGATGAAAATGGAAAATAATGCTAATCTGAGCAGGAGGCTGGTGTCACTAGACCTGAACTTCATTTTCCAGATGACTTTGTGGCTGAGTTGGCACTCCTGTGTGACCTTAGTAGATTGAAAGTGAGAACTAAGGAGGACAGTTGTCACAGGGAGACACACGTACTGGGAACTAGGAAGAGTGCACAGCCCTGCTCACACTCGGCATGAGTGAGTTCTCACAACAACTGGGACTTCTGAGAAGGGGTCACAGGAAGGACTTCACACCCACGGGTTCCGCATCCACGTACAACCACGTACAACCATGGGTTGAAATGTTTGGGGGAAAATTGCACGTGTACTGAACATCATGTACAGATATTTTTCCTTGTCATTATTTCCAAAACAAACCAGTACAACACCTATTAACATAGCATTTACACGGGACTAGGCATTATAAATAATCCAGAGGTGATCTAAGTATACGGGAGGATGCACATAAGTTGTATGCAAGCACTATGCCATTTTATATAAAGGACTTGGGCATCCCTGGATTTTCGTAGTTGTAGGGGGTCCTGGAACCAGTTCCCTGGCTGAGCTTTGCCTTGTTTCTATGCTTGGTCAGCCTGTGATTCCTGGTTCCATATATCCTTTAAAATTGAAAGTCCTGTGAAATGGCCTCTAAAAGACTGTCAGTTCCCAAATGTGCCAGGTGAGAGCAAGGTGCTGGGCTCTGGGAGAAGACTTCTCTCCGTGCTCTGGTATAAGAAGCATGAGCAAACTCAGGATGTCCATGCTGGAGGCCAAGGTCAGAGTCCTAACCAGAAAGACTGCAGCCAAACTACATCATAGATTCCCAGGCCCTAGATATACTGATCAAGCTCTTACCTGTGCCAGTGATTTTCCATTTGCTCTTTCCTCTTCCTGAAAGCCCACCTCTCTTATTCTTCACCTTCTTGGCAAAGATGTCTCCCTTTCTTTTTATCTAACGTAGCTGTCCTATAAATTATTTTATCTCTCTGACATGCTTATTTTCTTTATTACAACGTGTCCTGCAATTACATATTTATTGTTTCTTTTTGAATATAAGAGCAGAGACCTTATCTATCAATTCTCTGTTAATCCCTTGGAACTATTCACTTGGTCTATGGTGAGTGCTCAACAAATGTTTGTTGAATGAGTGAATGACTAACTGACTTGATTTTTAGACATTTTAAAGAATATTTCTGCTCTGGAAAAGTAGAGATGATAATACTTGGATCTATGTCAATTGATTTTTCAAAACAGAAAATATCAATGTCCTAAAATTAGAATGGGAAACGAAAAAAAAAAAAAAAGATTTGTAATGTGACATCCAACAGAGTCAGAATTCAAAGATTATTGGAGGAATCAAATGGATGAAAATTGATGATAAAGTTTCAGATAAAAGACCAGAGAAGCAACTTTACAACTCTAAAATTGAAAAAGTTGGGCTTAAAGGTGCATGTAAATATTAGATCATTTAATTGCGTGCAATCTCAATGGGAGTCAAGTGTAAATGAATTTTCCAAAGATCAAATGTGCTGTTAGAAAGATGAATAGAACTATCATGGCCCAAAGAAAAACCATTTCATGCATTACTGATGAGGCAATGCCTGGAGAACAGGATTTAGTTTCTGGAAGGATATTTCCAAAAAACCATTGAGATTTGAGATTAAAATGAGCAGGATAAGAAAGGCTCAGAAACCAAGTTCCATAATTAAAAATAGTGACTATCTACCCTGGAAAGGGGGAGTTACGGGGTGGTATTTAGCTAGAGAGGGGGGTGAGGAGGATGTGCAGATACAGAGCCTAATAGCGGTCTACAAATTTTTGAGAAAGGGATTAAACTTTTCTTGGGATGCTAGGTGGCAGAGTAGAACTACAATGTGTGAAAATTAAAGAAACGCAAGCCAGGTGTGCTGGTTCATGCCTGTAAGCCCAGCTACTCCTCAAAAGGCTGAGGCAGGAGGGTTGCAAATTTCAAGTCAGCATGGGCAATTTAGCAAGATTTTGTCTGAAGATGAAAGTGGGTTAGGATTATGTTATAGTTTGTGTCTGGATGTCCCCCCAAAGCCTCATGTAGTCATGGGGTATTGCCTTTCAGAGGCAGCTGAATCTAGAGTTTGTGATTGATTCATTGTCTAGTGCTGGGATTATGGGTGTGAGTGCTACACCCACCCTAGGGTGGGCGTCTACGTACAATATAAGGGACAGAAAGAGTCTTCTCTCTCGCTCCTCCCTTTTTGCTCTTGTTGTTTTGCTGTCTACCGCTGCCATGAATGGCTGCCCCCCTGCCATGTGCCATTCAGCCTTGGAGCAAGCCGAGTATGGACTGAAACCTCCACAAACTGTGAGCTAAATAAACCTTTCCTTCCTTAATTATGGGTTTTGGGTATTTTGTCTCAGCAACGAGAGAAAAGTAACTAAGACAATTTGGTACCAGAGAAGTGGGGTCATTGCTGTGACTATACCCAACCATGTGGTTCAAGAGCCTTTGGGAATGGCTTGTGGGAAGAGTTTGGAAATGTTCGGAGATGTCGCCTGAAAAAGTAGCGTTGGAATGCCTTTCTATATGGGAGATTCTGGTCAGAGTTCAGAAGACCAGAAAGCTGATAGAAATTCTGCCAGTAAAGACCAGGCTTGGGAGGTTTCTGCTGGGAGGAAGAACTGCGTTGGTTATTGGACTCCAGATGATGTGTGTTATGGCTTGGCAGAAAGTTTGCCTGTATTTTGTTCATGTCCAGAGACTTTGCCTGAGACTAAGATTAAGAGCAGCGGACTAATTAAACTGGCAGAAAAAATGTCAAGGCAGTCAGATGTTGAGGTGGTGGCACCGCTATTGTTGGGGGCTTTTAAACAGATTTATGTTAAGAATCAAGAGCAAAGAGCCCAGCAGGATGATTTAAAATGTTATGAGTTTGGCCAGAAGGGAAGCTCCGGTAAAGCTGTGGACTACAAAGATAGAGCTAAGGAAAGCTTGATTGCTGAGAAGGAGCAGGAGAATATAAAAGACAGCCTGAGAGCATCACAAGAAGCAGCAAGTCTCCACCCTTTGCAGCCTCAAAATGGCAAAAGTGAAAGGGTTTGCCCTGAGCAGAAAGCTGCAGAACACCATGTTCCAGAATGGCGGCAGCATAGAGAATTTGTTCCTCAGAATCAGGTTCAGAGTGCTCAGCAATCCAGGCACTTGACCCCTACAGGCAAGAGAGAAGAAAGCCTGGCTACTGCTCCAGCTGGCAGCAGACCTTGGCATCATCCACATGGCACTGGTTTTAGGCACATGCAGAACGCAAGAGTTATGAGGTTAAAAAGGCTTCCACCCAGATTTTGAAAGAAGGTCTGGGAGGCCAGGCAGTGTGCCCCTGAGAAGGCAATGTGTGAAGCTGTGAGTGTGAAGCCAAAGTTGCAGTGGAGACTCCGGAAGGTTGGAAAATCCAGGAACATGGATCATCTAAGGAAAGCTGCAAGGAGGGAGCAGAGCAGGACTAAGAAAGAAACTACAACCACCAGAAGTGCCACAGAGTTGGAGCCACCCAAGCCTTTGGAATTCACGACTTACCACAGATTGCTTCGGATGTTCTGCATGGAACCACAGGACGTAATGTTTGCCCTGCTGGATGTTGGACTTGCTTTGGTCCCATTCCTTTGCATCCCTGTTTGTAACTTTTGGAATAGAAATGTCTATTTTGTGCCATTGAATGTTGGAAGTGTTTAACTTTCTTTTCATTTGTACAGGGCTCACAGCTAAGAGTTTGCCTTAAATCTCAGAGGAGACTTGGGATTTGAACTTTTCAGCAATGCTGAAACTGTTAGGACTTTGGCAACTTTTGGAGATGGACTAAATGTCTTTTGCATAAAGGGAAGTGCATGAGTCTTTGAGGGGCCAGGGGCAGAATGTTATGGTTTGTGTCTGGATGTCCCTCCAAAGCTTCATGCGGTCATGGGGGGATTGCTTTTTGGAGGCAGCTGAATCTAGAGTTTGTGATTGATTCATTGTCTAGTGCTGGGATTATGGGTGTGAGTGCTACCCACCCTAGGGTAGGAGTCTACATACAATATAAGGGACAGAAAGAGTCTTCTCTCTCACTCCTCCCTTTCTGCTCTTGTTGCTTTTGCTGTCTTCCACTGCCATGAACAGTTGCCCCACTGCCATGTGCCACTCTACCTTGGGGCCAGCTGAGTATGGACTGAAACCTCCACAAACTGTGAGCTAAATAAACCTTTCCTCTTTTAACTGTGGGTGTCGGGTATTTTGTCTCAGCAATGAGAGAAAAATAACTTAGACAATTTAGTAGTTCAATGGTAGAGCACCCCAGGATTCGATCCCTAGTGTTGCAAAACAAAAACAACAAAAGCTCTGAACAAATAACCCTCCAAAATTTTTTTCAAAAAATGAAATTAAAAGAATGTATATTTTTAGGTCAATTTAAGGAGAAAATCTGTAGCACTCCTTAGTGTCCAAAAATGGGGTGAGCTCTAGACAGCTGGCATGAGCACATGGTGGCCTCGTAACTAATTTGGGGGGCAGGATATAGTGAAATTCCTGCATCAAGTGGGATCTAGCAGATAACTCCTACACTTTTTCCTGTTCTAAATATTTTATATTTCTAAGGGTTGTTAAGAATAAAATAAAACCATTTGGAAGTATATAAAAGCACTCTACAGACATAACCTATTATTTTTATCTGCAATTGAAATTTTATTGCCTCTACTTTGTTACTTAAACTTAGGTTTTCTTATAGTTCTTTGAAATAGCTCAGGAAGAAATCCCAAGTGGAATTATAACAGGGAAATGGAAAAACTATTCACTTGACTATTTTAAGTAATCGTAATACAGAAGTACCAAGTCTATAGTTCACTTGCTTGGAAAAACTGCTGCCAGGAGACTCAGGGAGCCAAGCTCCACTTTTCTGAAGCTGGAACTGATTCTCTCAGCCACTGATGTTTCACAGAAGAATTCCCAGGGAAGCTGGGATTAAGAAATTCTCTGGGAAAGGCCCAGCAGCATTCATTCTAAACCAACTTTAGAGCTACCAACAGGCCAGGCTGGGGCACATCCTGGAAACAGACATTTCCTTGGCCTTCCTCACTCCATACCCCCAAGCCCACCCACAGTCACAAGGGTGAGGGTGTGTGCCTCGCTTAATGGAAGAATTTTCCAACAGTGCGCATTGGGCGTTGATAAACTCCATGTATTCTGGGGGGTGGCCAAAATTAAAATCCTTCCCTGCTAGTGATCATTCAAATAAATAAGCTGGATTCTCATTCGTTAGAGGGATAATAAGGAAGGCATTGAGGACTTCCCGCCTATCCAGAGCACCCAGGACACTAGTGCTACTACTACTGCTAGTAGTGCCTTAATCAAGTTGTAGGACCTATTAGTACTGCCTAAATCAAGTTAAAATAATTAAAAGTTAGGATCTGTATGTTGTGATCAAATAAGTCACTGTGGATGCAGATGCACAGTGCTGAAGCGAGGCACATACTCGTCTCAGGAAGTTAAGTTCTCCATGCATCACAATGTTTCTGGAAGTAGCTACTGCGAGCCTTTGTACTTGCCTAAAATTACAGACCAGCTACCCCCCAAATTCTAGATAGAGAAATTCAAGTGGACTGTTGGTAACCCTTAGCTGACAAGAACAAACTCTGAAACCTAAACCTGGAGCTAATTTTTTGGAGGAAACTCCCAGAAGTCTAATTCCTGAGGGACAGGGCAAGCAATTCCTCTGTAGGTTCCAGACCAGCTGAAGAGACCAGCGTTGTCCTCAAGCTCAGCTTTTCTGAGAATTACTATGGAAAGATTATGTCTGTTTCACTCTGGCTTCATCTATTCTGCTTTCTCCCTGGAGCTCATCAGGAAATTTGGCATCTCCAGCTGTTTATAATTTTTGCCAACTCCTTAACTTTTTGTCCTTTAAATCAGTCTTAATTTAAGGCATTTGATTACATGGACATAAGTATGATATGTCCTTTTAAGTTAGACCCCTTAACTTTATTATGGATATATTGTCAGTTATTTAATATTGTTTTTCTTCATTTCCAAAAATAGGTAGAGGTTTGAATTTGAGTTTTTTTTTTTTTTTTTTGTGGGTACCGGGGGGTCGACCTCAGGACCTCGTGTGCCAGCAGGCGCCCGTGCCGCTGAGCGATATCACCGGCCTCTTTTTCGTATGTGGGTTCCGGGAGTCGAACTCGGGCCCTCGCGCTTGTCGGGCAGGCACTTAAGCCGCTGAGCCATCTCACCGGCCCTGAATTTGAGTTTTAGAAATGAAAATGTAACCAGCCTATGAAATTGTGTTATTACCATTTCATTTGGCACAAAGTTTAAAGTCAAGTAACCAGTAAAAATATTATTAGTCTAACTTTTTCAAAGAAAGCTCATTCCTGCTCCATTATCCCAATGAGTAATGCAGAGCCATTTTCTAAATTTTTTTTTTAATCCAAGAGTTTTGCGAACTATATCAATGTGGCATTGGGTTATGTTTATTGGTGCTGTTATCATTCCTATTTTACAACTGAGAAACGTGAGAAGTTAAATGCCCTAGAGTAAAGAGCAAATCATCTCACAAGTCAGGATTTGAGGCCATTGCTGTTGGGTGCTGGAATGTTAGTTCACCAACAAGGGCGTAGTCCTCTTTCTCTGGCTGCAGATGAATTTCAGCTGTAGGTGCAGAAACTGCCCAAGGCCAGCTGGTGAGCACGTCCTACAATCCAGACAAGGCCTTCATAACTACAGATGTGCTGCTATTCAAAATGATTCCTCACTGTGGGGAAGAGTGGAGAGAAGGGGGAATCCAACCTGTTTGCTTTCTTCCAAGGCTCACTCAACACAACCACCCCTGGACGAAACTTTTATAAGTACAGCGACTGAAGTTGTGAGGGCAACAGCAAAAAGAAAGAAAAAAAAAAAAAAAGAAAGAAAGAAAGAAAGAAAAGAAAAGGAAAGAAGGAAAGAAAGAAGGAAGGAAGGAAGAAAGAAAGAAAGAAAGAAAGAAAGAAAGAAAGAAAGAAAGAAAGAAAGAAAGAAAGAAAGAAAGAAAGAAAGAAAGAAAGAAAGAAAGAAAGAAAGAAAGAAAGAAAGAAAGAAAGAAAGAAAGAAAGAAAGAAAGAAAGAAAGGGAACAGACAACAAATGTCCACTTTTCACTCCACCTGACAGATGATTCACTGCTTGTTTTACCGTCCCACCCTCAATCCCAGCCAGGATCGCTTCTCAGCTGGGCTGGAGATTGTTGGCCCGCACTTAGGAAATGAAGACAACTTTCATTCTTAATCTCCATATAGCATAAAACTGGTAATCAGCTAAGGAACAATAATGTTTAAAATCTCCCAGAGTAAAATATGTTGAAATTCCTCTCCAGCTCACTATTTTGAATTGAAGTATTCTTTTCCTTTTGTGATATAGATCAAAAATTGACCATGTGCTTTGAGGATGTGTATCTATAGCAAGGAAACATGTTAACTTGCTTTTTACTGCCAATTAGTTATATGAATAATATACAAGCATATTCTCCTGGTAGATAATTAGGATTACAGATAAAGTTAAATTCCCTTTGACCATATCTCTAATCTAGTTCTTTTCTCCCATAAGCAACAAATGATTATCTATTTTTTGCTTATGCTGTCAGATATTTTTCTAAATACTATATGTATTTACACAGAGCCAGGAAATTTCACATTTATTATTTAATATATTTTCCACACAAATTCTATCTTAGTGTGTATATCAATTTGCTTTTTTGCTTCACAATTATGATATGAAGGTTATTCTTTTTTAATTCCAGTAAAAATATATGGTAGGAATATTTTATTACATTTTACTAAACCTTCATTTTACGGACTTTTAAGGTGTTATTTTCTCTCTATTATAAACATTGCTGCAAAGAATATTCTTGTACATGAGTGTTCCTCTCTCTCCAAGGTGAGCTTAGGAAGGAAATAGCTAAGTCTTAAGGTGTGATTATTTAAAGTATTAATAATAATGCTAATAGATTATATTTATTGAGGAATTACTATCTATTAGTTACTATTTTAAGTGTTAGATGTCTTAGTTATTTTTCTTGTTGCTGAGACAAAATAC
This sequence comes from Erethizon dorsatum, assembly GCA_028451465.1. Classification (NCBI taxonomy): domain Eukaryota; kingdom Metazoa; phylum Chordata; class Mammalia; order Rodentia; family Erethizontidae; genus Erethizon; species Erethizon dorsatum. Next base: position 139,910,697 of record CM051823.1, on the reverse strand, counting down.
CTGACACCCAAAGTTAAAGGAGGAAAGGTTTATTTTGGTTCACAGTTTGTAGAGGTTTCAGTTCGTAGTTGGCTGGCTCCTGGGCAAGGTGGCAAGCCAGACGGGCATCACAGAGGAGAAAGAGTCATGGTGGGCAGAAGGCAAAGCAGTGAAGTAGCAAAGAAGCAGCAAGTGACAAGCGACCACAACAACCTCTTTCTGTCCCTTATATTCTATATTCACACACAGGTAGGGCCTTCCCATTACCTGCTCTCGGAACTATGCCAAACAAATCAGTGAACTAATTTAGTAATCACACACCCTTGATCCCAGCACTACACACTTAATTCCAGCATCACACACTCTAGATCCAGCCACCTATGACCTCATGAGGCTTTCGGGGGACATCCAGACTTAGGCCATAACAGATATTCACAAACTTTACAAGGGCAGTATTTTATCTTAAACCTTCTTACAGGTAAGAACAGCAAGGTGAGTATCTTGCCTCAGGGCACATAAGTAGGCAGTGAAAAAGCCTAGAAATTTCCTAGGAATTTTCTCCTAGTCCCTGTGCTCTTTCTTAAACACAATATTCCAGTGCCTACAACATAGAGTTCATTCCTCATCAATTTGTTTGTATTTGTTACTTACAAATGGAAATCTGCTTACTTGAGGGTTATTCAATCTTACAAAATGGACATGCAGTACTTTTGGTTTTCAGTTGAAAAGTTGTTTTCATACTAATGGCTGATCATAGTCTGGCCTTGACAAAGCATAGCTTTCATAGCTTGGTAAAATAAAGGAAAGAAAAATTGTCCCATTGTCACTGGTGTGAAGTAGAATGAAGAGAGGAGAGGAAAACTTGAGAAACTTTGCAGAGTGGGGAACCCAAGAAAGTCAGGTCCTGAGCAAGTCCAACTCCATCCTCAATCACTGTATGGCAACTGTGTACAGCATGCCACTTTATTTTACTTAATGTTTTTTAAGTAATCTCAAAGTAAAATTGCCAGTCGGTGCCAAAAAATATCTTTATGAAACACTTAAGAGTAATCAACATGTTGCTTCAGCACTTCCAAATACTGTGCTTTCACGCACATTTCCTATGATCAAAAACATCCTCCTCTATAACTACAACCTACCATCAAAACCAGGAAGTTGACATTGTCACATCATTGTTGTATAATCCTCAGACCTCAGTCAAGTTTTATCATTTGTCCCCAAATCCTTTCTAGCAAAAGACCCAATTTACAATCCAGTCTTGCATTTTGTTGTCATGTCTTTTTAGTATCACTCAACTTGGAACAGTTCCTCAGACTTTCCCTGTGTCCATGTCTTTGATATATTAGATGGCGGGCCAGTTGTTTTGTTATATGTCTTTCAATGCATCAGTTTGTCTGATGAAATTCAGATTATATCTCTTTAGCAGAATTATCACAGAAAGGATCCTACTCATTACATTTTGTTAGATGGCACACATTTCAAATTGTTCTGTTACTAGTGACGTTAACCTTGATCACTTGCTGAGATGGGTCTGCTATTGTTTGCACTATAAAGTTACTTCCCATAACTGTAAGTATCGGGAGAAAGGACCTGAGACTTTGTAAATATCCAATTCATCCTCCAACTTTCAAAATTTTCATTTGTTTGCTCACTTATTTTAGCATCTGTTCATTGTTTTATTTTATTTAATAGGATATAATCTGTTATTATTTATTCTGATACTCAAATTGTCCCAAATTTGGTATACACAGCTCTCCAACCTAATTTCTATGTATTTTGACATGTCCCCACATTCTTTGAGCATTTCTTCACTTTCTGACTCCCTCCCTTCAAAGGATGTAGATCTAGACCTGGATTTCGCCATTTCTCCAAGGACCCCTGGTTCCTCTTTGTGAAGAATAATATTTAGAGTTCAAGAATGAGTGCTGAGGGCCGGTGAGATGGCTCAGTGGCATAAGCGCCTGCCTGGCAAGCGTGAGGGCCTGAGTTCGACTCCCAGAACTCACATATGAAAAAGGGGCCGGTGATATCACTCAGCGGCACTGGCGCCTGCTGGCGCACAAGGTCCTGAGGTTGACCCCCGGTACCCACAAAAAGAAAAAAAAAAAAAAAAGAATGAGTGCTGAGTGTGCTCATTGGTCGGCTAGGTTCTGTTGTGTTACCGTTCGATGGATGATGGTCTCTCTCTACTATCTACTTTAGAAAAAAATGAATTAATATGTATTCTAATTCTCATTCAATTCATCCTTCCTTTCTCCCTGTCCATAATCATAGCACCTTGCTCCAACACTGAATAACCTGTTTTCTTAATCCTTATTTATTTGTTTGGCCATGTGCCTTGGGTGTAATTGTAATCTATGTCCTGTTGTTCTAGTTGCCCCCTTCCCAACCTGGGTGCCCTCCTCACCTTCCTTAAGTTCAGGTGCCCCATGCCAGGGGGCTCCCTTCCCACAGGGACACCCATCTAATTCACATAGGCTCCAGCACCCACATCAACCTGCCACTCTCTCAGGGGCATACCTTGCTGGGCCAGTTCTGCCCTGACCTATCTTTTAAAATCTCACCCACTAATAACCTTAGACCAGAGTGTTTAATTAGAGATGAAGAAGAAGAGTAGATGTGTCATTTTAAGAATAATTTTTGGTATACCTATTTAAATTTATTTTTGGTTGTTCTTCTTTTAGTTGTGTGAAAATATAAACTTTACTTGGCTACAGCTGTAAGTAAACACTGATATTTTCTATTAATGTACTTATATAAATTAATTCTTGCACTCTTCTAGATTTGGGGACCTTTCAAAATAGTAGTAATACTAGTAATTGTGGGTACTCCAAAAAATCTCGAATGCAATCTTTTTGTATCACTGTGGATTTTTCAAATCTTACTTCCTAAGGTCTCTATCCTAAACATTTTAGTTTTCCCACAGAAGTAACTTTATCACCCCTCACACTCCTTTGTGCCTAGAATTGCTCAGACTACATTCCTTCCAAGTACTTATTATTACCACCCCCAACTTGTTTTTCAAAACTCTGCTTTTGGATCCCACTACATAAATATTCTCATGAAGCCATGAATTTCACAAATAACAGTTACAATATTTATGAAGTGTCTGAGAAATGTAGGTTACTCAATTTCATGGGAAAATCAGTAACTCATTGTTAACAAGCGAGCGTGACAGCCTATGACATTTTGGTTGCCTTTTTGTTCTTTATAGAGAGGCTAATTAGCTCAAGCCAGTATAAGTGCAGGGTCCCCCAGTGCAAGGACATCTGGCCTGTCCAAGTGGTTCGTGCATCACAGAGGACCATTCCCAACATAGTGCCCTCGTTGCGTCCCAGTGGAAAGAAAAAAAGAAATTCCAAGCAGGGATATAAAGTGACTTGAATCATGGCCAAAACCAAGAAAAAAAATTAGAATGGAATTGTTACGGCCAGACTCCAGTAACTGAATGTTCTACTCAAAGGATTTAGTATTCATTTGAGTCACGGTGCTGGTCATTTGCGATCTCTTACATTTATGGGTCTGATGGCCAGTTTCTGATGCAGAAGGAGAATTAATGGTATTTCTTCCATGTTGGAGATAGTTTTCTCTGCAGGAAAACACCAAATGAGGCAGAATCACAAATGTTTAAAAATCATTTGCTGCTAAGTTTTCTTCAAATGCAAAGTGATGAGAAGAAGAACGATGCAGATGAAAATAACTGGAGCATGTAAAAGCTGAGGACAGTCTCATGTGGATATGAGGGGTGAGGGAGAATGGCAGCAATCCTTTGATGAATTGGTTCTAGGAGACAGAGGCATAATCCTGGGCAGGGTAAATGTGGGTGTGCGGGATGGTCTGGGAGAACTGAAAAGCATTGGACAAGAGAAGACTTAACTGAATCTCATACTTTGGAAATATTTGTCTAGATCAGCAGTAACTTTTTATAAGTGAAAGGAAACAGTGTCTATTTCCATGTATGGAGTGAAGAAAGAAGAATGGAAAGAAAAGAGACAGTATGAGACCATGGCATAATAATGGAAATGCCTCTGTGAGGTGAGGAAAATGGCTGACCCTCAGGGAATGCTGAGGGTAATTTTGTGGGATTATGTGGGGACAGCCACGGAGCCTTACTATGCTTACTTTAAATTGGTCTCTTCACCTCAGAGAGAGCTCCATTAAATTCAGTTATTTTAATTCTCCCTGAGGACCAGCTCCCTGTGGGATGGCTTAAATGACCACTTAATGTTTCCAAGGTGTCCTTTTATAAGAGACTAGTGTATTTTCATGTTCTACCTCTACTGGCTTCTTTGGTGAACTTTTCCTTTTTCTCTGACAAGTATGTAGTATTTCTACAGTAACAAAGTAGGCAACAACTTTCCCATGAGATGATTTAACTGTTCTAAGAGGATTTAGCTCCGTGTGTTTTTAGGAATCCAAATACTTCCTGTAAATCCTCTTAGATTTCCCTTTTAGGCCATGGCTGCTGTTGTACCAGCCAGGAAAAAATGTGACCTCTGTCTGCAGGAGAGGAGCAGCGAGACTTAAATCAAAACTTCTATTACCAAGAGGGCTCCTAAAATGGTATTGACTTATTGCGGAACCCTGTCAGTCCTCAGTGAAGATTTTTAGTTTATTTGTTGAGGAATGCTCTCTTTAAGTTGGACCTAAGGTAGAGTTAGGAACCCTTGACACACACACTCTCTCTCTCCATAGATGATAGATAGATGATAGATAGATAGATGATAGATAGATAGATAGATAGATAGATAGATAGATAGATAGACTTTATAAGTAGTCCCTGCTTTATGTACAAGACGGTTTTCTAAAACCTAAAATTGTTTCATCATTGCACCTTGCCTTCAGACACAATGATGTAGCTCCAGGATATCAAAGAAGTTCTTTAATTCTTCTTTCATTTGTGCATGAGCTGGCATATGTCAATGATTACCTTCTCAAAAGAGTCTCAGCTTTTGGCATGATGAATGATTTTTATATTTTTCAAATATGTTGTTTATAAGACCTATCCCTTTTTGTTTGTAAACAGATCCTCTGCTTATCATTTTCCAATTAATTTATAAAATAATAAGATCTGAAACAATAAGCTGTTTTAGAAATTCCATCCATTTTGCTGCACACACAGATTGCAAGGAGTCCAGCTCTATCAGTTGCCTGCAGGTAATGTCCCCATGCAGCAACTCAAAATGCTGCTCAACTGAATCTAAAAAGGTCTAAAATCAGCATTATTGCAAATGCACTGGGGATGAGCTGGGTGTTACCTTTATAGAAAAGGTGTCAGCACAGTCTTCCAGCAGGCACAAGGGAAAGAAAACACATCTGTTTGTTATCTATTATGTACTAGACATTCCCACTGTGTTAAGACTTTTCCAACTCACAAAAACATTAAGGGATACGTTTTCTGCATTTTAAAGATGCAGAAATTGAGACTCAGAGAAATTAAGCAACTTGCCCAAGGTCACAAAGTTAATAAGCACATGGCTGATCCAAGACTGCATCTAAAATGCATTTAGTTTTTTTTTTTTTTGTAAGGGGAATCGAACTCAGGACCTTGCACTTGCCAGGCAGGGGCTGTGCTGCTGAGATACATCCCCGGCCCTATTTAGGTTTAAAAGCTGTGTTCCAAATGGTCAAAAACTGTAATTTTTCATTCTAAAATCAGAAACAAGACAAGGATGTCCAGTATCAATACTCCTATTCAATAGAGTTCTGGAAACATTAGCCAGAGCAATTAGACAAGAGAAAGAAACAAAGGAATAAAGATAGAAAAGGAAGAAGTTATATTATCAATATTTACAGATGACATGTAAAAGATCCCAAAGACTCCACCAAAAGACTTCTAGATTTAATAGTCAAATTCAGTAGCACACCTGGATACAAAGTCAATGCTCAAAAATCAAGAACATTCCTGTATACAAATAAAAACTCACTGAGAGAGAAGTTAGGGAAAACACATCTTTCACAATAACATTTCAACAATGAAATACTTAGGAATCAATCTAACAAAGGAAGTAAAAGATCTCTATATTGAAAACTACAGTACTCTGAAAAAGGAGATTGAAGAGGGTATCAGAAAATGGAAAGGGGCCGGTGAGATAGCTCAGCAGCATAAATGCCTGCCTGGCAAGCGTGAGGTCCTGAATTCGACTCCCGGAACTCACATAAAAGGAAAAAAAGGGGGCGGTGATATTGTTCAGTGGCACAAGCACTTGCTGGCAAGCGTGAGGCCCTGAGGTCAACTCCTGGTATCCACATTTAAAAAAAAAAAAAGGAAAGAAAGAAAAAAAATGGAAAGATATTCCTTGTTCTAGGGTAGGAAGAACTAATACAGCAAAAATGGTCATACTCCCAAAATTGTTATACAGATTTAATGCAATCCCAATCAAAATACCAATAGTATACCTCACAGAACTAGAGAAAACAATCCTAAAATTTATTTGGAACCAGATGAGACCTAGAACAGTAAAAGCAATTCTGGGCAACAAAGGTAAGGCAGGGGGCATCATAATACCTTGCTTGAAATTATACTACAGAGCTACTGTGATAAAAACAGCATGGTACTGACAAAAGAACAGACGCAAGGATTCATAGAACAAATTAGCAGATGCAGAAACAACTTCAGACATACTCAGCCATCTTATCTTTGACAAAGGGGTCAAACACCTTCACTGGAAGAGAGATAGTATCTTTCATAAATGGTGCTGGAAAAACTGGCTTTCCACATGCCAAAGATTAAAACTAGACCTATACCTCTTACCATGTACTAAATTAAAATCAAAATGGATCAAAGATCTAAATATTAAAACAGAAACACTAGATCTGCTGGAAGATAGAATACGTAGAACTCTTGAAGACATAGTGTAGGCAAATACTTTATGAACAAAACACTGATCACGCAGGAACTATCACAAAGAATCAATAACTGGGATCTCATATTAAAAAGCTTTTGCACAACAAAAGAAAACACAGAAAAGTGAAGACAACTCACAGAGTGGGAAAAAATTTTTTGCCAGCTGTTTCTCAGAGCACTAATATCCAGAATATATAAATAACTTTAAAAAATCAGACCCCCCCAAATTTAAAGATTCAATCCAAAAATGGGCATCTGAGATGAATACACACTTCTCAGATGAAGAAATACAAACAGCAAGTAAATATATGAAAAAATGCTCTACAACACTGGTCATTTGAGAAATGCAAATTAAAACAATACTGAGATTCCATCTCACTCTAGAACGAATGGCTATTATCAAGAAATCAACCAATAACAAATGCTGGTGGGGCTGTGGGGAAAAAGGAATCTTTATCCACCATTAGTGCGAGTGTAAATTGGTGCATCCACTGTAGAAATCAGTGTGGAGATTCCTCATAAAACTAAAACTAGACGTCCCATTTGACCCAGCTATTCCCCTTCTTGGTATCTTCCTGACAGAGTTAAAAACATCATACCACAGCAATATATGCACACCCATGTTTATAGCAGCACAATTTGTAATAGCCAAATCTTGGAAACAGCCCAAATGCCCATCAACCAATGAATGGATAAAGAAGATGTGGTTTTCTTTTTTATGCAATTGAGTACCACTCTGACATAAAGAAGGATAAACTTGAGATATTTCTAGGTAAACGGATAGAATTTGAGGCATAAATTGGACATACACATTTAAATATCACATGATTTCTCTGTGAGAAACTGAAAGGGTAAATAAGGATCAAAGTGTATAATAGATATTGGGAAGTAGGAAGAAAATATTCAAATGGGAAGGGGAACTAGGGAGGAGGGAGGGGGAAAGGAAGGAAGGGAAAAGATAAAAAAAGAAAATAGAAGAAAAAATGGAAACAAAGCTTTTGTAAATAAGGAGGGAAAGAAGGGTTAAAGGGAGGGAAGGGGGTTATGGGAAAAAAGAGGAATCAGGATATATTATATACAGGCACAAATTCCCTATGATGAACATGATCTTTATGTATACCTGAAGTGTACCAATAAAATTAATTTTTAAAAATTCATGGAAGAAAAATAAAAGCTGTGTTTCTTTCAAGCAGAAACAAAGTACTACAAAACAACCCTTTCCTCCTTAAATGACACTCTTACTAAAAAATTTGCTGCTAAAGCTGTTTATAATAGCAATAGTAATTATTATTATTAATTTGAGCACTTTCGCTGAGCTATTTAAATGAGATCAATTGCTCTTTATAAATTTAAAAAAGATTTTCTTTAAAAAACCTCTGGAATCTAAGTGCAGACATAAGTTATTGGAAGATGCAGAGGCATTTATAGCAAAGATTAGCCATCAATGCCTTTGTTATATCCCTTTGACTGAGCTCATTGGCTTCAAATCTGATGTCTTTTAATAAGTTGCCAGATACAACAGCAATATGAAATACATATGAAATAGAAAAACCAAGGAGGGGGTGAAGCATTCGCTAGAAAAGGCAACCTTTAGAAAATTATAAATTAAGAAACACCAAGCAAGCCATTTCTCTTAATCAGTTGTTGAGTCTTGTGATAACAGCTCGCTGCTGAATCATCTTAGTAATGTTTTAAAAAATGAGTAATGCACTGAGATGGCTTTGGGGCTGGATTAGATGCAGTCCACCGTGGTTCTGGCTCTTCGTTGACTCAGGCAGATTTTATGGTTGACCAGTTGTTATAAATGAGATTACTTTATATTAACACTTAGAGCAAATCTTGATATTCTAGGCCCTCATCTGCTTGATGATTTAGAAATCTAGCCTTTCCTTGAAGTTCTCCTCCCCAAACATTTTGAAGAGTCACCCAGGTCTATGAGTCAGTCCAGGTATTCCTTTGCCGCTTGTTGGGGGAATGGATAATTATAATTTACTCTTCAGGCCAAGCTCCCTAAGGTATAGTACGAGTTATGGAAGTTTTTCCATTCTCTTCAGATTAGTTTAAAAATTTTTAATTAATATACAGTAAATCACACAGATCGTAAGTGTACAGGTTAGTGAACATACATGTGTATACACACATATACACATATACATATATATCTATCAATATAGATCTAGGAGGATGGATCAATACAGATGTATGTATGTATTACTATTTTTTTGGTGTGTGTGTGTGTGGGTACTGGGAGTCAAACTCAGGGCCTTGCGCTTGCCAGGCAGGGCCTTACGCCGCTGAGCCATCACACCAGCCCCAGATGTATGTATTAATATACAAAACCACAACCAAGATCAAGATATATCATGTTTTTAATGCCCCTGAAACCTCCCCAGCCTCCTTCCAATCACCCTACCAGTGATGATCAGTACAACGTTGTGTGTCACTGAGATTTATTTCTGCCTGTTCTTGGCCTTCATATAGAGGGAGCCATATGGTAGGTGTTCTCTTCTTTTTGGCTTCTTTCAATCATTATTATTCCTGTGAGATTCATCTTCATCGCTGATAGCAACACGATTTTATTCTTTGTATTGCTGAATAGAAGTATATTGCATGACTATATCACAATTTGTCCATTAGAATGTTGGCAGATATTTTTGTCATTTCCAGTTTAAAACTGAAGCTTCTCTGAATGTTCTTGGACATGCCTGTGAGTGTGCATGTGTGTGTGCTGGGGATTGAATCCAGAGCCTTGTACATGCTAGGAATGTGCCCTACCACTGAGCGACCTCCACAGCCTTTTGAGATAGAGTATCACTAGGCTGTCCAGGCTGGCCTTGACTGTCCAATCTTCCTGCCTCAGCCTCCCAGAAGGCTGGCATTACAGGCACGTGCTACTGTGCTTTAGCCACCTGTCTATTTCTGCAATTTGCACTTACTTCTCTTGGATACATACTTAAGACTGCAATGACTGTGTGAACAGGAAACACGTGCATATTTACATATAATTATTATAACTATGTGTAAGTATTGATTAATCGATTGCAGGAATGTAAGGCTTGTGTTTATTCAGTTTGGGTTCACATGCCAGTTTCTAAAGCGGTTGTACTGAGATAAAGGAGAAGCACCTGACTCTCCAGTTCTCCCGTTTTTCCAGCTGGAGGGGGGACATGGCTCAGTCAGTGGCTGTCGCACCCCTTTCCCTTGTTTCTCTTTGTTCCTTCTTCCCCCAACAGTGGATGGGGAGAACTTGCTTCGGTGTCTTTCCTGGCTATCTAGCAGCCACTCTCCTCCACTCCACTCCAACGTGAATGTAGCCTGTCAGCGTGGTGCCCGTCCCCTGCTCCTGTCACTTCAGACACTAATGCTGCCTTTGTGAAGGAGGAGGCACCCTGGCATGGCTGAGACCGGGGGAGGAGGGATGGGCCTGCTGTCCCCATCTCTGATCCTCACAGGCAGCCTTCCAGAAGATTCCCTGGTCTCAACTCTGCCCCTCACTGGACCCCTGTCTGACAGCTGAGGCTGTCCGAGGGCCCTGCACCAACGGCAGACCTGTACTGGACCAGTCAGAGGCCTGTAGCTGCTACACAAGCAGCACTCCCGGCCATTTCTCCGGTTAGTCTAGGGGGCTCCTCCAGCGTACTGACCTCGCCTGTGCTGCAGCACAGGCCTTGTTAAAATGAAGACTTGGTTTGGTGGTCCTCTAAAGCTACTTGTTATTTGTTTCTCCAGTAGTGTGGGTTGCAAAAGTCCTGCAAATCTACTCTTATCCCAAGTAGTGGGAGTGGTTGGTTCAGAAAAAAGCAATAAATGCTGGGAGCTGTAAGCATGGAAGGGCTCCGGAGACACGCAGCCAACGAGGATCAGCAGCAGAGACTAGCACTCAGCATCGACCTGTAGTGCCTGGCACGGGATGGGGGTGGCCAGCAGCAGCAGCAGCATTGACCAGCATTGGCATCCAGTATTGTTAAGTGTCACTGGTGACATTGAGACTGCTAGCAGAGCTGCACTGTGCTGACATGATTTCTGAATCAAGCCAAAGAACCCTAGCCTGACTGACAGAAGTACCAGTTCACAGGATAGACTTCACCCAGATGCTGGTTGCACAGATGATGCCATAACATGATTACTACTTAGATATTAGACACTCAAACTGTCCCTTTGAAAGAGAAAGGATACCACCTCTTTGTGTTATGGGGAAGCAAGGGGACCAATGGGTAAGCTGACTGGTCCTGACATCTGTGTTTATTTAATTCACACATACACAGCTATTTCCTTCCAGAATGACAGCCAAGCTGGATTGGATTATCAGCCACGTTCTGGACCTTCAGCAACCGGCCTTATTTCAGTTGAAAGCCTTGGCTCTGGGGTCTGAGTTATTGGGCTCTTGTTCCTTCATAAAATGTTCCTTCCCAGGAGCACCGTGATCCTTTTCTGTAATCAGTGCCACCCCCACTGCATCAATCGTGTAGGTCATCCTCAACCTTCAGAAAGAGTTAAAGTGCTAATCTCTGTCAGGACAGGACTCTGATATAAAGTTGAGATCGAAGTAGATGAATGGAAAGAGAGACTAACCAAACTCAACCTGCTAACCACAACCAGGACCTGAGCTGATTTTCCAAGAAATGACGCTGACTTGTTCCAGCGCCTTGTAAGCGGGAGGGAAACACTATTTCAAGCCCATTCACAGTTCTCTTGTTTCTCTGTGCAGGGAAACTGGAGTTTACTGCTCCATTTTTTTTTTTTCTTTTTTCTCTTTCTGTTTTTCTTCTTCAACTTAGTCTTTTTTTTTTTTTTTTTTTTTTTTTTTAAGAGAAAGGCAATTTAATGGAACTATTGGCTATGTAAATGTAAAGAAAAGATTTTACTTCTGAAACTGGAGGTTGGGGAACAGAAATTGACTTATTCAATATATTGTTAAAATAGTCCTTGAGATGTGCCACTGTGTGGAAATTGTTTCTTTTTGTGACTGTACTTTTTATTTCTCCTTTGATAGAAAGACTCTTTCTGTAACCCATTCCGTAACTCTTTGGAGAGAATGGAGAGGTGAAGTAGCTCCTACCACAGGGCAGCAAATGAGAACTAAAGAAAGAGCCAGTCAGTAGAGGCCGTTCTCCGTGGGGCCCTGACCTGCAGACTTGGGGAGCAGGCTCAGCTAGCTTTCAGTGGTTTACCTTTTCCTCAACTGTAAATCCCTCCTGTTGTTTCCAAGTCTCAATTAAAACTCTGCTAAGCACCAGATGTTGGTTTTACCTGGACTGTGGAAAATCTGGGCCAGGACTGTGTCCATACTTGCTAAGCTGTGGAAGGAAGGAGAGAGGCATACATATGTCAGAGAGTAAGAGCAGCAGTTGTGAGCAGATGGACAAACACAGTGGATCTCTGGGGTTTCTCAGAAATAACTTGAAGAAGAGCTGGGAAGGGTGCCACATGCCTGTAATCCCTCACTCAGAGGGCTGAGACAAAAGGACAGCCATGAGTTTGAGGCCAGCCTGGGCTACACAGTGAGTTCAAGGTCAGCCTGAACTACGTAGCAAGATCCTGTCTCAAAATATCCAAAGAAGGAAAGAAAGAAAAGGGAGAGAGAGAGAGAGAGAGAAATAATTTGAAAAAAGAAAAGCAGAACTTCTTGTTGTCACTCATATTGCAGACTTGGGTTGTTGCTAGGTGGACACTAAAGAAAATTAACATCGACAGCTGGAGAAGTTTGTGTTAACGGTTTTGGGTGAGTCATAACTCTACTTGCAAAATCATCACGCCAGAATATCTCCTTGCACTAGAAACCTTATTTGGTGACCTCTGAGGCTGAGTTCCAGGTCACCTAGACTGAGTCTCCTCAGTGCATCTACTTCCCTCCTACTTATGCCTTTGTTGGTTTTGTTCCACACAGGGCACTCGTGATCTCCAACTTGGTAAAGGGAAATCATTTGTTGCATGTAACAATCTTTGATTTCTTCATGCTTCTATCTTTTAGTGTATTAGCAATGATTGACATTGTTTTAAACAAATGTTTTTTTCTTGTGTGTGTGTGTGGTACCAGGAATCGAACTCAGGACCTTGGACTTTGCCAGGCAGGCACTGTACCACTAAGCTATATCCCCGGCCCTAAATAAATGTTATAGATATAAATATAAATTCACAAAAGAAATAAGTTATCTATTCTGTCATAATAAAATATATATGCACACAGCTTCTGACAGAGTCCTTGTATAAATACACCACATCCATTTTTCCTTTTGATGTGGTTACTACAGGTGTCTCGCCATAAGAACTGGCGGTGAACTGGGTACAGGTTGCTCTTGCGGAGTATGTGGTGTCTCAGGGGGTGGGTGAATGGCTCAGGATTCCACTTGGGTTGGTGCCTGGGGCGAGTCACCAGAACTCAGAGTTGGGCTCTCAGCCTCCTGGGCTCCTTTTCCAAACTCAGTTAACCTCCTTACACTGAATGTTCTGCCAAGCTGTTACCATCTATTTCTCAAATTTTAACCTAGAGTCTCTTTGGTTGCAATTGGTTAATTTAGCCTCTGAATGGTGTGATATTGCTTAAGATAAGGGTTTCTTATCCTCAGCACTGTGAACATTGTGGACTGGATAACTGTTAGAAGCGCTGTCCCGTACATTGCAGGATATTTGGCAGCATCCCTGGCCACTATCCATTAGATGCTAGTAGAACCCATCAAATGTGACAAGCAAAACTGTTACTAAACATTGTCAAATATCCTTTAGGGGTAAATTGCCTTCAGTTGAGCCCCTTGCTTTACATGGTTTATTGGTCAGTTTTCCCATTGTTGGAATAAAATACTCAACTCCCGCAACTTAAAGGAGGGGAGGATTAATTTGATTCATGGCTTTAGGGGATTCGGTCCATGGTTGGCTAGCTCCAAGGCAAAAACAGCGTGGTAGAAGGGCATGGTGGAGGAAAGCTGCTCACCCCATGGTAGCCAGGAAGGACAGAGAGAGAGGAGCTGGAGACTAGAATACACCCTTCCAGGTTATGCTCCCAATGACCCACCCCTCCAATGACTTCTTACCTCCTAATAGCACATTAAGCTATGATCCAATCACTTTTCAAAAGCCAAACCTCTGCATAGATGAGACTTTTTTCTTTTTTTCCTTTATATGTGGGTACCGGGAGTCAAACTCAGGACCTCGCGCTTGCCAAGCAGGCGCTTATGTCACTGAGCTATATCACCAGCCCTAAATGAGACTTTTGGAGAATATTTTAGATCTAAACCATAACTTAACCCCACTCCTGGTCCCAAAAGGCTCATGTCTATCTCATTATACAAAATGCATGTAGAGTATTCAGTCTTAACAGTTTCAGCATTGCTGAAAAGTCCAAATTCAACGTCTCCTTTGAAACTCAAGCCAAATTTTTAGCTGTAAGGCCCTGTAACAATCAAAAAGAAAGCCAAATACTTCCAATATATAACGGCACAGGATAAACATTCCCATTCCAAAGGAGAGGAATCAGGGGTAGAAAGGAATCAGAGTGAAAACCGGCAGGGCAAATTCTAAATTCTGTAGCTCCATGTCCAACATCTGGGGCAGTTTGTGGTGAGATGTGTGTTTCAAATGGCTTCGGGAGCCCCACCCCATGGCCTCGCTGGTTGAAGGCAACAGAGCCTCTCTGTTTGACTGACACTGCTCACTGCCTTCAGCTTTTGTCAGCAAATGTTTCATGTTCCTGATATCTCCACCTTTTATTTTTCTGCATCTCCACTGTATCTTTGGCTTTACACTCACATCTCACTTTTTCAGGGTTGCATCTCCTGGTCCCCCAGGTCTTCCTCTGAAATCTGGGTGAAGCTCATCACACAATAACTCTTGCATTCTCTATGCTTCCTGAACCAGCACTGCATGGATGACATCAAGGTATACTGCCAGCTCGAGTAGTGCCTAGGGTCACTTGAACCCTGGCTGTAGTAACCTCTGAGCGCACAGATGTCTGAATCCAGGGAAACACTTTACTATAGAGCTCTGAGTGAGCTGGATGCCCTGGGGCTCTCTTCTCAAAGCAAAGTCTTTCAAAAGAGTTTGTCTTTCTACAAAATTGAGCTTGCCATGTGTGGTATCCAGCTGTTTCTGAAATGCCTTCCAGGCAGCTTTCCTATTGCCCTGACTCAAAGTACAGTGGCACTGCAGTTCATGAATGCTTTTGTTTGCAAACAGTTTGGCTCGCAAAAACTTTGGCTTGCAAACAGAAGCGTTTTGGCAAAAATTTTAAAATTTTTTTATTAGTACATATTTGCCATACATAGTGCTCACATTCTTCATAGGGAATTTGTACCTGAGAATAGTATATCTTAATTCTTCTTCTTTTTTCCTATTCTCCTCCACTTCTGGCAACCCGTCTTCCCCTCCCATTTGTAAAAGCTTTGTTTTCATTTTTTCCCTCCATTCTCTTTTTTTCTTTTTCCTTTCTTCTCTTCCCCCTCCTCCCACCCTTGTTCCCCTTCCCATATGAACATGTTCTTCTTACTTTCTATTATCTATCCTCCATTTTGTTCCTTGTTTACCTTTAGAGTTTCTCACAAGAGAAATAATGTGATATTTAAGCTTGTGTGTCTTATTTATTTCACTTAAAATTATGGTCTTAAAGTGCATCCATTTACCTACTAATGACTTGAGTTTCTCCGTTTTTTTTTTGGTAGCTGGAATTGAACTCACAACCTCACGCTTGCCAGACAGGCGCTGTGCTGCTGAGCTATATCCCCAGCCCTCTCCTTCTTTATGGTAGAGTAGTATAAATATGGCACTGTATATAAATATCACATCTTCTTTATTCATTCATTTATTGATGGGGATATGGGCTGTTTCCAAGACTCAGCTACTATAAATTGTATTGGTATAAACATGGGTATACTATGGTATGAGGCATTTTTCAGAAAGATGCATTTGGCAAAATTTTGTTTTTGTTTGCAAACTCTGCATCAGGTGACGAACATGACCATGGCCATCTTTTCTGCATGAACATGAATGTGGCCATCTTTTCCAAAATTGTGGAATGAACTAAGTTAGTGAACTGCAGTACCACTGTACTTGCCTTCTTTTTAATGCAAATGTTTTCAGTGATTACACTGTTCTTGGCCCCAAATTTATAGGTTTTTCCTATGTGGCTAAGATGCAAAATTTTTACATCTTTTAACTCTGTTTTTTTTCTCCTGATTCTCACTATAAATTTGGCTAAAAGCACTTACAAGTATCATGCTACAGCCTGAACATCGGGCTGCCCTGAAATTTCCTCCAGATCAATTAATCTGTCACATTTAAATTCAACCTCACACAAAGTCTTAGGACAGTGATGGTGACTTTTTAGAGCTTTCAATGATGCAAACAGCTTGCTATGGCACACATGCCACATGTTAGCCACCACTGTCTTAGGACATTGACGAAATGAAGGTAAGTTTTTTGCCAGAATGTAATATGCATGTCCCTTAGTCCATTTTCCAGTAGGGCCCTACTTCCCATCTGAAATCTAATGAACTTGGCCTTTACTGTCCAATTTCCTATCTGTACTGTTTTATTCTGAGCTCTAACCTTTAACTTTGGGTGTTGGGTATTTTGTCCCAGCAATGAGAGAAAAGTAACTAAGACAGACAGTCTCACAAGTCATTTCTTCAACCTGTGAGCTTATTTTAAAACTTTCCAGCTCAATTTTCAGGGCATGCCAGTGTTTTAGAATGTAAGAAGATTCATAGAAAGCATTTTTAAGCAGCGGTATTAGCTATATTTATTATGAACTGATACTGCCTTAAGTCTCTTGAAAGAACCCTAGAGGATGCTATCAACACTAAATAAACAAATAAATATAAATTTTATAGCACCAAGATTTATAGCTTATTCAAACTCTTCCTATCCTAAAGAGTAGTAAAGCTAAGAAATTAATGTAACTTGAAAAATGAACATTATTTTTTATTTAGAGTGATTGTACAAAATAAAAGAATATCTCTGTGAATTTTATGGCTCGACATGTAAGTCAGTTTTGGGGGGGTATTTTTGTTTGTTTGTTTGTTTGTTTTTTGAGATATGGTCTTGCTAGGTAGTTCATGCTTGCCTTGAACTCACTGTGTAGCCTAGGCTGGCCTCAAACCTGCAGTGGATCTTCCTGCTTTAGCTTCCTGAGTGCTGAGATTACAGGCATATGCCACCTTGCTAGCCCTATAAATCAATTCTAAGCAAACTTGAACATCACTGAAATGATGATCGATAAAAGGATGGAAAACACCCTCTTATAATTTGATGAAGGGTACTGTAAAACATCTCACAAATATCTTTCACACTGACTTTTGTAAAATGATAGTCATTAATCTTTTCTTTAAAATAATTCACCAAAGATATGTGTTAAAGCACACAATTTACCTATGAAAGATAATACACATCAAAATTTATAGAGAATTAATCTATTGTATTAATTATAAATACCTGAACAAATAGGTCAAAGGATGGGTAAACTTTGATGCAACTTAGATCTGGAGAGTTTAGAGTCATAGCAAAGAACATGGAGTAACCAGATGTCACTAGGAGAGTCTGTGGCGACACGAGAAAGGATATAGGGTACCAAGGGGAAACAAATGGAGTGGCCACATGGTACTCACAGTTGAACAGGTTCAGTCACACAAATAACATCATTCTCTTTAAAAACTGATTTATAACCCATTTAAGTATTTCTTTTATTTTTTATTTATTTTATTTCTTTAAATTTTACATAAATGGTTTACATAAAAACTGAACATTTTTGTGAGGTACCATGTGAGGTTTCAATACAAGTATATATTATGTAATGTTCAAATCAGGGTAAGCATGTCTATCTCCTCAAATATATATTTATAATTACCTATTTTAAGTATACTGACACTGAATGAATATATTCTCCTCATAAAAATTCATATAGTCCAAATTAATCTAAAATGATTCATAACCATTGTCTATAATCCTCATCCCTTATCAGAGATAATTGACAATTTCATGCTTATCATTAAAGTGCATAACATGTTTATATTGTATCATCTATAGTTATATATATAGTTCTACTCATGTATAGATATGTAGAATGTTTTACATGGATGTTATGTCATGCATTCTCTTCTCTAACTCATATTTTCACTTAACAGTATCTCTCAGTGATTCTTCCATAAAAGATGTTTAAACATAACCCTTTTAACACTGTTTCTTCATTATGTAGATACAGTCTTTGTTGCATTTTTAACCTTTGTTGTTTGGCAAATAACCATTTGAATTTTAGGCTATTGCATCCAATGCTGCAAACAAAATTAAATATGCTGTCTTGTGCACTTGTACAAATATTTCTCTAAAATAAACATCAAGAATTTGAATTTCTGGGTCATAAAGTGTGAGCTCTAAATTTTAAACTTGTACTCTATAAAGTTATAGAATTTTCGCTATCATTAATAGCACATTAGAAAGTCCCTTTACTCATATACTTCCTAATGGTATTATCAAATTTTAATATTTTTTCAAGATAGATGAAGAAAAATAGCACTTCACTGAAGTTTGAGTTTTGACATTACTTGATAAGTGGTGAGGTTATCTTTCTATAGGGCTATGGATTATTTGTATTAACTTTCTGTGAATTGTCTGTTATTACTGTTGTTTTTCTCTTGTATATGAACTTTGAATTCTTTGTAAATGTTAGTATTGACCCATCATTGTTATAAACATTGTAAATATTTCCTCTTAGTCTACTGGTTGTCTTGTATCTTTATTTGCAAGCATGTCTGCTCAGTAGAAATTTAAAATTTTATTAAGGTTGAACTGATTTTTCTTTACAGCTTTTGCATTTTATATTTTAGAAGATCTTTCTTTGACTAAATTATATTCTATTCATGTTTTCAATACCTTTGTATTTGGAATTTTTATTAATGGAGTGAGATAAAGACCTATTTTTTTTTTCCAAATGGATTATCACATGTCTGATTTGAACAATTTGTTTAGTTTCATTTTGCTTTGTTTTCATCAGAAGAAAAGAAGGATTTTTTTAGCATCAAGCTGAGATTTTATTTTCAGTTAAATTCTACTTGTGTCTTTGATTTAGTGTAATTTTTTTCTTTTTACAATTTTTTTATTTTATTAGTTTGTTCCACTACCAATCAATGAATCCCAGAGAAGTGCTGAGCCTGGCCTGGTTTGGACGACATGCTTATCTGGGTGGCCATGATTAACAAATGCAGGAGTCACTTAGAACTGGGGTCTGGGAGAGGTCCTCAAAAGAGGCTCTACAAAGGAACAGGCAGTGCTATTACCAAAGTCCAAGAGGAAGAAAATGGATGGATGAAAGTAATAGAGACTCACTGTTGCTCTAAACTGTCCATTTTATCCTGTTGTGCATTTCCTTCTGATCTTTTAGTTTGCTATTACATAGATGATGATAATCATCATCACAGCTAAAACAGAGCACTTCTCCTAGCTGTGTTAAGTGCTTTTCACGAGCTCCTTTTAAAACTATCTCTTTGATGGAAGAAAACTTCATCAAGGATTTTGAGCACATTTTGGAGATGAGAGAGAAACTTGGTTTTCAATGCTTTAAAGTCAATCATCCTTTTTTCTAGTTAAAATAAATGTACCAATCTAATAAGCACAAGAGATTCTTATCAGAAAACCCCAAGGGCATGAGGCCACTCTTTGAAGTTTTCACTGAAGAAAACAAACTAGCAAGGGTAAACAAAATCCACTTTATTACGCTGCAGACCTATATTATTGGTTGTGAACAAATGTATTGGCACTCGGTTTAAAAATTTGGGAAAATGATGTTTACAAAAACTGTTTAATGACACACAACCAAGAGCTAAATGACACAGTTGTCCAAATGCCAAGGCTTGAATTCTGGTTTTGTCTCTGCATCTGTAAGTGTTTGACTACTAAATCTCACTCCATCTCCTTTTTAGTGAAATAGAGGCGTTGACAGTGCCTACCTCATACAGGTGTCATGAATCTCAAATGAGGCAACACATTGAAGTACTTGTGCTGGCCCCTAGAGCACTAGGAAGCATTTTACAAACGGCAGCCATCCCTATGATCATCATTATCATCTGTGAGCGCAGCAAACAAAGACTACGCATGGGAAAAAAATCAGAAGGAGATGTCCCACTAGGGACTAGCCAAAGTGCTACACCTAGAAGCAGGAAAAAGAAAGTTCAGAAATTTGCAATAAAAATAAAATAAAATAAAATAAAATAGACTTACTGTTTAAAAGTATCAGTTTAATAAGGTAAGCTTTAAGTTTAATGCATTAATTTTTAAAGATTTTAAATGAAGTGCCTTAAATTTGGTGACATCTGCTGGGAGAATAGTATTCAAATCATATACTAAGAACCTACAATGATGCATTCAATTCAATGAAGTTTTTGGAGCATGAATTTAGTATCAGATTCTAAGAGATGTGGGAGGGAAAAGTCAATTTCTCCTGCTCTACTCTCACAACCCAGATATCTGACAACAGATATGTGTGGTGTTTTCTCCCATATACCATGAAAACAATTTTGTAGCAAATTCCAGCTGTGTGTTCTGTAATTCAATTCTGTTCTGACACTACCTACCTAATGTCAGATCCCATATGTTGATGGCTTAGTCTCCCAAATGCCCCATTTTAGATGCCAATCCAGAATGCCAGATTGTGGTCTGTGCTTTAGACAAAATGGGCTATAAATCCAAGTTTCCATAACCCCATCCTTGGGTTTAATTAATTTGCTAGAGTGGCTTACAGAACCCTGAGGAACACTTTTACCTACAATTACCCATTTATTACAAAGAATGCTACAAAGGATGCTGGTGAACAGCCACATGGAAGAGGTGCAGAGAACAAGGTATGGGAAAAATGAGTAGCTTCCAAGCCCTTTCTGGCTTGTTACTTTCCAGGATTCTGTGTGTGTTCAGCCAGGCAGAATTCCAGTCCTTTTGGGGTTTTATGAAAGCTTCAGTATGTAGGTATGACTGATTATATCATTGGTCACTGGTGATTAATTCAACCATCAGCCTCCTCCTCTTCCTTGGGCTTGGTGGGAGTTGAAAGTCCCAACCCTCTAATCATGCCTTGGTCTTTCTGGTGACCAGCCCCCATCCCGAAGCTATCCAAGGGTGCCCTCAACCCAGTCATTTCATTAGCATCAAAATATCATACAGATGCTTTGCTAGATTCTGTGTGCACGGTGATAATTCCTATGCTTAAGAAACTCTGGATTCAGGATCTCAGCCAAAACCACCTGTGTTTGAAATAAGGAAAAGTAGATATTATCACTGCAACTTGTCAATTAGATTCAGAAAATGAGATCTACATTAAAAAAAAAAAACACAATGGCCATACATGACTGGTACATGAAAAAATGCCAAAATGCAAACTATTGATTGTAGAGTCATAGGACTCTTGGGAAACATGGGATAAGCCAATCAATGGAATATTTGGAAAGTCATTCAAAGGGGTGAGTCTGGAATTCTTTTTAATGACATGAGGCAAGGGGATCTCTAAACGTTTTTGAGCAGAGACATGATGACAATACTAGTGCTCTAGAAAAGATAACCTTTTGGCAACCTATAGGATGGATTGGGGCTTGAGGATGGACTGAAGAAGACTGATTGGGATGTTTACTGTTATGGACTGAATATTTGTGCTCTCCCAGAATTAATTCATATCGGGGGGTAGATCCCTCATGAGTGGAATTAGAACAATTATAAGAAGAGGCCAGAAAACTAGCATAAGTTCTTTTCCCTAGTTGAGGATATGAGAAATCAGCAGTATGCAAACCTGGAAGAAGCCTTCATCAGAACCTGCCTATGCTGGCACCCTGATTTCAGACTCTGAGTCTCTGGAACTGTGAGAAACAAGCCTCTGTTGTTAATAAGCTCTCCGGTCTATGGCACTTTGTTATAGCAGCCTGAGCTGTCTAAAGCAACTCCCATACCACAAATGCTCTAAGGACTCAACCTGCAGAAGCCGGGACTGAAATGCTCCAAGAATGTGATGGTTCTGATTGGTTCAAAAGTCTGCTTAAATCCAAACCTTTCAATTTTTAAACTTAAAATTATCACTGATAATTTTTCAAGAGATATTTTTCTCAATATGCTTTTCTGTCTTATTTATAAAGAAAATATACTTTAACCTCTCTTTGATTTGTTAAGGAGCAATACCTCAAGGCTTATAACAAAGTTGAGCATATAAACTATTGTCTAAATTGAAACAATTTTGAGGGTGAAAGGAGGTGGGACCTCCTTTACAGTGTTAGAGCGGATGGACTCCAGGAATCCCTAGACCTATGGACAATCAGAATGTATGTTTGTCCTGGTCATGATTAGAATTCCCCTGGAACTACACTGATGACATCTGTTGTCAAAGGCCATAGGACCATCCGTCCCACTTTTCCTTGGTTGGTCTCTCCTCAGTACCATTTGACTGGTGTTCCATCTAACCGCATTCTTCCATCTTTGAGGGCATGGAATAATACACAGTTTTTTGAGCTTAAGAAACAGGAAACTAGCCACTTGTCTTGCTCACATCATCAAATCTTCCTCAACTGTTCATTGCTCTGCTGCCTAAAAGATTTTAAAAAGCCATCAGAACCAAATGTAATGAATGTGAGAGTGTTTGGCACTGTAAAACTTTATACAGATAAAGACACAGGGCTAAGGGACAGTAGGGAAAATCTGAGTCAGCAGAAATAGTTTTCTTGAGCTGCTGTTTGGGTGAAGCCATTTAGCCTGTCTGCAGGACGATAGGAGTGAGTGTCCTTGCATGACTTGAGCTAAGTGGTTCTCTCTGGTGCTCCCAAGAGAGTGTGTCGATCATACTCTCCAAATTCACTAGAGACAGGAACATTCAGGGAATTTCAGCTCCTGGGGGTTTGCTGTCAGGTCAGTGTGTTCTCACCAAGAAGTGAGAGAGACAGGAAGCCTGTGAGTGGCTGCACAGCCACACACACACACACACACACAAACCCCAGAGCTCTGGTGATCAGCACAAATTCTGGGGCCCGTTTCATTTTAGAAGATGTCCCTACAGAAGCCAGTGTCGGCTGCTTCCAGCCCAGCATTTTGCTTCAGCATTTATTGCTCTGGCTGCTTCTCTTGTATTTTTAGCTAGTGATTTGTCCTGCAATCTCTCAGACACAACCGTCTTTTTTACTAGTGAATTCTATGCCTTTTGGCTTTTGCTTACAGAAATTCTTTGTGTGTCGCACAACTTCTGGGCCGCTCAGTGACCATTGCTGAAGGTCTCCTATCCAGGGACTCCAAGGGCTCTGACTGGCTGAATACGTCACCTTCTATTGTAGAGTATTCCTGCCTGGCCAGAGCTCTGGTGCCAAGCAATTTTAGAAATTATTAGCTTTATGTCAGATGGTGAGTCCTGGCACAGGGATCATTTCTAACTTATGTGCTAAGAACCTTCTGCTCTTTGCTTTAAGGATGCCCTTGTAGTGGAACTTTATCATTTTAAATGGCATTAATTCATTTTTCTTTAAGACTTTAGTTATATTATTTCATCTCATTTATTCTACTCTTGTAAGGCTTTTGTATTTTTAGGTCTTAGCAATCTCATACTCTCCATATAAATTTTAGCTCCTAAAATAATCACATGTGTCATATTTGAATGCAATCACCCTTTCTTTATGAAACAATAATAATGATGATTTTAATGGATTGAGTTCCTACTATACCACACATTTTATGTCTATTTACCTTTTATTTGTCACAACCTAAATTTAAGGTAGGTATGGTTAACCTCCTTTTGCAGAGGAGGAAAATGAGTCACAAAGAGATAAAATAACTGACTTAATCTCATAAAACTAGGACTTCAACTCGACTTTGATTCCAAAGCAACTTCTTCTTTATCACAATGACTTTGAAGTTTCATATTCCTACCCATCTTATTTATCTTCCCCTTTTTTCCTAATTTCCCCTAAGGTCCAGTGTTTTTTCTTTTTTTTTTTGGTAATAATGTATTAGAATATTTGCAGTGCTATAATTCTATCCAAAAGCTCCTGGGATCTTGACTCTATTTCTTGTTTGTTTGCTTTTTGGAGACAGTGTCTCTCTATGTAGTGCAGGCTGGTCTCAAACTCACTTATGTAGCCCAGGCTGGCTTCAAACTCACAGTGACTCTCCTGCCTCAGCCTCTCGAGTGCTGGGATTAGAGGCATGGGCCACTATGCCCGGCTTTGACTCTATTTAATAATGGTTAATAGTGTACATATGTTTTTGGCATTTCATTTTTATTTCTCAACTAAAATTTTAGTGTAAAATACCAATTTATTATTAATTTTATCTTCTCTACCACAATCTTTAGCCTATTCCTTCTTAACCCTATAGGGCTAGTTAGGCAAATACATCAAGGAAAAAAATCCTGTTTGAACTCTAATAGTGGCATGTATATAATCATTGCTAGATATGCACATGATTAAGCCTTTCCTAGTAATGTGAATGTCCACAAGACTATGAGTCCCTGGAACATGCGGACATTTTTCAAGTCTTTGTCAGTTCGGTTGTGTTAGCTCCACTACCAGAGCTGATTCAAAGGTAGTAAGGGGAGGCTAGTTTCCCAGAAAGGTCATTCCAACACTAAATTGTACAATCCTTGCAAGAGATGCTGAGATAGAGTTAAGATAAGGAGAGTCTTAAGGTGAGAGGCGGTCTCCCCAGTTGACATTGTATTTATTGGCTGTCATTCTTTCAAATATCATTAGACATCTAACTGAAACTATTTTAATTGGGGGAGAAGAGAACAAAAGGTAGTTAGATGGCCTTGGACCAGGGGCTTAAAGAGTGTCCAAAGGCAGAATCTCTCTGTAACACCAAGCTCTGCTTTGAGTTATGTGGACAGTGCTCTTAAGCAGAGCATCGCTATGTGTGATGGAGTCAGGCTTATTTAAATGAGCTGAGCCCTAAATTCAGAGAAAGGAGAGAAATGCTGTCTCCCAAAATTCAAACAAAAGTCTGGTCCCCATTGGTCAGGATATCTTGCTGATCAATGACTGAAATGCTGTGCTAACATAGTTGGGATATTCCACTGGGCTGATGCTGATGTCAATGCTTTTCTATGCCTCTCTTTTCATTGGTAAACAACTTAATAGAGGAGCAATGTGCAAAAGAAAACCAATGACTTTTCAAAAGGACAAGAGGAACACTGCAGCTCTCTCTCTCTCACACACACACACACATACACACACACACACACACTCTCTCTCTCTCTCTCTCTCTCTTTGGGACTTTAAGTTAAGGTTATCTTTCATATTGGGCACGTGGTCCTTGCACAGAAAGGTTATCAAGGATCCCACATGGGAACAATTCTTTTGGGGGAAAATATGACCTGTGTTTAACAGTATGTTATGGTTTGTGTCTGGATGTCCTCCCTAAGCCTCATGAGGTCATGGGGTCAGGCTTCTAGAGTTTGTGATTGATTCATGGTCCAATGCTGGGATTATGGGTGTGAGTGCTATGCCCACCCTAGGGTGGGTAGCCTGCATACAATATAAGGGACAGAAAGAGTCTTCTCTCACACTCCTTCCTTTTGCTCTTGTTGCTTTTGCTGTCTTCCACCACCATGAACTATTGCTCCTTAGCCACGCCACCCTGCCTTAGAGCCAGCTGATTATGGACTGAAACCTCCACAAACTGTGAGCTAAATAAACCTTTCCTTCCTTAACTTTGGATGCTGGGTATTTTGTCTCAGCAACAAGGAAAAAGTAACCAAGACACAGTAGGATATGGAAACTTGTAACTAAGCTTTGACAGTCCCTCTGGGTTTCCAGATGCTTTGGGGAACATTGGCTGAGGAGTGGGTTACATCTGGGGACTGTAATGGGGTGGATTGTGTCCTCTCTAGAATATGTTAAAGTCCTAACGACCTTATTTGGTAATAGTGTGGTTGCAGATGTAATCAGTTGACATCATACTGGAGCAGAGTAGACCCCTAATGCAGTATGACTGGAGTCTTATAGAAGTGGTCACCAGAGATGGATATGCACGCAGGAGGACTGCTGCGTGAAGACCAGCATTATGCTATAACAAGCCAAGGAGCAGACCTGGAACAGATTCTTCCATCCTGCCTTCAGAGGGAGCATGGGCCTGCCAACACCTTACTTTCAGACTTCTGACCTCCACAACTATAGCAGTAAATTTCTGTTTTTCTAAGCTGTCCAGTTTGTGATGCTTTGTTATGGCATCCCTGTAGAGCTCAAAGTAGAGCCACAGTTGTGACCTGTAAGAGAAAGATTTAGAAGCAGTGGGCTCCACTGCATCAAGGATAAATGTCCTGTGATCTAATGCAGGACTGGTGCTCAACAGGGACAGTGGGGGAATGAACAAATCGAAGGTACAGTACCTGAGTGTCCAGCTCCACCTGGTGTTGGAAAGATGTATGGCTTCTTTTACAATTGAGAAGAGGGGAGAGGATTATATAGGACCGTGTGGTCTCAAATTATTAACTGGAAAATTGTATATTCTCACTCATCAAATAATTTTTGAGTATCTAATACGAACCAAATATTCTTCTAGGTTCTAAAAATATAACTTTGACAATCCTGTTTGCTCAACAGGCTTATGAAAAGCTTAACGATTGTGACAAAAATGGACATTACACAAGGGCTCACCAACATGGACAAGCACAGAACTTCTCAGTGGTAAGAACCACCCGGGATCCCCAGACAAGATATATATCTTGGAAAAACAAGTTACCACCTTTGGCAGATTGATTGCATTGGAATCCTTCTCTATGGTTGGAGCAGTGTCCTACTGAACAGACCAGTAGATGATTTTGTCTTCTGTCATGGGCTCAACTGTGTCTTCCCAAAAGTCTTAAGTCAAAGCCCCAAACCCAGTATCTCAGAATCTGATGATCATTGGACATAGTGTCCTTAAAGAAGTGACTAAGTTAAAATGGGGAAGTTGGTATGGGCCCCAATCCAACCCAACTGGTGTCCTGATCTGAAGAGGAAATTTGAATGCACAAAGAGACATCAGGAATGTAGAAGCCTGAAGGAAACCCTGCGTAAGGATACAGTGCAAAGATGGCCATCTGCAAGCCAAGCAGAAAGGCCTCAGAAGAGACTAAAGCTTCCAGAATTGTTTCTTGGTCTTCTAGATTTGAGAACTGTGAGAAAATAAATTTCCATCACTTAAAAAAAAAAATATATATATATAACTTTGAGGTAGATGAGGTTTCTACTTTGCCAGGGCTTCTGAGATGGGACCCCATTTCCCCCAGAAAGCTGTAACATAGGCCGTATGTTATATGAGCCCTTCCTACATCATGTAGGTAATGTAGGGAATTATAATCCTCTAGCAAGCTTACTCAGATTTGGATTTGCTTTGATTTGTAGAAGGAAAACCATCAATGATAGCTACAATATTTGTAATTTCTCATTTATAGCAGTTTTCATTTCTGGTTTACACCTAGTTATATTACCATAATCAAGAAACATTTTTATTTTGATCTTATTATGCTGTTTTTAACTGGTCTAGGCTAGAGGTTTTCACTAAGAAGCAAAATGTGGTCTTTAGAAAAATATAAAATGTCCAGACCCATCCTCAAGGGTTGTCATCCCCAGGCTGGGGCAAGAAGGCAGGAAGCAGACCTCTGTGCTCATTCAAGATTTTCACAGATGGGGCTAATGTTACTGTAATTAACCACTCACATAAAGCACACATCTGAACCTTGTGCACTGACCTTCCTTGGAGAATAAAAAAAAAAAACAAAAAAAACCACCTACTGATGCTTGGCTCTAGTTCCTACCCCATTACGCTCCCACTCAAGATTATGATTTAATTAGAATGGAGTGTGTCTTGAGTATCACAATTGTAGAAGCTAAAGTTTTAAAATCTCTCCAGTCGATTCGAATGTTCAACAATATTTGAGAGCTGCTGTTCAATGCTATAGAAATTAATTAAATATCTTTCAGTTGTGATTGACAAGATTATAAATTGGCTTT
This sequence comes from Erethizon dorsatum, assembly GCA_028451465.1. Lineage (NCBI taxonomy): Eukaryota > Metazoa > Chordata > Mammalia > Rodentia > Erethizontidae > Erethizon > Erethizon dorsatum. The sequence goes on along the minus strand of CM051823.1, from coordinate 139,882,941 downwards.
AGGGAAATTTATTTAAAAACAATGTATAGTGAACAGCAGTTTGAAGCCCAAAGAAGTGTCAGTGATAGAGAGGTTATATAAAGGACTAATGCAGTAGAATAAAGAGAGAGAATGAGACCCTAAAGAGGGGAAGTGAGGTGCAATTGGGAGTGCTGATGGTACCTGTAGGATGGCTTTCATGGAGCTGGGGTTACAGCTCAGTGGGCAAGTGTTTGTCCAGCATGTGGAAGGCCGTGTGTTCAATCCCCAGCACCACAAAAAGTAAGAAAGAACTGATTTCAGAGAAGGAGCAAATTTGATTATCTAATGACCTTGTTGATCAAAAAATATTAAAATAACCTATGCATCTAAGTCAGGTAATGCCTTTCCAACTAGTACACTGATGAGTCTTTAAAAAACAAAAAAAAATCAGAATTAGTACATAAGCTAAATTTGACATTTCATTATAAAATTATAGAATCTGTATTAGTTCACTGTTCTAAAATTATATTAAGTTCTGTTTAAATCTACAAGTATTTCCAATATGAGTGATATGAATTATGTTGTAATAATTAGTCATTAATAATCAACAAAATGAGAATTAAATAGATGTAAATTAAAGATTATAATTTAATGATATACTAATTACATTACAGCCTTTTTTTATTTGCTATAGAAATTTCACAGTTATAAAAAAAGTAACCACGGCTAAAATTATGTGCAATTATTTAAAAATGAAAAACTATTGGGAGGAGAAAATTAGAAGCTGTTTAATGGATATAGAATTTAAATTTTGCAAGACAAAAGAGTTATGGAGGTCTGGTGTGTAACAACGGAAATAGAATTGACACTACTCAACTGGACACTTAATTAAGGTAGTAAATTTTGTGTTTTTTACCATAATTTAAAAAAATTAACATTAAAAAATTGAAAAATGTAACAAAATCTAAGCTAAAGCACTGTTTTTGTGTTAATTACCTTCCCATTTTGGAAAGAAAAGGCTAAAAAATATATATGTATGCACACACATATACACCGTTTATTATATAGAGAGAATTAGAAAACGAAAAAGAAAGCTGTTTAAATGGGAAAATCTTTTTTTATTATTGAATAAGTTTTGGAGAGAAATAAAATTCAAACACTCTCTACACACAACCTCTGATCCGCCCCTCTTAGAGTTAACATATTTGTTTAGTTTCCCTCTTATACTGAATCTGGGCTGACCCAGAACTTGCTTTGATCAGTGCAATGTGATATCATATAAATTCCAAAACTGGACTGTAAATGATCCACAGTAGCTTCTCCTTTTTCATTTTGGTTTTCTGCTTAGTGAAACCTGGGCACCATGTTGTAAGGGAGCTTAAGGAGCATGGCAGAAAGAGTTACAAAGACAGAATGGAGGCCCCCAGTTGATGACCCAGCTAAACTCCAAGCCAATGTCTTTACCAACAGCCAGTTATGTACATGGGATGGTTTCGGGCTTGCTCTCATCTCAGCACTTCAGCTGATTTTATGTGAATCAGAAGAATCATCTGGTCCTCACAAAATAGTGGGAAATAGTATATATTAAACATGTTAGGGCTGGTGATATAGCTCAGTGGCATAAGCGTCTGCCTGGCAAGCGTGAGGTCCTGAGTTCGACTTCCGGTACCCGCATATTAAAAAAAATTTAATCCATTAAATTTGGAGATACAGTGTTATGTACCAATAAATAATTGAAATTGCACACTACTCCAAAACTTAGCAACTTAAAACAGAAAATTACTACTTCTCACAATTCTATGATTTGACCTGGTGGCTCTCTTGTTGATCTTGCTTGAGGTGTCTCCTGTAATTATAAGTAGAAGAGCACTGGGTCACAATACCCAAAGGACCTCACTCAAATGACTGGCATAGGTTGCTGCCTGCTGGCAGCTGGCTGGGAACTCTGCTGGGGCTGGCAGCTAGAGGTCTTTTTTCTGTACAAAGGACTCTCCACATGGTAGCTTGGGCTTCCTTTCTGGGAAGTGGATGAATTTAAGTGAATGTTCCAAGAGGAAGGAAACAGAGCCTGCTAGTCCTCTTAAAGCCTAGATTTGGAAGTCCCAAAATGTCTCTTGTACCACATTTTGTTTGTCAAAGCAGCCAAAATAGCCCAATCTCAAAGGATGTAGAAAAATACTTGTCCTTTGTTGGGAGTGGGGGTAGTGGACTGTTTTACAGGGAGGAGAAGAATTGGTGGTGATCATCTTTGGAGACAGTCCCCCATAGCCCACCTTCTGCTACAACACTCACATACTCACATGAGTAGGCATATACTCTCTCTTTCCTCAAAGTTTCTTCCCACATGGTTAACAGCTCAAATTCCAGGATTACATCATCAAAATCAAGGATTCCTCAGGTCCCTTAGGTGTAGCTCTTCAGATGAGATTTCTTGGTTGCAGAGGCCTATGAACTAAATGCGCAACATATTACACTGAGAAAAAGACAAGATAATTTCTAAGACACAACCATTCAAAAAGATAGCGAGGCAGGAAATACTTAACAGTTATTGATCCACAGGAATTCTGAAATTCACACAAGCGTGTATTGTCTTTTTCTCCTATGCTGGTGGCAGGGTTCTTGATTACATCTCAGTTCTGTTTGCTTGGAATAGTTCTCCTTGCCTCTTGAATCAATCCTTTATTCATCCTCCCTTTATCTTAAGAAAAGCCTTATGTGTGAAATTGAGTGGCTAGCTCACTTGACCTGCATCTTACTTGTAGGTGGTTGAGAGACTAGATGCCTCTTTTTATTTTGAACCATCTCTAATCTTTTGTAGTCCAACCTTGTATAAAACTCTAGGGACTTCCAATGTAGTATAAAATCTCCATGGGCTTCCTGTGTATCAAATTATAATCCACTCCATTAGCAAAACCCACACCCACAAATCTCTTTACTATAAGTTCCTTTCTTCATTGGGCTGAAGGTCAAGCTGCTATGTGATAAAAGTTCTTAAGATTCCTAGAACCACTATTATCTAATTTTCAACAACTGAGAGTGTTTTATGGTTACACCTTTGATCTGGTTTGTATTTTTTTTTATCCTGACAGTATGTTTTACAGGATCCTTCATGAATTTGACTTTTCCCGCAAGATAATTTCTTACTTCAAGAATGTTTTTGCTGTCTAGTTAACCTGAGAATGAGTAATAGTTTCATTTATAACCCAGCAAGTACTGAGATGAAAATATTGCTTCTAAATTCTTCTTGAAAAATGAATACATCTTCTTTAGCTCAACTCACTCCTCCTGTATTGTATGATAGGCAGATAAAAGATACCATTAGGACTTTTGATGTTCTCTTTAGCCAGACCCACAAGTTGATGAGGTATCCCTTCTATAATCCATATATCTGGAGATGACAGTTTTGCTAATTCTGCCTATATGTGACTTCTTTTTCCTTGCTTCCAGTAGTAATTTTCTCAGCACTCTTGCAGATTTTGTTAAACTTCTAAAGCCTTTGCAAGCTGCCTAATTGTTCAGTCCCCAACAATCAATGCCATGTGTTCTAGAATTTTGCTAAGGAAAGGACTCAGCTTCCAGGTACTGCGCTGATTTTTCTTTGAATATCTATTGCTCCATAGAAAATAAGTTCTGCTGTCTCAAAAATTTAATAACTCAATTCATGTTTCTCACAATAATTTACCATATCTCTCACAATTCTGCAGGATGGATCAGTTCTTCTCCCAGACTCTCCTGAGAGCCCTCATGGAGGATGATTCGCGGCGCTGGATCCTCTGGCTCGAACACTAAGATGGCTTCTGCAGTCACCTGCCTTGGGACTTTTCCACAGTGGCCTCTGTCCTCAGGTGGCATCCCATGTGGCTGCCTGTGGCTTCTCTCTCTTGCAGAGTAGTTCAGTCATTTTACATGAGTTGGTTTCCAAGACTGCAAAAGCAGAAACTCCCAGGCCTTCTCAAAGCTTAATAGTACAGCTTATTTTGCCTTACTTCTGACACATTCAGTCACCTAAAATAAGCTATGGGATCAGCCCAGATTAATTATGGAATCGATACAAAAGTGGAGCCTGGAAGATGTAATTCTTTGTGGGCCAACTTTTGAGATTAACAAAAATTGAAAAGACTTTAAAACTACTAGTCTCAGCAAAATGGAGTATACTTTATGTCACTGACTGGGCGGAAAGGTAAATATACACTTACCTTACTTTTATCTCAGTGAGTGTTATAGTGTAGACCTAAAATGTCTCCCCCAAACCTCATGTGTTTGCAAGGTGACTGGATCATGAGGGCGCTATAGCTGACTTGTTGCTAAGAGGTGGGATCTGGTTTGGAGAGGCAAGTCACCGCAGGTGTGCCTTGGAGGGGTACATCTTCCCCCACTCTCCCACTCCTTCTCCTCCTTTTGCTCACTGCTTCCTGGCCACCATGAGCAGCTTTCCTCCACCTGATCCTTCCAGCAAGCTCTTCCTGTCTTGGAGCCAGCTGATTATGGACTGAATCCTCTAAAAATATGAGCTGAAGTAAATTTCTCCTCCTTGAAGTTATAGGTGTTAGGAATTTTGTTCCAGCAACAAGAAAGTAACTAAGACAACCAGAAATAATTTCAAAAATGCTCAGAGGCGAAATTTCAGTGAACTTTATGTTGGATCAGGCACACGGCCTTGTATTTTAAATAATAAACTATTGTTGAAAGCTAGATGTATCAATTACAACATGTTAACTTTCTAAATTATAGATACAGTATTTTGGAAAGCTATTACACATAAATTTCTCAACTGGCTAAAAAATTCTTTAATTTTGATTTCTTTATTCCTTTTCAAAAGATATTTTATTTTTCTAAATTTTAAACTCTTTTAAGGCTGGAAAATGATTAATTGAAGAATGCAACTATATAATAAGATAATCAGCATGTATGATGAAGAAAGTAAAATTAGTTTGTAAATGGCAAAATTCTGAAATAGTCCCCAGGATTGTTGGCCCTTGGTTTATACACCTTGTGCATTACCCTTTCTTTGAGGGGAGGAGTGAACTGTGAATATAACCAAATACATCAGAATATGATAGAATAGTTACATTTATGATTCAATTACTGTAGTTGGCTTTAAGAAACAAAGGTTAGTTGGCCTAACATACTCAGACAAGTCCTTAAAAAGAGATTGGGCTCTTGGAGATGGAGATTTGATATGAGATGAACATCAGACACAAGACTCCCTGTTGCTGATTTAAAAAAACAAGGGGATAACAAGACATGGGATTAGAAGTGACCCTTAAGATATGGCTCAAGAAATTAGAGACCTCAGTCTTACAACTGTAAGGAACTGAATTCTGACCACCAGCTGAGTGGGCTGGAAGAAGACTAAACTTTAGATATGAATGCAGCCAATCAACACCTTGATTTCTCCTTTGGGAGAACTTAAGCAGAGAACCCACTTGCATAGTCATCCTTTGATATCCAAGGGGAATTAGTTCCCAGGCCCCCTTGGATACCAAAATCTATGGATGTTCAAGTCCCTTGGATAAAATGGTGTGGTATTTGGATACAACCTACACACGACCTTCCATACACTTTAAATCATCTCTAGATTACTTATAATTCCTAATATGATTTAAATGCTAAGTTGATTGTTGTTACGCTATGTTATTTAGGAAATAATGACAAGAAAACACTACTACACTATGTGTGTAGTACATTTACAATTTTTGCTAACATTTTCTCTCCACAGTTGGTTGAATCCAGAACCCATAGACATGAAAGACCAACTATAATGTAATGAGACTTCTAACCTACACGACTGTGAATTTAAACAACTAAGCTGTTTTGCAGCTGTAGAAAACAAATTTGATAATTTCTTTTCATAATACTTTAATAACAATAGTATGTATTTGAAATTAAAATCTGATTTATTGAAAACATGAGAATATTGAGAATACCTGAGGGAAATTATTGACTATTACTGAATACCTTGTATAAAATTTTGGAGGCTTCCAGTGTCATTTAAAATTTCCATGGATGACAGGAAAATAATGCAATGACAGAAATAAGTCAATACCTTTCAGTAATAATCCTCGACATGAGTGGTCTCGATTTTCTAACTAAAAGACACAGAATGGCAGAATGGATCAAGAAACAAAATCCAGCAGTATGCTGTATACAAGAAACACATTTAACCCAAAAATAAGTTTGTAGACTAAAAATCATAGTATGGAAAGCAATATTGCATGCAACAGGAACCTGAAAACCAGCAGGAGTAGCTATCCTATTTTCAGACAAAGTGGACTTCAAGCGAAAATTGATCAAAAGAAGGAAAAGGTCACTACATATTGATTAAGAGAACAATTCAACAGGAAGAGATTAACATACATATACTCATGGAACAATGGTGCACCCAACTTTATAAAACAAGTACTATTGGACATAAAAGATCAGATAAACATAAACACAATTATAGTAGGAGACCTCAATACTCCACTGCCACAAAGAGATCAACTAGACAAAAAAGATCAACAAAGAAATAGCAGAACTGAGCAAAACCTTCAAACAAGTGGACTTAATAGTCATCTACAGAGTGTTCCACCCAGCAACAGAGCACACATTCTTCTCAGCAGCACATGGAACTTTCTCCAAAGTACAGCACATAATAGCAAATAAAGTATGCTTGAATAAATGCAAAAGAATTAAAATTATACCATGCATATTATCAGATCATACCTCAATGAAACAAGAACTCAATAGCAAAAGAAACTACAGAAATTAAACAAGTGCATAGAAATTAAGCCATATACTCTTTTTTTTTTTTTTTTTGTGGGTACCGGGGGGGTCGACCTCAGGACCTTGCGCGCCAGCAGGCGCCCATGCCACTTTTTCCTATGTGGGTTCCGGGAGTCGAGCTCGGGCCCTCGCGCTTGCCGGGCAGGCACTTAAGCCGCTGAGCCATCTCACCGGCCCCAAGCAATATACTCTTTTTTTTTTTTTTTTTTTTTTTATTTTTTAAAGAGAAGAAAAAAAACAAAACAAATCAAAAGAAGAACAAATTTTCAAAACTACATAATAGGAGGGTAACAATGGTTAATACATACGTATTACTATCTTTAAGTTAGTTATTCAGGACACCAGACATTAGCATTCAATTGTCCAAACATTATTGGCACAAACCTTACTCTTCAATGAACTAAGTAAAATGGTAGTGTATCTATCTTAACCATCTTATATATATATATACAATTTTTTTCCCTTTCCCTTCTTTCTTTTCCCTATTCCAGTCTCTCTTTCCTTTTGACCAGTTTCTTTTTGATTCACCATATCTATTGTACATTTTGGATCTTATTTACTCTTTCAGTTTCTCATACTAGAGAGATAATACGATGCTTACACATGTGCTTCTGGTTTATTTCACTTATGAGTATTTTCTCGAGTTGCATCCATTTACCTATAAAAGTCTCCAGTTTATCCTTCTTTATGGCTGAATAGTACTCCATTGTATAAAAATACCACATCTTGCTTATCCATTCCTCAGTTGATGGGCATTTGGGTTGTTTCCAAGATCTGGCTATTACAAATTGTGCTGCTATAAACATGGGTGCACATATATCGCTGTGGTACGATGTTTTTAATTCTTCTGGGAAGATGCCCAGAAGGGGAATAGCTGGGTCAAATGGGACCTCCAACCCTAGTTTTCTGAGGAATCTCCACACTGACTTCCACAGTGGCTGTACCAGTCGACACTCCCACCAACAGTGAAGAAGGGTTCCTTTTTCCCCACAGCCCCTCCAGCATTTGTTATTAGTTGATTTCTAATAGTAGCCATTCTTTCTGGGGTGAGATGGTATCTCAGTGTTGTTTTAATTTGCATCTCTCGAATGACTAGTGATGTTGCACATTTTTTTGTATATTTGTTTGCCATTAGTATTTCTTCATCTGAGAAATGTGTATTCATCTCAGATGCCCATTTTTGGGTGGGTCTTTAAATTTGGGAGGTCTGATTTTTTTGAGTTCTTTATATGTTCTCGATAGTAATCCTTTGTCTGAGGAACAGCTGGCAAACATTTTTTCCCCACATTGTGGGTTGTCTCTTCACTCTGTTGGTGGTTTCTCTTGCTGTGCAAAAAGCTTTTTAATAAGATGAGATCCCAGTTATTGATTCTTTGGGATAGTTCCCGTGCGGTTGAGTTTTTTATTCATAAAGTCTTTGCCTACACCAATGTCTCCAAGGGTTTTACCTATCCTACCTTCCAGCAGATTTAATGTTTCTGTTTTAATATTAGATCTCTGATCCATTTTGAATTTAGTTTAGTGCATGGTGAAAGATATGGATCTAGTTTTAATCTTCGGCATGTGTAGAGCCAGTTTTTCCAGCACCATTTATTAAGGAGGCTATCTTTCTTCCAGCGAATGTGTTTGGCACCTTTGTCAAAGATAAGGTGGCTTAGTATGTCTGGGGTTGTTTCAGCATCTTCTAATCTGTTCCATTGATCTTCAGGTCTGTTTTTTTGCCAGTACCACACTGTTTTTATCACAGTAGCTTTATAGTATAATTTCAAGTCGGGGATTGTGATGCCCCCTGCCTTGCCTTTGTTGCCCAGAATTGCCTTTGCTATTCTAGGTCTCTTCTGATTCCAAATGAATTTTAGGATTGTTTTCTCTAATTCTGTGAGATATGCTGTTGGAATTTTGATTGGAATTGCATTAAATCTGTATAACAATTTTGGAAGTATGGCCATTTTCACTATATTGGTTCTTCCTATCCAGGAGCAAGGGATATCTTTCCATTTTCTGATATCCTCTTCAATCTCCTTTTTCAGAGTACTGTAGTTTTCAGTATAGAGGTCTTTTACATCCTTCGTGAGGTTGATTCCTAGGTATTTCATTTTTTTGGATGTTATTGTGAAAGGTATTGTTTCCCTAATTTCTCTTTCAGTAAGTTTGTTATTTGTGTACAGGAAGGCTATTGACTTTTGAGTATTGACTTTGTATCCAGCTACACTACTGAATTTGCTTATTAAATCTAGCAGTTTTTTTAGTGGAGTTTTTGGGATCTTCTGTGTAGAGTATCATGTCATCTGCAAATAATGATAATTTAACTTCTTCCTTTCCAATCATTATTCCTTTATTTCTTTCTCTTGTCTAATCGCTCTGGCTAAAGTTTCCAGAACTATGTTGAATAAGAGTGGGGACAGTGGACATCCTTGTCTTGTTCCTGATTTTAGAGGGAAGGCTTTCAGTTTTTGGCCATTTAGTATAATATTGGCTGTTGGTTTGTCATAGATAGCTTTCACCAGATTGAGATAAAGACCCTCTATTCCAATTTTCTGTAGGGTTTTTATCATGAAAAGGTGCTGGACTTTGTCAAAAGCTTTTTCTGCATCTATTGAGATGATCATGTGATTTTTTGTCTTTGGTTCTGTTAATATGCTGTATTACATTTATTGATTTACGTATGTTGAACCATCCCTGCATCCCAGGGATGAATCCACCTTGGTCATGGTGTATAATCTTCTTGATGATTTGTTGGATTCTGTTTGCCAGTATCTTATTAAGGATTTTTGCATCTATGTTCATTAGGGAGATTGGCCTGTAGTTCTCTTTCTTAGTTGGGTCCTTCTCTGGTTTTGGTATCAGGGTAATGCTTGCTTCCAGGAATGAATTTGGGAGTATTGCTTCCCTTTCAATTTCATTGAAAAGGTTGAGAAGTAGGGGCGTTAGGTCTTCTCTAAATTTCTTGTAGAATTCGGCAGTGAATCCCTCAGGGCCTGGGCTTTTCTTTGTTGGGAGGTTTTTAATTACATCTTCAATTTCATTGGTTGATATTGGTTTATTTAGGATTTTTAAATCTTCTTGATTTAGCTTTGGTAATTCATACGATCTAGGAATCTGTCCATTTCTTCTGCATTTTCCATCTTAGTAGAATATAAATTTTCAAAATAGGTATAGATGATCTTCTGGATTTCTGCAGGGTCCGTCGTGATATCACCCTTTTCATTTTCAATTGCATGGATTTGAGTCTTTTCTTTTCTTTTTTTTAATAAGGTTGGATAAGGGTTTGTCAATCTTATTTATTCTTTCAAAGAACCAACTTTTTTGCTTCATTGATTCTTTGTATTGTTTTTTTTATTCTCCAATATGTTAATTTCTGCTCTGATCTTTATAATTTCCTCCCTTGTACGGGCTTTTGGCTTAACCTGCTCTTCTTTTTCTAGAAGCTCGAGGTTCACCCTTAAGTTGTTTATTTGCGCTTGCTCTATTTTCCTGATATAAGTATTTAATGCTATAAATTTCCCTCTTAGGACTGCTTTCATTGTATCCCATAAGTTCCGGTATGTTGTACTGTCATTATCATTCAGTTGTAGAAAGTGACTAATTTCTTCTTTAATTTCATCTGTGACCCATTGGTTGTTCAGGAGGATGCTGTTTAATTTCCATGTGTTTAGGGAGTTTTTGTGGGATCTTTTGCCATTGATTTCCAATTTCATTGCACTATGGTCTGATAATATGCATGGGATAATTTCAATTCCTTTGCATTTACTTAAACAGGTTTTATGAGCTAGTATGTGGTCTATTTTGGAGAACGTCCCATGTGCAGCTGAGAAAAATGTGTATTCTGATGTTGTGGGATGGAACACTCTGTAGACATCTACTAAGTCCATTTGTTCAAAAGTTTGGTTCAGTTCTACTATTTCATTATTGATTTTCTGTCCAGTTGATCTATCTTTTTGTGACAGTGGAGTATTGAGATCTCCCAATATAATTGTATTAGTGCTTATTTGATTTTTCATGTCCTTTAGTACTTGTTTTATATAGCTGGGTGCATTGGTATTTGACGCATATATATTTATGATCGTTATCTCTTCCTCTTGGATTGTTCCCTTTACAAGGATGTAATGACCGTCTTTATCTCTCTGAATCCTTCTTGGCTTGAAGTTCACTTTGTCTGCAAAAAGAATAGCTACCCCTGCTTTTTTCTGGGTTCCTGTGGCATGGAGTATTGTTTTCCATCCTTTGACTTTCAGTCTATGAATTTCTTTCTGAATTAAATGTGTTTCTTGTATACAGCATATTGTTGGATCTTGCTTCTTGATCCATTTCGCCAGTCTGTGCCTTTTGATTGGTGAATTGAGACCGTTAACATTGATGGTTAAAACTGATATGTATTGACTTGTCATGATATTTTCCTGTTGTTGGTTCCCACTCTTTGTTTTTCTGCTTTCCGGCTATTTAATTATTTGCCCTGCCTGATGGATTCCTTCTGTTGGGGTTCCTATCTCTTTCTAGAATGTCCTTCAGAACGTTTTGGAGTCCTGGTTTGGTGGTCATAAATTTTCTCAGATGTTCTTTGTCATGAAAGTATTTTATTTCTCCATCAATTTTGAAAGATAGTTTTGCAGGGTACATCAATCTGGGCTGAAAATTATTTTCCTTTAGAGCTTGCAATACATCATTCCAAGCTCTTCTTGAATTGAGGGTTTGTGCTGAAAAGTCAGCTGTGATTCTGATGGGCTTTCCTTCATAAGTGATTTGTCTCTTCTCCCTAACAGCTTTTAAGATTCTGCCCTTCTGTTGAATTTCTGGGATCTTGATTATAATATGTCTGGCTGAAGTTTTTTTTTGATCATGTCTAGTTGGTGTTCTAAAAGCTTCACTTATAGGGGTGTCAAATTCCTTTTCTCTTCCAGGAAAGTTCTCCCTGATTATGTCTTTGAACAAGGTTTTAATGTCGTTGATGCTATCTCCTGCTTTTTCATTTATTCCAATTATTCTTAAGTTGTTTATCTTTGAGTCATCTAGCAGCTGCTGAATTGATTTTTCATGGTCCCTTGCTATTTTTAAGAATTTTTCCATTTCATGGTCACTAATTGCAAGCCTGTCTTCTATATCTGAGATTCTGTCCTCGCATTGGCTTATTCTGCTACAAATACTTTCAATGGAATTTTTTATCTCTTGGGTATCTGCTTGAATCTGCCTTATGGATTCCATTTCTTTCCTATTCTGAGCATTCATGGTTTCTAGAGTTTTCTTAAGTTCATCTATTTTTTTGTCTGTATCAGCTATAGTGTCCTAAAGCATGGTCTTCATTGTAGACATTATCTCTGCAGTTATCTGTGAGATTATTTCTGTTTTAATTTTTTCCAGAACCTCATTCAGTTGCTTTGTTGTTACCACTCAGATAGGCCAGGTGGGTGGCTTTTGGATTGTCCCACCTCGTTGCTCCCTAGGTTTGCCTTTGGTGATTGGATGTGTGTGGTTGCATCTTGTTTAAGTGTCGTCTCATTTTTTCTTTCTTTAATTCCTGGGGTGATGTTTGCAAATTACCTATAGTAGGTTACTTTATTGCTAGTGTTTAAGATCTTTAGAAGATGACTACTTCTCTGCAGTATCTTCCAAGTGGAGCTTGCTTTTAGGTTTTGAGCTTTCTGCCAGATCCTACCTCTTCAATTCATTGGGTATGCGAAGTTGCTACCTGTTTGGCCCAGTCCTTGATTCTTTGGTAGTGTGCCACTGTATTTTCTGTGTCCCTTAGTCAATCTCAATCATGAAATATCAGGAAGGAAAGATGTTTAGAACAATCATTTCACATTTGGCTATAATGTTAACTAAAGCATCAAACAGAGCCTAGAAAATGACAGACTGAGCTAACCAGTTATTTACCACTTTTAGCTGTATAGAGTTGCGGTTATATAACAAAATCTAAAACACACCAGAAAAAAATTATATGCAGTATACAAGTCCTGTGTATGTCAATTTTTCCCCTGAGGAGTTTAAATTTAAAATGAGTTAAGGAGGAAATAGAGTATTGGGAGAAAAGGAAGGAATTAGATGTAAGGTTAGAGGACCAAGAGGGATCCCACTAAAATTGGGACACTAGTGCAGAGGACAGGTGGTAGAAAGAGAAGGAAGGGATAAAAGGAAGAACAGATCACAACCACAATCAGAAAGAAGTTAGAGGCGCTGTTTACACTCATATAAAAAAACCAGAGAGAATAATGAAGGAAAGAGCAAATACACATACAGAAACAAAAACGAAGATAAAAACAATAAAACAGACAGATCAAAAATAAAACCCCACCAAAAAACCAAACAAAACAAAACAAAAACAAAAAAACCCTTCGCCAGAACAAAAAACGAATCAGTGAGAAAAAAAAAAATAATAAAAAATAAAAATAAAAATAAAAATAAAAAAAATAAAAAGAATCAGTTCCAGGTGTTGACTCTGCTGTAGGCAGTTACCCTGTGGTGAGAGAGTCCTGTTCTGTGCAGGTCCGTCCCAGTAAGCCAGGAGCGGCCCTCTGGTGGGCGGTGAGCAGAGGCGCGTACTTTCAGGCAGAGACCAGTCTAGCTCGCCTCCGCTCTCAGCGCCCTTTCACGATCCCTGGGCCTGAGAGGCTCAGCGCGCTGTCTGGAGCGCGGGTTCCCTGCACTGGTTCCCGCCGCTCTGGTTTTTCGCCATGCCCCCCACAATGGCGCCGGGCCAGTCACTCTCTGGCGCGGGACAGGTGTGGCTGAGAGTCCAGTCTCGTTCACCTGCTGACCTCAACACACTTTCGTGGGCCTGAGAGGCCCCGTGCTGCCCTGTCCGGAGCACAAGTTCCCAGAGCAGTTTCCGAGCCGCTCTGAGTTTCGCCACCCCCCCACAATGGCGCCAGGCCGGTCGCTCTCTGGCGCAGGGCAGCTGTGGCTGAGAGACACTCACCGCCGGTCAGCGCCGTTCTCCGCCGCTCCCCTGCCCCGCCGCTGTCTCAGGATCCTCCGTGGGGGCTCCCTGGGCACCAGCTGCCACCGTGTGTCCGTAGATTTGAGCCTCCGCGGTGCTGCAACTCCCGGGATAGTAGAAGATGCACGCGCGCGGTCTGCTCCTTCTTTCCTCCTTCTTTGTTGGAAGTCACCCGTCACTGGTGCCGGGGGTCCCAGATTGCGCTTCAGAACTTCTCTGGGTTTCGGGGAGGCATCTCCCCCCCTCCTGCGCTTTCCGGGTCGCTATATTCCCGTGTTCCAATGGTAACTTTTAGAGAGAGTTTCACTGCCTGCTTCTTACTCATCCGCCATCTTGAGGTCTCTCCCAAGCAATATACTCTTGAATAATCAATGGGTCTCAGAAAAAAAACCAAAGATGACGTGAAATGCTTCCCAGAATTAAATGATAATGCCAATACAATATACCAAAACTTATGCAACACAAAGAAAGCACTCCTAAGAAGGAGTTTTATAGCTGTGAATACTCACATCAGAAAAACAGATTTAGTGCAAATAAATAACCTACTAATGCATCTCAAGTTCCTACAAAAACGAGAACAGTCCAAATCCAAATCTAATACAAGAAAGGAAATTATAAAGATCAAAGAAGAAATTAATGAAACAGAGAAAAAGCAATACGAAGAATCAGTGAATTGAAGAGCTGATTCTTTAACAAAATAAGCAAACTCTTAGCCAGTCTTAGCAAAAAAAGGAAAGAAAAGACCTAAAATCAATTCAATTAGAAATGAAAAGAGTGAAATCACATGGATATTTCCAAAATCCAGAAGATTATTAGCAACTATTTCACAAATCTGCATACCAATAAAAAGGAGAATTCAGAAGAAATGGATAGATTATTAGACACTTATGAATTACCAAAACTGAAACAAGAAGATATGAAAACCCTGAACAATCCAATAACAGGCAATGAAATTGAAGCAGTAATAAAAAATCCTACCAACTAAGAAAAGCCCAACTCTTGATGGATTCACTTCTTCAGGACAGATCTAACACCAATACTCTTCAAACTCTTCAATGGAATTGAAAGGGAAGGAGTACTCCAAAGTCATTTGTAGAAGCTAGCATTACCTTAAATCCAAAAACCAGCAAGGATCCAACCAAAAAATACATCCAAATATCCTAAATAAGATACCACAAACAGAATGCAACAAATTATTAAAAAGATCATACATCACCACCAAGTATGTTTCATACCAGAGATGCAAGGATGCTACAACATATGCACACCAATAAATGTAATACATCACATAAGCAAAAACAAGGACAAAAATCACATGATCATCTTAATAGATGCAGGAAAAGCCTTTGACAAAATTCAACATCTATTCTTTTTTTTTTTTTTTTTGTGGGTACCGGGGGGTCGACCTCAGGACCTCGCGCGCCAGCAGGCGCCTGTGCCGCTGAGCGATATCACCAGCCCCTTTTTCGTATGTGGGTTCCGGGAGTCGAACTCGGGCCCTCGCGCTTGCCGGGCAGGCGCTTAAGCCGCTGAGCCATCTCACCGGCCCTCAACATCTATTCTTGATAAGATTTATGACAAGATTCATGACAACATCTGTTTATCTATTCAATAGCAAAACCAAAGGCTTTGACATTTATAAACTCGAACTTCATTTTTTAAAAGGTGTAATGACTTTACCGGTATAGATAGCAATGCTGGCTCAGAAGAGTCTGGACACCCAGTGCAAACAATCCTTACAGAAAATTCTGGGACTGAAGCAACAAGTAGCTGTTTATGCTACCCCCATCCCAAAAACACACACACAGGGACTGAACCCAGGGCCTTCGCACTGAGCTACATCCCCAGCCTTTTCTCTTTTTTATTTTGTGATGGAGTCTTGCTAAGTTGTTCAGATTGGGCTCTAACTTGTGATCCTCCTGCCTCACCCTCCCAGAGTGCTAATTTGCAGGCCTGTGTCACCATGCCTGGCATAAATGGACAAGATTTCTATAAGTCATTTTAGTTAGACTCAGTTTATCAGAGACAAATAACATATGCATGAAAACACAAACATATGAAACATATGTTTATGTGTGATTGCAAGAGTTTAAAACAACGTTCATTTTTAATCTTATCTATTTGCAAAGAGAGGCAAAACACGTATGTAAAATCATAAGATGTTGAAGCTTAATGTGTTTTAAATTTTTAAATTTCTTTTTTATATTGCAGATCCACTGCAGTCATAGAAACACCAAAAGACAAAAAGGAATTAGTAGGAAATCCCTTTACATCATTTCTCTTAAGTTATGTGAATACTGTTTATAAATATTTATTTGTCTAATTTTCCCAAGGTGCTTGATTTTATAGCTCAAGCTGTTTTCCACTAATAATAGCTAAAATTGCTTTTCTAATAAACAGATGTCAACACTGCCATAAGTACGGAATATTGAAATTAAAGGAAACATCTCCAAACAGCTTGATTTAGGGCTATAAATATTTATTTATAAGAAGTAACCTACTGTTGATGTCTGTCACAATTTTTTAAATCATGAACAAATTGAGGTAGAGAATTTCTCTTCTGCTTTAGTAATATTTTAGCTGGTTGTACTTATTTTGTGATTAATCATTCCGGGGTTTGTATTACCTATGATGACATTACCAGATGATAAATTTGTAGAGTCACTGTCTTAGTTACTTTTCTCATTGTTGAGATAAAATATCCGACACCCAAAGTTAAAGGAGGAAAGGTTTATTTTGGCTCACAGTTTGTGGAGGTTTCCGTTTATAGTTGGTTGGCTTCAAGGCAAGGCAACATGACAGAGGAGCATCACACAGGAGAAACAGTTCATGTCAGCAGGATGCAGGAAGGCAGCAAAGCAGTGAAGTAGCAAGGAAGCAGCAGCAGCAGCCTGCCTCTCTCTTTTATCCCTTCCAGGCTACCTGTCTTTTTGGATGGTACCACCCACACCCAGGGTGGGCCTTCATACCCAGAACTATGCCAAACCAATCAGTGGACTAATTTAGTAATCACATGCCCTTAATCCCAGCATCACACACTTAATCACAGCACCACACACCCTAGATCCAGCCACCTCTGAAAGCCCCACCTATGACCACATGAGGCTTTGGGAGGACATCTAGACACAAGCTATAACAGTAACTTATTAATTTTTAATGTAGGTAATAAGAATCAATGGCTAATCTTCCAAAGCAACTGGCAGAGAACTCAGTTCTAGGTGTGACTTAATTAATCCTTTCACTAATTCATCCATTCTTTAATAAATGTATATTAAGCATCTGAATACTAGAGCAATGGGATTAAAGAGAACCATTAAAGTCCTACCATGAAGGAATCTGCATTCAAAGTGGTTTGGAATCAAAGCTGATATTTTAATTAAATCTAATCATACTTGCTGTTATAGTGACACTATACTGACTGCTTTAAGAATAGTCTTATTCAATCTTCACAATAAATTTTTGATGTTAGTACTAATTTAATCAAATGGATAGTGAACTGGCATGGTGTCTTAGTGGCAGGATATTTTGACCTTGGAAATGGATGTGTAATTTCTTTCTTGGTTGCCAAGAAATACCATTTGGATAATTAGAAGATGTCTATGGTTTAGAGCAAATGGGTTTTGTTTATCAGAGAAAATTTATTGAATAACTACTATGTGCCTAGTACTATGCTATACATTAGTTAAGAAATATAAAATGAATTCCTTCCCATGAGAAACAAGTACTCTGGTTATATCTCTGTACTCATTTTTATTCTCTCTTTTAAAATGGCATCTAGTGAGGGGCCTGTGATGTTTATGTTTCCTACTCCTATCAGAATTCTTAGAAAAAGAAAAATATATGAAAGCTTGCAGAACTGAAAATGAAGACCAGCAGTATTCCAGACCCTAAGAGAAATTTTCCTTACCTCTGAGGGATGTCCTGGGAAGAGACGTCTAGCTTGTGCTATTACACAGGAAACTGAACACTCCAAATGCTTCCCAAACCTTCTGCTCTGCTCTAGAAATGCAAGATCTAGACTGAAAGCAAAACAAAACACAAAAAGGCATCTCTTGTCTGCTGTGGCAGTGGATCTTTTACACTACCAAATTGCCATTCCCACTGTCTTTCGGTCAGCCTCTCCCACGTCCCTTTTGTTACCTTCTTTCTATTTAGGAAATTAAACTCCTGGAAAACAATTGAATCAGAAGTGAATGCATTGATTCTTGGGCTGTATAATCTCCCTAAGGAAAGGATTCAGACCCTCTCTGTGTTCAGTGTTATGGAACTAGTAGGATGGGTAGAATAAAATCCCATTAGTTTCACAAAATAATGCTAGATAAAAGTAATTTGGTAGCTGTTTGAACTAGGGGTAGGAACTGAGTATACCAACCTACTAAGCAGTGATAAGTTTAAAGAGATTATTTAACCAGCACCCAATTATCAGATAATGAAACTAAGGACATCTATCCATCCTCTTTGGCACATTTTGGGTCTAGGTAGTTAATCTCTTACAGTATTATAATTGAGCAAACACATGAGAAAAGATGGGGTACCCATTAGCAACTATGTGTAATGACCAAGCACAAAATCTCAGAGTCATATTGTAATATGTATTTATTCTCATGGGTCCGTGGGTCAGCTAGGGCATGATTGATCTAGGCTCAATATAATTGACCATATTCCCCTATAAGGCAAGCGTTTTCTAACAGTGGTCCACAGCCCACAGCAACAAAAAGCACGCAAAGAGCCAGAGAGAGGATTCATGACACTGAAAATGTGAACCAACAAAACAGGAAACTTGTAAGTATGATTTCTTATCAAGCCCAGAAGAAAAATAAACTGTTTGAAACTTTTAATAAGATTCAAAATAACAGCCTTTGTAAAATAAGAGCAGAAAATTAGGAGAGAAAATATTTAAGTTTTTTTAAAGTACAATATAACAATGACAGTAGGAAGAGAATGAGACATTTTAAATGAGTTTAAGAATGCAGAAATAGAATTAAAAATCCATATTTGAAGCACTAGGGAGCAGACTTGGCACTAAATAAAATCCAGTCAATGATGTTTAGAAGATTTTTTTTTCTTTTTTTTTGAGATAAGATCTCTCCATGTAGTTCAGACCAGCCTTGAACTCACTATGTAGCACAGGCTGGCCTTGAACTCGTGGTGATCCTCCTGCCTCAGCCTCCAGAGTCTTGTGATTACATGCATGTACCACAATGCCCGGTTTAGAAGCCTTTTCATAATGAAGAAATTATATTAGGGAATGGACATCCATGATAAATTTAAGGATTCCCTAAGAAAAACTCAGGGGGATAAAGCAATACACATTGATGAAGAAAAAAATTTTTTCCTCATTTGTGTCAATGCACTTTGGCCAAATGCTACCAAAGAGATACATTGTTAAACAAAGGGGATTTTATTGACTTACTGCAGCAAAGGAAAGCATATACTGGAAGACTGTGGGGCATGTCACTAAGAGGGTGTCAATAAGTCTTATAAGATTTGGGTTTATGGTGGGTGATTTTGGGGAAAGTTCAAGAATGTAAGTTATTCCTCTGGATTTGATGCTGTCAGATATAAGTGTTACTCCATGATTGGGTATTTATTAGTTCTTCAGAGCTATGGTAACAAAGTCCTACAAGCTATGGGGCTTAAACCACATAAATGTATGGTCTCCTGTTCTGAAAACCAGAAGTTCTAGATCAGGCTGTCTGCAGGGCCATGCTCCCTCTGAAGGTGCCAGCTTGTAGGAGCCCTTTGACTTGTCACTGCATAGGTCTAGATTACACGTGTTCTCCCTGTGCTTGTGTGTGTGTGTCCAATTTCCCCAGTATAAGGACACAGTCACACCGAATTAGGGACCCATACTACTACAGCATGAAACCCATCTTGACTCAACTCTTTGCAGTACAATGACGACCTTTCCAAACAAGGTCAAATTCTAAGCTCCGGGGAGTTCGGACTTCAACAATGAACTTGGCAGTGGGGCTTGGAATACAACTCAATCCACAGAAGATATTTAAGTGAACTTTATCTAGAAGGAGAAAATAGGAAAAGACTAAAGCTAGAATTGGTAAGAAAGGAAAGCAATTAATACTACCCAGGTGAGAAGGATCTTTGACAGTTTTTGTTGTTAGGAGAAAGTTTGTTGTTTTGCATGATCATAGAGTGGGCTTGCTTTTGTCCTAATTATTTCTGGTCGTAGAATGGCTCTGTCTGTTGTCTATGTTCTGTGAGTTTATTTTTGCTCAATAGAAAAGTCAGTTAGCAGTGCGAGCTGTGAGTATCAGCAAAGCCAAGACCGAATTGTTGAACCAGACCAGCTTCAAGGTCTGCTATTCTCATTTTCAATCATCCACTTCAGGGCACAGGACGTTAAACTACGGTTTTCAGATCTTCACATTTGCTGAAATGTTGCTAACTAGGAAGATTTGCAGAGAACATAATTTATATTTCCATATTTGAACTACAATATTTAAGATTTCAAATGCATTTATATAACGCTCTTTTGAGCAGTGTAAAGTTCTTTCTTCATTCTTCCAAAACAAGTACCTTGATTTAAGTATGGCCAGTAGAAAGAGAACATAGAAAATGTATTTTCAGGCAGATCCAGTGGCACAAGCCTGTAATTTCAACGCTCTGGGAAGCTGAGGCAGGAGAATTGCAACCTCAAGCCCAGCTTAGGCAATTTGGCAACCTAGCAAGGTCCTATCTAAATAATAATAATAATAATAGTAATAATAAAGTAAAAGGGCTGCAGATGCAGCTTAATGTGGAGATCTGGAGTTTGACACCTAGTATGGCAGAAAAAAAGAAAGAAAGAAAGGAAGGAAGCATACTTTCAAAATAGATGAGTGGTCAGTTCCTGTGTTCCAAAGGGAAAAAGGCTGAGTCCAGTCCATGGAGAGTTTGGGGCAAAGACCTGTGCTTAGCTGTGCCTGGGGTGGATATAGGGAGCTGTGGAGAGCTCATTTCATTAAAGAAGTTTGGAATTACTGTGACAGCAAGGACTGCTTCTTTCTCATTTGTCAGAAAGGTGAAGGGATAGATTCTGAATCTGGTCATTGTTGAAAAACTTTTAAATTAAAACTGTACAAAGCTTCAGGTTTATTGGTGGTCAAACACCATACACATCTATTCTAAAATGGGACTGGAGAAATGAGTTTTATTTTATTACTAAGTGATGAATTAGCCACCCCATTCCACATTACCTATAAATGAGATAAAAATGTAATTTCTGATAGACATTTTCTGATTTTATTTTATGATGTGTCAACATGAACCTTTTATGAACAATGGCAAAGTTTAAGATTGAAGAAAACTCATAAGCAAGACATTGTTTATAGAGTAAATTTTGTTTTGTAGATGCACATTTACCATTCCTGTAAAATGTCAGCAGGGTAAACGTCACTAAACTCTAGAAATCAGTTTCCAGGTGTCCTCACTGAATGTTCATTCCTTCCACATTACCACTGATGGAGACCATGGTGCCACATTAGGCGAGATGTAAAATAATGCTAGGTCTATCTGTTTAATCTCCACTCCCTCTTCCCCTTCCTCTAAGGGTGTTCTATAGAAGAATTAAGAGAAATCAAACTATTCCAATATGTTCTTCTGTGCTTAATGAATTTAAGTTACAAAACAAAACAAAACAAAACACGATGTTGCAAGTCCTAACGGTAGTCACCGCTCTCCTTCTGGGCAGTTCTGTAGCTTCTTATCAACAGTAGATGCATGACCCAGAGTGCACATTCATTTTACCATTGGTCTGAGTCAAGTAAATTGAGATGATTAATGTTCTGCAGCAAAACTTTACCATTATAAAATGAGACTATCTTGTAACCTTCACATCAGCCCTATTGTGCTGCATTCTGTTGTACTGTGGATAGCCTGAGACCGAAGTAGCGTGTTATAGCTAAAAGAACTTGTCCTTCGTCTTTTCATCCTGATGGGCTCAATGGCCTTAGGTAAGTTTTCAGATACTCAATCTCCTCATCTGTAAAGTGGGGATAGAAACATAGTTTGTGAGATCCAATCGGACAATGGATACCAAGCATCAAATATTAGTTTTTTCCTTTTTTCTTTTTCTTCTTCCATGACATGGTGTAATATAGTTGTTCTAATGCTACACCAGAAAACACAGGCAGGCTCATTGCACTGGGTGCTATGATATATGTCTCACTCATATAAGTAGGTGAAATCATATAAAAGAAAAGGAGGTAAAGCCCTTAAATCTCCCAAATAACTGTTCTTTTCTGCTCTTTCCATCTGCCTTCCCATCTTTGGCTTTAGTTTTCCTATGTTCTTCTTTCCCCTCTGGGAAAGCTTATGCCACTGAGCCATCTCACCGTGGGCCCAAGGCCAGGATTCTTCGTTGTTGGTTTCCGAGGAGTCTACATGTGGCAGCCCCTTTTCTCCTCCACTCAAGTTCAGGACCAACTGAGAGACGGGCGCAGGATGGTAAGATGGAGGTCCCACCTCACCTGAGACACCATAAAGCTTTACTGGTTTGCTAACTTTAGATTTCAATGTTCAACTGCTCCACCCACCCAGCCAGGGCTGCTCTGGCCATTTACATCTTCCTCCAGTGGTGCGGAGCTGGGAAAACCAGTGACAGAGCGGAGCAGGGAAATATGGAGGAGACGTTGGATGTGAGGCCTGATTTCTTCTTCCAACTTACTCTTCAGAATGGTGGCTTCTCTGCCCTGGGAGGCTGACAGAATGAGTGGAGAGAGGTCAGGTGCTTGACTATTGCCCACTTTCATGTGGAAAGAAACATCCAGAAAAGGAATAAATGTAAGTCCCCTTGACAAACACAGTCAGTTCCTCTCACACTCATCAGCCACCTCAGAGGGAGTTCTTCTGTCTTCTTGGAACACAGTCGCCTGCTCCTCTTGGACCTTCTCCCTCCCTGCATCCTTATCTGCTCAGTTCCTCCACCTCAATTTAAATCTTCCTCATGGGACTGTGCCTTTAAGCCAAAAGCTAAGCCTGAGTCGGTGACTTCCTCCTGTGTCATAAGTTCTGTAAAAATACACTGAAGCCATGAAACACTGCGTGCAAACCTGGTTTCTTACGATATGAAAGGAGGAAAATAACTCCCATTCTTCAAATTTCCTATAGAATTATGAATAATGAAAATAAATATTCCAACAATTTATTCTGCTTCCATTTACAATTTAAATAATGGACAATTTGGTGGGTGGGTTTGAAATTCATTATTGATAAGGGAGAGGAAAGATAATAGAGTTTCTCTCTTCCTTCCCCTATTACTTCATTGAGCAGTTAGCACAATAATTTCTCTATAGTTATACATTGGCAGCAAGTCTTGGGAATTTGGGACTTTGGCCATTTGTGAAATAGTCAATTCTTAATGTTCCCCTTGAAAGAGGGCCTTCTGCTGACTGCTGAAAGATATCTGGCTCATCTGACTTTCAGGTCATGTTTGGTACCAGAAAGGCCAGGATCAAAATAGAACTATGAATACCACCCGAGCAGGATTTACCCCTGGACATCGTTGAGGGAACAGCTCACCCAGATACTATTTGACACAATCTCGTGAACACAAGGGGAAGCCCGATTCATGCAATTACTATGACTGTTACGGTTTGTGTCTAGATGTCCCTCCAAAGCCTCAGTCATAGGTGGGGCTTTTTCAGAGGTGGCTGAATCTAGAGTGTGTGACTGATTCATGGTGCACTGCTAGGATCAATGGTGGATGATTACTAAATCACTTAACTATCCACTCTGAATAAACCATTCAAGTATTCATTCATTCACTCATGACTGATATCTTTCATTTAGAATAAAGAATATAATCTATTCTACTGACCAGGGAGGCTAGTGGCTACCTTCCCATCTGTCTTCTCTAATCCTACACTTACCAAACAAGGGGCCAGTAGTGTGTTTAACCCTAGCAAAAAACCTTTCAGAGATCTGGTCTCCAAAGAAACCCTGTGACTTATCACAGTGGTCCAAAGGCTCTGGCAGGGCTCCTGGTGTGTCAGAGTAAAGCCCTAGCCATTCTGCAAACAAAATTAGCCGGTATGTTCCTTGCGGGTTTCACCCAAAAGGAAAGCCTGTCATTCAGTGCCTGTCCACATGAGCATGCGCACACACACCACACCCTGATGACGTGTCTGTCCCCGGAAAAACTGCACTGGGAGAACAGGCTATGTGGTTGCTTTGGAAACTATGCCTATCACATCCGTCAGTGAGTCTAGCTCTTCATATAGAAATAAGAAACGATAGCCAGGAATGGTGGTGCATGCCGGTAATGCCAGCACTTAGGAGGATGAGGCAGGAGAATAGGTGTAAATTCAAAGCTAGCCTGGGCTACATAGTGAATTCAAGGCCAGCATGAACTACATGGCAGACCCTGGAGAGAGAGAGAGAAAGAGAGAGAGAGAACAACCAAGGACCACCGGAACCAGACCCTTGCCAAAAGGATTGGGTGAACACAAGAGGCCACAGAGGGTAGAAGCTGGAAGCAGAGTGTGCTTGGGACGCTAGCCAGTCACTCTTGTGGAGGGGCGTGCTTGATCTAGGGAACAGCTGGACGTACAATGGAGCTGGGTTCCAGCAGCAGACCCTGAGCTCCTATTGTTCTTCTTTTGTGTAAAGTGAACATGATAATGGATTTGAATGCAAGAAATAAGCACTTTGGCTTCCCAGACTAAGAAGTTTCAGCTTAAGAGCCGGTTATTTCCTAGGAAATGCCAGCTGTCAGCATCTGGAGAATTTGAAGATGCCTTCTATGATGAGAAGTTGAATTTGGGTACAAACCTTCCACATAGACACAGGGGAGCCCTTAATTCCATGGGAAAATTCAACCTCTCCCGTGGGATATTTGTGTCACCAGTCTCAGCTAGCTGGTTGCCAGGTAACCAAGAACAATTTCCCAAAATTAGTGATCCGATAAGAAGGACCTGGAAGAATAAACAGAATGACTAATTCTAGAGAAATCAAACTTAACTCAGGGAATCAAAGAGAGTTTTTTTTAAAAGCCTAGAGGAGCTATTGTACACAGACAGCTCCCACAATAACACCTGCCCACCCACCTGCCTGCAAGATAGAAGCGTCGCATTGTCACAGCAGATGCACTTGAAGAGTGGACCTCACCAGCACCAAGCTTCACTGATAAATCAGAGACCACGGGCAAGAACCAGGCACAGGACTGGCATTTCTCTCAGAAAGGGTCCAAATCGGTCACACTCCACTTTCAAAACATGTCTCCTCCCGTATTAGGATGTATCTGGGTGTCAGATTAACAATAATTTTCTGAACAATGTATATAGAGTCATTGCTTTCAAAGGAAGACATTTACAATGTGAGTTGCCCATTTTCCCGTCTGTCACGCCATGTAACTCCATAGGTCTTGGGGGAATTTACAGCAAAACACTCTTGACCTGATACCTCCTTCTTCTTTGTTTTCATTTTAGGTTTTGCTGAAGTACAGCCTTGATATTTTTTTGGAAGGACGAGTGGTAGAAAACCTCTAAGCTATGATAATATTGCAATACAAGAAGAAATAAATACTTTGATCTTCTCCACTGGCTCTTGGCACAGAGCTTCTAAAACCCCTATAATTTCTTAAATCCCTAAAATTCCTTGTATTTCCTAACAGTGACACACACAAAAAAGTGTCTTTGGTTATTCATGACAAGCCTCTTTCAACCCCACCTGAGTTAGTGAGGTGACTTCTGGAAAGTCCTCATGGACAAGGGGGGCTGGTTGTCAGGTGACCATGTGATTAGAGAATTGGAACTTTCAGTCCCTCTCCCACAGGAAAGGAGAGAGGGGGTGGAGATTGACTTAGTCACCAACAGCCAATGGTTTATTCAATTATGACTATTGAAGTCTCCATAAAACCCCAAACGAATAGGTTTGGTGAACTTCCAGAAAAGCTGGCCTGCACCAGTGAAGGCCATAGCAGCTCCCTTCCCCTTCCCATCGCCTTGCCTGGTGCATCTCTTCCATTGGCTGTTCCTGAGTAGCATCCTTTTAAAATAAACTGGTAATCTAATGCACAATTGTTTTTCTGAGTTCTGTGAACTATTCTAGCTAATAGTTGAGCCTGAGGAGGGAGTCATGGGGATGTGTGAATTATAGCGGGTGGTCAGGAGCACAGGTCAGAGCCCCGGCTTGCAAGTGGCGTCTGAAGTGGGGTGGGAGTAGTGTTGTGGGACTGAGCTCCACGTGGTGGGTGGAAGAGACTGTCAGAACTGGACTGAATTGTAGCACATCCTCCGGTGTCCACAGTGGATTGGGGAGAATTATTTACACCTGCTGTTAGAAGTGATGATTGAGTAGTAGTACATCAGTTGAGAAAAAGTAATTGATTTTGTCCACTTAGCTATGCATGTCTAAAAATCTCTTTATTTTGTCTTCATTTGGTAGTAATGGTGTGGGTGGTTATGTAACTCTAGGTTGTTTTAAGTGTTCACTCTGGCACGGTGCCCCTGACTCTGACAGTAAATATCATTCACATATTTACAAGGAGGTCTGCTCAAGGTCCACCTCTCCCCTCCCCGGCCTTCCCTCAATTTCTGATACTAGCTTTTCTTCCCAATTACCACTCTACAGTTTATGATGGACAGACTGCCTAGGCTCCTTCTACAGCCAACCTCTCCACGTGTTCACTATATCCGGTCCCTTCTTATTTATTGAAGGTCATTCATTCTCTGCCTGTTTGTCCCCTTTTTTTTTCTGCATCATTTCATTGTTCACTCCTTTCCTTCTGGATCATTTCCTCCAGCTCACTGACACACAATAACTCCTCCCATCTGAAAGAATCCCTTTCTTGGTCCCGTACTTTGGAATATTGCCCCATTTCCTCGACTCTCTTCAAATAAAAACCTCCTAGGGTTGCCTATAGATTCCCACTGTAGTTCCTCTCTTATCTTTTGAGGCTATTCCACATGGGCTTCCTCCCCCGTCATTCTATTAAAATGACATCCTCGCCAAGGTCACAGTGATCCTGTGTTGCTTAATCCAATGGTGAATTGTCAGTTCTCATCTCTTTTCATTTTGTTTTCCTCAACAGCAAATAAAGCATGTTGCTCACCACTCCCTCCTGGAAACACATCTTTCTTTAGACTTCCAGCATAGCACATTTTTCTCCTACTGCAGACAGATTTTAGAGTGTTCCCTCCATGATTTCTGCCTCCTGGTGCTCACACTGTGGTATAATACTGTCCCCTTGAATGTGGTCAGGGCTTGTGACTCCCTCCTTGTATTTATTTATTTGTAATTAACAAATAAAATGTGTATATATTTACCATGAACAATGTCATGTCTTGAAATTTGTAAGTGTTGTGGAATAGCCAAAAAAGCAGTTTAACATATGCATTACCTCACATACATAACCACCTTTTGTGGGAAGAACCTTAAAAATCTACTGTCTTGGTGATTTTCAAGAATACAATATAAGCAGGGCATGGCAGCACATGTCTGTCGCCCCAGTGACTCAGGAGGCTGAAGCAGGAGGATGGCAAGTTTAAAGCCAACCTGGGCAATTTAGTGAGGCCTTGTCTCAAAAAATGAAAGGGGCAGGGGATGTGGCTCAGTGGGTACAGCAACCCTGTGTTTTATGCCGAGTACTGCAAAAAAAAAATATATATATAAATATATATGATATTGTTATTAACTACAGTCACTATGTTGTATGACAGATCTCTCAAATATAACTCCTCTGTTCAATAGATTGTGACAGAGATGATTGTGTCACAGGGAATCCGGGTCCTAACACTACAAAGAACTAGTCCACATTCTTTTGTTCCAGTGTCCTTAGTGAAAGAATTCAGAGGAGACATGTTGGTAGCAATGCAGAATATAGGCAGAGTTTAGTGTAAAGCAAAATGTACAGAGAGAATGTGCTTTTCAGTGAGAAGGTGGGCAGTGCCATGAGACAGAAGGCAACTGCATGGAGTGAGCATTTAGATATTTTATACACAGGAGAGTCACTCCTGAGGTTCAGGAAACTGATTATCTGGTTATCAGCGTTTTACCTGTATGGTATGCATGACTTGGGAATGTCTGCCTTTGTTCTTTTGGATGGTCAGTGTCCCTTCTGAAGTATACTATTACCCCAGGGGCTTTCGTCATA
This sequence comes from Erethizon dorsatum, assembly GCA_028451465.1. NCBI lineage: Eukaryota > Metazoa > Chordata > Mammalia > Rodentia > Erethizontidae > Erethizon > Erethizon dorsatum. Next base: position 139,855,189 of record CM051823.1, on the reverse strand, counting down.
TAAGAAACTTAAGGAAAAACTACCTAAATCAAGTTTCATCCTAACATGAGTCAGTATGTCTCAAAGAATGTTGCCGTCACTCTCCTTCCTGAAATCAGTGGGCCTTTCTCTCTGGCTGGCTTTGAGCAAGTGAGTAGGCATGTTGGGAGCCCACATCAGTGCGTATCTCAGGTGGACTCTAAAACCTGCGGGCAGCCTCTAGCTAGAGCTCTCAGCTCCTTAGCTTCAAGAAAATAAATTCCATTTATATACAAAATAAATTCCTTGAAAGCAGATTTTTACCTCAGTCAAGGCTTCGTATGAAACTTCAGTGCCCATCCAACCCTTCAACTATGGCTTATTTTTTTTTTTTCCCATACTGGAGATTGAATCCATGGCTTTTGTATTGAGCTATATCTCTAGTCTTTTAATTATTTTTTTTATTATTTTAAGACCGGTTCTTGCTAATTCACTAACTTGCCCAGGCTGGGTTCAGAGTTAAGATCCTTCTCTCAGCCTTCCCAGAGTGCTGGGATTATAGCCATTGGCCACCATTTCTGGCACCTGTACCTGTTTGAGACCCTGAGAAGAAGACCCAGCTGACAGAAGCTGAGAAACAATAAATGTGGGGTCTTTTGGAAGATACTAAATTCGTGGCAAATGGTTATGCAGCAATAAATAACTAATAGATATGAAGGATAAATCTAAAATCTATTCATTAAGAGTCCCTGAAATAGAAAATAGAGAAAATAAAGGGAAAGGCATAGTAAATGAAATAAGACAATAAAATCATATTTCTAAAATATAAAAGACAATCTAACTACTCAGATTGAATGTGTTGAGAAATATTAATTGATGGAGAGAAAATTCATACCAAGATATGATATTTCATACTAACAGAGATAAGTAAAGTAGCTTAAATTATTTTTAAAAGTGAAGCATGGGGGAGCAAGGGGGCACAGTACCTTTAAAAGGAATGAAAGGCAGGCATAGTGGCTCCTGCCTGCCATAGCTGCCCTCTGGGAGACTGAAACAGGAGGATTTCCTGGGCCACTTAGCGAGACCCTGTCTCAAAATGAAAAAATAAAAAAGGGCTGGGTTTGTAGCTCAGTGCCAAGGCTCTGGATTTAATCTTTAATACTGCCAAAAGAAAAGAAAAAAGAAAAGGACTACAAATTAGGTGGGCATCAAATTTCTTATCCTCCGATTTCTGAGGAAAAGTTATTTTTAACCTAGCATTACATACCAACTCCCACCATTTCTCAGACATGAAAGTCAAATACAGGTATTCTCAGACATGCATGGCTCAGAAGTTTCTCTTCCAATTGATCTTCTAAAAAATACTGAGGATATATTTCAGCAAAACGTTAATGAATCCAAAGAAGGGATGAGATCAAGAAAGAGGAGAGGAAGGGGAACTTTCAGGGAAGGGGAGGAAGGACTAGTTGGGGAAGAGGTAGTAGGAAGAAGGGCAGATATCATTAAAGCATTATATACGCACACATGGAAATATCACAGTGGAGCCCATTGATTTGTGCAATTAATGAGTTACTATTTATAACAAATAAAGGTGGAGATAAAGATTACACAGCAGACCTAAAAAGCATCTTGCTCAAATTAAAACAAGAAATCAAGGGTCGGTGGATGCACCTTGGCAAATATCATGAAGAGCTAGATGACATTTGTGAAAAGGAAAAACATGCTTTCCTCAGGAAAACACAAAGGCAATTAGGCAACTAGAAAGTAAAAGAAAAACAAATTTATTGCAAAGTCAGGGTTTAAATGTGAAATAATCTAAAATGTGGTATGATTTAGAGCAATTGATACAGTGTAAGACAATAAATTAATTGATATAAACTTAGGTCATGTTATTTTCCTAGTGTCACAGCTTTCAGTGCACATGAGTACACTTCTTTATTTGTCCTAGAGCACTATTTTATTTAATTCTATAACGAAATGCATATTCATAATCAAACTGTTGCAAATACTGTATGGTGAGCAGGAATTTTTAATATCAGTTTATCGACAGAGCATGAATACATTAATTAAAGCTGGATAAGTTAAAACCTTAAAGGCAGAGAAGTTAAAAACTATAAAAATTGATTATTTAAAAATAACGGGGGCCGGTGAGGTAGCTCAGTGGCATAAGCACCTGCTCGGCAAGCGCGAGGTCCTGAGTTCAACTCCCGGAACCCATATAAAGGAAAAAAAGGGTCAGGGTCAGTGATATCACTCAGTGGCACAAGCGCTTGCTGGCAAGCTCCAGGTCCTGAGGTCGACTCCCAGTACCCACATAAAAAAAAGTGATAATAATAACTTTGGTTATACAAGTTGGGAAGCATTATAGTGAGAATTGGAAGCTTGTGGCAAGATCAGTGAAAGAATTAAAAGTAACTGCAATGAACGGGGAGGAGAGAGGAGGACCAGTGATGTTTGTGCTGGTGAAGGAGCCAGGAGGACCTGACGTCGAGTCCGTGCTCTGCTCACCAGCCCCTGTGTGTGAAAAGGATGGCTTCGCCATCTCTAATTTCCAAAAGGGTTGGGCGGGCCAGGAAGAAGAGCCACTCTGGGTGAACGAAGAATCCAGTCTTCTGAGATTCCGCCACCTCTCCCAAATGCTCAAGATAGTGTGATTGTTGGAAGGAGAACTGCTTCTCTAGGTGTGAGAATCACAAAAGCCCCCATTCCCTTTCTAGTCACTATAGAGAACTTTCCATATCTGTGGTTGTACAGGTCTTTTCAACCCTGAGCACTCTCTCCATTCTCTCTCCCTCTGAGGCAGTATAGTTCTCCTCACTCAGCTCAGGCCTAGTCAAAACAAAGCCAAGGGGAAGGAGTGTCCTCTGGGTGCCTGGCAACCACTACTTCCTGTGGTGCTGCGGGGGGGGGGGGGGGAGACACAAAAGCCTGGCTATCTTCTGGGACAGAGGAGATAGCACGGAGACCAAAGGCAAATTGGTATTTCTGAAGAATGATCTTGCACCGTTCTACTCTCCCTCTTGCCTGCCAAGCAATCTTTGCATCTCTGAAAAGAATATCTTGAAATCCCTTCACCAGGCCCCTCTGGGTTTCCTTGAATGTTAACTCTCCCACCTGAAGTCATTCTTTAGTTGGTAAGCGATCTCCCCAGATGTCCTCAGGACAAAGCAGAGGACCTTAAGTCTGCAGCAAGAGTGCCAATGCCCAGGTAGGGGAGGCAACTCCTCATTTCCCTGTACCTTGCTATCTTGGAATTTCTTGGTCTGATGAAGCCCCTAAAAAACGTCAAGTTCTGGAAAACAGAGTTTGGGTAAAGGCACCAAGAGAGGAAGATCAATGTTGGGCAAAAATAAATATAATCCCCCAACCAGAAGTTCTAATAAAGTCCACAGACGTTCAGGTGCACTCTGAAGAAAGATTATTCTTTTAAATACTGAAGTCAAGTTAATGAGAACAGTGATTCTTCAAAACTGGATGACTTTACATATTTTAACAGCTGCTCAGGGCAGAACCTGTGCCAATACTAAAGCTGAGTGTTGTATTTATATTCCTGATAACTGTGACAATGTTTCATTGGCCCTTCTAGACCTTCACCCACAAGAACGTGCTATGTCTAGTTCAGAGATTCCTTGGGAAATGTCTTTATGGAAGTCTTTCATCACTTTCCTTGCATCACATTGGTGGAAATGGCTACTGATTATTGGAGCAGTCATTTTTTAGTGCTATTATTTGGACCTTGGTTATTTGATTATGAGATGTGCTTTGTGTCTTCCAGATTGAAACCCATCCACCTACAAATGATGGTGTTGTAAAGCTGTTTCCTCCAACTGCCAACCAGTGAAAGGTGATTAAAACCCTCTCTATCAGGGGCCCTTGGATAGACCCCCTGGAGAGTGCCCCTGACTGCTGAAAACATTACTCTGATCCTCATCAGCAGGAGGAAGTTAGACTGGTCATCACCCATTCACCCCTAATGATGGTCAGGGATACTTCTTCAGAGGGGGGAATATTATAGACAGGCAAATTAGGTAGAAGACAGCAGGTAGCTAAAGCGGCACTGGGCCCAAGATAGAGTTAGGATAACCAGGTCTTGGTCAGATAAGCAGGAGCCTGAAGTCAAGAATCAATAAAGCCAGATGGACAATTAATTCCAGGGATGTAGCAAGGAAGGTAACAAGCAAGGTGATGGATGACCACTGTGACAACTTCTGCTCCTACCTGTCTGGAAAACATTTTTTCCTTCTCACTTTGTTCTTTTAATGAACTACTTGGATAGGATAGAGACCAAGAGGCCCCTGCAGACATATACATGCTATGTGCCTCGACCCTCATCATCCCACTTCTTAAGTAAGCTTGCTTTAGTCTAATAGGTTGACCTTAGTTTGACTCAGAGCGGACTGAGCCCTGGTCATATTTTGGTATAAGCCCTCCTAAACAAAGAGTCCCTGTAACAACCCACTTGCAGTCCCCCTCCTGACTACTGGGAGCAATTCCTCTCTTCTTAATAAGCACTCTTCCTATTGACCTCCTTTGTCCTTGATTTCACTGTTCATCTTCATGAGACACAGATCCAGATTACACCATTACAGTAGAATGCCCCCAGTAAGCCAGCTAGCATGAGTCTGTGCATGTTACTCCCCAAGGAGACGCCATCAGCCCTTCAGTCCTCAGGCTCAGAGCCTATTTAAGCATATAGCTGATTTTTGGCTGTTTTCCTTTGGCAACATTAAACTTCCTAGGTTCCTCGTGAGGGATTTTGGTGTAGCGAATATGGGTTGTAGGAAAAAAGAAGGGTAAAACTCCAGGCTGTCAGGCTGGCCTAAAGTAAGTATTTACAGTGGCAGAGAAAGAGACTCCTGACAACTGCAGCTGTCTCTTGGCCTTTGTCTTGAGCATGTCCAGTGCATAGACTATTGCTTTTACTCTCCGTATTGGAAATGGGACCAGCTGCCACCTGGTGCCAAACCTGCAGCTAGTGTTGACACAAAGAATAACTTACAGCAGCTCTCAGATCAGGGATCCAGAGCTGGCTGTACGCTACCTTTTCTGCCATGCACCCCACTTGCCTGTATCAAGCAGGCAACTGTCACCCCTGGCTCCAGCAGCAGTTCTCTGGACATGTCCCTGCCTCGGATTCCTAAGCCTTTTTCCTTAAAGTCCAAAAGGAAGATATGTTTCTCTTTCTTCTCACCCAGTCTCATCTCTGAAGTTCTCAGTTTTTTTGATTTTCAGGTTTGCCCCCTCTCAGGATGATGTGGAAGTTTCTATTTGCTTCCTGGAGCTTTATCTCCAATCCAGAGGGTTTGGCCTTCTTTGATGCTGAGAAGACAATGTTATCCACACATGACTGGCCAGTAATGCATAGTCCCCAAGCCACAGTAACTTAGTCTAGTGTTACAGAATCAGTGAGATATTGGCAGATCAGCACAGATGGAGCCTGGTCAACTGTCCAGTTGATTTTTCTTTTTTGTAATAGACTTTATTTTTTAGAATAGTTTAGGTTCCCAGCAAAACTGGGCTGGAAATACAAAGATTTTCCACATATCCCCATGTGTACATTCTCCCCCACTACCAATAGCCCCTACCAGAGTGGTACATTTTTGACAGTGATGAGCGTATACAAATACATCAGTATCACCCTATGTCCATAGTTTCCTTTAGGCTTCACTCTTGGTGTTGTCCATACTGTGAACTTGGACAAATGTATCGAGACATGTACTCACCATCACCGTATCAAACATAATAGTTTCACTCTCCTAAAATCTTCAGTCTCCACCTATTTGTCCCTTCTTCCCCTCCAGCCCCTGGCAACCACTGATCTCTTTACTGTCTCCATAATTTTTTCTTTTCCAAAATACTGTGGAGTTGGAATCATACAATACGTAGCCTTTTTCCATTGGCTTCTTTCACTCAGCGGCACACATTTGAGTTTCCTCCATGTCTTTTCATATACTGATAACTCAAGCTATTCATCACAATTTTTAATGTGAGATGGGGATTGGGCCTCCTTGTTGGTCCTACAAATTTCAGGTTTAACTTACAATAAATCCCCTTCCTTTCTTCTTTCTATTTTTCTTTCCTTCCTTCCTTCTTCCCATCTATTGCCCATCTATTTTAGAACAAAAATTCAGAAATAAGAAGACTATCACAGAGCACACTGTGTTCATTTGAACTTGCAATGAGCTTAAACGTATTCCAAAGGAAAAAAGAATTATCTGACTGGTTTACAAACTGAGGTCTATTAGGATACATGGCTGGTGTTATGCACAGATAGAATCTATAGTTACTATTTTAATTAATATATTTTAAAATGTATACATTACAAAGTACCCTGAAAAATACAGAGTTTGTAACTATGTAAACTGATGGTAAAACATTTAGATGGCAGTTTTAAATTGTGTGAAAAAATACTGAGTTTTTCAAATGTTTTGATGGTGTTCATGAGCAATACTGTTTGAGGGCCATGATCTAGAAACAAATGAGAGAAGGATCCAAGCCAGCTTCATAGATCAACACACTGATTGCTCTGCAAGACATCATGGTATGACAATGGAATTCACTCATTACTCAGAATAATTCAGAAAATATTTATCGTGGCTGTTACCATATGTTAACTATGCAGAGAATTGCATAATGAATACCAGGATGATGATTAAAACAAAATCTCTCTCAGATGATTATCAAAAATGTATTCATCATCAAATTCCCTAACCATGGCAAATTTGGACATGCTACTTATTCTCAATTGCCCAGCATGATGTTTAAATAGTTCATCATGTAAAGAAAATATGAACTATGAACAAGAATAAGAAAAGAGAAAGTATATTTATAGGTGTTTGATGTTTATCTTTGTCCTCTTCCTCAGTTAGACAAGATGCTTTGATCTCGGACAAGATGCTTTCCTTGTTGATCCTTTGGTCCTTTGCTGGGGTGAAGCAAAGTGACACAAGCCCCAGGGAACAGTAGCTCCACATTAGGTTCAGTGGCCCAAGCAATCTGGACTATCATATTTTTAATAACTTTTGAAGTAAAAAACCACGGATAACATAGAGCTAATAATTCTACTGCCTCATAATTAATGCTTTCCTTCATACACTAAAGCTGCTGAGTAGATCACTATGTGGTTAATTATTTAAGCTCATAGGGCTTCAGTTCCCTATAGGTCTAAAGAGGACACTACACTAGGTAGTGTCTGAGATCACATTCAATCCTTACGTGTTGTGATTTTTAGTGAGATCCTTATAAAGCTCAAGAGAATAAATTATCAAGGATCCATTTACTTAATCATGATTTTGCATCAAAAAAAAAAATGTCCTGAGCCCTACGTTGGTTGGACTGTGAGAAAACAGTTCAGAAAAGTGTAAATCTGCTCACTGGATGTTGCTCTTCTTCTGAAAGTTGCTCATTCTTTGAATCAACATGTCTGCTAATTGCTAGGTTTCTTAGACACACTGATCTCCAAATCTGGGATTTCTTTTCTATCATCCTCAAGCATTTAATTAAGGGATAAAAGGATCATTCTGAGAAAAGTGCTGTTGGCACGAGATCAGTGTATTAACCTTAAGGACACTAGCACAGATTATGTGGGTTGTGAAAAGGATTAAGAAATACTGTGATGAGGGTGAAGTTTTGAGGAGAGACCAAAATTTCTAGTAGCTGGTGAGTTCTATGGCAAAGAGCTCCAGACAGAGAGAGTGAGAGAGGAGAGAGAGAGAGAGAGAGTGTGTGTGTGTGTGTGTGTGTGTGTGTGTGTGTAGGGCACTGTTCCTGCTGACCTGTCATAGTATATGGGTCATATTTCTGTCCTTTTTAGATGAAATAGGAGGTACTATTTATACCTGTCTGGCAGAGGTTCAGAAAGCAAGAAAAGTGAACTGTTCATCCAGCCAGTGAATCATATATAGGACCTCCAACTGCTTGGAAGAATTTAGAAGCCTCACATACTCATCTGAGCTCCCAGAGCCTGGAGGCAGCAGGATGTTCTGAGAACGATTGAGAGAATAAGATAATACCCATGTCCCCAGGATACTAGAAGACTTTTTTTCCTTTTTCTGTCACTTGACTCCTATTCTTCAGTAAATACTATATGGTAATGATGACTGAAATGACCAACTGTCTTAGCCTGACTGGGTCACACCATGGTGCTCTGGACTTGGGAAAGATTCTGCAGTTTTCTAGAGGTGCTTTATTGCCACGTAGTAGTTACTGTGAAGTTTTAGGTAGCCTGCAGAAGGATAGAGTCCCTAGAAACCGTTTCATGATTCTTTCTTTTCTGTAGAAACTCTAAAGTGTTCCATTTCTTTTGAATCACCACAGGATGATGACACATTTAGATTTTAAGAATTCTATTAAAATTTCTTTCCAAAGCAAATGCCCTTTCAGGCCCAAGGTAGCCTCAGATGGTACACTCTCTGGCTCTGATTCTGTCTCAATCTTAGCATAACAAGACAGAATGAAACAAAAACTTTAGAAATAGTGACAATTACGTGAACCTAAACAGGCCATTTACAGCTAAAAAGCAAACTAAACGGTATTTGGGATCTGGAAATACGGGTAAAGATGGCTGTTGGGTGTGATGTGATAAGAAAAAAGAAATCTAGATCAAAGACTTCAGTATTTGCAATTCATGTTTATAAAGGAAGGATGTTAGAGTCCAAAGAAAGCAAAGCACAGGTGCATTGAAGGTAATCAGATAGCTTGGAAGAGATTCTGGTTCTTCCATGAAAATGACTCTCCATTTGTTCTATTTCTATTGGACTACTTTGCATCAGGCACATGGTAGGCTCACAATAAATATTTGGATGGAAGATGAATTTCTGAATGAAAGTCTATATTCCCTTTTCTCCAGGGCTCAGAGAAACTTGGCAGGCACAGATGCAACACAAACAAGAAAATGACAGGGGCCATAAAAATTGCACAGAGCAGTTGACAAAAATAACTCCCAGGACTCAAACAGTTCTCTTGCTTTTCCCAGTACCATATGTGCTGGCAGCTACTTGCGTCCTCCTGGAAACATGCTCTTCCCCCTACTTATCAAAAGAGGGCAGCAGAGAAGAGAAATTCAGATTGGTGGCCCTATGAGCTAAGCCATCCCACTTCCACAAACATCTTAAAGCAGATTTTCCAAACTGTATCCTTCTAAACATTAATGGCTTTTTTGTGTGTGTGGGTGGGGAGGATTAAGGATACAAATTTTTTAAGTATTTCTGCGCATCTACTCTGTAAAATTTCTTAGGTGTAAAGTGTCTTTTTGGTGTTCTGAGACTAGTTTACAGTATGAAGAATTTCTCAATCTGTTTGAATGATGAGACAGCCTCCTCATATTTGTATTGCTCTGAGTATCTACTAATATCTCAAGAGACATACAAGCTCTGCAGAAGAAAAGCTCAGAAATGCCATCTTCGCAAACTCATTCCTATCTTTATGCTGAAGTTTATTTTCTCAGCCTTATGCCATCAGCTCTTGTGCCAACAGAGAAAGGACTGGAACTCTGACTAGTGCCATTTCTCAGAATAGATTTTCTAATGATGGAGTCTGAAAAATATAGATATTTGTACACTCCTTTACCCTTGCCATTTCTCTTTCTGGGCAGCTATCTTACCAGTCCTGGAAAGTAAGACCAGCTCCAAAATGTTTATCTGCAAGTTAAAAGATTTCAGCAGGGGCCTCCAGTTGAGTATGTGCCTGAAATGTTGAGTCAGATCACACTACTGTAAAGGCTGGAGATTCATGGAACTTTCTGGTTTATCACCACTGTATCAGTTGCCAGTCTACTATCATATGCAGCTTTCATCCTCATTTAGAAAGACGGCATGGTTTCAATGGATGAATAAATGGAGTAAGCATTAACTTGATTCTCTTCTAAAGTTGCTATTGTTGTTGCCTTGGAGAACAGATTATATTTATATTACCTTTACAATTTTAAGGATGATTCCAAATACTTTATCTGATTTTATCTTGAGTAAAATCCTTTGAGAGAGTTATATTAGGGAATGTTTGGACTCTGGGTAAAACTAAACAAAAAATGAATTTGTTCCTTGGCTTTAAAGTTGTTCACAGAACCAAAGGGACTAATAGGAGGAACAAAGAGTTGGGAAGAATCCTGATATTTCAGGAGAACCAGGTGATAATAGAAACTAGAATAAGGTCTTTTCAGAGGTCTACCCCTGGGAATTTTGTTCTAAGTCTTGAGCCACCTCTGAAGACCTACATTCCAAGATAGAATATCCCATTGTCACAGCAGGCTATCACAACACTACCCATTGGCTAGAGAGAAGTGTATATTAACTGGCAGGCAGTTCCCAGCCTACTCCTTAGTTTGGGGGTAGCATACATTCATTGGCAAATCCATTAAAACTGCATGCAGTTTCCCAAGAGAACATTACAGGAATATTGCCAAAGTGAGTGAGCGTAGCTTCAGGGTAAGCAATTAACAGCTTTATGTAAGGCTAGTGAATGTCTCCTTATCTTAGAGATAAGGAAACTAAGCCTAGAGGGATTATTTGACCTGCCTAAGGTCATGTGAATAACAAAGTAAAAGTCATCATAAGAATTTATATTGCCTTACTCCTGAATCAGCATTTTTCCTATTATCACTTTCCCCTTCTATGGAGTCTCACAGAGACAACAACAGCAGCTACATTTACTGCTGATCTTTGTGGTCAGACACTCATCTAAATACTGTGTGAATACTAAGTAGCTCATCTTCATAAGAACCCTAAGGGTTATCTGAGGCATAAAGAGTCTCCAGACTTAGTAAGTGGCAAAGCAAGTATGGAAATCGAGACTTGTCCTAGAATGTACTTTCCAAACAGTATGGTAATAAAACAAGACGAGATCAATCTGAAATTTTATTGCTGTTCTCTGTCCTTCTCCCCTGCATTTCTTTCAACAAATATTTACTGTAGTGAGGAACTCAGAGCTTCAGGCACCCTGCTAGGCTCTGGAGGAGGATGAACAAGGTGGTCATGACCTCGCCCTTACAGTGTTTACAGAATAATAGAGAAAATAGAGTAATAAATTATTACAGCACTCTGCCTAAAGTTCTGCTAGATGTCCTGGGAGCAGAGAGGAAAGAAACTCAGCCCATTCGTGGGGAGGGGCGGTCAGAGAAGACTGAGCACAGGTAGGAAGGACAAGCGTGCAAAGAGTACACCACCCAGTGCCTCAGACCGTAAGGGACCGGAAGCACTAGCACACACTTGGGCCTCATAGAGACCCCAAACCAAGACTATTTTCATAGGGCCGTACAGTTGCATCTCTCTGCTTCACACTGGGAATTTCCATTCTCCTGCTGTCTCTGCACTCATCTTTCTCATGTTTTGCATGCCTCTTTTGCTCCAGATGTTTAACTTAGGCTTGCATAAGCTTTAGACTGTCATGACTTAACTCCAGGCTCCAATCCATATAATCTATTAACCCATGTATTTGCCATTATGCTGGATACGATAGAGTGGCCCTTTCCATCCCCAGGCCACCTTCCCTCTCACTGGAGAGACTAGAAAGCCACATTTCCCAGACTTCTTTCCATGGCGGCTTTAGATAGCCATTAGATACATCTGCATGTAGATGGATATGATTGAGAAGCTCCTTTCTTTGCCTGTTTGGGAAGCTTCTCCCAGGCTCCAGCGATAGGCAGACATGAGGATTTCCTGAGGCAACAGCTGGCACCTATTGCTTCCTGGAGAATGCATTTATGGGGGCAGAAATAGTCTGACCCCTGAATTAAAGCAGTGCATTCTTGAACTCATGGCTCCATTAGGTGGTTTAGATGGAGGAGCTCAGCTGATGAGTCAGCTGGGAGTTATTCTCAAAGCTTAGAATCTGATCTTTCAGGCCTTCCAAAGATGTTGCAGGCACCCAATTCCCTACATTAAATTCCCTCCTGCTTAAAATCCCTGCAACAGACTCTGAAGGATACAACCATTCCCAACTTAATTCAGAAAGAAAGGGTCTGAAAGAGAAGGTCCTGCGCTATCCTGTTCACTTCCTGAGCAAGGAGGCAGTGATTGGCTGTAGTCTATGTAGTCTACAATGGAACTAGATTGCAGACCTCGAGTCAGAGTGGCAAGCGGTAAGTCTGTAGGGGTCAGCTCATGGCAGATGGTGCAGGGCATTTTGAGCTGTGAGGAGAGGTAGCACACCTCCATATGTTCTTGCAAAAGGAAGTGAGCAAAAGGAGCATCAGGCCTTTCCAGTGTCTGCTTAGGATTCAGGTTCTTCCATGTAGAGGAGAATCATGGAAACAGAAATGGTCTTCACATGCTGGGAAGCCTAGAAAGAAGGTAAAAGTCCACATCAAGTTCTGAGATGTACACAAGTGCTGAAATTCCACAAGTTGATTTTCAGAAGCTGAGCATGATATTTCTCATTTCAGTAAGCTTTCTGTTCCTAAATTTCCTGAAGTTATTCAGATGACATAGTTTGGAAAAGTCATTTTCTATATAGTGCCTTCCTCATGGACTAGGAAATAAGGGACACAAGCTGAAACCTCTAAAACCATGAGTCAAAATAAACCTTCCTTCCTTTAGGTTGATTTTCCTGTGATATTTTGTCACAGCAACAGAAATTTGACTAACACATCAAGGAAAAGGTTAATCATTGAAGAGCTTTTTGTAGATGTCTTCTACTTAAGGAGTATGGGAATAGTAGGGAGGGAATTAAAAAAAATTTTTTGCATGTCTGATTCGTTCAAAGAGTTCCTCCAACCAAGCTGCTGCATTAGGAGCTATGAGTTCAAGAATGCACTGCTTTAATCCAGGGACCAAACTATTTCTGCCCCATAAATGCAATCTCCAGGAAGCAATAGGTGCCAGCTGCCATCTCAAGAAAACCTCATGTCTGCTTGTCCCTGGAAGCTAGGAGATGTTCCCAAACAGGCAAAAAAAAAAAGGGGGGGTGCTTCTCTATTATATCCATCTACATGCAAATGCATCTAATGGCCATCTAAAGCCCTCTTGCAAGGAAGTCTGGGAAATGTAACTTTCTAGTCTCTCGTTGTGTATAAATATCACATTTTCTTTACTCATTCATTTGCTGATGGACATATAGGCTGCTTTCAAGATTTAGCTCCTATGAACTGTGCTGCTATAAATATGGAAAACGGTATCTCTGCAATATGATGTCTTTAACTCTTTTGGGAAGATGCCCAGAAGGGGAATAGCTGAATCACATGGAATTGCTAGTTTCAGTTTTTTGAAGAATCTCCATACTGCTTTCCATATTGGTTGTACTAGTTTACATTCCCACCAACAATGTAAAAGTTTCCTTTTTCCCCACAGCCTCCCCAGAATTTGTTATTATTTGATTTCTTGATGATAGTAATTCTTTCTAGAATCTCAGTGCTGCTTTAATTTGCATTTCTGTAATGGCCAGTAATGCTAAACATTTTTTCATGTATTTATTGGCCATTTGTATTTCTTCTTCTGAGAAGTGTCTATTCATTTCAGTTGCCCATTTTTGATTGAGTCTTTTATTTTGAAGGTGTAATTTTTTGAGTTCTTTATATATTCTAGGTATTAGTCCTTTGTCCAAGGTGTAGCTGGTAAATTTTTTTTTTCCATTTTGTACATTGTCTCTTTACTCTGTTGGTTGTTTCCTTTGCTGTGCAGAAGTTTTGAATTTGATATGATCCCATTTGTTGATTCTTAATGTAATTTCTTCTGCAACTAAGGTTCTGTTCAGAAAGTCCTTCCCTACATCTATGTCTTCAAGAGTTGAGTTTTGCCTATTTCATCTTCCAGCAAATTGTTTCTGTTTTAACATTTAGATGATTGATCCATTTTTATTTTAGTTTAGTACATGGTGAGAGACATGGGTCTATATTAAATTTTCTGCATGTAGATAGCCAGTTTCCCAGCACCATTTATTAAAGAGTCTATCTTTTCTACAGTGTATGTTCTTGGTCCCTTTGTCAAAGATCAAATAGCTGAATATCCCTGGTGTTGTACCTTCATCCTCTATTCTGTTCCACTGATCCATGTTATGGCTTGTGTCTACATGTCACCCCAAAGCCTCAGGCAGCCATAGGTGGGCTTTTTTAGAGATGGCTAGACCTAGAGTATGTAACAATGGGATTGATTTATGGTGCAATGCTAGGATTAAGAGCAGGTAGCCTGGATAAGCTATAAGGGACAGAAAGAGGCTTGTTGTGTGCTGCCTTACTGGCTTGCTACTTTGCTTCTTTTTGCTGTCTTCTGACTACCATGAACTGTTTCTTCTCCGTGATACCCTTCTGCCATGCCACCCTGCCTTGGAGCCAGCCAACTATGAACTGAGACCTCTACAAACTGTGAGCTGAAATAAACCTTTCCTCTTTTAACTTGAGGTGTTGGGTATTTTGTCTCAGTAATGAGAAAAAAGTAACTAAGGCAATTAACCCACAAGTCTGTTTTTGTTCCGGTATTATACTGCTTTTATCTCTGTAGCTTTGTAATATAACTTGAAATCCAGAACTGTGGTGCTTCCTGCTTTGCTGTTGTTGTCTAGGATTTCTTTTGCTATTCTGGGTCTCTTCTAATTCCATAGGAGTTTTAGGATTGTTTTCTCTAGTTCTGTAAGGAATGCTGTTGGTATTGTGATTGGGATTGTGGTAGATCTGTATATAAGCTTAGGAAATATGGCCATTTCGACTATATGGTTCAGCCTACCCATAACTTGGATATCTTTCTACTTTCTAATGTCCTTTTCAATCTCCTTTTTCAGAATATTATACTTTTCATTGCAGAAGTCTTTCACTTCTTGGCTAGGTAAATTTCTAAGTATTTAATTTTTCCTGATGCTATTGTGAATGGCATTACTTTATTTCTTTCTCAATGAGTTCATTATTGATGTAGAGGAATGCTATTGATTTTTAAATTAGAAATAATTTATTTGGAAAAGGAGTTATATCAAAGGGAAAAGGATGCTCACTTTATGCTGCCAATCACTACAAAAGCAGACATAGGCCAAACTAATAGACAAGATGCTGGTGTGACTTTGGGGGAAATTATGATCTGAGCAGTCCCATTAGTTACTCAAATGCATGTTTGTGCAAATTAGAAAAATTTGCCCATTCTTCAAGATATTTTTATTATCATATTTTGGAAAAATTTCTTTATAAGTAAATTTCTTGTCTACAAGTAAGAATAGCCCACTTACATGGCAGCCCTAAACATGAAAAACCTTTCTTCAGACTTATATTTATTAGATGTATAATATTACAAAAGTATTAAGCAATTTTTGAATATATGTGATTCTGGGGATCTGAACCCAGGGCCTTGTGCATGCTAGGCAAGTGCTCTTCCACTGAGCACCCCCAGCAAGCCAATGATTTTTAGGTACTTTTTACACTTGACTTGCCACCCTAATTGTATCAGTCGGTGCTTACCAGAGAAACAGATTCAATATAAGATATATATTCATATATATACATATATTCGAATTAATAAGGTAGGCTTACAATGGCTGCCTGCAGAGTCAGGTGTGGAAGAATACAAAAGGGCCATCTGTGTGCTGAAGATCTGAAAGATCCAGTTAAAAGTCAAAGCCCTGGAGCTCACTGCAGAGTCCTGGCTGAGCCCATATCAGGAAGCCAAAGGGTCTGAGCTGGAGGGCCGAAGAGTCAGTGTTGCGAGGCAGAAGAGCCTGAGCTGGAAGCCAAGAGACAAAAGTCCAAGGCAATGGCAAAGACTGGAGCTCCTCTGAAGAGACAGAAGGAGCCTTCCTACAAGCCTATTGGTCAGTGTCACTCACAACCTGGGTGGGTCTTTCCTTTTCTAAATTCATCATTCAGTCACACCCAGAACTATGCTAAGCCAATCAGGTGGTTGTTTCTTGAGAGCTTGTTTGAAGGTTCTAGCAGCTACTCAGACACCCTTGATGGAGGAAATGGTCCTCATCCATCAGGGGTGGTTTGTCCTCTTTGAAGCACGCAGCTTCAGGACAGAAGCACATGGAGCCATGAGGGAGGAAGAGGACACCTGCCTAGCCAGCTATATCAGCTGAATCAACCCTGGTGATCAATGGGGTGACAGATGTCACAGCCAGATTGCCCTGACATCCTGGTCATTTCTTTTTCAAGTTGACACAACAGTTAACAATCACACCAATATAGCAATTAAATTATTCTCAATTTTTCCATGTACGAGGGCCACCCACTCAGAACCCCCTTCTATCCTTCTTACGGAGAAGCTTTCTTTCTCTCAATACATACTCCTGCTACTAAAAGCTTTTTTTTCATGTACACTTTTGGTCTTGAACAGCATACATATATATTTTTAAATTGTAATAGTATCTTATACACAATTTTCTCCTCTAATTTTCTCACATAATATGAAATAACATTTTTGCCATTGCTACATTGTCTTTCATCTAATGATTTGTTATATAATATTACTCCAAGTGGACACAATGAATTTATACTTATTTTGTAAATTGAAGAACTTTGATCAATATATTATGATTGTTAATATTCAAAACATAATTAAGAAAGTTATATTGAAAGCTTTTAGAGAGTAATGTAGCTACTCTAAACAGATTAAATAATAAATTAAATAATAAACAGATTAAATAATAAATATCCTTCCCAACAATCATAATAAGATATTTCGTTGGGATATAGCTAATAAAAACTGAATTGGTATCTGGATTTTTTTGTTTATCTAAATCTCATATCTCCCCATTTGTGTTTATACTATGATGAACACTTTTAGGGTAAGACCTCTGCAGATACACTCCACATAAACATAGTGCACTACAGAGAAGCAACGGGGTATTGTGGAAAGCATGTGGTTTTGGAATAAGACAGACATGGACTGCTGTGCTTTGAAAGGTTATGTTCTACAATAATGACGTGTACAAAATGCTCATAACAGCCTTATTTATAATAGCTAAGGACTGGAAACAGCCCAGGTGTCCATCAACAGGAAGCTGCATAAACTCTAGTGTATTATGAGTTGTGCTGTTATAAACATGGGTATGCATGTATCACCGTAATATAATGCCTTCAACTCTTTTAGGAAGATACATAGAAAGGGAATAGCTGGGTCAAATGGAATTTCTCGTTTCAGTTTTTTGAAGAATCTCCATACTGATTTCCACAGTGGTTGTACTAGTTTACATTCCTACATCAATGTGGAAGGATATTTTTCGCCCCCGTGACCTCACCAGCATTTGTTATTATTTGATTATGGCCTATGTATCAGCAGGTGAAAGAATAAAGAAAATGTGTTATTTACACACAACGGAGTACTACTGTGCCATAAAGAAAGATGAACTTGAGTCATTTGTAGGAAAATGGATGCACCTTGAAACCATAATGTTAAGTGAATCAAATCAGACACACAAGCTTAAATACTGCATGGCTTCTCTTATATGAGAAACCTAACGTATAAACAAAGAGCAAAATAAAAGATAATAGGAAATAGGGAGACAGATTTTCTCAAATGGGAAAAGCATCATGAAATGGAGGGAGGGAGGAAGGGGAATGATAAAAGGAATTAAGATGTGTTATACACAGGTACCAACTCCACACAGGGAATGTAAACATTATATTCTGAAAACATGTACTGATAAAAAAAAACCTGTAGTGTAGACATCCATGAAGTACTGTTCAGCAGTAAAAGAATGAACTATTAATGCACACAGAAACATGAATGAATCTCAAATTATATTAATTGCAAGAAGTCTTACACATGAATAAATGTTCTCCAGTTCCATAATATGACAATTTAAAATAGGCAAAAGTAATTTCTTTTAAAAACAACCAAAATATTGGTTGCTTCTAGACATTGGGATGGGAATCTACTCCGAAGAGACATGAAGGAAATTTCTGGGATGATGGTCATGTTCTGTAACATAATAAGAGTTTGGGTTGTGTGTCTTTTTTCTGAACACATCTAATGGTACACTTAGCATCTGTGCTGTCCCTTGTATATAAAACTTGCCTGGAAGAGATAAAAAGAACCTATATAAATATTAAGTGCTAGTTAACAATACGCATATGAAGCATTTCAACTTACTTTACTTTTTATTTTATTTTATTTTTTGTGGGTACCGGGGGTTGAACTCAGGACCTCGCACCACCAGCAGGCGCCCGTGCTGCTGAGCGATATCACCGGCCCTTTTTTCGTATGTGGGTACTGGGAGTCAAACTCAGGACCTTGCGCTTGCCAGGCAGGCGCTTATACCGCGGAGCTATCTCACTGGCCCTCAACCTACTTTAAAATGCATACAAACTAATATGGATCAATGGATGAATGAGGGATTAGCAGATAAATGGATGAAAAGGCAAGTACCATAAAATGCTGTTACAGAATTTAGGTTTCACTGTGTGGTTCAAAATTTTCATAATAAAACATCAGAAAATGTCTTTTGATTTTGGACATGTTTTATAAACTTCTCAGTTTAGATTTCTGCAAAATGGAAGTAGAAGCATTTACTTTACAAAGCAAAGCATTTAGTTCACTGCTGTCAGTTTATAAGCCATGAGAAGTGTTTTGGGATTTGGTAGCATGGTGTATGGGCAGTTGTCTCAAATGGTATGTAGCAACATTCTTGGGGTTATGAGGAATGACCTATCTCTCAGCAGATGGCAGACTGTATATTCCTTGAATGGATGAATAGCTTTTAGTGATGGCAGTGTTTTAGACTCCAAGAAAGAGAGACATCCCTTAGTGATCTTTGCTATAAAGGGATTGGCAGAGAGAGGAAAAATACAGTATCATGGCCAATCATCATATAGGTTTTGATACTAAATAACCCAATAATTATTTGGCTCTAAAAGCTCTAAGTGAGCACTTGTTTGTTTGACAAATACTTACTGTCTACTGCACATTGTCCTAAAATCGGGGGATACGGAGGTTGCTGAATATACAAACAGGTACAAGTGCCTGTGCTTGGCTCATGTTCTGGTAATGATAAAAGTTTATTGGATTTATAGGGAATCAGTCTTTTTGCTGGAGGGGTGGAAACGTGGGAGATCTTTCCTTAGCCATCTTAAGGGTTATGGCCGGTACAACTGTCAGAGATATCAGGTTAAAAAGACAAAAGCATAGAGGTTGATTTAATTGAAGTTTTGCGTGACACAGGAGCCTTCAGAAATGAAGGCCCAAAGACTCAGGGAAAATTGATGGTTTTTATGCTTAGCTTGGATGAAGAATGGACAGCCCTGTAGAAATGTGAGTGGACAGAAGGGTGTGATGCAATGGTAACAAAATGAGAGCAGAACCCAGCAAGGCCTGTTCAGGTTCTTCTTGGACTCACTGTGTAGCATTTCTTTCCCTGGAGTATGGGGCAGATGCCTTCTTCAGGGGTGAGGGAGAAAGAGTGACCTTTCTAAGTTTATGGCTTGCTTTGAGGAAGAGCAGCTTACCTTGGGGAAAAGGAATTCTGATTTCGATCATTTGCTTTGGGACAGTGCAAGTGTTGAGAAACAAAAGAGCAGGAGAAATTCAGAGAAACTTTGCTTCTGAGGCTCTTCTAACAGCATCCTAGGTGCCACAGTTTGGATTATCACAGACTGAGCCTCAACACAGCCAGCAGAATCTGCTGTGTATTTACTCTCTTCTGGGCACTTAGAATGCCCTACTAAGCCATATGGAATACAGTCCACACTTTGAGGAGTGGTGATCTATCAGAGGAGACAGCTTTAATCCAGTCACTGCACCTAACTATAATAAATTCATTGTAAGTATGCTAAACACTGGAAGAAGTATAGGATATTTAGCCGGTGAGATGGCTCAGCGGCATAAGTGCCTGCCTGGCAAGTGCGAGGGCCCGAGTTCGACTCCCGAAATCCACATACGAAAAAAGGGCCGGTGATATTGCTCAGCAGCACGGGCTCCTGCTGGCGCACAAGGTCCTGAGGTCGAACCCCGGTACCCACAAAAAAAAGTATAGGATATTAAGGGAACTTAAAGAAAATATCCCCCTCTTCCTGAGCGAAAGAAATGTCTCCCTCCAAGATTTTCTCTGAGTTAAGAGAATGAGGTGAGCTAGACATTGGCCCCTGTCAGGTCAATAACAGGACAAGCAACAGAATTAGGTGAACCAGGAAGCAAGGTGGTCAATCGCATTGTTTCCCCATTCCTTTGGATTCTGGTTGGTTTATGCCTTCAGGGTCCTGGATAATTTGCTATAATAAAAGCAGAGCAAGAATTGTTGAATTGCTTTTAACCAGAATAAGGTAATCTAGAATTAGGTTTAGCTTGTGCCTGCTCAGTTGCTACAGCAAACACTCCAACACTTCCTGCTGACACAGGTCCTAGGGATCATGAAACAAAGCAATCATACAGCGCACCCAGGACAAGAACACCACTGCATCCCCCACCACCAGGTCACTGATTCTACATAGAAAGAAGACAAAAGCCAAGAGAAGACGGGTAACCGATGAGAAATACATGTCTCCCAGATAAAAACTCCCCTCCTGTGGTGCCAGTACAACCCGGGAACAAATCAAAGCAGTCACCTAAGTCATTGTTACATTACATGCTGTACACCAGCTCCTCACACTGAATGCAATCATATGTACTGCAAACATGTACTAATAAAAATAAAAAATACGGACAAAGTCAAGAAGAGCTAGTAGAGAAGGACAAGACTAAGAAGTTACCATAGAGGAGAGTTACGGCATGTGACCTCCTGGCTTCACCATCTCAGCTTCGTGCTAACTAGCTGGAGGACTTTCTATCAGCATCTGCCTCACAAGCTTGTCTCCCTCCATCCCTCCCCAAAGAATCACTCGAGTTAATGAACTTAGTACAATTTCTGGCATATAAATACTGCATAAATTTTAGTTTTCACTCTCAAATGATTTTCTAAGAAGATCCTAGTTTCCTCTATAAGGTTTTTTAATACATGTGATTCGCTAACTATGTAACTGAAGGCAAAAGAGCATCACTCTGTAAGACTATTCATATAAATATATTTGCAAATCAGAAAAACCACCTTTCCTCTCTTACCCTTATTTGTTTCAAGTTATATGAGCAGTACACTCACGTGAATGGGTCATTTTCTCCATCTTCCTGAGCGGGGAGTGTCCACCTCCTGCCCAAGCAAAAATTTAACCTGAGAGAAGATTGAGGATTAGCTCTCTCTTAAAGACAATTAGGCATTTTAAAAAGGACCAATTTGCTGCCATCTCGAGATATACATAATCTAAAGAATTTGTGTATTCTGAGTTGGCAGCAGGCCTTGATTTGTTTGACAGGCCTTAGAAGAAAGAAGTATACAAGGCATTTACCTAGACTGTAATTAGATTGAAATGGTAAAGATGTTTTAGGTTTTGTGTAAGCTAGTAAGTGTCCTGGCTCTTGGAATAACAGTCTTGCTGAAAAACTGACACAATTTTCCTTCTGGTATGTCTTTGCGTAAGTTATTCCTCTTCCGCAAGATTAGGTGATACATCCATGAGCGTTCTGTCGCCACTCTCAGCTGGCATTTAAATCTGCACTTTCCTTTCTCTGCCTGTTTTTTTTTTTTTTTTTTTTTTTTGTGGGTACCGGGGGGTCGACCTCAGGACCTCGCGCGCCAACAGGCGCCCGTTCCGCTGAGCGATATCACCGGCCCCTTTTTCGTATGTGGGCTCCGGGAGTCGAACTCAGGCCCTCGCGCTTGCCGGGCAGGCTCTTAAGCCACTGAGCCATCTCACCGGCCCTTTCTGCCTGTTTTTAAAGGTGCAGGAGTACAAGAGCTAGCCTAAGCTAATGGCCAAACACTGTGGTTGAGACTTGCGAGCAAGTCTTTTAACCTCTTGCTTCCAACTCCGCATCTGAAGGCAACAACAGTCCTCCGGACAGGGCCCTCCCCCTGCCTGTGATAGGCTGCTTGGAATAGCAACAGCCTGTGTCACCGAAAAGGGCAAAGCCTTCGGAAATAGAAACAAAGTTGGTCACAAATCACATTGGCTTTGCCCGAAGACCCCCCACCCCTTCTTTAGTATCGTACCATGGGGAAAGTGACCGGTCCTTTCGGCGGTGCAGGACACCGTGGTTTAGTGGCGAGAGAGGGGCTGTAACTTCTACGTGACCATGGTACCTGCTGAAAACGCAGAGGGCCCCAGGCTGCTCCACCAGAAGGGGAGCGAGGCGGAGAGCGATGGCAGCTACGGAGCCGGAGGAGCCAGCCGGCATCCTGCCTGCGCGGGAGGTAAAGTGAGACGCTGGGCTCCCGTGACCCGCTGGAGGGGACAGCGGTGCTCTGTGCCCCTGGGACGTGCATGCGTGTGAGCGAGTGTGCGTGCGTGTGCGCGCGCGCATGGGAGCGGGCTGGATGCGGGGAGCAAAGGGACAAGGTTTGGTGAGACTTGGAATGACCCAGAGCTTAATGCTGTGAGGACTGAAATCTTACTGGGACCTTAGGTGTTAAAAAAATGTGCCTTACATACCCACTACTGGTAGGATAGGTCTCATCAACTGTGTTTACATAAGACAATGTATAAATCTTTCATTTTGGAAAAGTTGATTGTCAACGTAGTCTCATTTGTAAACCCCCACACACATTTTTTTTGGCGTATTGTTGCTAATGAACAATATGTAAACGATGTTTTTTGAAGCAGTATTCTAAGTGGGTTTCATAAAATTATTAGTTATGTAATCAATGAACACAACTTTTCTTTCTAAATGCTCATGTTAATAATGAACCTGAGGGTTATTCCAAACCTGAAACCTCTTCTTTGCTTGGTCCTGCTTTCTTTAAAACTGGCCTTTCAAACTAAGGTATGCTTTAACTCCTTTTCTTTCCAGAGGTGAAATTTGGAGTTGTTCTAATTCATTTCACTTACCTTTGCCAGCGCGAATGCCCACAGACACACCACACACCTGTTGCTGCTTCTTCCTTTTTATTTAGGGAGTTCCCAAAGGACTGGAGATGAATCGTAAAATGATATCAAATATAAATAATCATCTCCTTCCTACTGCGTTCCTCTGCTCTGCCCCTCCTAATCTTGTATTATGTTCTTAAACCATACATTGGAACTTCACAAATCATCTAAGAGACTAAATTACGTAAATGCATTTGCCTTTCACCTTGGAATGGGTCTACACGCTGGAGTTTGGGCTGTGGGTTTTCCTGATTATGGAATCCAGTCCACAGCCCCTGATGTGGAGTTGGAGAAGCACCTTCTCAGGAATGAAGACACAGCCCTTCTTCCCTGTCCTGTGCCCAGCTCAGCCTTCTCTTTCCTCCCCACCTCTAGTCTTTTTGACTAGAGGCCATCTTCTAAGCTGACTTTGCCCTCTCTCCAGCAGAGCTGCCCCTCTTCTTTTGGGTTTGTTTGCTGACTCAGTGTTCCCTAGAAGCAGGCAAGGGGAATGTGTATCCGGGTGTGAATAGAGTTGCACAGTTCTTTTTTTCTGAATTCCGGAGAAACTGAGCTCCAGACAGCAAGCTGAGGTGGTGATGACAATCAAAGGGTGCACTAAATGGAGTCAGCTGACGGTGTCACAAAAAAAAAAAAAAAAAAAAAAAAAAAAAAAAATAAGAATTTCTGTCTCGGAGGGACTTTTTCAGTAATTATTAAAACTTGATTATTTAAATTTTGAGGGCCGGTGAGATGGCTCAGCGGCATAAGTGCCTGCCTGGCAAGCGCAAGGGCCTGAGTTCAACTCAGGTACGAAAAAAGGGCCGGTGATATCGCTCAGCGGTATGGGTGCCTGCTGGCATGCGAGGTCCTGAGGTCGACCCCTGGTACCCACAAAAGAAAAAAAATTTTTTTGATATGGCTGTGAAAGCACAGTGTTCCTTAACAGCTTATAGTGTACAAGTTCATAATTATCTCCATGGAAGGTAATATGTGCTTATGCTTGTAAAAATTGAACATACGCTCATAATTTAACTCAACATGTGAGTGTTTTTGTTGTTATAAAGAAATGATAAATGAATAACATAAATTATCCTTCAAGTTTAATTTTAAATGGGCCTTTATTACATAGAAGAGAAGCCTAAATGTTTTCCTAAAATCTCAGACGAATATACATTTGATTTATGTTGTATGTAGTTTACATTTAGATGAACACAAACTCTGTATTATTAATTCTGTAAATTTTCCTAACTTGCTTTGACATTCTTTGGCACCCAAAGATACTTACACATTTATGTTTAAATGAATGCATTGCGTAGCCGTGCTGGACGGTTCTGACAAGTCACTTCCTGTCTCCAACTATTAATATTGGGATGATACCTTAATTGATTTTGTAAAGATGTTGAGATGTGAAGAAATAATAATTACAATAATTGTCAAATGCTGCTTTTGGCTTCTCTCTATATAAATTTCTACGTCTCTCTCTTCCTCTCTCTCTTTCTGTCTCGCTCTCTCTTTAAGACAGGGGCTCGCTATGTAGTTCAGGCTGGCCTTCAACTCCCGATGTAGCCCAGGCTGGCCTCGAACTCATGGAGATCCTCTGCTTCAGCCTTCTCAGTGCTGGAATTACAACCATGTGCCACCATGCCCAGCCTTATAATTTCTGTTATCAAGAAATTCAGAGTATTTACAATATGCTTAGTAATTACCATCCAATTTTTGTATTTGAAAGAGGGAAGTTTTTTCTGAATTTCTAAATGGAAAAACTCAAAACATAAAGAAGAATGAGTTATATAACTTATAGGGCAAGGTGATTAAATCATGTGAGATACTGAAAAACAAAACCAAACCCCTAAGCTCTGTGACTGAATGCTACTTCACACAATGAGGCATTCTGGCAGGTCTTCTTGGGCCAACTCTTTAGAAAGAATTCTTTGTTCCTATGACAACAAGTTAACGAACTTAATTCATTTTTAAGAAGCTATGACTCAAAATATTTACACTTCAGTTTTTCAGAGTTTATGGGCATATTCAAATTGACCTTCTAGGGCAAGGTTAAGCTCAATTTGACATCCTGGTGTCAAGAGCAGATGATAGATAGAGTGCGGAACTGCTTGTGGTGTCCCCAGGCATAAGAAGTTCAATGTCTGCTACTTCATCCTCAGCTCCAAGGCTTTCCTTAGTTCGTGATTTCCCTTTCCCCCCATTAACACTGACTTTTCATTTCCTATCTGGCCAGAAAGTCAGAAACCAAGAGCAGTGTTGATGGTGTGAGTGCAGATTCTGCAGTATCCAGGGCACACAGACCTGGAGTCATGGACCCCCCGAAAAGGCTGCTCTTGATGCCCTAAAGAAGCCACAGCCTGGGACTTAAGAGATAAACACTTCCACCAGTCAGAAGAATACCTAAGACAGTTGCTCTCAAACGTTTTAAAGCTGTCCAGTCCTTTTTACACGTGGGAGCCGAGAGGTGGTCAGTATGTAAGATGCGACTGTAATTAAGCTGCTACCGAGTGTTGTTCTCAGGTGTAGTCTGAACAGGGACCCCTTGAATTCACTCTGGCCTGGCTGGCTCAGGCTTGCTGGGGGTCCCCTGGAGAATCTTCTTTGAAGGGAGATGGGGGGGTGCTTGTAGAAACAAACATTCCCAAGAAAGGGAAAGTCTGACGATAGAGCTGTGATTGTAAGAAGAGGGATTCTAACACCAGGCTAGTTACCTTGGGCAAAGCTAGGCCTAAGGCCTAGGCCTGGGCCTCCTGTTACAACTGACTTTTAGGGCAGTGCTGGGCCATTCCGTATTTTTCTAGTCTTTCTGCATAGTAAAAAATTAAGTGCCAGAATGCATGAAAAGTATTGTGCTTTACAAATGTGTGTTTAATAAGCAGATCATAAAATAAATGATGACAAAAAATTATTGTGTGTATTAAGATGTTCTCAAGGAAATGACAGGATTTGTAGACAGGTTGATTTATGAAGCATTAGAAGTTTTGTGACTGGTCATGAGACCGGATTTAAAGGTAAAACTCTTAGGCATGGTGGTGCACACCTGTAATTCCAGCACCTGGGAGGCCAAGGCAGGAGGATTGCAAGTTGGAGCCCAGCCTAGGCAACCTAGTGACTTTAGTGAGATGCTATATCAAAATAAAAAATAAAAAGGGTTAGAAATGTAGCCCAGTGTGAAGGCCCTTGGTTAAATCTCCAGTACTGAAAGAGAGAGAGAGAGACCCCTCCCTTTCCAGTCCAGTCAGCACCTCTGTGAGACAGAACATTTAGCTTCGCTTGGAAATCATATCAAAAAGTCTAAATCTGAGACTGCACAACTGTGAAGCTTGAGCAAATGGCTCCTCTGGGGCCTCCTAGAAAGTAGAAGGCTCTAAACAAACACGGTGCGATTTGTTTCACCACAAGCTCTGGGTGGAGCGTTTGGCACAGGCAGTGAGAACAGCGCTCTTGCCCCCGTCTAAGGACACGTCACCCAGAGAGGTTGTCACTTGCCACAGACACCCTCCCTGACAGCAGCAGCAGCAGCCAGCAGCAGGCCACGGCGGGCTGGGAGACATGGTTGCAGCCAGAGCCAGCCAAGCCCTGGGGCCCACCTGGACCGGCTGAGTGGAGCCAGTGCACAGCCACGTGCCTGAACTTGCTCTTGCAGGCAGTGCCCCTCCTGATAGGTTGAGGCTTCTGTCCCAGTTGTTAAGAACTGTATTTTCAACACCACCCTACTGTAGGTGCCAGTAGGTGGGTGGGATTTTATTTTCATTCAAGAGTAGTCTTTGAGGGGGCGGGTGAGATAGCTCCACAGCATAAGCGCCTGCCTGGCAAGCGCGAGGTCCTGAGTTTGACTCCCAGAACCCACATAAAGGAAAAAAGGGCTGGTGATATTGCTCAGCGGCACAAGCGCTTGCTGGCAAGCACGAGGTCCTGAGGTTGACTCCCGGTACCCACATTAAAAAAAAAAAAAAAAAAAAGAATAGTCCTTGAATCATGGTTTCAGATGTAACGTTTTCTCAGTAGAAGGAACTAAAGTGCGAGTTAGCCTCAGAGTTAGAATACCTTCCGAGAGCTCCAAATGGCTTCCATTTGTGTGTTAAAGCAGCTATTCATTCAGTGTGTGCGAGCAAGATCTGAGTTTTTAATTGAGCGGAGACGTAGTTCTCTAGTTCAGTGTTTTCCTCGTGATCAGTCTTTGCCAGAAGGATGAATGATTGAATAATTTCAAACGCACAGAATTACGGGATGAGAAAGGGAAAAGTTGGATGGCTTCTTCCCAGAGGTGTCCTTGACCAAATACCAAATGAGGACAATTTCTCATCAAATCAACCCTCAAAAAGAACCAAAACTCAGATAAAATCACAGAAACGGAAACTCCTCAATATATTTGCCACCTGAAATGGCTTCACAATTAATCATAAATGTATACGGGTTATTTGTTTTATTTTGTGTTCGCTTATTGATACTATTTTCCTTTCTGGGTTGCAGCATACACATTTATACATTTACTAAATGGCTAGGCCTCAGTAACATCCTCTTCATCTTTAAAATTTGGGTAAAAGTCATAATATGATTAAAACAATTTTTTACATCTAATTTTAGCAGCTTTCATTATTTTTGAACAATGACTCATTCTCTGATTCTGCCAAAATAGCAGGGAGAAAAGCGCGGTCCTTTGTTTGACTTATACGAATATTTTTTTCCTCAAGTAAATCAAGTATAATTTAACTTTAAACTGTTCAATTGTGGTTCCCTGAGACGCAATTGTTTCTCAGACCACTGGTGACTCAGGTTTGCCTGGCGTGACAATGCTGTGGGGCTGTTAGCAATACTCACATAATTATACAAACTGTTTCCACACTTAATGAAGTTGGAATTGGGAGCCGTCTACCAAGCTAATTTAGAAACTTGTTTGAAATAACACCTCAGCTTCAGATGTATGAGGCTTTTGAAGGATGGGGGGAAAAGTTGTACTTAGAATCAATCGTTATGGTGAGAGAGCATCTGCATGCTAATAAAATGTTTCATTTCCATGGGGAAACTCAAAGCCATGAGGCAAAAATCACACAAAGAATTTTGTTTTTTAATGATGTAAGCCCAATTATGTAGGTTCTGTCAATTTTGAAAAAAAAGCATTTCAAGAATTTATGCAAAGGCACAATTGATATGCTGGAAACAGGTATAATTTTATTTCCTTTGATAGCAGTAAAAGAGACCTTTATTTTCTTTTTTTTTTTTATTTTAAAGAGAAGAAAAAACAAAACAAATCAAAAGAAGAACAAATTTTCAAACCAACATAATAGGAGGGTAACAATGGTTAATACATTACGTATTACTATCTTTAAGTTAGTTATTCAGGACACCAGACATTAGCATTCAATTGTCCAAACATTATTGGCACAAACCTTACTCTTCAATGAACTAAGTAAAAATGGTAGTGTATCTATCTTAACCATCATATATATATATATATATATATATATATATATATATATATATACAATTTTTTTTTCCCTTTCCCTTCTTTCTTTTCCCTATTCCAGTCTCTCTTTCCTTTTGACCAGTTTCTTTTTGATTCACCATATCTATTGTACATTTTGGATCTTATTTACTCTTTCAGTTTCTCATACTAGAGAGATAATACGAT
The DNA here is from genome assembly GCA_028451465.1 of Erethizon dorsatum. Lineage (NCBI taxonomy): Eukaryota > Metazoa > Chordata > Mammalia > Rodentia > Erethizontidae > Erethizon > Erethizon dorsatum. Next base: position 139,826,816 of record CM051823.1, on the reverse strand, counting down.
GCTTACACATGTGCTTCTGGTTTATTTCACTTATGAGTATTTTCTCGAGTTGCATCCATTTACCTATAAAAGTCTCCAGTTTATCCTTCTTTATGGCTGAATAGTACTCCATTGTATAAAAATACCACATCTTTCTTATCCATTCCTCAGTTGATGGGCATTTGGGTTGTTTCCAAGATCTGGCTATTACAAATTGTGCTGCTATAAACATGGGTGCACATATATCGCTGTGGTACGATGTTTTTAATTCTTCTGGGAAGATGCCCAGAAGGGGAATAGCTGGGTCAAATGGGACCTCCAACCCTAGTTTTCTGAGGAATCTCCACACTGACTTCCACAGTGGCTGTACCAGTCGACACTCCCACCAACAGTGGAGAAGGGTTCCTTTTTCCCCACAGCCCCTCCAGCATTTGTTATTAGTTGATTTCTTAATAGTAGCCATTCTTTCTGGGGTGAGATGGTATCTCAGTGTTGTTTTAATTTGCATCTCTCGAATGACTAGTGATGTTGCACATTTTTTTGTATATTTGTTTGCCATTAGTATTTCTTCATCTGAGAAATGTGTATTCATCTCAGATGCCCATTTTTGGAGTGGGTCTTTAAATTTGGGAGGTCTGATTTTTTTGAGTTCTTTATATGTTCTCGATAGTAATCCTTTGTCTGAGGAACAGCTGGCAAACATTTTTTCCCACATTGTGGGTTGAAAAGAGACCTTTATAATTTTACTTTCGTATTAAAGAGATTTACCACATTGATTCAGATTAAACAACCTTTTGTTAGATGATTTTTTTTTTTTTTTGCACTAGGGATTGAACCCAGGGCCTTCACACTGAGCTACATCCCCAGCCCTTTTTAAAATAAAAGGTAGATAATAGGAAGCTGGGAGATCTTTCTCAAAAGGGAAGAGGATCAAGAGATGGAGGCAGGGAGAAGGGAAAGGGGATGAAGAAAAGGGTTAAAATGTGCATGCTATGTACACGTACCAACTTCCCACAAGGAGTGTAAACATTATACGTAACAAGTGTGCACTAATAAAGTAAAAGATCTGAAAAAATATTTTTTTTGAGACAGAGTCTCGCTAAGTCTCTAGGTTGCCCAGCCTGGGCTTGAATTTGTGATCCTCCTGCCTCAGCCTCCCGGAGTGCTGGGATTAAAAGCATATGCTTCCACTCCACACCTGGCTCCCCCTTCTTATCTATATAACAACCTCAACCCAATCAGGTAATATTGCTTCCAGGTCACAGATGGGAACAGAGGCCAAGAGAACAAGCTGATTGTGACCAAGTGCTTACTGCCATCTGCCAGGCTCTCTTCTATCTCATTCATTTTCCCAACTCTGCGCATTAGATAATACCGTTATCTCTACCTTACCAATGAGGACAGAGAGCAACAGAAAGTTTAAAGTCTTGCTGGCCTTGTCAAAGTTTTGCTGTAACTAATCACTCTGATTCCAGACTGTACCAGCCTGGGTTCCTGCTGCAGAAAGCAAAGTGATTTACCCCACGTAGCACAGATTATAGGTGGTGGCATAGGGATCTGAACTTCAGTTCTCAGTCCAACCCGGGGTTTTGTTCTCCTCATATCCACCAGTGCTCTTTCTACTTTCTGATCTGTACAATCTGGGAATTTGTTACACTCTGTTCAGGACTTGATTACATTCTATTTTTAGCTAGCTCCCTCGTTTTTCATGTGACATGTTTTTTTTTCTATAAAATTATAAGTCTTTGGATAAGATATATATTCTGGTACTTACTAGAGCTCTGAGCTGACTGACAGTGCTTAGAAAGTGCTGTGCAATTCGTAATAGGTAGGACTTGTGCCTTTTCCTCTGTGTTGCTCGCCTAGACATTGGGGATCTCTACATGTGACACAAGCCCTGCATCTTGTACCATCAAATCGGGGTGTAACCAGTGCTCACCATAACCCCTAAGGCTGGTTTTGATGACCATCCAGATGAGCCTTGCCTGCCATTTGTGCCCTAGGCAGTGCCAGCACGGGGCACATGAGTGATTGTTGAATGAACAAATGAGTGGAGAAGGGCTTGTTGAACTGAACTTGAGCATTTTAATTCAGAGAATTCTTTTTGAACATTTGCTGTAGGAGAGGCTCAGTGCTGGACACTTCAGAGTAAGGACATCTAGGACATTATCTCTGTCTATAGACTTTACCAACTCTTCAGGAAGGTAAAACTCAATACCTACAGTCATGTACTGCATAATGCCATTGTGATCAATGTTGGACTTGCCAATTTATATACAACAGTGATCCCCTAAGATTATAATGTATTTTCCCTCTGTCTCTTTCCCTCTCTCCAAAGTTCTCCCTTTGTATTATATAAAGCATCCCAACCTTTTCTCCCTCTCCCTCCGCATCTCCCATAGTCCACCTTCCCATTGTGAAAATGTCCTCTGGGTTTCTCCCTTGACACCCATGTGACCATCCAGGTCTTAATTTTAATGAATAAGGTGTTCTTCCTAAAAGAACCTCTGTCTATAGGGTTTATAATATTATCTATGGTCTTCCCATTTCATTTCCCTAGTTAAGAAATTTAAATAGCTCAAGACATGATTCTCAGCCATTTTTAAGATGCAGACTCCTTTTGAAATAGAAAAATAACTTCAAATTCTCATATAATTGTCCTTACAGTTTTATATTTATTGATTAGATAATACAGAATGACAGAATGCTACTACATATTCATGAACACATTGTATTTTTTTAAAAATGCTCCATCCTATCTACATACATTTGACATTTTGAAATACAAATGAGTGTGTTGCTGTTTTTTCCAATATTAAATAATCATCCATGGGGTTACTTCATAAGATGTTCTGGATTTTCACCACAGCTCCCACATATTAAAAATTTTCCTCCTAGAGAAGCTGGAGGTCTCCATACAGGATGGGTTCTCCTGATTCAACTTCTCTTAACCATCTCCTGAAAAATCCCCATGGAAACATGGAAGCAGATGCAAAATTGCAACACGACCAAGCCAGAATATGAGTTAGGACTTAACACTAAGCAACATGCAGATGTAATGCTTGTATATAAGATGGGGCAGTAAAATGTTAGATTCCTATGAGATCCCACTGTACACTCTCTTTTATTTGACAGATTGGGAACTTTTACCACAAGGAACAGGAGGCTGGCTCCCTAGACCATTATAGCTGCTTTCTCTGAGGGCCATATCGTACAGCCTAATTCTTCCCACCCCTTCCTGTCATTATTACTTCTTTTCTATATCTCTTCAGGGGGTACAATTTCTAGAACTTCAAAGACTTCTGGGCTGGATAGGAGAGACAGTCTCACTGAATTTTGGAATAGAAAATCAGTCTTAAGAAAGGATGGCCAGGGATATAGCTCAGCGGCACAGCTTCTACCTGGCAAGTGCGAGGTTGTGAGTTCGATTCCCTGTACAAAAAAAAAAAAGGACGAAGCCTAGAAGATCCATCAGAGAAGTGCGTTCCACAAGTTGTAATTTTGTTCATATTATTTTTGACAGGACAAGAACTATGGTCTGCTTTAAATGATCCAGGAATGATATTCCCTATTTATAATCAGGGGACCAAAAAAGTAGAAGCAAAAAAAAAAAAAAAAGTTTCTTCCTCAGTCCGGTGGATCCATACCAGAAAAATAATTCCAGGCATCAGAAACTTGGCTGGCAGCTGTGCACATCATTGGTGCCTCCAGTTTCAGACCTAAGAGATTCTAACTGCAGCCAGGTGGCCATGTTGTATAGTCAGGCACGTCTGAGACTGAAAGCACAGCAGCCACTCCAACTCCCGTCTGATTTTTCATTTTCCCATCTGGGTAATTGAGAGATTCATTTTTCACTTCCTAGTCTTTTTTACAGCCATGTTTGACCAGTGACTTAATGGTTCTGGTCAATGAAATGTGAGAGTAAATCTTTCAGGATGCTTCTGGAAAGTTCCTTCCTTGATAAAAAGAAAGACATGTCCCTGTCCTGGGCTTTCTTCACCATCTTCTGCCTTTGGCCCTGGTTGTGTGAGAGCCCCATTCCTGGTGCTGTGGTAGCCACCTTGCACATATGTTGACAAGCCAGGGGAGACAAAAGAATATCTCCGAAGAGGCAAGAATAGAAGGCCAGGTAGAGTGCAAATTCTTGGAGACACCAAACCCAACATGGTCTTCTTGCTAATTAAAATGAATACCACTATGTTTTATGTCCCTGTTATGGTTTGTGCATTCTCATAGTCAAAACACTATAACTGACTTGAGAGTAAAGACGTTGCATGTATGGTTACTGGAATATATGAGGTATGATAAAAAATGTGGTGAACGTTTAATTTCCAAAAAAAAATACAGTAAAAGACACATTGCAAGTAGTCCCTCTCTAAACACTCCCCGTTTGTACACAACTGCCCCTTTGTTCTGTCACTTTCCAAAGCAGTCGTGGAAGTACTATGAGTGTCTTTAGTTATGTTGTCATAGCTGCCTCTGTGTCCTGAATTGATATAAAACATTACTTTTCTTGGTCATTTTGACTTTGGTGAAGAGCCAGAAGTCTCACAGTTCCAGATCTAGTGAATAAAGTGGATGAGGAAGCATTGCAATGTTACAAACCTGCTTTGGCACTTGGCACTAGCATGCACCTTATTTTAATCATAACTCGTAGAGAAACTCATGAAAGAGGACTTTCAGAACTGCTTCAAGAAAGTGGCAAGAATGCTGGGATAAGTGTGCTAGAATCAAGGGGGAGTATTTTGAGGGGGACTAATGGCAATGTGTATTTTGCCATAATACAATTTTAAATGTTCACCATATATTTTGGTCACCCATGTACATTTCAAATACTGTAGAAAGGGACCCATTTTAAGATTTCTTTTCATAGGAAACAGATTTTAGGAAGCAAAGTCTTTTGTTCTTAATGTAATTTTTTAAAGTAAAGACTGAAAAATGATGTGGAAAGTCTTCCATATTAATCTGTTTTTCATTACTGTAATAAAATATCTGAGGCAGGGTAACTTTATTTTCAAAAGGTTTATTTAGTTCACAGTTTTGTAGGCAGAAAGTGCTAGATTGGTCTCCCACTGGTTCAGCCTCTGGTGAGGGCCAAAGGCTATGGTGTCATAATAGTGGGACCATGTATAGGAGGAAGAGGTCACATGTTGAGACAGGAAGGTAGAGAGAGATTCAGGGGTCAGGCTAAGGCTTTTGTAGGGATTCATTATCACCAGAACTCACTCTAGGAAAACAGCATTTCCTTTCCAAGGGCAGAATCCCCAGTGACCTAAGGATGTGCCCTGAAGGCCCCCTTCTTTAAAGTTCCCATATTGCCACATTGAGACCAAGAATTCAACAAACGAATCTTTGGGGAACAAACCACATCCAAACCACAGCAACATCTAATGATAAGGGTAAACTAAGGTGAAGATAGGTCAAGCAGAGAACTGAGAGCAAATAAACCTTTATAAAACCTGTGGAGAGTGGAAAAGAATAAAACTGACAACCAGAATTATCCAAAAATCTGTAATGTAGAGGTTAAATATGAGAAAGTATTTTAGGGTACAGATAAGAAGACAAGAGGATAGAGATAAAATGGAAAACAATATGTGCAACTAATATGTAAATAAGTATGACTAAATAAACAGGACAAAAATAAGAAAAATATTAGAAAAAAATATCTTTTTCTCAACCAGTACCAGAAAAATTTAGAAGAAACAAGAACCCAGACTTATCTTGGCTAAAGTTGGTAATAGAAGGGAGGAAAGGAGGAAAGGAGAAAGAAGATCATACATGTATTCAGGCTGAGGAGGATAGTGAATAAGAACAACAAAGCCAAGTCCAAGTGAGTACTAATATGAAAATGTAAACAATGTCCCCTCTTGAAACCTCTCCTGCCAATGAGAAATGAGCAAATATTTATTTTAGGAAAGTATGTCTATGAAAGTACTACTAAATCAAACCTGAGCCTGGAAAAATGAAAAAGAATAATAGCAAAGTTTCTCACTTTCTTGGAGAGTTCAAACAATATTAGGTGTTGAGGGGGGCCAAGGATCTGAGTCTGAGTTTCACTATGTGATAAAGGCAGGGTTGGGCTGTAGGAAGGGGTTGGCGACAGAGATTAGATAAAAGTAAGTCCCCAATATTTACCACCACAAAGGGCACCACACCTGTTCTAGGACTGAGAAGTAGTGTCTTGGGCCTTTGGGGGGCTGGAAAGCCCACATCACAGATCACATTGGGACATGTGCTCTAGGAGTGCGGGAGAGGTGAGATTTCCAGCTAAGCCAGGGCACCTCTTTCCTCGGGCATCCTGGACCTCTACCGAGCAAGGCCTATGACACACATACTACTGCTTTCCAGGGGCCACCCATCTAAGGCAGGAGACACACGTAACAATATAACCTGGGGTGCCATAGATAGAGAAGAAAGATCATTGCTAACCCAGGAAGGGAAGTCTGGAAAGGTTTTGTAGAGATGGAAATATTTGACCTGGATCTTTAAAGATGAATCAGATTTCCCTAGGTGTTGAAGGAAGATGAAGGACACTGTGATGGAGGTGGTGATTGTGGTGTGTGTGTGTGCGCGCGTGTAGGAGTAGAAGAGAAGCACAAATCAGGGAAAAGCATAGGAGCTTCTGGAAACAGTAAATGGTGCAGATGGGCCAGAGTATTGGTGCCTGAGAGTGATGTGGAACTTGAAAATTCACCCCCGAAAGGCAGGCAGCTAAATGCTGAATATGAGCAAGTAGAAAACAATCCCATCCACAGGGCACTGTTTAATTAAATATACATATACAGATGACATTAAAACACTTCATGGTCCTTGCAATAGGGCTCTATTAACTAGCTGACAGTAGTGCCAAAATCTTTATAGATATGCTGAAAGCGAGCTATTCAAGTGATAAGCATTGATGGAACCATAAAGTTCTACCTGCGAACCATTACATAATCCCGTGTATTGACCTTAGTCTGATGATAACAGTGGGGAGGAGAGGACCAAGGATTGGTATTTTGGAGTGCTGCTTCTACTCACTCATTTGTTCATTAACTCAGCAAACATTGATTGAGTATTTTCCTTGAGATTAGAGGTGAGAATTGCAGATATGAGTAAAGCAGATGTTTGCTGTCAAGGAACTTTCAGTCTAATAGCGAAGACAGACAGGTCAGTAAGCGTGTGCCTTACAATGGGACAGGTGCCCCGAAACAGAGTCTGTACACAGAGAGCACAATGGGGCTGGGAGCCGGACAGAAGAATACAGCAGGGCAGGGGAAAGAGGCCACTGAAGGGGGTCTCCTAGGGGAGGTGGCACTTGAGATGGCTGAGTTGGAACGACAGGCATTCATGGAGAGGGAGCCAAGAAAGGGGAGGCCGCAGCGGCAAGGACACTTGGGGGCCACCACAAGCTTTTCTTGAACAAAACATGAAGGAGGGGTCTTTTTAATTTGCAAAGCATTCACAGTTGGTCAAGCTGTATGATTACCTGGCTGCCTGCCAGAGAAACCCATGTGTGCATGCTTTTCAGCCTGCTGTGGGGCTTAGTCAGGCGGCAAGTATTTATTGTGCGCCCATTATGTATGTACGCCGTAGTAGGCACATAAGGAAGAAAGGCAAGAAGAAAAAGAGCAGGAACTCAAATATTGTGAAAAATGGAGCATTTCGTGTTGAGTGCTGGTTACAATTGTGGCTTCATCTGACCCACCGTGAGCAGAGACAATGCAGCTATTGTTGTGGCAGCCAGCTCTGCGTCTCATGGCCAGCGCTGCCCGCCTGCCTGCCCTCTGTGCCCTGGTGCTGTGGGTCTCACCACTCATTTGCATAAAGCCTCTTGATTGGGATCACATCTTCCCATTACCTTAATAAACAATTGTCATTGCATCAAAAGAGGCACTGGAGATCTTCCCTTTGCAGCTGCTCCTCTTCCAGCAAAGTGACCAGAAGTCACAGGGGACAAGCAGAATCAGCAGCCTGTGCTGTTTCTCTACCCAAGAGTTTCCACTTCTGTGGTGCCACTTCCCTGTGGCATTTTGGGGGAGAACAGGGATGTAAAAGAAGGGACCCTGGGAAGCAAGGCCGTGAACAGAATGGCTGGTGATGGTAAACGTCATCATTATGTCAAGAGCTAACTGACTTCAGTGCTAGGTACTTTTTGAAAAACACTAATTACAAATGATTATCTTACGCTCTCCTTCAGCCCTGACTGCTATTCCTCAGTCTACCCAGCTCTCACATCAGTGTTTAGACAAACAAACCCCACCCTCCTGCCATTGCTTCAGACCACAGCCTATTTCTTTCTTTCCATTCACCGCTAGATTTCTTGGAAAAGTTATCTCTACTTCCTGACATCCATAGGATATGATTTTGTGTCTATGATCGTCATTAACCAAAAAGTAGACACAGAAAAAAGTCCACTCTTTATGTCTCTCCTTGTGGTTTTTATATGGGAAAGTAGCACCAGGAAAACATATTCTGGTGGATGGCTTGAGATATTTTGGGGCTTCAATCTTGGAAGCTCTAGGGGTACCCTTACACAATGAATTAGAATTCCAAACCTCAAAGAGATGCCCATGGTGAGACTTCAGCCCTAAGTCCCCATAAGTGAGTGAGGATGCTAGTTTGGGGCAACACCCCTTAAACCATATAATGGGAAAGATAAATGAAACTCAGACACTAAGACCTTAGCTTAATTCTGTAGCATAAAACTTTGTTTTTATAAGCAAATTGTCTAGAGATAGGTAAAATAGATAACAAGAAAAGTAATATGTTGTAATATTTAACATTTAAAGTAAAATGTTTTTAACAATTAATATATGGAAATGTTCTCATTATAGCTCTTGTCAATTGTGCTCAGTGTTAGGTTCTCGGTGTCAAGAGGGGCACTGACAAACTGGGGCAGTATCCAGACCCTTTGCACGCATCCTTGTTTGTCAGGGTTCTAGGCATCCTCACTGAAGAACCAGGCAAGTGATGTAGGTCTAGAACGCAGCAGCAGAAGCTAGATCTGTCTTTGGTGAAGAGTATGTCCCCAGACTACAAGAAGCTGGCTGTATATTTCCCACTCCCCAGCTCAACTCCAGCTGTCACTAAAGGACAATAGAGCATCAAAGAAAGAGATCCTTGAATCTCAAGGAGTCTTTGTTTTTATAAAGAAAAATTCTTTCCCTTCTAATAAAAGGGAAAACAAGGAAGGGGAAGGCAGAGAAGGTGACAGGGATATTTCCTCCAACTCAAGCAATTCTGGCATGATTTCTTTATATCTTTAACTCAGTGTCTCCTGCTGTCCTCAGCCACTCCAAATGCCCTTCCTGGTGCCTCACTTAATCTGCCTCCTAAGAATTTCATTCTCTACATCATTGATTTCTCCAATCAGAATTTCAGGGCCAGTGAGATGGCTCAGCAGTGTAAGTGCCTGCCTAGCAAGCGCGAGGGCCCGAGTTTGACTCCCAGAACCCCCATACGAAGAAAGGGCCGGTGATATCGCTCAGCGGCACAGGCTGGCGCGCGAGGTCCTAAGGTCGACCCCTGGTACCCACAAAAAAGAAAAAAGAATTCAGTGATCAGTTACCAATTGCCAAACACACACACACACATCAACACATCAAACATTGATTAACTGAGCGATGGCAAGTAGAGGGAAGACTAATGCTATATCTTTATCCAAATGAGAAGATTCTACCTAATTCTCCTTGTGGTAAAGGGGTTCGTTGATGGAGGTTTTAAGATCATATGAGGAAAAGAATGTGTAGAAACTGAGAACATGAATAGATTTATAGGAGAGTACTTTGAACTCATTTTGTGTGTTAAAAAAGGGCAGGGCCGGTGAGATGGCTCAGCGGCTTAAGCGCCTGCCTGGCAAGCGTGAGGGCCCGAGTTCGACTCCCGGAGCCCACATACGAAAAAGGGGCCGGTGATATCGCTCAGCGGCACGGGCGCCTGCTGGTGCACGAGGTCCTGAGGTCGACCCCCCGGTACCCACAAAAAAAAAAAGGGCATAAAAGGTAATAGATAATGGGGGTACTACCAGATGGTTAAGTTTTTTTGGAGGCAAGGACCACATGTGTTGTATTTTACTTCATGAATACATATTTTAACATCTAGAAAAATATCCGGTCTATAGTTTAATCACCACAAATTAGTTTTATTTAACAGGGATTATTACATTCTTATGTGTTCCTTTGTCTAGATAGTCAGTGATCATCATTATTATTATTGTTATTATTATTATTATTACTATTTTGAATCTCCCACTTCCCATATCCCATCAGGATCGTGGAGATGAAAAATACCGTGGATATTTTCGATGGGAAGAGGTGTAGATCACCTTAGCTTTATCTGTGTGGTTCTCAAAAATTAAATGGCATTTCTAAACTACATCCTCTTCTCCTGCAACAGAGGCAGGGTTTAATGGCCTTAGCTCCACCTGTGAGCTTGCATGCCTGAGCATTATTTCCACCCCGTCTTCCTTACATCCCATTTCTGCTTCTTCTCCATTTCCTTTTGTGATGCTTCCTCTCCATCTCCTTTCTTGAAGCTTCCCAAACTCAGTATTGGAGTTCCTAAGGTCTTGGTCCTAATCCCACTTCTCCTTTACCTCCACCTGTCTTTTGAAATGACCAGGCCATTTGCATGGTTTTAAACACCAAATACGTGCTGCTGACTCTCAAATAACTGCCTCCAGCCTTGACCTACCTCCTAGACTCCAAATCTGTAGACCCAATCCCTCACTGGGGATTTTTACCCCAATATCATAGAGGTAAAACAAATAGAAGATTTTAGTATGCTCAAAATGCACTCTTTTTATCATCACACACTAATTCTGTTCCTAGTCTTCCCTGGGTTCATTTATTGTCCCATGTAGTCTGTACACATATTGAAATATTATAAAATCACCCACCTGACTGTTCAAGCCACAAAGCTACCTTTGGAGCCCAACCCACTTTCTTACTCTCCACCTCCAACTCATGAGCTGGTGTAATTGTTTTGAGCTCAAAAATAAGTCTTGTATTTGTTGACTTTATCTCCAGTTCCACTCTGAACACACAAATCACCACCTCTTGTCAAAACCAAGGCAACAAATGTCTCTCTGCTATCAGTCTTTCCCCTCGAAGAGTTAGTCCACACATCAGCACCTAGGAAAACAAGAAATCCACTGTGTCAGTGCCCTCTGAGCCATTTGTTAGGTGTCAATACCATCACTCTTGGAATACAATGACAAGGCATCACTGTGACCTAGTAGGCTGACATGAATTGTCCCCTCCACACCTATCCAGAGGGGACATCTGGAATCTGATGCTTCCTGTATTTAATATTGGAGTTCCTCAGGTCTTGGTCCTAATCCCACTTCTCCTTTACCTCCATCTGTCTTTCTAAATGACCAGGCCTTTTGCATGGTTTTAAACACCAAATACATGCTGCTGACTCCCAAATACCTGCCTCCAGCCTTGACCTATCTCCTACTGGGTGTTTTTACCCCAATATTGTAGAGGTAAAACAAATAGAAGATTTTAGTATGTTCAAAATGCAGATTCACTCTCTGGCCTCTCCCAGCTACCTCTCCAGCCTCCCCTGGAGCCCCACACACTGCGTGCTGGGCCATCTGATGGTTCCTGAGACATGACCCAAGCTCTCCTGTCCTTCAAACTGGAAAACAGAAACAGTACTTCTGTGCTGGAATGCTCTTCCCTCTGCCACTTTCTGGGGTTTTTTGTTTGTTTGTTTGTTTGTTTCCTGGCTTGCTTTTGTTTTGTTTTTGAGACATGGTCTCCCTAAGTTGAGCTAAGTAAGTTGAGTCTGATCTCAAGCTCATGATTCTTCTGCCTCAGCTTCCCGAGTTCTGGGAGTATAGGCGTGCACCACTATGTCCAGCTTGTTTTGACATATGACGCATACCTACATATCTTTTACCAAAAGGTAATAACCTCTTGACATTTTTCATAGAATTTTAACATTTTAAAAAAAGAGAAATACGTAAAGTCCTCTTGTTCTCATTCATTCTTTTCTCTTCCTTCTTACTGTGAGTGAGAAATGGGTGTTGCTAGTTCCCAACCCTGCATCCAAGTCTCCCTTTCTTTCTAACACAACCTTGACTTTGGTATGGCATTCACACATTTCCCACCTCCACCCTTTGCGCCAAAGCCCTGACGTACATAAGCAGAAGCCAACTGCACCCCAACTATGACTGCTCATCCAGCAGGGAATGGTATGCCTCCAGGAAGTCCCTGTGCTTGCTGTTCCACCATTAGAGGGTTGCTCTCAGAGAGCCGGGGTGGGACTAGAAGAGCCAGGGTATATGAATTTTCCTTCTGGTGCCAAGACACATACTAAATGACATTCTTGTTTGCTCAGTCTTTATTATCTGTCATCTTATCTTACATAGTTGTCTGCTCTTAACTAAAACCATCATATCATAGAAAGAAGGAAACTGGATTTCCTAAATGTCCCCACACCTCTTTGCCAACACAACAAAACTGGTATCTATAGCTAATCATTTTGGTTAGTGCATTATTTTCTAAACTCCATGTTACAAAAGACTTACACAGGTCTAAGTCCGTATTCAAATAGAAGATGTTTAAACTAACAACTCTGAACTGACCTCTCTGTTTCTCCTCTCTGCTTGTAGGTTGCAGCATGTTTACTTTCCTGACATCTGTCACCGCGGCTCTCAGTGGCCTCCTGGTAGGTTACGAACTTGGGCTCATCTCAGGGGCTCTTCTCCAGATCAGAACCCTGTTGGCCTTGACCTGTCATGAACAGGAAATGATTGTGAGCTCCCTGCTCATTGGAGCCTTCCTCGCCTCTCTCACTGGAGGGGTTCTGATAGACAGATATGGACGAAGGACTGCAATCATTGTGTCGTCTTGTCTCCTCGGACTTGGAAGCTTAGTCTTGATCCTCAGTTTGTCCTACACAATTCTCATCATGGGACGCATTGCCATTGGAGTCTCCATTTCCCTCTCTTCCATTGCTACCTGTGTCTACATTGCTGAGATTGCTCCGCCACACAGAAGAGGTCTCCTTGTGTCACTGAATGAGTTGATGATTGTCATCGGCATTCTTTTTGCCTATATTTCAAATTATGCATTTGCCAGTGTCTCCCATGGCTGGAAGTATATGTTTGGTCTTGTGATTCCCTTAGGAATTTTGCAAGCAATCGCAATGTACTTTCTCCCTCCGAGCCCTCGATTTCTGGTGATGAAAGGGAAAGAGGAAGCTGCTAGCAAGGTTCTTGGAAGATTAAGAGCAATCTCAGACACAACTGAAGAGCTCACTGTGATAAAGTCTTCCTTGAAAGATGAGTATCAGTACACTTTTTGGGATCTGTTTCGGACCAAGGACAATATCAGGACTCGAATAATAATAGGTCTAACACTGGTATTTTTTGTACAAGTCACTGGACAGCCAAACATATTATTTTATGCCTCAACTGTTTTGAAGTCTGTTGGCTTTGAAAGTAATGAGGCAGCCAGCCTGGCTTCCACTGGGGTTGGGGTGGTCAAGGTTGTGAGCACCATCCCAGCCACTCTTCTTGTAGACCACGTTGGCAGTAAAACCTTCCTCTGCATTGGTTCGTCTGTGATGGCAGCTTCATTGCTGACTATGGGTATTGTGAATCTTAACATTCATATGAATTTCACCAATATCTGCAGAAGCCATAGCCCTGTTAACCAGTCCTTGGATGAGCCTGTGCTTTATGGAGCAGGAAACCTATCAGCCAGCAACAATATTCTCAGAGAGCACTTTAAAGAAATCACTTCCCAAAGGAGGGGCTCACTCATGCCCATAGGAAATGACATGGATAAGAAAGGGGAGATGACCTCCACCTTCTTACCAAATGCTGGACTACACCAAACTGAATACCAAATAGCCACAGACCCTGAGGAAGTCCCAGCTTCTTTGAAATGGCTGTCTTTAGCCAGCTTGCTTGTTTATGTTGCTGCTTTTTCAATTGGTCTAGGACCAAGTAAGTACTCTTTCTTTATTCTCTTCCTCTCTTCCCTATGAATTCTGTTGTACCATTTTTGACCAGAACATTCTACTGCAGTAGGGCCTTATTCCATTTAAGTACTAGAAGCAAGATGAGTATAATAATGATCATTAGATGTTTCTGCTAATGTGGAAAATGTGCTTAACTTACTTGCTTCTGAAAAGCTCAGCACTGGTATTCAATTGAAGGATAAGTTTCCCATTATATGTCATTTGAAGATACAATCAGATGAATCAGAGCTGGCAAGAAATTTATTTATTGCTCAAGGGCATTATATTGTTTCATGAAACCAAAGTTTGCTGGGGTTGCATTTTCCTCTATGCCATTCCTGAGTTTCTTTATAGGTAAAAAAAAAAAAAAAAATCAAGTGTTTAGTTTTTCTTAAAGATATGATAATGGATGTGCCATGAAGAAAGGGATTATGAGTTGGATGCATTATTTCTTTGGGTAAATTTTACTCTAGTACCCTTCCAGGACCCGTCTCTCTCATGCATTAAACAAGAGGACTGGAGTCTAGTTAGTTACTTCTAACACAATGATCTATTTCTAGTTCCATGACCAAGTTTAAATACTTCTATTGAGCAAAATCAATTAGAGATGGGTCTGCTAGAATACGTTGTTTGTTGCAGTTCTATAGTCTTTTACACTCATGTTCACTGTCCAAACCTTCCTGTAAGATGGTTGGGAAGGTCTTTTCTATACCTCACTAGGAAAAACATGCTTAAAAATCAGTGACAGTCTTTCTACCACCCCACCTCTTAACCTCTTCCTTCTTTGCCTTCTTATTCCTCTCTCCCTTTTCCTCTTCTTGCTCAGGCCCTCCTCTCTGTTACAGAATTAGTTTGGAAACTTATCCACAAGGATCAAGAAGGCAAATAAATTGGCTCAAATAAAGGGAAGCATTGGAGGTTCTGGACAAATATGAACACAAAGGCTGTGTTGAAGAGGGCACCTAGTACCAGGTGCTGGATAGCGATTCTGGAAAGACGGTCACATAAGGGCTTGTTCTAGTCATCAGTACTAGCTTATTATGTACATTCAGGAGATATGTATCAAATGACTCATTTTTTAAATAACCAAGAACCATACTCATGCTGGGAAAATAGTAATGAACAAGGCAGGCTCTGTTCCTGTATTCAAGGAGAATATGGTGGAATAAATGAGCTACATTCCCTGCATCAGCTTCTTGCTGCTCAGCAATGGTTAGGATTTGTTGGTTGCCCAATCTCCGTTAATTGGTGACTAGACTTACATGTGTTGATGTAAGTCTCCTCCCCCAACCCTACCTTCTCATAGTTCAACTTCCATGCCCACATCTAAAGTATCAGTTTCTAGATAGCAATTGTTCAAATTCCATATATGAGGGGAGACCTAATGGACCCTGCTCTTTGCTGTGTTGAGTCAGAGGTGGCAGCTCGGGCTTAATCAGCTGTGGCAAGGTTGGGTCATACATTCCAAAACACGGATGACTAAAAGCTGGCTGTCCTCTAGCCCCTTGAGTAGATGTATTTCCCCATAAAAATGTGTGCGAGGGTAGGTGGGGCAAACGTTACCATTCCATCGGCCTCATATTGTTATGGCTTGTTCCTGTACCTTGATCCTACTAATTAAGTCTTAATAATATTTATCATTAATGAACAGTATCTTGAAAACAAGTTGCTACTATCATCAGGATTCAATTATCTTGGGTGTACACCTGTGAGAAGCTCATGTGGCTATGCTGATGCTTTGATGACATTTGATTAAGCATCTTGTTTACATTTTATTTCAAGAAATGTTTCATAGTGTATCGGAAAGGCTAGGTGTGGGTACTATCTTTTATTTAGGAACAACTTGATCTTGTTTGTGGAACTTTTGTATAGAAATAAGTCCAGCAGGTTTTGTTCATTTTATAAATTTCAAGTGTACTCATCACTACCTTAATTTCCTTTGCCAGAATCCTTTTTCCCCTCTATGTTCATGATAAAAAAAAATTTCCTTTGTATATCAATTTTCTTTATCTAATCTTTTGAAATATCAAGAATCTACTAAGAATCTAAGAAAAAGTTAGCAGAAGGAAAGAGATCCCTTCTAGGATTTAATTCAGAGAACCATAAGGTTGAAAGAGTTTATGTTACGGCACATATCATAAAAGACATTGACCTAAACTTCCAGAATAAACATATTTATAGTTAGAATATTTTTACCTTCATGCCACCATTTTTTCTTTAGTTTTTTGAAAAATGTAGTAAATCCTTCAGTATATTACACATCATTGATATCTGATTGTATTGGAATTACCCTTTTCCAAAAACCCAGTTTGATTTTGGAAATAATTACTGGAGGCTGATATCTACCTTCTAGGATTCCTTAAATAACATTATTCTCTAATTCTTTTAAAATATAATTTAAGCTTAGATTCAACTGGTGTTTATGGGCAGCTATTATGTCAAACACAAGAATAGGCGATCTTGTTTTGGTCTAAATAGAAGTCCTAATGTGTTAGCTTTCCATTGCTGTGACAAAATACCTGAGACAATCAAGTTAAAGGAGAAAAGATTTATTTTGGCTCATGTTTTCAGAGGTTTCAGTCTGTGGTCTCTTGACTCTCTTGTCTTTGGGCCTATAGTGAGGCAGTACATCATGATGAGAAAGTGTGTAGTAGAGGAAACTGTTCACCTCATGGTGGTTGGGAAGCACAGGGAGAGAAAGGAAAGAAAAAGCCAAGGTTTCAGCATCACTTTAAAGGGCAGGTCCCCAATGATGTAATTTCCTTCCACTAGGCTCCACTAGTGCCAGGGCTGGGGACCACACCTGTAACATCTGCGCCATTGGGGGCACTCCAGATCTAAAAAATAGCAGTTAATTATTTTTAGTTCAGTCCTCTTCTTGAAGAGACATTAGATGTAAGAACAAATAACAGTAGTGTATATTTTGTCCATCAGTTCTGTACTTTTTTTTTTGTAGGTACCGGGGGGTCAAACTCAGGATCTCGTGCACCAGCAGGTGCCCATGCCGCTGAGCGATATCACCGGCCCTTTTTTTTTGTATGTGGGTACCGGGAGTCAAACTCAGGACCTTGCGCTTGCTGGGCAGGCACTTATGCTGCTGAGCCATCTCACCGGCCCAGTTCTGTACTTTTAAATGGGCCATTCTGTACTTTGCGGCAAGGTAGAGACATAGTTTCTCTTTTTCCAAAGTTGTTCCAGATAAATGAGCATATACTTTTTATAAGGCTGAGCTCTAGGAAAAATGAGAAGGAGAATAATAAGCTTTTGATGTCCATTTACTTGAACAACTGAACTTGATTAAGGAAATGTTGAATGCATGGATTGGTTAGAATTCAAGCTCAGCTGATGTAACAGGGACCAAAATAACAATGTCTTATGTAAGTTAGGTGTTTCTTTTTCTCTCACTTAACAGTTGGAGATGGGTAGTTCTGGGTGCTAAGGAGATGCCCTGGGTCAGGCATCAGAAGCCTGTAGTTTTCCCAGACTTTATGTAGGCCAGTACTTTAATACTGGTTCCTAATCTATCATGATGACTATTTTAAATACTAAGATGCATTTTTAATGTTATTATCCTTTACTAATAGCCAATGGTCCCTCGAGAATAAGTACAATGCACAAAGTGCCGTCAATTCAAGGGAGGTTGGGGAGATAAAGGCCTGGGTAATCTGTAACAGTGTGAGTAATGGCACCAGCAGCAGAACCACTGTGGGTGACCTAGGCAAGGAATTTCATATAGAAATTAGACATCAAACAATTGTGCAAGAATCTGAGGAAGCAAAAGTAAAGGAAAACCCACTGATCAGGGCCACAGAAGGAGGCTGGTGGAAGGATGTCTGTGGAAAGATGTTGACTGTGCATCTGATTGTGGCCTGGAGTCTCTGCAGGGTGGAGGAAGAGCTGGACTCAAACTAGAGGGAAATCCACGGGAACCGAAGTCCATGAGAAGAAACTGCAGCCTGTGTCAGGTCTGGGCATGCATGCAGGCCACCTGCAGGAAAATGTCTGTCCTTCTTCAGGAACTCTGACAGTGTTCCTGGGACTTGGAAAAGTTGTAGGAGGAAATCTGGCTAAACTTATTGCTCTCCCCTCCCCCTACTGACAAGGTGAGCCAGAGGTCAGTAACATGGTGTGCAAGCCACAGTGGTGCCATCAACCAGCAGGCACAGGGCTGATGTGTCCCACGGGACCTCCGAGCTCATGCAGGTTTCTCTTCCTGACAACCCTCACCCAGAAGTGTGCAAGAAGGGAATTCTGGGATACATTCCCAGCTTAAAGTGACACAGCACAAAGCTGCTGCAGTGATAAACTGTGGATTCAGATAAAATAGATATGAACATGGAAAAATACATTTCAAAAGATTAAGGGCCTGAATTAAATCTTCAGTTGCAGTGATAGAAAATGTTTTTTAAATTAAAATGTTAATTATGGAAAAGTATGAGTAGCTTCCATTGCATCCACTTCCAAAAAAAGGTGAGATCATGTTATTAATGTCTCTTGAGTTTGTTTCTTTAGCTATGAAACCAAAAATCACTCTTAGGCTAATGCACTGAAAAGGCATTCATGTTTGTTTTCTCAGGAACATTAATTATCTCCCTTGAGCTGGTGATTCTCACTTATCTCCAGTTCCATCGTCTCACCTGACTCAGTTCCTTTTTTTCCCCAGTGAGTATGAGACTTTTCCACTTCGATGCATCACTGTCAGCCAAACAAACAAGCCCAGGTCTGAGTTCTCTTTTGCCTTACACCAGGGTGCCTTACCACTTCCCTTCCTTTCCCATTTCCATGGGCCACTCCGCTAGCCACTCAGGGCTGATGCTCTGGGGCCTTTTCTCAACCCAGTCAGTGGACAGTCCTGGATTTTCCCTAGCAAATGACTCCTGTGTTTACTGTTTCCTTCCTACCTCTGCCGTCTTAATAGCGTTATGTTCTCATGTCTAGGTTACTGGGAGACCCTTGCAACAGTCCTCTTCCACCCCGGGCCCTTCTCATGCCCATCCATCCTTCATACCAGTGTTGATTAAATATCATTTTCCTCATATCGGTCATGCTCCCAAATCTTCCATACCTTCGTACTTTTTACCACATAAGAGAAGTCAAATGCCTTTTAAAATGAAAAAAATTTTAAATTATTTAGTCAATATTTTCCTTTTATAGAAAACAAATAAGCTGCAAAGACTAAAGTCACACAGTCTGAAGTCACAATTCCTTGCCTGTCACCCATCTTTGAGGGAACAACTGTGTCTGGTTTTCAAGGCCCTCCTTCATCTCATTCAGTTTTACCAGTGCATCCTTGCACTATTTACATCGTGGTCTTTGGAGTCGTGCTCTAGCAGCACCACTGACATAGAGGTGCATCCAGATGTTGCAGCGTATATTCAGTGAATGATGAGCCAGACATGCAAAATGGCCTATCTGGACTTCTTTATTTTTCACTGTGCCACCCCGTGGTCAATAAACACAATGCACTATTGCAATACGTTACTTCCCTCTCTGCCCAAATCCTTCGTCTCTGAACCTTCATAAAAACCTTTCTCCTCTGTGAATCCACTGCCTTTCTTAGAGGGCGTCATTTGTATGAGCTAGTAGTGTATTTCTAGCCTACAGTTATTCAGTTCTGGGCTACAAGGATCCTGAGTTAAAAATTAGTAAACCTAGTTTCTAATTCCAGCTCTTGAACTTACTGGCTATGTGACCTTAAGTCATCGCTCTTCTCTAAGGTGTTTCCCGTCTATGCAATGGGCATAACAGTGCCAGTTCTGTCTTCTAGAGCGGGTCCATGTCAAATGAGCCAATGTGTGTAAGTGCTTTGCATGTGTAGAGCATGATGTCAATGAGCTACAGCTCAGTCCTTAATGACACCCGTGTTCCTTCTTCTGTATGTTTGTTTTGGTTTATGAACTAGAATATAGTTACTAGATTATAAACTCTTTGAGGGAAGAAACCACATTTCATGTGTTCATTTTGTTTCCTTAAAAGCAAGCACTGTGTAAGTCTGTTTAAAAATCATCCTGGGTTACATTTGGGTTGCTAAGAGGGTGAGGGAAAAAGACTTTAAAAATACGACACAGATACAGAAAAGACCTAAGCGTGCTTCTTAACTTGGGTGGGTGAAGAACCCAGTAAGCTGGAAATGCTGGGCTCCCAAGGAAGCCCTGCTGCTGCCAGACACCATCATGAGGGGTGTGCAGAACAAACCATCACTCGAACCTGATTTCTAAAAATCTCTCTCTGTCTTTGTAAGAAAAATGCAGGGAGATAGTGGTACTCAGAAGCAGCTATCAGCAGGCATGTAGGGCATTTCTTTGTTAAGTCATAACTATTTGGATACAGTATCTGAAAGTTGTCCTTGATTTTTTGAGACAATTTTGCTTTTTGCCACAACCACAACATTGAGGAGAGAGTCTTTTTGAGAATTTCTTAGACCAAAAGTAATACTAGGCTGATGGAAAAATCTCAGGATTGAAGGCAATTGGAGTGTGAGAAAGGAAATAATTCTTTCATACTATGGTTTGTCCAACTGACAATTACAGTTCCATAGACCGACCTGGGTGTTCACATGCAAACCTGGGTCAGCCCATTGAAGGCAAATATCTGAATCGCCCTCTCTAAAGAAAACAGTTATTTCTCACTGTGGCATAGGACTACGTGTTTTAAGGAGGATCTGAATAATTGTCCTTTTTTGCCTCCTGACAAAAGTCAGTCATTTATGTCTATATTCATGTTGTAGTTATTTTTCTTCCCTAAAGAAAACATACTATAGGAATTGCATTTCAACCCTCAAAATTATATTATAGGGCATTGTTATAAACTGTAGGAACTGCTGGAGTTTAAACAAGATTTTTATTAGGAGCAAGCTTTTCATACCAGATGTTTGAATGCATTATAACACTTATTAACCTGATGTGATTATTCCTTAGGTATTTCATTTAGAGAAGTTATTGCTTGTAATACAAACAAATCCTTTGTGCAAATAGAGGTATAAAAGGAAACGTATTTGCTGCTCTAGAGTAACATGGAAAGGAAAATTAAACCATCCTTATTAAATCTCCTTAAATATGGGTTGGCTTAAAACAACATTCTTTAATCGCATTAGATCACAGCGTGGTTTTCTTCTGCCAGGAACGTGTTTCTGTTCCTCCTAGGTTAAAGTGTATGCCCTACATCATTTCATTTCCGCTCTTCTGTTTCTCTAACTATAAAAATAACAAGCTTGCTCTAGGTTCCAGAATTTAGGAGGGGATATAAATATGGTACCAAGGAATCCAATATATTTTATGCATTTAAAATATGGTTCTAAGGAGTCCCTTAGCTTTGATAGCCTGCTGAAGGCACTTATGGCCCACAAGTGGGTAATAGCCCCTGTCTTCCATTTCTCTGTAACTAAAATTAAAACTCTTCTGTCAGACAAAATCAGGACAGTGCTCCACTGCTGTTATTAGGGACTCTTACTAAATATTCTGTTCTCCACACCTCATCTTTCACTTTAACATAGGTTCAAAATCTTAGCCTGACTCTGCACTGTGTTTCTGGGCTCCTTTCAATAGCTAAGATGTTTTCAGCATAAAATCACAGATTCTTAATATTTTGAGGACACAGAGTACATGAAAATGTCTCTTCTACTCATACCTCACAAGTAAGTAAAGATGAGCCAAAACCCAAGGCCTAATGCTATTATCTCATGAGTTCCTTTGAGGTGATGCATGTGTAGAAATCCAGCTCTCCTTAAAATAGACACTGTAACTCAGAAAAATGTTTGGGGCTCTTCTTTCCACTATAATTATTGAACTTTTTTAGTCTAAAAATTCGTGTGTCCATAAATTAATTTATTTTTTTAATTTTAAAGAGAAAAAACAGTAAAAACAATGATACAAAATTTCAAAACAAGATAGTAGGAGAGTAACAATGGTTAATACATTATATATTGTTATCTTCAAAGTAGTTGATCATATTACAAAATATGGGCATGAAAAATTGATCAAACAATATAGGCACACACATTTCTTTTCAATGAACTAATAGAAATTAGTAGTATAACTATCTTAACTATCTTGTTTATTTATTTATTTATTTTTCCTTCGCCCTTCCTTCTTTTCTTATTTCCCCCATCCCATTTCTCTTTCCTTTTGAACAGTTTCTTCCCATTTCATAATATCTATTGTACATTTTGGATCTTATTTACTCTTTCAGCTTCTTACACTAGGGAGACAATATGATGTTTACACATGTGAGTCTGATTTATTTCACTTATGAATATAGTCTCAAGTTGCATCCATTTACCTATAGAAGTCTCAAGTTTACCCTTCTTTATAGCTGAGTAGTACTCCATTGTATAACAATACCACATCTTTTTTATCCATTCTTTGGTTGATGGACATTTGGGTTGTTTCCAAGATTTAGCTATTACAAATTGTGCTGCTATAAACATGGGTGTGCGTATATCGCTGTGGTATGATGTTTTTAATTCTTCTGGGAAAATACCGAGAAGGGGAATAGCTGGGTGGAATGGGACCTATAATCCTAGTTTTTTGAGGAATCTCCACACTGACTTTCACAGTGGTTGTACCAGTCTACAGTCCTACCAACAGTGCAGAAGTGTTTCTTTTTCCCCATATCCCCTCCAGCATTTGTTATTTGTTGATTTCTTGACAATAGCCATTCTTTCTGGGGTGAGATGGAATGTTAGTGTTGTTTTAATTTGCATCTCTCAAATGACCAATGATGTTGAACATTTTTTCATATATTTATTTGCTATTTGTATTTCTTAATCTGAGAAGTGCATATTCATCTCAGATGCCCATTTTTGGATTGGGTCTTTGAATTTGAGGGGGTTCTGATATTTTTCAATTCTTTATATGTTCTAGATATAAGTCTTTTGTCTGAGGGACAGTTGGCTAAAATTTTTTCCCACTCTTCGGGTTGTCTTTTCACTCTGTTGGTAATTTCTTTTGATGTGCAATAGCTTTTTAATAAGATGAGATCCCAGTTGTTGATTTTTGAAGTATTTCCCATGCAGTTTGGGTTTTCTTCATGAAATCTCTGCCTACACCTATGTCTTCAAGATTTCTACCTTCTTTCTCTTCCAGTAGATTTAGTGTTTCTGTTTTAATATTTAGATCTTTGATCCATTTTGACTTTAGTTTAGTGCATGGTTATAGACATGTGTCTAGTTTTAGTCTTTGGCATGCAGAAAGCCAGTTTTTCCAGCACCATTTATTAAAGAGGCTATTTTTCTTCCAGTGAATATGTTTGGCCCCTTTGTCAAAGATAAGGTGGCTGAGTGTGTTTGAAGTTGTGTCTGCATCTTCTAAACTGTTCCACTGATCCTCAGGTCTTTTTTTTTTTTTTTGCAAGTATCATGCTTATTTTGTCACAGTAGCTTTGTAGTATAATTTCAGGTCAGGGATTGTGATGCCTCCTGCCTTGCCTTTGTTGCCCGGGATTGCCTTTGCTACTCTAGGTCTCTTCTGTTTCCAAATGAATTTTAGGAAGGTTTTCTCTAGTTCTGTAAGGTATGCTAATGGTATTTTGATCGGGACTGCATTAAATCTGTATGACACATAAATTAATTCATTAACTTCATCTTCCATTCCCCAATTAGCATTTTTTCATGATGAATAGATGGAGAAAATTTTCCCCAAGGTCACTGTCTAAGTTAGGTGATGAGATTGTGACTGTCATCCTTCAACTACGTTTGACTGACATATTCAGGTGGAACCTAACTCTGAAGACTGAATGGCAAAAGACACCACACAGTCTTGCCCCATCTCTTTCACCAACTCTGAAGACCAAAATAGGCAGGAGTGAGCACCATAGAGCGACCAAGAAGAGAAGATGGAGGGAGAAAGTAGTGGGGAGTCATCTCTTCACTTGCTCGCTCACTCACCCAGCAGGTGTGCATTGCTCACCCATGACATACAGGCCATGGAGCCAGGTGCCGAGATTCTGGGATGGATGGGAGAGAACCACACCTTGTCTTCATGAAGCTGGTGCTGCAAGTAAGCAAGAAGCAAGAAACTGAATACATATATAATGCAATGTCAGGAAAGGGAAGTGTTAAAATTTAGATGAAGACAAGAGTGACAAAGAAAAATAAGGGCAAGAAAAAAAGCGTGTTTGGAGGAAGGTTTCATTCAGTTATGATGGAGACAGAAAGTGTGTCTGAGCTCGTGACATTTGCATTAAGGCTTACTTGAAGAAAACACTGTGAAGATCTGGGACCTGAGGTTAAGTAGGGATAATAGTACGTCAAATGGCCTTGAGGAGGCCATGAGCTTAAAGGGTTAGGAGAACAGCAAGAACACCTGGTGAGCCTGTAGGAGAACAGCAAGAGTGTCTGGTGAGCCTGTACAACATAGTGCTAGGATTTGGATGAGGTTTTGAGCTCTAACTGCCTGGCCTTGAATCCCAGCTCCACAGTAAAAGACTTCGGACAAGTCAGTTAATATCTGAAAGTTTCAGTTTTTCCTAGAAAATGGGGGCCATAGTGTCTAATTCACCTTGTAATTATGGAGTTCAGTGAAGCAATCTGTATAATATCTCCTTAGCTTAGAGCCTGGTGTGCAGCATTGGCTCCATATTCTTAGTGATAAGAAGCATTAAACATCTGGCTCTAATCTAGACATGAGATAGTTCTGACTAAGCAGGCCTCTTGCTTAGGCATCTCAGGGACACACAGGATGTACTCCATGGCCTTATACTGCTTTATGATGCTATGGTCATCCCCCCTTCCTTTATAGACTATTCTAGTACTTAAAGCTGTAGAAATTGATTTGTGTCCTTCAGTAGTATGGTTCAATCCTCAATCACATACAGTCAAGAGGGTTTCCTAGGAAACCAGACAGGTTTTACAGAAAATCCTGAAGCTTTAATGAAAAGTAAAAGGTGTGATTTCAACTGAGAAACCCCCAAGTGTTCACTCTGCTGAGTTGTCAGTATCATCTTAGACCACATGTTCTGTGCTCGGATAAATGCCCTGTTTACTGTTACTTCCCTGAACCTAAAACAGACCCTGGAAGTTGGATGAATTTTCTTTTAAAAAATATAAAACTCTCTTACTTTCCATGATTAACAGGGAGCCCTTTAGTCTGCGGTTAGTATATCCAGATCTCCTCTGGAGTAAAGCAGACCCAACAACTAGGGAATAAAAGGTGAATGTGGTTTATGTGGAACCCCATACACATTTAGCTAAAAATTATATCTGAATAAAGCTACTTAATTGAGGATACATGACTATAGAAGGCTCGTGTTTTAAATTTACTAAAATTAAGGCCATTTAAAAAATATATGTTGTTAGAGGAAATGTTCATTTCCAAGTTTTTCTATTTTGTTCTCCAAGCTTCCCCTGAAAAAAAAGACTGAGACTCTTAATTCCACAGGATAATTACTCCAATCTTAACTTAGTAATCGAATGTATTTAAACTTCATTTTTTACAAAAAGATCTTTTTGAGGCAATTCCTTCATGGTTTTCCTAAGAGAAATGTGTAAAAATCTAATCCTGGAGTTTGCAAGGGACATGGTTTTCTACCTAATAAGTATTATTTGAGCTTATAGAAATATTTCAATGGATTAACGGGCTTAAAAATCACAGTAAAATTCCTCAGATGTGAATGGGCAACCCAAAGCTAATAATAGTAACAAAAGATCTTTGTAGAAAAATAATACCATAGTCACGAATAGTCAAATTATCAATAACTGTAAAGGGGCTAATATTTTACCCCACTTGCAAGTTAACAAGTTAGCCTGATGCAGTTTCATGGATGTTGATAAAAGACACAAGACTTCTTCATCAGAGACAAAGTGCAGTTTATTATTCACAATCGTAGCAAGAGCCAGAAGATCAATATTTGTGCTAGATCCCCAAGCCTCAATGCCCACAGGCCAGCATGAAGAGATTAGATAACCCCTGCACCTGGGTTTTATATATGAGAGGAACCCCAAGCATAGAGAACCCACATCTTAGAATAGACAGTAAACCAGCCTGATTTTTTCCCTGGAGGTAGACATGGTCTGTTATTTATTGGACTGCAAACAAGGTGGTCCTTTTCTCTAGAGGGGTACACTGTCTCTATCTTGTGTAACAGCCTCTAAAGACAGTCAAGGGCAAAAATGATCAGTGCCATTGCTTACAAGACATGTAGAAATGCCAGAGACTGTCGGGGATGGGGATGCATGCCTGTAATCCCAGCACTCTGGGAGGCTGAGGCAGGAGGTTTGCACGTTTGAGCCCAGCCTGAACAAGTCAGTGAGAGTCTCTGAAAATAAAAAAGATGCCGGAGAGGTAGCCTAGTGTGACCCCTGGGTTCAATCCCCAGTACCTCTCAATGAATGAGTGAATGAAGGAATGAACGAATGAAAAGAAAGAACTGACAAAGACTAATAGAGAATTGTTTCTCAACCCAAATATCCTAACACTCAGTTATCCTCTTTCCAGTCTTAAATGAGATTAAAATTTTTGCAAGCTCAACAATTGTGGAGCCTACCTTTTTGTTTTGTTTCGCTTTATAGAGTTGAAGCAGTCGTCTGGAGGATGTGTATCAGTAGGAAGTACAAGAGTCATCTGCCAAACATTGAAATTCAGACTTTATATCCTAACAGCTCTGGGTCTTCCAAAAAAGTTGTTCATGTGAGGTTTGTACAGCTAAAAAATATGACAGTTCCGGGGAGGTGGAACAGCAGGTTCTAATTTGGAAGTTGACTTAGCTGCTTCACTCCAAAACACGCTGAGTTTAAGATGAAGAGGCTTGCGTTCCAGAAGCACATTAAGTGTTTGAAAAGAGATT
Source organism: Erethizon dorsatum (assembly GCA_028451465.1). NCBI lineage: Eukaryota > Metazoa > Chordata > Mammalia > Rodentia > Erethizontidae > Erethizon > Erethizon dorsatum. The sequence goes on along the minus strand of CM051823.1, from coordinate 139,800,098 downwards.
TTTGTGCTCCACACATTTTTTTCCCTAGGTTCTAGGCCTCTAACAATCAGAACCATCACAGTCAAAGGCTCTTTAAGTGCTCATTTTCATTTACCACCATTCTTATGGGTTAATTATATGTCTTTAGAGAAAAGGCATGTTGCATAAATTATTTTTAAACAGAAGAATATCAAGTGTAGCCATTTACAATAATATTCACATAGTGGGTTTGTGCTTAAGTGTTCATACCTTTAAAATTTTCAAAAGCACATCTTTTGCTTTGAAATCTTGAAGTTTCCTTTATCACCACTATTGATATAATCACTACTCCTTTTCTCCAGTGAACTAGGTTAAATATCATTATGCTTGACCGAAGTGGACAATCATTTGATCCATTGGTGTTAGTCGTTACAATAATGCAAGGTATAAAAACATAGTATCCTCATAGTTCTGCGCTAACTTTGCCTCTGAACAACAGGAAATGATTAAAGAAATATGTGCATAACTAATGGAATCTTTTTTTCCTCTTTGGAGTTAGAGAATGCAGAAACAGTATCTAATAGAACCAGAGATTTTAACCCTGCGTTTTTGCGGCATGAGTAGAGCTAAGCATATAGAGAAATGGCTCTATCAACTCTGTCACCGTCGGCAACTGCTCACATAAGACATCAGTGTTCTACTTTCCTCTCCATCTAGTACTCCATCATATCCTCTGACCTTGAAAGTTATAAATACTGTGAAAGTTAAATATTACATTGTTTCTCTTATGTGAGAAACCCAAAATATAAATTAATTAAAGAATAAAATAGAGATGCTAGGAAACAGAGAGGCAGACTTTTTGGAGGAGGGAAAGGAGTGGGGGAAGGGGGGGAGGAGAGAGGGTAAAGGGGTAAAGGGACTGAAAATAATCAAAAATGATAAATATGTAGCAATCCACCAAAATGAATGTAACTATTATGTATCAAAATACACATAATAAAAAAGAAAATTATAGGGCCGGTGAGATGGCTCAGCGGCGTAAGCGCCTGCCTTGCAAGCGCGAGGGCCCGAGTTCGACTCTCGGAACCCACATACGAAAAAGGGGCCAGTGATATTGCTCAGCAGCACGGGCGCCTGCTGGCGCGCAAGGTCCTGAGGTCGACTCCCGGTACCCACAAAAAAAAAAAAAAAAGAAAATTATAATTATTGGGTGATACAGACATTAAAGAAGCAAACTAAGGTTTTAACACTAAATTAATAAACACAAGGAGTTATTTGTTACTTATTTTCCAAAACACGTTAAGAATTATTCCAAAGAACACTTGCAACATTAAAACTATAACACTTTCCCAACTGAAGCATCACTAATGAAAAAAGTACAATATAAAGTATTATATCTGAAGCCATCTTATTCAAGATGTAGTTCAAAATAGAAAAGATGAATTTCTTGTCCCTCCATTTTTTTGTTTATTTGTTTGTTTGTTTCTTATTTTAAAATTTAGCTCAGTGTTCTGCAAGTTGGGGTATGCATACTTTAGGAGGGTCACTTTCCAAAAAGTGTTCCTTTGATGATTCCTCAAGGAAGTCAATTTCCAGGGCTGGAAGTTCAAAAAAATTTCTTAAAATTTCTCCTTCCCCAACCTTACCATGCTAAATATCACAAGTTATAAAAACTCAAGAACACTAATAAAAAAGACATTTGGAAATATTGGTGTAGGTGTTAAGAAATGACTCAAATGACAATATAATAGTCCTTTCATAAGCAAGGTATTTCCGATGATTTGCTTTCAAACAAAAAACAAAGAATGACTTAATCCAGTTGTCAGCTGATACATCATTAGAAATAACTTTTATTGTCAATCTCAAGAACTGAGTAACACCGTTATTATATAATTCCATTAGCTCTCCATTTCACTATTTTATTCTTGAGAACAATAAATTTCATTTAAAAAGTAGAAATGTATGATGTTACTCTAGAAATAAGTGACATTCACCCAGACACATAATAAAGAAGCTCCCCATTCACTGCTAAAGAATAAATTTTCACTTCTCATATTTAATATTTATATTGAACATATTTTAGATATTTCTATAATTTTGATTTATTTTGCATTAATTAGTTAATAAATTAATTCAGGAAATATACTTGAAGCTATTAAGTATGTATAACTAAACCTAAAATTTCCATTTAAGGTTTTTTTGTGTGTGTGGGTACCGGGGGGTCGACCTCAGGACCTCGTGTGCCAGCAGGCGCCCGTGCCGCTGAGCGATATCACCGGCCCCTTTTTCGTATGTGGGTTCCGGGAGTTGAACTCGGGCCCTCGCGCTTGCCGGGCAGGTGCGTAAGCCGCTGAGCCATCTCACCGGCCCAAGGTTCTTTTTTTTTAAGAGAAGTATGATAAGTTGATCTGAAAGACTTCCAGACATAACAGTGCATTACAATAGGATAAAATTTTAAGAGAAATGCAAGAGAAAAAGAAACAATAGAAAATTCACATTGAATACTTTGTTGCTATTTTTTTCACATGAATGATGGATGATACTGGGAATCAAAAAGGTATTTAAATTCTGCTGGAAACATTTAAAAGAATAATACAACTATTTTACTTCAAATTTTAAAGTTGCGAACAGTAGAAATTGCATCTTTTGCTATTATTTAAGTTTATGGTGAAAAAAATGTTAGATATTAGTTTATAAGTGAAAAATGTACTTTGTTTTTCAAATTACTTTAAAGGCTACACAAACAAGAATTTGAAGCCCACTAACATAGTTCATTCCTCTTCCCCATTTGGATCACAATAGTGTTCCATTTTTAACTTTGGCATATTATTATTAGTAGTAGTAGTATTATGCTTATTTATAAGGGTTATTCCACTGTATCCAATTTCCCCTAAAATACCTTAATATAAGTCATTTTAATTAGAAATCATTAGGGCAGAAAAACTGGGATATGTTGACACTTTACTTCCTTGCCTTTCTTAGTTTGTAATTCAAATAACCCAAGATAGTATTCTTGAGTAAAATGCTTCTTTTATAAAAGGCTATGAGCGGCACAACTCAGGGAGAGTGAGAGAAATGAGAATACAGGAAGGAAAAAAATAAAATCTACCACATCATTGCTAGTGTTGGAGTTGGTGGCCTATAGTGGAGTTTGTTTTTTAAAGAGCATAATTTTTCCATTTAGGGAATTTATGAGGCCGGAATTTAAACATCTGCTTGGACAAGATGGACATGTTCCTGTTCAAATTCATGTTTTGATAGCCTCTTTGCTGGAGAAGAGTAAGGTGTGCTGCATGCTGTTTGCAAAGGCAATAAAAACCATAGGATTTGGCTTTATTCCTACAGAGTATAGGGCAGGGCTTCCTTGACAAATCAGACTGTTGAAAACTGTGCAGCCTAACTGTAGAACTTCCTCCAAAGTTGCTAGGAGTTCTTTGGCAAGAGTTTCAAGACCTCGACGAGTCTTTCAAACTCTGGGCTAGCATGCCAGGTGGTTCAAGAAGAATTCAAGCTGAATGGAAAATGTGACTGGAGAGCTGCAGGATTTAAATCTGAAAGCGTAGGAGGTTAAATGACAGTTTCTATAGGAAAAACTGGGGCAATAGCCAGAAATAAATAGGAGGAAGGAAGTACACATGTAGTAGGATTCTTATTTTTATTGAGTACCCCTCTTAACTCACGTCCATGTGCTCAACTAAACACAGAGAAACTTTGATGTATTTGTCATCTGTGGTCTTCTTAGGATACAACATGTAGCCATAAACACTCTGTAGATTGCATCTGGATCACACAAGTTCTGATGGGAAGCCCTAATGATTTAGTACCATGTAAATATGTGTGAACAATTATCAGTATCTGTGAGCAATTAGTACTCCCTCACCCCTCACAAGTTCAAATTATTGCAGCATAGAACATACCGTAAGGACGTGCAGATGCTGACGTATATGAGGGCACACACTGCTGAGGTGGTTCTGGAATGATGAGTTGAAGGTGGAAAAGTGAGTGCAGGAGAACTGTTTCGTGGCCTCCTGAACTGAAGTGGCTGTGCACACTGTACCTCTGACATGAGTACTCCAGATCTCTCACAAGCAAAGATGACAATGTGTGCTCTGTTGGCCTATCATCACTGCAGGGAATAAACAGGGTGTTCAGAGAGAGCCACCACTTCCTCTTTGTGGCAGTGAAAGGGAGTCCTCCCATGTAGCAATAGCCTGGGGAGAAAGTGGGCCATCTCACAGGGGAAAAAAATCAGTGATTTTACGAAGACTTCCACTTGTTGTTATAATCATCATACATTACATTCCCAGGTGGTAGTGTATACTTCTATGCTATTTACTTATGAATGGAAATTGAGTGTGATATTAATCTTGATTGTCAAACTTATTGAATTCAGAAATGTCTAGGGAACAGTGAAGCACAAATCTGGTGTGCCTGTGGATCTCTCCAAAGACAATTGAATCATGAGGACTCTAAGTTGATCAGTGGATCAGTGCCTTCATAATTTGGTGGCACTATTGGGAAGTAATGGAAGGGAGTTGAAGGGAGTTGAAGGGAGTATATCATGGAAGCATGACTTTAAGGACTATACATGATCCCTAGTGCCATCCTCTCAAGCTACCTCCTTTTCTCTGCCTCCTGGATGCTATAAGGTGAGCAGCTTTTCTCTGCTATGCCCTTCTGCCATGATGATCCTGCCTTGGCCTCAGCCAACCATGGACTGAAACCTCTAAAACCATGAGCCAAAATAAATCTTTTCTCTTTTAAGTTGTATATGTCAGGTATTTTTTCCTACCAACAGAAAGCTGACTAATACACTGAGCTTCTTCATTCCTTCTGCTTTGGTCATTCACTCCATCTTTCTGGAGAACACTGAGGCCTATAAGATTCTTACACTAAAATCTGCCACAGAAAGACTTTCTTGCTGCCAGTGCCACTTAAACATTTTTATTTCACTCTCCCTGGATCTGAAAACTTGCAATTTTAATTTCTGATATAATTATCAAAATAATTCTCCTAACTTTTAATTTGATAGCTTCCTTTTTTTTTTTTTTTTTTTTTGGTATGGTTTAAGCATCCATTTGCCAAATGCTGCAACATTCAGTTTGTTGGTATTAGAGCAACCAATACATCAGTTCTTGAATTCTTCCAAAAAAGAAGTAAAAGCTCTCAGCAATTATACATTTATTTTTGGAACTCCAGGTGCAGGCTTGCCTGAAAACAGGGCAAGTCTATTTTTCAATCTTCAGTTCATTACTTAGACTGGATAAATTGCCCAAGAACTTGGCTTAACTGCTGCATTGAATGTATGCCTAGCGTAGGCTTTCAGTGTGATCTTGAGTTTTTCTAGGTAAGATCCTGGTGGTTCAGACTGAGCATGTATAACCAGTGCTTTGTACATCTCTCCTGTCTGCTCACTGGTGAGCTGCATCACCTTCTATAACAGCAGTATCAGCTTATTCTCATCTGAGGCCAGTGTGCTTCTGATGAGTTCAGCAAATGCCACCAAATAAATCCAAGAGGCCATCATGATGAAAGGTAGAGTCTGGAAAAAGGGGACTGGAGAAGTATTAAAGTAGGGCTGGGAAAAAACCTGAGCCATCTCCTTTATTAAAGGAAAACAAAAGGTCGCTCCTCCCCTTCTTCCTCATGGCTGCTAAAGCACAAGACCTTCCACTTAACTTGCATCAAATAAAATGGCAGAAAGGAACATATGAGGGGTATGTTTGTGGCATCAAGTGTTTAGTTTAAAATTTGCACTGATAGAGTTTTATCTTGATCCAAGGACAGATCTTCATTACAAAAGCTTCCTTTGATTAGTAGTTGTCATTACTCAAAGCTGGAGCCTCAGTCTTGCAGTACTCAAGATAGGGTAACCTAACCACTAACTGGTTTCATTAAGGGAAAAAAGATTCTACCAAGGACATATTCTGCAAGAATTCAGTGAATCTTTTGGGATGGGGGAAGCAGGAGGAAGAGAGGTCAGGGGAGAATTTTTTAAAATTGCCTATTAATTAAGACAACAATGATTATGCTGCTTTGGTTACAATGATCTTACATGTCTTCAAGCTAACCCTGTATAAAATTATTTGGAAAAGATAATCAAGAAAAAATTTTTTCAGTCCTTTCCTATGATGTGATTTGTTTTTCTTATTTTAAAACAGCACATTTACCACAAGCAGATGTTTTCTCTACAAAGTGTGATCTTGATGTGAGAGGCGAATTGTTCAGTTACAGGCACAGCTGGCTACTCCACTCTGGCACAAGCAGCCCAAGAGGTTGCTGGTCAGAGTGGCCCCTTCCTGACTCCTAGCTGCTTCTTCTGGGCTGGGACTCTGTGGTTGGTCATCATATGGACCCTGGCTTTCCAACATCCGGTGCATTAGACAGCAGGGAGCTAGGGCTAGGGCAACTCCTAAATCCTTTCCAGAAGATCGAATGTGCTTACAGTTACATTCATTTACCAATTAACCAATATTTATTGAGCCACGACTAAGAGAGCACAGTAATTAAAATGCACGAATTTCATAGTCTGGCTGCTAGGGTTCTAATGCCACCTCTGTCACTTAGGAGGAGCTCTGTAACCTTGGCAAGTTTCGAACTCCTTCAAGCCTCAGTTTCTTCTTCTGTAAAAGGTGAAAAGTGATAGTAACTACCTTGTAGGAGTTCATGAGGATCAAGTGAGATAATGTGGTAGACTCATTTCTAAAGTCAGCCCACAATAAGAACTTGCCACTATTTTATTAGGCAAACGGGGTTTGCTAGGCTGTGATCAGAAGACAAGTTAATGTGCTTTCTTCTGCCCTTTCTAATCCCATCAAGCAGCCCCCATAATGTTCCCTGTCACTCTCAGATAACAAAAAATCCTCTGATCAATTTTGGTGCCAAGAAGAGTCTCCTTCCAGGAATTTAAATGTCTAGTCTGGTATAATAATCAAATCTGGGAGCTCTATTTAATTTAAGGCTTCTTCCACCCAGCTTGCCCTGGCCAGGAGGCCCAAGTGGGAGAAAGAAAAGTAGCAGGTGTTCTCTCGCCCTTCAAGCTGTTTCCTACTCATTCATTAGCTCTGACTACAGACTTCTCCAAGGTCAAGGGGAAAGGAGAGTACAAGAAAGGGCACTGTCATACAGCAGGAATAACCAGGATCTGACTCTAAAGCTTCCATGTTAGACAGAAGCCCAAAGCTTACACTCAGCTGCCACAGGCACTGTCCTTCTTTTGCGGTTTGGTGGCCTGTGTCAGATGCCAACACTTCATGCTCCTCCCCACTCATGAAGGCCATTGCCCAGCTCTCCCAGTGCTTTCTGCAGCCTTTCTCCCTTGTTTGGAGGTGAGCAAAAGGCTAGTCCCTTTTCCTGCCTGTCCTTTAAGGTAGGAAGTGGCCCTGTCCCCAACACAAATTCAGGCAGAACCAGGGCAAAGAGACATCAGGGAGCTGGCTCTCACTTTCAATGGGTTTTGCTAATTTTGCTGTCATTTCTCTTCTCTTTGTTCTAGTGCCCTGGGTGGTGCTCAGCGAGATCTTTCCAGGTGGGATTAGAGGACGAGCCATGGCTCTGACCTCTAGCATGAACTGGGGCATCAATCTCCTCATCTCTCTCACATTTTTGACAGTAACAGGTAAGAAGCCTTTGTTTTCTTCTCATGTCTTTTGTTCTCTTAGGACAAATGTTAGGGAACTACATTCTTGTAAGGAATATTTTATTGTGAAAATTTTCAAGTATACTTTGGACAGAGAATGGCAATGAACCTGCTATATCCATCACCCAACCTAAGCAATTCTCCATCTTAAAACCCCACCTGCTCTTCCCCTATCAAATCATTTTGAGTTATGTCCCACATGTTGTCATATATGTCTAAAACTTCAGCATGAACCTTTTATAAGATAAAACATTTTAAACAATAAAATCACTATGTAATTATCATACCTAAAATTTTTAATCATCACTTAGTATACAGAATGTCTATGGTCACATTTTACCAATTGTCTCATAACTGCTGTTTAAACACTTTAGTTGAATATACTTTACAATTAATTGATAGGTCTTATTATTTGTAGATTTCACCTCCATTTTCCCTACCCTTCATTTTACCTTTACTTTTGATTAAAAAAACTTGGGTCATTTGTTTCATAGAATTTTGTACAGTCTGGATTTTGTTCATTGGACTCATGCCACATGTCTGTCCTTTGTTTTCCCTGTAAGTTCCTGTTCAAATCTAGACAGAGGCTTGAGGAAGTTCAGATTTTTCAGAGCTCTTTGCCAGCTCCTTGGTGGGTGACAGTGGTGTGCTCTGCAGTCAAGAGGGGGATCAGGTCTGCTTGTCGCCCACTTTGCCCCGTTGGGCTCCTTTGATGATCAGGACCCAGACCCACTGTGTTCATTCTATCATTCCTTCCAAGTTTTCATCCAGAGGTCTTCTCTGAATTTGGCAACTGCTCTGAAGTGTGAGTCATATAAAAAAGGCAAGATAAATGCTTGAAACTTTATTTTTTAGTTCTCAAAATAATGTGGTTCCCTAGCATCCTCCAAAACTGACCAATGAGTTGAGTTTTCTTTATTTCATATAAATGTGTGATTATTTAAATGTCTTACAATGTGACTATAATAAAAAAATCCAAACTGGAAAATTTTATGAAACGAATGGTCCAGTTCCGTTTTGTACATATATCCTTCACTTATACATATATATGTGTGTATGATTTTCTTTTTTTTTTTTTTTTTTTGTGGGTACCGGGGGGTCGACCTCAGGACCTCGCGCGCCAGCAGGCGCCAGTGCCGCTGAGCGATATCACCGGCCCCTTTTTCGTATGTGGGATCCGGGAGTCGAACTCGGGCCCTCGCGCTTGCAAGGCAGGCGCTTACGCCGCTGAGCCATCTCACCGGCCCGTGTGTATGATTTTCAAAAGTGGATGGTTATTCAATGTATACATATATACACGAATATGTATATACATAAATAAATGTATATTATGTATTATGCATATGTGTATATATCTTATACACATATACATGTGTATATTTATTTATTTTTTTATTTTTTTGTGAGTACCGGGGGTCGAACTCAGGACCTCGCATGCCAGCAGGCGCCCATCCGCTGAGTGATATCACCGGCCCTTTTTTCGTATGTGGGTATCAGGAGTTGAACTCAGGACCTCGCGCTTGCCAGGCAGGTGCTTATGCTGCTGAGCTATCTCAGTGCTACATGTGTATATTTAGTGTATCACTTTTGGAATTAATTTTTGGAGTTGCTAAGTAAGTATAGTTTGGGTTTTTATATAAAATTTTCAAATGCTACAGTTTTAGAAATAGACCAAGACTGAAGGAAACAACCAAACTGGTTATTAGCATTGACTATACCTCTCCTACTTAGATCACACACATAAACACATGCTGTTTACCTTTATGCGCGCACACACACACACACACACACACACACACACACATATAGCTTTCATCTGCTGTTTGGTGTGGAGAAAGCAAAATATAAAAGAATGAAAATAGAATGAAATGAGGAATGAAAAAAGATAACACAAATATTTGGGAAGCCTCACTAATAAATTGGATAAGCTAATGAAAATTCAGTTCTCCTGCATGGGATTTTGGAAAAAATATTAGGAAAAGAGATCCAATTTTAAAAACAGCCTGGAATGACCTAAAACCTTTAGATGACATTTAATTAGAATGTTTAAATATCTCTACTTATTTTCAAAACTAAATTTTCCAAATATGGCTTAGAGAGACCTAAAAGATGTGAGATTCTACTTGGCAAAAAGCTCTTGGATATCAACATTTTAATAAAATTTCATCTGAAACAATAAAAGCAGACTGTTCCAGAGAGACAAACATATGCTACAGTGGGTGGGCATGGCATAGCTGCAGTATTGCACTCAGCTCTAGTAAAATATTTTGAGAAGGTTGTTTAAAACTTGCATTGTGTCCACCAAAAGAGGGCGACCTAGATGATGAGGGCAAGTCACCTCTCCTGTGTAAAGAATGGTTGAGGGAGTTCAGGGTGTTTGACTTGCCCCAGAGAACTCTCACATAAAGGAATGAGGTGCATTCAAATATTAGAGTGGCTGTCATGAAGAAGGGGTAGGGAGAGAGGACTCAACGTGTGTGGTGCAGAGGACAGAACAGAATGTCTGACAGGTTGATTTGGGTTCATGGTAAGGAATGAGTTTTTTAACTGTCTCATTGGGCAGTGAAGAGCTTTGTGAAGTTGTGAATTACATGTTACTAAAAGTGCTCAGACAGAACTGGGGACAAGTCTCATGAGAAAACTTTTTTGGGTTTATTCAATGCCTATGTTCAAGTTTTATGCTTCAGAGAGGGAAGAAAGAACAATTCTATAAGCACTTAATTAAGCAATCATCCAGATAAAACCTTGTACCAGCATAAGACAAGCACAGAGAGAGGAGTTTAATTAAAGCTGCTGAAGGAACAGCAGTGCTCTTCCTTCTTTCTGCTCCTCCGCACCTCAGCACAACTCCCTGACAAGTGGTCTCTATGCTTAGATCCTTGTACACTGGACATACACTGCTCAGGCAGTTTTCTTGCCTGACCAACTGTGATTTGTGGCTGCAGCTGTTAAGGGCTATTTGCAAATCTTGTGTCCAGTTGCTCTGAGCTTGTGTGCAAAAAGAGCCAGCTACTTCTCCTTCCTCCATGTCACACTAGACTTTCTGCTGCTAAGCCAGGGGCCAGCAGAATGCAAATGGCAGACTCAAATGCTTTGTGGGGGGCACCCCGTCAGCTAATGTAATTTGATTTTGTCCAGTGACTACAAAGGGACTATATCTTTGGCTAGAAGTGGGCAGATGAAAAAATAGGCTGGCAATGAAATCCATCACAATCTTGAGGCTCTTGCTTCTTGCTGATGCATCTTGGCAAGTTGATGCCTTTCATTGGACACCTTATCACTTTTTCCTCTGGACCCAGAAAGAAGCATTCAAATGCACTGTTGGCTATTAAAACTGATGAAATAGTGCCATCATGAATTAATATATTCAAATCAGAGCAAAGAAGGGTGAGTTCAATCCAAGAAAAGTCCATCTGTACAAAATATGTCAATAAAAACGGCCACCAAATAGGAACCAAACTGCTACAGTGACAATTTCCAAAATGGAAACTATGGAGAGTGAGAAATATTACCCTCTGAAGTATTATATATTTCTGTGTTATTTGAGGTTCTGTTTTTGCAATAAGCATGTGCTTTTTTATATTAATAAAGATACATTCTTTTGAGAAAGACATGCCCATCAAGATGATGGCATTGGATTTAAATTGTGATAGTTATAAGGCTGCTATTTATTTTATCTCAAAAAGTTGGAGTAGTAAAACAAAACTTCCAGAGCCAGCTACACTTTAATGTATGAATCCTCTTTTCCTAGACACTGCTGGCATGTATGAAAATAGGTATGGCTTTCTACAAGCATTCTTTACTGATGAGATCAAGGTAACAATACATTTCTAACCATTTTCCTTTTCTCTTGTAGATCTTATTGGCCTGCCGTCGGTATGCTTTATATATACATTCATGAGTCTAGCATCTCTGGGTTTTGTTATTATGTTTATACCTGAGACAAAGGGATGCTCTTTGGAACAAATATCAATGGAGCTAGCAAAAGCGTAAGTATTTGTATGTGTCGGTCCTGAACAACAGTTGTTGGTCCAAAATACAACTTTTATATATAAGTAAATAGTATCTCAAATTATTTTAGGATATTCCTCTTGGGCTAACTATGTCTCATTGCGTAATTCCAGGTTCTCTCCCTTGCATTTATGAGGTTTATTCAGCTAGGGGAGTGGAGAAACCATTACTTTACAACAAATGAGCCTTTTCAAGCCCTATTCAGTAATGATCTCCGACTCTCTCCCATTTCTCTAGCTCCCCACAGAGGAGGCTTTCTTTGTTTGGAGTTTTGGAATACCATGTCCACCCTGGGCTAGGAGCATGGCTTCAACTCTTCCAGGTTTACAGGTCTGTGAGTCCTAGTTAAAGCAGTTAGCAGACAAATCCTTGGGTCTACATATCCACAATTGCTTTAAATATGGCATATTCAAGATAATGTTAAGAAAGATAAAAAATCAGGCCCAGGATATAGCTCAGCGGCACAGCACCTGCCTGGCAAGCATGAGGTCCTGAGTTTGATTCCCAGTACCAAAAAAAAAAAAAAAAAAAACCCAAAAAACGGAAAGAAAAATAAAAAATCTTTACATGAATAAGCATTTAGAACACTAATTAAGTAAATTTTACATGGAGAGATTTTTAAACAATTTAACTTAAAAGTTGGCCATAGAAAACCTTCTTTTAGTAACAGAGCTCATAGCTCTAACTGCCAAAATTGATGGCCTGGAGGGAGAGGTGACAGGCAGGGGCCAGGAATGAAGAGGAACTTGTTTTTCTTCTTAGGATTAAATCATAACACTTGGAAGCATAGGGATACTTATTCCTGAGTTTTAATATAAAGGGAAGAGACAACCTTTTTTTTTACAGGTCGTGATTTTTAAAAAATACTTTCAAAACACTGGAAAAAAGGTGTAGTTACAGAAATCATGGGCAGAGTGCTAGAGAACTTTTATCTGTGAACTGATGTGGATGTATGTGTGCATATATATCTATACAGACCAAACTGCTAATTCTGGTTTATTAGTGGTTGTAGTTAGTAGAATTCTAGAGAATTTTCACCTTGTGTTTTATGCACTTTTAAATGGTTGAAATTTTAAAAATATTTTATTTTAGTAAACAGACAAACTTCTCTTAGTTTGAACTGTAAGGTAAGTATCAAATTGTACAACTAAATGTTGATACAGATGGGGCCCTGTTTTTATTTTTATTTATTTATTTATTTTTTTGTGGGTACCGGGGGTCGACCTCAGGACCTTGCGTGCCAGCAGGCGCCCGTGCCGCTGAGCGATATCACCGGCCCTTTTTTCGTATGTGGGTTCCGGGAGTCGAACTCAGGCCCTTGCGCTTGCCAGGCAGGCGCTTATGCCACTGAGCCATCTCACTGGCCCGGGGCCCTGTTTTTAAAAAAAATAAAATTAAAATGATTCATTTACAACGAGAATTACAATTGTCAAGAAGGCTAGATGTACACTTGGCCTGATCAGCACATTGCCTGGCTTTCTGCAAGTATCTGAATTATTACACTGTTTTGTAAGCATAGACTCTAAACAAGATTATCAATTACAAATACATGATTCAAATCATTAATGACCTCAGATCTCAGTAACTCAATGTATCCATGTGGAAATGGGAAACATAGCTGCCACACTTAGGCTTTTCCCAGTACTGAGATGTCAGGACACCAGTGACTTCCAAATCTACTGGTCTCCCTTCATTTCTCACCCTTCCCTATTCTGGTTTCACATGAGTTACTCATGCTACATAACAAACCATCACACATGTAGTGCTTCAAATAGCATTTTACTATTTTCAATGGTTCTATTTGTTGACTGTTTGCTTATTTCATCTAAACTCATTCATGGGTGACATAGGCAGGGCGGACAGTTGGATTGGAAGGCCCCTAATCACATAGGGCTTGATCAAGTAGGTGGCATTAGGTGCTGGCTGTCAGTGGAGAGCTTCAGTTCTCCTCCACATGGCTTCTTATCCTTCAGGAGTTTAGCATGGCTTCCTCATACACAGCATTCCAAGGCAGTGAAGGCCAAAGCTACGACGCCCTTCTCCCCTCTGAAATTCACTCATCACTTCTGCTTTCTACTGTCAATGGAAGTCCCATGCCCAGCTTGGATTGAAGGGGAAAAGAAACAGACTTTACTCTTGATAGGATGAAGGGCAAAGAATTTTTACCACATCTAATCTACCATGCCTACTTTTTCTTGAAATTCTTTTAGTTCTCATGAAACAATCTTCTTTCCTGGATCCCTTTCTACCTCTCTGATTCTTATCTATTTCTATCTTTATTCCTACATTAGAGCTATCTTCAAAGACTTAGCTCTGTATCCTTACCCATTAAGAGTCAACTCAAATCCTCAGCATTGAAGCCTGAGGAACTCCAGGCCTGGAAAGCATTCCTTTCCCTCGGATTTTCAATATTTTCTGGTCCCATTTTTGTGAGTACTTCATTAGCTAGACTCCCATGGTTAAATCTCCTTAGGAGATACAGTTCTGATTTTCAGAAATGTTCTTTACTTATTATCTTTCTTAAAAAATCCCTATGTCTATCGATTCTTAGAAGATGTCTGAAAAGTGTCTGCTGTTTGATTTAATAACTTGTAGACAAGGTCAATGCTGAATTCACCATGTGTGGGAATTGGATATAAACATGCAAATCCAACATCCAACTTGATGGACAATAAAATCCACACAGGTTTTGATATATAGGTCATAGGATGTGCTTTACTCTATGCAATGGGAGAAGGAAAAGGTATGAGTTAAGATAAATGAGACATATTGGCCATACTATATTACTTTCTTGCCCACTACTTCAGTTATTTATTAAACTCTTTGTTGACTGTCTACTATGGACCAAGCATCAGACTAAGAGAGAATTGAAAATACAAAAGACAAAGAATCCATACTTGTGGCTTCCTTACTTTAGGAGGCAGACAAGAAATCAGATCATTGCAAATACTGTTAGCACAGATATGTCATATATATGTATATAGGTATTCTCATATACATCATATATATACAACATATATTCTCATATATATTTCTCTATATATACTGTATATATGATAATTGCATTGTATAAAGCCTTCTTTTTTTTTTTTTTGTGGGTACCGGGGGTCGACCTCAGGACCTCGCGTGCCAGCAGGCTCCTGTGCTGCTGAGCAATATCACCGGCCCTTTTCTCGTATGGGGGTTCCGGGAGTCGAACTCGGGCCCTCGCACTTGCCGGGCAGGCACTTACACCACTGAGCCATCTCACCGGCCCTGTATAGAGGCTTCTTGAAAGATAAAATACCAGAGCTGAATCTTGGAAGAGTTATCTGTATAAAGAAGTTATATGTGGGGGGATCAGAGGAGGGTGGTCACATACAGAGCCCAGTGCATTTAATGGCGTGGTGTTAAAATGAACATATTTTTATCTGAGAATTGAGAGATGAGCCCAAAGCAAAGGGGAGATGGTAAGTGTCTCGTACATCCTGGTAAAGAATTTGGATTTTAGCTTGACGCAAGTGGAATTTAAAATAATAGAGCAGCAGAATTAAGTGAGCAGTTTTAAAGGAATGTTCTAGCAAAATATGGAGAATGGAAAGGGGAGACACTGAATGAAGGAGACTACAAGAAGGCTGTTGGAGTAAACAGATAGGAAACTATGAGGCTAGATGTGGTACAGTAATAGAATAGAACTTGGTGCTAGACTGGAAAGACAGTTGCGGGAAAGGAGGGAATCAGGATATCTCTGAAGCTTCAGAAACTGACCCAGTGACATTCACTGAAGTAAGACACGGAGGAGGAGCAGGTTTGGGAATGGGAGTCAGATGGGGTTTGGGAATGGTAACGAGAGTTCAGTTTGTACAGATCACATGTGAGGTACCCATGAGACATGCAGATAGAATGGAAAGAATCCAAACATATAAAGGTTTTTTAAAAATTGTGAACAACACTATTAGTCACTTTCTGTCCCTGGGACAAAATACTTGACACCCATAATTTAAGGGAGACTGATTTATTTTGGCTCATAGTTTCAGAGGTTTCAGTCCATGGTTGGCTGGCTCCAGTGCAGCCATAGCATACGGGAAGGGGCTGGAGGAGGAAAGCTGCTCAACTCCTGGCAGCCAAGAAGTAGAAAATTAAGAACCAAAGAAAGAGAAAAGAGCCAGGGATAATAGTACACTCTTCTGGGTCACACCTCCAGTGACGCACCTCCTCCAACCAGGGCTCCATATCCTGACAGCACATTCACCTGTGAACCCATCAATGGATTAATTCACAGATGAGTTTAGCCTCTAATGATTCGATCCCCTTCTAAAAGCCTCCCCTGAACACATAAGATTTTGGGGCGATATCTAAGTCATAACAAAAATTAACTAAAAATTGAAGCAAGGAAAAAGAAATAATAAATTACCTCAATGAATTCTTACTTTCTTTCATTGAATTGAACAGAATGAAGTGCCTACTATCATTCTCTATTGTCCCCTTTAAAAAGACTTGAAACAGAGTACTCTGCATGATCTAAGATTAAGAAATTTTCCTATTTTTCGTAGAGTTGTCAAAATATATCAAATTGCAAACCAAATGAAAAACTGAAGACAAAATTTTTAAAAATCCAGTCTTTCTGTCTCATAGACTTCTAGATAAAGACATTTCTGAAGAAAGTATAATTTGGGTTTCTAAAACTCAGCAAAACTTCGTAATTCAGAATTTGGGGTGGGGAAAGACTCTGTCTAACTGAATAAATTTTTTACATATAAACTGTTTTTGAAAGAATCATATTTGTGTTACTTTCAAGTCAAGAAATTACTCAAATATAAGTCCAGGTTCTCTCCAAAAAAATTATTAATTGTAAATTAGGAGAAGATTGAGGCCAAAGGTATTGTTGACCACTAAACAATACTTTGAGGTTTGTGTCGAAGAACAAAAATATATTAGGATATCGGTGAAGAGAAATACAAAAGATAAGGTAGCAAAACAGTTCTGCATTTCAAACTCCATTACAGCCAACAGCAATACCTCCTGGGTGTGCACCACTGTGGGGAAGCTCAGTAATGAGGGCCGGAAGGAAAAGTGTGCAATTAGAAATCTGGGTTAATTCCTATTTATGCAATAGTAGAGAGCAGAGGGCTTCTTTTCCGGGGCTGTGGGTTGGTAAAAGCTTTTAGAATGAAAATATAAGCAGACTGAATTATGTAAACTGACCAAAAGATATGTGAAACAAATGTTAAACATGGTTTCCTGGAGAGAAATATCAAAGAAAAGAAACCAAAATAGTGGCTTTGTAAGTTATCAAATTAGCTAAGGAAACATGAGCGGTGGGAAGCTCGTGGAACGTGCTAGTACTAAGAAGCTGAAGTGAACCTGAAGGGAGTCTTCAGGAATTTAGAAGTTAATAAAACAATGAATAACTTTTGTCACTAGGGAAACCAGTCCCGATGGTAAAGTCCCAATGAGTTTTTCTAAGGGATAAGAAAGGAAACTATAATATCAAATTATCTTTGAATTTGATACTACACATTGCATAATATTTTCCTCTCTCCTGTTTGGAATTTGGTTCTTCTACTCCTATTGCTGCAAAGCTGAAAAAACATATTCTTCTAGGGATGTTAAGTTCCTTATAAAATAAACAGTGACTCAACTGAGAGGTCAAAAAAGATTCCTGCAGTAATTTAATTTGATAGGATTTTACTTTGAACATCTGTTATGCCAGCTATGGACTCAGAATGAGATGTTTTCTGTGTTTGCTTTTTCAATTGTGATTTTATTTACCCTTTTCTCTAAGAGGAAACAGAAAAACTGAGAATATTTTAGTTCTGAGGTTTAAGGTATTTTTCATGTTCAGCAGTCAATTTGATGTGGCCATTCCTTCATGCTAATTCATTTATTCTAAATATTATTGAGCAGTAAGTGCTAGGCAACGATGCAGTTGCTATTATGAAGTGCCAGGCCCTGATGTAGGTCCTACATTATCAACTACAAAAGCTGCCAGGAGAATCAAAACATGCTGATTTGAACTAAGTGACTAGGGGGCTGCTTTTGATTGGGTAATCTTGAGATTATTCTGAGAAGTAATCTTTGAGATAAAATCTGGGTGGTAACAAAGAGCCAACCTAGAAAGATAAGGGGAAAGAGAATTCGGGCAGAGAGAACAGGTAGTGCAAAGGCTAACTCAGAAACATGCTGAACCTGATCCAGAAGGTTACTGTCTTTGAGATAAGTTAGAAAGTAGGTAGAGACCAGCATGTGGGCTTCTTGGGCTGAGTGGGGAGTTTGGCCTTCATTCTAATTGCAATGGAAAGCTACCAAAGGACTTTCAGCTGGGAAGTGAAATGACATGATATACATTTGAAGGCATGCCCAAGCGAGCACCTGCAGCAACCCAGTGAAAGAGGCTGGGGATGCATGCAAAAAGTGCTGGAATCTGCTTTTGGCCATGACCACTGGCCTCAAGTGGCCCTCCTTGCCGCCTGGCCACCACACATATCCCTACTCCATTAAATCTGCCTCTGTCCCAAACAGCTGCTCAATAACCACCTTCTCTCTCTGGAAACCTCTTCATCTTCACTCCCCACTGCGAGCTTTGCTTCTGACTTCACTGAAAAGGGGAACATAATCAGGAGGGAATTTTACCACTTCCTATGTCAACCCACACATCAGTGTGTATCTACATACACTCCCGTTCCTCATCTCCACAGGTTGTACGGATCAACTCTGTCTTTCCTCTGAGAGGCCAATTGCTTCATGCTTTCTCCCCTTTCTAGCACATTCCCCAAGACTTCACTCCTGCACATCATCCATATTTTCACCTCTCTACTCATCAGCACAGAAACCTAGTGTGATTCTTGCCCCATTTTTTAAGAGTCTTTTTGGTGCCATTTTTCTTTCCAGCCTCTATCTTGTTTCTTCTAAACCGCCGTTCATATTCAGTAATCGGTTCTACTCTGTACATTTTCTCAAGAGCCTGCTCCAGTGAGACTTCCCTAAGATGTCTTGTTAACATCTCAATGTCCTTCACATTCCTAAATCCAGTGGTCAATTCTCATTCTTCCCCTTAGCCCATACTACTAATGACTATTCCCAGCATTTTACTGAGGAACATTCTTCCCAAAACACTTGCTTCACTACCTTTTTACTTGATTATCTCTTCTCATTACATTTAAGTTTTTTGAGGGCAGGGAATTCTGTGTATTTTGTCCACTGCTATTTGCCAGGACCCACAACAATCCCTTGGCAAATAACTGAAGCTTGTTGTATACAGTGTGATGTAGATGATCAGACTGGAGAGGCCAAGCACAAAAAGAGGGAGGTGACCACAAGCTTGTCAGGCAGTATCTGTTGCGTAAGGACGCAGCTGACTGAAGAGGCTGTACACTTCATCAAATCTTCAGTTCCTTCAGGACCTGAGAGCCACTGGGTGTCTGTCACCCATATTCTCACTTCCTTTTTTATCCTGCTTGGATTCCATGACCACCACCAAGGCCACTCCTTTGCATATCCCCTTCTCTTTACTCTCCTGTCTCCATCATTCAGACAAACTTAAACTCTAAGCCAACTATTAGCTTATTTTGTCCCTGTGCCTGAGGAGCTAAATATGGCCGAAGAAAACATTCAACCACGCTGACCAGTCTTACTTCAAGCTTACAAAAATAAATCCCAAGCAGGTCTTTAGAAATGTCCTGCAACCTACCGCAGTTCCCTGGTGAGGTAATTTCCCTACTTTGCAAGATGACTGTGTCTCATCTATTTGCTCTCCTCAAGCCTTTAACACTGCCTCTGACATTCTTTGTTAGTGACTTCATTCACTCAGAAAACATAGAGACCATTTCATCCTCTGCCATGAGCTCTACGAATCTACCCACATCTATACCCACCACCTACTTTGCTTTAGTGCAGTCAGTGCTTCTGCATCAACTTCCCGTCTATGGGATTATACGTCTTCCCCCCACACATACACCACATGCACACGTCCAGAGCCGCAATATTTCCCATCCTAAATGTACCTTCCTAGACTTCGAATTTTTTGGGGTACCAAACCAGTTCCTGCTCCCTCTTTGCATTTCTGTTTGGAATTCATCAAGTTTCCTCCTGAACTTCATCCCAGTTTCTGAATAAATGTCACCTCGTTAGAGAGATGCCACCTTTATGATATAATCCCTCCCCACAACTAGGACATTCTTTTTCTTTCCCTGATTACATGTCTCACTAGCATTTCTGTTAATTCTATGCTTACGTGCTTGTTTCCTTTGAAACTGTAAGCTCTCTGAAAGTAGGAACGTTTATCCACTCCATCCATGCCACTCACCGTGGCACAATTCCATTCATTGGTTCATTATAGAAAAAAATCTGAAAAGGGAAGTTCAAAGACAATCCCCCTTTTTAATAAAGGTAAAATATTTTTATGCTGATGGGAATACTACAGAATTTATTAAAGCAGAAGTGATGAGATAATGCAGAAGGCAGGATACACAGATACAAATATAGGCATATTGGTAGAATCTGAGAAATGGAAGCAAATGAAATAGGATTTCAGATGCAATCTTTACTAGTTCTCTGTATGCAATACTACCCTTGGAATCTTAGCTTGTGGGGACTGCTTTGGTTGGGGTCTGAGAAAACACCCCATCTTTCCCTTTGCATGAGATTCATGAAGACCTGTAGTATACACTGAATTTCATGCTACATTAAGCGTCCACAAGAAAAGTGTTTTTGCATAGCTACATTAAAACTCCAGGGTGATTTTAAGATAATAGCCTGCACAATTTTTTTCAAGTAGTATAAATTAAGAATGACATTTTAATTAGTGCTTCTTTCTCTTTCAGGAACTATGTGAAAAACAACATTTGTTTTATGAGTCATCACCGAAAAGAATTAGTGCCAACACAGCTTCAAAAAAGCAAACCCCAAGAGCAGCTTCTGGAGTGTAAAAAGCTGTGTGGAAGGGGAAAACCAAAGCAGCTTTCTCCAGACCTAAAGGCCTCAAATCATTATGAAGATTGATACAATAAGAGAACGCTTGCAGGGTGTACCTGTGCATATTTGTCACTCCCATGCTTTCTCTTCAGTGTCATGGAGCTATTTTGAAGAGGATGCTCTGATACAAGGACAACTATTAATCCCATCTTCCCATAGAGGATCCTCAAAAGGTAGATGAGGAACAAGGTTCTAAGCAACTCTTGCTTATTCTGAGTAGGATAGCAGGTTAAAAAATAATAAAAACTGGCTGGTTCAGTACTTTCTACCTTTTAGCGTAGCCACCTTTGAAAGATTAAGTCTTAGTGATGAGCTCAATCTTGGCCTTAAACTATGGCTGCCTGAAACCAGTCAGTTTTATTAGACACAGGTGTTCTGGATACAAGCTTACATTTTTTGCCCACTAAGACACTACTTGCACTGGAGCTTGTATAAAAAAGAACTGGGACACGAGGTGGACAATTTAATTGCACATCCGTGCTAGATTAGGACATTGGCTAGGGTTTTAGTGATAATTCCTAGTTACAGTTCCACAAGGATTATGCAACTTATTTTATAAAGTAAAATTTAATGCAAAATATACTTTTATGGATGTCATTTTAATAGTATAAAGCATTAAACAATTCTGTAATACTTGAGAAGCATTTTTTGCCTTTTTTTAATGATTAAAAAGATAAATTTGAAAATCCTAGGACCATACTTATTTAGAAGTAGCTGTTAATAAACTATCAGAAAAGGAGTCAGGCCGTAGATTATCCAAATTTCTAAGCAATTAGGTTTAAGTTATTAAATCTATAAAAATCTCTCCTTGGAAGGCTTTCATGACGACTTACAGTAATTGCAGTTTCTTACAATTCTTCCCACTCCTCAGGAACATTTCTACCTCAGGTTATGGCAGAAAGACTATAATCGATGCTGACTTTCAGATGAATGTAGACATAAATGACATTTAGACTTCTGGACAAGTCACTACCTACGTTCTTCTTTCATAGAAAATCCATAATAAAGGATCTTGAACCACTGAAATAGTAACCTATTAGATTACTAATACAAACTATGGAAGACATCGCAAAAACTTAACCATGACCAACCTAATCTAAAAAAAATTTCAAAAAATATGACTAAGCTGAAGAAAAAAAGAATTCTATGAGCCAAATCCCTTATTTAGCTTGGCATTTCTTTTCTGGCCCCTAACAAACTGTCCCAGTTTGACATAAGGGAACACAATCCACCACTGTACCTTCCCTTACAACAAAGTGGAAAGACAAGCTGTGTAAGCAACAGTAGAATGATAATATCAAAGACGCAGGAGAATGACCAGAAGTCCTGGTTTTGAAATGTATTATCCAAATTAACGCTGGCAAGAAGACGGTAAAAGGAGATTTGAGATCTTGATTCCGTCACAGTACATTTTGTATGCAAGTTAGAACATGCATTGTTTTGTTTTGGAGAGAAGGGAATGTGTGTTTTACAAAGAATCAATTTAATTTATAGGGATCTTTGGTGGAATTATATGCCAAAATCTTTTTAAAACTCAAGATTAGTTTTATCAGTATGAACTTTTTCATCACACAGATTGTAAGATATTTAACAATGTTGTTCCATGATTCTTTCTTGATTTGACTATTCATTGTAAATGGGCAAAAAATAAACCTAGCTGGTTTATTCCTAATGACTTCAGCTTCAGTATCTTCAACATTCTCCTATATATATTTTAAATTATCCTACATGTGTAACTAAACAATTTTGTCTTCAAACTAATTTTTACCCAGTACCCATCACTTCCCCACCCCAAATGAAGCTTACTGATGTGCAAAAATAAAAAGGGGAGAATGCTTACAATTTGTATGTATATATTCACAGTTTTTATTTATAAAAAAAATTTACAGTCCTTGTGGAAAGCCAGCAGAAGACATCAAACGCACTCTGATCTCCCCACTTTGTTCTGTGTAGAGGATTACCCACGGACACTGTCAGGGTGCTCATGCAGTGCCTGAATCCAGCCCCAGTCAGGTTATCTCTTCTCCCCTCTCGGACAAAGCATTTCCATGAGCTACTGACCAGTTTTCAAGTCATCTGAATACTGACAATGTTTCATCATCTGGATCTGTACCTTGGCTATATAATTATGTTTTTTCTCTATTCTATTTTTTGTGAACACCGCAAAACAGGAGTTCACCTTATTACTGTCAATTACAACGAAGGGGAAAAATCTCAAAGTTTTAAAAGTCCACCTATAACTGTTTTATCTATTTTTATTCTCTGTATTTATGGGTTTAGCTCTCCTATTGATCTTAAAAATGAAGCAAATAAACACAAGTGTAAAAAAAACAATAAAAATCTGAAAGTCACACTTAAGTTTTTCACAAGAATGTGTAAAAGTTAGCCTTTACCTCCTACTTTCGAGGGACAGGCAGGGTAGGGGAAGGCTTTGAGAAGAATGAAGATAGAAACAAACAAAATAGTATGTACTGTTCAGTGCAGTGCTGAAGTTAGGTTTTCAACATTTTATACTATGATAAGGAAAATGTTCTAAATACAGAGGTTCAAATGTTGCAAGTTTTTACTTTTCAAAACATTTTGGTAATTCAGGTTTTCATGGAAGATTGTGTTGGAATACTGTCTCTAAGTTTCTACTGAGAAGCTAATCTGACTCTACACAGGCTATATTTCTAGATGAAGTCACTGTGGTTTACAGTAAACTCATAAACACAAGTAGTAGGGCACAACTGATTGCTCCTGTGATACTACTGCAGGGCTCCCGCGGGAGCGAGGACAGTGCTTCATCGATGTGTATTTATTACCAACATTAAGAGTAGCGATTCCGTACACTGAGTAATCATTTTTAGCTCTGTTAAATAAGACACAGCAAGGGGAAACATATATCCTGGAAAATGGCTTTCAAATTCAAGTTGAACTACATTTTAATTACACTGTGGCACAGAGGCAGCTTGTGGGCACTTCTTGTTAAAACAGCACAATGTCATCAACTTCTGACGAGACTCTTCGTATAGCCTTGAGCACCGACCCAAGATTAATCACTCAAGAACCTTGATCACTTCCCTACAACTATAGCTGAGTCTTTCCAGAATAACAAAGGGATGTATAGGTACAACCTATCACAGCTTCTTTCTCACATCCATCAAGTGGGTGAGAGGTTTCTCTTTTTAGAACTACAATTTCTTAACTTTTAAAAGTTATTTAACATTTTCTATCATATTAAATTAGCAACATAAAACATTATGCTTTATCTATAAAGTTCTATCCCAGTTCCCTAGAGCTTATATACATGTTTTTATTTCTAATTTGCAAGAAACAAATTTCTATATTTGGTAACAGAGCATGAAAAGATACTATACACATGTAGCATATACATATATATACAAAATACACTTCAAAAAGAAGCCAACACATTTTAGCCAAAGTCTAATCTTGCATAGATTAAAAAAAGAATTATGAACACAATTTTTGTTAAAATAGAAAATGGGGAGTAAAAGTTACAGAATGGATATGAAGAGAGATCTTTTTCTAAACTTTTATTTGTGCACATTCAATTGAAAAGATAACTTTTACAGGTTCTTTGGTGCCCATATTCAGCATACAAAAATGTAAAAGACTATTCACAAATGAAACACATTAGCTCAAACCGGAAAAAATAACAATGACAACAATAAAACGATTTAAGGTAGTGCACATTGTGACAGCTCTGCTTATGGGGACATGAGAATTACTGCGAAAATAAATAGAATGTCCTCTTGTAAAAGCAGCAATGTCATGTCTTGTAAACTTCCTTTTTATATTACAGCAAAGACTGAAATAAAATCCAAAGGGACTGGCGCTTACACTGTAGCCATGAGTGAATAAAAGAGTCTATTTCCTCAATTACTGTTGGTCCAGTTTTCCTTTTGAGTCCAATGTGCAGCAGGTTTTAAAAGGTGCTCAGTTAGAGATTCTAACCAATTTAAGTGATGAGTTATAAAATTTCTTTCCTGCTTTCAAACACAAATGGGTAAATCTGTTCCACAGCAGTAGCCACAGCCTTTACATTGGGCCCTGTAACAGACAGGAAGAAGGGGTGAGAAGGGCTGAAAAGGGGAGCACCAGGAAAAACAACTTTTCCAGAGTTAAAAACATTTGCCTGGCTTGGAATACCAAGCTAACTGGTTACAAAGAAAAGAAAAAAATTAAAAACTACATGTATATAAGCATACATATAATCATAAGAAGAACCAAGAGAATATAATCTTTTTTCTGGACAATCTGAAACACAAAATATTTTTCACTCTATTTTAGGGCACCAACATAGAATATTAAAAATGATACTATCACGAAGAGGAATACAAAGCACTACAGTATGCGCAGGGAAGAGTAACAAATGGGACCAGTCATCTACTATCCCCTTGCCCACTGCTGTCTGGCTTTTGGCTAGACTACAACTGTGGCTCAGAGGAGTATGAAGAAACTCAGCAGGGTGAAACAATGCAGCTGCGAAAACTTTGATTATTTTACACTAAATGGTCTAAAATGCCCCACAGATCATTTATTACTAATCTGGTCATTTTATCCTGAGAAATTATCCAGGTCAGTGATCGGGGAAGAGCAAAAGGTAATGAGGTGATGCTCATAAGTATGTCCATATAAATCTGGAACAACTTTTTAAAAATATCATCTGTGTGCCACTGCAGAAAGGGGAAAAATGCCCCTCCACCCCGGTTCACTCTGTGACCGGTTTCTCCTGAAAACAGCAATTTTAAGTTCTGGAGACAACCCCCGACTACAGGCTGCATCACAAACTGCAATGACACCAAGGTTCAAGGAGAGCAAACTGCTGCCTGACTTCTCCTACCCGTAATTCCATGTGCCCATGAAAAGCGTTTGAGTAACTCTTAGCCACCTAACATGTCTATTTACAGGCATGCCTGTCACATCTGGTTTCTAGTTTGGCAATCTAGGTGGCAAACTTGCTAGAATTTTTTTTTTTTTTTTGTGGGTACTGGGGGTCGAACTCAGGACCTCGCGCCACCAGCAGGCGCCCGTGCCGCTGAGCAATATTACCGGCCCTTTTTTCATATGTGGGTACCGAGAGTCGAACTCAGGACCTTGCGCTTGGCAGGCAAGCGCTTATGCCGCTGAGCCATCTCACTGGTCCCCAACTTGCTAGAATTTGAGTTAATACATAAGGAACTGAAATTTGGTATCTATGCATGTAAACTTGGTTTACAACAGAAACAAGTAAAAATATAATTTTCATTTAAATAGCTAAAAAGAAACAAAGAAGTACTGAAAAAGATTTTTATAAAAATTTGAATAGAAATGGTTTCACTAATATACATGTGCTCTTTTTCTTTTTTTTAGTACTGGGAATTGAACACAGGATAGCCTCACTGACAGCCACAGTCCCATCCTTTTTATTTTTAAATTTTGAGACAGGGTCTTGCGTGGTTGCCCAGGCTGGTCTTAAACTTGCAATTCCCCTGTTTCTCAGCCTCTCTATTAGGTAGCCATACTTGCCTCCTTTTGAAAATCGTGAATTGTGCATCTATCCATTGCATCCTTTGAAGATACTGGACATGTTCTACTTGGTTTGCTTTTTCCTGATTCACCTTACCCTCTCCACACAGTGTAATACTTTGTTCATGGGAACCACTTAAGAGGTGTTCAATGAATTGTTAACATTTCATAGGCTATTCCCGGTGTAAGCCTATAATAACACAGTAGTCAACCAGGCTGACTGTCTTCAATTTGCTACTTGTTGACTGTCTATTCACTCGATAAAGATTTTTTACATAAACATTGTTTTATTCTATATTTAACAGAGACTTATTAATAGATTGAGGGACCTCTCAGAAGTCGAGGTTCCGAAGTCTAAAAACAGTTGATAGAAAGAATAAACAACTTGTTTCCCAATACGCTTATTTTAAAAATTATTTATTTTATTAGAATATGTTTGTAGTACATAATGTTTACAGTCCTTGTGAAGGGATGGTACATGTACATAATACACCTAATTCCTTTTTTCATGCCCTTTCCCTTCCTTCTCTCCTTCCTCCATCTATCTCTTGACACCCCCCACTACTGCTTTTTTTTGGTACATGTTTTCTAAAATTCAGGTGGCAATTCGCTTTGAAAGTTCCCAAGGAAGACAGAAAAAAACCATGGGACAGGTGAAAACTAAGTTCATTTGTTAGGAGTCTCAATGGGTCGATTTTTATTCTACTTTAAGAACTAAGGGAATAAAGAGCAAAATTCAAGGCCACTAAAGAAATTTTCCTCAACACAATTTTGCCTAATGTTGGACCTGACTCTCAAAGCAGTGCTTCTGTACAATTTATACTTACAGTATCTTTAAAAATCATCCTACATGCTGATGCCACCCTTTAATACACATACCTAGTCTTCTGTAACCACTCCTTGCAAGTATTTAACGATTCAAAAAATGTAACAAAACACATTAACAAACAGATGCTAATTACATTCAAGTATCCTGCTTATGTAAAAACCCTCGTGAAGTTAATAACATGGTTTTTCTCTTGGGTATTTTAAATGCAAGGTATCGTGACTTTTTATAATCATTACTACGCAGATATATGTAAGAAAAAAATTTTTTTTGCAATATTAGAATAGAACCCAGGGCCTTTGCAATGAACTACATCCCCAACACCTTTTCTTATTTTTAATTTTGAGACAAGGCCTCACACTAAAGTTGCTAAGTTGCTCAAGCAAGGCTTGAACTTACAGTCCTCCTGCCTTAGCCTACCAGAGTACAGCACTGAGACTACAGCCGTGCACAACCACACCTGGATATGCTAGAATATTTTTAATAGCTCCAAACTGAAAATTACTCAAATGCCTATGGAGAGTTCATTCACATTGGATACTATAACCATGAGTAAGTGATCTACACACAAGAATATGGATGAATCTCACAAGATAAGCAAGAATGAAAGAAGACAGAGGCAAAATAGTACATACAGATAAGAAATACAATAGTACATAAGCAGGTAAAACTAATCTATAGTGCTAAAAAGTCAAAGCACCTACTCCCCTTAAAGGGCACAAGTAACTGACGGGAACAATGTAGACATTATTTGTATCTTGGTATGGGGATGTCTTGTATCACTAAACCCATAACTGACAAGTTTGGTTTCAACATCATCGATTACCTGTTACTGTGATACTTCCTGTTGAAAAAATCTGTAATGTAGCTCTTAGGGATTTTATCCGATAGCACACAGCAGGATGAAGTTCAGGTTCATAACTACATTAAAAAGCCACAATTAATATAAATACTTACAGCCTGACTGATAATTTCAAATTTGGTAAGTCATCTTGATTCTTAAAGACCTACCTGGCATGAGGTCTATTGTTCTTTGTGAATTCTGGCAAACGGATTTCAAAGGGCATGTTACAAACTGCCAAAACGTTAACAACCTTAAAATCTGTAAATATTACCTTGAGGAGAGAAGTAAAACTTAATGAATTATTTCAAAATAAAAAAATCTCATCATGGCAATCCTTATTAAGTTTTATTTCCTCAAATAGGAGCAAACAAGATGAAACACTCTCTTATACATGGGTCTAGTAATGTAAGCTGTTAAGTATGAAAAGCTAAAATTCAATGAAAAACAAAGCTCAAAAACTTCTTTAAAAATAGTAAAACTTGAGGTATTTTCATGATGAAAAATGTACACCTCATCCAAATTTTTGAATCTTATGCATAGTTTAATTTTAATACTTTAAGTGGGATATATAAAAATTACCAAAAAAAATCACCAAAAAAAATCAAAACAGGGTTCTAGAAAAGTCAAAAAGGAAAAGTCACTCTAAACAGTCAATTACAGAGTATACATTGGGCTCCAAAGGCCAGGTGTTCTCTTATATTCAATAAAGTGAAGTAAGTTTAGTTAGATGTTTATTTTCCTTTGGGGGGTGAAGTGATAATACTGTATTTTTAACTAATCAGGCTTTTTTTGTGGGGGGCAACACTTCTGATGTTAAGAAGTTCCAAGGCTGAAAATAATGTTCTCTTAACAATAATAACTTAAGCCATTCCAACCAATATCTTGAATTATTTCATCTTGTTATCTTTTCCAACATTCCTCCTAAAATCAGAATTCTGGATGTGCTGTCTTCCAACTCAGTACTTGCCCAAAGCAGCAGAAAGCCCAAGTACCAAGTAGTAACACATACATCACATCATAGCCGCATCTCTAGGCGCTCTCTACTGCCACTCTCTTCAAGTGCCAAGACCAGCAAGTTCAGTCCTTCTACTTCCAAGACTGAAGTCATCTGAGACAAACTTAACTTCCTGTCACTTTTCCCACAGTTTATACAAATCGCAAAGAGCCTGGCCTACCTCTTCAAGGTCCAAATTTCATCTTTCTCTTTCACTTACAATTTACAAGTGACCTAGCAAGTACATTGTAATTATTTATTCAAAGCTTTGCTGAACGAAATATTTGAAAAGACTGACTTGTCAGCAACAATCACTTTATACGTGTAAGAACTTGCCACTCAGCATGCCCAAATCTCATCTTTCAAGGACCAAATTTCATCTTTCTCTTTCACTCAACATTTGCAAGTGACCTAGCAAATCCATCATAATAATTTCATTCAGTTGTGCTGAACAACATATTTGAAAAGGCTGACTTGCCAGCGATAGTCACTTTATACATGAGAGAGCTTGCCATTCAGTGCGGCCACGTCAACAGTGCTCACCATAGTGAACATTCTGACCTAGCATTTTTGAAATAACAAAAAACTTTTTTGGGGGAGGAGTCTAAGAAGTTGAAAAGGCATCTAATGTGAAAAGAAACAAGTTTAATTATGGGAAAGAAATTCGGGGAAAGCCCAAGAACTTTTATAAATACCCTTATGGCCAAGTTTTGCTATTGAATTTTTACACTGAAAAGCCAGACACCTCAGAAAAAGTTCAATCATAAGAATTCCTACAGTGATTTCTTTAGTCTATTAAATTAAAATTTTTAATTTTACAAAAACAAATCCTTGAATATTTGTAGTTTAGATAATGAAATTTTACCTGAAAACCTAGTTTCTGTAGACTGCGGGCTAAACGTCTGGCACCAAATTTAGCTTCTTCTTCACTATGTTTTAAAGAAAGAGAAAGATTATCAGTTACACAGGAAATAAATTTTATACTGAGGAACATAGCAAATGTTACATATAATTTTACTTTCAGTCTAAGAAATGTCTTTTCTATGGGGAGTAAAGAAAAAAAACTTACAAATTAAAAACTCAGGTAACTTTACCTTGTTGCTCCAGTGCAAATAATTTTTCCTGAGGACCAAATTGTAGCTGTAATTCTAGGTTTTCTAAGTTTCATTAATACTTTCTGGGGGAGAAAAAAAACGATCTGATTACTTAATAAGTATTAATTTTCACTATGGTTCTGTTTTATGTGGCCATGTTAATGTCTAAATACTACTCCAAGCCTATCCATGGTAACTGTTCTCCAAATTATCTATTCTAAAATCAAATTCAATGATCAACACAAACAATAAAATTAATCCCCAAGAACTTTTAATTAATTAAAAAGAAAAGTCTATATAAATTTCTCAATAATGTATTTGGGATCAATAAATTACAAGTACACAAATATTTCAATTCTCATTCTACTCCAGCCACATCATTGGAATTTGCATGGATCCTCACACACACCAAATTTGTTCATGCATCAGGAGCTGGGTAGTAGCTGCTACCTCCCATTTGAAATAGTTTCCACTCCATATTCTCATTTTATTAGGTTTCTTACCAGATGTCATCTCCACAGGGAGTTTCCCTTCCTCACTATCCCATCAAAATCCTCATCCCTTATCACTCTCTAATTCCTAGCCCTGCTTTATTCTGCTTCAGGGTACCCCCACTACATTACATTAAATTACGAGTTGAGATGCCTATCATATACTCAAGTTTCACACGGAAATCTCAAGTTCAGGAGAAATGTTGGAGCTGGAGATGTAATTTCAAATTCCTTGGAGATGAAAAGTAGTTTAAACTATGGGTTGGAATGAAAGTACCTACAGAATGAGTACAAACAGGTCAAGGACTAAGGTTTAAGATAATCTAGGAACTTAAATTTTCACTGAAATTTTTCATTTATAGACATATTTATTACATGCTCATTATATGTAAGAAAGAGATAAATGCTCATCAGATAAAATAACGTGAAAATGAATTCAACGTTTCTCCTTAAAACTTCTGTTACATTTCAAGTTCTTCCTTTTCATTGTTATACAGCACATTACCAAAGTAAAACACTGTTAAATCTCAGGAGACTTAAAATTTGCAAAAGATCATGATGACATTTTAACTAAAATACACAGAACTTCACACATAAGTGAGAAACACTAGATTGAATCTATACTGCTTTTAACTGTCTCTCACCACAAACTCATCCATCAACTCAAGAGTTTTCAGTCAACCTTCCTAAAAAACCTACTTCCTTTCCACATCATGCTTTCCTTTCCAAATGCAGTGTTTGGCATTTTCCTTTCAAAACTTTTTAGCCAACATGTTTATTCTTTTTTTCTTTTTAAAGAGAAAATGGTATTACTGCTAAACTTGAAAATTTTTAATTGTGGATCAATGAAAATTTTATTTTATTTATTTTTTTTGTGGGTACCAGTGGTCGACCTCAGAACCTCGCACGCCAGCAGGCGCCCATGCCGCTGAGCGATATCACCGGCCCTTTTTTCGTATGTGGGTACCGGGAGTCAAACTCAGGACCTCGCGCTTGCCAGGCAGGCGCTTATGCCACCGAGCTATCTCACCAGCCCGAAAATTTTAATTGAATTTATATCATTATAACTTGGTTTCTAGTACTAAGAACTTATAACACTTTAACTAAGTATACATGGGAACCTAATTTGTACAGCTTAATACAACCTTCAAATACACTGCTAATTTTTGTAATAGATGTATAAAATATATATTTATCTTATCAACCTTTAGTTTATAAAAAGCCAATAATCCTCACTGTCATTTATAACACTAAGCCTTTATTACCACTCATTATTAATAAGACTTTCATTTTAAATATTGCAGATTTAAAAAAAACTAAAATTTTAAATACCCAGATTGAGATATGAACCATATTTTTTTTAGCAAAATTTTTTTTTTTACATGGTTACCTGGAGTCAACCTCAGGACCTCGCGCTTGCCAGCAAGCGCTTGTGCAGTGGAGTGATATCAACGGCTCTTTTTTTTTTTTTCCTTTATGTGGGTTCTGGGAGTCACACTCAGGACCTCACGCTTGCCAGCAAGCGCTTGTGCCACTGAGCGATATCACCGGCCCTTTTTTTTTCCTTTATGTGGGTTCCGGTAGTTGAACTCAGGACTTCACCCTTGCCAGGCAGGCGCTTATGCCGCTGAGCCATCTCACCAGCCCTTTTTTAGCAAACTGATAAATGAAAACCACCTATATTAGCTAAGTTATGAGGAGAATGACAACAAAAATCATAACATATTAGGGCATCAGTCAAGTATAATTATATTTGAATAAATACACATGAAAGTGTATATAGATCCCTTTCCTCACTTCAAAAGAACTGAGGAAACAATAACATGAACTCCTGACAATGAGTTAGTTCTTTGAGGACTCAGATAAGTTCTCTCCTCCAATACCTACCACCTCTGTGAAAGGAAGGACCTCATATACAGGGCTCACTTCTGTATACAGTACAATCGACTCAGGCTAAGGTACTCATAGACTGTCTATAGGATGAATGCATTTTAATATCATTCACAGCAGTATAAATTAAGACTATGTAGTGCACAGAACAAAATTCAGATACTTACTCCAACATCACGCTTATAAATGACATTTGCTCCCTCCAAAGCAATCTTCCTTAAGTTCAAATGGCATCTTGTTCTAAAAACACAGACTACATTTGTAATTAAAATGTCCAATGCAACATCACTGTCTGCATCCATTGGGGTAGTTTAAAAACTTAGCTTCCCACCACGAAGTTCACATCCTGAGAAATAAAACACACACACAAAAAAATCATTAAACTTGAATGTTCTGTTGATTTATTTTTCACAAATATTCTTGACATAAAAATGTAAAAAATAAATCTATTTTTCAAATGCTTCAAAATCCAATCATGTCCCTTTTCTCACAACTGAAAATGTCATTTAAAAAAGTAACATGCCATATGACATCCCTCAAAATCTGGATCTTTCATTCCTCAAATTAATAAGTAATCTTTACATGGCAAGAATTTGCCAGACTTATCTCCTGCTACCCGCCTTTACAACCACTATGCTCCAGGTGTACCACAGTTACAGCAAGTCCCCAAACATAGTATGTCCAAGGGCTAGACTTTGTGGACACAATGTTCAGCCACCAGGGTATTTATTAATACTTCACAAAACTTGCTGGAGCTATCAAAGGTTGATCTGTTCTCAGGTAGAGTAACTGATTTATTTAAAATTTAACATGAAATATTAATCATACCATTTAAA
The DNA here is from genome assembly GCA_028451465.1 of Erethizon dorsatum. NCBI lineage: Eukaryota > Metazoa > Chordata > Mammalia > Rodentia > Erethizontidae > Erethizon > Erethizon dorsatum. Next base: position 139,767,052 of record CM051823.1, on the reverse strand, counting down.
ATATTTTTCTCATTTCCTAGTCATTCATTCATTACTCAGTTATTGAATACTTTCAAAATGCACAGGGTACTGGAGGAAAAAAAGAAATAAGGCAAAGTGTACTGTCCTCAAAGAGTTCACAAGCTTGTGTATACAGGGGAGACACCTAACAAATACAATTTTTACCAAGATCAGAACCTTCTAAAATATATTTTTCAAGACTCCTACAAGAACATTTATGATAAACAATCCTCCCTTTAATTTTTTTGAGGCACTGGGGATTGAACCTAAGGTCTTCACAATGAGCCACATCCCCAGCCCTTTTTTAAATTTTTTATTTTGAGACAGGGTCTCACTAAATCACTAAGTTGCTCAAGGCTAGGCTTGAACCTGAGATCCTTCTGCCTCAGCCTCCCACAGTGCTGGGATTACAGGTGTGTGACCCATAGCCACTCAAACCCTAGGTTGTATTAAGCACATGACCCACATCAGTCTAAAAACTTTTTTCTATGGTTTTTTCACATCTTAAAAAATAAACAGGGCCGGTGATAAAGTTCAGTGGCATAAGGGCCTGCCTGGCAAGCGTGAGGTCCTGAGTTTGACTCCCGGTACCCACCTATAAAGAAAAAAATAAATAAATAAACAACAGGAATTTGGCTTACCAAACCCCTCTTCATCCCCAACATATATCTAAATCAAAAAATAGTAACAACACACTTTAATTATCTTTAAGAGTCCTTGCAGCCACAATATAAAAAGCTAACATTCTACATAAGCATTTAAATTATAGGACAAAAACAATGATGTCAAGATTACAAATTTTAAAAATTCTCTCATTTTTTCTGCCTTGCAGTTTCTCATAAAGTGACAAATCAGACTAAGACTTCACACCTCTTAGACCATATAATATTCAATTCTGCACCCCAATTTCATATTTTTTCACTCTTACATTCTTACCTTCCCTTTAATCTCCACGTCATTTAGTTTCTTTCTTTTTTTTTTTTAATGTGGGTACCAGGAGTCGACCTCAGGACCTCGCGCTTGCCAGCAAGCGCTTGTGCCACTGAGCAATATCCCCAGCCCTTTTTTTCCTTTACATGGGTACTGAGAGTTGAACTCAGGACCTCACGCTTGCCAGGCAGGCACTTATGCTGCTGAGCTATCTCACCGGCCCTCGTTTAGTTTCTTGTGTACATTTGAGCTGCCTCAAATCATTTTACGTACAAGAGTGGGGCAGAGGTGGCAATGGGGACTGTGCCTCTGTGTTGGTTACTTTTCTTTCGTTGCTGAGACAAAATACCCAACACCCAAAATTAAGGAAGGAAAGGTTTATTGAGCTCACAGTTTGTGGAGGTGTCAGTCCATAATCAGCTGGCTCCAAGGCAGGGTGGCGTGGCAGAGGAGCAACAGCTCATGGTGGCAGAAGACAGCAAAAGCAAGAGCAAAAAGAGGGGAGCACTGAGCAAGCCTCCTTCCCTCCCTTATATTGTATTCAGGCTACCTGCCTCAGGGCGGATGTAGCACTCACACCCATAATCCCAACATTGGACCACGAATCAATCACAAACTCTAGAAGCCTGCCTCCATGTCTGCGTGAGGCTTTGGGAGACATCTAGACACAAACCATAACATTCCGACCCTGGCCCCCCAAAGACTCATGTACATCCCTTTATGCAAAAGGCATTTTAGTCCATCTCTAAGAGTTGCCAAAGTCCTAACAGTTTCAGCATTCCTGAAAAGTCCAAGTCCCAAGTCTCCTCTGAGATTTAAGGTAAACTCTTAGCTGTGACCCCTGTACAAATGAAAAGCTAAACACTTCCAACATTCAATGGCACAAGATAAACATTACCATTCCAAAAGGTACAAATGGGGGATACAAAACACTGCGACCAAAGCAAGTCCAAAATCCAGCAGGGCAAACAATAAGTCCTGTAGTTCCACGTGGAACATCCAAAGGAATCTGTGGTAAGTTGTGAGTTCCAAAGGCTTGTGTGGTTCCGGCCCTGCAGCACTTCTGGTGGTTGTAGCTCCCATGGCTTCTCTCTTGGGCTGGCTTTGCTCCCTCCTTGCAGCTTTCCTTAGATGATCCACGTTCCTGGCTTTTCCAACCTTCTGGGGTCTCCGCTGCACCTTTGGCTTCTCATTCACAGCTTCACACATTGCCCTCTCTGGGGCACACTGCCTGGCCTCCCAGGACTTCTTCTGAAATCTGGGTGGAAGGCTCTTTAATCTCAGAACTGCTGCATTCTGCATGTGCCTAAAACCAGCACTACTTGGATGATGTGGAGGTCTGCTGCCAGCTGGAGCAGTAGCCAGGCTTTCTTCTCTCTTGGTTTTAGGGGTTGAGTGCCTGGATCACTGAGTACTCTGAATCTGATACTGAGGAACAAATTCTCTATGCTACAGCCATTCTGGAACATAGTGTGGCTGCCGCCATTCTGGAACATGGTGCTCTATGGCCTTCTCCTCCAAGCAAAATCTTTCACTTTTGCAGTTTTGAGGCTGTAGAGGGTGGAGACTTGCTGCTTCTTGTAATGCCCTTAGGCCATCTTTTATATTCTCCTGCTCCTTCTCAGCAATTGAGATCTCCTCAGCTCTACCTTTGCACAGCTTAACCGGAGCTTTTTTCCTGGCCAAACTCAAAACGTTTTAAACCATCCTGCTGGGCTCTTTGCTCTTGACTCTCAATGCAGATCTGGCTAAAGGCCCCCAGCAAGAGCCGTGCCACCACAACAACTGACTGCCTTGAAATTTCTTCTGCCAGATTAATTAGTCTGCCACTCTTAATCTTAGTCCCAGGTAAAGTCTCTGGATACGAGCAAAATGCAGACAAACTTTCTGCCAAGCCGTAACACACATTGTCTGGACTCCAGCAACCAATGCAGTCCTTCTTCCCAGCAGAAACTTCCCCCAACCAAAAAAAAAGAAGAAAAAAAAAAAAAAAAAAAAAAAAAAAGCAACTTCCTAAGCCTGGTCTTTACTGGTTTTCTGGTCTTCTGAGCTCTGATCAGAACCTCCCATAAAGAACAGCCTAAGGCGTTCCAGCGCTACTTTTTCAGGTGGCATCTCTGAACCTTTCCAAACTCTTCCCACAAGCCATTCCCAAAGGCTCTTGAACCACATGGTCAGGTACAGTAATAGCAACGACCCCACTTCTCTGGTACCAAATTGTCTTAGTTACTTTTCTGTCATTACTGAGACAAAATACCTGACACCCAAAATTAAGGAAGGAAAGGTTTTTTTTTTAGCTCACAGTTTGTGGAGGTTTCAGTCCATAATCAGCTGGCTCCAAGGCAGGGTGGCGTGGCAGGGAAGCAACAGCTCATGGCAGCAGAAGACAGCAAAAGCAGCAAGAGCAAAAAAGGGGAAGCAGAGAGCAAGCCTCCTTCCCTCCCTTATACTGTATGCAGGCTACCCGCCCCAGGGTGGGCGTAGCACTCACACCCATAATCTCAGCATTGGACCATGAATCAATCACAAACTCTAGAAGCCGCCCCCTTGACCGCATGAGGCTTTGGGGACATCTAGACACAAACCGTAACAGTCTCTGTTCTCAGTTGTAACACGGAATATATAGTGCCTACCAGAGCGATGTTGCGAACAGTACATAAAATAATGTATGACAGGGGCACGGTATAGCTCAATGGAAGACTCAGTGCTAACAGTGCAAGGCTCTGGGTTCCAGTACTTTAAAAGCAGTAATAGCAATGTATGAAAAGTACATGGCACATATATCTGGGAAATAATAACGCAATGAATGACAGTGGTTATTTCTTAGTATTTGCTTAGTATTTCTTAGTATTGCTTCCCATGATTATATTATAGCACAATTAAGCCATCTGAAGACCACAACATATTCTGGTAGTCTCCTACAAAAACTATGAAAAAGTTATGAGGTAGAGGTTCTTAGTTGTTTACCCCAACATTTGGTCTCCTCTTCATAATGACCAGAACACAAATGCCTGGCTTTATGCAAATGTGACAGAAACATGGTAGTTTTTAGGTCTCTGGCAAAAGGTTTAGCCAAGTGGCCACATGACTACGTTCCCATAGGCAAAATGTAACATGGAAAGGTTACTGTTTTCTGGGACACCTGCTTAGAGCAATGAACTAGGCCAGCAAGGACTTCTTAGCTTTTCTGTCCTTTATTCTTGCTGCCTGAAGTTATAAAACATGAGTGCTAGAGTTCAGGTTGCCATTTGGGACCATGAGATGAGATGACAGTAGCAGAACAATTAGATAAAAGTATGGTTCGTGGTGGTGTGAATCTCCTTACTATCCCTGCACTTCCTAATTCCAGATCTCATGCATGTTAAAAAAAAAAAAATTAACTCCCCTTATGTGGAATTCTTATTATATGCAGCCCAACCTAATCCCTGCTACTGCATATCTCTTGAGGATGAACTAAAAAAATCAAACACCTAAGGAAATATTTTGTATGGAGAAAATGGACCAAATTTACTGTTTCATGACAGATTTTTTTTTATCCATCAATAGTAATACTCAAAAATATATTTATCATGACACATCACTATCTGAACTAAAAGCCTCATAGCAGGACTTTATCATTCTAATCGTCAGAATCTAAAGGATTTATGGAGAAGTGACAGATGTGGCACTGAGATTTTCAGAATAATGATACCCAAGAGATTTAGTTTCCTTCAAAATTGCCTACCTTCTGACAACAAAAAGACCTGCCAATAAAGAAAGAAAGAAAAAAAATCCAACAATTTGACTGCTATTCACTCATGTTTTGAAAGCTTTGGTTAGAACTGTCAAGCAATTTATACACTGCCCGAATACATGACAACTGAAAAACAACTTTCATCATTTTGTGGTTGTTGAAGATTTTGGCACTGTATGCCAAATAAACCTTTCAAATACAGTATAAAAATATATGCCCTGGTAGATGCAATGACATTTTACACCTTGGGTTTAGAAATTTATCCTGGAACTCAACCACCAGGTTTTTATTCACGTAATAATAAACTATATGATGTTGTGAACAGACTTTTTGGACCTATTTCAAAAAATAACCCAAATGTCACATTCGACAATTGGTTCACTAGTTACCCACTGAGGTTACATTTGCTAAAAGAACACAGTTGACCAGCATAGGAACTATTTATAAGAACAAAACTGAGATTCCTGAAAAAATGTTCCAAGTTCACAATAGAGAAATGTATAGTACAATCTTTAGATTTCAGAAAAACATAACATTGGCCTCCTACACGGTGAAGAGAAACATAGTAGTACTGATACTGTCAACATTACATGATGATAAGACTGATAGTGAAGCCAGGTGTGGTGGTGCACATCTGCAATCCTAGTACTTGGGAGGCTGAAGCAGGAGGATCCTGTGAGTTCAAGGTCAGCCTGTGCTACACAGTGAGTTCCAGGCTAGTCTGGACTACATAGTGAGACCGTCTCAAAACAAACAAACAAACATACATTGATAATGAATCCCCAACACAAGTGAAGCCAGAAATAGTCACATTTTACAAGAAAACAAAAGGCAGAATAGATGTTGCTGACAAGTTATGCAGCAACTATGATGTCACTTGAAACACAAAGCATTGGCCAATGGTTGTATTTTACTCAATTCTGAACATGTCAGACATAGTTTCATAGTTTACAAAGATAATAACAAGCACACAATATCAGGGAGAAATTTTCTTAAGAGGATTGGGACTGGAATTGATAAATGATCAATTACAACAGAGGAAGAACAGTATGTATCTGCCAAAGAACTCCTCAAAAGAATTCTGGAGCAGACTGGTGAACAGACAGGTGAAACATCACAAGAACCTAAGAAAACAGGAAGACCAACAGGATGCCAAGTATGTCCTACCAAAGAAGACTGGAGAGCAAAACACATGTGCTGTCAGTGTAAGTTATACTTGTGTATGGAACATGCTGTTCTCATGTGTGAAAACTGCTTTCCGTGCAATAATTGAAGAATATTTCTATAGTAGAGTTTTATTTGTATTTTCATTGTAGCACACACAGGAATTTATTTCTGCTGTTATTTTTTAAATTTAGATAGCAAACAGTTGATGTAGAAAATGTTATTTATTCTGAACGTGAAGTACATATTTGATATTTTATTTGATATTTCATTTTCCTGCTAAGTGGACCTTGTATAATGTAATAGGAAGCTCCTGACAAAAGAGGAAGACAAGAGATGTGACAAGGATGGCCTGCAAAACAGGAAAGGAAAGCACAGCACACATGCTGTCAGCATAAGCGAGACTTGTGTATGGAACATGCTGTAGTCATGTGTGAAGACTGCCTTAGGTGTGACAACTGAAGCAAAGATGATTTCTGTGGTAGAGTGTTGTTTGTATTTTCACTGTAGTTCACACAGGAATTTATTTCTGCTTATTTTTTAGATCTTCTATACAGGTTAAACAGTTGATGTTGAAAATGTTGATGTTTATTCTAAACACATTACATATTAAAAACTTAATGTTTTATTTTGATATTTTATTTTCCTGTTAAGTACACATTGTTTAATAAAGCTCATAAAATTAGAATAATTCATCAATAGAAATATTTCTAAAAAAATAAATGTGGGCTCTATACACCCACCATAATGCACCTTTCAAAAAATTTGCAGTGATGCTCACGGGGCTGCAGGCCCATGGCTCAACACTGTATTTGGCAAAGAGTAAAATGTTCAATTATTATTTGGCAAATGAATGCTATAAAAACCCAATGTTTCAACCTTATATCTACATGAAACTTGTCATATACCTAGAAATTGAAACTGTTTCTTTTTATTTTAGGCATGGAAAAAATTTGTTATAGCAAGTACAGAACATTACTTTCAAAGTTTCCATCACTTTCATATGAATGTGAAAGAGCTAAAAGCCATTTTCTTCCCTGTGAGCCTTTTAACACGATGTCCATGAAAATGCTTATGTAGTAAGTAAACATTATATTTTATGTGTTTTTAAGCTAGTCTGTAAAGTTCCACAAGGAATGTGTTTAAGCAATTCCACAAAAAAAAAAACTACAGTATTTAGAAATGACATTTAAACTCAGAAAACTCTCAGATCTGCTAACTATAGCACTATGCATGAAATACTTAAAGATATACAGAAGGGCAAAAAGAATATAACAATGAACACCTATTCAGTCTCAAAAATAAACATTACAATTGATATCTGCCCCATATATCTCTCCCAAATCAAATCCTCATCCCTACCTTCTAGTAAACCTCTAATTTCTTTATCCTCATATAGTTCTCTTAAAGTTTATGACATATATCCACAAACCCAACTAAGTCATGATTTTTTTTTTAAATTGATGGATTTTGTTTGCTAATACTTCATTTAGGATTGATACACATATGTTATTAAGCAGAAGTAGCTGATTAAGTTTTTCTTGTACTGTCCAATCTGGTTTCAGTATCAAGATTACACTAGACACAGATGAGTTAGGGTGGTCTTTTTTTTTTTTTTTCCCCTTAATTCTCTGGAAGACCATTTAAAAAACCTTATATAAAAATAATGTGGACCTGTTTTTTGTTTAACAGATCTTTAAAACACCAATTCAATCTTTTAAGACAATTCATGTCTTCTATTTCTCCTTGAGTCAGTTTTGCTGTCTTCCTAGGAAATTTCCTATTTCTTCTAAATCTTTAAATTGACCAGGCATATTCTTCATGGTTCTCTTAATAATCTTTTAAACTCTCTGCTGCAGTATAATCCTTTTTTATGCTAGTATCATTTATCCCTTTTGTTGTTGTTGTTGTTCTCAATCTTGCTGAAAGTTTTTTCTACTTTGGTAAGTTACTGCAGAGAATAAACTATCACCAGTTGGTCCTTTTGATTTATTAAATTATTTGTCTATGTTTACCATTTCTTTTCTTCTATAGATTTATTCCATGCTTTTCTTATTTCTTACATTGGAAAGTATTTAGGTTAAATGTTCAATACTTTAGTTTTTAACTTTTTTTCTTTTAAGAACATTTAAGGCTCTTATAGCGCTGGGCTTTAGGTGTGACTAAAGTTGGATATATATTTCCATTATCTCTTTTTTTTTTTTTTTTTTGTGGGTACCAGGGGGTCGACCTCAGGACCTCGCGCGCCAGCAGGCGCCCGTGCCGCTAAGCGATATCACCGGACCCTTTTTCGTATGTGGGTTCCGGGAGTCGAACTCGGGCCCTCACGCTTGCTGGGCAGGCACTTAAGCCGCTGAGCCATCTCACCGGCCCTCCATTATCTCTTGATTCTAACAAAATTTTCATTTCTATCAACATTTTTCTTGGGCTTATTTATTGCTTTTAGAAATGTATGTTTTTAAAGCTTACCAGTTAATTGAAGAAATGATAACTTAAAAGAATGAGACACTATTTATGGGCAAATAACAAACACTGGTGGCAAAGGTGTAAGTAAACCAGCATTCTCTTGTAATACAGCATAAAAACTTTCTACAGAAGATAACCTGACAGTGGTTATTCAAATAATTTAAATGATGCATATACGTATGTGGCATTTCAGTTAAGGGGTACACAAGTATCTTGAGAAATAATTAAACTGAATAGAAATATTGTTAATAGAGACAACCTACATGTCCCCCTAAAAGACTGGCGAAAGTACAGCACAGTCCCATATAAAGCACTACTAAATAAATTTTTATTAAGTATAGAAGTGCAGATTTAGATATTTTAGACAATATTGTCTTTTAGAGTAAAAAACATTATTTTCATGAGTTCATTTTGGTTTGTATATCTAGATATGCACTTAAATACTTATACCTGCCAAAATATTAACAATTATTCTATTCAGAGAATTGGCACATCACAGTGACTTTGGTCGCTTCCCCCCTTATATTTTTTAGTCAAGTCTAGATTTTTAAAGTATCAAATATTTATTAGTTTTACTATAAGAAAAGTAAAGTTATTTCTATTTCAAATGAAAGTAACTTGCCCACCACCCATGGCCTAAAATAAAGACATGGTTTCATTAAGTAGTTTGTCCTATTTATCAAGTAAATGCCTAGTATGAGCTTGATTTGTTAAATATTTCCTCCTAATAAGAAGTAAAGTTCAAAACTACAGCTGTCCTACTTTTAGGAAATGGCATTTCTAGCTTTTTATAAAAATGCACCATAGAAGCTGAAACGGTTTCTCCCTTGCTCAGTGATTTTGTGGGCAAGAACACATTGTATTTTAGGTCCTCTGGTTAATGCCTCTGACTTTGTAGTTTTGTAGTTGTATTCAGAGACATAACTTTAGCCACTGTAAGAACTGCGACCTTAGGTCATCACCTGGAAAACACCGCCACCTCCTGGCTCTGAAGACAAACTTCATCAGACTACCATGTCTAAAGTTTTCCACTAAACAAAGCAATAATAACCTTAAAATCTAACTGAAAGTCCAAAAATGAAAACTGATTCTACAAAAAAGCAGAATCTCACTACTTTAAGTATGTTCAAGTTGTAGCTGAGGATGCTGAGTAAGGGGCTTCAGAAGTTTAATCAAAACATAACATTTTGCCTTTTAGAAAGAGCATACCCCTTCACATCTCCTCAGAGTACAGCATAAACTGTACAAAAAGGGGCTCTTATGTAGTGTTTGCATTTAGCTGTGGGCCACTGGGTCGGTTACCTAACTTCAAAGTTTTCATTTCACTGGACAAAGTATCATCTGTATCTCCCAGGGTGCTTTTAAGGATTAAATAGGATTATCTATGGCACTACATAGCACACAGCACATGTGCATTAAATGACAGCTATCACTGTTTGATGGATTCACAGACAATTGAATACTGTAACTATACAGCTATTTTAACGAACTGATAGAAAACTGGAGAATAGTCAGAGCAAAAGATAGGAAAAAAATCACAATAGTTTCGGCAGTAGTCAGCACACTACAGCAATCTCTTTTGTAAGTTTTACCGGAACACAGCCACGCTTGTGTGCTTTTGTAGTGACTGTGCAGCACAGTTGAGTGAGTCTGACAAACACCAAATGACCCACTCGTCTAAAATATTTACTATGTGGTCCTTTAAGAAAAAGTTAGCTGTTTTCTGGGCTAATTCAATGAGGTACTATCAAATAATAACACTGATAAATGTAAAGCCCATATTTTTAATTAAAATGAACAAACTAGTATGAGATATTTGAAGGAAATTTGGCTGATATAAATGCATCTAAACGTATTTGATAACAGATGACATCAAGGGAATTAATAATTTTGTAGGTGAAATAAGAGTGGTTATGCAGACAAACATGGTTATTTTTTAGAGATTATACTAAAATATCCATGAGGGAATGTGTAATCTGTAACATACCTTAACTTTAAAATATAGGTACCTTTCACTACCTGAACCCAGTAACACATTTGGTAAGGTTTTAGATGACTCTCTTGATGTTTGAAATTTTGCCACAAGAACCAAACAAATTTGCATAATGTATTCTGAAATATCACAACTAATTCTAAAATCCCAAGAGTCTAACATAAAAGATAAAGACAAACTTAGGCAAAGTTAGAAATTACACACTAAATTTTCATTTTAATTATAGAACTACTGTTAAAATAAATTATCATCAAAAACTGAATTTCCCATTTTGCCTTCAATGTGCAATCATACAATCACGTCCCAAGGGGCAGTAGAGGAGTAAAGTTAGATGCACAATAGTAAGTCAGATGAATTATAACCTTTAACTTGCTTGGCAGGGTCACATTCTGTCATTGGGACATTTTTGTGCTTGGCTCAAGAGTTTATACTTTAGGAGTCAGTCCTAAAGGGTAACATTTTTGCTATATAGTATATGAAGAAAATGTTAACAATCTTTGGCCACACATACAAAAAATTTGTGTTTTCCAAGGGAAAGGATTATGCAACATAACACCTATATCATATAAACATTTAATACACATTAAGTAAAAGCAAAAGTATTTGATATACAAAACTCTTATCATTATATTAAGTTAAACACAGAGATAGTCATCATGATCATCTAAATACCAAGTCTGATGACTGGTAAGCATGTAGCATTCAAGTCAATAACCTGCATCAAAATGATTATGATTTTTATGGATTAACAACAAATCTGAGGGCTGCCAGCAACTATCTATTAAAAAATACAACAGTAAAGAGGAGTGTATTTTGTGCTTCGGTCTGTGAAATTATTTGTAATGCTGCCTAAAAGGTGGAGGGGGTAGATTGAAACGATGTTGATTTTCTGAATGAGTCCTTATGGAAAGATGAAGTCAGTGGTTTATGTAGTCATGAAATAGTTCTGGCTGGGAAAATGAAATATTCTGTAATATAAAAATGCACAATCTAATATCCATCTCATCTGAATATTATGTTTAAACAACAGCCTACTTAAGAATTTCACTGTTTCAACACAGAAACAAACATATCAATAAGGAAAATTTGGATTTGCAGATGATACTCATGATCATAATGGAAGGTATGTGACAGTGCACTAGCTCTGACTACTCCTATTTTCATTTATAAAATGCAAATAATACTATTCACTTCACAGAACTATTTTGAGGAATTAATGAGAACCTCACAAATTATAATAAGCTCTATCAAAGTAATGTCACATTAGTGAATGCTAATATTAACATTAATTTTAATTAATGTACTACTGTAGATAACAAGAGAAAAAAAGGTGTTTCTTGGCTTAAGACAGGTTTTTAAGTTGAAAATACCTAAGTGGAAAGTACACTTACTGCATGGAGCCTACTTAATAGCCCAGCATAGCAACACAGTCCACTGCAGACTACTGTTAGTCCCCTCTTGACCTGGTGGCTGACGGGGAGCTGTGGCTCACTGCTGCTGCACAGCATCTCAAGAGTATCTTACTGCATATTGCTAACCAGGGGAAAGATCAAAATTCAAAATGCGAAGTAGGGTTTCTACTGAATGAGTACAGCTTTTGCACCTTTGTAAAACAAACCACAGTAAGCCAGGGACCATCTGTATTTTACTGACTACAACTTTAAATTCAGGGATTCAAACTCAAAGATGAGAAATTGGGCATACTGATTCCTTATTATATGCAAAAGCAAAATTTATTTTGCATTTCTTAGTGTTTCAAGTAAATTATCTTAATGTATACTTTTAAAAAAGATAGAATGTCATTTCTGGTTACTTAAGAAATAGTCAAAGAAAAAAAGTCACCCATAGTGACTACCACAGTGTTAAGGTTTTTTTTCTACTTTTACACAGGCACATGTTTTTAGGCTGCTAAATCCATATCTATACTTGTGCATATTAAACAAGCTTGGGACATGCATATGCAGTCTTAAATTGCCACAAAAGCACATTATAAAAATCTTTGATGACTTGAGATATTAAAAATAACCATACTCAATTAGTTGATTTTTTTCCTGAATATTAATCACTTGTATTTCTTTGAGATTAACTGTCTCACATCCTTTTTCTAAAATTTCTTACTGATTTATAAATGCCCATATGTGTAGAGTTTTATCTATTCCTTCTACCGAAAGTGATTTATCTCTATGTCTGCATGTGACTGACTTCTGCTTGTTCTACAGCTCTGCGTTACCTTCCTTCAATTAATTCTATAACGAACTGGAAATCTAACCCTCAGACCCCATGCCAGAGGATAGGGATCCAGTAGTAAACAAGACGTGGTAAAGAAACAGTGCTCTCAGTGTTGAGGTTAGTTAAGAGCAGGAGCTATGCAGACCTGAAGGAGGGGCAGCATAGCTAACTAGGGAAGGAATTAAAGGGAAAAAGAAGGTAGGATTAGGCTGGAAATGTTGGTTGGGATCAAATCGTGCCTTATTCCAGGTTACAGACTGTCATATTTACTACAAGAGCACTGGTGAGCTAAAAGAGAAGCCAAAAAAAAAAAAAAAAAAAAGGACACAGATTTATATTTAAAAATACATTATCACTGCCACTTGTACAATGGAAGGAAAGGGGTAAGGACACCCAGTCAGCCATAGTACAGGGAAGAGATGTGGTCCAGTGGTGGTAATGGTTGAAGGTGGAGAGTAGCAGACAAAGACATTCTCAGGAGACAGAGTAAACAGGGCTTTATGATTAATATGAGGATGAGGAAAAGAGAGATGGAAGACGACTTCAGGTTTGTGGTTTAAACTACTACCTGCTGACACAGGACACACCAGAGGAAGAGCAGGTTTGCAGGGCAGACAAGGAAACTGTTCTAGACATTTTGGATTGAGGGAACTTGTACGTCATTCAAGAGGAGATACATAACAGATAATCAGAGAAGAGTCAATTGCTCAGGACAGGTCTACGTCCAGATTAGAAATGAAACTTGGAAATACTGGTACAGAGGCAATTTAAATCATCGCTGGTAAACAAACAAACAAAAAAATCAAATGAACTGTGAGATCTGATACCTGAGACTGAGCCCAAGTGTCCCCATTCTAAGTCCCATTATCAGGTTAACATGTATCCCTCTATCATGGCAATTTGCCACACTATCTTGACCCTCATTACAGTGAAGCAGTTCCTGTTCATATGTCTATTGGTTAGACAATAAACTCTTCAGAAGCATAATCAAACTTTACTTGTTTCTGTACCCCAATCCTGGCATGGTTCCCAAGGCACTATACACATTCAATAAAATGTCTACAGAGCTTAACTGTTAGCTTGAGATTATAAAAAAAAAAAGCAATGCTTACACACACAGAAGGAAGAGCTCAACAAACTGCTTGGGTTAAGCCCACATCTACATTATGACCCAGATGACTGAGGGGTAGTTACTAAGTTACTGAATACCACTGTGGTGCCTCATTATCCTCATTTGTAAAATATGTCCAATAATAGAATTTACCATGGACTATGAAAATTCTGTAAAATTTCATGTAATGTGCTCAGCATAGTGCTCATATATAGTACGCATTCAAATTTAGCCACTCTCATTGTTACTATTATTACCTTCTTTCTTCATCTTCCATGGACAGAGAAATGTTCAAAAATGGAAAGGACTTCTAGTTATTCATTGCAGTCCCTCGAGAGCCTGCAATTATGTTTTTGGAACAGAAAAAACAGACCATGTTTCTTCAAGTTTAAAAGCAAGGGGTAAAATAAGAAAAAAAAATTCTAATATATCTGGTAAGTCAAATTAGTATTGGGAAAAAAGAGACTTTAAATTTAATCATGAATAAAAAATAAATAATAAAAAATCATTTCAAACAAAAATAAATAGCTAACTGTGAGGTTTTTCTTTAGCAAGGAGGTGTGGGGGAAGGTCATAAAGGAAATGAAAAAGATATTACCTACAAAAGTAGGGAAATCAGAAGTACAACAGTTTAGGATATTAAGTTTAAAAATTAAGCTTAAGACATTCATTTCATTCAATTTGTAAGGTATCAGTTTTCTTGAGCAGGTCTTACATGTGTTCCTATTTTCACTTAATATAAACTAGCATTTTTAAAAACTAGTAAGTTTTATCTCTTTACAAAGAAACTTGGTATTTTTAGGAAAAATTACCCATAATAGGAAGCAAGACTAATTTAGCTATTGAATTAATGCTGATATAAATTTTAAAATATTATTTTTACTTGCAAGTATAAATGTTCATTCATTAGGTAGCTAATGAACTAAACAAATCCTCTTCCAACTTCTCATTGGTATTAGAGTTAGCATACAGAGCTCAAACTTTCTTTTCTCTGATTATTTCAAGGATGTGAATGCAGAATTCCTAACCACTCATAACTCATCAAAAATTTAATCTAGAGAAAGCACAGCAGAGAAAAAGTGAAATTTTCTATTTGGACAGTTTCCTTTTAATGGTTTTTGGAGGGTTACCCTTCATATAAAGTATCTGCTTTAATACGAAAAAAATGCGTTTAAGGTCTATGTCATGCATCAATAACATCTTAAGAAAGGGACTATGAAATAAGTTTTTAGAAAAATAGGACAAAATTCAAACTTCTCTAGTTAAAAAATAGCAGAGTATAAAAATAAAATGTAGTTAAGGCAAACAGGATTACAAAATGGATACTCTTCCCTCATGTAAGCTCTTTTACCAAAGCTGATCAGATCTGGGGAACTGAAGGTCATGTCACTCTAACAAGGTAATACAGAGAATTTAGCTGCAGATGAGAAGACATAATTTTTTAAAATTAAAAATTAGAAACACTGATTTTTTTTTTTTTTTTTTTTTTGTGGGTACCGGGGGGACGACCTCAGGACCTCGCGCACCAACAGGCACCCGTGCCGCTGAGCGATATCACCGGCCCCTTTTTCGTATGTGGGTTCCGGGAGTCGAACTCGGGCCTTCGCGCTTGCAAGGCAGGCGCTTAAGCCACTGAGCTGTCTCACCGGCCCAGAAACACTGATTTTAAAGTAGCACAACAGTAAGGTGAGTAATTTGGTAATAACATTCAAGTAAAAATTTTTACACAGAGGATACTACAAGAATGATAAGGAAGTTTTCTGGCCTAAGCTAAATTAGTCAATTTTTCCTTACTGTGAAAAAATACTGCAACAGGCTAACTATTTAAAGAAAAGAGCTTTAGTTAGCAAACAATTTTGGAGGTTCAAGGACACAGTGCTGGCACCTACCTGCTCAGTTTTGGTGATGGCCTTCTTGCTGGCAGTACCCTAAGGCAATGCAGAGTACTAGAGGACAAGACAGGGGGCCCGAGTGTTAATTAATGTCCTGGTGCTGTTTTTTTTTTTTTTGTGTGGGTACCGGGGGGGTCGACCTCAGGACCTCGCACGCCAGCAGGCGCCCGTGCCGCTGAGCGATATCACCGGCCCCTTTTTCGTATGTGGGATCCGGGAGTCGAACTCGGGCCCTTGCGCTTGCCAGGCAGGCGCTTAAGCCGCTGAGCCATCTCACCGGCCCATGGTGCTGTTTTTTATAAAGTCCCCAGGATTCAGTCATGAATCCACCCTAATAACTTTATCTAAACCCAGTCATTTCCCAAAAGCACCAGCCCCTCAACACCACAGTTAGCGTAACGTTTCATCCTCTTAATACCAGTAACAGAAATCTTTGAGTGTACCTGATTTAGCAGAAACAAACCACATTGAAATCACGCAAGAACACTGGTACTTAACTACTAAAAAAAGACAAAATAAAAACTATAAAGAAGCTGATCCCCCACAGATACTGACTACATTGACCTTGGTAGGGTCTTAATTTTGAAGCCATTTGTAAGATATTTCTCATGGGCAGGCGGTTGAGAACCACTGGGCTAAAACACCATAATAGGTAATCAAAATGATGGAATTTCCCTTTCAGTAAGTCTTTAAAAAGGGCCATATTCTTATATCAGGACTCTTTTATCATAGAGAACATCAAGACTTCTGCACTCTGTTTACCATGGCTTGTTTCCTGAACTCCATTCCTGCTCTAAACTGGCACAATCTGCCTTCTGCCTCTACACAGTACAGAATGTTACAAGGAGCAGCTCGCTGCTGAGGCCAGGGGCACAGCTGAAACTCCTCCTACTGGAGGGCTCCCGAGCAGAAAGCGCTGGGAACCTCTGACTTGCAAAATCTCCTTTGCCCCCCCCCACCCTGGCTTCTGAGATATCTTTCCTGGGTTTTCCTCCCATCTCAAATATTTCTGTCTGTTCCTTAAATTAAAAGTTCTTCATTGAAGTCTACAGTAGTTCCTGAAAAACTTAAAACAATAGTTCAAGAGGTTAGGAACCCCTAGGAGTCGTATACAGGTAAATCCCCATGTGTGCCTGAGGAGGCCATTGTCTTCCTCATATTCTCCAACAGGTTTAAGACCCCTGAAAGTTGTAAGTCACCACCTTAAGTCCTTGTTCTCAGGAAGCTTTTCAGGCTTCAAGGGCTACCCACCAGTTTACTAAGGCCGGCTCCTACATCAAACCTAACCCATCGGAGATCTCATTCTATATTTCCAAATATCTAGTAGGCACATTATTTTTAAACCAGTACATTCAAAACAAACTCACTAATCCCCTCAGAAATACTTGTTCTGTCTCTTAATTTCAGTGAATGGCGATTTCAGAATCATCTTTTATCTCTCATTTTTCTCCTATGCGTCTTTAAATCCAAATCTAGCTTATTTTCTGTACCTAAACCAACAGTTTCATTTTAGGGTCTCTTGTATGTTGTTATGATTACAGCCTTCAAATGAAACTCTTCTCTGCTTGCACTCTCCAAGATCTAGTCCATCTACCAAACAGCTAACAGAATTATCTTCCCAACTGTGTCACACTCCTACTTAAAAAAAACCTGTCTTGGCTCTCTTAGGCAGACAAAATAGAATTTAATCTGCTTGGGGTGGAATGCACTGCACGTCCCACCTCTAGTCCTCCTTTTATAACCTGATCTTCTACTTCCAGTCTAGACTTTATACCATTCCCCTTGCAATGGCAGACTTTCACGATTGTATACCTGTCCAGAATGCCTTTTCCTACTCTTCAACTACGAATCTCTTACAATTGCACATTTAGTAAAGTAACCGCTGTGAAACAAGCTCTGTGGGTATACACTGGGACTACAGACTAGAACAAAATGGTCAAGCAAAGAGCCCTTCTAGCAGTTACATCCCAGTTGAAAAAAAAGTATATATAGACCAGCAATTAAAATTATCAGAGAATATAACCTAGGAAATAAAATGATAAAGGAAAAAGTAGCTGGACGTGGTAGCTCACGTCTGTAATCCCAGCACTCAGGAGGCTGAGGCAGGAGGACTGCCACTAGTTCGAGGCCGGCCTAGGCTACATAGTGAGTTCAAGGCCAGCCCAGACTACAGAGTGAGACCCCGTCTCAAACAAAAACAAAAACAAAACCAAAAAAAACCCAAAAGAAAAAGTGTAGGGCGAATGATCTGGAGAAGGCATTTCAACCATATGAGAGGAAAAATGATTCTTCAAATGAGATTTTGAAGGATGAGGAGCCAGTCACAGGAAACACAAGCAGAAAGTTACTCTAGCAAAGCACTTGGTAAATGAAAGGCCCTATCTGTATTATACAGCTTTTTTTTTTGAGGCAGGGCCTAGTTATGTAGTTCAGGCTGGCCTTGAACCCACTATGTAACCCAGGCTGGCCTTGAACTCATGATGATCCTCCTGCCTCAGCCCCTCAAGTGCTGGGCTTACAGGCACACGCCACCACACTCAGCTAAATGTGTGTCTTTTGATCTTCATTCAGTAACTAGCACTTGGTTCTGAAATCAAGGAAATGTTGCTAGATTAAATGAATAATTTAAGGACAAAGGAAAGAAAGAAATGTGGGCTTGGGGATGTGGAAAGAGAACATTTTGCAGTAACAAAAAAGAATCCCAGAGATTTACTCTTATGAGAAGGTATGCATTCTTTATAAATATATTAAATACTTATCCAAGCAAGCAGTTTTGCATTCTGCTTTGAAATAGAATTTTCAAGTAGCCTCAAACCACTCAAGTTCTCCAACAATATCCTACTATTTCCCTATTTCACTTTCCAGTATGTTCAACTTAGTGCTGCTGTACCTAGCAGTTTATTATTGGTCTTAGTTTAGACCCCCAAATCTTGAACAGCAACTGTGTTATAGAAGATTTTAAAACACAGAAATATATTTTGATATAAGAAAATAATTATTTTAATTAAAACACACCTATAGACTTTTAGCCCTTCCAATATTCCATTTTCCTTCCCATAAAAGTTAGTCCTTTTGTCACTGTGTAAGCATCAGCATATAGTTACATAAATCTAGTTGATATAGCCTATACCATACACCTACACTAATGGCACAGTCTACTGCGTATAGGCCACAAACATATGCAGCATGTTACTGTACTGAATACGGTAAGCAATGGTAAGTATTCACATTTCAAACATATCTAAACGGAATAGGTACAGTGAAATGTCACTAGGTGGCCCACGACTATGATTACACAAGTGGTTTTGTACTGTACATTAAAGTAGAAGCTTTAAAATTACTGGCCACCCAAAGCTTTTCTGTTATACTGACTTAAGATTAATGTCAATAATATGCTGCTGAGAAGATGGAATTATTCATATAGCTTTTTAATCTGTTGAGCCATAGCACATCCTTGACCTCATACCTCCCAAGAGTAGAGAAAACAGTACCTTTGAGATTAGCACACCGAATCTCTGTTGAAGAAAATCTAACAAACGGGTATGTCATGTCTCCTGTGACCATCCTAATCTGTGATCATCAATGCTTCTGGAACGCGGTCAGCTCACGAGCAATTAAGGAATGTTCAGTACAACTTCACTAGGCTATTCATGCACGCTAGACACCCACTGCAGCTGTAAGCAGGTGAGAGAAAAAAGGCTTTGTGCTTAACAAATGTATCTGGCAAATTACAAAACATGAGGCTTCAAGTTCACGTATGTTCTATAAATGTTGACTACAGCCATAAATCAAAAACCCATCTTCATATTTATGCTTTTGGGTTACACACTGGCTTTACCATCTTTGAGTCTGAAGGACAGCAACCTCAGTCCCCAAAACGGTGTGGTGGAAAGAACAGTACGGAAATGTTAATGATGTGTCAGACCTTTGTCTCAAAACAAGTTTTACTGTAGACAACAGTATTGGAGGCTTACTTTCTTAAAAATTTCCTGACATAGACATAAAAGCATATAAAATAAGAGATATGCATCTATATATATTTGTGCTAAAAAAATCCATGATCATTTTTTCTCTTATCTCAATAGTTTTCAGATCAAAAATCCATAATGGCTATGACAATAATGTTAATATTATATCCACACTAAGCCTACTATGGCCAATCTAGTGGCTCAACTATTTGCCAATCTCCTGGGTGTATGGAGGTTGTAAAAAAACAACTAATATAAAATTGGCACACATGGAAGGAAAAAAGTATAAAATTTTACTCCTACATATTTAAGGCACAATCTAATTTTAGTAATACATTTTATATATAATCTATATTTTATGAAATATATTTCAACTAAAATCAAAATGTAGATATTAGCCAAAACAGGAAAGATTCTACAATTTATTTTGTTTAACCAGAAACATTTAACTTTAAAAAGTTAACTATCTCTAAGACAATCTAAACAAAGCTAAAATTATCAAATTATTTCCCTGGTTAGGAACCTCAGTATTTGGTTTTAGCTTTACTATAAACAAATAATTTTGCAATCCTTCAAAGTCATTCACAGACCACTTGAATTACTGGAGCAGAACAGCCATTTCAGCTATTTCTAAAATTACAAGAAAGTTACTATTTAGGGCAAGTATAGTGACACAGAAAACTCAAGTTAAATGGCTTGACAATGACACTAACAAGTTTCAAGTTTACCATCAAATAAGGTTATACAAGTAAAAAATACTGTCTTCTAAAGAAAGACTAACTCTGTTAAATGAAACCAATGGGCTCTATTCCTTTTATTCAGAAATACCACACAGCTAAACAACCAGGCAAGTCCTCAGGGAAAAAGCATTTCAATAGCTGCAACCCTGTGCCAGACTAGGCTTTGTTGGCTTTCCTTTTCCAAGAAACAGAGATGTCTCCCTTTACTTAGCCCATCTGCCATGAGTGATAACCAGATGTCTGTGTCACAATTCAGAATTTAAAGAAAGCACCCTCCCCTCTCAAAACCTAACCACATAGTCCAATGGTCCATGATAAAAAAAAAAACAAAAAACAAAAAACAAAAAAACTTTAGTAAAAGCCTGTAAACAAAAGAAACACAGCATTCACACAATCCAACAGTTCACCTTTAAAGCAGTATCTAGTATCACTAAGAGTATTTGCTAGTATTTTTTCAGCTCTTAACTAAAGTTGTAAGTGCTTTACACTTAATTCTCATAGAAGCCCTATGAGGTAGTACTAATGTTAATTCCATAGTGCAGATGAGGAATTAGAGGTTTAGGGCACTGAAACACATTTGTCCAAGGCCGTACCATTAGAAAGCAGAGCTATGACGCTAAACACAGGCAGCCTGCATCCAGAGCCCATGCTGTTAAATGTTATACCCATGCTCATCCCATGAAACGAAACTGATTCAAGTCAAAACCTGTCTCAATGATAATGGTTGTAATTTATCAGGAAGAGAAAGGGAAACAATTAATTTTCTGTAATTTGCTTTACTTCATTTAAGATGTTAAGTCCTCACCTACTAAGTTACACCGAAACACACCACGGGCCAATGTCTACAGCCAGGTATCTACCATGCCAGCACAATTCAATAGTTGTGTCACCAGCACATTTCCTGAGAAAACTCCGTCTTTAACACATCATCTGATTTGCAATATTCCTTCTTAATGAATGAATACTGTACTGCATGGTGAAATTAGCCAACGGCTAAACTTGTGGTCTACATTTTTTGGTGAAATTTTAAAGTTTTGTTATTGACTTCCCCACTAAGGTAGAACTGAACTGCCCGACATCACCTTAGTGTGCTTTTAAATATTTAATAGCACCCCTGGCAACACATGTCTTAGAATAATTATTCGTATGTAATAAAACTAGCCATGTAACCCAAATTCTCTATTTATCACCTGTTAGTCACAAACAAGACCAGATGAGCAGAATTTCTGATGTGACCTGATTCCTTTCCACTAACAACATACTTCTGGAATCTTACTTTTTAACAACTACATAAGCACAAACATTTTATCTCGCCTAAGGAAAAGTCTGACCGGAACAAAACACAGAATTCAAATTTGTCATGTAGCCTGGAAAGACCTGAGATGTCTATATAGTTTCTCAACCTCCTAAAGTGGTAGTTATGTGACTAAACCAAATCCTGTACTACTCAAGTTATGTCAGTCAACTGTTCTTTTCATTGTTTAAAAAAAAAAAAATCGTATTTGAAAAAATTTGGCAGCTTATAACTTGCATCCCTAGGATAAAAAGTTAAAATTTTAGGCATCGATCATTAGATTTCAAAAACGTTTACCTCATCCACTAGATAAGCCTCTGAAGTGAAATAAAAATAAACATCATTTCCATCTAGTAACATGTTAAACTTCAAAATATACATATACAAGATATGAACATATAACATGAAGGTGATTCATAATCTTGGCCTTCAAAAAACATTTAATTTAGCAGGCAAGATGACATGCACACACCAATAACTGTAATACCAAGTAGTATATAATAAAAGCATTTAAAAGCCAAACTACGTCTGTCACTTTTTGCTACCCATTATGTCACTTCTCTCCTTTCTCCAAGTACACAAAGAGCACCCGAAGGGCAAAACATCACTCATCCAGTTATGCACACCTGAAGTGCCACCAGGCGTATAAAAGGTGCAACAAATGGGAATAAATTTCAAGGAATCTTTACTGGTTCAAATGTCACAATATATCTATATTTTCAAGCCACTAAAGGTTCTGACTCAGAAACATTCTACTATAATTTCTTCTAAAATCAATCTAAACTTTGCTTTTCATAGCAATAATCTCTTTCTGTTTTGGTTTTTTGAGACAAGGTCTCGCAATGTAGCTCAGGCTGGCCTTGAATTCAGGGCAATCCTCCTGCCTCAGGCTCCCGAGTGCTGGGATTACAGATGTGCTCCACTGCACCTGGATTCATAGCAATAATTTCAACACATGGTCTATGATGCAACAGAAGGAAATCAATCACCAGGTTATTACTGGCCTCCTTTATTAAAAATAGCACCCAAACCCACTAAATTAATTACATAGTATTTGCTAATTTTTAAGTAACATGCCATATATATGCACGAGTAATGACATGCTCCAGAAACAGTTATGTTTTATTATTTGTTCTACTTTATAGAAAATTCTGTACCTTCTACATATAGATATATCCACACAAAAATTTTTTGTTTTTGTTTTTTGAGACAGGGTCTTGCTATGTAGTGCAGGCTGGCCTTGAACTCGTTTATGTAGCCCAAGCTGGCCTCGAACTCACAGTAATCCTCCTGCCTCACCCACTCCACATAAAAATTTTGATGTGACAATTTCCCACATAAAGAAAAATGTGGGGAAATAGCTTAAGTAGTTTCCTCAAATTTGGCAAACATAATTTTAGTAAAATATTCAAATGCAAAATGATCAGAATAGATTGACGTTAAGAACAATGTTTTTTAGAATAAGAATTATGAAAATCTAAGGTTCAATTTACAACACAAAGCAGGCTGTGTTTTCATTTTACTTTTAAACACGCTTTCACCTAGAAGAATGACTATGTGTACACTTATAGTACAGTACTACTTCTTCCAAAATTCCTTTTACTCTGAAAAGTACAAATATTTTCACAAGGACATATGATGAAAAGCCCATAAGAAAAAGAAAAAATATTAACAGCATAAAACAATCATTTTTCATTGGGACATGATTATGTACACAGTGGAATTAAGACAACACCAAATGTCAGGCATGTTGGGACAGACAGCAAGGAAAGCAAGAACTGGATTGTTAATAAAGGTATAAGACAGGACTTAAACCCCCCACACACACACTCCAAATAGGAAGGGACAGAGGACTCAACAAAGATGTTCAATGTGGAGTGAGTCTGATGGCACCCCTGAGGTCAAGGGAGTTCCTTACGTGTCATATATGCTATGAAATAAATCCTGGGGCTCAATATCCACAACATCCAGTGGGGTCATCCCAGAATATCCTTCACGTAACAGCCATATGAAAAGATTAAGCAACATCCCTCAATTCATTAATCCAAAGGCAGAAATACTGCATTTTTCTTCTTAGTCTTAAAATGCAGTATATTTCCCAATGTTCGCATTACCTATTCTTGTTAAAGAAAACTGCCCACAACCTTGCACATAAATGAAATTATCGAACCTAAATTTCGGATTAAAAGCTTAATATGAAAACGCTTGACTCAAAAACTCCTTATTCTGGCTTGCTCTCCCTCATTCAGGAGTAGTAGGTCATTACAGTTTCTAAGACTGATTTTGAGAGTACAGAATATAAAAAGGGGGAACACTGACGCTAAAGATAACGTCTTTTTGTCCAAGAGAAGCCAGACTTACCAAAAAAAGACATGGGGGACAAACAGAAGTTGTGGTTGACATAATTGCCTCTATGATTTACCAATTTTATTTTCATCATTAATCTTCCACTTTATGTAGAAAGCTTTGTTCTCACTGACCACAAAAATGTCATTACTGTAGTATGTATATGTGACCTTCCCAGTGTGGCACAGGGAAACCTCATTTACTGACCTAAAATGACTTCGGAAAGTATTAAATCATGAAGTAGTTTGTGATGCACGGCTAAAGAGACAGAATAAACTGATGAACATTTAACTGGGCATATCCAACTGAATACTTTTTTCAGTCAGACAATGCTGAAAGTTCTTTATTTGAAGAAACTGCCATTTTTTCAAACTTTGAAAGAGCCTGCAAATTACAGCAGGATGACTGCACATTCTCCTTATAATTCTCTTTTCCAATTTCCCCAGGGAAGTTGTCATTGCTTCCTCACATATACGCCCCACACCAAGCTTGTTCTCTTTTTTTGAGCACAATTTTAAGGCATGTCTTTTACCCTAAAACCACAAGCTCACACTAGTTACTGCCAGTGTCGCTTTGGAACTGCAAGTGACAGATGCAGTCAGAGATCTCAGAGATGTGTATGGTCTGCAGTTTGAATCTTATTGCAATGACAAAGCTGCAGACGTACATCTCGGCAGAAAAGCTTAAAAAAAAAAACAAACCGTCATTCCCTGATTTATTCTTCGAGCTCTTACTTGCTATTATTAAAAGATTATGTTCAGCCCTACCTACAATTCATTTTCGCTTGCGCAGTTCCACATCTTTCATCCAACCTAATTTGGCTAATAACAATAATAACAATAATAAAATAAAGTGGGGCTGTTGGCATTGCTAGACCAGGAGCTCATGAAGCCGCTATTCGGGATCGTTCCCGCCGCCGCAGAGAGGCCGCTGGAAGTTTTCTGCGAAGCAATGGATGCCCAGCATCTTTGCACAGTGTCTCTGCCCCAGGGTGAGGGCACCACAGAGACGGACGGGAAATCTCGCTTCCTGGGCTTTCCCAGGGGTGTTTTACCCTACACCCGGCTCAGTAAGGCGCCCGGGCAGGGCAGCCCCACCCCCACCCCGTTATCCCTAATGAGATGCCCAAATATCATACCTCGTCCTCCTCGGAGCGAGACCCTCCCTCGGCCGCCGGGCCAGTTTCCCCCACTCCACGAGTCTCCTCAGTCGCCGCCCCCGCACGCTCACCCCAGCGCCCGCCCGGCGCCCGCCCTGCCGTCCCGCGCCCACACGCCCCGCAGCCGGCGCTCAGGCCGCCGGGCGCCCGCCTCCCCCGCCCAGGGTCGCCGGTGGGGTTACCGTGGGAAGACCGGGCGGCCACAGAGGACGCGGCGGCAGCGCTGCTGCCGGTTGCGTCGGATGCGAAGCAGAAGCTGGAGGACAAGGATGAGGATGAGGCGAGCGCGCTCCCCAGTCTCCATGGACCTCCCGCCCCGGCCCGTTACTAGGAGCCCCCAGAGGCTCGGGCTCTGTCGTCCCCGCTTTGTTGTTCCGGGTACAGGGCGGCCGCCGCTTCCCCGCGACAATAAATAGACTAGACGCGGGAGAGCATAGAGACGTCGCGCGGGGGCTAGAGCGTCGCCGGACGGGGCGCTCCTAGGTGCCTCACTAGCCACTCATTTCCGGCTCTCGCTGCTCCCGTCACTTTCCCCGCCCCGCCCTCTACTTTCCTTCCTCCTTCCTGGTGGTGGAGTTGGCCCCTCCTGCACTCTCGCTGGTCTAGGCGGGTGAGAGCGGGTTAGGCGCCAAAGGGCGTTGGGCTGGACTGCTTTGCTTGACAACCGCTTGAAAAGGTTCTGAAAAACTGATGTATCCCTTCTATAGTTTTAGTTGATTTCTAAACATGTGCATTTAATTTGGGGCATAGAGTATACCATAAATGGACTTTTTTTTTTTTTTTTTTTTTTTTGTCAAAACATTAGAGACCCAGAACCATCAGTGCCTTGTAGACTGTAAGAATTTGGATTTTCTTCCAGGTGCTAGGGAAAGTGGAATCTTAAGCTGGAGATTAACATGGTCTGACTTATCAAGGAAATGGTTGGAAAAATGCTGTATTCTAATGGCTACTGCCACTGCTGAAAAGTCGATTTTACAACCGTGTTAGTTTAACGGCCTTATGAGGCGCTCTCCTTCAAGGAGACCAGCAAGATGGAATCAAGCCCCGTCAATTACTCTGGACTCCCCTTTGTCATGGATTTGTCAACGATTTGCTTCATTTTGGAAGTGGACGTGGTTCCACTGCGAGTACCATTTTCCACTAGTAATAGACTTATTGAATGCTTATATACTAACACATCTGATATTTCATTCCTCTGACCAAGAAATTAATTTCAAAGGAGAAAAGTAAGACAACGAGATAAAATCCACGGACTTTATTGCTCTTGTAATGTGCCCGTTACTCAAATGCCAGCTAGGAGACAATATATTGTAATGTTAGAATATGTAGTATGTTTTTAACTAAGGCTATTGGTTCATACAGGAATTGATGGCTGCAACTGGGAAACTGCAATTGTTTAACATGTAGAAGTAGTTTAGTCATAGGTGGTAGAGATGATGAGGAGGCTTTCATCTCAGACAGGAAAAATAGCAAACTTTATTAGATCAGTGCTACTGAAAATGTGACATCAGTTTGCAAGCCGTGGTAGTCAGAAATTAAATGGGTTTAGAAATTTATAGGAGTGTTTTGAAACATTTGATAATTTGACATTACAGTGGCATTTAAGCATGCATTTTTCTGTTTATGAAAGCATTTGTTTTGATGGTTTGGTAACCAAAAACTAACGACAAAATGGATCTTTCATCACAGGTAACTTGAGAGACTCTGATAGATTATTTTTTATGTCCAATAAGGCTGTAGCTTTAATTAACTTAGCTGAAAAAGAAAAAGAAGAAAATTTGGCTATTGGGATGTTGGCTCTTTCTTGCCTCCTGTAGTGTTATGAGGCATATAGTTCAGCATAGTCTTTCTGAAACAGACAGGCAATAGTGGGCAAAAACTATACAACATTGTTAGGATGAGTCCTTTCTGCCAGCAGATTAGTTATCCTATACTGGTAAGGATCAGATAATATTTACTCTGCTAATAACTAAACTTTCTACCTCACAAAAAGTTAGTACACTAAGTATGAATGTGGAGACCCAGAGAGTGGAGTCAAGGATGCCTCATTCCTCAGAATGCTTCCCCAGATAGCTTCTGTTATGTCCCCTTCCCATAAAGATGATTTCTTTCATGCCAGCTAAATGGTGAACAACTTAGGGGATGGAGTCTGATGCTGTAACCTGGCTTTATAATTCCAGTCTGTTCGCTCCCCCTACACTCAAAAGTCATTGAACTCAGAGTTAGAGAGATTGACAGAGTTGCCAGGCTAATTTCCAAGAGATAGAAACAGGAAGGGCAGGGTCCACATTTGAAACTCATGTCTCAGTGAGATTTCTGATAACAAGCAAATGGATTTCCCCAAATGACGTTGACTAGCAGCCAAGTAAAGTTTTAAGGTATTGCCAGAAAGTACTCAACCTAGCAAAGGTACCTATGATTGTACTTCTTCAAAGGCAGTATCCCAGTCTTCAGACATAGTAGAAAGATAAATTAGGCTGCCAGGACCATTCTGGGAGTTCCTTTCTCCAGAATTTACACCTCTAAGGCAAAGTCTTTGAGATGAAGTAAATCTTGGAACTTTGGTTGACAAAGATCTTGATTCTCTGCTGGAGAAGTGTCTTAGTTATTTTCTCATCACTGGAGCACAATACCCTACATTCACAATTAAAGGAGGGAAGGTTTGTTTTGGTTCACAGTTTGTAGAGGTTTCAGTCCATAGTTGCCATGCTCCAAGGAAGGGCAGCATGGTGGAGAGGCATGGCAGAACCAGCTCATGGAATGGCAGGCAGGTAGCAGAAAGAGATCAAGGAAGGACAGAGGGAGATACACCCTTCAGGGCTACACCCTCAGTGACCTACCTCCTCCAACAAGGCTTCGCCTTCCAAATCACATTTAGCTATAACCTCATCAGCGGTGACTCAGTCACCTCCCCAAAGCCCTACCTATGAATGCATGAGTCTGGGGGGACATTAGATATAAACCATCTCAAGAAGTACAGTCCTTCCTACTCTGACTACCCTATTCAGCAGGCATACACTTATTGTCATTGTATGTTGCTTTTCCTTTTGCTTTTCTTGTTAGTTTTGATCCTATTCCTTCTCCTCTATCATATATTGAGGCATTGAAATAAATTCATTATTTGTCATTTAGCTACATCTAGACCTGATCAAGAATGACAGCACTCAAAGATCCTGAATTTGGGTGTGACTTCAGTATGTGACTTCTGGATGTGACTGTGGTTTCTTGTTCTACTGAGGAGAGGTGGAATACATTTGCAGTGGCAAATGGCATAATTGATTTATATTAAGAGGACCTAAAGATATGGATAAAACTTGTGTGTGTTCATACATGCACTGAGCTATCAAAGACTACAGTGCAGAGAAGACTTTTTTGTTTTATTTGTCTAGAACTCCTCTATTCTATTGGGAAGAGGGCTTTTCCCCTCTATTTTGAATAAATTCCTCTCTGCCTATCCACAATCTACAAGGATCCAAATGGGATGGTAATAGCCTCAGTGATTTATAGAGAAGGGGGATTCTGACTTGAGCTGGGCCAATAATACCTCTGCTGTAGTGGATTTATTGCCTTTCAGTTCCAAATTTATACCTTATTCCAGTGAGATGGATCCAGACCCTATAAAGCAATCTCTTTTCCCTTGATATCACAATGTTAAGTTCTATCAGTAGAGAACACTGACAAGACATTGAACTAGACAAGGATTTATTCTCTGGTTTCAGCATGTTCTCCAGACAGGCTCCTGCAGCATAGAAGGCTGCTCCAGAATCCATTGTC
The DNA here is from genome assembly GCA_028451465.1 of Erethizon dorsatum. NCBI lineage: Eukaryota > Metazoa > Chordata > Mammalia > Rodentia > Erethizontidae > Erethizon > Erethizon dorsatum. The sequence continues at coordinate 139,738,253 of CM051823.1, read as the reverse complement.
TGAGAAGACAGGTGAATTTTCCAGCTCTGAAGGGCATTGGTGAGGGTTTCAATGTGCCTAATTCAGAATATTTATTTGCCCAGCCTGTCAAAAGTGAGAGATAAAGCCAAGCACAGTGGCACACACCTGTAATCCCAGCTACTCAGGAGGCTGAGATGGGAGGATTATGAGTTCAAGGACAGCCTAGGCAACTTGGTACAATTCCATCTAAAAAAAAAGTTAGAGATAACCAGAATGAGCTAACCACTTTGCCAGTGGTTTATCTAGAAGGTCAAGGACTTGGAAGGCATACTATTGGAAGCTAGGTGACAAAGAAGTCTGAGAAAGAGTTGTAAAGAGGTGGATAGACTTTTCTGCATGGGCACACACAGTGAAGATCTTTATGTCTTATCTGAATGCACACTAAAACTATCCACTTCAGAGGACATTGTTATTAGTCAGGTGGGCAAAATGCGAAACAGCACATGAGGGTATCAGTGAACGTCTTTGCTCAGCCACCCCATTGTTTGCTTAATGCCTCTATGATCAGAGTGGTCATAGTGGTAGTAAAGGAAGTCATGCATGTGCTCAATGAACTGGCTTTCCCTTACCAGGCCTCACCTTGCCAACACTACTGCCAAGCGCTTCGTCTGTCAATACCGGAGAACAACAATGAGTACCTAATATGGCTCTATGCGTAGTGGGTGAAGAGCTAGCCATCTGGTGGGAGGTTGACTACATTGGATCTCTTCCATCATGGAAGGAGCAAAGATTCATCCTCACTGGACTAATCACATATTCTGGAAATGATTTTGCCTTTACTGCTCATAATGTTTCTGATTGCACCACTATCTATGAACTCTCAAAATCAGTATGTTCAGTCAACACTGCCCCTGATCATGGAGCTATTTCATGGCAAAGGAAGTGCCTTAGAATATACACCACCACATATACACCACCACTGGGAAGCAGCTCACTTAACTCAGTGATGAAATTATGGAAGATATAGCGTGGTTCCACCTGGGAGACAATACCCTTGAAAAATGGGATTCTGTCATATCAGAATAGGATTCTGATATTGAATCATGTGACACCATCTCTCCCATAGTCAAGATTCATGTGAATCAAGATGTGGCAGTGATAGTGACTCTTCTTACAATATCACCAATAACTTTCTCTCAGAATTTTTCTTTCCTTACCTGGGAATTTTGCTGCTGGTTTAGAGACCTTAGTTCCCATGGGAAGAGTGCTTTGAAGCTGGACAATGAAACTGCCACCTAGCTATTTGGGTTCCTTATACCATGAAAACAAAGGCAAAACCAGGAGGTAGTGTAGTGGCTGGAGTGATTGGCTCTGATTCCCAGGAGGAAATCAGCCTGTTTCTATGCAATGGAGGTATGGAGGACAGTCTGGCTCCCAGGGAATCCTTGTAGTACTTCCCAATATCAAAGTCAATGAAAATCAACTGCAACCAAAAGTAAAATGTACGATGTTTGAGGACTTGGACTCTTCAAAAATGAAGGTCTAGGTCATTTTGCGAAGTAAAGAATCACAAGCGGATGAGGTTCTGGCTGAGGGTGGAAGAGATACAGAGTAAATAGAGATAAAATGAAGTCATAGATACCAATTATAGACTTGTGAAACAATGACTGTGTTGTCTTTTTATTTGCTATTGACTTGTTATGTGTGTCTATTCATATTTAATAATTTTTTCTTTGCATTTTAATTTTACATTCAGTTTTCAGTTCTGTTGGTTTCCTAGTGCTCCAGTGACAACATACCACAAAACTTGTGGTTTAAAACAACAGAAATGTATACTGTCATCATTTTAGAAGCCACAAGTCCAGAATCAAGGTGCTAGCAGTGTTGATTCCTTTCAGGAGATGTGAGAGACAATGTGCTCTATGCCTTTCTCCTGGATTCTGATGACCGCTTGGCAATCCTTGAAATACCTTACTTTATGCCATATCACTACAATCCCTCTTTCCATCTCAACATCGTTTTTTGTTTTTGTTTTTGTCACACACAACCTTTTTTCCATTGGCTTCAAAGTCCAATCTATAATCCACTATGATCTCATCTCAAGACTTAATAACATTTTGCAAAGACCCTATTTCCAAATAAGTTTCCAATCACAGGCAATGGAGGATGACACTTACACACATCTTTTGTTTTAGAAATAGCTGTGTTTATTGACATAAAGTTTACTCATCATTTAGCCCACTTAGAGTGTATAATGTAATTGTTTTCAGTGTGTTCACAGAATTGTGCAGTGAGCACTATAATCAATTTTGGAACATTTTCATCATCCAAAAAAGAAACTCCATAACCATTGGTATTTATTCTTCATTTCTTCCTCTGCCTCCAACTATCATCTTTGCCTTACTCTCTGGCTTCAGACTGTTACTTTTAAACGTATCTTTTTAATGCAATTCTAGACAGAAGTTAACTTTACAATTAGTTTTAACTTTACAATTCAGCTGGAATTGATTCATTGTGAGATGCTAGGATCAATAGTCTCCAACAATACATTGATGGATCTGTGACTGAATTTGAGAATTAATTAACATAGCCAATGAGGAGTATAATAATTCCTAGGAATCTATGTCTCATTTTGGGTGTGAACTTTGCTTGTAAGAAAGACAGCTGTATCTTATGCCTCAGAAATACAGCATTGTTTGTTGAAGAAAGGTCATGTGGAAACTGAGAAGTCAGGCGGTTGCCTCAAGTGCATGTGACCGCTACATCATGAGCAGCTTCTCCAGAAACTCAGTACTGCAGCCCATGCAGCTCCTCCATGTGCAGTTCCTGCACAAGTGCCCCCTACTTTTGCCTGTTATGGCTTGTATCTAGATGTCCCCCCAAAGCTTCATGTAGTCATAGGTGGAGCTTTTCTGAGGTGGCTGGTTCTAGGGTTTGTGATGCTGGGATTAAGGATGTGATGCTGGAATTAATTCACTGTGAGATGCTAGAATTCGGAGTCCCCAGCCCTGGCTGTGAGTGCTACCTGCCCTAAGGGTGGTCACCTCAATAGAATATAAGGAACAGAAAGAGGGCTGCTATTGTTGCATGCTTCTTTTTTTTAAGAGGAAAAACAATAAAAACAAGGATATGGAATTTCCAAACAATCTAATAGGGGATTAACAATGGTTAACATATTACGTATTGTTATCTTCAAAGTAGTTGCTCAGATTACAGGATACAGGGCATGAAGAATTGATCAAACAATATAAGCACAAACTTCTTTTCAATGAAATAGTAGAAATTAGTAGTGTAATTATCTTAGCTATCTTGTATACATATATATTTTCTTTTCCCTTCCTACTTTTCTCCTTTCCCCCATCCCAGTTGTTCTTTCCTTTTGAGCAGTTTCTACAATATCTTTTGTACATTTTGGATCTTACTTACTCTGTCAGCTTCTTATACTAGAGAGACAATACAATGTTTACACATGTGAAACTGATTTATTTCACTTATGAGTATGGTCTCAAGTTGCATCCATTTACCTATAAAAGTCTCAAGTTTATCCTTTATAGCTGAGTAGTACTCCATTGTATAACAATACCACATCTTTTTATCCATTCCTTGATTGATGGGCATTTGGGTTGTTTCAAAGATTTAGCTATTACAAATTGTGCTGCTATAAACATGGGTGCACATATATTGCTATGGAATGATGTTTTTAATTCTTCTGGGAAGATACCCAGCTGAGGAACAGCTGGGTGAAATGGGACTGCTAATGTTAGTTTTTTGAGGAATCTCCAGGCTGATTTACACAGTGGTGGTACAAGTCTACACTCCCACCAACAGTGCAGAAGGATTCCATTTCCCCACAGCCCCGCCAGCATTTGTTATTTGTTGATTTCTTGATGATAGCCATTCTTTCTGAGGTGAGATGGAATCACAGTATTGTTTTAATTTGCATCTCTCAAATGGCCAATGATGTTGAACATTTTTTCATATATTTATTTGCTATATGTATTTCTTCATCTGAGAAGTACATGTGCATTTGGGTCTTTCAATTTGGGGAGTCTGTTTTTTTCAATTCTTTATATGTTCTAGATATAAGTCCTTTGTTTGAGGGACAGTTGGCTAAAATTTTTTCCCACTCTGTGGGTTTTCTTTTCACTCTGTTGGTGATTTCTTTTTTTTTTTTTTTTTTTTTTTTTGTGGGTACCGGGGGGTCGACCTCAGGACCTCGCGCGCCAACAGGAGCCCGTGCCGCTGAGCGATATCACCGGCCCCTTTTTCGTATGTGGGATCCGGAAGTCGAACTCGGGCCCTCGCGCTTGCAAGGCAGGAGCTTATGCCGCTGAGCCATCTCACCGGCCCCTGTTGGTGATTTCTTTTGATGTGCAAAACTTTTTAATAAGTTGAGATCCTAGCTGTTGATTCTTTGAAGTACTTCCCATGCAGTTTGGGTTTTGTTCACAAAGTCTCTAACTACCTCTATGTCTTCAAGATTTCTACCTACTTTCTCTTCCAGTAGATTTACTGTTTCTGTTTTAATATTTAGATCTTCAATCCATTTTGACTTTAGTTTAGTGCATAGTGATAGACATGGCTCTAGGCTTAGTCTTCAGCATGTACACAGCCAGTTTTTCTAGCACCATTTATTAAAGAGGCTATCTTTCTTCTAGAGAACATGTTTGGCCCCTGTGTCAAAGATAAGGTGGCTGAGTGTGTTTGTAGTTGTGTCTGCATCTTCTAATCTGTTCCACTGATCCTCAGGTCTGTTTTTTTGCCATTACCATGCTGATTTTATCACAGTAGGTGTGTAGTATAATTTCAAGTCAGGGATTGTGATGCCTCCTGTCTTGCCTTCATTTCCTGCTTTTACTATTCTAGGCCTCTTCTGTTTCCAAATGAATTTTAAGAATGCTTTCCCTAGACTTGTGAGGTATGCTAGTGGTATTTTCATCAGGATTACATTGAATCTGTACAACAATTTTGGGAGTATGGCCATTTTCACAATGTTGGTTCTTCCTGTCCATGAGCAAGGGATATATTTCCATTTTCTGATATCCTCTTCCATCTCCTTTTTCAGAGTAATGTAATTTTCAATGTATAGATCTTTTACTTCCTTTGTTAGATTGATTCCTAAGTATGTTCTTTTTTTGGATGCCATTGTGAAGGGTGTGTTTTCCCTAATTTCTCTTTCAGTGAGTTTGTTGTTTGTGTACAGGAAAGCTATTGATTTTTGAGTGTTGACTTTGTATCCAGCTATGCGACTGAATTTGCTAGTTAAATCTAGAAGATTTTTTGGTGGAATTTTTGGGGGTATTCTATGTAGAGTATCATGTCATCTGCAAATAATGATAATTTAACTTCTTCCTTTCCTATCCTATTCCTTCTATTTTTCTCTCTTGTCTAATTATCTGGCTAATGTTTCCAGAACTACATCGAATAGGAGTGGTGATAGTGGACATCCTTGTCTTGTTCCTGATTTTAGAATGAAAGCTTTCAGTTTTTGTCCATTTAGTATGATGTTGGCTGTTGGTTTGTCATAGATGACTTTTATCAGATTGAGGTAAAGACCATCTATTCTGATCTTTGGTAGGGTTTTATCATGAATGAGTGTTGGACTTTATCAAAAGCTTTTTCTGCATCTAGTGAGATGATCATGTGATTTTTTTCTTTGGCTCTGTTGATATGGTGTATTACATTTATTGATTTGTGTATGTTGAACCATCCCTGAATTCCTGGGATGAATCCCACTTGGTCATAGTGTATAACCTTCTTGATGATTTGTTGCATTCTGTTTGCTAGTAATTTTTTGAGGATTGTTGCATCTATGTTGATAAGGAAGATTGGCCTGTAGTTCTCTTTTTTGGTTGGGTCTTTCTCTGGTTTTGGTATCAGAGTAATACTTGCCTCCAGGAATGAGTTAGGGAGAATTACTTCCCTTTCAATTTCATTAAAGAGTTTGAGGAGTATTGACATTAAATCTCCTCTAAATTTCTTGTAGAATTCAGCTGTGAATCCATCAGGATCTGGGCTTTTCTTTGTTGGTAAATTTTTAATTACATTTTCAATTTCATTAACTGATATTGGGTTATTCAGAATTTTTATATCTTCTTGATTCAGTTTTGGTAATCATACATATCTTGGAATATGTCCATTTCTTCTGTTTTTCATCCTATGAGAGTAAAGATTTTTGAAGTAGGTATTGATGATCTTCTGAATTTCCACAGGATCTCTAGTGATTTCAGCCTTTTCATTCCTCAATGCATGAAATTTGGGTCTTTTCTTCCCGTTTTTTTTGATAAGTTTTGCCTAAGGGTTTATCAATTTTATTGATTCTCTCAAAGAACTAGCTCTTCAATTCATTAATTCTTTGTATTGTTTTCTTAGTCTCCATCGTGTTAGTTTCTGCTCTGATCTTTTTAATTTCCTCCCTTGTATGGGCTTCGGGCTTGTCTTGCTCTTCTTTTTCTAGAAGCTAGAGGTGCAACATTCAGTTGTTTATTTTTGCTTGTTCTGTTTTCCTGATGTGCAAATTCACCACTATAACTTTCCCTCTTAGGACTGCTTTCCTTGCATCCCATAGGTTCCCGTATGTTGTATCTGCAATCTCTTTTAGTTGTAGATATTGTTTAATTTCTTTCTTTATTTCATCTGTGACCCATTGGTTGTTAAGAGGGGTGTTATTTAATTTCCATGTGTTTATGGAGTTTTTGTAGTTTCTTTTGCCATTAATTTCCAATTTCATTGCACTATGGTCAGATAATATGCGTGGGATAATATCAATTCCTTTTCATTTACTTAAGCATGTTCTGTGGGCTAGTGTATGGTCTATTTTAGACAGTGTCCCATGTACAGCTGAGAAGAACGTGTATTCTGATGATGTTGGGTGGAACACTCTGAAAACATCTACTAAGTCCATTTATGCATAGGTTTGGTTCAGTTCTGATATTTCTTTGCTGATTTTATGTCTAGTTGATCTGTCTCTTTGTAACAATTGGGTATTAAGGTCTCCTGTTACAATTGTGTTATTGCTTATTTTGTTTTTCATGTCTATTAATAATGGTCTTCTATAGTTGTGTGCTCCCATATTTGGTGCATACATATTTATGATTGTTATGTCTGCCTCTTGAAGTTTTCCCCTAACAAGTATGTAGTGACCTTCTTTATCTCTTTTGATCATTCTTGATTTGAAGTTTACATTGTCTACAAACAGAATAGCTATCCCCTGCTTTTTTTCTGGGTTCCTGTTTCATGGAAGATTGTTTTCCATCCTTTGACTTTCAGTCTACGAATTTCTCTTTGAGTTAAATGTGTTTCTTGTATACAGCATATTGTTGGATCTTGGTTCTTGATCCATTCTGCCAGGCTATTTCTTTTGATTGGTGAATTGAGGCCATTTACATTGAGGGTTATGACTGATATGTATTGGCTTATCTTTGTCATGGTATTTTCCTGCTGTTGGTTCTGTGCTTTTCCCCTCTGTTTAATTGCTGGCCCTGCCTGGTGGTTTCTTTCTGTTGTTGTTTTGAAATTGTGGTCATTTTTATCTCTGTCTAGAATATCTTTCAGTACTCTTTGTAAGGGTGGTTTGGTGGTCATGAATTTCTTCAGTTGTGCTTTGTCATGGAAGTATCTTATTTCTCCATTAGTTTTGAAAGATAGTTTTGCAGGGTACATCAATCTGGTTTGGAAGTTGTTTTCTTTCATGACTTGAAATCCTTCACTCCAAGCTCTTCTTGATTTGGGGGTTCATGTTGAGAAGTCTGCCATGATTCTGATGGGCTTTCCTTTATTGGTGATCTGTTTCGTTTCTCTAACAGCTTTTAATATTCTGTTCTTGTGCTGAATTTCTGGGATCTTCATTATTATATGTCTGGGTGTAGATTTATTTTGGTTATAGGTCATTAGAGTTCTATATGCTTCACTTATCTGTATGTCATATTCTTTTCCCATGCTTGGGAAATTTTCTGCTATTATTTCTGCAAATATTTTTTTTATGTCATTTGCGTTGGCTTCTGCTTTTTTATTGACACCAATTATTCTTCTATTATTTTGCTTTGTGTCATTTTGCAGCTGTTGAATTGCTATTTCCTGATTTTTGTTATTTTCAAGAGATCTTTCCTTCCATGATTGCTAGCTGAGATCCTGTCTTCAAGGTCTGAAAGTCTGCCTTCAGTTTCATTCAAGTGGTTTTGCCAGCTTTCAATGGAATTTTTAACTTCCTGTGTATCTGTTTAAATCCATTTCATGCATTCTATTTCTTTCCTATATTGATCATTCATAGTTTCCATCCTCTTCCTATCATCGTTCATTTTTTAAAAATCTATCTCTACTCTGGATTTGCTGAGCAATTCCTTTATAAATGTTGACATTTCTTTTTTTACCTGAGAGATTATTTCTGATCTGATTTCCTCTATAGCCTCATGGATTTGTTTCTTTACTTCTGTTGCTATCATTTCAGAAATGTCAGGCGTGTGTCTTCCATGTTCCTCTATCTCAGTGTCTCCTGGACTTGTTCTGGGTAGGCTGGAGGTCTGAGGTTGCATTTTGCTTCTGCGCCTTGTCATTTTTTATTTCAAAAGTTTTTATTTTGTCTTCTGTGTGGATCCTTGTAATTTTTTGTAGTAGGTAGCTTTATTACTGTATCAAGGCCTCTGTAGGCAAGGTTTGTTCTTCAGGATGTCTTCTGGGTGTAGGAGGTTCTTGGTGTGTGTCTGCCCCAAGATCCTACCTTTCCAATTAATTAAGAGTGAGGTGTTGGTATCTGTTTGGCTCAGTCCCCAGTCTTTTGGTGCCAGGGTGTGGTGAGGTTATTACCCCAGAACTTCCCAGTATTGTTACAGAAGTGAGAACAACTGATTAAAACAGATATGAGGGTCAGTGAGATGGCTCAGTGGCACAAGTGCCTGCTGGCAAGCGCAAGGTCCTGAGTTTGACTCCCGGTACCCACATTAAAAACAAAAAACAAAAAACAAAAAGACAGATATGACATCCTAGCTAAAGTAGTAAAATTAGCACTGACAATAGCATGAAGCACAGTTTAGAGACAGATAAACTGTGGTAACTATTTTTTTTTTGTGTGTGTGTGTGGGTACTGGGGGGGTCAAACTCAGGACCTTGCGCGCCAGCAGGAGCCTGTGCTGCTGAGCAATATCACCGGCCCTTTTTTCATATGTGGGTACCGGGAGTCGAACTCAGGACCTCACGTTTGCCAGGCAGGCGCTTATGCCGCTGAGCTATCTCACCGGCCCAAACCATGGTAACTATTAATTTTGTACCTTTAACCATAGAAGCAAAATCTACAGTTATATAACAGAACCGATCATCAATTGGGAGCTTGTATGAAAAGTGTTTCCCCTTGGTAGAGCTTCCCCTGTGTTGGGGAAATTTAAGAAGGATAGTGGATAGAACAGAGGTAACTGAAAAGAAATAAAGTAGAAGCCAGGCTGGAGGACAAAGTATGATCATGGAGGCTTTGGGAAACTAGATAAGAGGGCAGAAGAGAAAGAATGGAGGAGTAAGCAAGGGACTATTGAAGTTGACCAGAAAAATTGGAGAGACCATTCACTAATATGACAATATGATTAAGTCTAGAGAAGTAAATTGAGGAAAGGGGGAAAGAAGATGAATAGAGTAGAACAAAAATATAGGTAAAAGACAAAAAAAAAAAAAAAAAAAAGAAAAAGAAAAAAGAAAAGGAATGGGAAACAAACCACAAACCAGTAAAAAAAAAAAAAAGAAAAAAAAATTCCTCTGATGTCCACTGAGAGTCCAAAACTACTGGATAACACTGCCAAGCTTCTAGTAGAGTTTGTGCTGGATTTGAGGCTGATCTTGGCCTCCAGATGTGGTGGCCTGGGGCCAGAGTCTTCAGCCAGTACTTTCTGTATGTCCCTCAGTGGCTTCCCACTCCTTACCCTGTTTCTCTTGGAGGCATCTCTCTCCCAGTTGCTGTGCTATTTTCAGACAGAGACAGGGGGCCATTCCCAGTCCGGTGCACCTTTGACTCCTCCTGGTCCTTGCTCAGCCTTCTGTGTTCCTCTTCCACTGGCAAGTCTCTGCCCTCTCAGGTCATTTGTTGCAGGGTGTGGTGGGATGCTGTGATGTGTTCTGATCCTCTGTTCCTGCTGCTCAGTCCCAATTCTTACTCCTCTCCCAAGGTGGGCTGCTAACTTCCCATTTGTTGCTTTACAAGTTCCACTGCCACCGTCACCCACCTCTGCTGAAGTCTGTAACTTCCTTGGGCAAGATGGGGATGGTGCTGTGGAATGCCTTTCTGCTCCCTCCCCTGGCAGCGTGGGGACAGCCCAGGGCTGCACAGTCCTGAGGTTCAGGGCTGTTTAATTCCCTGCACCTGTCTAACCACAGGTCATGGGGGAGGGGTTAGCTGTTCCATTTACTAAGCACGCAGCCCTGTAGTCTTTAATCTTGTTTCTGGCGGTTCTAGTTAGCACTCTGGTGCACAAAAGGAATGGGAAGTAAAGAAAAAAGAAAGAAAAGAAAGAAAAAAAAAAAGGAAAGAAAAGAAAAGGAAAACTGGCCAGTCATCAGGGAGGGAGCAGTTCATGTCAGCAGAATTTACTGCTGGACTGTAGCGTCTTCTGTTTGGAGGGAGGCAGGAGAGGCAGGGCACCTTATATCCCAAGTATATCCTGTATGGCTTGATTTAGCCACACTATTGTAGTATATCCTGTTTTTTTTTTTCTTCTTTTAAGATTCCAAGTATGGCAGGCAGTTGTCCCGATCCAGCGACCCACTGGCAGCCAGGTGGGCTGGCTGGCCATTTCATTAAGTCCTTTATCTATGTTTGGCTTGATCTATTAGTCTCTTATGTCAGATTGATTTTAGTTTCAGGGTGTATGTCCCTCTCCTTTCTTCCAATTACCTGTGTTTTAGTTGAATTTCTTTGAGTAGCTCTGAATGAGGCTCCTCCTCTATTCAGCCATGTTGAATCTCTCCTTTCCTGTTGCTTGCTTCTTCACTGATTTGCTGTCTTCTGCCTTCCATAAACTGTTTCTCCTCTGCTATTGGAGCCAGCCAACTATGAACTGAAACCTCTACAAACTGTGAACCCAAATAAACCTTTCTTCCTTTAACTTTAGGTGTGGGTATTTTGTCTCAGCAATGAGAAAAGTAACTATGACACTGCCCCTTCAGGTGAGAGTGCCCCTAGAATGACACTTCCCTGTAAACTGCTTTTCCTAGCACTCAGAGGGTGGATGTTCAGTGAATTACGTTTGTGAAACACCATGGAGTCTATGTCATTCAGTGAGCTATAGCCATGCCTTCTCCAGTAAGATCTAGAGCTAAACAGTGGGGATAGGGTTGGGTAGAAGGAAGGAGGCTCTTCTTTGGGTGTGCCATCTCAGCCCCGGGGATACAGCCTACTCCTTTTTATTCCATATTCCATAGAATTTTCTTTTCTTTCTTTCTTTCTTTCTTTCTTTCTTTCTTTCTTTCTTTCTTTCTTTCTTTCTTTCTTTCTTTCTTTCTTTCTTTTTTACTGGCCAACCCCCTTAATACTTCCAGTCCCTGTTACCATATAACATTCTTCATATTACTGTCACTGCTTAAATTACAGTGGATTTATCTTTCCTAATTGGACTCATTACCCCACCTACTAACTACTGTGATTGGATGGGAAAAAGGTATGTGACCATGCTCCACCAAAGAGTAGCCTTTTACATGACTTATTAAGGTGCATCTGGGAGAATAAGTGATTCCCTTTTCTGGTAGTGAAACTCTGAATTGCATGCAACAGGCTGACATACTCTCCTCAGGAAGGAAGAGGATGATACTAGCAGATAATAAAGTCAATACAGAGGATATTAGAGACAAAAGATGGAGAGAAAAGAGGAGCAAGTGTAAAACTACTTGCATAGAAAACCTCAATACTCTAAAGACATCAATTCTCAAGTGTAGCTATAAATTTAATGTTAGCCCACTCAACAGCCAATGTGATAATTTTTTTATGAAATTAGATCCTTAATTTCAGCTGGAAAAGAAAATGCAAGAGCATAACAGAAACTTTTGCAAAATAACATTAAACATGCCAAATCTGAAAACATACTGAAAAACAATAATCGCACAGTATAGTACTGGAATAGGGATGGACAAAAATATGAGTGGAAAAGGACAGAAAATAGAGATTACATATTTAAAAGAATGTAGCAAATAATAAAGGTGACATTTCAATTCAGTTAGAGAAGGATAAACTATTAATGAATGATATTAAGTCATTTGACTATCTATTTGAAAAATATATATAGTAAGATCTTTGTTTCAGAACAAAAAAAAATACCACATGGTTTATGGATCCCCAGTGTCTCTCACCATAGCTCCCCTGGAGGAGATCTTTATAGTGTTAGTCACAGATATGGGTTTCAAAGATACTCAGCTTTGTTAGGTGTCATTGCCAAATCTGTATCCATGATCCATACAATTTATTTTATTTTATTTTATTTATTTATTTTTTTGTGGGTACCAGGGGGTCGACCTCAGGACCTCGCGCGCCAGCAGGTGCCCGTGCCGCTGAGCGATATCACCGGCCCCTTTTTCGTATGTGGGTTCCGGGAGTCGAACTCAGGCCCTCGCGCTTGCCAGGCAGGCGCTTAAGCCGCTGAGCCATCTCACCGGCCCCATACAATTTATTTTTAAACAATTATGTAACTTCTTTTTCTACACAAATGCATGAATACATTTTTTGTACAAATTCAGAACACACACACACACACACACACACACACACACACACGTAGAGTCTGTGAGGTCTCCTTCAATCCCTCCTGCCATCTCAGCACTTTTATATGAGATCTACTGTATATGATCTAGAAATTCTCCACTTCTGGTGGTCCCTCAGATTGTTTTTTTTTTTTTTTTTTTTTTTTTTTGTGGGTACCGGGGGGTCGACCTCAGGACCTCGCGCGCCAGCAGGCGCCTGTGCCACTGAGCGATATCACCGGCCCTTTTATCGTATGTGGGTCCCAGGGGTCAAACTCGGGCCCTCGCGCTTGCCAGGCAGGCACTTAGCCGCTGAGCCATCTCACCGGCTCCTCAGATTGGTTTTTAATACTGCTATGAATTAATATTTATGTTTATTCTGTTCATTCCATTGAGTTTTAGAAGCATAAAGGAGTAAATATGTGTTATTAGGCCAAAATTCAGTTAGGCATTTAAAAAATTAAATTTATATCTAAGATAAAGTAAAGATAAATGTTAATGTTATTTTGAATTAGAATAAAAAATTATTTTGCAAATGCATTTCACTTTCTAGCGGTGGGAAAATTACCCACTTTATTTGTACTGCAGGAACTGTATCATGCCCTTAGCAACTCAATTAGGTTGGGGGGAAGGGATGGAGGTTGATGCAAGAAAAGTCCTTAAAACTTGACTTTTTGAAAGAGGAGTTAGGCTATGAATAATTTTAGATCTTGGTGTTAAGTAAGAGAACTAAGACAATTCTATCATGAGAGAATAAATTGCTATATAAATTCTTTTGTAGAATAAGAAAGAAATGAAGTAAGAAATCTAAATGAGTCAGAAAATATAAAGTCAGGAGAGTATAAAATTAAACATAGAAAAAAATAGAACAAATAGAAAATACAAGGTAAGAAAGTGGACACAAATTCTAAATTTCTAGCAATTATGCTGTACGTGGATGGATTACATTGACCTTCCAAAAGACAAAAAATATAATAATAGATTAAAATAATTCAACTATATTATGTATATAAATATATTGAGACCATCAATTAAAAGACAGATAATTTTGATGGATTAAATAAACAAAAAGGAACTCTACTATCTTTAAAAGACTCTTTATAGTTAAAGAATGGAAAGATAGAAAGTTAAAAAATGAAAAAGAGTCCAGGAAAATACTACCTATGAAAACTAATAGCCATATTAGTAGAAAGCAACAACAAAAAAAAAAAACCCAAGATTAATAGGTATAATGAGAAATTCACAAATTTATATGAGAGCATCTATACCAATAAACTTTATACTCTGAGTAAAGCAGATAAAAATTGGTAGAGATGTAGGAAGTTTAATGTTATTTATTTTAAAACAGAAATTCTGACAAATTGTGAGTTGTATCCAATTTAAGAAGCTAGAGAAAGAGAAGGAAAGAAACTCCAAGAAGTAGAAAAAATACATATGAGAAAGAAGATAAAAACAGAAATTAGTGAAATAGGAAAATATAAAATTGAGAGGATTCTTTTGACTTTTTGATAAAAGTCATAAAACTGACAAATTTTGAGTGAATCTGAACAAGAACTATAGCTGACCAAGAAGCAAGGAGGAAGTGCTAACATCAGATATAGCAAAGACTAAACAGATAAAAAAGAAAACACTATGAATAACTTCATGCCAAAAAATTTCAACCTTTCAATGAAATAAAACATAAAACATTACTTGGCAAAAGTGGAAAGGAATGGACCTCTGAATTTTGGTAATTGCCCAATCCTACTGAAAAAAATAAAAAATAAAAACAACTAAAAATGCTGGAAGTTTTGGGGAATCTAGAAGCTTTTCTTAAAGACAAGACCAAAATGAAGAACACATAATTAAGAAAGAAAAGTGAACACTAGGAAGTCTGTTTGCCCTCTGAATATTTGCCAATCCTGAGATTTTGAACTTTCATTTTGATATTCTGATTAAACATAATTGCTCAGAGATTGCACAAAATGGGAAATTGAACAGGAAGCCCTCCTGACACTAAGGCAGGACCTAAAAAGAATGTAGCCTGAGAATAAAAATATATTTAAACAAGTTCTCTTGCAGCTGTTTCCATTATGTTGGTGGCCCAGGCAATTTCAAGCCTTAAATTTAGGTTAGGTTGGTCTTGGACTGATAGTGTCCCTGGCAGGAATAAAAAGATCTCTCTGTAGGAAAGTAGATTCCTGTTATGCTTCAAATCATTCTTAAAAACACATTTTCGAATATCGTTACCAGCACATACATAGTCAAGTTTAAACAGGCACATGAGGATAGAAAGCAACATAAATAAGTACCAATAGAAACAACAAACAACAGAAACAAAATCGCAAATACTTAATACAGTATTTGCATCACAAATACTTAATACAGAGCTGTAAAACAGGTAACAAAACAACCACGATTATTAATTAACAAAATGAAAGCTAAATTGTGCAGATGAAAAATGTAAGATACAAGAAGGATTAAAGAGACAATAAACTGGTAAATAAGTGGATGTATAAAAGAACAAACAACATGGCATTTGAAATAGAAAATTGAAATACAGTTAAATAAAAAAATTAAAATCCAATTAATAACAGCATAAACGCTGAAGCAGTGTAGAGTCAAGTAATCTAAACTGCTTCTATTGTTAAGGAGGAAGGTAAAGATTAAGTATTCATGTTGTAATTTCTATGATATTTACTAAAAGAATAGAAAAAGACAATGTGACCTCCCACCAGTAAAGGAGAAAATTGAATGATAAGAAACAATCCATTGAATGGAAGTAAGAAAGGAAATGTATGTAATGAAGAAAACATAAAGAATGCACAGAAAGTGGTAAATTAAAATCCAAATATATGCAGAATTCCAATAAATGTATGTGGACTAACTGCTTCTGGTTAAAAGGGAAGATTCTCAAATATGATTGACAAAACAAAAAAAGACAAAATCCAATTATATACAGCTTCCCAGACACAGCTGAAGCATAAGATATACAAAAGATTGAAAGCAAAAGTATAAAACAATGTACCATGCAAATACTAACTGAAACAAATAAAGCTAAAAAAGAGCTTTTGTTTTTTATTTTTATTCTCGCTACATGTTTGTAGCACATAATGTTTGCTTCCCCAGAAGTTGGGGTTAGCTTTCTGGACTATTTCATTCTTTTCTCTTACATTACGCTTAGTTTCTACAGCTTCTCTGTAATTTCTGGTTTCCCTGTCAGCAACCTCTTGAGTTCCAGAGATCTAATTCTTTTTTCTTCACAAAGTTGTTGTTTTCCAGGACTCTTGATTCGAGGTCCTAGAGAGGCTGTGTTTTGCTGTCAGTCTTTACTTGCCATTTTTAATGTCCTTAGACAAGACAGTTTTTAAAAGCAAAAAATATTACCAAAGATAATGAAGGTTACTTTATAATGGTAAAATATTAGTTCACCAGGAATATTTGACAATTTTAAATTTGTACCTATCACTACAAATCCATGACATGGATGGAAGATATTTCTTAATCGTTCATAGAACTTGATTAAAAAGGCATTTAAAACAGTATTAGATTTCCTGTCATTAAGACACCCATAATTTGGGCCGGTGAGATGGCTCAGCGGCTTAAGCACCTGCCCGGCAAGCGCGAGGGCCCGAGTTCGACTCCCGGAACCCACATACGAAAAAGGGGCCGGTGATATCGCTCAGCGGCACGGGCGCCTGCTGGCGCGTGAGGTCCTGAGGTCGACCCCCCGGTACCCACAAAAAAAAAAAAAAAAAAGACACCCATAATTTAAGGGAAGAGAGGTTTCATTTGGCTCACAGTTTCAGTCCACATTCAGGTGTTTCCATTGGGGAAGGGCATGCCAGACCAAGGATGCTTTTAATGGCAGCCAGAAGCAGAGCAGGATATAGTGCCAGAAAGAAAGGGGGAAAGAACCAGACGTAGACCCCAAGGCCATGCCTTCATGACCCATCCTGACACACCCACCCACATGTTCTGCCAATCTCCAGGGCAGATCCCAGAGCAAGTCAAGATGACACTCCACCCTAGCTGCCACAATTAACAAACAGAAGATTAACACAGCACAAAAGAAAGATTTTACCTAAAACAGACACACACACACACACACACACACACTTGCGAACAATCCACCAATATTTCTGAGCACACACTGAATATATATAAAATTAACAAAACACAGGGCCATAAAGCAAATCTGAAGAAATATTAATGGACTGAAATCAGACAAGCATGTTCCCTGAACACAATCAATAAAAATTAGAAGTAACAAAAATATGAAAATTATTATATATTTCAAAATCGAGAAATTCTCTTCAAAATAATTCATGGCTTAAAGAAAAAATCATAGTAGAAATTAGAAAATATTTTAAACTGAATGACATGAAATACGCTTTTGGCAAACTGTGATCTAGCTGAAGTAGAAATACTAAAAGAGGAGATTTATTTATTTATTTATTTTTGTGGGTACCAGGGGTTGACCTCAGGACCTCGTGTGCCAGCAGGCACCCGTGCCACTGAGTGATATCAGTGGCCCTTTTTCCGTATGTGGGTTCCGGGAGTCGAACTCGGGCCCTCGCGCTTGCCAGGCAGGCGCTTACACCGCTGAGCCATTTCACCGGCCCTGCAAAAAGGAGATTTAAAATCTTGTATGCATATATGTCATCAAAGAAGGAAGATTGAAATTAATCTTATTATTCATGAGACATTAAAATAAGCAAAGTAAGCTTACACAAAGAGAAAGAAATATTAAATATTAGAGGACAAATTAATAAAACAACAATCATAAAGTACTAGGTCCAAAATTTGGTTTTCTAAAATATTAAAAATTATAAATACCTACCTAATTGACATGCAAAATAAAGGTACAAATAATTACTATCATGAAAAAAAAGAAAACTTCATTATAGATACTGTAGTCATTAAAAACAATTAGACAATATGATAAACATTGCTATATCCCAATTAATTTGAAAATAAGGACAGATTCCTAGGAAAACATTTTTTCATAATTAAGTTTTCCAATCAATAATCAAAAACTTTTCTACAAAGAAATTCCAGGTTCAGATGGTTTGATGGATAGTTCTACAAAACACAGAAGAAAAATAATTGAAATCTTAAATAATGTGCTCTAAAGAACAGAAAAATGGCAATCACTGCTGCAGAAACGCAGGAGAGGAAATGAGAAACAAGTCTGCCCTCATGTGGTGTGATATGTGAACAGAAAGGAAGAATTTATCCCAAAGAGTGTGAGAAGTGGGAATTTCCATTAATTATAATGGTACTATGCAACATTGTTCTTGTATTTGTTATCATGACCTAGTGAGAGTTACAAAAGCATGAAGTCCTCTTTAGGCTACATCAGGAACTCGGCGCAACCATTAGATCTAGCCATGGAGCTTAAGTCCCAGGAAAAGTTTATAATTGGCAGTTATCTCTGGTTCAGCGACATAGATTCAGTAGGCATAGATACCCACAATTCTATTTAATAAAAATAAAATTAAGTAAAATACTGTTCTAGGATATTAAATTCTTAAAATTCATGTTTTTGCTTCTTTTCACAAATAGTTAAATAGATTTTAATGAATACTAAGTGCAGCAAATACGTACTAACCATTTAAATAGATTTTGCCTTCAGTAGTTGTGTAAGTTCAGTTGTAGTCAGAGAGTTGCACACTGAGATCTATTTTTGTTAAGCACAAAGGGAAGGAATGAGAGGACTCACTGACTGAAGGTCATAAAGAGCCACCACGGGAATCAGATGCTTTTAGTAAGCTGACCCAGGACAAGAAGCAAGGCCATGGAAAATAAGTCTACCAAAAATTCTGTATCAACTTCTGTCCTCATCCTAAACAACCACACACACTCATGGCAGACACCCATGAATTTTCTCTACATCTCCTGAAATCAGGAGAATGGACAGAGGCTGTCCTATCAGTGACTCCTTCCCAGGTAACAGAAAGGGTTAAAAATGAGCTACTCCCTGTCAGACAGCTTAATATTCCCAAAGGATTCTAATCATTTCAAAGGAGCAATTTCTTTTATTAATTGAAAGCAGTTCAAAAATATGTTATATTTTTAAAACAAAATCTAAATAATACACAGAGGATGAAGCAAAGGGCCTGTGGATGGGCACTGGCTTCATGGCATGGCCAAGAAGTTGAGCCCTGGAGTCAGATCTATTTGTATATAAATTCCAGTGATACCACTTAGATGATAATTATGGTCAATTTATTTAACCTCTCCACTCTTCAGTTTTTCCATCTAGAAAATGGGGTAATAATTCCTGGATTGTGGCAAGAATTATGCAGCAAAAAACATGAATGATACTCAGCACTTCCTAATAGTTACTCAGAGCTCCATGAAAGTTAAGCTAATAGAATCACCCAGCTGTAAAGATATGTGCACAGTTAACCTGTACTCACAAGAAGCTGCCAAGTTTCATAAAGAAAAAACTTAACTTCTGCTGAGTGAGATGGCACATGTCTGCAATCCTAGCTAATTGGGAGGTTGGGGCAGGATGACTGCAAGTTTTTAAAAAGGGCTAAAGATGTAACCCAGTGGTAGAGCACCTGCCTAACACATGCGAGGCCCTGAGTTCAATCCCCAGTATGGCAGAAGGCGGGTGTGTGTGTGTGTGGCTTGACTTCCGTTGCATTTTAAAGGTATTTATAGAAAATGTGTCATCTAAAATGTAACAGCAGGATTTCTCAGAGAAGAGACCTTAGTGGAGGCACCATGTTTTCAATTTAGAATATGGAATTTCCTAGCATATCACAAAAATTTACTCTCTTGATAAGAAATTGAGGTTGAGATAGGGAATTTTCTATTTAATTTTCTACTCGTGTAACTGCAGATTCAACAGCTCACAGCTTGAAATTCAGTTTCCTTGTATACAATGTAAGAATAGTATTGAGTACTTATGTACTGCTTACAAAAAGTATCATGCTCGTTATGTTGTCCTACATCAGGGAGACACCTATCCTAGAGCTAATCTCAAGAAATGTTTTTTGTCGCCTTGGAATTTTTTGATGATCATGGTGCTTGTGGAAAAATCCTGGGATTTAGGAACCTAGCAAACTGATTTACAAATCCATTTTGTTTGATGAATAGAAAAATAATCACATAGGAAGTAAATGGTTTGGCAGTGTTCCAGATGTCAATTTGTTACCTGTCACCTCCAAATCCCCCTTCATTCTCTGCTTGGCTGCAAATTTACCCTGGGGCTGGACTTCATAAGCGCAGCTCCCTTGCAGCTGGCACCATGCTAAGCGTTTTCAGTAGAGAGCGCTGCAGGAACATTGCAAGAGGAAGGGGCTCCTTTTTCTCATTCCCCCACAATGCTCCTCTCCCAGGCTCCTTTGGTAGATCAGCCAGGTTCCCGCAGAACGTGTGGCAGGGGTAGCATCTGGTGGCCAGAACACAGCATCACCCCTGTGGAGATCTCTTTACACGATCTTCTTTACACCAACTTCTCAGTTGTGACATTCTTGTGGATTGGTTTTCCCCAAAACTTTGGAGGACAAATTCCCACTAATTCCCAGCTGCTAAGTTCCCACCTTGTCAGCCTCTGCCTGCTGCACCCCAGAAGGGCGTTCCCTGCTTGCTGGATCGGGCTGAAATGCCTGGTTTACCAGTCTCTGCTCAGAGCTGCTAGGCGCCAGCTTTTGCTTGGATCAACCCAGGAAACTTCTCTGCTCAGCAGACTTTCCAATGAGCCTGAACCCCAACCCGAGAAGGAGGAAGCATCTCTTCCAAGTTTGTTCTCAGTCCTAGGGTTCTCCGTTTACAGTGAAACTTCCACAGTAGCTAACTTTTAAACATTTTTTTAAATGGAAAAACAGGAATAGAGTTGGGAAGTAAGTAGAGTCAGATTACAGAAGGCTTTTGTTCTAATTGCGGTGAGGTTTCTGCCTTAATTTGACACTGACTATAAAGATGGAACTTTATCTACTCTGTGAAAACCCAATGAACTCTATACCACCACTAAGGTACCTTTCTTGTGACCACATTTCCTGTGTCCCTCATATCTTCTTGGGAAGTTCTGATTCATGACAGAGATTTTATTTCTTTATGTGAATCACATCCTTGTTGTTAATCCAGCTTTGGTTCAGATGTGTAAATTTCATTGTATGGTCAAATCAGTATTGATAGGACCCTGCAAATGTTTTGTCTCTTCCAATTATTAGTTGATTAATTAGGCTGATTATACTGACCCAGAATCTGGCTCACTCACACCCACAGCTTACATATTCTAGCTGAGGTGGCTGGGAAAGGCTTCCTGAGGAGGGAGCATTTGATTTGGACCTTAAAGGAGTGATGAGGTTTGACAAAACTGCAGTATAGCCAGAATCGAGGGAATCAACCAGGCAGAAGGAAAAAATGCAGATGTATACACATTTATCTGGAACAAACACGTTGGATATGGAAAAAATAGGAATAGAGTTGAGAAGAAAATAGAGTCAGATTACAGAAAGCTTTAAATGTCAGGTAAATAATCATGGGAGGTAGCATAGTTTCATAAAGATTTGGTTTTAGTGTGAACTAGATTGAATTAGAGCATAATCCTAAGACCTAAGCAACAACGCCTATGAAAAACTGCTATAGCAATAAGATTTAAGGCAATATGGGCCTATAGTAGCAACAAAGGTAGGAGAAATGGAAAGGAAAAAACCAGATATATAAAAATAAAGTGAAAGAATTCTGAATAGGTGGATATAAGGAAAGGGAACTTGACAATTCTAAGTGTCCAATTTGTGTATGGTAGCAGAAGGAGTAAAGGGGAGAAAGTGTCGGTACTGATTTTTCCAATCTGACTGGAAAGTGCTCTCAGGAATGCACAGTCCCTATAGTAAACAGAACTAGTATGCTGATGTGACCCAAACACTCTGTGTACTCATTAGCCAATTTTCTTGTTGCCTCTTTTTTTGTGATTTTAGGGATTGAATCAGGGCCTTTACAGTGAACTACATCTCTGGCTCTTTAAAAAAAATTTTATTAGTACCTGTTTGTAGTACATGATTACATTCATTGTGGGATTTTTTGCATGTAGATAACACCTCTTCCATCTTTTTACTTCCCCTTCCACTCTCCCCCTCCCCCCCTTTCCATCTTTTGGCTCCCTTCCCATTTTCAAAATATCTATCTCCCTGTTTCCTATTATCTAAATTTTGTTTTGCTCTTTAAATTATTTATATATTGGGTGTCTTAGAGAAACGATGCAATATTTAAGCTTTTATCTCTGATTTATTTCATTTAACATTATGGTCTCAAGGTGTATCCATTTTTCGACAAATGACTCAAATTTATTCTTCTTTATGGCTGAATAGTACTCCACTGTGTATAAATACTACATTCTTTTTTATTTTTATTTTTAAGACAGGATCTTGTTAAGTCACTAAATTCCCCTGGCTAGCTTGAATTTCCTCTCCCTCAGTCTCCCAGAGTGCTGGGATTATAGGCCTGTGCCATGTCCAGATCTGTCTCTTTAAAAAGGGATTCAGTAGGGGGAAGTTATTCTTATTTCCATGAATGAAAATTTGGCAAGCCCCATAGCTGCTTTTTTTCTTTTTTTTTTTGCTAATGCTGAGTTAGTGCACAGTTCTAAGTGTCACAGAATATCAGTTCAGCAAAGGCAAGGTCCCAACTCAAGAGAGTAACAGAAATATTGTGTGTTAAGCTTCAACTCCTTGGCATAGAACTGCTTAAAGCCGGCAGTGGACCAGGGACATGCAGTTGGGTGACTAAGTCCCTCCTGTTTTTCTCCTTCTTCCCCAAACCCTGCCAGTCTCTGTTCCCAAAAGATGAAACAGGAAGGATTGGATCCAGATCTTATAAAAACAGGGCATTATTATAATTTGGCTCCACTTTCTTTGTACCAGCAGGTATTTAGAGCCACTTTTTCCCCATAGACCCTGTCCTGTATCCTAGATAGGTGTGACTTCAATGCAGAAGGCTGCTTCAGCTGTTGTCTGTGAACTTTACTGTTTTGGCCCCTCTCCCTCTATAGGTAGAGCTCGGACTGGGCCCAAGATGACCTTGTGTCTGGTCTGTCTCCAGTAAGTGACAAGCTCTGCATGTATGGGTCCCAGCGCAGCATCCTGATCCTGACTCTGCCACTGAGGAAAATATCACTGCAGCCTCAAGCAGGAGCTACCTTTTCCCTCTCTGCAGGAATAACATTTAAAGCTGTCCGTGAAACCCTCAGAGAGCTTCCTTAGCCTGGGATAGAGGGTGGGGCTCACAGCTCAGTTCTATAACACACAAAGCATCTTCTAAAATCTCACAAAAACTTCATTCCTCCCCACACTTTCCTGTCCCTTCTAGATCCTTGATTTGAACAAGAGGTTAATTGATCAAGAAACCAACTTTTGGAACATTTTCTTTATAAATGCTTCATAAGTGGCTCCATCTTGAATCTTACATCTGGTGTTGTGCACTTGGCAGAAACATCGGTGTGAACTTCCCCATGCACAAAGGGGTACCCCAGTGGTCATGTTTCTCTGAAAAATTTCTTTTATTTTAAAGAAAAAAAACAATAAAGACAATGATACAAATTTTCAAAACAAGATATAGGAGAGTAACAATGGTTAGTGCATTGCTTAATGTTATCTTCAAAGTAGTTGCTCAAATTATAAGATATAGGCATGAAAAATTGATTAAATGATACAAACACAAATCTTTCTTTTCAATGAACTAAGAGAAATTAGCAGTATAGCTATCTTAACTATCTTGTTTATTTATTTATTTACTTTTCCTTTTCCCTTCCTTCTTTTCTCCATCCCCCCATCCCAGTTTCTCTTTCCTTTTGAACAGTTTCTTCCCATTTCCTAATATACAGTGTACATTTTAGATCTTATTTACTCTTTCAGCTTCTTACACTAGGGAAACAATATGAAGTTTACACATGTGCGTCTGGTTTATTTCACTTATGAGTATGTTATCGAGTTGCATCCATTTACCTATAAAAGTCTCAAGTTTATCCTTCTTTATAGCTGAGTAGTGCTCCATTGTATAATACCACACCTTTTTTATCCATTCCTTGGTTAATGGGCATTTGTGTTGTTTCCAAGGTTTAGCTATTACAAATTGTGCTGCTATAAACATGGGTGCACATATATTGCTGTGGTATGATGTTTTTATTTCTAGGAAAATACCCAGAAGAGGAATAGCTGGGGGAATGGGGCCTCTAATCCTAGTTTTTTGAGGAATCTCCAGACTGATCTCCACAGTGGTTGTACCAGTGTAGACAACAGTGGAGAAGAGTTCCTTTTTCCCCACAGCCCCACCAGCATTTGTTATTGGTTGATTTCTTAATTACAGCCATTCTTTCTGGGGTGAGATGGAATCTTAGTGTTGTTTTAATTTACATCTCTCAAATGACCAATGATGTTGAACATTTTTTCATATATGTATTTGCTATCTGTATTTTTTCATCTGAGAAGTGTGTATTCATCTCAGATGCCCATTTTTGGATTGGGTCTTTAAATTTGGGGTGTCTGATTTTTTTCAATTCTTTATATGTTATAGATATAAGTCCTTTGTCTGAGGGGCACTTGGCTAAAATTTCTTCCCATTCCATGGGTTTTCTTTTCACTCTGTTGGTGATTTCTTTTAATGTGCAAAAACATTTTATAAGATGAGATCCCAGCTGTTGATTCTTTGAAGTACTTCCCATGCAGTTTGGGTTTTGTTCATGAAGTCTCTGCCTACCCCTATGCCTTCAAGATTTCTTCCTACTTTCTCTTCTAGTAGATTTAGTGGTTCTGCTTTAATATTTAGATCTTTGATCCACTTTGACCTTAGTTTAGTGCATGGTGATAAGACACAGGTCTAGTTTTAGTCTTAGGTATATGGACAGCCAGTTTTTCCAGCACCATTTATTAAAGAGGCTGTCTTTCTTCCAGTGAATATGTTTGGCCCCTTTGTCAAAGATAAGGTGGCTGATTGTGTTTGTAGCTGTGTTTGCATCTTCTAATCTGTTCCACTAATCCTCAGGTCTGTTTTTTTTTGCCAGTACCATGCTGATTTTATCACAATAGCTTTGTAGCATAATTTCAAGTCAGGGATTGTGATGCTTCCTGCCTTGCCTTTGTTGCCCAGAATTGCTTTTACTATTCTAGGTCTCTTCTGTTTCCAAATGAATTTTAGGAATGTTTTCTGTAGTTCTGTGAGGCATGCTAATGGTCTTTTGATCGGGATTGCATTAAATCTGTACAACAATTTTGGGAATATGACCATTTTCACAATGTTGGTTCTTCCTATCCATGAGCAAGGGATATAATTCCATTTTCTGATATCCTCTTCAATCTCCTTTTTCAGAGTACTGTGATTTTCAATGTATAGATCTTTTACTTCCTTTTATACTGATTCCTAAGTATTTCCTTATTTTGGATGCTATTGTGAAGGATGTGGTTTCCCTAATTTCTCTCTCAGTGAGTTTGTTGTGTGTGTACAGGAAAGCTATTGATTTTTGAGTGTTGACTTTGTATCCAGCTATGCTACTGAATTTGCTAGTTAAATCTAAAAATCTTTTGGTGGAGTTTTTGGGGTGTTCTATGTAGAGTATCATGTCATCTGCAAATAACGATAATTTAACTTCTTCCTTTCCTATCCTTATTCCTTTTATTTCTCTCTCTTTTCTAATTGCTCTGGCTAATGTTTCCAGAACTATATTGGATAGGAGTGGTGATAGTGGACATTCTTGTCTTGTTCCTGATTTTAGAATGAAAGCTTTCAGTTCTTGTCCATTTAGTAAGATGTTGGCTGTTGGTTTGTCATAGATGACTTTTATCAAATTGAGGTAAAGTCCATCTATTCTGATTTTCTGTAGTGTTTTTATCATGAATGAATGGTGGATTTTGTCAAAAGCTTTTTCTGCATCTAGTGAGATGATCATGTGATTTTTGTCTTTGGCTCTGTTGATATGGTATATTACATTTATTGATTTGCATATGTTGAACCATCCCTGAATTCCTGGGATGAATCCCACTTGGCCATAGTGTATAATCTTCTTGATGATTTGCTGCATTCTGTTTGCTAGTATCTTTTTTTTGTTTTTGTGGGTACCGGGGGTCAACCTCAGGACCTCGCGTGCCAGCAGGCACCCGTGCCACTGAGCGATATCACTGGACCTTTTTTCATATGTGGGTTCTGGGAGTCGAACTCGGTCCCTCACGCTTGCCAGGCAGGGGCTTACGCCACTGAGCCATCTCACTGGCCCCTGTTTGCTAGTATCTTATTGAAGATTTTTGCATCTATGTTGATTAGGGAGATTGGCCTATAGTTCTCTTTTTTGGTAGGGTCTTTCTCTGGTTTTGATATCAGAGTAATACTTGCCTCCAGGAATGAGTTAGGGAGAATTGCTTCCCTTTCAATTTCATTAAAGAGTTTGAGGAATATTGGCATTAAATCTTCTCTAAATTTCTTTTTTTTTTTTATGGGTACCGGGGGGTCGACCTCAGGACCTCGTGCGCCAACAAGCACCCGTGCCACTGAGCGATATCACCGGCCCCTTTTTTTGTATGTGGGTTCTGGGAGTCGAACTCGGGTCCTCACGCTTGCAAGGCAGGCGCTTACGCCGCTGAGCCATCTCACCGGCCCTCTCTAAATTTCTTGTAGAATTCAGCTGTGAATCCATCAGGATCTGGGCTTTTCTTTGTTGGTAAGTTTTTAATTGCATTTTCAATCTCATTAACTGATATTGGGTTCTTCAGAATTTTTATATCTTCTTGATTCAGTTTTGGTAATTCGTATGTATTTAGGAATCTGTCTATTTCTTCTGTGTTTTCCATCCTATGAAAGATTTTCAAAGTAGGTATCGATGATCTTCTGAATTTCCACAGGATCTGCAGTGATTTCACCTTCTTCCTTCTTCAATGCATGAACTTGAGTCTTTTCTTTCCTTTTTTTGATAAGGTTGGCTAAGGGGTTATCAATTTTACTAATTGTTTCAAAGAACCAATTCTTCAATTCATTAATTCTTTGTATTGTTTTCTTAGTCTCCATTGTGTTAATTTCTGCTCTGATCTTTATATTTCCTCCCTTGTATGGGCGTTAGGCTTGAGTTGCTCTTTTTTTTTTCTAGAAGCTTGAGGTGCAACATTAGGTGGTTTATTTGTGCTTGTTCTGTTTCCTGATGTGAGAATTCTCTGCTATAAATTTCCCTTATGCATCCCATAAGTTCTGGTAGGTTGTATCTGCATTCTGATTTAGTTGTAGATATTGTTTAATTTCTTCTTTAATTTCATTTGTGACCCATTGGTTGTTTAGTAGGTTGTTATTTAATTTCCACGTGTTTTGGAGTTTTTGCAGTTTCTTTTGCCATTAATTTCCAATTTTGTTGCACTATGGTCAGACAATGTGGATGGGATAATTTCAGTTCCTTTGCATTTACTAAAGCATGTTCTGTGGGCTATGTATATGGTCTGTTTTAGACAATGTCCCATGTGCAGCTGAGAAGAATGTGTATTCTGATGATGTTGGGTGGAACACTCTGAAAACATCTACTAGGTCTATTTGTTCATAGGTTTGGTTCAGTTCTGATATTTCTTTGCTGATTTTATGTCTAGTTGATCTGTCTCTTTGTGACCATGGGGTATTAAGTTCTACCATTACAATTGTGTTATTGCTTGTTTGATTTTTCATGTCTATTAATAATTGTCTTATATAGTTGGGTGTGCACGTATTTGGTGCATACATATTTATGATTGTTATGTCTTCCTCTTGAAGTTTTCCCCTAACAAGTATGTAGTGACCTTCTTTATCTCTTTTGATCATTCTTGGTTTGAAGTTGACATTATCTACAAACAGAATAGCTACCCCTGCTTTTTTTCTGGGTTCCTGTTTCATGGAAGATTGTTTTCCATCCTTTGACTTTCAGTCTATGAATTTCTTTTTGAGTTAAATGTGTTTCTTGTATACAGCATGTTGTTGGATCTTGTTTCTTGATCCATTCTTCCAGGCTATTTCTTTTGATTGGTGAATTGAGGCCATTTACATTGAGGGTTATGACTGATATGTGTTGGCTTATCTTTGTCATGGTATTTTCCTGCTGTTGGTTCTGTGCTTTCCCCCTCTGTTTAATTGCTTGCCCTGTCTGGTGATTTCTTTCTGTCATTTTTCTTGGAATTGTGGTCATTTTTATCTCTGTCTAGAATATCTTTCAGTATTCTTTGCAGGGTAGTTTGATGGTTCTGAATTTGTTCAGTTGTGCTTTGTCATGGAAGTATCTTATTTCTCCATTAATTTTGAAAGATAGTTTTGCAGGATACATCAATCTGGGTTGGAAGTTGTTTTCTTTCATGACTTGAAATACTTCACTCCAAGCTCTTCTTGATTTTGGGTTTATGTTGAGAAGTCTGCCATGATTCTGATGGGCTTTCCTTTATAGGTGATCTGTTTCTTTTCTCTAACAGCTTTTAATATTCTGTTCTTGTGCTGAATTTCTGGGATCTTGATTATTATATGTCTTGGTGTAGTTTTATTTTGTTCATGGCTGTTTGGAGTTCTACATGCTTCATTTATTTGTAGGTCAAATTCTTAATGCACATTTGGGAAGTTTTCTGCCATTATTTCTGTGAAGACTTTTTTATCGCATTTGTGTGGTCTCCAGCTTTCTCATTTACCCCAATCAATCTTATGTTATTCTTCTTTACATCATCTTGGAGTGGTTGGATTGACTTTTCATGGTCTTTGCTATTTTTAAGATATCTTGCTTTTCATGCTCACTAGCTGCAATTCTGTCTTCAAAATCTGATATTCTTTCCTTGCCTTCATTCAATCTGTTGCATATACTTTCAATGGAGACTTTAATCTCTTGGATTTCCATTTGGATCTGTTTCATGGATTCCATTTCTTTCCTATGTTGGGCATTTTTTGTTTCCATCATTTTTCTAAGCTCATCTATTCTTTTATCTGTTTCTTCTTTAATAGCTTTGATTTTAAGCATAATTTCTTTTTGTACATGAGAGATTGTTTTCTCTATAGCCTTTTCCACTTGTTTTTTCTTGTATTGCTATCATTTCAGAAAGTTCTAGTGTTTGACTTCCAATTTCGTGTATCTCATTGTGTTCTGGGCTTGTCCTGGGTGGGCTGGGATTCTGGGGTTGCACTTTGCTTCTGCATCTTGTCATTTTCTATTTTCTCTTTTTTATTTTATTTTGTTTTCTATGTTGATACTTGTTGATTTCTTATGATAGATAGCTTCATCACTAGTATTGAGGGTTCCCTAGGAGATGTCTGTTCTTTGGGGACATCCTCTAGATGTAGGTGGTTCTTTATAGCTATCCCAAGAACCTAGCTTCCCAATTTGTAAAGGATGCAAACTTACTATTTGGCTCAGCATCCAATCCTTTGGTACTGGGCTGTGGTGGTGATTATGACCCCATACAATTGCAGCATTATCATAGAGGGGAGAAATACTGATTATAATACGTATGATATCCTTGTTAAAGTAGTACAGTTAGTTATAACAGTAGTGTCAAGTACAGCTTAACTACTGACTATGGTAACCATTAACCTCGTACCTCCAACCACAGGTGCAAACTCTAAAGTTATATAACAAAATCAAACATATACCATGTACTTGTATGCAGTGACTTTCCCCTTAGTGGAGTGATTTTACCCTTTTTCAGGAGGGGGGCGGTTAAGATGGTTAGGGGACAGGCTAAAGTGACAAATGGGGTCAAATATAGTGGAGTCCAGGCTGGAGGTCAAAGAGTGATCACCAGAGTTTTGGGAAACTGGAGGACACAGGACGGAAAGAATGAAATAGAATGTGTGGGAGTAATCAAAAAGGGAAGAAACAATGTTTACTCACTTGAAAACTTAAATTCAAAAGGTAGTTAAGGAAAGAAAGAAAGAAAGAGGATCAATATCAGAAAAGGAAAAAGATAGGTAAGAAATCTAAACAGTGAAAAAGAAGGAAAAAAGATGAGGAGAATGGAAATGAAAGGAAGAAAAGAAGAAAAGAAAGAAAAGTAGACATGAGAAATAAGTGAGAGGAAAAAAAAATCCAAAAGTAAAATAACCACAAAACTTAAGATATAACAAGATGACTTCCAACTAGACAGGAAAGGGTTAGCCAATCAGACAAACAAGGGAGAATAAAAGTGGTAAAATACCTCTGGTGTTTACAGTTCTGTGATAGTGTCCATGTCAGATCCCAGAAATGTGATGTGTATTTTAGCCACATTTGCCATGGGAATTGTGCTGGATATGGAGCTGATCGTGGCCTCTGGACATGAGGGCTGGGACTGGTCTTCTGTTGGTGGAGTTCTCCAGAGCCCAACTTCTGGCTCCTCGCTGCTGCTTCAGATACTTGCAATTTGCTGGTTTTGCTGATTACTCCCTGCCCACGGGATCGGCCTGTCCTGGGTCTCGGGGTTTCTGTTAGGTCCGGCCGCCAAAGGTGTGTGTGCCCTGAATTTCTTTTATAAAGCACAAAATTAGTCAATGTTATAATGGTTTAATTAAAATTTACATATATACATTTACATATTTTAGAAACAACATGAATATATACTTAAGTACATATATACTACATGTATTTATAAACTAGATTTATGTCTTTTCACTTTTTATTCTGTGAAAATTCTAAGACGACTTCTATAGATTTGGTATATTAGTTTCCTGTCACTACTGAAACAAACTGCTACCACAAAATTAGTGGTGTGAAACAACACAAATTTATTCTTGCAGTTCTGAAGAATATAGTTTAAAATTGGTTCAACTGGACAACAATGTAGATGTGAGCAGCTCTAGGGAAGAATGTGGCTTCTAAAGGCTGGCAGCATTTGCCCGTGGCTCTTTCTTTTTCTGTTCCTCCACTGACTTGTTTTTGAACCTTTCGAACCCTGCAATGGTTGCTCATCTTTCTCACGCAGCATCACTCTGACAGGCTTTTCTGCCTTCCTCCTCCTCACTGAAGGACACTGTGACTGCAGCGGTCCTGTATGGATAATGCAGGACAGTTAATGTTAAAGTTAGTTACAGCTGATTTTCAAGATTTATTCTATCTGGAGCCTTTGTTCAGTGAAGAGAAAACCACAGAAGCAAAACCAGTAGGAGACACATATCAAGACATTTATTGTGGGAATTGGTTTACTCCATTGTGGAAGCTGGCTGGCTAGTGAAATGCAGCCTTCTGTGGCCACTGGATGTCATGCATTGAGCAGAGAAAAAGGTGGCTCCCCTGCTGGCTTGCTTCAAGCTGAGGTACCAACAAGCAAATAGCTTATTTCTTTAGCTCTCCTACAGATGTGACCAGAGGATGCAGCCAGTAGAGGGCAGGACAGGAAAGTACAAGAAGCTTCAGCTGTGGGGCCAGTGGGTGGGATTTTAATCCCAATTCTGACAACCAGTGGGGTGGCCTCAGGCAAGTCACTTAACACTTCTGAATCTTTCTCTACCTGAAAACAACCAAAAAAACAAAACAAAAAAAATCAAACCTTTGTTTTGAGGCAGTTATAGAATTTTCGCTTTTGTCAAATCAATAAAATAGATAAGAGGGTGAGTTGCTTTCAGGATTTAAAGCTGTAATTTATGTCAGATATGTTTGTATATATTTAAAATGTATACACATACCCCATAGGAGCATTGGTTCAATCAGTGTTTGTAGCCACTTTATATTAACTACCATGAGTGACAGGAATTGGCTGTACTTAGAAATGCTGTAAAGTATTTCCTGTATGTTCTTTCTTGCCTTCATGCATAGCAGCAACCCAGTGTATGCTTGGTAATCAGGACATATTATTCTAGCCAGTACAGTAATCCTTTCTCTGCCTGTGAGTGTTATTCAAGAGGAATTGTATATTTTGGGAATTTTTTTTTACTTAACTTATTTCTCTACAGATTCGGTCAGGTTGTTATCTGTCTTAATAGTTCATCTGACTTTCTTAGTCCTGAGCAGCAGTCCATAAATTAAATATATAAAATTCGTCTCACCAATTTATTTGTTGAAAGATGGCTGGGTTATTTCCAGTTTGAGGTATTATGAATAAAGTGTTATAAGCATTCATGTGCAGGTTTTTCTGTAAACACAAATCTTGTTTCTCAAATAAATGACAGTTGATGATAATTGTATGTTGTTTTTTATTAGTACATGTTTGTAGTACATAATGGTTACATTTCTTGTGGGAGTTGGTACATGTACATATAAAACTATTTTCCAGAGTGGCTGTACAATTTTACATTTCCACTAGCAATGTATGAGTATTCAATTTCTATGCATACTCAGTAGCAATTGACTTCTTTCTTTCTTTCTTCCTTCCTTTCTTTCTTTTTCTTCCTGCTCTCTTGTTTGCTTTAGCCCTTCTTAGATGTATGCAATATACTTCATTGTGGGTTTTTTGCATTTCCTAAACAACTAATAATTTTGAACATTTCCTTGTGTGCTTTTTTGCCTTATGTCTATCTTCTTTTACTAAATACTTCTTCATGCTTTGTCTATCTTTAATTGAATTATTTATTTATTGTTTAGATTTTTTTTTCTTTTAAGTGCTGGGGATTGAACTCGGCATTTGTGCATGCTAGGCAACTGCTCTACTACTGTGCTAGAGCCCCAGCCCTTAAGAGCTCTTTAGAGAAGTGAGGTCATCTTGGCTGACCAGACGCAGCTGACCAGGAGACAGTTGGAAGATGTACACCAAGAAATGTGGATATTTGGAAATACAGGGTACAAAAATATCCATATATGGGAAGGTAACTTGAAGCAGCACCCCACCAGGTGAATTCCAGTATCAAGGGTGTTTAGAAAAAGAAGCAGGACAGTTCCTTGATCGCCGCACTGCCTACACCCCAGGTCTGGCAAACACACCATCTTGAGGAAAGATCTAAGGCTCTGAAGGAAGAATTGAGTACAGCAGCAACTGCCAGGTGGCTGTGACTGGCACTCAGCCTAGCAAGAACTGTCCAGTGCCCACTTATCCTAACTTCCTCCTCACTGGAAGAAGGAGTCTAGTAAGTGGGATGTTTGCAGGGCACTAAGGAAACTGAAAACCAGAGAATCATTCAGAGCACAGAGACCGAGTTATGACTGGTCAGTCCTTGGGAAAGAAAGGAACAATAATACAGTCTTGGTTGGAGGTCTGGAGTCAGACATTGAGAGATCTGTGGGGTAGGAAGTAGTTACAGCCCTGTGATTCAGGAGAGGAGAAAAGACACTGGAGCAGTGCTAAAGCAGGCTCTCTCTCATTGCTCCCCCAAACAACAGTGAGCTCAGTGCCCATGGGATATCCCACCCACCACCCACCCTCCAAATGCTGCAGAGCTTGGCATCTATGTGGGTGCCACTGCTAGCCAAAGGTGCTGAACTCTGTGAGCCCTAAACACCACTGAATTCATGGGTAGGATAGAGACTCTCTGTGAGGTGGGGACAGAGTTTGGTACAGACAAAAAACCAGAAAGGAGCAGTGTGGCCAGAAGGGCACGCTCACCTGGACTGGTAGAGAAAGAGCAGATGTAAGCAGCTGCAGGGATTATTGTGGAGGGAAGGGCTGGAGATTAAGAAGGCCCCTTTGGAAATCTGCTGAAGACTGATAACTTGATTATTCACACTGCCCCTCAAAACCTGATAGAACTGAAGGTATCCAATCATAAGATAGATGCAAAAAACTTCAACTAGTCACACACACAGGAGCTCAGCTGAAATCTAGCAGAGTACTGTCCGCAGAAGGAACGAAAAGCAGACTTAGCTGTATGTCCAGATTCCCCAACCCCTTTACTCACTGGTAGACAAAACAAATTCTAGGAGGGGAACTAACTCAAGCACCAGTAGATACATCTTACCTCCTCGACTCAACCACAGAGAATGGGAGCTCAGCCCCCACAACTGCTGCAAGTCGAAGTTTCCGCACTTGTGAATGTAGGAGGAAGAGCGCTCCAGTCAAGCTCTGACTACAGTACAAATAGGAGTGACAGAACTCTCTTCTTTTCTGTCTTTGTATGAGCGTGCTTCTTTCTCTCCTTTTCTTTTTCTCATTTCACATGGTATTTGTATGGGAGGTGTTTGGATATATGAAATGGAGGCCAAACATTAATTAATGCTTTAATTTAGATAGTATCTTTCAAGGGTATGTCAAGTTAACTGTCACCAAAAATTTTGTATAAAGGATTCAAACACAAGCTATCAGCATATTAATTGGTTCCAACCTTCTTACCGCTTCTCTCAACCTTCAGTGATACTTCAATCCCTCTTCTTCCTTTTTGCCTCCCTCAGAAACAACCTCTCAAACCCCCTCACTCTCCATTCCAGATATAAAGACAATATCAATAAAGTCCTGCCTCTTTTTTTCTTTCATTTGCTGTTATCTGTTCTTCTTCTGTCCTTTTTTCTTACTCTCTTCCTCTTCCTTTTTCCTTCCCTCATCCTCTACATCCCAGACCACTTGTCCTTAGTACTGTACCAGTCTTTATGGGTTACTAAAAGGGGTGAAATTGTTAAAAGAAGTTTTAAATTACATGTTTGATATATGGTTGGTTCTGTAAATGCTGATATAACTGGTAGGTATTCTCTGCTTTCCATGGAGCAATTGGAACTCATTCTTTTATGTTAAGTAGGTTGAAGAGGTGTATAAATACCAAACATAACCAGTCCCAATGTCAGATCACTGGGAAACATACACTAAATAAAGAGATTTCCACAGTAGTGACAGTTTTTCTGCCCTAACTGATCTTCAACCTCCAGCACCAAAGCAATAGAAACACAAGAAAACAAGGCGAAAAGATGCCTCCCAAAACTCTTAACTCTCCAAAAGTGGATTTCACAGACACCGAAGTGGAGGAACTTATAAAAGAACTCAAAAGCTAAATGGTTAAATGTTTGAAGAGATCAAAGAAGAAATAAATGAACAAATTCATAAGATGTTCCATGAGGTCAAAGAGGATGTAAATGAATAAAGTATATAATTAAAAAATATTCAATAAGCTTAAAGAAACACAAACAAAAAGCTGATTGAATTTAACAAGACAGTACAATATATGAATGACCATTTTTGTAAAGAATTAGAGATTATGAAAAAGAATAAAGCAGAAATCCAGGATATAAAAATTCTATTGAAAGTATGGGCAGCAGTAACAACCAATATGAGGAAATGTCAAAATTAGAAGGCAAAGTTGATCATGTTCTCAATGATACCCTGAAATTGATAAGATACTATAGAAGCTTCGTCCAAAAGCTGCTTGACCACACACACACACACACACACACACACACACACACACATCCAAGCCAACCTAAGAATTATAGGAGTTAAGGAAATATTAGAAGATGACACAAAAGCTATATAAATTTATTCACTGAAATAATACAGAAAACTTTCCAAATCTAGGGAAAGAATACAATGTCCATGTAATTGGGGCATATAGAATAGATACGACAAGAAAAGAATGACTTCATGACACATATGGTCAAAGTCCTAGAAATTAAGCTCAAAGAGAGAATACTAAAAGCTTTTAGAGGAAAACTTCAAGTAGACTATGAAGGTAAAACTGTCAGGGTAACAGCAGATTTCTCAACACAAACCTTAAAGGCCAGGAGAGCTTGGAAGGAAATTTTTCAAGTTCCACCCCTCCAAAAAACCCTGTCAACCCAATTAATATATCCTGGAAAAGTATAGTTCAAAATTGATAGAGAAATAAAAACATTCCACAACAAACAGAACCTAAAGAAATTTATTACCACAAAACCAGCATTGTAGAAAGTAGTCAAGGGAATCCTAGACAGACAATTGGGCCAACATTATCGAAGAGCCCAGAGAAAGAACAAATCTAACTGGGGGAATAGTTAAACAAAAGGGAAAAAAAATAAAAGAATCAGCAGTGGAAAAATAATGCATCGGCAAGATTCAGTAACTATCTTGCAATAATAACTCTCTGTAAATAGTCTTAACTCCCCAATCAAAAAACAGACTGGCAGATTGGATCCAAAAACAAACCTCAACTATATGTCGCCTATAAGAGATATACTTAATTCACAAAAATAACACATAGACTGAAAATTGGGATGAAAAATGATGTAACACAGCATATGCCAGAAGAGACTTGGAGTAAGTGTCAGCTGCAACCAGCAGAATGGGAGGCTTGGCAAAGCAGTCATAGTCCCACGGACTTCCACAAGGGTCACTGGGTTTGGACTTTGTGGCTTTCCTGAGTCTTCACCTGTTTACGGGGTTGCTTCACTCACTTCCACAGGGTTAGTATATGTGGTTTTATTGTTATAATATTGTAATTTTATTTCTTTGCATGATCTGATTGTATTAATCCTATGGTTGACTTGCAGTTTGTTTATCAAAATTAAACTGAGTCAGTGCTAACTTCCCCTTTTTACATAAGTTTGTCTCTTCTTGCTCTTGTTTGTTATACCAGTAAAAGAAAGAAAGAAAAAAAAAAGAAAGAAAAAAGATATCTGATTCCTTTAATTGTTTTCAAAATAACTGTTCTAGAGGGACAATAAGTATCTGAAAATTGATGCTTTTGTCAAAATATAGGACAACTGGTTAAAAACCTTAGCTTTAAAAAACAAGTCTCAAAGATATTGATGGTTGTATATGTTCATCATTTAAAAATATCCTACAATGAATAACTTGTACAAGCATGACAGTTGGCTTTAGAAAATCTTTTGTTATAAAGAGTTAATAGCTATAACTTATCTCATCTGTTAATGGGTTTATTTATGCTTCCTAATGGTAACAATTTTAAGAGATGCTAGAAGGCTTGCTTGCTTTTCTGTAATGGATAAACTGCTATTATTTTGCTGTTTAGTTTTTGCCTAAATTAAGTACTTAAAATATGTTTAAAATTTTTTTAAAAATCATTTTTTTTTTACTAAAAAGCCTTGTAAGTTTCAGAAACAAAAATTTTGGGCATTTCCCACTTCAAGTACATTTGCGTGTTCTTATTTTAGATGTGCAGTGCTTACATCCACATATGACTGATTGGGACACAAATATGAGTTAATAATTTAAGTTTTAAAATGACTGACCTATGTGTGGGGTGGCATAATTTTGTAAAAATGTAAGTTATATTTCTGTAGTAAATGGATCACAAATGTTAACAGTATAACTTTTTAGTAAAACATTTCTAATTAGGAAAAAAATGATAAGTCTTGCAACAGGAGCCTGGAAACAAGCAGAAGCAGCTATCTTATTTTCAGACAAAGTGGACTTCAAGACAAAACTGATCAGAAGAGGTGAAAAAGCTTACTACACATGGATAAAGGGACTAAAAGGAAGAGATAACAATTGTAAAAATATATACACAGAATGGCAGCACACCTGGTTTCACAAAACAGATGCTATTAGACATAAAGGGTCAGATAGACATCAGTACGATCATAGTGGGGACTTCAATACTTACTATCAAAATTGACAAATAAACAAGACCAAAAAAATCAGCAAATGTATGTCGGAGTTGAATCACACCTTTGAACATTCAGATTTAATGAATATCTATCTAGTGTTCCATCAAACAACAACAGAATGCACGTTTTCACAGCAGCACATGGAACTTTCTCCAAATAGACCATATTTTGGGCCATAAAACATGTTTAAATAAATACAAAAATTGAAATAATCTCTTGGATACTTTTGGATAATAGTAGAATGAAATTAGAAATCAACAGCCAAAGAAGCCACAGAAACTGCACAAATATATGGAGAATAAATAATGAACTCTTGAATAATTACCAGATCACAGTAAAAATCAAGGAAGAAGTTGAAAAGTTCCTAGCATCAAATAATAGTGGAAGGGCCGGTGAGATAGCTCAGCAGCATAAGTGCCTGCCTGGCAAGTGTGAGGTCCTGAGTTCGACTCCTGGTGCCCACATAAAGGAAAAAAAGGGCCAGTGATATCGCCCAGTGGCACAAGTACTTGCTGGCAAGCGTGAGGTCCTGAGGTTGACTCCTGGTACCCACATAAAAATAAATAAATAAAAAATGCAAGTACAACATGCCAAAACCTATGGGATATAATGAAAACAGTCCTAAGAAGGAAGTACGTAGCTGTGAATGCCCACATTAGAAAAATAGAGTGATCCCAAATAAGCAACCTAATCATGCATCTTAAGGTCCTAGAAAACTGAGAGAAATCCACATCTAAAACTTGTAAAAGAAATTATAAAGATCATAACAGAAATTAATGAAATTGTGACTAAAAACAATACAAAAGATGAATAAATGAGTTGGTTCTTTGAAAGAATAAAAATGATTGATAAACCCTTTCCCAAACTTACCAAAAGAAGAAAAGAATCATATCAATGCAATTAGACATAAAAAAGAAAAAATCACAATGGACACTGCAAAAATCCATTGGATTATGAGAAACTATTACTAAAATTTTGTGTCCAATAAATTGGAGAATCTAGAAAAATGGATAAATTCATAGATACATATAAATTACTAAAATTGAACCAATAAAATATAGAATCTTGAACAGGCCAATAATGGACAATGAAATTGAGACAGTAAGAAAAACATTACAAAACAAAAGAAGCCTAAAACCCAATAGATTCACTGATGAATCTTATCAGAACTTCAGGAATGAATGAATGCCAATAATAATCACAATGTTCCACGAAATTGAAAGGGAAAGAACAC
Source organism: Erethizon dorsatum (assembly GCA_028451465.1). NCBI lineage: Eukaryota > Metazoa > Chordata > Mammalia > Rodentia > Erethizontidae > Erethizon > Erethizon dorsatum. The sequence continues at coordinate 139,700,016 of CM051823.1, read as the reverse complement.
TGCCAAACTCATTCTTTGAAGCTAACAAAACTTGACAATGACTCACAAAAAATAAAACTACAGGCCAATTTCCTTAATTAAGATAGATGTAAAAATCCTCAATAAGCTACTTCAAATAGAATGCAACTAATCACTGAAAAGATCATACATGATGACCATGACACTTTTATCCCAGGGATGCAAGGATTGTTCAAAATATATAAATCAATAAATATAATACAGCATGTAAACAAAGTAAGGGTAAACACCATAGTATCATCTTAATAGATTCAGAAAAAGCCTTTGCCCAAATCCAACATCTATGCATTATAAAAACCCAGGTGAAAATAGATATTGAAAGACCTTACCTCAATCTGATAAAAACCCTTTATTACAAATCCACTGCTAGATCATACTAAATGGAGAAAAACTGAAAGTATTCCCTCTAAAATCAGAAACAAAACAAGGGTATCCCCTCTCATCACTCCTGTTCAATATAGTACTTGAAAATTTAGCTGGAGGAATAAGGTAAGAGAAAGAAATAAAAGAGATTTGAATATGAAAGGAAGAAGCCAGAACATCCTTATTTGCAGATAACATGATTCTTTACACAGAAGATCCAAAAACTTTCACTAGAAGACTCTTAGAGTTGATAAACGAATTCAGCAAAGTGGCAGGATACAACATGAACACACAAAAACCAGTAACAGTCCTCTATGCCAATAATGTACCCACTAAGAAAAAAATTAAGAAAACTATCCCATTCATAATAGCTTCAAAAAATTAAAAACTTAGGCATTAACCTGACCAAGGAAGTGAAAGACCTTTACAATGAAAACTACAGAACTCTATAGCAAAAACTATAGCCATTGTAAAAAGAGATTGAAGGGAATATTAGAAGATGGAAAGACATTCTTTGTTCCTGGATAGGCAGAACCAATATTGTCAAAGTGACCATATTACCAAAAATAGTATAGAGATCTAATGCAATCTCAATCAAAATACCAACAACATTTTTCGCAAAATTAGACAAATAATTCTAAAAATTTAGATGGAGCCACAAGAGACCCAGAATAGCCAAAGCAATCCTGAGCAAACAACTAAGCTGGAGAAATTACAATCCCAAATGTCAAGTTATACTGCAAAACTACACTAATAAAAATAGCATGGCACTGGCACAAAAACAGATATGTTGACAATGGAATAGAATTGAGGATGGAGAAACAACTCTAAGTACCTTAATCCTTGTGCTTTTTGACAAAGGGGCCAATAACATATGCTGGGGAACTAGCCCCTTTAACAAATGGTAGAATTATGGTTAGTGGAAAAGAGAGAAATTTGTTCATCTCAACCATCTCTCTATTTATCTGTTCAGTCATTAAATTTCTCTATGTGGCAAAGGAAAAAACAGCTAAATTTAAATGCAGCCCAAATAATGAACCAGGAAATTACAGACTTAATGTAAGATGAGATACACTTTGGCAATACATGTCAGGAGCCTAAAATTCTTCATGCTATTTGGCACAGGATTCTATGACTGGAATTGCAGATGAAGATCCAAGGTGTGTTTCCTGGCCTGAAGTGAATAAGTGCAACTGAATATAACCTAAATATCTGAAAATTATGGTTAAACAAACAGTGCATGGAACAAATGAAATATTATAAAACATTACATTCGCTTTAGAGGTACAAATCCTCAGAAGGTGCCATGTCATTGGGCCATCCTTCTCAGCCCCATTTTGCCCATCTAGCCATAAGTGGAGGTAGTCCCAGATGTTGTGCCATATGGTAACTAAATTGATGTAAATATACAATTTCATTATAAATTTTTCTCTAAATATTATATAACACAGAAAAAGGAATCATTCTATAAAAAGAGTATCTTTTTTTTTTTTTGTGGGTACCGGGGGTCGACCTCAGGACCTCGCGCGCCAGCAGGTGCCCGTGCCACTGAGCGATATCACCAGCCCTTTTCTCGTATGTGGGTTCCGGGAGTCGAACTCAGGACCTCACGCTTGCCAGGCAGGTGCTTATGCTGCTGAGCCATCTCACCGGCCCTAAAAGAGTATCTTAAAAAGAAATCTCATGTTCTTCTTCATTCTGATAGTCAAGGCCAGTAGAATTTCTAAAACTAGTCATGGTACCAATAATTTCTGAGACTATCTGCAATGCCCAGTTCAGACAGAGTGGGGCATTTATCAAGCCAACTTTCAGAAGTTGAATTCAAAAGCTGAAGATCTTTTTTTTAGAGTCATTAAAAATAACCTGGAAGGGGACCGGTGAGATGGCTCTGCAGCGTACGTGCCTGCCTGGCAAGTGCGAGGGCCTGAGTTCGACTCCCGGAACCCACATACGAAAAAAGGGCCGGTGATATCGCTCAGCGGCACAGGCGCCTGCTGGTGCGCGAGGTCCTGAGGTCGACCCCCGGTACCCACAAAAAAAAAAAAAAACCTGGAAGGAATCTTAGAAATATTACTGGTGAAGGAATGATTAATTTGGGGCAAGAGCAATTTGGTCACAGAGTCTTCAAAATCAGGCCTGTCTATGAGCGTTTGAAAATACCATCTTTAAAGACCTTATTTTAAGAAATTTGAATGTAACTGTTAAGAAATAGGAGGGATATAGTATAATCTAGTATCATACATCATGTGATTTAACTGACAAGATTCAAAAAAAAAGAGAAAAAGCAAAAGACAGACACTGAAGACAAAAAGGTTTGGGAAATGTAAATTGCTTGAGGTACAGTTCTCTAGGATGATGCAGTGGGATTGCCAGGTGGGGAACAAAAAGTAAAACTCAGCCATCCCAGTACTAAAGATAAGTTTTTGCTAAGGCATCTATCTATCATATTCTGACTTTTTTTGATTAGGATATATATTTGTAAAATAGCTGCCTATATCAGCATAGAAAAATGATAGCCTACCATACATAGCTCATCTCCAAATTGCATGAGATCTAATTTCAGCCTTAGAAAAATAAAAAGCCTCCAAGACAGATATAGGCTAAACTATTTTGAAATCGTATTTCTAGACATTTGCCCACCCCTGGGAGATTGGTTAGTCTGGGGTAAAGCAAGGTGAGAGTGCTCCATGTTGGGGTAGCTTCATAAATGGTGGGATGAGGTTTTCTATTCAGAAACTAGAGTATGGCAGAGGTAGCTGACACGTCTTGGTAGCTGGCCTTTCCGGAAATTGGAACGTTAGTACTTTTCAGAACACAAGGCTGTCCTGCCCTTCCAGGTCCTTGTAGAGAAGAGATTCTCTACTAGATTCTCTACTAGAAGGACTCAAGTTGGAGGTCAAGAATATGTCATCTTATTTATCTATTTCCCTGTATAGTACACGGTTGTGCACACAGTGGACAAGAAGTGATGGTGCATAGGTGAAATGAGTCACCGTACATTGTCATTCTAACATGAATTTTTCTCCCTAGCGCTTCACATTTCTAAAGTTGATTTTGTATTTTAACATTGGTGTCTTTGTTTGCATATCTATGTCGTTGGTAGTAGCCATGCTGGATTTAATTGCAGTTAAAATATCTCTTAAAATATTATTTTCTAATTCCAGAAGAGAAAAAAATGATAATTTATGCACAGGAATGTATGAAAATAGAGAAGTAATATATAGTAACAAATGTATGTGTCATTGAGACAATATCCTTAATTCTATATTTTCTTACAAATTAACATACAAATACTCTAAACGATGAAAGAAAGGAAGTAAACCATAAGTAGATGGCCCTGTCACATTTTGTTACTGAGATACATGCAATCTTTCACAACCTGTATTAGCTTCCTGTAGTGGTTTTAACAAATTACACTAAACTTAGTGCTTTAAAACAACAGAAGTTTATCTTTCTTAGTTTTGGAGGACAGAACTGCAAGATAAGTATCACTGAACCAAATTCAAAGTGTCCACAGGACAATAGTCTTCCTGGAGGTTCCAGGGAAGAATCCATCCCTTGCATCTTCCAGTTTCTTGTGGCTGCTGGTATACCTTTGTAAGCACATCGCTCTAATCTCTGTCTTCACATCATATATACATATATATATGAAAATTACCAGATTTTGATGACTGGAAATGAATAAATCAGAATGAATTCTGTTCTGAATATAAACTACCTTTTAGAATACTTCGTAGAATTTATTTTGCTTATAATTTCCTTTTATAAATCTTTAATTGTGACAAAAAGTATACTGGCAAATAAGTGTGTGAGACAGTTTTCCATTAGTATAACAAATACTTGATATAAGTAACTTATAAAGATAAAAGTGTTATTTTGATCAAACTTTTGGAGGTTTTACTCAATAATTGATTGGTTCCAATGCTTTGGACTTACGACAGCACATCGTGGTCTTGCTGAAGAGCAAAAGAAAAAGAGGAAGATACCAGAGTCTCACTGTCCTTGCCAAGTGCATGCTCCTTGGTGACTTTAAGGCCACCCTTCAGGATCCATAACGATTGTAAACAAAAGAGCTATGTTTGGGAGATAGATGCCTGAAAGTAAAATTTATGGACAGCAAAAGATAGTGGTACTCATAGAAGAGAAGAAAAATAATAGGTGAGACTCATTAGTAGGTGGCCCCAAGAACAAATCAGAGAAGTTGGGAGGTGACTGCTTGTGAATGATGGGAAAAATGCTGGAAGGATATATATTGTTTGGAAAGGCTTAGTGCTTAATGTGGATCCCTGCTGGGGATATATTCCTTTAAAAAGCCACATTTCATGGAATATAGGTCAATGTTTCAAGTTAATACCCCTTCAACAGAATTGATGACATTGTTTTCATTATAGACTTCTTCTAGAATGTGTCTGTTAAGTGCCCAAAAACTATGGTATATTACCAATTCTAAAATTAAAATTAGACATGTATTTGAGCTTGTCTGTGACCCATAAAGTACACCATGACCTTAATAAACAGGCAGGGGTATCTTTAGGAAGCTTATCTTTAAGCTTTGTGCACTCCTTTTTGAGTACTTACTGAGTCCTGTGCTAAGTGCTAGGAAAACCAAGGGAAACAGCCAGACATGGTCCCTTTTCTCATGGAGCTAATGGAAGTGGACACAAACTAAGTAGCAGAGTGTGGTGGATTAATTAATGGTCAACTTGTAACACCCAGCTGAACTGAATCAGTGTGGTTCCGGGTGTGGAAGACCCATGTGAGGATTATAAAAGCATAAAAGGAGAACTGGAGAGGAAGATGGCATGCTGTTGCTGGAGAAGCTTGTCATGCTGGTTTTCCTGATATGAATTCAGCTGTTCTCATCACTGGAGGAGCTCAGGTCCTAGTTGTCACTGAGGATGGCTGTGGTTCTTTTCAGTGGAGCTCTGGTCTTTACCTTGAGTATCACTTCCTGGCTCCAGTGCAGATCCCTCAGCCTGCAGGTGCAGATCCATCATGCCACTGGTGCAGACTTTCTAGCTTCCACCACGGACCTTTGGGCCTTCCCAGCGCAGATCCTTGGTACAGACTTGCATGAGACATTGCCGTGGGCTCTAGGTCTTCAGCTGGACTTGTGCAGGACATTGCTGTAGGATTCAGGCCTTCAGCTGGATTCTTTGGGTCTCTAGTGCATGGACAGATCTCCCCCATCTTTTGCATTTGACTCTTTGGGTGAATACTATAAAATAATCCTATAAATTATGTGTCCTGTATTAAATCTATTCCCTTGCAAACCCCAACTACAACACAGAGAAATGAAGAAAATCATCATTACCTATTAGGAATAGGGTGATAATTGCTGAAATACAGAATTAAGGGCAGGATCAAGTCCAGATAAAGCAGTGAGGTATCACTGAAGAAGAAACAAACCTGAAGGATAACCTCTTTTAATCACAGTCAAGGTGATTTGATGCAATTGGGTTATCACAAAAATTTAATAATTATTTACTATTGTCTAGGTATTTAAGGGAAGAAATTTATCATCCTTTTGGGCATTTTTTATTTTAATGACCAAAAGAGGGGAAGAATTAATATTAATTAGTATCTATCATATGCCAGACATTGTCCACATGCACATTATTTTACCAAAGCAGTCATTATTACACCCATTTTATAGATGGGAAAACCAAGATCCTGAAAGGTCTAGGATCTTGTTCAAGGACTCAGTCAAAAGTTCTTTCCACTAAAATAGAATCAAGCTTACATCTGTAGAAGGCAACAAAGTACATCCTCATCACCAACTGGATTAATTTTAAAATAAAATCATGTGAACATTTTATTGTTATAAAGTTTCCAGCTAATAAGTAAAAACTGAATAATATCTTCTACTGGAAAAGGAAGGGATACTTTCCATCTGAGTCTTGTAGGAAGCCAGCTCAAACATCTCACCCAAGTTGGTTCCATCTGGTCCCACCGTGTCTGTTTGCTTGCTTTTCTTTCTTTTTTTCTTCTCGGATATACACACAGATTCAATAAAAAGCTCACGTTCAGTTTAACTTTAAGAACAGCCCCACTTCCCTCGTCCTCGTTGTCCCCCATCTTATCTCCTTCCTTCTTCCTTCTCCATACCCTCCAAGAGTTAAGAATTCATTCAGGATTCGGAAGTTTTTTATAGAGGCGTCAAGCACTACACTGGATGCTGAGTACAAAACACCGTGTGAGGTTGCCCTTGGGAGTCTGGTCTGCTCACTCTGCGGCATTCTAAATGGCTGGTCTGCGCGCCTTTTCCCACCCTTTCTCCTCCCTCGGCCCTGAGGGGTTCAGAAGCTAATCCTTTGGGTGATTTCAGGGAGGAGGGTGGAGCAGCAGAAACTGCCAGGACTGAAGATCAAAGGCGCGAACCGCCCAGTCGCGGGGAGGAAGCTGGATCAACTCTCAAGAACGCCGCTGGCACCCAGTGAGTTTCCAGGAGCAGAGCCAGAATTTGGAGGGAAGGATGCAAAGCTAAGAAAGGATGTTTGTTGGGCCAACTGTGCCCGGCCCGCTGCCGCTTTCACCTCGGTTCATTGCAGCAACCCAGAACCTGTCCTGACTGCCACTCTGTGCTGCGGTAGAGGCACCCGCTGTCCCCAGACCGTGCAGGGAAAGGGACAGAAAGAAGACTGTCCAGCAGTGCAGCTTGAAGCCTCCTTCCTCTGCCTGCCTACTCCCATCAACTCTTCTCCCAAGCAGCAAAACCGCCAAAGGCCTTTCCCTATTCCACCTCTCAGACTCTCCACTGCTGCGCTCACTCGCATTCCTGGCGTCCCTGTACCCCAATTCCAGCTCAATTTCTCCGTGTACTTAGCACTGAATCAGAGCGGACCGAACACCCCCGCTGAAGCGAGCTGAAGCCTGGGAATGAATAGAGAAACCCTCTTGCAGGGGGCTTGAGCCCGGGGCGCCCACATTTCCTTTCCCTTTAGAGGTCGCAAGGGAGCAAAGAGCAGCCAGGCCCCAGTCCACGAAGTCTTTAATTCATCACCTAATGACTGAAATTTATCTTTGAGTCCATAGGTGAACATACAGACATCCATCCACTAGGGTGGAGCAAACCCTTTATTTTTTGAGCATGAGGGGTTTTCTTTCCAGGTGGGCAATTAAGAATTAAGAATCCATTGCTTGCCATTTTTGAGCGAATAGAATATTGAATCAAGCTGTAGCCCCTCTGCAATATTTTCTTTCCTACTGCATTTGCTGTTTTTGTTTGCCTAATAAGACAGATCTAAGAACAGTGATTCTCAAAATATCTCCAGATTGGGGGGCGCACAGGAGCATGGTATGGTAACTTGTGAGAAATACCAATTCCTGGGCCCCACCTGACTTCTTCAATCAGCACCTCTGGAGGTTGGAACAAACAGGAATTGGCAAAAAAGAACCGCTGGTTTAAAATTCCCATCAGGCAAAGCTTTTAGTAATCATTAAAGAGGAGGTCAACAGAGCTGTTTACCTCTCCTCTTTTCAGAAAAAAAGTCTCCAATATGACAGTGGAAATACCTGCTAAAACCACACTGAATTATTTGTTAAAGAGGAGAGGGAAGACAGAATTTCCTCTGCGGCAGTACAATGCATGTCTGCTCCTCCTGAGAACTGCATTTTTTAGAAACACTTCATTCTCCCTCAACGCATCTGCTTGAGCCTCCTTAATCACTCCCCTGATTCTTTCTGAAAGCACCTTCGAAGGTAGTTTTCATAATCTGGAAATCGTAGGGTTCTCCTTAACCCTCACCCCCGCCTCTACTGACTTAAGGCAAAGAGGATCATTCCTGTTTTGCAGCTGCTCCTCAAACTGCAACACACCAAGTACCTGGGCTGGGCACCAGGCAGGCTGGAAGTTGTGTTCTCTGGGAGAGATGCAAGGAGAACAAAAGGGGCAGGGAAGCTGGGCATGGTCAGTGTGTAGGTGCGCTGGTGATCTAGCATAGAAGGAACCATGTATGTAGGTCGTATGGATATGGTGGAGGTGTGTGTAGGCTGGTCACATTGTCATGTTCCTGGGGCTAGTGGTAGCCACAAGCCTGTCATTCCCTCGGCACTATTTGATCTACCACCCAGTCTGCCTACGGACACCCAAGTGTGCCCAAGCCCCACTGGTAAGGACCCTGATGGGACTCTGTGTTCGTGTCAAGACATCAGCATTTGCCTACTATTTGTATCCTTTAGGTTCTGTTTTGGCTCTCTGAATTTTCTTGGATTTTGGATATCTGGGAATCATCTTGTCAGACAACTCTGGACAAATTTGGAGAATATTAGGGAGAGGTGAAAGGTGAGAAGGATCCAATGTTGCATCAAAGAGACACATCAGTGCAATAAAAAGATAATCCCCGTTACATTATAAACACACCTCCTTTGACCCTTCTGCCTGAGATGCTTTCAGTTGGGGTTTAGAGTTCCCACCTGCCATTTGGTATGAGTGACCAGCATTTACACAGAGACTTTCCCTTATAAAGAGATTTCACCTATGTTTGAGTCACATTAAGTCTTTGTGAAGTGAAAGACCAAAGTATGAATATGATTATAACTATCATCACCTTTATTTTTTACTTGTGAGAATGAGAAAACTGAGGACAAGGGCCTTTTAGGAAACACCTCGCTGGTTGCAGAATGGAATCCACGTGTTCCCCATACATAGCCGCCTTCCTTCTTCCTCGCCAAGGCTAGGAAGCATGGGACCTTTTGTAAGTGTCCGCCTGCAGTTTAGGGTTGTCAGAGAATGAGCAAGAAGAAATTGCTTCTCTATGGGGTTGCCTGTGTGGAGTGCTCAGAATTTCACTTGGTCTGTAAAAAAAAAAAAAGTGCCTAGAAACTTGAAAAGTTTGCTTTTGAAAGGCAAATAACTGAATCTTGCTAGTACCAGTCTTTAGACTTAAACTCTGGATCAGTTGAGGCCAGGGCTCTGTTCCTTTGGTAGAAGTGAACAAATGGGGCGAATTTGGGGAACATGGCTGTGCCTAGAGCTTTAAAAGTGTGCATGAAAGTCAAGTTGGGGTGGGAGTGAGAGGTTGCCTGACACCCTGAAAGGTCCTCCGGAGACAACTGGCAAGGATGAGGGGTCACCGAAGCCCTGGGAGAGTGGAGAGTTACCCTTGATGGCAGGGCGCCCTCGGCGCAGCGGCTCCCTGGTCGGGACCAGCTGAGCAGAATCCTTCCCTACAGGGCAGGGGCCTTTGAGGTTGGCAGGAGGTGAGCGCTGGAGCGGATGGGGTGGGGAGATCCTGTATGCCAGGTACCACACGGAGCCGGGAAAACGGGGAAAAATCGAAAAGAAAGAGCAAATGAAGCGGAAGTTTCAAGGCCCTCTGCGAGGAATAACAGTATAAATAACCCAAGACGTCTTGTAAACACAGCGGTCATAACCCCGAACATTAAACAGCCCCGGTGGCATCTGGCGCATCGGCCGCCGCGGGCTGCGCAGGGGCAGCGAGGAGCCGGTCCCAGTCTCCTCGGCCTCGCCTCTCTGTTTATCTCAACGTAATCTTCCCCTCCGAGCTGTTCCGTAGCCTGGAAGATGTTTAAATTAAAACCCAGCCCGCCGGAAGTCGTGGTGGGAGCTGAACTCACAGGATAACCATAACCAAAACGCACGCATGCACTTTATTGTTAGAATTAATGAATTATTAATCATAAATATATGAGGTATGTTGCAGCACGTAGAAATCGTAAAACACACCTTAAAGGAAATGGAATTTGTATCTTTCAAAGTTTCCATTATTTCTTCACTAATCCGCAAGCATGGGTTGTTGGGATCACGTCCACACCCGGAAAGTTATAAAATGTGGAGTTTCCCTCCCTGACCGTGTCAGCAGTTATACTGTGGCACACTTAAAAAAGCGGATTGTGTGTGTGTGTGCGTGTGTGTTTTTCCCTCTTGATCGGTGTAACTAAATAACTTTAATCCTGCATATTCTCTGTTTACAACTACACTATTTCTAATGGTTTTTAAAGTAACTTGGAAGAGTTTCTTTGTAAGATCTCAGAACCGAGTATGTTCTGAATCTTCATGGTGGAATTCATATTTAATCCTTTACTGGAAGTTAGGATTTAAACTGGAAGTTTAAAATAACCTTTTTTTTTAAATTAAACTTTCCCGTGGTTTTCCACTTTTCTTTTTCAAATCAGCAAAAAATAAAACAGACCAATAGTAGGGCCTTTAGCAATATAAGAAAGATTTATTTTCGAAAGTAGCAAAACTTGTTTGAAAAAAATATATATCTTTAAGTGAATTACTTTATAAATGTGACTGTCAAAGTCAGCTATTCTATGATCTACATTTTACAACATATTGTACAAAAAAGATACACATTGATAGGCTCTTATTATCTATTTATATATTTATAATTACATATTGCACTTGGACCAGCAAGGCTCACAGAACCATTCACGGTAGAAGTTAATAAAGTTAAATAGATGGGAATCCGTAAATACAGTTGACCTCCTCTGGTTTGGAAACGAATCTCCTCGTCGATGTAAAGTGTTCTGGGGTGGGATGGGAGAGGAGCGTTGCGAGGGGGAAGCAGAGACAGAGAGCAGGGAGGGCAGGGGTCGCCTTCCCGGGGCCCGCTTCCCCCGGGAGCGCGCCTTTCCCAGACTCGCACCTCCAAGGTCAGGACGCCGTGGTTCCACACAAGCGGCTCGCGGTCACCACTTCTTTTAGGTCACTCTCGGGTTTCCCGGCCACCATAAAGGGCCACGTCTGCAGGAGAGAAGAGGGTGGAGGAGGTGAGTGGCCTTGGAAGAGGGGGAGGGGTGGGCTCGGAGCCCGGGACCCGGGGAGGGTGCGCAGTGCAGGCGCGCGGGGAGCTGGAGAGGCCGCCGTCTCCGCAATTTACTCGGTGTCCTAGTGCGACCCGCGGCTGGGTGAAGCCGAAAGCTGCTTTGGCGCCGAGGTGCGGCTCGACGTGGTGGTGACGGGCTTTAGGGTAAGAGTAGAAGGGCCCCAAACTGGGCTGGAAGTGAAACCCCAGAGAGGAAGCCCTCAGAAAGCCTAGGGTGGCTGGGGCTGAGGCAGATGCTCTGTTGGGAAGCGGAGAGGGATCCTGCGCCTACCGGGCACCGGTTCGGGTCAAAGCGCCCTCCTAGCCCGGTGCTGAGGCCGTGGTCAAGTTTCCAGGTCCTCTCGCCTTCACCCCCATCTATCTCCCTGGTGCTGACTTTGTCTTCCTCCATCACAAACCTGGGCTTTAACCACAGTTTTAAATTAATCCCTAGCTTTAAGGGGAGAGGGAGTGTGTGCTAATAACAGTTGCAGGAACATTTTATTTAAGATCATCTTTCTACTACAGTGTAAGCAAAGCTTTCTCCTTTCTCCAGGCTGTTTTATAATAAAGTGCATTTAAGCTTCCTATTCAGAGGTGAAGGCAGCAGAGATTGTAAATGTTCTAGGCAATACTTTCCAGATTTTAAAAGGCTACCTATCTGATTTTAAAAATTAAATTTTAATTGGAAAAAAGTCTTTTTATGGCAAAATGTGGCTTTGCATTTTCTCCTCCCAATTCCTGAGGTCGATTCAGTGAGAAGACAATTCAAACCTCTCTCACCAACGCTGCTGATAAGACCTGCCTTTTAAGAGGACAATCTCTGGTTCTTATCGTATCTAAACAGAAGTCAGTAAATTACTGTTGTTTTTCTCTTTAGAATTTGTAAATTTTAAAATGAAATAAAATGAAAAAGGAGATAAAATACATTTCTTAGAAAATAAAACGCCTTTGAGAAAAATGGGCTCAAGAAACGTTACAATCTTGTATTTAAAAAAATTAAGTTTAATGGCCATTGTTATTTTTTAAGACATAGGTAACACGTTCTTAAATCTTGGATGAGAGTGACATTATTCTCATATTGTTCATTACATTAATATTTGTGCGAATTTACTGATTATGCTATTTGCCTGAAATGATGGGATTTAAAATGTTAAGCGCAGAATATTTAAATAGTTGGGTGACTTACATGAATAATTACCAGGGAAGTTATGAATAGGCCCATATCTAACGGTCCTAAGTGTTCCTGGGAAGGAACTGAGTTGCAAGAATTAGAAGGGAAAATCAAGTTTTACTCTCAGCTAAAAGAAAACTAAAGGGATTAATAAAATGCGTCCCGAGTGTGAAGCACCCTGTCAGTATTCTTTGTCCGACGACGCCAGCGCCTTCGCGCCAGCAAGAGCGGCGCTGGCACCGGCGTGGGGGATTCCTTCTCTTTGCCAGTTTAGTACCCTTGGAAATCCCTAATTGGGCTGCCACGTCAAAACTTGGCATAAATCACTCCCGATCCGGAGGCGCATAGAGTGGAGAGCAAGGACTGTGTGGGGAGAGCCTGCACCTGGTCCCTAGAGGCACTAGGCAGTGTAAGTCACAACCGGTTCCTAGGTAGCCCAGGTGGGTCAGTCACACCAGCGCCGCACCCCCAGCTCCAGCCCCAGTCACGGGCGCGCACACACACCGCGGGCACGACCCAGGACTCACCAGGTTGACCGGGTGAATGTAACCATTTTCGTACTTGTCGTTAGCCAGGATCTGCCTCAAGTGGGCGATGTAGCTGGACGCCAACCTAAGCGTGTCCAGCTTGGAGAGCTTGGTGTCGGGGGGCACCCAGGGCAGCGTGGTCTTGAGCCTGGAGAAGGCCTTGCTCAGCACCCGCATGCGGGCCCGCTCGCGCGCGTTGGCCGCGTTGCGCTGGACCTGCTTTCCCTCCTGGCTGACCCCGCTCAAGGGACTTTTCTTGGTGGGCGCCTTCCTCCTCTTGCCCAGGCCTCCGCGGCCTTTCTGCGGAGACCCGTTCTCGCAGTTGGAGCTCTCCTCGGTGCTCTCGTTGGAAGTCACAAACTCCTTGTTCGAGTCCACTTTCAGCCCATCACATTCCAGCATCTCCACCTCTTGAAGGTCCTCCACATCGCTGAGGGAGCCGGTGGACATGTTTAAAAGGAGAGGAGAGAAGAACAGAAAGGGAGAGAGAGGAAGAGAGAGAGGGAGAGAGAGAAAGAGACAGGGAGAGAAAGAGACACCAATGGGACTTCCAAGTATGTCAGGAGGTATAGAGAGGCCAGCTCTTGTTGGGAGTTGCAGCAATTGGGGGGGTCTCACCCCTTCCCCTTCACAGAGCTGTGAAAAGCAACCGCAAGGGCTTCTGCGGGGAGGAAACCAACCCGCGCTATGTTTCCCCACCCCCGGAGTCCTGGCCGTAGAGGAGTGTGAGAGAGCGCTGAGGAATTTGGTGGACACTAGGAATTTATCTGGGGAATAGAGAGGCGGATCCTTGCAGTCCAGGGGAGGGGCCTGCCAGGCCCAGCAGAGCTCTCAGACCCTTCACAAGCAGAGGAGACTCAGGCACAGACCAGGACTTCCAGCTTCTAACGTAAACCAACCCAACTGCAGTGCACACAGAACGATCTCCTTCTTCCACTCTGGCCCAGGCCAAGGAGGAGCCAGTCCTGCTTTCCTCTGCCTATCTCCTAAGCCCTTCTTTTCCTCTGAAGAGGTCCTAGATTGTTGTTACTGAGAGCTTAAGGAAAATATCCAGATCCTTTGCTCTTTAAGGCCTTCCACCCAACACAACCCACAAGCACTCCACCCCCACCCTCTTGTGAGGAACCCACAATTAAAATCCACATGGGGCTCAACTCCCTTCTGCTAACACCACGTAAGATTCCAAGGCTTTACTAAGACAACCTTCCCACTTTACCTGTGGCAAATTAAGAAAACAAGTGCTTCATAAAATCTTATGGTGATGGTGGAGAAAGTATGAAAAAAAAATCCACCTGCATTTGGTCACTTTAAAGATAGCAAAGAACTGCCAGTGTGTGCACAAACACATTTGACAATTGCACACACATCTGCAACCACACCTAGTGCAGTTTGGGTGGTAGGGAGGGAGATAAAGTAATGTGAATGTGTGGAAAATATTTTATTAGTGGATAACCTTTTCTTTTTCCTTCAATCTCCTAAAGTTTTGTGCTTTTATTATTTTTTAATAGTATATGTTTGCAATGCATAACAAATGCATTCACTGTGTGGAATTGGTACCTATACATATTGCATCTTGATCCTTTTTACTTCCCCTTCCCTCAACCACCAGATCTCCTTCCCATCTCTACAAAGTCTATTTTCTTGTTTCCTATCATCTATCTTTTATTTTGCTCTTTAAATTACTTATGCTTTGGGGTCCTCATATAAGAGAAACCATGCAATATTTAACCTTCTGTGTTTGATTTATTTCACTTAGCATGATAGTCTCAAGGTGCATCCATTTTCCTACAAATGACTCAAATACATCTTTATTTATGCTGAAATGAAAAATTTCCTTGCAATTCTTTCCCGAAATGCATTTAATATGATCTTAATAGTCTTGATTGTTATTGTGTATCACTTTGCATGAGATCTGTTATGCAAACTTCTTCCCATTGCTGCTCCCTTCCTCTTCTCCTGCCATCCTCTTTGTTACTAGGGTTCTTCGTGTAAAGCTGACATTATAAAACACAAAGCAGGATTATATCTTTGGGAAATGTTCTTTTCCTTCCTTAACCCCAGCTTAGAACATCTTTCCTGGAAGATAAAAAAATCTTCTGCAAAGTAGACAGGCAAAGGGAACTGGAACCCAGGGGTTGACTAAAACTAATGCCATGAAACCAAGGAGACTGAACACATGCATCTCTTTTACTAATTCTCTGCCAGGTTTTGTTTCCTTACCATTAGTCATCGAATGTGATGTTTTAGGCTGGACCAAAACATAAGAGCAACTTCTGAGTGTTCGGCTCAGAGTCTGAAGCCCTCTGCTGCATTAAGATATCATATCTCTAATCCTGAGCTCAGCTGGGAATTCGCTAACCTCTAACGTTTTGTTTTGTTAGCAGGGTCTTGTTTGCTTTCCCCTTATGCTGTAAACTAAACAGATTGTCAGCAAATCAGTCTTTATTAATGAATTAGTGAACCTCCCCCCCCCAATAACTTTGCCGAGGGTCCAAAATTTGTTAATCACCAGTGTAGAGATTTATGAGCTCTTATTTTCTGTTGTTTGTGCAGGTGGAGATTTAAATGACCATATCCACTACCAAGATTTATTGCAAGAGTGATTGATGTTATAAACCAGGAAAAGGACTCTTCCCACAGCAGGGATGACAGAAATATCAAGTTGAAGTTGCCTTTGTCTTCGTGCACAAGTGACCCAGTACTACAACTCAGAAAGTATAATAATTTAACCTGAGATCCAAGGCAGCATTAAAAGAATATTCAAGGGGTCTGTTAAAAATTTCCCTGCTGATTCCAAAACTAGTTTTCTTTGATTTGCCCTCCCTTTTCTCAATTTTGGTAAGACACGAACTTTGAAATTGTTTTTAAACGGAAGAGCTATGGAAAATGGGCATTGGCCAGTACTTTGTGAAATGTGTGTGTGTGTGTGTGTGTGTGTGTGTGTGTGTATAGGTACTGAGACGTCTGCAAAATATCCATAAATAGCTTATTTATTTGGGTTCTGAAATGGGAAGATAATTAAAAATCTACATGATGGCCTTACTCATACCAGGATATCAAGCTGTGAAGATTTTCATTCTTGGGGTCAATTTTTTTTTTTTCTGTTTTTGGGTTTGATTCTCTGTCACACCCTAGAGAGTAGGCGACTTAGGCCTTTGTGGGGATAATAACAATCACAGTAATATGTACCACTGAATAAGTTGCTGCTGTCCATATAGTTTTTCAATATCAGAAACTTAAAAATAGCAATTTCTGGGCCGGTGAGATGGCTCAGTGGCATAAGCGCCTGCCTGGCAAGCGCAAGGGCCTGAGTTCGTCTCCCAGAACCCACACACAAGAAAAGGGCTGGTGATATCGCTCAGCAGCATGGGTGCCTGCTGGTGCGTGAGGTCCTGAGGTTGACCCCCGGTACCCACCAAAAAAAAAAAAAAAACAGCAATTTCTGGAAGTGAGCAAAACTAGCTGCATACTGCAAGGTTAATTTTATGCCTAGTAATTATTTTTCTTTATAACACTATAAAAAAATTAAGTCCCATGTCCTATTATTCTGCAGTGATACATTTGGGCTGGGAAGGACTCAGGGGTTGATAATGAGTTCTGGGATGTTTCTAAATTCTGTAAGCGATGACTACTAGTTTGGGTATAAGATGTGAAGAAGGTTGTCATTTAGGGATCTTGAAGAAAGCATGTTAGTAATGGTTTTTCTCTTGAAATTTTATGTCTGTGTCTACTAATAAAACCTCAGGGACAAATGGGCGGGGGAAATGACTTATTGTTGGATTCTACAGAGCAGATCAGTTGAGCTGTAACTTGAACTGTGCCAAATTTCCCCCAAATATAAACTATATTCTGTGAGAAAAGAAGCATTTTTGAGAAGCTGATTAACCCTTACAATAACAGAAGAAATACTTTAAACATGACTATTTCAAGCGCTAAATCAAAAACTGTAGCTTGCTCTGAAAGCATGAGATAGTTTCTAAAAGTTCTTACCTTACTTTTAAGTAACAGTTTATATCTCAGAGGCATCTGGCCAATTTGTTGCACACTTCTAACAATTTGTTTTTCAGGAAAGTCTATCTTTGCAAGATTTTAGTCCTAAGGAAAACTTATCTCCAAAAGTTGTAAAATGAAGATTAGGCATAGCAATGTGTCCTTGAACTTAAATCCTGCTTTATCAGCTGATGAATTTTCAGGAAGTTCAAATTTGGTTTAGTTGCTCTTGGGTGGAACAATTTACTTCCTTTTTATATGGAAGGAAAACACCACAGGCTTCTTTTGAATTGACTTGTACACTGTCTCATTTTCTTTGGGTGGGGAGTATGCTTTACATTCAAATTTTCATACTCTTTTATACCGTCCCCCCATCATGTGACTAGGAGGCACCCAGGCTCACAAATCATCAAAGCCCTCCATTCTTTTTTCCAATTCTAGTCAATGCCCTTCTTGTTTTCTTCTTTTATTTATTAGTATATGTTTGTGATACACAATAATTACATTAATCTTGGGGGATTGGTACATGTACATATCACATCTTGATCACTTTTTCTCCCATTCCTCTCCTTCTCCTTCTCTTTCCCTCATTTCCAACATCCCCTTCCTATTTCCAGAGTCTATCTCCTGTTTTCCACCATCTCTCTTTTACTTTGCTCTTAGCTATTTATGCTTTGGATTTCTCATATTAGAGAAACCATGTGATATTTAAACTGTGTTTGATTTATTTCACATAGTATTATGGTCTCAAGATCCATCCATTTTCCTGCACATGACTCAGATTTACCCTTCTTTATGTCTGAGTAGTACTCCCTTGTATATATGCATTGGTTTCTTTATCCATTCATCTTTTTATGGTATTTAAACTACTTCCATAATTTAGCTATTGTGAGTTTGCTGCTATAAACATGTATCACTGTAATATGAGGACTTTAATTCTTTTGGGAAGATACCCAGAAAAGATAGAGCTAGGTCAAATGGATTTTCTATTTTAGTTTTTTGAGGAATCTCCATATTGATTTCCATAGTAGGTATACTGGTTTACATTCCTTCCAACAATGTAGAGGGGTGCATTTTTTCCATAATTTTCCAAGAATTTATTGTTTTTGAATCCTCAATAATCATCATTCTTACTGCAGGAGGATGGAATCTCAGTGTTCTTTTAATTTGCATTTCTCTAATGGTCAAAGATGCTGAACACTTTTTCATGTACTTAGTGGTCATTTGTACTTCTTTGAAAAGTGTCTATCCATTTCAATCGCCTATTTTTGTATTTTTTATTTTGGGGGGTCTGATTTTTTTTTTTAGTTCTTTATATATTCTAGATATTAGTTCTCTGTCAAGGAGTAGATTGCAAAATTTTTTCCCATTCTATAGGTTGTCTCTTCACTCTGTTGGTTGTTGCCTTTGCTGTGCAGAAGCTTTTTAATTTGCTCTAATCCCATTTGTGGATTCCATTTTTTTTTTTTATGTGTGTGCCGGGAGTTGAACTCAGGATCTCGCACTTGCCAGGCAGGTGCTTATGCCACTGAGCTATCTCACCGGCCCCATTTGTGGATTCTTGATGTTATTTTTTGTGCAATTGAGGTTGTGTTCAGAAAGTCCCTGCCTATGCCTATACCTATGCCTATATCTTCAAGAATTTTTCTAATTATATCTTCCAGCAGATTCAGTGTTCCTGTTTTTATTTGATAGTAGCCACTTCCAATTTTCTGATCTTTTATGCAAGCTGGTGCCTCTTTCTTGGGTCTAGGTCACTGTACCTTTCATTTGCTGCTGATTAATTGCTGTTCATCTTCTTCTTATAAGCCCATTAAAGATTAACTTTACTTTTATTAAATTTTAACTTCATTTTATAAATTGAGCATTATCTCCCTTTGTTACAAATTATAATGCTGCCAGCCTGTTATATTTTGGCAGTGAAAGTGGATATAGCACTAGTGAAACTAGCGAGTAACTAAGGAGGTCAGTGACAGTGCTGCTGCATGTTACTGTTCTCTTTATCTGGTGTACATCTATCTTCAGTAACCAGAAGTCTTTCTGGTGTTCACTACACCAAAACCCCCTCCTATCACATTTAGTTCAATGAGTTGTCAATCAAATGCCAACAACTCTAAGATTTAAAGTGGAAAAATAACAACAGTAATGTTTAAAGAAAGGCTTTGTGGTTCTTTGGGTCTTACATTTCATGTCTTGCATGACATATGCTCTGTGATGGAGGTTTTATTTGTGTGTGTGTGGGTACCGGGGGTCAAACTCAGGAACTTGCACTTGCCAGGCAGGCACTTATGCTGCTGAGCTATCTCACCAGCCCTGTGATGGAGTTTTGAAGGCAGCCACACCTGTGCTCTTCAAGGACACAGCGGGAGCAAGTGGGCTGAACAAAACTCAAGTAGATAGTGAGAGGTAAAAACTTCACAAAGCCATTTTCCTGTTTTCCAATACCAGAATAACTTTATTACAACTATTCAGTGCTAAAAAAGAGAATGAAGAAGATGGAGAAACTCTTCAGTCATGTACCATGCAGGCTTTTTGCCTTCGTTCTTCTATTTAGAATCTTTCCTTTTTTGATCAGTACTGAAGAAAAGCTTCTATATGAAACAAAAACCTTAACTGAATGTATGCCAGAGGCTTTCCCCTATAACGGTGAAGTTTTAGGAAAGCTTACTTGAGTGATGACTATTCTGCATCTTATAAGAAAGTCTGAAAGCAAAATTTCCCAAGTTATTCTAAAAACAACCTTGTGGGTTATATGGAAGACATCTATGAAACACTTACATGTTAAATATGATGTTTTGATGGGCATGAAAGAGATACAGCCCAACTTAACGTCAGTCTCTTTCTTGTTGATTTAGAAGGAGATGGGCATTAGAATAACAGGCTCCTTCTTTAAAATTATTTCCTTGTGGCAGGTGATTTTAGCCTCAAGGAGGATAGTCATGGAGTTAAGATCCCTGTACCAGCAGAAACATTCAAGGGTATAAATCTTAACCTCAAGAACATGATGTATTTCCAGGTTATTTTAAAATAGAAATACATTTTAAAATAGAAATACAAAGAAATACGTTGTCAGAAAGTTGATCACCAAGGAGGACCTATATGGTCAAGAATTCTGTTCCGGGAGATGTCAGTGATAGTTTTGTCACTTGAACCCATGTCTTGCTTTTCCTTGTGATACTTCTTCCACAAAACCACATTGTTTGAATGGCTTTTTCTGTTTGAATAATCACCAGAAACAAGTTTGGGAAAGTTTGTTCTGTCATCTCCTATTCATTAACAACAATCAGTAAGAGTTGAACACTGCATTATATTAAAATGATAGAGACTTGAGCTTTCCTGATGTATAATGCTTAGAACTCTGTCAAAGGTGACTTAAGTAGTATAAAAGCAAGAAGAATTTTGTTAAAATAAAATTTTCATCTCTACAATGGAGGCCTGATGAGCAGCCCAGGTCTACTCATTCAGTGGACATACCTCTAGATCTGCCCTTTCTGCTCCACCTTCTCTGCAATAATCAGGCTCAAGTCTTCAAAACCTTTTTTCAGATGATTCCAACAGATGGTCTCTTAGAGGGTCTTTTTGTTTCCATTCTTGTCCTCCTAAAATCCATTTCCAGTTGAGTGGTCTAAGACATTTCCCAGCTCAAAATCCCTTAAAGCTTCCTATTGAGTCTAACATAAAATCCAAATTCTTGTGTGATTCTTTGCTTACTATCTTCCAATCACACTGGCCACACCTGTGTCCCTCAGGGGATTTGCCCTTGAGTTCTTCCTGTTTGGAAGCTTTTGTATGGTTTGCTGCTTAGCTATCCTTTTTTCAGGACTGAGTTCAAGTAGCATCTCCCATGTGAAAATTTCCTTGAGCATCCAATTAAGAATATTTTTGTTCCATCATTCTATTTTATTTATTAAAAATAAAGACTAGTAGCTAATGTTTCCTAAGTTTTCACACGTACCAGGCAATGCTATAAGAAGTTTCTAGATTTATTCATATAGTCCTCATATCATCCATATAAGGGTGAGAAAACTGAGAAAACTGAGGCACAGTTAAATTCATTAAGTTGGTATTCTGGTTGTTTATCACTGTGTTTATCACAAAATAGTGATTTAAGTTATTATTATTTCTCTTGGTTGTGTGGGCTGACTGGGCTCAGCTGGATGGTTTTCACTTGGTGTCTGTCCTAATGTGGCAGCAGAAAGCATGAGGGGCTGAAATCATCTGAAGACTCCACAGCCTGGAAGCCAAAGGTGACTTTGGGATGGTTAGAATAGCTAGGGTCTGGCCTGGTCTCTCCCTCCCTTCAACCTCTCCATGTGGCTTCTTCTACCTAACTGTCTCAGATGGTTGAATATCTTACATGGTAGCAGCTTCCATCAGAGTGAAGTTTCTGAAAGATTCAAGTAGAAAGTGAAAGTCCTCTTGGCTTCACAAGTTGCACAACATCACTTGTGCCTCATTCTTTTGGACAAAAGTGAATCATGGGGCGTGCCCAGCATGCCTATAGGAGGGGCCCATACAACAGCATGGATACCAGGAGGTAGAGTTCGGTGCGAGAGGACAGTCTTCAAGGTAAGTTACTATAGTGGACAAATGGCAGAGATTGGGTTTAAAAACAGACAATCTGACTCTTGAGCCTCATTTTAAACTAGTAATGTATTCTGAAATTATTTTTCTAAAGTTTGCTTACTTTATTATATCTTTCCCCAGCCCCCAACTGTAATGTACATCTCATGAGTGTAGGGACTTCATGTGTCTTACTCAGTTATAATTCAGAACCTAAAGCAGGACTGATCTATAATACAACGTGAATAAGTTGCTTCCTCTTGTTCGATGGATGAATGTTTTAAGTCACAACATTCTGTCTTTTCTACTCTATCGTCCTTTGGTGAGTGACATACATGAGTCAAATTATCTTATCCTTATCAGCCCTTAGCAAGTGAGAAAAGGTGTCAATTCTTTATAGAGTAGAATCTGAAAGTTACACATATAATTATCTATCTATCTACATTTTCCTATCTATATATTTGCATATATATATGGAAAGAGAGAGAGAGAGACAGAGACAGAGAGAGACAGAGAGGCAGAGAGACAAAGAGAAAGGGAGAGATCTTCTTGTAAGGCCATCTGTCCTATCAGAATCAGATTAGGAAATCCCCCTTTATGACCTAATATAAATTTAATTACCTCCCAAAAGCCCTATCTCCAAGTACAAAGACATTAGGGCTCCAACATATGAATTTTGGGGCCACATCTTCACAGAATATACTATTAAAATTATAATAGGACAAATGGTTCTTATTTAGTATTGTTTCTAACTTCCAACCAATTTAAGATTAAGAGAAGTTGTATCTAGGACGCATCTGTCATTTCAATGACAGTATCAACAGTAGCAATAATAAACCTTAGGCTTTCATTGCTTGGTTTTGTTTTTAAAGGAATCATTATCATGAAGAGCTGTATACCCAGATTCATGGTCTATGACGATGAAGGTCATCTGACTCTCATTCCTAAAGTTTGCCAAGACAGGAGGACCATTCTCTAGTTAGAAGCTCTATATCAATTTTAAAGAACCATTAGTAGAAGAATTTAAAAATTCCTTATTTAGTGCATTTGGGTGTACCACACAGCTCCCACACAGAAGTAAGACATCGGTTAGATTAATTCAGTAATAAAATTTGCCAAGTGTTTTTGTGGCTTACTCCACAGACAAAAACAAACAGTTGATTGACTGCACTGGAGTATTATCAGCTGGTCATTCTGATATACTTTAGATAAACCAGTATTAGTTTAAGCTAGAATATTAGGCAGATATTAAACTTCTTCCTTTTGCATGAATAAATTAAGTGCTTTTTTCTTTTAAACTAATTGCAAAGGCCACCATAATGAAACAATTATACCCTAGGAAGGGTAGAGTATAACAATTCTCAAGTGCATTTGAATACAAGATTGAACTAGTTAGGTGGAAAATATCAAATTATAAAATATGAAAGTCCTTAGCAGAAGTATGATTTTTATTCTTTTTATATTTTTCTCTTAAATCATTATGACTCAATATAACATTCCTGGACTGTGAACCAAGGGATTATGTCCAAGTTCTGCTTATACAACTAGTTGTGTAAACTAGGAAAAATTCTTAACTTCGGTGGGTTTTAGTCTTCCTCTGTAATGTGATGACACCATGAATGAGTCCCATAGTGTGAACTGAGATAATGTACATGAAGTGGTTTTGCTTAGCGCTTAATATATAGTAAACTGTTATAAATATTGATGGCTTGTGATAGTAGCTGTTCCTACGATTAATACCTCTGAGGGTATTTTTAAAAGTACCACTCTTTTTTACATTTCCACTTTGGGCTAAGGATAAGAGTATATAGAATACAGGTTACAACAACAACAACGATGACAACGACAACCTCTCTTCCTAAAAACTAAGAAC
The DNA here is from genome assembly GCA_028451465.1 of Erethizon dorsatum. Classification (NCBI taxonomy): domain Eukaryota; kingdom Metazoa; phylum Chordata; class Mammalia; order Rodentia; family Erethizontidae; genus Erethizon; species Erethizon dorsatum. The sequence goes on along the minus strand of CM051823.1, from coordinate 139,676,736 downwards.
TAAGTACAAGCAAGTGTATGTGTGTGTGTGTGGGTATGCTTTCAGTAAAATTTTATTATTTTGGATGAAAAATATGGTCTCAGTTACGTGTGAAAAGTCTATTCAGTATTAAGTTATAATTATCTTAGTCATTCCTTTCACCTTTGGGTGATTTAAATGACTGTTTAATTGCTTATTATTTTTCTCCCAAATTCACTAAATCCAGAGCATGTGGAATAATGGTATAGCATCTAGAAGTCTCACAGCAAGTCCCTGATTTCACCAAATATTTCACCTGTTGTCCTTTAAGTTGTGTCAGGTATTTTGTCCCAGTGATGGGAAAGTGACTAATCTATGTCACTTTCTAATATGTGAAATCTAAAACAGATCACAGGAAAGTAGAAAGGAAGCTATTGTTGGACAAGAGGAAAGCAAGTAGTAGGAGTAGAGAGGGTATAAGGACAAGTAATAGGGGCATAAATATGATCAAACACGGAACTAGGGGGAGGGTGGAGCAAGGGAGGAGATTGGAGGGAATGATTAAAGTATGTTGTGTACATGTACAAATCTGCCAGAATGAAGCCCATTAATCTGTGTAATAGCTGTGCACTAGTAAAAATGCAGAAAAAATCAAAGGCAGAACAGTGAGTAATAGTGTAGGCAAAGGTGAAGTGACTTGAAGACCATAAACAACTCTTGGAGTTAAAATTACTAAAATCTATGTGTAAAAGACGACACAGGCTATCTATCACTGTTGATGAACCAGTTTTTAAAGAATTCGGGAAAATGTCCAAAATTCTAATTAAAGTAATGAGGGAATAATGTCAAGGAAGCACAAGCATAGCTCATATAGTAACACACCTTAAACTGTGTACAGAGAACATCAATTTGACACGTAAGGGTAATTCATCTTATTAGAAAAAAAATAAAATAAAAACAATACTAATACCTCATCAGCTTCTTTGGCACCTGTGTGAAGAATAGCTGTATCGGCATAATGGGAATGATAGATATATCGCCTGGATAAAAAGATATCCCAACAGGAACAACTGTATCGCTATTTACCTTGCCTTGTCTTGACTTTGGGTCAGAAAGCAGAAATACCACGGTTAATAGAAAGACTTTCACCGTTGAGGGACAAATGGAGTTTTTTCTCTTTCTGCATTATTTTTGGCTTGTTACATTTGCTTTGCTCTATTCCTTTACTCAAAAAATGCTCTGAAAAATGTCCAGAGGTCTTATCAAATTTCCTATGTGAAGCCGCATGTGGAGAGAGGATGTGGCCGTAAGCATCGCAGCCTGACAGTTGTTAATCGTTATGAGCTAACATTTGTTGATCACTCTGAACACCCAGTGACTATGCTATGTAACTCAGGATAAGATAAACATGCTGGTTTAGAAACCCTAAGTCTCAATGCCTTAATTCAATAAAACTATAATTTTTCCCTCCAATAAATGGGTGGAAGAAAATATTTAGCCATGTGGTGGCATCATGAAGAAATTTAGACTTATATTAGATATTTATAACTACAGAAAATGGAGCCAAACTTTGCCACTGGTGATGGGAGAGAATCCTCAGCCAATGAGCCAAGAAAATAAGCTTTTTAAAATGACCAACAAAGCAACAAAAATTCTTTTTAAAATGACACTCTTGAATACTTTATTCGAAGAGAAAGAAAATAAGCATGCCTCTCTAATAATGATATTTGCATACGATTTCCCATTAAATTAAAACAGGTAATATTTTAGTGTTACTCAAATGCATATGTTTTATTTTACATCTACATATTCATATATTGTTCATCTTATAAAAATTCACCTACTAAGAACTGAAATAGCTATTACATGTATTGTTTATCATTTTGTCTTTAGGAGAAATTTAAAAAATATGTAGCCTATTATTATGTCAAGAAAAGTATGAAAAGCTTGTGTTTCATCTTAAATTTTTTATTTACTCTTTTTTTTGTGGTACTGAGGGTGGAACCTAGGGCCTTATTCATGCTAGCTAGGCAAATGCTTTATCACCCCTCACCTCCTTCTTAATTTCTACCAAAAGACTCTACTTCATTCTAATTATTTTGCAACCTTTGTTCCATCTTTACTTGCCTTCTTTTTTTTTTTTTTTTTTTTTTAAGAAAAGCACAACAGGTTTACTTAGTTCGTGTTTTACATGGAGGGGGGGGCTTCAGAAATGAAGACCCAGCCAGGGTGTGGTGGCACATGCCTATAATCCCAGCACTCGGGGGGCAGAGGCAGGAGCATCCCTGTGAGTCCCAGGACAGCCTGGGCTACACAGAGAGATCCTAGCATGGCCACAGCCTTGGATTTGAGCCTCAGCTGGTTTGTAGAGGTTTCAGTCCATAACGGGCTGGCTCCAAGGCAGGGTGGCACATGGCAGAAGGGCAACAGCAAAAGCAGAGAGAGAGAGAGAGAGAGAGAGAGAGAGAGAGCTACTTGCCTTCTTTTAATAAGTGTTGAGTCAGTATCTTTTTTTTTGTACCAGGAATCGAACTCAGGACCTTGCACTTGCCAGGCAGGTGCTTGTGTTGCTGAGCTATATCCCCTTACTTCCTCATTTTTTGTGGATTTTTATGCATTGGAACAAAAGTTTCATAGACTTACCAAATAATAAAAAGACAGCCTAAGAAATTTTACATAAAATATGTTGCTTAGCAATGTGCCTATTTTTACCATTTATGATAATTTTCCCACTGTAGAAAAATGAGACTCTAATCAGACAGATATTCTTCCCCTTTCCCTTGGGCTCTTTTAATTTATGTTAGTGCTTCTACATGTATACTTCATGGCGAAGATGTACTCTTTTTTTGGATTTTAAAAAAAGGTTTTAAAAGGCAACATGAATATGATATGTTCAGTTCAGATGTATTTTTTTAAAGAATAAAATATTGGCATGTAAAAATGACTCACAGTGTGTTAGATTTCTATCTTTGATACTAGAAATATTACTGACATATACAGTGTGAAACTAGTTAAAAGAATAATATTATCTCAAAGCTTCTGCAGGTAGCTTTTGTCTTTCATCTAGAAAATGTTATATAGAAATAAGATTTTCTTTCTTATGCACTGGAATACTCATAAATTTTTAAGTCAAGAAGCAGATGAATATTTTTTAAAAAATAATATTTTCATGACATGAAAGAAAAATATAGCCTGCAGTAGTCTGAGGGATATTTGTGAAACGGTAGTGTATTCTGTCATTTTACAATTTTTCTCTACTGGGAAGAGGTTGAGAATGATAATCTATCTCTCTGTCTCTGTCTCTCTCCTCTCTTTCTCTCTCTGACTACTATTTCTAGAATGTTAAACTATACAGACACACTTCACTTACATTGTTCCTATCTGTACATGAAAACTATCACAGGAAATTTTATCACTAGAATAACTGTTAGCATTTTTCTCCGAAAATATAAAGATAACAGCAAATTGTTATTTTGGAAAAGAGTTTAAATTAGGTAAACATTCACCTTCCTTCTCTGTTCCATAATCATTTCTGCGAGTTTTAAAAAAATATTTTAAACAGTTTATATTTCTTTTCTGATAATTTAGCATTAGTGCTGAGCTATGTTGAGATAAACATGCTTTGTTTCATTTAAAATCACATCTCAAATAGTGGTATGGATTTGTCCAACTTATCCTTCTATTCCTGTCTTTTTATAAGTTGGTGTTCTTTGAAGAGAAGCACAATATCCTACTTTAATTAGCAACTACCACTTCACAAACCAAACTTATGTAAACTAAAACCTTAAATGCTTTTGACAACAGGAAAGGGGCTTTAAAAAGAGTAGGCAAGATGTAAGTTATAATGAGGGAAGTTCTATAGTGCAAGTAGCAACTGACCTGTCCACTCAGTTACTGAAACCTCTCCTGGAGTCCAGGAAGGAAAATAAAGTGTTAGAAGTTTCCTGTAATCCTTCCTCATCCTGAAATAAGATCCCTTGGGAAATCAGTTGCTGTTTAAGGATTTCTCTGCTTCTAGGTGGATTGGTGGTTATCTTTCCAATGGCATAGTTTAGACCCCTTAACAAGTAGTCCAACTCATTCTTACCCACGCGGATGTCATCCACATAAGCAAGGCTTCTCAAGGTGCTCTATTTTTCTCATTCTGGTTTTACTTTAAAATAGACGAATACAGTATACAGTCGATGTGAGTGTTAAAATGTAGATTGAAGCTGTTTCTTCAAAAGGAAAAAAAAAAGCGACCTCTTATAGATTGCATTAAGTGAAATAGAATAATGAAACAAATTTAGTATTTCAGAACATTATGACAGAATCTCAATTTTTAGCAGCTTTATTGGAGTTTAATTTACATACCAGAAATTTAACTATTACAAGCCAATGATTTTGGTAAATTTTTCGAGTTCTATAGCCATCACTCCAAACATATTTGGACCATTTTTATGATCCCCCAAAGTTCCACATGTCTCTTTGCAGTCCATCTGCATTCTTGCTCCTAGCCCAGGCAATCAGTGCTGTACCCTGTGTCTATGCATTTGCCTTTTCTAGACACTATGTGTCATTTGCACATAGTCTTCTCTCTTTCACTTAGCATAATGTTTTTGAGGTTCATCATATTATAGCACATATTAGTGTTTTGTTTCTTTTAATTATTGAATGGTATTCTTGTATTTCAATTGTTAACAGTTATTTGGCATAATGCAGAAATGCAGATCCCCCTAAAGGAAAACATTTTAAATTTAGCAGTAACAGTTATATGTTAAGTATTTTAAAGAGAAAACAAGATAAGTACTTTCCTTTTGCTTCTGAATACCATAATGCAACGTGATGACTAGGCCCTCATACTTTCTATTAAGATTCTATGAAGGCAGCCCTGCAGTTTGTTCTAGTAGATAGAACCACCAGGTTTCTCTTTTTATTAGTAACTCTTGAGAAAGAAACTGTGTTATTACCATGATCATTTCATACAGACACTGGACACAGTCTTCCTGCCCCCAACCCCCAGATTGCATTAGGTATAAAGAAAAAGAAAGAAGATGAGTATGGTGGTGCACACCTGTAATCCCAGCGCTATAGGAGGCTGAGGCAAGAGGATCACAAATTCAAGCCTGGATTGGGCAATTTAGAGACTGAGACCCTGTATTATAAAATAAAATAAAATAAAATAAAATAAAATAAAATAAAATAAAATGGGCTGGGACATTGCTCTCTGTGAAGGAGAGGGGTTCGATACCTGTATAGAAAAAAGAAAGAGAAACAAATTGAATACTAATAGAAGATTGAAAGCAAAGCCTCAGAATTATAAAACAGGGAATATTACATGAACTACAGCTATATTCCACAGTATGGATGAATCTCAGAACACGTCAAGTCCTACAAGTATAGAACAAAAAAATCAAACCATAGGAAACTATATAGAGCTTGATTGTTTGGGGATGCATAGATATTGATAAAACTATGCAGAAACATAAAGGATTGTTCAACAACATTCAAAATAGTGATTTTTATCTAGGAATGTGTGGAGAGATAAAATTGGAGGAGAATGTAAGTAGATTCGCTGGTGTTGCCAATTCACTGGTGTTGTTTTTATGTTGAATGGTCATTCTAGGTGATTTTAATTACTATTCCTTAGAGATGTATCACATACATTTCTTTCTTGTGGATCAAATATTATATATGTATATTTTTTGTTTGTTTGTTTTATGTAAAACCATGAAACAAACCCAGCACAGACCTATAAATTTTATGAAGCAATTAATTTACATCTTCTACATAATATGGGAACAGATTTATATTTATAATGAAGATAGGCATTCTTTGATAGTGCTGAGTAGTTTACACATTAAATTTCAAAAGAAAATCTACTATTCACACTCTAATATATGCTGGAAAGAGTAACCTGTTAAAGGCGGTAGTTTCAGTAAGACCAAGCAAATTTTCACCAACCTGACTGAGTATCTTTGGGGTTGATTGTCTAGTTATTTTTCCCATTCACCTTTTGGGACCCTTCACTACTCATTAAGCAAAGGAGAGGAAGTGAAATTCAAAACGCTCAGTGTTATTTCAGTGTTGGTTAGCAAGCTGTGCTGGTAAAAGTTTTGGTACAGATACTGAAATTAATGGCCAAACTAAACTTTTTGGATTAATTGAGAAATTACTTTAAGGGATTCTTTCTCACATTAGGTAGATAAGAGTCCCAAATAAAATACCTTTTGGGTGAGTTTCTCGTCAAGGAACCACTTCCTCATTTAACAAAGAAGGGTGAAGATTTATTTGCTTTCAGGTGTAAGTCCCTGTAGATAGTTGGCTCAGCACAGTACAGGGATTAAATTAATTATTAAAATTCAGTCCACATTTCTCTCTGCCTTCTTTTGGCTTGCTTTCTTAGTGGTCAAGCTTCAAATGGAATCAGAATCACCATGTGGGAGACATAACTCCTACCACGTATAATCTTGTAGGAGAAAGGAGAGAAAGCTTTTCTCCTGAGAGGGCTCCAGAAGGTCCAGTGGTGGTTCTGTGGGTGTCACCAGCTCACTAGATGGCATAGACTTATTCCTGAACAGGTCTGACTTAACATTTTCCCTTCATCATTCTCCCAGGGGCACATGAAATCTTGAGCGTGTTTTATCTGTGGCCTCCACTTTCACCTATTCTTATCCTATAATCAGATTTTTCTTACCAATGAACTTGCACTTTTAAGGCCACTGTCACATTTCTAATGAAAAAATACCAAAGGCCTTTAGCTTGGTTTTCATCCTCCTTAGTTTCTTCATGAAGCATTAGTAGCTGGCTCAGTATAGAATTTTACCCACATAAAAAAAGTATTTTTTATGGTAAAGCCTAAGTACCTTAATCAAAATATAAAAATCCCACTGGACACTTTTTTTAATGTCCTGTCTCTCCTGGTGCTCAACCTAAAAGTCTACAAAATATATACATTCTATGAATAACTTTCACTTATCAATGTAGGTGTATATGTATGAGTATATAGCATAATATATATATATATCTTACATATTTAGGATCTGTGATTTCATAACATTGTTCAGAAATCTCCATGCTGGCAAGCATAAATCTACCTTATTGCAATGGCCATGGAATAGTCTATGATATTACTGTACCATAACTAAATCACTTAATCACTTCCTGATTTATGGATATTTAGGCTACTATTAACATTTTTTCATTATTTCAAACAACTATATATATATATATATATGTATATCTTTATTTAAATTTTTTTATCCTTGCTTAGACCCTGTGACACTATATATTTTATGTTGTCTTCCTATTATTTTTGATCAGTTAGTTTTCACTATGGCCTCTTCTTGAATAAATCACCTACATGTGGGCATTTACTAGTGTATTAGTCCCTTTCCCGATGTTGAGAAAAAATATCTGATGCTCACGATTTAAAGGAGGAGGAGGGGTTTGCAGTTTCAGTTCATAGCTGGCTCCGAGGCAGGCACAGCATGGCAGAGGGGCATGGCAGAAGTAAAGGTGCTCAACCCATGGCATCCAGGAAACAGAGAGAGAAGGGACAATCTGGGGACAAGAATACACCCTCCCAGGTCACGCCCCCCCGTGACCCATCTCTGACCAGGCCTAACCTCCTACCAGCACATGCAGGTACTGAACTCATCCGTGGATGAATTCCCTCATGGTTCAATCATGTTACAACACATGAGACTTTGGGGGGACGTTTTACATTTAAACCATAACAACTACATTCTATTGCTTATCCTTTTATTTAGTGACAACAACCATTTCCAAGGCTTTATAGTTAGCATTTATGTATAAATGTTCTCCTATTAAATCTTTACTCTGGATTTAATTGTTAAAGATCAGGAATAAATATTCATATCTGTTTTGGTCATTTTCATATGAATATATCTTATAGACATCATAGCCAAAACTAAGCTTTTTATTACTTTCTCTTACAAACTGACACCTCCACATCAACACTGATTATTGATGAGAGGAAAACCTTGGCCATTGATGAGAAGGAAGAAGTAGTATTTCAATGAACAAAACTTTTCAGAGATTCATACCAGTTCAGGCCCAAGTTATGCAGGAAGGTAAAATGTAGTTCTATAATGATGATAAAGCAAAACTTGAGAAAATTCAAAACTAAAACATAAGCATCAAATAGAGAAAACAATAACTAAGGTTGTGACATATCAAAAGTTATTTGCTTTGTTAAGGCCTTATACTCTGTAAAGTTAGCATGGGCAAATACAGGCATTCAAAGGGACTCAATCAGATCATTTTTCATTAGGACTCAAATCATTTTGGATGATGTGGGCAGATACTCTGTCCCTAACAAGGATCAGTGGTTAATAACCCACATTAACAATGGCTGCTCTAAAAAAAATATTCTTTCTTCTCTAAGTCTTATGGTAAGAAAGCTGAGTAGATAAAACTGAAATATTTTTATTCAAATTAGTAAATACCTCAGATTTGTCACATGTCTTCTCAATCCTACAGGTATCCCCAGATTTAAGGGTTTATACTTAAGAAAATTGGGGGGTGGTGAAAGAATAGGGCAGTGGAGCTCATGAGGTTGCTTCAGTAAAATTAGCGTATGAGTCTCTTTAAAGAAGAAATTAAACAATATCTACAATCAAATGAAAATGCAAATACAACTTACCAGAAACTATGGGAAAAAATGAAAGCAGTCCTAAGAGGGAAATTTATAGTGGTGAATTCTCATATCAGGAAAACAGAATGAGTACAAATAAACAACCTAATGCTACACCTCAAACTTCTGCAAAGAGGAGAGCAAGTCAAGCCAAAAGCCCATACCAAGGAGGAAATTATAAAGATCAGAGCAGAAATTAGCACATTTGAGACTAAGAAAACAATAAAAAGAATTAATGAAACAAAGAGTTGGTTCTTTGAAAGAATAAATGAAATTAGTAAACACTTAGCCAAACTTATCAAAAAAAGGAAAGAAAAACTCAAATTCATGAAATGAGTGAAAAGGGTGAAATCACTACTGATCCTGTGGATACTCAGAAGATCATCAATACCTACTTTGAAAATCTTTAATCTAATAGGATAGAAAACACAGAAGAAATGGACAGATTCCAAGAAACGTATGAATTACCAAAGCTAAAGCAAGAAGATATAAAAATTCTGAATAACCCAATATCAGCTAATGAAACTGAAAACGTAATTAAAAACTTACCAACAAAGAAAGGCAAGGTGCTGATGGATTCATGGCTTAATTCTACAAGAAATTTAGAAAATTAGAGAAGATTTAATGCCAATACTCCTCAAACTCTTCAATGAAATTGAAAGGGAAGCAATACTCCCAAATTCATTCCTGGAAGCAAGCATTACCCTGATACCAAAACTAGAGAAAGACCCAACCAAAAAAAAAGAACTACAGGCCAATCTCCCTAATGAACATAGAAGCAAAAATCCTCAAAAAGATACTAGCAAACATAATGTGGCAAATCATCATGAAGATTATACACCTTGACCAAGAGGGGTTCATCCCAGGAATGCAGGGATGGTTCAACATATGCAAATCAATAAATGTAATACAGGGCCGGTGAGATGGCTCAGCGGCTTAAGCGCCTGCCCGGCAAGCGCAAGGGCCCGAGTTCGACTCCCGGATCCCACATACGAAAAAGGGGCCGGTGATATCGCTCAGAGGCACGGGCGCCTGCTGGTGCGCGAGGTCCTGAGGTCGACCCACCGGTACCCACAAAAAAAAAATAAATAAATAAATAAATAAATGTAATACAGCATTTCAACAAAGCCAAAGACAAAAATCACATGACCATCTCAATAGATGCAGAAAAAGCTTTTGACAAAGTCCAACACTCATTCATGATAAAAAAAACCTACAGAAAATCAGAATAGATGGTCTTCACCTCAATCTGATAAAAGCCATCTATTACAAACCAACAGTCAACATCATACTAAATGGACAACAACTGAAAGCTTTCACTCTAAAATCAGGAACAAGACAAGGATGTCCACTATCACTACTCCTATTCAATATAGTTCTGGAAACGTTAGCCAGAGCAATACGACAAGAGAGAGAAATAAAAGGAATAAGGATAGGAAGGGAAGTTATGCTGTCAATGCTGGTAACAACTTACGCCTAATGTCCTGCTCCTTGGAGTCCTTTTTCATTTACGAGATATTAGAACTTTCCTTGTATCAAGAAAGTCACAAAGTAGATTTCATCATTCACATGCCTTTTGTTCATCTTCACCTCCATCTTATTCATCAGGTTGGAAAAAAAGGCACTTATTTAGTTGTAGCACCTTGTTCAGGACAGCAGGCTGCCCTAACTGCAAACCAATAGATTCAGCGTTGGATTGGTGTTTTTCTCCTTTCATTCAACGCACATTTTGACCTAACATTTCTGTGCCTGAAGCTGTTCTGTAGATTTAAATATGCACTCAAAACAAAAAAGTTGAGTTGATTGACTGCAAAATAACCAGATCTGAAGCAAAAAGGGATTCAGTTAAGATACCCCTTTTGGCCAGGGTACAAGTCACAGACACAGAGCTTCTTTCCGTAAACTGGAGGGAGCAGGGTCTCTGAGAAGCACGGTTAGGCTTAGAGCCAGATGGGTGGGTCATTCTAGTCCTGCTTCTTTCTGACTGAATGAGCTTGCACATAATTAACCTCCTGTGCTTTATAGAATGGTTAGAATGTGAGATTGTATACATGCACACACGTGCACACACACACACACGCCAGCACATGCTAAGAAATAAAGACTAATTCATTACTACAAGTTCTACTTTGTGTCTCTTATACATTCCAAGTGATAGTCCTTTTCATTCCAGTCTCGTTAAGAAAAATCACTGATCATTTAGATACATAACATAACCTAATGCTTCTTGAGCAATTAATCATTATACTCTGCAGTGTGAACTTGGAGTGAATTGTCAAGCTATCATTCAATTCTGTGCGTTTGAGCAAAACCAGTTACTATGAAAACCTCTGTATATATACAAAGTGATTATGAAGCTTTTGGAATTTATGTATTTTAGTAAATAATAACTGAGAAACAAAATTCAAGGCAATCAAAATATTCGAGATTCTTAGATTTTATTGTGACAGTATTAGATCCATACTGTCGGAACTGTGAAGCTGTTATATATGTGGACAGATGGAAGAAAATCTTTTTACCTAACGATACTTAAAAAGTTCAAAGCAAAGAACATATGTAAAAAATCTATGCTTTTTAAAATAAGATATTCCACTGTGATACAATCATATCTTACATTTTTCAACATATTTGGTAATTTCCTAGATATTCAGGTTATTATATATTTTTGTAACAATTGTTTTTGCTTTGAATGTTAAATATTTACAAAATTACACTCATTTGGCCAGTGTAGCCTCCAAAAGTACTATTTTTATTTCAAAGGCAGTAAAATAATTCACATCATGGTATAAAGGACTAACTGGTTTAAGTCTCAGTAGTTACTTACTTATTTTAAATAGAAAGTGTACTGGGTAACAGATTCATCAAGAACTTGACATGTAGCATCACATTCAATTCTCGTAATAATATTTCTAGTTGAGTAGTATTGTCCATCTTTACAGACATAAAAGAAATCATTTAGTTATGGAGTGATGATCTGCCCTGCGCACTCATTCAAAGAATTTGATGAAATCTAGGTCTTTCTGACTGATATTTCTCCATTGTCACACAATGTTTTAATTACCCCTTGTGGTAGATAATATTTCTTAGTGAAGCAACTTATTTTGTCTCTTTATCAGATAAACTAATGCACATTCAAAGAGGGTTTCTTGGATCTTTTTATAATTTCACAAACTATTTTAGGGTCTAGGGTTTTTATCTTTGTAATATGTGTAAGTATTAATCGAACAGATACGTTTATTGACTAATTAATTATATCCATATTTTGATGGTTTTCAAAATTGAGGTACTCCTGCTGCCAGGGGTAAGGTCACAGACACAGAGCAAGCAAGCGAGCCTCGTTCCTCTGGAGCAACCCTAACTACAGAATCCAGAAACCCCGGGCTGATTACTGACACTTCTTTCTTTCTCATCTTCCACATAGGATAATCCATCACAAACTTCTGTTGATTCTGCCTCCTAAAGAGCTCTGGAATCCATCTCACCTCTTCCATCTTCCCAGTGAACATAAGTGTTGAAGCTACCACCATCCCTTGCCCTGATAACTGCACTGCAATTAGTTCAAACCGGTCTCCACATTGTTTCTTGCCCTCTCTATCCATTCTTCATGAGGAAGCCAGACTAAACTTCTAATCAAGTTGGTCCTGCTTAAAACTCTTCATTTTTCACTGCATTTAAGTGGAAGATTGTCTTATTCTATTTGGGTTACTATAAAAAATACCTTAGTCTGGTGATTTCTAAACAATAGAAATTTATTGCTTACAGTTCTGGAGGCTGGGAGTTCAAGATCAAAGCCTCAGCAGATTCAGTGTCTGGAAAGGGCTTGTTCCTGGTAATTTTCATATGTCCTCTTACAGAGGAGGAAGGACAAAAGGGACTAACATGCTTCCTTGGGCCTCTTTCATAAAGGCACTAATTTCATTCATGAAGACAGAACCCTCATGACCTAATCACCTTCTGAAGGCTCCACCTCTTAACCATTGCACTGAAGATTAAGTTTTAACATATGAATTTTGAGCTGGCAGAAACATTTAGACTACAGCAAAGACCAATACTGGTTTTTGCTGGGAGACAGGCTTGAGGTGGCACATATATTTATTTGGCATTTCAAATATGTAGCAAGGAGTAGTGTCTTTAATGCCTTTTCTCATGGCTTAATTTATGCAAATCTACTGTGACATACTTTAAGACAAAAAATTATTTTTATGGATAATTTTCTGAATTATGTTATTAATTCTTAAGCTCACTTACAAGACCACTGTGACAGAAAGAGTGGAAATATAGTGTAATACTAACAAGATGGGCCTTCTTGGCATCAGACTGCCAATGTTTGAAACCTGCTTGTTTTGCTACCTCCTAACAGAAAATTAAGCCCTCTGGGCTTTGATTTCTCCACTTGGTAAGTAGGGATATTAACAGTTCTTTTTGTGAGGATTAAAGTGGATAATATATACTAAATCAAATCTACTTGTAGAGCCTGGCACATCAAAAATATTTAGTAATGCATAGCGGTTTCTTTAGATTCTTCAGTAGTTAAATGATATATATAATTGAGTAGACCTATACAAAGTATCTTTTTAAACTGCATTAATAGAATGTATTCAGTAGGGTTCTCTAGAGGAACAAAATCAATGGAATCTATCTATCATCTATCATCTATCCATCTTATACGATCAGAGTCAGGATAGTCCACAGTGGCCATCTGCATGTTGAAGAGCCAGAGAATCCAGGAGCTGCTTAGCCAAAGAAGCTGGAAACCACAGAACAAGAGGCATCAAAGATGAAGCACTGGAAACTCCCTGGAGAGTTATTGATGTGAGTCCCCATTGAAAGGCTGAGAAAGCTGGAGTCTGAGGTCCACAGGTAATGGCAGTAGCAAAAGATGCACCTGCTGAAGTAGGATGGAGCTTTTAAAACTCAAACTTAGGCTGAAGTCCTCCTTCTTTCATATTAGCTTTCATTTCATATTAGCTGCAAGCCTATTGGATGGTGTTATCCAAAATCAGGGCAAGTCTTCCCCTCTCAGTTTACTGGGCTTCATGCCAATCACCTCCAGGACCACCCGCTCACAGACACCCAAAAATGTGCTTCACTGAACTGCTGGATGTCTCTTAATCCAGTCCAGTTGATAATAATGATTAACGCTCACATAGATGCATAAATAAAAGCTGAGCAATGTCAGTGTACATATTACTCCTGCATGTTAAAATAAGTTTTAAATTGGAAATGAGAAGGAAAATAAAGATACATAACTAAGGGATTATTTAGAATAATTTAGAGATTAGTTTTGTCAGCCATATGAAAGCACAGATGATTTTGTAGAAAAATATAATGTAGTAAAACTCAAAGCAGAAGAGACGGAAAAATCTAGTAGTTCTTAGAAGTCCCCCATCACTAAAAAAGCAACAGGCCCAGATGATTTTATTATGGGATTCTGTCATCTCTAAGGAACAGATAACGTCACCATTACTTAAGCAGTTTCAGAGGATAGAAAGAAAAGAAAGTTTCCAGATTATTGTTGTGAAGATAATGTAACACCAATAGCAAATTCTACGAATGCTAATGCATTTGACTAAGTGCATACATGTGCATAGTTATCACCATACCCAAGAACTCTGGTCCCTGTTCATTGCAAATCTTTGCAAAAATTCTAACCAAAATATTAATAAATAGAATTAAGCAGCACATGAACAGACTAATATGAGACATATAAGTGTATTCATAAAATGTATGAATACAATGATATTTTAGTATTAGTCACTCTATTAATATATTCCTTATTTTAATAGGTCCAAAAAATACATAGTCAAAATGCATAGTCATGCCATATGTGCTAAAGTCATTTGACAAAATTTAACATTCACTCACTAAACCTAACCCTAACTTAACCCAAACCTAACTAAATAGAAACTTCTGTAATGTGATGAAAACATATGAAAATTTAGACCCATTCTCATTAAAGTTAAGGACAAAAGAATATTTTATCTCTGCTGTAATTTATTATGATTCTGAAAATTTTAAGGCAACTAAACAGGAGGAAGAAATTAATAAGTAAATTTGCATAGGCAGAGGATCTTTTATATTTGCAGATGATAAAATTGCATATCTGGATAGTTGAAGAAAATCAGTTTAAAACCTTTAAATAGAACAAGAGAGTAACTATAGTTGATGATTTGTAAATTAATATACAAATTCAGCAATTTTCTTAATCCATGTAACAACCTGCTAGAAAAAAAAAAAAAAAAAAAAAAAAAAGTTCTAATTTACAGTAACTGCAAAATAAAGGATAAAATATTTAGGAAAAAAATCTCAAGATGTTCAGTATTTGGTAATTAGAAATATTTATTGATCACTCAATATTGCCAGATACTGTTTTAAGTGTTCTGTATGAAGCTTCTCATTTAATTCTTACACAACTGTCTAAGGCAGGAGTCATTATTCTTTCTGTTTTATGTAGGTGGAAATGGAGGCACAAAATGTTTGTGTGACCTGCTCAAGGTCTCAAAAGTGTGAGAGCCGTTACTCTTCATCACTATAATTCCTGCTAGGCAATATTCACATCATTGAGTAATGTTAAAAAAATTGTGAGGAACAAAATTTTACATAAAATTGAAGTTGTTCCTGGGTTTGAAGATACAGTATTTTGAAGATGTATTTTTCCCTGTTTCATCAGTAAATTTAATGAAATATCAATAAAAATATATACAAGCTTTGTTTAAAAGCTAGGTCAACTAATTCTTATACTGCCAGAAACACTTAAAAAAGAACAAGTAATAAAGGAGGATTGATACCATATATAAACATTTATCATAAATCTACATTAATGTAAATAATTGTGGGTAGACACCTGTGTAACAGACACAGTTTTGGAACAATAGGGAGTTCCAATATTAAGGATAATCAATATAAAGGAAACCTTAGTTTATAAGATAGGTGATATTTTAGATTAACAGAAAATATGTTCATTAACAAAAATTGAATTATATTTTATAATAATCCATTTTGTTACCTAAAATGTCACAGACATCTTTAGATGTTAAGTTTTCTTTTATAACATAATTGAGTGACAAAATAATTTTTCATGTTGTATATACTTACTTTCAGTTTTTTGTTATTGTGAATATTCTTTAAATAACATCTTTGTGCACATAAATTCCCCAAAATAGAACTGCTAAGTTACAGTGTATATATTTTAATCTTTAAATAATAATTTTGGACACTCTTAGGTTATTCTAATTTACATATTCTCAAGTAGTATTTGGGAGTGGTTATTTCATTAGATTCTTATAAAATTAGATACTGTATTTAAGAAATTTTGACTAACTAGACCACTGAAAAAATAGGTCCTATTATTGTTTTTAGTATAATGTAAGTGATTACTCTTGAGATGGAATTTTATTAAATATGAATATTTATTGTTTTCTTTGTGTATTTAGACATCTATTTAGAAAACATAAATGCAGTTTCTATTTGGCTAAAATAACTACCTGCATTAGAAACAAATGAACTTATTTTAATCTTTTTGATCAGTGAAGTAGATATTTGTCCAATGAGTTTAGGAATAGTGCCACAAAGTATCTCGACTACACTCTTAAATAGTGATTGAAATCAAGGAATATACATGTGGATATTCACCAAGCACCCAATAGGAAAGAAAATCACAGATCAGCACAGAATTTCGATGGTGCTTCTTGCTGATGGTAGAATTTTTAAAACCAATTCCTAATTTTTTCTTATAATTTCTTTTCATAATAGGCCTGATAATTTAGAACTCTCCCATGGGGTTGGTTTCATTTCCAACGGTCAAGGAAAGACACAAACATCTCGGTGTTACACTGTCAATTAAACCAAGGTGGAGGAGGGGAGCGCGGCCACAGTGATAAATGAGCAGTCATTTCGATGTTTTCTTTCCAGCAAATATCAGAGCCAGTTACACTTTATCTTGCCCTGACTTTTAGCAAGATAGATAGACACACAAAATTTTCAGGTTCAAATGGTCTCCTTCAAAAGGGCTAAAACCCTCACCTTCTAGCCATGCTGAACTTTCATCTTTTTGATTGGAGGGATCCAATTTCTTTTACTGAATAAAAAAGAATTTTATTCAGATCACTCTCCCAGTGTAGGTTTTTAACCAAAATAAAAGCAAACAATTACATAAATTAACCTCACAGCTTGACACAGCCTTTTAGAGATTGTCCAAAAAGTGCTGTTTCAGATCCTAAAGCAAAGTGATTAGATTTACTTACCAACAGTCTAAATCCTTATTCAGAATTAGGTACTGTAGGTGTTTAGAACTACTCATTTGCATAACCTGATAAAACAGCATTGGCCTAAAGTTGATGTAGCAACAAATTACATTAAAAGTAGTATATGGCTGCAAAAGTAATTGCTCTTGACAGCAAGTTAGAAATCTACCTATTTATTTATCTTTATTAGTAGATAGTACAAATGTCCTTATTTTAAAAGAATTTCAAGGTAGCATTTAACATATTAACAACAGAAGTAGCTTCTAAGCATAATTTAAGCTCAGAAATACAGGAGGAATAAATTTGACAGTAGTTCGTTCTGTTCAGGTTAGGTGTGTGGAAGCAAGGGCTTCTACTGTTAGGAGCAAAGGCTTAGGCTTTGGAGCAGATGTACTGGTGACATTAAGGATTAGCCTCAAAAAAAACAGTGTATATAATCACATTCCTTATCAAGTAGAATTAAATTTCAGGTTCCAATCATTTGTTAGTGCTTTTAAAAAAGACATCGAAATGACCTCTAAGATGCAGGAGCCGGATGCTGCTGAACAAAACGATTTTTACCCAGGTGGACTCTCGTGGGTACTGGGCTACCTGCAGGACACCAGAGCCCGGTAGCAGGTGTGACGACCTTCCAGGGACCTGGGAAGAAGATGTTGCCAGAGAATGAGCAGACCTCCGGGCTGTGGCCTCAATCCCTCAGGCAGGGAAAGGGCACCTTGGCCAGCAGGGAGGGCTGCTGTTGTCGCGCATCAACAGGTGAGGTCGCACCTCCAGCTGGCTGGGCGCGCCCCTTGGGGCCAGGAGCAAGTGGGAGGATCCCGTCTTCCGCTCCAGCACAGCCCGGGGTCAAAGGGACGGTCCTCTCTTGCACTGCGCAGTCAATTTGTCAAGGTTCCTCATTGGGTAAAGAGCTGTCTCCCGGACCGTTATAGTGACAAATCCAAATAAATTGCAGTCACTTTTACTGTGCACTTCAGCGGGCGGCCGGGCTTTAATGGTTCTGGCTTCCAGACCCCCGGGGAGGGCTCGCTGAGGCCTCTGAGCAAACGTCAACGCCTCTGGTTGGCCCCATACACTCATCCTGCCCTCCTGGCTTCCTGGGGACACTGGGAGGAGTCGCGGATCATCCCTGGTAAGCTGGCAGGATCTGAGAGCTGAAGTGCCTCCTGCAGTCCCCAGAGTAAAAACTGTGGGTAAAGGCTCTCGCCTTCCTTGCAGTCTAGCCTGGTGTACTCTCTCCTCTGGGATCTCCTTTACTCTCTTCCTTTCCCCTCCTTCCCTTGCTGCTTTAAGCCTGAGAAATTAAAAGTATCTTCCACATCCATTTGGCTAATCAATCCGATCTTGCCCGATTTCCTCTGGAATCTTTAAAGCTTTGATCACCAAACTTACAGCCCCATCTTTCCCACCCCATCCTTCCCCTTTGGGATCCCACTTGTTGCCCGCTCAAAATACCTGCTGGCGCCAGAGGAAATTCACTTGTAACAGATACCCGGCGAGTGTAAAACCAACACTCTGTTTCCAGGGTCATTTTCCTCCCCATCTTCTGCCCCATCAACTTGTCGCTTAGGGAATGCTAACACGGGGAATTACTGTGCATCTGAGTGCGGGGCTAGAAGATTTGGAACCTCTTTAATAGAGCTGATGATTGCTATCTTGCACGTGGCGTCCTGCACTCTGCCCTTCCCAAATCCCAGCAACCCTGGTCTGTGAAATTAACATGAGGCCCAGGATGGATCCACAGGTCATTTGTAAAGGGGGTCACAATGACTTGACTATAAAATATCTAAAATAAAAGAATTATTCTAAACTGATTATTAGAGTAAAAATAAAATCCAAAGAAAGCATCAAAACATACTCATTCTATTTGGGTGGCAAACTAATGGAAAGATTTAGCAGATAGTTTCAATTTTGCAGTAAACTTATTTCCAGATCTGTTTGTATTACATGGGTGAAGTGAAATATCCACGAGGAAATCCATGTTTTATGAATACAGATGGCCAAAATGTTGAGAAACATGAAATTGGCCTCCAAGAGAAATGATAACTGTAAGAGGAGACACAATTTCTTTTTCTAGCCATTTGTAAGACTTAAGTGGGTTTATCTCAACAAATAACAACATTATTGTAATATTTCTTTTCACAGAAGAGAAAAATAGTGGTCTAGTAGTAAAATATTTTTGACCGTTACACTTTCTCATTCAATTTTCTTATCTAATATCTGAACCCTTTCAAATTTTCCTTTTTACAGATCATTTGGCGTGAAAGTGATGATTGTGCAAAATTCTTGGGTTTTTAAAAGCTCTGGAAAGAAAGTCAATGCTGTGTTAATGTTTCTAAATATTTGTCTTTCTAAGGGAGAAAGTGGATAATTCTAGGTTGATTTATGTGAAAATTCTCTTGGCAATGTGGAAATGTACCTGGTAGTTGTCTTCAAAGGAGAAAGTGTGGCTCTGGAGTTGCTTCTGCTCAGTGCTGGCTTTGTGCCCAAGCCCAGTTCTAAGTTCTCAATAGTTGCAGAACTCACTGTGATTGATTACCAGGGGTGATGGCCCATGCAAGGCCCCTACTTCAACTTCACCTCTGAAGTCACTTATATCAGTTCCAGATTAGCTCAGTTTATTTGGGGTGCAATTTTCAGTCAAGATTCATGCTGCTTCACAGTTTACTTTCTACCGCAGCATCACATTTATTACGGTCATGAACTTCTGGAACTGTGATGAGCAGAATCTTCCCATTTATAAATCAATTTTGGACATCTTCCCTAATTCGTGAGTTACAGATGGAGTTTAAACAGGGGTTAAAGATAAGGTATAGATTTGCACTGTGGTTGGGAAGATATTCCTTCAGGAAAAGATCTGTCACATTTCAGAGATTTGGAGCTAAGAGCGATATGCAGTTTTTGTTGCCTGAAGTATTTCTTATTTATAGGGTTTTCCAATTTGTTTTTCTGCCAAACAGAAATGGCAGAAAATATCAGCATGTATATATTGTACCTAGGAGACAGCATCTTCTAGGTTCTAGTAAAGCTAGGATGATTTTAGAATACCAGGGAGAGAATACCAAATACCCTGCAATTTGCAACTAGTCAATGTTGTAACTGCTGTTTCCTGAACCTTTTAGAGAGCATGAGGTAGGGACAGGGAGGACGTTTCTCAGGATTACCAAATTGGATTTCTAAATTCTAAATTACAGAATTTATTTGACAGTTAAACTCTGTTGGATTAAACTTTTCTTATTCCAGAGTATTTTGGTGAGCGATAGAGGATAACACTGTTGTTTTAGATATTATTAACTTATCCTAAAAATAAATTAGCTTTTGATAACACCCAAAGTAAATGGTTAGCTTCACATTAATGCTGACAACCATGAAAACAAAGCATTTTGGTAAATCTGAAGCAAATTAATGTAGCCTTAGAACAGAAAAAAAGCAACAACAAATGAGTGGATAACAAAAGAATAATATAAAGACAATAATTTCATGCCGATTGTGATGATTATATCACTTTTGAGTATCTTTTAATTTAATTTTTTGAAAAAGTCTGTTGTATTTTGTAAATGTCTCAATTATTATTATTATTATTATTATTTTTGGTACTGGGAATCGAACTCAGAACCTTGCACTTTCCAGGCAGGTGCTGCACCGCTGAGCTATAAACCTGGCCCAACATCTCAAATTTTTAAACAGTGAGACAAAAAAACAATAGTTTTGAACCATGCAAATTACATTATCACTTTGAGTAGAGGAGATAGTAATTTTCTAGTGAATTTGAGTTATATAAAAAATGAAATAGATGACTGTATTTCCAAATAAGTCTAAATCCAGATAACTATTCAAACCTTCTCTCGGCTTTTTAAAAAACAATTTATTAATGTATAATCTACATACCACATAATTTACCCAAAGTGTACACTTAAAGATTTTTTAGTGTATGTAGAGGCTAGCACAACAAGGCTACAATCTAATTTAAAACATTTTCATCACCCTTTCTCCCAAAAATCTTTGGCTTGATCATTCCTCTCTCCCCAACTCAGCCTTAAACAACCCCTAATTTACTTTGTCATACATTTGTCTATTTTGGAAGTTTCATAACAATGGAATCATACAATCTGTAGTCTTTTGTGATTTACTGCTTTTTCTTGGAATATGTTTTTTGAGGTTCATGTATGTCGTAGCATATACCAGTACTTTATTTCTTCTTACAGATGAATAATAACGTTTCATTTTGTACACATACTATATTTTATTTATTTATCCATTCATCAGTTGATGGCCTTTTTTTCATTTTTGACTACTATGAATAATGATGCTATAAACATTTATATACAAGCAGATTCATTATAGTTACAATGTCCAGCATTGTAAGTATTCTGCCCATGTTCTGCAGACATAGAAATCAAATACGGAGGGAACCAAACCAAAAAAGGCAAAGGAACTCTGCTTATCAAAGACTGTCAGAATATTATCTGAAGTGTAAAATGTATATTCTATGGGAATATAGGAGCCACAATAGCAAGCATCTGAAAATTCAAACTACTTGAGAGAGGTTAAATTTGTACAGTATGTAAAAGTACGATTTCCAGGCACTTTCTGTATCAGGATATTATAAATATGATACATAGATTCAATTAGGACATTTTAGAATACCTAAAACCTCTTCGGAATTCAACATTTATGTGGAATACAATCTGTAGCACACAATAGTTTACTAGTGTGGAAATAACTGACTTAATTCCAACAAAATGAATGCTTAGAATTGTGTAGAATGAATTACAGAGCTGGCGATTATTACTACATTGTTAATGATAGTTAATATAGATAATTCAGAAAAATAAAATCTGCTTTGCCAACATCAGCAACATTTCTGCAAAAATTTAACAGTATGTGATTTTCAAGGAAACGATGTGGTGGATCTCTTTCAATTTGCAAAAAGGAATTTTAAGGATAGACCCTAATTATTCAGGCTCAGCTATGATAGCAAGATTAAAATCATAATCTCCCCAAAAAGATGTCATTGACTTGTTTGTAATCTCAGTGCTCCAAATCCAGGATTATATTTCATTTCAAAGAAGACACAGGCATTCCCAAGCTACGAGGCTTAGAGGTAATGCATCGAGATTCAACAGAACTTAAGTGCTTTCCAATTCCCTTTCTCTCATGTGTCCTTTTGATTAAACCACATCTATACTCTAACCCTAGATATAAACCATATCCCTTAACTTGAAGTATCTTTTAAAAAAATTTGTTTAGGAAAGAGGTGGCTTTGGAATTGCATGAGGTCAGTTGTCTGAGAATGGAATTTTAAATATGGCAGTATAGTTCCTAGAGTACAGAGTTCAGAAGAAGGTACTATACTAAGTTGACATCTTCTTTTCCAAAGCTCTTACTCCCTTCTCTTTCATCTAGCACATCAAAAGAGATCTTGCACAGCAATCATCCCCCTGGGCCTTGGAAAACTTGGTTCACAGGGCTCCTACACACCATCATGCATAGTTGGGTGTTACATACTATAGGAAGGTGCAATGAAGACTCTAAGACTATTTGCTAATGTGCTTGGGCATCCTGGGTATGGAATTCTTCATTGCAGAATGGTTCTCTAAAGTCTTTTTTTGGAAGAAAAGAAATGAGACCTGAATTCCTTTCATGGATATAAATAACTTAGTCCTTCTAGTACCTGTATCTGTTTATCTTCTTAGTGACATAGTGTGTTAGTCATTTTCCCATTGCTGACACAAAATACAGTACCCAAAACCCATGATTTAAAGGAGGAGAAGTTTATTCTGGATCATGATTTGAGTTTCAGGCAGAAACAGCATGGCAGAAGGGCCTGGCGAAGGACAGCTGCTCAGCCCATAGCAGCCAAGAGGCAGCAAGAGAGGGAGGAGGAGCCGGGGGCAAGAATAACACTTCCAGGTCACAACCCCAGTGACCTACTTCTTCCAACCAGGTCCTACATCCTAACAGCACATTCAGCAGTAAATTCATCAGTGGCTTAATCCACTGATTATAGTGCTCCTATGATCTAGTCACCTTCCAAAAACCCCATCTCTGAACAAATGAGTCATTGGGGACATTTTAGATCTAAACCCTAACATTCTATCCCTGCTCTCCAAAAGACTCATGTCTGTTGCATTATGCAAAATGCATTTAGTGCCTCTCTAAGAGTTGCCAAAGTCTTGACAATTTCAGGACTGCTGAAATGACTCAAGGCAAACTCTTAGTTATGAGCCCCTATAAAAATAAAAAAGAATATTAAACACTTTCAGTATACACTGGTACAGGGTAAACATTCCCATTCCAAAAAGAGAAATAGGGAGCTAGAAATGAATGGGGCCAAAGTAAGAACGAAACCCAGGAGGCAAACATTAAATTCCATGTAATGTAGTTCCACGTCCAGTACCTGGGGCAATATGTGGTTAGGTGTAGGCTTCAAAGGGCTTAGGTAACCCAGCCCCTACAGCATGGCTGGTTTCATACCACATGGCCTCTCTCTTGGGCTGGATCTACTCATTGTCTATGACCTTGCTCAGCAGATAATCCATGTATCTGGCATCTCCTATTTCCTGGGATCTCCACTACACTTTTCACTTCACTTTGACAACTTCACACACTGCCCTCTCAGGGGCACACAGCCTGCCCTCCCAGGCCTTCCTCTGAAACATGGGTGGAAGCCTCCATGACCTCACAATGCTTGCATTCTTCATGCCTGAAAAACCAGTGTGATGTGTATGACGCCGATGTCTGCACCAAGGGCAGCATAAAGAAAAATTATTCAGTTCCCTATAAATTTCAAAATAAGACTCAATCTATCTATCTACCTATCTATCTATCATCTATCTATCAAATATCTATCTATATATCTGACTCCTTGATGTCCTCAGAAGCACTTAATACCTTCTTTCTATTAAACAAATGCTTGAAAGACTACAGGATGTCATTGGGTAAAATAAGCATGCAGAAGAATGTCTCTTCAAGTTTCCACAACTTTGCATGGGTAAATATGATTGACTTAGTAAAAAAATAAATACGCAAACATTTGGTTCTTTTGTTCTCCAATTTTGAAACTCAGGAGAATATGTCCAGCCAGTGGCAAGGGATACACATTGTTTTATTTTAGAGGAAATGGACCTTAGAAATTATCTGTGTACCTCTTAGATGTAAAAATTTCAAAATATACACTAAAACCAGAAGTAATAAATTATCATTGTTTTTAATTGTTTTTTTCTCCTGTAAAAGAACAGTAGAATGCTGAGGAATTATTTTTCAGTCCAATTGTCTTTCTTGTGAAATGAAAAGATACTGCCCTTAGAAACTCTGGTTTATTTATTTCCAAGAACTCCAACCTGCCAGGGTAAACCAGGTGTACATAATCACCTAATGTTTATTATGGGAAAATGTATACTATGACTTTTAGTTTTAAGTAAATACTTAGCATTGTGCATATTTTATAGTTTATTCAAGTCAGAGCTTATAAACATGTATGTATCATTGAATATTAACTAAAATTTTCAGAATAGCAAGATTCTTGTGGCTAATAATGCAAAAAGTTCTAAAACTTATCAAAATGCTCTTTATTGAAGTTTTTCTTTTGCCACCGACCTATGGGATATATTAAAAGTAGATAAATTGGCCTGTTTCCTGATAGGAAGAGTAACCAAGAAGACTATCTGCAAGAACAATGGTGTGAGGTATGTCTTATTTCAACATATATCAAAATATACTGATATATATTGCTTCTGGCAGATGAGATGTATTATTTCTTTGATAAGCATGAAGACATTTATGGAAAAACAGTGAACATAGGCTCTTGTTTCTTTATCATTTGAAAAAAATGGATTAGTTGAGTTGAAGTTCCAGAAAGTGCCCATTTCTTAGAATGAGAACCATTAAAAAATTTTCAAGTACATACAAAATGCTTGAAACATTTTTTAAAGCACCGACCTTAACACACTATATTTTAGCAAATATATAAGAGCAAGCTGGATTTAGGGGATTTAGAACAAGACTTTGAAGTATCTTAGCTCTCTTTGAGAACTAAAAGACTGTTTATAACTAGCTGTTGCTCTGTAGAAACAACACTGATGAGATGTTTTAAAATTTTCTTGTTAAATTTTTATAAGAATACTTGGGTCCGGGAAAGGAAGCATCCATATTGCAAGGTGATTTTGTGTCATTGATTTATTTAATCTCAGGAAGGGAAAACAAGATGCTTTGCTGGGAAGTTTATCAGTGGCTTGTATACATGAAGCAAATGAAAATATGTAAAGTTATGCCAACTTTGGATGGGTCTAATAATTTTTAAATCAGAGTATGAGACTAGTGAGCCAGCATTTTTAATAGATTTTTGTCTTTTTCTTTTGTTGTTAAATTAATGGAGCACAACACTCGTTCACTCAAGTTTGAGGGTAGACTGTGAAACTGCTGGACAGATCACATCCATTAATACATACTTTTGTGAAGTTTTAAAGTTATCAGAATTTATTTAGACAGATCTGACAATGAGCAAAACATTTCAGTGCTTGCTGTATTATGAAGAGTTTTTTTTTTTTCTTCTGTTTGTTTTGTTTCTCATCCACTCTTGGTTATGTGTTTTTGTAAGATTTTTTGTCAAGAGAAGGCCAGAGATGGCTGGGGTGTTGCTTGGGGTCGAGTGCTTGCCTAGCAAGCATGAGGTCTTGGATTTGATCCTCAGCAAGATAATGTGCTGTGTAATTGGGTACAAAAATCTAGTCACTGGATCTTGGTAGATTGAGATACACTTGATCTTTTGTTAGTTCTTGAATCAGCAGTTGTGCCCTCATCTAAGAGCTATAATTTGGGGTGGGGAGGCTAATTATGGCTAGCATTGATTTGTGCACACCTTGCAAAGGACCTCAGAGGTCTTTACTAGGGTGACCTTCTCATCCATCTGCAGATGATATCACTGAAGTCCTGGATGTTAGGTTATATGTCCAAATTTCCAGGGCCACATGGCCAAACCTGCTTCCAGAAAGCTGTTTCCCAGAAATCAAAGACTTGTGAAATACTTGCTGCTATGTTAGGCCTTTAGGCTTACAAAACATCATAGGAATTTGGAATTAGCATTTGCATTTAAAAATCAGGACTATTCACATAAAAATTCAAGTGTCTAAATTATCTTGAGCAAAATCTTGAAAAGCCACACTTCATGTTCTTTTCATAAAGCAACAGGTGGGAAGGAACAGTGATTGCCCATTTTTCATAGGTCATATACATTTGTTCTCCACTGACCTCATATGAACCACCTGGCCCTGTAGGACTTTGATCTTGCACCTTCTGTGCACTGGCCCCAAACAGTGAAACCGTGAGGATTGAGTCCTTATGGATAGTAGTGAACATGGCCAAACACTATTTCTTAGAATGCCTTGGTTTTATTCTTTGTACCTTTAATGTCATTTGAGAATCACCACAAAAGAATGATAAGAAAACAAAAAAAAACAAAAAAAAAAAAAAAAAGAAAGGAAAAATAAACCTACATTTCAGCTTGGAGCACTTAGTACCAGACCAAGTTAGGAAACATGGTTTGAGAATGTGGTTTTGTCAATTATATGACACATGGGTACTCAAGGAAGAAAAGCAGCAGAGGCAATGGCCTTGGTCCTTGTGCTTGCCTGAGACCAGTTTTGGATAGTTGAGGGTGATGCAACATTCTGAGTGTTTTTCTCTGGACTCCTAACTCCTCCACTGATATTCATTTACATGGTTATTAATACACGAACTTCACCCCTTATGGGATCCAGAAACACAACCCATGTTTAATACCGTAGTGTGAAAAATGCACTGTTAAATCTTGACTTACATCCAGAGAGAATGTGTTTACTTTTGATATCATTTCCAGACTACCCCTTTTGCAAGCAAATTATCAAGATATTTTAGGGCTACCTAGCCACATACATCCATGAACCTTTTTCCAAGATAGAAGTGGATTCCAAGGTGGCTATTAGTATCATAATTAAGGGTGAGCGACAGAATATTTTACTGGGGTGGGAGGTGGCAAAGGAAAGCCACATACAACTCAAGCAGAATGCCAGATAAGGTACTTGTTTTTCCCAGGCTATATAATGCTGATACTTCCATCTTGAAGACATTGAACATTTGGATTTCTTTTGAGGTTCCATTACCCATTTATCATATAGGGTAAATTTTTTTTTTATTTTAGGGAGAAAAAACAATAAAAACAATGATACAATATTCCAAAATAAAATAGTAGGAGAGGAACAATGGTTACTATATTGCTTATTGTTATTTTCAAAGTAATTGTTCAGATTACAAGCTATAGGCATGAAAAATTGATCAAATGATATAGGCACAAACTTTTCTTTTTAATGGACTTACAGAAATTAGTAGTATAGCTATCTTAACTATCTTGTATGTGTATATATGTATATACATTTTTTTATTTATTTCCTTTTCCTTTTCCCTTCCTTCTTTTCTCGTTTCCTCCATCCCAGTTTCTCTTTCCTTTTGAACAGTTTCTTCCCATTTCACAATATCTATTGTACATTTTGGATCTTATTTACTCTTTCAGCTTCTTACACTAGGGAGACAATACCGTGTTTACACATGTGAGTTTGATTTGTTTCACTTATGAGTATGGTCTCAAGTTGCATCCATTTACCTATAAAAGCCCCAAGTTTATCCCTCTTTATAGCTGAGTAGTACTCCATTGTATAAAAATACCACATCATTTTTATACATTCCTCAGTTGATGGGCATTTCGGTTGTTTCCAAGATTTAGCTATTACAAATTGTGCTGCTATAAACATGGGTGCGCATATATTGCTGTGGTATGATGTTTTTAATTCTTCTGGGAAAATACCCAGAAGAGGAATAGCTGGGTCGACTGGAACCTCTAAATCCTAGCTTTTTGAGGAATCTCCAGACTGATTTCCACAGTGGTTGTACCAGTCTACACTCCCACCAACAGTGGAAAAGATTTCCTTTTTCCCCACAGCCCCCCCAGCATTAGTTATTAGTTGACTTCTTGATGATAGCCATTCTTTCTGGGGTGAGACAGAATCTTAGTGTTGTTTTAATTTGTATTTCTTGTGTGACCAATAATGCTGAACATTTTTTCACATATATATTAGCCATTTGTATTTCTTCATCTGCGAAGTGCATATTCATCTCAGATGCCCATTTTTTTATTGGGTCTTTGAATTGGGGGAGGCTGATGTTTTTCAATTCTTTATATGTTCTAGATAGAAGTCCTTTGTCTGAGGAACTGTTGACTAAAATTTTTTCCCACTCTGTAGGTTTTCTTTTCACTCTGTTGGTGATTTCTTTCGATGTGAAAAGTTTCTTAATAAGATGAGATCCCAGCTATTGATTCTTTGAAGTACTTCCTGTGCAGTTTGGTTTTTGTTCATGAATTCTCTGATTACCCCATGTCTTCAACATTTCTACCTACTTTCTCTTCCAGTAGATTTAGTGTTTCTGTTTTAATATTTAGATCTTTGATCCATTTTGACTTTAGTTTAGTGCATGGTGATAGACATGGGTCTAATTTTAGTCTTAGGCATGTAGACAGCCAGTTTTTCCAGCACCATTTATTAAAGAGGCGCTCTTTTCTCCAGTGAATGTGCTTGACCCTTTGTCAAAGATAAGGTGGCTGAGTGTGTTTGTAGTTGTGTCTGCATCTGCTAATGTGTTCTACTGATCCATGGGTCTGTTGTTTTGCCAGTACCATGCTGATTTTATCATAGTAGCTTTGTAGTATAATTTCAAGTCAGGGATTGTGATACCTCTCCTGCCTTGCTTTTGTTGCCCAGAATTGCTTTTGATATTCTAGGTCTCTTCTGTTTCCAAATGAATTTTAGGAATGTTTTCTCTAGTTCTGTGAGGTATGTTAATGGTATTTTGATTGGGATTGCATTAAATCTGTACAACAATTATGGGATTGTGGCAATTTTCACTATGTTGGGTCTTCCTCTCCATGAGAAAGGGATATCTTTCCATTTTCTGATACCCTCTTCAATCTCTTTTTTCAGAGTGCTATAATTTTCAATATATAGATCTTTTATTTCCTTTGTTAGACTGATTCCTAAGTATTTCATGTTTGGGATGTGTTATGGTTTGTGTCTAGATGTCCCCCCAAAACCTCATGCAGTCATGGAGGCAGGATTCTAGAGTTTATGACTGATTCATAGTCTAGTGCTGGGATTATGGGCGTGAGTGCTGCACCCACCCTGGGGTGGGTAGCCTGCATGTAATATAAAGGAGGGAAAGAGGCTTGCTCTCTCTCTTGCGCTGGCACTCCTCCCTTTTGCTCTTGCTTGTTTTTGCTGCCTTCTGCCGCCATGAACTGTTGCCCTCTGCCATGTGCCACTCTGCCTTGGAGCCAGCCTAGTATGGACTGAAACCTCCACAAACTGTGAGCCAAATAAACCTTTCCTTTCTTAATTTTGGGTGTTGGGTATTTGGTCTCAGCAACAAGAGAAAAGTAACCAAGACAGGATGCTATTATGAAGGATGTGGTTTCCCTAATTTATCTCTTAGTGAGTTTGTTGTTTGTATACAGGAATTTTATTGATTTTTGAGTGTTGACTTTGCATCCAGCTACACTACTGAATTTTCTTATTAAATCTAGAAGTCTTTGGTGGAGTTTTTGGGGTCTTCTATGTAGGGTATCATGTCACCTGCAAATAATGATAGTTTAACTTCTTCCTTTCCTATCCTTATTCCTTGTATTTCTCTCTTGTCGTATTGCTCTGGTTAATGTTTCCAAAACTGTATGGAATAGGAGTGGTGGTAGTGGACATCCTTGTCTTGTTCCTGACTTTAGAGTGAAAGCTTTCAGGTTTTGTCTATTTAGTTTGATGCTGGATGTTGGTTTGTCACAGGTGGCTTTTATCAGATTGAGGTGAAGACCATCTATTCTGATTTTCTGTAGGGTTTTTATCATGAATGAATGTTGGACTTCGTCAAAAGCTTTTTCTGCATCTATTGAGATGATCATGTGATTTTATGTCTTTGGCTCTGTTGATATGGTGTATTACATTTATTGATTTGTGTATGTTGAACCATCCCTGCATTCCTGGGATGAATCCCACTTGGTCATGGTGTATAAGCTTCTTGATGATTTGCTGCATTCTGTTTGCTAGTATCTTATTGAAGATTTTTGCATCTATGTTCATTAGGTAGATTAGCCTATAGTTCTCTTTTTTGGTTGGGTCTTTCTCTGGTTTTGGTATCAGGGTGATATTTGAATCTAGGAATAAGTTAGAGGGAATTGCTTCCCTTTCAATTTCATTAAAGCATTTGAGGAGTATTGGCATTAAATCTTCCCTGAATTTCTTATAGAATTCAGCAGTGAATCCATCTGAATCTGGGCTTTACTATGCTGGTAAGTTTTTATTTATATTTTCAATCTCATTAACTGATATTGGGTTATTCAGAATTTTTATATCTTCTTGATTCAGCTTTGGTAATTCATATGTATCTAGGAATCTATTTCTTCTGTATTTTCCATCCAATGAGAGTAAAGAGTTTCAAAGTAAGTATTGATGATCTTCTGAATTTCCACAGGACCTGTAATGATTTCACCCTGTTTATTCCTCAAGTCATGAATTTGTGTCTATTCCTTTCTTTTTTTGATTAGGTTGGCTAAAGGTTTATCAATTTTATTGATTCTTTCAAAGAATCAACTCTTTGATTCATTAATTCTTTGTACTATTTTCTTTGTCTCCACTGTATTAATTTACACTCTGATCTTTATAATTTCCTCCCTTGTATGGGGTTTGGGCTTGTCTCGCTCTTCTTTTCTAGAAGGTTGAGGTGCAACGGTAGGTTGTTTATTTGTGCTCGTTCTGTTTTCCTGATGTGAGAATTCACCACTATAAATTTCCCTCTTAGGACTACTTTCATTGCATCCCACAAGTTCCGGTATGTTGTAACTGCTTTCTCATTTAGTTGTAGATATTTCTTCTTTAATTTCTTCTTTAATTTCATCTGTGACTCATTGGTTGTTTAGGAGGGTCTTATTTAATTTCCAGTGTTTATGGAGTTTTTTCAGTTTCTTTTGCCATTAATTTCCAATTTCATTGCACTCTGGTCTGATAATATGCATGGGATAATTTCAGTTCCTCTGTATTTAGTTAAGCATGTTCTGTGGGCTAGTATGTGGTCTATTTTAGAGAGTGTCCCATGTGCAGCTGAGAAGCATGTGTATTCTGATGATGTTGGATGGAACACTCTGAAAACATCTACTAAGTCCATTTGTTCACAGCTTTGGTTCAGTTCTGATATTTCTTTGCTTGGTTTTGTCTAGTTGATGTATCTCTTTGTGACCATGGGGTATTAAGGTCTCCTGTTACAATTGTGTTATTGCTTATTTTGTTTTTCATGTCTATGAATAATTGTCTTATGTAGTTGGGTGCTCCTATATTTGGTGCATACATATTTATGTTGGTTATGTCTTCCTCTTGAAGATTTCCCATAACAAGTATGTAGTAACCTTCTTTGTCACTTTTGGTCATTCATGCTTTGAAGTTCACATCTTATTCAAAGAGGATAGCTACTCCTGCTTTTTTCTGGGTCCGTGTTACATGGAAGGTTTTTTCCATCCTTTGATTTTCAGTCTATGAATTTCATTTTCTTATATAGATCATATTGTTAAATCTTTTTTCTTGATCCATTCTGCCAGGCTGTTTCTTTTGGTTGGTGAATTGAGGCCATTTACATTGAGGGTTATGACTGATATGTATTGGCTTATCTTTGTCAGGATATTTTCCTGCTGTTGGTTCCCTGCTTTTCCTCTCTGTTTAATTGCTTGCCCTGTCTGGTGATTTCTTCCCATTGTTGTTCTTGGAATTGTGGTCATTTTTATCTCTGTCTAGAATATCTTTCAGTACTCTTTGCAGGGTAGGTTGGTGGTCATGAATTTGTTCAAGTTGTGCTTTGTCATGGAAGTATCTTATTTCTCCATTAATTTTGAAAGATAGTTTTGCAGGATACTTCAATCTGGGTTGGAAGTTGTTTTCTTTCATGACTTGAAATACTTCATTCCAAGCTCTTCTTGATTTGGGGTTTATGTTGAGAAGTCTACCATGATTCTGATGTGCTTTCCTTTATAGGTGGTCTGTTTCTTTTCTCTAACAGCTTTTAATATTCTGTTCTTGTGCTAAATTTCTGGGATCTTGATTATTATATGTCTTGGTGTAGGTTTATTTTATTCATGGCTGTTTGGAGTTCTATATGCTTCATTTGTTTGTATGTGGAATTCTTTATCCACCCTTGGAAAGTTTTCTGCCATTATTTCTGTGAGGAGATATTTTATGGCATTTGCGCTGTCTCCAGCTTTCAAATTGACCCCAATCAATCTTATATTATTTTTCTTTACATAATATTGTAGCTGTTGGATTGATTTTTCATGGTCTCTTGCTATTTTTAAGATATCTTCCTTTTCGTGATCCCTAGCTGCAATTCTGTCTTCAAAATCTTATATTCTATTCTCTGCTTCATTCAATCTGTTGCATATACTTTCAATGGGGGTTTTAATCTCTTGGATTTCTGTTTGGATCTGTTTCATGGATTCCATTTCTTTCCTATGTTGGGCATTTTTTGTTTCCATCATTTTTCTAAGCTCATCTATTCTTTTATCTCTTTCTTCTCTAATAGCTTTTATTTTAAGCATAATTTCTTTTTGTACATGAGAGATTATTTTCTCTGTAGTGTTTTCCACTTGTTTTTTTACTTGTGTTGCTATCATTTCAGAAAGTTCTAGCATTTGACTTCCACTTTCATGTATCTCATTTTGTGCCACACTTGTCCTGGGTGGGCTGGGGTTCTGGGGTTGCACTTTGCTTCTGCATCTTGTAATTTTCTATTTTCTCTTTTTTATTTTATTTTGTTTTCTATATAGATGCTTGTTGATTTCTTATGATAGGTAGCTTTATCTCTAGTATTGAGGATTCCCTAGGAGATGTCTGCTTCGGGGTTGTCCTCCAGATGTAGGTGGTTCTTTATATCTATCCCAAGAACCTACCTTCCCAATTTTTAAAGGATGCAAAGTTACTATTTGGCTCAGCATCCAATCCTTTGGTACTGGGCTGTGGTGGTGATTATGACCCCATACTATCACAGCATTATCACACAGGGGAGAAAAATTAATTATAACATGTATGAGATCCTGGCTAAAGTAGTACAGTTAGTTATAACAAGTTTCAAGTACAGCTTAACTACTGACAAACTATGGGAACTATTATCCTGTTACCTCCAACCACAGGAGCTAACTCTAAATTTATATAACAAAATCAAACATATACTATGTACTTGTATGCAGTGATTTTCCCCTTAGTGGAGTGGTTTTACCCTTTTGCAGGGGATGGGGGGTTAAGCTGGGTAGGGGACAGGCTAAAGTGATGAATGGGGTCAAATATAGTAGAGTCAAGGCTGGAGGTCAAAGGATGATCACCTGTGTTTTGGGAAACTGGAGGACACAGGAGGGAAAGAATGAAAAAGAATGCGAAGGAGTAATCAGAAAGGGAAGAGACAGTGATTGGTCACTTGAAAGTTTAAATTCAAAAAGTAGTTGAGGAAGAACAGAAAGAGGTTCAATAGAAGAAAATGAAAAAGAAAGGGAAGAAACCTAAATAGTGAAAAAAGGAAGGAAGAAGGAGAAGGAGAATGGAAAAGAAAAGAAGACGAGAAAGAAAAAACAGTAGACCTGAGACAGAAAGGAAAAAAGAAAAAAGAAAAAAAAAAACCCACGAAATACAAGACAAAACAAGATGACTTCCAACCAGACAGGAAAGGTGTAGCCAATCAGACAAAAAAGGGAAAATTAAAGTAGTAAAATACCTCTAGTGTTTACAGTTCTGTGATAGTGTCCATGTCAAATCCCAGAAATATGCTGTGTACTCCAACTCAGTTTGCCATGGGAATTGTGCTGGGTGTGGAGCTGATCTTGGCCTCTGGATGTGGGGGCTGGGACTGGTCTTCTGTTGGTGGAGTTCTCCAGAGTCCAGCTGTTGGCTCCTCACTGCAGCTTCAGACACTTCCAGGTTGCTGCTCTCTCTGATTACTCTGCGTGCCTGGGACCTGCTGTCTTGGGTCTTGGGGTTTCTGTTAGGTCCACCCGCCAAAGGCGTGTGTGCACCCATGGGCCTGGGCCGACCTGTCCTGGGTGTCAGGGTTTAGGGTAAGATTTGTATATGCGCTGTGGTTGAAAATTCTAATGTACTTTTAGTCATTTTTGTAGAATAATTTTAACACCTTGGCTCTGAAAGAGCATATATGTTGCATACCTCAGTTTCATCTTTATAGCTGCAGTCTTTTACCAGGACAATTTTTTTTTTTATGTGGGTACCAGGGGTTGAACTCAGGACCTTGCCCTTGCCAGCAGGTGCTTGTGCTGCTGAGCAATATCACCGGCCCTTTTTTTCCTTTATGTGGGTACCAGGAGTCAAACTCAGGACCTTGCGCTTGCCAGGCAGGCGCTTGCACCACTGAGCCATCTCACTGGCCCTCCAGGACCAATTTTATGTGCAGGAAAACATTAAACAGAAGTGTTCGGAAACACACGTGTGAAGTCATTTCTCCTAATATACATATGTTTTGTTAATTTTAGTTCACATAATTTTACCAAGCTACTTCTAGCACCATTTTCAGATTAACCTCAGTAGAGGAGTCCTCTCCAGTCTTACACAACTGTTTACATAGGCTGTTGATCAATTTTATTTGGATTTTAAAATGCTGTCGTGGACATTACATCTAAAGAGAATATTTAAAGCATAGCACTTTCAATGTACTTTTTTCTTGGTTTTCATCCTAATTTAATAATTAAGATATGAAAGACTAATTCCTAAACAGTCTTTGGCTTAAAAACACATAGCATTTTTTTTTTTTTGGCACAATGTTTGACTACAGTTGTCAGCCAGTGTTTGTGCCTTGCACGTCATCTGAGAATACTTTCAAATAAAAAATGTGCAGAGTTGCATTTTTTTTTTTTGCTGTAGAGATAGCCTCGATTATGTGTCCATGCTTATGCTAAACAAATTATATAAAGAGATGTAATGCTACTTAAATTTTAAACAAGCTAAGGGTCTCAAAAATAACATCATTATATCTGATCATTCTTTACATTAAAAGGTTTCCCCCAGTATTTTGCAGTATTCACTAGTTGGACATCTAAAATGTCAATAATTAACCAGGACCCTGAAAAGGTTCCCAAAGGGAAGAGAATACAGACAGTAAAGAATAGCAACGAAATACATTTTAATCTTTAAAATGGATTTTTTATTTTTTTATTTTTATTTTTATTTTTTTTTAATATGTGGGTACCGGGAGTCGAACTCAGGACCTTGCGCTTGCCAGGCAGGTGCTTATGCTGCTGAGCTATATCACCGGCCCTAAAATGGATTTTTTAAAAGTTTCTGATTTTTTAAAAGTATTCCTCTGCAAATCACTGAAATTTTTAAGTGTTAAAATCTCCAACTATGAGCATCGTGCTGATTTGAATTGTGTCCCTTTAAAAATCCATGTTTATCAAGGACCTGTGAATATGACCTTATTGTAAAATAGAGTCTTTAAGGTGTAATCAAGTAAAACAAAGTCATAGTGGATTAGGGGGACCCTCACCAACTATACTGGTGAGATTTGGGTACAGACACAAGTATATTAGTGAGATTTGGATACAGACACAGAGGAAATAAGGTCACATGAGGATGGAGACAGAGATTAGGCTTGGGAAGTCACAAGCCACCCACAGAATAAAGGACTGAAGGCAACCACCAGAAGCTGGGACAGGTAAGGAAGGACCCTTCCTTAGGGCGTTTGAGAGTATCACCTTGCCCACACCTTCATTTCAGACTTCTAGTCTCCAAAACTGCATGACAACACATTTCTGATGTCTTACTTACCAAAAAATAAAAAAATAAAAATAAAAAAGAGGATAACTATTTTTGACAGATTTAGTTTTAAATTTTTTTTATTGTAAAAAGTTATTTATTTATTGTTTTTGCAGAGCTAGGCAGCCCTTAAACTTTTTAAAGAGCAAATATACCCTGCTACTTTCCTGAAAAACAATCAAGAAGTCCATGTTTTAGCTAGTGTTGCCTTACTGCTTGTATCTATGAGTGGATAACAGCATCAAGATTTTGAGCAAGATAGTAAATGTCTGCTCTTCCACTTATAGGTCAAATTGAAATAAAATAATACAACGAAAGAAACCCTCACCTAAAAGTCTATCTTAATCATTACGTATCAATCGTCAGTCGATATTGTGCTGAGTACTGGATTGTGTGCTGCACCTTCTGAGGATTCAAAGGTAGGATGAAAGCCGCCCTGGTCTCAGGTTGCTCTCTGCACATTGCGGGGAAACGACCTAACCAGCGATACGCTAAAATAGGCCAGTAACGCCACTGGTGCTAACAGGTGCTAACGCTTCCCAGTGACTGCTTCCTTACTGTCTAATTTTTCTCTCCCTGCTCCTTGCCCGTCCTAATGGACCTGAGATGGGGCCGACCAAAACTACTGGGAAGGGGGAGGCGGTCTTGGTCAGGTTGCAGCAAGAAAGGAGGAGTTGGCCGCTTCCATCCTGGGAGGGTGACAGACAGGAGGAGCTGATAAAGCATGTGAGGGGATAGGACACGGTCTTTCCCCACCGTTTCTCCCAGGGTAGAAATCTCAGATCCCAGGTCTAATCCCGTGTCAGGAGGAAGAAGTTAAGAAGTGAGGGGTGCGAGTTTAGGCCGGGGAAAGACTCCCCGGAGGAGCGCCCGGGCTCCTTGGCATCTGGCACCGGGCATCTTCTCTGGGCGCAGGCCCCCGGGGTGGGAGGGCGCAGCACAGGTGGGCTTTTTGAGGAGCCCGAGCCTGGAGGACCGCGCGCTTCCACTCAGCCTGATTCAACAGGGAGTGGGAGCGTGGTGAGGGGACAAGGTACCGGGGGAAGCACTGAGCCATGGAGCACATGCCTTCCCGCCAAATTCAAACCAAACACCAGCAAGCAGTTCACACTGCGTCTCTGGAGGAGAAGAGGAAGGGGTGAAAGTGGGTAGAGGACACCAAAACAACTAGCAGTCCCGAATATTTACCCAAGTAGAAGAGAGGGAGAGGTTATGAAATGTCAATAGCTCCAAAGAAGCTGCCTGTCCTTCACAAGTGCTGTTGAAGTAGCCTGGAGGACAAAGACTGGGAGGAGCTTGCCTTCCAGGTTTCCACTTCCAGCTTCCAGTGTCCCTGTATGCATAGTTAAATTTCTGCATAAACAGAGTAGACTAAATCTAGGAGTGAAGTGCACCTGAAATTAAGATTGTGTCTTTCCTGAGAGTAAATCTATATATCTTTATCTGTACCCGTATCTATAGCTATAACTATCTCTACTACCCAATTTCTTGGCGTTTAGCATATTATTTCAAACATGCAACTTTGCCTAATAAAGGTCAAACTATCACTTCTCCTTGCCTTTACTTAGCTCTTTTGATGGTTGGATGGTCCCCTTTCAGAAAATCAAGAGCCGGTGATATAGCTCAGAGGCATAAGCGCCTGCCTGGCAAGCGTGAGTTCCTGAGTTTGACTCTTGGTACCCGCATAAAAAAAAAAAAAAATCAAGAGTATAATTGTTCTTTAGTACAACTGATCTCTACTAGAGGACATATCCTCAAGGGAATATTCTAGAGGACTGGTTTGGCTGGACAGAATTAAGGCTGGATTCCTCAAAGGCAGGGAAAGGATTTTTGGTGACCAGGTAAGCAGGTTACCAAAAAAGTAGACAAGGAAGAAAAAAAAAATAGTAGGTAATCTGCAAGTCTGATGAGGAGTGGTTTTAATTTCATTGCACATGTAATTTTTGTGATGTTTGAAAGATGCAACTATATTTAGCATTTAACCTTATTTTATTTTAAATTACATATAGAAATATCTTAATATTTTTAGTGCTTATGCCATCTTAAAGTATTACTTGACCCTTTGCAAAATAACATAATTTTAAAAAATAACAATAAGATGAGGATAATTTCTCATCTACTTTTAAGAGGGAATTCTTTATTAGGTAAAATGAGAATGAAAATATTAAATTTTGTTTATCTTTAGAGAAAGAAAATAGGACTCACTCTACTGCAGCCTTCTCCATTGATCTTTTTATCTTCATTTGTTGTGAGGGTGCAATTAAAATCAGATTAGGATATGCGGTTGAGTTTCCAAAGAGACCTATACCTGGGGGGACCTGGGTTTGTTTTGGCAGTATGTGTATGTGCTTGTATGTTTGTGTTCACATGTATGTGCATGAGGGGGGGCAAGGAGAGGAAGATGAGATCTATCTCTTCTGAATAAGGTAGCCCGGTTCAAAAGGAAGGAGTGAGATCTGAGCCACACTACATTTGAGTAATGAAGCAGGATTGTGGGAACTACTAGGCTTCTAAAACCCCCATCTGCAGCCATAGGTGTGAAATCAACACAAAGGGCACAGATAGGCCCCAGATCTGGACTGTGACCAGGGAGTTGATAAGTCACATTTCTTTCTTTCAGAAGACTGTGAAAGTTGTCTAAATCAAAATGGAGTTGCTCCTGTCACCCTAGCAATAACAACAACAGCAACGAAAAGTAATAAAGCTGAGAGGTGATGAAGGAAGTGTTCTTACACATGATTACCTGGTAAAAACTATCACAGATGACTTTGCCGGAGCTGTAGGCATGCAAATAATGTTCCCACAATCCTTTACAAAAAGTCTTGCTGTAAGGACATCTGTCCAGCGATTGTTCAACCCCAGACTGACTGTTATTCTAAAAGATAACAATAAGAGAAGGATAATTTCTCACCTGCTTTTAAGAGGGAATTCTTTTTTATTAGGTAAAATGAGAATGAAAATATTAAATTTTGCACTCTTGTTAATCACTGTGGACAACAATTACAGTTCGAAATTATATTGAAATGATGAAACCCTCTTCATTTTTTTCTCTGAAAACTTCCCCTTGCCTCAATCTCTTTGAATATACCTGTAGTTGCTGTTCTCATTGCAGTGCCCTGCTATTCCCAAAGAAATATCATTGTTCTTTGGAGACTCTCTGATGTTTTTTTAAATTTAAGTTGACAAATCAATTCTTATTTTTTCCACCCAACAGGGGTCAGCAACACGCAAGGACTTGTCTCAACTTTCTCTTTCTTTAAAACTTCATATAATATTATAATAAATATTATGTAGCCATATATAATATAATTATAATATGCATTTATATTTGTACACAATATTTATGTTGCATATTATATGAATATATATTACACATATTATATATAATTTTTCAATAAGACAAAAATGTGTGTGTTCATGTTAGGGTGTGTATATATGATCATAAACTCTCTTCCTTACTCAAGTACATTGGCATTCCAGTGCCTAGCAGAGTGCTTTGCACAGAGTAGAGTTCATTTAATCCTTTTTTAGTCCTGAGATATCTGGAAATTATCTGTGAACTTTTGCTACTCTGACTCTTTTAAATGATATAGACTTTAAAAATGTGCCAAGTTAATTCAGAACACCCAGTGGAGTAGTAATTGGTATTGCTCATAAATAGCAGTAGATGACAGGTAAGTGCTCGCCATGCAGAACATGCCAAGCACGGTGCTGGCATGATCTCGCTTGATTTAACTGGGCTGATACTATCAGCATGTCCTGAACTTTTCCATGTTACTAGGCACTGTGTGAGCATAATGCTGAGGCACTGTAATATGTACTATTTGATTTATTTTTCTAACAACCTTACAAAATACGAGGTATTATCAGTTCTACTTTAAAAATGAGAAAACTAAAGCTTTATGAGGTTAAATAATTAAAGTTATACTGCTGGAAGTGGTGGCACTGGGATAGGCAGGTTGATCTTAACTACCTTATTATCCCTATTTTACAGAGAAGTTAAGTGTTTTCAGAGGTAAATTGAACCATATTACTCTTCTAGTGAATCAATACCCTCTAGTGAATCCATGTTCTTTGTTTTCATGCATAAGAGCCTCTGTGTTCTAGTTCCCTGCTACTTTGATGTTACTTCCTGTCACTTCTTGGCTGTCTACCACTCATGGCTTTCTTTTTGCTGACCTGTTACTACTCCATACAAGGCTTTCCTATCTCAGGGCCTTTACAGGGGCTGTTTCTCTGTTGGGAATACTTTTCTTCCAGATGTCCACATGGCCCACTCTCTGGCCTCCTCAGAACTGGTCAAACATCACATCAGGTGACTCCTTATAGTTCTGTTTTATCTCGCCACCAGCCTTCCTCCTCCCAATCTGCCTATCTTTGCATTGCTTCTCTCCTTCCCTCATCCTTTATATTCTTTCTTGAAGGTTCACTTATATTTTTTATTTAAAATATTTTTATTAGCACATGTTTGCAGTACATAACAGTTGCATTCATCTCAGGGAATTGGTACATATCCATAACACATCTTAATTCTTTCCCCTTCCCCTTCCCCTGCCCTCTCTCCTGCCTCCCTATTAATGTCCAAAATATAAAAAAGACAGGTATTTTTATTTATTTATTTAAATCACAGCACCAGCATTAAAAAAAAAACCCAAAAAACAAAAACAAAAACAAAAAACCATGGCATAAAAATGGGCCCTCTGTAAGTATTTTAATGAATGACAAGGTTTAGGAAACTCACCCAAGGTCACACAGTTAGTAATAGGTAAAGTGAGCTTCATAACAAATCCAGTTTTGAGTTTGTCCACATATCAAATGCATAAACTGTCTTCCTGGGCTCTTCTCTTAAGTCCCTCGGTCTTTAATTATAACAGACCAAGTGAACATGAATAAACAAACCAAACAGGAAAAAGGCAGCATTTGTTACTGTCTCTTAAAGTGGGATACTTTAAAGTGAGATCAAATCAGAGGCCAGGTCAGGGAAAGGGGACACTGGTCTTTAACAGAAAGGGAGTTGACAAGTGATGAAGTCAGGAATGTGCTGATGTTTCTGGGCTGCACGAAGGGGCAAAGTGTGGGAAGGTCCTGGGTGAAGTTGGTGTTGGGTTAATTAATTAGGGTGGGATGCCTGCATGTTAAGGGGAGGAAGGAACCAAGGGGATTGATTTGGAGTGGACTGGAGTCTCAAGTAGCAGTTACAAAGGGTCCTGGAGGCACAGGAAGGATAGAAGTGTTGGGTACAGCTCAGTTTGGCCAGTGGCCAAAAAAACATGTCAGATATTAGTGAAAACAGGCCACAGCTGCTGCACTTTACAAGCTAAATGGCAGGCCTTCCCCCAGCCCTGCCAGCCCACCCTGTCTCCTGTCCTGGAATAGTTCCTTTCTCCCTCCACAGCCAGTCATTACTCAGCTCTCACTCGAGGGCATACGAGAAGGTGAATGATGCTTAGGCCCCATTGCTAATGGAAAAGGGTTTGGAACACTAAAGAAGACTTGATTCCTCTTATAATTGAGAATTTAATGTTCCTGGTCTGAAGCCCTGTCCCTTTTGTTCCCAGGATAGTTTTCAAGATTGTGGTCTCTTTGATTTCTAAATTGATAATTTCTACTACTCCTAGAATGTGTATTGTTTTACTCATTCTTCAAAATATATTTGTACATTTCTCCTTCCCAGAAAAATATTCTAGTTAACTCAGTAAAATATATGTGGGTATACACATATGTGTATATTTATATGTATACACATATATGTAGATAGACATATATATGTATAAATATAGACATACTACACTGGAGAGTTTAAGTGTAGAAAGAACAAAGCAGTAACATGGATTGTTACTGAATAATAAAGTTTGGTTGAACTACTTGGTAGCATCTTTCTCCTCCAACCCCCAGCCCCTGAGTATGTCCCCTATCCTTAACCCACAAATCCCAGGCAGCAGTTAAGTGTGTGAATTCTGGAAGCACTGAGCTGGATTAAAATCTACCACCTCTGCTACTGCTGTGTGACAGTGTTCAAATTATTTAGTCTTTATGCTCCTGAATTTTTCTCAACTGTAAAATAAGGCTTCAAATATTTCTTAACTAAAAGGCCTTTTGTAAAGTTAATTGACTATATATACATAGTTAGCACTAAATGTTAAATAGTACTATTATTTACAGGCACTATAAATTCCTAAGTGATTTTTGTGTATATTTGGAGCCTTACCTGCTTCTATGTTGGCAGCTGGTTAAATTTTGAATCCAAAGAGAATAGGAAACAGATTTCTTGAAACTACTTTATATAGAGCACTTAACAAAAGAATCTATAGAGATCATGTTGAGGAAAAGAAAATATTGTTTTAGCCAGTTGATGTTTCTTGCTCTTTATGAAAGATATAAATATATATGACATACAGAAAAGTTTTACTTAAGGAAATAAAAGTCAATATAGATTAAGAAGATGTTCAACATTTAGAAAGTGAATTCTATTAATTTTTCTTATTATCAGCTTTCCTTTATAATCCTGTTTAAATGTTGAGCAAAATTTACTTTTTGAATGGCACTCATCTCATCTCATCTACATGCTGAGATGGAATAGGTCCATAGGTTATAGACCTAAGTCATTGTCTTCTTGAAATTTCTTCTGACATGAAGTGATACCTAGCTAATGAGGGTATTAGAGTTTGGACAAAGATTTTAGAAAACTGAAAGCAAACTAAGTCCTATATAAGTTATTGATGAATAAATTTACCTCAAATTGCTAATTTGGGGAACTTTATTGTTTAATCAGTTGTCTGGTGGTCACTTGCCTATTTAAACTAAAATTATTACTGGTTCTTTCTTTTCGAATGTCATACTGGGGATTGAACCCAGGGCCTCCTGCACACTACACACATGCCCTACCACAAAGCTACATACTCAGCCTCACACTGATTCTTAAAATAAGATGCTGGACACTGATAAAGGGGACTCAATATAGGTAATGTCTACGGTAAAGCTAAAATATCAATATAAGTATATGACTAGGGGAATGATGAAGACAGAGGGGCTAATTCTCCTGGAAGTGCGGGCTGTGAATAGTCTTGAGGGATGAACAGAAGTAATATAACCTCAACTAAAGGAGCGGCCAGAGAGTCCTCAGTGTTTTGGGTCCATGCATATAGGTGATTGAAGCAAGGGCAAATGTGGCATGGTGGAGAATGGCTTTGCATGTGGCTGGAAAAAGGATAAAACCTAAAACAAGGTAATATCAGTGGGAATGGACAGGAGAGGGTTTATTTCATAAATATTTAGAAGCATGTTGCACAAAGGCATGGTGACTAATGGCAGCAGAGATTTAGGGAGCAAAGAATTGGAGATGATGTGGCATGGGTTTATGATGTCAACTGAGATGGGGAATAACACTGTTCTAATTTTGTTTTGTGCTTTGCTTTTCTTTGACAAAGATGGAGGTATTATTGATTCAGACTGAGATATTTTGATATCTCTTTAAATATTTTGTCACCAAGCAGTCAAAACTCCTTTTGCCCTATCATTTCTGGTGTTCAGCTAGCTGCAGCATCCTCTAATTTAATTTGAACTATGCCATATGTCTCCTGGTTTCTCTTACTCATTTTTCTCTCTCACACAGAACATCACTTACTTTCTTTAGACTTCTCAGTTTTTACCTCTAGTGAAAAGCAATACAATTGACTAGTGCCAACTAAAATGAAAAATCTCTTCCTGTGATTCAATGAGGACACACATCTAGATAATGTAATACATTCCTCTGGGTACAGTGTTCCAGGTGACTGTCTGGGGCCTTGCAAACTTCCAGATCCCTAACTAGGCAAGAGAATTAGCAAGGAAAGTAAACAGTTCATTTTTGCACACCAGGAAACTTCTCTTGTGTCACAGATATATTCCCATTCCTGAGAGTTAGGTACAAGTCAATAAAGATTTACTAAACAGTTGGAAATACAGCTAAGTAAGAGCTAAGACTTTAAAAAATCACTCAAGAATATGCATGTTGTAAACCATTTGGCAAAGAACTCCAGCACTTTTCTTTTTGCTGAATTTCTTAATACACTTTCTTTAAATATCAGCTTTGTCAGACAAATGAAGATCCTCTATCAATGGATACTCAGGAAGTTGGGCTATGTTCACAGTTTTCTTCTTAAACTCAGAGACTCAATTCATACTACTGATGGGTGAGCTGTATTTTTCTCTTTAAAATAATTTTTAACTTATACGATGTAAATGACATGTATTAAAAGCATATTTCAAGAATTTTTGAAACAAATGAAGGCAAATACTGTATTCTTTTGGATTGTCAATGTGTATTTAGATGCCAGAGTAAGAATATTTTACACTACAAATAATTTTAATTTATATTTAATTTTAGAGAATAGTTACCTACCTTGTTGATCCAAGATATCAATGAATTTTTAAAAATTTCTATTAACTTTTTACTTTTGGTGTTATAATGTATTTGTATGGTTTTTCAGAGTGAGGGTAGAAAATGAAACTCAATTTTGCTCCTTGAATGTAGCTCTTGTAAAATGAAGATGGAGTTGAGAAGATTTAATTTGCTATGACATACAAACTGAAATAAAGTTGCAAATAATATGTGTATTTAGATTTATTTATGTTAATTCCTCCAAATATTAAGTATAATTGAAGAATAGATTTAAATTTTAGGAATTGTGTATTTTCCAATGTTAGAATGCCTTTACTGGAGAGAAAGAAACATAGCATACAATAACTTGATAATATGCTTTCTTAATAAGAATTTAAGTCTGTTTATTCAAAATCACCAATGCTTTAAATATGTGTTTAAGAATATTTTTTCTTTTACAGCTTCCAAAAGAAAAATTGAGCCAGCACATTTGCCTAGCTTAGATGGTAAGATTTCTTCTTTATCATAATCAGTTATCTTTTTTAAAATGTTCAATCTGAGAATTTAAAAACTGTCAGGGAAAACATACAATTGTTTTACTACAAAAGACTTATGA
Source organism: Erethizon dorsatum (assembly GCA_028451465.1). Taxonomy (NCBI): domain Eukaryota; kingdom Metazoa; phylum Chordata; class Mammalia; order Rodentia; family Erethizontidae; genus Erethizon; species Erethizon dorsatum. The sequence continues at coordinate 139,632,056 of CM051823.1, read as the reverse complement.
AGATTTAAAAAAAAAGTTTTAGCATTTGGAGAGTCAATTTAAAATTAAATCGCAAAAGCTCTCATGGCAGAATTCTTGTTAGTTTTGAATAATTTAATTTTCAATTCTTTTAAATTGGAAATGTTAGTCCAGACCATAATGATAGTAAAGTTAGGTATTTAATATTGATTAAAAACTGTCATTATTTTTAACTGATTATTTTACTTTCATTTTTTTTCCCTCAGTTGAAGCAATTATACAGAATCAATCCTAAACAAAATTCCACACCGGAATTTTCCCTTACAAGCTCACTCTTCTTGTTTTACCAGGGCCTAATATCTCACGCAGCTCCTGAAGAAAATTATCCTCTCTGCTGCAAGGCCTTCTGCCTATGACCTGGAGTTTTCTTTATTTTGTCCATTCAAGTTTTTGTTGTCTTTCCTCTTGGTTTTGAAATCTGTTCCTAGATTATTGCTAAAATCTTAGTGGCCAATATACCTTAATAAGTTCTCCTTTCTGGGTAACATCTTTCTTCACTGCCAGGTCAAAGAAATTCTACAGGAAGTATCAGAGATGCTTTTTAAAGGGAAGCCCTTTCACTATTTCCCTAAATCATACCCTTAAGGCTCTGCTTGTCTGGTTTGGTGTTAGAGATCTATAACAATCCCACAGTGCATTCCACGGGTCATAGCTTTAAGCCACACGAGGAATGCTGACCTTCTGGGCATTGTCATACTCTAGGGCAGTTCTTATTGTGGTGATGACCTGTCCAACCCCTTAGAGACATTTGACCATGACTGGAGATAACTTTTGGTTGGGGAGATGATACTGGCATCTAGTGGATCCAGGCCAGTGATGTTCTCAACATCTTACAATACAAAGAGTAACCTCTACAACAGGGGTTACTAGGCCCTAAATTGGAATAGCAGTAAGTTTGAGAAACCCTATTCTGGGGCAGTATCAGTCTAGGATGCAGGTAATTAATCTTGTTAAAAAGCTTTTTCCTTTAAACCTGGAGTAGGAGGTGAAGTGTATTTTTACTTTTTAACAAGAACAGTACAAATATTTATGAAATGACCTATTTTATTTGATTTGTTGGAGATAAAAATTGAAACATATACTTTCAAATTTGGGCTTAAATTAAGGAATCTCTAATAAATAAAATAGGGGACTGCAGTTTTGTCTTGAACATTAATCTTACAGTTTTAGAAATAGTATGTTTTGTGCTTTTAAAGTGATACTTTCTGAGATTATTTTTATTTTCTCTAACTTGAAACAAATGGCAATTTTCTTGGATTTGTGTGAATGTTCAATGCATGTTAATGTTTATCCTATTTTCCTCCATATCTTCCAGTTACAATTTTCTATGTTTAAGTGCCTCAAAGTCTCCCGTAGCTGGTGTCATTCATAATTTATTTATTAAATAAATCAATGTTAATTGATTGATCTAGACATTGTTCTATTGGTAGCGCTGCAGTAATGGATAAGATACACAGCGATCCCTGCAGGCATGAAGTGTATATTTCAGTGAAGTGAGAGAGACACTACACAAAAATACACCAGAAAATTGCAAAGGCAGGAGAGCTTTGGAAACAAGTAAGCAGAGAAGGGGAGTGAGTGTTTGGGTGAGAGCTGGGGGTCTGAAATTTTAAAATAGGTTGACAGATAAAGACTCATTGCAAAGGTGATAGTTGAGTAAACACATTAAGATAAGGGCGTGACCATGTGGATATTGGAGAGAACATTTCAGGAGGAGGAAACTACAAGTGCAAAGGTCCTGAGGCTGGGATGTACTTGGTATATTTGAGAGCAGTCCATGTGGCTGGGAGAGACTGAGCTAGAAATGAAGAGAGGGCAGTGGAGTCAGAAAGGCGATGAATGAAAAGATGCATCAGATTTTACAAAGCTGTTGGAAGGACTGGCTTTTATTCTGAGTAGGAGAACTGTTTGAGAGTTTTGGGCAGAAGCATGGCAGGATATGACTTGTGTTTTAAAATGATGACTTTTGGTTACTACCTGAAATGTCGATGAGGGTAAGGGTAGGAAGAGGGAGACCCACTAGAAACATACAGATGGGGTCTGCTCCCATGTGTCCGCCATGAGAAGTGGCCAGATCTATTGATAGATTGGACTATAGAAAAGGGAGAAGCTGAGAATTTTAGCTGGAGCAGCTAGAGGACTACTGTGTGGGTTGTTTTGCTGTTTACCATATACTTTAGTTTCCCTTAATGTAGGGACCCTTCCTGTGAAAGGATAGTACACTCTTGCCCTATTAAAAATGGGATGCCAGGCAACTTCTTCACCAATGAAAATGGGCAGAAACTTTAATTGGCAGTACTTGACTAGTTCTGTCTTTTCCTTCTGCCACAGACCCAGTGATGTTTCAGATAAAGGCTGCTCTGTCAGTCCGGCTCCTGGAGCAAAGCTGAGGGGGATGATAAATGCAGGAGACCTGACACAGCTATATGGTAAAAAATAAACTTTCCTTATTGGAAGCTGGTACGACGTTTGGCTTGCTTATTACCGCTTCAAAATCTGGCTTAGCCCGACTAATGCTGATGTGTTTGGCAATAACTGAGATGAAGATGTCCGTTAGAAGGGCAGTTTGGGATGTGTATAGAGACACTGGGAGTACAGTAGAGGTATGTGAGGTTGAGTGCCTATTAAACGTCCCAGTGGCACTATTAAGCTGTTAGTTGTATATAATGGGTTGGGGTCCCAGGAAGTAGTCTGAGGTAAGGACATATATTTGGGAGTCACTAATCTGAGACTGAACAAAATCACCACAAGAATGAGTAGATACAGAAGAGGCCCAGGGACAAATTAGTCCACTAACAAACAAGGCCGAGAATGAGCAGCCAGTCAGGCAATCAGTAAATATTTGTACTGTTCTTGTTAAAAGTAAATGTTCACTTCACCTCTGACTTCAGGTTAAAAGATAGACAAGAAGAGTATGTTGTACTAGAGGCTGATATGTGTTCATATCACAATCTAAGTATTCACTAAAATCCCTGGATGTACTAAACAGTCAAAAATTGATTACTTGGGCTGGTGAGATGGCTCAGTGGCATAAGCACCTGCCTGGCAAGCACGAGATCCTGGGTTCGACTCCCGGAACCCACATACGAAAAAAGGGCCAGTGATATTGCTCAGCGGTACGGGTGCCTGCTGGCGTGTGAGGCCCTGAGGTCGACCTCTGGTACCCACAAAACAAAAAATAAAATAAAATAAAAATTGATTACTTGTTCAATATTTAGCTCAAAGTTGCCTTTGTAAATTATTATGTTGGAATGTCACCCCTTTTACCATGACCCAATGAATTATTGACATTCTTAAAGTTTTGGTTAATGTTGTTGCAATCACTAATTATTATGTTGTAGAAACCAGACATAGAGAAAGAAGATATTTAATTAACAAAAAAGATAAATCTATTGTTTATTTTAAACATTACAGAGAAAGTCCTGTTTAATACTTGACAAATGATGGAAATATAAGTTCAAACAAGAAATATCAAGGGTACAAGTCAGCTTGAATGCTTAGAAAAAGTTGATAATAATCACTGAATTTATATGAAAAAAACCAGTTTAAGGTCACTCTGATTAAAGATGGGCCATATTACTAAGTAGAAGATATGGTTACTGATCTCAACCTCATTGATTTTGTTAGTCTTTTAAATTTACATTTAATTCATTTAAATTTCATACGACGCCGAATTTTAGGCGAGTGTTTTTCCAAACAACTTCCAGTTAATGCAAATCCATATATATTTATAATTTATAGTATATGCCATATATTTAGTTTTATGCATGGGTTTTGGGTTGATAATGTTCTCTGGGGCAGAAACTCTTACTTATTGTGTTAGCTTTCTGTCATTATAACAAATACCTGAGACAGTCAACTTATAAAGAAAAAAGATTGGTTTGACTCACAGCATTGGCCGTTCCAGTCTAATGTTAGGCGAGCTCTCCTGGGAAGCTGGAAAACAGGCGTGGGGACCGTGTGGTGGAGTGTGACCTCACCTCTTGGCCAGAAGAAACAGAGAGGAGGGACGGGACGTGGGTCTCACAGTTCCCTTTGGGGTTTGTTCCCAAGGACCTTAGGACTCTCACTAGTTCCACTTAGAGATTCCACCACCTCCCAATAGTGTCACCCTGGGGACCAAACTTATAAACACATGGGCCTTTGGGGGCCTTGCAAGACCCAACTGTAGGATTTACCTCCCAACTTCCCTTCTCTCCTTCTTTTTTATGTGGGTACTGGGAGTCGAACTCAGGACCTCGTGCTTGCCAGGCAGGCACTTATGCCGCTGAGCTATATCACCGGCCTCTTCTCCTTCCTTTTTTAAAAAAATTTAATTCTCCCCCTGTCCCTCCTGAACTGAGCAGTGGCTCAGAACATCCATGAGCCCTCAGAACAGCCCGTGGCATGAGTTGTCCCTCTTCCTACTGGTAAAATGGCATCAAGGATCCCCAGCGATATAAGATGGGGACCTTGGTTCTTTGTTGCTGAGAACAGGGACAGCCAGGCAGGAGAAGGTAGCCTCGGCCTCCTCGACAGCGGGCTGGTGTTCGGGCCCCAGGAGGAACAGGAAGCAGGCACTCTGCTGAAGCCAGTTCAGGGCCCTGGGCCAGGTACAGGGCCAGAGGCCAGGTACACCGAGGGGCAGGTGCTGCTGAATGGACACACGTCCTCCATGCTGTATGCACAGTCCTGTGGTGGCAAGAAGCCAGGGAGTCCCAGGTCTCTGGCAGTCATGTGGGGTCTTTTGAAGGAAGCCCAGCTTGGGGTTGGGGTCAGGGAAGCACCTGTAAAACTCTTCCTTCCGGATTTGGGTGTCGAGCTTTGCTTGCTGTAACCCCGGCACTCAGGAGGCTGAGGCAGGAGGATTGCCATGAGTTCAAGGCCAGTGTGGGGTACATAGTGAGGTCAAGGCCAGCCTGAATTATAGTGAGACCCTGTCAGAAGAAAAAGGAGGAGGAGGAGGAGGAAAAGAAGGAGAAGGAGAAGAAGAAATGATAAAGGAAGAGACTGGTAAATCTGATTATATATATATTTTTAAGAGTAGGAATGTATTGGAAAATAGGAATGGGGAATAGGAATGGATCCTGAGAGACAGCAGGGGTCCCCACATGGGTTGCCTCTCCTTCTTTAATAGAGATGTCTGGTTTTATCTTAGCACTTTGCAACTTGGAGTCAAGATTGTATTTTTCCTGACCCAATGAGACAAGAGATGTAGGTTGGGGAATTTTTGGTGGTACTTCCTAGAATCTTCTTTAAAGAGTATGTGAGCGCCTTTCTTTTCTCCTTCTTAGCTTCCTGGGACTCATATGTGATGTCTGGAGCTTTAGCAGCCATGTTAGATGATGTTATGAAGGCAGCTGCTGGTACTAACATTAACAAAGAAGGGCTGGAAAATGAGTGGCTGGAGCCACTGTGTCAACTGTTAACATTCAGTATTCTTGGCAGAATAAAATCTTGTTTGTGTCAATTACTACTTTCCAGGTCTCTCTTAATTACAACATTTAATTCTTAATAGATAAAGTAAGGATCACCCACTCCCATCCCACCTGTATGTCCTTTTAAGCAATTTTCCTTTTATTGATTGCTCTTTTAATCCTTCCTTGTTTTTAAATAAGTTCTTAGGAAAAGGAAAACATTTTCGTTTCCATTCATAAGGTTTCTAGCCATGTGTCTTGGTCTTGCACATCTGTGAAAGCAGTTAGATCTCACGTTATAAAGAAAAAGCTCAACAGTAGTTCTAAATTCGGGAGAGGGTGGGGGAGTCGAGAAATCAGCTGGGGAGTTTTCCCAAGCTGCACATTCCTCGCTCCATTATCTCTGCAGAGATTCTGATATTCTTCTACCAACTCCCATTTGAGGATCACTTATCTACAGCACATCCGCAAGTTTTCATTTGCTTCCAAATGGCAAAATTTAAACTAATGGTTAAAAACTGATGAGAAATTCAGCCAAGTGAAAAACTGCTTAGAGGGTTAGAAGACACTAAAAAAAAGAAGTATCAGGTTTTTCATATTTTGGAGTCCATTTAGAATCACTCATCTTTGAATTTAAACATATTTTGGATTTCCAAAATGTATAGTCATAAGCAGCCATATGTCTGTCAAACCACTGCTTTTCCTTTTACTAACACGCTTTTGGTAACATTTATTGAGCATGTGGCATATGTGTTACAACGCTAGGCACTACTTGCACTTGCCAATGGCAAAACATCATTATCTCCTGTTTCCATCGAAAGCTCTCCCAGTGCTCTGTGGGAGGAACCAGTGTCCTCTCTCCCTCTCTTGGTGGGTGGCCTGTTGATTGGATCCAACACTGCTTGGTTTGCACTCCTGTGGTTAGGCTGTAATTAGACCAAGACGTTAGCATTTTCGTGCTTTGTCTACAACCAGACATGGTGATAGAAGAGACAAAGACTCAATCATGACACCTGATCTATTTAACGAAGAAATAGTATGATGGGGACAGAGAAGCTCTTACAAATTAAAAACTACCCAAACATAAAACAGGCAAAATAAATGAAGAAACAAAGGAAATCGGGGTTATGTATAATAAGGAAATGATTCTGTCGTAGATGTGTAGCAGAAATATTGCGTATTTAAAAAATAAAAAGAAAGTGTACACTGCCTTGTATTATTAGCACCCAAACTACAAAGGATGTTAGGATCGGAATGCAGATTTATACTCATTTGCATCGAGAGCATTGCTGAACACAGTGCCCTATGCAAAGGACATGCCCAGGGAATGTGGATTATTGGCTGATTATTTTGAAAAAATAAGTAGGGGGTTGGGGGTATAGCTCAGTGATACAGCACACACTTACCACGTTCCAGGTCCTGGATCTGATCCTTCTAGCACATCTAATATTAAAAACGACGAGTAGAAATTTGTTTTTGGCTGCCATGAAAAGTTAAATTCAGTTTAACTTCCATTATGCTTTTCATTTTTAAAATCTTATTTGTGCAATTGATATTTAAGCTTTTTAAATTCAAGGATTTGTTATTACCACATTCGGTACACTTAGAATTTTTCTGTAGATAAGACATTTCATCCCATTAATGAGGTTTTAAGTAATATGGTTGAGAGAGCTGCTGTGGTTGTCAGCGATCTCCCAGTCCTGGTCCTTCCTCTGCTTTACAGCCAGGCAAATGCCCAGCCTTCACTTCCCATTCTTTCTTGGCTTTGAGTGGGAATGACTGGTGTTGTCTGGGCTGGCTTTCCATGGGGTTCTTGATGTTCTCCAACTTCTGCGAATGGATACAGATGGTGCTGCATCCCTAGTGGACAGAAGAGCCTCAGAATACATTGAGGAATGACACTACCCCAGCATGAAGGCCAGTGCTGCACCCTTGTGTGTGTGAGAAATAAATTTCTGTTGCTCTTTTTTTTTTCTTTTTTTTTTTCTTTTTTTTTTATTTTAAAGAGAAGAAAAAACAAAACAAATCAAAAGAAGAACAAATTTTCAAACCAACATAATAGGAGGGTAACAATGGTTAATACATTACGTATTACTATCTTTAAGTTAGTTATTCAGGACACCAGACATTAGCATTCAATTGTCCAAACATTATTGGCACAAACCTTACTCTTCAATGAACTAAGTAAAAATGGTAGTGTATCTATCTTAACCATCTTATATATATATATATATATACACAATTTTTTTTCCCTTTCCCTTCTTTCTTTTCCCTATTCCAGTCTCTCTTTCCTTTTGACCAGTTTCTTTTTGATTCACCATGTCTATTGTACATTTTGGATCTTATTTACTCTTTCAGTTTCTCATACTAGAGAGATAATACGATGCTTACACATGTGCTTCTGGTTTATTTCACTTATGAGTATTTTCTCGAGTTGCATCCATTTACCTATAAAAGTCTCCAGTTTATCCTTCTTTATGGCTGAATAGTACTCCATTGTATAAAAATACCACATCTTTCTTATCCATTCCTCAGTTGATGGGCATTTGGGTTGTTTCCAAGATCTGGCTATTACAAATTGTGCTGCTATAAACATGGGTGCACATATGTCGCTGTGGTACGATGTTTTTAATTCTTCTGGGAAGATGCCCAGAAGGGGAGTAGCTGGGTCAAATGGGACCTCCAACCCTAGTTTTCTGAGGAATCTCCACACTGACTTCCACAGTGGCTGTACCAGTCGACACTCCCACCAACAGTGAAGAAGGGTTCCTTTTTCCCCACAGCCCCTCCAGCATTTGTTATTAGTTGATTTCTTAATAGTAGCCATTCTTTCTGGGGTGAGATGGTATCTCAGTGTTGTTTTAATTTGCATCTCTCGAATGACTAGTGATGTTGCACATTTTTTTGTATATTTGTTTGCCATTAGTATTTCTTCATCTGAGAAATGTGTATTCATCTCAGATGCCCATTTTTGGAGTGGGTCTTTAAATTTGGGAGGTCTGATTTTTTTGAGTTCTTTATATGTTCTCGATAGTAATCCTTTGTCTGAGGAACAGCTGGCAAACATTTTTTCCCACGTTGTGGGTTGTCTCTTCACTCTGTTGGTGGTTTCTCTTGCTGTGCAAAAGCTTTTTAATAAGATGAGATCCCAGTTATTGATTCTTTGGGATAGTTCCCGTGCGGTTGAGTTTTTATTCATAAAGTCTTTGCCTACACCAATGTCTCCAAGGGTTTTACCTATCCTAACTTCCAGCAGATTTAATGTTTCTGTTTTAATATTTAGATCTCTGATCCATTTTGAATTTAGTTTAGTGCATGGTGAAAGATATGGATCTAGTTTTAATCTTCGGCATGTGTAGAGCCAGTTTTTCCAGCACCATTTATTAAAGAGGCTATCTTTCTTCCAGCGAATGTGTTTGGCACCTTTGTCAAAGATAAGGTGGCTTAGTATGTCTGGGGTTGTTTCAGCATCTTCTAATCTGTTCCATTGATCTTCAGGTCTGTTTTTTTGCCAGTACCACACTGTTTTTATCACAGTAGCTTTATAGTATAATTTCAAGTCGGGGATTGTGATGCCCCCTGCCTTGCCTTTGTTGCCCAGAATTGCCTTTGCTATTCTAGGTCTCTTCTGATTCCAAATGAATTTTAGGATTGTTTTCTCTAATTCTGTGAGATATGCTGTTGGAATTTTGATTGGAATTGCATTAAATCTGTATAACAATTTTGGAAGTATGGCCATTTTCACTATATTGGTTCTTCCTATCCAGGAGCAAGGGATATCTTTCCATTTTCTGATATCCTCTTCAATCTCCTTTTTCAGAGTACTGTAGTTTTCAGTATAGAGGTCTTTTACATCCTTTGTGAGGTTGATTCCTAGGTATTTCATTTTTTTGGATGTTATTGTGAAAGGTATTGTTTCCCTAATTTCTCTTTCAGTAAGTTTGTTATTTGTGTACAGGAAGGCTATTGACTTTTGAGTATTGACTTTGTATCCAGCTACACTACTGAATTTGGTTATTAAATCTAGCAGTTTTTTAGTGGAGTTTTTGGGGTCTTCTGTGTAGAGTATCATGTCATCTGCAAATAATGATAATTTAACTTCTTCCTTTCCAATCATTATTCCTTTTATTTCTTTCTCTTGTCTAATCGCTCTGGCTAAAGTTTCCAGAACTATGTTGAATAAGAGTGGGGACAGTGGACATCCTTGTCTTGTTCCTGATTTTAGAGGGAGGGCTTTCAGTTTTTGGCCATTTAGTATAATATTGGCTGTTGGTTTGTCATAGATAGCTTTTACCAGATTGAGATAAAGACCCTCTATTCCAATTTTCTGTAGGGTTTTTATCATGAAAAGGTGCTGGACTTTGTCAAAAGCTTTTTCTGCATCTATTGAGATGATCATATGATTTTTGTCTTTGGTTCTGTTAATATGCTGTATTACATTTATTGATTTACGTATGTTGAACCATCCCTGCATCCCTGGGATGAATCCAACTTGGTCATGGTGTATAATCTTCTTGATGATTTGTTGGATTCTGTTTGCCAGTATCTTATTAAGGATTTTTGCATCTATGTTCATTAGGGAGATTGGCCTGTAGTTCTCTTTCTTAGTTGGGTCCTTCTCTGGTTTTGGTATCAGGGTAATGCTTGCTTCCAGGAATGAATTTGGGAGTATTGCTTCCCTTTAAATTTCATTGAAAAGTTTGAGAAGTAGGGGCGTTAGGTCTTCTCTAAATTTCTTGTAGAATTCGGCAGTGAATCCATCAGGGCCTGGGCTTTTCTTTGTTGGGAGGTTTTTAATTACATCTTCAATTTCATTGGCTGATATTGGTTTATTTAGGATTTTTAAATCTTCTTGATTCAGCTTTGGTAATTCATACGAATCTAGGAATCTGTCCATTTAATTTCTGTTGCTCTTAACTCACTAAAAATTTCAGGCCAGTTACAACAGCTTAGCTTATTGTAACTAGTACAGTTGTCAGTTTAGGTATTCATTTACTGATAAAAATAGTCAGTTATTCAATCATTGAAATACCAATACATGCTTAAAATAAAAGTTTACATCTATATCTGGTATTGCTTAAATATAGCAGATATTATGACACTTTACAAGAAGGGAAATACTGTAAAAAAATGGAATTTGAGGGTCCAAAGACAGACTTTGTATCTTGAGGAAGGTTATAGATTTCTGATGCCTTAACATGTTCTGGTTCCTAGACCTGATTTTTCTCTTCAAGTAGCTGCGTGACGCCAGGAATCTGAGCAATGGTTTTCACATCATCAGATGAAGGAGGCTAGAGTGCTGCTACTTCCAAAGAAACCAAATTTAGGGATGAGATCCTATTTTTGAAGCAAAATTGCTGTTTCTGGGCCAATCTGAGAATGTATTTTGTTTTTAATTAGTTTTGTTCTATTGCAACTTGCCACTGTTACTATGTGCAATGCTGTGCTTTGTGAATTTTAAGTAAAACTTCATTAGTTTTTCTTAAAAACATTACTTAGCATTCTTTCAGCATCTTGCTTTGGTCTATTATTTTTTTAATTTCTGAAATTAATAGTTTATGAATAAATGTATTTATTTGTATATTTAATAGCATATGGAATATATATATATATATATATATCTTTTACATTCATTAGTATGTTGGATAAATTTGATATTACCTGAATGTTGAATAAATATGTTTTCTCAATATCTGGGTCTAGGACATAAGGAATGAGTTGGATTGTTTGTTCTTTTGTAAAAACTAAGATATAGTCTTACAGGAAGAGGTTTGCCTAAATGCATTAAAGGAGAAGCGCTGGGCAAAGAAGAGGTGGACAGGCTGGCCAGCTCCAAGATGGCTGCAGATTGGAAGTTTTTGCTTTCATAGGATAATTCCTTCTTACACAGTAGCAATAGTTGTTTTGGATTTCTTCTTCATGCTAAGTTCTCTCGGCAACCATCCTGTTCCACTGCACCATGCTGGTGCTCTAGTTTTAGAGACTACTCCAAATTTAGTGCCCAGGTCCTGGCCAATCTTTACTTCTCGCTATCAGTAGGTGGTACTGACATGACCAAAACGACTGAGTGTGCAGTACCACTCTGGTCCAGTAGGGGCGATAGTCATGCTTTATAATACAGTATTGTGCTGTATTTGATTTAACTTGAAATTCACTTTGGGCCTTCTGTTTAAATTATATAATAAGTTATTTCTGCAGACAGTGACTCCTTAAACACATATTTATTTTATTTCGAGTGCTTATTTTATTTTATCTACCTATTTTAAATCCTTGTAACACCTTTACGTTGGTCAGCAGATTTCAAATAAACAAAATAGTACTCAGTTCTTTGAGTTCTTCAGTATAGAACAAAATTTTTGATTTATGATACAGACTTCACAGAATATAGTTCCTAATTCTTAAGATCTGAAGTCATCCTTGCCCAAGAATGTGTTCTTACTCTGATGAACTGTTTGGTCTGACTCTGCCAGCACCCATCCGCCTTTGTTCATTTTTGAAAAGGGGATTTGTATGTCCTGTGCTATGACTGAAGTGTTTTTCTCTGTCCTTCAGTTTGCAGCTGAGAGCGAAACTCTTCCACTGCAGTGGTATTACCCATCACACAAACAGCTCTGGGGGCCCCTTTTCTCCCTCTGCTAACTCATTTAGTATGTAGATAGGGAGCTGTACAGGTATTCAAGGCTCATTAAATATACAGTAAAACAGTGGGAGGGAAGAAAAGGGGTCAAAATCTATCCAGGACCTTTGCAGAAAAACTGAAAGGCAAACAGGCCAAAGTTTCCTTGTGTGTGTTTAAAATTTTTTTTAAGTGAAAGAAGACACTGTTTTTTATACTCTGTGTGTCCAAGTGTTAACAGGATGAGAAACACTTTTTGTTCACATTCTCTTGTAACCTTGAACTGAGAATGTTGAAGTTCTTGTCTTTCTTTTTCATTGCATCCCACAGAAAGGTTATTCCAAATTTACTTGGCAATATTCAGACAAGCTCTTTCCTAATCCTCAAAATAGCTTTTGTTTTGAGTGTTTCCCAAAAGTCTTAAAATATGTTCATGAACTGTATATATACTTCATTTGCTAAACTTTGGATTGGAAATCCTTAGAGGAAAAATAAAACTTGAAGAGCAAAGTTTTTAAATATTGTAAATCTGGATGAGTGGAAAAACACATTAAAATATCATCTTTTTACTAATAAATTGAAAGCGGTATAAATTTATGTACTCAGAAGAGAACCTCAACAATACTAAAAGTTTTTGTCGTTCCGGTTGTGATTCATAGTAACTGGATGATTTTTCAACCATAGACTATTTTCATTTAAAATAAAATTATTCATTGAGTAGGAAAAATATGAATTCAAAATTCCTTTTTTGATCATTTTACATGGTAAAGAAACATATTTTATCTTCTGAAATTGTAAGCTCTTTCATTTACTCACTCACCAAACACTTGTGGCTTCGCACTGGTGATACAATAGTGGAGGAAATAGACATTACTCCGGTAATCATGCACACAGCTATATCATCCAAAATTGAGATCCGTATGATGAGGGAGAAGCACAGTGGCTTTGAGAGACTTGAGTGAGGCTGAGGAACAGGGATGAACTTGGTGAAGAAGTAGCCATTGAGCTACTGTGAGGGAATACTAGGAAGCCATCAGTGAAGGGATGAGCCAGGACAGATGGTATGATGGTCCTGAGATGAAAAGACACGTAGCATGTGTGAGGCCCTGAAAGAAGGCTGGTGTATCCAGGGTACAGAAGTTGAGGGAGGAAATATCCCTTAGTAGTCAGCTGGCTCTCAATCTTAATGGATCTAAATGGTTTTTGCTAATGATTTTGCTTTTTATGCTAAGCCCCAAATAAGTTCTTACAGTATTTTAAAGAAAGAGGTGACTAGACCATATATATGGGCCTTAAAAAATCACTCTTGCTCTACCACGGAGGATAAATTAGAAAGGGAGGTAAGTGTGAATAAGAGATGGTCAGATAGGGGGTTATTAAAATGGTTCTGGGGAGAATTGATGGTTGTGGTGGTAGGGAGAGAGGTGTCTGTACATGGGTTCAGCGTATTTCCAGAAGACAAAATCAATAAGAAAGCTCCTGGAGTTCTCATATAGTGGATGAATCTTAGAAGAATGGGCAAAAGCCTGGGTCGATAAGGCACCCCTTTTCCTAGTGTCGAGAGGCAGGTGGCATTTATGTGACATCAGGAGAGGTGGCTGCTGAAGAAGGCGGACAAGTAAGAGGCTATGATCCGATAAAAGTTTCAGTCAGAAACAGGAAAGCCAATGTTATGGCAAGGAGCGGCCAAGCTAAGGTCGCAGCAACAGCTGGGAGCTCTCCTGGGAAGGCTTGCTGAATAAAGCAACAAAGCTTGACATTCAATGCTGGTTATATATGGGGTGGTTCATGATTCCCAGGCAGCTCTGCTCATGTCCCAAAGTAATCCAAGAAAGCAAAACTCTCCAAGTCACCTGCCTTACCTTTGTGGCAGCTCCTTGTATTCTCGAAACATCTCTCTCCTTCTAGGGTTTGACATAATTGTCTATGTTCCTCATCCTTCCCCCACTAAGTGGAAGTTGGTGTAGAAATATTTTGAAATGAGGAGTCAGAAAAATGTTCAGGGCTAGTCCTGCACTTTTAGTGACATAATTTTTAGAAACACAGAGTCTGCCGCAATTAAAATATAGTTAATAAAATCTACAACCTGTGAATCTACAACCTTGTGAAGATTAGGTAACAGTACTCTGTAAAGGAAACCAACAAGAACAATAATAAACCATAATTGTTATTGTTGAAATACACTTTTGTTTCACCTTTTTCTTTTATATAGCTCCTCTTCTTGAGGTTACCGTTTTTTCGTATCTGCAGTAGCTTCAGCTATACCTTTGTTTGATCCATGTCACGTACTTGCCAGGTGCAAGACAAATAGAATGTAATGATGATAAGGTGAAGACCTACTTTGTCTCTGACCTCAAAGAATTTTTAATTGAAAGAGAGGATGATTAAGTCTATTCTGAGGGAGAGACTGCTATTCACCATGGACCAAAAATCCATGTCCTTTTTACCCTCAACAAGTGGTAGATTACATTTCCCAGAAGTCTTTGCTGTTCGGTGTCACCATCTGACTCATTAATGGAATGTGAGTGGAGATGATGTTTCTGGGCCAAGATTTTCAAGACATGGATGTATTTCCTTTACCTTCTCTTTTGCTGATGGATGAAGATGAAATATAATATCCTAGGATAAAAGCAAATTCAAAAGAAGAAAAGTACTTAGATTCCCGATTTACCATATGAAGAGAAAATTTTCATGCCTAGGAAGGTAAGCCTTGAACTATTTCATGAGTAAGGATCTCAAAAATAACTTCTACTATGTTTGAATTACTAGAAAGTTTTGTGTTTATTTGTGGAGCAGTTAGCTACTCTATCACATACCTCTTCAGTTCCAATTTTCTTGCTCTTCTATAGTCAATAGTCTATAGTCACCAGTCACCCCAATATCACAATTGGTAATATGAAGCATACACACTCACCTCCAAAACATTTTCTGACCTAATAATGGCATTACCATAGCAGAAAATACCCAGACTTCATCCAGAGAAATCAGCTCAACTCTTTCTTTTGCCCAGATGCATGGATTATCTATTTCTGCACCTCTTTTTTTGCCATCTTTCTGGAATTTGACCCTTCCTTCCCTTCTCTCTTCACCATCAAGTCACTGAAAAATGTTGTCTCTTTCAGGGAGCAAAGGGGAAAAAATTCAAGTCATAAATCTTGGCACGGTGCTATGTCCACCTGAAAAAGTATAAGTTTTTGGTAATTTGCATAAAGGTGCCGAAGAAATGCTTCCTTTCTAACTTTCCACAAGATTCTTGAGGTATAGAGAAAGTCCTATGACTAGAGACTGGGCAAGTCTCTAGTCCTTCATGCTGGGATGATGGTGAGCACTGCCAATTCACAGTATTACCACCAGTCTTTCAATCTATCCTGCTAACCTCTGCTTGATTAATCTGAAATCATTGATGTTATCACCTGCTGAAGAAGTGTCTCCTTGACTGTCGGATTGGAGTCTATAGCCTTGTGTTCAAGACTTGCTGTGATGTGGTTTCACTTCACTTCTACAATCTTTCCTTCTCCTATTCTTTCTAATGTTTCTAAACATAAACAATATTGATCTTCTGAGAGGGAATGCTATTTGTTCTACCACAGTGTCTCAAGAATGACCAAAAATTTAATCACACTGAGCCCATTAGCTAAATGCCAACAGACTCCTATGGGCACCGTGACAAAGGTATAGCATCCACAAATTTTAGAGAGGAGACTGCCCCTGGTTGAGACCTCCTATGTTTTCTAACAAAGAACAACATATATTTATTATATCTGCACTTCTCTGTTGACTTTTTATCTAGCTTATACAAAAATTCTGAGTTAGATGTTATATTTCTGCTTTGGTACATGAAAAAAAATTGGCTCAAGGAAAACACATAGCCAATAGCCCATAGCAATTGAGAGAAAGAGAGCTGGTTCAAAATGCAATGTGCACTTTTGCATTTCCTTCTAACTAGACTACTTCGTATTCTCTAATATGTTTTGTTTTACCCTGATTTTCTTCAATTTGTTAATTTTACATCTTCCCCTTATTGGGTTGCCATGAGAAGTGAATAAGAATGTATAAAATATGGAACAATTATAAGGCATAAACAGCAGAACCTACTAGTAGAGTAATGAAAACGGTTCAATACGAGAGTTTCAGACAATCTGCACAAACATACAAACATTTTTCAATGCTGACCTGGGCATTCGCCTGAAAGTCCAGTCCTGCATTGTCTCTTTGTGTACATGCCTGGGGCTGGTGTCCATTAAACGGATTTGATTAGACTTCTCACTTTTCTTACACTATTCCGGTTAATTCAGAGGTGGCGAAAACACCAACCTACAGGGAAATCTTTCCTTAATACTCCCTAGTAAGATCCTGTATAAGTTGAGTTTATACAGGCAAGACTAGGGGAAAAGAATAGGGCTCTTATTTAAGATCCTCACTCATAATAACTTCAGTAGGCCTTTCAACATCTCAGTATAACTTTATAAAAATGTGATGTTAATCATCTACCCTCCATATTGTACCTAAATGCTCACCTATCCATCTTTCCATCCACCCATCCACCCATCCATCCGTCCATCCATCCCTCCATCCATCCACTCATCTATCCATCAGTTGGCCACTTGATATCTGTAAAGGCCATCTATCTATGTTTGCTATGGTAGAAATGGAGTGATAATGAGTAAGAAGACATACTTCCTCTCCTTAAGAATGTTATAGTCAAGAAAGTCAGAGAGAAATGTAACAAATAAAATTAACACAGTTATCACATCAATTGTAGAAGCATGTATAAACTTTTAGTGGATCTTTTGGCCTCTGATTGAGTTGAGGATTATTTATATATTTAAAGGAAATGACAGAAAGGAGCTTGCTTGTCTAATAACATAAAAGCAAATGGAATAATTTTTTGTTTAAGTTAGCTGTGAAGTCAGCGGGAACCTTGCCCACAAGCCCACCCTCCTTCCTGACATCATCCATAAGTTCAAGCACTGCCAAAATATTTCTACCATTCTGATAATTCCCTTGATGGGCTCCCAGAACTCTCTGAAAGCTTACAATCTTCATTTATGATAGAGAAAAGGTAAAATTAAAGTTGACTAAGGAAGAGACACCTAAGGCAGATTCCAGTTTACAAACAGAGCTTACTGCCCTGTCACCATGGAGTCAGGACAGTGCTACTCTCCCGATATCAGTGTGTGACAGTATGCACAGACTATTGCCTTCCAAGGAAACTCGCCTAATGTTGAGAGTTTTTACTGGGGCTTCATGATGTAGGTGTGACTCATTGTCCAAATAGTTGACCTCATCTTCAGGGGTCCACTGATACCACACAACCCACAGTTCTCCCTCTAAATTACATTGTTACTATCAACTCAGTTGTAGCCTAAGACTCTCTAGTGTGGCCAGTGTGCCTTTTATTTATTTTTTTTTTCAGTATGCCTTTTAAATCACATTGCTAGACTCCTCATTGTGACTGAAGACCCTGGGGTAAACAAAAACACTTCAATTGGGCATGAAATTCTAAGTCCCCAAGTAGTCAAGTACAAAGGTCAGACCTCTCTTTTGCCAAGGTAACTGCAAATCCATCTATAATACTGTCTAATTTAAGTACTCTCACAATTAAAGTAACTTTTAGCATTTATTATCTATCCTTCTAATCATCATCTAAACGAATTTTGAGGATGAAGTGATTAAGATGAGTATAAAGGATTATCAGATGTATTATTTAGGATTTTAGTTGCAAATAATAAAATCCTAGTGGCTTTGGTTTTAACAAAAAAGGAGAATTTATTACGAGGATAAGTAATAATTCATGAAATTCAAGGTCAAGAATTCTTCATTTCTCCTCCTCTTCCTGCTTATTTCTTCCTCTGGTCCAGAAGGAGGAACTTGGTCACTCCACAGTTCAGAATAACCATGATTTAGGTTGAGTAAAGGAAATACTGATTATTTCTTTTGTGGTTCTGATTCCAAATTTCTGTCATGGGGAATTTGATGGTCTCAAGTTGGAGGAAATATTTAGCTCTGGGCCAATAACCTATGACTGGTGCAGTAGGACCACAGGGTGCAAACACATGACAGGGAGCCCAGGAATGTATGGCAAGGAGAGGTCCTGCTAGATTTTGACTACAGGGATCCATACCCACCTTATGAGCAGAAGTGTCATGTAGAAAAAGGGCTCATGTGTAGCTTAAATGGAAGATAAGCTACACTAATGGGTAAAACCTTGGATTTTAAGAGGCTGCTTGTATTCTACTCTTTATTTGGCCACATATTTATAATATTATGTTATGTCAGACTATGCACTGGAATGAGAAAGACATGACATTTGGATTCAGAGGAACCACATCTTGGCCTCTGAATGATATCTGAGTTAATTCTCTTCTTTCAGGCTTTGTTAACGTATTTATCAAATAGGGAAATTCCCAACTCATGAGGTTGTAGGGACTAACAAATGAGCTCATCTGTTTGAAAGTACTTCCTAAAAAGCTGAGCACACATCAATTATTGTATTTTGGAAATACTTTTTTTTTTGCTTAATCCAAAGATTTTGTGATTATATAATTAAGAAAAAATGTATTTAATGAGTCTGCACATTTTGAACCCAGACTGATGCGTGTGTGTCGTGTGTGTGTTACTGGGGATTGAGCCTAGGACTCTGCGCATGCTCTAACAGTGAGGTACATTCCCAGCTGATTTTATTTTCAGACAGGGTCTTCCTAAGTTGTCCAGGCTTGCCTTGAACTTTGCGGTCCTCCTGTCTCATCTTACCTGGGATTACAGGGATGAGACATCATGCCCAGCTTTAAACCCTGAAATGCCTATGGACCAAAGTGCATAGATACAATTTAAAATTAAAAAAAAAATGTTTCTCAGGGAACTACAATACTTATTCAAAGATATCTGAAGACTAATTGTTTCAATATGAGAGAGAGATCGTTAGGGATAATGCAACATGTTTTGACAATATTTTAAAGCCTCAGTATTCTTTTTTTTTTTTTTTTTTGTGGGTACCAGAGGTCCAACTCAGGACGTCACGTGCCAGCAGGCACCCATGCCGCTGGGCGATATCACCGGCCCTTTTTTTGCATGTGGGTTCCAGGAGTCGAACTCGGGCCCTTGTGTTTGCCAGGCAGGCGCTTATGCCGCTGAGCCATCTCACTGGCCCAAAGCCTCAGTATTCTTTAATTTGATTAAAAGATTGAGTGCTCATGACATGCAAAGAATTGTGTTTTTATATAAAAAAGAAAGAGGCAAATCTATTTAACACTATTATTTAGCAGGTTGGGCTACTTCTTTAATAGTTTTTTGATGTATTACAGAGTTTAGGCAGAATTTATTTACCAAACACTAAATTCCTATAGTGAAGGAATTCATTTTCCCTGTGTTTCTAAGGTCACAAACATGACAAATCTTTTATTTCGCCCTGAGGTATATAATATTTAACTTAAATAACTATGAGCACTGGATCTACCTTAAGAGAAAGTTCTACCTCTTTCTCAGATTTCTCCTCCCAGGATAACTCCAAGATCCAACCTAGAATTTCTATACAGTTCAGTAGTCCTGTCCCACTTATTGTTGTCCCACTGAGACAGCAGGAGAGTTTACGAATCTAATTCCTAGGGCTGCTGCTGCAATATGATGTTCTAATCTTTCTAGTGGTATCCTCACTGAAGAAAACTCCGTCAGCAATTTTGTCACCACTACTATTGCTAGGATTCTAGGTTTCTCCAGGGATAAGTGTGAAAAAGGAAGTCTAGTTCTCTGTGCTATTTTTCCCTGTCCTAGCTTCAAGTTGGCATGATCAATTTCTCTTGGGTAGATCTAGAGGGCCAAGAGAGCTAGGTGTGAAAGAGTTTCCAGCCTCAGTGGCCTGCTGTGCCATCTCTCTCCCAAACCACATCTCAGCACCAGAATGCAGAGGAAAACTTCCATCTTTTTACACAGAGACAGAAAATGTATGTCTTATATCTTTAAGGCAATTCAGAAGACATGTTTTTAACAAATTGTAGTATGCTTTAAATCTAAAATACTACTTCATCTTGTTTACAACCAACCAAATCTTGTGCTATGGAATCATTATTACTCAGGTCCTTAATTTCTCTTTGTAGTTGTGGCCGTACAATGCTCTGGACAGTCTGGCTACATAAAAAAGATAACAAATAAAGTGAAGAAACTCAGAAACGGAAAACTGACAAACAGAATAAACAAGTTTCTATTTCCAAGGGGGAGAATATGAGGGCTTTGCCAAGCAGATTGTAGAATTTGTTGACCTCAGACTATGTGAAAGTGTAAAACAGCTTCTAGGACTTTCAGCCATTTCCTCACACAACACTGTTAAGTTATAGGGAGTCAGACAAGTACACAAAATATTTACAAACAACTCAGAAGGCGTTTATGGGCCTTTGGTATTTCACTCCATCTACATGAGTGGTCCTTGCCTCATTTTATTCTTTATTTCTTAAGAAAAGAATATTAGGGGCCGGTGAGATGGCTCAGCAGCGTATGCGCCTGCTTTGCAAGTGCGAGGGCCCGAGTTCGACTCCCGGAACCCACATATGAAAAAGGGGCCGGTGATATCGCTCCGGGTGCCTGTTGGCGCGCGAGGTCCTGAGGTCGACCCCCGGTACCCACAAAAAAAAAAATCTAGGAAAAAGCAAGTTTTCTATATACATGGTACAAATCCATAAATGAGGGCCTAGAGTTACACAAAGCACATCTCAATTTTGAACAATAGTTCCAGAGATGTTCTAAGAAAATCATGTTTTTAAGGAATGAACAGTCTGTATCCAGAAGTGGCCATGAACAATGGAAGGGAGAAGGGAAAATGATTTTAATGAGGCCCACCACATTTTCTTGCTGGGTTTGCTTCCCTCATCCCTAAGGAGGTGCATTTTTATCATCTCTTCTGTCATCAGATTTTCAACTTCACCTTCCCACTCTTCACTATCAGTTGGTGACCTCACTGACTGTTTCCCACCAGGAAAACAGGACCATTCAGAAGAGAATGACCTCATCTTGGCAAGACCAAACTGTCTAACTTTACATATGGTTGTGTGTGCATTCCCTCTTCTTACCAGAATGCTCTGTGCTCCTTAAAAGACAGTGGTCTCATCCCTTCTTCCACAATATCAGCTTCTTTCTTCTATATCATTATTTTACCATCTCAACTAGATTATTCTTATCAGGCTTCAGATCTTATAGTCTCTGTCTTAATTAAAACAAAACAAAACAAAACAAAACAAAACAAAAAAACAAAACCTCCCTTGACTCTACATTCATATCTAGCCAATCTCTTCACTCTTCTTTAGTAATATTCCTGCCATGATTTGCATACACTCAATATATCCTTACTGTTTTGCACCCACTTCAATGAAATTCTCACCTCCACTACTGAAAGAAGCTGCTCCTGATAATGGAACCACTTCCCTTTTACTTGCTAAGCCAAAGGTCAAATCTCTTTGCTTCTGCTTTTGGAAACACTTGGCAGTGGGGATCACTTTTCTTTCAGCATCTGAGACAGCACTCTTTTGGCATTTGTTGTTTTCCTTAGTGCTCCTTGCCCTCTACTAGTTCCTCTACTGCAGACGGACCTCTCCGGGGCAGCATGCCTCAGTCTTCAGGCCTTGGCTTCCTTTTTATTCCATCCACACACTCTTTCTAGCTGACCTTATTCAGTGTAATACTTTTAAACACTGTCAGTCTGTTCTAGTCGTCAGCCATGACTTTCCTCTTGAGATCAGACTTGGCTACTGATTATTTAAAGTGTCCTCTTGGAAGCCTCATGGGCATTTCAGATGTTAACATGTCCCAGATATAACTATTGGTGTCCCCACCCAAAACCTATACTACTCTAAGCTTCTCCAGCCGAGTAAATGACATTATATTTTGTTCAGGTCTTCAAACTATAGGAAATAGACCTGATTTTTTCTCTCTCCTCACCTTCCATGCCCAGCCCATTAGCACGTGCTGTTGTGTCTGCCTTCCTGATGTACCCTGAGTCCGACCACTTCTCCCCAGTGTCCCCGCTCCCACTGTTTCTGAAGCAGTGGACGGCCGTGCCACATCTGGCCTCCCCACACAGTCTCATCACTTGGCTTCCTGCTTCCTCTGTGCCACCTCACAGTCACTTTCCCACTGGTTCCTATTGCATCTGGAATAAAAATCCATGATTGGACATTATCTGGCCCTAGCAAATCTTCCCTATTACTTTCTCCTCGACTCCCTCCACCCAAGCCACACGTGCCTTCTTGATGTTCTTCAAGCCGTCTGTCCCCCTTCCTGTCTGGGAGCATTCCCACAGCTCTGGCCTCGGGCTGACTCGCTCTTCTCCCACACCTTCCTCTAATTCAGGTCTCTGTTCTGCTGTCACCTCTTCGAAGAGGGCTTCCCGGATTGCATGGTTAGAAATATCACCCTTCTCTTCTCACCGCTGTCCTTATAGCTATTTAATTTTTTCATAGTCCTTATCGCACCATTTGACCTTATTTATTTAATTTTGTGGTTTACTTTTTATCTCTCTCAATAAAATGACTGTGCATTGTTTTATCTGCAGGACTCTCTGTCCTGCATCATCCTCTCTGGCATCTGGACACCACTCTCTTGGTGTTGCTTACCTCTCCCTGACCTGACCGCAGACCTCCAATTGCATAATTCCAACAGAATAGAGCTGGGCCAAGGAACAGGGAGATGGTAAACCAGGAGGATTAGGAAATATTTAGGCTGCTTAAGGGAAGTCAGAGGGGCTATCAGGGACGTGCCTGTTCTGGACAGCTAGTCTGCGGCCAACCTAAGTCAGAGTTGCAGTTGGGTGTTTTCCCAGAGAAACAAAACTGGACTTCAGCATTTTTTCCCAGTATTGGGGATTGAAATCAAGGCCTGAGTACTGAGCTACATTCCCAGTCCTCTTTTTTGTTTTAGTTAATTAATTAATTTATTTATTGAGATGGGGTCTTGCTAAGTCCCTAAATTGCTCAGGTTGAACTTGAATTTGTGATCCTCCCATCTCAGCTTTCCAGAGTCCTGGGATTACAGGTTTGTACCACCATTCCTGGCATAGGAGTGATTTTAAAACTGAGTGGATCAGGCTTTCTCACCCACACTCTGGAGCAATCCTTCCTGATCTTGACAATATGTTCTAGGGGCAGATAAAGTTCTCAGATGAGCCTATTATTTTAATTTCACTACCTTATTTGTCATCTTTTTCCTTCTGTTGTCTGTGCTTGAACTCTGTAAGGTTTAATTTGAGGGGGGGGGCATTGAGACACGGTCTTGCTATGTAGTCCAGGCTGGACTTGAACTTACTGTGTAGCCCAGGCTGGCCTCAAATTTATGCTTCTCCTGCCTCAGTCCCCCAGCTGGAGGAATTACAGGCATAAGCCACCACACCTGGATACTTGTAAGGTTTAATTTTTAAAAGTTGCTAGTAGTAACTCATCATGAGGTAGAATATATAGGATACAATTTTTATGCAAGAATCTCATGATAAAATGGTGAACAAAATATATTTTCCTGAAGTTCACAGGGTAGGGGGGTTAATTAAGGATCAATGATAAGATTCACATGGTCATCTTAATAGATGCAGAAAAAGCTTTTGACAAAATCCAACATCCCTTCACAATAAAACGCTGATGAAAAGAGGTACAGAAATTCCCTGACTTACAAACATTCAAGTTGCGAACTGTCACAGATAAGAATGGACCTCGCACTGCAAACATTTGTAGATGCAAACAAATTGCAGAAGTAGCTCATGTTTCTGCCTGACACTGTCACGGTTGTGCTGCTGTGTGCTTACCGTACAGTGTGATATGGGGAGGACAACATTCACCAATTCTGTCTTAGTGGGCAACATAGTCCAGGGCAGAAGGCTGACTCAAAAGAAATAACAAACAAAATTCTACATGCAGATGGTGGGAAAGGTGATGGAGTAACGGGGGAGAGTCGAGCTGGAGTAAAGGATGGATGATATTTAGAGTTCATAGTGAGTGAGATTTGTTCCTGATTGTTCCTGAGAACCATTGCAAGTAGTTCTAGCAATTAACTAGGTTTGAGTTGATCTAAAGTTTGACAGCTTTCTATCTTCACATGTAAAAGGAACTTGGTAATTCACCTTCTCTAGTTTGTATTATGAAAGCAATAGGAAAAATAGAAATACAATAATGAATATAATATAATAATGAATAGTCATCTACTTTTTTATTTTAGAAACACCCCTTAGAGTTTTTTCCATCCCATCTCTTGCTTGTGAATCTGCAACTTCATTAATCTTCCAAATATGACTGCATGTTTCACAGTCACTAAGAAGGCTCATTATGTGCCCAAGCAAGGTTGCAGTGTGACAGATACATGACCTAAAAAACCACATCTTTTAATTCCCAGTCTGTGACAGATCACACATGTCATCACACGTATCTAACACTTAATATCTAACATGAAGCACCCTTCTTTCCTTCATAGAATCACTTAAATCTGTCACAGTATAATTAATGGGGGCTGTGGCGAATGAGTCAGTTTGAGAACAGTGATTTTTTTTTTAACACAGAAAAGCTGTAGGAGACCGTGTTGTTCCTCAAAATGCCCAACAAACCTTAAGTGCATATCTCAATTGATCTCTCCTTCTGTTTTATGACTTTTCTCATTATAGCGCCGCAGCTATATTGGAACACGAATAATTGAGCCTTTAACCCTACAGTCATGAAAGTGAGAAATGGTGGACTGACCCTTCCACAAAAGAAACTAGAACATTTCAGGACTACAACATTGTTTCCACCCTCCAGATAATTTGTTTCCCAGGTTGGTTAGGCCAGGCATTTGGAATCTAAACTTTCTTATTCTAGGTATGCACAGGGCTTCAATTTCATTCAAAGCTTCATAAAATAGTTTTAAGATTCCAATGTCAAACCTCAAGAGTGTATCAATCTTTCCCTGATATCCTTGAATTCCAACCTTTTTTTCTCTCTTTATGAACTTGCTGAGATCTTTTCTCTCCTTCTCAGACCTTGCGTGGTCTCACCCCTGAGCTGCTTGAAAATCCTGGGGGAACATTGATTTAAATGCTGGGCTTGACTCTCTGAGTGTTTTTCTTTAAGACGTCGGATAAAAGACCAGAAAAATGAAAATCAAAAGGAACTACCTAGAGTGCAATCAAGAGCGACATACTGATGGAAAATATAAAAGTTGGTTAACATTCTTGGACCATAGGAGGAGAAGTTCTTACAGATGTCTCATTATAGCCCAGAAACAGAGAATGATGCAGAGGCCATATGTGAACAGAACTTTAGAAATGAAAGATATGGATCATAAAGATGACCCCGATAGGATATATTACAAAAAACTCATTACCATGGTATATTGTGTTGAAACAGTGGAATAAAAAGACAAATCACAATCAGACCAAAAGAAAGCACAGTGAAGAACAAAACCAAAAGTATTTCAAGATCAGGAGAGTTCACACAAAAGAAAATTTCAGAAAGAAGTCTAGAAATGTTAGTAATTACTGTAATTTCAATTACTATATGAAATCACTATAATTTCAATTACTACATGAAATTATTCGTAATTTCAATAGACTTGATGGTTAAAAGTCATAGATTGTCAAGTGGGATAAAAAAATACCTAAACATTGAATATGAAGACAAGTCAAAAGTACAAGTTAGTTTAGTGCATGGTGAAAGATATGGGTCCAGTTTTAATCTTCAGAATGTGGAAAACCAATTTTTCCAGCACCATTTGTTAAAAGGGCTATCTTTCTTCCAGTGAAGGTGTTTGGCTCCTTTGTCAAAGATAATGTGGCTGAGTGTGTTTGGAGTTCTTTCTGCATCTGCTAATCTGTTCCACTGATCCTCGAGTCTGTTTTTTTGCCAGTATAATGTGGTTTTTATCGCAGTAGCTCTGTAGTATAATTTCAAGTCAGGGATTGTGATGCCCCCTCCCTTGTCTTTATGGCCCAGAATTGCTTTTGCTATTATAGGTCTCTTCCATTTCCAAATAAATTTTAGGATTGTTTTCTCTAATTCTGTGAGGTGCCTATTGGTATTTAGATTGGGATTTCATTAAATCTCTTTAACAATGAATAAAACCCTGATTGCACAGGAGATGTCACAAAGAATCAACAACTGGGATCTCATCATATTAAAAAGATTTTGCACTGCAAAAGAAACCACCAATAGAGTGAAGAGACAACCCAGAGTGTGGGAAAAAATTTTGCCATCTTTTCCTCAGACAAAGGACTAATATCTAGAATATATAAAGAACTCAGAAAAATCAGATCCCCAAATTTAAAGATCCACTCCAAAAATGGACATCGGACGTGAATACACACTTCTTAGGTGAAGAAATACAAATAGCAAATAAACATATGAAAAAATGTTCAACATCACTGGTCATTCGAGAGATGCAAATTAAAACAATGTTGAGATTCTATCTCACTCCAGAAAGAATGGCTATTATCAAGAAATCAATCAATAATAAGTGCTGGTGGGGCTGTGGGGAAAATAGAACTCTTCTTCACTGTTGGTGGGAGTTTAGACTGATGAATCCACTGTGGAAATGAGTGTGGAGATTCCTCAAAAAACTAAAACTAGAGGTTCCATTTTACCAGCTCATCCCCTTCTTGGTATTTTCCTGAAAGAATTAAAAGCATCACACCACAGCGATATATGCACACCCATATTTATAGCTGCACCGTTTGTGACAGCTAAATCTTGTAAACTGCGCAAATGCCTATCAACCGATGAATGAATAAAGAAGATGTGGTTTATTTTATACAGTGGAGTACTACTTTAGATGCACATTGAGACCATACTCCTCAGTGAAATAAATCACACATGTTTAAATGCCACATTGGTTCTCTGATGTGAGAAACAGAAAGAGTAAACAAGGACCAACTATATAATATATATTGGGAAATGGGAAGAAAATATTCAAATGGGAAGGGGAACAAGGGGAGGGAAGGAAGGAAGGGAAAGAAAAAAAGAAGAATAGAAGGAAAAAATGGAAATAAAGCTTTCATAAATAAGGAGAGGAAGAGGGGTTGAAGGGAGGGGAGGGGAATGGGAAAAAAAGAAGAAGCAAGATATGTCATGTAGAGGTACAAATTCCCTATGATGAATGTGATCAGTATGTATATCTAAAATGTATCAATAACATTTTTTAGAAAAGTAAAAGGGGAAAAGGAATACTGAGCTAAACTTCACCAAAATAATGATAGAGTATATGATAGATACATACGCCAGTCAAAATAATCTTTGAGACAAAAAATGATTATGCTTAAAGAAGATTGCTACGTGATGATAAAAATTTAATTTTTCACATATATTCTGCATAAACTTTGTAGCATAGCCTCAAATGTTCAGGTTCAAAATAGATAAATCTACAATAAGACTGTAAATAGTTAAACTTCCCAGAACAACTGATGAATCAAGCAACAAAAAATGTTTTAATATATGAAAACTTCAATATCATCAACAAGTTTGAAATGAAAGATAAGTATAAAAGTAAGTAAATCTAAAGGAGACAATCAACTTTATTCTCAATCACACAAGGTACAGTTCTCAAAATTGACTCCATCCTCAGGCATAATTTCATAGAATTTTTATCATCTAGGGCATTTTAAAATAAGTTAGAAATAAATAATAACTACATATGTAGGAAAGCAAATACTTTCTAAAATAAATACTTTTGAAAATTAACTTTTAAAAGCCTTTCTAAATAACTCAAATTCAAAGGTGAATACTAGCAAATACTTATGTTTGTTGCCCCTTTAAGAGGAAACCTGTGGAACTGGCTTTTTCAAGAAGAAATTTCTAATCTTAATTAAATTTATTTAATAAATAGATGAAAATTCAAGCATTTTAATTTATTTTGAATCAGTTGGTAATTGCAGTTTTTGTAAGAAATTTTCATTTTACTCCAGCTTTTGTGTTTTTGGGGAAAGCTTATTTCATAGATTTGCCTTACCTTTTTTAGTCTCAGTATTATCTATAGTTGTCTTCTTTTTCATTTTTAGTATTGTTTATTTGTGCTGTTTCATATTTTCAAAAAGCCCCAAAATGTCTGCTTTATTAGGTTTTTTCAAAAAATGAACTTTTGCCTTAGTTGGTTCTCTCTGCTGTATATTTGTTTTTCATTTGATTAATTTCCACTCTTATCTTTATAGTTTCCTTCCTTGTACTCTCTTCATGTTTATTTTGTTGTTCTTCTAACTTAAGTTGGTTAACTCACTTATTTTCAACTTTCTTCTTTTCTAGTATAAGCATTTAGAGGAATAAAGTTGCTGTACAATATGCTCCAGTTTTATCTCACTATTTGGGCATATACATAGTGCCGTCTTTTGGGTTTCTCCAATAGCAGACACTGAGGCAAAAAGTCTATTGCCTCCAGTATTTGGGATGTGATTTCAGGAAACACAACTGAATCTGACAGACACAAGGTTAAGCAAAACAAGTGTAAGTGAGTACAGCACTGTTCACAGAACTTTACAAATAGGCAAGATAGTACTATATATATTATTAGGGGTACCTATGTATATAGTGACAGTTTAAGCAATACAAGGGAATGACACATGTAAAATTTGCAATAGCATTTACCTCTGGTGTTAGTGCACAGATTTCTTTCAAGGGTAGCAAATAGACATCTGAGATCTATTAGTGAAATTTGTTTAGTTTAACCGGGAAATAACATAAGCATGTTAATATAATTATTGTTTATGTTTTCCCAAATAATGCCTTGAAAAAGAAGATAGAAAAATATACAAAAACACATGTGAATATCAGGGATATAGATAACAAAACTATCAGTATAAACAACAAGTTATTTTGGTTATTTTGGTAAATAACCAAAAGATTGCTGATCAAAACAGAATAAAACTAAAATCAATAATGGGGCACATTTTGGAAAATCCACAAATATATGAAAATTAAACAGCATGTTCCTGAAAAGCCAATGGGCAAGAAAAATCTAATAAAAATTTTTAAATATGTTGGAAAAATGAAAACAGAAACAATGTACCAAATCTTATGGGATGCAGCAAAAGCAGTTTTAAGATGGAAAGTTATGGCAATAAATGCCTACATCATAAATGAAGAAAGACTTTAAGTAAACACCTAAATTTACAACTTAAGGAACTAGAAAAGGAAGAACAAACTAACCCCAGAGTCAGTAGAAATAAGAAAGTAATAAAGATCAGAGCTAAGTAAAAGAAATTGAGACTAGAAAGACAGTAGAAAGGATCAGTGAAACTAAGAGTTTGATGTTTGAAAAGATAAGATGAATAAATCTTTAGTCAGACTAAGAAAAAAAGAAGACTCCAAATCAAAAATGAAAGAGAAAAAATTACAACTGAGACCACAGCTATAAAAAAGAGACTAAGAGAACACTATAAATAATTATATGCCTACAAGTTAGGTAACCTAGAAAATAAAAGATAAATATCTAGACAATGGACATCCTATCAAATTTAGAACTCAATTTATAATGTAGAAAAACAAAGTGACTAGTCAGATAATGCTATATATAGCATCAATATGCTGGACTAAATTATAGGCATAAAGATACACATCACATTCTAGAGAATGGATGTGCCAGGGGAGATGGGAAGTTGGATGGTGATTGTGGCCAAAGAGTACTTTCATTTTATCTATATTTCTTCATTTACCTTATTTCCTTTGGTCCCCACTTTCTTCCCCCTCTGATTTTCCTTCTTTCTTCCTTTATTCCTTCCTCCTCTCCTCTCTTCTCTTCCCTCTTTCCCTTCCTTCCTTTCTTCTGATATAACCTTATGTTACTCAGATAATACTTTTAAATATACAAACTGAACAAATTCTTGCAGTGAATGTAGCCAAATATTAATAGTTTTTATTTTAGGGGGACCAAGAGTATGAGTGTTTATCATGCTATTCTTTGTACTTTCTTATCTTTTAAATTTATTTTTCAAAATTAAATGAAACCTAGATTTTGCTATTAGCAGACATTCTTGCTGAACTACTTTAATTTCTAGAATTAGTCTAAATTTAGGCATCACTGCTTATTAGGAAACTGTTTTACTGTGGTTATCTATCTTTTTTTATCATATCATAAGGGTGATGCAGCCTGTTGTTCAGTTATTATTTTAAAAAAGGACAATCCAGACAAGAAAATATGTAGTGTCATGCAAAAAGTTTTACTACTTCTGAATACCAGAAATGAATTCATAATCTTAGGGATAAAAGGAAGGAATTTAGAATCCTTGAAATAAATGTGCATATGGTAGTTCTCTCATAAATTAATTTCTTCAGACTGTTGTCATAGAAAACCTTGGCTATATTCAACTCTGAAAATTTTCCTCATGACCTGTATCAGAATGGAAAACAATTCCACCAGGACAGTGTCTTGAGATGACAGTGAGAACATCCTTTTCTGTTGAAGAAAGGCAGCAGCTTTCATGCACAGAATTGCCTCTTTCTGAAAAGGATATTCATGAGGTGATGCTACTTGACAAGTGCCCAACATTAAAATTGGGTTAAATTTTCCTGGGAAACACAAAATGCCATTGATTCTGATTTCCAAATTGGTTTGGCACTCTTCATTCTTGTGAGCACTGGAGAAAAACTGAGTTCCCTGGGACAATTGCTTTCTAATGGTCTTTCTGCACAAGATGCAAAGCGCTGTGTGATACCAGGTGTCTTGGTGTCAGGCAAAGCAAAGATGGGCATAAAGAAAATAGATCTAGTTGCACAGCACCTTGATTAATGGGTACATTATAGATTTTGGACCTAGAAGATGACCTGCATTGAGTTTCTAGCTGTGCCACTTAATCTTCTTCTCTGAGCCTTTTGCTCTCATTTGTGGCACATAAGTAATTATAAGATTTCAAGGGCTGGGGAGATGGCTCAGCGGCGTAAGCGCCTGCCCGGCAAGCGCGAGGGCCCAAGTTCGACTCCCGGAACCCACATACGAAAAAGGGGCCGGTGATATCGCTCAGCGGCACGGGTGCCTGTTGGCGCGCGAGGTCCTGAGGTCGACCCCCGGTACCCACACACACACACAAAAAAAAGATTTCAAGGTTGTGGTTGATAAGACAATTAATCAAATAATGAATATAAAGTGCTAATTTTATTACAAGGTGTTACTTGGATAAATAATTATATTTTTCCAGTCTTACTAATCATCTTTTTTCCTCTTATATTATCCATTCTATTTATTTCCAACTTACAATGTTTTTCCTTAAGTGATTTCCTATCTATATTATAAACACAGGTCTATTATTAACTTCCCTTCTGCAAATCCTTTGGGGTATATGGGGTATCAATAACTCTTTATATTTATTAATAGTTACATTTTTCTGTCTTAGATCCCTTGTGAACAAGATTGAATATGAGTAAATTAAACTAAATAATTTGATTTGTCATAAAATATGTTCCTTGGGCCAATGAGATAGCTCAGCGGCATAAGTGCCTGCCCGGCAAGCGCAAGGTCCTGAGTTCGACTCCCGGTACCCACATAAAAAAATAAAAATAAATAAAATAAAATAAAACAAAATAAAATATGTTCCTTTGCCAAGTAAATGTAGAGTTTTTTGAAGGTAATAATCATATTTTTCATATCCTATCATTTCCCATAGTGCACACCATAGTGGTTTGGTACATTGCAAATTCTGGCATTCAGTAACCACAAACAAATTCAATTTAATTGCTTTAGTAATAAAACATTGTGGTCTCCAATCTATTTTGTACTTGTGGTATATGTTTTGTAAAACTGTCCACCACATATATTATTATTTTTTCTCTTGGGTTTAAACTTGTGTTTTTATCTACAATGATGTCATTTTTCTGGAAACAGGTTTTAACACATGCTACTGCAGGTAAAAAACTACAGTAAAATTAAATGTAATATTTATGTTACACTCTAGCTCTGCATTTGAACTAGAGAAGCAATACCAAAAATCCAAACTATGTATTTTATCACTTAGTTTAACTGGGATTGTTGAAACACTTAACTGTATGAATGTGTCTTTGACATTACTGCAAACATCAGTCAGTTCTAACATTTATATATATTGTTTTCAAGCACTTGAATATTATTTTTTATCTGGTTACATTTCACTTGATGTTAATTGAAGGTAAACTCTGAAGTGACTTTGGGTTAAATATATAAATGTATTTTAGTTTACAATAATGAACATATAACTTGTATGTGAACCATTTTAGTAGGTGAAAAATATAATTTTATATTGGGTATGAGTTTAGAAATCTGTTTGCTTATATTGTTAAGTCAAGGGTAACCATTAAGATCAAAACTTTAGAGACTTAGAGGATCCTGGACATTTGGACTTTTTTTCTCATCTGAATCATGCTAGATCACACATCCGAGTCTGAAATGACTTTGAATTACTGATTTCTCCCCAACTTTATTTCAAACTTCAGTCCAAATTGGTCTGAAACCAAACTCAGTGAAGTTGAAAAATAGGCTTAAAAATAAACCCTTCAAAAAATAAACAAAATATTTTCGAACTTTAACAATTTTTTAAACATCTGGAATTTCAAGTTAAAGGTGTGACTAATTTTAAATTTGAACTTTGGACCTAGATTCCTATTTTTGACATGAACACCTGCATATATTGTCCATTTTTTTCATTTAAAACTCAGTAAATATTAAGAACAAATTTACAGTTAAAGAAACTGACCTAAATTTTCCATCATAAAATGTATTCTAAGAGAGTCTGAGGGGAAAGAGAATTTTATTATGAAATAATAAAAAATGGCTAGTGACAGGTGATTTCAGCATATACTCAAAATGTATATAGAGAGTTGTAGTTGTGATAAACACAATACTTCGATGGCAATATCCTTTTCTGCAAAGTCAAAAATCATCTTGTAGCAATGGATGTGTCTTTAAATACTGCCTGAATGATAAAAGCTATTAATATCTTACTAAAAAATTTCATTGCAAACAATTTTTATAATTGTTGTTTAAGGGAAAGCAGGCTACTGCAATTAAAGCATTGGCAATGTTCTTCTTGATATGATTTTTATTTTTAAAATTATTTTTAAAAGGTTTTAAAAGTTTATTAAAATAGCAGAGGCTCTTGATTACAAAAATCAAACAATTCAGAATGAATTAAAGAATTTGTGTGTAGAGATTATTTTCTGTATATTGGAGTTTTTTGTTTGTTTGTTTGTTTTGTTTTGTTTGTGGGTACCGGGAACTGAACTCAGGACCTTGCGCTTGCCAGGCAAGTGCTTATGCCACTGAGCTATATCACCGGCCCTGTATATTAGAGTTGTCATTAGAAATGATTAAAAAAACTACCATGAATGCTGTGGTCAAGTGCCATCCAACAGAATAGCTGTCTGGTGAGAACATTATGGTGTATCCTCAACCATGTTGCTCTCCAGATCTGGATCATGCAACTTTTGGCTCTTTCCAAAGTTGACCACGAGGGGTAAATTTTTTAATCAATTCAGGTCATGGAGGAAGCCACACAATGCAACTAAAGTTTCATGAAAGAGGACTTCCAGAACTGCTTCAGAAAGTGACATGAACAGTGGAATAAGTGTGTTTTAAGTGGTGGTGAGGTAGGGGGTTTGAGGAAGATTAACAACAATGTGTATTTTACTCTAATAAATTTTTAAAATTTAAACATTCACTGTAGTTTTCAATTACATTTCACACACATATATGGAGAAACACACAGAAATACATGTTCAAATACATGTGTAAAGACTGACATTTAACGTTTTTATTTTAATTGAAATTTCACATTACTTCACGAAAATTCTTCCAAGACAAATGAGATAGTACTAAATCTTCAAAAAGAGCTCCACAGTATTTTATATGGTAAATACCCCTTTATATATTCTCCTATTAATAAACCTCCAGCTTGTCCAGTTTTTACTGACATCTATGTGGTTTCCTAGTCTATTTTTTATGCCACATATTATCCCTCCTCTTTTCTGATGTAACCCTTCAGGAGAGACTTTTTGTTCAGAAATACTTATTGGAAAATATATTCAGGTATTTCACTTAGGACTACCAAATAATAAATTACCACAAATTTATCAGCTTGAAAACAACTGTTTTATTTTGCTCATTTTTTCGAGGGTAAGGAATTCGGGAAGTGATTGCCTGAGCAGTTCTCAGATGGAGATACTTGTGGAGTTGTGGTCAGGTGGTGGCTGGAACTGGAGTCCTCTAAAGACATGACTTAGCTGGATGTGTAAGACAGCTTACTCCCATGTCTAGTATTTGATATCAGTGATGTTAACTGGAGTGCCAATGGGTGAACTCTTTTGCTTGGTTGTCTCACGGTAACTAAACATCTTTTATGGGAGCTATTTTAACTTGGGGAAGGGGACGCTCTAAGAATACCAAACAGACATGCATGTAATCTTCTGATCTGGACTCAGAAGTGACATAACTTCACTTCTTTCATATTCTATTTCTTAAGTAGTCATAAGTCCATACAGATATATCTCATCTCTTGATGAAAAGAATATCAATAAATTTTTAATCACGTTTTAAGCCATCACTGTCTATACTCTAATCACAGGTCATTTTCCTCCCTTCCACATGCAAAATAGACCCATCACCTCAAGATTGCCCTCAAGCCCTTACCCACCACCATGTCTTATCCTAGTGGAACATTATGTTCAGAGATCTGGGATGCGGATCGCTATCTGTGGATCTCTGCAGATAGAATTCCTTGGGTCTGGCTCTGTGTGTATTGCTCTTGAAGTGAAGATCTGTAACATAAAGTCACATCTTATCTGCCTCACACACTCAATATAAAAAAAACTGGGGTGGGGCCAGGGACATAGCTCACGCACAGTGCCTGCCTAGCAGGCAGGAGGTCCTGAGTTAAATTCCAGATACAGAGAGAAAAAGCAAAAACTAAAACAAAACAGGCAAACAAAGAAACTGGGCTAGGCATTAGATAACTGAAAGACTCATTCAAAAAGAAAAAAAAAAAACTTACAGAAGTCACTGATCTATAATATATCTGAAATATGCTGAGCACACATTGCCAGCATTTAAATTAAGGATCAGAACTAGTCCCTGAAATTGTCTATGGATTTTTGCTTGCCCTCAGAATCTTGGTTCTGTTCTCTGCTTCATCTTTCCTTTGTATAACAAATGGCCCAGCTTTCTTAGTCCACATTTGCTCAGAGCCTTCCCTTCAGCTTTATACTACGTCCACTTCAGTCCAAACTGATAAGAATTCCTTTTAAAAGCTTAGGAGCTTCTGTGTACCAATTTAAAATCCACTCCATGAGATAAAATCCACACTCTCAAGTCTCAAATCTGTCAGGTAAGCCTGTCTCTATGTTGGGATCCTTAGGAGGCTGCTGCAAGATCACACTCATGTGATTTTTAGAAGCCTTGTTGAGTGGAGGGAATCAAAAAGCGTGACTTCAAACACTTAGAAGGCCCTTTGTTGTTTCAAAATATCTCTGAAGAACCACCTGAAATAACTCTGAAGATAGAAAAATAACAGTCACAATGTCTTTACATTGACCATAAAATTGAAAATTTTCTTCTTTGACTTATCTTACTTTATCTACACCTTAATGATATACGGTTAAAAGAAACTAACTGACTTTTTTTTTGCATTTTATGTAGAAAGCTTCTTAACTAGATCCATTAGTTCATGATTCACATTTTCTTTCTTTCCTTTTCTTTTGACTTATATATGTATTTTATTTTTAATCTCTCTTGGCAATATTGAAAAACTACCAGAAGAAGCAAATTTTCAATAACATTTAAAAAGAAAAGATGTTCTCACTTCTAAGATATCTTTTGTTATATAGTTTCTTTTCTTTGAAAATATATTATTACTTTAATTGTACACATTTACAGGGTAGAGTGATAATTTGATACATGTATATGATGTGTAACGATCAAATAGTAGTTAACATTTCCATCACCTTAGATATTTTTAAACTGCTGAATAATACTTAACAATTTTACCTATTTATGAGGTACACCATGATATATATATAATTTAGTATATATAGACACACATACAAAATATATGTATAATGGTAAAATCAGGGTAATTAATGTTTTCATCTTATAATTATTTTGTATTTGGAAACTTTGAGCCCCTCTCTTCTAGTTATTCATAAAATATATAATAGGTTATTGTGAACTATATTTACCCTACTATGCTATAGAACACCAGAACTCACTATTTCTATTTCTGTTGCAGTACCTCTTATCCAAACTCTCTTTCTTCCTCTTCCCTACTCTTCCCAACTGATAGTAATCATTGTTCCATTTTTTTTTTTTTTGAGACAGGGTCTCACTATGTAGCTCAGGCTGACCTTGAACTCACTATGTAGCCCAGGCTGGCCTCAAACTCACAGCAATCCTCCTGCCTCAGCCTCCAGAGTACTGGGATTACAGGTGTGCACCATCATGCTGGCTCACTATTCCATATTGTTTGACTTTTTGTTTTTTAATTTTTTGGTACTAGGAATCTAACTCAGGACCTTGCACTTACCAGGCTGGTGCTGTGCCACTGAACTGTATCCCTGGCCCGACTTTCTTTTTAGCATCCACATATGAGAGAGAAAAAGCAATATTTTTCTTTCTATGTCTGACTTATTTCACTTAATATAATGTCATCTAGTTCCATCCATTTTGCTGCAAATACCATGATATTGTTCTTTCTTTTATGAATGAATAATATTGCATTGTATAATTATACCACATTTTATTTATCTATTCATCCATTGAGGAGCACCTAGGTTGAGTCCATATCTTAGCTATCCTGGATAGTGCAGCATATCCTTTTGATACGCTGATGTAATTTCCTTTGGATATACTAATACATCAACAGTGAGTAAGAGTTCCTTTTTTTTCCACATGCTTACTAGCATTTGTTGTTTTTTCTTTTTAATAGTCATTCTAACTGAGATAAAATAGTATCTCATTGTGCTTTTTTGTTGTTATTTTTATTTTCAGTATTTTTATTTTAATGCACATTTAAAAAAATCTGTTTTGGTCACTATTGCTGTGTAACAAATTTTCCCCAAACTTAGCTAGTTAAAATTATCTTTTTGTTTTGCTCATAATTTTGTGAATTAGGCATCTGGAAAGGCCTTGGAAGGGCAGCTCTCACTTGGAATCTCTTACATTGTTGTAGGCAGATATTACCAGGGGTTGTGTAATCTGGAAAGTCATTTGGGCTGGATGCATAAGATGTCTCACCACTGAGGTAGCGGTTGATGTTAGCTGTTTACTGGGATCTCAGCTGGCTTTGACTGAGTGCTCACACACAGCCTTCCCGATATGGTGGTGGTGACATAGTCAGACTTAAAGGTGATTTACTTCTTCCATAGAGTGTCCCAAGAGGAGCAGATCGAAGCTTATGGCCTTTTCTGACTTGGCCTTGGAAATCGCATCACTTTTACTTTATTCTCTTGCTGAAGCAATTATAGGTCTTTCTGATTTCCAGAGGATGGGATGTAGAACTAACTCCTTTTGATAGGAGTGTCAAAGGATTTTGCTTAAATTCACCACACTAAGGTAAGTACATCGATAAATGACCTTGGTAATCTGTTTATTTGCTAATTTGACTAATTCTTACTTGAGCGAGTTCCCTCATGGCATGTTGATTACACTATTATTATTATTATTTTTTTTGTGGGTACCGGGGGGTCGACCTCAGGACCTCGCACGCCAACAGGCACCCGTGCCGCTGAGCGATATCACCGGCCCCTTTTTCGTATGTGGGCTCCGGGAGTCGAACTCGGGCCCTCGC
Organism: Erethizon dorsatum; assembly: GCA_028451465.1. Lineage (NCBI taxonomy): Eukaryota > Metazoa > Chordata > Mammalia > Rodentia > Erethizontidae > Erethizon > Erethizon dorsatum. The sequence goes on along the minus strand of CM051823.1, from coordinate 139,594,303 downwards.
GCTTGCAAGGCAGGCGCGAACGCCACTGAGCCATCTCACCCGCCCGATTACACTATTCTTACAACTGGTCCAAACAAAGTTGCCATAACAGTCCAACTTCTCCTCTAACCACAGGACTGCTGAAAAACCTGGCTGTAAAATGTTAGGCTCAGCATGTTGGCAAAAGAGAACAGATCCCTCAACAAGGCATATCTGGTGACAAAAACGATTTTCAGAACTTATCTTTCAATGTAGACATGCGGTTTACCCAATCTTTTTCCCTTAGTTTATTGAATAACTGCAAGGATCCACATCTAGACGGTCAGCTTAAAAAAAAAATTAAAATGATAAAATGATAATGGGGTTTCAGGCAGCTCCTGCAGGATTATGCCTTGGCTTGATGAGTAAGTACCAGTTATAAAAGGGTTTTACAAAGATAAGCAGCCAAATTAGAAAAACGAAGGTTAGGTTTTCCTTGTTGGGAAAATGATTGGGGTCCACCGTAAACAAATACCTATGTAGCATATTACGGCTGTCATTAAATCCGGAGGTGACACTTCAGACTCTCACAGAAAGAACCAGTGGCTTTCAACATGAATGGAAAAGCTTTTGCAATTTTGGACCAATTGCTCGTATTTTCTCGTTATGGTGGTTGGCAACACTGTTGCTTAGATTGGCATGTCGCCTTCACATACAGGACAGAACTAAAGAACTGGCAGAGTATTAAATTGTTAAGTTAATGTGATATCAGAAAGGAATTCAAAGTGCTGAAAATTATTTTGCTTAAGACAAAGATTAAAAGAATCAGAGTCCCTTCATCATTAATCTTCTCATACTCTTATCTCTATCCGGGCTGGTCTTGTCCTTTCCTGGTGGTCTGCTGACTTCTCCTTCCTTTGCCTGCTGGCTAGCTTCCCAATCATTTGCACTGGAATACTGGATCTTTTAGTTTCTCCCCACGTTGTTAAATTTTCTATAGAATGCTCCCTTTTCTCACTTAACTAAAACATTAGTTTACTCAGAACGTACTCCCTTCCTCAAACCTAACTGGAGGGTGAGGTGTACAGTCTCCCTTTTCCCTAACTCTGAGCCCAGAAAACTGAGCCTGCTTTCTCCAGACTCTCTTTCTTGATTTTACAATGATATTGGCATGAATCTTTAATTCCTTCTTCTTAAGACTCTTATTCTCTCCCAATGCAGGAAGCTCTGCAATTACATTCTTCACAGATTTTCTTCCCTTGCTTCTGCCTTCTCAAGATTGGTTTTCTCTGGTGAATCTAAGCCCATAATCTCCAGTTTTCTCTCTCTTTACTCCATCTCCAATTTTCCCTTTCTCAATACATTTACTTTTTCATTAGTTCTTATCTTAGGCAATGGTATATCCATCTACTTGAACACCAAATATGGATGATCCTACCTTCAAAATATTTCTCATTCAACCTCAGTCATTCAATAAGTGCCATTGTCTTAGTTTAGACATCATCTTTTTTTTTTTTTTTTTTTTTTTTGTGGGTACCGGGGGGTCGACCTCAGGACCTCGTGCACCAGGAGGCGCCCGTGCCGCTGAACGATATCACCGGCCCCTTTTTCGTATGTGGGTTCTGGGAGTCGAACTCGGGCCCTCGCGCTTGCCGGGCAGGCGCTTAAGCCGCTGAGCCATCTCACCGGCCCCTAGACATCATCTTATCTGATACGCTCTTGAGAATTTTTACCTGATTTTATTATTTTGGAGTGCTTGCATCACAAACTCATTCTTCATAGTGAAGCCATAATGATATTACTACTGCACAAGTTGTTTATGCTACTGCACATGTTATTTTCTCTTATTTCCCTCTTTGTTCTCTGCTTTTTTTTTTTTTAGAAGGGTAACAATGTTTAAAACATTACGTATTGTTATCTTTAAGTTAGTTATTCAGGATACCAGATATTAGCATTCAATTTTCCAAACATTATTGGCACAAACCTTACTCTTCAATGAACTAAGTAAAATTGGTAGTGTATCTATCTTAACCATCCTATATATATATACAATTTCTTTTCCTTTCCCTTCTTTCTTTTCCCTATTCCCCCATCTCAGTCTCTCTTTCCTTTTGACCAGTTTCTTTTTGATTCACCATGTCTATTGTACATTTTGGATCTTATTTACTCTTTCAGTTTCTCATACTAGAGAGACAATACGATGCTTACACATGTGCATCCGGTTTATTTCACTTATGAGTATTTTTTCGAGTTGCATCCATTTACCTATAAAAGTCTCCAGTTTATCCTTCTTTATGGCTGAATAGTACTCCATTGTATAAAAATACCTCATCTTTCTTATCCATTCCTCAGTTGATGGGCATTTGGGTTGTTTCCAAGATCTGGCTATTACAAATTGTGCTGCTATAAACATGGGTGCACATATATCACTGTGGTACGATGTTTTTAATTTTTCTGGGAAGATACCCAGAAGGGGAATAGCTGGGTCAAATGGAACCTCCAACCCTAGTTTTGTGAGGAATCTCCACACTGATTTCCACAGTGGCTGTACCAGTCGACACTCCCACCAACAGTGAAGAAGGGTTCCTTTTTCCCCACAGCCCCTCCAGCATTTGTTATTAGTTGATTTCTTAATAATAGCCATTCTTTCTGGGGTGAGATGGTATCTCGGTGTTGTTTTAATTTGCATCTCTCAAATGACTAGTGATGTTGCACATTTTTTTGTGTATTTATTTGCCATTTGTATTTCTTCATCTGAGAAATGTGTATTCATCTCAGATGCCCATTTTTGGAGTGGGTCTTTAAATTTGGGAGGTCTGATTTTTTTGAGTTCTTTATATGTTCTCGATTGTTCTCTGCTTTTTGCAGGATTAAATCCATTATACTAACCAACATTTCTAGTTTCATATCCTGTTTGTTCTTCCTAGCTTAGTGGAAAAGCTTTCTACTTCTTTCAAACAGTATAGGTAAATGCTCTTTCATGCTGCCTATGTGCAGATTAGATATTCCCGATATCGAATGTTTCCATTATCTTTCCAGTGAGGCATAACCTTTTCTAAGATGTAATTGAAACATTACCTCCTTCATTGAGGTTTTCCTGTCATAGCACATACATAATAAAATGGAATAAGCAATATTTATTGAGAGGTTATTTGACAAAGCATTTGGTCAAGTCTTTAAAAATTGTTGTTTCATTTAATTCTCATATTAGGTTATGCAGTAATTATTATTACCTTATTTTCTAGATGAAGATGGCTTTTAGAAATGATGTTTAATTTTTGAGAATGCCAGTTTATTGAGGGCAGAGATCGTATAAAACTAGCTGCACAATCTTGGTACCTATCTCACTGGCTAACAATATAAACACTCAATTAATATTTATTGAAGTAAAAAGAATAGAAATATATTTTATTGAAGTATGAGCAACAAAGAGGCACTCTGTCACAGAAATTCTCAGAATAATAGGGACGTTAGTAACATGGGCTAGAAAATGAGTAGAGGTGGGGGAAGAAATGTTTTTTCAAAAAGAAAATCCAGTTCTTATGACTCTAACATTTTTACGTCAGTATCTGTGAGAATTCAGTATTGCCTTCTCTATCTACAGGGCACATGTTCCAAGATCCCCAGTGGATGTCTGAAACTGAGGATTGTACCAAACCTATCCAAATGATTTTTCCTATATTTACACACTTATGATAATTTGTTCATATGCAAAATATGAACATTTTGCATTTGTTCTTTATGCAAAATAAGAGACTAACAACAATAATAACATAGAATAATTACAAATGATATACTATAATAAAGCTTCCAGCATTATTATCTTATGTATTGGGCTATTAAGTAAAATGAGGATTACTTGAACATGGGCATTGCAGTGCCATGATAGTCTATCTGACATTGAAATGGCTACTAAGTGACCAATAGATAGGTAGCATATACAGAGTAGATACACTGGGCAAAGGGACAATTCATATCTCAGGATCTGGAGGTATATTTCATCACACTACTTAGAATGGTGTGCAATTTAAAACATGTCTGTTTCTGTTATTTTTCCACTTAATCTTTTCAGACTAAAGACAAACTGCTAAAAGCAAACTCACAGATGGGGGAGACTACAGTACATGGGCATAGAAAAACAGAAAAAGTTTTCTCTTTGTATCTAATATTAGTGGATAGTGCCATAGACTACCAAATGAGAACTGGGTAAAATGAATATAAATAAGACACTCAATAGTTACGTTTTTCTAGCTTACGTAATTTCTCAGTATATTATAAGACAATCACATGATTTTGGGTTTTGCTTCTATAGTGTATCTTAAAACATTCTGAATATTTTGTAATTCATCAAAATCCTTTGAAGTATTATAAGTAGTAAAGTTTATTATAATGTATTTTGAGAAATTGAGAATTTAGAAATTTTAAAGCTCTTTAAGTCTTCAATGCTTTCCTATAATTATGTACTAATATTTACTTAAATAATATTTGAGATTTATGTAAGTTTACATGGCTTTCAATTGTAGCATTACAAAGTTCCAGGTAGATAACATTAAAAACTTAAACTATGAAAATATTAAAACACAGGTAGTTTTTTTTAAAAAAGAAGAAATGCAACAGAAACGTGAAACTTGAAGGAAAACAAAGGATATTTGTTGTGCAAGACAAATGTTGTATTTTTTAAATAGGGCCTCTATAATAGGATAAGAATTTTTATGTGAGGTTTTGAGAACATTCTAGTCTAAACCTCTTGTTGTAAAGCAAGCAAAGTAAGGCACAGAGGATGAATAATGGATTATAGTCACAGACAAAGCAAGGTTAGAGCCAGTGATGGTCATCCAACACATCTTTGATTTCTCTTTATTGTCGCCATTATTATAAAATAAGTGAGTATCCCACTATCAGTGGAGGAACAAAGTCATTCAGCTGATGACATCAGAACATTGCCAGCTAGTATGGTTTCTTAAAGACAGAGGGTGTCACTCGGATTGTGTTTTAGTCACCTTCCCTAATGTGGGCCCCAGGGGGCTAACACTTCAGAGTTATAGGCATAAAATGTACTAAATAATCCCAAATTATAGTTTGAGCTTTTAACATGAGTAGTTACAAGAAACATAACCTAGAAAGAGGCAATTAGGAAGGATGTGCTTATCTTAGCTTTTCCCAGATTGTATATAACCTTGCCTTTTAGTATAAAACTGCCAGAGCCAGTAATACTTTGGTTTATTTTGGGGGGGAAGGGAGGACGGATATTCAGAAAAGTCAATTAAGGAAGAAATTCTTGCTTAAGAATTATCTTTATGGCTCATAATTATAAAACATTCTATATTTTCTATTTATGAAATAAAATTATTATTCATGGACTATTCACTCCTTTTCATGCTTGAGTCTTAGGTTTTCCTCCGAAGGAAAGGATCTGCTTTTACTCAGACGGGTTTTGAAGATTTCCAGAACTAGGGTCCTTGCCTTTCCCCCACTAGTACTTATCCAAAGCTGAGGTATCCGGCTCAGGGCATTTTTAGAGAAGGCTCTTTGATTTGTCCTGCATCTGGCCAGCTTCCAGCTTTGCTGCAAGATGATTAAGTATGCTTTTACCAAAAAAGTTCAGAAAAGCTTAAATTATTCTCAAAAACAGAAGGTATTATCTGACTTTATACACAATTTGAAGCCCAGATAATGACCTATTCTTCCTTCCTAGAAATAGACAAAGAAAACTGCTATAAAGAGACCAATAAACAATGACAAGGAAGAGGCTCAGATCTCAAACACAGGAGTACAATAACTGTTATTAATGCTTTCACCAGGTACCACCACACAATCCTCCAGCTCATGCCATTTTCTGCCCTGTCTTCTGGCCTTTTCCAATATCTAGATATTTATTTTAATTTTCACTATGCCAAATGCTTGGCCTTATGTTTGACTTACAAATACTTTATGTGGCCTCACTTGCCACTTTTTTTGAACAAGTACAAGGACTCTGAAAACATCAAGAAAGATGATTATAGTTAAAGAGTAAAATAAAATTCATGTGCAAAGTGGAGGAGTAGGAAAAAGAGCATATTTGACTGTAGGAGAGATAAAACTAAGTTCCTGCATGTCTTTAAAGTATGTAGTACATATTGTTTTATGGAGTAAACTGTAAGTTATTATTAATTACTTGCTTATGACAGGTTGTCGCACATTTTAGGTATTTTCTTAAAGTGGAGAACTACAAATTAAATTATTTTTAAAAATTCCTTTACAATGTAGCTAAGTTTACTATGAAAGGCTATTTATTGGTTCTTTTTATGTTTATTAACACATATTAATTGTAAAAATTAATGATTTCAACTATGTCATTTCCACACATGCGTATATTTTGCCTAAAAATCAAATTCTAATATTTCTCTAGTTTGCCAAATCAGACAATTTTTTTTATCCCCAACTTGGCCCAACTCTTATATTCAAACTTTTTTATTTGTGTGATTCTCATATACTGGACCCCAGCAGTGAAAGGTGCCTTCCCTGTCCTGAATGGAACTCAGTTTTTGGGCTTCTATTAAGCTACCCAGCCAGATCCAGGTAGGCAAAAAACATAGAATTTGTAACTGAAACTCATTTGATTAATTTACTGAACTTGATTATTTACTGATACTTGATTCCCCATCAGTATTAGCCAAGGGTAAGATTTAATCAGTTATTGATTTACTGGTCTAATTGTATCAGTTACTAAGGTATATAAAATTAACAAGATAGATGTGTTTCTATTCATTTGAACTTAAGGTCTATTTGGGAATACAGATACAGACAGGAATTTTATATATCTAAGTGATGGGAAAGAGAAAGAACAGTGTGTTATGCATTTACTAAGACAGGATCATAATCCAGCTGTAAACATCAGGGAGGTTTTCCAGAAAATAGTAAGTTGAGACTCAAAGGATGAGCTGGAGTTAGACAAGGGAAACTGGGAGAAGAGTATTTCAGATCAGAAAAACAGCTTAAATAAAAGTGTGGAGGATAAAAGGCATGGCATACCTGAAGAAAGGAAAGGAATTCAACAGTAGTGATTGTACAGTGTGTGTGGCTCAGAGGTGATGGTGGAGTTGGGAGCTGGGGTAGGAAACAGAGTATGTAGAGGCTGGAGAGAGCTTTTTGAAACAAACAGTGTGGACTTTACCTTAAATGGTTCTAGAAACTTCCAGAAGAGTTACATGGTCAAATTTCTGTTTGTAAAAATATCACACTGGTTATAGAAGGGAGAACGGACTGACGTGGCACAGTTAAAAGGCTACTACTTTAGTCTACGTAGGAGGAAACAAAAGCCTGTGGTTTAGTACTATTGAGGCTGCAGAGAAGTGAGTGGACAGGAGAGACAGTTAGGAGGTGGAGTTAATCGATGGCTTTTGTGTTTGTGTGGCATGAGAGAGTGGAAGGAAGCATGTGTGATATCTCTGTTTCTGGTTGAACAACTGAATAAATGTGATGCCTTCTGAGTTAGGAAAGGGAAAACATTGGCTTCTCCTAGTTCACTGTGATTAGGCATAATTTCTTATCAATTCTTCTTTTTCTCTTCTTAAAAACACTTCTTAAGTGTTTTTTTTTTTTTTTTCATATTCCCTGTTTTCTTGCAAGTTGTGGCCACACTTGCCTGAAATAGCTCCTGGTGTTTTCCCATTTTTTTTTTAGAAGCGTTTTAACTTTTCTTAAATGGAAAACTTTGCCTCATAATCTTCATGCCTTTGAGTTCCCTATTGTCTGTAAAGAATGCACTCTACCTCTCACTTTCCAGGCAAAGTTTTGTCAATCTATTTAGGGCCAGATTAGTTATGACCTCCTCAGTGAAGGCATTCCCGCTCTCACAGGAGTGGGACAGGGACTTGCCACACCTGTTCTTCCATGTCATTTTGCTCATACCTCCATAACAGGGCTTACTACTTGTTCTATTAATCTGTCTCCTTCCTCTTTGCCTTGCAACTATCCCATCACTTTATCCAGATTACTACTAGCTGCTTGAAGGTAGGAATTCAATCTATTTTATATTATTACCACAAAGAGATTAATTTGTACATATTAAGTATTCCATAAGAGTTTAGCAAAAATATTAATGCACTGCTCATATGATTTTCTTTACAAATTGCTTTCAACATCCATCTCCCTTAATTCTATTCATTAGCTTTTTACCAATGCATATTTGATTCTTTCACATAATAATTGCCCTTTTATGTGAATAATCAAGCCGACTCCATGGTGCTTATGAATTCATTATGAAATACTAAGTTCCCTATGAACAAACTACCGATCCATAAGAACAAACTATTTAAAATGTTGGCAAGGCTAATTCTCTAATATAATGTACAATTATGCAGAAATACGGGGTTAGTTGTTACACCTTAGACAAATTACTTAAACCTTGCTAAGTCTAATCATTTAAACCTTTCTAAGCTTTTCTAAGCCAGATATAAGACTTCACTAATGTCCATCCCATTAATTTGTTGCAAGAATTTAAAAATGCATTTAAAATGCATTTAAAACACTTAACCTAATACCTGGAACACAGTAAACATGTAACAGTTAATGCCATATATTCTTGATCTCTGCTTTCTCCATATTTAAAATTCATGCATGCTTATTATTTCTGATTTTTTTTTCAACTTTGTTTTAACAGACTGGTGATTGAGCGTGTGTGTGTGTGCATGTGTGCATGCTGTTGGTAATCCATTTTTAAAGAAAGGAATGAACAGTAAATATATTACCATTGGCTAGTAAAGCTCTCAAGATTTGTATGTTTTCCTTTGGCAATAATCTTGTGAAATATCTTGTTCTGCTGTTTGTCATCTAATTTTTGCTTATGTATTTCTTCTTTCTTAGTGAGACCCATATCTTCTATTTCTTTGTATTTCTATAGTTCCAAGTATCATGTACTTATTAGGCATTCAGTAAATGTCTGAATGACTCTAGCCTTGCTCTTTTGACCTGGGAATATGGGAGAAACTGTCCAATCTCTCTAGTTATGTCCACGAACAGCCATGAACCCTAAAGAGAAAGAGGTCATGAATGATCATTTCCCATTAGTGCAGAAAGCTTTGCATATCCTTTCATGTTCTCTGAAGTTATAGGGAGTTATTTCTTCTCTTACCAGTGCTCTATGTTTCAGGACTCAGAATGAGCATTTTATGGAACTGAGAGAACATGAGGGATCACTCAATGTTCCACATGAATTTCCATAGCTAAAGTAGTCAGAGATCAAGCGTCTGCATTCAGAAATGACAAAGTGCTTTAGTGAAGCACATGATTCAAGTCACTGGGTTAAACTTCTAATTATGCAATCCCCAAACTCTGATGAGTGCCAGCTCTAAAAGGACACTGGATATCCTTTTGTCTCTTCCTCCTTTCCTTCTTTCCTTCCTTCTTTCCTATCTTCCTTCCTTCCTTCCCTCCCTCCCTCCCTTCCTTCTTTCCCTTCCTTTCTCTTCCCTTCCATTTCTAGCTTTCCCTTTTTCTGTTTAAGAATGTTCTTGCTGTTTTTTAAAAATGACATGCATATTACTAAAAAGTTGCAGCCATTTAGTTAAAGTGTAAATCTTCTCTTTTATATTGCCTTCATAAATTTCATTAGATCCTTTTTGTGCTTCCTGCATGCAGAAGTGATGACATTTCTGATGGACAGGGTGTCCAGGCTAGCTTCAGGGGCTTCTCAGCATTGATTGTGTTGAGTCTTCATGGTGCCCTGTGGCCCTATGGAGTTCAGCCTGGAAAGGCTTTGTTATCTCAAGATTGCTTCTTTTCTTCATTGGAACAAATCTACTTAGTGTGAGATGCTAAGGCCCTGACACTTGTTGATACATTTGGTCGGATTGGCTGGTCTTACTCTTCCTCCCTCTGCACATCATATGTGTCCCAAGCCTGTGTGCAGATAAGAACTTCCTGGGTTGAGCACAGGTTGTCATATCATTATATGAGTGGACGTACATGTTCTCCCTGATTGAATTCTTAAGTCTGGAAAAAGTTACTTTTAGGAAAGCACGAAGAATTGTGTGTTCCTTTGCAAATTTTGCGCCTGTTTTCCTTTTAAAGTCTACACATGTACCCTAATTCAGAGAAACAACTCTCAAGTTTAATTGCACAAGATGTCCATAGGACTTTGGGTCTGAAAGTATTTTTCATCTTTAATTTTTATTGTTTTTCCCTCTTTTTACTGGTTATACAGATTAATGTATACTATTGCATAATTGGTTATACAGATTATGTGCTTTAGATTCCACATATTAGAACATGCAATATTTGTCTTTCTGAGTTTGACTTATTTTACTCAACATGATAGTTCCCAGATCCATCCATTTGCCTGAAAATGACAGAATTTTATTCTTCCTTGTGGCTGTATAATTCTCCATTGTGTATACATACCATATTTTCTTTACCCATTTATCTGTTGATGGGCACCTAGGCTGGTTTCATATCTTGGCTGTTGTGAATTGTGTCATAACAAACATGAGTATGCAGGTATCCATATAGTATGCTAAGTTTAATTGCTTTAGCTATATACCAAAAAGTGGTATAGCTGGATCAAATGATAACTCTATTTTTAGTTTTCTGAGGAAACTCCATACTTATTTGCATAGTGGCTGTACTATTTACATTCCCACTAGTAGTTTAAAAGTGTACCTTTTCTTCTGCATTCTTATCAACATTTTTGCTTTTTGTATTCTTGATGATAGCCATTCTAACTGGGGTGAGATGGAATCTCAATGTAGTTTTTATTTGCATTTCCCTAAAGGCTACAGATGTTGAGCATTTTCCACATATTTATTGGCCATTTGTGCTTCTTTTGAGAAGCATCCCTTCAGTTGATTTTCTCATCCATTGATTGGGGTATTTGATTTTTTGTTGCTAAGTTTTCCATAAACTTATATTGTAGACATTCACATATTCTAGATATTAATTATCTATCAGAAAAGTAGCTGTCTTTCCACTCTGTAGACTGTTTACTGTGAGCTATTTCTGTGTAGTTGCTGTGTAGAAACGTTTTGATTTGATGTAGTCTCACTTGTTGATTCTTGTTATTATTTCCTGTGCCATTGGAGTCCTATTCAGGAAGCTTTTGCCTGTACCTATGGCTTCAAATAGTTCCCCTCTGTTTTCTTTTAGTAGTTTCAAAGTTTCAGGACTTATATCTAGGTCTTTGATCCATTTTGAATTGATTGGGGGGGGCAGGGTGAGAGACAGTGATCTAGTTTCAGTCTCTACAAGTGGATATCCAGTTTGCCCAGCACCTCTTGTTAAAGAGGCTGTATTTTCTTCAGTGTATGTTTTGGTTCCTTTGTCCAGAATCAGATGGTTGTAGTTGTGTGGGTTTGTTTCTTTGTCCTCTATTCTGTTCTATTGGTCTTTGTGTCTATTTTTGTGCCAGTATCATGTTGTTTTTGTTACTATGGTTTTGTGGTATAATTAGAAACTATTATAATGCCTCCAGCATTGCTCTTTTTGCTTAGTATTTCTCTCTCTCTCGCTCTCTCTCTCTCCACCCTCCTCTCCTTCCTTCTTGTGATGCTAAAAATCAAAATGATCAAACTCAGGACCTCATGCATTCTAGGCAAATGCTCTACCACTGAACTACAACTCCAGCCTTTCCATTGGTTTGTTTAGCTTCAAAAGTTAGATTAGAATGTGTTTACTTCTTGAGAATGGTACAGCAATCACTATGTCTTACCAATGTTATTAGTATTATTTCATAGCATCTAATGAAAAGGCATTAAAGCCTGTAAGGTCCAAGATCAGGCAAGCATATTTTGAAAACCATTAGTTGTAAAACACTAATACTTCAAGAGCTTTTTATTTTCTAAAAAAAGACATGTAACACAGGTATTTTTAAAGTGAATCACCTATTTTACAGATTAAAAGAATGATATTTGGAAATGTTCCTAGGATTTACATAGATCAGTTGTAAATGAAAGCTAGAAACTCAGAATTTATTTCCTCATCTTGTGCTTAACCAATTGGAGACACGCTGTCTCCAGACTATTTTCTTTTTAATAGCTATAAAGTGAATGAACTCAGGACAGTCTAGTGTCCTGCTGCGATTGATATGAAAAACGACAGGGGAAGAAAAGATTCCTCATTAATGGATTTATGGTCTAGTGATAGGGTTAGGGAGTGGAAAGGTCATTTTGAAAAGTAAAGTGAAATATAGAGCATGCAGGAAAATTATCTCGTTATCTGACTCAGAGACATGAAGCTGCACGTTATCCTCTGTTCATTTATTTTTTCTCTTCGTTTTCCTTTTATTTTTAGATAAATGTGAGTCAGACAAATGAGACAAGAGTAATTTTTAGAAACTCTTTCTTTGAAACTTTTGAGAGGCGAGTTTTGGTTTTTTCATATATTGACTGGAGGTGCCTGATTGTAAAGGAAGAAAATCTAGAAGCAAGGAATTGGATCAGAATTTGGGGATAGGTCAGTAAAAACAAATAAAATATCCTATAGAAATTCTTCTCTTATTAAATATATTTAGGTCATAATTAGACAAAATTTAAAACCTAAAAACAATTTAAAAATATAAATTGAAGTTCTAACCAGATTGAGAGAGACAGACAGAGACAGAGTCAGACACAGAGACACAGAGACAGAGAGACAGAGAGACAGAGAGACAGAAACAGAGACAGGGACAGAAAGAGAGACAGAGAGAAAAACCTTGCAACTGAAAGATCTTTTTAGTTCATTAAGCACCATGGCATTGGAAGGTAACTATTTTTGGTGATCCTGTGCTTGGTGATGGGTTCTTTTTATTTAAATAGCTTTGTCTGATTTTCAACAAATACTTGACCAAGAGGGTGCGTGTGTGTGTGCATGTGCACATGCATATGTGTGTGTGTGTGTGTGTGTTTAATTATAGATGAATAGTTTCAGGCACTGAGAGTCTAAATGTGTTGTCCAAAGTTTCTAGGATTCGAATTCAGCTTTGTTTGGCTCCAACCTTCTACTCTACTCCACACTCTGAAGCTTGCCTGAGATACCTCTGGGTTTGTAGTGTTGAGACGACGATGAGTTAAGCACATTGTATCCCATTCATGTCACTTCCCAACACACACGTATGGGTGGGCTACAACTTGTGACTTGTTATCTGTTATGTGTTGAAATTCAAATTTAAATGCACATTTGGTGATTTAATTTGCTGTATCTGGCCACACTGTGCATCTTGGACTGTTGGAGCACAGTATGCAAGGTTGGGAAAACCAGGGGGTAACTGAGACAATGAGGCCGAAGCTTGCACTTGGAGAACAAAGTCTTTATCGTGAGCTGGGTACATAGAATTAAAAACAGGATCACCAAGCCAGGCACAGTGGCCCATGCCTGTCACCATACTCTGGGAGATTGAAGCAGGAGCATTACGAGTTTGAGCCCATAGGCTTGGACAACTTAGTGATTTAGCGAGCTCCTGTCTCAAAATAATAAATCAAAACACTGGCTGGGGATGTAGCTCCTGAGTTCAATCCCTGGTACCACAAACAAACAAACAAACAAACACCTGTATTACCCTATAAAGTGACTATATGTTTATCCTACGGTTGGGATAATTTGTGCCATTTACCCATTAAAAACCTGAAGCAACTGGAATAAAATATTGTCTCTAATGAAAAAGAGACATTTTAGTTCAGAGTCATATAGTAAGATGACTTACAGCAAACTTTTAAATAAACTTCTAATGTCTGATTTTTTTGACATGAAAGAAATACATGAGAAAAGGAAGAAATGCTTGGGTTAGAGAGGGTAAAGTTAAATAAAACCAGCAGGATAAAAAACAGACACATTTATATCTTATATATGGTATATATGTGTTTCCTGTTTAATTTTTTAAGTGGGGCAAAAAAGACAGAATGGCCTTATCCCTGAACATGTCCTGTCTAAACTAAATTGGAGATATTCTGTTCTACTCAGTGGCATGGAATTCTTCCCCAGAGTCACAGAAGAAGGCACTGCATGAGGATAACTGGGACTCACTCTGAGGATGGCACTCTGAGGTAGCCTTTTTACACTTATTTAAAAATTTAAGGGTAATAGATTATTTAAAAAGATATTTTGTTATTGTATTTCTGTTCGATGATGTCCAATGGATCTGTGACATTAGATAATATAGCACATCTCCAACCCTTGTGGTATTGGTTGAATAAAGGCATTTAAACATTTTAATGTAATATTTGGAAAGTAAAATGGCTTGTGAGAGCAGTGACTGCAGACCAATTCAGATTTTTCTCTCCCTCCTCATTAAATATGTGACTGTGGCTTTTGTTTACTTTTCTTCTTGCTCCAGAAAGGATTTAAGGCTGCTCATAAATATGTGCAAGGCCTATCACTCCTACACATGTGGCTACTCAAGCATTTTGATGATTGTACATTTTAAAGCTAAATTCAAAGACTACTTTATGATTAGTGTGTGTGTGTGTGTGTGTGTGTGTGTGTGTGTATGCTTCTGGGGAAAGTTACAGTCATTACTTCTTACCATCACTATTATTTCATTATTATTTCATCATATCTAATGAAAAATGACATTACACCATACAGCAAGCATATTTTGGAAACTATTAGATATAAAATTTCTATTTGACATAGAGAATTTGTCCATCTTTATTTAATTAGCTATTTCACTAATTAATAGACAAATTTTCATTTGTCTTCTGGTTAAATTTGTCTTTAGATGTGGTTAGGGAAAGACAAAATCTAACTGTAGTAAATACAGTCTGAGTCAAATCATCAACACTTTCATAGAAAGAACAGATAGATAACCGAATAGGTGTTGGTGATAATGAAGGATTTTGATTCATTATGTTTTCTTGGATTATTTTTACTTTAGCAGCCATAGTATTCTTGCTTAAAAATAAAAAGTTATTAATAATCAAGGATAGGGGTTGATAAAGAGTAAGTTAATTTTAAAATCATGGTGTATTGGAGATTATGCTTTGCCTGGAAAAAGATTTTAAACACCAGCAGGAATGGTTTAGAGTTTAGGATAATGTATCCTTCACAAAGAGAATGGAACATATTGGAATGGCTTGTCTCCTCAGTATTGTTTTTGATGATTTGGATAAGTGGCTGAATCATATAAGATGAAGTTTAATAAGAATAGATAATTAATACATACCATTTAACCTAGGCTCAGAAAACCAAGTTGGGGAATAATTTTCCTTAAAAATGGTAGAAAACAATGGTCTAGGGCTTTTAGATAATAGTAAGTTCAATATAGGTCAACAGAGTGCTAGGACTGCTATTAATCTAATACGAACTTTCAGTCAACTTCAGAGCGAAAGTGGTAGGCTGAGGAAGATGTGAAATCTCTGACCTACCTCCCACTGTGTGTTTAGTGGTCAAAAAATTGTTTTTAGGGGCCGGTGAGATGGCTCAGCGGCGTAAGCACCTGCCCGGCAAGCGCGAGGGCCCAAGTTCGACTCCCGGAACCCACATATGAAAAAAGGGCTGGTGATATCGCTCAGCGGCACGGGCGCCAGCTGGCGCACAAGGTCCTGAGGTCAACCCCCGGTACCCACAAAAAAAAAAAAAATTGTTTTTAATCCTAGTTTAAATCTCCACAATTTAAGATCTTGTTTCTGTGTTCTCCGAGAATATATAAAACTTGTCAAAAGGAAAAAAAAAAAAAAACCCTTATAGGAATATAAAATATTTTATGTGGAAGAAAGAAGAGCTAGTTGTTAAAAGAAGGTCGCTGATGTTAAATGTATATAAGGCCCAATAGATAGATGTTTCCATATAAGGACAGAGTTATAAATGGTCTGCCATAGAATATCCGTGTTTCTTACCCGTTGGAGAAGCTAGAAAGAGAAGATTTACACATTGACTCTACAAGATATAGAAATCTGTGGTCTTTCTAAATCTGCTAGAGTATTTACATGTTTTCTGGAATGCGTATCTTCTAAAAGTTATTCCAAGAAATTCAGTGACATTAAGAAATAAAGAGAAAATCCCATCAAACTAACCTTTGTTATCATGTAGATAAAATAACTGTTTGATTTGACTGAAAATAGTAATTCTGATGCTAGAAATCTAGAGTATGTAGTTTGTTTTGTGTTTACCGGGCCATCTTGCCTACATATACATCTTCTAAATATAACGCTATCATAAAAAGGCAAAACAATTTTAAAAATACACATAAAACTCTGATCAAAGCAATTTGGGGGACTGGGAAGTAATTCAGTTGTAGAATGTTTGTCTATGTGAGGCCCAGGGTTCAATCTCTGTAATCACCCCTCAAAATCAGCTTAAGAACGTTAAGAAATATATTTGCTGTAAAACTCCATTACAATCAGAAATTGTGTGTGGTTTGCACTTATGTATCATTGTCCTTTCCCAGCCTTTTTAACATGCAATGAAAAATCTCTAGATAACAAATACTTCTCAAGCTCCAACCAATGGTTCTATTGATTCCAGGAATATTTGATATTTAAAATTCTCACATAACAAAATAGGTCCGTCAGTTCCTTGGAGTTTGTTTTAATAAGATTAATTAAATCAATTCTTTGATTCATTTTTCTTCCTATTAGCACCCCTTGTATTTCATTTTTGCTAGCCAACAGCCAGCTCTTTTTTTTTTTTCTTTTTGTTCCCATCACAAAATGACTCTATGCTGCAAGATAATTATATGAAAAGAGACTTGCTCCAAAAGTTACACGAAGCCAACTATGTCAGCAATGGAAAGAACTAGTACATTTTGTTTTGAAAATAAAAAAGTCCTAGATCTGGCAGTTTGTCTCCTTAACCCTCAAATACTCTTGTCTGCAGAATTCCAAATGAAAAACTCGCCTTTTCTTTTTCATTTATTTCTAAAACTATGAGGTAAATTCTTGGGGGGATATTTACATAGCATTTTTTAAAAGTACCATAGAATATTAAATTATAGTACAATAGAGTACGTACTAGCTTAATTATAGGGTTAGGAGGTTAGGACGCCATATATATACTGAACTTTTTATAACAAGGAGTCAAAATCATGCAAATTGGTTTTTTGTTTGTTTGTTTGTCTTATTTTGCAGTAATGGGTATTGAATCCAGGGTTTTGCACATGCTAGGCAAATGGTCTACCACTATTTTATTCCCAGACTTTTTTATTTTATTTTGAGACAGGGTCTCTCTTAGTTACCCAGGTTGGCCTTGAGCTTAAAATCCTCCTGCCTCAATCTCCTCAGTAGCTGAGATTAAAGGTTTTGCCACCACAAGGGCTAAGGGTTTTGATATATTTCTTAGTTAAAAACTCTTGGTGTTAAATCCTCTTGGCGTCTCTCTTTTTTTTCTTTCTTGATATCTTAATATTATTACAAGGTACACTTAGTTCTAGAATTTAGAGATCAGTTGCAAAAGTTCAAAGCAGACTTGTCTAGCCAGGGTTGTCTCTAATTGTTGTTCAGGAAATGAATATTTAGACTGAAAAGCAGGCAACATGTTCCCTTCAGAGCCTTATTTTTCTCAATATGCAAATAAGTTCAATTTATTGTTTACCAGGTAAAATAGCCAGTAAGAACTATCTGCCGGCACTCTGCACTCACTTCTACCTTATGATGAAAACTCAGAGCAGGGCAAATTGTATGCGGGGCAGATAACAATGTTGAAAGAATTAAGAGCTTTAGCTCTCTGGGAAACGGAAACAGAGGCTGTCCTCTTATCCTGTGTTCTAACAAACTCCTACCATATTAAGGGCTTCTCTAAAACATTTCAGTGGAAACTGTGTTGTCTAATTGAAGAACAAAATTGTACATTCAAAACATGCATTTTTGAAAAAGTGAAGTCCTGCTCAAAAATGAGGTCTTGTGGTTACATACCATTTTAATAGAGCTATGTCTAAGTGATATGACTTAATTCATGAAAAACCTTAGAGCCTGTAGTTTGCAAAGGATTAAGTCCTATCCTAATTACTTTCTCAGAAAAGCCAGTGGAAAATTAGATGTATTCCACCAAACAATAAATATATCACACTAAACAAAATTTAAACTAGAGAACAATCAACCTCTTTCTTTGTTCTTTCAAAGGAAAAGTGGATTAGACCTTTTAAGAAAAAGATCAAGAGCATTTTATGGGAAATTCTGCAAAAAAACCTCTTTGGATTGAAATCAAAATGTTATGAATAGTACTTTCTAAGTAATGACACATATCAGCAGTATTTGTAACCATAAGAACAATGTGATAAATTTTAATCACTTGGGACTCCAGCTCTGTGGGAAGTGCTTACTATACAGACATCATTTATAGGTTTCCAGTTATGACCTACGTCTAAAAGACATTTTAATGATAACCGGAGAAAGTAGATAGATTGTCTTCCTTGAGTGTTGAAGTTCCTGCTTGTTGTCATCCTCAGCTCTATTAAAGAGCCCAGGCTTTCAAAGGTACTCCGCAGTCTACAGTCAGGGTGCAAGACCAAAGGGATGAAACTATCTAAGATAAAATATGCCAGAAACGTACACTCCTCAGGGTTTTCTGTGGGAGTCTGACCAAAATAAAGCAATATTAATAAATATAAATTCTGGAACACTATTATCAACAGAAATAGGGTCCTGAAACGTACCCTTGAAATTCTTCTAGTTTCCCCCGGCAGGTCAACTATTTCAATGTAACTGCGCAAAATGTTAGACCTCCCTACGGGGACAATTGCTTTAAATTATATTAAAGACTCAAAGACTCTAATAGGCATGTTGGAGGAAGGAGTTTAATTTGTTGGATGCTCTAAATCTTTGAGCTCAAGCAGAGTCCTTTGGCCTTCTGACCTTGAAAACATTTTGGAAGAAAAAAAGTACTTTCAAAGCATCTGAACACTAAAAAACATGCAACTGGTCGATTTGCTTTTCATCACTTTTCTTGTTTTTACTGCATTTTTAGAAAGAAGAGAAGTTCAAGTGATACAAATGGCATAATAGAAAGATGGAAACAACAGAGAAGGCATAAGTCATAAAGAATTGTTGCTTTACTTCAGATTTCATACCTATAATTTGAAAAACATCTCTTTGAATGTAGCTCAAAGTCAAAGAAAATTTCCTGGTGCAAGGTTTCTCAGGTGGTGAGTCTTTGCAGGATTTGAATCATTGGTTTCTCTTGGCTTCCATGCATTCCCAAGCAAGCAAATCATCTCCCACAGTCAAGAAGATGCCTACTTCTAACTATTGCTTCTGTCATTAGGCCACCAATAATGCTGGGAAATAACTTCTGCCTCTTATGGCATTTTGTCTAGTACAGTTAAGGATAATGAAATCTAGTAAAATCTTTTGTTTTGTAGAGTTATTTTGATGAAAATCCTTGATTTCTCCCTATTTCTGAAGCATCAGAGCATTCTAACAATAGAAAAAAGGGCAGTAACCATTACTCTTACTTTAAAAAATAAATAAATATACATAAGTCTAAAGAGTCTTCTGTCTCCTATTTTGTAAAATTGTAAAATTTGTTCTTTAGAAAAGTCCTTTCTTTAAAGGGATAAGTGAGGAGGTAGCAAAGCAAAGATAATAATAGAATCAACAAATGTAGAACTGGAATCAAATTTTAGACCACCAAGGACTCTCAGTATTACTGTCTTTGTAATTGTTTTCACATTACAATATAAGACTTGATATTAAATAAACCAAATAGTATTCAGAACCAACATTTGTCACTGGATGCCCTGAAGCACCAGAATTCATTTTCTATGTTATTTGTTACTTTGGAAGATGAGACTAGTGTCAGCTGTTTGACTATCTGATGAACTGTCATGGCTCAGTTTGTGCAGCAGTTGTTCTAAGAAAATACATCTCTTCTTCAGCATGGCTGAGCTGTAAGCACCATTAGTAACTCGGTTCAAAATTAGGAGGCGCAAGTTAACTGAAGGTGTCATAGGATTTTGTCATTTTAAATGACTTCAATAATCTAGACTCTTCTCTATCTCTCCTTCCCAGCAATAAATGATTCAGTGACTTGCTAGTCTTCCAGTCCAGATCTCCACAATCAGTGGTGTTTTTTTTCCAACTAGAAATATATACCTATGGTTAGTTTACGTTGTATTGTTTTTCTTATTTCTTTTTCTTTGTTTTTCATTTCTTGATGGAAAAGTTCTAACACAGTGGGAAGTCATGTCACTGGAAATATTTTTCTCAATGCTTTTTGTTTTCTCTCAATCTATTCTTTCACAAATGCTAATCTTATGGAAAAGGACCCTATCATGAACTGAGTGTCTGTAGAGCTGTTGAAAATAGAGTGATTAGAAAGCAGCAGAAGAATGGCATCTAACACCAACCTCCTGGTTAGGTTAACCAATTAAACATACTGTGATTAACAAAGTACCCTACAGATTATCTGTGAAAACTAGCTATTTAACCATAGCTGTGATCTAGCATACAAGTGATAGGCTATCTACATAAGAAATCTTTTGAACTATGGACTAATTTTAGTCTTGGTTTTGATGGGAATGCCACATTTCTAGTACCTTCTCTGTTGCCTGTTTTATGGCTATGAATAAAGTCTAGGTAAAGGATCACTTTAATTTTGTATTTAATTTAATGTCCCTGGGAATCAGACAAATTCCAGTGTGTGACGAATTGTGTTGTTATTTCAGTTCATAAGACTTGTTTTGCAAATTCAAGAGTTCAGGCTAATAAAGATGTAATGATAATAATCAACCTTTATATACGGTAAGAGGAACAGAGTGGAATGTACATTATATCTGATATATATAAATGGTATCTCATAAATGACAGAGCTTCATATCTAAGTCTTAGGACTAGCATATTCATCAATTGCTTTTGATTTTTCATTCATGAGGGATGTTTATTGTTGAAAAGTCAATCCAAACCACACTGGACTTTTGAACTTCCCACTTTAATGGGAAGGCCTTGTCAGAGAGAAATCTGAATTTGTACAGATTTAAGAAGTGATGTAAGATATCACAAAGTGTGTTTTACAGACTTTGAAGCTCAGACTCTCCCCACATATAACACACACACATCATTGCGACACTCACAAGCTTAGCTGTGATGAACAGCTCCACTGAGACAGAAATTATTCAATCAATATCCCATCCCCTTCCTCACCAAAAACCTCCTCCATGAACAGGCTCCTCTGAAGGCCTCTGTGTTCAGAGTGTGGGGGAGATGTGGCCACTTTAAGGGTCAAGAATCAATCAAACTCTGATTATTACATTATTATTGCCTGGGAACCAGACCCAAAGTCCGCTTAACTGTGTTAGGGCAAATGATCAGGTTTCATAACATTTGTGCTGATGGAAGAACATCTTTGCTTCAGTTATCTTCAAATTTCATCCATACTAAAACATCACCTGACTTGGTTAGGGTTTTGCTTCCCATAGTGAAATGAAATTTTCATTATTAAAAACCAGAAAGCATGTGTAGCATTTTTATCCCCCAATTCCTCCTCCTTCAATTTGCTGAGCCTGTCCAAAACAAAGCATGGCTTGATCTAGGGTCACTAGGATTTTACTTTGGAAAGAACATCTTGGCTTCTTTAACTTAAAGACATTTTACTCTTTTAGCTGTCATCTTCAAATTGCAAAAAACAGTCACTAATTGGCACCTAGTTTGTTAGAAAATAATACAATATAAAAAATCTTTCTTTTCGTCTGCATAGAAAGATTGCTATAGTCAAAACACTCGGTTTAATTTTCAAGTAAAGTAGATTCAGCCTTCTATTATGAATGACTGGAATTTTAAGAACAACAACAAACTGCTCAGATATTTTTCCAAGACTTACAATCCGAAGCCTCCTCATTTAACCAAACCTCCCACTAGACAAGTAGGAAAGATAAACAAAGCAACAGAGCCCTGGGTTGTGCACAGTGACAAAACTGTAGGCCCTTGGATTAGAATGTTTCATCCCCATATCCAGTGTCTCCCAGAAAGACCTCTGGGAGGAAGAAGGAGGAAGCATGAGGTTAGGAACTTAGAAAGATTGGGCAGATAGTCAAAGCCCTGGACAGCTAAAGCAGCCTGTAACTCATTAGCAGAGCATCTCCCAGGGGCCCTGCAAACATCCTACAGCCGGCAAAGAAAGCTGAGGTCTCTGACAGTTAGGTTCAACATTATGCCTGTAGCCTCAGTCCATCAGGGTGCTGCTCAGTGTGTTGGGGGAGCATCCAGGACATGCTGGAAGTGTAAAGCTTTAAGTCAATGGTTGCTGAACTGAAGACACAGTGAAATATATCATTGCCGTGGTTGCTTTCACACAAGAGGCAGGGTGAGAATGGGAAGAGAGACAAATGTATTCTAACATTTCTAATGTCATTTTTAATTGATCAGAATAATTGACTATTTAGCAGGCACAGGGAACCAGAAGCATGCTTCAGAAGAGTAAAGGAGAAAGCCCTTTATTTTTGGTGAGTGAATCAGTTAGTGTTTACTAGAGAAACAGATATAGCACAAGATACACAAATACCTAAGAATTTACGAGATTGGCTTACAATGGCTGCATACAGAGCTGGATGAGGAAAAGCGCAGAGTGTCTGACGTACACTGGGGACTGAAGGATTCAGCTGAAGGTCTGGAGCTCACTGCAGTGTCCCTTGGGAGTCCGTATGAGGAGGCTGATGGGTCTGCGATGAAAGGCTGAAGAGTCTACACCGGAAGGCTGAAGGATCTGCGCCGGAAGTCACGAGATGACGTCCAAGGTGAAGGTGAAGACTGGGGCTCCTCTGAAGAAACAGAAGCAGACCTGTCCTTCTTCATTTCCCTTTTGTACCATCCAGGTGCCAAGCCACCTTAGGGTGGGTCTTCTGCATCCTAGGGTGTGGAATTGCTGAGCTGATTTAGTTAAGCTTCTCGTACTCATGTTGATACAATCAATCAACCAGCACAGTGAGGAATTTACTAAAGAATTCTTAAGCATTTCATGTTTATATTTACTCTATGAATAAATATTCTAAGGACAAAGACAATTATGTTAGTGAAAGATGAATTCTTTTGACATTGCTCTTTCAGTCCATTTGGGAATCATTTACGAACCTGTGGCTATATTTGTCTAAAAGAATATGCACTAAGTATCTGTGAGCACTGGTCTCTCTCACATCAGGATAAGGGAGGGTCTGACCTGGAAGAGCCATAGAGAGCACTCCTTGCTTCTTAATCCTAGAATACTCACTGCCCCTCTTATTTACAAATACTTCGTGCTATCCTCTTTACTATCCGAAATAAATGTCATTGACAGTTTTTCCACCTGTACACATCACTTTAAAATTTTAGTATCCCCCCCACCTGTAACAAAGCAGAGAAATAAAAGAAAAAATAATTATAATAAAGAAGTACCTTTCAAAATACGACAATTTAGGCACAACTACACCAGAAGATACTAAGGGTAATCTGAAATTTGATCTACTCAAAATGAATAAATTTAGAAATAAATGAAGATATATTCAAACGCACATTGACAATACCTTATTCTACAAAGGAACTTTAAAATAGGGGTGAAATAAGTAAATTCTTCTAAATATTGACTCATCACAAATGTGATAATGTAAAATGTAGTAATATGGGTTTATTTTATTGATGACTCAAACATGATGAGAAGTTTTACATTTCTAGGAAATTGATTCTTTTGAAATTTAATTAAGATATAGTATATTTTTATGCAAAATAGAACTGGTTCCTAGGCTCATATAATAATATGTAGGTTTCTGCCTACACTTAGGGAATGTGTGAAAACTTTGTGGACCTTTTCAGGTGTAACTATTCTGTGCATAGCAAGATATGACCCAGACCTGGCCTATCCAATATGTGTGGGAGCCTCAGTTGTTCCTTCATAATTTTCCAAATATTCCTGTACCCAAGACTGTTCCACTCTTCCCTTCTCAATCTACACATTTAAAAGTAGAGACCTCAAAAGGATAAATACTTTGTTCAATATCACACAGCTAGTCTGTGCCAGAATCAAGACTATTTACACGCTTGTAGATTCACTGATATTTTATCTAATTAGTTTTAATGCCTATTGAAACCTCCACAGAGACTTAAATCCTTACATCCAGGCTCTGTTCCACTTTGTTTTCTTATATCTGTAGCCTTTTTATTTTTCATCTAATCCTTTATTTTTCATCTGAATCCTTGCTACTGGTATCTCTAAGGTATCATATCATTTTGCAACTCCAGTATCATTTTTCATAGTTTCTATGCTGAAAGTACCCTCTCTGATCATATTTTTTTCCAGATATACTGTCTTCTGTGAATGATTTCTTCACATCCAAACCTAAAATGGTTTCTCCCTCTAGGTAAAGTCTTGTCTTACCCAGCTACTTGTCCTGTCATTCATTGATCGGCACCATCTCAAAAAATAAGTCCACCAGCAGCACCTCAATGGTCAACACCAGACCTCATGCTTCTTTGCATTCTGACCACTGCTTTTCATAACTATTTGACTTGTGGGAGGTCCTTGGAATTCATTCTCAATTTTCAAATCACTACAGTGTATATAATCTCAACCAAAGGGACACTGACACTTCAAGTTAATTTATCTTGTTCATCCCAGACTGAGGCAAAGCACAGTTCCAAGCAACATGGCCACACTGGGGAACATCTGGGAAAGAACAACAGAGACGTGGATCTGGCTTGCAGTGGTCAGGAAATGAAGTGGATCATTCCCAGCAGCGGCCCATTTTGTATTTTGGAGCCAGATATATAAACAATGACAGGCTCTGTTAAAAGCAGCTGCAGTCACAAATCTCCCAACAAGCTTCATATGTGCAAACTACAGGATGGACTCCTGGTACCATATTGGGCTTCTCAGTCACACACAGGAAGTGGAGCAACCACTGTCAGTAGTATCATCTTGAATACAATGCAGAACAGTGTGTCCATGTCCTACTTGCCATGTGAGTTAAGGTGGAAGAGGAATGGGGTAAGGTCATTGACACTGGCTGGTCATTTCTTTTTTTTTGTGGGTACCGGGGGGTCGAACTTAGGACCTCGCGTGCCAGCAGGCGCCCTTGCCGCTGAGCAATATCACTGGCCCTTTTTTCGTATGTCAGTATTGGGAGTCAAACTCAGGACCTCGCACTTGCCAGGCCGGTGCTTATGCCACTGAGCCATCTCACCTGCTCTGGTCATCTCTAAAAGCAATTTATTAACCCTCTGCAAAATCTGAACCAAAAATTTGTCTTTGAGCAAAAATAAATTTTTTTATATTGAGAATAGCCTTCAACTTAAATCTGCACCAATTTAATAGATTACCTCTACCTTCAGGCTTTATTTTTTCTGAGTGTCTGCTGATTGGTTGTCAGGTTGTTGGGGTTATCACCTTCTCATCTGTAAATTTTATTGTGAAAGTCCAACAAGTGAGATCTAACATGATATATTAGGCACATAAGTAATCATGGAAAAATGTAGTTAAGCCCATGGATTCTTTGGAAATATGCATAAATATTTACAAACTATAGAATTAAATCCAACTTTTTAAAGTAAGCAAAATATATTTCAATTTTTATAAATGAGGAACATCATATTTGGGAAGGCCGTAGAACAGCAAAGCATAAAATACTACGAAAAGTGATTTGCAGCCCATTTACCACGTTGCACAAAATTCTCATCTCTTTCTCTTTCTCATATCTTTATAGAATTTACACATTTCAAATGTGTTTTTTAATGCTTTCTGGTAATTTTGAAATCAATTTTGATGACTAGGTGTGCACCGAGACAAGGATATCTGAGTCAACACTTCCCTAAATATTAAAGACACTCTTCATGGTTTTTCTGACATTTAATCTTTGTGATTCATGGCTTATGTGCCCAATTTCCAAATAGTTGAATTTGTGACTCATTTTCTTACTCTTCCTAGAATTTGTTTCAATACACAGAAATGAAAGCAGACTTGTCAGTATGTCAGCAGTGTGGGCACTGCCTGCTCCAGTTGAAATAATCCCCTGTCGATTAGGTGACTGATCAGAATAGTTTTGTTACTTACTGCTTTGTGTGGTTTAATTGCATAGAAAATTCTATTGGAAGAGGTAATTTTAATTTAGAAGAGCTATATTTCAAGTGTCTGTGGTTATTTTATAATTTTAACTAGCATTTTAAATTAACTGAACAATCATCTAACACTATACAAATGATACGAAGGATGGATAAGCTAAGCTTTGGGGTGAGAAGAAAAAACATTGTTCCAGGAGTATAGAAAATGCTATACATAAGTACTATAAAGACTGTTTATCATTTGGGGAAAGTCATTTTGCACTTGATTTCAGTGGGACTTTACATTTTTGGGTCATTTCATTTCTTTACCTTGTTTTGTGAATTAACAGTACATATCATTTGTGCATTTAAAATATCAGGTTTTCACTTTTTATTGATTAGGAAAGCTTTTTAATGTATTGAAAAGATCAGCTGTGCACCTAACACTATATTGAAAATATATTCCTCAAATTATTTTTCTTTTTCTTTGTTTTCTTACATTTTTTTTAAAAAGAGACTTTAGAACTTTCACAAAGTAAAATCTTTCAGACTGTCCTTTTTTGTGCCAGTGGCGTTATTTGGAAAATTTTTCTATACTCTCCTATTTCCCTGGATTAATGTTTTTGTAAGATGTGTACTTTATGATTATAGTTAATTAATGTTGTATGGTCTTCCTATTTGCAAATACATTTCACAGAATTCTACTTCCTGTATAGTGTCGTGTTCGCTTGAGCCAAAAGAGATATTCGGTGTGAGATTTCGAAGGTGGAAGTAAAGCAGGGAATGAAAGCCCGCTGTGCTCAGAAGTTTGGTTCAAGGTCACAAGCCCTGTTGTGTCTTAGACATGTTGTCACACATCCGCTAGCTCACTTGGTTAGAGTGGCTCCTGGGTCCTCTCACTTTTCTCCAACTCTAGAAGCAGGTACGCGTTTAGATGTACCTGGAGGAGACCTGGCTTCCGGAGGATCTTGACTCCATTGAAGTTAGAGGCTTAAAGTTAAATTAAATTTTAAAAGTAATCATAAGAAAATAAATATGTAAAATAAAGTCTGCACTCAGTAACATGGGATGTCATCTTATTAAATTCTTTCATTTATCATTTTCTTAATATAGGCTTCTTCCTATTTTAAAAAAATATAAATACAAGTAATTTACACATTTTGTTTTTACTATTAGTAGAAAGTTTTTCCACATGCATCTTCTTTTTGCAATTACCTCTGTAAGAGTATTAACATTATTTTCATTGTATACTTTGGTCACAATTAGTCTCCTTTTTGAAATGTAATAGTTTTTCAAATATAATTTTGAATTTCCTAATAGAAATGTACAAATAATATGTTGTATTTTCTTTTTACAATATTCATAGTTTTTTTTATTTTCCATACCATAGTGATAGTCTAAAATATACAAACAATGCTAATCTACTTGAGATTTTTTAGCAGTGTGTTTTTACTTAATCAATTAGTGTAGACCAACTAGTAACCATTGGGCTTACTTCCTGGCAAAGTTCTATAATGGTGCCCAACAGTGTTTATTCTAGGAGGTTGGACCAAGTAGTATCTGTAATTAAAGCCAAGTATACTTAGTTATGTAATTCTCAAGTTTATAATCATTTATATTTAAATTGCCTGATGAAGTCCATGTCATGAGGCAGATATCACAAAGCAGCAAAGGAAGAGGAACCACTACCAATGAAATCTCTACCTGATTTTCTTTTCCTCAGGTGAGACAGGAATCTTATGTCCCATTCCTTAGGAGTCTTGGAAGTTGGGTTTTCACCCAAGAGAAGGAGCAATCGGCCCCCTGTGTATAAGTGGCAGAAGCAAAATGTACTTAGGATTTCTGAAGAGTCAGCTGTGGAGT
The DNA here is from genome assembly GCA_028451465.1 of Erethizon dorsatum. Classification (NCBI taxonomy): domain Eukaryota; kingdom Metazoa; phylum Chordata; class Mammalia; order Rodentia; family Erethizontidae; genus Erethizon; species Erethizon dorsatum. Next base: position 139,566,605 of record CM051823.1, on the reverse strand, counting down.
GTGTGTGTAGGTGTGTGTGCACATGTGTTTTGTGAATGTTGACAGTGGACATGGTGAGTCTCCAGTTAATTGTAAAATAATAGATCATGTTACACATCTTTCTCTCCCCCCTCCGTTTGCTCTTTCCCTGTTACCTCACAGGGTAGGAGCAGCTCTGGTGGTAATTAGGCTGTGCCTGGCTGTGTGAGAATTGTGGCAGGGGTCTGAGCTATCATATAACCCTTTGTTAGTTCTCTCCACTGTAGACTTCCAGGCTGAAGCCTACTAATGGACAAGTAATAAATCCTCTTGGGAAGGGACTCTCTTCCTGCTACTAGCAAAGCTGAGGAGTGGTTTTTGTCCTACCCTCAAAAGTGACTCTTACTAAGGCAACCTCTACATCTGAAGCTATGGCTCACTGGGCTAAATCTTTTTCATAGAAAGGATGGAAATTATTCACTGAAGCTCTTTTTTCTTCACAAAGCTATTGATCTCTGCCAGGTTGCAGTTTTCCTTTTCACTCTCTGCCTCTCAACCCCAGAGAATCTGTGAAGGAGTAAGACCTGATTTCTTTTTTATTGTCTCAAACAAATTAATAAGATCAATATGTTAGAGAAAACTTTGGCTAAGTGATTGAATTCCCTGCAGTACTTTGTCCATACTCACTGATTTGGGAAAAAAATGGAAAAAATTATTTAAAAATATTTAAAAATGTAGATCGGTAAATTATGAAAGAAAAATCTCATGTGGTTTTATTTTGTGTAAGTTGTGCATGGCTATGTCTGGTCCTAAGCACTATAAAGTAGGCAAAGATTATTTAGAATTACCCAAGAGTTTGGTGGAAAAAGTCAGTCCACACAGTCGTAGCACATACAGCTCAGTTCTGACAAGACTCCAGTCAGGCTTGTATTTCTCCACCTGTTTTCTTCTTACCTCCAAATATTGAGTTTGTAGGAAAAATTAGCTTCTTATAATAAAAGGAAGGGATAAAAAGTGACGAAAAGGGTGATGGTAACCCACAGGAATGGTTGACTGACAGGTACTGGTGCTTCAGACCTTAGGGAGAGTTTGCTGTGAGACGTGGTAAGGACAGGAGCTTTCTCAGGGCACCTAAATCCAAGCATGTGGATGACTGCCCCCATGTGGAGCCCACTTTGAGTGTAGCAGCAACTGAAGGAACTACCGTTTTCCTGCATGGTCACAGCACAAACTCTCACCGAGTGCTGACTTTTGATACACTATAGAAGTCGGTTTGTTATTGTTGATTTGATGCAAATAAGTGTACTTGATTAGGCTCCTCTATTCTCAACCAACTGTGCTTAGGGATCATATCTCCCTTGAAAAGCACTATTCCTGCTGTGGACAGACATAAAGTGCATATGCCCACCCTTGTATCTGTGCATGCTCATATCGCCTTTCAAGAAACAGTTGCCAATGAAGATTTCAGGAATGTGTAATCGGAACCAAGGGAACCATGAGAGCCCTAACCTAAATGCGTGAAACAGTCATTTAAAAAAGTTGTCTTAAAACCATTGCGAACTTTTTTTTTTTTTGGTACTGGGAATCAAATTCACAACCTCACGCTTGCCAGGCAAGCGCTGTGCTGCTGAGCTATACCTCCAGCAACTGTTAAAAACTTAAAAGATGCCCTTAAACTGCATTTCCAGTGACTCTAAGAAGGATGTAGTGTCTTTAAGAGAAGAAAAAGTTCTATATTTTACTTTCTTGCAGAGCAAGAATATAAGTTAATGAGACCCATTTAGGTAAAATGGAAATGCCAAGATTCTTGCCAAAGAGAGTTGGATAACATTTATTTATTCACATTCTTCCTTCTCTTATTTATTATTTGGATATTTCATATTATATAATGTATAACATTTAGAACTTTTAATGTCTACTGATTGAGTCATAGCATACTTATTCAGGCACATTAAATAAAATAGTTCAATAAAATAATTTACCTTTATACATTAAAATATCATCCTATTTGGCATAAGAATGATGAACGCATTCTCTACTGGTTTCCTACAGAAGGAAATTACATGATGTCTAGTACTGATGATATTTTCCTAATTCACTTTACATAACCAAGTCACCTTTCTGTTGCTGGGACAAAATACCCAATACCTGCAATTTAAGGCTCATGGCATCAGGGGGTTCAGTTCATGGTTGGCTCTAAGGCAGAAATTGCATGGCAGAAAGGCATAGCAGAGGAAAGCTGCTCAATCCAGGCATCCAGGAACCATAAAGCACAGAAAAAGAGCCACAGGAAAAGCTATACCCTCCAAAGGCACACCCTCCAGTGACCCACTTCCTCCCACTGGGTCCCATTTCCTAACAGACATTCAGTAATGGACTCATCAGTGGATTGATCCACTAATAATTTTAGTACCACTTTGCTTCAGTTATCTTCCAAAATCCTCACAGCTGAACACATGAAACTTTTGGGGGTACATTTCACATCTAAACTATCCCACTGATTTCTCAGGCTGGACAGTTGTAGAGGCATTAAACTTAGTAAATTTCAATGGTAATAGTAATTACAATGACAACTTATATATTTCTTCCTTATATCCAGGTACTGTCTCAAGTGTTTTTACATCTATGAACTCATCTAATCCTCACAGCCAACCTATAAGGTAGGTGCAATTATTATCTTGTTCCGTAGAGTAAGAAACTGAGATGCAGAGAGGTCAAATGATTGCTTTGAAGTTACACAGCAAGAAAGTGGAGGGCCTGGGGTTTGAACTTAGATATTTTGGCTCCAGATTTCACTTTTTAAAAATTATTGTGCCACAAAAGTAGAAAGAGCTCTGAACTGACCTTACATTAACAGTCAATTCAGATTGTTAGAATACAAATTACATGTCATTTTAGAAATCAACTTAAAGTATATTTTCATTTGAATGTCTTTTATTCATTTGGCAAATATTTGTTGATGAAATCATATGCCATGTGTGTCCCAAAGTTTCTGGTAATAAACATTTCTTCTTGTGGAAATTATATTTCTGTATATAGATGAGACAAAGCCAGCTAAGGTGTAAAATATGTTTGAATTTTCAGAACAATGAATTTTCACAGACAAAACAATAGTTTTCTATTAAGAAATATCTCACAAATAAAGTAGTTATTCCTAGTCTTAAAATGATAGTAAATTTAATTAAAATAGAATAATTCTTCTTAAATGTTTTTAAAAATACAAAAAAATTGAATATGGTGTACAATGTGATGTTCTTCTATAGGTATATGGTGAAATAAATAAGGCTAGTAACATCTCTCATTTCACATCTTTATCACTTTTTTGTGGTGAGAACATGTAAAATCTACTGTCTTTGCAATTTTTAAGTACAGAATACATTATTCTTAACTATAGCCAATATGTTATAAAATTGATCTTCAGAAATTATTCACCAAGCCTAACTGAAAATTTATGCCTTTTGACTAACATCTTCCAGTCTTGGAGGCAGGAAAGGAAACAGTATTGGAGGGAAACAAATTTATTGAGCACTGAATAGTCAGAAATTATCACACATATTTTATTTAATTCTGTTAACAAATCTGTAGTATAGGTATTAGTGTACTTTAATTTTTTTTTTTTGAGACAGGTTCTTGCTCTGTAGTTCAGGCTGGCCTTGAACTCACTATGTAGCCCAGGCTGCCCTTGAACTCATGGCAATCCTCCTGCCTCGGCCTCCCAAGTGCTGAGATTATAGGCATGTATCACCATGCCCAGCTATGGCACATTTTAAAGATGAAGAATCAGTGACCCTGACTAACTTAGCCCATGTTTCACTAAAATTTCATTACTGTGACAAAATACCTGAGGCAATCAACATAAAAGGGGGAAAGATTTATTTTGGCTCAGGGGTTTGATATTTCAGTCTATGTTTGCTTGGCCCCATTGCCTTTGGGCTGATGACGAAGCAACATCATAGTGTGGGCAGTGCCTAGTGGAGCAAAGCTGCTCACCATATGGTGGCCACAAAGCAAAGAGAAGACAGAAAGGGGCCCTTTCAAGGGCATGTCCTCCAGTGACTTACCTTCCTTTCAGTAGGCCCCAACTCTTAAATGTTCCATTACCTACCAGCAGTGCCACAGACTGACGACTATGCCTTTAATACATGGGCCTTTGGAGACACTTATTTAAATGATAACAGTCTGGTTAGCCGGTAAATGGCAGAGTTATGATTTAAACACTGTTCTTTCTGATTCTATTACACTATATTCATTAGACTACAATCTATTGGGCTTTCTTTTCTACAACAGTTGTAGGAGCTCTTTATATATTCTGGATATTAACCTCTCATGGGATGTATGAATACTTGCAAATACTTCTCTTATTCTGCAGATTACATTTTCACTTCATTGATTATATTCTTTGATTCACAATTTTTTAAATTTCGATGCAGTCCAACTTGGTTTTTACCTGTGCTTTTAGTGTCATATTCAATAAATCATTGCTGAGTCGAGTGTCATGAAATTTTCTCCCTATATTTTTTCTAGAAGTTTTATAGTTTTGAGTCTATGTCATAAATTTATTTTGAGCTAATTTTTGTGTAAGGTATGAGATAAAGGTCTAGTTTTACCTTTTGCATGTGGATATCCAGTTTCCCCAATATCGTTTGTTGAAGACATTGTCCTTTCCCTATTAGGTGTTCTTGGCAACTTTGTCAAACATAATTTGGCCACTGTTGTAGTCAGGGTTTACAAAAGAATGCGTTTAATACAGGACACATAATTTATAGGATTATTTTATGATATTCATCCAAAAAAGTCAAATGCAGAAGAGTGCAAGAGATCTGTCCATGCACTAGAGTCCCAAAGAATCAAGCTGAGGGCCTGGATACCACAGCAATGTCCTGCACAAGTCCAGCTAGAGGCCTAGAGCCCACGACAATGTCTCATGCAAGTCTGTATCAAGGATCTGCACTGGGAAGGCCCAAAGGTCAGTGGTAGAAGCTAGAAAGTCTGCACCAATGGGATGAAGGATCTGTGCCAGCAGGCTGAGGGATCTGCACTGGGCCAGGAAGTGACACTCAAGGTAAGAACCAGAGCTCCCCTGAAAAGAACCGCAGCCATCCTTAGCAACAGCGAGGACCCAAGCTTCTCCGACAATGAGAACAGCTGAGTTCATATCAGGAAAACCAGCACAACATGATTCTCCAGGAGAATCAACAGCATACCATCTTTTCCTCAGCTCTCCTTTTATGCTGTTGGCAACAATCCTCAGCTGGGCCTTAAACACCTAGAATGACACTGATTCAATTCAGCTGGGTGTTACAAGTTGACCGCTAGTTAATCCAGTACAGCCATATATGATAAGATTTATTTTTCGGATCTCAATTTTATTATATTGGTCTATACCTCTGTCTTTATGCCAGTGCCACACTGTTTGATTAGCTTTGTAATATGTTTTGAAAATAGGAGGTGTTGGTCCTCCGGCTTTGTTCTTTTCCAAAATTGTTTTGGATATTTTGGGTCCCATCTTAATTATTTTTTTCATGCTCGGACAAAATACCCAACACCCACAAATTAAAGAAGGAAAGGTTTATTTCAGCTCACAGTTTGTAAGGTTTCAGTCTATAGTCATCTGGCTCCAAGATGGAGCAGCACGGCAGAGGGGCGTGGTAGAGAGACATGGTAGAGGAGAAACAGTCTGTGGCATGGTAGGCAGAAAGCAGCAGCAGCAAAGCAATTCTCCCTTTCTCTTTTATCCCATCTAGTCTACAAGCCTTTTGGGTGTTGCCACTCAGACCCAGGGTAGGCTTTCCCATTATCCACACCAAGAACTATGCTAAACCAATCAGTAGACTAATTTAGTACCGCCTACCCTTAATCCCAGTGTCACATACCCTAGATAAAGCCAGATCTGAAAAGCCCCACTTATGAGCACATGAAGCTTGGGGGGGTGTGTTAAATACAAGCTATAACAGGTTCCTTGAGATTCCATATCAATTTTAGGATGAATTTTTCTTTATCTGCAAAAGGTACCCTTGGTATTTTGATAGGAATGTTGTCGACTCTATCAATTGCTTTGGTACTATTAACATTTAAGCATTATTAGGTCTTCTGATTATTGAATATGGGATATATTTCCATTTATGGTGTACTCTTTAATTTCTTTCAGTAATGTTTTGTATAATTCAATGTGCAAATCTTTTACTTCCTTGGTTAGGTTTTATCCTAAGCATTTTTTCTTTGTAATGTTATTATAAATGAAATTGTTTTCTTAATTTCCTTTTAAAGTTGTTAGTGTATAGAAACACAACTGATTTTTGTGTGTTGATTTTGTATCCTACAATTTTGCTGAGTTTTTCTGTCAGTTCTTTTTTTTCCTTTTTTTTTTTTTTTGTGGGTACCGGGGGTCGACCTCAGGACCTCGTGCGCCAGCAGGCGCCCGTGCCGCTGAACGATATCACCGGCCCTTTTTTCGTGTGTGGGTTCCGGGAGTCAAACTCGGGCCCTCGCGCTTGCCAGGCAGGTGCTTATGCCACTGAGCCATCTCACCGGCCACTGTCAGTTCTAATAGTTGTGTATAAGGGGAAGGAATTTTAGGTTTTCTACATAGAAGATCATGCTGTCTGCAAATGGATAATTTTACTTCCTTTCCAATTTGTTCATCTTTCCTTTTTTTTTTTTTTTTTTTTCTTGCCTAATTGCTCTGGCTAGGACTTCCAATACTACGCTGAGTAGAAGGAAGCATCTGCTATGGTTTGGAGATGATGTGAGTGTGTCCTCCAGAAGTTCATATGCTGGAAGCTTAGTCTCCAGCGGAGGTATCTTTAAGAGGTGGGCCCTTGTGGAATGTGGTTGGGTTATGAGGGCACTGCCATCAATAAGCATAAATACTACTCTCTTGGAGTAAATTATTTCTTGTGAGAATGGATTGTTAGAAAGCAAATTCAGCTGCGTTAGCTTCTCTCTTACTGTTTCACCATCCTCTGCGCACACTCCCCCACTGTGATGCCATGTGCCCTAGGCCCCCACTAGACACAAGCAGATACCAGCACCATATTATTGGAACTCCAGAGCCGTGAGATAACTAAATCTCTTTCCCTTATACTTTACTCAGCATCGGATATTTCACTTTAGCTACAGAAAATGGACTAGACAGCATCTTTGTCTTCTTCCTAATCTTAGGGGGAATGCTTTCAGTCTTTACCATCAAATATTATGTTAGCTGTGGGCTTTTCATAGATGATCTTTACTATGTTTGTTTCTGTTCCTAGTTGTTGAATATTCTTAGCAGGAAAGGGTGTTGAATCTTATACAACACTTCCAGCATCAACTGCTACGGTCATGTTGTTTTTCCTCTCATTTGTTAATGTGATACATCACTTTGATTGTTTTTCACAGGTTCAACCATCCTTACATCCTAGGAATCAATCCCACTTGGATATGGTATATAATCCTTTCAGTTTGTTGTTGATTTCTGTTTTCTAGCCTTTTGAGAATTTGTGCATCAATATGCATAAGGGTTATTGATGTATTATCTTTCTGTTTAGCTTTGGTATCAGGGTATTAGTGGTCTCATATGAATTTGAGGTGTTTTCCTCATCTTTCATTACTTAAGAGAATTTGAGGAATCTTAGTGTTATTTGTTCTTCAAGTATTTGGTAGAATTCTCCACTGAAACCATCTAGACTGGGTTTTTCTTTGTAGAGAGGGTCAGTGAGAAGTCACTGATTCAATCTCCTTACTAGTTATTGGTATTTTCAAGAGTAATTTTTCAGTGAACTTTAGGAAGATATAATTAATATGAAAGAAAATGCACCCAAAGTTCCATGAACTCCCTAGAACTATTGTTCTAACAGTTCACTAGGTATGTTTGAGATCTTTATATTTAAATTGTTATATTAAACTGCACTTCACTAAAAGTCAATTAATAGAACGAAAATAGTCTAACAATGTGAACCATGAAGTGAGTTAGGCCTTTAAATCAGGTCCACAATGGAGAGAATTTATCTCCACAATTTAAAAATATTGCAGTACTCTCCAACATTTGTAGAGAACTGAGAGAACACTGATAAGTTTAATCCATTCAATTAAATAAATTTAAACCTGACAAACATTTATACATATTCACTGTGGCAGGTATTAGTAAGATCCAAGTACAAGGGACTCTCCCTATTTTGGAGAAGCTTAAATGAAGAGCAGAAGACAAGCATATAAAGAGTTAACTGTGCTGCAAGAGGAAATCCTCACTAAAGATGAGGCAGGGTTTATGGGGGTGGAAGAGGACTGGCTGACCCTGTGTGAGTGTGTGTGTGTGTAGAGGTGATGCTTGACACCTCTTTCAAGGGCATTATAATTCATGGACTGCTAAATGTAGTAAGTCTTTCTCATTGGTAGCAAGGTTGTGGGAGGTAATTCTGCTGCAAGGTTATAAAATTAAAGCCTACAGGACATGCTTTTAGAATAGTATAAAAATGAGTTGTAGAAGATATGAACAGTGTACCAACACTGGACATTTTGCTTAATGCCTACTGAATTCTTCTGATTATGAGGGCTCACTTTTTCAAACCTGTACTCTAAGACTCCTTAGTATTGAATCCCATTGAAAAACAGAATCAGAGGAGGAGAATGAAGAGGAAAGACAGCTGACAAAAGGAGGGATTTGTTTATCTGCTCATTAAAGTCATAGATGGAACTGTTGAAAGTGCTGCAGACTGAGAGAGTACACCTGCACTCTAGTGTTTGTGAGTACATCTGTGAGGGAAACATATTTGAAGCTGGAGTCTCTGAGAAGAGACTGAGTAATTCCAGAGAGTGTATGAGTCATAGGGAAGCATTAAAAAAGCTTACTTCCTCTCTATAAAGGAGGAATTTGCTGCTCTCCAGCACAGGGCAGCTATTATTTATGCATATGTCATTAAACTTAATGGATATTTTATAGTCTTGATTTTAGTTTTCCTCTCTGCAGTATTCAATGCTGTTGGACACATCTTCCTTCCCATAAGATTCTCCTCCTTTGGCTTCCATGATACCATACTTCTCTGGTTCTCTTCCTCCCTGTGTATTTTTTCTGTTTTCTTTTTCAGGCCACCTCCCTTTCTTCATGTCTGAAATGTAATTTATTACCATCTCTAAAATGTAATTTGACATTAAAAATCTATTTTGGCTCTCTTTTCTCCCTGTCATATCATTCCTGTTAGATTTCTTCTACTCCTATAGCTTCAGCCATTTGTCTATTTTAGTCCTTTTGGAGTCATTATCACAAAATACATGAGGCTTGGCAATTTACAAAGTGAAGAGGTTTATTTGGTTCATGATTCTGATGGTTGAAAGGTTCAAACAGCATGGCACCAATGTCCTGATGGAGGGAAACTTGCTTGTGACACAACAGTCCAGACAAGTGGAAAGAAAACCAGTTCATGTAGAAAAGATCAACTGGCAAGATAAGAAGCAAGATGCAAGAGGCAGGGAAGGGATAGGCTAGATTTTTCTGTGCGGGGATTTGAACTCAGTGCTTTGCATGTACTAAAGATGTGCTTTACCACAGAATTATACTCCCAGCCCTTCAATCTGTTTATACCAATCTGCACTCACAGAAACTAATCTACTCCTACTAGTCTTTACTTCTTCAAGACATTAATCTATTCATGAGAATTGGGCCCCCTATAACCCAGTTACCTTCTGCTAGGTATGACCTCTTAAAGAGTCCTGCACCTCAACACTGCCACAATGGGGATCGAGACTCCAGCACATGAACTTCTGGGGGACAAACCATATCCTAACCATAGTTCATTCTCTCTCTCCATCTACACTTGGATGTCCCACAGATGCCTCAAATGAAAGTGATTTCATTATCTCTAGTCTCTTATTCCAAACTTTCTCTTTTATTTCTTTAATCAGTGAATAGTGCATTGTTTAATTTCTAATCCAAGCAGAATTTCAGCACTATTCTCTATACAACCTTCTTCCAAACTCCCACTATTTGATTAATCATTAAATCTTATTGTTTCTATGTCCTTTGTGCCTCTCAAATCTGTCTACTACCCTTTATCCCCACAGCTCCTACCTTTGATAAAGCTACTGGTCTCTCTTCCAAGGATTATTTGAAGAATCTGTCAAGCCCTGTGGCTCAAGCCTTTTTCCTTATATTAATTCTCTATACTGTGATCTTTCTAAAATGAAATTCTAATCATGCTTCTACTGTCCACTCTCCTTAAGACAAAGACAAGTTTCCACGACATGGTACACAAGACTCCTTGTTAACTGAGCCTTGCTTCCTCTCCTGTTGTCTCTTGTCCTGTTGTCCTCATGTGTACTCTCTATGATCCAGCTCTTTAGCACTCTGTCCTATGTTCCTAAAGCACAGTTCCTTCAAGTATCATTGTGGAAATGTCTCCTCGGCCTAGCTCGAGCGCTCCTCCTCTGTGCCTCCATGAATCAGCAGTTACCCTCTCTCTGGCATCACGTTTTACTGAATTGGGTATTTGCTTCCCTGAATCTTCCAGTGACATCTAAGCTTCAAGAGGACAGATATTCTTTATAGGTTATTGAACCTTAGGACTTATCAAATAGTATGCTTAATATGAATTTATTCACTGGATGAATAAATTGCAATGTATTATAGGAATACTAATCAAAATGCTCTGTGAAAAGCAGTGGCTCTTAGACATGCTTTACATCTCCTTTTTCTTTCTTGTATTTGCTTTCTAATATCTTTTTCATATATCTCTAATTTTTACTGTAAGAAAACAGTTTTACTTACTGTCATTATCCTCCATTTTCAGATTTGCTATCAGGCTAGGCCAGAATACGGATTAGTTTTCTAAGGATTGAAAATCTGGATTTCTTATCCTTTCAAATAATGATGGAATGCCTAAATTCTTTGGTACCCTTTCTCCACTGCTCTGTCATGTTTCCACTTCCCAGTTCTTCACTCTTCAATTTATGTGTGACAGTAAAGAAGATGGTATAGGGATTTCTGCTTCTTATAGATTATTTCCAGAATAATTTTACTTTCCTTCCGTTTCCTCTTTTCAATATATTATAATAAATGTGGCAGGTGACCCATATTGCTCTATATTAGTAGTTTTATAGTTCATCATGACCATTTGACTGTTAAGGCAGCATGCTGAGATATTTTGCTTTTCCTAAAATTTGTGAGGTTAATAGGCCTTTTAGCTACTTGCACTATTACATCATTGTTCCACTTTATAATAATAAACTGCCTATGCCTATGTCAGGGTCCTGGACCTGTGTTTAGATTTGTAAGGTAATAAGTTCAAGGAAAACTTAGCTGAGGTTTTTATGCTCAAACACTCTGCCTCAGTGTTTATACTAAACATGCCTATAGTATTATATGCTTTATACTGTTACATTTTTACAAGGTCTTGATGATGAGGAATGCCACATCTGTACATCTGAAAGTGACACTTGCTTCCTCACATGTGGGATAAGCAGACATTTCATGACATTTTCAGCCATTTAACTGTTGTTAGCACATCAAAATTCTGCCTTTTTAATTGAACATGTAAATATTTGGGTCTAATAGTGAGTCTAATTCTAATAATTTTATGATAAAACATTTCCAGCAGGAAAATGTGATGTCAAGTTCAGTTTATAAGCCAGGTAAATGTTAAGTGCTAAGTGTCTGTAATGTTTTAAAACATTATAGCAGTGTTGGAAATAGCACTGATAAATACTGAATATTTATTTAAATTTATAGTTGTCCACATTGGCATTAACTTTCTTTCTCTTATTCTTCTGTAATTTAAGTAGAAATTTCTTACTTTTATAAATAAGATATTTCCGCTCATCTATAAAAATATTATTGCTTTCATTTGGATGTACTATCTACACTAAAATAGAATAAATGAGATTTGGGCTTCTTGTCAGATATTAGTCTCCATTAAGGTATCCTCCCACTAATTTTATTTATCAGGACACTGCCTCCCAGTTCCTGAGGAACAGACTCTTCAAATACTGTTCCACCTTCATTGTTGTTGGTTATGCCATTATCTTTTGGAAAATTTCTTATTTGCTAAATAAAATCACCATATACGTGTAATCATTACTGCTACCAACATTCAAATCTCATGGGGAGGGGATTGTGGTGTTTCTGTGTACATAGTACCTTTCTGCTCCTAGAATGGTTGACTAAAATCCTACTGGGTCTTGTCCTCTTATAGAAAACCAGTGTAAACTCTGAAAAAAAGTACATTCACTATCAACAGCCTGAAGGCACTAATAAGTGAAATCTGGCAGGTTTTAAATGGGACTCGATGCAAGGAAGAATGGAACAGTTTGGGTGATGTATTACTTAGCTTTCCCTAGCTGTAAAAAGTACCTGAAATATGCTGGGCATGCTGGTACATGCCTGTAATTCCAACACTTGGGAGGCTGAGGCAGGAGGATTGCTGTGAGTTTGAGGCCAGCCTGGTCTCCATAGTGAGTTCAAGAGCAGCCTGGACCATACAGTGAGAACCTGTCTTAAGAAAACAAAAACAAAACCAAAATACCCGAAATAAATCAACTTAAAAAGAGGAAAGGTTTATTTTGGCTCATAGTTTCAGGAGTTTGAGTTCATGTTTTCTTGATCTTGTTGTATTTGGGCCTGTGGTGAGGCGGTACATCACGGCAGGGAGTGCATTATAGAGCAAACCTGCTCACCTCATGGTGGCTACAAAACACAGAGACACAGAAAAGGGCTTGGGTCACAATTCCTCCTTCCAGAGCATACCCACAATGAACTAACTTCCTTTCAAGAGGCCCTCTTGAAGATTACACCATACTACTAGCACCACAGCCTGGCACCAAGACTTAACACATAGAGCTTTGCGAGGACACTTATCCAAACCATGGTATTCTGCTTCTGGTCCCCTGCAGGCTTATGTCCATTTCATGATGGAAAATACGTTCAGCCCTTCTTCAAGAATTCCCAAGTCTTAACTGTCCCAGTACTGCTCATAAGTCTGATTCCAAAGTGTACTCTGAGACTCACGCAAATTCAACAGTGAGCTTCTGTAAGAAATCAACAACCGATTTGCATACTTTCAGGGTACAGTTACATAGGGTGAAAATTTTCATTCCTAAGGGGAGGAGTAGGAAAGTAATAAGAAGGACTCAGACCAAATCAAGACCAAAACCCAGCAGGACAAACATTAAATCCTGTAGCTTCATGTCCAGCATGAGGACCACATAGTGGCAAGATGTGAGCTCAAAAGGTTTGAACAGCCCTGCTCCTATGGTCTTGATGGTTGCCGCCCATATGGCCACTCTCTTGAGCTAGCTCTGCTCACTGCCTACAGCTTCTCTCAGTAGGTGTCCCATGTTCTCGGCATTTCTCACTTCCTTGGGTCTGTACTGCTGCTTTGGTTTCACTCTTGTAGCTTCACATATTACCTTGTCAGGGGCTACTTGTAGGGACTCCAATTCTGCCACATACTGGCTGACCTTCCAGATTCTCCTTTGAAAACTCAGTGGAAGCCTCCATGACCCCATGACTGCATATCTGCAAAATGAGCACCACGTGGAGGAGGCCAAGAGCTGCTGCCACAGCTGTACCAGAGCATGCCTGAACCACAGCTGCAGTGGCCTCTGTCTTGACAGCTGAACCTGGGTGGCAAATGCCCTGGGACTTTCTTCTCAAAGGAGAGCCTTTGATCTCAGGGCATAGAAAATATAGTCAAGTTTTGTGTTTGATTTTTGTTTTGTTTTGGCAAGGAATAATAAGGATGGCCTCTACTACTCCTCATAGAGTATTTTCATCAGAATCTTCATGAGCATAACCTGTACTGACTACATTCCTTCTGAGTTCTCATCTGAATAATCTGCTAAGCTCTGCTTATAGCTTTCTAACCTGCTTCTCAAAACTTTTCCTAATTCCTCTCACAGCTCCAAAGGCTTCTGAATCACATTGTCCTGTATAGTCACGACAACAGCCTTACTTCCAGCACCAATTTTCTTTTTGTCAGCTTTTCATTACTGTGACAAAGTGCCTAAGGTAAATAAACTTACAGGAAGAAAGGTTTGTTTTGATTAATGGTTTCAGAAGTCTCAGTTCACTGCTTTGGGACTGTATCAGCCCAGCTCATCATGGTGGGAGCATGTGATACAGGAGGCCTATTCACTTGATAGCAGCTGGGAAACAGAGAGGTTCTAATATCCCTTTCAAAGGCGTGACCCCAGTGATCTAACTAATCCATCCACTAGGTTCCAACTCCTAAAGGTTTCAGTGTTCCAGTAGCGTCCCAGGGTGGAGACCAAGCCTTCAGCACGTGGACCTTTTTGGGGCATTTCAGATCCAAGCTACAACAATGAAAGGAAATGGCTCCACTTAATCAAATATGCCTGCTAAGCTAAATACTATTTGATTAACTACTTTATCACATTATAGGAACTTATTCTTTATGACACTATTTCATACATTTTGCTACCTTTTCTTTATTTCTTTGATTAAATCAATTCTTGCACTGATTTGAAAGATACCCATTTCTCTCCATGATTATTATAATAACTTATGAAGTATTTTTCATTTTTCTCTTTATTATGGTACCATTTACCTAGAAAAAGATGTGCCTGTTTTAATGTACACTTTGATGAGTTTTGACAAATTTGAATACTTGTGTGACAATTGCTATAATCAAAATATTAAGCCAATCCATCACTCTACAAACTTCTGCTGTGCTTCTTCCTCTTTATTTTTACCACTGGCTCTTCCTCTCAACTCCTGCCCCTATTTCCACCCTAGGTAAACTACTTATGTACTTTCTGTCCCCTTACATTCACTTGTGTTTTTTTTGAGGGTAGTTAATATAAACAACATAATATAGTTCATAGGCTTTGGTGTTTGGTTTCTTTTACACAGTCTGTTTTTGAGATTTTCTATTTTGTTGTGAGTACATTCTTTCATTTTTTTGCTGTTTAATTGTATCTATACACTATGATTTTCATATCCGCTCATCTGCTTGATGGACATTGTATTGATTCTAGTTTTTGACACTTATGAGCAAAGGGGCTGTCAACATTTGTCTATAAATCTTATGTATATATTTTCATTTGTCTTAGGCAAACAGTGGTGAAATTAGAGTCATACGAACATTTTAACTTTATAAAAAATGGCAAAATTGTTTTTCAAACTATCTCCACAGGCAGCATATAAGCATAGCATTTGTGTCATATCCATTATCCAATTTCATTTGGGTGTTTGATTTATTATATAAAGAGTTATGTAAAGAATTCATTCTATATTGCTTACAAGGAGGATTGTGAGATAAAATACAAGGCATCCAGTTAAATTTGACTATCAGGGAAACAATAAAGTGTCAATATATATGTTCCAAATAGCACATGGATAAAACATACTGAAAATTCATCTGTTGTTTATCCAAAATTCCAATTAAAGTGGTTTCCTTTTTTATTTTGTTAAATCTGAAAATCTTAGTCTTATGATGCATGTATTGAATCCCTTCTGCGGCTTGTATTTTATTTTCTTAACAGTTTTTTTTCCCAAAGAATAGGCATTTTAAAGTTTTATGTAAATTTAATTTATCAACATTTTTGGGGGATCATGTATCCTATCTAAGAAATCTTTGCCTACTTTATAGTCACCAGAATTTTGTACTTATGGTTTCTTTTTTACCTACAAGTTTTATAGTCTGTGATTCATTTTGAATTAATTTTTATGTGAAGTATTAGGTAAGAATCTAGGTTCATTTTTTTTTTAATAACACCACTTACTGAAAGGACATTCCCTTCCACATTAAAATGTCTTGGATCCTTTGTTGAAAATTTAAAGTGTACACACATAACCCCACACATTTTATTCTTAACTCTATTCTGTTCCATAAATTTCTATCTCTATACTTTGTATAGACCCATATGTCATTACCAGACTTTATTGATTACTATAACTTTGTATAACTTTTGTACTATCTTAAAATCAGATAGCTTACATCTTCTAACTTCATTCTTCATTTTAAAAATCGCTCCGGCTATTGTAGGAAACTTACATAGTTTTATTACATATAGTCTAGACTTCATTTATAATGAATTTTGGTAAAGTCTCTAGCCAAAT
Source organism: Erethizon dorsatum (assembly GCA_028451465.1). NCBI lineage: Eukaryota > Metazoa > Chordata > Mammalia > Rodentia > Erethizontidae > Erethizon > Erethizon dorsatum. Next base: position 139,550,599 of record CM051823.1, on the reverse strand, counting down.
CTCATATAAATTTTGGTAAGATTTTTTTTTTTTTTTTTGTGGGTACCGGGGGGTCGACCTCAGGACCTCGCTCACCAACAGGCGCCCGTGCCGCTGAGCGATATCACCGGCCCCTTTTTCGTATGTGGGATCCGGGAGTTGAACTCGGGCCCTCGCGCTTGCAAGGCAGGCGCTTATGCCGCTGAGCCATCTCACCGGCCCAAGATTTTTTTTTTTAATTTCAGCCAAGGGCAGAAAAATTTCTAGATTATAAAGAATAAATACTCAAAAATAGACTTCTAGAGTTACAAAATATTTCATTTCTGGTCTTACATTTAGTATTTTTTCCTACTACTTATTTGAATTTAATTTTCTTCTATCTTGTTTTATTTTAAATTAGAAAGATAGATATTGACTTTTAGACCTTTGTTTATATGTAGTATAAGCATTTTGGGCCAGTAAGATGGCTCAGCGGCATAAGCACCTGCCTGTCAAGCGCGAGGTCCTGAGTTCAACCCTGGTAACCACCAAAAAAAAAAAAAAAAAAAAAAAAAAAGCATCTAGCATAATACTTCATCTATAACCTGTAATTTAATTGCACTGTGTTTTTATTTTTAGAATATTTTCTATTGTTTCCTTTGATTTATTTTTCGATCACAGAATAATTTAGTACTCTATAATTTTTAATTGCTTGAAAAATTTCCCAGATATTTTCTTGTGATTGAGTTCTACTTTAATTCCTTTGTGGTCCAAAGAGATATTTTATATAATTCCAATTCTTATAGTTCTGGAGACTAGTTTCATAGGCCTGAATATGGTCTAGATAGAGGAATGTTCCATGTACGCTTAAAAGAATGTTTATCCCACAGGTAGGATAATGGCCCCAGAGATATTAGGCCTTAATCTCTGGAATCTGTAATTATAGCCTTATTTGGAGAAAAGGTCTTTGCAAATGGGATGAAGTTAAGGATCTTAAGATAAGGAGATTATCCTAGATCATCCCTGTGCACCTAATATAACCACAGGGTCCCTATAAGCCTTCTAAGTAGTATGGGAGGGAGACAGAAGAATCAGAGGAGATATGACCATGGAAGGAGAGGTTAGAGTGACGTGATTGCTGCACTTAAAGTTGCAAGGCAGCCAGGAGCTGCTCAATGTGGGCAGCCTCCAGAACCTGGAAAGGCAAGGAACTGAGTCTTCTCTAGAGCTTCTGCCCAGCAATGCAGATCTGCCAGCACCACCACGTCAGCCCATTGAGAATTCTAACCTCTGGTACTGGAAGGTAGTATATTTATACTTATATTTTTAACTGTGGTATTTATTATCTAAGTTTGTTATAATTTGTCGCAGCCACAATAGAAAGTTAATACATGTGGGCAGTTGTGATTGTTTTTCAGTGAATTGTAATTCTTACGATCTCTTTCTGAATTAATAAAGAGAGGCTAATAACTAGAGGATGGTTTTCAGAACCAAAGAAAATACTAAGTAGAAAAAGAATAGCCCAATTCCTGTACAAAGTAAATGTTCTGCAAATATTGATCCCCGGGTCGGTGAGATGGCTCAGCGGCGTAAGCGTCTGCCTTGCAAGAGCGAGGGCCCGAGTTCGACTCCCGGATCCCACATACGAAAAAGGGGCCGGTGATATCGCTCAGCGGCACGGGCGCCTGCTGGCGCGCAAGGTCCTGAGGTCGAACCCCCGGTACCCAAAAAAAAAAAAAAATTGATCCCCTTTGTTTGCCTCATATGTTAGGAAGCACAGCGTCATTATGGAGCTCTAACAGAGTAGATGGCAATGGAAACAATGCTTTGCAATGATAAACCTTCTACAGAATTTTTATTAGTACCGTACATGTTTGCAGTACATAATAATTATATGTGGGGAGTTGGCACATGTACATAAAGCATTTAATCCTTTTTACTTCCCTTTACCCTCCACTCCCTCCCATCTCCCTCCATCTCTTGCAGCAGTCACAGATGTGTGAGCAATCAAGGACTGATGTGATGCTTTAGGTATGGATGATGAGATCCTGGGTTGGAATTATGACAACAAGAATAGAAAGAAAAGAAAAAGTCCAAGAGGTATTTCAGAGGAGTTGGTGAACAATTGAATGTGGGGAATAAAGGCAAGGCAAGGACCAAAAATAACTCTGAGCAAACATATCCATGCCAAGATTAAATTCAGTCTTTTTTAAAACCTTAGGACCCAGGGAGTAGGGCAAAGGGCATTGTCATCTTTGACTCTGAGGTAATATGCGAAGCCTCTACTGCTGATGTTCTGGGTCACCATCATCTAAGTTGCTCACATCCTCTGTAATAAACTCTTGACAATGAATATATCGGAAATGGTCCAGGACAGTATTTTTCAAATTGTGGTCAATGACCCACTAGGTGTCATGAGATTAGAGGTAGGAACACAACAATTTTAAAAGATGTGGTAGAGTAGGATGAAAGGATAGAAAAAAATACATGTGCATTCATTCTATTAATGGTAGGAATTATTCCATTTTTATGGTGTATACAAATTGCACCGAAAATGTATTTCTTGTAGGTCGCTGTCAAAATGTTTGAAAAGCCTAGTATAAGAGTTATCAACCTATCCATGCCCTTTTTACACTACAGGGGAGGTCAGGCTCCAGGGAAATGCAGAGATCACAAGTTCTTTTCATTCTTCACTGTCAGAGATGGATCTCAGGCTAGCAGAGGAGAAATAACCACTTAAATTCTTTATTAATTGACTTTTACAGGGCAAATTCATTAAGACTACATGTTTATGAGGTATGCCCTTAGATAACCTATTATTCACTTCATAAATAATCATTCACTTAGTGCCCATTTGAGAGATGCACATTCTTAGATAATTGGTTAGGTCATCTTTGATGATGCCCAAAGATTTTTCGTGTACATTTTTAAGTTGCTATAATCCCCAACTTAATCAATTCTATCAGCATCCACACTTCAGACATAGTTTTATGATGAGTATCTAGAATTAATTTACAGTGAATTTTTTAAAACTCTATTAGCAAAATCACATGAGTTTTGATATGGCTTCTAATTCACCCAATGGGTAGAAAATTTTAAGTCATTAAGAGTGAGCCCGTAACTAAGGGTTTTGAAGATATAAAATATTTGCAAAATATAATAAGCTTCAGAGTGTCAAATACCTTTTCACAAATTTTTTTCTTCTTACTTAATGGGAAGATGAAAGAATTATTGAAATCAACAACTCAGGTCACTAATTGTAACCACTTAAAGAGAAATTAGTGATATAAATTTCTTCAATAAGCAGAAAACAAATAAAATAAAAATAAGTTATAATATTTAATAAATATAAAAAATTGAACTTTAAATTAGTGCAGGATAAAATACAGTTTAAGATTGGAACATTTTGGAGATTTTCACAGGCATAGCGATTCATTAAGTGTCAAACTCAGTTTTTAAAGAAGCACTATAAATCTTAATAAGATGATTTAAAATAGCACATCTTAAAATTAGTCAGTACTTGTTCTAATGAACTCTGAGAATCTTGACAGCAAAACAATGCTAGGTGATTTCCTGATCCACTTTTATTTATATTTAATTTTATTTATATTAATTTAATTTAATTATAATTAATTTAATTTATTTATATTAATTTAATTTATATTTAATTATATTACTAAAAAGGATACAGGAGGTAATTTCTTTTTTAAACTATCTTTTATTTGAAGTCACACAGCAGCACAGAGTTTATACAATGGCAGGAGGTAATTTTTTATAGTGTAAATTATGTTTTCCTTGTAACTAGGGACAAGCTCCTGTAGAAGACATTTTCTTGATTCTTGGTCATATATATATATATATATGTATATATTTTTTTCCCCTTTCTTGGGATTTAGTGTTACCAGTCATTAACATTGCAGTTTTGAAAGGATTTAAAAACAAATCAACAGACACATTGGGACATTGGTTATTTGAAGCTCACGTCTGATAAATGAATATTCTGGGATATTCTGTCATTGTGCCAGATGTCTTTAAGCCTAAATTACACAGCTGTGTTTTTTATGAAACTTTGAGGTTTTCCAAGAATACTTTTTTATATTGTTGCCCATTCTTATATTCAAAGGGCTTGTCTACAGAGAGGTTGATAGGGGGCAGTCAAGTCTTTTGCACTGCATAAATTATATCATTAGGTGTCTGAATATGGATTGACTTCTTCTCAAGACCTAAAATCTAAACACAGCTGAGAGGCAAATCCCGTGACAAATGAAAGTTCTGTGCAAAGATCACAAAGAGCATATAGCAAATGGGATTTCTAAAAACCACACCATCCTCTAATATACACCTGATAAATGGTCATCTAAAACTGTAGTTTGGAAGGGGGAAAGAATTTAATGTTGCTGCTTTGGGATTCAAGAATCACTTAAAGCAAAAGCACAGCATCTACATTACAGGCAAAAAGATTAATGTGTTCAATTAAATGTTCAATGTACAGAAATTTGGAGTAAGAAGAGTAAACAGTAAAACTAGATTAAGGTTAATGCATTAGGATATTCCTCCTGAGATTATCGCTGAAAAAAATCATAGGAAAAGTCAGCCTACCAAGTGGGAGGAAATTCTTTAAGCCATATATGTGATGAGTGGTTAATACATAATATATATAAGGAATGTATAGAATTAAAAAATGCAATAACCAATTAAAAATAAGTGCAGGGTCTAAATAGGTATTTCTCCAAAGAAGATAAAAAATGGCCAATAGGTATATGAAAAGGTGTTCAGCATCACTAATCATCAGGGAAATGCAAATCAAATCTACAGTGAGATTGTACTTCAGGAACCTGTTAGGACACCTTTTATCAAAAAGAGAAGAATTAAGTTGGCAGGGATATGAAGAAAAGAACATTTTTGACTGCTGTTGAGAATTTAGATTGTTCCAGCCATCATGGAAGACAATATGGTGGTTCCTTAAGAAACTATAAATAGAACTAACATATGACCCAGCAATCCTTCTTCTGGATATACTCCCAAAAGAAATAACTCTGTAAGGATATCTGTATTGCCATGTTCTTTTCAGGATTGTTCACAATGGTCAAGGTATGGAAACAACTAAAATGTCCATCAAGGGACAAAATAGACACACACACACACACACACACACACACACACGCACACACACTCGCGCGCTTGCATGTACAATCAGTTACTCTTCAGGCTTAAAAAAGGGGATACTGTTTCCTACTATCTATCTTTTATTTTGCTCTTTAAATGATTTGTACTTAGGTTTTCTCATATAAGAGAAACCATGTGATATTTAAGCTGACGGTGTCTGATTTATCTCAACATTATAATCTCAAGGTGCATCTGTTTTCCTACAAATGATTTAAATGAATCCTTCTTTATGGCAGAGTAGACAGGGAGATAGATATTTTGTAAAACGGAAGGGGAACAAGAGATGGAGAGAGGAGAGTGGAAGGGGGTGAAAAAGAATTAAGATGTGTCATGTACATGTACCAACTCCCCATGATGAATGTAATCATTATGTACTGCAAATGTAGTAAAAATAAAAATTAAAAATAAATAAAAAGGGCTGGTGAGATGGCTCAGCGGCGTAAGCGCCTGCCTGGCAAGTGCGAGGGCCCGAGTTCGACTCCTGGAACCCACATACGAAAAAAGGGCCAGTGATATCGCTCAGCGGCACGGGCGCCTGCTGGCGCGCGAGGTCCTGAGGTCGACCCCCAGTACCCACAAAAAATAAATAAATAAATAAAGAGATCCTGTGTTTATGGCCTCGATGAACCTAGAGGACATTATGTTAAGTGAAACAGACTAGACAAAGACAGAAAAATATGGCATGATTTCAATTATGCATGGAATGAAAAAAAAAGTCAAATTCATAGAAACAGAGTAAAACCATGGTTACTGGGGATCAGAAGGAGAGACGAATGGAGTGACATAGGTCAAAGGATGGTGATTATGTAAGATACATACATTTAGAGATCTAATGCCTGCACTCAGAACTGTAGTTAGTAAGACTGAATTATATACAGGAAACTTGCCAAGAAAGTAGATTTCAGGTACTCTTACCATAAAAAGAAAGAGAAATATAAGATGATAGATACATTAATTTTCTTTACTAACAATTACTTTGTGATGTATATGTATATCAAAACATCATGTTTCACCCCTTAAATGTATACAATAAAAACACAAAGCAGCATACCCAATAGTGCTATGGATAAAATAAGGGGAAACCCCAACTGTCATGCTTCTATATTTTTTCCCCCAAAAGGGATTCTCGCAATTATTTTTTAAATAGCAAATTATTATCATAATTAATAATAAATATCATGCAATAGTAATGATGTATATTCCACAAATAGTGAATTATGATATTTATTTTTGAGTTTATTTGATTTAAATCAGCCTTGTGGGTGAAAAGTTAAATATATCATTGTGACTAATTACTAAAAAATTGACATCTTACTCTAGTTATCCAACTGTACTGGTATCTGGCTGTACTGGTATTGAATAGTCCACAGTCCATTTGACTATATTTCTTTCTCTGAAATACAGAAGCCACTTTAAGTACATATTGCTAGTAGTAAATAACAGAATATAGAGAATTAACTGCTGAAGAAAGCAACTATAGCTTTAAGAAAATGCAAGAAACCACAGCCAGGACTTCAGCTGCCCACACCCTCAGCAAGTGGTTTGAAGGAAACTGCCCACAACCACACAGAACCTTCTATTTGTCATGTGCTGAAGCTGGTTGTCAGAGGGGCAATAATGGCTCTTCTGCGTGCAATGCAGGTGCTTCTTGTTGGCAGAATCTGAACTGGAATCTCACTGGCAAGCAATTCTGGAACATGTGCTTTTGTTTTTGTTGTTTCAGCTCCAGTATGATGCACAGTCGAATGAGGAAAGCATGCTTGTTGCCTCTGTCAAAAATACATCTAGCCTGCTCAGGGACGGGGTGGGGTAGGCTGAGTGAGTTCAGGGACCACTTAGAGTCAATATCCAATGTCCTCAGGGTCTCACAATCTAAATGACACAAAAGGATAATATAAGCTGATACCTGCTGATATAAGCTGATACTGTAATTATACACTTCTAACAGTTGTAAAATTTATCTTATACAATATAATCCCCTCATGAGAAGATTCATTTTAAAACACTTAAAAGGGGATATACCCCAATAAACCTTTGAAACTGAAAATAAGATAGATCCAAAATGCATTTAACATACCTAACCTTCTGAACATCATAGCTCAGCCTAGCCTAACTTAAACATGCACAGAACGCATATAAGCTAACAGGTGGGCAAAATAGCTCTTATCTACTAAAAAGATGCTATCAGCACAGTGCGCTGTAGAATATTAGTTTCCCCCATGATCGTGTAGCTGACAGGGAACTGTCCCTGGCTGCCACTGCCCATTGTCTTGAAAGAATCTCACAGCAGGTATTGTGAGGTTGACAGAAAGATCAAAATTCAAAATTCTAGGTACAATTTCAACTGAACTGGTATGGCTTTTGCATCATAATGAAGTTGAAAATTCATAAGAAAAACCATAGCGAGTCAGAGATTGTCTACATATTAATCTCTTTCGAATACCATTTTGACTAGATTTCTTTGTTAAATTATCGCATTAACTATCTTCAAGAACATTGTTTCTAAAAGTGCTTTAAATATTAATTATTATGAATACCTTTAAACATACCCATATTATCTTATTATCTGCATGAGACATAAGTGTAACTCAGTGAAAATTAGGCTAAATTGAAAAGTAAAAGTCATAGCTTATACTATTCTTCAAACATTACCTCTCAGTTTATATGTAACTTGATTCTAATTTAGATATTGTAGAACAAATAAAGTTCTCAAAATTCTTTTTTTCATAATAACACAGGATTTATAAACATGTCTATCTCTTATCCTTCAAAAGCCTTTGTAAAATATCTTTTATCTAGGCAGGAATGGTGGCGCATGCCTGTAACTGCAGCATTTGGGAGGCCAAAGTAGGAGGATCGCTGTGAGTTCAAGGCCAGCCTGAACTACATAGGGAGACCCTGTCTCAAAAAAACTTTTATCCATTAGCGTTCCTTATTTTCATATGATTACCTTATTATTAGACTAATAAAGAAAGTTAATACCTTTTATATCTTCCCACAAAATTTTTCATAGACCACTATGACATTCTCATCTTTCTTTCATAATACAAGAGCACAAACAGAAACATAATGTTAAATTATTTTTTATGCAACTGAATATTATCATTAGTTTGGTAGCAAACTTTAGCAAGCTGTTAACAATGGTCAATATTATATTTTTGTTTTGCTTCAATGGAACAGCAAATAAATAATTGATTCAACAAACACTTAACATGTTCTATGTGCCCAGAATTACATAGTCGAGCCTGGAAATACTTCAACTCTATCTTCATGTAAACATTCATTATATTTTCTGTCTTTATGCTTATAAAAAGAGAACTCAAATAATCATTATAACGATGTAAAAACATGTCATATAAAGTAATATATAAAAGAGAGAATGGTACAAGTTTCAACAAGTTGTTGTAAGAAAGAAAAACTTAAATTTTAAATTTGTACCTATTGCTAAATAACTTTATAACAGAAGATGCCTTTTTTTTTACAATGTAGTCTAACCCAGTATCAAGTATTATATATATATATTTGTATTTATACACATACACACGTCTCCAGAGATTCCATCTCAAAATAGTAAATTAAATATTACATTTTACAATACACAGCTCTGTAGATCTACTTTTGCATAGGATCAGAATTTTTTATGATAATTTCAAATGGAGGAGCTTTATAGATATTATGTCTTTTCTTTTCTCCATTAATGCTGGTATTTCAATATACACCCAAACATCATATGGTTTCTCTTATGTGAGAAATCCAAATAACAAATAATTTAAGGAGCAAAATAAAAGGTAGAGATAACAAACAGAGAGGTAGACTTTGTAGAGATGGGAAGGGAATCTGAGGATGGCTTCTTAAAGGATGAGGAGGGGAGGGGAAGTAGAAAAGGTCAAGATGTGATATGTATATGTACCAGTTTTCTATGATTAATGTATTCATTATGTATCACAAACACACACTAATAAAAAAGAATAACCAAAAGGATAACAGGCTTCCTGTAGTATAAATTATTTCATATTTAAGACCTAGAAGTTTTCTCAGGATAGTGTGCATTCATTGTATGTTTATTGCTACTGTCGATAAAAGCATCATTGTAGTTTTTTGTAACTTGTTTCAGTGTCATACTATTTTGAATATATTCCTAGAAAAATTATCAAACCTGCTGTACCTATACTTTAGAATGAGTCTTTGATTGCCATTAAAATAACAATGAGTCAGTAATAACAGCAGTAAAAGCTATATAAACCTTCCTGAGTGTATACCATATTTCCAGTATGGTATTTAGCCACTTTACATTCATTATTTCAAATCTCACCACAATTCTGTAGGGAAGCATTGCAAGCTCCACTCTATAGATGAGTAAGACAAGGCGAAGAAATCATAACTGCTTTTCCAAGATCACACTTATTCAAGCCTAAGTCTGTTAATCTTCAGAGGCCACATGTTTTTCTTACTATATATATGAAATAAGATCATGTGAGCAAAAGTAAATATATTATACATATTATTATAAATACAACAGCAATCCAATTTCCAATTTGTTCCCATGGTAGAAAATCAGAATAAGTTATTCATCTTTTTCTTGTCTTTGGTATTCTAAGCCGACACTTTACAAAAGTGGTACTGGAAAATAAGAGAAGACCTGTAACATCAATTGCAAAATGAATGCTTGTTAAAATGCTATTTTCTAGCAAAACAAAAAATTGTTGAAGGATAGTCTTTCTTTAACTTCTTCCTGTGCTTTGTTTCAAGCAAAGAGAAGTAGCCAGAATACAATCACCTGCCAAGGTTGATGTTCCCTCTCTTTCAAGCTACTTCTCCTGCCATTCTGCTTTTCCACTTTTCTTCTTTTCCTAAGTGTTTGTTTGCAGAAAATTAGGGTGATCATGCACACTGTCTGTGACAGTCGACACCCTTCTGTTTCTACAAGCTTCTTGAATGTGCATTTCCACTAGATTCTCTGGCCAAATTTCATCAACATCTTTCTCTTTATTCTGAGGAAATTACAACAGGTGCAACTGAACTTTGATACTTTACATTGCAGATTATGAAATAGATTTAGGATAGAACTAGAAAAATTAATACTGATGTTGCCCAGCTGAGATAAGTGACAGAAGAGCTCAACTTGGGAACTGTAGTCAAATCACTTTCTAGACATTAAAATAAAATACTTTCTTTACAGGTAATTCACCAATAACATTCACTACCTACTCAGCCACTCAGTTAATGATATACTCCTTATAGAAACAACAATTTCAGAAAGACTTTAAAGATAATTCTAATAACTCAAATTAGAAAAACTGAATTACTATCTTTCCCCAAACCTCTTCCCTAGAGGTTTTGGTGAATATATCACTGTTCCTCCATGGTGTGCAAAAACCAAAACAAGTAATTATTGTGGACAATGCTTCATCAATACTACTTCATATCCATCTATCAGTGAATCCTATGAATTTTATCTCTGAAACTTTTACCAAATCCATATATCTTCTCCTTCAGCGATAGTTCAAAACTACCATCATTTCTCATCTGGACTATTGCCAAGGCCTTCTCAGAGTCTTATCCGTATTTACTCAATTCACCACTGGCCCAAAACTGATCTTTACAAAGTGAAGACGTGGTCACAAAACTCTTGTCACCTTTCCCATGCATGGTTTCCCATAATACTAAAATACTTATTCTTAACAGGATCATAAATTGTCCTTTATACAATATTTTTAGAAGTTCATATGGAAATAAGTTTTCCCCAAATGGCCACAGTGATATCCTTATTCATATATGCTCTTTTTCAAAGTTACTTTCACCCTCATCCCACTAAGAACTAGCATGTAGGTTTACTCTCCTTAAATCCAACTGGGCTTTTGTGACTACAGAGTAGTGATGTTGTGTGACTTTGAGGGTTAGGTCATAAAAGATGACACAACATCTACGAAACTTCATTGGAGTGCTCTTGGAATGCTCATGTTGTGAGGAAGCAGATGAACCCACTTTTACAGCCCAACAATGTGTTCTGGCCAACAATTTCAGCTGAGACCTCACCACACAGCTGAAATCAACCACTAGGCCTGTGTGTATCAAACTACAGTCATCGAATCACTCTTAGATCTCATCTTTCTGCGTCCTCAGACGTTGTGGAGATGAGATCAACTATCATCATCTTATCCTTTCTAAATTCTTAACATGCGTAATTTGGGAGCCTAACAAATTGGTTGTTAGCCCATGCTACCGAGATTGAAGTTTTTATGCTGCAATAGTAAGTGAGAGACTTTCTGAATATTTATCTGTAGAATTCAACATAATTCTGTTACTGTGCTTTTATATTTTTTATTTAGTAAGGGCATTATGCTGATTTTGTTTGCTTGTTCATTTCTTTGTTTTTCTGTCTTTTGGTTCTTACATCTTATTTTAACAATCTTGACACAGGATTATTAGATGATCTAATGTAATTTTTAAACAGCTTTACTGAGGTATAAATGATATCTAAGATACTACACACATACTTAATATACAGATTTGATGGGTTTGGACATATGCATATGTCCATGAAATCATCACACATCAAGGCAGTAAGTATCCTCACCACTTCCAAAAGTTTCCTCATGGCCTTTGTTTTATTTTTTTGTGGTAAGAACATTTAACATAAATTCTACCCTCTTAACAAAAATTTTAAGTGTACAACACAGTACTGTCAGTGATAGGCACAATGTAGTACAGCAAATCTTTAGAACTTATTCATCTTTCATAATTGAAATGTGTAGCCATTGAATACCAACTCTCCGTTTCCTCTTCCCCTCAGCTCCTGGAAACCACTGTTCTACTTTTTGTTTCTGTGCATTTGACTATTTGACATTGTACCTAAAATATATTGGTATCTAAAATACTTCAAGATTTCTAAAATAGTCAAGTAGAGAGGCAGAGAGTAGAATACCACTGACTTCAAAAAATTATGTGTGTAGATCATTGTATTAGTCAGAGTTCTACAGAAAACAGAACCAATAAGATATGTCTATATATGTATATCTATATTGATGCTTATCTTTCTACCTACCTATCCAAATAGACTTTTTTTTACTACATGTAAATTAAAAATAAAATTTAAAACTCCACAGTTATAGAAATGGTTAAATATCTGTAATTTTATATGGTGCAATACAATACACTAACTTGTCAATTTAGTCAAATATTGGTATCTCTATACTGGAAGATTGTGAGGGGAAATATATATGTGACTGTTGGTAAGTTGAGTGTTAAATCCTGACCTATTGTAGGGAGTCATTAGATAACTGAATTAACGTTGAAACATAAAGAAACATCATTTGAAAGCATGTTATTTAGAAATAGGAAAATATACAATGAAAGTAATAGTTAAGGTATTAAAATGATTGTTTCCGTGTAGTAGGATTTCAGGGTAAGAAGGCAGGGAAGGACTGTTCTTTGATAATTCATTATTTGTATTTCTTGGGGGAATAGTTATAGTTAGCTATTCCTTAATAAATAATATAAAGTCAAAGGGATTCAAGGGTGTGAGAACCATTCTAGGATAGCAAAAGAGCAAGGACAAAGACCAGCTCTTTCTAACCCAGAATTCTTAGTCCGAGCTCATCTGTGTCTGGTGGGCTCGGAAGACAGTGCAGAGAGCGAGCAGCGAGGGCAGAAGGTGGTGCTCAGGGTCAGCAGCACAAGTGAATGCCAGGCTTGGAGATATTGGATTTTATCTCAAACGGAGTGGAACTTCTGGAGGTTTTGACTCCAGATGAGGAGTTACCAACTCTGTAGTAAACCAGGACAAATATCACTTATCCTCCTGCAATGCAATTTCATCACTATAAAAATAAATCAATTATCTTTAAGGATTACTTTTGAATCTATGATAAAATTAAAGTTTCATGTTCATTCACCTGTGGCAATGAGAAAGAGAAAGACACTAACAGGTGGTTTAATTTAGAGGCATTATTATTTTCTCTAGGAGTCTAACAGGAAATACCAGGTGCTTATTTGTGAATGAAATGAAATACAGCAATAATATGTAAAATGATGCTTCTCAAATTCTTTGGTCCCATAACATTTTTAAAAAGCATTTTAAAACTTACTGAGGATCCAAAAGAACTTTTATTTGAGGGCATATTAATCAATACATACTGCATCGAAAGACAGCACTCTCACACAATGTTGCATTCCATCTCAAAGGGTCCATCTGCTCCCCTTGTGGCTTGGCCATAGACTACAGCTGGAAAAACTAATGTATTAGAGCTGGAGGTTAGAATAAACTTTCAAGGCAAATCTGATTTTGCTGGAATCATCTGGTTTGGTTCTAGGAAACAAACTACACAGTTTTGCTTTTATGCTGCTGATCCAAAAAATTCTTTGGTGTAAATCATGCTATTGGGCTAGATGACCTTTAAAATCCTTCCAAATCTAAGATTATCTCATGTCGTGATTCATCCTTACTGGCTAGTTACAGTGCTCTGACTTCACTCTTCTATTGCACCACTTCCCCTTCATTCGAGTTTCGTTCAACAGGCCTCAGGTTTATTCCCCAAGAACTGTAGTCAGAGATTTATCTGCTAATATCTGTTGCTTAATTTGGAAAGCATCTAGAGAATTAAAAACTCTATTCCAGGGAATAAAAATCTATGAAAATTTGTTTTAATTATTATACATGTACATACTTGTAATGACAAGGAACAAGAGATGGAAATGTCTTTTGGCTAAAGCATTTCAGTTTTGCAATTCAGAAACTTTCTTAGCTAGTAAATTCTGTTGCTCACTTTTTTCTCCATCACTTTTCTAACGAAATAATATTTCCATCTAAAAATAAAAGACATCTTTATCCAGTTGTACATACCAAATGAACAGGAGCTTCTTTGCTTGGGAAGGACTACCTATTGTGCTACAAATTAGCATGCACAGATATTTTCAGAAATGCCAAGAACAAATTGTGACCTTGAACATATCATGTATTTTCCAGAACTTTAGAAAAACTTTGGAGCCAGATAACTCACTAAACTTTAAATACATGTTTATGTAATATAAAGCCACCGGCTAATCACAAGGAACTGTGCTCCTAAATGTGGATTTTCCAAATATAGAAATGTTTGATATTGGAAAAGAAAACGTTCAGACTTTATTTTAAAATTTCAAGGTTTATTACAAAAACGGAATCCAAATCTCTGAAGAGAGCATGAGACAGAATGTGTAGCTTTGCTTGGAAGAAAGTTAAATTCATGTAAGTGAATCAGAAAACCCAATTCTAGATGTACATTTTCTTAAGATTAGATTTGTTTAAGCGTCAAAGTTAAGCCAACTAACTGCCACCACCTGGTTTTATTAATTTTCCCATTATCTTTCTGCCTTGTCCTCTTTCCAACCTAGCTTGAAATTCTCACCATGTATAATTTCCACATGCAACGTAGACAGGAATGGTACTCTCTCCTCTAATTCAAAGTAGACCAGGTATCAAGAAGAGGAGCTGACGCCTTGTTTCTAAGGGTAGCATACATATTCTAATGTCAGTAAAAAAAAGAAAGTCCAAGACTATATCCTTGACTCTCCCTTTAAACACCCTCCACATCTCCTTCCCAAGGAAAAAAAAAAAAAAAAAGAAACAAGTCTGAGGGTTCCACATGGCAGAAACAGGCTTTGGGGTATCCAGTCCAGAATGACATCAGCACCAGAGCAGTGCAGATGACTGGGAAAATCACGACCTGCTTTATGTCTTCTCGATCATCAGTGCAAAAGTCAGGGAGCTTTCCAGTTGTTGTCTTTCTTCATGATGGAGAGCCCTCTGATGGTACAGGAGAGACGTAGATCTGTTTTTTCTCTCTAACTGAATCGTTCATGCTTTTCTTTCTGACAGGTGTTGTAGGTCCCACAGCAAGGCTGAAAATTATAAGTGAAGTGCATTAAAAGAAAAGGGAGTGGTGTATTCAAAAGTGCAAGCCTGGTAGTTAGAAACATCTTTCTCAACCTGAGTGGCATTAGTTAGCTCACATGCTCCAATTAGGGCCAATGTCTTCTCTCTCATAAAATAAATCTTCTGAGTAATTAAACAGAACAGATGTTAAAAGAACAGGGATCAACAGGACCTCATACATTGCTGGTAGAGTACAACAATTGCTTTGAAAAACTATTTGGCACTATCTCGCAAAAGGAAACACGCAAAGAACCAGCAATCTCATTCTGAGCTGTTTGCACTGGTAGATAAAGTGTAGACCACATTACAAAAAAACAGGAACAGAAATGCTCACAGAAGCTCCATTCAGATTTTTACTAAATGGGTAATGACAAGAATATAAATGAACAACTTCAGTCTAATCATACAAAGGCCTAGCATACAATAGAGAAAGTGAATGATCCTTACTGCACAGAACAGCATGAAAGCATATCAGAAGCATAATTTAAGTGAAGAAAAAAACTAAGTCTCAAAAAACTATTGGTGCTATGATACCATTTTTATAAAACTCAGAAGCTCAACATCATGTTGCTCAAGCATGCAGACACATGTGGTAGAGTCATTTTAAGAAGCAAAAGAATGATAAACATAAAATTCTGGATGCTAGTGAACTTGAAGTGGGATAGTGGAGACGGAAGGGAAAGACTAAGGAACGTCAACCAATTATTGGTGATGTTATCATTCTTGGGTTGTGGATGCTTTCCAAATCATAAAGAGGTCATATCTATTCTTTAGTACATACCAAATATAATATTAAAAAATAAAAGATTTCTCGTTGCTGGGACAAACTACCCAGCACCTATAACTTGAAGGAGGAGAGGTTTATTTTGGCTCATGGTTTCAGTCCATGAAACTAGTCGACCTCCAAGGCAGAAAAAGGATGGCAGAGGGCCATGGTGGAGAAAAAGGTGCTTGACCCATGGCATAGGAAGCAGAGGGAGAAAGGAGGAGCTGTGGACAAGAATACACCCTGCCCGGTCACACCTCCAATGACCCGCCTCCGACTGGGCCCCATCTCCTGACAGCAAATCAGCTACAGCGCCATAAGAGCCGGTCACCTTCCAAACACATGAGAATTTTGAGGAAGGTTTTAGATATAAGGTGTAACAGAAGAGAAAAGAAGAACTTAAGGATTATCTTTGTTCATTTCTTTACACTACCTTTACATTAAGCAGAAAAAAAAAAAAATAGCTGAGAAGCCAGAAGAAAATCTGATTGTTAGTAGAGAAATTGAGGTCCTGTCACTCTTAAATCTCTTGCTGTCTTCAGACCAGCACTTTCTTCCGAGGAAATGTCTATGGGAAACCTCCCAGTCAATCCCAAACATAAAGCCCACATCCAACAGGACATGGGAGGCTTTCAGTTGTCATAAGCTGCCCCAGAGGATCCACTTGTTCCTTGTGTTTGTCGGCTGTGTCATAGCTCAGTTTGAGTTTCAACATGATAAGCTCCTCAGGGCAGAACATTCCCAGCTGTTGTGGTCGGACAGCAGCAGGTTCTTATCTGAGGACAGCAGGGCCATGTGGCACACCGCAGCCGGGGCAGTGTCAGGGAAGCATGTGGTATCTGTCCACAGTAGCAGGGCCCAATAGACAGCAATTAGCACCAGGAGAATGAAGATGAACGGGACATATACATAACCTTCATAAAAATGTCACAGGGAACAAGACTCACAAACCATATGGATCTGTGTGGGGCTCTCCCAGGCATGGCCTTTTATATCCCACTAGTCCAAGTGATGGCTTTTTAAATGTGATGTCTTTTCACAGCTGTGTCTTCCTAGCTAGCTCTATCAAGGGAAGTAAAGAAATAGGCTGCCTATCTGATGTCAGATGAACCACAAAGAGCTCTTCAGTCTTGACATTTTGTGGCTTTCTGCGCTTGAGATTCTGGACCAGTCATCACATATGCATAATATATTGATAGTGATTTAGGCAGACTACCTGTTCTTATATTTTCTTTTTTCCTTTTAATGAGATTGTTCAGAACTTGCAAGTATTTCAGAAGGCCATTTCTGAAGGTGTATTTTCAAAAGGCCAAAGCAAGACAATCTTAGTTCATAGCAAAGAAAGAGAAATTCTTGCTGGCTGATTTAAGGAGAAAATAATTATTTGAAATGATTTTGTATCACGAGATCACTGCAAGCCTATAGAATCAGACTTAAGGAGTGGGTAAGGACTAAAGGAAAGATTGATATAAAACTACAGCCCAAACTCAGCCACAGTGGACAACACTGTCACCTCTGGTGACCACAAAGTCATGGAGTACTAGACACTCTGGCTTCATTGCTGCTGTCCCTCATGACCCCTCCTGGAAAACTGAAAAGTTGGCTATCAGCACTAAGACCAGGATGCAAAATTGTCTTGGCTACTTTTTGAGATATCAACTAAGATTCAAAATCCACAGGCCTTTATTTTATTAATACATTCGTTGCAGGTAAAATGTACCTGATGCTCCTCTAGGTTCTTGGGATATATCACTAAAAGAAATGCAAATGCCTCCACCTTTTTAGGATTCACATTCTAGCCTGTGTGAGAAGTGTGGAACACTGGGAGATAGATCCATGAACAATAGCTTTAGCTTTACTAGAAGAAGTAAATTGTGTGAAATCATTAAGTGGTTAGTGCTTAAAGGAAAAAGAAGAGCAAAGTAAGGGGGTGAATTGTCAAGACTGTCTGGAGAAATAAATGAGTTGACATATAAAATTAACCATCACAAGGGATACTGGAAAAGGACTTGCAGGTGGTAATTTCTAAGTGGCGTGGTCAAGGAAGTGTCATGAACAGGATGTCACAAACAAAGATTTGCAGAGGCATCCAGATGGAAGATCCTGTTGTGGAATTGTGTGAAATAAAATCTGGAACCAGGGCCATGAATTTCAGAGGGCACGTGAAATGGTTTCAGTGGATGGAGCTTGTGGGAGAGGCAGACAGAGTGAGGGTGTGCTGAGCTTCATAGGGAAGGAAAGCAGGAGACAACGATCTCACTGGAAGCACAGGGCTTTTGTGGTGAGTGAGATAAACATTCATGAAGGGCCAAAGGCAAGTATTCTTGAATGAATTCAAGGTAGAGAATGTGCAACAGAGGTAAGAAAATTTGAGTAGTGGAGTCTTAGTTTCATGTTACAGGTCCTGGAAAATAGTCGTAAAAAGCCTGGAAAGAGAAGTACTTACAGTTCCAGTGCAGTTTTGGAGAAAAGTATGCTTAATACTCTGCCGTGATATGTACTAATAAAGTTGAGATTTCTGGAGAAGCTGATTATTAACGACAGTTGATGGTCGGGTAAAATGTCTACGTAATGATGTGAGGTCATCTGATTGGCCTCATTGAGGTCATCTGCCTATTCCTATTTACAAAGGAGGCTGGTAAGTAGAGTATGTGATCCATGTGATGGGAAGTCCCCAAGCACTATGTAGGGATGGAGATACTGGACCATCAAAAAAGAAAGATGTTCAATGTTGTAGTTAGGGAAAAGATTTAATACAGGACACATAACTCATAGGATTATTTTATAATATTCACCCAAAGAGTCAAATGCAGAAGAGTACCAGAAATATGTCCACACACTAGAGACCCAAAGAATCCAGCTAAGGCCTGGATCCCATGGCAATGTCCTGCACGAGTCCAGCTGAAGACCTAGAACCCATGGCAATGTCCTGCATGAGTCCAGCTGAAGACCTAGAACCCATGGCAATGTCCTCTAAGAGTCCACCTGCAGGCCTAGAGCCCACGACAATGTCTCATGCAAGTCTGTATCAAGGATCTGCACCGGGATGGACCAAAGCTCAGTGGTAGAAGCTAGAAAGTCTGCACCAGCAGGATGAAGGATTTGTGCTAGCAGCCTAAAGGATCCGCACTGGAGCCAGGAAGCAATGCTCAAGGTAAGGACCAGAGCTTACCCAAAGAGAACCACAGTCATCCTCAGTGACAGCAAGGACCTGAGCTTCTCCAATGATAAGAACACCCAAGTTCGTATCAGGAGAGCAAGTGTGACAAGGTTCTCCAGGAGAATCAATAGCACACCATCTTCCCCTCCAGTTCTCCTTTTTATGCTGTTGATAACAATCCTCAGGTGGGCCTTCCACGCCCAGAAACATGATTCATTTCATCTGGGTGTTACAAGCTGACCATTAGTTAATCCACCACATTCAATATACTTTTAGTCTATTATTTTTAAAATTTAATGATTTTTTGTGTCCTTCAGTATACAGATTCCACTTTCATAACTGTATTTCTTTTTGAATATATTTGTTGAATAGCCTGGGCCACTTGTCATATAGTTTTTACCATCCAGATTTAGTTGACTGCACACTCATAGTGCTGTTCAACATGTTCCTCTGTCCTTAGTATTTACTGCAAATTAGTGGCTGAACGCATAACTTTGACCTGACTTCAGTTCAATTTTGTTGTTGTTTTTGAAAGGTTGTAAATTTTGCTTTTTCAGTAGGAAGCAAATGATGTATGGTTAGTTCTTTTTGGATGCTTTTGGTGCTAAATAATGTCTACATCAACTGATTCATTTTGCTTGTAAAACGATAATTTCTAAGTCAAAAATTTACTTTTAATTTGCTAGATTTTAACTAATTTTACTGTTAAATAAATTATTTTTTTAGCCGGGTGTGGTGGTGCATGCCTGTAATCCCAGCACTCAGGAGGTTGAGGCAGGAGGATCGCTACAAGTTCGAGGCCAGCCTGAACTATTTAGTGAGACCCTGTCTCAAAAAAAAACAACAAAAAATTATTTTTTTAGAACAGATTGGATATGCAAAAAAGTGAGCAGATAGTACAGTGTCTCCATAATCCCTTCTCCTTATACACCTATTTTTCAATTATTAATATCTGAGGATGGTAAAATTGTTACAATTAATAAACTAATATGAATATACTATTACTAACCAAAGTCCATATATTATTCCCATTTCCTCAGTTTACACTAATGGCCTTTTTCTGTTCTAGGATCCCACCCAGGATACCACTGTCTTAGTGACTTTGGATTGCCATAACAAATATCATAGCCTCAGTGGCTTAAACAACAGGCATTTATTTTCCATAGTTCTGGATAGTGGGAAGTCCAAGATTAAAGTGCTGAGTGATTGGATTCCTGGTAAGGGCCCCTCTTCCAGGCTCTTGTAAGGCTTCCTTCTCTCTGCACCCTCATATAACAGAGAAAGAGAGTGCAAGCTCTTTGGTGTCTCTTCTAAGGGCCATAACTCCTATACTATTAGACCCAACATTTGTGGCCTCATTTAACCTGTATTACTCCCCAAAGTCCTATATTCAATACCATCTCATTGGTTGCTAGCACTTCAGTATATGAATCTAGGAGGAACACATTCAGTCCATGACAACCACATTATGTTGAGTTATCCTGCTTCCCAAGGCTGCTGTTGGCAGTGATAATTCCTGTACTTTCCTTGTTTGTGATGAATTTAACTGAGGAGTACTGGTCATGTATTTTGTAGAATGTCTCTACATTGGATTAATCTGATAGTTTTCTCATGATTAGACCAGAGTTCTATGTTTGAGAAAAGCTGCCCTAAAACTTCAGTTCTCTAAGGGTCCAAGAAAAGTCATTGATGTTCAGTTTTTTTCTTGTTGTAAATTTAGGAATGATAATTTCGATGTCCCTTAATATGCCAGAGCTGAAATCAGAATAAATAGCAACAAGTACTGCAGGTGTTTATCAAGACTGATGATGGCAAATAAACTCAACAATTTTAGAAGCTTAGCGTCCTGATGACGTTTGATGATAGCATACTGCAACATCCCTTAGAAGATAAAGCACAATTTGCCCTCCCACTACAAAAGAAGTTTTGTGTTTTGTGTGCCTCTGGATTTTGAGGCAGTATGTATTGCACTATCTGTTTTGAATGGGACTCAAAGTAAAGGATTGTGTGACAGATCCAAACTCAGCTAACCTGGCACTTGGGCCACTCAGAAGATCTGCAAATGCTACAGGGGTCTATAGTAAGGTATGCAGCAGGTTCCAGCGGGACAGTCACAGTTCAGATGCCTAGTATTGTAGGGCCAGGGCTTGACTGCTGTAGCAGAGTACTACCTGTTTAAAACCAGTTCCTTGTTTGTTCTTGATCCCTTGTCAAGACTAAATGTCTGCTTGGGGGACTCCAGCAACTATGACCCAGAAAAGAGCTGGTTGAAATCCTGGATGTGGCACAATCTCCTGAGATATCAAATATTTATCTGATGACAAATTGATTACACCAGATGCTGGAGGTGGCAGTGATGTAGCCTGCCCAGAATTTACACCTACGATGGATTGACACCTATGCATAATGTCACAGACAGCACCACCATTTGAGGAATCACAAAATACCAATTCATTGTTATATCTCATAAAACAGGTACTTATTTAGAAAAAAAGGTATTTATTTTGCAAAGATTATAAACCTTTACCCTTCAGAAGCAGCTCTACCAAGGCACCAGAAAATGGGTTGTTGCCATCTAAGATATGGTATGTTCCTTTCCCAGTAGCTGACTCCACTGCTGAGTCATTAAATGCTCGACTTTGGAAACCAAAGGTCAGGAGTAGTATAGGACACTCTCTTGCCATCGCAGTGACCCTCTTTTGGGGAATTTGTGTTTCTAACTACTGATCCCAAGATGAAAAATCCCTTTTCCAGAAGGAAACACTTCTTCTACTAGTGGACACAGGACAGATTATTGTGAAGTTTAAGCCCCATTACTACCTGGTTACTTTGAATTTCTTATGCCTGCAAAGAAAAGACAGCTTGAAGTGATTGACTCTAATTGCCCCGATGATCTACCGTTGCTTTTATATGCTAGGCACAGAGAATGGTATATCCACACATTAAGATTTGGGGATACCTCTTGGGGCTTTGTGTGCTCAGAGATAATTGTGAATGGGCATGTGTTAAGCACAATTTGAGAAGGGAAAGACATTAAAGGCTCAGAAGCTTTGGAGAAGAGGGGTTAGGCCACCACACTAGAGAAGCTAAGACAGATGTAAAAGAATTCTAGAATGGACAATAGAGGAGTGAGATGAGAAATATCAGTGTTAGTCTCTGGGCCAACTGTGACATCGGTGAATGTAGCTTGTTGCACTAAGCATCTTGCATTGGGTCTTTACAGATACAACAGTTAGTCATGACCTAGAAGAGAATTCTGTGATTGGCTTGGCTTAACAAAGGTCCTAAGCAGATCAAAAAGACAAAAGGATAGATGGCACTGTACACTTTTTGTGGATCATAGCACATTGTCGCTGCAGATTTACACCAGCGTTGCTCAGATGTTTCTTGACAGCACATCATCAGTCCTGTGCCATGTAGCCCCCACTTCCCCCCTGCAACATCTCTGCTGCTGTAACACAGGATGTTTGCAAGAACCCACTTGGGCTTCATGTGTGTGCGAGCCAGAATTGCAGGATCATTAGATCTGTGGGGTCGCTCTCAACTAATGGGGGAAATGGAGCCAATTTGTCTGACATTTTATCCTCTGGTGGACAATTCTGAGACATATACCATAGGATACCATGGAGGACCAGAGCCTGCAGTGATGCCCTTTCACCACACATCTTTGGGTTATCTCTCTCTTCCTTCCTGTCTCATTCCCATTACTCCCTCCCTTTTCTTCCAGGATAAATCTCCAAATAAACTTTGCATGGAAGGCTTTGTTTTAAGGACTCCTTTTAGAGAAACTTAGGCTAAAATAGATTAGAGATGAGAACAGAGCTGGAGAATAAAATTAATTAAAATTTTACTTCACTTCCCTCACAAGAGACTGCGTGTAAGAAATTTTTCCTTCTTGGCTACTATGTACTTATTCTGTGAACCCCTAGGTATGAAGCTAGGAAGGTTTAGCTGCCTGAAAGGAAAGTTCAGCTGCCAGTGAGGTTTTAGTGGGCTGCATCAACTCAGTCCACCCCCCAGAAAATACTCAAAAATTTTTTGTGACTGCGTTACATAAGAAACTGTACGTATAGCCACACCAAACTCTATGCTTACCTCATCCACATTATAAAACAGATCATCCTATATCTGACAATCATAACATCAATAAATCAGTTTTAGGTTTTTAACATCACAATCTTATCTCTTTTGTTGTTGGGTCTGAAAGTGATAGCACATCTTTTACAATGCACTCTGAACCAAGAATGGCCTCTTATAAAAGTCTTCAGTTTGTTTTTCCTCTGTAGAACAATATCTCTATAACCTGCAGAGAACCTATTGCTAAAATGTGGAAACTGTCCTTTATGATTTTAACTATACTAAGTATTAAAGTGATTTTGATTCAAATGCAAGAGAAAACTCTGTGCCCTCCTTTTATTTCTGTCTCATTAAAAGAGAGGCTAACCATTAATTTAGGAAATCTTCAACTTTACACAATAAAGAAGACGAGTGTTTAGGTATTAGTAATTCCAAAATGTATCTATTTTAGCAGTTGATACAAAGAAAGAATGATGAAGGTATTAATAATTCTGCTTTAGTCCTCTCAACAATTGTTTTGAAACAAAGGCGATGTATTGCTTAATTTAAACAAGTTTGAGAGAAAGATAATGTCTTAAACATTAGGTTGAAACATCTCGACTCTATGTCATGCCTCAGCCTACCCTTCAAAGCAAAATTATAAAAGAATCTCTTTGGTTCCCCTCTTTCCCACTCCAAAGATGTGGAAATGAAAGTTATGTAAAGCCTTTGCTTTATTAAACAAATTCAAGCCCAAGAAACTGCCTCATTCACAAGCTGAATCTAGCCTTAATGTGATGAGTTCTGTTATTTTTTTTCACTCATGAAAGTGTTAATCATATTTTCCACCTAAAAATCCAAATGATAATTAAAAATGGTAAATCAATCAGAATTAGTCTGAAACATTTTTAGATGAAAAGAAAACAAGTTTTGAAATAGAAAAGGAAGAGAAACATGGAAAATTACATATTTTGTGTAAGAGTAAAATGATTCCTTTCATATGTGATTGCTGCAAAAATTAAGGTATGCATAGAATTTAGTGTGGCTTTGAATTCTAAGTCAAGTAATCACCACACATAGGCTGACCATATTTTCTAGATGGAAAAATCAGGACAATAATTTTTATATCAGTTCTAAATGTGACAAGCAGTCAAAGAGATATTAATATTCTTTTTTTTTTTTTTTTGTGGGTACCGGGGGTCGACCTCAGGACCTCGCCCGTGCCACTGAGCGATGTCACCGGCCCTTTTTTCGTATGTGGGTTTCAGGAGTCGAACTCGGGCCCTCGCGCTTGCCAGGCAAATGCTTACGCCGCTGAGCCATCTCACCGGCCCAGATATTAATATTCTTGAGATGCTTTGCTATTTAACAAATAAAAGAAAGTATATTGTATCTATTTACAAAATTTATTCAGCATTGCATTTAAAAAGAAAATTTAGACCCCATTAGTAAGTTTTTAAAACATGCATAAAAGGAAACCCATAGATATCAAAATTAGTACCTTAATGCTAAATACTTCCTAACATTTTGTTATAGTATATATATTTATGAGCATATTCTCATGTGTATTCTCTATACTTACTACGTATATGTCATAAATAATGCACATTATTTTTAAATGTCATGTAAGTGATCTTATTCTGTAGGTATTATTTCTGAAATTTCTTTTTTTAAAAAATAGCATTACATTTTTGAGATTTTCCCCATATTTAAATCTAAATTTAATGGCTGTGGAGTTTCCCCAGCATTAGTAAATCATAGCCTATTTATTTCCTTACTGGTATGGGTTGCTTTAGCAAGCAATGCCGCAATGAAATTCCAGTACTTGTCTATTTATGTGTGTGTACTATGTGTGCCTGGGTTACTGAATATGCATCTTCACATTTTTTTTTTTTTGTGGGTACCGGGGGCCGACCTCAGGACCTCGCATGCCAGCAGGCACCCGTGCCACTGAGCGATAACACCGGCCCTTTTTTTGTATGTGGGTTCCAGTAGTCGAACTCAGGACCTCATGCTTGCCAGGCAGGCACTTACGCCGCTGAGCCATCTCACCAGCCCTGCATCTTCAGTTTTATTACATGTAGGGAGATAGTGCATCATACAGGATGCACGGCATTTGTATGGGATAAATCTTGGCTCTGTCACTCATCATGTGTAACCTGACCGTCCTTGACCTCCTTTCTTCATCTTTAAAGCAATCATAGTAATAGTAGTCGTCAATGACAGACTCATTGTACTCTAATATCAACTGCCCTTTGTCTGTAGGAGACTTTTAGCTACATATAGGGCCACTCCAATAAAGGCTATGCTTTTTTACATCCTACCAGATAATCATCATTCTGTGAGTACATTCTGGCTAATAAGTATGAGTGGAAGTGATACATACCTTTGCATGTGTGTTTGCCTGCTTTCCCCCTTCTACTATTTAGGAAATAATGAGAGATAGACAAACCTTGGTTCCAGAGTTGAAATATTCATATTAAATTTGGTGGAGTTGCCCTAATAGCTCTTAATTACTTACCTTACTATTATGAAAGGATGATACTATTATTATAGGATGATAAATAAACTTCCTGGTAATTTAATCGCTGAGTTTTTCTCAGTTCTTTTATTATAGAAGTCTGACTTGTGCCTTAGGCAGCTACAGTTCATAGTATTGTCATATTAAGTGAATTAATACACTATATCCAAACTCTTAACATGGTACTTAATAAGTGTTATTTTTTATTATTATAGCAATTACCAAATTGCTGTCTAAGGTATTTCACTACTTTGTAAATTCATCATGTTTATTTATTTTTAAAAAATTGTTTGGAAATGTCAAAACTTTATTTATTTATTTACTTATTTAATTTTTAATTTTTATTTTTTTATGTGGGTACTGGGAGTCAACCTCAGGACCTCGCACTTGCCAGGCAGGCACTTGTGCCACTGAGCTATCTCACCGGCCCCTATTTATTTATTTTTTTATTTTAAAGAGACAAAGAAAAAACATAACAATAATATGGAGTTTCAAAACAGGCTAGTAGGACAGTAACAATAATTAATACATTGCATACGGTTATCTTTGTAGTAGTTATGCAGAGTACAAAATATAGGCAAGAAATAACTGTAATACGAAAATGCTGATATTTCCAATAAAGGAATGTTGGTGAGCTGCACATAGAAATTTGACAGATAACTACAAAGCTTTCAAAGTAAAGGCAGTGAATTCCCCATTTCTTACTGGAGGATTTATTTAAATAAGATATGCATATTAAGTACTTCCTCCAAAGATGGTTTTATTAGTACCCTAGTCATTTTGCTCATGAAAGGATTACATGGCATTCTCATTGAAATATAAAAAGCGAGTCTTGCTTCATCAAAACAATATATTATGTATATTTTTGTTCAGCTAGGAGGTAGAATGCAAAACTATTTGCTTGCCTGGAAGTTGCAGATGTCAGCTCCCACTGATGTAAGAATAAGAGTAAAACTGAATTTTTGTATAAAATTCAAATAAATAAATAAATAAATAAATGTTTAAAATTTCACATTTTATTGTGTTTTATATTTTGTCAATCTGATGGATGTGAATATAATCTTATTTGTCTTTTCTTACTAAGCCTTTTAAAATGAGAAAAACAAACATTTAGAAAATGTACAAATTATAAATATTCAACTTAATGAGTATTTGTAAAATGAGCATACATGTATGGTCGGCACCCAGAACACTGGAGCTCCCCATGCCTCCTCCCAATTCCCATCTGCTCCGAAGGCAACCCCATCCCAAATGTTACCAGCACAGATATTATGGGCTGACTTGTGCCCCTCAAATGCATATGTTGATGTACTAAGACCTAGTACTACAGAATGTGATGGTATTTGGAGAAAGTCTTTAAGAGATAGTGTAGTTAAAATGAAGTCATTAGGGTGGGCCCTAATCTAATATGACTAGTGTCTTTTTTTTTTTTTTTTCTTGTGGGTACCGGGGGTTGAACTGAGGACCTCACGCGCCAGTAGGCGCCCGTGCTGCTGAGCGATATCACCGGCCCTTTTTTCGTATGTGGGTTCCGGGAGTCGAACTCTGGACCTCGCGCTGCCAGGCAGGCGCTTATGCAGCTGAGCCATCTCACCGGCCCTGACTAGTGTCTTATAAGTGTCTTACACAGATGCACACAAATAGAAGGTTGGGTAAGGACACAGAGAGAAGGCAGTTATCTACAAGCAGGTGAGAGAGGCCGCAGAAGAAACCAGTCCTGTGGATACCTTGATCTTGGATGGTAACAAAGTAGATTTCTGGTTTTTTTAGCCACTTCTGTGGTATTTTGTTATGACAGTCCTAGGCAACTAATACAGCAGATTAGTTTCACCCAGAATCTGGTGTTAGATCAATATCAAATTCAGAATTTTGTGGTTAGACCCCTTCACTCAATCTTTTTTTATTGAGTTTTATTAGATTACTGGGCATGGTGGTATTTTGCAGTTCTTATTGCTCTGTAGCATTTCATTTTGTGAATATGTGACTATTATCCATTTAATGTTGATAAGCATTTGAGTCACTTTGAGTGTTTGGCTCGTATACATAATGTTGCTATGAAGATTTTTGTACACTGTTTTGTCAGTATATGAATTCATTTCTCTTACATATGGAAGAGCAGCATCATGGTGTGTATTTGCTCTCTCATAGTGGACATTCAATTACCATAGATTCTGCTAAAAAAAATTTCAAACTATTAATCTACAGCCCAAACAGTAGTATGCTCCAGTTGCTCTGCATTTTTTTTAGGACTAGATATTTTCTGCATTTTTAATTTTGGTCATTCTGGTATAGACCCTCGTTGTCATTTTAATTTGTACTTCCTTCATTACTAATAAGGTTGAACACTTTCTTTGTGGACTAGCGTATGGCTAATTTTCATAATGTTCCAGGTATAGTTAAAAAGAGTATGCCTTCTATAAAAATTTTTGCAGTGTACTATATTATTTCAATTCAAACTGGTTATTCATGCTGTTGAAATTTTCCATATCTCTATCAGTTTTTGTAAAAGAAGGTCCCAAAATTATTGATTTGTGAATTCTATCTTAATAATCTTTCAATTATTGATATATATTTTGAGATATTATAAATTGTTAGATATGCTTACTAGAGTGAACTTTTACCATTTTGAAATGTCTAACAACTCTTTATTAAAGCCTATCTTCTCTAATATTTGTATTACCATATTAATTTTCTTTTGGTTAATAAGTTCATGTGTATCTTTTTTCATTTTAAAATTTACTTTCAACATTATTATACACCTACACTTAGGATGAATATCTTTTATGTCATAAATGGCTGGCTTTAAAAATAATCCAATTTCACAAACTGTCTTGTAATTACATATTCAGTCTTTTCGTGTTTAATCATGTAGCTCGTACATTTGAGTTCAAATCTACCATCTCACTAGTTATTTTCCTTTTCTTTCATACTTTTATTTTCTTCATAATAAAATATTTTATTATTCCACCCTTACCCTTCATTATTTGTTTATTTTATTATTAGTAGTATTGTTATTAGTACTTTTGCAGTACATGGTATTTACATTCCTTGTGTGGAGTTGGTACATGTACCTAACACATCTTAATTCCTTTTTGCATCCCATTTTTCTCACCTCCCTTCCCCTTCTTCTATCTCTTTGATCTTTACATAAGTATGCTAGACATTTTTTATCCCATATATTTCTTTTTTGTGTGTGTGGGTACCGGGGGTAGAACTTAGGACCTCGCGTGCCAGCAGGCGCCCATGCTGCTGAGCGATATCACCGGCCCATTTTTCGTATGTGGGTACCGGGAGTCGAACTCAGGACCTCACGCTTGCCAGGCAGGCACTTATGCCGCTGAGCTATCTCACCGGCCCCCTCCCATATATTTCTTATAACACATTCTGTATTTTTCCTCCTTTTTTTCACTCTGCCTCATTCAATCCAGTTTTACTACCCTATCATCCCAGTTCATTGATTCTATTTTTAGTAGTGTCCAGTCCACTGTTTAGTCAACCTACTGAGTTCTTAATTTTGGTGATTCTATTTTTTCAAACTAGAAGTTTTATCTGTTTTCTTAATGAATTCTTATTCTCAGCTGAAATTCTCTTATCATTTATTTTTCTTTAACATACTAACGCAATTATTTAAAAATTCTAATATTTGAATTTCCTGTGGATCTATCTTGATTTTCCCAAATTTTTCTCTTTGTTTTTAATACTTTGATTTTTTTTCTGATATGACTGGTAGTTTTGACAGGGTTTAGCCAGTGCATCAGAAAAGATTTACAGATATTTTGAGAAAGTTGATATGGTAATACAAATAGTCATATGGGAGTTAGTCATGCTGCAGCAAGAGTGAAAACCCTGTGATGGTTATTTAATTTGCATACCCATTTATTGTAGAGAGGTTGAGAATATTTTTATATATTTACTGGCCTTGTGTTTTCTTCACTGTAAGCCCTTTGCCCATGTTTTATTGGATTGCCTTTTGGTTTAGAACACATGAAAAACTCCAGATACTATTGAGGGGAAAACGAGCCTTTAATATGTTGCAAATATCTTCTAGTCTGTGATACACCTTAATTTTTTATGCTCTTTTTTGGTCATGCACAAATTTGAAATTTTAATAGATAACTTTTAATATATTTTTATAGATTTTTAAAAAGCTTTGTTATAAATTTTATAGATTTTTAATAAATAAATTTCTTTTCTTTTATAAATTGTGGATTTTGTGTTTGGTTTCAAAAATTCTTCCATATCCTCCTTAGCTTAAAGTTTTATAGTTTTAATTTGCATATTCAGATCTTTAATATACCAGGATTTTAACCCTTTTTTGTATTATGTAGAAACAGCCAGTTATTCAAAACCATGTATCAAAAGCTCAACAATTTCCCAACCATTTGGAAATGACACTGTATTTTCTTTTAAAAGTTGGTTGTTATTTTAAAATTTATTAGTATTGTTAATTTCTTTTTTATGTTCATATAAACATCTTAAAGTCAGTGACCACATTCTATGTTCTCTTGAATCATCTAAACTCCTCAACTTGCATAAAAATTAAATACGAGAAAATAAGTGTTAATTGATATATTGGTTTAGATTGCTTTATGCTATGTATTTATAAACAGCGTAACACTTTCTACATATCACAGATTTAATATTCACAATTTCCATTAGTCCTAGCACAAGTATTTTCCAGCATATGAAACAAAATATGGACTTTTGGCATCTTTAAAGTGCAATACTAGAAATATAATAATATCAATAAAAGTTACCATTTTTGATTGTTAATTGTGTTCCTAGAAATGTTGTAAGAACTTTATATTTATTAACTTTTTATAAGAAAACTACAAGTGGGGCCGGTGAGATGGCTCAGTGGCTTAAGCGCCTGCCCGGCAAGCGTGAGGGCCCGAGTTCGACTCCCGGAACCCACATACGAAACAGGGGCCGGTGATATCGCTCAGCGGCACGGGCGCCTCCTGGCGCGCGAGGTCCTGAGGTCGACCCCCCGGTACCCACAAAAAAAAAAAAAAAGAAAACTACAAGTAAGGCTATATTATATTTTTCATGTGAAAAACAGAGGCACACTCTAATGCATTTT
Source organism: Erethizon dorsatum (assembly GCA_028451465.1). Taxonomy (NCBI): domain Eukaryota; kingdom Metazoa; phylum Chordata; class Mammalia; order Rodentia; family Erethizontidae; genus Erethizon; species Erethizon dorsatum. The sequence goes on along the minus strand of CM051823.1, from coordinate 139,519,979 downwards.
TACTCGTTAATAAATATAGTGAATATAGAGTCACTATTTAAATTCACTTTATTTTAGCTTATAAAACAAATGTAATATTGCTACTACTGAACTTTTAGGTGAGCACAAAATTATGAATATAGTTCTATATAAGACTATAATCTCTGTTCAGTATGTTCACATTTATATTCCAAGGTGTGAATCCTGTTGTAACCCTCAATACCAATTTATTATAAATGTTCCAGTTGTGGCATTGTACAGGTGTTAAAATGAATTATAATTTGCTTGAATCTATGTGAAACATTTGGTGTGTCAGACATGCACCATTCTTCCCTCAATAATGGCTGCATCTCCAAGAAGAAATGATCCACTGTCTGCGCTGCTAGGGTGGTAAAAACACATTCCACATAAAAGAAGCAAGGAGAATTTAGTGAACTGAGATCCATGCATGTGAAAGCCAACAGCAATATTAGAAATGGTGTTTATTTTATAGTCCAGAAACTGCATTTTAAATGCTAGTATATGTTTATATGACAGTTCTATTAAATATAAAAGAGTCCCATTACAAGGGAAGTCCTTTGCATAGGCTTTTTATGTGGTCTAAATAGCATGCCCAGCCCTGCAACTCCTCATGTGAGACATTTTTAGAACCTTATTTATGTTAAAGCCATAACAAACTAGCAACTAGAAAACTATAATGGGCACAAACGGCTAATAAAAATGAGATTGTTGAAAATTCTTCTTAATAACAACTTAGGAAGTATTCTGATAAAACGAAGTCAAGGCTTGGTGGCTCTGGAAGCCTGCCACCCAGTAATCACAGACATTTGGCCACAAGTACTCCCCCTTTTCACCTTCTCACCCTTTCTTGACTCAAAACTAAATAGCCAACCCATTTTACGACTGGTATTTGCCCTATTTTTCAATCTAGTACCTGCTGAGCCAGAGATCCTCGGGGAAAAAATATTCCAGTATTGTTCTTCCTCCCTGAAGTGATTATTTATTAGGTGACTCCTCTGCAGAAGTTGCGCAGATGTTCTGAAATTGGTCAAAGAGGAAAGAATGCCAGCATATGTTCAGGCTCCGTATGTATGTGTGTGCACACAAGCTTCATATATGTGCAAATGTGCGCATGTGTATTATGTATGTAAGTCCCTGACACTTGAAATCTGGATCACTTCTCTTCTGAACTGATGTTTAAACAAGCTGGCTGGAAAGCACAGGCCAAACCTTTTATTTATAGAGTACAAACGATTTAATCTAGGGAAGATATCAGCTCCACAGGCAAACATGTTGAGCCAAAGTCATTTTTATTGCTCCATCTTGCATGTGACCCCTCATGTGAACAAAGAAAAAATTCCCACAGAAAAATGGACTGGTCAAGTGTGAATCACTCCAAACCAGTATGTGTTTATGTAAGCAAGAGTGTAAAGAAATAGAGAGCGCCTTTTATTTCTGAACTAGTACGAACCGCCTAATGAATTTCACTCACCCACTAGCTCACTGCTAGTGTAAGAAATGAGGCAGACAACAAAATAATGCTATCCCTTTGTATAGATAGGGATGTTGGAGTCCTCTGGAATATAGTTTGAAGATTATTTACCTACTGCCATGATTTATTCCATTAATGTATGATCTGAAAACCATCAATTCTTGGAGTTGGACTTTACCTTCAAGGTCAGGGACATTTACCTGTCATCTAGTATGGGAACTCCCTCCACAACATGCCTGAAAGTGGTCTGCCTGTCAATTGTTGAACTCTTAGTGCTGGGAAGCACATGACCTTAAAATGTGGATAGCTTCGCTTATAAAGAAATTCTTCACAAAAAATTTCCAACCTGCATGCGCTTAATTTATGAAAGCATGCCACGTAAGTGAAAACGGCCACCTAAGAACAGCTGGTTCATCCTAGAAGGTTCCCACTGCCCTTCTTGGAATTTTCCTCTATGACAGAGAAAAAGTATCAATGTATCACTATGTGTGTGTATGTATTTTATGAACCTGTGTTATCCTCCCTCACATCCTAAGCCTTTGCTGTGCTAAGTGCGAAAGTGAGCAAACAGAGTCCCTCAGGCTCTAAATTGACTTACGTTAGAAATGCAGAGCCCTTGACAGGGAGCCAGAAAGGATCCAGAAAGCCAGATACAGCGCAACAGTTTGAGAGAAAACATATGAGAGCAATTGTCTGAGGGTGCAGACTTCGAGAGATAAAAGCATAGGTGATTTTAGGAATTTTGACATATTATGTCATATTAGTCTCTCTTTGCCCTTCTTTCCAGACACATCATAAAGACCAATTAATTTTAAAGGCCTTTGAAGTTTGATTTCTGCATGGGACAATATACTTGCTCTGTGATTCCTTCTGGCCTCTTAGGACCTGATTTCCCCCTCAGCTTTCACTGTGTTAGTATCTCTTATCTGTTCAGGTCCCAGTTAAGGGCACCAGAGGACACCATTATCACTATCTTGTGAATTTGGAATATATGAGTCAGTCTTTCTAAGTCTGATTAACCCTGAAATGCTGCACCAAGTTTCTGAACTGTGAAGCTGAGGACCTGCTTTTGGGGTGTCTGTGAGGTAAGGGTGAGGAACTAGTACTGCCTAGATACTACCTCACACTGTGTCGTGACCTTAGAAAAGCTACCAGACCGTGGAGACTGCCCTACAGTTTTGGCAATTCACAAGCTTGTTGTTTACACCTCAGAACTGATCAGACTCCAAAGACTTGTTAATAATTGCTGGCTATTCCTCTGGCAGGAAAATGACAAGGAAAACCATTTAGGACATAGAAGGCTATTTGTAAGTTTGGAATTACAGCAAGTGGGGCTAGTTGAAGCTTGTCTTATGTTTGTGTTACTTCTGCAAAAGACATGGATTTGTGGAGAGTAAGCTGGCAGTTTGATTGCCCTGACGTTTATTGGTTAACTGTGGCTCCATGAACGCTGTCGTAATCCTTCACCAATCACAAATCCATCCTCCATTCCTGCTGATGCATTTTTTTCTTTTGGTACACCAGTATAACTGACTTGAAGACTCAGATGCTCCATTCTAATTTCGATCTAGGAAATGTGTGTTTCATGTGGTGTTTTTAATATTTTCATACTTATTCAATTTTCAAAACTTTTTTTTGTTTGTTTTGACTATGTAACAATTCCAAGAAACAAATGTTTTTGTTTTGGCTTTGTAGTTAGTATCATGTGGTGTATGAAACAAAACAGAGGTAAGAAGAAAGCTATCTCTAATTTCACCCTTCCCTACAACTTTTTCCAAATTCCCCTTCAGTGGTTAACTAATGGATCATTTCCCTGTGTACATAAAAGCATAGATAAATAGATGCAAATATGTTTTAAAATAAGAACTTATTTATTCATTAATCTGTAATTTGCCTTTTTCCATTTAATGTATTTATTAGCAACTCTAGGTTTTCTTTCAAATTCATTTTTAATAGTAGAAGTATTCTGTTTTAATACATTTCAATAATTTAATTAGTTCTTATTGATGAACAAATTATTTCTAATATTTTGCCCCTATACACAATGCTTCAGTGAACTCTTCAATGTACTCTTGTACAATCATCTTTTTTTTTTTTTCTTTTCTTTTAGGAGAAAATGATAAATGTGGAATTACTGGGTCAAAGGTTATGGACAGTTCGTATTTCAATGGTATCTCCAGACGCTCTACTTGAAATACTTCTTAAATCAGTGCACAAAAGTACTAACTTCCTCATTTTCAATTGCACTGGATATTATCCATCTTTTTAACTTTTGCCATTCTGATACTTTATCTTTTCCTCCTTAGTAGTAAATTTGAGTTTCTCTCTTTTTCCCCCTTGGTTATTTGCACTTCTTTGAAGGTCTTTTGTCTAGTAATATCCTTTTCCTACTTTTTTCTGTTGAGTTGTTTTAATTTTTCAAATCAATGTACAGATGATCTTTCTTTTACATTTGTTGTTTTCATCTTCCCTTTCTTCCTCTTTTCACCTTTCTATCCTTCTTTCCTCCCTGTCTTCCTGGCCTCCTTTACTTTCCTCTCTCCACCTTCCCTTATCTCTCTTCTTCTCTGCCCCTCTTCTCCCTCTTTTTCTCTCTATTTCTGTTCCTGAAAACAAGCCTAATCCTTTTTTATTAAAGGATTCCATTTAAGATTCCGTTTACAATTTTGTATAGTATCTTGTACCATACATCTCAAGTTTTTGTAGCAAAGCACATATACCTGTCTTTACTCATACATCCTCTGAATCTTTGTGTTATTTAGCAATGTCCTCTAATTCTCCATTCTCCAACATTATATGATTTCATTAATCATGTGTTCAGAGTTCCAGTGTTCCACCGCACACAAGTGTGAATAAACCATGATGAGGATAGAGAGCAGAAGGTTTGCTGGGTCTTGTTTGGTTTATTACTAGTCTAAAAGAACATGAGCAAAAAGTTCTTTAAAAAATATAAAAATATTTTTAAATACAGCAAATCATTTATAGTTCTGTACTTGAATATTTCTAGCAACCAACGAATTTCATTAGTGTTTGGTGTATTTACTGGCTTAAAGTAAGACAGTGTGGGCTAATCACTGGTGTTACGGTTTTCTTCTTAATTTTAAACTGTTTATATTAGACAACTTTCCCATTACTAACACAAAATATCCAATATCCACAATTTAAAGGAAGAAAATTTTAACTTGACTCATGGTTTTGGGGTTTCAGTCCATGGTCAGCTGGCTCCAAGGTAGAAACAGCATGATGGAAGAGCATAGAGGAGAAAAGCTGCTCACCTCATGGGAGCAGGAAGCAGAGATGCCAGAGCAGGAAGGGAGATGTTAAATAATGAGAGATGTTGTGAGAGTAGAGACCTTTGTATTGTTCCTGATTTTTGAAAGAATGCTTTCAGTTTTTCCTCATTTAGTATGATGTTGGCAGTGCATTTATCATAAATAGCTCTTATTGGTTTAAGGCAAGGACGTTCTACACTTATTTTTGGTCAGGGTTTTGAACAAAAACTTTACCTAAAAATATATGAATGACAAATAAGCACAAGAAAAAAGATTCAATATCCTTAGGAAGATGCAAATTAAAACTACAATGAGGAAGCCCAGAGGTTCTTGGTAGAGGTCACTTTGGCTCCTTATTTCACCTGTGCTTCTGTCCCTTCTTCTCAACCCCCAAAACAGCTGGCCAGCTGTTCAGAGCCAACCCTCATAACAGATCCTTTGGAGAGCCCCAGTGTCCTCCCAGGTACATAGGTGCTACCCCAACAACTCAGAAGTCAACAGCCAGATCAACCTGGAGCTCTACAGCTCCCACATCCAGCTATCCATGTCTTACTACTTTGACTATGATGATGAGCTTTGAAGAACTTTACCAAATACTTTCTGTACCAATCATATGGGGATAACAGACATGCTGAGAAGCCAATAAAGCTGCAGAACCAGCAAAGTGACCGTATCTTCCTCCAGGATATTAAAAAAATACCAGATCATGACAAATGGGAAAGGGGGCTGAATGCAATTGTGCCTGACTTTTGAAAAAAAAAGAAAAAGCATGAAATAGTCACCTTGGAACAGCACAAAGTGTCCACTTGTGTAACTTCATCGAGGTTTCAAGAAAGCTATTATTTAAAAATCCCTGAGCCAGGCAGGGTGGTACATGTCTGTAATCCCAGCACTCTGAAAAGCAGAGGCAGGAGGATCACAAGTTTCAGCCCAGCCTGAGAAACTTAGCAACTTAATGAGACCCTGTCTCAAAATAAGAAATTTTAAAAAGGTCTGGGGAGCTCAGTGCAAAGGCTCTGGGTTCAAACCCAGCACTCAAAACAAACAAACAAACAAACATCCTTGAGTAGTATACATTTACTACAAGTTTATCTGTAAATGCATCTTTTAAATGTAGTTCTAAAGTGTTAGGCCTGGCACAGGGATGCACTCAGCATAAGGAGGAGTGACTGCTACCAACATGAGTGGGCTGACATCCTCAATGAACTCCTTTAAGAAAAGGTATGCACAAAACTGGCAAGCACCCTTCTTTCTCCTTTAAAACTCACACTAGGCATTAGAGTAAATAGCACTGTTGTTGATGAGTTTTTCTCAGTTTTGTCAAATAGAAGTATTAAACTTAGCTTCCATTTGACAGTTTAATGGAAATTAGTTTAAATAGGTAGATAATTAATCTAGCCAAAGCGGGAAGCAAGAAGGAAGGCCGGTCCACCCAGCCCCTCTGGTCTTGACTCAGTTTTAGCCTGCAGTGCATCTTGTAGCCCCCAGTGACAAAGCTCTTTGCTCCTGTGGAAAGCTGGCACTGCCTTCATGGAGGACCACAGATGAAAGCATTTCTCTAGGAAAATCCACCGCTTTCCACATTTCCCTGCATGGATGGTAACGACCGTGCTCTCTTCCCGCGTAGGGCCTCTCTCTTTATCTCTTTCTGTGCGACTGTGTGTGGTCTCCTTGTGTATCTATTTTTCCTCCTTCTTCTTTGTCTTAAGTATGTCATGAAGTCAAAATTTGTTTTTATTATTTTATTTATTGAACAGAACGTTTGAATTGCCTTCCTTAAAAACAGACTGGTGGTATATTTTAGGCTTTCCCCCGAACACTCCAATTACCATGAAACAAATAATATCCATTTACTTTATGCATTTCACTTATATGACCTTTGATTTGTATTTTTCTCAGCAAATGATATTGCTCTCCCTTTCCCTTCCCTCCAGCTGTTGTAAAGTAACAAAGAATTTAGTGAATTCTTAGAGTTCAGAATTTTATAAGTAATGTCAAAAAGTACAATAGAGTTGTCTGTGTGTATTTGCTATTTTTTCTTCAAAATGATGATTTAAACAAACTTAATTAAGTATCTGTTTGAAATGTCTTACTTATCTAAAGAAATTGTTGTAATCTTCCAATAAGTCATAGCAGGATTCATTTAGATTATAGAATGAGCAGTTATCAATGTGAAATGTGAATTTTCTAATATTGGTTTTGGTCATCTTTACATCTCTGGATGAGAAAGCAATTGTGACCACATAATCTTCACTGAAAGAATATCAAGGGCACTGGTTTTAGAAACTCAGCTTCACACAATGAAGAACCCTGAATTTCTAAGAAAGTTTACTTCACAAACTATCGCTAATCAGCTGTGAGTATGGGGCTCCACCTAATAAAACACAAAGCCAGGAATCATGGGCCTTCTCAACTATTCCAGAGCAGCATGAACTAACAGAATAAGGCAAATGAGAGAAAAACTGCCAAAGCACTTTGGAAAAGTTAAGCAAGAATACTCTAAGATAATTTGGTCAATTCTTCAAGGAGATGAGGCAAAGAGGACCAAACACCACTGCTTGTAATCCTCTGCCTCTGCTTCTCTATTACATTTTATTAGTTTATCCACAGCAAATAAACAATACAAAGCAGTGTAAGTTTTTTGAAATACATGTGGAAGAGAACTTTTGCATTTTCTTTGTTGTGTCATCCTCTTTTCAACTCCGCTCTTATTCTATGACTGCCCTTAAGTAGAGAAGGTATTCAGTTCCTAGCATTGTACCCGCCTGTAGCAGGAAGATTCAGAGATAGGACTATTTCCGAAAGGAGAGTTCAGCCCTGTTCCCACTGACCTCTGGGGATAAAAAATAGTCCCTTGATGACAAAGAGAGGCAAAGTTTCTTAACAATAGCCAACCATTTGTGGTTCACCTGCCTTCCTTCTCTAACCATGCTTGTTAAAAATGATATTTGAGCAACTAATTCTACCATTTGAGCAGATGAGTGGGTGATAGAATGTTATGTCAAATTTGGAAGAAGTCACCAGTAGAACTGGCAGAATCACAAGTGAGGCTCTGGTGAGAATAAACACTGACCTGTTTTCTTACTGCAGCAGACCCACACTCTTCAGGGTAAGGGATGGCTTACAGGTATGCATACCTTACCTGCAGAAGCTCAACCATATCCAAGCAAGCCTTGTTCCTCATACCTGAGTGGGAAGAGGATCTGGAAGCTGCTGCCTCTCCTGTGCTGCTTCTACCTCTCCTCCTTCTTCTTCCTTTGTTTGTTTGAGACAGGATCTTCCTATGTATTCTGGGCTAGTCTGGAACTCGTGATCCTCCTGCCTCGGCCTCCCAAGTACTGGAATTATGGATGTGTGCCACCATGCATCCTCACTGCTGCCTTAAGTCAGCACTAGGTTGAGGAGCCAGGAGCTGAGGCACCCTGGCTTTCACATCTTAGATTGAAACTCAGCCCCAGAATTATTCACTCTGTCTATTCCTTTGCCTTGGTAAAACCAAAGAAACAGCTCTGCCACATATTGCTGTCATCTGCACTGCCTCAAACTTCAGTATAGACTCTGATAAACTGCCAGGGCATATCCTTGTCAAGTCTATTCCTAGCTATTGGCCTGGGCTCAAACACACCATGTGAAGTGGGTATCCATCCTGGAAGACACAGGGTTCATGTCACCCAGGTAGAGGAGCTGACAGGCATATTAGCAGTAAGTATTGATTCCTAACAGGTGGATCAAGCTGACACTGAAGATACCCAAATCTGGGCTCTGACAAACAGTATCATTAGGAGATGAGAATTCATTAGAAGCTGTTGAGGTGAAAAGGCTCATTCATGATTAAAGCAAGAAAGGGCCTTTTATATGAGTAGCGGTTATCATCTGAGGGCTTTCTATGACCCACATATAATATTTTCTCTAATTCTTATCATAGCCATACTAGGTAGATATGCATTCATTCACAATAAATATTTGTGGAGAACACACAATAATAGCTTTATTATTGGGATATGGCTGAGAACAAGTCAGAGATAATCCTTGCCCTTTTGAACCTTCATTCCATCTAATTATCCCCTTTATTTTACTGATGGTAAAGACCAGGCTCAGAAAGGTTAAGTAATTTATTCAAGGATATATAGCCTATAAATAGTAGAGGTTGAGGTTCATTCAAACCCAGATACTCTGATCCAAATATTGTTTTTTAAAGCTCTGTACTAGCAATTTTAACCTTTTCCCTACTACAGCATATGCACTATTTGGCATCCACTGTATAATATGCCATCACATATGCTGGGCTGTGTCACTGATAAACCAGACTTCACCTTTTTCTTTCCCATTCAAGTTTAGGGAAATGAAACTACGAAAAGTCTTTGCTGTAAGAATTAAGAATCTTCTCTAGTTTATTTTATTGTAAATACATCATGGATATTGCAATGGCAAGCAGAAACACCAAAACAACACCCAGGATTTGTAGGCAGATTTATTTACATCGATGGGCACTGATCAGGATCATTCCCAGAATATCAGGCCCCCATCTCTGGTGGTCTAGGGCTTATATGGGATAAGCAAGCAGGAAGTACAGAGGCAGAATGGCTTGTCAATTGGGGATTGGTTCTTACAATATGCATCATTGTGACCAGCTATGCATCACAGTGACCAGCAGTTTCTAAGAGACAGGAGTAACTGGAACTGGAACAGGAACTATTACCTGGGCAACTAAGAAACTGAAGTATACTGGCTGGGGGAGTCATTTTCTGCTACAATATAATTATCATGGTTGAAAGTCTCACATTTGAGTGTTAGACACCGTTGAGTGTTACTCTGTAGTTGATGAGCTAGTTGCTAAGACATACATATACCAGACCATTCTATGCTCTGCCTACTGTGATCCAGGCATGGGGCATAGCAAAGACGTGACTGCTGGCCTCAGACAAGTGCTCTACATTCACAGGCACAAAAGTATCTGGCAGTGTGGGCAGCCTTTCCCCCCTCCACCTCTGGAGGCTTAGGGGCCAGGTTTGCTAGATTTTATATAGTGTCTCATTGCAGAACCCTGAAAATTTTCCATGTTCTGACAGAGGGAAGGTCTAGTTTTGACACAACCTTGTCATTTCTTTCTGAATCATTAAGGGCTCTGTCTTAGTTACTTTTCTTGTTGCTGAGACCAAATACCCAACACCCAGTGTTAAAGGGGGAAAGGTTTATTTAGCTCACAGTTTGTAGAGGTTGGCTCCAAGGCAGGGTGTCACATGGCAGAGAAGCAACAGTTCATGGCAGTGGAAGACAGTAAAAACAGAGAAAGAGAGAGAGAGAGAGAGAGAGAGAGAGAGAACAAGCCTTTTCTTATCCCTTATATTGTATGCAGCCTACTGTGTAGCACTCATACTCTTAATCCTAGCATTGGACCATGAGTCAATCCAAACTCTAGACTCAGCTGCCTCCAAAAGGCCACCTTCCATGACTGCATGAAGCTTTGGGGGGCATCCAGACATAAACCATAACAGCCATTTACAACTGTACATAGTTTTTGGGGGCAAATCCACAAGTATAAGAACTCAGGGTTCTTATTTCAGGTGCTAGGACTGGATGTTTTGGGTTTGGTTGCATTTGTTTAGAAAGATATTTATAAACTAATAATTAGTCTATAACCACAGTTTTCACTTAACCTCATGGGACCATTTTCAGAGAAAAATATTGAAATATATTCCCCAAAAGTAATTTGGTAGAGAGGAAATACCTTCTTATATCATAAAAGAAGGAAAATAGATTATCACATATGTACTTATTTATTCGTTTCTGCTAAGAGAAATAGCCAAGGTGTAAGTAAAACCTGGCTGAATTATTTTAGGTAGAAAAATATTTTTATCAGCCAGTTTTTGCTAAGCAAGAAACATAATTGATAATTACATTAGTCTGGGTTCTCCAGAGGAAAAGAACCAATATATTTATATATATTATAAGAGGAGATTTATTAGATTGGCTTGCATGGCCAGAGGCTAGATAGTCCCAGAGTGGCCAACTTCAGGCTGGAGAACTGGGGAAGCCAGTAGCTACTTAGCTCAAGAAGGTGAAAGCTGCAGAACAAGAGGAACCAATGATGCAGCCCCAATCTGAAGGTGAAGACATGGAAGCTCCCTGCAGAGTTTCTGATGCAAGTGTTCAAAGGCTGAAGAATATGGAATATGAAGCCCATGGGAAATGGCAACAGAAAAAGGATACACTCAGGAAGAGATAAGCATGGGAGTACAATAAGAGCTTCCTGCTTGTTCTATTTTTGTTCGACGCAGGCCCCAAGCCTACTGGACAGTGTTGCCCACATTCAGAGCAGGGTTTTCCCATTCAGTTTGCTGGCCAAATGTCAACTGTCTCTGGAAACACCCTCACAGACACAGGCACAAGTGTTCTGTATGCTTTTCCAATTTAATAGGCATTTCTCAACCCAGTCACACTGACAACCAAAATTAACCATCACTGCAGTTCAAGTACATGGGGCTTACTGCAAGGAATTAGGGGTTTCTCAAATCAGTGGAAAAGTTAGCAGTGTAGCAGTCAGAGCTGCAGCTGGACATTGTACTCTAGATCACACCACTGCAGCTGCAATCTCAAAGTCAGGAAATTGCTGCCACCTAACTCCACACCCAGAAAGCTGGTGACGAAGGAACATAGATTCTCACCCTCCACATCCTGTCTAGGAGAGCTCGTGGTGAGCCTACAAGGATGCGGAAGAAGGCCTGCCCACCCTTCCACCTTCCAAATCTCATGGTTGTGCTTCTCATCAGCCAAACGCGACTCACACCCAGAGTGTAAAATCAGGTCCCTGGTTGCAAAAGAGTTTCAGAAATGTAGTGTTTAGTCTTCTGAAACTGAAATTCAAGACAGAAGAAGGAGAGAAGGATAGTCATGAAGGATCAGTAGACAGTATTTGGTACACATCTGTTATCTTAGACTAAAAACAAACAAAATATTATTGTGTTAATTTTCACGAGTGGGACACTTCTGGCAAAGATAAAACATCACCAATACATGAAAGACTCTGGCAGCCAAAACCTGCACTCAGTATTTACAGACAACAGTTATATAATAAAAAATATGCTATTTCTGGTAATTCAACTCTACCCCTCATAAGGGAAACATTATTAAATGTTTCATTTTTATCTCATAGTTGTTTAGATTTAGATCTAAAATGTCCCCCAAAATTCTCATGTGTAGAAGGTAATTAGATCATGGGGTGCTATGCTTATCAGTGGATTCATCCATTTATGAGTTTAGCAACTAAATGTGCTGTTAAGGGGTGGGGGCTTGTTGGAGGTGGGTCACTGGGGGTGTGACCTGGAAGGATGTGTTTTTGCCCCCAGCTCCTCCCTTCTCTCTCTACTTCCTGACTGCCAGGAGTTGAGCCCGTTTTCCCTCCACCACACATTTCTACCATGGGGTTTCTGCCTTGGAGCTAGCTGCCCAGAGACTAAAAGCATTACCCAAAATAAAGTTCTCTTCCTTGAAGTTGCAGGTGTTGAGAATTTTGTCCCAGTGTCAGGAAAGTGACTAGGACTATTGTGTTTATGGATTAAGTATTTTGATCTGTCTTTGCAATGAAGTAGCTTGAAAGTTTTAAGAAAATAAACCATTAATTGAACTAAATAAATTTCATAAAATAAAAACATGCTTAGTTGTATAACTAGTCTAATATAACTAGACTGTGTTATTTAATTGTGTTTGTATTGATTAATTTTTACTTTTTATGACTAAAATGAATAATGCCAAAAAAGCTGATAAATTCCGTTGATCAATTTTTTTCTATGGTTCAGTTTCCTTTTCCTACTGTAAATATATTTGGTATCTAAAATACACTAGACTAGTACTTTCAAGTATGAAGCACATAAAAAATTGTTGATTAATAACATTTAGATAATGTTAAAGAAATTTTAGTGGCCCTTGCTTCCCCAGAAACAGACTCTGTCACAAAAATTTGTGTATAGGGAAATTATTTGGCAAGTGCTTCTGGCAGACATACCCATGAGGAGCATCTAGACTTGATATGGCTTTTTGGAATGGTCCCACATCCAGGCAAGTCAGCCAAATCTTTGTCCACCTCTCCAGACAGCACTAGGGGTGCACTGCTCCCAGGGAACAGCTGCCACAGCTGTGATCTCCAAAGAGCAATGTCCAGAGGGAAGCTCATCTGTGAGCTGCTGCAGCACTTGGCATCTGGAGAAACAAATGCCTCAGCCCTGAGAGGGACTGTGGCTGCAACAAAACAAAACAAAACCCCCAAAAAACAGCATTCGCCACACCTCCTTCAGTAGATATGCTGAGAGAACAAAGCTATCCTACCAGACACCTAGGCCCCAACTCCTTCCCACGTAAGAAAAGCATTATTTGCTTGAAATTAGCTATATATTCTGTACCAAACTAAGGTGTATTGTGTGACTGTATTGTCAATACTAGAAAGCATTCTGACCAGCTTGTACTCACAGTGAAACAATGAGTGTTGTTGGAAATGCATAGAATGATTTTCTATGTCTGTAGACAATTTTTAAAATCTTTTTTTCTTTCCATTTTCTTTTCAGTGTTGAGGATTGAACCCAGTTCCTTGTGCATGCTAGGCAAGGACTCTACCACTGAGCTACACCCCAAGAACTTGTTTCTTTGTCTTACAACTATCTTCTAGAAATTTGACTTTTATTCTGTGTTACATGAATTACAACTACTGTTAATGTTCTTGTTACTTTAGGACAGTGTATGAGTAGCCTAGTTCCTAGGCTGCTTCAGATAGTGTGCATGAGAAGAGACTGTATTTAATCTGAAATATCACTTATAAAAAGAAAGAAAAGTCTTGAATCTTTGAGAAATAAAAGAAAGATGACAAGAAACTAGAAGGTAGACTCTTAGTGATGGGAAATGGGAGCAAGGAAGGAAGTGGAGGGAGATGGGGGAGCTGAAGAGATTGAAAATGAAAAAGATATATTATACGCATGTTCCAATTCCCCAAAACAAACATCATTATTTTGTATTACAAACATACACTAATGAGTCCTACTTTTATTTGTAGCATTAATATAGCACTTCAGAACCTTTAACGAACAAGGTTCAAGTTTTATGAAATCCAAGTAAAATACTATAGGACAAGTTAAAATTAAATAAAAAGATACATAATTCCAGTTACATTTGTTTTAAGTTAACATATTAAAGCTCAAATAATATAGAAAGCCATGCAAACAAAAAGGCCAACATGAAACAGAGACATAAATTAGATCTTATGGAATAACAAACAGAAATCATGAAACACAATCATTAAAGAAAGTTATCTCAGAATGATAATGTATATCCCATAGGCAACTACATAAAGATATGCACATAAAATTTGTTGCATAACCCAGGGGATTAATATAAATCCGTCTGTGCTACAGAAAAAGAAAATGTGTCTGTGGTGGTAGTCAGTGAAGAAATGAACTCAAGAGGGAGTTTAAAATAGATATAGACAAATAGGGTAAGTACTTCAGGTGAGGAAATTAGTTTCAGAACCTGGGAAATAAAATTCATTTAAAAAAGTCAGTCAAGATAGAAGATACATCAAATTATGATGACTGTATTAACCACCACAGGAATGACAACTATTTTTAGAAAATATTAATGTGTTAGTATTTTGTAATGTTCTCTAGACCTTGTTTTTTTTTTTTTAATTTTTTTTTTTTTTTGGTGCTGGGAATCGAACTCAGGGCCTTGCTAGACCTTGTTTCTTTTGTCAACTTTATTTTCTTATATCTTTTCTCCAGAGAGATTGATATTAATGATCTTTGAAAAGCTCTTGGGAAGAGGTTTTCTCCTTTCTTTGAGTTGCATTTAAATCATCCTTATGTTTTTCTAATCTGACACATGTTTGGCTGCTAAATGAAGAAAGAGTTTACCAGTCACTAAATTACCTGACTCTACTGTAACAGTGATTCAATAACCCTAAAATGATTAAGAAATGCTTGTGTTTTAGCTGGAAGTTAAGAATCCAAAAGTGAACAGTAATTTTTTTTTTCATGAATGTGGAAGGTATTTTGTCTCAAATATTCCCCATCAATGACCAGATAAAACAAACAAAAATAAGAAGTCAGCTTGCAAAATTAGTTTAGGAGTCGAAAAAATATCTGTCATAGAGATTGTTTACATCGTGCCTTGTTTATTTTTAGTCAATGTTTAACCGCACAGAATCAAGCCACACCATAATGTGATTATGGCCAGGAAAGAGCACTGGCACTGGAGGAACCCGCCTTCCCAACGCCCTCACCCACGACTCTGCTCAGTATGCTCCAGCATGTCACGGGCTTCTGGATCCACATCAATCACATCAGCTCCCTCAAGGCAGACCTCTGACTGTAGTCACAGCTGCACTATGGTGCCTGATGATCTCAGCTCACCTCAGCTGACACTGGCCCATTTGCAGAATACGCTCTCTGTACGATGAGCATCTTGAACTCAAGTGCAGCCCGCATGTATGGGAGAGTTATAATGCCTGATGGCACTTCTCAACCAAGGAGTGACGGGAACATGAGGATAAGTGCCCATTTTCCTCGTATCTTCCATAAGGACAATCTGAGGGGCCTTCTGTGCATTTTCCAGGCATTCCAAGGAATTGGACCCATTGTCCAAAGCAGTGGCCTCAGTGAAGTGTCTTTAAGTTGGTTTTTCCTCTTTTCCTGACTTCCTCCTTCTCTCTCACTTTTCCTACATACAACTCCCAAATAAACTCATGCAGACACATTTTTGTCTTGGCTCTCCTTTTGGGGGAACACAGAAAAATGCAATTTTTACTATCATTATATTGTCATTAATATGCAATTCTGTTATCTTAAATACTACCCACTTAAATTGGCAAATATTGAGCTTTGTGTGTACTTGGGTCTATTTTTGGACTCTGTTTTGTTCCACTGATAAGTTTATATATCATTTGAAATTATACTATATTAATATATGTTGCATCATGTTTGCCTTTCATTTCTGTTTCTAAGGTACTTGTGGCTCTTCTCAGTGATTTATTTTTCCTAAAAATTTTAAATTAGTTTCATCAAATTCTAAGATAGGTCACATTGTGATTCAGAAAATTATTACTGGATTTGTATTAAATTTACATGGGGAGATTTGAACTTCAAAAATTCTGTTGTTTCATTTAGAGGCCATGTATTAGAGTTTGTTGCAGAAACAGAATAAATAGAAAATATAGGTAGGATTATGCAAGGGGATTTATTAGTTAGACTTACAGGATCAAGGCAGAGAGTCCACAATGGCTGTCTGTACATTGGAGAGCTGGAGCATCTGGTAGCTGCTTGGCACAAGAAGATGGAAGCCTCAGGACAGGAGGGATCATGGATGCTGCACTAGTCCAAGGTTGAAGATTTGGAAGCTCCGTAGAGAGTTGCCAGTGTGAATCTGCATTGAGAGGCTGAAGAAACTGGAAACTCGCAGACCACTGTCCAAAGACAACAGCAGCAAGAGACCCACCTGCTTGACAAGAATAGAGCTCTTCGAAATGTGCACACTTCCTTCTTCTTTCCTTTTTTATTCCATCCAGTCTAAAATCCTATTGGTTGGTACAGCTCACAGTTGGGGCGGGTCTTTCCCCCTCAGTTTGCTGGTCTACATGTGAATTATCCACAAACACACCCAGAACTGTGCTTTACTAATCTGCTAGGTGTTTCTTACTCCAGTCAAGTTGACATATCACAGCTAATAGTCACTGGCCAGATTTTTTTTGCCGAGACTTCACATATTACTGTTACTTAATTTTCCATACTTAAACATTTTACCTTTATTTTATAATCTAATTTAAGATATGTTTTCATTGTAATTTTAAGTATTTTTATTTGGATTACTATTATTAATTGATATTTGTTTTTTAATTTGAATCTTTAGTTGCTAATAAAGAGAAAATCTGTTGTGTGATTTTTTAAAATCTGGCTACTTTGCCATATAATATTTTATACAGTCTTCTGTGAATCGAGATATATATCCATGCCATATGTATGTATAAGCAACTTTATCTTCTCGTCCTTAATAGTTATACCAACTATTTAAATTGCATTTACTAGAGCCTTCTAACGGTATGGAATTATACTGATATTAGTTGGTATCTCTTACCTACTTCTGGATTTTTATGGAGATCACCTCTTTATTTCACATTTCATATGCTAAAATTTTGGTAACAAGCTTTTATTATATGTAATTATTTTTCTTTTATTTCTATTTTAGATAGTTAACAAAATTTAATGCATTGAGGGAGTGGAGTGGAGATAATTCATTGTGTCTGTAAGCAAAGGCAAAGGAGTCAGCTAGGTGGAAGAGGTTGGTGGAGTTAAAAGAAAGAAACTATTTCACCAGTTTGCAGATGAAGAATATTCCCTTTTCCAGAAAAGCTAAAAAAAGACAAGTGTCTGAAGGACCCAGAGAAACTGATTGAGAGAAGGTGGATACTTTCTTTCTTTGGGAATTACTCTTCTCTCTTATGGAAAATATTGAGCATGAATGAAATTGAACAGAGAAGTAGGGGCTGTCTTGTGTTTGATATGGGAAGTATTCTGAAAATTTAAGAAGTTTATTCAAGAACACAGAGCTGAGTGTTGAAAGAATAATTTGACTCAGATCTTTGTAATTCCAATGCCCGTATTTGTCTCACTTCATAATGATTCTGTATGGAGATCAGCTAACTGCTAACTGCTAATCAGCTAACTGCTCCCCCAGCTAGGAAATGGGGGATGGTGTTCTAAGATAGATAGGTTTGACTTCAAATCTTATGCAAAATTGCATTTAATAAGGTTAATCAGACTATTCAAGGAATGTTGATGTCTATGGCAGAGCCCAAAAAGTATCATAGCTCTCATTATAAATAAGGAACCAGATGTGGTGGCACATACCTATAATCCCAGCACTCAGGAGGCTGAAGGACAAGTACTGTCATGAGTTTGAGGGGCTACATAGTGAGTTCAAGGCCAGTCTAAACTATGTAGTGCAAAAATAAGTAAATAAATAAATAAATTAATTAATTAAATTCTGATAATTTGTGTGTGCAGCTGTGATTTTAGAAATGCACTTAACTAGTTGCCTTAAGAAATGTGTTAAGACATCTTAAAGTGTGTTCTGCAACTAACTTGTTCTGTCCCCAAGCTATTTGGGATTTAAACTTGGTCTGATAATTTCTCTGTTGTGTGATATTAGGAAAATTATTTCACATTTCTATGGTCCAGTTTTCTTATCCATAAAATTGACATAAAATGTCCATAAAATTGATTGTATTTACCTCATAAGCAGGTTGTGTACATTAGATGTTCTCATACAAAATAGTTCAGCGTAATTCCTGGAATGTAGTAAATGGCCAATACCTGTTACATTAAAGGGGACTATAACCCTTTAGTATGACCAGTGTGCTCATGGATGGCTATAGCTGTACATTTTTCCTATCCCTGAACACATATGTGTATTTTCCCATATTGTTGTATTAGTAAAATGAATGGTATTATGGGATTTCTCAGCACTATGGTTTACTGCTGAGGCAGATGTTTTGGGGGAGTGTGTTAGTCACATTCCCATCACTGAGATAAAACACTCAACACCCACTACTTAAAGGAGTAAAGATTTATTTTGGCTCACAGTTTTCAGAGGATTCAGTCTGTGGTTGGTTGGGTCCAGGGCAGAAATGGTATTATAGAAGGGCATGGTGGAGGAAAGCTGCTCACCCTTTAGTAGACAGGAAGCAGAGAGATAAGAGAAGAGCTGAAGAAGGATGTGTACCCTCCAAAGGCATGCCCCCAGTGACATACCTCTTCCAACCAACCCCCATCTTCTAACAGCATATTCAGCTATGGATCAATCAACACTGGATTGATTCACTGATGAATATAGCACCTCCCATGATCCAATCACCTTCCAAAGCCACACCTCTGAATACAAGTGACTTTGGGAGCACATTTTAGATTTAAACCACAACATTCCACCTTTGGCCCCCAAAAAGCTCATGTCCATCTCATTATGCAAAATCCATTTAATCCATCTCTAAGAGTTGTCCAAGTCTTAACAGTTTTAGCAGTGTTTAAAATCCAATTCCAAAGTCTCTTCTGAAACTCAAAGCAACCTTTTAGGTATAGACTCTTGTGAAAATCAAAACTAAAGGTAAATACTTCCAACATACAGTGGTAAATTGCCATTCCAAAGAGATGAATAGGATGAAAACAGGAATTAGACAAAAGCAAGACTGAAAATAAGCAGGGAAAATATTAAGTCCTATAGATCTATGTCTAGTACCCACAAAAGGTTTTGGCCAGATGTGAACTACAAATGGCTTAGGTAGCTCCACACTTGTAACCTTGATGGTTGAAGTCCACATAGTCTCTCTCTTGGCCTGGCTCTGCTTGCTGCCTTTTACCTGTGCCTTTCCTCAGCAGAAGATTCACATTCCTGACATCTCCAACTTCCAGAGTCTCCACTGAACCTTCAGCTCCATTCTAACAGGTTCACACGTTACCCTATCAAGGGCACATTACTTGGCCTTCCAGACTTCTTTTGAAATGTGGGTGGAAGCCTTCATGACCTCACAACTCTTGCATACTGCTTGCTTGAAAAACCAGCACCACATGGACAGCACTAAACTCTTCCAACAGCTTGAGCAATAGCTGGCCCCTTAGACCATGGCTTTAAAGTCCTCTGAATGCCTAAACAGCTGTACTTGGGGAAACACTTACTTAGGTGGCTCTGAATGACCAGGGCACCCTAGGGCTCTTTATCAAAGCAAAGTCTTTGAAAGGAGTTTATCATTTATACCCTTGTGCCTGGGTAGAGTCCTTCTATTTACTGAGATGACGTCAAGGCATCTTTCTTATTGTCTCAATGGAAAGAATGTGACTTCTTTTTCTGGCACTAATCTCCTTAGTAAAAATTAGGCCATAATTTTGGCCTAATTTTTCGTATCATTCTTTTCAGGCCAAAATTTAGGTTTTCAAATTTTTCTTTTCTATCTTTTGATCTCAACTTTCACCATAAATCTGGCTAAAAGCAGCCAAAAGTATCCATATCACAGCTTGAATGTTAGGCTATCTTAAAATTTCTTCTACTCATCTCTTGCAAAGTCTCAAGACATGGACAAAAAATAAACAAACTGTCTGCCAGAGAAAACACTCATGGCCTCTATTTCAACTGCCAGGGGAGTGATTGCTCCCAACTGAAGCCTCCTGAACCTGGCCTTTACTGTCTGCATTCCTCATGACATTCTGGTATTCTGAACTCTGACCAGAATCATCCAGGCTCATCCAACTGGAATCACCAGTTGGGCTCTGCTTATAGCATTCTAGGGCTTCTCTAACTCATATCTCCATATCTTTCCAAACTCCTCCCACGACCCAGTTCCAAAGGCTTCTAAACACATGGTCAGTTACAATCACAGCTACAATCCCACTTCTCTAGTTCAAATTTTCTGTGTTAGTCACTTTCATACTTCTGGGACAAAATACTTGAGATCTGACTCTTAAAGGAGGAGGAGCTTATTTTGGTTCATAGCTTTCAGAGGATTCATCCCATGGTTGGTTCTAAGACAGAAATGGTATGGTAGAAAGGGATGGCAGAGGGAAGGTGCTGACCCCATAGAGATCAGGAAGCAGAGAGAGAAGCAGGGAGCTGAGGAGGGGGACATATCCTCCAAAGTCATGCCTCCAAGGACCCACCTGTTCCAACCAGGCCCTACTTCCTAACAGCATATTCAGCTATGAACTCATCAGTGATCAATCCACTGATAAGTATAATACCCCCGTGATTCAATCACTTTCCAAAAGCCCCACCTCTAAACATATGAAACTTTTAGGGGATAGTCTAGATCTAAACCATAACTGTGAGCACCCTTTCTGTGATCCACATTCACATCCCAGAAATTGCTCCTGAATTCTGAGCTGGCTCTCTGAAAATAAAGTTGATATTACTGAGCAGAAGCCTGGCCATACTTGTCATATATCTGACCAGAGTGGCCAGGAATGACTACAAGAACCATCACACCTATATGTTGTCACTCTTGTTAAATCGCACTGGAGTAGCCGTTTCACACACAAGTTACCAGAGACCTTACTTAGCCCCTGTCTGAAATAGCTATGAAGAAAGATTGTAGGACATTGGTAATATAATACTCTTCCTCAGCATCAATCTTCAAAGTATTTATCTGTTGGACTCTAGCTTACATTTTTTGCTTCTTTTGACTTCAGATGGAACATAAAATTAAGGCTATAGATTTGTGTAATTTTATTCTGAAGTAATATTCAACATAAAAGAAGCTTATTATGTAACTACTTAAAGGAATTCCTGTCCAAGTATGAGTGGAAAGCCTGGATTTCTTTTTCAACTGTCATGTATTTCCATTTTATGAAACTTTAAGATAATGTTCTTTTTCTGGATAGGATGAAAAAATCATAGCAAATGAAAAAAATCCAAAGAATTGTACACCAATGTCTTGTTTTACTTTTCCCCTTTGAGTTTGACATTCAGAAATTCATAAAAGTTTTGGCATTATGGATACAAGTATTTTTCCCATGACACAGTCCTTTTCTACTGAGCCCATTTGGCAGCTTTAAGCATCACCATCTAGCAAGTGCAGAGTGTCAATGTGACTAATCAAACTCAGACATCTGAATTGTGTTGAACAATCAACAGGGCTTTTTAATATAAACCTCTAGCCTGGTCAGGGACTGGTTGATTCGGAGTTTTTTTTAAGTAAAGAAGTTACAGTAAATATTTTGGAAAACAAATTAGGAGATGAGCATATGGAATATTTCTGTCTGGACCAGAATAGAAGAATAAAATTCAGAACCTAGGGTATAAGTCAAAAGCCGAATATCCAACTGACATTACCAAGACAGCTGCACTGTGCAGTGGATTTGGACTAATACTGAGAGCTATCTGGTATTACTTTTCTTTTAGTATTTTTGTATTCTACTCTTATCAAGGGCAACATCTCCTGGCTCTTACATTTTCTAAATTGAACGAATGACAAGGATAACTTTGAATGGACCTTAGTGGGGTTACCATATATATGACCACACCTCTTCTATAAGCAAGGTTCAGATATTACTTGCAGATATTCATGATGTATTTCTCCATTCCATTTTCCTTAACATTAGTTTTGCATCCTTCATTTACTTACAAGAATCATCTCTTTCATTAAAGAAAGAGTTAAACAACTTCCGAGGGGGAAAAAGCCATAAGGTAAGAGATTTGTGTTTGAAAGAGATATTAAAATATTAACTTCAAAAAGTATGCAGGAGAAAACCGTGTGTTTCCCATTTCTGTTCCAAAACAAAGGAAGTAAGAAATTCTTTCATGGCTTTTATTTGTTTTTCAAATCACAGTGTCCCCAACTTTTGAAATAATAATCTTCCTGGACAGCCATTTAATAATTGTGAGTGATCTATGACTTTGTTATAAAGTACTCTCTAATGATCTATTTCCTTTACCCCAGAGGCCAAGTACAAAGCTCGAGAATTATCTTGGTGATACTTTTAATAACTTCCTGTGGGATCACAAACCTCAACTAAAGCAGACTCTGCAAAGGGGTTAATCATGTAATTTCACAGATTAGACACCACAGGGTTACTAATGAGAAACTCCAGTTTAGTGATAAACTTTTTTTTTCCAGGAATATTTTGAGAGGCCCGTAACCTTTGGCTGACACCCAGCAATGCTATTAGTTTAACCATGGGATGCACTACCAAGCACA
The DNA here is from genome assembly GCA_028451465.1 of Erethizon dorsatum. Taxonomy (NCBI): domain Eukaryota; kingdom Metazoa; phylum Chordata; class Mammalia; order Rodentia; family Erethizontidae; genus Erethizon; species Erethizon dorsatum. The sequence goes on along the minus strand of CM051823.1, from coordinate 139,497,520 downwards.
CAAGAGTCAGCAAAACTTCTTTTCTGGAAAGTTGATTGTAAGAATAGTTTAGTTATAAAGACTTCAGAAACAGATGGAATGGACAAAGGGGAATAAAATAACTGCAAGCATAAAAAAACTTATCAACTTCCGTCAGTTGGCATAACTTCAGCTTACAGTGTCGCTTCAACCATATGCTCAAGATGGAAACTGCAGTTCACATTTAAATGTCATGCTGCCCTCGGTTCCATAAACATGTATCATCCATCACTAAATATTTAGATCTGAATTGTTGGAATTGAGCTCTGTGCCAGGGGTAGGGGGATTAATTCCTTTCAAGGTCCTCACATGATGGATTTTCCACTGAATAAACATCCGAGAAGAGCTCACACTAAAGCCATAAAATATATAAATAAAGTTTAAAGTTTAATTAAGTCAACATTATTTAAAGTGGTTGTCATATTTTATGGCAAATTTTTCATGTTTATTTTGTGTGACTCCTAATAAATAGCCCCTCCTGATCAGACAAAAGACACAGCTAGGTTAAAGTCAAGAGCTCCAAACTTAAGGCTGGAAGGAGAATATTTCTGATTTGGGGATAATGAGATCTTTTCCCATTATATGTTTGTTTCAAAACTAGCATGCTAGCAAGACCCTTACTCAATACCCTGTACAGAAAGAATGTTCAAAAATCCTTTAAAGCTTTATCAATTGGACTGTAGGAAGCCAATCTATGCACATAGAAAGGAACACAGACTAGCAAGTGAAGAATAACTCAAACGAAAAGAAATTCTTTTCTTTTCTTTTCTTTTCTTTTTTTGTATTTTAGTTGATGTAGTAACGGAAACAATACCAAAGAAAACACCCAACTCAAATCGAGATCATATTGGCTCCTATTAGCTTCTTAAAATAATTTTTCTTAAAAGGGAAATCATTGAAGAATGTATAACCCTCTAAAACCAGTATTCTAGGGCACATGATTTTGTTTCTTAATATTAAATGGGGAAGTTATTAATGACACACTCTTTCATGTATTATTAGTACAGTGCTTAAGAAGAAAGACAAATGAAGGCAAGAGACAAGTTAATGTGAATTAAAGCACGGTTGCCACATATATGAAATTTTCTTTTGTAAAAGTTTCCTCAATTTTTCTTAGTGTGAGATCACTATTTCTTCTTAAAGAAAGAAATTCCTATTCAAAGATGTGTTTAAGGATATGGGGAAGCAGAGTTGGAATAAACCTTTTAGCCCAACCCTGATATTTTACAAGAAGAATATCAAGGCTGAGTGAAGTTGATTGTCCAAGTTTACACAGTTAACTAGTGGCAAAATAGGTCTAGAAATTTCCGTGGTCTAGAATCTCCCATGTTTCCAAATTTCCATCTTACTGTTTTCCTGTCATTATGCTTTATATCTAGTTATCCCCCAAGAGCCTTATGTGTTCATAGGCAGGGCTTTTGGAAAGTGATTAGATTCAGCGATGCTTATAACTGACTTGCTGTTAGGAAGTGGGGTCTGATCTGAAAAGGGAGGTCACTGAGTGTGTGACCTGCAAGTATTTATCACCCTCCCCAGATCCTTCCTTCACTCTCTACTTCCTGGCTCTCATGACATGAGCAGATTTTCTCCACCCCTTCTGCCATGCCACTTCTGCCTGCTCTGGCCCATCACTCAAGGACAAAAACTTCTGAAACATAAAGACAAAATAAACGTCTCCTTCATTAAGTTGCAGATGTTGGGTATTTTGTCCCAGTGACAAAGAAATTGCCTAAGACTGATTTTGGTACAAAAGAAGCAGGGTCATCACTGTGACTGTACTTGATCGTGTGGTTCAGAAGCCTTTAGAACTGGATTGTGGGAAGAGTTTGGAAAGGTTTAGAGATTGTGCTAGAGAACAAACCCTAGAATGCTGTAAGCCAAAGTTGTTGTAATATTCTGGTCAGATCTCAGAAGAGGAGAGTGCTGACAGTAATGCAGCTGGTAAATGCCAAGCTAAAGAGGTTTCAGTTGGAAACAAGGACTTCATTGGCAGTTGGGCTTCATACCACGTATGCTGTGTTCTGGCAGAAAACTTGTGTATGTTTTGCTCATGTCCTGAGACTTTGAGAGAGACTGAGATCAAAGGCAGATGGCTAATCAATCTGCCAGAGGGAATTTCAAGGCAGCCCAATGTTGGGGCTGTGGCATGAATATGGCTGACAGCTTTTAGACAGATCTATGTTGAGAATTAAGAGTAAATGGCACAGCTGATTTTAAAAGTTTTGAGTTTCACTGGAACGGAAGCTCTTGCAAAGTCGAGGCCTGTAAAGTTGGAGCAGAGGACAGTGTGATTGCTGCAAAGATTAAAAAGGAGCCAAGTACTTTGGATTAGAACATTAAAAAAGTGCATGGAAGGCATGTCAGAAGTTTGAAAGACACCACTATTTGCAGACTCAAGGGTGGAAAAGTGAAAGCCTTTGCTTTGGGAAGAGAACCCTGAGGCACCCTGCTCAAGAAAATCTGCTTAGGAAATTGGCTTCCTGAGATTCTGTTCATAGTGCTCAGCCATCCGGGTACGAAGAGGCCCCTGCAGTCACGATACAAAACAGCCTGCTGACTGCTGGAGCCAGCAGCAAACTTTAGCATAATCCATGTGGTGCTGGTTGTTCAGGCAAGCAGAATACATGAAGGCATGCACCAAAATTTCAGAAGGCCTAGTAGGCTATGTAGCATACCCCTGAGAGGACAGTGTGTGAAGCTGTAAGAATGAAGCTGAAGGTGCATTGGAGCCCTCAGGAAATTTGGGAAGCTAGAAATGTAGAACATCTGAGGAAAGCTGCAAGGAGTGAGCAAATCTGGCCCAAGAGGGAAGCCAATTTCTTTTCTCAGAGACCATCAATTATACTTGCTATGAACTTCCTCTACAGAGATCCAATTCTAAGTAGCATGAATAGGTATCATAGTCACTTTTTTTCATCACTGGGACAAAGCACCCAATACCAGAAGCTTAAAGGAGGGGAAGTTTATTTTGTCTCATGTTTTAGAAGTTTCAGTCCTTCCTTGCATGGTAGGTGAGCTCCAGGCAGAAGGGGCAAAGGAAATCTGTTCATGTAATAATAGCCAGGAATCAGAGTGAAGAAGGAAGGAGGTAGAGAGGGGGATAAACCCTTCCAGGCTATGTACCCAGTGACTTGCCTCTTTAGATCAGACCCCACTTCCTAACAGCAAGTCAGATTTAAACCCTGATAAGCCAATCACCTTCCAAAAGCTCCACCTGTGAGCTCATGAAGTTGGGGACATCTGGATATAAACCATAACATTCTGCCCCTGGCCCCAAAGATTCATGCACATCCCTTCATGCAAAATGCATTTAGTCCATCTCTAAGAGCTGTCAAGGTCCTAAAAGTTTCAGTATTGCTGAAAAGTCCAAGTACAAAGTATCCTCTGAGACTTAAAGCAAATTCTTAGCTGTGAGCCATTGTAAAATCAAGAAAGGTGAACACTTCCAACATACAATGGCACAGGACAAACATTCCTATTCTAAAAGAAAGGAATGGGGGAGAGAAAGAATAGGACCAAAGCAAAGACTGAAACACAGCAAGGGAAACATTAAATACTGTAACTCCATGTGTAGCACCTGGGGTGAGTTGTGGCAAAATGAAAACTTCAAATAGCTCGGATAGACCCAGTCTCTTGTCATTGCCATCAATCTCCTTGGGCGGGGTCAGGAAGAGCCACTGACCCATTCACTCCAGGAAAAGCCCCTGTTCTCTTCCATGTACACTTGCTACATGATTTTGCTTCCCCATTTGATCCCTATTTAATCAATATTACCTAAGTGATTATATTCATAATCTTATTGGTTCACCATAGTTTTGTCCCACCTCATGCCCACCTTGTGATTTCCCATTGGATCAATGTTACCACGGTGATGACACTTGTAATCTTATTAGTTGATTATAGTTTTTCCTACCCTGGACCCACCTCACCTTGTGGTTTTGCTCTATAAAATTCCCTTGAAAAGCTGAGTCTTCCACAGCCCACTTGGGACCCCTCTGTCTCTCTTAGACAGAAGCTTTCTTTCCCCAGTAAATATAGCTTTCTTTCCCCAATAAACAGATTCTGCTCTTAACCTCCATTGTTCCTACAATTCATTCTTCGATTTTAGAGAACACAAACTCATACCAGACATCTAGCAGATTGGGAATTTCTTTCCCCTATATCAGTATCACTATCACTATTCTTATTATCATTTGGACTAGAGTTTGAAATTTTAATGAACTAAAAAAATTTTTAAATGTTGAAATTTGACAAGCAAAACAAAATTCAATTCTTTTCTACTGAGAAAATGTCCACTGTTAGCATGTTTAAATGTGGTGATTAAACACAAAACAAATGATGTAGGAAATAATAGAACTTTTATTTAGATATGTATACTTTAAGCCATCTTGCAAAGAAGTCTAAGAAAAAAGCTAGTAATTAATAATATGTAAATTAGGGCCATGCCAAAGACCTAAATCACTACCTACAAACTTTCTCAACTCTTTTGACTTTATTTAGTTTTTCTCAAGTACATACATCATTCTAAATGTGAACTTTTAGTTCCAGATAATTTTCTCTATTTATTTCTACATAGTTCTCTTTGTCACAGTGTGACTATTGTACTTTTTATATAAATATATAATAGTCTGTTAAGTCACTTCTCTGAAGATTACATGTTTTGTGAAATAAACATGTAATTAAAATAAAGAGAAATGGAAATGAGATAATACTTTCATACCAAAAGAGAATTTCAGGCCAAAATTTGATTACAAGACATATATCTTAGTTACTTTTCTTTCATTGCTGAGACAAAATACCCAGCACCAAGTTAAATGGGGAAAGGTTTGTTTAGCTCACAGTTTGTAGCACTTTCAGTCCATAATTGGCTGACTCCAAGGCAGGGTGGTTTGGTAGAGGGGCATCCTAGAGGAGAAACAGTTCATGGCAGCAGAAGACAGCAAAATCAACAAGGAGGGTACCTTTTTATGGTGGCCAGGAGGTAGCAAAACAATGAGAGGGCTTAATAGCGTCTTTCTGCCCCTTTTATTTTATCCAGACTGGTGGGATTGGGGTGGTGCCAAACCAATCAGTGGACTGATTTAGAATCACATACCCTGAATCCCAGCATCACATACTGGATTCAGCCACTTGTGAAAAAGCCCCACCTATGACCACATGAGGCTTTGGGGGGATAGCTAGACACAAACCATAACAACATAAAAGTGTTATGCCAGATGCAGTTGAGTTTCTGAAAACTTGCATGTGAAATGGTAACCCTAGTTATTTCAATCTGTAAGACATCTATTAGAAGTTCTATTAGAAGATCTATTTAAAGTTTACTAAAATAAGAATGGTGAAACCTAACTCCCACTCATCTGATAGATGTTATTTATTTCATATAAAATTATGTCACTGGGTAATTCTAATTGTTAAATGCTCTTTATTTATTTGTACCTTTTAAATCATGTTATAACTTTTTTACTGACTGAATAACTGCTAGGGAAGTAGTCAATAGATGTTTGTGAAATAAATCAATGTATTAGTAATAAACATTTTGGAAACTAAAGCTTAAGAAAATGCCTCTCCTTTATCTAACTTCCTCTAAAACTCTTGGCTTCCTCATGAACATTCTGCTATATATAGCGAGACTAACAAAATCATCATTACTTGTTATCTACTTAGAGGTAGAAAAAATCAACTCAAGTAAGATAAATCTGTATATATTTACTATTTTTAAGGTATCGGTGACCAAACTGTCCATACTGATATTTTAATAAATGTGAAGGAAATACCATCCACTGATATTTTAATAAAAATGCATCCAAAATTTTGCTTTCTTTTCCTTTATGTTACTTGCTAAGAAAAACCTTTCCTTGATTCACATCTAACCTCATCCGACTAGCCTTCAGGAGTGTGGTTCCTGATGCTCATAAATTGGCAACCTAGAAGGCACACTGGAGTGTGAGTTAATTTCATTAATGTTCTCTCAGTGAAAGCACATGTGCAGCTAACATTTCCAAATCATTTCTTTTGTCTAAACATTTCCTCTCACTGAGTTATTTATACATTATGCAGTGGAACCAAAGTGGGTGCTAATGTTAGGGCCAGATGAAAACCTTTCTAGACGTAACTCACGGATAGTAAATCTCAGACTTCTATCAAGGAAACTCTTCAGCCAGCAGAATGTCCATGAAGAAGTCAAGGATTTAGAGAAGAACAAATTGGACAAAGGAGAGCTATATGTTTAAACTTTAGTTTCCAAAATAGTTATTACCAATACATTAATTTATTCCACAAATATTTGTTGACTACTTCCTGGGCAGTTAATGAGACCTAGTGAAAAGTATGTTTTCTCTACCTTCAGTCTGGGATGAAAAATCCCTTTAGTTTCCTTTTGAGACTTATACCAAAACACAAACACACAATCATATACACAAACTTTTAAAAATATATGTGTGTAGTGAAAGTAGAAAGGACACTATTAGTAAAGACAAAGGGATGGGGGAGGGAGGAAGAAAAGAGGAAGGGAATAATGAGGAAGAATGATCAAAGCATTATAGTATACATTACTTACATGCAAAGATGAAACTCACTTTTCCGAATAACTAATATGTACTAATAAAATATGTGTGTAAATATATATCCTCATGTTTAATCTTGAATAACATGTATGTTGTTTTTAATAAAAAATACGTGTATATATTTATTTGCAATCTACACAAACATACATTCAGTCCACGTCTTTTGACCTTATTATGTCTCGTGATAAAAAAAAAAGATGAGTGAATGAAATTAAATTCATAAAATCTAAGCAATGCAGAAAGGTCATCAATTTCCTGTTCACTGGTTCTAATTAAAAGATAAGGTTTTCATTTTAGGTAGAGTTGAATAAATAGGCCAAGTAAAAGACTTCCTTTCTTTCTTGTAGTAAAATACCTTGCAAAAGGAGCCTAAAAAAGAGTTGAAAACAGACATAAATATCATTTGATGGACATTGCAAAGCTAATCACTTAATAGTCTTTCACATAATGTACACATTATTAATTTTACATATGTTCTTTTCAAACCGTAAGTCATGAAATTTCTATTTCATTAAAGTATAAATATTAGCAGAAAGCCCCTATAGTGTCCTGATAAAATACTTAATTGTTTTGACATTATTTCCAAACTTAATATATATCTTGTATTTAACGTAATTATTAATACATTCATATTGCCAGTGATAATACAGTCCAAGATCCTCATATTCATGGTGTGTCGAAAGCTTGGTGATGCCCTCACTTGTTTAAACATGAAGCAGGCAAATATGTCTTGGTAAGTACAAGTGGACGATATGAAAGTGGAAACTGTCTTCTAAAGATCTTGAAAGAAGAAAACCTTAATTTAACCACAGATTGAAAAACTAAGAAAATAACTTCAGGTAAAATGTCATAACTTTTTTGAAACCAAAATGGAATAAATCCAAAACAGTAGATTAATTGAAAAAAATACATGTATTGAACTTGAAAGAGAAATGATAAACGTTTTATACTTCTATCACTAACTCCAAAAATGAGAGGAAACAAAAATAACCAGATAGCAGTCAGAAATATGAGTTAAGAGAAATAAAATTTCAAATTTTACTAGTGGCAAATATGACATGCAGTATGAGATTGGTTGGATTTGATTATGAAACACTCTGTAAAGCTTGTATTTATGTTCCTGGAAAACACCCCTACCCACCCATCCATTTCATTCCAAAACTGGCTGCATAATATCATTAGAAGATAAGTCTTTGGAACATATAATCACCAAAAACATATAATTCACAAATGCATGAGAAAAATAGAAGTAAAATTATACAGTGGAGAGACTGGCCCACAGTGAGTGTTCCATAGTTATTTATCAACTCTATTTTCATGTTTTAATTAACAATTTTCCGTGATGTAATAATCATCATTATCCCAACAGTAAGAACTACTAGGAAGTTAGCAGTGCTTGGCAGAACACACATTTCTCTCTTGTTCTCCAAAATAATCCTAAGTGGGAGGATTATTGTCTCTTTTTCTCTTTTGAAGGTGAAGGAAGCAAAGCCCAATGTGAAGAAGCAACTTTTCCAAGGTCATGCCATTAGTGAGTGGCCAACATGTGACATGAACTCAGATAGATCTGATCCAATATACAGTTAGATTCGTTCCATCGCATGACACTGCAAACACTAAAATTATGATATAAAACATAGTTTTAAAGGAAATACTGGACTTTTAAAAAATACACCTCCTTTGCCCCTAACATGTGGAACCAAATTGACAGTATAATTGAACATAAACATTTGAAAAGTAGGTAACATGGCAGAAATACTGACATGAGGATTTTGAAGATAGACATGAAAAATGGAAAAAATGACCACAGATTCCTCCCACCCATGTATTCATAGCCCTTGCAAAGTGACCTTGTGGCCATTCCCATTAAGAAGTGAAACCTATTTGAATCTCTTGAATCTGATCTCATTCATGTGACTTGTTTTGTCTTTACACACACGAACACACACACACACACACACACACACCCCATGGAATCCCTAGTCATTTTCTCCAGTGGTGAAAATAAGTTTGCATTTGAATAATGTGTTTTTTTCATGTCGAATTTTACTTTGTGACCAAGTCATGCATTTAGCAGATGGCCTCGTTACTCTGGAATGCTTCTTTTTGAAGAAAGTTAACTGGATTTTTCAGTAATGAGAGCCTCATTTCACTAGTATCCTACTTCTGGAACTGAGAGAGGCTTGGCTCAGACTTGTTTTCTCTGAGTCTGTACAGCCAACTGAATGTGCACAGGCACCAGGCCACAGTACGACTCTCAGAAGCCCCTTGTCCTTTTGCCCTTGGGGGCCACTTCCTCTGCAAGAGTGTCGATAATACTTTAGGATTGCCTTGGGATAAAAATGAATATACTAGTTCAAATATTAAAATATTTTCTTCCAGTTAAAAGTTCATTTTTCTTCTTTTAATTTTAAAAGAAACTAAAATATTTTCACTAGCCACTAAAGGTACTGTGGGCTCTGTGCATGGTGTCTGTTATGTCTAATGAACAAATCAGCCTAGCCAAATGTGATAAAGGGAAAATTTACTTTTTTCTTCTTTCCATATCTTCAGAACTGAAAATTTATAAGCAATAGGGGTGTATATGTGTTAAGATTCACATTTCTTTTATGACTTAAAAATTACGTTACCTCTTCAGCCTCTCCTACATCTACATCTCACAACCTAGGGGCACCCCATGTAAAGATAACTATATACAGTATAGGAATCACAGAAGACCTAAATGTTCATATCCTACAATGACAAAATAAAAAAAAAAAAAAAGGAAAAAGAAACCCAACACTAGGGAATCTTCAATATAAACATTAATAGTTTCCCACATCTTTGTTTAGAGAATAGCTGGAGAATTTCTAAACTTTTAGATCTTGCTCATTCCAGAACTGTTTCACTTATGGCCACATAAATCTTGGCTCTTTAGAAGTTCCAAGATTAAGACTCTATGAAAACTAGAGTTGCAGAGAACTTGCAGGTGATCCACATAAAACAAAGCTGATTTGAGTCATTCAGGAGACTTGACATTTGCTAAGACAATTTGAGTCTAGTTCTCACACCAGTTGGAGAGAATGTGGACTCAGAAAGAAAACAGGGAAAGGAGAATTTGGTAAAAATCATAATATTTTCATTTTTAATCATACTATATTATTTTCTTCTGATTATAGAAGAAAGACATACTCAGTGTGGAAAATTTAAAGAATGTCCTTTTTAAAACATAAAAATTATGTCCATGTGCTATAGTTTGGATGAGTGTCCCCTGAAGGCCCATGTGTTAAAGGCTTGGTCTTCAGGATGATGTTATTGGGAAATGGTGGAATCTGCGGTAGGTAGAGCGTTGTAGGAGTTGCTGAGGAAATTGGGGGTCATGCCGCTAAAGGGAATCTTAGGGCTCTATTTAGTCTTCCCCTTTTTGTTTTCTTGACTAGTGAGCTGAGTCATTTGTTCCACTGTGTGCTCCCACCATAATGCACTGCCCTTACCAGAAGACCAAAACCAGAGCCACTTGACCTTGGGCCAGAACCTCCAAAGCTATAAGCCAAAACAACATCTTCTTTTTTAAAACTAATTGTCTCAAATATTTCATTATAGAGGCTGAAAGCTGATTAACACATTAAAAAGTTCTATTCATTTCTGACAGACCAGACATGCAAATTTAAGATTGAATATACTTTTTTTTTTTTTTTTTTTTTTTTTGGTGGGTACCTGGGGGGACGACCTCAGGACCTCGCGCACCAACAGGCACCCGTGCCGCTGAGCGATATCACCGGCCCCTTTTTCATATGTGGGTTCCGGGAGTCGAACTCGGGCCTTCGCGCTTGCAAGGCAGGCGCTTACGCCGCTGAGCCATCTCACCGGCCCCTGAATATACTTTTATTGCCTACAAGCATATTTTATTGGCATTTGATTTTTAAAATGTATATCATTTTGAATCTAGTAGTAGAAAAGCTGAACTCTAACATATTTCAGTGTGAAAAATAACTATTTAAATAAAGTTTAAATGAAAGCTACAGGAACCCATGACCTACATTTCCTTGCATTAGATCTCCATGTCCTCTCACATTTAACATAGCATCTAGGTTATAAAAGGGTCCACACATTTCCTCTTCAGTTTATGCCATTTTTTAAAATGAAAAGACTATAAAACAGTAAGCATGTTTCTCCTTCCTATATTGAAGCCTCAAATTCTTCTTACTCATACCCATTAGCTCTTTAATTTCATCAAATAAAAAGGGGAATGAATAGGTAAGATTCAAATTTCTAAATAAAGTTTATAAAGATTACAATGACTCGGGGCTCTTTGTCTTTTCATCATATATGCCTTTGGACCTCACTCAAACATTCTGCCTAAGTAACTTCTACTTGTCCTTAGCTCTCAAGTATGGCTTCACTGGGATATTTTCTTTCTTATCCTACTCACACTGGGTTTAGACTTCCCTTTGCAAGGATCCACCACCAACCTGTGCAGTCTTCCATCATAGCCTCTACCACATTCTTTGGTTTTGTGGTTTACTTATGTGATTCTTACATCTGAATGCAAGTACCTTAAAAGTGTTTTGAATATTTAGTGTCTAGTAGAGTGCTGAGTACATAGTAGGTGATGAGTGAACACTGGTTGATTCACAGGGCACTGGTTAATATTCACAGGGCACAATCCAGGCAATCAATAAATTCTAGTTTGATAATTGAGAATGAAGAAATAGACATTTCTCATTGCTATAGTTTGTACCTCTTATGTCCCCTAAAGGCTTGTTAAAGACTTGGTCTCCAGTGAGTGGGAATATTGAGTGGTGGGGGAATCTTTAAGAGGTTGGGCATAATGGGAAGTAACTTACAGAGAAAAAGTCATTCCACCCAGGCTCTAGGTCCCAACAGCTACCTAATGAGCCAAATCCATAAATGTTTCTTTTTTTCCAATTTTTAATTAGTTTTTAGCACATGATTACATTCCATGTGGAGATTTGGCACATGCACCTGACATGTCTCAACTCTTTGTTCGTCCCCTTCCCCTCTCCCTAATACTTGTGGTTATATATCCTATGTGGCCACTGTGTTGTATTTGACATCATTACTGATCATTTTATTGAAACTCATTTGCTTTTTTTATTCAGTGACCCTTCAAGCTCCTTCTCCTTTGTTCACCTCCAATTGTTGGTATTTTCTACAGTCCCATCCTCCACTGCTCTTCCATTATCTACATTTTCTCTTTAGTCCTTCTACTCTGAAGCATTTACCTGACACTAATGTCCTAATGTTCCTCAGATCTATATACTCTGGCATATGGCTCCTAGATGTCTTCACAGAAATCTTATGGAGATTTCAAAGTCAATAAGCAATAATTTACTATCTTTATCATGTCTTCCTTCATCTCAACCATCTAAACCTCTTTCCTTCCTCTAGTTAATCTGTAACATCATCAAGTTGCCTAAGCCAGAATTCTGGGAGTCATCTCCCAACATTCCTTCTTAATGGCACTAATAGATGTAGAGGACTGGATAATTCTTCCCCCAATTTAATCTCAGTTTATCTCATCCTTTTAATGCAACTGCCAATACTTTTATTTGGCCATTACCAGCTCATACAAGTTGTGTTACAATAAACCCCAACAGTTCCCTCTCAGGCCTCACCTTCTTTCAACCCATTCTCACCATTAGTGCTAGAGTTGGTTCTCCGAGCCAGCCCAGAAATGGCTTCCTAGAGAAACTGCCACAGCACCAGCATCCCCTCCTATGTAGAGATAACTCTTTTGTGCATCTAGATCTTTGTGCAGCATAAAGTTTTACCTCACAGCGTTCATTCTTTCTGTTTTTCTCACTTCGTTGCTCCCACTAAATTAGGAGCTCTTTGATTGCAGAGGCTGTATCTTCAACACTCAATAAATATTTATTGAACAAAATGTTTATTGAATGAATTCTTCTAATTCTTTACTCTTTTCCACTTCATTTTGTTATTGTTTTTATGAAGAGGTAGTATAGCTTTTAAAAGTTTAGATTCTGAAGTGAATCAGAATGAGTTCAAATCTCAGCTCCATCAGTAAGAGTTATACTAATTTATAAGCTCTGTCTATTTTTATGTCCAATTTCCTGATCCAGAAAATGAAGGTGATAATAGCACCTCTTTCTTAACATTATGATGAGTAAATGAATTATTACACATATAGATTCTAGACTATTGCCTAACACACATTAAGTGTTTAAAAGATGTTAACTTTATTACTGCTATATTTTACTCTTTCCTGACTGCCTTCCTTTTCTCCTTCTTTCTTTCCTTTCTTATCCTTTCTATTCTTTTTGTTTGTTTAGAATTCAATTTTCTCCCTTCCTTTCCTATTACTGTCATATTTACTGTTGATTCATAATGTCCCAGACACAGAGAAGGTCCTGTTCCAAGGAGTCGCACAAATAACCTCCTCTGAAGGTCATGTTGATGTGACTTTTGGAGGCAGAGTAAACAGTTGCGCTGTGCCAGTGATCAGGCTCAAGAATTTGACTGCAACACAGCATGGAATGCAGGACACTGATATCCCACAATCTCCTTCGATGCAGTGTAAGGATTTTCCAGGATAGTAGGTAGTAGGTTTTCTGACTCTAAGCAGGGTGCTACTGCAAGATTCAAGGTAGTTTCTTTGTGATCAACAGAATCTGACATCCATTTCAAAACCTTGCTCTGAGCTGGTCTTTTCTGCTGGGGAAAGGAGGTCTCCAACCTGTATTTTGGGATCATGTGACTGTAGCTCTCAAAGGAATAGGTATCTGGAAGTCTGACTGCACTGCTACTCCTTCCAATTATTTTAGAAAGATGAAAACAAGAACACTGAACCACTGGCCTTTATGCAAATACTGATTGATTATGCCCAATATTACAATGTAACCATTCTAACGTGCTCTGTGTGCATGAGTTCATGTTGTCTTAAGGTCCAAAAAAAAATTCAAGTGTCTATTCATGTACACCCACAAAAGCAATTAAAAATAGGCTTAGTTTTCTTTTTAGAATTTAATCAAACCCAAATTTAGAAAAGAAAGAAATCAAAGGTTTAATTTTGTGAGGATAATAATTTAGGTAAATTTGGGGCAAAGGTTTTTATTTTTATCATTTATATGATTGATTTTGCAAAAGGGCATAATTGGACTTGGACATTGAGAATCACTAAAATGCTCAATTAGGTATCCACTCTCTTTCACACAGTAGGAACTTGGAAATTATTTGAGGAAAGAATGAATAAGTGAATAAATAAATCTGTCAATATAAATGATGTGTTAGATAAGATTAAATTGCTTGTTTAGGTTTTTTGGAGGAAGAGCAGCCAAGGGAATAGGAGAATGTGAAAAAGGAAAAGGCTGGAATAAAAATATTTAAAGTAAAAAGTAAGTTGTAGTTATAATTTAAGAATTATAGTTCATTTAAAAAGTACTTTTGTAGTAATTACTGGAGATGAACAGTAACTTACAAATGGAAGCACTTTAGAGACTAAACATAACTCCAAACCTGAAATATCTACTTGTCTTCTGCATGGGCATCTTCTCTAAGATCAGGTTCTTTATACTAATAAAAAACAGAAAAATGAGAAAATATTAAAATTATGGATTTTAAAGATTATCTACTTCAATGTGTGAATCTGTCTCAGTCAGTTAATGAAAGTTAATTATACAAATTTCAGTAAAAGTAGCTATTGTTCACTGAACAAAAACTCAGGCAAGTCTTTTTGGTTAGTGCTTTAAAGAAATAAAAATCCTAGGGGCTGGTGAGATGGCTCAGCGGTATAAGCGCCTGCCTGGCAAGCATGAGGGCCCAAGTTCGACTCCTGGAACACGCATACGAAAAAAGGGCCGGTGATATCGCTCAGCAGCATGGGCGCCTGCTGGCGCGTGAGGTCCTGAGGTCGACCTCTGGTACCCACAAAAAAATAAAAAAATAAAAAAAGAATTAAAAATCCTAGACCTGGGTTTCAAAGAATTTTACTCTCTGAAGCAGGAAGAAATTCAGTAAATAGGTTATTATTGATACAGACTATGAGGTAAATAAGGAAAGCGTTTTTAAATTTGTGTGTGTTTGCTTGTAAATTATGTCCATCACAATTCAATCAGAAAAACAGAACAAGTAGAAAATATTAAGAGCTTTATTGCAAGGAATTGGCTTATGAAATTCTCGCGGCTGGCAAAGTTAAGTCCAAATTCCACAAGACAGCCATCAGAAAAGGCAGGCTGTGAGTTCTAGGTTTGATTTACAGTTGGTTTCTACAGGCAGAACTTCTCGTTCCTCAAAGAAGCCTCAGTTCTTATTTTAAGACCTTTTGCTTGCTTGATTCAAACCTCCATAGAATATTTAGGATGACCTCTTTACCTAAAGTCAACTAATTATGGACTTTAAACATATCTGCAGAAATACTTTCACTGTAACACCTAGATTAGCATTTTATTGAATAACTGGGGGCTTTGCTTAGCAGAGTAGACACGTAAAACTGACCATCACAGCCCACTCCTTGCTAACTTGATTTTCATGCAAATCTTTTGAAACCGTACTTAACCTTTAAATAAAGATAATGATAAAGTCATACTTCTGTCCAACATGATTAAACTCTCTTCCATACCATCATAAATATACTAACTCTTTTGTCGGAAGAGGATGTAAAGATTTTGGGTGTTCTCATAATATTATATCACTTAAATACTGTGACACAGTACCAATCAGACAACAGTGGCCTCAAGCAATTATTTTCCATTACCTACTGGACCTAATGGACAATTAACTCTTATGTTAAAAATTTTAGAATGGCTATTTTTGAACCACGGAAGCCATAAAAACATCACACCTTATGCTAAGCTCATAGGTTCTTTTATCATCGTGAGTAGAAAGAGAGTTAATCAATTACCGAGCTATGATCCTCAGGTTATTTGGACTCCCATTCTTCATGAGGAATTTGAAACTTTGTTCCAACAGTATGTGTGACTACAATGCATGCTAGCTGATTTTACAGAAATCCTTGGATCTTGGCCTGCTGATAAGGTCTTGCACTTTTTAACTACTACTTTTTTCATCCTTTCTAAGGTTGTTCATCCTGAACCCATTCCACAGGCACTCACTGTGTTTACTGATAGCTCTGGCTGTGGTAAAAAGGCAGGTATAGTATCAGGTTAGCTAAAATTATCTAGGAATGGATTCTCTTCCACTCAGAAGGCAGAGCTGGGTGCTGTCATACTTGCTTTACAAACTTTTCCTCAGGAATCTTCAAATCTACTTTCTGATTCTCAATATGCTGTGTATTTTATACAAAATATTAAGGCCACCCATGTCAAACACTCTACTGCACCAGATCTCTTCTTACTTTTCATACAAGTACTGTAGTTAGTCTGGACACACGCTCACGCTCTTTTTATTATCCATCTCCATTCTCATTCTGGACTCTCTAAGCCCATTTTTAAAGAAAACGAAGCAGATGATGCTTTGGTTATGTTTTCTGCTTTTGATAAAGCTCGTCTCTCTCATGAACTTTTGCACAAAGACTGGCATGCCCTTTGCAAGGATTTGGCTCTAACAAAGATTAAAGCCCCAAATATTGTGCAGCAATGCTCCTCATGCCAGAAGGGTGGGGAGAGACTGGCCCTCTGCAGGGGGTAAATCCCCCAGGATTGGGACCTAATCAAATTTGGCAAATGAATGTTACTCATGTCCCTTGTTTTGGCCTGTTATCATATGTACATGCCTCTCCTGATACTTATTCAAAAATGATACATACACTGCACAGTGGGGAGAAACTACTTCTCATGTTGCTCATCATTGCCTTAGAGGCTTTGCTCACATTGGTCTCCCTATGAAAATTAAGACAGATGATGGACCTATGTATACTGCTTGCCTTTTTCAGGCTTTTGCAACAAATGAAATATTTCCCACACAACCAATATCCCTTACAATCCCCAAGGTCAAGCACTTGTTAAAAGAGCTCACCAAACCTTAAAAAGTATGCTAAAGAAACAAAATGCGACAGATGTGGATTTCCTTATGACACCCAATGGGTCAATGTCTGCTTGGGTTGAGTTGCGGGGCAGAAGACTGCTAACTCTGAGGAGCCGGAATGTCTTAAAGACAAGATGTTTTATCCACTCATGTAGAGATGAACTTACAAGGAAAACAAGGAAGTTCCCTGCCTTGCTACCTAAAACAAACATTTGCACTCAGCAGAACTCTATGCTTTTGTTGTTTCTTAATAAATCTGGGGGTTTGAATCAGTTTGGGGCTTCACTCCATTCTGTCCAGCGAAGTCCCCTGGCCCCCCAACCAAGATATTCTCTGCCTCTTGTGTCTTTATTCATCTCTCTTACAGGGTTTGCTGGCCCGAACCTGGCACTGGCTCAACACTATAAGGTATTGCCATCTCGCTGGCACTGTAATTGTGTTTTCAAAAGGCAATCCACCATCCATCAACTAAACTGCTTCAGGATAGTAGGTGATGTGGTAAGACCCGTGAATTCTGTGAGCATGGGCCCATTCCTGTACTTTATTTGCTGTGAAGTAAGTTCTTTGATGAGAAACAACACTTTGTGCAGTAACAGAACAGTAGATAAAACATTATGTGACTCAATAA
This sequence comes from Erethizon dorsatum, assembly GCA_028451465.1. Taxonomy (NCBI): domain Eukaryota; kingdom Metazoa; phylum Chordata; class Mammalia; order Rodentia; family Erethizontidae; genus Erethizon; species Erethizon dorsatum. The sequence goes on along the minus strand of CM051823.1, from coordinate 139,480,369 downwards.
ATGATATCTTTGGCAGAAGCATTGCATGCAGGCCAAGCCCATCCATTTGAATAAGTTTCTAGTCCAGCAAAAACAAAATGTTGCCCTTTCTATGACAGACTGGTCTAATGAAATCAACTTGGCACTGGTACCTTGTGGGCTGCCCTGGAGAATATCACAGTACTGGATATGTAACATGGGTCTCTGCTATTTGCACATTGGGCACTTAGCAATAGTGCTGAGCTCATTTATAACTTCTATCCCTGGTAGCACAGCTACTTTAAGTACACTGCGTAATGACAGTAGTAGAGAAAGATGCTGGCTGGCATTCACAGAATAAATAACCTTTTAAGGACACCTTTTGGTGAAGAATTCCACAAGCCACAAACATGTTCACATCTTTGTTCATTCAGAGATGTCTATTCATGTACTTCTTCCATGGGCTTTGCGATTATATTCCTTCTAAAATCCTGACTATTGAAGCAAACTTTTGGCAATTTCCTTGTTCCAAACAAACAAACAAACAAACAAACAAACACAAGCAGGTGCAATACTTGATGTTCTGCAATCTTATGGTTTGTATCTAGATGTCCCCCCACAGCCTCATGTGGTCATAAGTGGGGCTTTTAGGAGGTGGTTGGATCTAGGGTGTGTGATGCTGGGATTAAGGGTTTGATGCTGGGATTTAGATTGTGGTCTTGAGATTAAGGGTGCCCCACCCTGGGTATGGACGGCACCAGCTAGAAGAGAGGGAAGGCTGCTGCTTGCTGTTTTGTTGCCTTCTGCCTGCCATGAACTGTTTCTCCTCTGCCATGAACTGATGCCCCTCTGCCAAGCTGCCCTGCCTTGGAGCCAGCTGAGTATGGACTGAAACCTCTACAAACTGTGAGCTACAATAAATATTTCCTCCTTTAGTTTTGGGTGTCAGGTATTTTGTCTCAGCAATGAGAAAATTAACTAAAAAATGCACACTGAGAGAAAGTCCTCTCACCACTCTCCTTCATGGGTGTTCCAGTAAGGGACTGCAGTACTACAGTTTTCTGTTTTTGGGTGGCACCTGCCTGCTATAGTTTTAATGACAGTATCCCCTCAAAAAACTCTTGTTGAAACTTAATCTCCAGTGCAAGAATATTACACTGTGTGGCCTATGAAAAGTAATTAAATCATGAGGGCTCTAGTCTCTTAAGTGAGATGAGAAAAAAGGAGGGCTCTCATGCTCTTTTTTCCCTTCTACTATGTGAGGACATAGCATTCCTCCTCTCTGGAAATTCCAGCAATACGTTCCTATCTCGGAAACAAACAGCAAGCCCTTACCAGTCACCTAGGCACCAAATCTGCTAGTATTTTGATCTCAGCTTCTTAGCCTCAGAAATGTGAAAAATAAACTTTTGACCTTTATAAAATACTCAGCCTCGTGTATTTTGTTATAGCAGCACAAATCGACTAAGACACTGCCTATTGTATGAAACTGTTCATAAACTAGGTACTGGTTTTGGTCTTCCTTATTAGCTGGTAACAGAGATCTCCCTGGAAGTGTGCACAGGGAGGGAGAAGATGCTGGACTAGTAGTAGAATCCATGGACACTTGACACATTTTGTGCAACTTATTTGTGCATTAAGGACATACTTCTGTATGATATGCCATTTCTGCTTGATGATGGAATATTAGTATGTATGTCCACATTTATGGGTTGGTGGACAAGCTGACATTCATTTTATGTTGGGTATCTTAGGTTCCAAAGTAATGTAGTGGTCTACAGTTAAGTATTCATTTTCTACCATGGTACAGTAATAAGCCAAAAGCTCTTTTTCTAAAGGAGAATAGTTACCTGCGGAGTATGACGGGGTTTGCAACCAAATTTACAAACAGAAGCCAATTATTTGCCAGTAACATTTTCCACCACTGGTGATGCTAGATAATAAGGCCTGCATGGCAGAGCACCTCACATATAGTCTAGACCTGTTTCAACCTTCTTTTGTTCTAGGTTTCACTCAAAGCTACCAGCTCTGCAGGTCACTCAGAAGATGAGTTATAGTAGCACACCCGAATGAAAAACATGTGGCCTCCAGAATCCAAAGAGATCCATGGATTAATCAGATTCCTTTTATGTAAAAATACCTGAGACAATCAACTTATGAAGAGAAATGTTTATTTTGGTTCATGGTTTCAGAAGCTCCACTCCATGGTCAGTTGGTCTCTGGCTTTTGGGACTGTGACAAAGCAGCACATCCCTGAGGGAGTGCATCAGAGAGCAGAGATGCTCACCTGAAGTTGGCAAAGAAGCAAGGAGAGACAGGGAGGGGCCAGGGTCCCAATGTTTCCTTCAAGAGCAAACTCTTAATAACCTAACTGCCTTTCATTAGCCTTATGTCTTTAAGGTTCTGCCACTCCTCAGTATTACCACAGGATGAGGACCAAGCCTGTGGTGCTTAACACATGGAGCATGGAATATGTGCGGTTCCTGTTTTGGTTGTAGGGGGATCTATATTTAATAAATCGTCATTTCTTTTAGAAAGGATATCTTGACTTTCTCATACCAATGAAACCTTAGACGTTTCACTGAGTTAAAATAAACATGACTTTTTGTTGGTTAGTACAGTTAATTAATTGAGTTAGTAGAGTTGGTTAATTCTAGTTAGTGTTTGCTCACTAGATCTAATGAATTAATGCCACTCATGTAATTGAGTGGTGTGCTATCTTTTGGAAAGGAATAGCAATCAAGCTTCCTGAAAACTAAATTATGAAATAATCCTAGAGAATTGATATAAACCTCAGGTAGGACAGTGAAAGTGTATATTTGACCTTCTAGCTGAAAGCAAACTGCTCCACTATACTTTACTAATAGGTATGGAGAATAAAAACATTTGCCAGTTCAATAGGTGTATATCTGAATCTGGAGCATGTCTTAATTTGCTCAAGCAATAAAAGCATATTTAGTACAGCAGCTACAATTGGAGTCACTACTTGACTAAGTTTATTACACTCCACTGTTATTCTACACGTTTCGTCTGTTTTCTCCACAAACCAAACAGGTAAGTTGAATGGTGATGTAGTGAGAATCACCACACTTGTAACTCTAAAGTCCTTGACAATCTCTGCAATTTTTCCATGCAATGTTGCTTTTGTTTTACTAGTTTTGAAAGTATAATTAATTCTAGTGCTTACACTTGGCCTTTCCTACCACTGTCCTTGACCTCTCCTCAGGTCATAAAACAAGCATAAAATTTTGTCAGTTGCTGAGTATGTTCACCCCAATTATTCATTCTGCAATTAGAGAAATAACCACAGTATATGTTCAGAGACCCCCAAACAAAAATTCCTTTTATCACCTGAGCTCCATTAGTCCCTGCCCTGACTGGTAGACCACAGTAACACCTAGAGTCTCCAGTAATTAGTATAAGTTCAGAGCCAAAGTCCAGGAATCTGCCACCAAAGTCTTATCATTTCATTTTCAGCAATGCACAGTTACCCTAGTAAACAGCCATTAGTCCCTTTGGGAGCTCCTGTGAGAAATTAGCAGTAAAAATTTTTGATACTATTGCAGGTTCTTCAAGGATACCTGGCAATTTCCTGTGGAGTTTGGGACCAGTTAATTAGTTCAATCTGGAAATTTGTTCAAGGATCGCAACTCCCTCAGTTAGACTTAGAACTTACTAAGACCTAGAACTTATCTGCTTATATGCAGATCAAGTAAGAATTTTATTAGACTGGCCATCAACTTATTCTTAAGGGACATCACGATAAACTGTCCTGTGCTATAGATGTCTGCCTGTCCGGTTATTCCGATTCCTGCTTTGACTCACATGTCCCTTCAGTACCCATGCCTACTCATATTTGATGAATAAGCATCTCTCTTGGCCCTATCACCTCAGGATCATCTTATTCCATGGCATCAAGAGACCCAGTTTGATAGTGGTGGCTCCTCCAATAATTTCTGAACAGATTCCTTCAAGGATACTGAAGCTTCCCTCACAGATTTATTCCTGACAGTCACAGGAAAATTTGTGTCCTCTCAGAGTGGGTGAGCAGATTTTACTAATAATCTACTCTAACATTCCATGACTGACACCGTCTGAGGCCATTACACCACACGACATCATTATCATTCCACACCACACCGTGATCATCATCATCACCATCATCATTTCTGCTATCAAATTATACTTATTTAAAATCATATTAGATTATGGGCATACTTAATGAAAATAGTAAAATTCTGAATGAAATGAAAAAAATAAATTCCTATTTATCTATATGATTACCATTCATTCACACACTACCTTTATCATTCCTACTAATTCTACCATCATCCCCCGAACCATTACAAATACACATTTTCATACATGTATGTAATTCCATACATATTTAATTTAATCTTTAAAACAATCTGCCAAGGTAATTATTAGTAGTATCACTTAGTAGGTGAGAAAACTGTGGCTCACGTAGCTCATAAGCTGCAGCTAACTGCAATACTATTGGAGATAATACCTGACTGCTGCCAAACCCTACTTTTTCTTAACATGTATCACATTGTTATATTTGAAATATATATCACTTTCAACAGCTTTTGACAAATAAATGGCTTTTATATCTCTACAATCTATTAAGACAAATAGAAGAACTCATATATCAAATAAACCCATCTCTACAGCTAAATTATCTGACAGAAGCCCCAAACTACTGGTCCTAGTCTGTAAAGTATTTTTAAATGTTTTTCAAAATGTTGGAATAATTGGATGAATAGTCCTTTTTTGCCCATTATTTGATTTTCTTTGGCATAGAACACAATGCCACATAGTGAATACATCTTGATAAAGTAAATTTATTTCTCTCAACATTCATATATGAACACAGCACACAAAATAAGTGGCATGGAGCCCATGAGCAATTCTAAGAGAATTGTGTTGCCCAGCATGTGCCAAAGATTGGGTGGCAAATGGTAAATGAAAGCATTTTAAAATCTAACTTTCAGTAGGAAAGTAATGGAAATAAAAACTAAACCAGACAGTTCATCATAGAAAAAAAATTTTAATGAGGGTAAGTAAAGTGCAGTGAAATGATCTGGAAAATAACTATAAACCTTTAAAACAATGAACAATAAGTGAATGTTATCTGAATTTCACTGACAGGTTTTAATGGGCCATATGTAATTTATTTGTGTCCAAGAAGGCTATAATTTTCTCTAAAGCCTATATCTAAATTTTTTTCTTCACAGTGAAGATAAAGTAGCTCACATACCAAAAGTTATTTGAATGATGATATGATTTAATCCAAAAAGATAGTGAAGGCCTGTGTCCATTTGAGGACACTTATATTTTACTGCATAACATAGTTTCCAAAAAATAGTTGGCGGTGGAATAGCAATTTATTCCATAAGCAGTCAATATATTCGCTGAAATGTTTGTGCTTTTCCTCCTAATCACATCACAATCTTTTGGGATTATTTCAATAACAATAATTGCAACAATTAATAATATCTAACTGAAAAAAAGAAACTCAAGACAGAGTTGCAAGTGATGTCCTGTAGAAACTTTGTGGGGTATGTGCTCTGCATTCTGGTGTGTGTGTGTGTGTGTGTGTGTGTGTGTGTGTGTGTGTGTAAAAGAATTTATTTTGATGTGCTGCCTAAACAATTTGTGGGTGGTATGCAATTCTTGCCAAAGGTGATAATATCTAAGTTTTGAATACAAATCTTGTTTAACGCAAAGAAATGGAAAAATTTTTAAATGAGAAGGCAGCTTAATTTCTACAATATCACATCCACAGAAGGGACTCATTTGTGATTATCTGGGCTGTTAATAGATTTACTAAACTCCTTTTAGAATTCATCACCTTTCCAAAGTGATTTGTGGTCACTTGTTCTTATAAATTACACTTTTTCTTTTATGGTAAAATTCTATACAGCAAATAATCTAATTCATGAACTCTGGAACTCTAAAGTCAATGGTACTTCTCTTGCCTTTGACTTGGGAGAATGTTGGTGTGTTGGCAACAACAAATGCCATTGTTTCATTTAAAAATTACTGGTGAGAGATACATTTTTAAACATTTATTTGTTACAGACACATATTGTCTGGTGTCAGTCAGACATGGACCTTGTATCAAGGAGCTTAACACATTTAGGAAAGACAGATGTGTAAATAAATAAATGTAGCATGATGTATCATAGGTCCATGCAAAGTGCAGTGATTAAACAAGAAAACAGTGAGCCCTGAAGGGAGAAGGGGGACAGAGTTGTCTGTGGAAGTACTGGGACACTGAGGACACCCCCAAATAGACTAGAAGGAATAGTTATCCCCAGACAGAGGAGGAGGGAGCTTCTACCTGTGTGTTGAGGAGAGAAGGAGCATGGTATCTGCTGTAGTCTGCTTACTGTTGCGGTAGCAGAACATCTTAGACTTGGTAGTTTATTAGGAAGTTTATTTTGGCTCACATTTCTAGAAGTCCAAGAGCATGATATGTTGTTTCTGGTGAGGGCCTCATGGCAGAAATTGGAAGGGAAGCAGGTGCCTGTGGAAGAGAGGAAACAACAGAGCTGACCACTTATAATAACCCTATCTGTGGGAATTTCCAGTCCTGAGAAAACTACACGAATCCACGCATCAGGATCAATCACGACCTCAAATGCCTCTTAAATCCCCCAACACTTTTCAGAATCACTACGTTGCAATGAAGCCTCAACATGAGTCTGGATGGGGACAAACCATATTCAAACACAGCAACCTAGGTGCTGAGGAAGAGAGCAGTAGGGCATATTTCCATCCTTTGGCAGAAGGTTCACTCAGTGAGGAGCATTGTATTTCCTAACTAGTCATGAGCAGATGATACAGATTTCTTAACCAGGTGCTTCCCTAGCAATGGAATGTCAGGGATCCAAGAGGATAGGAAGGAAGCTGTGATCAAGTGGTGTCCATGTAGCTCAATACTAGAAGCCAACCTGCCATGGTCTGAATGTGTTCTCTCAAGATGTGTATGTCGAAGTCCTAACCATTCACAGCAATGATATTTGTGGTGGGATTTGATGGCAGGTGATTAGATTATGAAAACAGCCCAGATGAGTTTATTTGATGTCCTGGTAAAATAGACTCAAGGGAGTTCATTCACCCTTTCTAACCTGTATGGATACATCCAGAAGACATTGCACATCAGAGGGTGGGCCTTACCAGACACCAAAGTAATGGAAAACTTGATCTTGGACTTATCAGTTTCCAGGACTGCAAGAAATGTATTTCTGTTGTTATAAATCACTCACAATATTTTGTCTTAGCATCTCAAATGGACTAAGACACAACTCTAGTAGTTTCCTTAGAGGACTTTATCTGAAAGAGATAACACCTCTGAAACACATGCACCTGGAAATATTCATGAAAGTCTCTGTTAAATTCCTAGTTTTCAATGATGGGATGGTAAAACTTTGATTTCCCCTAGTTGACTAAGAAAACACTGGTTTGGAAAGGAAATGAGTAATGTACAACCTTGAATATAAAGGGCTAAAATGCTTTGTCCTCATCATCAAAATCATTATCATAAGCATCAATATCATATCTCAGTATCATCCTGCTTTTTAATACCAGCTGGAGTAGATGGGCAAAGTCTTGAATTTCAATGATTATAAGTGATGATCACGCTGTAGAATCAATTCCTGGAATGGCTGTGCAAAAAGACATGAGTGCACTGCTGGGCAAACACAGAGTGAAACTAGTGCCCAAATGATGGTTGCTTCTATCAACTCACACTTCAGCATTTCATATCTCTCCTTCCTTCATTTTAACTAGTGACTTTGAAAAACTGTTTAGTTTTGCTCTGTTTTGGTGTATTTTTTTTTTACCATAGTTTACAGGGAAATAGATTTAAACAATATTATTGTGATTTTAATGTCAATTTGCCCCATCAATTGAACCAACTGAGTACAGAACACTAAATACATGTACATAAGAAGGGCCATAATAATCCTTTAGGACAATCGCTTATTTAAATCTTAGACAACTTGCTTTCTAAAAGCAGATATATTTTCCCAATTTCTCCAGTCAGCTAAACAGTCACTAGAATTCTGTTCATATGTTGATTTTCTTCCTTTTGTTTCTGTTTTTGCAGTAGAATCCTAAAGAAGTGGAACCTGCCTCTAGCTGGATGCATTTCTGCTTCTTGCTAACTTCAAGTAATGCTCATGTATATTTTACTACATCCTTTACTTAATACCATGTGAAAAGGTCTCTAATGAGAGGATCTGTACTATAACAAGAAGAGAAGCACAGTCACTTTTAGGGAGTCCTGGGGAAGACTTGCTGGGACAGTTGATAGTGAATCTGGACATCACCAAATGACATTAGGCAAAGCCTGTAGAGAGGAAAAGTGGATAAAATGGGAGAGCACAGGATATGCAAGGGCATAAGAACATGAAAAACCACAGCATTTTTGGCAAAACTGTGTTGGAGTATAAATTTTTGTGGGAAGGAAAATGGCGGAGGAGTATATCAGTTGTGTTGCTATTCAGTAAAAATCACAGAGAATCCAAATTCATTCAAAAATAAAACAAGGATTCAGTTTTCTAATATGGAGAGCAAGTTTTGTTTCAGTAGATCAACTATCAGGGCTAAAGTGAACAGTTTTTTTTAATCCTATGACCATCAGGAAACTGGAAAGATAAAAACAGGATTATGTCATAAAATTTAAAAGAAGGTCTTTCTCTAGGATGTTCCCATTTCTTAAAAATAGCCATTTCTCAGACTCAAACTAAGAACCCCAAATACTCAAAACTACAGAAAGCCTGGTTTCACTTATATGAGAAATCCAAAATATAAATAAAGAGAAAAATAAAAGATGGATAATAGAAAACAGGAAGGTAGATTTTTGCAAGAGGAAAGGGGACCAAGCGATAGAGAGAGGGGCAAGGGAAAGCAGGAAAGGGGATGTAGAAAGAATTAGGATGTGTTATATACATGTATCAACTCCCCATAAGGAATGTGAACTTTATATACTGCAGACATGTACTAATAAAACGTAAAATTTTAAAAAGGAAAAAATATGTAGAAAGCACAAAGTTTCAATAGCAGAAGATTTATTAAGTAAAGGAACAGAAATATAAAGAAAGAAGGTAGTTAAACATGATTATTTGGATCTCAGTTGAGAGAAATAGAGGGAAAAGGTCCACTGGCATCAGGAGATGCCAAGAAGAAAAACCCAGTGCAGAAGCTGGCAGTGTATTTGGTCAGATCCCCCATGGGATTTCCAAGCAGCAGCCCTGCAGTACGATTGGTCTTAGGTCTCCACAGGCAAGCGCTCTTCACAGAAATGGTCTGAACAGAATGTGGAGCAAACAGCCAAACTGCACAATGGGTCAAGAGGGAGCTGGACTGAGTTTTGGAAGCAAAGAGAAAATACACAGCTCCTCCCAAATTTTTTAAGTTGAGGATGAGGAGTTACTGTGCAAATGAACTGGCATTTCCTGGTCAGGTCTGCACTGAGGTTCTGTCTGCTCCATGTCCCAAGTGTTTTACTGTTTATGCTTCAGCTCTCAAGTCTCCATAACCTCGATGTTTTCAACTCATATCTAGCAACTAATGAGACACAATTTTGATATTACTGAAAGATTCACTGCACTTCAAAGCCTTATTTTTTGTCCTTCTGGCACTAGTCAATCCTTGTAGGTTTCCAAGTTAAAGTCGAAAATGACATCTGCTTTTATTGATGGCCTATATCTATACCTGTACCTATAACTATATGTGTATTTTCTTTTCCACATAAGGTATATATTATTTTTATTATATACATCATAACAATGATGAAATAGTGTTATGGAGGTTCAGCAACCTAATCAAAGCAAGTCGCAAATAAAGAATCACAAAATTAGGCACTCTGTTTAGGAGGCAAGCTCGGTGCTGGAGAGACAAAAGATGAAGTGTTGATTATTTGCATTAATCCTAAAGGCAGCCTGTGACCCTGAGTGTTGAGGAAGAAAGAGGCAGGTGAGGAAATACCATCTTTCATATATCCTGGGCTTATTCTTGTTTATGGCTCCTTTTTTCTACCTACTGGTTTTCCTCACTCAATGCCTTTTCAAATAGCTTTCAATGTTTGGTTCTTCCATGAAAACTTTCCCCAGGATGTCAGGCCAGATTCATCTTTCCCTCTTACAATTTCCAGTTGGATTCATTTTGTATGCCCCTGATGCCTTTGCTCTCATTTATAATTTGATTTGGACTGAAATTCCTGTTTTGAACTACACAGAATACCATTATCCTTGTTAACATGAACTGTAGAAATGTTACTATTCAAGTTTCCAATAAATAACTGTGTAATACCATGTGAGCCTTAAAATGCAGAAAGATAGGGTTTCAACAGGTTTCTTTCACTGCTTTAGAAATCCTAGTATTTCTCATTCCAGTACTCAGGCTGGGAGTTTAGGATGAATCATTTTGGTTCACTCTCCCTAGTGTACCCATGTCTGCGATAAGATTTACAGTCATTTTCCCTTTGCTCTAGGGAAACCACGTTTATAGTGAAACTTCTTTCTTGTTCATCACAGGCGAAAGGTAAGGATTTTTCACCATCAGCTGATAGTGGAGGAGCCACTTGGGGACACAAGAGCTCCTGTAGCCATTGTCTTCTGTCTTCCACTGAGAAATTATGGTTTTCCTCCTGAGAATGATGCTCAAATGGTTTTGATTGTGGGTTTAAGAAAAACTGTGCCCTTTGACTAAGAAGACAGAGGACTGTTTAAAAGTTCTCAGTATTGAGTTTGGATTCTTATCACTCATTATTTATGTTAGCATGTAGACATAAGAAACTCACTGAACTTTTGTTATCTGTAATTATGTACTCTATTTCTTAAGAAGGTTTGAAGTTTCCAAAGCAGAGATCCTACTGGGCCATTTCTTATGAAATATGGGACCTGACATCAGTTTAACCCTGTGATCTGCAGGTGCCAACTCTTGGGATTAAGAATAGATTGAATCTGAGCTTAAGAAACTTGCATCAAGTCTAAAGTTCTTTGAGAACCTTTAGAGTCCAAAACTACTTTTATTTTAAATCAACATACTGTGTTGTAGAGGACTTATACTGAGGTGGCCCCCCATTCTTCAATCCTTAGAAATAATATCTTTGACCAAATATAGACCTGGAACCATCATGAATTTACAGGGTTTTCTATTTTTCCTTTTCTATTTTTTTAGACCAATTTCTAAGATCATCTTGTCAGTTTTGGCTGTCAGCTTTGGATTTTTTTTTTTTAATAATCTGTCCTGCAAATATTGATGATACATCTTTCATGTTGCCACTATGCCCAGTAGGAGGCTTTGGTAATAAACATTGTGGGGTATTTTTAAAAACCTAGAATATAGATAATCTGCTTTGTATTTCCATTTTATTATTAGCAAGTTGTTGACGATTACCTGAGCCTCAAAATCTATGTTTGGAAAATAATGCTATTGGAATATTTCTTTTGGCTTGAAAATTCTGTGGTTTTAAACTCCTCTCATATTTTCTATCCTCTAGGAGAAATACAAAAACATAAGAAACCAGAATGTCTACTGACTAATTTGTAAATGTTCTTAAAGAGCAAACTCCCTTTACTGAAATGTATTACAGCATCCTCAATTTAATTCTGTCCAAAGTAAAAGAGATTAAATCTGTACTTTTTTCAATGAGTAGCAATAAACTTTTCTAAGGCCAATGAAGAAGAAATGGATCCGTGGATCAGTCTGCTACTCATCTATGAATTGATAGAGTAATAAGTCTACTTTCCTAAAGCACAGCTGTCAGCTGCAGCCACACAGTCATGAAGGGAAACAACCGATGCTCTGCAGTGAACTGGGTTGCTCAGCTAGGGTGTTGGGTAGGTTAGGGACATTAAATGCAGTTTTAATTTAGGATGGGTTTCATCAGGATGTAAGCCCATCCATAAGCTGAGGATCATCTGCATCCGTCCACATCAATCTAGTGGTGGGCTTTCTGCATAGGACAAAAGGCTGCAATCCTGCTCACTTTCTGGATAAGCATATCATATTCCATCTTGTTTCCTCTTGCACACACCAATGCCTGCCTTAGGCTATACAATTCCTCAGGCATAATTACCACACATTCCAAGACAATTCTCTGTGAATTTGCAGAGCAAAGTTTAACCTTCACGTGTCTCAAATCTTCAATTTTCCTTATCTTTCATGTGAGAAATATAAAAAGATTATGATAAATTAATTATTACATGTCATCCTCAGTTTATGATGAGATATATTTCTTAACTTTTCAATGTGCAAAGCCAAGTATAAATGGATAAATTTCTCATAATGTCATATAAGATTTATAGGAGCCAGATGGTATCACAAGTGAAATAAAATAATCCCTCCATTGTGTACCTACCTCAAATACTTTAGGGGATAATTTTATATTATAGCCAAAACTGTCCCATATTCTTAGGGCTAGATCTTTTTTATTTTTTATACCTCTCCTCTTTTCTTTCCTTTTGCTTTAGCAGATAGCCCAGGCCAGGGTTCGGTACAACAGCAGAGTGTAAGGCAGACCACTTTCTGGCTTGTGTTGTCAGAAGCTCAAGCCCATCAGAAAACTCCCAGAGCTCTCTGTGGAGAGAGTATGGGCAATGAAGAGGGTTGCAGTAGTGCTGTGGGAGTAGGGAGAAGCTTCAGGTGGGATTCTCAGCCTCAACAAGGATCCCCACCTTGAGAATAATGGTACTGCAGAGCCCAGTCATCTCCATGAGGACCAGGCTGACAGCTCAGATGTTCTGCCTCTTTAGGATCAGATGTAGATGAAACCAATTAAAGGCTTAGTAAAGGAATTTTTTATGTTTTAAAATTCAAACAAGGTGAGAAATTAATATGTGCAAAGGCACAGAGGGGAGAACCAGGAAAACCTGTTGGAATTGGCAAACTAACTCCAATCTCATGAGAGATGATTGGAGAGGAGATGGAAAGAAGAGCAGAGATTGGTAGGGAAAGGCAGAGAATAGTCATGAATTATATTGAAAAGACTGCTTACTACTGAGTGACTGAGCAAGGACTGAGGTAATAAAAAGTCCTCCTATTCAAGGAGTACATCTGTTGCATTTGAATGAACTCAAGGGAGAAGGAGAAAACCACAAAAATTCAAGTGTGAAGTGAGGGGGGTGTAAGCAGATCACTATAAGCAGAATTGGGCTGTAAAACTGGATTAGCAACCTGTAGTGATGATGTATTAGGACACTGACAGAAGAGAAAAAATTGTTTTAAAATGACTCAACAACCAGGAGTCTGATACCTAGATTAGGTAATCTTGTGGAAGGGAGAGATAAAAACACATGTAAGAGATGGAAAGGGAAAGAGACTGAGAGCAAGCACAAAAGAGGAAGATAAACATCAAGAAAATTGAAGATAAAGACCTTAGTTCTACTCATTATCCTATATACAAAGAGTCAAGTACAGGAGTCTTAGAATACTCAGTATCTTAATAATCACTTAAACTTTCTTCACCCTTATGCATCCTAAGATTCAGGGTGAGTGTAGCTCCTTGGGCTGGCACTGTGGCAGTGTCCTTGGAGAGCAGGCTGTGGCTCTGCTGTCCTGGTCCTGTCCACCAGGACCCTCTGCACTGTGCCACTAGTGTCTTTGCTCAACCTACTGCCTCATGCTCTCTCCCTTCACTATTTATTTGTGAGGTTCTTGCCTCTTCAATGCCACACATTATAGCCCATTTCTCTAGTACTACATCAAAGGAATGCCAGCTCTAAGAAGCTACAGCAGTATTTAGGCCTTTTTCTAAACTATTCTTTGAGCATCTACTCAGTGCCAGCCAATCCTCTATGCTAACAGTGAACAATATGGTTCCAACTCTGAAGGAGTTTACAGGATAGGGACAGAGAGTAATAAAATAGGTCAAGTGGTGACAAGGGCTGTAACAAATAGAACTGAGTGAGTGGGCAAAAAAGTGATATAGAAGGGTGAGCTGGGAAAGACATTCTAATGAGATAACACATGTAAGAGACCCAAACAAAGGGAAAGAGGGACTTCTGTAGATATCTGGAGGAAAAATAATAGGAACAAAGAGGAATAATATATAGGAACAGCAAGTGCCTTGTCCTGGGAATGTGCCCAGTGTGTTGGAGGAGCAGAAGCTGGCTAGCAGGGCTGCAGCAGGTTGAGGAAGGTGAGAGCGAAAATGAGGTCAGAGAGTTGGCATGGACACAGACAACATGAGGTATGTATGCCACAGCCTTTGCCATCTGTTGTGAGTGAAAAGCGAGGCCATGAGGTTTAATGTAGAGTTGAAACATAATGTTTCATTCTAAGTACTCTATGGGAAAAAGATTGTACAATCCCTAGGTCAAAGCAGGAAGACCAAGAGAGAGGTCTTTGGGATAGTCTAAGTGATGTTAAGTAATGTTATGGAGTGGTTTAAGGTGATGGATGTGACAAATGGTTGGAGTTGAGACACAGTTTGAACATAGAGTCAACAGCATTTGCTGATGAATTAGCAGGTAGAGAAATCATGCAGGACTTTACCATGATAACGTATTATAATTTATTAATGAGAATAACAAGAAGCACAGGCTTGGTGTGAAGTAGGGGAAAGGAATAAATTATAGCTTCTGTTTGTGATATTTCAAATATGAAGTGTCTTTGAGAAAGAATATCAGCTGCAGACATCTGGGAACTGGCCTGGTACAATTCAGCTGGGTCTTAATGTAGATTCTTAGTGAGTTTTGGCTGGAGAATTAGATACCCTTTGGACAGCAAGTAGAAATACTTCAGAAGGTAGTGGTCCAGATCAGGGAGAAGATCCAAGCTAGAGATGTAAATCTAGCATTCATCTCTATAGAGAAATCAAAGTGATGTCATCTATCCCCTGGTAGTAGATGGAGAAGAAATGAGCTTGAAGGACAACTTCTGGAACACTTAGTGTTTAGAGGTTGGGGGGAAGGTGAGAAAGATCTAGCACAGAGGCTAAACAAGAATTATCAGGAGACTAAGAAAGAAAGAGAGTAAGAAGTAGAAGGAAAACTTAGAGAAAGTAGCAGCCCAGGGAAACCAAATATTTCAAGATACAGAGAGCGAGTAACAGTCACAAGTGAGAGTTCAAGTAATCTACGACCATTTTATTTGGAATGTGCAAGTCATCGAGGACCTAACAAGCACAATTCTGGTAGAGTAGTTGGGAAGAAAGCTGGTTTAAAGTGGCTTCAAAAGAGCCTGTGAAGACAGAAAGAGGAAACAGTGACTTTTTTGAATAACTTCTTTGAAGAACTCTGTTGTAAAGGGAACAGGAGAGAAATAGAGCAATAGATGACGAAAGACATAGGAACAGGAGGTAAAAGGTTGTGTGTGGAGGGTTTGAAATGATGAATATAGTGTGTTCAAATACTACTTGGAGTGTTCAATAGAGAGGGATTAATTGATGCTGCAGGAGAAAGGACATACTGGTGTGATTTCAGGGCTGGGACCCACGCACACATGCATACAGATTGTGAGGACCAGCGTGCTGAGGCTGGCAGGCAAGCATGCAGGTCCCAGCCTGTGGGTTCACTTCCAGTCTCTCTGACCACTGCTGTGAGTATTTCTGAGGGAAGTAAACAAGAAAGGGAGAACAGAAGCTTAAGAGTGAGAAGGCTTGTGAAATATTGTATCCTTGTGGAGACCGACAGTGTCTTCCCATTGAGCATCCTGCTCTTATGTTATGCTTTTGAGACTTCTTATAACTTACCGTAGTCCCTCCTTATCTATGGGGGGACATCCCAAGATGTTCTGTGGATGCCTGAACCCACAGATAGTACTCAATTCTATATATGCTACATTTTTTCTTACACATACATACTTACGATCAAGTTTAACTTATAAATTAGCCATAGTAATAGATTAACCATAGCGCCTAATAAAGTAGAAATAACAATATACTATAATGAAAGTTATTTGAAACATATTTTATTTCTGAAACTTACCTTCAAATATTTTCAGAAGGTGGTTGTTTGTGAACCTGTAAAACTGGATGAGGAGGCTACTGTAGTACTCTATTTACTTTTATCCACAGCCCTGTGAAAATCACATCCTCTATATCCACGGTTCTCCAACTTGGATTTCTGGGCTGACTGAGTAGGTCTGCAGAGGGTCCTAGGAATCTGCATTTCTGGTAAGCTCCCCAGTGACGTGGATGCTGCTGGACCAGAAGACACACTGCATGACTGGGAGTCCCAGGAGCTTGTTGACCTTCTTGTATGCAAGGTGCAAAGGGACCTGGGGAGAGAACACCATAGTTCTCACAAAGGAAAACGGGAGAGAACAAAATATCTCTGTCCTTTCGTAGATGAGCCTTCAATCCTCATCTTACAACTCAGTCTCCACCCACTGCCATTTCCATCGCTCCTGCAAGAAGAAATCTCTCATTAGACTAGATCTTGGAATCAGGATAAAATTTCATCCTGTTAGACAATACTAAACTCTATTATAGCTTCTTTGCTATTTTAGAGGTGGTTTCTAGTATTTATGAACACATAGACTAAAATTTTAAAATGCTGCATTAGTTGAGAAACGAGCCATCCTTTTATAAGCGTATTCCCAGCTTCCACCTTGTATGTGGTGACCCTGACTCCAGTTTTCGTACTGGGACATAGGCAGTGGCCTTCCTTTCCTTTGCCACCTACCCTTCTGTCCTTGCATTCTCTGGCCAACTGAGGCCTAAGGGGTCCCTAGGGACAGTCCTGCTCCATTTGTCAGGAGTTAATGCAGTAAACATGCCACCAGTTCCAGCCCATTAGCGGAGCTTCTGCCAAAAGAACATCCACGCCTCAGCTCCCTCAAGCTGCTGCTTTCACTTCAGCTCACCCCACGGGCTTAATGTTTGGGTTAGAGTCAAGTACACAGCTCTCACCTAATAAATGTTGACTAATAACTCGGCCAGTGTCTATAGTAACACAAATGCGGATGTTCGTAACCTTAACAGAGAAAGTAGGAACTGGAGAAGTGGATATTTCATATAGAATAGAACCTATAAGGTATCTATAAGGTAGATCAAATCACAAGGTAACTTATTTTATAAATGTCACGTGTGACAAAAATTTTAGAAGGTAGTAGGTGTTTGTTATATTTAGCAAATAAAAAAGACAGGAATTAAAGTGGCTCTAACGTCACCACCCACACATAGATCCAATTGTGATTTTGGCAACTAACCTTTCAGATATAAGCAAACACATATGCATCTGTTTACATACACACCATGATAATACTAGATATGCTTTTTGTGACCTGTTTTATTTGTCTTTTTACATAATATATTGTGAACAGTTTTCTACATCAAAAACCTTATTTTAAATTCCTGCACAAGTATCCTATAATCTAGATTAACTATAGTTTATTTATTGGTTAACCAGTCCCCAAGTATTGGATACATCACCTTATTTTCGTACTTTTATATTAATGTTGTATTCATTTAACAATATTGCATCAAAATTGTTAAGTGCATCTTTGGTATTTCCTTATTTTTATAATAATGCCATGTTCATTTATCAGTATTATATCTGAATTGTTAAATTCATCTTATTAATTGCTTCAAGATTAATTCCTAAAATGGTCTATTTAAAGGTATTAATGCATATTACCAAATGTCTCATTATAGACAATGAGACTACTGATTTTTAAATAGTTTTGTAAACTAATGGTATCATCAATTTTATAAACATTGTTTTAATTTTCAGTTTCTTTTTAGCCAGCTGATACTTTTTTTAGCTCAAAAAATATTGCTAATCCATATTTTTGTGAATTTCTTACTAATATTCTTTGCTTATTTTTCTACTTGGGTTATAATTATTTTGAAAGAATACTTAATAATATTTGTTTTACCTGTTGCCATTTTTTCCTGGCTTGCCCTTCGAATTTCAGTTTTGTTTACAGGTGGTCTTTAACTTTTAGATATGCTAGATATTGTTTGGGTAATTTTATGTGTCAACTTGATTGGGCCACAGAGTGACCAGATATTTAGTCAAATATTGTTCTTAGTGTTTATGTGAGGGTATTGTATCAATGAGAGCAACATTTAAATTTGTAAACTGAGTAAATAGGATTGCTGTCCCTAATGTAGATGGACCTCATCCAGTCAGTTTCAGGACTCAATAGACCAAACAGGACTGATCCTTCCCTGAGTTAGAATTCTTACCTGACTGTCTTCAAATTGGAACATTGGCTCCTCCTGATTCTCAAACTGTTTGCCATTGGACTGAAACTAAACTACTGTACTATGCAGAGACACAAATGAATAGATTTTGCTCCTTCTGAGTACCCAAGGTGTTAAACATATGGTTACTATTCTTTGAAAGATTAGAATAGGTCAAAATAAACAAGCTTAGATGAGAGGGATTAGTAACTATGGAGCAGATATAAAGAGATATAAGAATAAAAATCTGAAAAGATCTACCAGATTGACAACAAAACAGAAAGTGAAGGCAGGATCAAAGATTCATTAACATTGCCCCATGTTCATCAAGCCCAGACTGAGTTCAGATACTTGGCTGAGTCCTGAGGGAAAATAAAAATGACCAAGGCTAGAACACAGTATCTAAAGAACTTGCAAATCAGAATATATATATTTTTTAAATCTACAAATTATGAAATATTTTATCATAAAATTTATTGGCTAAACATCACAGCAGTCTTGTAAAATAAATATGGCAGGACTTATTAGGCATTTAATGCAGAAGAATAAAAAAGTGAACTGAGGCTTAGAGGGGTTTTTCCTAAATATTGTGACTTAGGAACAGGTTTCAAAATTAGTACCTTCACATTTAGTCCAGTGCTTATTCAACTACTTTCTGCCAATCTCCTATAGTTGCAGTTATTTTGGTTAAAAAAAAATTAGTGGGAATGACAATTGAACTAAAAAATACTCTGTCACACATTTTTCACTTTTTATAAGGTAATGGTACCATGCGGTAAGATGCAGCAGATTCTTTTACATCTTACACTTCCGTTTACATTTCAGGATGAAAACTGCATCAGCTTTTGTAAATCACTGTGGATTGTATGGTTTCATCCTATTTTCCTTCTCTGCAACTCTCATAGTTACAGAGCAATCCTTGAGAATTTATGTAGTAAGATTCTGCAACACAATCAGCATCAGCAGAAGAGAGTGCATGCTTATCCTACATGTAGTGATTCCTAAAAAATAACAATGGATGACAATAGGATCAGAGAGAATCAATATTTAAGAAGCTATGGGGCCAGGGATATAGCTCAGTGGCACAGCGCCTGCCTAGGAAGCACAAGGTCGTGACTTCAATTCCCAGTACCAGAAAAAAAAAAAAAAAAAAAAAGAAGCTATGAAGCATATATGGTGGTGCACATCTGTAATACCAGGACTCTGAAAGACTGAGGCAAAAGGGTAACAAGTTCAAGCCCAGCTTGGGCAACTTAGCAACTTAGCAAAATATAAAATGTCTCAAAATATAAAAAATTTTAAAAATTAAAAATAAAAAAGGGTTGGTGATATAGTTCAGTGTAAAGGCTTGGGGTGCAGTCCCAGTAGTGTAAATAAATGATGAGAGAGAGAGAGGGAGACAGAGAAAGAGAGAGAGAGAGGGAGAGAACCGTGAGAACATAGAACATGCTTGATAAATGCAGAGATTTATGGTAGGATGCAGCTAAGTAAAAAGGAAGAAATAGAAAAAAAGATGGATAATCCAAAATGTAGAAGATGATACATAGGAAAAAATTCTGATGGATTGAAAGGGACTAGAATGAAAAAACAAGGGTATATTTATTTACACCACCTCCTTTTCTCCGAGTATATTCATAAGAGGCTGCAAGCAAGACCATGTCTTCTATGGGATGGATTAATGGTGCTTGTTCAGCTTTTTATTTGTAACAAGCATAATGCTACACAGTGGTTAGTTGCCCCAATTGATTTAAATTTATTTATTCAAATTTTGAAGATTTAGGTAATTTTAAAGATTTTCTATTAAAAATGTTGACAAAATAAATTATAAATTATTTAAAATAATCATTTGAGTTCTCTGTCTAGCTTACATTGATTCTTTTTGTTTGTTTGTTTTTTAGAATGTCTCTCTGAAGTCAGGGCTGGGCTATCCACTACCATGTTTTTGTGTATGCTCCCAATTCTCTGGTTAGAGTTATCACGGGTATTAATGTCATTCCCAAAGAGTCTGGAGGAATGTTCCAAATCTGCATTTCTAGGGAATTTGGAATTGGGGTTCAGTAATGATTGATACTTTGCATTATGTGGTAGCATGAAGATTTTGAAATTAGGGATTATTAAGTAACCGAGTACAGAAAATGACAGATAAGACGCTTATTGTCATTCTGGTCATTGGAAAAGAACTGTGCTAGCATTCATTGAATTTTTTCTAACATTGAGTACACACAATTATGAAGCAGGAGAATGCTTAATTGTATTATACCTCACCCCTGAAGTAGGTTAATATTCTATGTGATGAAATGGAAAATATATAATACACTTCTTGTATACTAACGGGTAGTAGCTGTCTTGAGGAAGAGCTTGTAATTTGAAGCAAAAATCATATATTCATATAGGAAATCTCAAACTACTAAAGAAAAGAAGTTAATTTAGTCTGTTTGGGCTGCTATAACAGAATACCACAGGATGAGAGGTCTATAGAAAGCGAAATTCAATTCTTACAGTACTGGGGGCAGGGAAATACAAATCAAGGCACTGGCAGATTCAGTGTCTGGTGAGAGCCTGCTGGTTGGTTCCTGGTTGCTATGTCCTTATGTGGCAGAAAGGGAAAGCAAATTCCCTTGCGACTCGCATGAAGACACTAACCCCATTCTTGAGGGTGCCACATTTATGGATTTATCTAATCTTAATTACTTCATCTCCTCATCCCGTCACATTAGAGTAGGATTTCAACATACAAACTTGAGGGTGAGTCACAAATATTCATTCTACAACAAGTAATGATAGGATTAGAAAAACCACTACTGTTACAGGAAAAATCACTCTTTCACAACCTGTGAAACAGTCATACCTTAAAAAGAGTTAGATCCACAGATAGACAAGTAGATAAATGACAGATTTTAATTTGATAAAGCTTCTAAATCAAAGTACAAACATGAAGAAACCATGGATGACAGGGGAGCTTGTTAAATGATACCATGGATGTACAATCAACAAAATTCAGACTATAAGAAATTATATAGAACAGTTTAACATCTTTAATATAAAATTGCAAAAAAGAAGAAAATATAGCAAGTGTTATGAGAGGGACCTATACATTAAAAGACTTATTAAAATATTAATTACTTTTTATATGTGTTTTTTCCTGGGTACCAAATAAAGTTTTTTTATAACATTTATAAGATAATAAAAATATCATTATTCACTGGATAGTTACAATGTTAAGGAATTACTTTATCATTAATTATTATTATAGTTGTTAGAACTTTTAAAAATATCCTTATCTTTTATAGATACATATTAAAGTTGCTGTATCTTAAAAAACCTTGGAAGCAATGTATATGTCAATTAACAGATGAATGAATAAAGAAAATGTGGTAATTACACACAACAGAGTACTGCTCCACCTTAAGGAAGGTTAAACATGAGTCATTTGTAAGAAAATGGATGTACCTTGAGACCACTGTGTTAAGTGAAATAAATCATACTCACAAACTTAAATATCACACGGTTTCTCTTATATGACAAACCCAAATTATAAAGAGCAAAGTAAAAGATAAGTAATTGGAAGTAAAGAGATCTTCCTCAAATAGGGATGAAGAGATGGAGGGAGTGGGAGAAAAAGGGGATGAAAAAGGGAATCGAGATGCACCAACTTCACGCAAGAAATGTAAATGCTATGTGTTGCAAACATGCTTTAATAAACTAAATATGTAATGGGAAAAATGAACATAATAAAAATTAAAAATAAGTAAATTGAATCAAAAGTAGAATTAAGCAGAATGGTAAAATTCTAGAAGAAAACACATCCTAACTAAAACTAAACTGAATAAATAAATATGCCCACTATTGCCATCATAACTTAACATTGCTCTGAAAATTTTAAGCCTTTCTCCGGAACTTCCGTCTTCCAGTAATTTGCCAAAATGACGAACATAGAGAGACAGAGGAGGGAACACTGTATATATTCTCTAGGCCTTTTAGAAAACGTTGGGTTGTTCGTTTGGCCACATACATGTGAATCTACAAAAGGGGTGATATTGTAGACATCAAGGGAATGGGTACTGTTCAAAAAGGAATGCCACGCAAACGTTACCGTGGCAAAGCTGGAAGAGTCTACAATGGCACCCAGCACACTGTTGGCATTGTTGCAAACAAGCAAGTTAAGGGCAAGATACGTGCCAAGAAGATTAATGTGCCTACTGAGCATACGAAACACTCATAGAGTCAAGAGAGCTTCCTGAAATGTGTCAAGGAAAATGATCAGAAAAAGAAGGAAGCCAAAGAGAAAGGTACCTGGGTTCAGCTGAAGCGCCAGCCTGCCCCGCCCAGAGAAGCACACGCTGTGAGAACCAATGGGAGGGAGCCCGAGTTACTGGATTCTGTTCCCTGTGAGTTCAGGGCATAAGCTGGGGATGGAGCTCTGCCTCTCAGCACCTAACTAGCAGCTAAGTGTTCCAGGACCTACGTAAAAATAAAATATCGCCCTGTGTTGTAAGGAAGGTTTTCGTGACTCAACAGGTGTGTGGTGCCTTTACCTCAGAGAAACAAATATTTGGAGCAGATTCTCATTGTAGCTAGTTAATTGTGTCGGATCTTTCCTCTTCAGTGTTTTTCTTGCTGAAAGATGTGAGGTATTGTGCAGTTATATTCCCAAATGGCCAAATATTTATATTTATATTGGCTTGAAGATTCTCTAAATCACCATGGGGAAAAGATATATCAAAATAAATGGAAGGCAGTGTATGGCGTTTCAGTTACATAAATTGTTTAAGCACCCTAAAATTTTTTTAAATGATTTATGAATGAGAGCTAAATAGAAAGTATAGTAATTTACAATAAAGGAAGCAATGTTATCCTAAGTTACATAAAGTATTTCCACATAAACTTAAAACCTAGTAGAAACAATAGAAAGGTAGAATGGGTACTGGTTGTAATACTCATGTAAATAGCTATGAATTTGAATGCCCACAATCACATTCGAATTGGCAAAAATGTTTAAAATACGCAGCCATGTATGTAACAAGGAGTATAAAAGATGATAATGAAGCAATTTTCCAAACTTTTATGAAACACACAGGCAGTATTCAAAGAAACTAATAGTGCAAAAATATCATTTAATCTATATATTCTGTACATTCCTAAAATAAGCTAATATAATTTGAAGTGGAAACAAATTTGAAAGAATACGTGCTAAATTTCTTTTTACAAATTAACAAATAAGCATCATGAGGGAAAAGTATCAGGTTTTAAACCTTCTTTTTTCAGTCTCCCACTTTCTGAGACTGAAAGAAAGCAGAAGATACCCCAGATGTTTGCATGAAGTGGGTTCATGTACGGGGGCTTTAGCCCAGGCAGCCCCACTGGGCCCCGCAGAGCAAGAGAGGACAATGTCAGCAGCTGTGAGCCCTCACACAACATCTCACTTAAAATGTCATGTGTGCTACTTGGTTTAAATTGTCACTCCTCCAGCAACCACAAACAATGCAGACACAGCAGATGTGTTTTCTATTTAGAATTAAACAGTTTATCTCAACCACTGTCATTGTTATAGGGAAAAAATAAATAAATATCCATCTTAATGTAAACTTCAAAAGGTACTTTCTGGCAGCATGAGATACTTTCAAATCCAAAGTCCTCTGAGAAAACGGATTTGAGCATAGATTTTTTTTTTTTTTTTTTTCCCGAATCGGGATCCTGGCAGTTCTAAGAGTAGTAAAACTCAGCTTGGTCAAAAGATTTTTGGCCAGATATTACATACAATAACTCATGTCATTGATGCTTAATGGTCCAAAACATTAAGTAAACATCATAAATGTCTTTTGTTATTAAACATTCCATTCAAACATGTTGTTTAACTCTTGTGTAATGCATAGAAAATCAGAAAGCTGAAATAGAGACTGGTTGTCATGATGAGCTTTGACTCACCTCTTGGAGATGTTTTTGAAAAATGTATGCCATCCTGAAAGTTACAGCAATAAATAACCTTTCTATCTTTAGAGTACATATCCTATCTCTGGAAGTTGGGCTACTTGTGAGTTTGCCTTTCTTAGGTCAAGTTCAAATTACCACCCATGTGTTCAGAAGACTATATCTTTGTTCTCTCTGAAGTTGGGAGTCAGCCTTCTCCTGTGATAACTAAAGGAGAAATATGGGTGTTTTCTTAATGTGAGATTACAAGGACAAGAAAAATGCTACTTTTCAAAGATCATTTTATAAGAATAACAATTGCTGTAGTAAAAAGAAAAACCAAAATTGGTTTGTAAAAAAGTCGTACTATCAAGACAACGATCGTCTGGTATTGTCCATCCAGTCCACAAATCTTGACACAAATGCATGTGTGTTTCCATGATCTGGAGGTTCCGTTTAGTCGTTAAAACATGACTCACTTTATCTTGGATCTAACCTCAGCTTTTCTCTTATAGTGGTTTTTTATTTTAATCTGTAACTAAAACACCAGTGAAAAACCTTTCAGTGACATTAAAATTGTTATTTTCCCATGGAACTTCTTCTCTTCCAGTTTGAGTGAATATGGTTGCTCAGCTACACTTCTGGGATTATATATTCTCATAAACCCAAAGTGTTGAAAGAGTTATCAGGATGCTTTCTGTTTCTATCAGGGAGAAGAACTTTCAAACAACACAAACCAAATGGTCATCCATTTATGTTTTGTAATTTTTATGCAAAGAAAAGTTAAAATCACACTTAGCACTTGGCATCCATCTTAGTCAATTATAACTATATGTTCTGCATCCATTATATGAGGGAGGACCTACACTTTCTTGGGAGAAGGATACCTGCACTGCTCTCAGCTCTAAGATTTTCTAAATGTAACTCCTGAAAGTTGGTATTTTCATAATGTATCTATGATTCATCAATTACTAATCATCTCCTGTACTATGCATGAGGAAATCCTGTCCTTGTCTTAACGGAATTGCTCATTGAACTCCAGCTGGTCAGCCATATTCTTGCTCCTATACAATGAATACAATTCTCTCCATATATAAAGTTGATCCAGAATTCTTTAAGGTAATCAGACCCTGTGTATACTGTGAAATAACCAATGTCATTGTGTTACTCTTTTTAACTATATTCCTACAACTTTCAGAGTTATTGATGCTACAAACGAAAGATATGGAAAGTAGAAAGGCTGCACAAATTTCTAACAAGAGCAGGAAAGGGAGAGGAGCAAGCGACAACAAAGATGTTCTTAATTTTTTCAGAGTTTGGGAAAAATTAATATTCCTAACATGTATTCTAAAGCATTTGGGTTTTCACTGGCTCTAACATCTGATAGTGAGCTGACAATGATAGAGAAATCTTTGAAATATGTTCCATGAATAAACATGGAAATACATAATGTGTTTTTTCCTCTGTCATACCACTATTTGAGAAGAGAGGCATTTCATAGTTCAACTATCTATGTCTTGATAATGTCACTGCACTATAAAAAAATGTATGGCTGCATTGACATTTGAGATCAAATGTCATTGATGAGAAGTAAAGAGAATAGTGGTGATACAAATAATAACAATAGGAGTCTTGGTTCTTTCTTTTTTATGACAATAGAAGCCTTATTGGACTTTTGGAAAAGAAAATATTTTACTAATCAAACTTGTCAATTGATACCTAAAAGATTTCCTTTTCCATTAAATAATTTTAAGAAGGTGTGGCAAGGGAAAAAAAGGAGTAAAGTCCCCCTGAAAAAAGATTAATAAATAATAAAACCTGTGTTCTAGAATTTTAAAATCATATAGCTCATCATTCCATTTTCCCTTTTTTACCACATTAAATGAATTTTACAAATTCAGAGAAATTCAATCACTAGTTTTATGAAAACCCCAAAGAACCAGCTTTGATTGAGGAAAAATTAAAATTATCATTATTTTTAAAATTCCTGTCTTACTAACTGCTGTAGAGACTCTTAGGGACTTTCTGCTACAGTTATAGGGCATGAGGCTTATGAACATTGTATTAGAGAGCCTCCAACTGAATGCTATTACACAGAATGAGGTTACTTCCATTCTTAAGCCTGTTAATGACAACTGAGTGCTTCATGAACTTACCTGAAGAGATGTGCTTTGAAGTAAGTTTTGGAAAGCTATGCGTATTAATATGAACATGTTCTATTATAAAGTGGAAGGCAACACAGAAGTGAATAACTTTGAAACAGGACACCTGTGTTCTGGACTTGAGTTTGAGCCAATATGGTCATCAGCACCTAGGGGTTACTTATTCTCTCTCATCTGTTTCTTTTCTTGAAGACTTGAGTACTTCCACCACTTAGTAAAGATACTGTTAGTCAACTTTCAGTTATTGTAACAAACACCTGAGCTAATCAACATATAAAAAGATTTGCTTATGCTCACCATTTCGGAGTGTTCAGTCCATGGTCTATTGGCTCCGTCACCTTTTATCCTTGGTGAGAGGGTACATCATGGTAGGGAGTGTGTGGTGAAACAAAGCTTCTCAATTTATGGCTAGGATGCAAAAAGAGAGAAAAATGGAGAGACTAAGGTCCCACAGTCCCCTTCCAAGGAACACTCTCTAAGACCTAAAGACCTCCCACTGTCTCCTCCTCTCAAAATTTCCAAAACCTCCCAAGATTACCACTGTGGGAATGAAATCTTCAGCATATGAACATTTGGGGGACATTTAAGATCCAAATTGAAAAGATGTTTACAATTTAGTATAAGTGAAGTGACTGAAAACTCCTCAGTACACTCACTGTAAATAGGGAAAAAATGTGCTGTGAAGGAAGTTAATTGGAAGATTTTCATTTATTTATATCACTTTGAAAACAATGGGAGACATTAAGGAGGATGCTTCTCCCAATGATTGAATCTGGTAAGGATCTTTGGCTCAAAAATCAAATTTAGAGATAACTTAAGTAATAGATCCCATATTGTTTTATAACTTAACCTCTACTACCAGGAAGGAAACCCTTCTTTAGGACACTCTGTAGACTGTAGTACTGACATGAAATTAACTTTCCCCTAATATAGGCAGAGTCTTGGATTATTCATACAAAATTCTTGAAGCCCAAAAAATAATGATCAGTACTGTCTTGATATGTGATCACAGGAACAATTTATTTTTGGGGTATTTGGCTTTTAACCTGAGGAGTGGCTCAGTTAAAATGTAATTTTGAAATAGGTCCCTAGTTTTGGGCTACCAAAATATATTTTTTTAAAAAGTGTACAGTGGTACCTTGGTTCATGAACTTAATTTGTTCTACAATTGTGGAAAAGATGGCTATGTTTGTGTTTGTCACCCAGTGCAGAGTTTGCAAGCAAAAACAAAATTTTGCTAAATGCTTCTGTTTGCAAACCAAATTGTTTGCAAACAAAAGTGTTTGTGAACCGAGGTACCACTGTATTTCATAAATTGTGCATAGG
The DNA here is from genome assembly GCA_028451465.1 of Erethizon dorsatum. Taxonomy (NCBI): domain Eukaryota; kingdom Metazoa; phylum Chordata; class Mammalia; order Rodentia; family Erethizontidae; genus Erethizon; species Erethizon dorsatum. The sequence continues at coordinate 139,452,868 of CM051823.1, read as the reverse complement.
AGGCAGAATTATGCACAAATGCCCACCTTGAAAATATTCACCTAAAAAAATTCTATTTAATAAACAGCTTTTAAATTTTAATCTGAATTGAAGATTTTCCCTCATTAGAAAAGAATGCTATTTTTTCAACTTATTTGTGACACAATAAAGACAAAAGCAAGAGACTAGATCTATAAGAATCCTAAATTCTGTTACTGTGTATTAAATCTGAAAAGAAGATTTTGTGCTGATAGTTTTGTGGAAATCAAAGAAAAATATTTTACCATACTATTTACTTTTAAATACTTAAGTAGTTTTGTTATGCAAAGCAAAAAATGCAGAAGTTTTAAGTGAAGAGTGTAATATTATATCTCCCTAATATTATAGAGAAATCAAACATAATGAAATAATTAAGCCATATAATTATGAAGGTTGTTTTGAACTAATGATAAATGATGATGTGTGAGATGTATCCATTTAGACACAATAGAACATTGTGAGCTAAGGCAGTGTCTTCATTTCCAATAGGAAGTGTGGTCTACTATATTAAAGGAGTCGTTGGTTCACAAATTGACTATAAAGTGTTTCATTTAGCTTTTAGTGGACATCTTTTAAAAATACATCCAGAGATAAGATAGTCTCAAAGGCTCCAAGCGGTTCTGTGATTATAGGAGAAGTTTCATGTTTACACATTCTAAAAGACCGGAAGGGCATAAGGCAGTGGAAAATGCTTGTGACCAATTTTTTTGTGCAACAAATATATCTTTCAATATTTTTAAAAGCTAAAGCCCTAAAGATAGTGGATTGGCCAGACCCTTTTAAGTTGTAAGTGATATAAACCCAAATGAATTTGAATTCAAGTAACCAAACTGCAAAAGGGTAGGGGTAAAGCCAAAGTGCTTTGATAGCTCATCCTAGGTCTTGAAAGCTGTCAGTGCATTGCCACTTATTCTCTGTCTTCCTACCTAACTCCCTCACCCCAACTCCCCCTGTCTCTCTTGTTCCAGTCGCTGTCTGAGAAACTGGGGACATAGCAGTGAGTAAACAAAACAGATAAATTCTCCCCCATTATGAGCCAGCATTATTTCATAAAACTTTAAGCCTGAGTGTGATGATGTCAGACAGAAATGTGGAAGTGGCATCCCTGGTAGAAAATGCAGTGACAGTAACAGGCAAAGATCATGCACAGTCTTGAGTCATGAAGAGGAAGATCAAAGCTAAAATGGAGTAAAATGCTAAAGGGGGCAACCACTACGAGAGCATTTGGAAGAAGAGTTAGCAGAATTGGGAAACAGGTAATGGATATAAAAAGAGAGAACTATTAAAAGAAAGTGTAAAATTTCTAAATCTAGAAACTGTGAGAAAGAATACCCTCACCCACCCACCCGAAGCTTTTACGCAGAACCATGCGAGCTGCAATGTGTCAGTGTATTAGGTTCTCAGGAGAACCAGACCCAACAGTGTTTATATACGTATGAGAGGGATAAAAAGAGGGGGAGAGGGAGGGAAAGGGGGAGAGAGTTTAGTATTAGGAGCTGGCATGATTATGGAGTCTGAGAAGTCCTGCAATCTACTGATCCACTGTAGACAAGCGTAGACTGAGGAGAACCGATGGTATAGTGCCAGTCTGAGTCCAAATGCCTAAGAACCAGGAAAACCCTGAACCCATGTAAGTCAGTCTGAAGGCTAGCAAGGCTCCAAGACACAGTGAACCAATGTTTTGGTTCAAGTTTGAAAGCAGGAAAAGACAAATGTCCTAGATCAAACCAAAGAAGTTTCTTCTTGGAATAGGATCAGCCTTTTCAAAACCTACTCAGGTTTTGATCTGATTGAAGGAGGGCCACCCCTGTGAGAAAAGCTAATCTATTTTATTTTTCTTAGAGAAGGATGTCAATTCAAATGTTCACATCATCTAAAAAATACACTCACAGATGCTTGGAATAATATTTGAACAAATATCCAGGCATACTTTGGCTCAGTCAAGTTGACACACAAAACTAATCATCACGGTTAGGTTTGGGCATATTTTTGAGCCTTTATTTATGAGAATTCTTCTGTCTGAAATTCATTCTCCATTCTCCTGCCTCATTTTCACCCTCAGTCCTATTAATCACCACCATCATCCTTATGAATATCTCATCATTTAAGAATTTGCCCAAGTATCATATTTGAAGTCTTCCCTAAATCCCTCAACCCCACAATAAGCAATATTGAGCATTTTCTAGCTCTTCTAGCACCCTGCAATGCTACCAATATAACACTTAGCACACTATTTTAATTACTGTTTTAAATTCCTATCATCTCGTACTAAAATGTTAATCTCCCAAGGACACAGATTATGTTTTTTCTTTCATTTGACTATGATTTATTGTGTTGCATATATATAAACAAAACATGCTATTCTAACTATATGACATAGCTATCCCACTCCTGGTTATAGGGTCCAAAGAACTGAAAACAGAGACTCAAAGAGTTACTTGCACATTGATGCTTAGAGCAGCACCATTCACAACAGCTAAAAGGTGAAAACAACCCCAGTGTCCATCATCAGATGAATGGGTAAACAAAGTGGGGTATATCCCTACAATTGGATATTAGTCAACCATAAAAGGGACCAAAATTTTGATATGGTCTGGCATAAATGAAGTTTGGAAACATGATACTAACTGAAAAGCACCAACTATGTTTTCTTCATCACTTTATAACCACCACTTAGTGTGGCTCCTGGCACAAGAGTAATACGTATTTGAACCACAGTTTCTGAGCTTAAATATTTTTTACAATTTTATTTGTATTGGTGCATGTCTGCAGCACATGTTTACATTCTTTATGTGGAGTCAGTGCATGTACATAACGCATCCCAAGTCCCTTTCCATCCCCTTTCCCTCTCCTCCCTCCATTTCTTGATCCCCTCTCACACTTGAAAAAGATCTATCTCCCTATTTCCTCATTGTATGATATGAGCAATTTATGTAACTCTTATGCCTCATTTTTTCTTACTTGAAAGGGGAGGTGGGCAATAATTGTACCTACCTTGTAAGGGTTATAAGGATTCAAAGAGTCGATTTGTAGAAGAGCTTAGAAAAATATCTGAAACACAATACACACAAACAAATGTCAATTATTATCGTCTTTGTCATTCATCTTATAATTTACCAATGAGGAGCAGATTGGAGAATGTATTCTTAGCATTTGAGAGACGGATTTTAGGAAATAGCTGTTAACTCGAAGAAGTTGCTCAGCCAGGGATGTAGCTCAGCGGCACAGCCCCTGCCTGGCAAGCGTGAGGTCGTAAGTTTGATCCCCTGTACCAAAAAAAAAAGAAGTTGCTCTAAGATGGAAGTTATTTTGGAAGGTATTTCTGTGTCTTGTCACCAAGACCACAAGAGAATGAGCCCTACAGTCACACTACCCAAAGAGTTGGGAGACCTTAGATAAACTACTTATCTTTTGGAGCTTCAGTTTCTTTTTCTAAAATAAAATTAGTACAGGTTGTTATGAGAACTAAATGAGATAAAGCATGTAAAGTACTGGCATAGTGCCTGATATAAATTAAACATTCCATAAATGCTCCCTACTATTAATAGTGTTAAATAAGAGAATCTATGATTTTTTAATATTCTATCCAGCTTGATTTTACCCAAAATTTCAAGTCAAAGACAGCCTACTTTATGTTGGAATTAGGTTTTAACCCATTTTCCAAAATACCTACATATGCAATAATAAATGTGACATTCCTCTAAAATTGACCTCAATCATTTATTACTGCCTAGACACTGAGGGGCAAAATTTTTTAGCTTTGTGTAATGTTTAGCTCAGTGAATGTGTGTCCTAGTTTTAAAAATAAGACAGTTATGCAGATGGAGAGAACAGATGGATTGTATTGGTGAGTGTTTATCATTTTTTAATATTTTGAAACCAGATGTGTTACATACACATTGCTGGTTGCCTTCTAAGGAAGCTTCATTGATGGGTTACTAATCTTTATTAAGAAATTATAATGTTTTCTTCCAGCTTAAATCAACTATTTTTAATATACAATTGGACAACCACTGCTGCAAGCCTTTACAAAATAGAAAACAGATGCTTAGTAGAAGGAATGCTATCAGCCAAGAAATTCCTGATGATCTTTTTATAAAATGTAAACTTACATATTTTATGAGTCCTTTAATGAACTGCTATAGAACAACTTCAGCAGTCAAAACATTTCATGAAAATAGACATGAACAATTTGTCACTTGTTACCATATTCACAGAAAATTCTTCAGTTGCACTCCTGGGAAAATGGGCATGATAATGGCTCTTACTATGTTACTAACGACATCTGTTATTTTCTGTAGACCCAATTGGATATGTTGGGAAAAGGAGGAGTTAGGATAAACAAACCAATAACTCTCTGTTTCTCTAGGTGTTTTGTTAGATCTGACAACGAGCCTTTGCTAGGTAGGAATATTTCTGTGCTAATTGTGCTCCAAAGAAAGAGGAACAGGAAGTTCAGAGCAAGGCTAGAGATTGTGTTATGTTTCAGGGATGCATTTAGTAGGAAAAAAAAGTCTAATAGAGACTGAAACCCTTATGAAAAGGATTGAAGATTAGAGGAGTTTAAAGGAAGCCCCAATATTTGCCCACTGGAGCACCAATTTTACCCATCTTCCGTTGGCTCAGCACCACTGTGGAATTAAAGGAAAGGAAGTAGCAGCAATAGTCACCTTGCTCTGAATGCAGTGAATTGCAGTCATGCATCCATTCCCTGTACCTCCATACACTGACACATAAACTGAAGATCAAGAGTGGGTATTAACCCTTCCCATCACTCTCCTCCATCACCAATGCCAGTGTCATATACCCTTCACCACACGGTTTTACATTCTGAGAGGTCAACATGAAAAAAGTAAAAAGAAAGAAGAGTTGTTAGAAAAGCATCTAAGGAGCAGTATAAATAGTTTGCACTCTGTATCATTCCAAAAGAAGAAGGTAGATTTTTAAGCACTTAAATAGAAAAAAATAGAATCTTGCCCACTCCACTTTTCCACAGTGCCTGGAAGAAGATGAAGGCTTGAACGTCTGATGGTACTAAACTCATCAAATTTGTAACAGAAAGATTTCCTCTCCTGTAAGGACATACAAGGCATTTTTTTAATTCTTTGTTTTAAAATTTTTCTACTTTTAGGATCTTTTATGAGGTAAAATGAGAGAGAGAGAGAGAAAGAGAGAGAGAGGGAGGGAGGGAGAATACCAGCCTCTAAGCAAGAATTTGCTGCCTGTGGAAAGTTTACACAAATAGTCTATCTTACCCTGACAAGCAGAGTAGAAACCCTAATCTTGAGAAAGTTCAGCATCAAAAACAGCATTTAGAGCATAATGACAGTGTTACTATCAAAACCTAAATAGACATTTATCCATCTGAGCAGTAGCTGGAAATGGGTTAGCTACCTACACGACCATCTTATAAAATTCAATCAGACATGAACAATTTGTCATGTCTGATTAATACTGATTAATCCATTCAGTCAATGTTTCTGAGTGTCTTATATGTGAAAAACTCATTGTTAACTTCCTTCAGGATGCTCAGATATAATTAACATGCTCTTAAGGAACTTATAGTCTTCTAGAGGTAATGAAAAATGAATATAAGTGTGTTAGAGATTGCTATTTGTCAATAAAATATCTCCTTTCAGTATCCAACCAAATGTCCTAGAATTGGATGTTCCATATATTGTGGTTAAAGAAATGTAAGCAGAGTGTGGTCTGGGATATCTGGGAAAGCCTCCCATGAGGAGCTGACTCAGCCCACAGGCAGGGTGCAGGGCGGAGGGTTGGGGTTGTTGCCCCTTCAGTTCTCCCTTCCTGCTTCCTGTTTCTGAAACAAAGTGGCTTGAGCTTTAGCCACCAGCTTGAACAATCAGCTGACCTTTAGGATGGAAGTTCTGCGCTGGAAAACTGAAAGACAGGACAAGACTAGGTCCTTTTGGTCAAGAAGTCCACACACCAGATCTGAACTGCATCCATTCCAACTAATTTTACATTAGATAACAATTAAGCTTCATCTTCTTTAGCCCAAGACCAATAGTAAATAACACACTAAATTACTGTGACTACACAGCGATATATGTGCACCCATGTTTATAGCAGCACAATTTGTAATAGCCAGATCTTGGAAACAACCCAAATGCCCATCAACAGAGGAATGGATAAAAAAGATGTGGTATTTTTATACAATGAAGTACTATTCAGCCATAAAGAATGATAAACTGGAGACTTTTATAGGTAAATGGGTGCAACTCAAGAAAATACTCATAAGTGAAATAAACCGGAAGCACATGCGTGAGCATCGTATTATCTCTCTAGTATGAGAAACTGAAAGAGTAAATAGTATCCAAAATGTACAATAGACATGGTGAATCAAAAAGAAACTGGTCAAAAGGAAAGAGAGACTGGGATGGGGGAATGGGGAAAAGAAAGAAGAGAAAAGAAAAAAAATTGTATTTATATATAAGATGGTTAAGATACACTACTAATTTTACTTAGTTCATTGAAGAGTAAGGTTTGTGCCAGTAATGCTTGGACAATTGAATGCTAATATCTGGTACCCTGAATAACTAACTTAAAGATAACAATACGTAATGTATTAACCATTGTTACCCTCCTATTATGTTGTTTTGAAATTGTCTTCTTTTTTGATTTGTTTTGTTTTGTTTTTCTTCTCTTTAAAATTAAAAAAAAATTACTGTGACTAATACTAGGAAGTGCTCAGTGCTATTATATAGAAACAAGTGAAATGTCATAAGAACAGAGACAGGAAAACTGGGGTGATCAAAGACGACTTGCAGAGGAAGTGGTAGATTTGTTCAGCTGCCGTAACAAAACACTACAGACTAGGGCATTAAACCAATGGTGTTTATTTCTCACAGTGAGGCTAGAAGTCTATGATCAATGTACAGACAGAGTTAGTTTCTGCCGACTCCTCTCTTCCTGGCTTGTGGACAGTAGCTTTCTGGCTGTGTCCTTACATGGCCTTTCTTCTGTGGACAGATACAGAGAGATCTCTAGAGTATTTTCCTCTTCTTATAAAGACATCGTCCTACTGGACTAGTGTACCACCCTTATGACCTCAGTTAATCTTAATTTCCTTTTTAAAGTCCCTTTTCTCCAACTAAATTCACATTGAGAGTTATGACTTTGACATATGAAAATTGGGGAACACATTCAGTTCATAACAGGTGGTATGCGAGCTAGGCTTGTGAAGTTGTGCAGGACTTAAATATATGATAACTTCTAGTATTGGAAAAGGGGGGACTGAGTATTTGGAGGTAGGAACATTCAAGGTATGCACATAAAACAAGACTGGTTCTGACTTATTGTACCATAAGGGGCATAAAAGGAATTAGATTATAAGGGTCATAAAATGGAGGACAGAATTGGAAAGCTAGTTTGGGAACTGAATGACAGGCTCGAATTTGTACTTCATTGTTCAGGGAATGAAGAGTCACCGAAGTTTATGCACTGAAGAATAACATGATCATAGTCAAAGTTCAGAAACATAATTTGTTAATAGCATATGAGAAATTGGAGTGAGTGGCAACTGAAGGCAGAAAGACCAATAAAAAAGACTACTGTGATATTTCAGGAAAGAGATAATAACTTGAAAGTTACATTCAGTTAAATGCAATTATTGTTTTGCTATTAAAGTGGAATTCTTACGATTTTAAAAATTATGTTTTCCATTTGATTTTTGGTATTCTCATTCTTCAGTGTTTGTCTTGGCTTTTTGTATTCTGAAGAACTCCTCCTCACACTGAGAGCGTCCTCTACGTTAGTGTATTGGGCTAACATACAAAGGTAAGAAAGTCTGGAAGTTCAAAGGGAGAATAAATCATCTATCAACAATCTATAATGCCCACCATACATCTAGGTTCACCTACCCCCAGAAAAAGTGCAGTTTTGGTATTCATAAAACTTAAGTATGTCACAATGAAAATTGTAACTGTCTACGAAAAATGCAGGACAATTGAGTTTTATTGAGACATCTCATACTTACCTATACAACTTGACTCTTTGCACCCCTTACCATGTTATCCATACCATTTAAAATAAACATCGGTGTTTATTATATGAATAGGGACTTTAAAAATGAAAACAATTCTCAGCAAATCTCTTGTGTAACAAAAACAGCATAGTTTTCTTGTATTTTAGCTCCCAAGTTGTTTAGATTTTCATGTTTTTTTTCAAAACAACCTCATTTCTTTTCATACTGGAATTCAGCCCATAGTTCTATTCACAACAACTTGAATTCTAGTCCACTTGGCATTGACCCAGCTGATCTTTTGCCAAAATAGTTTAAATATTGTTTCCAAATAGATCCTCTAGTTTAGTTGCTATTTTCTTTCCCAGACTGGAAGCTCAGTGCCTTATAGCGCATCCTCAGAGCTTCTCTCCCATGCCAGAATTGCAATGCACTCAGTTTGCAGAGCAAGAAAATATACTATTAACCAAAAAATAGCTACTGACTGACCATCATGAGAAAGACAGTGCATTGGTCTCTGTTGGGAATACAAATGGAGCCCCAATTCAGTGACGAGTGAAATTAAGTTCTAGATATTTAAAATTTTAAAAATAAAATTTCATGAGCTATGGTATAAATTCAGTAGTGAAGCTGGATACAAAGTCAACACTCAAAAATCAATAGCCTTCCTTTACACATATAAAAAACTCACAGAGAGAAATTAGGGAAATAACATGTTTCACAGTAGCATCCAGAATAATGAAATCCCTAGGAATCAATCTAATGAAGGATATAAAAGACCTCTGCATTGAAAACTACAGTATTTTGAAAAAGGAGATTGAAGAGGATATAAAAAAAATAGAAAGATATCCCTTGCTCTTGGGTAGGAAGAAACAACATAGTGAAAAAGGCCATACTTCCAAAACTGTTATACAGATTTAATGCAATTCTGATAAAAATTCCAACAGCATATCTCACAGAATTAGAGAAAACAATCCTAAAATTTGTTTGGAGCCAGAAGAGACCTAGAATAGCAAAGGCAATTTTGGGCAACAAAGGCAAGGCGGGGCATCACAATCCCTGACTTGAAATTATATGACAAAGCTACTGTGATAAAAACAGACCTGAGGATCAAAGGAACAGATTAGAAGATGCAGAAACAACTCCAGACATACTAAGCCATCTTATCTTTGACAAAGGTGCCAAACACATTACTGGAAGAAAGATAGCCTCTTTAATATACAGTGCTGGAAAAACTGGCTTTGCACATGTGGAAGATTAAAATTGGACTCATATCTTTCACTATGCACTAAACTAAAGTCAAAATGGATCAAAGATCTAAATATTAAAACAGAAACATTAAATCTTCTTGAAGATAGAATACGTAAAACCCTTGAAGACATTGCTGTGGGCAGACTTTATGAATAAAACCCTGATTGCACAGGAAGTATCATGAAGAATCAACAACTGGGATCTCATCTTATTAAAAAGTTTTTGCACAGCAAGAGAAACCACCAACAGAGTGAAGAGACAACCCACAATGTGGGAAAAAATGTTTGTTCCTCAAAGGATTACTATCGAGAACATATAAAGAATTCAAAAAAATCAGACCTCCCGAACTTAAAGGCCCAATCCAAATATGGGCATCTGAGATGAATACACACTTCTCAGATGAAGAAATATAAACAGCAAATACATATATGAAAAAATGTTCAACATCGCTGGTCATTTCAGAGATGCAAATTGAAACAAAACTGAGATTCCATCTCACTCCAGAAAGAATGGCTATCATCAAGAAATCAACCAATAAAAAATGCTGGAGGGGCTGTGGGAACACAGGAACCCTTCTCAGCTGTTGATGGGAGTGTAGACTGATGCAAACACTGTGGAAATCAGTGTGGAGACCCCTTAAAAAACTAGGATTAGAGGGCCGGTGAGATGGCTCAGCGGCTTAAGCGCCTGCCCGGCAAGCGTGAGGGCCCGAGTTCGACTCCCGGAACCCACATATGAAAAAGGGGCCGGTGATATTGCTCAGCGGCACGGGCACCTGCTGGGGCGTGAGGTCCTGAGGTCGACCCCCCGGTACCCAGAAAAAAAAAAAAAAAACTAGGATTAGAGGTTCCATTCTATCCAGCTATTCCTTTTCTGGGTATCTTCCCAGAAGATTTAAGAACATCATACCACAGCGATATATGTGCATCCATGTTTATAGCAGCACAATTTGTAATAGCTAAAACTTGGAAATAACCCAAATGCCCATCAACCGAGAAATGGATAAAAAAGATGTGGTATTTTTATACAATGGAGTACAACTCAGCCATAAAGAAGGATAAACTTGAGACTTTTATAGGTAAATAGATGCAACTTGAGACAATACTCATAAGGGAAATAAATCAGTCTTGCATGTGTAAACATCATATTGTCTCCCTCATGTAAGAAGCTGAAAGAGTAAGAAAGATCCAAAATGTACAATAGATATTGCGAAATGGGAAGAAACTTTTCAAAAGGAAAGAGAAACTGGGATGGGGGAAAGGAAAAAAGAAGAAAGAGAAAAGGAAAAAATATATATATAATAAGATAGTTAAAATAGCTATACTACTAATTTCTATTAGTTCATTGAAAAGAAAGGTCTGTGCTTATATCATTTGATCAATTTTTCATGCCTATATCTTGTAATCTGAGAAACTACTTTGAAGATAACAATAAGCAATGCACTAACCATTGTTACTCTCCTACTATTTTATTTTGAAGCTTTGTATCATTGTTTTTATTGCTTTTTCTATTTAAAATAAAAAAAGAAGGATAAACTTGAGACTTTTATAGGTAAATGGATGCAACTTGAGACCATACTCATAAGTGAAATAAATCAGACTCTCATGTGTAAACATCGTATTGTCTCCCTGGTGTGAAAAACTGAAAGAGTAAATAAGGTCTAGAATGTACAATAGATATTGTGAGATGGGAAATAACTGTTAAAAAGGAAAAAGGAGCTAGGAAGGGGGAAAGGGGTAAGGAAGGAAAGGAAAAGGGAGAAAATGCAAGGTAGCTATACTCAGTGTCACTTAGTTCATTAAGAAGGAAAGTTCATGCTAATATCAATTGGAGAAATTTTTATGCTCATATCTTGTACTCTGTGTAATTACTCTCAAGATGACAATATTCAATGTATTAACTATTTTTATTCTATTATTTTGTTATGAAATTCTGTTTTACCCTTTTTCAATAAAATAAAAAAGAAGAAAATGTTAGTACTGACTACTTTGAAGATAATACACAGTGTGTAAATGCAATTTTAAATCTTGTTGATGCATTGAACCTGTTATTATTACATATTAATGCTCTTCTTTGTCTTCTACAATTACTTTTCATTTAAACTCTACTTTTTCCTTATATGGCAATATTAATCCATTGCATTAATTTTTACATTAAGGTGAGAGTTCTTTTGTATCCTAGAAAAGACCGTATAAAATTGATGTACTTACTCATAAACTTCAAAGAACCATCAGTGAAACCATCCAAGCCAAGAGATTTGTTTTTCAGAATGTTTTAAATTATGAATTCAATTTCTTTAATACTTACAGAATCGTTCAACTGACATCAACTGGATTGAGTTTTGCAAGTAATCAAGGAACTAGTTCCCTTCTAAACTGGTGAACTTATGTTTTAGGGTCATTTTTAGTACTCCCTTGTAATTCTTTTATCTGAAATGTCTGAAGGTCTCTTTTCTTTTTGTTGTTGGTTTTGGTCTAGCAACAGGTTTGTCAATTTTGTTGATCTTTGAAAGGAACTATTTTTGGTTTCATTGATTTTCTTTACATTTTTACTGTTATCTATATTGATTCCTGCCACTTATATTATTATATTTTATGTGATTGTGTTCATATTTTGTTTGTATTATTACATTTTCTCCTGCACAACTTGAGTTTATTTTATTCTTTCTTTTTCAGTTTCTTAAAGTAGAAGCTTTGGTTTTTGACTTAATACTCTCTTCCTTTTTAATCTAGATACTTAATACTATAAATTTTCCTCAACCATATCTTTGGCTGCATTTAATATATTTTCATGTGTTGCATTTTTAACTTTGTTTTTTTCAAAATAGTTTCTCCTTTCTCTTGAGATTTCCTCATTGACTCCTGTCTTACTTAAAAGTATGTTGTTTATCTTTCAAGTATTTAGAAGGTTTTTTTTTTGTTTTGTTACTTTTCTTTTGGCTTCAAGTTTAACACTATTATGGTCTAACGACATACATTGTATAAATTCAATTCTTTTAAATATATTTAAGTTTGTTTTCTGATACAAGACATGGTTTATCTTGTTGATCATTTCATATATACTTGAAAAAAATGAGAATTCTTCTATGTTGTTTGAAATATTTTTAAAAATATCAATTAGATGCAGTTGACATTATTCAGTTTTTTTATATCCTTTTTTTCTGACTACTTGCTCTTATTCTTGAGAAAGAATGAAAACTTTCAACTATAATTACACATTTCTTTATTTTTCTTTTTATTCCTGTAAGGATTTATCCTATGCATTTTGAAGTTCTGTTGTTAGGCATTATTAGGTAACATTTAACACCATTATGTCTTCTTGATAAATTGACCCTTTTATCGTATGTCCCTCTTTATTCCTGTTAATTCCCTATAGGAATCCATTTGCATGATATTATTCATAGCCATTTTGGCTCTTTTTTGATTAGTGTTTGCATGCCCTATCTTTTTCCATCCTTCTCTCTTAACCTACCTATATCTTTATATTTGAAGTGAGTTTCTGATAGACAGCAGAGGCAAAAACATATCCATTTATATTTATTGCAGTATTGGTATATTTGTACTTCTCCTAGAATGATTAAAGTGAGAAATATGAACATTACAAATCTTTAGTGAGCTAATTTTGTAGACAAGTGGGAAAAGCATGACTATTCAAGAAATGGTACTGATATAATTGTCACAGAAGAAAAAAATTAAAATTGCCCCCAACAAATATATTCACGAACATCCAAAATTCTAAGTGCTTTATAGATCTAATATAAAAATTTAGTAAATGAAATTTAAAGAAAATGCATGAGATACATGAAACTGTCTTTAGATATAAATGGGTTTTTAAACAAAATAGACAAAACCCAAATTATAAAACAAACGTAAAACTTATTAAAATTTAAAATTTATATGTGACTATATAAGTAAATAAAAATACAAACAATAGAAGGAAAATATTCTTTAAGTGTATATATGCAATAAAATATTCCTATGCCAAACCATAAAAATATTAAAAATCAACCAATAAAGGACAAAAAATCTGATAGACAAGTGAACATAAACATGAATAGATAAATTGAAAGAAGTGGGCAGAAAATTGCTAATTAAACAAATAAGAAGATGCTTGTTAGAAAAGTGAGATATGAAATGGAAAATAATGCAATTACATATTCATCAATTTGGGGAAATTTTTGATACCTTTTATTCATGAAATATATACAATGTTAAAACCATACACTTTTGGTTGAAGTGTGACTTGTTAAAAACCATCTGCAGATATATTTAGAAAAATCTAGTTGAGTAAAATAAGTATACTTTAGGACTCAGAAATTGTATGCATACTTACGTCCTCAGAGAAATAATGACCCCAAATGTAGAACCATATGCAAAATTGTTCACAATACCAATGTTTATATTAAAAGAAAATGGAAAATACTTTGTTGAACAACATGAAAATGAAAATAAATAGTATTGCTACATTTAATAGCTTTCTATTTACAATAATGAATGATAGAATAAGGGAATAAACTTCACATATATAATGTTCAGTGAAAAAAGCAAGAATATTATGCCACTTCAATAACAAATGACACACTCAAAACAATACTGTGGGTTGTTTAGGGGGTTGTATGCATATGTATATGTATCCCATAGGTGTATATTCTAATCAGTAAAAGTATAACACAATAGTTGGTAATAATAAATCTGAAAATGTGAGAGAAATTATGCTTGAGAAAGAGGAAGATTTGATCAACTAGAGGTATATAGGAGGCTTCACTTCTGCATTAGTTAGTTGCCCATCACTGGTACAAAAATTCCTAAAAACCGCAACTTTGGTTCACAGTTTTTGTGGGTTCAGTCCATGGTCAGCAGGCTCCAAGGCAGAAACCACATGGCAGAATGCCAGGGCAGAGGGAAATTGTCCCCCATCTCTCAGATGCAGGAAATATTCTCGATATAACACAACTTTCATTCACTGTTAAAACTCTTAGCAAAAAAAAAAAAAAAAAAAAAAAAAAAAAAAAACAGTGGAAGGCAAAATAACATAACATAACATGATAAAGAAATATTAAAAAATTAGTGAACATCACATCTTCTGGCAAAACATTTAAATTAAATCAACCTAAAGTTGCCTGTTCTCATTGAATATTAATTGGTGAAGTCAGCTGAACAAATCAGACAAGGACAAGGCAGACACACTGTGAATGGAAGGGGCCTCAACTTGCCCCCTGCTGTTCGTGTTCATGCTGCAGGTTGGAGTCTCAGCCTGCTCCTGTCTCCTGCTCAGCCTGACCGGAGGTTCTAGCTGCTGAGTGAGACAGAGCACTACAACTCCCCATTTCCTGATAATCTGGCCCAAGTTTTATTGCTATGTTTTTATTAAACTAAACTTCTTACTGCTATTCTGGTATGGAAAAAAAGAAGTAGTAAAACCAACACACATACCATAAAAAAGACAGAAAACAAAATTTATCATCTGTTGGGCTAAAATTCTCTTCTCCCTTTCTCAGATGCTGAGGACAGGGGCTGGACACCTCACTGTGGCCTCTACTTTGCTGGCATCTTCTAATTTCAGATGTCCTGTGATTGCCGGATAATTATAGGAAAATAGCTTTTCCTGTGTGTCTTGGTTCAGGTCACGTTGCACTGTGCAGTGTGAGTGCGTGATCGTGGGCCTGATTTCCTGCGGCTCTTAGTTCTCATGCTATAAGATTTTTTTTTTTTAATCAGTTCTTCCTCTAAGTCTGTTTTAAACACAATAAACCAACTGGGTCTTCACATTCCTTTGGGGAAGTCAATCTTTCTTACACATAGAAGGAGCAGAAGAAAGATTTTGTCCAAGTTAAAAATCTTACTAAAACAATCTTCTTCGTATAAACAAAGAAAAACAAGATGATTCAAGAAACCATTCACTGCAGTAATAAAGTCTTTTATTTACAATGCATTTTACAGGTTTCAACGTACTTTTACATCTATTAGCTTGGCATTTCCAAACTCATTTGCCCCTAGGATAATAATAATATTAAGTAAGGGCATAATATAAATATGACATATAGAGTGCCTAAATTAACATAAGTAGCAAAAAATCCTCATAAATTAAGTAAGTTCCAAAAATAATTAAAGTTTAATTTAAAAAACCCTGGAAAGAATGCTCATGAAATATAGTTTGGGAAAATTATTTTACAATGTTTTAAAATTGCTTAAAATGTTTTGAGACTTGAGAAGGCTTTACTTACTAGTTAGAATCCTTCCAACTACTTGTATATGTGGAGTCAATTACGAGATTTATAGAATTGTATGACATAAGCACAACAGATTTTATGATGTACATTGTGAAAAGATGGTATTTTCTCATTTTGTTAATGCTTTCAAATTATTGAATAAAATAATGTGACAAAAATAATGGAGAACACAATATAAAATACTGAATTTACCTAATTCATTCTGATGTTCTTTCTAGACTTTCTCCATGCATATCTTTTTTCATATACATGACACACTATCAAATCCTATTTTTTTATTTAGCAAATGTATCAGAAACACTTTTTCTAATTACTTTATTCATAATTCTCATTTTAATGGTTATATCCTTTTATAGGATATTGGCAAGCTAAATTTAATTTTTGCCTTGTCAATTGCTGGGCATTGAGACTATGTTCAGTAAGTATCAGAGAATACCCATGTGATACAGCTGTTTCTTTTGAATTTAAAATAATACTAGATAGTAAGCAATATGAAGACAGGGTGGTCCATCATTTCAGAGTAGGCTTTGTATTCCTAGCCCCTAAATCAACGCACTGAAGGTACTCTGTAATTTTCTGATACTCTAAGTGAATGGAATCTTGTCTTTTGAACTGCCTTGAAAAAATAGCTTTTCAAAATGACTTTTTTAATATTTACTAAAGCTAGTTTTATCATATTCTCATTAAAACTGGATTTTATGGAATTTAAAATATTTTCTTATTTTTATATTTACTATATGTTATAATGTGCATTTCTTTGGTAATGAAGTTTGTATATATTTTTATATTTGTTATCTAATAATATTTATTCTTTTCTAATTGTTCTGATGAAGAAAGTGAGTTTCAGGGAGTTTGAATGATAATTTAAAAATATGCACTTGAATAGAAATTAAGCAATTATCAAATCTCTAACCTTCTGATAAATTAAAATACGGTCTCTGCCATGACACTCCAAATGTTGTTAATTTTTGAAGCACTAGATTTGATTAATTTAGCTTATTGGTGTTATGTGTTAATAGGAAGCTCTCTGATATATTTGTACCCCCTCATCTATAAAAATATGAATGTACTATTCCCAAATCCAAAGTATTTTATATTTAATTTAGTTGAAATAATTAGTAATCACTGACTATTTGAATTCAATAAGTTGTTTTCTAAAATTTTTAAATGGTTTAAAATTACTTGAAATGTGTTGGGACTTGAGAGGTCTTTATTTACAGGTTACAGTCCCTTCAATGACTTGTATAATTTAAATCAGTTGTTCTTTGCGAGTCACAAAATAATTTCTGAATATTAGATATAGTTTCACAGAAAAAAAGAAAATAATGATCTTAGCTTATTTTTCAGAGAGGGTTTAAGGACCTCAGGGCCCATATTGATCTGGACATATCTTCCTAGTCTCTAGTCAAGAGGATTAGAATTGAAAAAAAAGTAAATAATATTTTAACATTTACGCCAAATTTCATTTTATCATGGTTGATGTATCAGAAAAATTTATACTTTGATTAATAAATATGTGTTTGATTTCTGTTATTTTTTGACTGCCTCACTTATGTGAAACCTATTTAAATTCCACGTGCCAAAGTGTGAATGTTATGGCCAGGTTCAGCTGGGGGAAGAATTGAAATTGCCACAGCAAGAGGAGCTGGCTTAAAAACACCTTCCACAATCAACTAATAACAAATGCTGGAGGGGCTGTGGGGAAAAAGGAACCCTTCTTCACTGTTGGTGGGAGTGTCGACTGGTACAGCCACTGTGGAAGTCAGTGTGGAGATTCCTCAGAAAACTAGGGTTGGAGGTCCCATTTGACCCAGCTATTCCCCTTCTGGGCATCTTCCCAGAAGAATTAAAAACATCGTACCACAGCGATATATGTGCACCCATGTTTATAGCAGCACAATTTGTAATAGCCAGATCTTGGAAACAACCCAAATGCCCATCAACTGAGGAATGGATAAGAAAGATGTGGTATTTTTATACAATGGAGTACTATTCAGCCATAAAGAAGGATAAACTGGAGACTTTTATAGGTAAATGGATGCAACTCGAGAAAATACTCATAAGTGAAATAAACCAGAAGCACATGTGTAAGCATCGTATTATCTCTCTAGTATGAGAAACTGAAAGAGTAAATAAGATCCAAAATGTACAATAGATATGGTGAATCAAAAAGAAACTGGTCAAAAGGAAAGAGAGACTGGAATAGGGAAAAGAAAGAAGGGAAAGGGAAAAAAATTGTGTATATATATATATATAAGATGGTTAAGATAGATACACTACCATTTTTACTTAGTTCATTGAAGAGTAAGGTTTGTGCCAATAATGTTTGGACAATTGAATGCTAATGTCTGGTGTCCTGAATATCTAACTTAAAGATAGTAATACGTAATGTATTAACCATTGTTACCCTCCTATTATGTTGTTTTGAAAATTTGTTCTTCTTTTGATTTGTTTTGTTTTTTTTCTTCTCTTTAAAAAATAAAAAAAAATAAAAATAAAATAAAAAAAACACCTTCCACAAGGTGACATATGACCCAGACCCCAAGTATGACACCAAAGCTCACCAAAGCTGTCATCTCCACTTCTCAGTGAGCAGCTGTAATCAGTAGTCAAATAAATAAAATATAATATCTGTAATCTTAAAATTTGAGAGAATGATCATAGGTTTTGAAGGCATCGTAATATGTATAAATACACACATTCATACATAATTGCACATATTAGACATTTTTTTTAATATGGCAACCTATGCATTTCCCATAACCCTTTTGTTGAGAACTATTATTTTTCCTAGATCTTTGAAACCAAATCACGCCTATCAAGTTGTTAGTTGCAGAAAAGAAGCCTGTTTCCATCAGGGAAGCGGCTGCAATGCAAACCAAACTGCAGTTTACTAAGGCTTTAAAAGCTCTTCAGGACCTTGTGATTCGTATTTGCCCCCTTGTTTAGACGTGGAATAATTCTCAGTATTTATGAAGTTTACATAAGCTGTGTGTAAATAAAATATTCATATTGAAGTCAGATAAATCACACCACAGATTCTCCACAAGGTTTGCTGTTTCTAAGATTATTTTGTGAAGTTGTTCTTGGTCAATTGATTTTAAGAGGAGTTCGGAACAGTTAAGATGGAACGCCCTCTGGTGTTCTTCTGAAGTATTGCTAAAAACCTATGCATACCCGAGGGAAAGGAAGAGTCAAAGGTTGGTGGAGTTTCCTCCTTCAACTGAATAAATTTTGACAGTAATTAGGTTATTTCTATGGAGAAGTGAGATATTCTTGTAAACCCATTTAAGGAACTTCTTTTGTCTTCTCTCTAGGTTTTCTTGATGATACTCTTTGTATCACTGATGTTTTTTGTATCTTTGAACCAGTTTTTGCTCCACTTCAAGATTTTGACCCTTTATATTTTGGCCTCAGAGAGTAGTAACTCTTATCAGTTAGTCAGTGAACAAATATTTTTTGAGCTTATATTATGTGCCGGGTACTATATTATGTGCTAAAAGAAAGAAAAGGAGGGTACTTAAATTTTTCTCACTTGCTCTCAAATCTTCTCTGACAATCTGAATTTTAATGAATATTTACTGAATTCTGTTTTCATAGATAGCAACCTGCAGTTAAACAGAATCAACTTCCTTCTGTTCTTGGGGAATTCCAGACACACTCAAATTGTTCCTCCAAATTTTTAAACATTCTCGAGGGCCTAAAATGAGCCTGAGAATTATTCTTTATGCTGTGTATATTCACTGAATGTCACTTCAGGTTGGAAAAGTGCCTTTTGCTTCCATGTGGGTTGCCTACCGGTACCTACAGGGGCAGTTTTCAGTTCTTCATGGTGGAGATTTCAATATTTTGATTTAATCTTTCATTTTTTATTTATTCAGGTGGAGACTTACAAATTGGCTAACATTTCTCAGCAAAAATTAAATCCTTAAGGGAGTGAAGCATACGTTGACATGGGGATCGGAAACTGGAAAAGGAGGCTGGAAAAGTTTAGAACGTTGGGTACCGCGCAGAAACTCTTGACTGGGGAGAACGATTAAGAGCATAGAGGCGGGAGACAAAGCATCCTGAGGACACTGGGTACTTGCGATAGGAATGAGAAGATCGAAAATGTAGGGAGAGGTACTGGAAAGTGCCTTATAGTGCCAAAGGTGATCTCCGTGTGCATTGTGGATCGGCCTGGGGGCTGCCCGGAGAGGGACGGCGGTGACAGCGGCACGAGGTGTATTCCCACAGCCATCGCCGGGGGATGAGGGGCCCGCAGCACCCGCTAGTCTGGGTTTGGCCCTGAGCATAGCCGGAGTGTGTGCCCCTAAGGGTAATTACCAGAGTCAGTGTCCTAAGGAGTTTCTAGCCACCATTAAAAGGAGTTCAGGACTCCACTACAAAATCAAGATAGAGAAAAACGAAAGAGGTGTGGGATCCAAAACAAAGTGGGTCATAGGCTGAAAGAGGAGCTGCCTTAATATATACACACCAGAAAGAATTTGAAGAGCCAGGGCTCCCCATGCCCCGTGATTTGTGTCTGTTAGTTGTTTTGCCCAATTCAGAATGTTCATGGCCATTGCCACAGCTGACAAATCGTGTCCCCAAGGCAAATTGGCTCAAAGTCCAAAGATCCCCAGGGATCTAGGTTGAATGATGCAGTTGTCTTAGGAAAATTAGTTTGCTTTATTCTACTTTCATATCATTTCCTTCTTCGTATCATATGTTTTTTTTTTTTTTTTTGGTGGGTACCGGGGGTTGACCTCAGGACCTCGCGCGCCAGCAGGCGCCCGTGCCGCTGAGCGATATCACCAGCCCCTTTTTCGTATGTGGGATCCGGGAGTCGAACTCGGGCCCTCGTGCTTGCCGGGCAGGCGCTTACGCGGCTGAGCCATCTCGCCGGCCCCCCTCTTTGTATCTTAGAGGTCAGTGAGCAGTAACCTTCTAATTGCAAAACCCAGAAATTATTACTTTAATGAATTTTGAGATGAAGTAGGGTCACAATGCGTTCCCACCATGTTCTGTGAATCCGCTTCCGTTCCTGTCTCTCTCGCACTTTACTTGTGGGCGTTTTGTTGGCTGTTTTCACTTCTGCGCTGCCACTGTAGCAGACCCCTCAAAAGCAGGGACCATGTCATTCATTTCTGTATGCTTAGCACTTAGTGCCAGATGTATTTATTTTTTTATAAAGGCGATTTATAACAATATTGCTGAGGAAATTATGAATGAAAGAATGAGAGAAAAACATTCTAAAAAATGAATTGTGAAGAAACTGAGACCATATCCTCCCATCTGTATTTAACTAACCATGTATCGGGGTTTTAAATTTGTTTGATATGGAGTAGCAGGAGCTTCACCACATGAAAAAGGAGTCATAGAAACCAATAATAATGAGTAATAATAATAATAAATTGATCTGTATTGCTTAGCTTGATGTACAAAATAGAATTCAAAAGAGGATCCTTGGGATCTTATAAAATTTATATCACACTTCTGAACTTCATTTTGTCCTTAAATCTCAAATGCGATACATTCTGGGAGGAAATCTAGGTTCTGCACTGAGAATGGTGGTTGCTTATGTAGGTAAGTAAAGTATAAAATAATAGATCCCACTTCATATGTTTTGAGGACATCCTTTTTTTTTCTCATTATTACTTAAAAAATAATCATAAGTGCCCTGAAATTTGTAATTCTCAGAACACCTTCCTGATTGTGCACACATAATAATGTAATCTAACAAAATTCAAATTAAGTAAATTATCTGTTGTTTTCTTTTTCTTTCTTTAGTTTTCCCCCACAGTAGTATATTTTTACTTGCTTGTCTGAGTGGTGGTCTTTGATCTTGTAAACTGGTTGACCCTGCTAATTTATCAGGATGATTATTTGGAAAGAATTAATTGCATTTTTCTTCTGATACTAGGGATTGAACCCAGGGCCTTTGCACTAAGCTATATCCCCAGCACTTTATTTGTTTGTTTATTATTTATTTCTATTTTAAGATAGGATTTCCCTAAGCTGTTAGGTTGCCAGCTAGATATACCTTGCAATCCTCCTGCCGTGGCCATCCAGAGTGCTGGGATTACCAGCCACCATGCCCAACTCATTCCATTTTTAAAATGGGCAGTGTTTACTTCCCAGAAAGAAAAATTTGATCCTGGATTTCTGAGAACAATATTTTACTTGAGGAATCAAGTAGATTTCCATTCAGTTCTTCCACAGTGATAAGTTTTATTGTCCTCAATCTTTGGGGAGTGTGGTACAAACCACCAGGATGGCTTTTTATGTTCCTATTTTGCAGTGTTTGTTCTGTGCCTGGAAATTGACTCTAAAAGATAAAGAAGTGCTACACATGTGTGTTCTCTGTTCTTATCTCCTTGCTCATGAGCCCTGCACCTTCGTAATACTAAGGGAGTCAACAAAAGGTGAAAAAGGCATCCTAGGACTTGAGATAATCTTTTGAGGAATAAAATAATTTATGTATTATATTATTCAAAATACTATATTATATAAAATAAAATATTAATATATATTTCTGCACATTCTTTTTCTTTGAAATGATTTATTTTGTTATCTAACTCAATAATTAACCAAGATTTGAATATAACATGCCACTTAAGTTTTTAATGTCAATGAACAGTTACATTTGCAAAAGTAGAGTGAATATTAAAATGTAATCTTCCCAAAGAGCTAAAGACATCACACTACGGTGATACAAGTACACCAGAATTTATAGCAGAACAATTCATAATAGCTAAATCCTGGAAGCAGCCTGCATATCCATCAAAAGACAATTGGATAAAGAAAATGTATATCCATACATAATGGAATACTACCCAGCTATAAAGAAAGTCAAACTTGAGACATTTGTGGGAAAGAGGATGCACCTGGGAAATATAATGTTGGGTAAAATAAATCAAATGCACAATCTTAAATACCATGCAGTGTCTCCCATTTGAGTAAGGCAAAGTACAAAGAGCACAATAAAGGATGGATAAGAGATGGGATAAATCCCTTGCAAATGGGGAGGGGTCCAAGAAAACATGGGTGAGAGGAGAAAGGAAGGAGAATGGGAAATAAATAGAAAAAAGATATGCTATGTACAGGAACTTTATCACCTTAATGAATGTAAACATCATATGTCATAAACATAAGATAAAATTAATACTATCTACAAGAATGAAAATAGGGAATGGGGATTTGGAGGAGGGAGGGAGGTGGAAAGAAGGGGGAAAGGATTTAAAAAAAGAATCAAGCTCTATTATGTACATGAACCCACTCCTCAAGATAACTGTAAACTGCATGTACTGCAAACATGTACTAATAAAAAAAATCTGGAAATTATTATTAGTTTGCTACCTTTGCTTGCTTATTACTTTTTCTTTCCTGATTTCTTTGCTTAAATATTAGAAAGCAAATTGTATATCATGTTATTTCATCTCCACATATGTGTATATCTAGGAAAACAACACATAACTTTTTTTTAACATAAGCACAAAGCCATTGTCACACCTAACAAAATTAAACATTTTTCTTGGTCTCGTATGATACTCAATTAATAATCAGTTTTCTAGATAGTATTGAAATGTATTTTTACTCTTTACTCAGAATGCACATATTCAGTATCTAAAATGTAATTGAATTCCCAGGTGATACTTACTGATTAGGAACAGTAATAAATCACCTATTTGAGCTTGGTAACACTTTTAAGTGCATTTGTATTTTACAATTCTCCATATCATCTACATAGATTTAGAAAATAACAGTGCATAAGCATGAGATATTTTTCAGGGTGCACACAGTGCCTGGTGACCACATGTCTTTGTAGCATTCCTAGTAGTTTTATAAACCCTCTTCAGAATTTGTTTCTTAGAGAAAATTCTAATTTAGGCCTAGATTTTTATTTTATGAGTATTTTTTATGTTTTTATTGTATCTTAGTTTTGGTTTTATTATCAAAGAATTATAAATTCTCCATGGAATTTTAGTTGGGACTCCTAAATTTTAGTTAGGAATTTTAGTTAGTGACTTTCTAAAATTTTACACCATAGAGTACTTAATAAGTGAGGTAATTTAAGATCCTTGTGGTATGCTAAAATATGTTTTGGGGTTTTGTTTTTGTTTTTTGTTTTGTGATACTGGGAATGGAACCCAGGCACTCCCTACCACTGAGCTATTCTGCTCTACCCATTTGTATAATATTTATTAATTATTTAATGTATTTTGAAAATAATAACATTGCATCCAAATGTTAATTTTAAATTAAAACAATACTTCATTAATTAAATTCTAAAAATTTCAATCTTAAGGAAATTAAATGTATACTTTGCAGAAAATTTAGAAACTATAGAGAAATGAATTCTAGAAAATAACCTCTTATAATCTTGTGACCTCAGGAGAACATGTCAATATTTTGCTAATCATCCAAGAAATTACAAATTCTTTTCATTCACTTAAGGTGCCACAAAAACATTTCTAAATCTTACCATCTAACTGACATGCAGTTTCATCATTGCATATCCCAAGCACAACAGAACACCCAGCAGAACAAAATGGGCTTTTAATAAAGAACCTTTCCACAAAAGGCAGTTAGTTACAGTTGGGGAGGAAGTTTTCTTCCACTAGACATTGAATAATTTTCCTTCCACCTTTTATGGGATTAGCTGTGGAGTTGCTGGGGGATAAAGTAATAAAGACCTGTCAGTGTTTAATAAAAATTAACTGATGACAACAAAGACAATGATGATGATGACGATGATGATAATGGATACATCTCCATAAATGTATTGGATTTGGACTGAACCTTGAGGACTTGGTATTTTTGTAGATAAATGGTACCTAGTTAGTGATATATAAATCAGCCCACTGATTGATTTGGCATAGTTCTGGCTAGGATTAAGGGTGTGAGTGCTACACACATCCTATGATGGGTAGCCTGCATACAATATAAGGGACAGAAAGAGTCTTGCTGTTTTTGCTGTCCATCTTGTTGCTTTTGCTGTCTTCCACTGCTGTGAACAGTTGCCCCTCTGCCATATGACACCCTGCCTTGGAGCCAGCTGATCATGGACTGAAACCTCTACAAACTGTGAGCTAAAAAAACCTTTCCTCCTTTAACTTTGGGTGTTGAGTATTTAGTCTCAGCAATGAGAAAAGTAATTAAGATGGGTTATCAAGTAGAAAACTTGAAAAAAATAGGAACCGGATGATTAAAATTTTTAAATGGAGGAAATAAACAATGAAACAGGAAAAAAAAAAGTCTTAGAAAGACAAAAGAGAAGCATGACAAAGTAAATCAAATCTTTCTCAGAATGATACTTGGCCAGCTTAGGAAGCTGTTAATGGCTTTGACATAAAGCATGTCATGGGCTTTACTAAAACGTGGCCTTGTAGCTTTATCTTACATCACATACAAATATTAATGCAAAATTAAGTGGAGTAAAGGGCTAAATGTAAGATCTAAAACTATAAAGCTTCTTGAAGAAAAGAGGTGAAAAGCTTCAGGACATTGGATTTGGCATTGATTTAAGGGCATAGATGACACCAACAGGATATACAACAAAAATCAAAAATAGACAAATGGGATTACATCAAATTTAAAACTTCTGCATATCAAAGGAAACAATCATCAGTATGAAAGGCAACATTCACTCTTGGAATACAAGGCATTTGCAAGTCAGAACTCTAGTAAGAGATTATTATCCAGAATTTATGAAGGAACTCTGCAATTTAACAACAATAAAGATAACCCAATACAAACTGGACAAAGGTCTTGAAAAAACAAGAAGACATACAAATGGCCATAAGGCATCTGTGAAAAATGCCCAACATCATTAATTATCAGAGAAATGCAAATCAAAACCACAATGGAATATCACTTCACACTCATTAGAATCACCACCATCAAAGTAACAGAAAGTACCAAGTGTTGGCAAGGATATGGAGAAACTAGAATACTGTGCTGCATCATCATGGAAGGTACAATGGGGATTTCCTATGGAAAACAGTGGGTGTTCCTCACAAAATTTAAAATAGAATTACCATATGACTCAGTAATTGCACTTCTTTATCCTTAGAGCCCTTAACGAACACATAAGTATGTAATTTATTATTAAAAATAGCCCTGACAGCCAGGCATGGTGGTGCATGCCTATAATCCCACTTAGGAAGCTAAGGCAGGAGGATTGCTGTGAGTTTGAGGCCAGCCTGGGCTACATACTGAGTTCAAGGACAGCCTGAACTACATAGTGAGACCCTGTCTCAAAAAACCAAACCAAAACAAAGAAACAAACAAACAAAACCCTGAGTTGGAAGCAACTCACATGTCCATCAACAGATCAGTATATAAAGAAATGGTGGCATATACCCATACTATGGAATACTATGCAGCCTTATAAAAGCAATCATGTCACATGCTACATGAATGAACCTCAAGGACATTGTACTGAGATAAGCCACTCACATAAGTGTATACTATGGGATTCTACTCATATGAAGTAGCTAATGTACTAAAATTCATAGAAACAAAAAGTAGCAAGGTGGTTACCAAAGAAGTAGCAAGGGATGGATGAAGGAAAATTAGTGTTCAATATGTGCAGAATTTCAATTTTTCAAGATAAAAATGTTCTATAAATCTGTTGGACAATAATATGAATATACTTAACAATATTCAAGTATGTATTTGAAATTAATGTTGTAAATTTAACGTATCATGACTTTTACAACGTTAAAACATAGTTGAAGCATATCCTTTCTTTTCTTCTCAGTTCCCAAAGTTCAAAAGCATAGCTTTTCTTCTGCGACTTATTTGATCAATGATGATTCTAGTTTTACTGAAAACATTGGTCATAATGAAAATGATAGAATTTAATGCCACCAGAATCTCACACTTCCAGCCATCTGCTTTTCAGAGGAAATGATTCTTGAAGACAAATTTAACATGTGGCATATGAAAAGAAGGCAGGAAAGTTGGGACTCTGCCCAGATCTTCAAAGACTAGCACCATCCATTCAGCTGGAAAGTAGTTCCTTTACAAATGGGCAGGTCCTTCACATTCCAGGCCAAGCCATTTCTTTCTATAAACAATTTTCTGTAGTCCAATTCATCCCATGATTCTCTGTTATAATCATTCAACCTCAAGCACAGCCACCCACATGCTTACTTGATTGCATCTTTAGTCAGTTCCTTTTGTATTTGGCTTTCACAGGCAACTTGTTCTTCCTATGTGAGGTAGGTGATAGGTTAGCGTAAGCGTCAAAATGTCAGTCATTTTAGAGCCATACAAGTTGAGTCATCTTATCAGGAACTCTTTACACAAACAAGGTCATCCTTGGCATTTCTAAATAAATCAGTGGCTGGATGAGCAATAGCAGCATCCTCTGACAACTTGGTAGAAATGTGAATTCTGGAGCTGCACCCCAGACCTGCTGCATCAGACACCACGCAGGAGAGGGCCAGCAATATGCTCAGATGCTGGCTGAAATTTGAGGTGCACTGCTTATCATCTACCCTA
The DNA here is from genome assembly GCA_028451465.1 of Erethizon dorsatum. Lineage (NCBI taxonomy): Eukaryota > Metazoa > Chordata > Mammalia > Rodentia > Erethizontidae > Erethizon > Erethizon dorsatum. Next base: position 139,425,893 of record CM051823.1, on the reverse strand, counting down.
TGTGACAGAGGCTGAACAACCTTTCTAAGAGCAGATGTAGAAGAGTGACGCCAGGTGGCAGTGTCTGACTATTTCTGCCTTTATTACTTGAATTTACCCACCATAGAACAAATCAAATTTATCACTGGAATTGTGTCATAGTTACTGGTTACTAAATGAGAAATAAATTTCGTGGCTACTTTTCTTTCCAAAACAGAAGAAAACATTTAGTTAGTTCAATGAAAATGCAGAATCAAAAACTAAAAATAAAAAACCGATATTGATTGTTTCATCTCTTGGGAAACTTAACATTGGGAGGTATTATTTTTTAATTGTATGACATTAAGATAATAAAATACCTGTGGAAGAATCTCCTTATTCACACAGAGGCAGCAGAATTTTCATTCCTCCTCTCCATTCCCTGCCACCCCAAATTATTTTGTTTTCTATTCTGTGCCACCATGACAATTATTTGTCTAGTGCCCTTGAGCTTAAGGATAGTTTATATTTTGAAAAATTGGGCTTTTGTTTTTGTTTGTGTGTGTGTGTGTACCGAGGGTCGACCTCAGGACCTTGCACACCAGCAGGCGCCCGTGCCGCTGAGCGATATCACCAGCCCTTTTTTCGTATGTGGGTTCTAGGAGTCGAACTCAGGACCTCGCGCTTGCCAGGCTGGTGCTTGTGCCGCTGAGCTATCTCACCAGCCCTTTGTTTTTGATTTTGAGACAGGGTCTTGCTATATAGTTCAGGCTGGCCTTGAACTCAATATAAGCCCAGGCTGGCCTAGAACTTGCTGCGATCCTCCTGCGCCAGCCTCCCGACTGCTGGCGTTACAGGCATGGGCCACCATGACCAGCTTTGAAAATGTTTTTTTTCCAATGCAAGCTGAGTTCTAATCATAGCCAAAGGGATGGACTTTAAAAAGAACTTTCTTTTTCCTAAGAGATTACATTGCATGCACATGACTTCATGACGGGAGAGTCAGGCTTTCCAAGGCACAGGTCTCCCCTTCCCTATAGGGAATCCAGCACCAGCCACTTTCTGATTGTCAGTGGCTAGAAGGATTCAGCCCTGATCTTCACGCAGCCTTCTCGGGGGCTGCCCTTCCTGGACCCCAGAGACTGTCCTGTGCACTGGGCTTGCTCACAGTGAAGCTACAGGACCATGGTGACCTCCAGCCAGTGCCTCTTCCTTCTCATCAGACGTTTTAGCACGAGGAGATTTTATTCAAATATCGTACCCTTAAGGGCTTTCCTTGATAAATGACTGTTTGAATGACATGCATAATAGCATCCATTGCCTTCCTAGAAACAATGCCTGCTGCCAGTGACAGCAATACAGTCAGAGCTATTGCTTCCTGTTACTGAAATTTTGGTTTCTTATGTTCTTTATCTGTAACACCAGTTTGTTCTTGTCAGCAATTATAAACCATCAAGATTGGATCCACCAATGGAAGGCAAAATTCAGTCTTCTTTACCAGCATGCTAAATATATTTTCCTGATGCCACTTTGCATTTAATATTGCACCCCCAAGGAAGACAAATTCATCAGAGCCTTTTCAGCTCATGATCCTATCTTGTCTTAAGGTCGCATTTCATTATTCTCCAAACCAAGAATACATGGGTTTTGATCCATAGCCATGTAGCGTTATTCGGAGACACAGATTGGGATTACTGAAGCTAAAGTGGCCTGGCTAATAGGCACACTGTAAGTACACGTGCGCTTATTAGTTTGTAACTGATGGCTGCGGCAGCCACCCTCCTGCCAAGACTGAATGCTTCTAAGCGTATACTTTCCCTCACCTCCCATGTGAATAATACATTTGCATTTACTCAAAAGCAAACCATAACAGTAAGAGAGCCCCAAGGTCGCTCCAGAGCCACAAGCTGTCAGGTCCTCAGGAATCAGAGGCTGCCTCCCAGTGATGCAACACCCAATAATGCCAAGTGGTACCTTCTGCCTTCTCACAGATGCAAGTCATTTTTCATGAATGAATCAATGATTCTCCTCTAAGCTGTTTTTCTAATTGTTGCTGCTTACCTAATAAACACACAGAGGCTGCAAAGCCCATACTTTGTTTCAAACATCTAAAAGGAGATTTTAGCTCTTGTCTCCCTCCTTACATAGTGATGACTGAGCTCTGAACTACAAAGACCAAGGTCATGTCACTGCAAAGACCACGGAAGTAAAAGGCAGTATCAGTAGTTGAATGCCTAGGGTAGCCTTTTAATGTATACAATACAAAAAGGCAGGAGCAATATATGCTCAACTCTTGTTCAGATGGAATTACATACAATTGACTCTCCTTATCTATAGATCCTGCCTCTGCAGATTTAACCAATTGTGATGGAAAATATTGAACCTAAAAAAATAGTTGTATCTACTGAACATAGTCATACTTTCTTCCTGTCAATATTCCCTAAATAATTCAGTATAACAACCACTGCCATAGCGTTTACACCACATTAGGTATTATAAGTAGTATATAGATGATTTATAGTATACATGAGGAGATGTACATGTTATGTGCAAATCCTACACCATTTTATGAAAGGGACTTGAGCATCCTGGGAGAAGGCATCCCAGAACCCATCCCCTGTGAGTTAGACAATTGTATATAGGACCATGAGGAGGAACTCATGAGCATTATAACAAAACATTTAAGCATACAAGAGTTAAGCCCACTTGGTCCTAACTGAATGACCAAGGAGTCAGAATGGTTTTACAATTTTGTTCTTTCATTTGCAGTCTTTCTTATGTAAAAGGAGGGTCTCATAGTTTCCTAATGTGTAGGCTACATGCCACCTACATCAAAATCATCTGGAGTACTTTTTTTTTTTTTTTGGTGGGTACCGGGGGTCGACTTCAGGACCTCACGTGCCAGCAGGCACCCGTGCTGCTGAGCGATATCACCGGCCCTTTTTTTGTGTGTGGGTTCCAGGAGTCGACCCCGGGCCCTCGCGCTTGCCAGGCAGGTGCTTATGCCACTGAGCCATCTCACCGGCCCTGGAGTACTTCTTAAAGGTTACTTCTAGCCTCTACCACACATCTGTCAAATTAGAATCACTGAGTGAGGGGCCCAGGAAATTCTCATTTTAACATGGAGAATTTTGTATCTATAGTTTCTTTACTTTTTTTTTTTTTTTTTTTAGTACTGGGGACTGAACCCAGGGCCTTCACACTGAGCTAATCCCCAACTCTTTATTTCTTATTTTGAGAAAGGAACTCATAAATGTGCCCAGGCTGTGCTTGAACTAGCAATCCTCCTGCCTCAGCCTCCCAGAAAGCTGGGATTACAAGTATGTATTGCCACACATTTACTCATCCATGGTTTCTTAAGAAACTTTCAGACTGGAATAATAATTGCATTTCCTGAAGTACTGTCATGCAGTGCACAAGGTCCCACCCAGGCCTTCAGTTAAACCCCCATGCAGCATTCCCCTACGGAGGCGGTTATTCTTACTATGTATATATCATCCCCCAAGACACATATCTCTCAAGGGTCACTTTTACTTCCTCTACGTTCTCAACAGTGGCAATGACAAAGATTTTGCAAATAAACAAGACGTAAAATCTTACAAAACTACACATAAGACAAGGCATGCAGTAAGTACAATGAAAATTAGTTGAATTTACTGTGTTGTATTTGGAGGACACACCACCAATATTCAGGTGGACTCCAGTATAAGTCTTTCCTGATTGTCTGGTTTCACTGATGCTCACAAGGAAATGGCAAGGTTGACAAAGAGCTTAATTGGATACCTGTAAAGTTCTGTAAGAGAATCATCCTTACAATCTGGAAACCTAGGGTGATCCAAAAGAAATCTGACATGCTTGATGTTCAGCCAATGCTTGCTGCATGAGGATGAGATTTGGAATTCCATTGCTCCTCACTGGGTGCTGATTCATAGCTTTCTGCACTTTCTTATCTGGTTATTTTATTCTTACTACCCTACATGTTTGCCTTAGTTACCAGAGTATTGCAAGTGATAACGTGTAACTGGAAAATATCTAGTAGTAATGAGAGAAAGGGCCACAGTGAATTCTATTAGACATTACTGAGGTTCCCAGTGGAAAATCTTAACTTGCTACTATTTAGACGACTTTAGCCACTAGATCTAAGCAGGTACAGTACTGTAGGTGAGTAAGGTAAGTTTAAAGAGAAACAAAATGCCCAAACCTGTAAGAAATGGTACTTTTACCAGCTTTCTTTTTATATACAGACATTGTCTTTGATATTGTTGCCAATCAGTCTACAATACTTTTGAATTCAGATGAAAATCATGAGTTGACAAAATGCAGTTCTGATAATAGCCCTGATGCCACAGGACTACGCTGGATAATCCTGGATGCCAACAATGGTCATGCAACAGCAAGCAGGAACACCGAAACGACACCCAGGATTTGGAGGCAGATTTATTTATGTCGACGGGCACTGATCAGGATCATTCCCAGAATATCAGGCCCTAATCTCTGGTGGTCTAGGGTTTATATGGGATAAGCAAGCAGGAAGTACAGAGGCAGAATGGCTTGTCAATTGGGGATTGGTTTATACAATGTGCATCATAGTGACCAGCTGTTTCTAAGAGACAGAAGCAATTGGAACTGGAACAGGAAATATTACCTGGGCAACCAAGAAACTGAAGTATACTAGCTGGCTGGGGAAGCCGTTTTCTGTTACAGTCACTGCCACTGCCAGCAATCACTGGCTGCCACTGGCTTGTGCTGGATGCTGTAGTCAACTCTGCCTGGTGCTGGTCTCTGGATCTCTTCAGAGTTAATAGCCTCTAGTGTTTATTGCTCTTACTTTTGAAATGGCTGCTCTGTCCACACTACTCAGGATAAAAACCCCGAGTAGATTTTCCACACCTCCCCAGCCCACACTACTTGAGAAGTAAATCACGAGCACCTTTACAGGACCACAAGAGCAAGTCTTTATTTTGAACAGTACCTATATCACAACACAGGGTGGTTCACTACCCCAGAGGGAGTCCTCCTAGACCAGTGATGACGAACCTTTTAGAGCTTTCAGTGATAACAAACAGCCAGCTGCAGCATGTGTGCCATAGGTTAGCCTCCATTCTCCTAGACTAACCCAAAAAGTGTGAGGGGAATGCTGCTTATGGAGCAGTTGCCGGCCTGTAATTGGTCTAAATGTAGGCCTGTGATTGCTTCAAGTTAGTGTGGGGTTCCAGCACAGCTGCAGCTGTATTGGCCCTGATTCATTGAGAGGCAACATGAGCCGTTTGATTGACAGCTGTCATGGCTTCATAAAAACTGGCCAGGTTGAAACCAGGGACTATTCAGGAGGGCTTACTGTTGGGGTTTCAGGAAGTTGGTGATGTACAGGCCTGTTGTTAGCCATATTAGGGTGATTTTTCTACCCTCAAAAATGGGAGCAGTGTCTGGAAAAGCAGGAGTAGGGTAGGGGTACCATGGCTGATAGAAGCTACACTTCCGGTCAGAGCAGCCTAGAGATCAGTGGTGAAGTAACCTCAGGGGTGGCAGGAGGACACAGAGGCTAGAGGCAACTTGTGCCAGTCCATTCTTGGGGGAGGAGTGAAGGAAAATGAGCGGGAGGGGTATGACAACTATTGGCCAACCCCTACCACCACCATACCCTACTGACTTGGGAAAAAAGGGAGCCGGGCATTTCTTGTCTATATCAATGTTACTTGAACAGGAACAGTTCATGTGCATTATTACATGCAGTCCTAATGCCTCCCTCTATTGAGAATGCAAGCTCAGTAAGGACTGGAACTAAAAATATACCTAGTATACTTTAAAGGCACAAATAAACTATGGACCTTAAGCAGCTTCAGGTAGTTAATGAATACCTAAATACCAGAATGAATGATAACCAGGACTCTGGCAATAAAAGTAACCAAGGGGCTTTCAGCTCTGAAGCACTCTACCACCTCACAGTAGCTGTCTATCCTCTTTCTTTTCCATCTTTTTCCCCAAATAAATTGTTCTTTGTTATGCCAAAAAAAAAAAAAAAAAAGTAGCCAGGAAAAAGCATTCATGCTAAGAAAGGGTACAGAAGGTGCCATAGGGAGGGACCAGGGAAAATAAATATTCAGAACCAAAATACATACTCCCCAGGACCAGCATGACTCTGGACATGCTATTCTAGGGAGTGGGAATGGTGGAGAAAGAAGGAAAGGAAGGAAGGAAAGGAGGAAAGAAGGAAAGAAGGAAGGAAGGAAAGAAAGACAAAAATGAAACTCTAAATGGCAGCAAATAGATTTGAGGCAAATGTATTTATTTGCACTAGTTCACCCAGCTTCTCAGCCTCTTCCCTCTGTCTGTGACTGACCCCTTCCAGCTGGGATTCAGGTGTCTTCTGCCAAGTAGGACTTAAAACACTAACAGGGGTTTCTTGAGAGAATAAAGAAAGTCTAATTGCAAGAAGCAGCTATAGAGTCCTTGGCTTTATCAGGGCATGTTTGATTAATCCCCATTTTACTGAATATCTGGCACCAAGCTGGAGTCAGCTCCCATCTCAGAGGGTTGAAATGGTAAGATGTAGGGCAAGTATTTAATGCCCCAACCTCAGCAGAAGGGATTAGAGTGCCCTGCAGTGACAAGGAAAGTTGACTCTATAAAAGTGGAGTGGGCACAAAGGCACTGTCAACGAGCAGTAGAATTTCGAAGGGATTTCACCTCCCTAGAAAGTGACCAGCATGCTACACAATGCTCCGTGACTTCAGTTTTCTCATTTCGACTGCCCCATTGTCAAATTTCACTCCTTCGTCTATGCTAAGAACATAGAGATACTTAGAAGTGTGGCTTCTAAGTATGGTGACTGACTGATGTTTGCCTTTGTAAACATACTTACATTACATAAACCCTTTTTTGGTTTAAAAAGACCAAAAAAGTACGGTAATACTGTATACCATAGGCATGGAATGGGAAAGCCAAGTGAAGCATTTGAAGGGCCTTTGAAATTTTTTAAATGAATGAAAAATATTAACTTGAAAGAATTTCCTAAGATTTCCTACTGGCAGAGCCTTTATTTATTGCCCAGGACTCTCCTATTAATACATTATGTAACAGTATGTTAATACTAGATGGTATATTGAGCCCAAAAACGATCTGGCAAACTCCCAGGTACTTTTCATAAAATAATTTTCATGATTTGCTTTGCCTGGGAAGAATGGAATACATTATCCCACACTTACTTAGTGTTAGAGAGGTTGGAACCGATCGAAGGACTGGCAGAGTGACTCTACAGTTGGCTCTTTACCGCTCCAAAGTCCTTGGCCCCGCCCACTTAGAGCGTGTGTGTCGGGGGAAGGAGCCTTAGAGCCTGATAATATACCTCAGAATGAAGTCTCATATCCCTGAGCTCTTCCCAACAACCAAGCATGAGATTCTCTCTGACAGCTACAGAAATTTAATTCCTAGGAAAAGGAAATGAGGTAGGTTTCTGTTTGCCATATGAATGGTGTAAATGAATACACAGGAGAAAGTACATGAGAACAACTGGGGTATTTCCTGGCTACATTATCCAATGATATACTCCTGAGGATGACCAAGGGCACAAGGCTGAACTTCAGAGGACCATTTTTAGCATGAGATACAGTGAATATATGGGACAGAGGTCACATAGTTACAAAAGGTAACCTAGGACTTGCTTCTGGCTCTAAATTCTGCATTCTACAACATAGTGGGATTTAGTACCTATTTAGATTGCAATAGTCATCATGTCCTCTAAGGAGTCAGAGTATATGTTGTTAAATCTTCTGAATATAAACTTATGTGTTAACTAAATGACATAAGGCAGTTACTGAGGGCATAGAACTGTGGCTGGAGATTCTAGGTATTCTGGTCTGGGTATCAGAGACATGCAACAGTTTGCAACACACCCAGGAGGAAGGATCATGAGGACATTTGTATGAAATTGCATTGCTGATGTGTGCCAGAAATGCTGCTAACAGCCCTCAGCCAGCAAAGGACAATTGAAGTGAAATGGACCTATTCCATGAGAAGCTCAAAACTAGTTATGGTATAGAGTATTTTTGTTACATGCATGATAAATTCCATTTGAAAATTTGTTTCTACAAATGGAATTTTATTTACATCCACAGAGTTCTAAATTATATAGTCACCAAAAAAGAAATGATCTAAGGATGAACGGGGTAAATCTATTAGGAACCTTACCAATAGCCAGACTAATTCAGTGCCTCTAAGACGTGCTGAGCAGAGGGTCAGTATGGCAACAGAGAAAATCAACTCGTTTGTCTATAGCTAAGTCTGAAGGGCTATTCTGCACACAGCTATGAACCTCTGGAATTGGAAAAGTCAGTTAACAAGTTAGCAGGAAAAGACAGAATAGATGCACATTTTTTTGATTCCTAAACTGTCCAAAGAAGAGACCAGCTGCACTCTAAACCATCTTCATGGGGCCAGCCCATAGAGAAGTGGTCTCCAACCTATTTGGTACCAGGGATCAGTTTTTTTTTTTTTTTGTGGGTACCGGGGGGACGACCTCAGGACCTCGCGCGCCAACAGGCACCCATGCCGCTGAGCGATATCACCGGCCCCTTTTTCGTATGTGGGTTCTGGGAGTTGAACTCGGGCCCTCGCGCTTGCAAGGCAGGCGCTTACGCCACTGAGCCATCTCACCGGCCCACCAGGGATCAGTTTTGTGGAAGACAATTTTTTCACAGATGGGGTGGAGTGGGGAGTGTTCTGGGGAGGATTCAATCACATTACTTATATTGTGTACTTTATTTCTATTATTATTACATTGTAATATATAATAAAATAATTATACAACTCACCATAATGCAGAATCACTTGCCACTCACTGATAGGGTTTTGACATGAGTCTACAAGCATTTGACTTTTCATGGTGTCTGTACAGTCAAACTTCTCTGCTAATGTTTATCTGTATTTGTATCTACTCTGTAGTTGCTAGCATTGCCACCTCAGCTCCACCTCAGATCATCAGGCATTAAACTCTCACACAGAGTGCACAACTTAAACACTTGCATGTGCAGTTCACTGTAGGATTCATGCTCCTATGAGAATCTGATGTTGCTGCTGATTTGACAAGAAGTGGTGCTTGGGTGGTGATGCCAGAGATGGGGAGTGAGAGCAGCTGTGAATACAGACAAAGCTTCACTTGCTGGCCTCCTGCTCACCTTCTGCTGTGCAGCCTGGCTCCTAGGAAGGGTCCATTATGCAACAGAAACACAAACTTTAAATTCCTAACAATGAAAAGGCCAGGCACATAGCACAGGAAACACAGCTGTTGAATCCTCCACTAAAATATGTCAATGTAAGGGAGAGACCCTTATACCATGAAAAACAACCCACACCTTCTGCTGTCAATTATGGGAGCCTTGACCTTGTAAGGCCTTGCTGGAAGTCAAATGTAATGTGTCTCCAAACAGTTCCAAGGAAGAGCACTTGTACTACCATTGATTTTTATTTTACTCTTACCTGAGTGTTCCATCTGTTCCTAGGGATGTAGATTTTTGCAGACCTCATGTATTTTAGGAACACTGGCAGCACTGGACATTTTTCTCTCTAAGCAGCTCTCCAAAAGATGTTTGTTTGTTTGTTCATTTCATTATGTTTTTTCCCCTCAGTGCAATTCCTAGGCAGATATCCTTTTCTTTGTATAACACACATCATGCATACAACATTGATACGATTGCAGCATAGAACCTTTCTGAAAAACTGAAAACCAGTGACCTCATTCTGTACTCTATAGTAAATTTTAGCATAACCATAGCAAAAGGAATCAGTTGAGTGTTTTACAAAAAAAGAAAGTATAAAATAGTGTTCTTAAGATTCTTCTCTTGCTATAGCCCAGTCGGATCATATTTTATTGGTGCTCCTTACCAAGGCAGAAAGTGGTAAGTATGGAAATTATGGAAACATACTATGGCCAAATTGATGTAGTTCTGAAACACCAGTGACTCACACTGTGGAACACCACCCATGCTCCATCAAGATGTGTCTTGGACTTTTGTAGGAAAGACTTTTACATGCACATTCTAGGTACAGGTTCAGCCACAAGATTACTGAGGGAGCTCAGAAGTATGAGGCATACGAATCATGAGGTTTTTCCCAGAATTAACAAAATGATATCACAAATTTCACATCATCCTTGATTAGTTGTATTTAAATGAATCCCTTGAGTTATAAACCACATTTTAAAGATTTCTTAATATTTAAGACTCTTACTGAGTATACTTGTTCATTCTCTCTCTCTTTCTCTCTCTCTCTTTCTGCTGTACAGCCTGGTCTCTCCCTTCCTGTCTCCCTCCCTCCTGTCTCTCTCTCCTTTAAACCCCATTATTTGCCTTCAGCTTTTAAAATTTAAAATAAGAATGTACATTATCAGGAAGAAATCAATGAAATGGCCAACTACAGATACCAAATGTTTATTCCTGCCACAAAAAAAAAGGAGCAAAACAAAAAACAAACAACTGCATTTTGGCCAAAGTGATTTAACAAGGGTGCTGGAATATAGCAAAGGAGTGGTAGAGATCAGGTGGAGCACAGAATCTCAGGATGGACCCATACAGAAAGAAGAGAAAGGAACAAAACAGTTTCCATCTATCTCCTTAACTCCTCAGTCATGATCAGATCAGCTCTAGGAGGGATTTCTCTGCCCTGGGAAAAGGAAAGCAAAAGGCCCTCGGCAGCCCCCATTACTATTGTGGACACCTGAGGCCTTCGTTATAGAGAATCTGGCAGCCCCCACAGGTCCTGAGCTCCATTTAGGACACTGCCTGGAGTCTGCACAGCTGCACAGCTTCAGAGATGCTGCCCATGCATACTGTGCCCTAACCCCCACTGTGACCCACTGCGAAATAGAAGCCACTGAGTGTGTACTGCCCCTGAGGCCAGTAGCCACTGCATCTCTCCATCCCTGAGGCTCTGACACCATTGCAGCTGGCTCATGCACAGGCTAGTGCACCATTTTCTAGCTGAACTGCTACAGCTCCCTAACCCCAGGGAGCAAGTTACCTAGAAGGTGCTTCACCTCCTCCATCCTAGTTGCTGCTCTCCCTCATCCATCCCCAGCTACTTGGAGCCAAGGCCCAGAGGGTACAAGAATGACCCCAGTGCCCAAGCCTACACGGAGCCCTATCCTGGGGGTCCAGGTACCTAGCACAAAGGAAAAGCTGCTCCCAGGCTAGCAGAGCATCTGTGTGCCCTCCGTGCCTGAAACAACCCAGTGCCCTGCCCTCCAAAAATTGGAGATTTGACACAAGCAAGCAGATTGCCCCACTAGCATTCTTCCCCTTGGGGACCAGATGTTCCAGCCCAGATGAGATGCCTCACTTGAACTGGTAAAATAGCTGCACCTCCTCAGTACCTGAACTAATCGAGTACCTCAGCTCAAGGGATTTTGAGCTTTGGCCCAGGGGAACAACCATGACTCTGGTGCTGGAACCACATGATGCCTAGCTCCCAGAGAAACTTAACATTGGCTGGTCTGTAACACTTCACCCTCTGGGCCAGCTAGCCCATGGATCTGGACTAGTCCCCCAGAGTATGAGCTACTGAGATGCCTCACCTATCTAGGGAGTGAAGATAATACTGCACTTGTCTCCACCCTGCAAAGCCTAAACCACAGCGGCACCACACCATTCTTGGGTCCTTGATGCCACTGCACACAGAACCTGGACCAGGAGTACATCCCACCACTCCATGGCCCAGATTCACCACTCTGCAGAATCCTCTCTGGTGCTTTCCAAGTTGCCACACTGCCCTGTTGGAACCTGAACTGCTGTCGTGCCTTGCTTTCCGGGGTCTGAGCACATGAAACATTCCTTCCTCCATAAGCCACTCCAGTATAGCTTTCTGACTCCTGGACTCGGAGTCACAGTGACAGCCCCACTCCCTGAGCCTGAGTTACTAGAAAATGTTTCAGAGTCACAGTCCTCAGCTTGCCAGGAGAGCTGTGTCCACCTGTGCCTGAGAGAGTAATGTGTGCATCAATCACAGGGTCTGCAATTAATCAACAAGACACTGAATGCAGGACCCCAGCTCCACTTTCACTCTGACCTCCTGTGGTCCGAAACACAACACCACTCTGGTTGCTTTGGTCCATGTCAGACCCAAGTGGAACTGCTCAATAATGTCATTTGACTATAGAGAAAATGAAAATAGGAGGAACCTTAAAGTTCTTCCTGCTGAGAATCCTAACAATTTACTTTCCACTACCAATACCTCAAAATTATACAGCCCCAGCCACTGAAACACCTGCAGCCCTGACTGCTGTTAGTTACAGCAAAGAAGTTATGGAGGGACACCACGGTTATATAAAAAAGCAAGGTAGCGTAATACCATACTAATTCTCCAAAATGGAAATTTTCACATTTCCTGAAAAGAAATTCCAAATGATGATCTTAAGGATATCAAAAAAAAAAAAAAAAAAAAAGAACCAACCAGAAACCTTGAAACTGAAGGATTTCATGAATTAAATAAAAAAGTATATTTGAGAACATCAAGGACAGACTGGATCAACTAGACAAAAGAATTTCTGCATTTGAAGAGAGGTTAACAAACGAATTAAAAAGAGTGAAGAAATTCTACAGAAATTATAGGACACCACTCGGCAAAGAAATGCATTTGGGAGTTCCAGAGTTAGAAGAGGCAGAGAAAGCTTACCTAAATAAATACTTATGGGGCCGGTGAGATAGCTCAGCGGCATAAGCGCCTGCCTGGCGAGTGCGAGGTCCTGAGTTCGACTCCCGATACCCACATAAAGGAAAAAAAGGGCCGGTGATATTGCTCAGCAGCACAAGTGCCTGCTGGCAAGAGAGAAGTCCTGCGGTTGACTCCCGGTACCCACATTAAAAAATAATAATAATAAATAAATAAATGTTTATGGAAAAGTTTCCAAATATTGGAAAGATATGGACATTTGGATTCATGAAGTTTAAATGTACCCAAACATACTCAACCTAAACACTAGCTCTCTAAGGTACAATGTAATTAAACTCTCCAGGGTCAAAGGCAATGCAAGAATTTTTAAAGTAATAAGAGAAAATCATCAAATCACGTGTAGGTTATCCTGATTAGACTTTGAGCATATTTCTCAGTAGTAAACCTTGCAGGACAGGAGAAATGGGACAATATATTCAAGGGTCTGAAAGAAAAAGAAAAAGGAAAAACTGCCAGCCAGTACTACTATATCTGGCAAAGCTGTCCTACAAAACTGGAGAAATAAAATCATTCCCAGAAAAGCAAAAGCTGAAGTAATTCATCTCCACTAGCCTAATCTTACAAGAAATATTTAAAGGCTTTTTCAACTGGAAGCAAAAAGGTGATAATCACTATCGTGAAAAACATATGGTAGTATAAAACTTATTGACGGAGATAAGTTCATAATCAAATTCATAATACTCCATCACTGCAATGATGGTGCGCAAATCTTTCCAATATCTTATATGAAGGTTAAAAGTCAAAATAGCAAAAAATAACCATGGCAATAATACATTATTAAGGAACACACAGTATTAAAATATGGAAATGATGGCAATAAAAGTATAAATTGTAGGGGAGAGTAAAGTCTACAGTATTTCTGCGCAAGTAAACTTAGCTTAAAAGAATCTATTGTAACTCTGAATGTTTCATACAATCCCTGCTATAACCGCAAAACTAAAAATTGCAGCAAATGCACAAATGAGAAAGATAAAGGAATTAAAGTTTAACCCTATAGAAAGTCCTCAACCCAAAAAGGTAGACAAAATGAGAGGAAGAAAAGAACAAACTACAAAACAATCAGAAAACATTAACAAAATGGCAAGAATAAGTCCTCACCTGTCAATAATAGACTTGAATATAAATGGTTTAAACTCTCCAATCAAAAGACACTAAGTATCTAAATGATTTTTTAAATAGAAACAGGATCTAGCTGTATGCTCTCTACAGGAGATACATTATGGTATACAGACATATATAAGCTGAAAGGGAAGGGGCAGAAGGCTATATACAATGCAAATAACCCAAAGAAAGAAAAGTTTACTATACCTTTTTTTTTTTTTGTGGGTACCAGGGGTTGACCTCAGGACCTTGCGCGCCAGCAGGCTCCTGTGTTGCTGAGTGGTATCACCGGCCCTTTTTTCGTATGTGGGTTCCAGGAGTCGAACTCAGGACCTTGCACTTGCCAGGCAGGCGCTTACGCCGCTGAGCCATCTCACCGGCCCTGCTATACTTAATGTTAGATAAAACCTCAAGTAAAAAACAAAGTTATTATATGAGACAAAGTCAATGATTAAGATCAAGGGATCGATTTGCTGAGAGGACATAACACATGTATTCACCTAGTATCAGAGTATCTAAACATATAAAGCAAATATTAATGGATATGGATATAAAGCAAGAAATAGACAGCAATACAATAATGGTAGAAAACTTCAATACCCAATTTAACAATGAGGTAGACAGCCAGATGGAAAATTAATAAAGAAATATTGGACTTGAATTACACTTCAGACCAAATGGTCCTAATGGGCATATGTAGAAATTTTCATCCAACAGCAAAAGAATACATATTCTTTTCTAGTAAACATAGTACATTCTCCATGGCAGACTATATATTAAGCACTAAACAAGTTTCAACAAATCCAACAAGATGGAAATAATATCTCATATTGTTTCCAAACACAATAGTATGACACTAGAAACCAATAACAAAAGGAATCATGGAAAAGTCACAACTATGTGGGAATTAAACAATATGTTCCTGTATGTAGCAGAGAAGAAATAAAAAGGGAAACACAATGTATTGAGACCAGCCACAATGGAAAAACAACACATTAAAACCTATGGGACACAGAAAAACCAGTTGTAAGAGGAAAATTTATAGTATTAGGTGCCTACTTAAAAAAAACTCAAATGATCTACTTTTATTCTTCAAGGAAGTAGAAAAAGAGTAATAAACTCAATGAGATGCAAAAACAGCATTTGAATTCAAAGTTAGCAGAAGGAAAGAAATAATAAAGATCAAAGCACAAACACATCAAATAGAGAATAGGGAAAAAAAAAAAAACCAACAAAACCAAGTAGGTTCTTTGAAGGAATAAACAAAATCAAGAGATCCCAGCTAGACCACAGAGAAGGGGAGAGAGAGAGAGAGAGGGAGAGGGAGAGGGAGAGGGAGAGAGAAATAGACAGACAGAACACAAATCAATAAAATCAGAAATGAGAGTGGAAACATTAAAACAAATGTTTCAGAAACAGAATCACAATGGACTGTTATGAAAAGTTGTATGTAATAAATTATATAAGCTAGAGGAATAGTTCTAAAAAATATAATCTACCAAGATTGAATTACTAAGAAATAGAAATGTTGTTTAGACCAATAACATATAAATAAATTGAACACCATCTAAAAAGGAAAATTTCAGGGCCAGATGGATTCATGGGTAAATTTTACCAAAAATTTATAGAATTATTACAAATATGTCTTCAGTTTTTCCAAAATATAGTGCTAAAGCAAAATATTTGAACACATTTACAAAGCCAGAACCAGCTTCATGTGGGGACAGGCAAATAATATTGCAAGAAGAAAAACCTAACCAAACCAAATATTTGCAGGCCAATATCTTTGATGAACATTGATGCAAAAATATTCAATAAAATATTAGCAATCCAAATTCAACACATCAACATTAATACATAATGACAAATGGACTTTATTTCTGGCACTCAAGGCTATTTTAACATGCATGAATCAATCAATATGCTATGTCATAGTAACAGAATGAAAAATAAAAATGACATGACCTCAATTGATGCAGAAAAAGCATTTGACAAAGTTCAACTTCCTTTCTTGCTTAAAAACACTTAACACTTTATGTATAGAGGGAAGATTCCTCAACACAACAAAGCCCATTCATGAAAAATCTGTAGCTAACATCATAATTGGTGGGAAATCACTGAAAGCTTTTCAAGTAAGATTGAGGGCAAGACAAGGAAGACCACTCTCGCCACTTCAATTCTTCACAGTAATGAAATTACTAGCAAGCCCAACCACATAAGAAAAAGAAATAAGGCATCTATACAAAGAAGAAGTAACATTATCTCCATTTAAAAGTGACACAACCATAAGTGTGGAAATACTGAAGACTCTGCAAAATAACTGTTAGAACCAATGAATGAGTTCAGTAAAGTTACAGGATACAAAGCATACAGATATAAGTAGCATTTCTACACACAAATAACGATCTAGCTGAAAGGGAAATGAAGAAAATATCTCACCTGTAATACATTAAAAACAAGATTTTTAGGAATAAATTAAACCAAGGAGGTGAAAGATGTGTACACTAAAAACTATGTATCCTACATCATCTTGTAATCTTCAACTCTACATAATAAAATTTATTTTAAAAACTTTAAATAAAAACTTTTAAAACAATATCCATGTAATTAGATCCAAGAAAATGTTAGATTTCAATATTCTATATCTGATAAGAACAAGTCAATCTCAGTAAATCATTAAATTTGTTAAATTCCTGCGGCAGTTAGGGTCAAGTGTCAACTGATTGGCTTTGGGATCCACCCAGGGTGTTGGTGTGGCAATCTTCTAGGTGTGACTTGGTGGGTCATGGAGGAGGCTTTGGAGTCTATTTCTTGGGGTGTATGTGTGGTCTTGCCTTTTCTACTCTGGCACTGTTCCTCTGATCTTCTTCCTTAGCCATGGACAAAGCAGTGTGGCTCCTCCACACCCTTCCACCAAGAAGTTTCTGTTTTGTAGCCTCCTGACCACATACTAGGAGCTCCTGTAGCTCTGAGCTAAATTAAACCTTCTTTCTTTTAAGTAGTGAATGCAAGGTATTGCATCCAGCAATGGGAAAATTGACTAATACAGTTTCCAAACATTGGAAAACATAAAGCCACATCTCACTTAGGGGGTGTTCCTGAGACAGGTTAGGTGAAAGATCTTTTGTTTCTACTCTTTAAGGTGTATTTATTTCTTATGAATATATAATATTGCAGGTTGGCATTAAATAAATGCAAATGTCCATACTACAAATTACTTTCTGTATGATTGTTGTAATTGGTAATTAAAAAGAAAAAACAAAAATATTTTGTTTTCAGTCAGCCACCAGGCCATAAAAATTTGATCCATTTTCTTTGCCATACACACTTAATATGGAAGAAAATATTGTCGTCTTACTTTGTTGGGAATATACAGTACAAACTGATAGAGTACCTCTTCATTAATTAAGTGGCTTCTTATTTTTTAAAAATATATATGTATAAAGGGTATACTGTTGAAAGTCAGGATCATAAAATATTTCCTTCATTTTCACAATGAGATGTTAATCATTAGACCCAAAAATATCTCTAACACTTCTTCTTAAAAAAAGTATAAAAGCCAAAATATTCAGTACTGTTACTTTGGAATTTATAGGTCATTAGATTTTAAGTAAATGTCACTGCTTATCAAATTTTCCTAACTAATTTTACATTCAATGATTATTTTACCAAAAATATTTGTGATAACAATGGAGAGATATAATTAGAGAGAAATAGGAGACTCCTATAATCAAACCCTTTTTTACAGTAGTCTTGAAATTGAAAAATCAAAGTTATTAATGAAATACGTCAAACTATTAAGCTAAATCATCAAATCAGAAAACAAATTACTATTAAGTTGTTTGTTCTCCCAAAATTACCCCCCAAAGAAGAGGTGGGGGGGAGAATGTTCTGCAATGGTACCACCATCTTGCAGAAGGCTAAACATTTTTTCAGGTTTTGGGGAAAGGGAGAGAAATCAGCAGATCTCTCTGACTTTTCTAGGAACTAGACTAGACAGATTTTTTTTTTGTGGGTACCGGGGGGTCGACCTCAGGACCTCGCGCGCCAACAGGCACCCGTGCCACTGAGCGATATCACCGGCCCATTTTTCGTATGTGGGTTCCGGGAGATGAACTCGGGTCCTCGCGCTTGCAAGGCAGGCGCTTATGCCGCTGAACCATCTCACCGGCCCCAACTAGACAGATTTTTAAGCCAGTTATACTCAGCTATTTCAGGTGCACAAAAACTGCCTTACTGAATTGCTCATTAATACACAGGAACTAAATTAGGGCTATAATTTTAAACATCCTTTTTAAATACTGATTTTTCTATCAATAAAATTGACAGAGTCCAGCACTGTTCCTTTGACTAGCTCTAATCTGCCCTGTTGAGTCACGTGACACAGCCAAGTGCTGCCCCACGTGGGTTGTCACTCTCTACTGGAGTTTTCACGGGAACAAGTTTAGAGAAATGTGCTCTGTGCAAGTTCAGGGAAGTTTTCAGCAGACATGAGTTTTCAGCATTCACTACTTAAAAGAAAGAAGGTTTAATTTAGCTCAGAGCTACAGGGCTCACAGGGGCCAATTTCATTGATAGTGCAGAATTCATTCATGTGTTAAAAGAAAAAAAAAAGTCCCTTTTTCTGGTCAAAGTCATCTCTTTTGGCATAGGGCTTCATTTACTGACCTCAGAACCTCCTAAAAGCGCCTTCGGTATCTCATAACGATTCAGAGATGACTAATACAGAGACTGGGTGCCTTACTGAGGAGGTTGCTGAATTAGTAAGGTGAAAGGCTAGAGTTCATGGAGGCCATCTTGCCACAATGCTAGGAGAAGGCAAAAGGAAAGAGACAGATTTTTAATATTAATCACCCCTAAGTCAGAGCTACTCTTAGATTTTGGGGTTTTATAAATGAACAAATTCCTTTTCTTTATTTTAAGTTTAAAGCCTAATTGAGTTGATTTTTCTGCCTTTTGCATGGGAATGAATAATAAATGATTCTATCACTAAGCTGATACATGGCAGAACCAGAGGTTAAACCCAGGTTTCCTGTTCTAATCCCTTTTCAACACAGTATTTGGATGTGATTTAATCTTTGCTCACTTCTAAAGAACAAGAACAAAGAAGAGTAAGATTTAGTTCCAGATGGTACCTTAGGTTAAGTTCCCAGAATCAGATCCAGAGTCAAAGACTTATGTGCAAGTCTTTATTTACGTGCAAGTTATTAAAGACATGTTTCCAATGTTAACTGATGGGGTTGGGAGGGCAAAACATAAAAGGAGAAGCCAAGCAAGGATGAAATTTCCAGCAAAGTTCTGGCTTCAACCTGATGCCCAAGGTTGTTCTGGACTATAACCTCTACAAAGCGTGTCTGTTTCCAGGAACAGTGCTGGGCTTCCTGACTGAGTTCCAGACAGCCACTAACAACTGGCAACCCCGCACTGAGTGAACACACATCCTCAGAAACTTCCTACTCTCTGAGACATAACTCTAGCAACACAAGAACAATACTTTGAAGAAGGGCCATTAAAAGCAAAGCACTGACTGTTCACACAGCAAGTTGAAATGGAGTGCCTTTCTTGGATGTATTCTGGTGTGAACAGCTTTTCTTGGGTGGGACATTGAAAGTTAAAACTATAGAAAATTTCTCACTAAAGTGATATGAAAGTGAAGTACAATTTGTTTGTTTGTCTTCATTATTCATGGGCAGAAACTTCCCCAAGTCTGTGAATTTCTCACATTTTTTAAAAAACTTCAGGAAGCGTTTTTCTACCCATAAATTCTTGCCCCCCATCAACTTAATTGTAACTTAACCATGTTAACTTCATTAGCATGGATTTTCTCACAGGTATAGTGGGGAAAATAACAGCCTATACTAATAAATTGTTTTAAAACTTAAATTTAAAAAGTGCATTATCACAATACCTTATACTGAGCTATTTTCATACTGCTATGGGCTGAAGTAATCATGCCCCTCTCCCAAACTCATATGATGAAATTCTAACCCTTGGTGCCTCGGAATGTGACTGTATTTGGAGATATGACCTTTAGAGATGTGAGTTTACTTTTATTAAGCAAAATTTTATTAAGTCAAAATGAGTTTATAAGTGTGGGCCATAATATATTCTGTTCATGTCCTTTTAAGTAAACATTTGGAATCTGAAGACACCAGGAATGAGTGGAATACACATAGAAAAGACAGTGTTGGAGACACAGTCGCAGGGCGACAATTTGCAAACCAAGGAGAGAGGCTTCAGGGTGAACTAAATCGTTCCTTAATCTTAAACTTCTCAAATTCCAGAATTTGGCAAAAATAAATTTCTCTTACTTAATGAACAAAGTTTCTGGTATTTTCCTATAGCATCCCTAGCAAACTAATATGCAAACATATTAAATCTATCATGTCCTTAATTTCTCATTCCAGTATCCATTCCTGGATATATGTGAGTAGATGGCTACATGTCAGTATAAAAACCTGTCTTCTGCACAATATTTTGGGCTTACTGTGTTGAGCATTTCCAAAACAAACTCTAGAACAGAATGGAGTAGTTTTCCAGAAGGAAATATTAAGCTGACTCATGTTCTGTATTCCCCGACATTGTGTTATCAGCATGCAGGAAATTATTCTCAAGTCTATAGTCCAGAAACCACAGTTGTGTCAGCATGAGGGCCAGATGGAATAAAATCAGGACCAATTTTCAGACTATTAGGAAGAGATGGGTTGTAGTGAAGATTACATCTTCCTTTGGTCTCTTGGGTCTAATTTCAACTCATCCACTCTATAAAAGCTACTTAGGAATACTAGGTACCTAATAAAAGCTAAGCAATCACTCCATATATATCTATGATTCTGAAAAATAAATCTATAAAGTCAAAGTCAAAATCTCTTTATAACTGTCTTCCAAAGGGAAAAATTTTCTTAAATGATTTTTATTAAAATAGTAAGTTCAACAAATAGATCCAGAGACACAATAAAGCTTTTCTAAAAGGAAACAGAAAAATGAGTTAAAATAGCAGAACAGAGTAGTGTTCTTTTTGAAATATTAGTGTTCTGGAAGCAAAACAAATACCTTGCAGTATAGTCTAAATATCTTTCTAGATATTCTCCCATTTGAAATCTACAATAACTGGGAAAAAAAAAGAAAAGATCAGAGTATTAAAGGTCAGAGAACTAAATAAGGGTTTGGCTTGGATCAAAACAATAAGTGAACATAACAGAAAACATTAAACATAAAACAAAATATTTTATAGCAGTTCCAAATGCAAGCATCTGATGTAAATATTCAGATAAATAAATTGAATTCAGGTTGATTAACATCCTATCAATCAAAAAGGCTTGATTTAATTCATTGTTCAACAAAAGTATTTTGTTGTTTGATAAAATTTGAAGTTGTATTTCTTATAATTCATTTATAATCAAATACAAGAAGCCAAAGGTAAAAATAAAATCAGTTTTCCTAAATTTGGATCACTCCTCAAAACATGCAAATACATACACCTGGAGCCACTCTTTAGCTCCACTAGAGCTGAGCTCTGTAATCTCTTGGGGGAATTAGAATAAGAAATCCTCCTAGCCATTATTTTCCCTGTTATTTGGTCACACGGATGAGTTCAGAAATCTGTGTGTATACATCAGCTTTCTCATCATTGAGCATAATACCTGACACCATGACTTCAAGAAGGAGAAGTTTAATTCTACTTATGGTTTCAAGAGATTCAATACATGGTTGATAGGCTTCCAAGTAGGAATATCATGACACAAGTATGTAGTAGAGCAAAGATGCTTAGTTTATGGGGGCAGGAAGCAGAGCAGGGGAACAATGCCAGACAACAAGGGGCAATGACCAGACACAGTACCTAACGTCATCTTCCATGACCCACCCAGGCACACCCAGAAATGTGCTCCACCAATCTCCTCTCAAGACAATCAAATTGCACAATCAATCTTAACCATCACAACCAACCCCCTGCCACCTTGTCACTCAAACATATCTCCTTAAGTCACAATTAATCTCCAAATAAACATCAGGTCATAGTTCTGCCTAACATGACACAGTGATTCTACATACAACTGAAAATGTCATAATCCTTTCTCCAAGGTATGAAAAGTTTCAGCATTTTTAAAGGTCCATGTCTATGTCTCTTCTGAGACTCAAGGCAAACCATTAGCTGTGAACTTCTGTAAAAATCAAAAACAAGTTACATAATTCCAAGGTACAATGGCACAGGGTAAACATTCTTATTCCAAGAGGGAAGAATAGGTGGATAGAAAAGAATAGGAACAAAGCAAGATCAAAAGCCACTAAAGCATTAAAAAAAGTAAATTGTCTTAGTTTGATTTGTGAAACAGAAATTCAAATTCCTATTATAGTTCAGCCATTTGAGTTTCAATGTATGTCATCATACCCAGTAATCTCTTAATGCACAATGTCATGCTAATTCCATGTTTGTCTCTATGCCCACTAAGACATGCACCCCCTGAAGACCCAGAATAGAAGGTTCTGGTTCACTTGCACATCTTTGGTGCCAAGCATATAAATGTGGGTCCACATCCACATAGTAAAGGATGTGATTTACTATATTTGTCATAATATAAACATGGCTATATCAGAGGCTCCACCACAAAGCATTTTGATAGCACATCTATTGTGACTGTGACTGGGTGCTGCCTCCAGACTACTTTCCTTTTTGTGACATGGAAAGAATATTAGATTAGGTAGTGGGTGGCCTAGGGACTGGCCTTCGTGCTTTTATTAAACAACTGTGGGGCATTGGTCAAGATGTCTGGTTTTGGTCCTGTTCCTATGCTCTAAAGTGATGGGCTTGGAGAGAGGAAATGAAGTGCAATCTCTAGCATTTTATGGCTTTCTCTGTAAAATGGCAAAGGTTATTCTGGATAAATAGATGGATACTGATAGTATTAAATGGTCATGTCATTTGTGAGAAGCATACCCTTACATGTTTTAAACAGATTCTCTAGCAATAGAATGAGAAAAATTGGTAGCAGTCAACTGGTGTGATCTTTTACTGGGGCTCATAGGCAGAGGCCAGGAGGCAAAAATCCAAGTAAGTTTTTTGTTCCTATTTCCTATCAGCATTCAAGGAACATGAAAAGCAACAACTCATAATAATACCTCACCCTTGTTCAAGGGATGGGGTGTAGCCTGATTTTGGAGCCAGGCTGCCTGGGGCCTCAGTTCAATTACTGAGGGTGTTTTAGTTAAGGTGAGTGCTTATCGCTCTGCAAAGGACCCATAAATGAGTAAGCCCTAATGAATAAACTACAGAATTCTCTTTTTCTCTCTCTCCCGCTCTCCCTTTCTCCCTCTCTTCTCCCCCCTCCTCTCTATCTCATGAAGCTCCAAGTTCTTCTTCAGGGGCACAACCAACTCTACTCCTAGAGTAACTCAGACACCTATTCTGTGCTCCATCATGTCCAGCGCACGGCTTCCAGGGTTTCTGGACTTCTCAGCACCACACTAGCACAAGGGAGAATGTATAGCTTGCTGCTTATGGAAAGTTGCTACTGACCAAATCCAGCACGCATAATTTATGCTTGTGTTTCATCAGCTAGAACTCAGACACAAAGTCCCATCAAACTTCTAGGGACACTGGGAGATGTGGTCTTGTGTGCCAAGGAAAAGGAAAAAATGGGTGTGCTCGGCAGATCTCCAGGCTGAGCTCAGTTAGCCTCTTTGACACCAAATCTGTGTTTCGTCCTCATGTTTGGTGCTTATCCCCTCTCCAAGGGGGACAACCCCAGTCCCAGTCAGTCTCAGCAACTGATCCAAGTAACCCAAGTCCAGACTCCAAGTAACTTACAGTCCTCTCCATTAGGCCTGTATGTGTGGCACTTCATGAGCTGGTGACCTCTGAGCCAAAAAGTCGAAGTATCTGCCTGATTTTCCCACCTCAACCCGATGTAAATGCAGGTTCGAGGAAGGAAAAACTGCAATAGAAAGTCCTCTAAAGGAAAGGGAGAATACATCCTGAGCACTTGCTGTACACAGCAGGTACCAAGGTTTTCACACAGGAGGTAAGAAAATTGCCCTGCTAGGCCCCAGATCTGCCCCAGCCAGTTTCACATGCATTTTCTGTTGCTAATAACAACACCACAAACTGGGTAAGTTCTAAATTAGGAGGTTTATTTTAGCCCATGGCTCTGGAGGTACAAGGCTTGGTGACTACATCTCATGATGGCAAGGTCCCAAGGTGACACAGGGCATCACATGGCCAAAGACAGGGAGTGTGTGTGTTTGTGTGGTCTCCCTTCCTCTTCTTATAAAGCTATCAGGATTTCAACATAGGGGCTCCACCTTAATGAATTTGGATAAATTCCTAGTCACATCCCAAATGCCCCACCTCTAAACACCACAGTGGGATTATGTTTCCACCCTCTTAATACCTCATGATGTGGATTAAATTTCAACAGATGAACCCTTGGGGTACACTCAAACCATATCCAAACTGTGGCAGTGTGTCAGAATCCACTAAAATTCTTTACTAGACAGAATTCTTAATACTGATTTATCCTCTTGCTTTCTCACCTTGTCAATTTAATAGCAGCTTTCTCAAGCTGGCTGGAACTATATAGGCTCATATAGACTCATCTCTGCACTGGGTCTTAAACCTTTGTTACTCAAAGCCTTTTTTTAAGTCTCATATCTGTTGGGATTTAGAAGCAGTCAGTCTTTCCAGATTTTGAGGCCCCAGATTTCTGAGACATTCTCCCTTTCATTTCTGCCCTCAGACTGACCAAATCTTTCCAGAGCTCCCCACTTCTCAGTAATGACTGGCTACCAGGAGAAGGTAGGAGCCATCACACACTACCAGTGTGGTTACTTGTGAATGCTGTAGCTACAGCAGGCACTTTCCTTTCAAATAACTGCAGGAAACAAATTGATCAAGAGAACTGGCACTCTGTAACATGGTTTTCCATCTCCTCAGCTTCTAATAGTAACTTTCTCACTATCCATTAACCCAGTGTTACATTCCTTTAAGATTTTTACTGGGGCAAGATCGACTCCAAGTTCTTGGTTTTTTAGTCAGTGAGGGTAATAAACAACTTGCTGCTTTGATAACAAAATCCAAACACATACTGGCTCAGTTTCACTCATGCCGGATCTAAACTGAGTATTTCTTGTGAGTGGCGGCCTCTCATCGAGTCATGACTGGAGGATTCAGGCTCCACTGGTCCTCTTGCTGGCTGTCTTCAGTGTGTCTAAGGCAGCTCTTTTGTTTCCTTTGAGATATTAAAGGGGAAAGAGTATGGGGATCGTGGTGCATGATGTTCTATGGGCCAGGCTTGGAGCTGTGCACTGGCTTCTGCTCACCTGTCACTGGCTACAGCAGCACCCGTAACTGCAAGGAAACGAAAATGCAGTGTACCTCGACATGGTGTGATATAAAAATACGGTGAGTCTTATTTTTTAATTTTTTGCAGTAAATGACACACTGTCATTAATCCCCCTCAAAATACTCCCCTCACTTTGAAAACATTAGCCCATTGTTCTTGCCACTTTCCGGAGCAGGTCTGGAAGTCCTCCTTTGTGAGTGTCTATAACTGCACTGTCATGGCTACCTTCATGTCCCAAATCACTCGAAGGAGTTTACCTTTCATGGTCATTTTGACTTTGGGAAAGAGCCATAAATCACATAGTGCCACATTCAGTACATAAAGTAGATGAGGACACACTGTAATGATTTTATTTGACAGAAATTGCCATAAACATTTGATCGGTGAGGGGTGATCATAAAATACAGTGTATATTTAAATTAAAAATTATTGCAGTAAAAGAAATAACATCATTAGTCTTCTTCAAAATACCCCCTTCCTTGCTTCATACACACTTATAGTATCTGGCGATATGTCTTTTACTGTAATAAGATTTTTTAAAATTTAAACACATTTTCCATCCATATTTTCCACTACCCCTTCTATTCTTGTGCCTGAGAAGGAACAGGTTTGTGATACCCAATCAGCCCATATGATCCAACTCTGGTTTAAATCTAAAGTGTCCCCAAGGCTCACATGTTGAAGGCTTGGCTGCCAGCCTATGGCACCATTGGGAGCAGGTGGAAACTTTAGTGGGAGGTTAGGTCACTGAGGGGATGCCTTTAAGATTGGAAACCTGGCCTCTTGCCATCTAGGTTTTTTTGCTTTTGGTCTCCACAATGTGAGCAGCCTTCTCTGTCATGACCCCCTACCATGATTTACTGCTTTACTGCAGGCCCAAACCAACAAGGTCAACTGATAGTGGACTGCAACCTTGAAAGCTGCGAGTCAAAATAAAACTTTTCCTACTTTTAAGTTGACTATCTCAGGTATTTTGCCACAATAATGAAAGCTGATTAACACATATGCTTTGTGACTTTGAACAATTTATCCGACCTCTCTATGCTTCCATTTTTTCAGTTAGTGATAACAGGTTGTTATGATTTTATTTCTTTACTTACTTAATTAATTCATTCATTCATTTTGCAGTACTGGGAATTGAAACCAGAGCCTTCACACTGAACTACATCCCTAAACATTTTATTTATTTATTTATTTATTTATTTATTTATTTATTTGAGACAAGGTCTCATTAAGTTGCCCAGGCTGCCCTTGAAATTTTAGTCCTCCTGCCTCAGCCTCCTAAGCAGCTAAGATTACAGGCATGTGTCACCACATCCAGCATGATTTTCAGCACTTTAACAAGTACTTAGAACAGTGTCTGGCATGTCATATGCACTGCTTTAATTTGATTAAATCACCCTGCATAGAAAGGCAGGAGAATACACTCACTTAGAGATTCAGTGGTCCACGGCCAAATGGCTGTTTCTGGAACCTAGTTTCCGCTTCAGTGTCTTTTCTAAAACAGTGCATGATATTCTGAAGGAATTGTTTTTATTTGACTCCTATAAATTGGGTAAGAGAAGTTTTTCATTCTAGGAAAATGCTAATTTTCTGATTTAATTAATTACACTGATGTTTCATTTACTTCTCTGCATATATATTTTAAATGTATCCTTTCATTTCCTCCACAGTCCCAAAGTATATAATTGTTTACAAACAGTTTTTCCAAACAGACTCCTTTTTATTTGGTTAAATCTTCTTTCAAGAATGCCTGGGATAAGTCAAAAGTGAACAAAGAAAAGTGAATGCACCATGCACCCTGTTCAGGAAGCAAATGGGGAGCGAGAGTGGCTTTAACTTGCAGGGCTTTTTTTTTTTTTAACTCAATCACCAAATAATTAAGAAATAAGATCCCTTACGTAGTCTTTGTAAATAAATTGAGATGAGGAGCGTGAGGATTCTGGGGTTGAGGTAGGAAATGGAAATTATTATTATTATTTTTTTTATGCTCTCTAAATGTATCCCTTCTCTTAAACACCCCACTCAAGAGGATAAGCTAGTGCTCATCCGAAAATCAAAGAGCCCTCTGTCATCTTCTGAGTCTCAGATTTAATTCTTAGGCATGCCTCGAGGTTAAAGAGCACCTGCCGCCCTTGGTTTCCAGCAGTGTTCCTAAAAGGCTCCGTTTTGTCCGCAGGATTCTTTCTTCCCTATTTACTAACTATATTTGGTCTATGACCAGTAGGTGGCAGTGTTTCTGTGCTTTTCTCTTCTCGTGGATGCTTGGAATGAGATTCACAGAGTTGATTCAGGGGTTTGGAATAGCATGAAGGGAGCCCTAAGAGGAACATTATCCAGGACTATTTAGTTTTGTTCATCGAGAAGTGGTAATCTTTTCATTTTTATTATTAAACTTTTTTTTTTATTTTGAAACAAGCTCAAATTTACATAAAAGTTGCAATTACATGAACCTTAGTTTATTCAAAATCACTTGTTAGTAAGTTCTGGATGTGATACATTGCCACCAAATATTTTATTTGTATTTCCAGCAAGGATATTCTCCTACGGAGCCATGGCACAGCCATTAATATGAGAAAATTAATGTTGACAATACTATCCTGTAATCCTGTAACGCAGGTATTATTTAAGTTTCACCAATTGTCTCAATAATTCTCTTTATAGCAAAAGGTTCCAGTTCAGAATCATCCAGAATCATGCTTAGTTATCACATCTCCTACCATCCTTCAGGTTGGACACAGTCTAGTCTTTCCTTGGCTTCCATGACATTTATAATTTTGGGATTACACATAATTCTGATTTCATAGAATGTGCCTCAATTTGTGATTGTCCAAGTTTTCTTGTATTAGACTAAATTTATGGATGCTCAGAAGGAATGTCATTGCTCTCAATCAGGTGGCATAAGGTTTCAATTTGTCTCGTTACTGGTAATGTCAACTTTGATTACTTGATCACAATGTTGTCTGCCCCCCTTCTCCATTAAAAGATATTCTTTTCTGCTTTGTAAACTAATGAGACTTTTGTAAGGAGGTACCTTGAGGATAAACACATTATATAGTTTAAATGTAAAATGTCCCCCAGAGTCTCATATATTCAGAGGTGAGGCCTGGTCAGAGGAAGAGGGTCACTGGAGGTATGACCTGGAAGGGTATATTCTTGTCCCCAGCTCTTCTCTTCTCTGTCTGCTTCTTGGCTGCTGTGAGATGAGCAGTTATCCTCCGCCAGGTCCTTCTGCCATGCCATTTCTGCCTTGGATCCAGCCACCAATGGACTGAAACCACAGAAACTGTGAGCCAAAATAAACCTCTCTTCCTTTAAGCTGTGGGTGTTGAATATTTTGTCCCAAAGCATCATAGTTGTCATCAAACTTTCAAATTCTTCATTCATTATTACTGCGGACTGATATCTTAGTGGGTGCATTAGTCAGCTTTTTGTCTCTATAATAAAATACCTGAAACAGGCTACTTATGAATGAAAAGAGGTTTATTTTACTCATAGTTGTGGAGTCTGGGAGTCCAAACAGCATAACACAGATTCAGCAAGGGGTGCCCTTTGGCTGCGTAACCTCATGGCAGATGCTATGGCAGAAGGGCATATAGGAGCCAGGGGTCACATCTTGATACAAAATGTAGAGAGAACATGTTGGAGTCAGGCTTGGACTTGTATAATGACTTGCTCTACTGAGAAGTAATATTCGCTTCTGAGAGTATGCTCCCAATGACCCAAACCCTCTTACTAGGCCCTGCCCACCTAAGGACCAAGCCTTTAATCATGTGAACCTTGGGGTAGGGACACAACTGACCCATAACTACAGGATGGCGATAGATTATTTATTTTGGAGTGATGGGTTATTTATTTTGATGCTCAAATGGTATTAGACTTAATCAGTGACAACCACTTTAAGATGTCATCTATGTCCTTTTGATATGCTTTATCATCATTTTCTGGCACCATATGTTCAAAGCTCAGATTATATTTTCCTTGTCCCGATATAAACCATTATATCCCAGAGCTCTAGGTGCTTGTAGTATAGAATGGTATTTAGAGACCAAAAGCTGGGTGTCCAGTGAGCACATTGTCACTGGCATGTCATTGATCCAGGTATTTTTTATGAATAGAGCTTGCACATGTATGTGTGTATGTGTGTGTACTTATCTACATATATAGGTACATATGTCAGACAATTACAGATATAGATATGTATTCTACATTTATACTGAAAACCATGTGTTCACACTAGGGATGACTGCATAACTTATGGAGCTCAATGCAAGATGAAAATGTGGTGGCTCTTAGTTCAAAAACAAAGAAAAAATGTAAGTTAAGGCACAGAAATATAAGCTTTTTCCTATCTCTGACATTCTCTCTCAACTTGTCACAGTGCTTTTACTTCTTTAATGCTATTCTAAAGTGAGAATAATTAAAATTTTAAATTTCACAAAAATTAAGTTATCAGCATGAATTTTGCCATTCATCTTTATACTATGTAATACCAGTTTTCAGTACAATTATAAAGGTGCTTAACTGATGTATGGTATCACAATAATGACACAGTCTGTATGTAGTAGATTGCTTAGACATTAGTAGTTTGTTCTTGCCAGAATGGTGGGAGCACTGCACAGATTGAACAGCTGTTTCTCCTTCACCTCCTCATAGGCACACGTGCTGCCACCACTGTTCCTTGGGCAAATCGACAAGTAAGGAAAGACTGAAAGGAAAAGGAATGGTGAGCTGCTCTCTCTTTCTCTATCCTCCTGTATCAAAATTTCTACATAGCTGGCTGGCTCATATGAGCAAGAGAGGACACAGTTGGGTTCCTTGGTCTTTTATGTTTCTTTCCTTACAAAGGAAGCAAGTTCTAGCTCAAGGGGAAAGCACGGCTCTCGGAGTTGTCTGCGTCTGTCACTCAGTGGCAGCTGTAACTCACTTGTCTTGGGTTTGCTGGAGCCTCAATGACTGCCCGTGCAGATTCTGTATTCTTGGGCATCGCAAATGCTGTGATTATACCAGGGACCTAGGGACATGTGTATTGTGTGTGTTAGGGAAAGGGGAGGTCAGTGCCTCTTTGGCCTCTGGAAGGCTTTTGCTTTGAATGGAGTGGGAGCTTCAACGGTTTGGATATGGCTTGAGTGTGTTCCCCAAGGATACACGTGCTAGAACCTTGGTCCTTGGAATGCCAGGCTTGGAAGGTGACATGGACCCTTTAGGGGTGAGGTCTAGTGGAAGAACCTTTGACCACTGGGAACATTGCTTTTAGAAGGCATTAATATAATTCTCCCTGGTTAGTTATCAAGAAATAGTTGTTATAAAAGATCAAGCCTCGTACCTCTCCAGGTGCTCCGTCTTCCTGTCTTGCCAAGTGATTACACTCTTACACACGCTCCCATCAGCGTCAAACTGATACTGTGCTGTGCCCTTGAACCTCTCAAACCAAGAGCTAAACAAGCTTTCATTTTAAAGCACCCAGCCTCAGTTATTTCATTATGGTAATGGAAAATAGACTAATACAAGAATAATTGGAAGGATGTGAGTGAGGAATATCTCTCAATTTGTATATCATAGTTTTCTTCTTTTCTCTCCTTCTTTCCATCTTTTCCTTCTCCCTTTCTGCCTCCTTCCCTTTCTTCATTTTCTCTGCCTCTATCTTTCTTCTTTCTTTCTTTCTTTCTTTTCTTTCCCTTTCTTACTTCCTCCTTCCATTGTTCCT
The DNA here is from genome assembly GCA_028451465.1 of Erethizon dorsatum. NCBI lineage: Eukaryota > Metazoa > Chordata > Mammalia > Rodentia > Erethizontidae > Erethizon > Erethizon dorsatum. The sequence goes on along the minus strand of CM051823.1, from coordinate 139,395,068 downwards.
TCTTCTTCCTTTTCCTTTACCTTTGCCTCTTTCTTTCTTCCTCCTCCTTCTCCTGATAGATCAAATGGAAAATTTTCTGTGTTCACAGTGTAAGGTCAGTTATGTTCCTGAGAGGTTGATTTTCCGATAAGATCATGAACAGTGTGACTTATATAATTTCCAAAGTTTTGTTCATTGTGTTATCAGAAAACTAGGCAATGTGGTATGATCAAAATATAAAGTGAATGTCTAAATTAAAAATGTATTACATTAAAAGATACATTGCCATTAATCCTTCTCAAAATGTTCCCCCTCATTTCAAACATACTATCCCATCATTCTTGTCACTTTCTGAAGCAGTTCTAGGAATCCTCTTTTGTGAGTGTCTTTTTAAAGTATGAGTAAAAATATTGTGAATGCTGCTTCCTAGTGCGATCCAATGGAAAGACAGGCTTGAAAAAACACTATGGCTTGTCCTCATCCACTTTATTCACTGGACCTGGCACCATGCCACTTCTGGCTCTTTTCTAAAGTCAAAATGACATGAAACAAGCATTTTGAAATGATTCAGGACATCAAAGCAACCATGACTGCACAACTAAAAATACTAAAATAAACTGTCTCCTATTTAAACATTCATTACATTTCTTAATCACATCAACTATAGATCAAAATAAGGGCCCTTTTTTGACAATATGAGGCTGATGAAACCTGACTTGGTCATCTGTATAACTTTTTTAAAACAGTAGTATCCCCATAACCAATTATGGCTGTCCGTATTGATGTACTGATAAATGAGTGAATAAATAAGTGTCACTGTTTTTATCTTCTTTACCATCATAATACCAGAGCTAGATCTTATGAAACTTCTCTTCTGAGCATCACAGACAAACATTAATGCATGAAAATCTATGTAAGACTATGTCCTAAGACTGCATTTTGTGCCACCAAAATGTGAATCATAGGGCCCAGTTTTTGTTATGATTTAGTAGTTATCTGAAATGTTCTCATCTGCCAATATCTTGTAAAGTCAGATAAGATTTCAGAGGAATAGTAACTTCCAATAAGAAAACCCAGTTGTGTGTGTGTGTGTGTGTGTGTGTGTGTGTGTGTAAGATAGAGAATTCAGGAAATTCAGATAACTTGTTCTACCCTTAACTGTGCTTTGTTATACTTAATATGAATATATTGAAATATTAATCTATATGAAACCTCTAACTTATATGACTATAAAATAAAATTAATATGTAATACAAATAAAATTATGAAACTGATACAACTCAAATAGACAACATCAGTGAAAATAAATTGGGCCTAATCGGGCGCTAATCCTCCCATCCACCCTCCTCCCCTGCAGTTTTCTTGGGCAGGTTTCCCCACTCTGTCCCTTGAGGGGACACCATCCTCCTAGCACTTTCCTAAGCTCTCAATATTGCAAAACACATATTCCTTCTGTGACCTGCAAGGCAATTTATCTCTACTGAGTCTTTAAATATAATTGCTTAAGCATATTCTTACATTTTGATGAATAGATAATCCCTTGTGGAAATTTTTTAAGAGAATCAGGGAGTGTGTTAGCCATTGGTTATTTCCAACTTTAAATTGGAATTCTTGAAATGAAAGTTTCTATGTAGATCTAGTAAATAAATACAGGAATTTAAGACTGCATATCTGGGGAAAATGCCAAGACTATTGCTTTTTTATTTTCCACTCAAATTAAATATTTTAAAATTTTGTTTGGAGGGGATGTTTACCATATTTTTCCATTCTAGACTATTCGTTACACAGATTATTTGAAATTTACTAGTGTTTATTTAGATTATAATAAATAAGTTAATTATCTGATTTTATTTCATAATAGCCACGAGGCAGACTTCAGTTAAAATGCCGTTACTCTTTTCCTTGACCTTACATAAACATTTTCTGAAGTGTTCTGTGAATTCTAAAAAAAAAAGTATAAATTTACTACTGCCCAGGAATGCATATACCTTAAATTTGAGTTTTTACACTTTAATATCTGAGAACATTTGAAATAAATTTGTCTCAAAATGAGACTGTGAAATTAATGTGGAATCCTCATGCTAAAAATGTACAACAGCCTGAATATTTAGATGACCACTGTAAAAGGACTTTATATTCATGTTTCCTTTTCTATTTCCATTGTGTGGACTGGTTTACAAATAGAATATGTTAGCCCTTCCTTAGCAAAACATGTAACTGTTAACATCTAGTTTTAAAACTTTAATTCTCTCCAGACGTGGTGGCATACACCTATAATACCAGCACTATGCAAGGCTGAGGCAGGAAGATTGCAAGTTTGAGCCAAGTTTGGGCAATTTAGCAACATAGACTCTGCCTCAAAATAAAAAAGGAAGCTGGAAGGCCGGTGAGATAGCTTAGTGGCATAAGTGCCTGCCTGGCAAGTGCGAGGTCCTCAGTTCGACTCCTGGTACCCACATAAAGGAAAAAAAGGGCTGGTGATATCGTTCAGCGGCACAATCGCCTGCTGGCAAGCGTGTTGTCCTGAGGTCGACTCCTGGTACCCACATTAAAAAAAAAAAAAAAAAAAAAAAAAAAAAAGGAGGCTGAGGATACAGGGCAGTGCAAGGGTTCTGGATTTATTTCTCAGTACTAAATACTAAAAATGAAATCTGACACTGATAAAGAATAAAACTGTACCAGTAAGGCTATTAAATGAAAATTTAACATGTTCTACTCTATTTCATATTCCAAATTCATGACTATTTGGAGACACCCATCATTACGTGATTATTTTTAGTTTTCAACCAGATGTTTGGCATTATGTAGACCTGTCCACAATATAGCCTGGCTAATAGACGTATTTACTCCTGTGGAATGTTTGCCAGTGTGATATCCTTGGTATCATGCCTGTTACCACAAGTCTTGCTCATTATTTTTATTAGGGTTCCATTGCCTACTCAGTATAATCTTTAGAAGGAAAGAAAATGAACGTTTGGAGGCAAATAATGTATTTTTGTGTATGTGCATTCAATTGTGAATATATATTTATTGCATCTGTAACAATTTAACTTGTTGAAATAATAAAAATTTTAATTTTCCAGTAAATTTCAACTAGCTTGGAAATTTCGATTTTCATTTTTCCAAGTGTTTACACATGTGTGCAGACAAGCACTCATGCCCAGCTGAACATTCTGTGACAAACTTGTTGAGCCATGAGACTGAAGTTTGGTCCAAATTGACGGTGGATCTGTCAAGGTGTTTCAATTTCAGAGAAAAATAACCTCAATTTGAGCTGCTTAACTGAGAGAACTGACTAGCTGACATAGCAGAAATCCTGCAATGTAACAGATTACAGACCTGGGTGGCCCAGTAGCTCCGTGGTTTTTGAAGATCCAGGTATCGTCAGTTTGTCTTCGCTGACATCTGCAATACCAGCTTTATCCAAAGGCTGGTTTCTTGAGTCTCTGTGGCTTGGCTGCAACTTCTCTATTTATATCCAGAAGGAGAGAGGTTTTATGCTCTCTGAAAAGCAAAATCTTACTCTGTTTTCTATTTCTATGTTGAAATACCTGAGAAATCTATCTAGGTGATTTATAAAGAATAAAGGTTTATTTAGCTTGTTGTTACAGAGGCTGTGAAGTCAAAAAACATGATGCCAACATCTTCTTAGCTTCTGCTGAGGGTTTAGCGCTGCCCTGTTTTCTAATATGGCACAAGTTGGAAGGGCGAGCAGATATGAATGGAAGAGAGAAAAGAGGGCCTGAACTCCTGCAATAACTAATTGTGAAAGGCTTACGCCCCATGAACAAAACACTTACCTCTAAGCCCTTTCTCCTAACACTGCTGCATTAGGGACAAGACTCAACATGAGTTTTGGCAAGGACAACCCATATCCAAACAACAGCAAGCCTAAGTCCAGAACCCCAAACTTCTTCATTGCATGGTTTGAAATGACCCACGTGCCCATTTCTGAAGCAGTCTGTTCTCCAATTGGCTTAGTCTTAAGTTCTTAATACTAGTATCTGCTAAGAGGGTCAGATTACAATTGTTTGATGTAAAGTTCATCCTGGAGATGGTATCAATCCCCCAAACTATGCTTTTGAAACACAGTGGGGGTGCCAACTATTAGTATTTGCTACAGGATGAGAAAGGAAAGAAGAAAAGTTAGAATTCTACTCCTTACCAAAAGGTACAGTCCAAATCCATGACTCAGGCTTTCTTTTCTGAAAGTGAAACAAGGTTTGGGAAGATATGTGAAAAACCTGATCATGGGCTGAGTTTGAGAGGCAACAATCTAGTCACTGTGGAGTGAGAAATTTTATTCCAGAAAGTAATTGGGAAAAATGTTGGTGAATCGCAGGATGTCTGAGATAGGAAAACCAAAAGAAGCGGGCTGTCAACTACAGAAAACTGAGGATGCTGAAGATCAGCAAGGAAATGGACCTAATCTGGAATTGGTGGAATTGGCCCTTCCTAGCTTCCTGCTGAGTTCTAGAATGGGTTGAGGGCTGAAGATACTGATGGGGTTACACAGCCTACTTATAAAAGCAAGAAAGAAGGCTAAAGCACGACAGTGTAAGAAATATGTGGCATAATCGGGGGTTATTCTGATTTGAATATGCTGATTGAGTATGAGGTAATGATGAAAGTTAGTTAATAGGATACATTGAATTGAATATAATATGTCCTCTCTATTGGAACGAATACATTCAGAAGGATGTAAAAGAAAAACTTCTAATCTCACTTCAGCAGAACTTCCAAAAGCCAAAACCAAAATACAGGTTCTGACTTCTGACTTCAAATAAAGCTCTGACTTCCTAGAGTCTCCACTAAACTTTCAGTTTTACTCTCACAGCTTCCTACGGTGCTTTTTTAGGGGCACACTGTGTGACCTCCCATGTTTTGAAGTGAGGTACAGACTGTACATACAGAGCTTGCAAAGATGTGGCCCCAAATCAGGTGTGTTTTGGCCCATCACACAACTCCAGCCTAGATCATAGTTGAGGTGCAAATGAAGATGAGACTGTTTTTACAGACCACAGCTGGAACACTGGGACATTTCCCTTCATTTGGGAAGATGTAGAGATAAAGTCCCCTCACCTCCAACTGGGTAGTAGAGGGGGTATGTGATTTTCCTAGGGCTACCATAACAATATACCACAAACTGGGGACTTAAAACAACAAATTCATTGTTCCACCATTATAGAGAATATAAATCTGAAATAAAGGTTATCGGTGATATAGGGGGTAGGATAGGACCTCCAGTAATATAAGGGAATGTAGCTCCCAACCTGCTAGATGTCTAAAACACAGAGTTTGTGTGCTCTAAAATCACGGAATGAGTTTTAGGAAAAATGGAGGTTAAGAATAGGAAGAATTTAAAGAAAGAAAGAAAGCTTCTGTCCAAGAGGGACAGAAGCGGGCCTGGAAAGTGGGTTGCCAAGGACCCCCTTCTCAAGGGAGCTTTGTAGAGCAAAACCACGAGGGGAGGCAGGTCCAAGGTGGGACAGAACTACAGTCAATCAATAAGATTAAGTATAGTCGTTTAGGTAATATTGATCCAACTGGAAAATCACAGGATGGGTGTGAGGTGGGAAAAAACTATGGTGAACCAATGAGGTTACAACAAGTATAGTCTCTTAGGTAATATCAATTAAATGGGGATCAAATGGGGAAGCAAGTCATGTGGCAAGCACACATGAGGCAAACAAGAACTTTCCTGGAAGGGGTGGGTTAAGGAGGTTTGGTCCTCCATCCCAAGGTGATTGATGCCTATTTAGAATATCAATCATTGCTGTTCATCCCTAGGGGAAGTATATGTATGTGAGTAGTTCCTCTTTTTCTTGAAGCCTGACCTCAATATTTCTAAATAACTTAGCTATCTATAATATCAGCAGAGCCAAGTTCTTTCTAAATGTTCTAGAGGAGCATTCTTTCTTGGCTCTCTCTAGCTTCTCAGGAATGTTGGTGTTTGCATTGGTCACATTCTCATTATTGGGACAAAATGCCTAAACAACACAATTTAGAAGAAATTTATTTTGGTTCATGGTTTAATCCATGGTTGACTGAATCCACGGCAGAAACAGCATGGTGGAAGAACCTGGGCAGAGGACAACTGCTCATCCATGGCAGCCAGGAAGCAGAGAAAGAAGGAAGGATCTGGAGAGGGAGATATAGCCTCCAAAGTTATACCACCATTGATCCACCTCTTTCAACCAGGCCCTACCTCCCAAAAGCATGGAAAATTATTAACGCATCAAGTGCGTTAATCCAGTGAGTGTAGTCCCCCTCATGATCTAATCACCCTTCAAACACACACACCTCTGAACACACAAGACCTTGGGGGAGCATTCTACATCTAAACCAGAACCCTCCAATTCTTTCCCCCAAAAGACTCGTGTCAATCTCCTTATGACAAATGCATTTAGTACATCTTTAAGAGTCAGCAAAATTTTAACAGTTCCAGCACTGATGAAAAGTCCAAGTTGAAAGTCTCCTCTGAGACTCAAGGCAAACTATTACCTGCGAAGCCCTGTAAATATCAAAAAGGAAGTTAAGTGCTTCCAACCTACAGTGGCACAGAGTAAACATGCCCATTCCAAATGGGAGAAAAAGGAGGATAGAAAGGAATCAGGCCAAAGTAAGATTGAAAATCAACAAGACAGACATTAAATTCTGTAGCCCTGTGTCCAGCACCCAGGGAAAGTTGTGGTGACTCAGTAGATGTTTCACATTCTGGGAATTTCTGACTTCCTAGAGTCTCCTCTGACTTTCCAGTCTCACTTTCACAACTTCGTACACTGACCTTTCAAGGGCACACTGCCTAACCTCCCAGGCCTTCCTTTGAAATCTTAATGGCAGTCTCTATGATCCCAGATAACTCTCGTATTGTGAAAGCCTGTAAAACCTTAAGCCTGTGAAGGATGGGGTCTGACTGATTACTAAGATACCCTTGAGTCATCTTCCCTATTATTGTGATACAAAGTGCTTTGTTTCTATTCAATGTTAAACTTTTCAGCAACCCTGCTCTCCATGGCTCCAACTTTACAAGCACTTCCTTTTTGTTGAAACTGCAATGTTTTTACATCTTTTAGCTCCAATATTTGCTCTTGATTCTTGCCATGACCTGAATAGCTGGTGGGATCCTGAGAGGGTGTGATGGGAGATTAAGAAAAGACAAGACACATAGGAGAAGGAAAGCTGGGACAGGGTGGAATGTGGCCCTCTGATGGAGAGGTGGAGGTGGCATGCCAGCCCTAGCAACTTTATTTATACACCATAAAAAGGGGGACACGTGTGATGGGGTTGAAAGTGCAAGATCTCAGTGTTTTGCTCAGAACAGGGAAAGCAGAGCATTCTCAGAGCTCTTTGTGCTGCTGTTAACAGGGAGGAAAGCTGAGGGGCCGGAAACCTGCTGATATGCAACTGAGCTAGAGGTTAACTTATTTATATGATCTGCCTCTGGCATTTCATGTTCCTGGGACTGGCTTTTCTCTAGTCCCAAAGAGTTCACCAACCTCCAGCTCAACTGCTCCTCACAGATTCTTATTGTAGATCTGGCTAAAAGCAGCTGGCAGTACCTATGCCACAACCGGAAGTGGGTCACTTTGAAATTTCCTCTACCAGATTAATTAGTCCACTGCCCTTAATCTCAGTCTCCTGCAAAGTGTTAAGACATGGGCAAAATGTACAAAAGCTTTCTGCCAGAGCACAACACACATGGCCTCTAGTCCAACTGCCAAAGGAGTCCTTGTTCCTACGTGGCTTTTACTTTTGCATTTCTATCAGCATTTGGGTCTTCTGAGCTATGACTATAATCTCCCATCAGGCTCAGCTTATAACATTCTAGGGCTACTGTAGCCAGTATCTCCAAACTTTTACAAACTCCTCCCACACACCAGAGTCAAAGGCTTCTAAAACACATAGGAAGGTACAGTGACAGCAATAACCCCATTTCTCTGGTACCACAATCTGTCTTAGTCACCTTCTCATTGCTGGGACAAAAATATGTGACACTTATAACTTAAAAGAGGATGGGTTTATTTTGCCTCATGGTTTTAGTCCACGGATGGCTGTCTCCAAGGCAGAAATGGCATGGTGAAAGGTCTAGGAGGAGGACAGCTGTTCATCCCAGGGCAGTCAGGAAGCAGGAGGACTCAGGGAGGTAGATTCACCCTCCAAAGTCATGCTGTCCATGACCCACCTCCTCCCTCCAGGCCCCACCATCCAAAAGCGTGTTTAGCTATAAACTCCTCAGTGGATTGATCCACTGATTTGTGTAGTCCCCCTCCATGATTCAATCACCTTTCAAAAGCCCCATCTGTGAACACACAAGGCTTTGTGGGAGACATTCTACATCTAAACCGTAACAGCATAGCAGGTGCACTGCTCCAGGCTCTGCCTCTGTTTCACATGTTTTTTTCCCCATGTGTCTGTGTTGTTCCTCTTCTTCTTTTTGTAAGGATATCTATAAACTAGATTGAATTTGAGTCCTATCCCACTCCCATATGACCCCAACTTAAATTGATTATGTCCCCAGAGACCCCATTTCCAAATTAGGTCACATTCATGGGTATTGAGGGTTAGGACTTGCACATGTCTTTTTAAAGGATGCAGTCCAGCCCACAAGGGGTTTTGAGAGAATCTCTTGGAGAATTTGGTGTGTATCCTTGGAGCATGGGGCATTTGATACAGTGTCTGATTCTTCATAAGAGGAAAATGAAGGTGAGAGAACATGGCATTTGATTACGCAAGTTAGTACCACTGAGGTGAGCGCTGTTCCTCCATCAAGAGGAGGGCAAAGGTATGTGTTCTCAGCAACCACACTTGGAACCTGACAAAGGAGTTAATCTGAGGTCTTCTTAAAAGGTATCCTTCCCAAGGTGACTTTTAGAGGCCCAGTGTGACTCCTAGAGGTCATAGTTCTCCAAAGGCAAGCTACAAATTGCAGACAGGACTGCAGCTGGTGCCAGGCACATGACCCTCTCCTGTTGCTGACTGATTAAATGAAGTAGTAAGTATATAGATGAATTTGTTACTTTATCAACTGGTCAACTTAGAGACTTATGTGGTTTAGTGGCTACACATGTAAAGATGATCATATTCCCTGTGAGCACAATCTCTCCTGCAAGATGAGAAGCCAGGTGACAATGGAAGTTATCAAGAGTCAAGAGAGCCGAGGAAGCAGGCCCAGGGGAAGAAGAGGGTGCCTGGTTGTCCAGTGTCACTTGCGAGGGTGTCTTGTACTGCCAAAGCTGGGTGCCTGTCCCCGGCATGGAGCACCTGGTCATTTCAGTGCCAGTGATGTGAGGCTCCAGCCTCCCTGCATGTGGGTGGATTCCTTTGGTGACCAAGGACAGGCTCTGCATGTAACATCTCGCAGCTAGTGCATGCGTTCTCAATGGGGGTGATCTCATCTCACAGGACGAGGGAAAAATCTGTTCTGGAAGGCAAAATATCTTAGACATGATCATCGTTTATGGCTCTCCAAAGGGCCTCAACCTATGAGCAAACATGTAGTAAGTGCATCTATGTATCAAAATTCTATGGAAGGGGGTGACTAGGAAAAATATGTCTAAACCTTTCTAGGGGAAATGGTGTCAATGATAAGTTTGAGGAAGGCAGGGGTAATAGATGGTCTGGAAGGAAAAGGGATTCTGGCTAGGGATACCCTGGACAATGAAACTTCTGCATGGCCCAATGGATCCTGGCTAGGAAGGCAGGTAGCTGAGATCAGCTGTTCTGTGGCCCATGTGGCCTTTCCCTGCATGGTGCCCAACCTCAGGAGGCCCTTTTTCATTTTGGATGTGGCAGCCACAGTGTTCCTAGAGACCTTGTCCTGGCTGTTCTGTGGCTGCAGCAGAATGTTGCCCAGCACCTGGGCCTCTCCTTATATTACTGACTGGTTAAATGAGGCAGTAAGTAAATGGATGCATTTGTTTTTGAGGCTTAGTCACTAAGCATTCAAAGATGATGAGATTTTCTGTGAGCAGAATTTTGTTCATATTACAATTTGATTCTGGGCAGACCAGCCTGGCAGGGACCTGAATCACAGAGGGGACTGCTCAGTACGAGTAGCAGCCTCAAGATACATGAGTCCTATCCTGGATCCCATGAGTGACCAGTTCTGTCAGCTGCAGGAAGCCCCTTGTGAAACCTGCCTACTTCCCCTGCTTTTAGTTACTAGTTTTTGTTTGGCTTTAAAAATTCCTACTTTTGGAGGGCACACAGCTAAGTAATACAGTATTAGTCTCCCAGTTTGCTCTAGATGACACCGCCGGCATGTGGATCCTGATAATAAAAGTTGCCTAGGTCACTTTTCTGGAGCTTGAAGTCTACTTTTGTTGAAATCACTCACTCTTAGTCCCAGGTGACCCTTTGACATCAGGAAGCCAAAAACTCCATCCTCAGGTCATCTTTTGAGCATATGTCCTGTTAAGAGCCATGAAGATTCCTTGTGCGTGTGCAGATCGCTGATGATGTCACCTCCAACCACCTGTGACTTTATCCCATAAATATCTCAAAGCCCTCAGAGATGCACATCTGAGGCTGGGTTATGCATCTCCATGGTTGGCTACTTTGTGAATAAACTCTGTTTTGCAGAACTTAGTTGTTTCAGTGGTTAGCATCCTACACTGTGGGCAAAATGGGGCTGGTTCTACAACACTTGGAGTGTGGGAGTGGTATGTAACACAACACCAACCTATCCCTGTGTTTTGTCATGTGCAGGTGCCCTGGAGATTATCAGTTGAAATCAAGACCAGCTGACACTCTGATGCCCAGCATTGTGCTAATTAGTTCTAGTATCCTCAGTCGAAATTCTTGTTTGCCTCTTGGACTCATCTAATCCTGAAAACCCCAAGGAAAACTGAATACAGAAAAAGAACTGTAGGAAAGTGCGAAACTTGCTGGGTATGGTGGTGCTGTAATCCCTGGTACCTGGGAGGCTGAGGCAGGAAGATCTCTTAAGCCTGTGAGTTCCAGGCCAACCTGCGCAACATAGCCAAAACCCCACCTCAAAACAAACAAACAAAAAGTGGGAAACTTGCCAATTTATTTTGTGCCAAAACACTGCCTCTGGATTGGCCTGTGGAAATAAATTAGTTAAGTACATGTTTATACGTACATTTCTATTATTAGAATCTCAATCAATACTTTTGGGCCCTTTAGTTGTGCTGTTGTAGCTGCCACAATGTTCTGCATCAATTCAAAATGTTTGCCTTTCATGATCATTTTGATTTGGGGAAAGACATAGGGGTCTCACAGTGCCAGACCTGGTAAGTAAGATGGATGAAGACACACTGTAATGATTTTACAAGACTGCTTTTCCATTGGGTGGTACTCAACAGCAGTATTTGCCATACTTTTTCTTTTTAAATCCTCTTTTATTTCTTCTTTATTAGCATATGTTTGTAATACATAATGATTACACTTATCTTGGTGAGCTGGTACATATACACACTGTATCTCAATCATTTTTTATCACATCTCGTAAAGGCACTCATGAAAGGGGAATTCCTGGATTGCTTCACGAAGTAGCAAGAACAATGGGATAAGTGTTCCAAGAGAGGGGAAGTCTTCTGACAGGGTTTCATGGCAGTGTGTCTTTTACTATAATAAGTTTTTCAAAAAACTTAAACATTCACTACATTTTTGATCACCCCTTGTACATATCAAACAAGTATTTAAACACAGTCCATTTCAGATGATGTGTGTGGTGGAAAATTGGTAATTCTATGTTGTAAATTGCAACACAATAAAATGTGGACTAGGCTCTTTGGCATAGTGTGCGGCCCGGGGCTGGTGGCTGTGGGGCTGCAGCATGGTGTGGGTGGAGGTCAGCTCCATGGCTGCCTGGCCTTACGGCTCTGCTGTCCCCCACACACATCAAGGCTACCATGTGAAGATGTGGGCGTGCCTGACAGGGAAGCAAGGCCACTTTCACTGAAATGAGGGTGGGTCAATGACATCAGCTGCACACGAGACCAGCATGTGTGATACCACACGCATGGGAATTGTCTTTCCCTGCTTTCTACAAATGGAAAATACTGGATTGTTTATTTTCTTGTGGGAAGAGTGTTCAGCTCTGCCAGTGAGGACAGAAACTATCTCTCATATATTTATCCAATTAGACATGTTTTGGCTCGTGATTTATGCCTCTCAAGCTCAGTTGTGTACCTTATTGTTGGCAGGGCAGAATGGCGCACAGCCACCAGAGGGCAGAAAATGACAGGAAAAGAGAAGGGTCAGGAAGGTCATGTTTTGGGGAGGAAACGTAGGGAAGCCAACCGCAGAAGTCAGAATGATGAGAAAATGACCTTTCCATGCCCATCTGCTCCTGTACGAACTGACCCTGGCCTTCTTCCTCTCTTAGCAAAGCGGGAAGGTGCACTCCTATAATTTGGAGTTGGGATGACACCAACCTAGACCCTTAGGGGCCACAGATGCTGCAAACTCACTTGACAGTCGTTACTTCTCTTGTGTTTTGTAGCCATGGGGCCACCAGAGTTCCTCACCCACAAATAAAATTGCTGGGTTGTGAGATAAATATCTTCAGCTTTACTGGGTATTGCCAAATGGCACTTTAATGCAGATATTCAAAATTTATACCCAGAATTGTATGAGAATTCTCATTTCCTAACATCATTTCCAACTGTTGATAGTTTCACATCTTAAATTCCTCCTAGTCTCATGGGTGATTTGTATGCTTCCATTTATCAGTGAAGTTGAGCTTTTTTCTTTCCTTTTCTTTCTCTCTTTTTTTTTTTTTTTTTTTTTTTTTTTTTTTTTTGCTGTGTGTGTGTATGTGTGTGTGTGTTGACCATTTTTAGTCCTCCGGAGGAGGACTAAACCTATTCATTGCCTTTGCATAGTTTATGTAGGGTATTTGTCATTGTCATACTGATCTGTAAAGTTTGTGTTTTGGTGGTATTGGGTTTGAACCCAGGGCCTTTGCACTAAAATATATCCCACTCCTTTTTCTTCTTTTTATTTTGAGAAAGGCTCTCCCTAAGTCACTAAGTGGCCCACATCAAACTTGAACTTGAAATCCTTCTGCCTCAGCCTCCCAAAGTCTAAGCCACAGTGCCTAGCTTGACTTGTAAAATTTTTAAATGGTTATACTCAGATACTGATCCATAATTTGATCTATGTAAGACTAAGATCTTTTTCCAGACATGGCTTCTTTTAATTCTGCTTATGGTGCCTTTTGAAAAATTGAAGGTTTTTATATTTGATGGAGTCAAATTTACCAATAGTTTCCTTTATCATTTCTACTTCCTGTGTCTTATTTAAGAAATATTTATATACTCTGAAATCATAAATGTAGTCTTTTATATTTTTTACTAATAATTTTAATGTTTTTCTTCTTTCTATATTGGTTTTTTTTTATCAACTTGGTGTTTATTTTAGAACCATACATCCATCCTTAACTTTTCAAAATGAAAAGTCACCTGGCTTAATGCTACTTATTGAATAGTACATCCATTTTTCACTGATTGGTAAGGCCATTCATGTCGTATACCAAATTTACACACACACACACACACACATCCATTTCTAGGCTCAGGGTTCTGATTCATTGATTTTTTTTATCAATCCTTGCACCAACACCGAATTCTTTATCAGGTTTATTGATGTGTACATCATTTTGTTAGTGATGCATTATATATATTATATATGATTGTTAATTATATTTTATTATCATTGATTACACTATGCACTGCATACATTTAAGTTATAGTTTCACAAGTTTTGACTTATACATCCATGAAACCATCACTACACTCAAGGTAATGAGCATGCCGTCAGCCCCCATAGTTTCCTCATACCCTTGGCAATCTTATTCTTCTGGCCCTTCTGGGCCCTCTTCCCCAGGCAACTGTCAATTTTCTTCATTGCTATAGATTCACTTGCATTACAGTGACAGGGAATATTTTAGAGCTTTCAGTGATACAAATAGTCCGCTGCTGCGTGCATGCCATAGGTTCAACACCCCTGGTCTAGAACTTCAATTAAATCATGTAGCAGGTGTTCTTTGTTCACATAATTTATTTTACTTGGCATAGTTATTTTGAGATTTTTCCATATCATGTATATCTGTCCACTCCCTTACTTAAGTCTCAGTAGAACGGTTTTTTGTAACTTTCAAAAACACATAATTCCAACCCATTTAACAAACATTTTATTTAAAATATGGAGAAGACTAGAATAGAGCCTGGAATATAGAAATGTTATATGAGAATTTACTATTATTTTGGTGGTACTACCTGGATTTCACATGCTCACCTGGAAACAAAGCTACTGAACATCCAAATAATATGACAAATAATACTTTAATATGCAGAAGAGGAATGAAGAAATATTACCTATCTTGACAGCTAAGAGAAAACATCTCAAAGCAGTCAAAGGTAAGCTAATTAAAACCCATGGGGTAAATTATCTTTGAACAATGGCCTAATCAAATGTGCCATTATAAAAAACACTGACTTTGGGTAGTAGGTTCATTCACAGAGGAAGGGAGAAAGAGTGAACGGGAAGAAAGGGAAGAACAGAAGAGATCATTGTGGATGAATTGGTTCTTACAGAACATGAGCCAATAGTATGACCTAAATGCTAGAAAAGGCCAGAGCCACATTTGGACACAGTAACACACTGTGCTGAACATCAGAACCTGCTGCATTATTCCATTTCCTCTGGCTCTTGCTGGGCCTCAGTTGAAAAAGCTGTTCAAACTTTCTTTTTCTTACATTTCCAAAACTCACATATTGGAGAAAGTGAAAAGGAATATAGCGATCTTGACTTGGAATTTGGAAAAAACAAAAAAGGATGGAAAGTTTAGGATAGGCCTAAACTTCCAGACCTGCTCAAGGCTGGCTTGAGGGCATGTGGCTGAGGTCAGGAGGAGAGGGATCGCCATTACTCTGGCTAGCCCAGACACTGGAAAGAGAGACCACAACCTAAAGTGTGTGAAGGTGGGGCTGTGTGGTGATGTCGTTGGTATCTACCGTGAATACCAGAATAACTTACTAGAAGGACAAATCTGTGGGGCAGTGCCAAGGAGGGGGTACAGTAGTGATGGGAAATTCATGGTGGGACAACTGCCTCCTGGGCTGACTATGGCATTACCATGAACTCAGAGTTGCCCTGCAGAAGTAATGTGGCCGGGTAAGTCTAGCTCATACCAGTCTATCCTCACTTCTCTGGGTATAGCTCTCACTTACTGACACCAAATCCGCCAACAGCTAGAAGACCATAACTAGTTTTTAGGTGATTAAAACCAAAGTCAGGATCATCAGTTCAACGGACCACGGCCATCTCATGCTGACTGATGGTGAAAATTCCATTCCCCATGGTTTTCCCATGTGTGCGGGGGAAACCTCTGTACTTTTATCTGTACCCATTCTGTCTCATGAGAAAACCTTTGAGGGGCCATTTCCAGTGCCATTAATACCTGAGATGTAAGCAAACGAGGAATAGACAGAAAAGGCTGGTGGATGCTGGAAACAAGATTTTGGCCAGTGAAAATCATCGTCAGTACTGTCCTGTGGTCAGATCAAACATCGCATTCCCAGAAATCTCCTCTGACCTCCCTTTCTAAAGTGGATTCTACCTGCACTATCAGAGGTGACACCTTACCCAAGGGCCTCTTCAGTGATTCATCTGCTCACTTCTTCATGGTCAGCCTTTCACAAGGGACACAAAGTCCAGGAGGTGAATGACGATGACACAATATACAGAGCAGAGCCCAGCATTTAAGGACTTAAAAAAATAAACAAGAGGCACTATCTAAGGTAGGATGGCTTTGGATGGTTAATTGCTTGCATCCATTTTGTTAGAAAACATTTCTACCCTGAATCTCTGTGAAGAAAGACATAGGGAGGAAAGATCAAGAATGTATGTCTACAGAAATAGTATTTATGAATTTTCTCATTTTGGCAGATTTCTTCAAGGTATCTAGGAAGGCTGGATATCCACTTTGACTGAGTATATACATAAAAGAGCAAGAGCATGAGATAAGATAAAAACTAATTAGAACATAAGGTTAAAGTTTAAGACTTCAGCCTTCTCTCCCACTGAGAGAAAACTGGCAGATTCCTGTGGTGAGCCCTTGTAGCTCATTGCTTGGTTCAGGCCTGGCTTACACCTGAGGCCTTGCATAATTCTAGATCTCACCCCTTTACATCCTCTGGCTCATGTGATAAATGACATTCTCAGCCTCTCTGTAAGATTTCATCCTCTCCCACCATAGTCACAGCTTTTGTTGAGAGGAAGAGGGAATGCCTGGAAAAGAGTATAAGTAGCTGTTATTTCAGAGTTCATAAATTCTGCAAAACACTCAAATATTTCTTGACCCTCATAATGTGAGTCTCTTAAGGTTCTGCTGGTGAGATGGCCTTTGTCTTTCTTAATGCTAATTCCCCCAAGGATGCTAGGTGCCATTGCTAAAGAGGGTCTGCAGCATCATGTCACAGAATTTTAATGCTGAGTGACAATATGTCTGTATCTTCCTAGGTTTTTATGAAGACTCACTTGATTCTGTTCCCAGCCTTGTCCTTGCTAGGGCTCAGGAATGTCTGTTCTTGGGGAGCTTTTTTTTGTTCTGGGGATCAAACCCAAGGCTTGGTGTACAGTAGGTGAGTGTTCTACCACTGAGCCACACACAAGTCTCCTGGGGAGGTCTTGAGAGGACAATCCCATCACGTGCTGGACTCATAGTGATGCCTTCTTTCAATGCTAAGGAGTTTCAGGACCCAGCTTGAACACTGAATCCCTTCTGAAACACTAGTCTTTCCCAGGAGATCTTGTTGGTTCTTAGAGTGTACCAGTCAGGCTGAAATACGTCAGAATCTTAGGTCCAGGAGGTCTGATAACCCCGGCAGCCATCTGGCATCTTCAATTCTTTCAAGTTCCCAGTTTATGTCTGCTCTGACAGGACTAGGGAAGTCCCTTGGAATGGTTTCCGCAGGAGAATATGCCACCCATAATGCCAGAGTACTGAAATGATTCATTTCCCAAACTAGAGTAGGTTCTGTGACCAAGGGGAGAGGGATGATGCTTGCAAGATCTGAACCCTACATGACTCTTTCTAAGATGTGCTACAAGCACAGTTTTCATCAACATGAACCAGAGAACTGACTTGTTGGAGGTGATGCATGCCACTGTAGATACAGATGGAAAGGCTACTTCACACTGTGTCACTGCGAATAATGTGCATCCTAGTGACAGGAAACACGTGATACATGCCATATGTCATAAATTAGAATATGACAACAGTGTCTCCTTTCCTATGTGCTCTTGTCTATATTTCCAGACTCTGGCCATCACACGGCTCAAGGTGTGGAGTGCTCTGATTTCCCCACCATCCATAGCTTTTGTCGCCATCATTTCAATGGCACTGTTCTACTGGAGTGATATGTCATAAATGAACTATTATTCAATATTTGTATACAATCATCCTTCTGTATCCTCAGATTCAATGAATCATGGCTCAAAACCCTGTTTCCATACTGAGCATGTGCAGAAGGTTTTAGTGTCATTATTCCTTAAACAATACTACAACTGTTTACATGGCATTTCATTTGTATTAGGCATTAGAAGCAATCTAGAGATGACTCAAAGTACACAGGAGGGTGGGCATAGGTTATATGCAAATAATATACTGTTTTACATAAGGGACTGCAGTGGTCTGGGAATGAACCCCCATTGCATATGGAAGGACAACTGCATTCAGTTCGTTTCATATTTTTCTACTATAAATATTGTAAAAGCTGGAAGTATAACTTTTTAAAAATTATTTTAGCTTATTTAGAATGAAGACGACAAGGAGGGAAGAGATTCAGGACCATGAGGAGGAAGAGGCTTCAAGGAGCTGAGACCGGGTGTCTGAGCTTCTCTCGTGTCTACGCGATGCTCTTCACGGTTTCTATCAACTGTTTTCAGGATTCCTTTGAGTTCTTCAGAATGCACAGTAGTGAACTCCTCCTAGTAGGCTGCTGAAGGACTTGACAATCTGGTGATAAATTGTTCTGTAAACCTTGAATGGAAAATATTGCTTCACAGTTCTGGTTGGTAGGAAAGAAGTGGAGTGAAGAAAAACCTCCAAGTACACATGATATTGCTTTTTCATGCAACAGAGTATCAAATATTTGCATTTCCAAGCTATACATTTTGTTTCATCTTATACAGTTGTTTTCTTTTCCTTTTTATCTTCTCAATACATGTTAATGACCTGTGGGCAAACAGAAAAGATCTGTGCAAATGCAAAAGGAATGTCAGTGTATTTGCTATGGTTCGACTGTGTCCCCAAAGTTTATGTGTTGGAAAAGTAGTTCCTATGAGATGATTTTGGGAAGTGGCACCTAATGGGAGGTGTCTGGGTCATGGGACACTGCTCCCATGAGTGGTTCATACTATTATTATGGGAGAGAGTTCTTCATGAAAGGATGAGTCCTTCACACACACACACACACACACACACACACACACACACACACACACACCATGTCATGCCTCCCATGGGATGATACAGAAAGAGAGTCCCTGCCTAACGCTTGCACCTAGACATTGGACTCCCCAGCCTCTAGAACTGTTATTTTCTTTATAAATTATCCAGCTTGTAGTACTTTATATGTAGCACAAAGCAGACTGTTGGATGTTTTGCTTTTTTCATAGAACAACTATATAGAAGAGCTCACTGTATTTCTTTTTCACTAAGAATTAAAATAGCAGACTTGATGGGAGGCTTGATTTCAAAAATGTTATTTTCTTTTGGGGCAAAGCCACCCAACCCTTGTCTTCCTGCATTTGTGAGAAATGTCAGAAAATGCTATGAATGATCCTGAAGAATTTTGAAATAGAGTGGCTACTTGGTGGTTGGGGGGCAGGTAAAAGTGAGAACTGACCCTGCTTCAGGCACAAAGCCACTTGCTTACAAATGTTAACCCATGAAATTCTCACTGCAAGCTTAGGAGTTACCAAGTACTACTTCTCATTTTACTCAGCACCAGGGGAAAAACTTGGACAAAGAAACATGCTTTTATGGTCAAGTTCTTCATCCCCTGTATGGTACCGGAAGCCAGTGTGGCTGTTCCCAACCTGCAGGTGTTGGAGAAATTCTGTTGAGAATTTCTTCATGGTCAAAATCTTGTATTTTAACAAAAGAAAAAAAAATCATTGTCAGGTAGAATGGTAATTAGTCTTGGTTTTAGCATTTTACAAAGTCCAATGGAAAGTATATCCCAAAGCAGTTATGAGTTTCAAATATGAATGTGTAACAGCTGTGATTTTTTCTTCCTGACTATAATTCTATCACCTAAACATTTTCCCTGTGTTTAGAGACAAAAACCCTATCTTTATTTTAAAGCTCTGGCCATTCCAAATTTAGATCTAATTCCATATATCTTTAAAGAGAAATCTCTGCCTGCATCAAGTCTTTAAAAATCATGTCGGCTAAATTTTTAATCCTCCACTAATGTTTGCTTATGCTTTATAATTTTTTGAGAAAGTCCCCCTGACTCCTGTTTTTAAAAACCTCATAAATTTCTTTCCTTTTCTTCTTTCCCCTCCCTTCCTGTCTCTTTCTCTCTTCCTTTCTTTCCTTCCTTATTTATTTCTTTAGAAAGATTCCAGAGAAAATAATCCCTTAACGTCTGTGCTAGATTTCTGAGAGGTGGGTGGATATATTATGTTCCCTCATGGCCCCTGAGTCCTGTGTCACTAAATTTTTTGTTTTTGTTTGTTTTTTAATGCTACCATCTATGGGCAAGCGTGCTCCATCAAAACCCAATTAGTTTCTATCAGCCAACCAACCTGCAAACCACCCCCAATGAAAACCAAACCAAAAATCTTAAATATAACACAAAAAAAATCTGTCCTAGTGACTCAGGTCTTTCTCTCTCTCTTTCTTTCTTTCTTTCTTTTCCTTTTATTTGCAGTACTGGGGATTGAACCCAGGGATTTTGCACTGAGTTATATCCCCAATCCTTTTTTTTTTTTTAATTTTTATTTTTGAGGTAAGCCCTCTGTTAAGTTGCACAAGCTGGACTTATGGGCTCAAACTAGAGATCCTCCTGCCCCAGCCTCCCAGAGTGCTTGGATTACAGGTATGTACCACCATGTCCATGCCCAGCTCATGTCCCATTTTTTAATCAAAACCAAACAACCCCTTTTCCTAATTCCTCCCACTCTAAATAAAAGGTGCATCTCTGAATATACCAAATAAAAATTCATATTTGATTTACTCTTAAAATGTGTGCCTCTTAAAATGTGAGATAGCTCAGTGGCATAAGTGCCTGCCCAGCAAGCGCGAGATCCTGAGGTCGACTCCCAGTACCCACATAAAAAAAAAAAAGTGTGCCTTTTAATGTTCATTATGTTTTCCAGTTCCTTATTGTGATAAGTTCACCTTAGCAGCAGTGTGAAGGAAGGAGCAAGCGTGTGGAGGTGGTGATGGTTCGTCTTGCTCTTTCTCAGATATGTTATTTCAGCCCTAGACCAAGAGCAGCTCTCCTCAGCAAAGCCAGCCCAAGAAAAGTTGTCAGGCACAGACCCTCGTAGACTTTGCAGACTTGCCATGCTAAAGGCCAGCTCTGTTTCTCTTCAAAGATGATTGGATAAATTAAAGTCAATTTGCTAAAATGTGTTAAGTTTTTTATTCTGGTTAATTTGGTAAATACTTCTGAGAACCTACTCTGTGCCAAGCACTGAGCTAAGCACTATCACCTTACAAATGTCCCTTGAGTGCTAGTTTTTTGTTTTGTTTTGCTTTGTTTTGTTCTGTTTTTTATGCGGGTACTGGGAGTTGAACTTGCCAGGCAGGCGTTTATGCCACTGAGCTATATCACCAGCCCTAATTATTCTTTCCACACGAATGGATTCGATCTTAAATACTTACTACTGTTATACTTTCATATGGGAATAACTTTTTCTATCATATTTTAATATTTTTGCCAGCTTATGGGAAAACTGTTTAAATATTTTTTCTCACTCGTGCTCAATTCATGAAAACTTGCATTAATTCTAATTTTTAATCTCAATTTGTTCATGGTATCAGACTGTGTCACCTACAGAATTTTGCCTCTTTATTGTATGTCTCTGAATAAATTTTATAAGCATTTTATAACTCAGTGGAGACTTTTAATTCAAATTATAAAACGTGCTAAAATTTTACTTTATGTCCATTAGAACTAATTTGACATATTTGGTGATATATCTATCGGTATAGATAGATAGATAGATATAGATAGATATATATTGTTCTTTGTGGATGGCTTCAGTTGTTTAACATAACTCAATTTTATTTACTGTTGGAGAAACATATATTCTAGCATGTGAGCTTCTTTTGGAAGTTATATTTGTATAAATACCATACCAGAAAAACCCACAAAAATTTTGCACTGAAAATTTGACAATATGTATGAATTTTTCCAGTCTTTACTTTTCAGTCTTCAAGTAGATATAGCAGAAAGTTTAATCCCCACCCTGGAGGTTTGCTAAGCGTGTTAGTTCTTGGGCCCCTGGTCCATGTCATAAGGCTGGTCTTTGGGAGAAGGGTGGGAAAGGGCTGGGTTTTGGAAGAACAAACAGGGGTCTTTGGCCAAAGTCTTTCTGGGAAGAGTAGAAATGATAGTCTGTAGAGATGGTGTGTACAAGAGAGGGATCCCTGGTCTTAGAAATGGCTAACAGGATAGAAGATGACAGTTATTTAATCTGATGATGAATTCTGAAATGTTTCAAACATAAAAGCCTGGTTTTGATAAATATTTTTAATACTTTTATATGAGTGCCTGCGGTCAACTAATTGCTGCTCAGCTCTATATGCACCTGTTATTGCCTGCTCTATTGTAATGGAGCTCGCCTTGTGAGCCATCCCCACTGTGGCTAGCATGTTGTTAAATTCCATCAGTAGAGGGAACTAGGCTGACAGCAAAGAAGGATGGGCATCACTTCCTGGTTCCTCTATAGTTCATGTAGTTCTATTTTGTTTGTTTTTGCTTTTATCCTACTGTGGTAGCCAATGCATAGGTGGGGAATAGTCAGTTTTGCTTCACTGGGCTTCCATATTTCCCCACAGGTAGATTCTTAATGAGTCTAGCAGAACCCCAGTGGCTGGTGTCCTATCCTCGAGCCCCCCTCATTCTGGTGGAGTCTTTCCTGCTTGCCATTTCCAGCCAACTTCCTTGTCTATACCTTGACACAGTAGGAGGCTCCTAGTTCACCGGTCCCACCCAGCACTGCTCTGCCCACCCATGTGAACCTCTCTGGCTCAGGGTAACATGGTGCCTTCTCCCACCATCCAGTTGGCAGCGGCAGAAACCATGAACTTCTAAAGAGAGCTGAATCCCAGTCATTTGTTTTTCCATTGTATATTCCCCTTCATCCCTTGGATATTCTTTGGAGTTCTGTTTTAACCTTTACAGTTAATCTTCTGTTATTGCTAATTCTTTATATTAACTTTAATATTAAATTCTTTATATTAAACATTCCCTGTTAAAATTATTGTATTTTTTTCTGTCTCTTAATTAGATTGTAAGTGATACAAGATGATAGTGCATAGAAATTTTGCTATAGAAATTTTGAATTTTCTTCCTTATATAGTTTGTTTTCTTCCTATTTGAAACCTAGACTACAAAGATCTTGGGAAGAGGATGGAGCTCTGCAGTCTTAGTCTTTAGAAGCTGTGAGTCGCATTCAAGGAAACTGGGTACCATCATTGATGATCCAGACTCTCTTATGTGACCTAATCACTGAACCATAGCCCTGAATCCAGGTGAGGGGAACCCTGAGAACACCTTGAAGTTTCTGCCTGTTTGCAAGTATGGGAACTCAAAATTGGAAGTGAGCTCAATTAAAGAAAATAATTATGACATTTCACCTGCTCATAGTAGTTATACTTTTATATTGCATCTTTGAGAAAAAAGCATAAATATAAAAACTGATTTAAATTTAATAATGCTTCTACATAGGTTTATTATTTACAGAACATTTATATAGGTTTGAAAGCAGTGGTATATATAGTCTTCAAACATGAAGATTTCTGGCCTGAAGGTAATGCTTCATGATCCACTGGGATCAGAGGCTCACATCTCTGATAGCTCAAAGAGATTGCTATAATTATAAGAATGGAAATAATAATGATAGTCAAGTAATCATTAGTACATAATATGGAGATGATGTCATCTTTTGGAAACTGAAGAAAAGATGCTGCAATCTGGCTTTCATTTATAAAGTCTCCAGCCCCACCCTGTGCCTTTTTTTGTTCATATTTTAAGATAAAAAGTTTTTGTTGTTGTTTTGCATTGAAACATTAACAGTTCCTTAAAGATGATACCCCTCTAGAAGGCAGGCATTGGCTCTGCTTGGCAGACAAAAGTTCACACTGAATGGTGGCTGGCTGCTGCCACTGGCTGGAGTGAGGCAAGAGAATGAAAGGATCGAGAGCTCACTTCTCTCTGCCCAGCTGTCCATCGCCCTCCTTCCCCATTCTTATTTCTTGGATGTTTTTCTCCTCAGGAACTAGGAGAAAGTTCTTTTTCTATTTAAAAATTAGCACTCTAATATTTATAAAGGTATAACAAATATTTATAAACATTGAATTAGGTATGAATAAATATGATATCATAATAATGTATAAATAAACTAATATTTATAAAAACATAACAGATATTTATAAATTCTATTGCATATTTGTAAAGAGAGATGAAGTAACATTTTCTGACATCCAATATACATGTTTATTTGATTTCATAGCTCTGGTCTGCACCAATCCAGAGAATTGAAATATTGATAGGAAAAAAGGAAATAAAAATAAATAATAACCTTGGATGTAGAAAGATTTCATTTAGAAAAATTTAAAAAGTAAGAATTTTTCTAATTTTAGAGTGTTAAAATAAAATGATGAAACTGTTATTTCCTTCATTTTGTCTATACTGTTCCATGTGCAGTGGCTGTCATAAAATTGAATGGAAAATAAATTTTTAAAATTTAGACATTCACCATATTTTTGATCACACCTCATAATCCTTCCTAAATTTCATGATCAAAGTGATTGAAACAAAAAAGCTCTAAAATACATGATTAATTGAAACTTAATGGAAACTTGATGATACAGAAGCAGCCACACTGTTAAATTAAAGAAGCAAATAGCTCTGGATAGTGATATCACATCATATATATTACTTTGTAAAAAGTATTTATTTTTTAGGGATGGGTACTTAGGTTACCCAACTATTATCTATACTTAAGGAGAAGCATTCAAACTTTAATCCATCAAATTTTCCTTTTAATGAAACATTACTCTGCAAGTGAATGGTAGAACTGATAAAATCAGAGCTGCTCTAGTTGAGGCCAGATTGGGGCTCAGTTTTCCTGATGCAGCATGAACACTTCCTTGGAGCCTTCTGAGTAATGGTTAGAATACCACTCACCTAAAGGGTTGCCTGGGGGAACCTGTCTGTCGATGCTAATTCAACTCCTACTGGGCCACTCAAGTGCCCCTTGAGCATAGTGTAGGTGCCTGGAACCTCCTGCTCTAATGCATCCAAGGTAACTTTGTACTTGGCCATAAGACAATAATGTGCCATTGACTCAGGAAAGACTTTCAATCAGCCTAGGCAGGTAGTCAAAGTAAACCACCCCTCAGAGCCAACATGTCTAAAAGAAGGAAGTTTTGCCCAAATTGGCCTTTTGTTTCCAGTGAATAATGAAATCTGGAAGATGGTAGGAAGGCAGCTGGCATCGTTGAGATATAACGTGCAGGACAAATGAAGCATCTGAATCTCATCTCCTGATTTATTTACTGGAGCCCGAACTTGAGGGGGAGATAATGCATATTTTCCTCTTTTTGTAAAAGGTCTGGATTAGGCCAGATGACACTTGGAAGCTGATCTCAGAAGACTGTTGGGAACCCAGTTTTGTGTTATTGATGTAAAGCTGCAGGGAGGGTCACCAAGACAATCATTTAGAGTGCCAAGTTGGTTTCCATAGCTTCAAGTTCATTCCAAAATAATTGAAAACATGTGCTAAAATGCGCATTTTTTAAGTTTCAAACTTTCCTTGTGAGATATTTTCCATACCATTTTTATTTAAAATGTTATGGCCAAAAAATATTTTATATGTCAGTATACAAGTGTTTTAACACAAATCTTTTAAAAAAGAAAATTGTAAAGAATTAACAGAGAATTGAGGCAGGTGAGGAGCCTAAAGAAAAAGGCTTTAAACAACATTTCTTACTGAGAAATCATGAGTTTTATCATTACAGTTTATACTTTAGTCCAAATGTTTTATGCTCCCTTGGAAATGATCCTTACGTCTGGACATTATATTTGTGTCATCCAACAAAGAGAAAAAAAAGTTTCTGCCCATATTCCCATATTTATCATGCACAAGTTCTCATCTGCAAAAGAAGTAGCAACACTGCCTATGAGGGACAACAGATAAAGTATGTCAGCTCCTTGGACAGCAAATGCCTGTTCAAAGAGAAGTGTCATTTAGAAAGGTTGTTCCAGTGTTGCTGAGGTTCTGAGCTTTCAGGATAAGCTATTAATTAGTATTTCACTGTAAAATTTCTGGACTTTTAAAGTCAGGAAAGGAAATTAAAGATGTTGATATATCATGTAGTCAAGTAAATACTTCAGGAGAACAGGCCTGGCCAGAGGATACTCTGCTTCATAGCCTGTGATGTGGGTCTGAAAAGTTATAGATAACTGTAGGAACCCACTGGCCTTGCAAAAGGATGGGACAAGTACTCATCAAGACACATTAGAGTAGGGGGAGAAGCTGGGTAGTAGGTTTAGCATCATCTCTATGTCCCCTAACGTAAGCACACACAAACAGGAAGCTTCACAAGGTTGGGAAGAGCTTAAGTAGGGTTCCTGCCATCATTGTATCCCATGTGGCCAAGCCAAGGAAAGTCAACGGCAATTTATCTTTTAGGATGAAAGTCTAAGGAAGGAAGGGAGGGAGGGAGGGAGGGAGAAAGAGAGCGAGGGAGAGAGAGAAAGGAAGGAAGGAAGAAAGGAAGGAAGGAAGGAAGGAAGGAAGGAAGAAAGAAAGAAAGAAAGAAAGAAAGAAAGAAAGAAAGAAAGAAAAGAAAGAAAGAAAAAGAAAGAAAGAAAGAAAGAAAGAAAGAAAGAAAGAAAGAAAGAAAGAAAGAAAGAAAGAAAGAAAGAAAGAAAGAAAAGGAAGGAAAGAAGGAAGGAAGGAAGGAAGGAAGGAAGGAAGGAAGGAAGGAAGGAAGGAGTTCAGATTTCTAATTCTGGTCCAATAGGAGAAAATTACTGAAAAAGATGTACCATGACAACATTAATCAAAAGAAGGTTATAACAGTTACATTAAAATAAGACAAAGTAGGGCCGGTGAGATGGCTCAGCAGCGTAATCGCCTGCCTGGCAAGCGCGAGGGCCCAAGTTCGACTCCCGGATCCCACATACGAAAAAAGGGCTGGTGATATTGCTCAGCGGCATGGGCGCCTGCTGATGCGTGAGGTCCTGAGGTTGACCCCCGGTACCCACAAAAAAAAAAAAAAGACAAAGTAGATTTCAGAACATAGTAAATTAACAGAAATAAATAAGGTCATTTCGTAATATTAGTGGATTCAATTTATCAAGAAGTCATAATAATCATATTCATTTATGCATCTAATAACAGAGCTTCAAAATACATAATACAAAAACTAGTAGAAGTATAAGGAGAAATAGCCATGCCACAACAATGTCAAAGATTTCAATTTCCCTCTCTCAATAATGAACAGAAGTAGTAGATTTTTAAAAATTGACAAGGATATTGAAGAGGACCTGAACAATATTAATAATCAACTTGGCTTAATGGCATTTATAGAACCCATAACAATAGCAGTGCACACATTATCTTCAAGTGCACATAGAACATTTACTAAGATGGGCCATACAGTAGCTCATAAAAGGACATTTCAATACACTGAAAAGAATTCTGCTTATATATGTTTGTGTGTGCCAGTTACCTTGTTTGTTTGCTTGTTTGTTTGTTTTTTTAATTTTTTGGTGCTGAGGACCAAACTCAGAGCCTCCTGCTTGCTAGACAAGTGTTCTATCACTGAGCTAAATCCCCAGCCCCAATTCTAGTTATATATGTTATCTGATCTAGTAAAATTAAATTAGATATCAATAATAGCAAGATCCCCAGAATATTCACAGGTCTCAGGAAGTTAAACAGTTTTTTAAAAATCATGAATCAATGAAGAATTCAAAAGAGAAATTTGAAAGTGTTTTTAACAGAACTAAAGTGACAATACAATATACCATGACTTGTGACATGCCATTAAAGTAGTACTTAGTGGGAAATTTAGGGCACTAAATTACATTAAAAAAGAAGAAATTTCTCAAATTAGTGATGTTAGCTTCCAATTCAGGAAACACCAATTTTAAAAAGCAAATTCAATTCAAAATAAGCAGAATAAAGGAAACAATAAAGAAATTAATGAAATAAAATCTTGAAAAACAATAATCTTAATAATTCAAAAGCAGCTTCTTTGAGACAGTAAAATTGATAAATCTTAGACATACTGAATGCATAAATTGCCACTATAACTATTGAGATATGTAATATCACTATAGATTCTACAGGTAATAACAGATAATAAAGGACTCTTATGGGCAATTTTATGCTCATAAATTTGACAACTTAGATAAAATTAACTCATTCTTTGAGAGATACAAGCAACCAAAGCTTACTCGAAAGAGGCAGAGATGGCTTAAAAGGTCCTATGTCTACTAAGGACATTGAATTTTACTTATAAACCTCTCTCTCCACAAAGAAAACTTCAGGCTCCAATGGTTTCACTGGTGACTCATACCAAACATTCTGGAAAAAATTATACCAATTCTATCTAAACTCTTCCAGACAACTAAAGAGGAGAGGGTAGTTTGTACATCATATTAAGAAGCTGACATTATCTCAGAATAAATGATAAATGTTAATAAATGAAAGACATTATAAGAAAATTATAGACTAATGTCATCATGACCACTATTGCAAAATTTCTTTAAAATTTTAGCAAACCATATCCAACAATACATAAGAAGAATAACATACTATGGCCAGCTCAGTCTTTTCAAAGAAAGCAAAGTTGGTTTAAAATTTGAAAAACAATCTGTGTATTTCACAATGTTAACAAGCTGCAACAACAGCAATAACAGTAACATCAAAAACCAAACCATACATTCATCATAGCAGAGAGATGGCATTGCCAATTTAATATCCACTTACAATAAAATTTCTGAATTAACTAGGAATAGAGGGAAACTTCAACCTGATAATTGTTCCTATTAAAATCCATCTTTGTTCATATTTGTCTTGTATTCAAGTGCTACACAGTACAATGGATATTGTTAGTCAAATTTCTGTTATTACAACAAATACCTGAGATCATCAGTGTATAAGAAGAAAAGGTTTATTTTAGCTCACAGTTTTGCTGGTTCCAGTCCATGACTGATTGACCCTGTGGTTTAGGTGTGGGATGAGGCAGCACATCATGGCAGGAGAATGTGATGGTGCAGAACCGCTCACCTTGTCAGAAGCCAGGAAGCAAAAGAGAGAAAGAGGTATAGATAAGGATCCACAATCCCTTTGAGTGTATAACCCCAATAACCTAAAGACCTCCCATTAGGCCCTACCTCTTAAAGGTTCCATCACCTCCCAGTGGTATCACCCCAATGACCAGGCTTTTAACACCTTCAGGGGACACTTGAGTTCCAAACTATAGCACAGATAGTGGAATTAGCACAAGTTCTAACTCAGAAATACTTGAGTCCCAATCACAGCCTTTCTACTGCTACAACCATGTACATTAAATTACCTCTCTGAGCCTGAGTTTTGCATTTGTGAAACAGAGATAATAAAGACAACTTTATGAAACCATATGTGGTCCAGACAAATTGTCCTATGTCAATGACTCAAACCACTAACACACATTAAAATAATGCCCCTCCCCTTTTTCCTTCACCTGGTTCTGATGGGGGTGAGATTGGTCCAGGGTGGAAGCTTTCAGTATCTTTATTTGCAATAAATATTTACTGCAGAGGATAGATTTGCTGTAGTGGATTACCGGGGCTCTCACTTCATTTTAGAAGGATTTATTGGAATGCAATAGAGAAGAGGTTAGAAGGCAATCAGAGGAAGATAAGACATCCCTAATCTTCAAGTAAGGTCTCCCTAAAACCCAACAAGACTTTTGGCAACAGCCTCTTGTCCTGAGCTTACACAGCAACGGATGTCCAAGCTCGGATTGCTAGCTAAGATTATATTTCTATGTAGAACAAAGAGGATGCTAATCACTCAAGGCAAGAATTTCCATAACTCAAGTGAGCACAAGTTTCAAGTTTAAAAACGTTCAGACAGAAAGCCTCTCTTGTTCTCCTGGGCTCATCCACAGATCATAGCCCTTTACAGGTGGTTGTCTTCTTCTTTGCTGCCAGGCTGCTACACTGAACTTAGCAGTAAGGAAGTATTCAGTTATTTTTGCCAGAGGCTGCTATTTACTTCTTCCTCACTAACTCTGTGTTCCTTAGTGATTCTTTTTTTTTTTTTTTGTGGGTACTGGGGGTCGAACTCAAGACCTCACGCGCCAGCAGGCGCCCATGCCACTGAGCAATATCAACGGCCCTTTCTTTTGTATGTGGGTATTGGGAGTCTAACTCAGGACCTCGCGCTTGCCAGGCAGGTGCTTATGCTGCTGAGCCATCTCACCGGCCCACTTAGTGATTCTGAGGGTGAAATTCTGAAGCTTCTTCAAAAGAGGCTTGTTAGCCTGGTAAAGAAAGGGTAATTGGATGAAAAGGATTGCCAGCCAACTAGTGACTTCATGGAGGAAGGGGTTTTGTGATGCCTGTCAGAGCATCAGAAATTCTGAGGAACCTGGTAGTGTAGACAGAAATTGACCTCCAAGACAGAGCTATGTGTGACCAAGAGATAAGCATGGCAGTCAGAGGACCAGAACCAACTTCCCCATCAACCCAACACATACACATATACACACACACCACACACATCACAAACCCATGCACATCACACATGTACACTGCACACATGTACCTAGCAGATATTATATACATATCCCACCTACTCTTTCACACATACATACCCTAATATCATACCAATTATGCCAGACCCACATCACAAACACATGCACAGCACACCCATACATACCACACACTTACTACTACAAATACATACTACACAAATACCACACACTTACCCCACCCACATACTCCACATACATGCACACCATATACCACACACATGCACACTACACACATGTACTCCACACACATGCACACACTTACCCCACCCACATACTCCACACACACAACATATACCCACACCACATATACCACACGCAGTACGATACACACTACTCATCCTACCCACACCACCCGCCCACTCAAACCGTATGCCCATGCCCTATATCACACATACACACCACCGTGCCATACCACAAAACTGCGCACAAGAACACAGACAGTAACACCATTAAACAGGCATGCCACATACATACATACATGCATGCATGCACACATAGCCATGACATGAGGCCCGAGATTTCTGAGAAATGTGGGATGAAGAAGGTTTAGAATAAGATAGTGCCAACAGGAAACAGATAAAATTTGAAGCCAAGAAACACTTTGCATAGGTGGCCTGCTATCCATGGGCTCCTGTAGCCAGAGAGACATCTCTCATGTCCAAGCTTTCAAGTCTGGGTCCCCTTTCCATAAGATTGTTTCATTGAATTATGCAAACAGGAAGCAGGAAATACTAATCTAATGGTATATTTTTCAATTTGAAGTGAAAGTGTCATTTCTCCTTTGGCCAGGTACAACTCCTCTGCCTCCTGGGTTTGTCACACTTGAACGTGTGAATAGAGACCTTCACAGGCAAAAGGAGGGTGAAAGGATTTACCTATTTGAGAGAAGACCTCTGAGCGTGCAGAGGAGGGAGGGGAAGCAGATTTCAGAACATCACAGCCAGCACTAGAGAAAAGAAGATCAGAGCTGGGATTTAGGGTGTATATTTGCACAAAGGAAAAATCAGACATTTTAATGAAGCAAATATTAGACAAAAATTAAAGCAGTATGGAAAGCTCCATAATGCTAAGGAAGCAAAACACAACTTGACCCTAATTCATTTCCTGGTGTAACTTGGTACCATTTAGATACATGAGCTAGTGGCAATATTTGCAGTTTTAAACTTGGTCAGGAGAGCTTAGCTCAGAGTCAACCCAAAGATGGCTGCCTTTCCTTGTTCCTTTTCCCTTTCACTGAGATTTCCAAGACCTGCAGCAGTCAGGGCAGGACTCCAGAAATCACAGGATAAGCTGGAGGTAGAGATGGCCAAGTCCTGGCACTTTGAAAGGGGGAGGTCACAGGGGACAACCCTCAGGGAGGCCAGGGTGCCTGCCCATAAGGCACCACTGCGTTTCCAGCTGGTCCTGCTCTGGGCAGCCTAGGACTCTTGGAAACACTGTGGTCAACAGAATCAGCCAGGCACAGGCTGCAGCAGGCAAGACCATGACACCCAGTCCACAGTGCGCTTAGTCCTCATTTTCCTGGGGTCCCCTGTGAAGGGGCTGGGCAGAGTAGAGCATTTGCACTGTGTTTTTTCCAAGAGCAGTCTCCTGGCTGGAAACAGATATTCTGCCTGCTTGCTGGCCAGCAGTGTAATGTAAAAGGCATTCACATATGCATCCTTCAAGGCATTCCCTGATTTGCTTCTCAGTTCATAGTAGTTTCTCTAATGCCTTAAAAACAGAGGAAACCAGCCTCTTCCTGGTGCACACTTTTGGGCTT
The DNA here is from genome assembly GCA_028451465.1 of Erethizon dorsatum. Taxonomy (NCBI): domain Eukaryota; kingdom Metazoa; phylum Chordata; class Mammalia; order Rodentia; family Erethizontidae; genus Erethizon; species Erethizon dorsatum. The sequence goes on along the minus strand of CM051823.1, from coordinate 139,363,290 downwards.
CAGTGCATGCAGCCCAGGAGCTCTGGCCAGCTGCCTCATGGCTGTTTAGTCTCCCTCCTCTCTGCAGGGCGGCCTCTCGCTTCTTTGGGAAGGGTCTCGGTGTTTTTGGCAGCTGTGGCAGAGAAACCCTGCATAACTTGTTCATGGGAGCTGAAAGGACTGAGTTATTTTCCAGTTGGCTCAAGACCAGGGTGGTGTAAAAAGAGGTGTGAGGTAGAGATCAGAAGCTGGCACCCACACTGAGGCTCAGATTAGCAGGCCTGGTGGTCACCCAGTATATCCTGGGGAACTTAGAGGGGTCGACTTGTAACCTTGTTCAGGTGGATTCACAGAGAGGGTGGGAGAGAGTGGGGAGAAAGGAAAGAAAGAGAATAAGAAGGGAGGGAAGAAGGGAGGGAGGGAAGGAAGGAAGGAAGGAAGACAGGAAGGAAGGGGTAGAAAAAATTGCATCTGGCCACATCCTTTTCCTTCTCCCTTTCTAATTTTTAAGGCTAATACCTTCAATTCAGAGAATGTGAACATTCAAACCACAGTGGCACGTGTTTTGTCATATTCTGACAAGGTAGGGGGTGTTCTCTTGCACCCTACCCCCCTCTGGCCAATGCTTCATGGTCCTGTGTCCTTCTCCACCCATAATCTGGTCCCCATAGAGAAGGGGTGAAACTTTACAAATCATAAACACTTCTCTTTCAAATTTAGACTTTGATTTGCATTGGAAATGAATCCCACCCACAAGGAATGCTGCCCAGTTGCTCATCCTCTTTCAGTCCACATCTGGCTTCCGGTGCTTTGTAGAAAGAGTCTCCTTCAGTCCTCCCTCTGATTCAGTGGGCTTCATGGTTGGGGTGGCAGTTCTCTTCTTAATTTTAGGAAACTTGGAGAAAGTGTATCTTTAAAAAAAAATCATAGTTTATTTAAAGAACAATTTTATCCTCCCATTTATAGGGTCTTTGCAAATGTAATAAAAAATTAAGGTGAAGTTATTATAGTGGCTCTATTCCAAGCTGATTTACAAAAAAAGAAGAGGACAGACACCCAGGAACACAGAAGGAGGTTGGCCATGTGACAGTAAGGGAGTCAGAGACTGGAAAGATGCTGTCACAAGCCAAGGAACACCTGAGGCTACCTGAAGCTAGGAATGGGCAAGGAGAGATTGTTCCCTAGAGCTTCAGAGGTTGTGTAGTCTTGCCAACACCTTGATCTTGGACCTCTAACTTCCAGAATGGTGAGAGAATATATTTCTCTTGCTTAAAGCCCCATGGTTTTTGATTCATTGTTACAGCACCCTTAGGAAAATAATAACACTCTATAATTTGTTTTTCACTCAATGGCCTGAGGGACACTTCAAAATCTAATTCAGATTATGCTCTCTCCTGTGCATAAAAATATTGAATTTTAGCCAGGCATAGTGGCACATGCCTGTAATCCCTGTACTGTGGGAATTTGAAGTAGGAGCATACATGGCAAGGTGAAGCCCAGCCTGGCCAATTTAGCAACAAAAGGAGACCCTTTCTTAAAATAAAAAATGGCTGGTGATGTAGCTCAGTGCAAAGGTCATAATTTAAATCCCCAGTACAAAAAATATTTATTTTCCTCTGAACTTAGAATAAAAACCAGACTTCACTAGGCCAGCAAGGCCTTACTGTCTGACTCAGACTTATTCTGATCTCACCTCATACCTCTATCTCATTTGTCCCTTCTTCTAGCAGTGGGGGCCTATCTATTTTTAGAACAACATTTGCTGACTCGGATCTTTTTATTTACTATTCCTATAGTCCAAAGAATCACCCATCGCCCTACTTGATCCACTCCAGAGCACTTATCTTGTTCAGATAACGCCACACTGGGCTATTATTTTGTCTCTATATGATGAAAGTTTGTGAGATTTGGGCTTTATGTTTGAGTTCTGACTCACTCTCAGGAAACAAAGAGTGAAATTCTAGAATTCTCAAGTGCTGTGAATGAAAATTAACATTTCTCTGGGAAGACATGAAAAGGCATAGAAATTGCACAGTGCTCCAATATTGGGAGGAAATGACAAAAGTATCTTAAAAAGACTGATTATCACTTTTCTCAAGGACTTTTTTGTTCCAAATAACCAATTTGGCCTCTTGTCCTCGTAGACTAAATAAGAGATGCAAAAATGGGAACATTCTTAGAAGTTGTGTAAACTATAACAGAGAGCAGAGGTTTGCAGTTATTATTTTGGACTTTTCAAATGGAGTCAGTTCATGTATGAAATATTTAATTTTGTCATGATATCTTAACTGGTATAAGAATTTGGTTTTCTTTTGTTTGTTTGTTTTTGTTTTTGTTTTTACCTTACAGAGTGACAGGAGGTAAGGAGTCAGACTTATTGTTCCAGGTGTCTCTGGAGTGATGGAGAATAACCAGAAGCCATTTGTGTTGTTGTGGACAAAGTGTCATTGACCTTTCAACACTTTTGCTTGACCATCCTGAAGTTCCTTCTCCTGTGTCCATGAAACACAGAAATTATGATGGACTGAAATCTCTACAAACTGTGAGCTAAATAAACCTTCCTTTCCTTAATTTTGGGCATTGGGTATTTTGTCTCAGCAACAAGAGAAAAGTAACTAAGACAGAGTTTGATACCAGAAGTGGGGTCATTGCTGTGACTATACCCGACCATGTGGTTCAAGAGCCTTTGGGAATGGCTTGTGGGAAAAGTTTGGAAAGGTTCAGAGATGTCATCTGAAAAAGTAAAGCTGGAACACCTTAGGCTGTTCTGTATGGGAGACTTTGGTCAGAGCTCAGAAAACCAAAAAGCCAGTAAAGATCTGGCTCAGGAGGTTTCTGGTGGGAAGGACTGCATTGGTCGTTGGACTCCAGATGATGTGTGTTATGGCTTGGCAGAAAGTTTGTCTGTATTTTGCTCATGTCCAGAGACTTTGCCTGAGACTGAGATTAAGGGTGGTGGATGAATTAATCTGGCAGAAGAAATTTCAAGGCAGTCAAATGTTGAGGCAGTGGCATGGCTCTTATTGGTGGCTTTTAGCCAGATTTATGTTGAGAATCAAGAGCAAAGAGCCCAGCAGAATGATTTAAAACATTGTGAGTTTGGCCAGAATGAAAGTTCCAATAAAGCTGTGGACTGCAAAGATAGAGCAGAGGATATCTTGATTGCTGAGAAGGAGAAAGAGACTACAAAAATGGCCTGAGGGCATCATAAGAAGCAATGGTACTAAGGCTACCCTTAGTAGCCTCAAAATAGCAAAAGCGAATGACTTTGCTGTGAGAAGAAAGCCTCAGAGAACCATGTTCCAGGATGGCAGTGACAGAGAAAATTTCTTCCTCAGAATTGGATTCAGAGTGCCCAATGACCTAAGCACTTGATCCCTAAAGCCAAGAGAGAGGGAAGCCTGGCTATTGCCCCAGCTGGCAGTAAACCTTGGCATTATCCATGTGGTGCTAGTAGTAGATGCATGAAGAATGCAAGAGTTGTGGGGTTAAGGAGGCTTCCACCTCAATTTCAGAAGGTCAGGGAGGCCAGGCAGTGTGCCCCTGAGAGGGCAATGTGTGAAGCTGTGAAACCAAAGGTGCAAGGGAGACCCCAGAAGTTTGGAAAAGCCAGGAATGTGGATCATCAAAGGAAACCTGCAAGGAGGGAGCAAAGCCAGCCGAAGACAGAAGCCATGAGAGCTACATCCACCAGAAGTGCCATAGGGGTGGAGCCACCCAAGCCCTTTGGAGCTCACAACTTCCCACAGATTGCCTTGGATGCTACACGTGGAACTACAGGACTTAATGTTTGCCCTGCTGGATTTTGGACTTGCTTTGGTCCCATTACTTTGTATCCCCCTGTTTGTAACTTTTGGAATGGAAATGTCCTATCTTGTGCCACCGAATGTTGGAAGTGTTTAACTTTCTTTTCATTTATACAGGGGCTCACAGCTAAGAGTTTGCCTTAGATCTTGGAGGAGTCTTGGGACTCGAACTTTTCAGCAATGCTGAAACTGTTAGGACTTTGGCAAGTCTTAGAGATGGACTAAATGCCTTTTGCATAAAAGGATGTGCATGAGTCTTTGAGGGGGTCAGGGGTGGAATGATATGGCTTGTGTCTGCATGTCCCTTCAAAGTCTCATGCAGTCATGGGGGTGGCTTTTCGAAGGCAGTTGAATCTTGAGTTTGTGATTGGTTCATTGTCTAGTGCTGGGATTGGAAGTGTGAGTGCTACACCCACCCTAGCGCAGATAGCCTGCATACAATATAAGGGAGGAAAAGAGGCTTGCTCCTCCCTTTTGCTCTTGTTGCTTTTACTGTCTTCTGCCGCCAAGAAAGGTTGCCCCCTGCCATGCCAACCTGCCTTGGAGCCAGCTGATTGTGGACTGAAACCTCTACAAACTGTGAACTAAATAAAACTTTCCTTCCATAATTTTGGGTGTCAGGTATTTTGTCTCAGCAATGAAAGAAAAGTAATGAAGATTACCCACATTTTATCTTAGAAGTATGTAATTTCTTTTTGATTTTTACAGGGACTCACAGTTGAGTTTGCCTTGAGTTTTGGAGGAGACTTTGGACATGTACAATGCTGGGAAATGTTAAGACTTTGGGGACACTTGAAGATGGGCTTTATGCATTTTTGTATTATGAGATGTACATGAGCCTTTGGGAGCCAGGTATGGAATGTTATACTTGGATTTTGAATGTCCCCCCTAAACATCTATATATAGAAGACTAAGTCCCAAATGATAGTATTGGCAGATAGTGAAACCTTTAGGAGGGGCCTAGTGGAAGAAAGTTAGGTCACTGGGGACATGCCCTTGAAAGAAATATTGGGATTGTATACCTTCCCCTTTTTTCTCTTTCTTTCTGGGAACCATGCAGTGTTCTCTGCCATGATGTGCTACCTCACTACAAGTCCAAAGGCAATGAAGACAAGTAACCATGGACTAAAACTATGAACCAAAGTAAACCTTTCCTTTTTTAAAAATTTGATTTGCTGGCATTTGTTACAGTAATGGAAAATTGACTAACACAGTCTCCAACTATTTCTTGGAGTCTTCAAAGCTCACTCCTGCTTGTACAAGAATAAGCCATCTGTTTCCACTGATGGTTGAGGCCTTGATGTGTGAGGCAATGCAGGTAGGCCAGAGGATCTCCAGGATCTCTCTCCCTGGGTCTGTACTTTGATGATGGAACCATCTGCTCTCCTTGGTAGTATTTCTTCTCAGAAGTTTCTCATTATATTATAGGAAGAATCATGGCCTGTTACTTTGCAGTGCTGTGGATATATGAGGACACACCTGATTCATGGTAAACTGGGTAAACCCAGGTGGTACTGTTCAACAATTAGAGGGTGGCTTTTCAGACTAGTATATAAAGTGTTAGTAATGTAGATTTGATGGGATTTGATAAGAAAAGAATTATGAGATAGTTTTAAGCCTAAGATAGAAGGAAAGGAGAATAGGAGTTATTTTAAATAACAGCATCAGGCTCAATCAACAAGAAATGAGAAAAAAGAATAAAAAACTGACACACATACACACACACAAAAACAAAACAAAAAAACAACAAATGATGGCAAAGATGTGGGGGAAAGAGAACCCTCTACATTGTTGGTGGAAACGTAGACAAGTATAATCACTAAGAGAATAAGTATCGCAACTCCTTAAAAATTAAAATAAAAACTCCATTTCACCCAGCTATACCTTTCCTGGGTATATTCCCAAAAGAGTTAAAGTCATCATATTATACTGATACATGCATACGTATGTTTATAACATTGTAATTGATAACAGCTAAGCTCTGGAAACAGCCTACATGCCCATCACCAGACAAATGGATGAAGAAGGTGGCATATATACATAACAGGATTATATCCAGTCATAAGGAAGAATGAATTTGAGTCATTCATAGGAAAATGGATGAATCTTTAGACACAAAAAGTTAAATATCACATGGTTCTCTTATATAAGAAATGCAAAATAGAAATAAAGTAAAATAAGGACAGATTGTAGGAAGCAGACTTTTTGGAGATGGAGTAGGGATCAGGGAAAGGGGCAGGTGATCATGATATGATATATTTGTACCAATTCCTCAAAACAAATGTAAATTTTATGCTTCACAAGCTTGTACCAGTTAAAAAAAAAAAAGCACTCCAGATTTCTTTCCTTCTGTTGAAACTCTGAGTCTCTAACCCAGGTGACGAACCATCAAAGTGTCATCACATGCTACTTGCAAAACCAATCAATCTAGAAGCAATAAGTGTTGCTCTTTATGGATGACCCTGCTGTGCCAACACTGCCTATTTCATGTTATCCTGCCCTTCTTACCTAGAGCTAATGTATGTGTGATGTAACCAATTTATGTTTTCTCTCCCCAAAATTTTCATTATAATATACTCTGGTTTCTTTGACCTAGTGGGCATTTTTCCAACTGCTATCCAGGCAGGAGGCTTAGGGAGTTTGTTTCAAAATGAATCTTTTGGCTATCATCTGTGACAGCTCAATAAACCTGTTTAATTCAGAGATCTCTCGGTCTCCAAAATTTTGACTTGACAGAGTTAGACCACGTTCTATGGATAGGGAGATGTCTAGAGATATCAGGCCCACACAGGGTTCTGGCAGCCCCTTCGTGAACACTACTCCCTCTGCCTGGGGGTGTTGGTTGGGAGGCTTGTGATCCTGTGTGCGAGAGAGTGGGGTTGAGCACCTGGCCTGGGCTGACAGTACCATAGCTTATCTGGGGAAAGACTTCAAGGCCTCTGGCATGCTTCTGGTTCAGGTACTGGACACTTCCCAGAGCTAAAGTCGCAGTTCCCCAAGGGCCATCTATTTCTCAGGTGTGGCGGCAGATGAACTTCTCAGGCCCAAATACATCTCTGCATTTTCATTTTATATCACATTCAGAAAAATCTGTTTCTGGTCCTGCACGACAGGAATGTAAGGCTAGATAGGTAGTATTCTACAAGAGAAGAGGAGGTAGGTATCCAACTACCTTTCTGATTATTACTTTCTCTGTCTCTTGGCCCTGGAATCCAGTAATAATACTTTCTAGTGAGAAACTTTATCCAACACTGTTCAGATTGCTTGTCTTTATCTTTTTTGTGGTTCTGTGATGTTTCAACTTCCACTTAATTTGTAAGGCTCATGTTAAGACTCATCTGTCCTATGAGATTTCTGGCCCACAAGGACCATAGAGCTAACTCTCTTTATGGGACTTGGTATTTTTCCAACTATTATTTGCAATTAAACAAATATTTTTATTATTCCTTCTGCTAGTTGTTTGGCATTGATATTTAATTTTTCCTGAATTTATGATTGGTTACATTACTGTGTTCTTGGCTCAGTCACCTACATTTACTAGTTGCAGGCAAAAATATGTGTTGATTGACACACTGAGTGTGTCATGGCATTTTTGGAAAATAAGCAAAGGATCAAGGCCACTCTTTCTTTAGAAGTTACTGATTGGCAGCTACTCAGGAGGCTGAGAGAGGAATATTGCAACTTCAAGGCCATTCTGAGTAATGTGTCCAGATTCAGTCTCAAAAACACCGAAACCAAAACAAAACAACACAACAAAAAATAAAACAAAAGTTTGAAACAAATGATAACAGAAGTTACTGATTGTTTAAAATCATCCAATTTAAATGATCTTTGGAAGATATAATGATAAATTAGAAACCAACAGTTAAAAAATGAATCTTTCAAACAGGGGATAATGCTCTGTATAGCCGTGGGTTCACTTGATTTGAACTCTATTTTTGACAGTCCCTCGGGCTCTGTAGCTCTGAATGATTAAGTTTCATTCTCACTGTGATGTGAGTATGTACCTCCTTCTGGACGCACAAATTATGTTTTGTAACCTCAGCCCTGACGGTGTGTAAAATCTGGGAACCCACTCATTGCTTGGCTCTTGGAGACGCACCTTCTTCCTGGTGTTTTTTCTGACTTAGGTGATGTCCTGCAGCTCCCATTGAGGCTCCCACCACAGGGGGGCCCCCAAATACTGCAAAGTACTGGGGACCCAAAGCATTTCATCTCACTGAAGAATGCTCCTTTTCTGTTTTTGTCCAAAGACTGAGGGGAAGCACAAAGACCATTAGCTCTGTTTTAGGAGAGATTTTGTGGACTAATTCACTAAGAGCCATGGACTAATTCAGTATCCGTGTTACATAGACACTGCTCTTTACCGTGCTCTTCTTACTTGGGTGGAAAATATGGCAGGGCAGATGCTTTCCTCCCAAGACTTCCTGAGGAGTTTAAAAACAGAGACTTTGGCTTGTAATGAAAGTTTGCTGTTCTTTATAAAAATACAGAATTTCATGCCAGAAAACAAAATAAGATTATTTTATTAGTCACCCAACAATGAAAGAAGAAAACCTCCCACTTTGCAAATGCTTCCTTTCAAAGAACGTCAATGACCCCAGTTGATTCATGGAATTAATTAGTAACTATATAATGATGAATCATCTTTCATCTCTGGACAAGATTTTATAACACCTGCCAAGGTCTCCTGCTACCTCATCTCTGCCCAACTTCTCTACCTGCAGCTGCCAGCCTGAAGTCCCTCACACTCACAGCGAGTGGTCCAGATGCTCCTTGCCCTCACTCAGACAGTTGTTCATGTTTGTCTGTCAACTTGGGGCTTTGTGGACTCCATGAACTCACCTGAGAGGCTGCCTGCCTGCCTACCTGCTCTGCTCAGGTGAGTGGGGCTCTGAGCTCCCTGAACACTCACCCTGAACCACAGCTCCCACCTGGGAGGAATTGTGGGCCCCCTCCAGGCTCCTTTACAGGCAGAGGCCACTTCCTCTTAGGAAAGGGGAGAGATGAGAAACCTAGCTAAAAGATGTCCACACTGGCCCAGGCACTGTGGTAGAAACATCTTACTCATGGGCCATCTCATTCCATCATGCAAATAATGCTGTGAGGCAGAAATGATTGTTTTAATTATAGAGAAGGAGAAACAGTGCCAGAAAGATTTTTTAAAAACTTGTTGAGGATTGTATTGTATTCTTGTGGTCTCCAAAGTGAGTGGGCTTGCACTAGTAAAGGTGCCCATTCATTCTTGATTTACCACTAATCACACAAGAGTTATACTACCAGCCAATTTCCAGATGAAATTGTGGCAAGTAAATGATTTGGAAAAGAAAGTGGATGTCCATTTCCATAAAACCACAGTAATGCTCCATTAATCAATGACTAAAACAATTCTACATGTTCACATAGGACTCCAAATTTGCCTCAAGAACTATTAAAATATGGAAATAGTAGTTTCAGCTACAGAATACAAATCCTCAGCTTTTGGAATATGGACATCTTACTTGGCCTACCACAAAACTCCAAAGAAAAACCAAATATTATTCAATTTCTCACCTCAATTGCTGGCTCTTTTCTCCTTGGGAATGAGCTCCCCAAATATCTATAGTGGACATATACTTCCTTTATTTGCCTAGTTTCTCTTCTATGTATGGTAGCTAATTTTACCTAGCCTTTATGAGGCACTGCCCTAAATATTACATATATTTATTTAATTATCATAGTGGTCTTATGAGGTAGGTGCCTTTATTATCCTCATTTTTATGTGAGGAAAGTGAGGCCCAGAGAGGTTAGGGAACATGCCCGAAGACATACAGCTGGACCAACACTTAGAGCCAGGAAGTCTAGGTCTAGAGTATACTCAGCCCTATCACATGAGATAGATGGTGATGAGATGGTTGGGTTGTAACTGGTGTTATAGCTTGTCAAAGTCAAATGAAAGCTTTCTCACTATTTAAAAATAATAGTTTATTGAAAAGTGTTTCCAGACTCCATGGTTAACATTTTAGATGTATTTAATATTAATAAAAATCCCAATTCTTTTGACAATAATGAAGATAGACCCTATGACCTTATGCATGCTAGGCAAGAGCTCTACCACTGAGCTACATTGCCATTCCACAATTGAGATATTTCTGACTACAAAGCTCATACTTTTAACCACTACCCTATGTTATACAGCAGTGGCTCTGAATTGCTTTACTTTGAGTTTCTTAGTTATCTGCAAGCATAATTATTATTTCTACATGGGTTGGCATAATATCTGTGTTAGGTGAAGTTCAGAGTCAAAATCAGTGAGCAATAAAAGCAAGTCTAAACAAAGGAGATGAAATAATTTCATTTGCTTTGAGCACTTATAAAATGCATAGCCAGAGGGATTTTAGACATCTATGAGAAAAAAGTCTTTCTTGTTGAATAAGTTTATATTCTTTATCAGTTATTTCAAATTAGAGAACAAACCATGTTTCTTTCTTTTTTTTTTCGCTTAAATTACCAGAAATCTAATACTGAATTTATTTTTTTTTTATTTTAAAGAGAAGAAAAAACAAAACAAATCAAAAGAACAAATTTCCAAAACAACATAATAGGAGGGTAACAATGGTTAATACATTACGTATTACTATCTTTAAGTTAGTTATTCAGGATACCAGATATTAGCATTCAATTGTCCAAACATTATTGGCACAAACCTTACTCTTCAATGAACTAAGTAAAATTGGTAGTGTATCTATCTTAACCATCTTATATATATATACAATTTTTTTCCCTTTCCCTTCTTTCTTTTCCCTATTCCAGTCTCTCTTTCCTTTTGACCAGTTTCTTTTTGATTCACCATGTCTATCGTACATTTTGGATCTTATTTACTCTTTCAGTTTCTCATACTAGAGAGACAATATGATGCTTACACATGTGCTTCTGGTTTATTACACTTATGAGTATTTTCTCGAGTTGCATCCATTTACCTATAAAAGTCTCCAGTTTATCCTTCTTTATGGCTGAATAGTACTCCATTGTATAAAAATACCACATCTTTCTTATCCATTCCTCAGTTGATGGGCATTTGGGTTGTTTCCAAGATCTGGCTATTACAAATTGTGCTGCTATAAACATGGGTGCACATATATCGCTGTGGTACGATGTTTTCAATTCTTCTGGGAAGATACCCAGAAGGGGAATAGCTGGGTCAAATGGGACCTCCAACCCTAGTTTTTTGAGGAATCTCCACACTGACTTCCACAGTGGCTGTACCAGTCGACACTCCCACCAACAGTGAAGAAGGGTTCCTTTTTCCCCACAGCCCCTCCAGCATTTGTTATTAGTTGATTTCTTTATAGTAGCCATTCTTTCTGGAGTGAGATGGTATCTCAGTGTTGTTTTAATTTGCATCTCTCGAATGACTAGTGATGTTGCACATTTTTTTGTATATTTATTTGCCATTAGTATTTCTTCATCTGAGAAATGTGTATTCATCTCAGATGCCCATTTTTGGAGTGGGTCTTTAAATTTGGGAGGTCTGATTTTTTTGAGTTCTTTATATGTTCTCGATAGTAATCCTTTGTCTGAGGAACAGCTGGCAAACATTTTTTCCCACATTGTGGGTTGTCTCTTCACTCTGTTGGTGGTTTCTCTTGCTGTGCAAAAGCTTTTTAATAAGATGAGATCCCAGTTATTGATTCTTTGGGATAGTTCCCGTGCGGTTGAGTTTTTATTCATAAAGTCTTTGCCTACACCAATGTCTTCAAGGGTTTTACCTATCCTACCTTCCAGCAGATTTAATGTTTCTGTTTTAATATTTAGATCTCTGATCCATTTTGAATTTAGTTTAGTGCATGGTGAAAGATATGGGTCTAGTTTTAATCTTCGGCATGTGTAGAGCCAGTTTTTCCAGCACCATTTATTAAAGAGGCTATCTTTCTTCCAGCGAATGTGTTTGGCACCTTTGTCAAAGATAAGGTGGCTTAGTATGTCTGGGGTTGTTTCAGCATCTTCTAATCTGTTCCATTGATCTTCAGGTCTGTTTTTTTGCCAGTACCACACTGTTTTTATCACAGTAGCTTTATAGTATAATTTCAAGTCAGGGATTGTGATTCCACCTGCCTTGCGTTTGTTGCCCAGAATTGCCTTTGCTATTCTAGGTCTCTTCTGATTCCAAATGAATTTTAGGATTGTTTTCTCAAATTCTGTGAGATATGCTGTTGGAATTTTGATTGGAATTGCATTAAATCTGTATAACCATTTTGGAAGTATGGCCATTTTCAGTATATTGGTTCTTCCTATCCAGGAGCAAGGGATATCTTTCCATTTTCTGATATCCTCTTCAATCTCCTTTTTCAGAGTACTGTAGTTTTCAGTCTAATACTGACTTTAAATGGTCACTTAAAGTAACTATATTTACTTAGGGTTTTGGGTATATTTATTTCTCTGTTCCTGTGTCTTCCATTTCTATCTCAATGGTATTATTATATTTACATCTCATTACAGGCAACCGTGAGTTGCATACATTTTAAAACAGGGAAGATCTAATTTGCTGCCTGGTAAGCCCAGGCAAGAAAGGCTTCCTGCTTGCAGAGGAGATGTAAGGATAGGGCAGCTGCAGCCCTAGAGCTCTCAGCCCCAGTGGTTCTTATTCCAAATCCATGCTTCCTCTGGTTTTGATAAACAAATGAAACTTGATTTAGTCCCTACTGAAGACAATCAGGAGAAAATAATTTGTTGGTGTAAAACCAATTAGGAAAATCAGACCCTGCTAGAATCACAGGTATTTTTGTTTCTGGGATGCTCATGGCCCAAAGGGCCCAGATTCCTTTAGCTGGAGAGAAGGGGGATTATCTTTATCTCCTGCTTGTGGTTCATGTTCTGTTCTGACCTGGCAGCTCCTCACCTTCAGTAGCTCCTATGTCATCCTTAGAGGTGTGGACACTGGAGATACCCAGCTTCAGATTAAAACCTGCTGTACCATATAGTTGCCCTGGGAAAGTTGATAAACATTTATAAGCCTCATGTACTCATTTGTAAAGTGGGAACACTCAAAAACCTACTTCTAAGGCTATTTTAAAAATTAACTAAGGTTATATTTGCAAAATAATTAACACAGCAAAGGTCACAAGCAGATTAAAATGTTCACTAGTAGAAACAGTTATTAGTGTTTTATTGCAGTGCTATTAAAAAGGAGTCAGGTATGGTGGAATACTTTTGTAATCCCAGCTCTATGGGAGGCTGAGGCAGGTGGATTGAAAGTTGGAGCATAGCCAACTTAGTGACTTAATTGGAGCCTGAGGCAATTTAATGACTCAGTGAGACCCTCTATCACAATAAAAATATTTTACAAAGGGCTGGAGATGTAGTTCAGCTAGAACACTCTAGGTTCAATCCCCAGTAACATACATACACACATGCGCACACACATACACATACATGGAGGCAGACTTTATAAACTTATGTTTACAAACAGATAACACTAAGTCCAACAGGCCCTGACCCAAGAGGGGACCCCAAGATAACTTTTCATCTTCAAGCCATCAAGGGACATTTAAAAATACTTGGTCCCATACTCAGCCACAAAGGAAATCTGAACAAATCCAAGAATTGCTATCAACAATAAAAGTATGATTAAAATACATAGAAATTTGACAGCAACTACTGAAAACATAAGCAAAAAATTCATGTGTTGTTAAGTATTTCAAAAATTAAGAAAGAACTTCTAAATAATTCATAAATCAAAGAAAACATCATAATAGGGAATTCACTTTGATCTAACCATAAAATCACTCAGAAATCTTGTAATGTAACCAAAGGAATATCTAAAGGGAAAATTTTGCCCTAAAGTGCCCATTCTAAAAAAGCTTAATATAGTGAGCTGAGTTACCAAGTGGGGAAAAGCAATAGAACAACCCCCCCAAAAAGGACAGAAGCAGTAAAAATAAGAGCAGGAAAAATAAAATGACACTGTTAAAAACTACAGAGGAGTAAAGAAAAATTAAATTTGAGCACTCTCACTTTCCTCAGCTATGGAAAAGAAGGAGGATGAGGGTTGTAACTCAGTGGTAGAGTATTCGCCTAGCATTCCTGAGGTCCTGTGTTCCAGTCTCAGCAACACACACACACACACACGCACGCACACGCACACACACTAGTGTGCTAGAGTGGACCTCCAAGAGGAACTGTGAAGATCACATGCAAAATCACTTTGTCAGCTGCAGAAGATTACTCATATATGCACCTCCATTTTAATTTCATTTATTAAACACTTATTTATTAATTACAGTTCCTATTCTGTGTGCCTGAAGACTTGCCTAGCAGCAAAGGTACATGCCTTCATGGAATGTAATTTCCACAGGGGCTGTTGACATCAACCCAAGAATGACCCAAATCAATGTAGGCTGTGCAGGAAGCTGCCGTGTGCAAGCAGAGTGACTGATGAGAATTATGGTTTATATCTAGGTGTCCCCCCAAAACCTCATGAGCTCATAGATGGGGCTTTGGGGAGGTGACTAGATCATGGGGGCATGATATTTATTGGTGGATTAGTCCACTGAGGGGTTTGTAGCAAATCTGATTTGGGAGGTGAAGCCTGGTTACAGGAGGTGGGTCACTGTGGACGTGGCCTGGAAGGGTCTATCTCACTCTCTCCTTCCTTGATCTCTCTCTCCCTCTCTCTCTCTCTCTCTCTCTCTCTCTCTCTCTCTCTCTCTCTCTGTCTCTCTCTGTTTCTACCTACCATGCACTCTTTCTCCTCTGCCATGTTCTTCTTCCATGCTACCTTGCCTTACAGCCAGCTGACTATGAACTGATATTGCTACTCACTGTGAGTCAAAATAAACCTTTCCTCCTTAGAGTTGTGGGTGTTGGGTATTCTGTCCCATTAACTAAGACACTGGGACAATGGGATATAACCTACTTGAGGATGTTAGGAAGATTCTACTGGAGAATGAAGTTCAAGAAGAGATCAGGAAGCAGAGCAGAGAGAGAAGTGTTTCCAGCAAAGAGAAGATCAGATGCCTTGTAAAGTCCTGAAGAAAGGCCAGTGTGGCTAAAGCACAGTGGGGTGTGCTGTAGGGAAATGAGACTGCAGGGGTAGGGAGGAGCAGTGCAGATGCTTGTAAGCCATGTTTAGATTCTTGCTTTTTAAGGGCCATGGAAAAGTGTTGTGGTGTTCTAATAAAGGGAGCAGAATGGACTAGAAAGAGGTAGAATGAAAGAGGAGACTAACTGGAAGGTCATTACATGGTCCAGAAGGACAGAGATGATGGTGGCTTGAATTAAGATGACAAAGGTAGAGATGGCGAGAGATGGATGGGTCTCAGAGCTATTTCAAAGGTATGCATCTAAATGCATACCTCAGGGATGTGGATTAGGATATCCCACTGGCTTCAATCAGAAGGGATGATTTGAAGGACACTGCTCTGAGGTGCAGTCTTTGGATAAGGTCCTACTGGCTTATTTACCAGAATAGTGTACTGTATTGAAATGCTGTCGCTTTTGCATCTTGGGTCAAAAGACAATAAGGCTGCTGATGTGCTGGCCATGACAAAGCCTATGACTCTGGTCTGGCATCCTCTGGTAAGGCATGACCTGCTGCTCTTTGCTGGAGAAGTTGGCTGCTCTGACTGCTGCTAAGATTGGTTTAATTTTCCTTCTTAAAAAATACTGATGCAATATACCCAGAGGCCCATAGTACACTATTAAGCTTTTAACAATGCCATAACTAATACTGCTCTTGTTGAAAACATTTACTATTTAAGATTTTTATTAGATTACTTTGTTAAATGAAAGATTTACCTTGAGTTGACAATAAGGAAACATAAAACAAATCTCAGTAATTATATGTTGATTTTGGAGATCTGGATGACTAATACAATTTGGGAATAAGGAATCTCACTGGATTACAAGCGCAATGCATCTTCATGAATAGAGTTTAGATGTGCCCAAACTTGACTCACTTTTTTTTTTTTTTAGGAATCTAATTAGACTGCACTTCCCTGCCTCCCCTGCAGTTAGATGGCTGCACCACTGAATTCTGGCCAATAGAAGATGAACGGACACCTTTCAGGACTGGTACAGAAAAATCTTCTGCCAAAGGGACTTGCTTTGACCTCACTTCTGCTGACTTAATGTTGACTCCACAAATAAACTTAAGTAACAGCTATGGAAGACAGCAGAAGCTACACCAGATATGGCCTCTGGATAGATGCATGGAGCACACCTCACTGCAACCAGCTTTTCTGTAAGTGAGAAATAATCTTCCACTGAGCTACATCCTCAGCCTTTTTATGAATTTCTTATTTTGAGACAAGATCTTGCTAAGTTGACCAGACTAAGTTCAAATTTGCAATCCTCTTGCTTCAACCTCCCAGACTACTAGGATTGTAGGCATGCACCACCACGTACCCAGCTCCTTCCTGGTGTTAAGCCACAAGTGTTTGGGGATTTGCCTGTAACATGCAGTTAGCTACAACACATGCTGAGCTGTACAGTGAAATACAGTGGAACCAGGGAGTCACACCCAGAATTCCTTCAAAGAATGTCCTTCAAAGGCCATTTATGTTTCTAAGCACTTGTTTTCTCTTTATCTAATCCTTCTCACTTCCCAGTTCAGTTTTTCTCAATTTTTTCATCAATAGTGAGTGAGAATAATCTGTACTGGCAGAAGGCTTGGGGATTCCTGGAACTTCCCAATTTTATTTGAAATCATGGAGTGTCTTAGGGTTCATGAGGAATTCTGGGAGGCCTCTCAGGGAACATGGCTCCTTTGGTCTTTGCTGAGTTGCTGGTCTCCATGCCTCCTCTGAGGCAGACACCTGTTGGCTTAGTGGAGAGCTGGATTCAAGGAGGCTTTAGGCTCTGTGGAGTTATTGGAGACAGTTTGACTAAAGAAGAAATTTGGAATATCAAATGTGATTTACATATAGCACAAAAAGACTTTCTGGAGCTAAAAATTGTAGCTTCCTAATTAAATAACTAAATAATTCAGTAGATTAATTGGAGGAGAGAAAGACCATTGTGGAGAGCTGGGTTATTATCCTGGAAAACCAAAGGGAAGAAATAGCTTGATTCACAGCATAAGTAGCAAAAGATGGAAAGCAAGGACAATAAACTGGAATGGGGAGGGGATATCCTGAAACTCTGACTTGTGAGTGACAGGTGCAGAAAGAGAAAAGGAACTAACAAGGACAGGAGAAGCAATAACTCCCCTAATTATAAGGAAAATTTCCCTCCAGTGATACTAACCTCAGCCTGTCTTATTTTTTTAAAATAAATGTTATTTTTTTTCCAATTCAAAAAAATTGTTTGAGATAAGGTTTCACTAAGTGCCCAGGTTGTCCTCAATTTGTGACCACTGCCTCAGTCTCCTGGGCTGCTGGGATTATAGGTGTATGACACCATGCACATCTTTGAATAGGCTGCTTTTAAGAGCAATTTTAGATTCACACCAAAATTGAACAAAATTAGAGTTCCCACGTACTTCCAACACCTAACACAGCTGCCCCAACTATCAACATCCTGCACCAGATCCTGTCATTTGTCACAAGTGATGTACTTACACTGAGCCATCATCACCAAAGTCTACTGTGATTTATTTCCGGTGTATGTGCGTGAGATTTAGGGAATGCAGAATGATGTGTACCCACCAGTATAGTATCATACAAAATTATTTCACTGCCCTAAAATCCCCTATGCTTTACTCAGTCATGCTTCCCTCCCCAAAGCCCTCGTAAACATTTATCTTCTTATGGTTTCCATAAATTTTGCCTTTCCCAGAATGTCAGGTAGTTGAACATACAGTATGTAGCTTATTGAGAATTGCTTTCTTATTCAGTAATCTGCAGTCAAGGTTCCTCCTTGTCTTTTGTGGCTTGATGGCTAATTTCTTTCTTTTGTTAAATAATAGTCCATTTTATAAAACTACCACTGTTTAATATATCACCTACTGAAAGACATCTTGGCTGCTTCCAAGCATTCATAATTTGGAAATTATGAATACATGAGCTATGAACATCTATTTGTGATGGTTTTTGGATGGAGGTAAGTTTTAAATTCATTTAGGTAAATACTATGGAGTAAAATTGCTGAATTATATGTTGAGAATATGTTTAGTTTTGTAAGAAATTGCAAAACTATCTTCCAAAGTAGCTGTGTGCCATTTTACATTCTCACCAGCAATGAGTTAGAGTTCCTATTGCTCCACACCCTCGCCAGTATTTGGTGCTATCAGTGTCTTGGATTTCCACCACTCTAATAGGTGTTCAGTGATATCCCATTGCTTTCATTCCCAATTCCCCAATGGTGTATTATATGGAGCACCTTTTCATATACTTTTGGTAAATAAATCTATGTGTTTGCGATCTATGTATCTTCTTTGGTGAAGAATCTGTTTAAATTTTTGACTTACTGTTTCATTGGGTTGTTTCTCATGGTTGAGTTTTTAAAGTTTTAAAAAATATATTTTGTGTAACAATTGTTTCTCAGGTACATCTTTTGCAAAGTTTTCTTCCAATATGTGGCTGGTCTTCTAATTCTCTTGAGTGCCTTTCTTAAAAAAAAAAAAAAGAGTTAACTAAGTACTGGGTCAATTTCAGGCCAAAAAAAAAAAAAAATGTGCCCAGGTATTATCTGATAAAATTATAGAACTCCAAGGATAAACAAAAAACTTTTCTTTTCTTTTTTCTTTCTTTCTTTTTTTCTCTTTCTTTCTTTCTTTCTTTCTTTCTTTCTTTCCTTCTTTCTTTCTCTTTTTCAGTAGGCAAGTAAAAATTCTATGTATTTATGTACAACACATTCTTTTAAAGTATGGATGCATTGTGGAATGGCTTACTTGAGCTAATTAGCATAGGCATGACTTCACATATTCATTTTATTGTGGTGAAAAGAGAAAAATCTCAAATGCTTCAGTGCAGAATGAATTAGAGGAGTCAGCCTGGCCCTGCCTTTGCATCTGATGAAGCTGATCTTCCTCCTGGAAAATTCTATGGCTTCTGCTTGTCTCTCTCAGTATCCTTCTTTGGCATGGCTTTAAAATTAAAAAAAAACACTTTATATATTAAAAGCATATATACATATATCCCTCAACCTGGTAATTGGAATTCAAAGAATCTAATCCACAGAAATAAAATACCATGACATATGGAGAAATGATGTCTATAGCGGCCAAAACCTTCCATAGACAAGGGGAATCCTTACAGGGAGCTAGTTAAATAAATGATGAAATATGTTGAAGAATTATAAAGGATTAATAGACTAACCCACTTGATTTGATGGTGTTAAAAATCAAGATAGATTCAGAAGACTGTATCAAATATGTTGAGTTATTATAACTCTTACTATGCATAGTATATTTTATATACATAATAAGTGTAACACCAGAACATAGGCTCAAAAAAAAAAAAAAAAAAGGAACTCTACTTCTTGCTCACTCCTAGTGTCTTTAATGCCAAGAACAGCAATGTAAATTGGACAGAAAAAATTAGAAAATCCGGTACTACACTGAGGAATTATCCATATATATGTAAAAGGAGTCTAGAATAAAAAAGATTTGCCCTCTCAACCTAAATAACTTACATATTTACCTTAAATTCTGTGTGTATGTCTCTAAAGGAATTTTTAAAAAGCAAGACAACCCAAAAATGCATGCAAATTTTATATTCCGTTTAACCACATATTCACACTTATGCATAATATTTATATTCATCTTAATATAAAATATTTTAAAATAAAATATTGACTGTGGCATTAAAGAATAATTAATTTATTAATGCAGTAATGGTATTATGGTTGTGCTAGACCACAAAACCTCATAGCACCTGATCTTTTTGAAATATGTGCTGAAATTTTGGTTGAAATGAAGGGTGCCTGGGATTGGCATCAGTGTGCCTAGGGTGGGGTAAAGTGAAATAGGCCTCTAGTATAAAATTTCTATGTGTTGGTAATTTTTGAAACTGGGCTATGGGTGCATGGAGCATTCTTTATGATATTATAGCCATGTTACAGAAATTATATACTATTATACTATTAAAACTAGGACTTGGATCATGGAGTGTCTCAGAGTCTCAAAAATATACCTAACGTGTAAAATAGTGATTTCTAATGTTTTGAGAAGTGGAAAATGTTGTCTCTTGTGTGACTTGCTTTTAGGGTCCTCCACCTTTTATTCATTGAGATGTATCTCCAAGTTATTTGGGGGCATGGAAATTAATGTTTTAAAAAGATGAATGAAGCAATGGTGATTTAGTTTTAAAATCAATATGTATTTTTTAGAATTTCATGACCATGGTTGTACTTCCAACTGACTCTTCCTCCTAGGAAGTAAGGATAAGATCTGGCAGTTTCCTTGTGTTATATTTCCCCTTGCTTTACATTTGTTTCCTGGAGAATTCACCCTGTCCTTGTAATCTCTGACATACTGTTGAAGAAGTGAAAGTTGGAATAAAGGTGAGTTTTGTAGCTCTTGAACTTTACCTGGGAGAATAGTTATGTCCTCTTTTGGAACCTACACATAAATGAATGTGCCGTAATTTCTAGATCATTGCCTGGGAACTATTATCTCTTTTACATTTCTCACCCTGCAGCCAAATAGCATTCTCCTGAAGGAAAAGACTGTCAATTTCTCTGGGTTCGAGTGACAGGAATTCAAACGCACCGGGACTGGAGAACTCTCTAAGTGGGACAGGCAGGGCTGCATGGAAGAATCCAGCTGTGTTGTGCTGCCTTCTTCTTGGGCTCCTCTCTCATCTCAATGCTCTCTCTGTCAGATTTATTCTTTGGTTACAAGTGGGCTTTTCTATCTGGTCTATGATAAGGGTGGGTGTTCCTGGTAGCACAATCTACAGACTTTGTCATCCCAGCTGTTGTGTGGTGAACTTGGCTGGCCTGTGTTCCTGGTTCCCAGGGAGGAAGCCTCTAAACTCTTGGAATTTCCCTAGTGATAGAAGTGTTTTTGTTATTCATCGTGGGCTGCTTGGACCACACCTGAGTTTATACCAGGAAGGCAACTCATGGTCAACTCCTACATAGTTTCAGGATAGTGACTGGGCATAACTGAAAGAAAAGACCAACCAGTAGATAACTGGGGCTGAGAGCCGGGTGATATCAGCCAGACCTCCTGGGAGACTGCATTCAACAATGTGGTCAGTGACTCAGCCAATCATACCTACCTAATGAAACCCAAAACAAACCCTGGCAGCCATACATCAACACACTGGGAGCCAGACACATCCTGAGGACATGGAAACCCTCCTAGACACAAGCTGATCAATTGTTCAGGGCAATTTCTATCAAATAAAAACATTACAGTTTGTCCTCATCCTCCTTATTCTGAGTATTTGGCACCTTCCAGCTTCTGGCTGTTCTCCAAAGTCAAATAATCATGAAAGATAAATGTTTTGACTCTATTCAGGTATCAAGGCAGCCAGGAAAACACAACTAAAGACTCTCACAAAAGATAACTTCCAAAACTGTACGAAAAAATGGCAAGAATGATGTGATAAATGGGTTCAAAGTGAAGGGGAATATTTTGAGGGGGACTAATTGCAATGTGTCTTTTACTGCAACACATTTTTAAAAATTTAAATATCTACTGCAGTTTTCAATCATAGCTCTCTCTTTTTAGTCCTGATTTATATATTTATCTATAATAAAACTGTAATGTTAAATGTAGTGATTTTCTGAGTTCCATGACTTGTTCTAAGGAACTATCAAACCTGAGAGGGTTATAGAACCTTTGAATCTGTAGTAGTTACCTGAAGTGTATGTGGCCAGGAGACCCTGAATTGCAACTAGTGTCTGAAGTGAGAGCAGACTTGGAGGACTATGAGCTTAACTCGTGAAATTTGACCAAATTCAGTGTAGTTAATGTCAGAATTGCATTGCACCAGCTTGGCAAAGGAAGAGATATCTTTTCCACTAAACATCCACATGGAAAAATTCCACACTGAGACTTTGGACAGAGCAGGTAGTGCTGCAGCCTTCAAGACTGGAAATGAGGTGGGGCAGTGGGGGGAGCAGCTCTGCAGAAAAAGGGAGGCAGCAGCAGAGGAAAAGCTGGGTGACAGAAGCCATAGCAATCTCCCATAGCATAGATCCCGGACACTTTCATGACCTGTCTCCTCATGCTGCAGGCACTCTGCACCCTCCAAGCACCCAAGTGCTCTCTTGCACACCTTGACCTTCTTTTCAGTTTAGTTCCTGTGACTCGTTTCAGCTAATGGATTATAACCAGAATATTTCGAGCTGACTTAAGCAATCGGAACAACGAACCTGAATCATTCCCCATCTCTCCTTGACAGCTGTGTGCTCAGAGGACACATCACCGGATGAGGGAAAAGCATCCATCCATGTTGGTCTCTACCATGTTAAAAGCAATGAGATTTGGGAATTGTAATAGGCATATAATGGCCTCCTGAAGTTAGGTACCTATTTCTGGAACCTGTAAATGTGATCTTATTGCAGATGTAACTAAGCCAAATATCTTAAGATGAGGATATTGTCCTGGATTATGTGAATGATCCCTAAATGCTGTCACAGTGTCCTTATAAGAGAGGGACTAGACACACAGAGGAAAAGATGTGACCATGGAGGCAGAAATTGGAACCGTGCAGCCACAGCCAAACAATTTTTTTCTCTCACAATTCTAGAGGCCAGAAGTCTAAAATCATTATCACTGGGACAAACCAGTGTGACTGCAGAGCCACAGTCCCTTTGAAGCTCTAGGAGAGAATCCCTTCTTGCCTGTTCCAGGTTCTGGTGGCCTCAGCCTCTCCCTGGCTTGTGAAAATGTCACAGTATTCTCTGTCTACATCTTCATGTAGGCTTTTCCTGTGTCTTCACTTCCATGTCGCTCCTCCCCTCTCCTCTCCTCCCCTCTCCTCTCCTCCCCTCTCCTCTCTTCTCCTCTCCTGTACTCTGTTCTCCTCTCCTCTCCCCTGCTCTCCTCTCCTCTCTTCTCCTCTCCTCTCCTCTCTTCTCCTCTCCTCTGCTCTCCTCTCCTCTCCCCTGCTCTCCTCTCCTCTCTTCTCCTCTCCTCTCCCCTGCTCTCCTCTCCTCTCTTCTCCTCTCCTCTCCTGCTCTCCTCTCCTCTCTTCTCCTCTCCTCTCCTCTGTTCTCCTCTCCTCTGCTCTCCTCTCCTCTGCTCTTCTCTCCTTCTTCCTCCCTGCCCTCTTCCTCCACACCCTGTCTCTCCTTTCCTGGTACTGGGAACAACCCAGGACTTTGCCCTTTCCTTCCCTTCCCTACCTCCCCCTCTGTTGCCTCCCCACTTTTCCCAGTCCTGGGGACCCAACCTAGGACCTCACCCATAGTAGGCAAGTGCTCTACCACTGAGGTATATCCCACCCCTCCTCTTTTCTTATGAGGATACATCATTGGATTTAGGATCCACTCACATAATCAAGAATAATGTCAAAATCATTAAATGAATTACATCCGCAACCTCTCTTTTTCAAAATAAAATCACATTCATGGGTTCTGAGTAGATACCTCTTTGGGGGGCCATCATCAACCCACTACAGATACCAATGCCTTTGGTAGCAGGATTGGGATTGATTTTGAGATTGGGATAGTTAGTGCCTTCAAAATATAGATTCAATAAGAACTTTTATTCAATAAGCAGTTGCTCATTCTCTAACATATTTTCTAGGAGTTGTGAAACATTTTCTATTAGTACAGGTATTAACCAATTATTTCTTTATACAAAATCCACAACCCAGAACTGCTTGTACACATTCTGGGACATTAGGTGTATATATGTCCTATCCAGTGACTGCTTTCTTTGCTTTGTGTTATTGACTCAAAATGTAAACAGCACATCTGACATCCCAATCCCATTTTTACCATGATCTTTTGATTGATTTCTGCTCTGAGGATGTGGTGCTGGGTAGATAGGTTATAACCAATCTTAGCCTCCAAATAGATAAAAGGAGAGGGCATGTTTGCTTACAGCACCAAACCGAGGCCCCAAATCAACCTGAAACACCATTCTAACACCTCAAAATCTAAAGTCCTTCAACTCAGTTGAATAAGGTAACATTAGGCAGGTGTTATTTAAACTTTGATAGGTTGATTTCTAAAATGGTGAATCATTTGGTCCAAGGAAGCAGAAATGTTTAGGGAGGTATGTAGAGGTTTTAGTTGTTTTTAAAATCAAAATATTTGGAATCAATTTTGAAATCAGAATCAACCAAAAACTATAGAGGCAGAAAGAGTCCTGCATCCTCTGGAGACCTCAGCACCACTCCTGGCTCTGTCCCTGGATTGCTGTGCACGCTTGTGCAAATTACTTAAGCTCTCTGGATCTCATGGTTCTATCATTAAAAATAGAATTTTAGAGCAGTGGATCTCTATGCTCCCTTCCAGCTCTAAAGTCTTATGAGTCCCTAAAAGGGGCCTCTTTTATGATAGACCACCCAGGTGAAAAATTAACTTTTGAGAACAAAGAAGAGCACAAACAGCAGGCCATTGCAACATGCGAGCAGGGCAAACCATGCAGCGAATAACTGAAATAGAAACCTAGAACTGGTGTTGATTTATTTCTAAGATGTAGTTTTCCATTTTCTCTGGCAAATTACTCTCAAATACAGTCAGCTGAAAAAGAGTATGCTGGCAGGATGTGCTCGGGCCTCTCTACTTAGTGGATTTTTGTGTCTGGGCCCTCCTGGGAACACCTCATGTTCATCACTTTGGCCACGAGCTCCTCTGAGGCCGTGCAAGCTGGGGCTGTGGTCCCCTCTGTGTCTCTTTCCACAGCTGCTGGCTTCTTCACTGGGGTTAAGTTGCCTTGACACCTTTTTGCCAGTGAGGAAATGGCAGCCCCCCAACAGAGGAGTGTGTCCACAAAGAGCACCTAGGGAAAGAGGAGTGCGTGAGAGGGGAAGGGTGTGCTCACAATGAACTGGATGAAGAATGTGTTGGATGTTTTCCTGACAGTGAGGACATACAGTCACTTGCTTTTTGCCAAAACAATATTCCATAGCTTGAGGAATGGCATGGCCTTCCAAGCCAGGCGCCTCCCATGCACAGGCCCCAGTGACTTCATGCAGCCACTATGACTGGCTTTATCATAATACATAGCTCTCCAGCAGAGAGCCTGCTGTACTCCATGCATCCTGGGGCTTATGGGCTGGAGGTGTGGAGACAAGGAACAGGAGGTTCCCTCGGAGGAATGCATGTTCAAACTTGAGAAGTAAAGGGGAATTTAAAGTTGTGTATTTCTTAGGTTTTTCCTTATAATGTGACAGCCTCTGGAAGGGAGGAACAAATCCTCCTAACCCTGTGACCTTTCCTCTTTGAAGCTTTCATGAGAAGATGGATAGGCCTGCCCCTGAGAGAGCCGTTAGTAAACAAGACAGATCAGGAAGCCATTTTTCACATGGGTGAGGGCCAAGCACTGCTGGGTGCCTTCCGGGGTTTCCACAATGGGGGCTCTAGCCCTCCTCTTAATTGATAGCTGTTGGTCTCTCCTTGGTCCATGAAGGGGTCTTAGCTTTGCCTCAACTGTTTGCTTTCTGCTTCCTTCCCTCCTTAACTTTTCCCTGAACCTAGAAAATTCTCACACTGGCACTTTGACTTCTTAAAAGCCACTCCTCACAATGATCTTGCTTCTGTAAGTGAGCTTTTCTCCAGCATGAGAACGATCTGCATTATGTGTATAATTAGGGCAACCGTACAATTTAAGATACTTCCAACATCTGTGTCATCTTTGTGCTGGTATCTGTTGATCAGGTTTCCTCACTCAAGCAGAGAGTTTCCTGGTTTTCAGTCTGAGGAATGGTTTTCAATCATATCCTGGACACTTTGCGTATCAAACTGAGCGATTCCCAATTTTATTTCATCTTTTTGCTGGTAGGGCCCCTTTTAAAGTGCAATGTGCAGATCCACAGGGCATGGACATTCAGCTCCCTGCTGAACTCTGCTAGCATCACTCTAGTGACAGTGATGCATCAACCAGTTCCATCCCCCTTGTCTTCACCCTCCCTTGAGCTGATGGGTAGGGGTAGAAGTGTAGCTACCTGTGTGCTTCTGCTGAGCTTGGGGATGGATGGGGGTAATGGAAGAGTATTATACAATAAAGGCCTTTGTCTCATTCTTGGTAGGGAATGTATATAATTTTGGAAATTCCTGAGCAAGAGGAGTGTCTTTGACTTTCATGACCTAGTTGATCCTAAGAGATGAAGTGGCTCAGGATGGCACCCGATCATCAGAAAGGATTAGAGGTTGGCATTTTGAGCCAGCTGAACCTCTGGAGGGAGGGGACAGGGGCTGCCCACTGAGTTGAAACTTGTGGGCAATAATTTGATCTATCTTGTCTGTGTAATGATCCCTCTCCAAATAATTTGGATACTGAGGTTCAGTGGAGTTTCCTGGCTGGCAAACATATTCATGTGCCAAAGGGTGTGATACCCCCTGATTGCATGGGGAGATGACATGGGAATTCCGCATTTGGAAACCTCCAGACCTCACCCTATGCCTGGCCCTGATTTTTATCCTGTATAATAAAACTGTAATTGTGAGTATGGTGCTTTCCTGGCAACAGTAAGTCATTTTACCTAATTCTCAAACCTGAGAAGGTTGAGGTTCTTCTTGAATTTGTTGCCAGTTGATCATGAATGTGAATGACCTAGGGACACCCGCAATGCAGTCGGCATCTGAAGTAACAGCTAACTTGCTGGGGACCACATCCTTTAAATTGTGGAATCTGCACTGACTCTGGGCCGTTAGATCTGGAGTTGTGCTGCCACACACAAGTTGATATCAGAACAGAGGGGATGTGAAATGCTGACTAGCAGTATCTTGCACTCCCTCACCTGACCTTGTGTGATAGTAGAAGTTCAGTTCCCCAATGAACTCTGCTGACACCATCCCTGCAAAAGCAGATGCCAACTCCTAACCAGCCCACCCCAAAGTGTTTTCATCACGTACAGGTAGAAATGCAACTCTTTTTAGTCCTGTTGACACCCCGCTGTGGTGGGGACATGGACAATTTTCCCTTTGGTGTTTTGGGTGGGTGGATATTATTAAAAGGTTTTCTGCTCATTTGTTTATAGGGGTAGAGTTCTTTATCTGCACTCATTCACAGTTCCAAACTGCGGGCTTCTCTAGTGCCTATCTAGAACAAAGGAGAGTCTAAAAGAAACCCAGAAAACTCCCCCTTTGTATTGTTCCTCTAGTCTTGAAGTCCCAGCCAGTTCTCTTTCTTCTACCATTCAGTTTTCTTTCTTTTTTTGTGTGTGTGTGTACCAGGAGTTGAACTCAGGACCTTGCGCTTGCCAGGCAGGTGCTTATACTGCTGAGCTATATCACCGGCCCTCAGTTTTCTTATGTTTGCTTATCGTGTTGTGTGCAGCATTTTTGAGTTGTAAGAGGCAAGACTAGCAAGGAATGAAACTACTCCATCTTGACTGGAACAAAAAGTCTGATAGAACAATTTATTAATCAAACTGGGACACATTTGAGAGCAAAACAGGGTGCCAACTGTCAGGATGCCTGCACAACTGGTGCAAAGCAGAATACGTGATCTATAGTCTTTCTTCCTGGCTAATCTTAAATAGAAATCATTTTTCACTTTCACCCACAATTTCAGAGGTCTGACTCTACCAGAGGGCGTGCAGTCTTGTTCTTTCCACCCCCCCCAACATAGGCTTGAGTGAAGCCAGGATAATAAGGCCGGGAGTAGGGACAGGGGCTGCCCCATACTGAGTCTCTCCGCTCCCTTTGAAGGGTGGATAGTTGGCCTTCTGGGAAGGATCAGAGCTCCTGGTAGTAGTTTGCACTTCAGAGTCTCCGAAGCTCTCTGCGTCTGCCGGTACTTTTAGAGGTGAATGATACCCAGGCCGCAGATCTCGTCTTTCCGTACTCAGAACTGTACCCTAAGGTTACGTGGTGTTTACTGTGGAGCTCATTCCTTCCTTCATATAGTCTCCATCTCGGGTGCTCTCAGGGCTGTCCCAGTACGAATCGTGCCTAACACTGAGTTGCCCCCTACCAGACTCTCCAAATCTGCTTGGGCTTGCTCAATATACTTTCCATATTTTGATTATTTATTCTTCCTTCAGAATACACACTACTGAGAAGGACTTCCTGCCTTTCCAGGTATAGTCCTGTTTCAGATATGCCGGGAATGATCTACCCTGGACGTAGTAGGGACAAGGCCAACTGTGCTCTAGAGTGTGTAGGATTTCTTTTTAACTTCCCTAACTTAGCTGATGCATACTGACCGCACTGGAAGTCATTGGGGGCACGTATGGGGAAAGGGCATACGCAGTTAATAAGGTTTAGAGTCTATATTTAAATCAATATGGATAGAGAATATATTTAAATCAAAATCTAAGATTTAGAGCAATTACCCATGGACAGATGGGAGTCAGTGAGTACATTGGCTAGAAGAACTTTTGAGGCTGGGATAGCTGGGTGGTGTATTGCTATAGTATGGATTTGGAATGTCCCCTAAAGGCCCATGTGTTAAAGACCTGATCCCCAGATTGTGTCACTATGAGACATGGTGGAAACATTAAAATCTGGAGCCTAGAAAGAGGAAGTTAGGTCTTCAGGGAAGGGCCTTGAAGGGGACTTTGGGACCCTGGCCCTTTCATCGCTCTCTATTTGACTCCTGGCTACCATGATGTGGGCAGCTTCCTCTACTGTGTGCTCCCTGTCATGATGTACTGTGCCACCACAGGCCCAAAGGCATGGGGCCAAGGTATGGACTAACACCTCTGAGGGCCAAAACATACCTTTTCTCTTTATAAGTTTATTCATCTTACTTATAGGGCATCTGTTACAGTAACAGAAAACTGACAAACACATTTGTTAATACTTAGCTTAATTTTTTAATAGAAAACTTTGGGAAAACATTTTGTAGCTTCGTTGTCAAGAAAAACAATCAAAACAGTTTTTTATGCTATTTCTAAGAAGCAAATTTGCAGCTATTTTTGGTTTCAGAGACATTAGAATATAGTGACTAGGTGCATGGATTCTGGAGCAAGAGTGCCTGGATTTTAATCTCAGCCATTTATCCTCTCATGTTTCAGATTCCTTATCTATAAAAAGCAACCCCATCTATTTGATTTAATTGTGAACATTTAACACATATAGTGCTTAGAAGAGGGCCTGGTATAAAACATTTACAGGTGAGCTGTCATTATTCATTTGAATGAAAATATGTAAAATTTATTAGTTTATTAGCATTTATCAAATTTCCAAGTTGTGTAAGTAGAGTACTTTTAATTTGAAAAAGAAGAAAACAGCATTTGAAAGCACAAAAGGCTATAATCAAAGCCAAGTAAAAGATGTTTATGAGAAATATTCTGTTAGTCTGAAGACAGTTCCTGAGTAAAAAGATGCTGCTTTCTGGGATGACAGCATTCTCTCTCGAGAGTGGAAATGTAAATTGGCACAAACTTCTTTGAAGAGCATTTGGTAATGTTTACAGGGTTTTTTTTAAGCTTACATCCTATGGCCTGACAATTTTACTTCTAGAAATACATTCAAACAAAATAATCATGGATGCAAACCATGCTTATTTACAAGGATGATCACTGAGGCATTATATAGGCTATGGTTTTAATATGTCCCTAAAAGTGTGTATGCTCAAAATGTAATCCCCAAATTCATGTATTAATGATATTTGGAGGTGGGCCTGTAGGAGGTAATGAGGATTAGATGAGATCATGAGGGTGAGGCTCTCATGATGCTAGAGGGGGCTTTGTAAGAAGGGTGAGAGACCCAAGCTAGCACACTCATTCTGTCTCACCATGTGAGGTCCTGTAGCATGTCATGATGCAGTGAGAGGACTTCCAAGCCTCCAGAACCCTGAGCTAAATAAACCTTTATTCTTTATAAAGTATTCAGTCTGTGGCATTCAGTTATAACAATAGAAAATGGACTAAGGCAATACATAATGACCAGAAATAAAACACAACAAAAATTTCTGAAAGAGATTTCTTATTTTAAAAATTGGCTTATATGGATCTATAAATTATTAGGTGCCCATTAAAAGTAATGTTGAAGATTATTTCATGATAAGAAAATTTTAAGAATATAATTTTAAGGGAAAATATTTCTAAATCTGCAGTATTATCTTCATAAGAATCTCCCCTTTGCCCACCTTCTTCCCTATGCTTTCCTTGCCAGAAAAAAGTCAGAGGATGGAGGAGTTTAGATTTTAAGCCATGGGTCGCCATACCCTTCCTCAGGTCATTCCATCACAACTGCAGAGGAGACAGTAGCCCTGTGAATCTCCCCCAGTCTGTCATGTTAAGTAACTACTCAGGACTATGGTGTGATAGCAAATGAATGCTCAAACTGTTTTAATTGGAAATGAAACAGTTTTGTTATCTAATCATTCTTTGATGCATTAGAAGGATGGAATGCAAGTTATTTCTCCATACTTCATATGGAGTTTAAGAAAGAAAATTGTCTTTGCTCTTGCAGATAAGGAAACTTGGCTTTGTGTTTTGTTTGCTTGTGGTTTTGTTTTTGTTTTTGGTAAATGATGAGTAAGATTCCAGATGTAATTGGCTGTGAATATCCACTGAAGCAAGAACAAAATGGATAAAAAGGTTTGGGCAAGAAGCAGTTTAAATACAAAAGTAAACATTACCCTGGAGTAAAAGATGGGGAGGCAAGGGGAGACAGCTCCTTGAGAAAAAGGCAAAACTCCACAAGGCATGGTGTGGGGTACAAATGGGACAAGAATTCTGAGTCTTATTCAAAAAATTAGTGTGTCCTAAATGTGACTCTAAAGAGCAGAAAGGTCATATGGAGAGGGAGAACAAATGTCTTAGAGACAACTTGTATGGAACTGAGGAGTGCTCCAAGTCCATTAATGATTGGCCCCATTGCCTTTGGCCCTCTGGTAATGTGGTACATCATGATGGGGAGGATATGGTGCAAGAAGCTGCTCATTCATGGAAGACAGGATTCCATGTATGCCCTTTGGAATGGCTCAGATTTGCACTCAGCTTCAGGGTTTATCACTTCCAGAAGCCTGTTTACTGAAATCATTGCTGCAGCCCACCACCCTGCCATTTGGGGTCAAGAGACTGCCAGGTCCCATGGTCTGACCATTAATCAAGACATGTCAACTTGAATGGATTAAGAAATGCCTAGTAGATTAGTACACAATTCTGGGTGTGTCTGTGGATGGTTGACTTTTAGGACACCAAACTGAGGGAAGAAGTTGCACCTGGTTGTGGGTGGCACCAATCAATGGACTTGTAGCCTGGATGGACGGAAAGGGAAAGAAGGAAGTGTGCCCTTTTTAAAGATCTCCAGTCTTCCTTAACAAGTGTGCCCTTGCTGCCATTACTTTTGGACTTCATTCTTCAGGTATCTGTTTTGTATAGCCATGCCCTTCCTACAAAGACTTGCAGCAGCAACTCTACAGCGAGCTTCCAGGCCTTCGACCACAGACTGGTGCTGCATCCTTGATCTCTCTCATCCTTTGGCATCCACCTTCTTGTGCTGAGCAGCTGCTGGATCCTCTGGCCCTTCAGTGCACAGACAGGCATTGTGGACTCTCCACCTTCGATCCTATAAGCCTGCTACATGAAGTGAATCGGTAGACAATTTTCCAGAAGTAGTATTTTCGCAGTAGACCCAGGAGTTTTGATCTTTAAGAAATTCCAGTGTTTCTGCATTAAAATGAAGTTTTGATTTGTTTTGTTTGGGCACTCATTTTCCTTTCGGCATTGTGATGGAACCCAGGGCTAGTGCATGCCAAGGATGTTCTCTACCACTGAACTATGCCCCTGGTGCCTTATCTGGGTGCTCCTTATCACAAGAAGAGAGCTCTCTGTTCCAAATGTGCTGAAAGATTTTCTAAGTCATGAAAGGATGTTGATTGTTGCCAGAGGATTTTTGTATATTTATTAAGATAAATGTGTGATTATTTCCTTTAAGCTGTTACTATAATGAGTTAATTAATTGATGTACTAATGTGAAATCAACTTTGAATTTCTAGGAGAGAATCCAATTAGATCGTAATATCATTTATGCACACCTGTTTTCCTTTTGCTAGTATTTAGTTGAGATTATGGGCATCAATTTTTATGAGATTTACCTATAATTTTCCTTTTGCTAGTCATGTTTTGATATTCATAGCTAACAATTAGTAACATATTATCAATGATCTATTTTTCCAAATCCTTTTTCAGTTCATTAAACTTACAAATAAATTCATGATGTAGGTTGGTCTTCAATACATACTTTATCCATAAGAAAACTAAAGTTATGTAATTTGCCTTTTGGTTTGCTTACAAATGAACAGAGGTGGGATTTAAACTTGGGTCAACTCTGGACTCATTCTTTTTACAATTTTATTGAGGTATAATTGAAAAATAGGGATTGTATATATTTAAAATGTGTTCAAAGATATATTGATATATGTATACATTGTGAAATGATCAGTACAGTCAAACTAATTAGCACATACATCATCTCATATAGTTATAGCTTTCTTTCTTTTTCTGTGGCAAGAACAGTTAAGGTTTACCCATTTCATAAATTTCCAGTATACAATGTAGTTGTATACCATCCTGTACATTCAATTTCCAGAACTTATTCATAATGCATAACTGAAACATTGTACCCTTTGACAAATATCTCCCCATTTTCTTCAACTCCCATTCTCTAGCACCACCATTCACTCTCTATTTGTATGATTTTTTATCTATTTTAAATTCTATAATAAGTGAGATCATACTGCATTTGCCTTTCTGTGACCAGTCTATTTCACTTAGCACAATGTCCTTCAGGTACACTCATGTCATCCCATATGGCAGGATTTCCTTTTTCCTTTAAACATGAATGATATTCCATTGTACATTGTGTGTGAGTATGTGCTCTAAATACACACACACGTATACATACC
This sequence comes from Erethizon dorsatum, assembly GCA_028451465.1. Lineage (NCBI taxonomy): Eukaryota > Metazoa > Chordata > Mammalia > Rodentia > Erethizontidae > Erethizon > Erethizon dorsatum. The sequence continues at coordinate 139,330,653 of CM051823.1, read as the reverse complement.
ACACTTTATACATTCATCAGTCAATGGGCATTTATGTTGCTTCCATGCTTCCATGCCATGGCTATTGCAAATACTGTTGCCATAAACACTGCAGTGTAGATACCTTTTTGAGATTCAGATTTCAACTCTTTGAATATATATCCATAAAAGAGTTTGTTGAATCATATGGTAGTTTTACGTTTAAATTTTTGAAGAATCTTCATACTATTTTCAATGGCTGCCTTAATTTATAGTTCCATCAACAGTGCACAAATTCTCATTTTTCTCTATATCCTCACCACACATTTATGGCTAACAAAAGTACTAAGAGTCTCTTCAATAAATGGTGTTTTGGGAACTGAATATCTACATGCAGAAGAATGAAACCTGGACATTTATATCACACCATATACAAAAGTGGATTAAAACAAAATGGATTAAGCACTTAAAAGTAAGACCTGAAACTGGAGTAAGAGAAGAAAACATAAGCCTTTGACATTTATCTTGGCAAATCTTATTAATTATGACACCAAAAAACACAGATAACTGAAGCAAAAGTAGGTAAGTGGAATTACATCAAACTGAAATACCCAGGAAAGTAATGATATGATACTAAACACTCCACCAAAATATTTTGAGAACTTGTAAACAAATTCAGTAAAGGTGCAGGATACAAAATCAACATACCAAAAATAGCATATTTATACACCAATAATGAATCTAAAAAAAAAAAAGAAAAAGAAATTAAGAAATCAGTACCACTTACAAAAGCTACAAAAATGTAATAAATATTTCAGGAATAAACTTAGCCAGGAACGTGAAAGAGCCTTACAATAAAAATTACCAAACACTAACACAAAAATGGAGTGACATCCTGTGTTCATTGATCAGAGGAATCAATATTGTTAAAATAACTATACTATATGAAGCATCTATAGCGTCGATGCAATTTTCATCAAAATATAGATGACTTTCTTCAAAAAATAGGAAAAAAACTCCAAAAACTCATATGAAACCACACACACAAAGTGTAGCCAGAATGATTTGAGGGGGAAAAAAAGAAAGAAAAGAAAATGCTGGTGATACCACAATACCCAACTTAAAATCACACTACAGAACTATAGTAAATAAAATACCACAGTACTGGCATAAAAACAGATGCACAGCCCAATGGAATAGAGAACAGGGAGCCAGAAACTAATCCTAGAAATCAGTCTACTTTGTAGAGCAAAATGATTTTTGACAAAGGCACCAAGAACATACGGTGAAGAAAAGAGAGTGTCTTCATTAAATGGTGTTCACAAAACTGGACTTGAGTATGCAGGAGAAAAATCTTCCTATCGCCATTCACAAAAATCAACTCAAATTGGATCAAAGATCTAAATTTTAAACATAAATCTATTAAATTGCTACAAGGAAAGAAAGAAGACATTTTAAGATATTGGTTGAAGTTATAAATTTTTAGATAGAACCTCAAGAAATAGGCAATAAAAATAAAAATAGACAAATGGAATTATATCAAATTAAGAATCTTCTTCATGGCAAAGGAAAGAACAAACAGAATTAAGAAATACCCTACAGAATGGGAGAAAATATTTGGAAACTACTCATCTGAAAAAGGAACAATATTTATAATATATAAGGGACTAAGAAAGCTGAACACCAATACACAAACAATCCAATTAAAAAGTGAGTTAAACAACTAAACATACTCTTCTTAAAAGAATACATACAGTCAATGAATACATAAAAATGCTCAGTTTCAGTGGTCATCAGATAAATGCAAATCAAATAAAATATCATCTCATTCCAGTTAAAATAGCCTTCCTCAAAAAGACAAAAAATAAATATTGGTGAGGATATGGAGAAAAGGGAACTCCCCTACATTATTGGTGGGAATATAAATTAGTATACCAAATAAATAAATAAATAAATAAATAAATAAATAGTATAGCTATTATGGAAAACACAGTATGGAGATTCCTCAAAAAACTACAACTAGAACTACCAGATGGTCTAGGCAATTCCACTATTGAATATATATCTAATGGAAATGAAATCATTATACTGTACCAAAAACATATGTTCACTACCATGTTTATTTTAGCAGTATTCACAATAGCCAAAATACAGAATCAACCCATATCTTCAGTAGATGAATGGATAAAGAAAAGGTAGTATGTTTATACAATGGAATACTATTCGGCTACACAAAGAACAAAATCATGTCATTTGCAGCAACAGATACAGACAGGGAGGTCATTATGTTGAGTGAAATAAAACAGACACTGAAACACAAATACCACATGTTCTCACTCACTTTGTGGAAACTAAAAGTCACTGTCATAGAATGGATCATTGAGACTAGAGGCTGGGAAGGGTGGGGAAGGGGCAGGAAGAAGTTCAATAAGGGGCACTGAGACAGAGAGGAGGAATTACTTCTGGTTCTTCTCTAGCACAGTAGGGTAAAAGCTCCTCAGCTTCTAGCACTCCCATCTAACTTTGTGTACCGTTGTTTTATATCTTGAGTTTAATGTTTCCCCACAAATATCCTTATTACTTTTTACATTATTTCATTCTTTTCATTTTATATATGTGTTTTTCTAGATTTATCAAAATTTTTTCCATTCTTTGCTTTAGTTTCTTTTGGTATTTCTTTCCTTTCCTCTGAGATAATATCCTTTCTTCCTGAAGCACATCCTTAACAATTTCCTTTAGTGAAGGTCTGCTGCTAACAAACTCTTTCAATGTTTGGATTTCTTAAAAGACTTTTTTTTCCATCTGATCATCAAGAGACTTTTTTGTTTGATACAATCTTTTCTTATGCCATTATTTATCTTTCTGATACTTTAAGTTGTCTATAACAAATGGGTATTTAAAATCCACCTATTTCTGTGGCTGGCCTCATCTGGAGACAAACTGGACACAACACTGATAAGTGGCTTTAAATAAATCTGGAACAAACCCTCCCTTTTCTATTGTAAAATCTCTGTCATCCAAGTGCCTCAGAGCTGGCAATGCCCACCACTAAAGCACATAGTTGTAGAAATCCTAAAATGTACCTTTTCATTAGCAGAAAGGACAGCATCAGTTATTCACTGTCAGCAGCATGTGGTGAGTGAATTCATGGATGTTTTCCATTGCCAGGCTGCATAATGATGGCAACTTACAGTGAGCTCACATAGGGACCAACTGGAAAATTATTCTTTTTTTTTTTTTCATTTTTTGGAAAGTCAACTTTTTTTGGAAAGTTAATTTTTATAGGAGGAAGGAAGAAAGACAAATTCTGAGCTGGAAGTCTGTTCAGACTGAGGGAACAAGGTGGAACAGTATAGCCAAGAGTTACTAGTGGGACCACACTGGAGCTTGGTGGTTGGTGTTTTTGATGGGTGGGTAGGGTGTGGAACACTGATCTGTATTTCTGCATTTTTCTCAGCTTCCACACTATCCCTACATACCCTGCCTACCCTCTCCTTCCTCAGCTGATGTCCTTTCCAAGTGTAACAAAGAAGAATCAAGTGTCTGATGATAGTTTGTTCCCCACCAGCCTGGATTCTGGTGCTCCACCGCCCTTGGAAGCTGCTCCTCCTTCTTTTTGATTCTGGCCTTCCCTGCTTTTGCTTATGACCAAGCTAAACATCTCTCATTAAAAAACAAGAGAGGCATGGTGTATGTCTGTAACCCCAGCTACTCAGGAGGTTGAGGCAAGAGGATGGTAAGTTTGAGCCCTGCCTGGGAAATTTACTAAGACACTGCTTTCAAAAAATGCTGAGGATGTAGCTTAATGGTAAAGTACTTAGCATTCAGGAGATGCTGGGTTTAACCCCAGTACCACAAGAACAAAAACAAAACTTTTCTACATTTACAAATGTAATACAAATTTCGCTAGAAAATTTGGAAAGACAGAAATGTACAAGGTAGAAAAATAAAATCCACCACCAGAAGACAATCACCTTTAGCATTTTTATGTATTACTTTTTGGATTTTGTTTTACATGTGTTCTCACTCCCATTCACCCCTTTTCCTATCATTCCCAAATTAGGAAGATGATGTAGATCTAATTTCTAGTTTGCTTTGTCTTTCCTTTTAAAACTCCTTTCCCTTTTACTACAATGTTGATCAAAAAATATGATGAATGTTAACATTTTAAAAAACTGATTACAATAAAATACACATTCCCATTAATCCCCCTCTAAACACTCCTACCCACACACGCTTATCCTATGGTTCTTACCACTTCCTGAAGCAATTCTGGAAATCCTCTTTTGTCAGCGTCTGTACTAGGTGTGATCAAAAATACAGTGAATGCTCATGCCAAGTGCCAGCCAACTGAAATACAGCCTCTTAGAAACATTACCACATGTCCTCATCCACTTTATTCACTGGATCTGGCACCATGTGACTTCTGGCTCTTTCCCAACTGCAAAATGACCATGAAAAGGAAACACTGAATTAATTCAGGACGTCAAGGCAGCTATGACAGTGCAATAGAGACATTCATGGAAGGGAATTTCCAGAACTACTTCAGGAAGTGGCAACAATAATGAGATAAGTATGTTTGAAGCGAGAGGGAGTATTTGGAGTGGAATGAATGTCGTGTCCTTTTCTGTAATAATTCTTTTTTAAAATTTAAATGTTCAACATATTTTTATCACAATTTTGTGTGGTTCTTCTGTCTCTGTAGAGTCTTCTCCCTCATAAACATCAGAAGTCTGCACTCCTATGTGCACTTCCAGTCTCTCATCCCATCCTCAGACTCTTGAATACTGGGCTCCACACCCAAGCCCTCTGCCCCCCTAGAAGCTGGCAAGTGCTGTGGGTGGGACTGGTATCAGCAAATCTGACAGCTTTGTTTTACTCTTCATCTTATAGAACTTGTAGTGACAGTTGTCATGATGGATTACTGCCTCCTGGAAACTTTCATGAACTTTCATCCTGCTTTCCTTTCACTTGTTCCTTTTTTGGATCTATCTTATGCATTTTGGGATAAGCTTACTTACTCCATGGTCTTCCTGGACCTGGCCTTAGTGCTTTTCTCATTCTCTAGTATCTAAACAACCTCATCACTGTCTATGATTCCACCTCAAACTCAGACTTCCTTCAAACCCACATGGCTGGCTAATTTGTACCTCAAACAACATAACCAAAACAGAACCCATTGCCATGTGGGGTAGAGTTTGATGGGCCAGCCTGAAATTGGTCGATGTCATTCTGTCCACATTCTTTTGGCTAGTCTTGCCCTCTAATTCAGGGTGCACCTAACATTAAGGGAGGCTGGTTGTGTGCTCAGAGGGAAGAGGAAACAGTTGAGTGAAAAGTGAGTATGCATCACAGCTAGGAGGAGTATTATACAGCAAAAGTTGCCAGAAGGAGTGACTTCTCCAGAGAATACTGATCGATAAGCAATCAGCATGACAAAATGAGGGAGCCGTGAAAATATTCTTTCAGGGAAATCTTGGATGAAATTCATAATCAGGAGAAGATGCTAGGAGAAGAAAACAAAGGCAGATATTAAAAACAGTGCATCAAACATGATTTGCTTATCCAGAAAGCTGCCCAAAGGATGAGGTCAGCGAGGAGCCTCTCCAAAGCATCCAGATGGAGCTTCTCTCAGTACAGAGGCTTTCAGCATCCTAGCAGGAGGACACCCAGGATGGGCTTAGGTAATGTTCCGGGCACGCTTTCATTTATCACTATCCATTTTTTTCCATTTCAGTTGCAAGTTTGAAAATGTTTTCTGCTTTGAGATTACTGGTCATTTTCAAAGGTAGCTGAAGTATTTAAGCTTTTTTTTTTTTTCCATAGATTTATCCATTTCTCTATTCTCCCATCCCTTCCTGCCAAATATCTTCTAGTAAGTGTGACCTCAGAAGGTCTAAACCCAGCTTAGGTGTCTGTCCTTCAGTTCCTTGTGCTCGAGTCATTATTTATTTCATGACTATGAGGTACAAGGGATTGGTCCCATCAGTCCAACTAATGGGGATGATAATTAGAGGGCAAATTTTTATAACATCTGTGCATATCTCCTTACCTGCCAAATTGAGTCATTCTTACCAAACATCTGACTTACAAAGATGTTTTAGGAGAGATTTTTTTGAACTACTTGTCAGATTTCTAAAAACATAAAATAATAATCTTGAAAAGCCTACATTTATTTGTTCTTAATACCCCACCACCACCATTTTCATTACTACTGCTACCATCTCCTAATCATTCTGTCTGCTCTTCAGTTTTTGAAAGATGCCATGTATGAAGTGGGACCAGGCCATGAGCGGATCCCACCTTGATTGCTTACAAGTTACATGACCTTGACAAGTTGCTTAGCATGTTTTTATCCCAACGTCTCTGTCTACAACATTAGGAAAACAATAGGATTTATCCAAAGGTAGGTCTGAGGATTAGATGAATTAATTCTTGTATAGCACTTACACAATGCCTAGGGTGTGTTTAGGTTTTATTATTCATTATTATTTTCTTTTTAATTAGTTCAGAAAGCCAGGGACTGGGTGTTGAACCTGTTCATTTTCTGGCCAACAATCCTCAGTGATTCTGCTTGAGTAAATAAAATGTGATTGTCATCCGGGGCCTTCATGATCTGCCCCAATGCTTCCTTCCAGCACATCCTCTTATTCTTTCTTCAGATACCTGTGTGCCTTAGCACACACTGTTCTCTTTGTCGGGAATTTTGACCTTCTAAATAGAAGTTGTACTTCTGGCATGGTGTTTTGCTCTTGTCCTCAGCAGATATGGTTACTTCCCTGCAGCTCTTTCCAGGCAACCCAAACACCTTTATGACTCCCCAACGGAACTGCAAATGTGTACTGATGAGTTGGTAGTCAAAGCTAGAGCAGGAAAGCATTTATTTTCACTTGAACACTCAGGTGTGCTCAGGCTGACCCATGACTTTCAAGCAATTCAATTCCCTCATCTATAATGTGAAGGAACCAAAATATTCTCTGCTCCCTTTTAGGCTATTAGGAAGAGGTTTAAATGAAGTCAATCATGTGAAAGTCTTGTGGGAGTACTATCAAGCTATGCAAATGCAAAAGGCACTCCTGTTATTATAATCAGCAAGATTGAAAGGAGAGGAGAGTATGCCTGAGACTTTGATCCATTGCTAGGCATACCCCCTTTGAGGGCTGTTATGGTTTGATCTTAAATGCCCCCCAAAAGCTCATTTGTTGAAGGCTCCTTCCCCATCTGATGACGCTATTGGGAAGAGGTGGAAACTTTGAAGGCATAGCCAAGTTGGAGGAAGTAGGTCACTGGGGATGTGCCCTTGAAGAGCATGCTGGGACTCCAACCCCTTCCTCCATTTTTTCCCTCCTGGCTACCATAACGTGAACATCTTTCCTCCACTACATAATTCCATCATGATGTCCATCTTTGCCTCAAACTCAAAACAACAGGGCCACATATCCATGGATTGAAACCTCTGAAATCATAAGCCAAAAATAAATTTTTCCTTCTTTTAAGAAGTTTATTTCAGGTAGATGGAAATTTAACAAGTGCCTACTCTGTGTTGTGAGTTTCATTTAAATTTTACGACAAGCCTCAGAGATGCAGGACCTTGCCCAGTTCCTATGGTTGGTTGGTAATGAACTCATAGGCTAAGGCTAGGACTTGATTTCAGATCCACCTGCCCCTGGAACCCAGGTTCCTGGCAGTGGCTATCTGCCTACAACCCCATGAGTGATATAAGGACAGTGACCACAGAGTGTTTGGAGCACCATCACCAAGGTGTGGCTGTAAGCCACAGAGAACTTCAGTCCCTCCTGGGGAAGTATCTCCAGATACAGTCACCTAAATGCAGCCCAGAGATTGGATCCATCAGAGCCATTGGAAGAGCTTGGGGCTCTGTATTTGAGAAATCTCCCAGAAGATTCAAAGGTTCAGCCCTGTGTTAAAACCTCTGCTCTTAAATATTAATTATTTAAGCACAAACCATTCTATAATCTGAGGTGAAGACATGAATAAATATGACTCTTGTCCTTAAGGATCTTTTAGTGTACAGGCAAATCAATCCTAGGGACATTTGCAAAGCGCAATGACAGCTAATGACACTGATGTGCAGGTAATGGGACTGTGGGAAATGAATGCCAGGCTTTGCCTGTGAGCCTAGGAATCCTTTACTAAGGAGGATAATATTTGAGCAGAGACTTGCAGGATGAAAAGGACCTTATTAGATAGCATAAGGGGCCAAGTTGGTATTTATTAAACACAGAAAATCTCATCCCAGTTTGGTATTGAACAGGTTAGTGATTTTAAGGAAAGACTGGAGAAGGAACACCCTAGCCATGGCCATTTGACCTTCTCATTCCAAGTGACTTTCCCCTCCAGACTGGGTCAGCTGTCCCATTCATACTTGGATCCTTTGTTCTCAGGATCTGTTCTGTGTGTGAACTTGAGTGTCCCTCCCTGCCTCTTACCTCCCACCCTCCTTACTTCTGCCTCCTCCTTCCTGCCTCCCTCACAGAGGAACTGCTCTTTTTTCTCCCTGTTCTACCATCCCTGCCTGAGCCTCCAGCTCTCCCAACCTGGATGGCCTGCATTTCCTTTTCTGTCCACCCTTGCCTCACCACATGACATCACGGGGGCCCTTTGATGGCCATGTCAATGATAGGCTGGCTAAGGTGTCTTCTTTGTCCAAGTACAGAAAAGTTTATTTTTAATATATAAGTGACTCACTTCAATAGCATCATCTTGGAAAACCAAAAATATTTTATATAAAAACAGAGTCTAGGCATGATCAAACGTGAAAATTAAATAGAAAGACCCCATTCTGTTTATATGCAAATTGAAACTTAAAGTTCTGTTGGATGTATTTGGATTGGGTTGCACATGAGTTGTGCTTTGGTGGAACGCAAGTGTGAATTTTTTATGGTGAACAGGCCAAATGCTATGCTTTATGTAAATACTGTTTACATGATTATGTTTGTATGTTCTTCAGAGCTATGCAATTTGGTCTTGTGCCTGTTTAGCTGATTATGAACTGGGCAGTGGAGACTTAAATGTTATTACAAAATGAACAAAACTATATTATTCTAAATGTGTTGCATATATAGCATTATCTCCTATTTTATCCTGTGGCTTTGGAGGCCTAGGGCCAAGTGAAATTAGGTGTGCCTAAAACAGATTCTGAAGGCATTCTAGACAATTTGAATGTTTTTCTCAGCAATTTCACATGCTCACTAATGATGCTGCAACAGTTTTAACACAAGCACTACTGCAACCCATTCAAATGAGCCCTTGTGGCCATGGGCTGTGGGCGGCTCGCCACTCCACTGGCTCTGTTCTCTGTCTGCGCCCCTGGTTTCCTTATCCCTTCTCCTCCTGCCTTGTCCAAGAGGCTGAGTGCAGAGATGGAGTTGCAAACTAGGATCTCTTGGCTCCAGTCACTGGCGTTCTATGCTCCCTTGTATTTTTTGCTTGACCAGTATGATATTTTTCAGTGTGTTTATTCTAAATCTTTTCTGGCCTGCTCAACTCCTAGCCCTCTTTCCTCCTTGGCTGTCCTTGGTAAACGACCTCTGTTCCCACTTCATTGTGGGAACGGATGTGAGCACCGGAATTCCCCTTACCCCATTTCTCTGACTCTTCATGTTGGTTCTGCTTACCATGCTGTTCAGAGGGAGAATCGTGCCTTGCCTAGCATTTCCATTTGCTCTCTTTTTCCTCACTTGCTCAGGGAGTCCTCTGTGGCATCACCACATCGGTTCTCCCTACGGGCTCTTATACCACCCTCCTCTTACCTCACCAGCCACCACACATATTCTGCTCTTCCCAACATCACACCACTGCTTTTTAAAAAGTTTCCTGCTAAACTGGCCCTTAGGCACTCCTCTTCCATCCTGAGTTTCTAGTAGAGGCGACTGTCCTTTCCTCATCTCCCTGTTCTCCTTTTGGGACCTACCAAAGCAATTTAACTAAATGCAGCTCATTAGGGTTAGTCTGATCTTTCTTTCATTGCAATTTGTTTTTTAAAATTAATGTTTACTTTATCAAATTAATATATGTACATAATCTGAAAGTTAAGCTAGCATTCGATAATGTTGGATAACAAATTGCTGTGGTTCTAAGCACACAAGCGTCCAAGTTTCCCCAATTCTTTTCCTGAGAGACAACCTCTTATCCATTTCATCTGCAATTACATACTTTTACATTTTATATTTTTTCATAGTAAATGCAAGTTTAGTTCTGCTACTTTCCCATCTCTCTGTTTTTACATACCACTTGTGCCCCCTCCTTCAAAAGCAATTATGTTACAGTTTTTGGTTAAATGAGTATTTGATATTTGCATTATTGTGCCTATATATATATTGGTCATAGCTGAAAGTTGCAGTGCATTAAATCATGATTTTCTTCCTTTTCACAAAAATAATTTTTTTCTTTTTTCTTTTAAAGAAAAAAATAAACAAAATTTCAAAACAACATAATAGGAGGGTAACAATTGTTAATACATTGCATATTGTTGTCTTTAAATTAGTTACTCAGGGTACAAGATATCGGCATTCAATTGTCCAAACAATATTAGCACAAACCTTTCTTTTCGATGAACTAAGCAAAATTAGTAGTGTATCTATCTTAACTATCTTGTATATATATATATTTTTTTTTCTTTTCCCTTCCTTCTTTTCTCCATTCCCCCATCCCAGTTTCTCTTTCCTTTTGAACAGTTTCTTCCTGTTTTACAATATCTATTGTACATTTTGGATCTTATTTACTCTTTCAGCTTCTCACACTAGGGAGAAAATATGATGTTTACACATGTGTGTCCAGTTTATTTCACTTATGAGTATGGTTTCAAGTTGCATCCATTTACCTATAAAAGTCTCCAGTTTATCTTTCTTCATGGCTGAGTAGTACTCCATTGTATAAAAATACGACATCTTTTTTATCCATTTCTTGGTTGATGGGCATTTGGGTTGTTTTCAAGATCTAGCTATTACAAATTGTGCTGCTATAAACATGGGTGCACATATATCGCTGTGGTACGATGTTTTTAATTCTTCTGGGAAGATACCCAGAAGGGGAATAGCTGAGTCAAATGAGACCTCCAATCCTAGTTTTTTGAGGAATCTCCACACTGACTTCCACAGTGGCTGCACCAGTTGACACTCCCACCAACAGTGAAGAAGGGTTCCTTTTTCCCCACAGCCCCTCCAGCATCTGTTATTACTTGATTTCTTGATGACAGCCATTCTTTCTGGGGTGAGATGAAATCTCAGTGTTGTTTTAATTTGCATCTCTCTAATGACCAGTGATGTTGAAAGTTTTTTCATAAATTTATTTACTGTTTGTATTTCTTCATCTGAGAAGTGTGTATTCATCTCAGATGCCCATTTTTAGATTGGGTCTTTCAATTTGGGAGGTGTGATATTTTTGAGTTCTTTATATGTTCTCGATAGTAATCCTTTGTCTGAGGAACAGCTGGCAAACATTTTTTCCCACATTGTGGGTTGTCTCTTCACTCTGTTGGTGGTTTCTGTTGCTATGCAAAAGCTTTTTAATAAAATGAGATCCCAGTTGTTGATTCTTTGTGATAGTTCCTGTGCAGTTGAGGTTTTATTCATAAAGTCTTTGCCTACACCAATGTCTTCAAGGGTTTTACCTATCCTACCCTCCAGCAGATTTAATGTTTCTGTTTTAATATTTAGATCTCTGACCCATTTTGAATTTAGTTTAGTACGTGGTGAAAGATATGGGTCTAGTTTTAATCTTCGGCATGTGTAGAGCCAGTTTTTCCAGCACCATTTATTAAAGAGGCTATCTTTCTTCCAGCGAATGTGTTTGGCACCTTTGTCAAACATAAGGTGGCTTAGTATGTCTGGGGTTGTTTCAGCATCTTCTAATCTGTTCCATTGATCTTCAGGTCTTTTTTTTTTTGCCAGTACCACACTGTTTTTATCACAGTAGCTTTATAGTATAATTTCAAGTCGGGGATTGTGATGCCCCCTGCCTTGCCTTTGTTGCCCAGAATTGCCTTTGCTAGTCTAGGTCTCTTCTTATTCCAAGTGAATTTTAGGGTTGTTTTCTCTAATTCTGTGAGATATGTTGCTAGAATTTTGATCGGGATTGCATTAAATCTGTATAACAATTTTGGAAATATGGCCCTTTTCACTATATTGGTTCTTCCTATCCAGGAGCAAGGGATATCTTTCCATTTTCTGATATCCTCTTCAATCTCCTTTTTCAGAGTACTGTAGTTTTCAGTGTAGAGGTCTTCTGCATCCTTTGTTAGATTGATTCTTAGGTATTTCATTGTTTTAGATGCTATTGTGAAAGGTGTTGTTACCCTAATTTCTCTTTCAGTGAGTTCGTTATTCTTGTATAGGAAGGCTATTGATTTTTGAGTGTTGACTTTGTATCCAGCTACACTACTGAATTTGCTTATTAAATCTAGCAGTTTTGTACATGCTCAGTTTATTACAACTACTTTTAGGCCTGAACTGCTTGAGTCAGCTGACAAATTCTATGGTGTAAAGTTCAGAAATAAGGTTAGTCATATTGATGTGATCACAGCAGAGATGGCCAAAGACTTTGTGGAAGATGATACTACACATGGTTAATCGAAAGTACCACCTGCTGTTCGGGAAGATTTGTATAGTAATATGGCTCTCATACCCAGGAACTATAAATTTAAACCTAAATATTTGGTCATTATTAATAATTTTCAGACTTTGGAGTGCACATAATCCTTTTCTATTTCTGTCTTTGTATTTTGTATTCTGTGTAATGTTATATTTCTACTTATAGTTTAAGAACTTTATTTCTCACAAGCGTTTTGTAAAGTGTCCTACTTTAAATCCTTTGAAACATTCTAAATATTCTTTCCTTATCAGTTATAGTGCCTCTTTTTGTATAGCTTCAATTAAATAATTGGTTTAAAAAAATCTAGCAGTTTTTTAGTGGAGTTTTTGGGGTCTTCTATGTAGAGTATCATGTCATCTGCAAGTAATGATAATTTAACTTATTCCTTTCCTATTGTTAGTCCTTTTATTTCTTTCTCTCGTATAATTGCTCTGGCTAAATTTTTCAGGACTATGTTGAATAAGAGTGGAGACAGTGGACATCCTTGTCTTGTTCCTAATTTTAGAGAAAAAGCTTTCAGTTAAAAAAATAAAGTTTAGATTTTGATTTATAAATAATTGTGAAGGTAGTATATATAGTTCCCATATGCCCTGCAATGTTTCTTCCATTAACATCTTACATTATTGTAGTAAATTTACTACAATTAATGAACCCATACTGATACATTATTATTATTTTTGTGTGTGTGTGTGGGTACCGGGGGTCGACCTCAGGAGTTTGCGCGCCAGCAGGCGCCTGTGCCACTGAGCGATATCACCAGCCCTTTTTTCCTATGTGGGGTCCGGGAGTTGAACTTGGGCCATCGTGCTTGCCAGGCAGGCGCTTACACCGCTGAGCCATTTCACCAGCCCCATTATTGTTTTAATAAACTAAATTCTGTACTTTATTCAGATTTCCTTAGTTTCTACTTAATGTTCTTTTTCTGTTCCAAGATCCCTTTCAGGATACCACATCCCAAATACATTTTATATCTTTCTGCTCCTCTTGCTTGTGACAAGTTTCTCAGATTTTCTTTGTGTTGAATGACTTGCCTATTTTTTTCTTAGAGTAAAACTTGCCCAATTTTTTTCTTTCAGTTGCTGCTTTGGGTATTTCTGAGTTGTGTGTTGTTTGTACTGATTGCTAAGGCACTGGTGTCTTCTCATCGTGCTGAGACACTACACAACTTGCATAGGAAATTGAGCCATTCCGATTTTTTCCTTAGACCTCTCTCTTCTGGGAGCTTCCATTCTTCTCTCTAGACAGGTGCTCTCTGGGCTTGGTGTAGTGCTATCCTTGAATTCTCCTTGCTCTCATTTTAGGAATTACCCTTACCCTTCTCCTGGGATTTCACTGTACATCTTTTCTTCAGGCTTTTATGACTTTTGTCTGCTATGGTGTTATGGGTCTCACTGAAAAATTTCCATCATCAGACTGTCATCTGATCTTGCATTTCACAATACCTAGTAGAGTGAAATATAGCCTTCATGGAAACATTACCTTCTCATCAAATTTACCCTGATCATCATTTTAAATTCCAGCTCCCATCCTCTCTGGCATTCCTACTTCCACTTATCCTGTACAAACTGTAAGACGCTGAATTGCAAATAAGATTGCTTTCAAAGGATGATTTCCCCGAAATTTACAAACAGAAATATCATCACCATTAGATGAAGATAATACATGATAGTTCTAAGGCTGATTCATAAAATCCCAACTGGTTGGTGGGCCTGCAGTTCTGTGTCCAGCGGCAGACGTGGGTCTCTGTTCCACAGGATGGGGTTTGTTAAATTTGTCAAGAATAAGGCCTACTTTAAGGATACTAAGCGGACTTCAGAAGAAGATGAAAGGGTAAACTGTTTACTATGCTTCGGAACACTTGATGATCCAGGTTAAAAATAAGTACAACACACCCAAATACAGGAACATAGTTCATGTAACTAACAGAGACATCACCTGTCAGATTGTGTGTGCTCATATAGAAAGAGATATAATAGTATATTCAGTATATCCACATGAACTCCCTGAATACAATGTGAAAGTTGCCTGTCAAATTGTGCTGCAGCACATGATAGGGCTTGGTGCTGAGCCATGGGCTGCATGACAGTGTGGCATGGACAAGGTCTACAAAAGTGAAGTGGAAGTGAGCAGAGTTAAATACAATGTGGAAAACACCGATCATCAACCTGGTGCCTTCACCTACTAGTTAGATTTGGGTTTTGCCAGAACTGCCACTAATGATAAAGTTTTTGGAGCCCTGTAGGCTTGTCTATCCCTCACAGGTACCCCATGATCCCCTGATTAGATTCTGAAAGCAATGAGTTCGAATCAGAAACATAGTACTTCAGAAGCACAATATGGGCTGGAATGGTGCAGATGATATGGGGTACCTAATGGAAAACAAAGACGCTTATAAGAAGTGGTTCCTGGGCGGGCGAGATGGCTCAGCGGCATAAGCGCCTGCCCGGCAAGCACAAGGGCCTGAGTTCGACTCCCAGAACCCACATACACAAAAAGGGCCGGTGATATCGCTCAGCGGCATGGGTGCCTGCTGGCGCGCGAGGTCCTGAGGTCGACCCCCGGTACCCACAAAAAAAAAAAAAAAAAAGAAGTAGTTCCCTCAGTAGATAAAGAACAGTGTAACTCTAGACATGGAGATAAAATTTTTATGACCTAGCTCATATTGCTATATGAAAGAACCCAATCTATGAGAAGAGGCCCTGGGAGAAGTTAAAAAGAAGAGGTGGAACCTCTCCAAAATGTCCCTTGCCCAGAAGAAAGATGGGATAGCTCAAAAGAAGTCAAACTTTCTCAGATCTCAGGAGCACTCTGCTTCAAACAAAATAATTTTCTATGGAAAATTTTCAGACAAATACAATAAAATTATTAATCAAGCAGGGAAAAAAACGAACTCATCAACTGATGGATATGAACAAAGTCTAAAAATGGGAAGCTGGACCCAGAGTCATTAGCTATCTTCTGCATAGGGAGGAGGTAACGTGCTGGTGGGCCACCTGCTGGAGCTGGTCTCTAGAAAAGATAGGTGGTTGCTGCAGGCTGACTCTAACTTTGATGACATTAAGAGACTAGCCCATAGGCCAGCAAGGGCCTCTGAGGCAAGTAAAGGCTGTCTTCTGCTGGGGGTCTGGGCTCTGATGCCATCCCAGGCATCCCAGAGTGAGTCCTGTAAGGGCAGCAGCTCTCCATGATCACACTTCCACGATCACAACAGCAGCAGCAGCTGTCTTAGAGGGAAGCAGCAGAATCATCTCTGCAGAAGACTTTGACATTATTTTCTTTCTTTGGGTCCATTTGAACCAGGAGAGTTTGTCTTACTTTTTAATTAGCTTAGTATAAAGACTCTCCTGGTAGCCTGGCATGGTGGAGCATGCCTGGAATCCCAGCATTCTGGAAGGTTGAGATAGGAGGATATCGAGTTCAATTACAGCCTGAGACAATAATGACATAATGAGACCTTGTCTCCAAATAAGTGGGCTGAGGATGTAGCTCAGCGCGAAGGCTCTAATTCAATCTCCAGTACCAAAAACCATTCTCACTATAAAGATACTTAGCTCAATAAAAGGAAAAAGTGACAAATGAGGATGTTGATAAGGAGAAGGTCTGAGTGAAAAGAAAGGGGAAGCCATTTTTCCATAAAAAATACGGAGCCCACAGAAGAGATGGACTGAGTCCTGATAAATTAGTAAACGGTGAATCCACCACTGGATGCTGCAAAGATGCCTCTGTCTTTGCCACAGCAAGGCCTGATAGCCAGCATTGCCAGCATTAAAAAATATCCTACAAAACCCACCAACTCCACAAGCAGAGGGCCTCAAGTGATCTCAAAGAACAGTAATGTAAATAATACTTTATTTCAACAGACTGTTTTTATCCCAGTGCAAGATGACTTGAAGCATTCGGTTCTCAGGGCAGAAGATCAGAGAGACTGCTAAAAATGACCCAGCAATAAGACTGAAGATGAGCTTGGGCTGTTTCTAATTGTTGAGCAGATGCTGACTTCAGCTTAAGTGTGTTATTAAGGCTGTCTGAGAGTCTCAGCATGGTGTCACCACTCAAGATTGTCACAGAGACAAAATCAGCCCTCCATGCAGACATGTTGGAGGCATAGAAGGATTTGTGTGCATCTGTCCTCCCTTCAGTCATATCTAACACTAACCCTTACAAGATGTATTTCCTGGGATCTGAAGTGTATCTGCTACCATGAGCAGACTTAAAAGATGAAAATTGAGCCAGGGACATAGCTCAGTGGCACAGCACTTGCATGGCAAGTGCAAGGTCCTGAGTTTGATTCCCAGTACCAAAAAAAAAAAAAAAAAAAAAAAAAAGAAAAGAAAAAAGAAAATCCCAGGTGAATCGCTGGTAACCCTCTCAGTTCCTACCATCCGCCTTGCTTCCTTAAGAATGACACAAATGAAAACAGTCACTAAAGGCTGATCATATATACGTCTGCTCAGGATAAAATCACTTATCAATTCTCCCTTCACAAAACTACAAAATATTAGCTCAATGAATGTAACCGTTATTTTAGACCCTAAGGGGCAGGAAAATGTATAAATACTACACTGAGTTGGTGGTTAGTGCATTTTTTTTCACCTCTAACTTAGCACTGTCCCAGTGTTCTCCTTAACCTTCTCCACATGCTACACTGTAACAGAGTGAGATCTATTCCCTCAGGAGTTACAAAAGTTAAAAAAGAAGATGTATATGGAAATGAGGTACTCAGTAAATATGACTTTGAAAATAATTTCCTTTCTCGAACTCTGGTAGTCCCTCTTAGTACTTTTTTCACCAAAGAATTCAACAAATTTATCTTGAGTTTCCTTGAATTCCACACATTTACTCAGGAATGGATCCTAAAGCTATGCCGTAGGACAAGACATGCCAGAGTCACTGGATGAGAATCCTAGTAAGAAAACCCACATGTCAAATTCATTACCAGAGCAGGAACACATTTCTTCAGCTGGGCTGTCAAACAATCCCCATGTGCATTATTTCCCTATCACTGGGTCCAGGTGGTGTGGCCCTGCTGCAGCTTTGAATCTGAGAGATTCCTGGGAGTGTCCCCTCTCCTCTGGAGGAAGAGGAAGGTCAGCAGGGGAAGCCCTCTCCATGAGCTGCCACAAGTTTTGGGACTCCAGAGTAAGTTTTAGATGAGGTTCTGTTGAGCATCCAAAGGACTGGAAAAAGTAAAAGAAAAAAAAAAGGAGAAGGGAAAGGATGTTTTCTGCCAAGCTTGTGGAAATACTGTGTGAAATGCAATATAAATCATCAGATGGCTCACTCTGGAAAGTGAATCAGGCTTACTGGACACTCAGGCATGTGCTATTTTTAGCCTAACAAAGAACAACACCAAGTCCACTTTCAATATGGCTTTGTGGCCATTAAGAAAAGGGATGAGCTGAGAGACAAAGCCGCCTTAAGATTGCATGGAGATGTGACCAACCTCAGCTGTGGCTTACCACATATGGATTCCAACCTTATCAGGGCACGAGTGGAGGAGTACTGTAATTTATCTTTCTACACGGCCATTTCCTCATGTAGTGGAGTGGACCGTGGAACACCCAGTTTCAATATTCTTCTCGTACTTAGCCTCTGGGACCCCCTGGCCCTGTGAGCAGTGAGTAACAGCAGCAGATACCGACTGCTCACTGTGTGCTGGGGCACGTCGCTCAGAGACTTACAAATGTGGTCTCCTTTACAATTTCCAAACAACCTTTGAAGTAAATAAAACTATTTTCCTTGTTTTAGATGAGGAAATGGAGTCCTGAAAAGGTGGAGATAGTTCAAATCTGCAGGGAGTAAAAGGTTCTGGTTGTAGCACAGTGGCCTCTAGACCTGTCTGTGGGCACACTGTGGGAGCAGGAAGGAGTTGGTTTTCCTTTGGTCTCCAAATCAGGAGCATCTGAAGAAACACTCTGCCGTGGTCGGGGTTGGGGGTGGAACTCAGGTGCATAGCCTTTGCCTAGTGTCTTAGTTACTTAGTCATGTTGGAAATAAGCCCCCAGACTCAATTTGTCAGTGCTGATAATAGAGCATTTAGACATCAAGAAATCTTGGGCTGGTGAGATGGCTCAGCGGCATAAATGCCTGCCTGGCAAACGTGAGGTCCTGAGTTCAACTCCTGGAACCCACATAAAGGGAAAAAAAAAAAAAAAGAAAGAAATCCTGACAAGGCATTTTATTTCTGCAGAAGGGCACAAGCATGAAGTAGCCGGCATGCAGGACAAAGAAGGGTTGTCCTTTTTATCCCTAATGCAGGACAAGCAGCTGACCTTTAAACTCATTTACAATCTATCACAGCTGACTGAATTGAGTGGTGCATGAGGTGGGGGATTGGTGTGTTGCTGAGTAATTTAGAGAGGGGCTGTGGGGTTTGGAAGGAAAAGTGCTTGGTTCTTATGGTGAGGGAGAGGGTGGTTAGAGAGAGGAGATGTGTGGTTTAGCATGGACAGTTCTTGGTTCTTTATCTTTATCCCAGCTGTGTTCTGGGAAAGATACATAGTCACCATTTCTTGGAGCTCAGTATATTAATGGGGTGGGGGGATAATGAGTAGATGGGCAGGTCATTTAAACCAAAGTGGAGCTGCTTTGACCTTGTGCTTTGACAGAAAAAATGAAGTCTGTTTCTTACAGTCACAAAATGCCCAACACCCACAACTAAAAGAAGAGGTTTATTTTAGCTCCTACAATTTCAGAAGTCTCCATCCTTGCATGGTCTTGGCACAGTGGCAAGGCCTGAGCAGAGAAAAGCTACTTATGTCATAGTGGCCAGGAAGCAGAGAGAGAAGGGAGGAGCCGAGGAATGAAATATGCCCTTCAAGGTCATGCTTCCAGTGAACAGCCACTTCCAGCCAGCCCCTTCCTCTTAACAGCAAGTCAGCTATATTGCCCCCATGATTTAATCACCTCCAAAAGGCCACCTATGAGTGCATGAGGCCTTTGGGGGATATTCTTGATCTAGACCATAATACTTAATATGTGCAAGGCCCTGTGATTTATCCCTAGCACAGCAAAGATGAACCCAAGGAGGAGCGGAAGGCCAGCCCAGGCCCAAACCTAGTTCAGTGGTGGTTGGTTGTCAACTCCAGGAGTCCCCTCCTCTCTTTCTCTCTCTGTCTCTGTCTCTCTCTCTCTCTCACACACACACACACACACACACACGCACACATGCACGTGAATGTCTTCTTTCACACCTAAGTGCCAGGACTCGAGAACTCAGCTGAGGACAGGAGGAAAGGGCTTCTTTGGGAGTTACTGAGGAATTCTTTAGGGCCCACAGGTCACAATTCTGGAATTACCTGTAGTCCCAGCTCTGTACAACAGTGACCTAGAAATTATCAAGTCTTAGAACTTTAAAGTTCAAAGGGCTTTTTCCATCCAGCTAGTCTAGGGCATTAATCCCTCTGAAACAAGGCTCCACCTGCTAGAAGACAGACGCCGAGTGCAGTGAATCAGGCCTCTCTGGATTTCTCCCAGGAAGGCCAATTGAGAAGGTCTGAAGGCCAAAAGCAGAAATCCTTCTGGCCCAAAACGCTCCCCAGCTACTTGAGTCTAGACACGGACACCATTCTGAGGTGAGGTGGTGCCCATGAAACCAGAGCCTGGCCTCCAGGAGGCATCTGGAAATGCTACTTGGCCTCGTGTCAGGTATCAAGACCTTGGATAACTAGATGCCCAGATGCTGCTGCCTTTCCCTAACATAAAAATGTGGTTGTGTCAGCCTCGTAGGTATCTCTGGATTCAGTTTCACTGCCTTGGCTGAGTGATGGAAGATCTAATCACTTGGAAGTGTGTTTATAGGAAGAGTGTTAATGATAGTTTAATATTTATTTTTCAGTGTTAGATTATTATGTTAGTAGATTATCTAAATTTTTGTTCCTTCCTTACTCCCTTGCATTATTTCTTTTCTGTGTATGTGTGTTTTTTTGTTTTGTTTTGTTTTTTACATTTTGGATATTGGATATATTTGATAGTGGGGAGAAAAAAGAGTAAGAGAGGGCCCAAATCACAGATCCTGGTCTGGCAGGGAGGAAATGGATGGCAAGGGCTAGCAGTTCTGTTCGGATGGTGGGATCCAAAGTCCACCAGTGGGGCTCTAGCCAGGCTGGTGCAAGTATCCTGGTGCCTTACTCAGATCAGCCAGGGACAAGTAAAGGCAGAGGGAACAGGACCATGGGTGGAGTTCTAGGGACAGATTGGGCAACTTTGGGGGATCAGCTATACGGAGTGAGCTCTGGGCACTCAGAGGAAAGAAGGGGTTCTGGGAAGCTGGTCAGAGGAATCAAGCCTATTGAGGGAGGGGAACATCAGGTGTCACTTTTGCTCCTCCATCAGTCCTGCCAGTGGTTAGGGTGCATGTATATGGGCTACACTTTGTTTTTCATGAAAGCAATATAGTGTGACGGAAAAAGCATTAGACTAAGTGGCACTAAAAAAGTAGCTTCTGCCCTTTTTCTATTAAGTATGTGTGTGACCTTAGGCACTTTACTTAATCCCTTTGATACTCAGTTTTTGCTATCTGTAAAGTGAGGAGGTTGATTTGGATGAACTTTGAGATTTCTTTCAACTCTAAATTACAATGATGATAACAATTAAAGACAACAAAATTTACAATGCATCTGCTGATAGGAGGTACTTCTTCAGGGGCCCATGTTTCCCCATGTAAATTCTGGGTGGGAAAAGCTGTCTCTAAAGAGAACATAGTGCTACTTCTTACCACCTTTCATTAACTCCATGAATGATATGGTTCATTTACTCATTACCTGCTAACAGAGAAGTAGAGGTAAGGAAGTCAGTCAGGAGTGGGACTGACTTCCAGAGCCAGTCAGCAACACCTACCGGCCCAGATGCTTCCATGTTCTCAGCATTTAAAACATCCAGATAAGGGTTTGACATGTAGCTCAGAGGTTAAGTGCTTGCCTAGCGTGTGCAAGACCCTGGGTTCAGTCCTCAGTACTGAAATAAAAAAATCAGCTGATAGGTGTTTGTTGTATTATTCTTTCTACTTTTTCCTATATTTTAAATACTTGATGATGAAGGCAATTTTTAGTTGTTCACTGAAGAAATATAGCCTGTGCGGTTAAGCAGATAAGTATATTTTGGAATCTGGCAGGCAAACTGAGTTAAGGGGTTTGGAGCCTTAGGATTACTAGCAGGTAGCATTGACCTGCACTCTCCAAGTAGGAGTCTCTCTGACTTATCTCTCTCCTTTCTGCTTTCCCTTCTGACATGAATCAGCTGTAGCTCAAGGAGGTGAGGAGACAGCAAGGGTAGTCCTCTGTGACTTCCCTGGCTGTAACTCTCTTCTACATTGTAGGTTGGCATAACCTCAATTTTGCATCCCCAGCATAGTAGGGAGATATGTTCACTTGTGGATTTACTTTGATCCTGATCTTCCCAGGGTGTAAGGAAGTGGCAGTAGAAATACACAAGGAGAAGACAAAGGTCTTGGTTTCCTCCTGCTTTCTGAGAAGCTGTGATTTGTTAATTTCCAAAACACAAATATTCATGCAGACAAAATAGCTTGATGACCACACACATTCCAAGCCACACACAGAAATGGCCTGTATGAATTTTATGTCTGCTGGAGGTCTTCAGGTCACAGGCAGGAAGGAGGCTGGGATGTGGCTTCTAGGAACAGAGCAGCCCCTTGCTTTCAAGAACTTCTCTTTGAGCATCTGCTCAGACTGACAACAATGCTGAAAGCTGAAGATGAAGAATTTATATAAAACAGAAACCAGTGACTTCAACTCTGACAATATCTGCAGTCATTCCTGCCTCTAACCTTCCCAGTTTTGTATAAATCAAATTCTTGCCAATGTTGGTCTATTTCCCATATAATATGAATCTTAAAGATGTTTGCTTCCCTTTTGTTCATTTCTTTTAAGCAAAGAAGACACATGTTAGAGAGCAAATGTTTCTTTTCCTCTCTCTTAAGTATTGGTATTTGAGAAAGTTGTCTATTCTAGAAAGTGAAGTGTAAGATTAAACTGATGAAGTTCAGACTATGCTGATATAAAAAAGAGGGACTGGGGACCTTAAATTGCCAAACTTTCTCTTATATATTCTTGTACAAAATGTTTCCCTGATTATCAATATTATTACTTAAGTTCTTTTTGGTTGTACTATTCCTGCCTAAAATTCAGGATAGCTAGACTTTGAACTTCGTGTCTTAAACTCTATTTTGACCTTAATGACACTCTTAATTCTTTTAAAATGAAATCCAGCTTTCTTAGTTTGGTCCTGAAAATTGGTGTGCTATCCTCTAAAGGGACTTCAGACAAAAAATAAACAAGAGACTAAAAGCAAAAAGAACTTCTCCATCTTTTCCAGTTTAAACAAATTGCTTCCCTCACTGCCTTACTTTGATGGATCCAGAGTAAAATAAATTGAACTGCATTTTTAGGGAACTACAGTCAATATTCATAATCTCTAATGTATTTGCTACAGATATGCTTCTTTATACTATAGTAAAATGGTCTTTGAAACCAAATAAATGTGGACTTGAATGCCAATTCTAGTACATGCTTTGATCTTGGGCGAGTTTCCTGTCCGCATAGAGCTTCAATTTTCTCATCTTTGAAATGACAATGTTAGCTAAACCTTTTGGTCGGTTTTGAGAATTAAAGGAGAACGTGTATATAACACCTACTAAGTACAGATAGTAAATGCTAGTAAAAGTGAGATTTCTCCACTCCTTGACATTTGCTGCCTCAAAGAACCACATCTTGTAGATGATGCTTAGATTAGACAGGTGGAGGCCTGTTGGGGGAAAGCAAATGGAAACATGAAGAGAAGGGGTTGAAAAACAGGCAAGTTCCAAATGTTCGTAAGCTTCAGATGTTCTCTGCAAAGGGAAGTTGGGAAAAAGCAGGAAAGGCGGATGGAAGCACTAGTAAAGGGAGGTACTAGTGGGGACATGGGAGACACCTGGCCCCATCCAAGCTGATGCATCCTGGTAGGCACCATGACCTCAATGGACCTTTAGGAGAGGGAATGGAGAAAAATGTCTGTCATGTATCCATGGGCCGGGCTCTTGTAGAGAAGTAAAGGGAGAGGCATAGGACTTTTTGAAGAGTACAACTCAAGAAGCCACTCTGTCTATGTGTAAAGTTTGTCTAACTGGCTAGGGCTTCCTTATTTCTGGAGTACATGGAAAAGAGGTCAGGGCTAGGATGGGTTCTCAAACACCTTAACAACTATAGCTATGCTGTTTTCTAAAATTATTTTGTCTGTTATAATCAATGATGATATTAGTAATCTGGAGCACATTAGGTTGACTCAAATGTTAGTTGGCCAGTGCCTGAACAGTTTAATAAATACAAAAAAACTATTGAGAGTAGAGGTTCTTATTTATTTTATTTTTAAAGAAGAAGAAATTAGTTTTGCTACAGCTAATGAATGGGTCTCGATGTGTTTTGGACAAAAAGATTTCACCATGGTACCAGGTGGCTGTGATGTGTTTCCCGATGCCTGAGAATGTAGCAGGAGCATCTGAGGAAGTTCGGGTCTCATTTTCAGTTTTTCCCCATCCTTCCACCTCAGTGAAGGATTCTTGTCTGTACTGTGACCCCCTGGGATTTGGATACGAATTTTTAGCTCACGACACCCTTCCAGTCCACCTTCACTAATGAGAGAGGACAGGATGTTTCAGGTTCTGGGATGGGCAGCTGGCAAGTTCTTGGCAAAGGTTCCAGGGAAAGGAGCTGATCTCACACAGGAAATGATTTTTTCAGTATCTTCTCCTGATTGCCCCACGGGGAAATGGGCAGGGACACAGGACACCCTGCGGTCACTTACAGGCATTTCTAGAGGCTCCCTATTTCACTCAGTATCAGAGGGAACATGGCTTCTTGTGAAGGAGTGGGTGTTGGTGGCAGTGTGTCAGCTTATGACGCGTGTCATGAAGCATGCTGGAAATGATTCCTCTTCAGGGCTAGTCATGTGGACCTGAGTGCTCCCCCACTACTGAAAGTGATGATGTCTCCCTGAGTGGACTCATGAAATTTAATCTCTATCGCCAGTTTCTTTTCTTAACATAAAGAACATACCTGCCAGGCTGTAGGGTTATAGAATCAGGTTGAGTTTGGTTTGAATTGTTTATCAGGGGGTGTTATGGCTTGTGTCTAGATGTCCCCAACAAAGCCTCGTGCGGTCATAGGTGAGGCTTTTCAGAGGTGGCTAGATCTAGAGAGTGTGATGCTGGGATTAAAGATGTGATGCTAGGATTGATTCCTGGCGCTATGCTAGGATTAAGGGTGCCCCATCCTGGGTGTGAGTGCTACCCACTCTAAGGGCATATAGCTTGGATAAAATGTAAAGGACAAAAAGAGGACTGCTATTGCTGCTTGCTGCTTCACTTCTTTGCTGCTTGCTGCCTTGCTGCCTTCTTCCTGCCATGAACCATTTCTCCTCTGCCACGTGAGCCTGCCTTAGAGCCAGGCAGCTAAAAACTGAAATCTCTACAAACTGTGAGCTAAAACAAATCTTTCTTCCAAACTTTGGGTGTCAGGTATTTTGTCTCAGCAATGAGAAAAGTAACAAAGAGAGGGAGTAACAAAGGACTCCTCCCCACAAATAGAAGTTAAAATTAGATATACTTATTTTAAAGTAAAAAAAGTCTTGGTCTAGTTTGTTGGCCCAAAGGTATCAGTAGTGCATGTTCTATACTCTTTCAGCTTGCATTTGCAAGGTGACTTAATGCAAGCAAGGAAATGGAGGCCCAGGGCATTTGCTCAAGGACAACACACCCTGGCACTCCTGGGGACTCAGTTCTCTATGTGTTGCTGAATTTGCCCGTACAGATGATTCATCCCTACACGGGATGTACCATGGGAAGTTCCATTTTTTTCTTGGTAAGAATTTTTTTTTGAGCAGTTTTAGGTTCACAGTAAAATTGAGTAGAAAGTAAAGACCCCATGTCCTGCTTTACCTCAACATGCTTAGCCTCCTGTACTATTGACATCCCCTGTAACAATGACACATCTGTTACAGTGAACCTACTTCAACAGATCACTATCGCCCAGAGTCCGTAGTTTACATTAGGGCTTTTGGTGCTGTAGATTGTAGGGCTTGGGGGGGATATATAATGACATATATCTACCATTATGGTAACATAGAGGGTATTTTCACCGTCTTAAAAATCCCCTATGCTACATCTATTCATCTGTCCATCCCCGCTAACCTTTGGCAACCACATATCTTTTAACTGTGTCCATAGTTTTCCCTTTCCAAGAATGTCATAGTATTAGAATCATACAGTATGTAGGTGAAATTTCCTTTTGGTTTTGGTGGTGGGGACATAAGCCAGAGCATTTCTCATGCTAAGCAAGGACTCTACCACTGAGTTACACCCAGGTCCCTGAAAGTTCAATTTTTTAAAGAAACATAAATTTCATAATGTTTGCTATTCCATGTGGAGTTAATTAAGATGGAAGAGTGGTTCCATGATAGTAGGAAGTTCTGTCTTCTGGAAGAGTATTCTGTTCTTCTATATAGGTTGTCTTGTTTCTAGATGTCCTCTGAATCCTCATAAAGTCATAGGTGGGGCTTTTCAGAGGTGGCTGGATCCAGGGTATATGATGAAGGGTGTAATATTGGGATTAAGAGTGTGTAGTACTGGATTAGTCCACTAATTGGCTTATCATAGTTCTGGGTGTGGGGAATGGGAAGCCCCACCCAGGGTGTGGGTGGCCAAAAGGCTTGTAGCCTGGGTGGGATAAAAGGGAAGAGAGGTTTGCTGCTATTGCTGCTGCTGCTGTTGCTTTGCTGTCTTCCACCAGGCCGTGGACTGTTTCTCCTCTGCGATGCCCCTCTGCCATGTCATCCTGCCTTGGAGCCAGCCAACTGTACACTGAGACCTCTACAAATTGTGAGCTGAAATAAATCTTTTCTCCTTTAACTTGTGGATATTGCGTATTTTGTCTCAGCAAACAGAAAAGTAACCAATACAGTTGGGAACCTACATTTCCAACTGGATCTTTGGTTCATTGTGAGCAAAGTAACCTCTGAAAATCCAGTGGGCACGACAAGGTAAGAGAGTATGGTTGCCAATAGGGGCCTCTATTTATAGCCTAGACTTGTCTGGAAGATGGTAGACATGAGCACTTCCTGCCCTTTCTGAAGAAAGTGACACCACTCAGTAACTGCTTTGAGAGGATGAGCACAGTGCACCTAGTCATCTGGCATGACTTGTGTCACCATCACTTGCATTTGAGCTTGCACAGCTTGTGCTGGAGGGTTATTCCTGCTGAGTTGATGTGCTGTGTGGTCCATGAGTGGACATGGAGGATGGTCTACTTCTTCTGAGAATAAGGGGCTCACCTGCAGCTGTTAACCAATAAGTAACCACGAGGCAGGCATTCTGGATTTTGCCTCTTTCTAGCTGGACTGATACTTGGATGGAAATGCCATTCAAACAGCCAACCGGTCTCTTCTCATAATCATCAGTTTCTATCTCTTCCTGTGACAACCCAGACAGGTGTACAGGCCCCATGACTACAGAAGAATGCCCACTGGAAATTTCCAGTCTTTGCCTCTTCTATAGCACTATTTTCTTGGTTTGTCCCAAGAGATTTAGCATCATTTACTCCTCTTTGAGTGAATCAAGCAAGAGTTTTGTTCCTTTCATTTTTGTCATTTTCTCTTGTTCATCTGAAAAGTTTGGGTACATCCTCAATCTCCTTTGTCACACCCTGGATTCTGCACAGTGGTCCAGTTAGAACAGGGTATTTTCATAGGGAGGCAAAGGCTGGATATACCTGACCAGATGGTGTATACCAGGAGAATGAACACTAATCAGGCTAATAGATGAACGATTCTGATTTCATGATCCTGATAGCCAAGCCCAAAATGGTGGGATCAATTACTCAGTTATAATATTTAGCCAAAGCAAGGAGCCTAGAGGCCTTCCTTTAGCTTGTTGAACAATCCTAATGGTAGTCAAAATTATCAGAAAAGCTGATTTTGTACCACTAGCTGATACAGAAAACCATCACAGTAGCTGCTATTGGTCCATAAGGAGGTGCCGAGCAATGGGTGAGTTTAAGATCATTTGCTTTGCATGCATTCGGTATCATTTTACTTCTATTATGCATCCATTCCATCTGATCTTTTTGCATACAAAAATTGAACCTGATTATAACTTTAGGCTTCTTCTTTTGTGGTACTGAGGTTAAACTCAGGGCCTTGCACATAAACCCCAGTTTCTTACCTTTCTTGTAATATCTATTATAATATGTGTGTCACCTTTTCCTTTACCCTTTGATGCTAGCTGAGCAAGAGGCAGCAGCAGTTCCCTGAAAGTAGGATGTACTGAGTATCAGCCTTCAGAATGAGTGGAGAAATGGATGTCAGACCTCATCACTTACACCAAAAACTGCTTCTCTGCAGCAAGAACCATACTTTTGAACTGATTGACATAGATAGGTAAAAGATTGGGAGAAGGCAGGAAGGAGATGGTTTAGTGGAGTTATTAAAAGTTTGCTGCCTGGGCTCAAATCCTGATTCCCCTCTTACTAGAAAAGTTTCTGCAGACTGTTTTCTGAGCACAGCCTCTTCATTTCTAAAGTGGGGACTACACCCTACCTTTTCCTTGAGATGATGGTCAGTGTGAAGCTTGCAGCAAGCTCTCAATGAACATAAACTGTTATGATATTGTTGTTACTGAGCTGAGCAATGAGCTCCCCAGGTCCTTCATGCTCCCGTTCCCGTCTCTCAGCTTTCCTTATAGGGAGTTCTACTTCTACTAGAGTCCTGAGGACTCTGCACATTTGATTCCTATTCCAGATCAGCCTCTTATGATGCTTTATTCATTTGTCTGGCAGGCTAGGCTGTCTGCCCAGTCATTTTTACCTCAGGTCCTGGGTTGATTTATAGGCACTGGTGAGTCTGCCAAGCACACACTCTGAAGGTAATATGCTGCAGCCATTGTTACTCCCTCACTGTAAACCTTACAGAGAGAGCTGTCTCATTACGGTGAGTCATCCTCACCAGCCTGGATGCCAGCCTCTGCTCCACTGAGATCTGAGCCTCAGAGGAACTGCTGGGTTTCTTCTGCTTCCTTCAAGTGTGCACTTGGCTTTGTTTGCCTGTCCTCCTGTCTTTGCTCCCCCAGCAAATTTCTCCCAGGCCTCTAGTTCACTGGGGTCCTAATCACTGTCTTGGCTGAGCCTGTCCAAACAGCAGACTCAGGTGAGCCCCTAGTGCCCTCCAGTCAACTTCCTTGACCCACCGTGTCCTGATGCCAGTGACCCTGCTCATGCATCATCTCGGAAGTGTAATGTGTAGAGTGAAATCAGTAACTCAGGTTACAAAGCTTTCAATGTAGGCAGATAGTTGGGTCTGGAGCCCATAATGGCAAGTCTTTCAGGAGGTGAGAGTGGAGAAGGGGAAATTCAGACATGGAGCAGACCGTGGTTAAC
Source organism: Erethizon dorsatum (assembly GCA_028451465.1). Classification (NCBI taxonomy): domain Eukaryota; kingdom Metazoa; phylum Chordata; class Mammalia; order Rodentia; family Erethizontidae; genus Erethizon; species Erethizon dorsatum. The sequence goes on along the minus strand of CM051823.1, from coordinate 139,301,662 downwards.
ACTTCAAATGGTTTTTATCTCCTGATTCAGTGTTTGACAACTCAAGTGTCTGCCAGTTTTTTAAACCTTGTTTCTTGGAAGTGTCACCCTTCACTCTTTTCCATGGAAATTTCTAGAACTGGGCTCTGCTCCACTGCCTGCACTCCAGCCTCCCTCCAGGTTCAAGGGGTACCAATGTACCAATCAAGAACCCCTCAAAGCAGGAAGAGACATGGAGGCAGGAACATAAAATCGGACATGTGGGAGATCATGGTAGCCTGCCATACAGGTGGGCATCTGAATGAACCTGGGACCTCTGCCATCACCTACCTTACATTTTTAGTTCTGAATTTGAAACTGCCTCACCTGTACCAGTAGCAGGTGTGGTCTCTCTACACTGCTAGAATTTTGCCACCAGGGGACAACAGCTTTCAGAACCTGCTTCCTGCATTAGGAATTGTAGGAGGTGCCCTGACTCTTGAAATCTATGGATGGTAGGTGGGAATTTTCCAAACCATTGAACGAAACCTATATATCGGGATGTCATTGAAAACTATAAATTTAAAATCAAAATAGTAAACAGTAGATAATCTTATACAGTAAACTTTTCAAAAAATAATCTCCCAACTCAGTTTCTCTCTCTCTCTCTCTTTCACACACACACAAGTTATTTAGAAAAACTAAGTCACAACTGACCTAACAGTTGACCTCAAAGCAAAAGTTCAATTGATCTTTGTCTACAGATCTGAGACCTATAACTCCAGTGATTGCTGTCTTCCAGTTTAGTGATTAGAAATTTGTTGCCATGCTAAGATTACTCATGCTAATCTTTATCCATGTCTTTAATATAACAGGTTACCTAAAAGGTTCAATATTTTCTTCTATGATTTCTATCTGTTCTCTGTTATGCAAATAAAAAAGAAGAGAAGAGGCTGGCCACTTAGTTTCTTCTTTATGCCAAGCTCCTGGCTTGCCTTCTGAAACAGGAGAAAAGTGATTTCCCACTTCATTCTCAAATCAAGACAAGCTGGGCCGGTGAGATGGCTCAGTGGTGTAAGCGCCTGCCTGGCAAGCGCGAGGACCCGAGTTCGACTCCCAGAACCCACATATGAAAAATGGGCCGGTGATATCGCTCAGCGGCATGGGCGCCTGCTGGAGCGCGAGGTCCTGAGGTCGACCCCCGGTACCCACAAAAAAAAAAAAAAAATCAAGACAAGCATTTCTTTCTCATAGGCATAGTTCCCAATAGCTACTGGCAAGGTCTGAGTAGCCAGCTCAAGTTTTTTGGAAGAGCTCCTGGTAAGATAGGTGTGGAAGCTGAGGGTATTCCTCTTCTAGCAGCTGATAGAGCTCATTTGCAATCTTCATGAGTTTTTCTTCAGCAAATTTTTCCAGCAATCATTCTGTGAACCTCTTCCCAGAAATTATTTTCAATATTACTAGGGGATTTAAAAACAGAGTTATGTTAGCTTACTAACACTATGCAAGCCAGATAATTCTCTAAGCTTACATTTTATTTGAATTTATGATTTTTATTACAAATCAATATTCTCTTTGTGAATAGTTATGAAAATATAGGAAGACATAGAAGTAAAAAACTCAATTATTTTACCACCAAGAAATAATCTCTCAGAAAATATTTTGTATTGCTTTGAATCAATTTATAAATCTGCATAAATATTAGAATTGAATCAAAATGCCCAGAAAAATGCATAGTGAACTTTTTCTATTTTAAAATATTTTCTGACATTGTTTTAGTAGTTGAACACTTATTGTAGTATGAAAATACAGTTACATATTTGACTACTTCCCTGAGATGAACAAATATCATTTTCCATTTTTACATAATTAAAAAGATACAAGAATTACTTTGTAAGCAACAATCATTTGTAGCTTATTATTTTTAGTTACTATGCTAAACATACAACATAGTTTGTTTTGATTTTTTCTTAATAAAATTTGGAATTTGGTATTATTAACCCGTTTAATGAATTAGGAAGATCCATTAAATTCAGAAAGACCAAATATCTCAAAATCATTCCATAAAGAAACAGGAATTAGCATTCAGGCTTTGTAGTAAATCCTACAAATGGAATTTTAGGGTGTAAATATCAATGGTTTTGACCATTTTGAGACATGTAACCAAATTGCTCTCCAGATGTGAATTTACACCGGTAGTGAAAGAAATATCTTTATTCTTTAACAGTCTCCAGAGAGGGGGATTTAATAACATTACTTAATTTTGAAACACTTAATGTCACCAGATTTTTTTTCATTCAGGAAATACTAACTACTTTTACTGTATGTATTTCAGGTGTATAGCAGGTGTTGATGTACTCATCTTGATATATATGTAAATATTAAAGTTATTACCTCAGTCAGGCAATTAATTTACCCACTATCCCATGTGGTTTTTCCTCTCTTCCCTCCTCCCCGTTCCACTAACCTCCTTTCCCCGCCCTACTCTCCCTTCCCACCATTCTCTCCTGTCCTTTCTTTTTTTTCTTTTTTTTTTCTTTTTTTTTCTTTTTTTTTTTGTGGGCACTGGGGGTCGACCTCAGGACCTTGTGTGCCAGCAAGCGCCCATGCCGTTGAGCGATATCACCGGCCCTTTTTTCGTATGTGGGTTCTGGGAGTTGAACTCGGGCCCTCGCGCTTGCCAGGCAGGTGCTTATGCCGCTGAGCCATCTCACTGGCCTTTTCTTTTAGTTTTGGTGGTGAGACTACTTCAACTCTCCTCTCTTGGCAAACTACCAGCGTACAACACAAAAGGATTAACTACATTGGTCATGTTGCACCTTAGATCTGCTCATCCTGTGTGGCTACACCTTTGTATCCTCTGACCTGCATACCCTCCCCAGTAGCCACTGTTTTACTTTGGTTCTGTTTGACTTTTTTCCTTGAATCTACGTAAAAGTAAGATCATGCTCTGTTTTTCTTTCCAGTTATCTTAATGCTAGGTTTATCCATGTTGTTGTGAATGGCATGATCTCTTTTTTTCTATCTATCTATCTATCTATCTATCTATCTATCTATCTATCTATCTATCTATCTATCTATCATCTATTGCATTACTGGGGATTGAACCCAGGGTATGCTGAGCTACATCAGCCTTTTTTTTAATTTTATAGTTTTTAATTTTATGATTTTTGAGAGAGGGACTTGCTAAGTTACCCAAGCTGGCCTTGAACTTGTGATCTTCCTTCCTCGGCTTCCAAAGTGCTAGTATTACAAGCTCTGGTCTCTGCTCCTATACTTTATCTTTTCTACATAGGTTATACTTTTCAACCTTTCATTATTTTCTCTTTTCTGGTTCTTTTTAGTTCATCACTTTAAATAGGAAAAGACACATTAGATCTAATACTGTAAGAATTACAAGATCCAAACTGATGGTAATGGAAACATGACATTTTGGCTTTTAAAACCAGCTGTCTTTTTATGGTTGCATTTCTTCCTGCTGAGCTACATCTTCTGAATCTTTAACCTTTTTGCATATGTGATGCCTTTTTTGTTTTTTCATCTTATTACTGGCAAACTCTTTTCCCTCTTGGGATCATTTGTCTCATTGGTTCAGGTCATTCAGATTACTTCTCTTTTCCAAGATGTTAGCTCTGCTGCTCCTCTCTATGGCATCCACCAACTTACATGGGTGTATCCTCATTCCTTCTTCCAGGTCAACGATGGCGAAATACAATCACAATCATTGTGAGCCTGACCTCTGGCAGACATCTCTGGAGTTCTTTGGGCATTGATCATAAGCCATGGACAATTCAGTGTTGGATGCAAAGTATACAGTTACCAGCCAATTGCAGCCCCATGGAACCTGTCACATGCTTATTCTCAAATGCTTAGGAAACAGAACTGGAAGAGAATCTCTCTCCTGGAGGAGAAAAAGCCATCCCTGCCACCACCTCACTCTGTGACATCGGCAATCACATCCCTACTGCACCTCCACCAACTAAAGTGCTTGGATGTCTTCCCTTCAGAGCCCAGTCTGTTTCTGGAACTCCTCACTTCCCTCGAAGATGGGTCTGTGCTTCACACATCACTCTTGCCTCAGACCTCACCTTTTTCCTGGATTTGCACCTTCTCCTTCTCTCCCTGTCCCCTCTCAGCCTCCTACAGGCTCCATGCTCTTCCACACAGAAGGCACAAGCGTTGCCCTTGCTCCTGTACCATCTCTGGCTCCCCCTTTCTTGCCTCTACTTCTCCATGGAATGGTGTACAAGCATGACCTCTTCTTTACCACTTCACAAGCAATTTCAGACCCATAACCATCTTTCTTCCTTCTGAAGACTGTGGGATTGTCCCAGCCAAATCTACCTGTAAGCCAAATCTCCACTTGCAGGATCCAAGCAGTTTCTAGAATTCTCACTGGACTGATTCTTCAGCAGGCAGCACTTGGTGTGTTAGTCCTTCCTTCTCAAGGTCCCATGTCACACCACTGTTATCCCCCTTCAGCCTCCCAGGATACCTCTTCCATCATCTTCATGGTCTCCTTCTGCCCCTACTCTTTACAAGTCGGTCTGTTCAAGGATCTGTTGCCAATTTCACCTTTCCCTCGGTGACCTCATTACTGCCATCCTGTTAACTTGCAGCTAAGTAAGGTAGCTGCCATTCCTATCCACATCCCTCACTAGCCTGCATGCTTTGCACATATTCCTACTGTCTCCAGCATCTTTTCTCTCAAGAGATGGAAATACCAAGTGTCTTAAGCTGGATTCCTTGTCTTCCCTCAAGCCTGCCTCTGCTCCCTGTAGCTTCCCACACCTGGTGACACCATCATGTGCCCCCTGAGTAGGGAATCATGGGATCATGTTAGATTCTTCTTCTCTCACTTTCCACCCCCAGGCAATTTCTAAGCACTTCAGGACTCCTCACACCACCACCTTCTGCTGCCCCTCTCTGACCCTGTGGGCTCCTGTCCCCACTCCCCTGGTTTCCCGTATCCTTCCCTTGAGTTTCCCACCTCCAGTCTCTCTCCCCTCCTATCTGCTCTGTATGCTGTCACAAGCAAGATCAATCTGAAAAACAAAAACCAGTAGCTTCCTTTCCTCTTCAGCAGTTGATTTGACAACCTTTGAGAGTCCTGTATGTCTTTGCAAAGTTTATGAAAAATAAACACACAGACATTTTGAAGATGATGACAAGGAATTTGGAGACTCCCTTTCTGGACCCTGGGTTAAGACTTTTCCTGCAGGAGCAAGGCACTCAGCTTGGTGGGTAAAGACCTTCCTCGTCCAGTCTGTGCCTGCTGATCTAGTCTTATCTACTTCCATCTCAGACTCCTGCATTCTGTTTCAGCTCTACTATAGCCTGAACACTCCATGCTGCCTCCTGCTTCGACAGCTGCTCAGGGCTTCCCTTGCCTGGATGTTCCATGCCCTACTCCTTCCCTGCTCCTGGCCTGGCCAGTGTCTTCTACAGGACTCGGAATCTGCTGGATGCCTCCAGTGAAACATTTCTCCCAACCCCAACTCTCCTTGTTAAGTTCATTGCACCATCTCCGAATCTTTAGAGCAAGTAAAATAACAGCTGTTTCACCTTTACTAATCATTCAAAATGATGCCCCACTTGCTCTTATAGTTGTTTACAAGGGAAGTATTCTCCTTGTCCTTCTTAACAGCAGAGACAGTGATTGGAATGATATCCCATGGAGCTTTTGAGGGGTGCAAATGAAAGATTTTTAGATCTTCCAGTCTTCCAGTCTCTTTGGTTGGACTGTACTTACTTTACCATATTACATATCATTAGTCACTGAAGTAGAAAATTAAACACATCTGTAAATGCTGGAGAGGGAACCTTCAAAAGGGCCATACTAAAGGCTCAGCCACAAGCAACTTCCTAACCTAGATTTTATTTCAACATTATTCTTAGTAAATGAACAATGAAGGCTAAGAAAAAATGTACAAGCATGATTTTCCTCCTCTCAACTCAGCTCTTCATCACATTACTATAAAAGCAGCTGCCACGTGGCCTTTGGGCACCCCCTGCTATCCAGAAGTGGTGCTGAGGACGCTCAGGTCAGATAGTGGCCAGCAACAGCTAATGAGGAAGAAAGAGACATTTAGAAACAGATGGGCTCTTTGACGAGAGAATGAGAATAAAAGACAGCAAAAAATATCCGGAGATGAATGACTCACAGAAACAAATAGAGAAACTATTAGTCCAGGACAGAGGAGAACAGGATGCTTTGATTAAAACCCCTGACCAAATGTAAAATTTTCAGAAATTTGTCCTTGGTGCCTGCTGTCTTTAGTATAAGCATGCCAGGACACTGGGCCATAGATGCCTGAGTCTGTGGAAAGTAGGAGCTAATTTAGATTGCAAGGCACCAAAGGTGTTTTCACTCCTACTTGACACTGGTGAAAGAGTGACCTTGAGTTGTCATCAACCTCCAGGCCTCAGTGACATCACCTGTAAAATGGAGTTGGCCTGACTGATCTCAAACATCATTTCCAAGTTGGAAATTCTGTGGTTCTATGAGCGTATAGACAGAATCACATAGCCCCAGGCAGTCTGAAAATAAACCATTCGATAAGATTAAAGTGAGGCAAGCTAACAAAATTAGAAGAGTCTTAGTTGACCAATAACATTGCCCTTCAGCTAAATTAAGAAAAAGGATCTTTTATTTTTATTTTATTTTGTTGTAGCTTGTCTACTCTCCATCATTTTTGTGGGAGCCCCATCGCCCTGAACACCCCCCACACACTGTGCTCCCAGGACCCCACCCTACTGGAAGCCAGCACCTGGACTCCATCTACTCCCCTCCTAGGATCCCCATATTGAGAGAGTCTCAGTGCCTTTCATCTCATTCCCAGGGGTGGTGGAGAGGAGTTGGCAGTGGGAGGAACCACCCTCTGTCACAGCAAATCCAGCTATTGCTGAGACAAGGACAACAGGAAAGCAGCCCTGGGCAGCTACGTGGCTCCCCCAGGTAACTCCCACCCCACCACATCCAGCTGAGTGGCTTTCTGTGTTGCAGGCATCTTTCTATGGCAAGTACGGTGGTAACAGGAATCCTCTACCAATCTGAGAAGGCTGCTAGGATGTCCAGTAAGGAGCCTATGTGACACTGCTTCTTTCCTGGTGTGAGGTGATGTTCTTGTCATATTAGTAGCCCTGGACAGTAGGCATGTCTTGGTGTATGTTGTAGTCAGTGTTTGCAAGGGAATAGGTTTAATAAAAGACACATAATTTATAGGATTATTTTATAATATTCACCCAAAAAGTCAAATGCGAAAGAGGGCAAGAAATCTGTCCACACACTAGAGACCCAAAGAATCCACCTGAGGGCCTGGATCCCATAGCAATGTCCTGAGTGAGTCCAGCTGAAGACCTAGAGCCTGTGACAATGTCCTCCATGAGTCCAGCTGGAGGCCTAGAGCCCATGACAGTGTCTCATGCAAATTTGTATCAAGGATCTGTGCTGGGAAGGCCCAAAGGTCAGAGGTGGAAGCTAGAAAGTCTGCACCAGTGGGATGAAGGATCTGTGCCAGCAGGCTGAGGGATCTGCCCTGGGCCAGGAAATGACGTTCAAGGTAAGGACCAGAGCTCTCCTGAAGAGAACTGCAGCCATCCCCAGCAACAGCGAGGACCTGAGCTCCTCTGAAGGTGAGAAGAGCTGAGTTCCTATCAGGAAAACCAGAGTGACAAGCTTCTCCACGAGAATCAACGGCATGCCATCTTCCCTTCCGTTTCTTTTTTTATGCTGTTGGCAACAATCCTCAGGTGGGCCTTCCACACCCAAAACCACTCTGACTCAGTTCAGCTGGGTGTTACAAGCTGACCATTCGTTAATCCACCACAGTGTACAATGACAGAATGGGAATAGAAGCTGGGGTTGTTCTAGAATCCAGCTTCTAAACTGTCATCCAGATAATGGGGCACTAGAGAAGTGGAGTCTCATTTTCCCTGAATCACACATGCAAGTGCCATTTGCTTCACTCCAACCTTGTGCTGGGTTGACATTATAGCTCCCGTTTGGCAGCCTGGAAAGACTCAGAAAGATGCAGGAAACTGTTCAAGTCTGCATGGGTGGTCTGTGGAAGAGCAAGACTTCAGAGGCAGCTCTGTCTCACTGTGCAGCCCTCCAGCTGCCTGCCACCCCAATTCTAGACCCTCCGACATAGGCTCCTCCAACACCCTTCAGACATTAGGCATGTCCAACACTCTCCTGCCTCAGGACCTTTCATTTGCTGCTCCCTCTGGCTAGAGTATTTGCCTTGCAGTTGTTTGTCTGACTTACTCCCTGCTTTACTTATGGAGCCCTGTCTCAGAGATGCCTCTCCAGACCATTTAGATCACAGCCCTCACCTCAATCTGCATATCCTTTTTCCCTCTCTGCTTTGCATCTCTGCAGAACATATATCACCAACACCCAGCACATGGGCATTTCTCAGTATCTGATGCTTGCTCTGGGTGCAGAACTAGGAACTGGGTGCAGATTTGGGTACCAAGGAGTGCATTTCCCTATTTATTTAATTGCAAGTCTCTACTATCTCCATAGAGGACGGTTCTTCACCCATGCCCCGTTTTGTTCCCTGCAGTTCTACCAAAACCAAGGGCAGGGATTGGGTACAGTAGGTGTGCCTGGAATCTGTGGAGTGAATGCTTGTTTGGCTACAGTGACTGTAGAGAAGGCAAGTGGAGAGCAAGATGAGACCCAGAACCAGAATGCAAGGACAGTTTGGGGGAGAACATTCTAGCCTCAGAGGCACCGGATGCCCAGGGCTGGGACCTATGATGGCATCTCTTCTGGAGAGCCAGTCCCCTCCTCTGCCACAGGAAGAGGCACATCACAGGGTTCATGTTCATGCAGCATGGTGTGAGATTAGTTTCCACTCAGCCATGGGTTGGTCTTAGGCCCCTGGGCAAACATGAGACATTATCAAGATGATGCCTGGGGCTCCAAGGCCAGTGGGACAAACTGGGGGCACCATATGTCCAAATGCAGAGGACCCCAGGTGAAGTCAGCCCCTCTGTGTGCCCCAAGGTCCCCTGTATCCATTTCTAGCACATCACCCAGCATACTGCTTGGCACAGGGTAGCTAACCAGTTCATGGCTGGGCAGTGAGGTCTGATCACGATGCAGTGAGCAAAAGCATGAGCTTTGGGATCTGGGTTCCCGCACTTAGAAATGGTGTGACACTGGTTATATTACCTAAGGGTTCTGTGTGTCTCTTTGCTTTCTGTGGAATGGGAACATTACTATTTCCTTCACAGGGTTATTTTGAAAATTAAATGAACAAAAATATGTAAAGTCACAGGGCTGAGCTTGCTACACATTTTTTAGTATCTCCAAATACTAGCAGAGGCCTGGCACATAGTAGGTTCTTCTTAAAAAGCAGTCAGTGCAATGGAGGGAACAAGGCAAGGGCAGCACAACCTAAGGTGGCTAATTTAGCGCCTGGAATGAGGGGAGCTGGGGTGGAGGGACACCCACCCCACACAGCTCCCAGAGAGGAGTCCACTGTCAGGCAGCCTCGGGAAGCCTGGTCTCAGCCAGTGCCAGGGAAATAAACCAAGACGGTTTCTGGTTATTAAAGCATGGAAGGGGATGGATGGAGTTTGTAAATATGACTGCAAACACAGTCTTGGTAACTAAGCAATTTGGCAAAAGTTCCCACTCTGCAGAGGAAATTTCCCTTTGAAAACTAGAATAACAGCACACAGAAATGACTTCATGTGGGACTTTGGGCGTGTGTCTGTGGGGGCCATCTCTCCCCTGAGACACAGGGCCATGAGAGGTAGATAGGATGTGAATGTGGGATTCCCTGTCCTCTCTGGGCACAGCAGAAGGTCACTTCTACTGGGTCTTCCCTGGCAATTTCTATGTTTGCCCCTAGGTCTCTGTCACGGCCTCCTGTGCACCTTCTGCGACACACCCTTTCAGCTGGGGCTTTGACAATCAATTTATAGTTTGCATCTCAGCAGGTTGTGGGCGGGTTTCCTTGCACCCTCCTTGGATCAGGGTTGTTTGGAATCCAGAATGCTGGGACAGAGGTACAAGAAATACCTCAGGGGTGGCCACCCCTGCCCCCAACAGAGCACAACACTTGGACCTCGGTCTTCCAGATCCAGGGCTGGTGCCCGGTGCTTCTTATCCACTTCCACAGATGGTGTGCCAGCTGTTTCGGGAAGTCACAATCTCTAGACCCCCCTTTCTCCTCAGGAAATCACTTCCTCACAGAACACTTTATTCCTTCTATTTCTTCCTCAAACACTCCCAGTTTTCTCCCTATTCTGTCACCGCCAGTCAGAAATTAATTTCATGGAACCTGAATCCCTTACCTCAGAGCCTAAACACTTGGCCTTATAGAACATTTAGGATACCCAAGTTCAGCAACAACCATATTCTATTTTTTTTTTTGGATGAAGTAAACATCCTCTTAGTTCATCTATGGTAGATTTATTTCATTCCAGTAAGATTCACTTGAGATCATGTTGGGCAGGGCTGATATGAGAACATTCATCTCCTCATCCCATGACTGAAAGCTGATCAACTCCGAGAACAATTCTGTTTATAAAAATCAGTGAGGTTTGGGGCCAGGTTCTTTCAGAAATAGCTTCCCATTCTAAGAACTGGAGACTTTAATGATCTTTTTAAGTGAATTTAAACCCCACAGTTGGGGTGCACAGCATGGTGCTTGGAAAGGCTGCTCTTTCTTGGTACAGGCCAACCATCTACTGATGTTTCTGGATCCAAGGAGTCCTCATGTACACACACGTCATCATCACCATCATCATCATCATCATCATTGGTAGAGTAACTGCTGCAGGGCAGGGGCAAGAGTCACTTCATAGATATGTAAAGAGGGCACCATAATGTCCACTGGTGTCTGTGGGCCATGACAGTGACTGTCAATATGCTGGGGAATCTAGCCCCCCTGCATTCTGAAGAACACCACTGAATTCTCCTCCACTGATGATCCACCAGCAATAGACACTCAAGATTTACAGCCTCACTCCTGCCCTCTCTGGAGCAGGGGAGAGTTGGACATGTCCACATGGCAAGGGGCTGGTTTATCCAGGATCATCCCTATCTTTAATGGGGGTTGACCTTGCCTTGTGTTGGAATTTAACAAGTAACAAAATGTTCCATCTACATACTGAGTTTACTGAGCATTGTTCCACCACATGCCTGACATTTCCACCATTAGTCACTCATTTGGGAAAGATCCCTCTCTCTGAATGGACACATGATCCCTGGGTCAGATTTCGTAGCTGATACTCGTAGAAGCAGATCCATAAAAGAAGAAGGTGTGAATGGGAGAAAGGGTATGTACAGTGAGTGTGGGGAAAAAAAAGCCAGAGTCAACTGTGTCTCCTCTCTGGGGTATGTGTAATCATCAGTAATGTAAGGTAGATAACTAACTACAATCGTGACATTTTATGACTGTGTAAGTTTCGACTTGTTGTCAGTGAGGCTGTAATTCCATTATATAATGCCGTCTTCAAAATGGTAGATGAGAGTTGTGTGTGTTTTGGACAAAAAAGAAACCAAGATATATTCTACAACATATGTCATGCCATAGGAAATGAGAGTTGCAATTAGTTTATTCATTCAGATTTATTCATTCAAAAAATATTTGTTGCACACCTTCTATGGCCAGGCATTGTCATGGATGTTGGGGACATAGTGGTAACAATGTATATGGTTCCCACTGAGAACTACCAGTTTGTTCTGCTCTTGTGTAGCTGTTGGTGATGAGCAACACCAGGCTTCAGAAATGGTCTCCCCACCCCACCCCCACTTCTCAGGTGAATCCTGAGGCAGGTACAGTCCTGGCATATGGAAGAAGATTTGGGCGATGTTGTGTGATTCACAAACAGGACGTCTTGGTAGGCTGAAAGCTATGAAATCAGAGTTGCTTGTGAATTTTTCTTTAGCTTTGTTCATCTAAATTTATGTATTTGTGCTGTGGAAAATCACTTTGCATTGTTTTAAGGTAATGAATCTGATCAGTGTCCAGTTTATTTCTCAAATCAGCCTATAGAATGAAAGTCAAGATTAACTCTCTTTCTTGTTTGAAAGTAGAGTCAAATCCTTTATATACAAATGATCTTCCTATAGCAGAATTAGTGAGTTCATGATAGCAAGCAGGTTACCACAGTACTGGTGTACACATTAAAATTTAGATAAATAAACTAATGCGCTACAATAAACACTTTATAACAAATATGTTTCCTGAAATAAAGCAGCAAGAAAATGCAATTTTACATAAGGACCACGTGAAGCAAGCATAACCTCAAGATTAATGAATATATTCCCAGAAGAAATAATAATGCTTTCAGAATTTAAAAACTCATGTTACACAACATTTCCTGGCAAATAAATTTGCCTCCATTCAATTTTACAAGACACAGAATAAGAATTTGCCAAATTATTAATGTTTCTGTCCTTCAGTATCTTTGGAGTATTTGACTTGCAAATATTCTCCACCTCCTATTCTAGCATTGCAATAAGAACAAGATATACAAGATGTAACCACAAGCTCAGCACTTTGTATTCTCAAAATATTTGTGTAAAGCCCTTTTCATTCTCTCAAAGTTTGTTGAAACCTCTCATCTCTGCCTTCAGTGTCATACTTAACTAAAGTGAAATGTGAGAATGTAGTGCTTCTTGCTGTTTCTACACATCAAGCTTACTAACGTATAGCTACTCTGCTTTTTAAGTCCTCAGTGCTATGTTGTATATCAATCCTACTTAACAAATTGTTCATTAATATTTCACAGTAAGGTAAGAGTGAGCCATTTCTCTCAGAGGTCCTTGCTTTTTTCCACAGTCAGCCTTTTTACACTTTCTTTGTCTTCTCAGAGTAAATCTGACTCATTATTCAGGATGTTGTATTTTCACCTTCTTCTGTGGCTGCTCCAGGTCTAACCAATGTTTCCAACCACTTCATTCCCAATGTTTCAAACCATTTCATTCCCACAGTGACATGATGGCCTGATCCCTCTCTCTCTCTCTCTCTCCTCTCCTTCTCTCTCTCTCTCTCTCTGTCTGTCTTTCTCTGCCTAGGTTGGTCCATGGCAAATGACCTCCTGTTTGTTTTTCTGTCCAGAGTTTCTACCATAAACAGTTCATGGCACCAAGAAAGAGGTTGGTAAAGGTTAACTGGATAAATGAGATGGTGAATAAATGAGGACATGGGACCCCCAAGGGGATGTGTTTTCCTAAATCATGGGGATGGGGTCAGGGACGAGGAAGGAGGGTGGGTAGTTTGTGCATATGGTGAGGGTTGGTGGTCACTGGAAAATGCCTAAGCCCCAGCCATAGCACGGACCCTAGCCATAGAGATGAAGTCCTCTCCCTACGTCCTCCAAAATGTGAGTATTCTGGATTCATCTTCTTCTGGGTAAGAGAACACACATTGCTTTCATTTTAATTCATCAATACTTCCAAGGATTGCTTGGACTTTTGTGGATAAGAATTTCCTGAAAATGTGCGGAATAATGAAGCCTATGTCATGGAATCAGAAATCTGTTATAACACACTTGTGATATGTAATTAAATATGGAAAATGAGCTACACAACATTATCTCCCATTCCTTCTGAAATCCTTCTAAATGGACAGGAAAGAAAACATGAAACTGGGTCGGTAAGATAGCTCAGCAGCATAAGCACCTGCCTGGCAAGTGCAAGGTCCTGAGGTCGACCCCCAGTACCCACAAAAAAAAAAGAAGAAAAAGAAAACATGAAACTTCAAGTAGAAACAATGCCAAAGTGAAGAAGACCACGTTTCAATGAGTCTTCTAGAGAAGCAACTGGCAGAGAAGTAGGTAGCTGGTTCAATAGAGGAGAGGAACTTAAAAATAGTGGCCAGTGAGGGGGCTGGTGGGGACTTGCAGATAATTGCACTGGGAACATCTGCAATACAAGTGAATGTGACTCCAGATAGCCCTTGTGTCATAAAATGATAATCTGGATATTTTATTTTGCTTTTCTGTTAAATTTTATATTTTTAGAGAGAAAGGTAATCTTATCATCCCCAAACTTTTCCTGCTTAGCTAAGATAACACAAGTAGAGTGTCTCTAATCCAAAAAGCTCCAAATTCTGCAACTTTTTCACCATTGGCATGATGCCACAAGCAGAAAACTTTACACCTGAACCCAGGCGGTAGTCATGCTATGTATAAAAACATAAGTGAATTTGGTGTTTAGACTTAGGTCTCATTCCCATGATATCTTATTAGACACGTGCAAGTATTCAAAAATCTGAAATCTGGCTCAACCTGCATTTAGTTTCAAAGGTCTCCCTCACCAGTTACTTGGTTTTTCCAGCATCTCTTCCGAGGCAATTTCTTGCTTTCTGATCCTCCAGAAATCACTCAGCAGTCAGCAGGTAGGTGTGGGAGGCAGCCCAGGAAGGTTGCAGTGTTTTGCCTCCTCTATGGTTGCTGGATGGGGTTTAGTCTTCAGGGCAAGCCCAGTGGTAGGACATGGGGACTCGCAACCTGATATAGTTTGGTTTACATCTAAAATGTCCCCTCAAATTCTCATGTATTCAGAGGTAGGGCTTTTGGAAGGTGATTGGATCATGAGAGGGCCATACTCATCAGTGGTTTAATCCACTGAGTCACTGAGGGTGTGACCTGGCAGGGTGTGTCTCCCTACTGGCTCCTCCCTTCTCTTTGTCTGCTTCCTGGACACCATGGCATGAGCAGCTTTCCTCCACTAGATCCCTCTGGCATGCTGTTTCTGTCTTGGACCCAGCTGATCATGAATTTTTGTAAATATGAGCCAGAATGAGCCTCTCCTTCTTTAAATTGTGGGTGTCAGATATTTTGTCTCAGCAACAAGAAAAGTGGCGCAGACACAGCCCCACCCCACCCTGGCCCCATGAGGCAGGAATACTGAACAAGGGGCCTGCCCTGGAAGATGTGTTTCTCATCAAAAACCAATTTAAGCCTTCTAACCTGAGCCTTACTCTAGGAGGTGAGCTTGTCCTGTTGGGGGAAGAGATCTACCCTACCTAGGATAGAGTAGGCAGCCTCAATTACTAACAGAATCTTGGTTAGTTATGGACCCCTGAAAAAAATCTCTTTCTGGACTCCCTTCTTTATTCATCCCAATGTTTATTCATGTATGGCTCTATATAAATAAATCATCCCTTCTTGACTGTGTGTCCACAAATTGTTTGGACACTATCTTCTTGGGCTGTTTCTCATTATAACTCATAGGCAAACAACAAAGAATTTCATGATAAAATGACCCAATCTTACTTCTTCATGCTTTGAAACTGACTTTCTGTCTGGTCTCTGTAGAAGCCCCACTATAGCGTACCAGCTCATGGGGGCACCACTAGGGCAGGGACCTTCTTAGATGAGTGTTGGCCCACTTGGGGGGCCCAAGGGAGATTTTCAGAGGTGAAGTCCCAAGATTAAAGAATGCACATGTGCAAGACATCAGCAACAACAGCAGACAGCATGGAGCAGAGCAGAAAGCACAAAGGCACAAGAGAGACCTGTGTCTTTATTGTATAATTCTTATACAGGTTGTTATCTCATATTTACATTCATACATAGTGCCATACATAGTGCTGTTGATCTGTGCTAAGTTATGGTTACATAACTGTATCCCACTGTGTGCTTGTGCTAAACAGGCGAAGTCATGTCCTCAGGTGTCCTTAGACACCCCTGAGCTTTGAAGCAGTCTGAGTGGTCCCTCACAGTGAGCCTCACTGATCAGCCTAAAGGGCTGAGAAGTGCAGCATCAAATACTTGCTGGAAATGAGAATGTCCTCTCACAGTGTCTCCTGGCCCCATTATACTAAGATTGACTCCTCTTCCATCCCATTGGAAAGTCAAAGCACTTGAGCTCTTCAGTGTCTGGTTAGAAAGAAATTCTGGGGCTGGTGAGATGGCTCAGTGGCGTAAGCACCTGCCTGGCAAGCGCGAGGGCCCGAGTTCAACTCCTGGATCCCACATATGAAAAAAGGGGCCGGTGATATCGCTCAGCAGCATGGGCACCTGCTGGCATGTGAGGTCCTGAGGTTGACCCCCCGGTACCCACAAAAAAGAAGAGAAAAAAAAAGAAAGAAATTCTGGTGTTAAGCCAATTTATGTGAAAATAAAAAAGCTCAGATTGTTTGCTGCAAGAAGTCCTCAAAGTACTAAACACAAGCAAGTACAATTCTACATCAAATGAGCAGGTTCAGAAGCCAAGGAGTTCCATCTACCAAACCCAAATCCCACCCACACTCGCTGTGGCATTGTCGAGACAGAAATCCTTTTTTCCTGAGGCATCCAGTAGGGGTACAGAAGGGTCCACCCATTGGCCTAACAGATGGCAAGGCTCGGATGTGACTTTCCTTAAGAGCATTTGAATCACAGGCATTTTCCATTGTTTCAATTGATTAAGAAAGTAGTAATGATTGTTAAATTTTATGTGCCCAATTGTTTTATCAAGTAACAGTCTAATTGTTGCTATTAAGGCATTTTGTAGAAGTGATTAACATAGACATTTATTTGACTTTCAGTAAAGATAATGATGTGCCATAATTGGGTGGGCTGAGGCCACCAGATGAAGGCCTTAAAAGTGAAAACTGAAGCTTTCAAGGAAGGGAACCCTTAGCTGGGTTACTAGCCTACCAGTTGACCTGCACATTTTAGACCCAAATCCTCTTACCTGAGTTTCCAGCCTTCTAGTCATCCTTACAGATTTGAGGTGTGTCCACCTCTGTGACCACATGAGCCAATTGCTTAAAACAAATCTCTTAACACAGATATCCTATCAGTTCTATTTCTCTGGGGAGTCCTGTCTGAGACACCTGGGAAAACACAAGGACATAAAACCATGGGAGAATGGAATGTCTCTGTGGGGACAGTGATACAATCACTCTGAGAAAGGTTCCCTGCCCCTGGGCTCAGAGACCGTCTTGTCCATAGGGCAGCGTGGCTGGGAGCCAAAAAGGAACAGAGTCTTCCGAATGCTCAGCAACTTCATTAATTTTTCTCCTTGATATATGCTTTCAGAATTTCTAAAGGAAAGCTGTCCTGGAAACAGTGGACAAATGGCAAAGTCCTCCTTGACTTAAAGTGTAGATGGGGCTATTCAGCTTCAGTAGACTCTACGAGGGAAAGCTAATTCAAATCCACGGCTCCAGACAAAAGGATGAAAATGACAGCAGCTAGTATGTCTAATGCTGTGTAAATGCTTTAAGCCAACAGTCCCCAACATGTTTTAGCACCAGGGATCAGTTTCATAAAAGAAAATTTTTCCATGGACCAGGAAGAGGAGGATGGTCTCAGGATGATTCCAGTGCATTACATTTATTCTGTACTTTATTTCTATTATTATTATATTGTAATAAAAATAAAATAATTATACAACTTACCATAATGCAGAATCAGTTGTAGCCCTGAGCTTGTCTTCCTGCAACTGAACAGTCCCATCAGGGGTAGTGGGAAACAGTGATAGCTGAAGTGCATTGCTTATGCCCAGGCTACTCCATTATCTCATTTTGGTTGCTGTCACTGAAAGAAAACCTACTTTGCAAAGAGGATTTTGGAAATGGAAGCAGATTTTTCAGTGCTTTTGTGACAATCTCATCATATTCTGCCTTCATTTTAATTCAGGGTATACAGAGAAATGAAGTTGTCTCAAACATACTTTTAGGTCCACCATGTCATTCGTGGTCTCAAGCAATTGATCTTCTTCTAGCACAAAGTCAATTCACCTGACTTTTTCACAAATGAGTTTCAGATCCATTCTTTCCAAGTTCAGGGGTCTTTTGTAGTTGGGAAGTAATGCCCAAACTCTTTTGAAAGCTGAGATAGGTGACCTTGCTCCAGCAGGGAGAAAGAAGGCCTTTGTTCCATCTCTTTCAAAATTTCTGCTAATGTTTGGAACATATCAAAAATCCCAGTGTTGGGCCAGTGAGATAGCTCAGCATCATAAGCACCTGCCTGGCAAGTGCGAGATCCTGAGTTTGACTCCCAGTACCCACATAAAGGAAAAAAAATCCCAATATTCATTTGTCACCCTCAAAATTCCAGTTTGGCTTTGAATGCATCCACTTTATCTGCCATCGTGAACACAGTTGCCATTCTCCCTTGAAGTTACAGGTTGAGTTCATTCAGCAGATTGAATGTGTCACACAAATAAGCAAGTTTCGAGACCCATTACACTCAATGAAATGTGCTGCCAGTGGTACCTTTTTTTTTTTTTTAATCTCTGGGGTGGATCTCAAAACTCAGAAACTCAAGCCTGTGATCTACCTTTGAAAAGTTATCTCACTTCTGTGTATAAGACATGTATCCTCTTTGTCCATCTTCCTATAGAGCTGTGCAGACAGACATGATAGGAGGACACGGACTTTAAGGTGATTTATGATTTTATTCACATCCTGTAAAACATTAAGTTGAGAGTTGCTGCACGACAGAGGCTCGGAGCTGCAGACGCACGGTGGCAGCTAGTGCCCAGGGAGCCCCCACAGAGGGTCACAGGACGGCGGCAGGGCAGGGGAGCGGCAGAAAACTGCGCTGGCCAGTGGTGAGTGTCTCTCAGCCACAGCTGTCCCGCGCCAGAGAGCGACTGGCCGGGCGCCATTGTGGGGGGTGCGGCGAAAATCAGAGTGGCCCGAAAACACAGAGCTGGGAACTCACGCTCCAGACAGGGCGGCGCTGGCTCTCAGACCCACGAAAGTGCACTGAGGGCGGCCGGTGAACGAGACTGGTCTCACGGCCACACCTGTCCCACGCCAGAGAGCAACTGGTCCGGCGCCATTGTGAGGGGTGTGGCGAAACCAGAGCACTGGGAAAACAGCGCTGGGAACTCGCGCTCAGGCCCAGGCGCAGCTGCACCTCTCAGGCCCGCGGAAGGTGCGCTGACAGCGGCAGGCAGAGGAGACTGGTCTCCACCTGAAAGTCCATGCTTCTGCTCACCACCTGCCAAAGGGTCGCTCTTGGCTCGCTGGGACATACCTGCACGGAACAGGACTCTGTCATCTCATGGTGCCTGCCTACAGCAGAGTCAACACCTGGAACTGATTCTTTTTATTTTTTTATTTTTATTTTTATTTTTTTTCTCATTTGTTATTTGTTCTGGTGAAGGGTTTTTTTTGTTTTGTTTTGTTTTGTGGGGTTTTATTTTTGTTTTGTCTGTTTTGTTGTTTTTGTCTTCATTTTTGTTTCTCTTTGTCTATTTGCTCTTTCCTTCATTATTCTCTCTGGTTTTTATATGAGTGTAAACAGTGCCTCTAATCTCTTTGTGACTGTGGTTGTGATCTGTTCTTCCTTTTATCCTTTCCTTCTCTTTTTCCCACCAGTCCTCTGCACCAGTGTCCCAATGTTAGTGGGATCCCTCTTGGTCCTCTAACCTTACATCTAATTCCTTCCTCTTCTCACAATACTCTATTTCCTCCTTAACTCATTTTAAATTTAAACTCCTGAGGGAAAAAATTGACAAACTAAGGACTTGTATACTGCATATAATTTTTCTGGTGTGTTTTAGATTTTGTTATATAACCGCAACTCTACTTTATACAGTTAAAAGTGGTAAATAACTGGTTAGCTTAGTCTGTCATTTTCTAGGCTGTGTTTGATGCTTTAGTTACCATTATAGCCAAATGTGAAATAATTGTTCTAAACAGCTTTTCTTCCTGATATTTCATGATTGATATTGACTAAGGGACACAGAAAATACAGTGGCACAGTACCAAAGAATCAAGGACTGGGCCAAACAGGTAGCAACTTCTCACATCCAACGAATTGAAGAGGTAGGATCTGGCAGAAAGCTCAAAACCCAAAAGCAAGCTAAACTTGGAAGATACTGCAGAGAAGTAGTCACCTTCTAAAGATCTTGAACACTAGCAATAAAGTAACCTACCCTAGGTAGTTTACAAACATCACCCCAGGAATTAAATTAAAGAAAGAAAAAATGAGACGACACTTAAACAAGATGCAACCCCACACATCCAATTCACCAAAGGCAAACCTAGGGGGCAACGAGGTGGGACAATCCAAAAGCCACCCACCTGGCCTATCTGAAGTGGTAACAACAAAGCAACTGAATGAGGCTCTGGAAAAAATTAAAACAGAAATAATCTCACAGATAACTGCAGAGATAATGTCCACAATGAAGACCATGCTTAAGGACAATATAGCTGATACAGACAAAAAAATAGACGAGCTTAAGAAAACTATAGAAACCATGAATGCTCAGCATAGGAGAGAAATGGAATCCATAAGGCAGATACAAGCAGATATCCAAGAGAACAAAAATTCCATTGAAAGTATTTGGAGCAGATTAAGCCAATGTGAGGACAGGATCTCAGATATAGAAGACAGGCTTGCAATTAGTGATCATGAAAAGGAAGAATTCTTAAAAACAGCAAGGGACCATGAAAAATCAATTCAGCAGCTGCTAGATGACTCAAAGATAAACAACTTAAGAATAATTGGAATAAATGAAAAAGCAGGAGATAGCATCAATGACATTAAAACCTTGTTCAGAGACATTATCACGTAGAACTTCCCTGGAAGAGAAAAAGAATTTGACCCCAATATAAGTGAAGCTTTTAGAACGCCAACTAGACATGATCAAAAAAAACTTCAGCCAGACATATCATAGTCAAGATCCCAGAAATTCAACAGAAGGGCAGAATCTTAAAAGCTGTTAGGGACAAGGGACAAATCACCTATAAAGGAAAACCCATCAGAATCACAGCTGACTTTTCAGTACAAACCCTCAAGTCAAGAAGAGCTTGGAATGATGTATTTCAAGCTCTAAAGGAAAATAATTTTCAACCCAGATTGATGTACCTCACAAAACTATCTTTCAAAATTGTTGCAGAAATAAAATACTTTCATGACAAAGAACATCTGAGAAAATTTATGACCACCAAACCAGCACTCCAAAATGTTCTGAAGGACATTCTAGAAAGAGATAGGAACTCCAACAGAAGGAATCCACCAGGCAGGGCAGATAATTAAATAGCACGAAAGGGGAAAAACAAACAAAGAGTGGGAACCAATAACAGGAAAATATCATGACAAGTATAAGTCAATACATATCAGTTTTAACCATCAATGTTAACGGTCTCAATTCACCAATCAAAAGGCACAGACTGGCAAAATGGATCAAGAAGCAAGATCCAACAATATGCTGTATACAAGAAACACATTTAATTCAGAAAGAAATTCATAGACTGAAAGTCAAAGGATGGAAGACAATACTCCATGCAGCAGGAACCCAGTAAAAGGCAGGGGTAGCTATTCTTTTTGCAGACAAAGTGAATTTCAAGCCAAGAATGATTCGGAGAGATAAAGAAGGTCATTACATCCTTGTAAAGGGAACAATCCAAGAGGAAGAGATAACGATCATAAATATATATGCGTCAAATACCAGCACACCCAGCTATATAAAACAAGTATTAAAGGACATGAAAAGTCAAATAAGCAGTAATACAATTATATTGGGAGATCTCAATACTCCACTGTCACAAAAAGACAGATCAACTGGACAGAAAATCAATAATGAAATAATAGAACTGAACCGAACGTTTGAACAAATGGACTTAGTAGATGTCTACAGAGTGTTCCACCCCACAACATCAGAATACACATTTTTCTCAGCTGCACATGGGATGTTCTCCAAAATAGACCACATACTAGCTCATAAAACCTGCTTAAGTAAATGCAAAGGAATTGAAATTATCCCATGCATATTATCAGACCATAGTGCAATGAAATTGGAAATCAATGGCAAAAGAAATCACAAAAACTCCCTAAACACATGGAAATTAAACAGCACCCTCCTGAACAAGCAATGGGTCACAGATGAAATTAAAGAAGAAATTAGACATTTTCTACAACTGAATGATAATGACAGTACAACATACCGGAACTTATGGGATACAATGAAAGCAGTCCTAAGAGGGAAATTTATAGCATTAAATACTTATATTAGGAAAATAGAGCAAGTGCAAATAAACAACTTAATGGCGAACCTCGAATTTCTAGTAAAAGAAGAGCAGGTTAAGCCAAAAGCCCACACAAGGGAGGAAATTATAAAGATCAGAGCAGATATTAATGTATTGGAGACTAAAAAAACAATACAAAGAATCAATGAAGCAAAGAGTTGTTTCTTTGAAAGAATAAATAAGATTGACAAACCCTTATCCAACCTTATTAAAAAAAAGAATAGACTCAAATCCACGCAATTGAAAATGAAAAGGGTGATATCACGACAGATCCTGAAGAAATCCAGAAGATCATCTATACCTATTTTAAAAATCTATATTCTACTAAGATGGAAAATGCAGAAGAAATGGACAGATTCCTGGATTCATATGAATTACCAAAGCTGAATCAAGAAGATTTAAAAATCCTAAATAAACCAATATCAACCAATGAAATTGAAGATGTAATTAAAAACCTCCCAACAAGAAAAAGCCCAGGCCCTGATGGATTCACTGCCGAATTCCACAAGAAATTTAGAGAAGACCTAACGCCACTACTTCTCAAACTTTTTAATGAAATAGAAAGGGAAGCAATACTCCCAAATTCATTCTTAGAAGCAAGCATTACCCTGATACCAAAATCAGAGAAGGCCCCAACTAAGAAAGAGAACTACAGGCCAATCTCCCTAATGAACATAGATGCAAAAATCCTCAATAAGATACTGGCAAACAGAATCCAACAAATCATCAAGAAGATTATACACCATGACCAAGTTGGATTCATCCCAGGGATGCAGAGATGGTTCAACATACGTAAATCAATAAATGTAATACACCATATTAACAGAACCAAAGACAAAAATCACATGATCATCTCAATAGATGCAGAAAAAGCTTTTGACAAAGTCCAGCACCTTTTCATGATAAAAACCCTACAGAAAATTGGAATAGAGGGTCTTTATCTCAACCTGGTAAGAGCTATCTATGACAAACCAACAGCCAATATTATACTAAATGGCCAAAAACTGAAAGCCTTCCCTCTAAAATCAGGAACAAGACAAGGATGTCCACTGTCCCCACTCTTATTCAACATAGTTCTGGAAACTTTAGCCAGAGCAATTAGACAAGAGAAAGAAATAAAAGGAATAATGATTGGAAAGGAAGAAGTTAAATTATCATTATTTGCAGATGACATGATACTCTACACAGAAGACCCCAAAAACTCCACTAAAAAACTGCTAGATTTAATAACCAAATTCAGTAGTGTAGCTGGATATAAAGTCGATACTCAAAAGTCAATAGCCTACCTGTACACAAATAACAAACTTACTGAAAGAGAAATTAGGGAAACAATACCTTTCACAATGACATCCAAAAAAATGAAATACCTAGGAATCAACCTCACAAAGGATGTAAAAGACCTGTATACTGAAAACTACAGTACTCTGAAAAAAGGAGATTGAAGAGGATATCAGAAAA
Source organism: Erethizon dorsatum (assembly GCA_028451465.1). Lineage (NCBI taxonomy): Eukaryota > Metazoa > Chordata > Mammalia > Rodentia > Erethizontidae > Erethizon > Erethizon dorsatum. The sequence continues at coordinate 139,278,296 of CM051823.1, read as the reverse complement.
TGGAAAGATATCCCTTGCTCCTGGATAGGAAGAACCAATATAGTGAAAATGGCCATACTTCCAAAATGGTTATACAGATTTAATGCAATTCCAATCAAAATTCCAACAGCATATCTCACAGAATTAGAGAAAACTATCCTAAAATTCATTTGGAATCAGAAGAGACCTAGAATAGCAAAGGCAATTCTGGGCAACAAAAGCAAGGCAGGGGGCATCACAATCCCCGACTTGAAATTTTACTATAAAGCTGCTTTGATAAAAACAGTGTGGTACTGGCAAAAAAAACAGACCTGAAGATCAATGGAACAGATTAGAAGATGCTGAAACAACCCCAGACATACTAAGCCACCTTATCTTTGACAAAGGTGCCAAACACATTCGCTGGAAAAAAGATAGCCTCTTTAATAAATGGTGCTGGAAAAACTGGCTCTACACATGCCAAAGATTAAAACTAGACCCATATCTTTCACCATGCACTAAACTAAATTCAAAATGGATCAGAGATCTAAATATTAAAACAGAAACATTAAATCTGCTGGAAGGTAGGATAGGTAAAACCCTTGAAGTCATTGGTGTAGGCAAAGACTTTATGAATAAAAACTCAACCACACGGGAACTATCCCAAAGAATCAATAACTGGGATCTCATCTTATTAAAAAGTTTTTGCACAGTGAGAGAAACCACCAACAGAGTGGAAAGACAACCCACAACGTGGGAAAAAATGTTTGCCAGTTGTTCCTCAGACAAAGGTTTACTATCGAGAACATACAAAGAACTCAAAAAAATCAGACCTCCCAAATTTAAAGACCCACTCCAAAAATGGGCATCTGAGATGAATACACATTTCTCAGATGAAGAAATACTAATGGCAAATAAATATACAAAAAATGTGCAACATCACTAGTCATTCGAGAGATGCAAATTAAAACAACACTGAGATACCATCTCACCCCAGAAAGAATGGCTACTATAAAGAAATCAACTAATAACAAATGCTGGAGGGGCTGTGGGGAAAAAGGAACCCTTCTTCACTGTTGGTGGGAGTGTCGACTGGTACAGCCACTGTGGAAGTCAGTGTGGAGATTCCTCAAAAAACTAGGGTTGGAGGTCCCATTTGACCCAGCTATTCCCCTTCTGGGCATCCTCCCAGAAGAATTAAAAACATCATACCACAGCGATATATGTGCACCCATGTTTATAGCAGCACAATTTGTAATAGCTAGATCTTGGAAACAACCCAAATGGCCATCGACTGAGGAATGGATAAGAAAGATGTAGTATTTTTATACAATGGAGTACTATTCAGCCGTAAAGAAGGATAAAGTAGAGACTTTTATAGGTAAATGGATGCAACTCGAGAAAATACTCATAAGTGAAATAAACCAGATGCACATGTGTAAGCGTCATATTGTCTCTCTAGTATGAGAAACTGAAAGAGTAAATAAGATCCAAAATGTACAATAGACATGGTGAATCAAAAAGAAACTGGTCAAAAGGAAAGAGAGACTGGAATAGGGAAAAGAAAGAAGGGAGAGGAAAAAAAATTGTATATATATATATATATATAAGATGGTTAAGATAGATACACTACCAATTTTACTTAGTTCATTGAAGAATAAGGTTTGCACCAATAATGTTTGGACAATTGAATGCTAATGTCTGGTATCCTGAATAACTAACTTAAAGATAATAATATGTAATGCATTAACCATTGTTACCCTAATATTATGGTGTTTTGAAATTTTGTTCTTTTTTTTTATTTGTTTTGTTTTTTGTTCTCTTTAAAATAAAACAAACAAACAAACAAAAACATTAAGTTGAGGTGACACTTTTTGACTAGCCAGCATTCCTCCATGAATGACACAATGTGTAGGCTGACATTCAGAAGCATCCTCTTCGACCCAAGTAGTGAAACCAAAAGGCTTTCCAGTCATAGCAGCTACTCTGTCTTTGCATCTACAGACACAAAATGACCAATTCAGTTTTCCTTATACGTCATTGTTCAAATACTTGAATAGTGCTGCAGCTTTGGTGTTGGTTGGCAACAAAAGTGTCTTCATGTACATTTTACCAAAAAATAGTTCACACAAAAACCAACATTGTTGCCTTGTTAACATCAGTAGAGGTATCAACCTAGATTGTGTACCACGGTGATTCATTAATCTTAATAATCATGCCTCAATATTCTCTGTTATTTCAACTCATCTAACTATGGTGCTAGCCAAAAGAGGAACATACGCTACTTCTTGGATTGCAACATCTACTAAAAGCTTATGCCAATTGTTTTTACAGTGGACAGGATCAACTTTTCACCAATAGTAAATTGCTTCGTAGATTAAACAGTGCATTTAGCCACTAAGATTAATGCTTCCAATGCAGACACTTTTGATGAACTTATGGCCTTTGAGAATTGATTCAGTTCTTCAGGTTCATTTTATTTTCCTTTTGAAAAACTCCGAAGTCTTGTCTTTTAATATATAGCGCTTGGTCTCCATAGATGCTAATTTCCAGTTCTTAAGATTCAATGGCTTCATTGAATAGCTGGTTGCCACATATTACACAAAGCAGGCTTGGTGAATGTCAATCAGCTGTTGAAATAAACTTATCATTTAAATACAACTCTTGGTATTTTCTTTTAAATGAAACTTTTTTTGCAGTTTTAAAGTCTTCTGCTGTCTCATCATTGAGTCTTTTTCCTTTTTCAAAGAAGCTCTGCAGTGAAATTTGTTGTTTACTCATTTAGGCAAGAGTTAGCTGGTACATTTACAAAAACTGAGACTGAGACAAGTGCATAGTGCAGGAAAGAGGCAATGGAAGTCATAAATAAAATATTGGGTGGACAATGCATGGACTAAAACAAGTGTCAGCTCTGACTTAAAGCCTGCTATCAGATGCAGCTGTACAAATAAAGTACATCGACTTGCTTTGCATAGGACCCTTGCATATACAGTTCACAGTTGGGCTCATGTGCATATGAGAATCTAATGCTGCTGCTGATCTGACAAGAGGTAGAGCTCAGATAGTAATGCAAGTAATGGGGAGTGGTTATAGATACAGCTTTCCTACTGCTATGCAGCCCAGTTCCTGATAGGCCATGAACTGTTATTGATCCTTAGCCTGGGGATTGTGGATCCCTGATCTAGAAGAAAAACCCTCAGTAATATCATTTCAGAATTTTAATCATAGGGACTGAATAAATAGCCAGTGAAGGGCTGGTGAGATGGCTCAGCAGCATAAGCGCCTGCCTGGCAAGGACGAGGTTCTGAGTTTGACTCCCGGTACCCACATAGGAAAAAAGGGCTGGTGATATCGCTCAGCAGCATGGGTGCCTGCTGGCATGCGAGGTCCTGAGGTCGACCCCTGGTACCCATAAAAAATAAATAAATAAATAAATAAAGCCAGTGAAATTTTTTCATTAAAGAACACAGAGAAAGAATTATTTGGAGAGAATAATGGATATCAGGTAAATTATACAATAAAAATAATGAGACCAGTTGACCTACTTATCTCTTGGACCACACATCCTGGGTGGCACATTTGATTTTCCTTGTTTCTGGCAACACTCAAGATTCTGAGATGTGTTCTACAAATTTTCAAGTTAAAAGCAATCACTGCATGAACAAACCTTGAAACCATCACTAACAGGGAAGATAATATAGTAATTCTAAAAATTACATGCCCCTCTGCACATGATTTTTGCTTTGTTTGCTTCGCTTCTTTATCTGATTACATTAAGATCATGCACCATAATTTAATAAAATATCTTTTCAGTCCCTGATATTTCAGACTAACAAAAGGACAGAGAAGAGATTACATATTTTATTATAATTTTTTTTCAGTGCTGTGCATCAAATCCAGGACCTTGCACATATTAGGCACACACTCTACCATTGAACTACACCCCCCTCCTGCCCTCATTGTAAGATCTTTAAAGAGCAAACTGGTCATATCTTGCTGCTTTCATGCTTAAAATAAATGGGACTCTTCTTACTAAACTAGTGTGTTAGAAATCTCACTCTCAGTGTTAGCATTCTATAGTTAGCTCCACTATGGAACACTTTAGAGTTAAAAGGATATGACCCCAGGACAATCTGAAATATGCTCTAGACCAAAGCAGGCACAAAATGAACCAGGCTGCACATACTATTTCTGGGCTGAACTCATTGGAAATGTTTTATGTCTTCCTCTGTGACATTTACAGATCTATTTCAAGAATGCTTAATAAAAGAGGCTTATCTTTCTTTCTCTACAGTGTCCACTTATACACTGACCCTAACAATATGGCACAGAAAGTGAACTTAGTCTACAGCTCAATCAAGCTGAGTCACCATGAAAGAAAGTAAGAGATGGAGCCCCATCAACAGTACTACACAGCTAGATCCTGCTAGGATAGACTTTACAATGTTTTATTAGTGTTGTTATTGTTCTAATGGCTACACTCCAAGAAGCCAGCGAAGTTTCTAAAGACTAAACATTGCTTTAGAACACCTTTGAGCTGAAATCAGAATAGCGACCCATGAGCTTCAACAAAGGCATCAGCATGCAGATCTCTTCTGGGAGTATCTCCATTGTAGGCTCATAGTTCCCACAGAGGAAGAGCAAACAAATATGAGTTCACAAAGACCAAATTCACAAAGAAAATAAGACCATGAGCGTGTATTTCAAACAAACAAAAATGACGTATCACAATCCCTTTTTTGTGAGAATATTGAAAAATAAAATCACCGGACCTACATAAATTGTGTAGAAAATACGTATAGAATCACAGAAATAAAATAGCAGACAACAAGTATTAAAATGACCAAAAAAATTAGAAAAAATACAGTTATAAGAAAGAAGTTCTTTTAATTTTCATAAATGCAACCAGCAAAGCCTATGTCAACAAAGCGAGCTCAGTTTACTCACTCTTGCCGGGCAGGAAGACAGGATAAAACAACATCCTGAGAAACAAAGGCAAAGAAGAATTTCTATAGCACTCAGGTGATCTTAAGCGTGGCTTTTCAAAAGCAGATAACAAGTAAAGATTGGATGAAATAGTCAAGTGGCAGTTCTTTTAGTTGGCTGGGGACACAGAGAAAGGCACAGAAGGTTTTTTTCAGCTAGTTGTTTTCAGTGGAGCATCTTGTAGTCATATTTTCCCAGAGCAATCTATATAGATTATTCAAAAAGATGACACTAAGCAAACATCAGGATTAATGAACTTGGGTATAAATTTCCCCAAAATAATCTTAACTAGAATGCCATGAGGGTAGTCAAGGACTGCAAAAAATGAAAGTATGAAACTGATGTAAAAGGCAAAGAAACTAGTTCAGATCATAATCCCAGAAGGTCAGAAGAAAGGGAATATATATGGGGTACAATCTAAAGATATGGCTAAGTTTTCCAGGAGTGATGAAAGATTCAAATCCTAAGATATAGGAAACACAATATATCAAGGTAAATAATTAAAATTTCATACTTAAACTTGATACAGTGAACAAGCCAAAGCAAAAGTGACCAGAGATTGACAAGAAAGAAGAAGCAAGGAGATAAGGTGATTTTATAGCAACAAAAAAAAAGAAAGCTTGATGACAAGGAAAATCTACCTATACTCAGAATACAGAGGAAAACAAATTTAGTGCCAATCTTAAATACTCAACAAAATTACCTTCCCTGAACAAAGGTAAAATAAAAACATATTCAGATAAACAGAAAGTAAAAGAATTTACTGCCAACATAATTTCACCAAAGAAGTTTCAAAAGGACCTAGATCATGAGAAAGGAAAAAAATACCAGAAGAAAGTCAGCTCTAAGGACCATAGGGCAAAATAATTGCTAAACATGAAGCAAATATAGCAGAACATGATCTAAATAAATAGAATGGAATTAAAAGGCCAGAACTAAAAAATGAACCACAATAGCATGCAAATTAGGAAGAGAAAACTGGTTTTAAAGTTTTTATTTTGTTCAGCTATGAAGGCTAAAAAGTTAAGATATCGATTAACTTCAAACTTGGTTATTTATGGTAAAAGTTCAAGATTAACTACTAATGGAATAGAAAAGAGTTTATAACTGCCAAAAAAGGAAGAGAAAAAATAGAAAGAGGAAAAACAACAAACTTCATAAATCCAAAGACAAGAAAGGAGAAAAAATGAGTGGAGGAAATTAGTAAAGGTATAGATAATTTAAACAAAATGATTTGAACCTTGACTTAAAGGGCATATTAAAGCCATATTGCCGATATTTAAAGAATGAGTATGCACCCTTCTGAATCACACATGGATCGACTTTTAAATTACACATATTAGGGCCAGTGAGATAGCTCAGCAGCATAAGCACCTGCCTGGCAAGCGCGAGGTCCTGAGTTCAACTCCCGGTACCCACATAAAGGAAAAAAATGTCCGGTGATATCGCTCAGCGGCACAAGTGCTTGTTGCCAAGCGCGAGGTCCTGAGGTCGACTCCCGGCACCCACCTAAAAAAAAATTACATATATTAATTCATAAGTCTCAAGAAAGAATTGGGGGGAAAACTATCTTTTTTACCATGTTGGGATTAAGTTGAAAGTTAATAAGAAGAAAGATAAATATTTTAATTTAACAAACACTTGGAGATTTTTGAAACATTCTTTTGAATAAACTATAATTTAAAGGAAAATTATAATACAAGTTTTAAAATACTTGTTGCTAAATGATAATGAAAGTGGTATATACCAAAACTTGAGAGATGTAGCAAAAAAAAAAATGTTCTCAGGAAAATGTATACATTTAATGTATATACAGTATTTTAAAATAGGAAAAATTAATCAGCTAAGCATCCAACATAATAAATTAATACAAAATGACAGAATAAACACCAAAAAGGTAAAGAAGAGACAAAAATATGGGAGAAAAAGAAAATTAATAGAAAACAAAGACACAATAAAAATAATAAAGCAAAAAAAATTTTATTTTATAATAATAATACATATACACCTACAGGCTGATAGACATGTCAGTTAGTTTGATTTAACCATTCCACATATATGTATACCATAACTTTACATTGTACCCCATGAAATATACAATGATAATTTGTCAGTCAACAATAAAAATAAATAAATTTTAAAAGAGAAAGAATGCAAAAATAAGCAATACTGTATTAGGAATGAACAATGAAATATAAATTCAGATAAAGAACAGAACAAGAAGATAACAAAATAATAAAATAAATTTGAAAACAAAGAGAAAAATGGCAAATTTCTAAAAAAATACAACTTTCCAAAGTTGATTGGAGTATATAGAAGACCCAAATAGTCCTATGTTTATTATAAACATAGGAATATAGAGATCAAAAAAACTTTGAAGTCACAAATCTAGATAACTTTTACACAAATTATACCTAACTTTAGATTAAATAATCTATAGAATCTATAGATTTAAAATCTATAAATTTAAAAACTATAGATGTATAAATTTAAAAATCTATAGATTAAAAAAAATCTTTGAAGTCCCAGATCCAGATAACTTTGACACAAATTATACTGAACTTTCAAAGAACAACTCATTTTTAACTTCTCTCTTCCAAAGAAAAGACACAGTGGTAATGTTTCTCAATTTAGACCATGAATAAAATATATCTTGATACCAAAACCAGGTAAGGATAGGGCATGAAATGGAAAGGAAAGTCTGATTTCATTCATAATATAGATATAAAAATCTCAAATAAAAAATGAGCTAATCAAATAAAACAATTAATAAGTAAGATTAAACACTGAGATTTAGTAGGATTTCTCTCAGGAGTTCAAAGTGACTCAACACTAAAACTAATTATAATTTATCACATTAAAAGATCAAAGCTAAAGAGAAGGGGTTAAAAGGAAGAAAATTACCTAAATAAAGGCAAAAATATTGTGATAAAAATGTAACACTGATTTAAAATAAAAGTTCAAGAAAACAAGGAAAAGAAGAGAACTCTAACTGTACATCTACCTGTGAGTCAGGTTTCCATAAATGTAACAAAATTCCTGAGCTAAACATTGGAAAAAGAGAATTTATTTGCAGAAGTTTCAGTCCAAGTTTGGCTGGCTCTGTTGCTTTTGGGACTACATCAAGGAAAAATATCAGAAATCTGCTCATCTCATGGTAGCTAGGAAGCAAAGAGAGAGAAGACAAGGAGCTGGGGGCCCAATATCCCTTTCAAGGACACCTCCCCAGTGACATTTCTCCCACTACATCCCACCTCTTAAGGGCTCCACCACCTCCCAATATCTCCACTGTCTTGGTACCACACCTTCAACAAACAGGCCTGTGGAGAACACACCGTATTCAAACTACAGCATTAGCCTAAGCCTATAGCACACATAATTCTGAATAATAAAACATTGGAAGCATGCCCTTTAAACTCAGATTCAAGACTACCTGTATTGTATTACATGTACATGTATTGGAGATCCTGGTGGGTAACAAAAGGAAAATCTGTACATGGTTTAGCAGAAGTTACTCACTCCCATTGCATACAACATGCTGCCATTACTCTAGATTCTTTCCCAGTATCCAAATATATCATACATTACTGTAGTATCACACTTTTATTTATTTTGATCCTTCGATTTGAATGTCTTTCTTCCCTTCAAAACTACTGTCACTTCTTGCTGAATCCTACTCCAGTGAGGCAAAATAAATCAATCCCTTGTCAAAAGTCTTCATAAAGAGGGGCCTGGGGTTCTTCACAGGAGACTGGGGTGAGATTTGAGGTTATTTCATGGTTGTCTTCACTACTTCCACCTTAACTATCTGCTCAAGCCAAACTTTGCTAATCTCTGGGGCTTTAAGTCTCTGATACAGAATTGAGTTATGTAACATTCATATGCCTTCTATCTGATGTCAGCTGGACATCTGGGCCAGAGGATCATGATGCCATTGAGGCTATCTAAATCGGTTTGTATATCCCAAGATTGGGGTCAGCGTGATTCCTGCTGAGTGTCAGGTACATTTTCCACACTGCTTTGCCCAGCTGTCAAATTCAGGTTAGGGGACAAGTTTGCACCAAGTTTTGGAAATAAGAGTTTTCCTTCATTTCCCCTTCTCCTGAAACTTATCAATAAATACATGTTGATGTTTATCAAAAAGAAAAATCTCAGTGTTCTGAAATAAAGAAAAAAAAAGTTCTCCCTAGAGGGCACTTATAGGCAATCCAGCATGATCTATATTGGAGAGTATTTTTTCCACCCCTGCATTTTCTTCTTTTTAAAATTTTTATCAGTATATATATATATATATATATATATATATATATATATAAAACACATAATGATTACATTCATCATGAGTTGGTACATGTACATAATATATCTTTGTTCTTTTTTTTCCCGCATCTCTTTTCTGTGGATATTTTAAAAGTTACTATTTCATAAGACTTTTGACACTGTAGTTTAGTTCTGTGCATTTTTCCAGGCACCAGTTTGCCTTGTGGTTCTGTAGCTGTTGTAGCTGCCTGTGTAGCTGCGTCTGTAGCTATTGTAGATGTGGAAGATGACAAATGAGAGAAGAAGAAAGAGAGTTCAGGAGGAAAAGTGCAGACAGCACATAACTTGTATGACTTCTCTTCTTTGTGTTAACAGGCTTCCAGGTCATGTCTTGTCTCTAAAAGATTTGTAGGAGTTGGACTCAACCTATATGAGGGTTCCAAATCCCACACAAATCTCTCTGGCCAACTCCAACACAGTTATGGGGACTCAATGAACCACAGCTCCCCCGCTGTACCAAGCTGACTCAGAGCAATCTGCCACAACCTCAACCCCATGAATGCTAGAAACCCATAAATGCTTGAAATCCCAGGAACCTACATGCTGTTACTCATATGTAGGGCTTATGGTTCCAACAACCATCTGTGAAACAAGACCTGAGCCCTAAAAGGGATATTTTCTCCTGAATTTTCTCCATTCATGTCTCTGTCATCTGAGAAAGGCCACTTCCGAGAGCTGGCCAGTAGGTATAAAGCAAGCAGTTCCATTCACCGCTTTGCACTCCATTTTGTTGACACAATCAAGATGAATGTTCTTCTGTAACCATCATGATTTTTTGCCTAGGAAGCCAAAGGCCATGTTCTTCCATCATCTTGAGTCTCTGTCTCCCAAATTTGGGGGAAGCACTGGGAAGATAACACTCATCCAGAAGAATTTGTAGCGGACTTTTCTTTCAACCTATCAATCAATGAACATCATTGAACACCTATCTGTCCCCAACATTGCTGTGAGCATGAAGAAGGAGTTGAAGAAGCCTTTCCCTCAGCAGGCTCAAGGACTATCTGAGAGGTTGGCCAAGGTTCAGTCAGGAAAATGATGCCATATTTTAGGGATGAGGGACTTAAATGGAATTGGACCCAGTTTATATGAAGGAAAAGCTAGAGTCTGAAGGACAAAGTTGGAGAATTAAAGAAGAGTTACCAACTAGATCGCTTAATGCACAGACACTAGTGGGAAGTAAGAGCTCACAGAGAAACTGGAAAGGCTAAAGACAGGCAGCCAGAGGAGGAAAAAGATGGCGGATGAGTAAGAAGCAGGCACCGAAACTCTCTCTAAAAGTTACCGTTGGAACATGGGAATATAGTGACCGGGAAAGTGCAGGGGGGGGAGATGCCTCCCCGGAACCCAGAAAAGTTCTGAAGCGCAATCTGGGACCCACGGCACCAGTGAAGGGTACTTTCCAACAAAGAAGAAGGAGCAGACCATGCACGCACACCTTCTACCATCCCAGGAATCGCAGCACGACAGAAGCTCAATTCTACGGACACAAGGTGACAGCTGGCGCCCAGGGAGCCCCCACGGAGGATCCTGAGACAGCGGCGAGGCGGGGGAGCGGCGGAGAATGGCGCTGGCTGGTGGTGAGCGTCTCTCAGCCACAGCTGTCCCGCGCCAGACAACGACTGGCCAGGCGCCATTGTGGGGGGTGTGGCGAAACTCAGAGCGGCGCAAAAGAAAAACAGCGCTGGACACTCGGGCTCCGGACAGGGCAGCACGGGGCCTCTCAGTCCCACGAAACTGTGCTGAGGTCAGCAGGCGAATGAGACTGGTCTCTCAGCCACACATATCCTTCGCCAGAGAGTGACTGGCCCAGCACCATTGTGGGGGGCATGGTGAAAATCAGAGCAGCGGGAAACCAGTGAAGGGAACCCGTGCTCCGGACAGCGCGCTGCGCCTCTCAGGCCCAGGGATAGTGAAAGGGCACTGAGAGCGGCAGGTGAGCTAGACTGGTCTCTGCCTGAAAGTACGGGCCTCTGCTCACCACCCACCAGAGGGCCACTCCTGGCTTACTGGGACCGACCTGCACGGAACAGGACTCTGTCACCACACGGTGACTGCCTACAGCAGAGTCAACACCTGGAACTGATTCTTTTTATTTTTTTTTTATTTACTTTTTATTTTTTTCTCACTCATTTGTTTTTTGCTCTGGCGAAGGTTTTTTTTTGTTTTGTTTTGTGGGGTTTTATTTTTGTTTTGTCTGTTTGTTTTGTTTTTATCTTCGTTTTTGTTTCTGTATGTGTATTTGCTCTTTCCTTCATTATTCTCTCTGGTTTTTTATATGAGTGTAAACAGCGCCTCTAACTTCTTTGTGATTGTGGTTGTGATCAGTTCTTCCTTTTATCCCTTCCTTCTCTTTTTACCACCAGTCCTCTGCACCAGTGTCCCAATTTTAGTGGGATCCCTCTTGGTCCTCTAACCTTACATTTAATTCCTTCCTATTCTCCCAACACTCTATTTCCTCCTTAACTCATTTTAAATTTAAACTCCTCAGGGAAAAATTGACATACATAGGACTTGTATACTGCATATAATTTTTCTGGTGTGTTTTAGATTTTGTTATATAACCGCAACTCTATACAGCTAAAAGTGGTAAATAACTGGTTAGCTCAGTCTGTCATTTTCTAGGCTGTGTTTGATGCTTTAGTTAACATTATAGCCAAATGTGAAATAATTGTTCTAAACATCTTTCCTTCCTGATATTTCATGATTGAGATTGACTAAGGGACACAGAAAATACAGTGGCACAGTACCAAAGAATCAAGGACTGGGCCAAACAGGTAGCAACTTCACATACCCAACGAATTGAAGAGGTAGGATCTGGCAGAAAGCTCAAAACCCAAAAGCAAGCTCCACTTGGAAGATACTGCAGAGAAGTAGTCATCTTCTAAAGATCTTAAACACTAGCAATAAAGTAACCTACCATAGGTAATTTGCAAACATCACCCCAGGAATTAAAGAAAGAAAAAATGAGACGACACATAAACAAGATGCAACCCCACACATCCAATTCACCAAAGGCAAACCTAGGGGGCAACGAAGTGGGACAATCCGAAAGCCACCCACCTGGCCTATCTGAAGTGGTAACAACAAAGCAACTGAATGAGGCTCTGGAAAAAATTAAAACAGAAATAATCTCACAGATAACTGCAGAGATAATGTCTACAATGAAGACCATGCTTAAGGACACTATAACTGATACAGACAAAAAAATAGATGAGCTTAAGAAAACTATAGAAACCATGAATGCTCAGCATAGGAAAGAAATGGAATCCATAAGGCAGATTCAAGCAGATATCCAAGAGAACAAAAATTCCATTGAAAGTATTTGGAGCAGATTAAGCCAATGCAAGGACAGGATCTCAGATATAGAAGACAGGCTTGCAATTAGTGATCATGAAAAGGAAGAATTCTTAAAAACAGCAAGGGACCATGAAAAATCAATTCAGCAGCTGCTAGATGACTCAAAGATAAACAACTTAAGAATAGTTGGAATAAATGAAAAAGCAGGAGATAGCATCAATGACATTAAAACCTTGTTCAAAGACATAATCAGGGAGAAATTTCCTGGAAGAGAAAAAGAATTTGATGCCCCCATATGTGAAGCTTTTAGAACGCCAACTAGACATGATCAAAAAAAAACTTCAGCCTGACATATTATAGTCAAGATCCCAGAAATTCAACAGAAGGGCAGAATCTTAAAAGCTGTTAGGGAGAAGAGACAAATCACCTATAAAGGAAAACCCATCAGAATCACAGGTGACTTTTCAGCACAAACCCTCAATTCAAGAAGAGCTTGGAATGATGTATTTCAAGCTCTAAAGGAAAATAATTTTCAACCCAGATTGATGTACCCTGCAAAACTATCTTTCAAAATTGATGGAGAAATAAAATACTTTCATGACAAAGAACATCTGAGAAAATTTATGACCACCAAACCAGCACTCCAAAATGTTCTGAAGGACATTCTAGAAAGTGATAGGAACCCCAACAGAAGGAATCCACCAGGCAGGGCAGATAATTAAATAGCACGAAAGGGGAAAAACAAAGAGTGGAAACCAACAACAGGAAAATATCATGACAAGTATAAGTCAATACTTATCAGTTTTAACCATCAATGTTAACGGTCTCAATTCACCAATCAAAAGGCACAGACTGGCAAAATGGATCAAGAGGCAAGATCCAACAATATGCTGTATACAAGAAACACATTTAATTCAAAAAGAAATTCATAGACTGAAAGTCAAAGGATGGAAAACAATACTCCATGCCACAGGAACCCAGAAAAAAGCAGGCGTAGCTATTCTTTTTGCAAACAAAGTGAACTTCAAGCCAAGAAGGATTCAGAGAGATAAAGATGGTCATTACATCCTTGTAAAGGGAACAATCCAAGAGGAAGAGATAACGATCATAAATATATATGCGTCAAATACCAGCGCACCCAGCTATATAAAACAAGTACTAAAGGACATGAAAAATCAAATAAGCACTAATACAATTATATTGGGAGATCTCAATACTCCACTGTCACAAAAAGACAGATCAACTGGACAGAAAATCAATAATGAAATAGTAGAACTGAACCAAACTTTTGAACAAATGGACTTAGTAGATGTCTACAGAGTGCTCCATCCCACAGCATCAGAATACACATTTTTCTCAGCTGCACATGGGACGTTCTCCAAAATAGACCACATACTAGCTCATAAAACCTGCTTAAGTAAATGCAAAGGAATTGAAATTATCCCATGCATATTATCAGACCATAGTGCAATGAAATTGGAAATCAATGGCAAAAGATCTCACAAAAACTTCTTAAACACATGGAAATTAAACAGCACCCTCCTGAACAAGCAATGGGTCACAGATGAAATTAAAGAAGAAATTAGACATTTTCTACAACTGAATGATAATGACAGTACAACATACCGGAACTTATGGGATACAATGAAAGCAGTCCTAAGAGGGAAATGTATAGCATTAAATACTTATAGCAGGAAAATAGAGCAAGCGCAAATAAACAACTTAAGGGTGAACCTCGAGCTTCTAGAAAAAGAAGAGCAGGTTAAGCCAAAAGCCCACACAAGGGAGGAAATTATAAAGATCAGAGCAGAAATTAACGTATTGGAGACTAAAAAAACAATACAAAGAATCAATGAAGCAAAAAGTTGGTTCTTTGAAAGAATAAATAAGATTGACAAACCTTATCCAACCTTATTAAAAAAAGAAAAGACTCAAATCCATGCAATTGAAAATGAAAAGGGTGATATCACGATGGACCCTGCAGAAATCCAGAAGATCATCTATACCTATTTTGAAAATTTATATTCTACTATGATGGAAAATGCAGAAGAAATGGACAGATTCCTGGATTCGTATGAATTACCAAAGCTGAATCAAGAAGATTTAAAAATCCTAAATAAACCAATATCAACCAATGAAATTGAAGATGTAATTAAAAACCTCCCAACAAAGAAAAGCCCAGGCCCTGATGGATTCACTGCCGAATTCTACAAGAAATTTAGAGAAGACCTAACGCCACTACTTCTCAAACTTTTCAATGAAATTGAAAGGGAAGCAA